>OV838930.1:5050000-10050000 GCA_929442735.1 Watsonalla binaria
CGGGTTAATATCGCTAACCATTAAATGACGATATTAAAAAACATGTTCTACAAATTAGGTTTTTGTTGCTTAAACTTTATCATTATCGATCAACGAAGAACAGTCAAATTGTAACACTCGTTTAAGATTAGGCCAGCGATCCATTATGTACGCACCCAACTATTCCCTATAACAAAGCAAGGTGCTTTTATAACAATTTCCTAATAATTATAATCTTCCGCTCTGGCGGGCCGAGACAAAGACAAGAATTAACATATTTCTTTAATTTTGGACTATTGTCCCGGTGAATTAGAACATCGAGTGAACTTGATCGTTAGTCCGGCAATTTGCTGTAAAAATTATGCGTCGTGGGAGCCAATTAGACGGAATAAAGCTTACTGTAGGGCCAGAACGAAAGCGGCAGTGCGATCGTTAATTCATCTTAATTACCTTTTTGATGGATTTTCTGAAGGTTACATCCACCATCATTGATGAAGGGGATGATTGGTCGATATCCTAATGAGAAAGGAACTTAAATAATGGCTTAAAATTTTTAATTTGAAATAAAAAGTAATTTTGCAGCTAGGTTCTGTCAAATTTTAACTCGTTGTTTTACCTAATACACTTTCAGACCCGAGTGTACATTTCGATTATGTATTTTCCTTAGACTGGGTCGGGCTTGTGATATTTACTTAACTGTTCTAACGTTAATGATAATTTATACCTTGACGGTTTCTTTTTAAAGTGGTTAAAAATCTCCTAAAAAACTCAAACCGACCATTGTTCCGTCCTCGCCGGCGAGGCTCGTCGCGAACTCTACGTCATCGTCCCCCCCGTCCTCTGCTAGGGCCGGCGCGCGCCGAGCCACTAGCCTTAAACATGTCCCTAAATAATACCACTCAGATCCAGCTCCCTAGCTCATCCCCCAGCAACGCCCTAAGCCGAGGTCCGAACCCCGCACCGGGGTGCCCTTAGCTGTGTTGCTTAGTTTTTAAGTTTAAGCTCGGCTGGAGGCCCTTGGGTCTCGCCCTTTAGTCCGGTTAAGCAGTGGAGGTAACTCCCCCCTACCAACTGCGAGAGACCATGTCGGGAAAAAAAAAAAAAAAAAAATCCTAAAAAACTCGCTAGAAACTTCCATATGAAAACGCGAGTGCGTGACGTAGAACACCTAAGAAATTATCCCATGTCCCAGAGCTAGTTAGTAAAAAATGCTAATAAAAAGCAGAGCCAGTTACAAAATTCGTTTTAGATACAAACCAACAACGCTGAAGATATTATGGTCGTGTATTACAAATGCGTAAACGAGCTTGAATATCCAAGCGATGTTACATAAGGTCAATTTTATTAACCATAAATAAGTGTAGCAATTTGTCGATAGTAATTTCAGCCATGTCCAGATAAACCGACCATAGTATAAAGTAATATTTTTTGCCAACGAACATGTTGGTTGGTACTTATTTCTGAACTTTCTGAGGAATTGTTTGAGACGACACCCACAGCCTTCTTCTACCATTGCAGCTCTCGCTATCGACGGGAGTTCATCGCCACACTGAGGAACCCAAATGTTCTCGCACTGTTCTACCAAAGGAGTTTATTTCCCCGGACGCTTGAAATTGTGCAATGAAATCCTCAATGAGGTTTTCCCAAACGAGTACAGCATGGGGTTCTTCACGAAGGGTGTGAAGACATATTTACAGGGTCGGCAACGCGCGCGTGATGCACCTGGCATTGCAAGAGACCATACATAAACGCCATGTGGTTCCTAATTCTTTTACCTATACGTGTCATTTAGAAGGTTTGTTATTTGAGAGGTATCCTCATGTGACATCAAGAGTTATAAGCGGTCAGCGAAAATACTAGGGGTAACTGGGCATCGCGTCGCGACATACAGACGGACAAAGAAAGACTCATAATATTACTACTGTGCAAAATTCGCGCCTACGATGAAGTTTTATTCACTGGGTGAATCACCATGTGTGGAAGCTAGCGAATCCTTAATTTCTGTACAGTTAGTCCAGAAAAAAAATCAACCGAAATTACACCATAAATAATAATATAATGTAAGAAGGTTTTTTCTTTGACGATCATTATAAATCACAGCCAAATAACTGCTGAGCTCAAAAACCACATTTAGACATATTCCTTTGTTTTGATGTTAAACTGCAGTCGTAAACAATATTAATGCGGACCACTTTCAAGTGAGTCAAATTTTATTTATCCCTGAGGACAATTTCCTCTTGTCAAGCCACGGCCACCCGGGCATTCGCTATAATGAGAAAACGACTAAATCAACTTGGTCCAAATTAGACGCATGCTACTAAGGGACTTACATGCTGCCAGGGCCCAACACCGTGTCGTTTTAACTTAGATATAATATATTTTTATTATTGTCTGCTAATATTATATGGTCCTAGGCTAGGCTAAAAACTAGGTACTTCATACTTATAAGGTATGCATAATTTTATTAACGCGTTCGTAATACAACCATTGTATGAGGCCACTTATCATCAGGTACAGCTTGTTGGTAGCCTGTAAAAAAAAACTAAATTTTCTAAATGTATCTAGAAATTTCTTCATCTTCCTGACTCAACGAGTGGACCCTTTATTAGTTTATTTAAAACAGTATCATTGTATAGCATTTTGTATAATACCGTATCACCTTATGTAGAGTTAAGATATATCAATACGTATTACCGATAACTATCGACAATATATTATGCCATGCGATAACCATGTGAAAGTATTGACCCTTCTAAATATTTCCCGAATCCAATCACCCGTAACTGTGAGCAGTAGTATCGTTGTAATGTGAGTTTTGTTCACATTTAGGGTTATTTGCCGCTATTATTAAATAGTGAATTACACTATGGGGGCTATTAAGCTGTTATTGTTTACTAATATCAATCGTTTCAATTACTTCACTGACAAATAAATTGGGCACATTTATGGTGAAATGATTTTCCAAAATGAAGCTATTGTTCCCTATTAATTGTTGTATATTTCGATTTAGGTTTGTTTTTGGAAGTACTTCTTTACAAATTATTTTTGGTACATGTTATAATTTTTATCAAAAAATCTGAAATAGCGAGCAGCCTGTATTCCCGAAGAGGTTGGCAGAGGTGTTGTGATAACAACACCCACTTTTCACGGAAGATGATT
Source organism: Watsonalla binaria (assembly GCA_929442735.1). Taxonomy (NCBI): domain Eukaryota; kingdom Metazoa; phylum Arthropoda; class Insecta; order Lepidoptera; family Drepanidae; genus Watsonalla; species Watsonalla binaria. Next base: position 5,053,139 of record OV838930.1, read on the forward strand.
AAGTGCCAACGTGACAGATGGTGAGTCTATCGCCTTGTCAGGCACTATACATGCGTCTTTGAATTACTTCTCAGACATATGCAGCTTTACTCACGATATTTTCCTTCACCTTAAAGCATGACAATGTGGTGTGATAATATTATTATTTTAACAGCAGCATATAAACCAATTGGAATCGCACTTGTAGCTGAAACGTTACGTTAACGCCACGTACAATTAAAGTCATGATCTGTATCTGTTCGTTCTCCGAACAGTTCTGTTCACCCCCTAACTTTCTTGATGCCATCTGACTAGTAATATAAAGTCTGTGCAATGATTAGTGGCAATTAATACTTTTGAAGTCTTACTAAATTTCTATTACAATCAGCTTTAAGTAACAACTTTAATCTTTAAATAGTATACATTGAAGTAGCGTTCAAAATATTTTACTTTACTTTTTATTTACATTACAGAGCTTGATAAGATTTATACTTATGTTGGAGTTCAAGTCCGATGAGTTTAAAGCCAAAAAAAACATTTTATATTTATTGATAGTATAGAAAAGTCAACGTTTTGCAATCAAAGCAAATTGCAAATATACTGATATTATAAAGAGGAAAGATTAGTATGATTGTAACGAATTGGCTCAAAAAGTACTAGACCGATTTGAAAAATTATTTCAGCAATGGAAAGATACATTATCAGTGAGAAACATGCGCCATATTTTATTCCCTTTCTCCCACTGGAACGGGAACTACGCGGGTGAAACCGCGTGACGACCGCTAGTACCTTATAAAAGCGTAAAGGGACGGCGGGTCGCTGCTAACGTAAAACATATAAACCGTAGCATTATTTCATTCATCATTTGAGTTAATCCCCAATCATAAAATGGAAATGAAAATGATTTATTCACTTTAGGCCTGGAAACTAGCCTACTGAGAAGAACCTACAAGAAACTCACCTGGCATCATGTACATTTAATTACTTTGTAAACAATAATAATTACATATAATAATTTAATATACATTAATTTTAAAGAGAAAACTTAGCTTTACGGTACTAGTATACATTCATCAAAATGATGGGTTTAGAAACATAATATACTCTGTTATACAAATGGCTTTCTAGCTACTATTTACAGTATCAAAAAAATAACGTGCGATTTGCATGCAAACAGCGGGAAATAGGTAAACACATTCCCTTCTGTTTGGAAATCATTTGCTCGATGCTTATTGTTACGAATTTGTTTGATGTAAGCTGAAGTATTGTAGGTGTCTATCTGTTTATTTATTTTATATCTGGAGACATTATATAGACGCTACAATATTATCACAATAGAAAAGGTTTATGAAAGTGACTTTTATATTTCTGAATGTATTTTTATACTGAAGTTCGAAATTTATATTAACAGCAATAGTAACAGCAGAAAGCTAATATTTTTTTTAACAATAATTAAAATGATCTTCAACGTAGAATATTAATAAGTTTGGTGACATGGTGATACCCCTTATCCTCAGGCGGAAAGTGTTTCACCAAAAAAGCTTTAAGCTCTTCTAATATTATTAATTTAATCAAAAATCAATCTAATATTTTTTTTACCAAACAAGATGAATAAATAAATAAATATGCTCACGCCTAGTTGGGTAATCCCGAAAGGGTATGCGGAGTTGATGTAATAACAACACCCACTTTTCACATAAGATGATTAAGCGCTAACGTGATAGATGTTGTGCAATCGCCGTCTCTGGCACTAGTGGAACTACACATACGTCTTTAAGTTACTTTTCAGATATATGCATGCCGGTTTCCTCACAATGTATTCCAAAACAAGGGCGCCAGAAATACATTTTTATTATAATTTTATGAAATAAATTCAAAAGGGCAGGTTTGAACCAGCTTTCAGCTGGTTAATATGCAATTAATATCGCTCTAGGTTCGCTTCCCCCGAGTAATTGCGTCAAATTACCAAAGCATTATTTATATGCAAATGACAAAGTATTAATTCCATACAGGGATGTTGTTCTTAACACGTAATTACCGGTTTCACTAACGAAAATAGTAGTTATAAATTATGTATTTTAAAGTGTTCGATACATTGTGCCGTGGTGGCCTTGAGGTTTGAGCAGTCGCCTGCTACGCAAGGGACGCAAGTTCGAATCCCAGCGGGGCCTGTACCAATGAGTTTTGCTAAAAAACTTATGTACAGTGATTTCACACCACGTGCTTTACGGTGAAAAAACATCGTGAGAAAACTTGCATATTTCTGAGAAGTAATTCAATGACGTATGTAAAGTGTCTGAGATGCATGAGGCGATGGACTCACCATCTGTCACGTTGGCACTTAATCATCTTCGGTGAAAAGTGGGTGTTGTGATTACAACACCTCTGTCTACCCCTTCGGGGAATACAGGCGTGAGCATGTGTGTGTCGATACATTCTGCGTATAAAACTACTAGTACAATTAAAAATCAACTAAAAAAATATAACCGTAGTTATCACCTTCGGGGTAGAAGTAAACCGTAAATAACATGATTAATCTAAGGCTGGTTGCACTTTAACTGTTATCAAAGCTAAATTGTAATTTGACTATAATAAATTGCTATCACTTTAGCTTTGACGGCGCAATACGTTGGACAGTGTAACTATGTATATCAATTGGCAGATTTTGCTGTCAGTATTTTTTTAGCAACACCTTTAACCAGAAACACATAGGTGGTTTAGGTTAATAAATAGTGAAATTATGACGTCATCTGACAATTTTAAAATGATGGATCAATTTTTTTTTTAAGATGCAACTTGTTATAGTTAAAGTCAGTGGATGCAACCCGGGCTAAGTATTTATAACAAAAGGTAACAAGAAATTGATTGGTAACAGATAACATTCAAACAAAACACTTCAACTATGTCGTAAAATTAAAAGAAAACAATATTCTATTAGAATGTCCCGGACCATTGATCAAAAGTCTCTCCTGTCTTTTACCAATTTGTCACCAGCTTCGGAGGGAAGGCAATTAGTAGACCACCCAGAAACGAACCTGTCAAACTAACGTCTACAGCGTCAACTAGGATTGAGAAAAACAAATGAACAAGAAACATATTTCGGAAGCTGAAAAAACACTCTAGCGTTGAAATATTCTGTAACTATTGGCAAATATTATTTTTATAAGATATACTCATTAGTATCAGTGATATAAGTAGCGAACACGTAAAGAAACAATTCGTGATACGAGTGTAGTCGTGAACAAACTATCGGTGAAAATAATTGTACAAAAATAATATTGAACAAGACCGCGAGAAGATTGTAGAGTGGATAAAATATAAATGCAATTTACTACGTAGGTTCTAATATTTAAGAGAACAGTCTATTTATATATACCTGTACTAAACTTAAGGGAAATTATAAACAAACAGATACATTTCCTGAGCAAAAAATAATAGCAAAAGATACTAGCAAATCTCATAGCCCCTAAACATGAAATCCCTAGAATAACACTTGCGTAAGTCCCCTACACCCAGAGTAGATGATATCATCGACACTGAGAATAATATCCTCATGAGCGATTTCCTTAATTTCGTGGAGCAGAATCATGAGATCGATCCTCCCCGATCGCTAGTTAGCGATAACGTTTATGGCCCAACGCCCAGATCGCAAATAACGAGTATCTTTCTTTCTTTCGATCACGACCGAAAGCGGTATACGTGTCTTGATGTCAATTGGCTATAAGGTTGCGAACTTTGTCGAGGATACAAAGAAGGTCGTCGTTTTATTGTTCTTGTTTTTGTAAGATGTGTTTCTGACAAGAGATAAGCACGTGGTCCCTGCAAATAAATTTGATTTATTGGTTACAGATTATTATGGTTTTCTTTGTTTGTTTATTATATGCAATATTTTAACTTAATGTGACAACTTGAAATATTTCAATAATATGCGAGTATAAACTAAAAGCAGAAAGAAACTTATAAACTAATCATTTTCATTAATTGTTTTGTAAAAAGTCTTTGGAACCAGACTAATCTGCTGCTGGGTATTAAGAAACAAATGAATAGTAAATAAACTTTTTCTCTACTTTATTGGATACTAGCTGTGCCCTGCGGTTTCACGTAGATTTAATTTAATTCCCGCGGAATCCTAAATATTTTTTTAATAAATGCAGTTGCTCCTTGTAACATCAGCTATCCGCCAGTGGAAGTCCCGTTATATTCGGTCCAGCCGTTTCAGAGATTACCTGGAACAAACAGACAGACAGAGAATGTTTTTTTATGTCAGTACCGTATATACCTTCATATGCATTTAGTGAAAAGCTGTTAATTTGGAATTACAAACAGACACATCAATTTTATTTATATCTGTATAGAATATGGGATAGATGTATAGATAAAGGATTAATGTGACATATTTCATATTATTTGAATGTAAATAATTAAATTACAACACAGACATCGCAACAAACCACCCATGGTCTTAATGAAACCCATTCGAGGATGGCTTCCACATAATTTTCTGTCAAATCAATACTGAACCTTGACGAAGCCAAAGTAGTAACTATAATCACATTCCCGAATCCGTATAAAGTTACCATTATGAGACTCGTGATATTGAAGACTCATGCGGCATGAAGGCGGCCAATCGGCTTCAACGCAAAAGGCTTATGGCGGATGGGCGAGGCTTATGCTTGCACATGTCGGATATGGTTACATGGCCTTATAGCTCAGTTTTATGTAAAAAATTGTCGTAAAAAAACAGGTGGTAATCACTTCTTGATCTTAAATATTATTAAACACATTATACATCGTTGTAATTTCATCAGGATGGGAGTAAAGTTTCTGACAGATGTTCAGACGAGGAGACCTTTACCATCGCTAAGAGAGCGAGAATATTCTCACGCCATCCCAGAAGGGTCCCCCAAGGGTTAAGCAGAGGTGTTGTAACATCAACACCCACATTTCACCAAATATGATTAAATACCACGTGAGTCCATTGCCGTCTCAAGCACTATATAAAAGTCCTTGAAATACTTCTCATACATATGCAGGTGTCCTCACGACGTTTTCCTTCACCGTAAAGCACGTGGTGTGAAATCACATAAGTTTTTAGAAGAACTCATTTTGTACAGGCCCCGCTGAGATTCGAACTTATTTCACTTGCATAGCAGGCGACTGCTCAAAGCAGGAGGTCACCACGAGAACTTTATATATTTACGTTTATCGTTTTCGGCGTTAAAGAAGGTCGCAGCCTAATAATTCTGCCATAGATCTGTATTCCTGTGGTGTATAAAACTGACAGGACCCTGGAAAAGGACTGGAGTCACTGAGAAAGCAATAGTTTTATGCTCAGCGGTTTCAATTTTAATTCCATAGTCAACATGCGAGTACGAACTATTGTTGCAAGGGTCAAAGTAACCACTTACTATCAGGCACACTATACAATTGTATAGTTTGCCGCGTTTGTATACAAAACCACAGCACTTTAGATCTCCTCTGCCCAGAAAGAAGCACACGCACCTATCACTTTAGATTTTTAAAATTTTTCTTTTATTGTTTTGTCAATTATGCTAAGTTTTCTCAACGACTTTGTCGCCATGATCCAAGATGATGACGTATTCGCAGATTCTCTGCCTTCACTCATACAGAGTTTGAGAATCTATATTTGTAAATTGTGTCTTTTATAATTTTCTTTTTCGTTTTATATATAATCGCTTTGGCAATAGCTGTAAGTTTATTATATATTCAAATTATAAATAAATAATTAAATAAAAATGTTTGTTTGTCGGTCCAAAGTGCCAAACTTCATCATGCCTTTCTTCATCTTTACGAAATCAATCCATTTGCTTTGATAAATCTCATAAAAAATATATATTTTTCAGTTTTTTTCAGTAATAAAAAGTAGTAAAAAAGTAGTCAGGAAATATGTTAACCCTTTACATGTATTTGGTTGGTAGAAACTTTTCAAAGCGTAAATTAATTTGTTTAAAGGTATGAATTAGCAATGGATATGTCCAACAATTACCTTCTAAACTCCTCCTTGGCCATCCGCATATTGTATAACAAACAATATACAAGTCCATAATCCCATGTCCTTAATTTGTGCTTGGGCCCACCCAAGATAGTCGCTGGAGTGTGTAATAGGAGCATATTGAGTTAACACTATTGCTGTTCATGCGATATGCTTGAAGCATTAATGGAACTAACTCCTTTATTTACTGCACTGAACTTTGATGAACATCCACAATTTATAGCGAGATTATGTATAGAACTTTTCGTACTTTGTTATAAGGTATAGTCTTATGGAGCAATTAAGATATATACAAACAACATTTTCATAATGACTAGATTTTTTCATATTATTATGGAAGGAATTTCTTGAAAATTTAAGTCAAAAGTTTTATTATAGGTAGGTAATATGCCCACCTATCACAAAACTAATGTAAAAAATTTGCAACAACTCAACTTTATCAAGCAACTAAGGCAGACCTAGACGACTAAAAACATTGAATAAAGTTACAAAATAGAAGTAAATTAAGTATTGCATTGCACAGTTACAATCAATCATAAGGATGATAGAAATTTATTTTTGTTTTAATTTACCGCATTTTGAAACTTATGACATAAAATAAGACAATAACTCAAATTTAAATAATATTCCACACTTCGAACGTGTACAATGATCACATATTTTGCATACAGTACGCTTTACAACAATGTAAGAGGAATTAAAAAAAAGGCATTTTAATAGCCATCCAATAAAATGTCGCTGCCGTAGTTTGTGGTAGCGAATGATAAAACAACAGGGAACTATAAACATAAATAAACAACTTTTTAAATTATCTATCCGTACATTGTAGCTAGTGAATACATTTAATATTTAAATCAACGCTTCCTTATCAGCTATTTGCATATTGAGCTTCTGCTATTTCTTGTAAATTATAAGTGCCCCTATCTTAATGAAAGGGTGGGAAAAGATAAAATTACGTCATTCTTGTAGAATTCAATTAGTTTTTATGAACAAACCCGGATCTAGATAACATGAACGAAACAGATATTTTTATATTTTATCATATCCTTGAAAAAGATATAGATACAAATACAGAAAAACAATAAATTAATTAAAAATGTATATATCTATTAAATCTGTTGAATATTCACGAAACCAGTCAGTTTTATGTTTACAATATTATTCCGTTTTTACAAAGACGTGTCTGGATTTGAGCGCACCATTCTGGGAAGCGGCGTGTTGTCTGTCACATCCAATTGTACGCGACCACCGTTTCGCAACCCTACCACATAAATTCAGATGGTATCTACACCGAGCTATTTAAATGTACAACATCACAAAAGATATTAACGTGAAGCGCGTTCTGAGCAGTGACAAACCCCTGGCTTCTAATTTTAGATATTTATACCTTTGTGCGGCGATATTATAAGTCAGCACGTTAAGTACGATCACGGCTTGTTATGTTTCTGGGTAGATTGGATCTAATTGCGTTAAAATTTCTCACCGGTTGGTAATATGCGAGCTCAAAGTTCTGCTGTCGGGTTATATAGACGTAGGGTGGAATAGATTCGAGCTCAGCCCTGCTTCACGCGTTGTCAGCCTGAATAAACTTCCAAATCGATTCTACAGCTGAGAGTGACACTCTTGGATAAGGTTTGCCCCACGCCGTTTCTAGATTTGCATAAAGAATAGAAAGGGAATATTGGATATCTGCGTTCAGATGGAGGTCTGTGCTTTGATGGCGCTTTTTCATATATTTTTGTAATATGATCAGTATAAATAACACCTGCTGCAGCAAACATAAAGACTATTTCATATAGTTTGTTCGGGGATATTCGAGGGATTAGTTAATTTTGAAAGCGTTTTACTTGCTTAGGTGTTATGAGATACGAAGTTACAAAGATAACATATTATAATTGTAAGATACACCCATATTACTTGAAGTTTTAAATCATACTACAGGTAGCTATTGACTTGTGTTTTCAGTTCATGTATATTTTACATTGACGGTACAGAGGTAAAAACCCAAAAGTGTGAAAATGTTGTTATTTCCTCACCCGCATCCATTTTATTGCAGGCTGGCGCGCGTCATTAAACACATCAACCTATTGAGGGGCTGCGAGGACATTACGCGTTTTATGGGTACATTTTTAACCATTAAATTGTTTCAACAACGCACACGCTATTCGTTTTCAAAGTAAGATATATAATATTGATTTATTTTCACAGATTATAATATATAATAATATAAGATATTCATATAATAATTATGTCTGAAAAATGGTGTGCTTGAGTGAATCGATCGTAAACAGATACATAGAAACAGTTTCCCATTTATAATACTGCTAAAATAAGTTATAATATTAATTCAGCAAATTATATGGTAGATGATCCCCACAAGGCAATATTTTACTTCAGACAATACCATAGATCACATACCGTAAAAGTAACAGAAATTAATCCTCTAACCGTTTCTAAGCCCGCTGAGTTAATTATTAGAATCAATATTGTGCTTTTAGCAACAGCGTCGACGATCGATCAAGCAGCTGGTTGCAAGGGCAAGTAATTTGATACATATCGCTATGTGGACACAAATAAAATCACTTAGACGCAGAGTGGCGTCCTGCGGTGAACATCTCCCAGTTGCGGCCAACACTGATACGTAATCAACCTAGAAGGGTTTCCTTACAAGGCTAAAAATACAATTTGGGTTACAAAAAATATAGTAAGAGACTAAAGCCTCACACCTTCCCAGAAAGGTCTGTATCTAGTTCAACACCGGCAAGTTTTCACAAAATATAAATAGATGCCAACATGACAGGATGGAGGACGAGCAGCTGGATTATGTATGGAGTTTTAATCAATTATATTAATCAATTATATTAGTATATTCAGTGAAATCCTGCAAAATAATTTTAAATCATCTTTTAACCCATAAATTTTGTGTACACGCACATCTTGGATGCTAATGCATGCTACGTCATTCTAATTCCAATATGGTGGATCATTCAAAATGGCGGACTAGTTATTTCTTCTACAATACCACATTAAAGATGTGAAATGAAAGGGCATGCTAAGGAGAAAAAGAAAGTTCATTTTCAAATTTAGTAATTTTACCATTTATTTATTAATACTGTTTCAGCATAATTACTTATTTTTTTAATAATCATTTAGGAACAGAAGTACCTAATATTTGGAAAAAAGATATTGCCTTTCCAGTGCAAACATGAAATTTGATTGAAACTCGTTCATATAGCTCCATTAGGCTATGTCTCAGGCGGTACATCCATATGTAGTTGAAATTCTTAGACGTATACTATCGCCGCGATGTTTTCCTACACAGTTGGTTAGCTCGTGATGTGACAAATCACTGTACTAAAATACTTCTTATCACCAATGTCCAGCTAACGCCGGGGTCCCAGATACGTTTAGAAGCGTAATGTAGAAGCTGACATGAATATTCATACTAAATTTGCATTGTCTCATAGCTTTGCTAAGTTTAAGTAACTTGTATATTGGTTGTCAGTGTCTCGTATTAACAGACGTAAAATATTTGCAATGGAAAGTGTCATTTAAACCATAGATTAAACTTGAAACGAGCAAAAGTATCGTGTTTTTTACTCACCAAACTTAGTCATTTATGGTTGATTTATATTTTATTCAATGAATATATCACCTCCATAAATATGGCACTAACTCAAAATAATATGTACCCTCTGAAAGTTCATTGAAAATCGAATGAATAGCTTCTAAAGTTCAACCCTAGGCATGTTTTAAACTACTTATGTATATGTGTATATAACATTATTAAAGATACAGAAGCCAATAATTGCATTGATATAGCATTGAGCTTTTCCAAAAAGTACCTCTTCTTTTCTCACCAAATGAATAAACAATCATTGACTTGCAAAACTGTAATCTCTCGAATAAAAATGTTCTGAAATCGAATCAAAATTAAATCGATGGTTGATGATATATTCGTCTATTTCAGATTGCGTTGCGAGGAACGTAGCGTATAATCCAATATTTTTTGACAAATCTAACGCAAACATTTAATAAAGAACGTCATTATTCAACGGGATATACTAAAATAGTAGGGAATAAAAACCCCGAACACAAAAGCCTTGGCGCTATTGCCAGAGATTTTCAATTGCAGACTAGAAAAATTCGTACGGGTAAAATAGGGCGTGAAATTGTTCTGCGAATAGGTAGAATTTGTTTATGGGTGCAGGTTACCTACCGTTAAATTTGGACGTAAAACTTTCCTTACGTTTCCAGTTGGATCTTATAGCCTACTATTCGTTACTGTATGTTTGTGTGCTCGCAAGCTGATTTTGAATGAATGAATGAATGTTTTACTTTAAGTGCACTTGGGTTGTAAGAGCCGTGGTGGCCTTGTGGTTCGAGCAGTCGCCTGCGAAGCAAGCGACGCAAGTTCGAATCCCAGCGGGGCCTGTACCAATGAGTTTTTCTAAAAAACTTATGTACAGTGATTTCACACCACGTCCTTTACGGTGAAGGAAAACATCGTGAGGAAACCTGTATTTCTGAGGAGTAATTCAATGACGCATATCTGTCACGTTGGCACTTAATCATCTTCGGTGAAAAGTGGGTGTTGTGATTGCAACACCTCTGCATATGCATGTGTGCACTTGGGTCAACAAAGTCAAATCTAAGGGCATATTTACGAATACAAATAAATTAATATAAAAAAAAAAACAAGAGTTTGAAAGAAGAAATACTCAACACAAGTTTAACGACGGCGTTACCACTGTTACATACCTATTAAAGGCTTAAAGAAATCCTTTAAAAGCCTAATAACGTTAAACAATAGAGCTATAATTGCATATCGTTACATCACAATGTCTTAATAAACAATAGGATAATATTAGAATTCAACTTGTGTAAACTCGAAATGAATTCACAGAATACGGATGCACCTTGACAAATAGCTGTAGTTTCTTCAGAACAAAGTGGGTTATATTTCGTTCCCACACTGTAAACGTTTATTGAATAAGTAAGCAGTAGATTTTATAAAGTGAGGTACGCTCTCTAGTTGACGACGCGACATTTTTATTCCTAACGTAATTTGGTTTTCGTTTACTTATTTGTGTAACCACTTGAAGTAATGTTTTCTTTCAATTTTATTTGAAATAGACACACGATAGGAATTTGAAGACATGAACTATTAAGACTAATAAAAAGAGGTGCTCGTGGCACAGTTGCTATTGCGCATAGCATTCGATCAGCGAAGTTAAGCAACCCTAACCCTAGCCAGTAATTGGATGCAAGTTAAGCCATCGGTCCCGGTTTCCAATTCGTCATCTTTGGCAACCGTTACAGGTCAGTCGGAGATCTAAAATAGTCTGACCACTGGTTTAACCCAGATCACAGATTTTCTTCGTTAAAGTGGTTGTGAAGGTCAGATGGCAGTCGCTTCGTATAAAAATTAGGTGATCAGCCATATCGGGTTGAATTAAGTGCCGACCCCAACAATGTTTGGGATAAGGCTGGCCTCCCTGGGGAGATGATAGACTATTAAGACTAATTTGTTTTTATGATTACCCACATAAGCATTAAAATGACATGTACTATAAGTACTTACACCCTAATTTTACCAGTTTTGTTTAAGTCTCATGTCATAGACCAGGACCTCGTGTTCCAATACTTTGGAACTTGCGATCACTAGACCAATGATGACATGAAGTAACTTTTTACCGGTGTCCTATTTTAGCATTTTACCTACTAATCGCCAAGCGGTAACTATGTATATAAAATGTCTGTCTGTTGCCTTTCTGTATTCACTTATGGCTGGCTAAACCGCTGAACTGATTTACCTGTTTGGAATAGAGATAGTTTCGACTCCAGGGACGGCTAGAGTACTTGCTAGGAGTAAAAGGTTGTGGATAGTATAGGCACTTACATTACAATATTAGTAATAATTTAGTAACAGCGGTTGTTATAGTTGCTACGGAGATAGCTTCATCACGACGGCGGCTTGAACATGGATGAAACGTACGGTTTTTATAAACGAAATGATGTAAAGAGCATGGATTTCCCAAGCAAGTATCTACAGCAATGCACAAAAGAGTATGTACAGATTTCTAAGGGGTGGGATTCCAAAGATACCGTATACGGTATCTTTGGAATCCCACCCCTTAAACCGTAAGTAGTATACTACTTACCATCAGATGGGCCGTTAGATTTGTAATCGTCTTAATTATATAAAAGATAGGGAAGCTGTTAAGGTTCGTTGTCACCAGTGGTAACATAAGCATCGTGCCTTATAGAACCCATTACCTTTTCATAGTTAACATTATTGGAGTATGACTTCATACAAAGCTCTTCTGATTTACATTCTTAATATACTATGTAAAACGTGCATCTGTGTGTGCTTTCCTAAAGCGTATTGTTTGTTTGTTATACTGTTAAGATTTATATTATGTAAAAGGTACAGCATTATGAATGTCCTCGTCTTGTCTAGAATAATTTTTCTGATTCAAATACGCAGTATTTTTCCAAATTACAGATATTTTGTTTACATTTACGTTTGATACTCAGTATAAGAGAGGTACAATGTCTTGTAAATTTACAGTTGAGACAAATACGTATACGGCTCACCTCATCAGCATTCATGTCACTCTACGTGCAGACTCTAAACCATTTTAGACTCTATTAGGATGGCTAATGACATCATCTCCTTTCGCATATGTAACGGTATTTGAAATACATTTTCCTGTCTTACCTTAGTAAAGACACGCTGCGACAGTTTTTATCATAATAACCGAATATGTATTCAACAGTAGTGCCCACTATTACTTTATCTGCCAAACGGTTCCTAACTTCTCCATTCTGTATTCAACTTTATTTCTATGTTTTAAAGTGTATTATAGATGTTTCGGTTTTAGTAATATAATGGTTTCATGAGGTAGTTGCACTGTGTGTCGGCGGTTTTATAAGTAAAGTTATCTGCCCGTGATCCAGGTCTCATAAATGATGCAAAGAGAAGGAGTATGTTTATTACGTCATTAAAATATTAACATAAGTAATGTCTTTAATTTTAAGTGCTTCCTTGACGTAATCCATCGATCGCCTTTAAAACGGAATTATTAGTTGCTCAATTTTAACCTGTGAAGGATAAATTAAAACTATAGCTACGAACATATCTTGAATGGAAACTATTTACAAATGTTTCACAGTGTCATCAACTTTACACACACAAATACATACCACTGGAGAGACTGCATCATCAATTTAATGATTCAAGTGGTTGAGCAGCATATTCAAATCGACAAGCATTAAATGAGTTGTCCTCTCGCGGTCGGTCATTTCGATTATCAGTCGCCATATCTCCCCGCCAACAATGAGAGGCAGCCCGTTAAATGCACACAGCAGTCTAACGTCTTAATAAGCCGCTGAAGGGTCTTGTCTGCCCAGCATGACGCACGTCCAACACAACCACAAATTATTATTTGCCATCCAAGTGACATCTTACGTGGAAATAAATTTTAATGTACGAAAAAATTACATCTGCATTAATTTAAACGCGCATATAAATAATTTCTGTTTGGGTGCTATTAAATTACTTCGATTCGGGTCGAACGATTAAATTCGATACCAAATTCTCGGTTGAGTATACTTAATAGAGTTCGATAAAATAAAATAAACTCTACCCTATAACATCAGAAAAACTGTACACGGTTTTGTAACGGGCAACAGTGTGTTGACTTGACGTTTGACAAGCATCTCATATAGAATTTTAACGTAATTCAAGCGGAGACGTCACGTCGAAGCGCGTAGAAAGTCAACCTTTACGATGGTCGAACGAACAAAACAAAATAAGTTGGACATGTCAATGCCCACGCCTTCGGTACGGTAACCTGATACAAGCAGGCGGATACATTTAACACCAACGAGAGGTTCGCAAGCGTATGTGCGTGTTGCCAGAGCATTAAGCGGAGCGATGAGCGATCGAACGAAGGACACCGATAGTTTCGCTCAGGTACCTAAATTATTCTCTTGCTACTGTAATCTTGAACCAAGAGCACAGAATAAATAATAGTACCCAACTACTAGGTATCACGCACTGTTTATACCAGTTTACCAGTTTAAGTTATTCACGAAATAATACGAACGTCTATCGAATAGCTTTGGTAGAAGCATAGAATATTTAACAAGTTAAATAGCCAAAAGCAAATAATTTTCGAGCCAATAAACTGATGTACACGTACTCAATAAACCTATATGCGTATTTACGACTGCGATAAAGATGAAGATAAACGCACCTAACTTGGCACCTGATACTCTGATATGATCTTAGAACGTGTAAAGCTGCATTTCTACACAAACGGTACAAGCTGTGTTTTGAATATAGATAGTTATATATAACTTAAAATATACTATATACGTTACTCAATTATGCAAGATTCATTGTGCAAGATCGTTACCGTGACCTAATATAATGGCAATAGTCTCGAAAAAGTATGTAATAAATACTACTTATCTTTGATTATAGAAATGATTATATTTGTGGATATATCTGGCAGTAATTAATAGACACCCCCAGGGCCTGTTAAAAAAATTATCCTCACGCTTCGCTATTAGAAACGATACAAAATATGCGGGAATAACATATGTCACGTGACTGATTTATGTCATCCCCTTCCTTTTTTTATCGTTTCCTTTAGCGCAATCGCAAGAGAATGTTACTTTGTCCAGACCTACTGATCTTAAAGTTCCCAGCTCTCATCCTTGACTGCTTGATCAAATATCCAATAATTTAGATGATTTATTTATTTACACATACTAAGCTTACCCCTATTATTACAGACTTAAACCCAATGCGATAGAGAAGCTAATAATAATTGTCTACTGGTAACATATAACTTATAATGCAATTTTTGTAAATTCACGCAGAGAACAGACCAACAAGTCTCTAATAATATATATTTATCTGTACAGATAAATAAAATTGTAGTGTCTGTTTATGATTCCAAAAACAGCTTCTTACGTATGCATTATGGTATTTACATAATAAAATTGTTACATTTCAATGTCTGTCAGTCTGTATGTTCCGGTTAATCTCTAAAATGGCGGAACCGAATCTAACGAGACTGGGAGAAAGCTGATGTTACAAGGAGTATCTAATAAGCTATCATTATTTAAAAAATAAGGCTATGCGAAATTTAGGCACCTATGAAATTAAGCCTACGCGGGTGAAACCACGGGGCACGGCTAGTTTACCTATAAAATTTGCCATTGACACCTCGATTCACTATGTGCTCAGTCTTACGATCCCATCCGCTCGCCCGTGTCATGAAAGGAGATACTTTAATATCCGATTCATTGTTCTGTTACAAATTTGTCAGTGATCTTTACATTAAACTTTTTCTCTTTTAAAATTTGAGATGGGTCCATAATCCCCGTGCGGCCGGCACTTGTAAGTAAATCTTCGTCACATAATGACGCGTAGACCACACAAATAAAAATATTTGACATTGAGCATTAGAATATGATGACCAATGTCGTAACCAAATGTAAACGTAACGTGAGCTTTCAAATTGAAAATAATTAACCTTTTTATTTGTACCTATCTAAGGTTTCCTGTTTCCTGCTGGGTCAATAAATTTGTAGATACCTTTTTACGGAACACTAACGCTTGGTTGCACGTTAATAGTTATTAAAGCTGGAGCTAAAGGCAAATTTGATAGTGACAATAGCTATGACTTTAGGTTTGACGGCGAAATGAATTGAACCAATTTAAGTCAATTGGCAAATTTTGCTGCCAGTGTATTTTTTTAAATTAAAGTTTGTTACATTAAAATTTTACCTAAAACCCATGGGAGTTGAAGTTAATAGCGAAAAGACATGATAATTTTAAAAAGTTGCAACTATTTATGCTTAACTAGCAATTTTATAATACGTTTTAGCTAAAGTCAGTTGATGCAACGCAGGCTAAGTATCTGATGTATATACATACGTCAGACGTCCATTGTTTGAATTCATAGAATGTAAAATAAATAAGTATAGGTATTCCACATGAAGACTTTTTACTGGTAATGCAGTAAACATCGATACCGCAGGTGTCATCAAAGTGCGGTAAATTGCATTGAAATCATACACGCCAACAATATACAATCCAAATTATAGTCCGATTAAAATATCCAGTGGGAACAAAATCGTTTTATAATTTGCATAAAGTAAGAGCCGAGCGTAAGGTTCTGATCGACCTTAATAATTATTTATCGTAATTATTAATATTTTGCTCCTGTCACGCGAAGGGTAAGCTTCAGGGCATACCTCATCGCTGATGATGGGTAGCCCGACGGTAACAGACCGGCAAGATAATTTGAGTTAATTTACGTAATTCCGCATAATTTCGTGTTCAAAGTGCATGTTGTGCCCAACTGAACATCATTATAAGTTTGCAGAAACACGGTTGATCTAATTCGTAATATCCTCGAGGGTAGTTCACAAAATTGGTTATTTGCGTGTTAGAGGCAAAATAAATATCGGATGTGCTTAAAATGCTCTTAAGTATTTTGACATTGAGTGCACGGAAAGCCCCAGAGGCTGCGATTTTAAGTTTATATACCGAATATGGACTAAAGAGGCAGTCTGAATATATAACAATACCTACGTAATATCAGTATTTGTACTTAAAGTTGATTACACAGCTGAAAATCCCGTAGTGCATTAATGATATCGCCAAGAGAGGCTGAAAAGCATCGAAGCGCCATCCATTGCGTTTCGATGCCCGATCGGATCGCTCGACGACACGCGGGGGACCAGAGTAGGGCGCCCTAGAGACACCTCGCGATTTATGAGAGGAAATTGTCGGGTAAAAAAGTAATTTACCGTCGCACCAGTGTTTGTTCAGGATTTACATACGGATTTACCGCTTAGAGATATATTTTATAGTGGTGATATAAATATTATAAATGGTACAGGTTGTTCACCGTATTTATGTTCTACCTGCTTACTTCTTGTGACTATATCCTTGGGGAATAAAAAGAGTCTTGAGAAAAAGGCAGCTATCTACCCTCTTGAAGAACAAATAAAAAAAAATTGCGAGAAATTATTATAGACACACATATACGAATTCGTGTTTGTTTATTATGTTATCTTCAACGTTCGTGAAGATAAATTAAATAATGAAATCCACATCTTTAGTTTCTTAAATTCCAACCAAATCCCACGCTCAAGTCACGGGCGGAACCTAGTATAATATATTGCTTTTATTGCCTTAAATTGCTCGCCATAAAACTTAGCGAAGTGTTAATTGATTCCTTTAGATTTAATGAGGTCTTTAGTATGCATAAAATGGCAAAAGAGGTGACTATACAAATCGTTGGAAACATAATAATGTGTATATTATTAGTGTCTCATGTTACTAAATTACTAATCAGGCCATATATCGTAGCAAAAATAATATATTTAAACGCTGGATCGCAATAAAAATAAATATACAAGTTGATTGCGTAAGGAGATATTAACAAAATAGATCTTGTTACCATATACAAAAAACGGTCCATTAATATATACCCATCGATGACATGCGAATGTTACTAATTTATATTGCCTTTTCTTGTTTAATTTATTTTATTAACATTTTAACGTTGTAGACTTTAAAATTATAATTATATACGTAAGAAAAATAGTGTACATACAAAATATTTAAGTAAGTGTAAGTGTAAGTGTAAGTGTAAGTGTAAGTGTAAGTGTAAGTGTAAGTGTAAGTGTGTAGAAAGCTAATACGGCTTAGTCTTTGGTAGGCGGTTATATCAGTGTAGCTCATTGAGCGTTGATACATTCCTATATATTTCAATATACAACCATGCAAATGCAATAAAACTAATAAAAAATATGACTTCTTTTATAAATTAGTCTGTGCATCAAGCAGGCTGTTTCGCAAAGTTCATCAGATAATGAAAACATTTTGTTGCGTGTGAAACTAGTTAGAATTCCATTTTGCACGAAGCAACATTTCGCGTAAGCATCAAAGCGAAGTGCTCGCACTCAAATCCGATAAATCATGTTTCGTTTTAGCCGTTCTAAAGCCTCATTCTGCTGATCCGGCTGGCCGATGATTCTTCGGTAAAGCACTTTCTTAACAGCTCTTTTGTAATAAATCGTAAGAATGTTGCGTTACCTCTGCAATAATACGAATCAGATTAAGTGCGAGGTGTATTACCTTTGTTTCACGTTAGTGCCTTTTCCTTGTAATTAATGTGCAATGTGCTAGTGCCGTGAAATATAGCTCTAGTCCGTAGTGTTTCTCCTGTCAACTATTCAGTATATAGGACTGTCTTCAGTCTAAGTATGCTCTGATAAAATAAACTTAATGAAGTTTATTTTATCAGAGTACGTCGTATCACAATATTTTCAGCCAGTATGGTTTTCAGCTTCAAATATATCAATGCACTAAGTACTGTAACGTAAATCACGAGGCAACCGGAGACGCGGATTTTCTTTGTTTGTGAATTTTTACGATTTTACCCATGGCTGGACAAAATTCACTAGAATTTGATGTAGAGGCAGCTTGAATCTTGATAGTGGCATCTTTGGTCTCAAAAGCGTATTTAACAAGAATAACGAAATTGCTTGCATGAGGTAATTAGAATAAGATTAAAGATTTTCTTTTAGAAATAACATTCAAAGCAATTAAATACTAAGAATATTTGCCGAGCATCAAACACGTATAGACCATAACGTAAATAACGGAATCCATTTGAGTTTCAAGAGGTGTAATGTAAACAGATACTTTCCCTACTCTGGGACTTTAAAAATTTATATTTGTCTAATAACTGTCGAATTCCTGTAGTAACAAATTACCGTGAAGTGTTGAGTTACTGAATGGGCGATGGCAACAAATAGTATAGTAATTCCAAAGAGTTTTGAATAGAGTCCAACACTATTTCGGTCGTCGAACGCTGATCTCTACACTTTTACTTCGTTTTGTTTCGAGATCGCCTGCCGATTGAACGAAGGGCCGACTGTTACGACATAAAGTATATTTGTTACAATATTCTTGGAAATTAGACACTCATTTGTTTTAGAAAAGAACACATTTTTTACTTGTTTTGAAAACACTTAATAAGAATGACTAATGACGCTGTTATATTTTATTGCTGCATCGAAAATAGTCGGCTGTTTTATATGAAGAAGTTATTCGCTTCGTTAGCAGTTTAATTGGGAATGAAATCGTGTGCTCTATTCTGATCTCTTTTTTCTAATCGCAATAACATTGATGCTACGTTTTTTTATTGCGTTCTATAAACATATTGCGATACATCACAATATTGTCAACACATAAACACCTGATTCTCTAATCATTACTCAAATAAATAATTTTATTTATACGTATCCCAAAATTATGAATTTCTCTGGCATCGTGCTGTACGGTGAAGGAAAACATCTTGTGGATACCTGCATATGTCTGAGAAGTAATTCAAAGACGTATGTATAGTGACTGAGACGGCGATAGACTCAGCGTCTGTCACGATGGCACATTATCATATTCGGTGAATTGTGGGTGTTGTTGTTACAGCACCTCTTCTGGGATGGGACTCTACTGGAATGGCGTGAGCATTATCTGGAAGACTACTAATTCTTCCTCAGTTAGGTACTGAAAGCAGAATCTGACGACGATGGAATTTATATTTGGTCCAAGGATTAGAGAACTTGATCCAAAATAAACAAATAAAAACCCCATATAGAGCTACTTGAGTAGATTCATAAGCAGAGCATAAACTCTTTCGTACGTATATTACCTGCGACTGCGAGCGAACGTGCGAGTGAACGTTTTCCATATTCATTTCCATATTTCAAACAGACTCAAATTCTACAATTTGTACAATCCACCGTTTTCACAATCGTCAGTTTGTCGCAGCTGCGTCGGTCTTGCATCTCAATAATGAATGCATTGTCCCTCGGTACGTACGATCACAGTCCAGACTATTTTTGCACAAACCTGTCTGCGTCCGTCACGGGAAAAACTGGCGTGGAGTTGTTACAACAGCTGCTAATTTTTAAAATTGACTTTCTCCTTTGTTCCGGCATTTTGAACAACTGAAATGTTGAGTAATTTAGAGATGACTTTTTAGAAAAAAATTGCTATTGGGTAAACAGTTTTTTAGTTCAAAAAAAATATAACGTAATGCCGGAATGACGTAAGGAATGCATTATTATGTCCCTGTTGGTAAATTACCAAGCCAAACTTTTATCTGCTTTCACTCGATTACGACTCCTTTTACAACTTTGGTATCAACACCATTACGTTTATTTAGTCTGCAAACTGCATTATAATTCACCTACGACTTTAATAACATCGTAAACAATTATTTCTAGAATGAATAAATCTAATCGGACGTGTATAAAAGTTATTTAGTTTAAACAAACATCTCTACCGCTCGCCAGTGCGTGCGTTGTCATGAATGAAGACTCGCTTGCCAACTACAACACGTACAATGATGTATTTGATGTATTTCAAGCGAGGCTATTGATATCTACCATCGACTGTCGGTTTCGAATTTTGATCGCAATATCATTTTCAACAACTCGGTACTATTACAATCTGAAACATAAGCTGGCGATATATGGAATTCCAATAATTAGGTACCTACCTGATTATGCAAATTTATTATATTTATTGATTTTTATTTCTTCACGCCTTCCCAGAAAGGTCGACGAAGAGGTAGGTACTAACTAGATAAATAACATTGAAGTATCTGTTAGTAATTATAAATTAACAGCTTTCCACTAATTGCATATGAAAATATTGACGGTACTGACATAAAAACATTTTATTTTTTATATTTTTTCTCTGAAATAATACTGTGATTCCGCGAGTCACCCATGAAATTAAGTCCACGTGGGTGAATCCGCAGGGCACAGCAAGTTTTGGATAAAAAAAATCCTTATTGTTATTCTAAAACCTGTGCTACTCAAATATGAATAGTACTCAGCTTACAAACTTTGATCTGCCGTGACCGCGGCGATATTTCGTTTGGAGGTAGCGCCGCGCCGTGATGTCGCTTTGCAGGCGATCTTGCAATTTGTGAAATATTCCAAATAGTCCCGTCTGTGACCACCAACGAGCACGCGATCCACTGCCGTCGGTGCTTCACGAAGACATTATTTAATTGACTACGTAATTGCTTATTGCTAAGATAGTTGAAGAAATCATTGAACAAGGAACAGTTTTTTTTTTACATTTTTACTTCAATCGTAGAACCAAAAATAATTTTTAGCTTACAATATCCAAAGAATCAAATCCAATCGGATTTGATTTAGTCACACATACGTACATTAATGGAAAAAAATATGGATATTAATGATGATAAGATCAAAATGAAAAAGATTTAGAATGGAGACCATTTCTAATTAATGGTGCAGCGTAGTACGGTCACCAAATAGATTGAAAGACGACTGTAAGTTGTAGTTTTTTGACGCTGGCTGGACGCTGCAATTATCAGTACCCTAAGTTTGTAAATGTTTAAGTAAAAGAATTCCCTTGTTGCGTTTTAGTTTTGTTCAAAATATGTTGATACTTGATCAGGGGCAGGTTGTGATTGAATACTAATGTTAAATGCAAAAGAAGTAAGTTTGAACATTTATAAACCTATAAATATTGGGGTTTAGTCGTTGTGGAGATCGATGGGGAAACTTATGTTCTAGACAGGAAAATCCTTTCATGGAAATGTAATCAACATGACAATTAATATCAACCAAAATTTTTGAGTTACAACATATTATACTTAAAAAATAGGAATACTATGTGTCATTAAGTTTGTCATAATGAGTTTGTACGCTAACATGTGTTCGTCATAGAAGATAAGTTAGTTACATGACATTCTGCCAGTAAGGCTGCCAATACGTGAGTCATGCATTCGCCTATAAATAAACTGGACAAAAAATGTGACAAAATAGCAAGTGACCTCCAAATATCGCTCAACAAAGACATTCTTTACAATGTTAAATACTATTTATCAAATAGTTCTCGTAACCAAGAATCTGTGTTCCGTGCGGGTGGTCTAGAGAAGACGATTCAATAATGACGGACTGACGTAATATGGCGGCGTTTTACAGACAAGCCGCGCAAAAACTGGATTACCGGAATTGTGGATAATTCAAACCTCTTGACTAAGAGTAGAGGTAACAGAAGAGCGGCTTCATACATTGGCCAGGAACCTCTTAGAGACAGTAGACCGTGCAACGAAAATAGTGGGGATAAAGCGTATGTTTTTATTCACCTAGCGCTATACTTATAGACAGAGACAGACTCATAATAAGTGACGGGATCTGTACTAGGATCTCAGACCAAGTTTGGTGAGTTTCTTAAGTTCATTTTAGATCGAGACGCCCTAATTGCGTTAGTCTGTGTATGTGCGCTTGTTACCTACTGCCAAAGTATGCAAGCGAGCCGATCATCTTTAAATGTCAAACATATTTTTTGCTTCTACATTACAACGCGAACAATCCATTACCTTACTACATGATTCCTACGAACTTGGGTCTTCTGTGAAATTCTATTTCGCAGAAAAAATAATAAAATTTTGTTTGAAATACTTTTTTACAATACAGGAGCCTAATCGCGCACTAATTTTCAAATCGTACCTAATAAATATCATAATAAAATAAAGTTTATCGTAAGTTTAAGCGTAACATGAGGCCCTCGTATTTATTACTTTATTTATTTATTTATTGATTAGATGTTAGGAAAAAACAAGTAAATATTTACTGTACTACTTATAGTATATCTAATTATACTAAAACTAACGTTATCCTAATCTACTACAAATACCTAAACTTCGATTTCTATTTTAAAACAAAAAATAAAAATGAACACCAACTTTAATTCGAGTTAAAATTTATATCAAACTATATTAATCAACACAAAGGAACACAAAAATTAAAAAACAGTCAAAAAAAATTTTCTTAGCAGAGCGTAGTTTCGATCTACGGACCTCTGGGTTATGGGCCCAGCACGCTTCCACTGCGCCACTCTGCTTGTTACGTAGAGTGGCGAAAATATCGTACATATGATGAACAGTGAGGTAATTGTGCTGTTTATTTTTAGTTCATAATATTTTTACACTTTTTTAGCATAAACCGGGCAGAATTTATTAGTCATAGCATAAAAAGTTATTGGGTCAAAATGTTTAGTCATCTCCCTGGATGTGCTAGCTTGCAAAACTAGATGGCGCCACTAGCACATTAGAAAAACGCCGTTTTTTTTTCTTCGTTTAATTGTTGAACATATATATAATAATATTATTTACAATTATAATTAATTCCTTAAAAATGTATATCATAATAATTTCAGTAACAAAGCTCGTGCTTTATTTTATAATAATACTAAAATTGACTGGTGCCTGCGACTCTGTTGGTGCAGAATTTGTCGTATCCTTATATTTTGTATAATTCACACAATATCTTTATAAATTTTAGCCTATGTGCTACTCTGATGTATAAGCAAACATTCTTGTCAATAATATTAGGAAGATAAGTGGGATCTGCTACTTACTACGAACTGTTAGAGCGTGAACAAGCAGAGTGGCATATTGGATACCTATGTGTTGAATACATAACTGACAGATCCAGGAATCGAAACTATGCTCGACATAATACACAAATATATAAAATAGAAGGATTTTTTCTTCATGTACCTACCAATTTCAATCCATTGCCTCCAACGGACTATGACTTTCTGTTATTATTTCAAACATCTGTCAATTTCACGGGACGACGCTTCAGGCCGAAGAAACAATATCAATCCAGCCAGATTGTCTTTGTTCTTCTTTACTTGAGCGGAAGAAAATAATTATGCCGATGAATTGAAAACAACGTCAATTGAACCGAACGTTATATAATTAACGACTCAATAATTTTAAATCATTTGAAATGTTACGAGTTAGCGGTGCACAATTTTATTAACATGGAATAACCGTTCAAATTGAGTTATGAGCAATTTTATGACCCTCATAATTTTGATCTGCAATGTGGACAGGTGTCAATCAAGTTTTTGATTCTGCGATATAATAAAATAAGCAAAGAATAATAATTAATTAAGTAGTACCTTCATCACCTCCCTGGCCTATTACATTGTTGAGGTCGGCACTTGATTCAACCAGATGTGGCTGATCACCTGATTTTTATACGAAGCGACAATCTGAAATTTAAAATCTGATAATCTGTTATCAACCAGCTTCTAACAAAATTTTACTTAGTTTTATTTGATGCTAGAATTGTACATGATGCATAAGTACCTAATTAAGAATATAAAGACAATAGAAATATCTAAAGTAAAACTCATTTATAAAATGTATTTTAATATTTGAATTGATTATCAAAAGTTATAACATTCACATTTTCCCCTACTGGGGGATCGAACCCGGGCCTCCTTGAAGAAAGCCTACCGACATGAGGTTACTATCTAGACTTTGCAAGAAAAAATAAAAGAAGCCAGTAAAATTATTGCAAATCAACGTAATATGAACCATGCAACCACAAAAACTTAACTGTATGCTTTAACATTCACAATTTAACTTTTTCAATCGTAATTTAAGCCCATAAGGGGAGCGTTGTTCATGTATACAGTAAAAATAAAATTGTTCTACATTGCATAATTACAAGATTTAGTTTGTTCAGTGTATTGCGAGGCTGAATGGTTTACATCTGTAATTTTCTTGTTAACCTCTGGACACCGACGCTTATTAAGTCATCAAAATTATACCACACGTATTGCAAGAAGTTGATTTCTGGAAATAAATTGCTCCAGGCCTTAAAATAAATCAAGTATTTGTTTCTTGGCGATTTATGTAAACTGCTACAAGATCATTTTTATGGCAAAGATTTACGTACATTGCTCGACCAAAATAAGACCGATCGAGTACATAATTGTGTACCATGCGGTCTACTTTACACTTTAAATATTAATCAAGTTAAAATACAAATTTATCTTTCGTTGGGGCTAAGGGTTCGGAATCAACTAGATTAAATTAAAGAATATATATATAGATATAGAACTATAAAAAAAATTGCTAAAAATTTACATAATATTCTTTGTAATATTATAAGTTAATAAGCGAGCTAATTATATACTGATATGAATTCAAGTTCCGTTGTACCTTTTTCTACTGTCTTCTATCGACTAATAGGTTATTTTTTCTATACCGAAGGACCGTAAAATTCTCGAAAGTCGATCTATAAATCGAGTACTTCGTTGTATGCTATATTTTGTTTTGGTGCGTCTTAGTCTGTATAGAGTTCTCAAAACATCAATCAAAACTGTTTATTTGTATATAAAAACAACTTATTATCTAATCTTGCCCAACAATCACATTATAAACACCAAATTATTAACCATATTTTTGTCAATGACATGAAGTTGAGGGGCAAGTGGCTAGTTAAAGTACAATTTAGACGACAAATTTGATTGTACGAATGTGAATAGTTTTGGTCGGACAGGAAAATAGCGGACAAATCTACGTATTTAATTAGTTAGATTCTTCGCAGAAAACGTTAAGCTATGGGTTCCGGGACTAATTAAAAGATGTTTGTGTGTTACATCACAAGCACTTGGGCAAAAAAATAATGACGGGATGTGGCAAATTAATTAAATATTGCGTTTTTACTATTTCTACGGAAGATTTTAATCTTTATTTCTTCGAATGTAATTGAGTTTAATAGAACCTGAGGACTTCAATTTATACGTTTAAACAGTAAAATTTCAAAGTTAATCACTACTTTTACCAAGCGTATATATTATGATACTTTGATCGAATAACGATGATCCCATGCGCTTTTAGGTTCGAGCTACCTACTTACTGTTGGTTTGAAATTATTCATCATCTCACTGACCTTATACCACGAATTTTTGGGGTCGGCACTTGATTGAACCCGATGTGGCTGATCACCTGATTTTTATACGAAGAGACTGCCATCTCACCTTCGTAACCCATTGAGATTAAAAAAGGTCATGAGAAATATTTTATATAAATATGCTCACGCCATCCCAAAGGGTTAATCTCCGTAGGGGTAAGCAGAGGTGTTGTAACAACATACAGAAATACTTAAGTTTTTTTTAATTAATATTGTTAAGCGATATCAAATCTTGGAGTTTAACCAATTAATATTCCTTTCTTCATTAACATACACACTTTGTGCATATCTCAACTTCATCTGCACCTCAAGCAAGTGAATTTGTTATCATAATAATTATATTCAATGTGTATACAAAATATTTACACAATATCTGTAGGCACATACAATTTACAAGTTGCACAAAGTGTATCTACTGACGGTAATCCGTTATTCCCTTCTGTACCGCCATCATGTTTACAAACTACACAGATGAGGATGGTCTAATAAGAATAAGCCTTGTATTTCCTATACCAACGAACATACATGTCGTTTACTAATCATAGTAACGATTAAAGTCAACAAGCGCATTTTATGTTTATTATTCGTGTTATAACTTGGCGAGAAAGGCCAATGGGTTCAACTAACGTACACTTGCTGTGAAATTGTTATCAACAATCCATATTGTCTATTCTATATTATTAAATTACTAGCTTGCACCCTCACTTTCGTGTGCGTGGTAGTAAATTGTCACAATCAAATTTAAACTCCTCATTTTTGGAAACCCCTTCTAAGTAAATACCCAATAAGTCTACCCAGCTAGTCACTCAGTTCAGGACTTTGAATTTTAATTGTATAGATAAATTGCGTCGTACATATATATGAAAATATAAAATATCTTCATATTGTCTATAAACTTTTCACGATTTTGTTGTTTGGTATTGGGATAAGTTTGGCCCTAAATACAGACAAGGCCCTTAAAAATTACTGCGTGGAAGCGAGTAAAAGCTAGTAAATAATATTTAATTATATTTGTACTTGGTCCAAGATATTTACTCCATAGTTCCGCCACTCTAATAGACTACATAAGTACATACATCGTGTGTATATACAATACCTTGAATAAGTACTTCATATAATCAAGATAGAACTTCACTTCAGGTAAGTTCGTTTTATAACGTCATTATTGTCTGATGCATTTTCAGAGCAATTTTAGTTTGGAATTGGAAATAAGTTTAAGGTTTATTTTCCATAAAATTGTGCTAACTTAGTTTTTCACAGCGGACCAAAGTGTGTTAGCCGGGGTCATAAATCTGCGGATTAAACCACCCTATCTCCAGATTGCAATCTTTCCGTCCGCAAGTGCTTGCCATCGATAATTGCGCCGATACCAGATTCTTGAAAAACGAAAACCTTCTAAGTAAGTTTTTGGGTGCTTTTGGGGAAACGCTTTGGTGCGACAGTTTTCGGAGTTTTTTATTTAAAATTAAGTTAGAATATTTAAAAAAATCGATTATTCAAAAATAACTAGAGAGGCAGTTTTTGATGTTAATTTTATAATTAGTACACATTCAAAGTTTTAGAAATTTCATAGAAATTGTTTCTTTTTTGTACATATGCTATCATATGCATTTAGGAACTTTTTTATTTTGGTTTTACAAACAGTGCCGTGGTGGCCGTGGGGATTGAGCAGTCGCCTGCTACTCAAGCGACACAAATTCGAGTCCCAGCAGGGCCTGTACCAATGAGTGTACCACACTGCGTGCTTTACGGGAAAGAAGAACATCGTGAGGGACCCTGCATATGTCTGAGAAGCATTTCAAAAGAGGTATGTATAGTGCCTGAGAATGCGATAGACTCACCATCTGTCACGTTAGCACATAATTATAATAGGTGAAAAGTGGGTGTTGTAATTACAACACCTCTGTCTACCCCTCCGGAGAATACAGGCGTGAGCATACATACATATGTGTAAACAGAAACTTTAATTTAATTTATCTGTACAGTTATTTAGATCTGGATATGCAAATGTTCACATATTAAATTAAAAATACACAATCAGCATTGCTATTCAACGTGGCAATGCTGCCAGCCTTCTTGGCCCGATCACGAGCAACACCGATTTCGGCCAACTTTTCTACTTGTAATTAGTTTTAAGTGCTTTCCCTTGTATATGTAATTATGTTTTAATTCAATGAATATTTAATCCTGTGCAAAACACCCGTTTATAAATATTATAACACAGGTACCCTACTGGTTAATACTAAAACCAAAACCATAAAATGACCATCTTGAACAAGCCGAGTGCGTTCGTAAATTCAATTGGCATACTGAAATAAATGGCTTGTAATCTTATACCCAAACAGGCAGAAAGCATCTGAATGAGCTATATCAGGTTACTGGAGGAAATAATGCCTTTACTTTTGCTTCTTTTATCAATATTGTCATAGGATTTTTTATAACAATATAATGCGGCCTCATTTGATTATTCTTATTAGTTTCCAACTTTTTGGATTATAATTAATATAATAATACATACAGATTAAAATTGATTTATCTGTTTTTAAGTACAAAATAACAGCTTTTCCCTAATGCATGTGGAAGTAAGTATATAAGCTACTAACATAAAAAAAATATATTTTAAGCACGCAGTTTTTTGATTTTTTGAGTTCCATTGGTAGTTCATATCGATTAAAACTACATAAAAAGTAATATAACATTTGTTCTTATTCTTTGGGTTTTTAATTTATACATTTTTATGGTTGTTGAGTTTGTAGAGTTTACAAAATAAGCATTATCTTACTATCCACATGTCATGCAATAAACATTGAACCTTTTTTGAACCCTAGCAACTACACTGTACTACATAAATGATTAATAAGTATAATATGGTAAAAAAAAAGTTCAGGGCATTTTCCATATTTTTAAAATGAAATACAAAAAATGTTCGCCTAAGAAGTCTACACTCTGTAGATCGATATCAAGACAAAGTACTCTATAGATACTCTGTCAATTAAACACACATCTACATACGCCTTTATTTACTTGCATGTATATTTTTAATAGTTTTCCTAACTGAAACATTGCGGGAACGATAGATGCCCATGTTAAAAGACATAATTGTAAATTGCTGTTTGAAATTAAAGGCACCAAACCTTACTAATCTTGTCTATAAGCATATCAAAAATTATATACAAGCAGTTAATGCGTTAACTTGCGAGACAAAAAGGCCTTTTATGGCTCAAATGTTGCATAGAATTTGATTACCACCATTAGTTTCACTAATTACACCACGTTTACAACCTCAATCTAATTTTATGACTATTGGAACATTTTCTAGCGGAGTGCTGGAATAAAAGGCATCGGTAGCTCGTAAAGAAATTATTACTATGTACCATAATTTCAAGTCATAAAGCGGTGTCAGTCAAGTAACAATTACGTTATAATTTCACCGATTGAATTCTGAATTAGAATTGTAGCAGAAGGAAACATTTTGTACCTAATTGAGAAGATTGGTACGATATTGATAACGCTGCCTGGTATCTATAGTACAAGCTCTGCTTAGTTTGTAACTAGACAGCGCTAGAACATTTATGTATCTATATTTATGAATAAATTAGGAATTGTGAATCTAAATATTGCAGTTCGATAATACTTTAAAAGTGCTATTAAAGATACGTTTTTAAAACTAGCGTGCCCCGCGGTTTTATCCGCGTAGAGTTCATTTTATGAGTGGCCCGCGGAGTTCTAATGTTTTTTTTTAAATAAAAGTAACCTAGGTACTCCTTGTAATATAAGCTATCTAGCCGTTTCGGAGATTAGTTGGAACAAAGAGACAGACAGACTGACAGACAGACAGGAAAATTAAGAAAAAAATGGTTTTTCAATATCTGTACCGTAAATACTTTCATGTGCATTTCGTGAAAAGCTGTTATTAGAACTACAAACAGATATACACATAATATGTATCTGTATATACATGTACAGATATAGATAGATTGTAAAGATAATTGATCAAACTGTAAACCCGTTTTGTTTAAGAATAACGATGAAAACCGCCAAGAACTGTTTATAGAAAGAATTTTGAATATTTTACGCAACATTGAGCGCATGTAAAATATCGTTGTATTCACTGAGCTCCAAGCGGTGGAAAAACGTAAAACATTGTACATAAAAACACTTATTACCGAGTATTATCATTTGACTGAGAAAAAATACGCAATCTTTGAATAAGGTAAACCGTGGGCGTTCCGACAATGAGCACGTCACTGACCGGCCTTTGAGCTGTCAGCCTGTTGAAGGAACCGGGGCAATTACATTGAAAACCCTCGCAATGCTATCTTTGAGAAAAATAATACTAGCTTGGGGACACTGCAGTAAGGAGCTTATTAGCACGCTCTCGTGACTTCTAGTAGCTGTCTGGTTTTATTAACTTCACAGACGTGTTGTAACACCTTACTAATAAAAATTACATATTTTTTATTTATTTTACTTTTCACGGTGAAATTTATCCAACAGCTTCACAAACATATTAAAAATCCTAAGAAATTCATTTGTAAATAAGCTTCCACAGACCAAACAAAATATGGGAAAAGCTTATGCCATTAAAAGTTTACAGTTCAATAGTATATAAATAAAAGCTTTAAAGGAAATTATACTTGGTTAGCAAATTCAAGATCAAAGGCAGAAATAAAGAGGCCTACAGCTAAAATATTACTCGAAATGGCTTTTGTTTTATAGTCTATAATGAAGGCTTCGGATTGTCGGATGAAAGAGAAGTCGGCTAATAAAATTGCATTAAACTATTAGTGTAACTCAATTTAGAGGGAATCACTCCAAGTGTTAATGACATGACGAATGGACAAAGCTGAAACACCAACACCTTGACCACAGTATACATATGAGCTTACTACAAGCAGTAGGAAATCCAGGAAGAAATTGTTCGTATTGATACACAAAGATTTAAATTTTAAATACTTAACAATGGCAAGCATAACGCTCTCTGAAGTAAACGTTCTTATTACAAATCTTTGGTCTAGCTTCAGTACTGCTTATTAAAAAGTATATATTATATACTGTGCCCAGACTATGCTTTGGCGTCCTTGATTGGTCCGCTGTGTTGAAGGTATGACCAAAGCCGCTGTGACGCCATAAATATCATTAACATCTCCAATTACCATTGACGCCCAAACCTGGATCGTGTGACTAATCGGCATTAAAGGTGCTGTTACGTCTTAATTAAATTATACTCATAATTCCTGGGTAATTCTGTCGCGGTTCAAGTATTTGTAGCATACAAATTTTGCACAATAGAGCAATTTCGAGGCGAATGGCACATCGAGTGCGCTAATTAAGGTACACACGGAGTCTTGTTTAAATGGGACACCTGGGATTGAGTGTCTTTTTGTAGATGAAACAAGTTGTGTTTAACGGAATTTATAGCGTGAAACATTAAAACTGGGTATAAATTGCCCTACAGTTAATATTTTAGTGGTAACCAGATTTTTCTATTAACTTGTAAAGTGTATAGTTTGTCTAGCTCAACCACGAATAGTCGAGGGAAATAAGGATTCTTTCGACCGTTAAATTTACGACTTGTCCCTAGTAAACCTTGTCTCCTACCCAAGATCTCTTTTTATAATTTATTTGGTTTGTTACAGCCTCGTTTACTCCTGTTTCTCTCATGAAAATGTATATTCTTGTACCTTTAATACGGTTTATTTCAGATTGTTTTTTCCATATAGTTAGACTGTAATTTAATAGTTTTTTCGAGATAACAACGAGCTGTGAAGTAACACAATACATACCTACAAGATGTGTGATAAAAATTCCCATCATATCATGTGGTCATGTCCAATCTTTTCGGACGGGGGCTCTGCTCACAGTGTGTAAAATTTATGGAAATTGCATTTCCGCATTATGTCCGATATGAGGGTGAGACGTAAGTTCGCGAGAAATTTCTTTCAAGAAAATGTCGGCGATAAAATCTCTTTTCTTTGTTGCGGTTTTATAAAAGATGCAGGTCTTTAGCTCGATATATTTTTCGAGCCAAAAACATGCTTTTCTAGACTATTGTTCAATATACAAAAGTTCCATATTCAATCGCATTGTATGGTATCTACATTATTAGAATCGGTATAAAAACCTACTACTGCAGTATTTTATATAATACCGTCAAGAAAAATATGCGATGCGGTGACTCTGTGAAAAGTAATATCTGCTATCAAGAAAACTCAAGTAGACCATTACCATCAATTCCTAAGTACCAACATACATTAATAAAAAATCAAGCCTCACAACGTAGCTATCCCTTAAAAGTTATAACAGGATCATAAACAAAGATCCTTGGGGTTAACACTGTTGTAATAAAAGGGAAACTTCATTAAAGTTGGTCAAAGATACCGGCCAAGTTATTTCAGTACTCGCTTCGAGCCACGGACAGTTGAGTTACGTGGTTACATTCATACTAAGATTTAAGGTTTTTACCTTCATAAAATGTATCTGACTCAAGTATTCTTACTAATGAACGTACAATTAATTATCTATTTAAAACTTCACTAATCATAGTATTTGAGTTCTTACGGTTGGATACAGACTCTTCCACGATGTTAGTTGTAAAGTTGGAGTCATGAGAAATATTACATCAGTATCCTCAGTATAGGTTTGAACGTTAAGGGCCACTGATGATACATTGAATAATTTGATCAGTTTGAATTATCCTGTGTCAAAATGAAACATTGCACATGGCTTAAGATAAAATAGTTCCTTAAACGAAGTGATTTGAAGAGATGCATGAATGTGGATGAAGCGAAAGAGGTGTGTAAGGATCGTAGTGTGTGGCAAACGGTGGTATCTGCCTACCCCCGTGGGATACAGGCGTGAGCATTGTATGTATAATTTGTTGGTAAAACTTCATGGTAATTTTTAGTTTTATTTACTATTGATACTATTTATTGGTGTACAAACCCATGTTCGTCACTCTATATTGTATATTATAAGGTTTTATTCAAATTCAAATATTGACGCATCTGATTTCTAATTCAATCACTTATTTGCAAACAGCAATCATCAATCGACCGCCTTATGAATATTGATATTTTATGGGAGTGCTGCTGTATTTACGAACACAATTTGGTGGTGTAAGAAACAGGGAATGTTCAATTTGCTGCACAGTAATACATTGTCAACAATGATATTATAAAATAAAAAAATAATATTGATAACTTATGTAATTTTATTCCCTACTAGATTAACTTCGAAAGACTCTTATCTTAGCTAATGCCCGCGACTCGATGCAAAGTGTCACTATGTATCATCATATTTTTTAAAGCTAACTTAACTTAAAATTTACCTTTGTTTTCAATTTTAAGCCTGCGTTTAAGATTTAAGATTACTGGGGTCCTGCTTTCATCGTTATAGCAGTCTCACCAGCAAATAAATTTTTCATGCGCTCGGTTTAAACCGATGATAAACCTTGTATGACAATTTTACACTCAACTTAAAGAGACCTACCTACTTACGTTTGAAAGTCACCACAAATATCTTTCATACTACATTTTATAACTGCGTCACAGTGCCGACATCGACCTGAGGTTGGTTAACTTGCTCTACAATAGGCAGCCAAGCGAAGTTCTAATCAAAGTAACGACGTGAGCTCATAGCCTCCTTTGAGACCAAAAACTCTTTTATATCTACAAAGAATGGAAGAACTAGGTACTCGTTGTTTGGCAGCTTTAAAGACAAGAGTTTTTCTTCGGGTTAATTGGGTTTGGATATGTTTATACTCCGTAACCACCACAGGCATTGATACTTTCTTAAGGAAGCGATTTTTTTGTAAATGAAAATCTTATAGTATAGTGAGGAAAATCAGAGAATTTTATTGACGTAAATTATACGTAACGTTTTTTTGAAATTTGCAGATATTACGATATTCGCAGGCACGTTCGCTTTAGCCAAACTGTTTTGGTGTTTTTATGTTATATCCTTACGGATTATAGAGACGTAAAATTTGTATGTCTGTATGTAGGACACTATCTACTTATTCCGAAAGACTTATTTTGCGGAGAAGACCTAGACTTACGGTTTAAACAAATTCTTATAAACTGCATCGTCATGCAATACAATAAATAAATGTAATCTGTAGTTTGGTTGCATTGGGAGGAGCTCGTAGCACAGTTGCTATTGCGCATATCATTCAATCAGCGAAGTTAAGCAACCCTAAGCCTAGTCAGTAATTGGATGGGTGACCGCCCGAGTTCCCTCCGTGCCTCGGAGAGCTCGTTAAGCCGTCGGTCCCGGTTGCCAATTTATCATCTTTGGCAGTCGTTACAGGTCGATCGGAGGCCTAAAATAGTCTGACAACTGGTTTAACCCAGATCACAGATTTGCCTCGCTAAAGGGGTTGCGAAGGTCAGATGGTAGTCGCTTCGTATAAAAATCAGGTGATCAGCCACATCGGATTGAATCAAGTGCCAACCCCAACAATTTATGGGATAAGGCCAGGCAGATGATGAGTTTGGTTGCATAAATTAAAACTTATTTTTTTTAGAAACTAATTTATTTCCTTATAAATTTATTAGGTAAGAGTGTAACCTAATTCGAAGTACATTACCTCAGCCAAATACGAAATCTACATTTCTTGGCGTGCACTCTGTTACAATAACGTTATAATGCAAAACTCATTTCTTTAAAATAATGTCATAAAAATAGTTAAATAAGGAGAGATGGCTGTTCTTCCGTCAGTATTACAGTTCCATCTTCCCAACTGCACTGGGCAGAGTAATGAACATTCAGAAGCTGCTGTTTTAGAAAACAATGAAAATAAATGCGCCAAAATATATGTATAAGACGCCCTCCCAAAAGGGTCAGCGATGTAGTAGATAGATGTGTTACAACATACACTACAACGAAAATGATTGAGTGTCAACGTGATAAATGATGAGTTCATCTCAGACACTTTACTTGTATTATAATACTAGCGGACGTCCCGCTGTTTCACCTGTTACGCTGTTGCTGAAAGAATTTTGAAATCGGTCCAGTGGTTTTTGAGCCAATTCGTTACAAACAAATCTTTCCTATAATTTATTTCTAGGCACATAAAATGCAGGTCTCTCACGATTTTTTCCTTATAAATCTCGTTGTAAAACACGACTAAAAAACGACGATACGACGAATTTTTCATGTACAAAAACTCATTGAGGTTAATATATTTTTGAAATAATATGTAGGTTATCCCAAATATGTACTCAAGCCTTAATTCAAACAGTAATTACAACAATGTGAAATATAAATTTTTGAGATTTTGGAGTAACAGCTATTTGAAGTATAATAATATTCTTTAGTAATTATCTTTACGGCAGACTATTAAAACTGAAATAACAGACGTTAAGCATTTTTCACGAGGCAATTAAGATGAATGAGTGGTTTAGACTATGGTTACTATTATTTTAGGTCATAAAATTCCGTTTAATACTTAAACTAACGCGGGAAAACAAATGGTTATTGTGCAAAAATGCCTCTAATGTTTTATGCTCTGTGCTGCACGGCGGGCAGAACGAGTGAAATAAAAATGCTGAGACTGAAGAAATAAACGAAAGTATGCATTATTATGATGACGATTTCGAAACGGAATCTTTAGAGGTTGTTCAGATTTTTGGAAACATTTTATAATATATATTTTCAAGTCGGTTGTAAGTTACAGACACATGCAAGTAAGGAACATGTAAGGTAGGTAAGTTAAGTTAGAGCAAAAGATATGAAGGAAGACGAAGAGTTGGCCGTAGTAAGAAGTACTGGCTGAGGAACATTCGCGAATGGACCAGCATCAGGAGCGCTCCGGAGTTGTTCCACCTCGCAAGGGATGGCAGAAAATATTCCGAGCTGGTTGCCAACCTTCATTGATTGGAGAGGCACTTGAAGAAGAAGAAGAAAAGATATGAAGAACGGTAGGGCATAACACGGTATCCGGTACGAAATTCGGAGTTCCCTACTAGGGATTGTTCCTCCACCTAACAGAAGATCGCAGCCAAATAATGCTACCTAAGAGTAGTATTGTGTTTCTGTGATGAGTCACCAGTGCTCCATGTGGGAGAGGAGAGAAGTAGAGGCGCTGTTCTAGCGAATAATGGAGCTCTTTTATGTGTTAGTAACACAGTTACTTACCATCAGGCGGACTGTAAGCTAGTTTGCCACCTGCGTACTTCGTATAGAAAAATATATACTGATACTGTTAGCTTCAAAAGTAATAAGTACTATGATATGACTGTGACGATATCGTTACATTTAGCGTTCACCCCAAATTTTTACTTTGCATAACTTGACACCTTTATTTTTATCTAACATTGGTAGTTTTGATAACACCAGTCCCCATTGAAATGTGCTCATAAGTAAGTATCTGGCTGCTATCAGTGAAAGATAAAACAAAATATCACATTGCAATTCAAATAACAGCTCAACTGTTTCGTAGTGCCTACAAATCGATGAAGGAGGATTGCGGAGCCCGGCCTCCCCTCTTAGTTCATGTATACTAGCCTAGATAGACGACAGAACAACAATAGCGATTTTTACATACACAATCTTGAACGCCAAAATCTACACCAGCTTTGACGATACAGTGCTTAATATGCTCACGCCTGTATTCCCCGAAGGGGTAGGCAGAGTCTTATAATACACACATTTCACCAGCTAAGTCTCGTCTAATTGAGGGTGAATCTATTGCTATTAACCATGCACTAATACAGACTCCGTAAAATACCGTGGTGGCCGTGGGGTTTGAGCAGACGCCTGCTACGCAAGCGACGCAAGTCCGAATCCCAGCGGGGTTCGTAACAATGAGTTTTTCTAAAAACTTATGTGCAGTTATTTCACACCACGTGCTTTACGGTGAAGGAGAACATCGTGAGGAAACCAGCACGTCTCGAAGAAGTAATTCAAAGACGTATGTTAGGTGTCTGAGACGGTGATAGACGCACCATCTGTCAAGTTGGCACTTAATCATCTTCGGTGAAAGTGGGTGCTGTTATTACCATACCTCTGCCTGCTCTTTTGGGGAATACAGGCGTGAGTATAATATGTATAAATGTATGTATGTAAATAATGGGCACCAACTCAGTTAACCCTCAAAATATTAACAATTCATATCTAAACGTCTTGCATGACAAAGCAAAGTATTAGATGGTGGTACTGAATGCGCTTAGTTAAAATTATCTAGTTAATTACATACGTTAGTAGCTAAGTAACGCGTAAGTGACTCCTCTGATATATTCGCTGAAGTGTTAATTTATACATTCGGTTGGAAGTTAACTTCTGAATCCCTACTAATACTAACTAACTGAAGTACGAAAGCGTATCTTGTACCAGACCCTAATTAACTAGCTTTCTTGTTTACTGAATCTCCGTGGCCTACCTGGCCGTTATGTACATTTGTTCTGTATGGTCGTAAGTTTAATTCTTTCACAAGATAGGTCCAGCTCTCCGTTTATATTTCAGAAAATTTGTTAATTTTAGCAGTGGATAGGTAAAAATATAGGCATAAGGATAATTACATTAAATAAGATTCGATTATTATTAAATAAGATTAAAGTTTTATTATTTGTATATATGTATTCTGCCGATACGCAAAGACGTTTCTCAACGTATGCTATAGGCTTTACGCTGTATAAACAAGAGCTCGTTGCACAGTTGCTATAGCGCATATCATTCGATTAGTGAAGTTAAGCACCTAACCCTAGCCATTAATTGGATAGGTGACCGCCCGAGTTCCCTCCGTGCCTTGGAGAGCACTTTAAGCCGTCAGTCTCGGTGCCAATTTATCATATTTGGCAATCGTTATCGGTCAGTCGGAGGCCTAAAATAGTCTGATAACTGCTTTAACCCATAAAAATCAGGAGATCAGCCGCATCGGGTTGAATCAAATGCCGATGCCAACTATGTATGGGATAAGGTCAGGAAGATGATGAAACATTCGAAAAAATCCTGATAGGTATTATGACCGCCACCTTTTAAAGTCTATATATTCACAAAAATCTCTAGTGAGCTATGATATTTTCGTTCTTAAAAAGGATGGAATATAGTAATGGAGACCAAAAAATGCCCCGCAGCCGTATAGGCAGCGGGGCTCCGCTACCTATATGCTATCGTTGCTCAAAATCAACATCACCATTTGAAGGGTAACGTTACGTCACATTCTGCTCACAGTTTAAACTCTGACCTCCTGAAACTCAGCACTTGTTTTTACTACGCAGTAAACCTTTCAGCTTTCTCGACAATGCGCTGCCTGTCTGCAGAACCATAAACCGCCGGCTCCCGTTTGTCAAACAATATAAACTTGAGATTGACCCAGGACGGACTCGAATAAAGTCCCTTTCTGCCATTCTCTGTAACGTCTTTTTGTTGCAATAATTAAATGTTTCAATTTGCCTCGTTACGAAGCTTAATGGCGCACTTCTTAGAAATGTGTTGCATCTCAGAGTTAAGTAATCAAGGTTTTAGTGATGATCATTTTGTAACGTAGAGGAACTAAACTATTATTTTTAAAATCACCACGATATAATTGCTAAATTTGTACACATTGTGAAAGTCAAAGTCTCTTTGTAATGATAAAAAAACAATAATTAGGCATCTTTAATTTTTTTTTACATAACTAAATAATGTATAGTAAAATCATGGTCTATCTTCGTGATGAATATAGGAAAGCAATTGATAAATGAACAAATATCATAATTACAACCACTTACATCCGATCCGCGGCTCAACAAAGTCTGGCAAGAAACTGGAAGATTAAAGACAGCGGGATGAATGGGACGAGCCTAGAGATTCTAGAGAAAGAAAACGAAAAATGCCTTTACGTAGAAAGGCTTGTGCGCTGTCACGTACACTGTATTCTTATTTAATCTTTTTGCTGGGGATGTTTTGTGAACGGTCGTTTGCCTCTGGCGAAAGATTATTTCTTATTAGTGGAGAGATATTAATGCCGACCTAAACATTGTTACGTACCTATAGCGCAACTATTATTTTTCTAACAATATCGTTAACTTTTTATGACTGTTATATAGAAACCACGAGTATTACAGTTGCGCCCCATAAATCCTTTACGGAGACGAAAAAAACTGTTAAAATATTAAGAATTCATAAACACTTTTATAAATATAAAGCTGTATTATTATAGTTGATGCGGCAGCCATTAAAAAGTATTATTAATATGGCTTCATGATGCGAGAACCATAAACTGGAACAAACGAGAGAGGCGGGATACTTTTTACCGCCTGAGCTCCCATAAAAATCCAAGCCCTGAATTAGCTCGATTCTTTGTCACCCCTTTTGAACAACCCTAAAATTTTACTACCACCGTCTTTGTCTAACAATAACCACTACATTCCCATCCGTTAAACTGCATCAAGGAAAAACAACGTGAAACCGCCCGAGATGAAACGAGATAGAGCAATGTATATGCACTAGTAGAGAGGACAGAGAGCGGCACACGTAGTAGTAGCCATGAGCATGTACTTTGTGGCGAGAGGGAAAGAGACGAGGGAGAGCTTTCGCGTGAGAGCGAGAAACAAACAAAAATTAACCAACAGAGGGGAGAGGAGTAAAGCTTCTTCAAGCGGGGTGGTTAGTCCGCATTCGACCGCGCTCGCGGCAGCGTCGGCTCCCGAGCATTGCTCTACCGGTAACGATTCGCACTGTGAATTACATTTTTCTAGTGAGTTTTCAAACGACTAAGGTTTCGTGTTTGTTTTATGTTTTCATTGACATGTTACGACGTTCATTGAAGTTTGGATTACATACTCGTACTTCACCAACGCAAGGAAAAACTTTATACCTGTAACAAATTATGTTTTCGTAATGAAAATGTACTGAAAGGATCAACAAAACCTTGAACTGGACTTTATTATGCTCAACAACTTATCGTTGACATTTTTGTGCTGGTTATGATAAGCCTGGAGCTCTGACGTAAACTTTGACTGCAACGCGAGGGATACCAAAGAAAATGTGTGCCAAAATGTTATTGTATAGTTTCTCCTTCTTTTCTGTTATATCATGGATTGGAGTTTTTGCTGAGGAGGAAGTGTCATCTCCATTACGAGTGGCACAGTGTAGAGCTACATGTCTCCAAAAGGTAAGACTTATGCATGCTCTTTAGTTATCCATATCACCAGTGTGCACGTGTGTCACTCAAAATTACTTGAGCCCACAAATATGTTGAAGTTTCAGTAGAATTCTGTTTATTTACATGGCATTATTGACATTATTATCCAGTATGCAGTTTAAAGATTCTTAAGAATTTTTTGCACCCGAATAGATGTTTACATAATATCATAAAATTGGCAGATTCGTTGCATTATTTCTCCACACAACTTTCTGTTTCAATTAATTATTACAGAACAGACAACCTTTTCTAGAAATGCTTATTGGTAGATAATAAATGAAGAGAGTCCAGAAAATGCGTAGAACTGGATATTCCTTTTGTTAATTTTGGTCCTCAATCAATCACCGGGAAGGCACCCGCTAAGCCAAACTGCCGACGCCGTCAGTTGCAAAATGGACTCAGCTTTTATTGTTTAAAATGTCATCCAGACGCTCTTTTGGACATCCAGTCCAATTTTATTGATATTGTCATAATGTTTTCCTACCTACTAACTGGATGCTATATAAAAATGTAATTGCACTTATCCCTAAACTAGGGGGACATTAAATAATAATTGTTTTCTTAATATTAATATTCTTGTTGGTTTAAATATTTTCATAGCCACATCTATCCACAAAAGTGAAACGTGAAATGATTTAAACCAATCGTAGAATTTCTAAATCGCTCGGTTAGAAACATACAGGTTGACAAATAATTGGTCTGAAGATAGATGTACCAACACCACTAGCTAATGTTCACTTGAAAGCAAAGTAGCATGTTCATCAATCAAACTAGAAACGCAATTATAGACCTATCTGAGCTTTCCGAAAAGATAAGCACGATTTATATCGTCCAATATTTACAGATAGAATTTATCTAAACTGGTTATGTTATTTATAAGAACCGTTCCGAACAGGTTACCTGCTGGTTATCGGGACTATGCCGCCATAAATGTAATTTGTATGGGTCCTAACCCTTTTAATTTGGAATGTGTTCTAATATTTGTATAGGATTGTATAGGAAAAAAAATATTTTAGGGATAATTTTTAGATAGTCTGGATTTGAGATATATCTTGATAGTTCTATACCAAACTAGGTATTGACGTTTCAATATTGAAAAAAATATTGCGTATTTAGTGGGGCTGGAAATATGTTAACCCAAAATCGTTGGAATTCAACCACAGCCCACCATCGAAAAAGTATGAACATATCCTTAGTCACAAAAATTCGTCAACTTTGATTCATGTAAAACTCTACATTCGGAGTACTGATAGAAATTCATAGTTTATTGGTGCTATTTTTAAGGGAGGCATATTTCTTTCCATTGATTAGTTAACTTCGAGATAAATCAAAGCGTGTAATTGAATAGACAAACTGTCAATATTTGAGATATTTAATTTCATAATTTGGTCATCCCACACTCTTCAGCTTATCATCAGCATAACTTTATACATGCATAACATTTCAATGGAATCGTTAATAAGTAGGTAGTGTAAGTTCTCTAACTAACGTACGTGAATCAAATTGCTTTCAATGGAAATACCTCCTTAATCGAATCTTTTGTTGGAGAAAATTGATCGCATACATTGGTAACCTTATCAGCTACCTATTTCACTATTAGCAATGCTCGTAAGTAGTCTTTTCTATTTTATTAATGCTGATGTCTACTTCGTTTGCTCAAATCTTTTAAACTACATCGATTTTGGAATCGAATAATCAGCAAGTGTTGGGTATTTTGCTTTTCTTACTTTTTAACAAATAAGGTATCATTCTCATTTCGACTTCCAACAATAGATATTTTGTCGTTCATATCTTCCATCAAAATTGTTGGACTACATTTGCGATATCAGGTAAAATTAAAGCAAAAACCAGTGCCCATA
This sequence comes from Watsonalla binaria, assembly GCA_929442735.1. Classification (NCBI taxonomy): domain Eukaryota; kingdom Metazoa; phylum Arthropoda; class Insecta; order Lepidoptera; family Drepanidae; genus Watsonalla; species Watsonalla binaria. Next base: position 5,094,981 of record OV838930.1, read on the forward strand.
TCATGTCTATCTTCAATTCATAAATCGGCATCTGTTCTTAATCCATATGGTATTTAGTATGATCACGCTTCGTTTTATTTTTTGCTACCTGACGCTTTGCTTTTAGAGAACCTTTTTTACTTAAATTCTACCTGCGACAAAGGTTGCTTACAATTATCTGGTGCTATTAGTTTTTTCTTCTATTTGAAAAGGGATGTGATGTGCGTGACGATTCCAAGGGCGGAAGGATAGGTAGTTCGCTTCTTTGTCGAAATTATTGGGGTATCGTGAGGAAATGCGCAAATTACATGAATGCCTCTAAATGGAAGGGATGTCGATTAGACGAAAACGGTTGTTATTATATTATATCCTTGGGCTTTTTTTCTAACGGATGTTCTTAAGGTACTATAATCTTTTATGATTTTAGAAAAGCAGAAACAGCTGCAATTTAGATTACTATTCTAATGGACGCAGAATTCATTGTTGGTAAACCTTCTATCAAAAAAAAAAAAAATTATTTTATTCTCCTATCTGCTTTGTAGATTTCATCATTGGCAACATCAAATCTCGGTAAGATCTTACTTTGCTTTTTAATCTTGATTACTGTCTAAATGAGATGACATGTGATAATCTTTTGGTGCTCTTTAGTGTTACGAATTAAATGCCAGTTACATATCCAAAAATAGCTCGATATTGTAATCTCTATTAGTGTAACCGTATTTTTTCCTCCTCTGATATAGACAAAGGAATTAATTTTGTAAATTCAGCTAGAGAAAGCACAAAAGAGCTTATTTGTAATTCAGTCAAAGAAACTATTTTAAAACAAACAAGTGCCTCCTATTATTTAAAGTGCTTGTCAAAAACGCTCCAAAACGAACACATTGTAAAAAAATGGACGAGCACATTGTGACATTGCCATGCTGTCGCCAGAACTTATCTTTTCTATTGTGTCTCATTGGAACATGGGACTCTTTAAATATATTGGCCTGTGTTTTTCCGTTTCTTCTAAAACATTTTTTGGGTAGACTTTTGTTGGAAGTGTGCCTCCCTCGATGGCGAGTTCAACTTTGGAGACACGTGATGAATTTTAAAAAGTACCATTAGGGCCAAGACATGGATATGGTTATGACTACATTAAAGCATATAAGTTGACTTGTCATGTAAATTTTATGTGTCGTTCCTTTTATACAAATGCAGCGTGTTCGAGTACTTTAATGTTGATAAAATTTTTATATGGGTATGCCTAGAAACTAAAGAATTCATATTGTATTTTTCGCTGTCTTTGAAATAATTTGTATCCCTAGTACTTGATTAAAACTCTTAGAATATTTATATTTGCATGTAAAGATCTATTCTGGAATTATCTTTCTGCTAATATAAAAAATATTACCATGACAATTTAGCATCGGGCATTACAGCTGTGTACCGCTTAACGAATTAGATAGAGATATACAACCAAACAAACGTATAAGAACAATATTTACCTAGTGTTGAAATTCTAAATGCCATAGATACGTTAGCTAGTCTTGTCCATATATACATAATAAATAATTATTTCAATTATTTATTTGAGTAACACCAACCACTTGCACATCCACATTCTATAAAGGCCTAAAAGTCCAATTTATTTCGAAAAATATTGTTGGAAGTTACGAATACATCGTTGTTTTGAAGATCAACTCTTACATACAAACTTTGGCTCGTTCGTTTAGATATTTATGTAGAAATATTGGATATCGTTTGAATGGTATGCAAAATTCAATATTTCAATAAACAGTGTGTACAGATGAATCATAATTTACTCGTATCCGTTTCACCTTGAAACCTAAAACACTGCCAAAAAATCATAAAGAGAAGACCGGTTGATCGCAAAACAAATGTCGATTTAGAAATACGAGAACGTTCTTGCCTTACCTTAAGGTTCCTTTTAGATGCCACCACGTGGTGGGCATTATTATTTTATCGTTGCTCAGCCATGCTCAAAAGGTAGAATAAAAATTTTGTTCGACGAAAAGTCGAAATAAAAAACACATCTCAAGGCTTCGGATGCACGTCCTCGGGCCACGGTGCTTAGAAAAAATAAACGAGAAAGTCCACGCCGAAATGACCTGCGTTTTTGTCCACGATTTGTTTTCGTTTTTGTTACGTTTGAGTTCATTTGGAAGTAGCCATGTCTGTTGCTTACTGAATTAACTCAAATTGCCTTCGCTTTTTGTGTTCAACGAAATTGCTTTCATTATGTTCCTTTGTAATACCATGATGGCACATTTGATAGTATTGAAATCGAATAATCGTTTGACAATATTAGATTTTTGATTATGCCAAGATTTGCCTAACCTTTACATAGGCAAGTCTTATATTGTCATTGCAAAAAAAACATTATTTTAAATTCACTCACGCAATTCTGTTCGAATATGAACCTCTTCACTTCATGAATACTGGCATATCATCGGTAACATTTAAATTCAGACATCGGGTATATTTATGAAAAGGTTATATTTCTGAGCATATAAAATAATGACACACGTGTAAGGCAATCGTACCTGCAAGCTCGGCCTCTACGACCACGGCCTAGGGTGGCTTAACCGGCAAGGCAGTCGTAATAGAGCCGTACATGAGAGCAGACGATTAATGATTCATGACCCCTCGTAGCGCAGTGTCATCAATATTATTCTGTTTGTATCCAACGCTTCGGCCCACCCTCGCCCGCGCCCCGTTCATACATAAATAAACGCGACACGTCGTCTTCTCTGATTACATCGCACCGATGTAGTGAGAAATAGTCTACTCGGATGCTGAGCCCGTCTTTTGTTCAATATATTCCCTAGAGACAACGAATGAATAGTTAACACTGTATGCTCATCGTGCATGTTTACGGTTTCGGGTTTCTCTTAAAGATTTTAGATAAGGTACGTGAAGGAAATTTATTTGTTTGGTGGCAATAAGCTGATGTTACAATCGGCTTTAGTGTGAAGTTATGGGATTCGAGTGCTCGGTGATCTGTATCGGTTTGTCGCCTTCACTCTTGAACACACTGCTTGATTTATATTTCATGGATCTTATTTTTATTATTTATCTTCATGCATGCCCAAAGCTTTTGACCGAAGGTACGTAATACAGCTGATAAGTACTAACCAAGTACACTCAGTTGACCATAGGCATCATCAATTCATCATGTCTAGTATAATGATTAACGCCATTTTGGCGCTGTTGTCTCAAGCAAGCATGAAGCAAGATCCCACGGAACTGCTTCCTAAAAAATAACATACATATAAATGCCCACGCCTGTATTACCCGAAGGGGTAGGTAGAGGTGTTGTTATAACAACACTCACTTTTCACCGAACCTTAAGATTAAGATGAATCTATCGCCTTCAATATATACGTCATTGAATTACTTCTCAGAAACATGCAAGTTTTCTCAAAATGTTTTCCTTCACCCTAAAGCAAGTGGTGCGAAGTGTACATAAGTTTTTTTTAGAAAACTCATTGGTTCAAGCCCCGCTGGAATTCGAACTTGCGTCGCTTGCGTAGTAGGTGACTGCTCAAACTTCCAGGCCACCACAGCTCTTTAGCATACACATAGTAATACCTACAACATTTTAGAAATAATCGTCAAACTTAGCTCTGAAGCGCTTCAAATCGACACATAATGTAGCTGTAATGTTGTGTGGAAGAGTCAGCCCAGCTTACTTGTATATATGGAGGTCAGTACAATACCTGCTATTCATTGAATATGTGTGGTGCCATCGATACCAATACGATTAGTCTATCGCCGCTTCTCAAGCACGCCTTTACATACATATACGAATTTCTTCGCAAGTATCCCTTCTTTGTTTTCTGAAGATATCTACAAATGGGTGAGATTAAAATCTAAATGCGTTGCAGAACTCGCAGATCTCATACCAAAAAGTAATATATGTAAATATATATATAATAAAGTAGCATATGTCAAAATGTAATAAGGTGATAAAGTTGTATTCACTGTAAATTAAACGGTAATATATTGGAAACCTGACAACAGGTTAGTTATTGCTAACAAAATAAGTCAATATTTTAATACTGGTGCTATATGACAATAAAAGAAACACGTCGTTACTGGAAATTACACGACGTTCCGTTACTCCTAAAGCTGATGTAGAGGCTCTTGTCACGCGATCCGGCGATAAAGCACGCTTTGGACTAAAACTAAGTAAAATGTGAACTCAGGCTGGATTCTAAGACAAACAAAGATTGTTGCTGGCTTATTGAACTCAGACGATGTTACTGCATAATTGATTAATGACGACGTTCTTTTAGGCATTATTCACGACAAAATTTTATCAATAATTCAAAGGTAAAATTGGACTATCGCTGTCATGATCGAAATCGGTTTATTTCTACGATAAATTGTAAAACGTCGTTTTAGCCAATATTATTATGAGATAATATACTCATATGGGTTTTCCGCACCAATATTGCCTATTAAACAGCGGGTGTAGTTATGATAAGCAAAAAAATTGACTACTCGGAATAAAATGTATCTAAATAATGGGAAAGGATTGGGTTATTTAAGAAGATCTAAATATATTTCGGGTCGGATTCAGTGGCGTTAAAGCGTGCGGAAGGCCCACTCGGCTCTGATAAATGATGTGTCCGCTACTGTTACAACGAATCGCTTTTAATCCTCCAACCACCATTGTGTTGCCGTCCGATTTTTGACGTTAACCGTTTTCTTCGTCCGCTGCGACACCTACACAGTACAGGTTTCGGTAAATAAGAAATTAATGGCCTTTCCCCTTTATCTCTGTTTACTATCAATCAACCGTGTGCGCTGGCTATCTAATGGTTTGTCGCATGGACTAATCGCTTTAGAAGCGGTTTTATTGTGACAAACTGTTCTATCGGAATCCGTAATTTGGCTTCACGACATAAGTAATATAAAGGTACCCACAACAAAACAGCATACCCACACTCGACTCAAAAGTGGTAAGTAAGTAAAGTTATATGAGAAAGCAAACAACCTCCAATCTAAATACTTAAATCAAACTTTGAAACAAGTTAACATTCTTGTGTGGGTACAGTTTTATAAACATGTTAATCGTCAGTTAATATATTTTAGACGTAATGCAAACATTATGGTATTAGTATTATCCGCCTTAAATTTACGTTATAATATTAAGGGCGGAGTATAAGCGCGGCATGTTTTGATTATACCTATATTAAAAGTTTCAGTAAACTATTTTACGTCGTTCCAAACTTGATTGGGATTCGATTAAAAGCAGCTGCCCCAAACGCGCAGACTAAAGGACTGTTTATACGAGACGACGCTGTCACCGTTATTTAAATTATTATATATCTTTACCTATTTTCTAATGTTTATTTAATTAAGTAAATATAAATGAACTTTCTCGTTGCTCTAGTAGTCGCAAATGCTACTGGGGAATACGAAGTCCTGAGTTCGATTACACAAAGTATAGGCGGACTTAATGCCATGGGCAATGTCTCCCAGTTTACCTTAGAATGGTGCAGAGAGAAAATTACTATTTATTGGGTTTTCCGAACGTAATTTCCCAGTAGCATCCAGGAGGCTGGATATGTGTCGGGTTAGTGGCAATAGCCTCACTACTAAAGAAGATGGAATCACATGGGACTTAACACACCTGACGAAATGCGGGTGGGCTACCTCTGCCTACCTTTTCGGGGAATACAGCGTTAGCATATGTAATGAAAATGTACCTATAAAATGTATGCTACTTAAGAGCTACAGCTTAATTTTTTGTCAGTATTAATTATGCCATGAATAGAGCCGTTGCGGCGAAGCAAGTTGGAATCGCAGCGTGGCCTGTACCTATGTGTTTTTCCAAAAACTTAAGTGCAGTGATTTCACACCAGGTGCTTTACGGTGGAGGAAAACATCGTGGAGAACGTCTATATATATATGTCTGAGAAGTTATTCAAACACGTATGTATAGTGCCTGAGAGCGATGATCTCACCATTAGCCACGTTGACACTTAATCACATTCGGTAAAAAGTGTCTTGTTATTACAACACTCTGCCTTCCTCTTCGGGAAATACAGGCGTCAGCATATATATTAATTATGACTTAACACTTATTAAAGGTAATATCGTCACTCCAATATGAACAGACCCTAAGCCTTGCAACCGACACGATGAAATAGAGATAGTTTTAATGCTCATAAATTTCGTTCTCAGTGAGCGACCAACGTCCGATCAACTAATCGCTTTCGTCGAGGTATTTGCAGAAGTTTCTAAACTAAAATATATGCTATTAGCCGTTAAATGTTTCACATTGTACGTTAACACAATTTTCTGTTTCATTGAGGGAACCTTTTAACACTCAGACAAGGCTTTCTAACTTTAATTAACTAGCAATGGAGGGGTTTTATAGTTATAACCCTTGTACTCAACTAGAGCACTTTGTGATATTTTAGGGTAATATAACAAATACGCACACGACTTGCGTTATAATTGCAAGTATTGTAACGCTTTCCTAACTCTTTACTTGCTATGAGTAAGTGCGTTCATGATAGAAGGTCTTTTTTTATTAACGCTCTAGCAGTGCCCTGCGGTTTCACCCATGTAGACTTAATGTAATGGGTGACCCGCGGAAATATATATTTTTTAAATAAAAGTATCCTAAGTTACTCCTTGTAAAATTAGCTATCTACCAATGAAAGTCCCGTTAAAGTCGGTGATTAGTCAGAACAATCAGACAGACAGATAAAAAAATTGTTTACTTCAAACTGTATATATGTACTTCCGTATGCATTACAAAAGACACTTCAATTTTATCTATCTGTATATGTTCACAAATTTTAACAATGAGAGGTTTTGTATGTACTAGTTCTGTGTAAGCATGGGAATTTATCGCTTCATGCATCAAAAACTTCGTTATTTAAACAAAACAAGGTAGGAAGTCTGCACTGGGCGGAGCTTAAAGTGCGCATACGCCGTAACCGTATTACTATAGGAAGGGGAAGGCTCAAGTGGGGGCCATTTTCTGTACTTACATACGTAGGTAATATGTTTATTACCTTGCATGGAATTGATATCTCCCATTATAAAAGCTTAAGAATAAAACAAATTGTTCAACAAAAAATAAAGGTGTCAAAATTTATTGTCTCTCCAAAATTCCGTGTCGTGAGGGCCGCCCCAAATCTCTGTATCTCCGCATTAATCTTTTAAAACCCATAAAAACGAATCTTTGGATCTTACAAAATATTTTGTTCAAAATTGATGGGGGACCGCGTCTTATCTAGAGCTCAATCTGTAGAATACCAACGATCAAAATTCCTAGAGGTGTCGATACAAGCCAAGAGTATGTCACATACGTATTAATTTGTTTATAATGGTTTGTTTTTCAAGCTATATGGACATTCACAACTAAAATTGGGGAAAGGAAAATTAAAATCGTTTGTTGGGTTTAATTAATTTGACTGGGACTAATCTGAATACTTGAACGCAATTCCTTTATAAAACATTTAGATCGAAACTATATTTTATATTGAAAATTAAGTGTAGTTGTGTTCTCTCTATCTTAAACATTAATCAGATTCCAAAATACATGGAAACTAATTTAAATAGATAGATCATGAAACGTTTTCGGAGATAAGTCACATATATTGGTATGTATCTCAGTAAGTCGAATGTTCTTTTGATAGTTGTCACAATTATTGCAAGTGACCGTTCAAACTGCCTACTCGATTTAGTTTAAAAAAAGAACCGGTCCAATTAATGGTATTATTAATTGGACCGGTTCTTTTTTTAAACTTGTTACTTAATCGTTATTCAAATGTAAATAAGGTGCCAGTAATATAATAATTGAAGTACTTAGACGTAGACGAAAGAATAAAGAGTGATTTATATTAGAGATTATAATAATGAAACTGGCGAAAATCTGAAAAATAGTAGGAGAATAAAAAAAAAAAATTCTACCACCCTCTAGACATTTTAAAAATAGTTCAAGTAGTGTGCACCACTACTGTACAGCCACTTAAAGTGTGAAGCGATCATGAGCCCGCGTGGGACGGCACAGTTGGTATTCCTCATACAAAAAATCTGAGGCGCCCCGTTGTTTTAGTGCAAGAAAAAAGTAAATGAAATATTCCTTTTTATAGAGTTTTTTATGTAAAACGCTGAGAAGGCTTATAAGCGTTGTACTTTTTAAAACGAATAGCCCGCAGTTAACAGTAAAAACTGGGTATTGATCGAGTAATGAATTCGATTCAAGCTTTTTATTTTTCATACTACATGTTTGTCTCAGAAATTATCATTTAATAATGATAATATTTATATAAATTGTATTTATTAAAATCAATGGTCGTTTGTGTCATAATATATTATTGATAATACTAGATAGAGATGTGGTGTCTATTTTATTGATGCCCACAGATTTGAAACTTGATTTTGCTTATTCGCTTTAATCTAATTCTAATGAAAAATGTATTTTTGATTCTCATCCGACCAATCACGAAGAGGCACATACTACTATTTCAATATACCTATTCAAGAGATTCTTATCTGTAATATCGAATTTGTATAAAACTGATTGTATGATTATACCTTCTCAAATAACCTAATTCGATTTATCTCATTAGTATTCATCGCCGCATTATTCGAGTATGTTTAAAGTATCAGTGACTGACGTAAACAATTCCAATTTTAAGCATTCCACAAATGTCCCAAGTCTTGAACGGAATAAAATTCTTTTTATAGACACTCTTAAATCACGGGATGATTTTGAAGTTTCTTCCCATCTAAGTAAACATTAACGATTTGAATTGGTGTGTCAACAGACGAAAATATCGGGAGGGTAGTGTGAAGAAGCTCAGCCACATGTCACGCCCAATAGCACATATCAATGTTGCATTTGGCTACGCTGCGTACATTACTTACTAATTTTGGAATCTTAAAATAAAAGAGATGTCACGATGTCACCAACATTGAAACTTTTACTTGAATATATTAATTCTTATCAATGTTTGCCTCATTTAATGTTTAATTATAAATACACACGCTCATGTCTGAATTCCGAAGGGGTAATAATAACACCCACTTTTCACCTAATATACTCAATATTGCCGTATCAGGCATCATACATACGTCATTGAATTAATTCTCAGACATAAGCAGGTATCCTCACGATATTGTCCTTCAACGTGGATTGAAATCGCTGCACATGAGTGTATTCGAACTTGCGTCGCTTGCGAGGTAGCCGACTCCTCAAACCCACGGCCACTATGACTGAATTATATGTGAATTTTATAAATTTAGAAAGCAGTAAAAAGAGCTAGTTAAATACTTGTTTTGTCTTGTGCCGTGTGTGAAACTTATCAACTCAGTATATGGCACTAATAAAATTAGCGCCTGTTCTATCACTTAATTGGCACCAGACACTCCATGTTTGTTGGTTTTGAATTAGGGAGTCCAATCTTAAATGTTTAATATGCATTGATTGGGAAGTTTAGTTTATTGCGTAGTAAATATCCGCAAACATCTATAATTGCTGTGTAAAATGTCTGATAAGCCAATAAAAAGTACAAAATAAACGTTACTTTTAATTTGCGCTGCGGAATTCTATTAAGGAACATATTATGTTATAAAAATATTAAGTTTATTGCACTGTTTCTTGCACATGAAGTACTATACATTAGTAATTAAACTATTTAGTAATCATTATCCAAATTACGAGAGCAAAAATATAATTTTCATACACGCTTCATTATCAAGATCAAAATGTAAATGAATTTAATGTCGAAACTGTGGGTATGCTTCTAAAATCAAAGGGAATATGTTGAAACCTTTTTTAGTTCATCGGACACGCCATTTAAGTCACAATCGTAAATTTTATTGAAATGTCGCAACGACGATCGCCGCGCGAGATGTCTTGTCTTCGGGGACGAATTTATGCGTAATTCGTAAACAAATTGACGTGTTCGGGACGGCCTTTGAAGGGGACTTCAGCTTGACGACCTGACGCGTCTCTTTGACTCTTTTTGAATATTTACGATATGACTGTTATATATACCGTGAAGTTTTATTGCTAACAATTGGAATTTTATGATGCGCAGTCGAGCAAAGTATTTGGATTTAAAATCGATAATTGCATATGATTTTTACACTTTCCACAAGATTTAACGAAGCGCTCGCACCTTTAGCAATGACACCACAATGCCCCTTCAGTCTAGTTTGTATGGCTTCATAAGTCGTAAAATGGTATCGACTTACACAATAGCTGCTATTGTCTTAGAATAAACACTGCTTCTTGGTTTTAATAAGGATCATTTTTCTTTAATAAACTCAATCCACCTGATTCCAATCCGTTATTAAATTTCCATTTCAGTGGCAATGTTATTTCTGAATTCTAAATAACAGTTGTAATATCCAAACAAAATTACTTCAGATTTCCTTACTTTGTTTCTTTTTAAGTTGAGAGAAATTGAATGAGCCCCGATTTTAAAGAAAACGACAACATTTTATCGACTTGAGTGCAAAGTACAGCACTTTCCAACGGAACATGCAAAGTGAGGCAGTAAACTTTTTAATTTGTGGTGAATTCAATCAATAGGAACAGCGCAAGTGTCGTAAACTCGGCCATGGTCCGCGGCGCCCGCAGAGTGGATGCTACAGGTTTTCTCAACACGGCTTCCTGCTGTTCAGTGTTGCCATCTAAACAGCTATTAGTGTGTTTTACGCGAGACTCGCCAGGCGTTCCAACATGTTTATACTTATTTGACTTCTAAATATCGTCGTTTTTGGACATGAATCGTGTTAATCGGACATATTTATTTGAAACCTCGGAGCACTCTTAAGTGAGCCATTCAGTGGGTATCAATAAACTATCAGTATCCGTCCGCGTGTATCAGTTCCGCTTCTTGTTAATTAGGATTTGTAGGCAATGTCTCGGTAGGCAATAGTCATCGTATATCTTGAACAGTTTCGTTTCCTTTGTTTGTCATTCGAGAACGCTTTCGGGCTTATCTGATGTCGAAAGGGGCTATCGAGTGCGACAGACATCCGTTGTCAGGGCTGAACTTATCTGGCACACTAAATAAAACGTTTTCCGCCGGTTGTCGCGAGCCCTTAGCTCCGGGCACCCGGCTCATTCTTGCCCTTAGCCCTAGGACTCGTTTATCGCACGTGATGCGACAATTCTTTTCCAGTTACATTTTGCTTCCACATAAATTATTTGGCAGCTCGACTACCACAGATCCTCGGCTAGTGTGACAACAATTGTGGGTTTCTCTCTTTATTCATTTCCATCGTTTCGTTTTGCATTCCGCCAGCTGTGTTTGCTCATTGTCTCTTCGGTTTAAATTAAAAAAAGATTTTGTTTTATTCGCGCTGTCTCCCTCGCCCACAACTTTATGTGACATCAAGTTTGGAATGAAGTATTCTTATTGTTGCAGTGTGCAGCCTTTACGCAACGTTGCATAAATTATTTGGAGGTTTTATTTTAATTAAGTGGATAAATCTTTTCATTCGTTTTACTCTTCGCGTGTTCTTCGTCCTCTTTGTGCTTTTGTTTAGTCATTATAAATTCTTGTTAAATGTAACATGTTATCAAAATGTTGTAATTACGCTTCGGAATCAGACTTTACATGTGTGTGTTTAGTATATTATGAGTTTATATTAACTTCACGTACCTTAGGAAATATTCATGATCACGAGCACGTCTTTCACGACCTAAACATACGCACGCGTATTATAAAAACGAGCTTTTATTTCCTGGCTCACTATTAGAATGTTAGTTTCAAACTAAGCATAGTACAAAGGAAAAATCATTATAAGTGTATCATTGTGTTGTGTTGATATAATTATCATCACTAAATACCTATTAAATGGTTGTGTTATAACTTTAACCTTACAAAGCTTTTGATGACACCGACGATATGCAGATAACATTTTAATTTGGCTATCATAATAAGATCAGGGAAAGTTCATTGTTGTAAAGGAGATTTTATCGAAGTACCTACACTGCATAACATTTGTATAACATACAAATTTATAAATATAATAATAACCCGGCTACAAACGAGCAAGTGGAACAAGCGGTAATACAAAAAAAAATTGAGTTTTAGCGAGCCTAGCTAATAACAATATATTTTTATGCGAAAAATATACATAATAATAAGAGAATTATAAGTTCCCACAGAGAAAAAGTAAGAACATGCACAGAAATTTGTAAAACAGTGCAATTTAGTTTAATTGTTGATACGAAGATTACCAAACACGATGTTAAGCTAGTACATATAGTACAAAAATAGATTATAGACGGTACAGAAAAAATACGAATAAGGTAAAATATCAACCTTTTGCACTGCTAAATAAAACAATCTACTTATAAGGATACCGTTCATTAGGTAAAGGGACCTTTATAAGGTAATATTTATATCATTTCATTTAAAAGTCACTTACGAAACTATCGCTGTTTCAAAGAGACACATTTTATAGCTGTTTATTACACTAATATTAGTGTTATGGTGCATTAGAAGATTAGACGCGTCATATTTTACGACACTATCAATCAAACCAATGGACAGAGGCTTATCATGGGATTTGTATTGGAATTAGTGATTTTATTAAAATGATACCTCCCGCCTCGTGTTCGAATTTCTCCTAGCCATTATTAGATAATGATACCTATAAAATATACAACATACGGAAATAAGTTAAATTTTTTAACATAACAATAACACGCAAGTAAAAATTAATTAATAAAAGGAAGAAAGTAAATGATCAAAATATACTTGCACGAAATATAGTGGAATTAAATAGAAAACACTTGACTTCCATAGCGCTTCCGTGTTCCAAATACCAAAGAGGTTTTAATGCGCCACATAATTAGGTCCACAAACAATGTTATCACACCTACTGAACCAGATACACGATACAAACATGTCAAGTTATGAAACTATAGGAAACAGATAAGTTACCACATGCTTTACTAACTAAGAATTAAGGTTAAGTAAGGCTTTAGATAACGGGAGACCGGTTCAATGAACCAATTCCTATGCCTCAATCACTGTAAATGAGCGCTAATAGTTTGTTTCGTTTGTATATAATCGTATATAATAAAGATATGATTGTAACCGCTTCCTAAGGAGCTATGTAGCTTACATACTGATTACTCGTCCCGCATGGTATGAATGCCAGAGTCTAATAACAGGCTTGCACGTGCACATTATACAGGGAAGTTTGCTAAGTCCTGAATACTGATGTGCTTTTTATTAGCACAGTTACATATGATAAACCGTTTGTAATAGGCCCAGCTAATGAATAGGTTGAAAATACTGTTCCTTGCATGTAATTTATTTCACAGGAAATATTTGCATAAGTAGCTAATGTCTTTTCAGTACTACATTGTCCTTCAGTATCAACTAACAACATTTTAATCGTTATGCTAATATTAGCATAACGATTAAAATTTTTTCGATTTGTCATTGATGATTGATGTCAGCTCTATCCCTATTATTGTCAATTTATCTATTTTAAAACCATTTTGTTCGACCGCATGTCTAATATTATAATAGACACCCGTGAAATTGTAACCTAATTGCTAAATGTCAACTCATTGTTGCAGGTAATAGACAGGAAGGGTGACTTCCTGCAATCCTTACAATTGCATGTGAGTATTGTAATCGCACACTAAATGCTGTGAATACCCGTCAATTCTACAGACATAAATTTGCCATAAATAAGAAAAGTTTTTAATGGTAACTTTGTGCCAATGTAACTCGAAAGCGCTGTCGCAAGCGCTCGTGGACATCCGACCCATTCTTTTGATACAGAACGGATATCAGTGAAATTGGCTACGCTCATAACAATGTCGCCCAAACCCACAAATAAAATGTACCCATAGAATGTTTGGCGAGAGCCACGTTCTCGGATCATTTCAATAAAAGTTTATTGTATTGAAAACTGACAATGGGTGGCACAGGAAGTGATGTGTGTTCGTGTTTTGAAGTAACTGAACTGTTTATAATTTGTTCATTGTGAGTTTGTAATGGAACGCGTCCAGCGCTTGCCGATCTATTGTGAGAGGATGTTCGAGCTGATGTAGGCTGATCTAATTGGCTTTTTACACGACACACAATAACTTGTTCTCCTGTTCACTAAGCTGATCGCTCGCTATCGTGGTACCGTGATATTGACACCAGATTAACTCTGCCTAGCGTTGAAATGATGGAAAGCGCAATTGTACAGGACTTTTTATGTCATTGCATAGTGTTACCAAACAAACAGTGAATACGTCTTCAGAACTAGATAGTAAGTATAGGTTTTGATAGCAATGATGATTAATGCACACTTTTCATGTTGCGTTACTTGTGCCTTATGAATCGACGGAGCTTTCTTCAAGGCCGAAGTGGTTTTCCAAGCGCGTTAACCAAAATTTTCTTGAGGTTAATTATGTGCTTGCAACGTGCACCTTATTACTCTGATATTGGAGCCACTTAACCATCAGCTGAGTCGTAGGCTTCTATAGCAACAATTGTTTTTCCGTAAGGAAACGCAAACATTAATTAACATATGACATGATTCTACAGCATGTGGTTATGACTAGTACTCAATCAAGATATATCAGACCACGCGCTAATGACGGTAGAACTGCTTTCTATAAGAATTTTCGTGATAATCTATGCTCAGTAGTCAGATTACAATGGCTACCGCAAGAATGCGCCATAGCTAATCGGATTACGTCTCTTAATAATAATTAATTCCCCGATATTTCATACGATGTGATAGACGTTATCTTCAGTCCCATCTCTATCTGATACCGCGATCGGATACTTTACCCTTGCAGCCAAAAAATCAAGAACTCTATAGGATTTTAGTCTGCCAGCAATATAACTTCATGCAAAGGTCAAGGTATACTGGACGAGTTTTACAATCAGCTCGTGACCACGGACCTCCTAGTGGGTCAATCGTTAACTGTTTATGTGATTTTTATTGCCGTTTGTGAACTATATTAAAATATCGCGTTAAAATATCAAACACGTTACTTTTAATTTTACAACTTATCAACGGGGCCAAAATAGTTGTGTTTATTGGCTTAATACGGAATCGTTGGGTACTTTGTTCGATCATAAGTACTACAAATTCTCTTTTAGTGCACTTTATTTATTGTTATTGGCCCATAACAACATCATAAATGTATTCTCACAAGTATTGAATATTAAACACGGTGTACATTTCCTTGAAATGTTGTAACACTTATATTACCGTTTCTGTAAAATTAATAAAAGCAACAAAATAAGTATAGCTCATGAGATTCCCAAGTACGTATCTAAATAATAACTGGTTATTTGACATTTAAAGGTTATGGTAACTTTTGCGAACTTAAGTTTTAGTTCGAAACGTGCGCGTAAATTTAACTTTGGGGCAATAATTTCAATATTTACCATGTTTACTTATCCTATAATACAGCTAAAGCCTGGAATCGTAACTCCTCCAATCCACTATATTAAAATACTAATAGGATTTGATCTACTCGTATGGAATACTTTGATGGTTAATAATTATGCTCACGTCTCTGTCTCAGTGTAGAGGTAGAGGATACTATGTGCCACGTACTAGGTTTCATGCATCAATTCGTCCGTTGCATATTACACACATTTCACGTCGTAGAGCCGTGGTGGCCTCGGGGTTAGAGTAGTCGCCTGCTACGCAAGCGACGCAAGTTCGAATCCCAGCGGACCCATAGGTTGACACATTAGGGACAGAATAAAATTACCAGAAATTCCTAAATATTTGTTTCGCCATTTATTTAGTACATCCATAAGATATAAATTAAACGCTTATGTTATAAAAAAACCACTGTTCAAAATTCTCATTCCTATCTTCGGAGGTTTACATCGATTTGTCAGTGTGCATTTCTCCTTTTATAGATATTAGATATCAAGCTCATAATATATTGGACTCAAAATCCCATGTTATCTTCCCATGAACGTCAAACAACTATAAACTACCGGCGTGGCATCCTCGTATTATAAACTAATAAATCCCAGCAATGCCCTGCTCGGGGCATATCGGTCCAGGATATACAGCGTGATACGATATGGCAGTAAAGCCAGCTTTCTTAGATAGGTCGGGCTCAATGCACCTCCCGAGCCTGACAAATGTTCGAGTGACTCCGACGTCACAACAACGTGGTATATTTATTGTGAACTTTATGTTGTATGACCTAAAATGGCTCTTAAATATTACGTTGGTGTGAAATATTCTAGTGTAAGTGTCTGTTACTGAGTTAAGAATATTATCCTACACTTTAACTACTTTATTGCAAAATATAGACACACATAACATAGTTCTAGGTTTAAAAATAGCTCCATTTCATTCTGGGATTTAAAAAGGTATGGACATATTTTGAGTCCGAGTTTATATCTTGTTTTATAATAATGGGGTTGAAGTTTATGCATTTTAAATAAGAATCTAAGTCTTGGCTAAAACACAAACTGAAATAATGTTAATATTTTTCTTAAATATTCTGCATTTTGTATAGTAAGAACTCTGTTAGCGCAAAAAGGTTTAAATTGTATTTAGTAACAAGAGAAAGATCCAACTTAAATATCCTTGCACGAAAGTACTCTAAACATTTCTGGGTAGAGTCATTTTAAACCGTATTACAGTATTTTGAACTGTATTACAGTTTAAAATCGCATATCATGCCTCTTAATACGGTATAATATCAAGGAAGTAGCTAAGACCATCCTGAAAAGCCAGTACCCAGCCTGAAGGCAATAAACGCTCTCAGGCTAATCCAGTCTTTATTGCCAGATAGTGTTATGCTCAGATAACCATAAATGCATGGATAAAAACTACTTTGGCACAAGAAGAGAGCGTTTACTTACCTGTTCTTTGTTTTTACTGAATTAAACAACGTTTATACTGCAAGTGGCTGGTCGGGTAAGTATATTAAACTCTTTATTCCTTTATGCTAGTCTAATTGTCTTGGAAAATTCTTGCCAGCCTCTTTGTTCGTAGATGTTTATATTTTTTGCCAGTTAGCTATTGTTGAATTCTTGGTTAGGTTAATTAAATTCATAGTACAAAGGTTAGTAGCATGCAAAAATCGTTTGAAATGGAATAATTAAAATTACTTATATAATTTAGTTCCGATTTTAATTTCTTTACTATCCCTTTTATTGAGAATACCTTGAATTAATTAACAGATAACGAGGTCAACTTATTTACAGTTGATTCACAACCTTCGGTATGTCCAAACATGAAGTCAATGGTATCTCGCACGATCAAATTTATTCTCATCAGAGGCCCAATAGGACTTTTTGTCAAGCGCGATATCGTATCGAATATTTTAATTAGAAAGTACATAAATAAGCTATTACATCTTGGAACCGTTTGGAGCGGGCCTGCCGTGACCACGCGACAAAGAGTAAGGTAGCTGCCCGCCGCCTTACAGACTAAATTGGATACCAATCGAACCGTGACGATTTTATCTAAAAAAAAATTAAACCTTTTCTTTGGTGACTTTACGTAATTTTGAACACACAATGGCCAGTTTCGGTAACATCTTATCTTACAGTATAATAATATTATGGTATTGGAAACAGGTTCCATGATGATACGAAAAAATGTGTTGCGCACTATTCATACGATAGTTACGAGTATTACGCAGTACGTTGTTGGCCTGGACTTACGTAAATAAATTTAATATAAAGATAAGTGCAGAATATTTTTGACAGAAGGCCATTTTTCAAATGCTATCTCGAGCATATCTAATTCAGTCGAGACATTGTGGCGTAAATGGGTTCATAAATAACATCTGAGAATATTTGTAGGTTAATTATTCCAATTTTCAGCTGTTAGTCAGTGAAGCAGCAAGTTTTACCTCCCGAGTGATTAGCCAGTACTATAAAGCCGGGCTACAAAGCGCGCTGGCCCGAGATTTATGGTGTGGCAAATAGAGCGAGTACACTATCACAGTAAATATCCGCCTTACGCTTCCACTTCCTCTGAACTCTTTTCTATTGATTTATTGTTAGGTTTTAAAAGCTAACTTTTTCCAAAGCAACGCCAGCCAGTTGTTTCCAACTGTTTGCGGCATCTGGTTCTCTCAGCTCAGTTTTTACTCAATGAAGTTTGTTTTAAAGTTGGACATTAAAATTGTTTTAAAGGGTTCCCAACTGTCTGCAGTAGATAACTCCTGTTGACAATACCTGATGCCTGTCGAGTCCGAAGACTTTTGCTTAATAAATTAAAGTTCGCAATAGATTGAAGAACAAACGCAGACACGGACATATGAATAGTAAATGAATGTCGTACTATATTTAATCGATGAAGGAATGGAAAGTTTTCGCTTTGGCTTGCAAACATAAATCCTTATTAATCCTCATTTGGAAGTCAATTCAATAAGCAGTAATGGAAGACAAGGGCCGACAATAATTCGTAGGAGCACTATCTCGCTAAGTAGTTAATGATATAAATCAAATTTTCTTGTACTTGTCATTGTTGTAGCAAAATCAGAGCCGGTCCCAGATAAACCGGATCATTTTAAACGTTCGTTCACAAACAAGGATTTAGTGTTAAAATGCGCCTACACATCTCGTCGGTTGCGCAAAGGGAATGGGGGCGGATATTTTGTAATACGGTTACTTGCGCTATCCTCATGTCAGTTTATTAAGCTTAACACTTACTTAATTGGCTATAAATTAGATGCTGGAAGTTTGCTAGTTACCGACTGTGTGGCGCGCTTTCTCGTCTTGTTAGATCCAAGTATCGTATCTGTAAACGTGGAACATTTATTTGCGTATTGTATTTTAGTATCTATATACAGTAGCAAGCAATCGTAAGGAGGCTTTTATTAAGATGGCGTAGGTAGTAATTAATAAAATTTAATTTGTAATTTGCAAGTTTGTCTTGCTTTTATATTCTAAAAAGACACAAATTAGTTGGTTTAGGTTCAAGTGATTTTACTTCGCTACTTTACCACAGAAATTAATAGTAGCGTCATTTGTTCATCTTATAAATATATAACTAATACATATAAAGCTGAAGAGTTTGTTTGTTTGAAGGCGCTAATCTCGGGAACTACTGACCTGATTTGAAAAAATATTTTAGTGTCGATTTATCGATTGGTTTATATAATCACGGGTTAATGTTAGCGTTAGCCCGAAGTATTTTTTCCATGCGGACGAAGTCGCGGGCACAAGCTGTCCGTGATTATCGATGTCAATTCTTCTGACATTGCCAAGTAACGTTGCTCAATGCGTAACCCAGCTTTGTTTAAAATGGCGGTGCAATAAGCATGCTGTATGAATGTGTGATCATGTCTATCTACACACACATTGATATATCGTTTGGCTCCCCATGTCTTGCCTAACATTTGTTCCTAGTCGTTGAGGCAAACTATAGCAGGTGGAGTCGAGTCACAATTAGCAAAACTAGAGTACCTAAGTGTACGTACGCCCACTTTTCTAAGGGTGGATAGTATGACTAGTTTTTGTTAAGGGTAAGCACTCACCTCATTTTATTTTTACTTGGAGACTAAAATCAAACACTGTTTCTTTACAATTTTTTAACACATGTATGAATTATTTGGATTTTATAGTTCACATTAAAATAATTTGTGTAGAAATTTACGTATAAAATAAATTATGTAGTTAAATTTAACATAGCCAAAACTATAGAGAGGCTGAAAATATTACGGGTTTTACAATATTACAAGTTTTATAAAGACCGTAACATAGACTCAAAAGCTTATTTTTTTATGAATCCGCAAGACGAAAAATTATGTTATAAAATATATATTTTATTGTTATCTCTCAATAACAATATCGGTGGCTTATCATAGAAATGCAAATGTTAATCCTCTCGAGAATTCCTAAGTGAGTCGTAACATTGTGAACGGGGGCACTTCGCCTTAATAGGTCTACATAGTTCCCACTGTACCTAGGAGGATTACCTCACTTTACGCGCTGCTCTCCTGTTTACCCTACGGGAAAGAGAGAACTTTATGGTGTTTGTGTCCCACTCACATAATTCTTTCAGCCTGTTTGTCTTGGATTAAACGCATGTCTTTGCTTTTAGCGCTACTGTTTGTTCGCCGCCTACATAAATATTTGTAAGAGAATGCGCCCATTTACTTACCCTGTTATGAACCCTTTAATTGTTCTTCTTATTTTATACTTTTGAAATATGGGGCTTTGATAAATTTAAGCCTCGCCGCTGGTCGTAAACGCACTCGTAAAAAACTGCTGCGCCCCAGATTACGTTTTAAAAATAAGAGATTGTATTAAACTAATTAGATATCATATCGATTTGAAACGGGCTACGTTTGAGTTCTCATCGGCGATTTAGATCAAAGGAATGCCCTTTAGATTGTGAGATCAGTTTGAGTGTTTCGTGCAACTGTATGTACGTCCGGACTAATGATATCTGTATTGTTCACGTTTTAGATCGATAGGTACGCTCGCGAGCAAAATACACTGGACGGATAATGAACTGTGATTTAGATGTATGTTTGTGGGAGTTATTGCGGTAAATAAACAGTTAATATGTAGCATTTTTCAATTAATAAAATTCGAATATTTTTCATTCTCACCTTAATTATACAAACGGAGCTGGTCTCCTAATTGAGGCTGCTTTGAGCTGTCATTTGGAGACGGCAGTATAAATCTAAAATAATATAAAAAAATTATTCAATGAGAGTTACAATTGTTCTTAAATAAAGTCAGAACCTACATATTGAGTAATAATTTTCCGATTTCTGAAGTATAAAATTATATTTTGTATTGATATAACGTCACGTTGATGACAATTTGTCAATCCGTCCAGTGGTTTGCAGCACCTTTAAACACACACACGTAACGTTTCGCATTTATAATATTAGTATGAGTTCCAGACATCATCAAATCGTTTGTTAATAATAAATTTGTCAAACGACACTTCTCTTTTTCCTCCCACTTTGACCAGTCATGAATTTTTATCCTAACGGCACCTCACGCTGCGCATCGACCCGAGCAATTTGTTTTTTTGGCACGCTTCAATCACTTCATTCTGTTTTATTACTTTATCTTATTCTTGTTTTATTATTTACTATCGATTAGAAATTTTACTCGGGCCCTTTATTGTGAAAGGTTTAATTATCCAAGACATACAATAATACCGATGTGCGTATAGCATACCTGTGGCTACATAAGAGGAACTAGACCAATAATAGTGAAAGAAAGAAAATAATGAAATTTGTTATTATTCACACAGACGCGATTCGATAAAAAAATAAACATAAAAGCCTTAACTAAAATTTTTCATTCAAATTCAAATCCACAGACTACGTTCAGATTTCTACGCTCAAAATATACTGAAAATAATCAAAAGAAGATAACTATGAAAGTGGTAACAATATTAAAAACGTTTCACTTTTCAATACCAACTAAGGAAATCTAGATGTCAAACAATATTTAATATAAAGCCAACATAATGGAAAAGAGAATGATCGCATCTTTCAAACGCTGCATAAAACAAACGACGCGTCAACAGTTAAATCAGATACATAAGTAAACATAACCATTGTGAGGCCTCTTTACGCCTCCACTGTACATTTCTGCAAACTAATACTGGTTGCGGATAATTTTCGCATTGCGCCAATCGGATTCGGTGCCGATATCAGCTTTGTAACGGTCCTTGCATTGGGTTCGCATTCTACATGACTTCCTTTCAACTTTAATCTTGATTACACTACCTTTATCTGGAATACGCTCTATGATATGATGTCTTACGCAATACCGATGTTTAGATTTTTGGTTCTGTAAATAGATTAACTATTTCTTTTAATTCAAACAAATATGGTTATTAATTTCAAACAATAATGATAACATGGGTGAATACATTTATTTAAAAACAGAGGATAACAGTATCACTCGTTAGTATTTAAAGGCGATATAAATTGCTAGTTGTTTAGCTCAAAAAGCCCGGTCCGGTCGAACAGCATTGACTATTGTCGCCAAAGCTACGGTTATTAGCCACCATTTTTGTACAAAACATTCAGTTTTTTCTTAATACAGCCGATTAAACAGCACAACAATATTTAAGTATCCAATGCTATTTTTTTTTACTGTGGCTTAGGTCAAACAATCAAAGGAATGATTGATTATACCAATCGAATCATGCTTCGTTAGTAACCGCAGCCACGCGCACATCTGTCGCATGGTCCACGGAACTTCTGAGACACACAAAAACCGACAGGCCCCTCAAGAACAAGACAAAATATTAAATATTCTGGTGAGTCAGAAAGAGACGGAAACAAATTATCCCCCATGGATACAAGAATGTCCTTCGATTGCAATGAATTTCGACGAAAATTTTGTTTGGCTCACAAAAAATACATCGATAGACATTCATGGGCTGTCATAAGCTATATTGTCAATTCGGCTGATTCCGTATTGGTTTTTGCTCCTCGAATACATATATTTTGTTATCTGTGATTTGATATGTACAACATCAAGGAGCTCCTTAAAGATGGCGGGAGTATTCCAAAATTAGTAGCATATAAAGCAGTGAATTGTGGATTCTCGGAAGCGAAACTAAACAATTCTATAACAGTTTCTGGTAATCCTTTATTGTCTGTCTCGTAAAGGGGAATAGTTTCATCTGGAATTGATACTTCAAACTACGCTGCAAGAGGAGAGATCACTAAAACCATACTAAACTAAGTTAAAGAAATGCAAAAGGATTGTGGTTTAATATCCTTTATTCGGTTCAATACATTATAGAAGTTTAGTTCAGATGCGGCCAGTAGGTACTTGATTAGCCGTAGGTGACGTTTAAATCGATTTTTTTATGGTGAAGAACCAAATAAATTGGTTATTTTATAGCGCAAACGAAATATTGTTTTTGGACGCTACTAATTCTAAAACGTTTTACTGTGCTATAAAAGTGGCCGTTTTATTTTACATAAAGTATTTTAATTTATCGTCGTTGTTTCATCCGTGACAGGGTACGATGTCGCCTATAAAAATCACTCTTCGATGGACTTTATATCGGGTATTCGAATTAAAACGTGTACCAAAAGCTAGTTCCATAATAAAGCATCATGTTCGTGTCACCTTTTGATCGTAAATCATAGCCATCTATTCGAGCAGTGCTATTAAAGCTTAATAACATAATCACCTGCGAGCAATACCGGTAGGTTAAGGCATATATCGGAACTTGAACTCACGACCACTTAACGTAAAAGTCGAAGCCAGTTTTCATGTTGGAAATGTATGCTATTGTCTCCGGTGAGATATAAAATACCGATATGACCCTACGACGTCTTCGTTGCAAGAAATATTCAAGGGATACGGCCCACACTTTTAATAGCGGTTACATCATTTCCACACAATGAGAGCGCCGTCCACACCCATTCTCTGTCCGTATGATTTGAAATTATAGCACCGTTTTATTTGCTCTCAGCGCATTTATATGCGGTCGCCGAGCCGCACAATGTGCCATGATGTTATATGTTAAGGCACCTCCATACATAACGCTAGCCGGCTGCGAGCGATATGTCGCACATGTGTCGCAACGCACCAAGCGCGTTCGTGTGGGAGGCAGAATGAACCAGTAATTTAATCCTTGATTGTGTTCCCATTTAATTTATTCGCCGCATGATCAAATTTGGTACATGTTTGTGACCATTTATATATCATTGTTAGGTCGGCGGTACTAACCTGATTTAATTCAGCTTTCGTGGAGGAGACTTCGCACCCAAGTGGGTGACATTTGTCCCTATTTACATGCACGCCGTGAGGGACTGACTCAACAATCATCACAATTACAGGGTGTGTGTAAACAAAGATAAGTGTCGTATTGTCTCTTACTTAAAGAACAACTTTCCATACGTAATTGCTCCTCATGAGGGTGTAATATTTAAATTATTTCTCTAAACATTATTTAGCTGAAGCCTAGTTTATGCATAAATCAATGGCTTTGAAGATAGTAATATGCATATTCCATGTGCTATTACAGTTGATTTAAAATCGTTTAAGGACGGGACTCATATCCTCATAATTATAGGTGGTCCGTCAGAGAGGTAATGGGTATAAAAACTTAATGGTTCTATAATATAACATCAATAAAGTAAATTGGCAGGATGCGTTACGTAATAAGTAAATGGGTCAACACTTTGCCTAGTTAATTGTAAAAATACCTTTATCGATTTAAGTTATTATCGACCCCTATAATTTCCAATCAAAGTATGGTGAACGGCCTTAAAAAACAAATGATGAAAGAAGGGTGGGAGGGTAAACTCTTTTTCACTCAAGAACTAGGTACTAACGCAATAATAGTAAGCAAGATTATAGTTGCATTGTTCCAAATGTGTGTAATGAATTGCACGTCACGTACCGAAGACTTTGAAATACATTTATTGTCTTGTCTAAGGAGAGGATAAAATTGTTGTCTGTCAAAGGTGTGCAAAAACTTGTACTGCGAATGGATCCCATGAAAATAATAATGTTGATCCTCTACTCTTTGCCGTATACACCAGTAATGCGAGTCTATATTTCATGAAAAATTCATACCGTGGTTGGAACCTAATGATGCGATGCCATCTCTTATTGCCCACTGGGACATATTTTTCATTAATCGTTTATTATGATACTACACGGTTATGATACCGTTTTCGCAATGAAGCCTTATTTATAAACGCAGTATTGTAAATGTGTTCATAAATTCATTTATACCTCCCAGAATGGTCATGTTACATTGATTTTCTTGTACACAGAGATACTTTTCAAGTTTTTACTTCAAGTCAGGTTTATGGTTTAAGCGCCTTGTATTGATATCGGACTTTTCAATTATACAATATCAGTAATATTATGTTTGATCTGTTCGTTGTATATTAAATATCCATGCAGTAAGCAATAATGGTTGTACCAATTAAATTTTAAGGGATCCCATATATCTTGATTTTATTATCAACAGATGTCACGATAAGACAAGTGACTATATATCGAATACAGTCCGAGTTGTTTCATTCCCACGTGAACCCATAAAGATTTATGATAATTTATTTTATAGATCCAATTTGTAGTTTGTTTCTCAAAGATTGCAAGCAATAATGGCACGTGGTCTAGTTTAATTTATATAAATACCTCTGCAAGGATTTCGCACAAACTAGGTTTCAGTAAGACCCCCAGAACGGGAATGAAATTGAATTTCCACTAGTAAAAACGGACCGGTAATAGAGTTTACCTACTGCAGATCAAATAAAATAGCAACTAACGTGCGCTGGAGACTTGGGACACATTTACTGTTCAACGTTTCTTTAATATGTAGCTTCAAATATTTTATTTAAATTCAATATCTGGAAATGTAATTTGGATAAGAAGATGTGATATGAAATCGAGATTTTTTTTACTAAAACAGCTGATTGTATAGAATTCTGAAAAGTCCATTCACTAGAGGAGGCATACCATCATCGGTTTAGGCAGAACATATTAAGAAACTGTTGAACTTTAACGTTCCTTTTTGTACCGTAAATTCAAACTTAGAAGCTGAAAAGTTTTTAATACGTGCTGCTTAAACGTTGGCCCCCTTTATACTTTTGGATATGCACTTTAGTAGGATAAACGATTGTTTTGTTTTGCTATTTAGTTTGAGTGAGAAAATAATTGAATAACTTTTTTGTCATAGCCACGTTTGTACTATTTCCAAAATCCTAAAATGTGTATGTTTTTTCGCCATAAACCTGATAGCTTAGATTGTATTTTATCTTTATGCGAAATCATAATTCATATTGTTTTTACCACTTCCTCTTGTACCAGACGCTGCTAGGTGCTTAATGGTTTTCCTTCTATGTCTTCCATATGTAGCATGCAAATGTCGTCCCCATTGTTTATTGTTATCGACAAGATTGCAATTTATGATAAATCCTAATTGATGCTACTTATACACAGATGTGTGTAGGTTTCCTACTGTAGGTAGGTATCTACTGTTTTTTCAATCAATCACTTAAAGCATGCAAACAGCGTACCAAATTCTGAGACATTACACAAATGATTATGATTGAAAGAAAAAAAGTTGTTTACATATCATATTTCTTTCAAGTTTGGTATTTATTTCTGGCGGACCTTCGGCTTGACCCCCAAGAGCGTCTGCCCGCTACCCACAAAACAAAATGATAAATGAACAGTATCGGTAGTTACGCGTTACATAAACGCTGATGGATTGATTGTAAGCAGCCGGTACCATCGATCGATTAGTTCCTGCCCAGGCGCAGCCCGGGGCACAACTTATGGACGATTATCTTTAATGGATTTTGTTAAACTTTTAAGTGTCGGTATGAGAGGATCCTGTTTTGTTTTAAAATTGTGATCCATCTTGGAACCCTAATTTTCTATTCAGGTTAACGGTTAGGTTGAAATAACTGTTAAGATGAGTGTTATAACGTTTATCACTTTTGTAAATAGATTTTTTGTAACATCATTTAAATTCCTTTCATTTAGTTGGTATTCAATCACGAAGCGATCAGTTTTCCGTTCTTTGGTTGATATCGAAAGTCAAATACGAAAGATTAATTAAATAATATTCAATAAACGTTGTTTGATTAACAAAAG
Source organism: Watsonalla binaria (assembly GCA_929442735.1). NCBI lineage: Eukaryota > Metazoa > Arthropoda > Insecta > Lepidoptera > Drepanidae > Watsonalla > Watsonalla binaria. Next base: position 5,121,521 of record OV838930.1, read on the forward strand.
GGTAATCTGCGGCGGCATCTAACACAAATACGAGGCCACTCGACAAGCTGTGTTTTCAATCACCGTCATTCATTATTCACTCACTTCCCTTTGCAGATGCCGAAGTATATTCTCTCGTTTTGTTTTGTTTGACTTTCATATTTCAAACTCTCGAAAGCGAAGTCGTGCGATACAATGCGTGTTATAATTGAATTGGTTAAAAGTTCATTGTGGGTTACGTATTCAATAACGTGAAAGTTAAAGTATGAAATATTGGATATGGCTATATTGATATCAATCATAAAGTAACTTATATGTCGGCGTGAAAGATACTTTCTTTGAGTGTTATAAGCACCCATTTTTTAACTCTATCGACGCCTATACTTAATATATAAAATCGGTAAAAAATATTCGACACCCAATATGTAGCTAAAATCTGAAATGGTTTTCGTCAGCGTGATAATTGTATATGGTGTGTATTACGTGTGATGTGATGGCCGAACTCGTTACGAAACCCAATAATCCGTAACATAAAATATGTCTCGTCGCCATCAGCCATCTTTAACAAGAACCTAATAAAAGTGTAGTCTCGCATTTGTATTGTGGTCGCAATAACCACTCAAATCTTGGGTAACTACATTTTTTGTTGTCATTAGTTGACGTGAAATAACACTTCTGAGATATAGTACGTGGTCAGAAAAAATAAATTGTGTGAAAAATTACGATGATTACATCTAATAACGGGTAGATCGGTCGGAGTCGTTTGATGGCCCTGCCACAGATTGGCGTCATTAGCCGCAATGATAGTGACCTAAAAGAGTAATTTTGTTTTCTTTGCTACTCTTTGTTTGGTATTACCATTCTATTGCACATCGTGTTCATTTTCGTTGGTTTTTATTGGTAGCTGTATCATAATACCGTTTTAAATCTCGGTAATTGTGCTCGTATCATTGTAACGCTATAAATACAAAAGGTTATTGGCTTTACCTTAAATTATGTGATACTTACTGCCTCGTTGTGATACGAAGCACGCGGTCCTGGGTTGTTGTGCAAGTGATACTTTGGTTTTCCATCTGTGATGTCCTAATAGGAGTCTGAAGTTAATAGCAATAGACGCACACCCTATTAAGTGGGACTAACCATAACTGGAGAAATATGAGTTTACTAAGGTACACCTTTATATAGCACATGAGCATATGAGTATGTGCGTCTTATAATATCGTGATAGTATGAAGCGAGAAATCAATTCACAAGAGCGTGGGCCAAATAGTAATTTCCAGTTTAATATCAGAGATCAACAAACGTAGTTAGGTGTACCATTGCTCTCAGGTATAATTTTGATTTATTATAAAAAAAAAAAAATTTACCTCATCCCAGAAGGGTCCTGGTAGGGGAAAGCAGAGGCGGTGTAACAACAACACCCACATTTTGACGAATATGATTCAGTGCCAACGTGACAGAGGGTGAGTCCATAGCTGTCACAGGCACTTTACATATGCGTTTGAATTTCTTCTCAGATATATGCAGGTTTTCTCACTATGTATTCCTTTAATGTAAAGCACGTGGTGTGATATCACTGTACATACGTTTTTAGAAAAACTCATTGGTACAGGCCCCGCTCGGATTCAAACTTGCAACTCAAACCCCGAGGCCACCAGGGGTCGGGTCTTTTCTTTATAAACCAGGCTTTTTTAAATATAATAAGATTCGCGATTTCGCTTTATGTCTGACTAGCTTCAACACAAACAGTGAGTAACTCCATAGGAATTTTGATCGAGAACTACCAAAATCGTTCTCTGGAACATAATTGGTTTAATAATGACATCCTTTTAGGATATTGCGTTCTTATGTTATACACTTAGCATAGCATTAATGTTTAGATAAAATCACTAAAATATATAATACCTATAATTTAAAAGTGATCCAATATTAGAACTAAAAAAATGTTTAACGCTTAAAGTTAAAAGAAACCCTAATAAATAACGTTTAGAGTTCAAATCAATTGCATTATCAGGATGAACCCTCGCCGGCATTAAATGTAGTGAAGTAGTAATAAAACTAAGATTACCAACTAAACTACACATTGCCACCAAAATATAAAGATAGCAGAAGGACGACTTCCCGCATTAGTCGAGAAACGACATAATAGGTTCACAACAAGAATAGGTTCGTATATTTTATGGGTAAACTTGTAAACGCCGGTGTATAAAGCTGACCTTCTACTTATACATTAATATTGCGATATTGCAGTCATTCACACCAGACGAGTAAGAACTACTATTATTCTTATTCAGTGGAATAATAATAATAATAATGGAATACTCTCGATACTGGCAATTATATGACTAACATAACATTTGAAAATAGCAAAATGCCGTTTATAGTTATGAGTACTAGAAATTTTGTTATCAATAGCTGTGCCCCGCGGTTTCACCTGCGTAGCCTAAATTTAAAATTAGTTAAGAAAAAGTAGCCTAAATTACTCCTTGTAACATCATCTTCTTGTGAGTGAAAGTCCCGTTAAAATCGATCCAGCCGTTTCGGAGATTACCCGGAACAAACAGACAGAGAGACAAACGGAAGAACAGACAGCCAGATATTTTTTTTCTTTCAAAGCTTTTAATTTGGAATCACAAACGTAACGTAAAGATATTCAATCATATTTGATGTTATAAGAGTCCTCACTTTTTGCATGTTGGTAACATTAGAACCTCTTATAACCTTTCATAGTTTCTATATGTGAAAAAATATCTACTAGTACCCTATTACCTAAGTCAAGCAAGAGACATAAGGCATGTTATTCAAGTTGATGGAAACCAGCAAAATAACATGGCCAATGCGGTTGGAATAACTTCATGATAATATACGAAATCGTGCAATACTTGCAAATGAACCCACGATTGAACCGCATCATTAACATTTGACATAAACACTTCATCGCAGCCATCAAGGCATTTGACATTTAAGCCACTGCACTGTGTCCGCCCTAACTGCGTCCCCATTGGCATATCAGGCAATTAAAGCGAGCGACCGTCCGCCGACGGTAAGCAGATGCCTGTCACTTTTATCAAATACATTAAACTGGCTGCTCGAATCGAACATTTATTCTCTTTTTTTTTCCCGTCCCAGCATAAAACCCTCTCCAACCTCAGATAACAAGTAATGTATTGGTGCTCCATCGAATAATTAAAAGTCCCTTTTATATTGGCTTTTGGGTGAAATTAAAGTGCGACGTTGAAGCTCTAATTAAGCTCCTAAAAGAGTTTTATACTCGTGATAAGTTTCAGTGTTAGCTTCAACTAACACGGCCTTTGACAACTTGATTAATTTGGTTAACTTTGATAATTAACATTTACGTAACGAGAGAAAGTTTTGAGTATGACCGATTCCATCGGTTAGCTGGGAGAGTGTGCTCCTTTATAGTCTAAAATCTCTGAACAATTTCATGCCTACGAGGTGTGTAGAGTCGATTCTATATTAGAATTAATGTTTAAATCTATATATATATACAAATGTTATGTTGGTTTGTGTACGCTTCAAAAACTGAAAAAGTTCTGCACCAATTGAGCTGAAATTTTAGCATGATATATAATCCGCATCAAGAATTGTTTTTATCTATTTTTATATAATAAATATATTTTACATAATGAATATGGACATGGTACAAATATTCCAACGTAAAAGGTGTCATTCATATGGGGGCCTACCATCGGCGTAAGCATATCGTATTAAGAACTTCAGAGCTTTGACATTTCATATTTGTACCGTAAAATTAAACGTCAAAGCTAAGAAGTTCCTAATACGCGCTGCTTAAGAGATCATAGTTGCTCCCTAGTAATTCGTTACAAATCCATAATAAAATGATATGAAACCTCTTGCTTAGCTGAATAGCGTCCATATACCTATTAAATGTTTGTCTCTATAATTTAAGCGTATATCCAACCATCGTTGAAATGCCCGGCGAGACTCTGACCAATTTGCATATAATATTACTTTAGCGCAATTTGATTGACTCGAACTAAAAGTTCTAATCTTAATTATTATTTAACTAAATCTCAACATTGGTTATTATATTAACTTCTGAAATAATAAGTAAATAGTAGTCGAGCCGTTTCACAGCTGTTATAACTTTAAGTCGAGCTATTAAATGTAACCCATTCGAATTTAAACTACATTTCTGAACACAACTTTGATTATTGGATTTGGATAATCTAAATCTAGAAAACGATTAGTATCAAATATTTCTAGAAAATGTTTCGTTGTGATTGTGTTATTTTTTAAGGTGATGAGACTATTCAGATGAAAAAGCTTCATCTTATGTGATTATATATACAAATATTTGTTCATCAATAAATTGACTGACATTGATTAAAATGTCCGTGAAGAATATGGTCTCGAAACAATTCAAACAACCTCTGCCCTCTACACCCATCACCACCAACAAATCATCAAACATTTGGACAAATATTAGACTTAACAACCACAAATTTGAAATTCAGATTCTGAATCTCATTATTAAAATATTATAGAGCAACAAACGTCTATTATGATTGAATTTATATTGTGGCTGTATTTGATTTGGGTTGGGTTGTATATTTCATTAAGGTTCTATTGAGTGACGTTATGTGTGTTTGTTCGCAGTTCGCGGCGCCTCGGCCCGGCGGGGAGTCATCGTGTTTGCAAGGCCCCGACTGTTTTATGGTGAGTACACCGTGAATGTGCTGGACTTAACACAAGCCAGCATACCTTATTGAAGTGTATATTTTGGTGGCCTTTAGTGGTGATATTTAGGTAACGTTTTCGCAAATTTGAGACCCGTCAATATTTACCTTGTTCAATGTCTTATGTTAATAACACCTCCAATGTTCAAAGGTCAGAAACCAAATGCTAGGCAAATATTATAGAAGAATAAAAGCCAAGTCACTTTTTTGTTTTAGGTAACAGCATAATTTTCTTAATTTGTTCCAAATAAAATCTATGTCGGTACACATTTTTTTATGAACTCTGAATAAAGTGAATTAATTTAAATTCATGCATTCGTATACATCGAATAAAGTGGAAGTACAGTCCAAGGTCGGGGTCCTTATACCAAACAGAAGATCTCGTTCTTGATTGTTAATCCAATTACGTTTAATAAGTAGGTAATTTCATACCAACATTTGATGTGTACAATTGTTGATATGAAATTATTTTAACCGATAAAAACCGCACATGTGTATCCACTTCCTCCTAAGGTGTGAATATCATTCCCGAAACATTTATTTCACTTTTTACAGCATGTATAGTCGTATTTGGAAGTCGTAATGTTTTATGATGATAGCTCTTCTACTTGGGCCGTATTTCTGCGCTCAGTATGTCCGCCCAACATATTTACATCAACGAATGAATATTCAAATTTTACCGTTTAGTTACTCATTAGCCATGAGAAGTAAGCTTGAACCTTACTATGTTTTATTACCTAAGCATTGAAAGCTACCTCGTAAATGTGTTCCATCCAAGACATCTTTGAAATCAACTTTATTATCGCCGCGGACAGTTTAATTCTTAATAGCTGCACCAAATTGTACTTTGGCGTGTGGCTGGGTGTGAACACTAAAAAAGTCGTGTTTGGAACTCATTTCACAATTTCAAATATCCACTGAAACATTTATTTTAAAGCGCAAACGTATGTTAAACAACAACTAACCCCAATGAAATTCTCACTTTAAATTGCCGAGAATCCAGACGACGGAACGTTTTGTCAATACTAGTAATTAATAACCCCGGCTTGGTTCTTATAATTATTAAAGCTTAGCGAGCCGAGCGCTCTGGCATCAAGTTAACGTCAACTCCAACTAATGAGTGTTTCCAATGACAAATGTTGCATTCAAAGCTAGTAAAATAACGAATTTTGGCTGGAAGTGGCTTTACATTTGTCAGAGCTCGTTAAAGGGAGCTGAATAAAATATGGATGACCCAATTTCAACTCCGTCATATCATAACCCACGCCTAGCACGTGCTCTTACATTGCATTAAAATAAAATTTAAATATATATATAATTAATTTTACTCATATTCTACACGGCAAAACTATACTAATGATATTATTGACAACTTAATACTTAGCAAAAGTTTCGGACCTACAATTTATTTAAATTAAAAAAAAAATCCAACACGTTAATTGTATCATATTGAAGATTTCACTTCTAGCATCATAAATCGTTATCAGTTCGCCCCAATTTCATCGGTTGTAACTACACGTGAGTCACCATTACCACCCGATAGCACAAACTTATTTCACAAAAAAAATATCTTTTCGAAGCACCGCTTGTTTCTTGGAAATTAATATTTTAAATGTATATATGTCAGACAGAACTGAACCCATTTGTAGTAATGATACAAGTTGCCATAAATCTCACGAGTTCAAAGGCGATTTTAATAAAGACCAAGTTATGATGTGATGAGCATTTTGTATAATATGAGTTTGTTGTTACAGTGTTGGGAGAACTGTGAACTACTCCAGTCTAACTACCAAATTTGGGGTGCTGTGTGTGAAGAAACAGACATTTGCGTGAGTACTGTTGACAAACTAAATATTTTTATTGTAAAAATAAGACCATTAGAGTTAACTGTGGATATTTTGTTGCAGTTCCCCGGTTGCAAGATAGCGTGTGAATTCCATTCAGAAGCAGCGCGTGCGTCGCAAACACAGCCCGTGATACACACGAAAGGTGAAGGGGTGATGCGTGTAAGTGGAGCGCTGGCTCGTTGGCCGCCCCCCGCGCCGCGAGCCGCCTCCCGCCCCGCACCTTTTGTCTATGTCGTCATGCGACGGGCAGCAGAAGGTCCTTGGCGTCAGATCATACAAACACAAGCATTGGCAACAAGGGTCCCATCGAACAACGAAGGCGCTCTCTTACGAGTGCTTGTTGTCGACCCACAAGGTCTTGTCACCATTTATAGCCCAGATGAAACATGGGTAGCTCATGATACAAACACATCTAATCATGACGAACATAAGTGGACCCTGAAAGAAATCTCACTCATACACCAAAAAGTGCTTGTAATTGGAGAAATTGCATGGGAACCTAGAATTGTTCGTGGTGTTTACTTAGTAACATGGGAAGTGGATGGTGGAGGTTTGAAAGGAAACCTGTTTACGGACTCCACCCGAGTCACGTTATCATTGTGGCCTGACACAGTATACCATATTCAAGTTGAACTGGTTTCTCGAACTCCGGGCGTTGATAATGAAAGGTCAGAGACCATGACGATAGATACAAGTCGCGCTCAGCGAGTGTCTACTGAGAGCGTTCAAGATGTTCAAATGAGTGAAGGTGATCGCCTCATGTCGGTGTTAGTTAGTTCGATGAGAGGAGAACGAGTGCCAGAAAGAGCACCGGATTCAGAATTAGTTCTGGGTTGCCTATCAGCTATGATTGCATTCGGCCTAGCTGTTCTTGCCGCCGTTTTGTGGAGGCGGCGAAGGCGAGGTACATTTCCTGGGACCAATGTATACGTAGGCTCGTCGTCTGTTTTGAAGAGGAAACTTGTTGAAGACTTCACGCCAACGGGTCATTGTTTTCAGCCAGTTTTGGCCCCGCAAACCCCCACTAATGAGGCCGCTTCACGAGATGTTGTGGTGTGACGTCACAGCTTCGACATGCTGTCGGTGGAAGACCGAGTCTTCAGTTCCTAATTATTCAAATGACGTTTTCGTGTAAAATGACATTGAAACAGAAGTGAATAAAGGTGTTGAATGTGATACATATTAAAAATACACTTAAATAAAACTCAGAACGTGACTTGAAAATGTGTTTCGTGGGATGTCGTGCGTTGAGTTGCTGTGTTGTAATTGAACACTTTCAGGAACTATGTGTGCACACGCTATTGTAACAAAACAATATATGTATTCGGTTTGTTGTAGACTTAGGCAATTGTAAATTTGAACAAATATATACTTATAAATATATTTATGGAACACAGTAAGGTTAACACCAGAAAAATTAGAAGTGTAAATATGTTAAGAACAAAATATGTAGTTAGTACCTAAACCATAAACATTTTCTAAAATATGAATTGATTTGTACCGCTTGTAAATAATGTGTAACAACAAAAGTACCGTACATATTGATGGATTGTTCTTCGTTCTGTAAAAGGTTACGATCAAGATCTAGACATATTGAAGTAAATATCTAGACCTATTTTTACAACTAGTCCTTATTATCATTTAGTTAAATATAGTTACTAGATATATTTTACTATAATAGTTTTGATGAGGTTCTATCCAACTCATTCTAGTGAACTTTACGATGTCTTCTTCAGCAATAAAATTACATGTATGTATTTGTAAATAACTGATGCATTTTATTGTAAAAATAACAGAGGAATTATATTTTTCTTGGCCTTCGACAGAATTATTTCTAGATTTTACGGGTGGAAGTGTTGTATAAATTGTTTTTTCTTAGATTCTAAATCGAAATTTATCCTGTCCTTGAAAATCAGTTCTAGTTAGATAATTCCCCATCCAATCGGCAATGCTAAGCCCAATTTAATGCACCTTATTGAAATAATGGTGAAGTGTCACTACTTTTTTGTTTAAAGTTGATGTTAGGACTTTAAGCAAGTACTTATTAACTTAAGTTTGTTTCGTAGTGAAAAAGACCAAAATTTGTTTTTGCGTGGAACAAATATATTTTGGTGTTTTGATAACCAAAATCCGTGTAGTGTAAGTCAGTAGCTTAGTTACGTTTATTTATTAATTTGTGATTAATTTAGTACCTTCACTCGAATTTGTAAATAATATTACTTGCTATAAATGACGAAGCTGAACTTTAAAGAGTATAAAATAAATATGTCTGCCAAATTAAACAGTGTTTTAATTTTTTCCTTGGAACGCAAAGCTTCATTTAGGGAATAAAACGATTTGGGCATACTATTGTTCTCAAGTTCTTTTTGTTTCAAAGAATTCCGTTACTAAAACGCGGAGAGTCAAATTTTGAATTGAATAAAAAGTAAATACTTAAGTAATTTATATAATTTCCAGTGGCTCGAAAGAATGACGGCTAACGAACGGTTCTGACACCTTTAAGAAAATTGGCAAAGTTCTTCAATACATTTTTGCGTTTCGTGGCGGTCTGCTTTAAACGACGTCGAGCAATTAAGTTTTTTTATCATACGATCCTCCATTCCATATTGAGAACTGCCCTTAATAGTTGCTACATTTAAGTCTCCAAAGTCGACGGTTGAAGTTCTAAAACAGATTTCAGATAATAATACAAAGTTCCAATCAATTTGCAAGGATTTGACGCATGAATAAATATTTCTCAATAATATGAAATAACACTTATACAAATAATTACCTTTCAGATTTAACTTTTGTAATAATGGATCCCGTTGGTCCCGAGCTGTCATTTAAACGTCCCTAGATAAAACGGTACCATTGTATAGGGATTAACGTCAACGAATTTGTTGTCAACAAACGCCTGAGCAAACAAAAAGATTTGAGCTTTTTAGAACCCCAAGGAACCCCATAGCAATCATTGTCGTCATACCAAGCGCACAGGCTTAACTACTTAACCAAAACTTCTACAAATAACGGATTATAACAAAAGGTTCTTTTATAAAGGACCAAAGATTTAAGCTGACTAAGAAATATATTGAAACAAGAAATCGTAAGACCGATTCTGTCTTACGAAGTTGAGTTTCATTAAAATTGAGAAATCCATTAAGTTAATCACTAAGTTGAAGCCACCGGTGACGATTATGAAAACGTTATTCCAAAATGCAAATGCGGCGGCATCTTAATGTAAATTACGTGTAAATGGGAGACAGAGCCAACATTCTGAACCATAATAGACGACTGCATTCATGGGCCCCCATAATTCACGTCTTTAGATTAGATATAGTCAAGCTTTTTGTTCCTACGTCGTTAATGTTGAATCACGATATTTTTTCAATATAAAGTGTCAGTTAAGATAAGCCGACCTTTACTATCGGCTTCCAGTTTTCTCATTTGTTTTCATTAAGAAAAAATCTTGTACTCTTTTTGCTTTGAAATCTGTGATTATGGTAACATACGGCCATTTATTTTAGTTACTCATTTTATTCTTGGCCGTGGTTCTAGTATAAAGCATAGGCTCATAAATAACGGGGAAAATAGAAGGTGAACGCTTCCAGGAGTATCCTTTTGGGAGCGGCTAAAGCATTCTTCTAAGATTTATTACGGAACTTGAACACATTACTTATTCCCCATGCCTACGGAACCGATACGTATACAGTTAAACGTTGACATCACTTTATTCCTTACAAATATTGATGGTTATTCTACATCAAAATTTATTACTTAAGTAGAATAGTGTTTACTAGTTTGGGACTTACTGACGCTTGGAAGTCAGAAAACTAATTTAAAAATACATATATTTCAAAAATTGTTTGCCTCTTATCGTAGGATACCTACCTAAGTACCCGGAGTCCCCCCTTCTCATGCTGTATTTCCCGAAGTGTTAGGCAGAGGTGTTGTAATAACAACACCCACATTTCACAGAAGACGATTAACTGCCAACGCGACAAATGGCGAGTCTATCACCGTCTCAGACACTATACATACGTCTTTGAACTACATCTCAAACATACACACCGTAAAGCACGTGGTGCGAAATCTCAGCACATAGCAAAATTCGGTAACAAAATCGAAGCAAAATAAGTTCGAATACTAATATTTCACTACATTTACATTAATTCCGTTCCATTACCCGCTCTCTTTCTCCAACAAATTCATATATGATATCGATAACATGATAGAACGTTATGGAGCCATGATCTGGATTATCCGTCGATTACAAAACCTTATTTCACGTCGAAACACGGAGTAAAGCAGAGACATAGATATTGAAAACTTGCTATTTTAACTTAATCCTATCTAAATTGGTGTTGCGAACAGGGCGTGTGGGATAGACTTTCTTGTTTAACGACCATTTCAACGCAATCTTCCGAGTAAGTCAAGTATTTGATAGTGTTATTGGTTATTTTTGGTTTTGATTACAGCCAAGTTTATAGCCTGATTCGGCTCTAAATTGGCTTAATAGATATGTCAACCATTAACACGTCTATTTTAGACGATATCGTGTTCTATTGGTTCCTGTTGTAAGATTAGTAAAACGCAAGAACAATTCTATTTGTAGGTAATTGTTGGGCATTTAAATTTGTGTACGTTAGTGAAGATAGTTTTGAATTGTTTATTTTAATATTGTAACACGATAAGAAAATTCCTAGAATATGTTCATAGGTAAGGACTCTTTAGCAAGGGTAGGATAGCATAAAACATAAAATGTTTAAAAAAAAGGTGATAAAAGATGATTAAAATATTATTGAGGAAATATTCTTATAACGCAATAATAATAAAATAATTTTGTTTTTTAATTATTAAGTATTATTTAATTCAAAAGATGCATGAAGTTGAATATAATATGAAGATAAATAAAATTGGACTGTCTGTTTGTAATATGGTACTTACATACGAAACCACATTTTAAACATTTTCTCTGTCCGTCTGTCTGTATATATGCACAAATTATGGCGTACGTATTAAAAAAAATTGGATAAACAAAATAAAGGGTAGGTACGGCATATTGTGAAAAAATATAATACGCAAAATTAATCCACCCTTTATAATATCTACGCGGGTGAAACCGCGGGGCGACACTAGTGTCTAAAATGTACAAAATTACTATCGCTCACGGATCTTTTATAAATCGTTGAATATAATACCACAGTGCTAATTAAGAATAAAAATTAAACGAACGTACGTTCATGCTATCAATACGTACGTAACGCAATTACTAGTAGCCCTAGCGACTGTCAGATGGACATCTCAAGGGCCGGGGGTCGTCTGCTTATCTGTAGTTACGGCAGTGCATTTATCAAAGAGTTACTGGTGCTTCATACAAACGCTAGTTACGTTTATTTTTGCTTTGGATGTTTTGGTACAAACCTTTTCTTTGATTAATATTTTGTTTGATATCATTACTTGCGTCTTGGAGAACTGCTACAGTGACGCAGCACCAGAAGTATTGTCAATCGCCAGTTATGTTGTCGGCACTTTATATACTTATTGCTATTCGAGAGCCGTTGTGGCCTTGAGGTTTGAGCAGTCGCCTGCTACGCAAGTTCGAATCCTAGCGGGCCGGTACCAATGAGTTTTTCTAAAAAACTTATGTAGAGTGATTTCACACCACGTGCTTTACGGTGAAGGAAAACATCGTGAGGAAACCAGCATATTTCTGAGAATTAATTCAATGACGTATGTAAAGTGTCTGAAACGGCGATGAACTCACCATCTGTCACGTTGGCGCTTAATCATCTTCGGTGAATAGTGGGTGTTGTTATTACAACACCTCTGCCTACCCCTTCGAGGAATACAGGCGTGAGCGTATGTATGTAATTATCGTTATATAACAACGCAAATCGTTGTTAGTATTGAGTAAGTCATCAAATTATCTCACTGCTATTGTTTCTTGAGAAGGTTCCTCCTCTTTTTCAAACAGAACGAAACGATTTTTCTTAACTCAGACATAAGGAATCATATGATGCAGCTGTGCCCCGCAGTTTCAACCGCGAAGATTTAATTTCATAGGTGGCTCGCTGAACCTTAATGTTAAATAAAAATAGCCTATGCTATTAGCTATCTGCCCGTTAAATCATTCTAGCCGTTTCCGAAATTAGTCGGAACAAACTATTTTTTTTTTCTTTATGTTAGTAGCGTATGTACCTACTACCATATGCATTAAGTGAAAAGCTGTAAATTTGAAATAACAATTTGACGCTTCAATTTAATTTATCTGTGTAGATTTTAAAATTTAAACATATTTTTTTCTATTATCACAAGTTCTAAATGTAAGCATAACAAAAGTATAACATCCACCGATATGAAAAGCCTTAGCGGCGAGGGAGCAGCGCCGGCGCACCGTAATGGCCGGCTGTCAGCGCGTGGGCGATCAGCTGAACATCAACTTGTAAATACACGGTAAATATTTGTCTTCAATATAATTACTATAATTGTTCCCACCCGTGTACCTCGAGATCTGTGCGATCATTTATTACGGTGTTATATTCAACTGGTTTTCGAGTGATTATACAGATTTAAATGATGTTAATGAAAGTGTAATGTAAATAGTTGAGTTTTTCCAAAAGCAAAATCTAATTAGTGGGTACGTGTACAGAAATAAGTATGAAAAATTTTGTTAAAAAATTAAACAAACTTTGTCTAATGAAAGCAGTTTTGAGGTTTTTAAATTCTTGTCAATTAAATATAAAGAAAGCACCAAAAATCTAAACATATACTACCATACTCAACTGTACGTAACTGTACGGTATAAAATCGGATATCAATGTGTGCTAGTCATATACTCACTGTATGATAAAATTAAGTCGGTACAGCATAAGGTATCACTTTATGGCTCTGTCTCACTACCGTGAGATAAGGTATAGGAATTAAGTCTACGGCCTAAGGACAAAAAAAGTATAAAAAACATTAAAAAAACCGTCGTGATATGGTATTGCCTATTTAAATCTTCTAAATAAATATAACTTAAATATTTACTGACTGACATAGTGATCTATAAACGCACAGCCCAAACCACTGGACAAATCGGGCTGAAATTTGGCATGCAGGTAAATGTTATAACGTAGGCATCCGCTAAGAAAGGATTCAGATTAATTCTACCCCCAAAGGGATAAAAGTGGGGATGAAAGTTTGTATGAAACTTTGTCAATTTTAAACCGATATATTATATAAAACTAAACCTACGCGGGTAAAACCGCAAGGCACAGCTAGTTGAATATATTTTGAACACTCCAAATGGGTCGTACCTATCCGTGTATGTTCTAAGAGATTCGTTTGATTAGTGTTGTGTGTGGCACAAAAACGTTCAGAAGCTTTCGAAAGTCAGACAACTGTTAGACCAGTTTTCCTAGCTAAATGGTCTGTGAAAGTGCATTGATATTTAATGTGAGTTAAACTCTTGAATTATTGCTGATAAACAATTTTCAATAATGTCCAACATATAGGATTGAGATTTTGACACTGTGCACCGGCTGGTGGTACATATCAATTTAAAAATAAAATAAAATCATCCCGTGGTGGCCTCGGCGTTTGAGTAGTCGCTATCTATGCAAGTGACGCAAATTCGAATCTCAGCGGGGTCAATGAGTTTTTCTAAAAACTTAAGTGCAGTGATTTCACACCACGTGCTTTGCGGTAAAGAAAAACATCGCGAGAAAACCTGTATATGTCTGAAAAGTAGTTCAAAGACATATGTATAGTGCCTGAGACGGCCATGGGCTCACCCTCGCTGTCACGTTGGTACATAATTATATTCGGTGAAATGTGGGTGTTGTTCTTACAACACCTCTGTTTACCCCTTCTGGTACCCTTTTCGGGTGGCATGAGCATATTTATTTATATAATCACGTTACTTTGTTTTTCTTTGCTATACACACTATTTATTTTCGTGGTAAAATGTAGTTGTTAGAGAGATTGGATGCTTATTGGATTGTATGTGGAACATAAAGCAATGCTTATTATTGTAGATGAAATTCTGAAAACTACAATAATTCAAATTGTAATAAAATTAACAACGGAAAATAATAAAAATTTTGGATTTTTTTTATTTTATTTTAAATTGATATAATTATGTACCACCCCACCAGCACCTAAAACGTCCTGTATTAAATTAATAAAGTTACTTAAGTAGTTGAAAATTGCTCATTTTATTATAACCTGTTTCTGAAGGAAATCAATTTGTAATAGCACCGATACTAGATCTACATACCATTACTTATAAATAAACACTTAACTGATATTATACTGCAACCCGTTTACGCCTCACGATGTTGCAATCAATCAATATTTCATACTAAACATGGGTTATCTAGAATAGCTGTTTATAATCTGCTGTGTTTTACTTTCTATTCTCTATCTACATCAATATCTACGCAAGTCATGTGTTACTTGCTCATTTACAGGTGCAAATACTCAGGTCTTCTGTTATTATAGAACTTAACTTCAAAATAATATTATGCTATGATTTTCAACCTTCTTAGCCCCTATAAAGTAACATACATGCATACATATACTCACGCCTGTATCCTATGGCGGTAGGCAGATACCACCGATTGCCACATGCTTCGATCCTTACATACTTCATCCACATTCATGCATCTTTTCATACACTTTCTTCGGTTACAAATGATCCGAATTTGACCTATCTGAAAAATACTATTAATTTGGTTATAGTAGTTCTTCCTTGGATGCCCTCTACCGTCACTTCCGCTCACATTCGCTCTATAAATTTAATTCGCTAATCGCCTGCAAATATAACAATCTTCGTACACAATAAGAAATATTTAGAAAAAGCGAAACATCCTCAGCCTTATGTCAGTACAGATAGATAGAGATTTCTTATTACAGCCAAGTCTGGCGCGGTCAGTGCTAGTTGGGAGACTGCCAAGCCAGTCATTACTGGGTAGTCGGCAGAATGGTACACGTCTCGAGCAACTTCAAGTGTCTGTCTGTCTGTGATTTGAAACATTTGCGTTAGAAATTACGGTTGCTCGGAGATTTGCAGGCGAGCGGAATTGTCAGGCAAATACAAAGGAATTTACTAGGTTTATTTGTTTCTTAATGTTTCGTGTACTCAACCTCAATCTGGCAATGAAACATAAGCAATTATTTTGAACGAAAATTGTAACCAATTTCTTTCATTTTCGGTGAAAAATTTTGCTCAGAACACTCAATCAACCCTTTTGGAAGCCTAGTTGAAAAAATATATTGCCGATTGAAATAATATGCCTAGGTTAATGTCTGTATTTTTGTAGAGATTTTTATGATTCGGTTGTACTGCAAGGATATTTTTTTCCGACATTTAAACATTTGAAGATTTATATGACAAATTTGCATAAATATTTTCAATGTTATCAAGCATACTGTTCAATTGTTGCTTAAAAAGGGTTGAAATAATGTTAGGTAGTTACATTGTTACCTAATACAAGAGCTACCGTTGAGTTTGAAGTTTCTAATTATCGAGGTATAAGCACTTGAATACTTCGATGCAATTACGAATGGTTGTGGAAGTTGAATGGGCAACAGGTGGCGCCACTAGTCGGTCACCGGTTAATTAAGGTTGGTTACAAACAACCGGTTATAATAATTAGTGAGGGGCGTAGTGGGCGGCGCCCGCGTCTCTTCGAATCTCAAGGCGTGGTCGCTTTTCGGCGACTCGACTCATGTTTAATTTAACACTTTACTACGTGACGATAGAATTTCATAGTGATGTCGCCAATAAAAGTCAATATAAATAAAATTCATGGCTAAAGTTTTTAGACATGCTAACTGACCAATAAATATCTTATAATCAGCTGCTTTAGGTAAGAAAATTCAATTAAATATTAGTATTTAATGTTACTAATACGACTGTTTAAGTGTCTGATTCATTTTGGGGTAAGTAATAAAAATATATTTTTATGACCGGAGTTTTTGTACTTTACCTCCCATAAGAAATACTAAGTTAATATCACGTAGCAATCAGTGAACAATTTCGTGATGTCTAGTTGGTTTGCTGTGCGCGTACGCTGGTCGTGCATGATGCGCGTGACTTAGCCATTGACTGTTAAAATATAAGATCATTGGGCCAACGGAAGAAGCCGTAAAGTCATCATAATTAATCTCACGTCAAACATAAGTAGCACTATTTATTAATGAAGATGACCAAAACCATCACATGAATCCTAACCCTTAATTAACAAGAACATTGGACATTGAAACAAATGATCATAGCTTTACCAGCTAGATTACCAAATTGTCAGAGTCCATATTGATATCTTCTAAACAAGATCGATTTATAGACATACATTTGCTGTAGTGATCGAAAGAAAACCCTTCTAAATAATTGCCACTAAAAATACCTTCAATTGTCCGCTCACCCATATAAATTAACCTTTCAATCAAAGTCGAAAAAGCGTTGAGTTTGCGTCTAAATAAGGCCAATGGCCAGACCACCACGGAGCAAACGAAAGAAGTTTCCAATATTGGTTCCAATATCAGTGGATGGGCTTAATAACCTAATTTACTTGCAGCTCCCGACTGATGAAGTTTTTGTGACAGACCACCGCTTGTGGTTACATTTTATTGATGCCCTTTGATGACATCCGACAGAAACATGTATTCTGTATTTGTTAATGATTGAAAATTTTGGAATGTTCTTTAACAGGTTACATAATACATGCTTCGAAATGAAGAGAGGTAGGCATTACAGTCTCTCCCGTTCGATATTTGGAGATGTCCGACTGGGGACTGTTGGAGGGTAGTAGGAGTGGAGTCGCTGTGCTGGCACAGGGATTTCAAAATGTATCAGGTAGGCAACGCGCGAGTGATATTTGGTGTTACAAGTATTCATGGGTTTCAGGCACCGCTTACATCAGGTGGACTGCACGCTTGTGTGTTGGCTAAGTACCTAGTTTAAAGAAAAATAACGATATTTAAAAAAAATATAACAGATGATATAAGGGTCTGAGGAAAAATTATCAAGGTTAAGAACATCCGTAGGCCTAGAAAAAGTAACATTCTCACGCGTTTGCGCTAATGGATACGATAAAAAAATTATGGAAATTACATAAATCAGTCACGTGAGATATGTCATTCCCGTACATTTTGTATCGTCTCTACTAGAGAAGCTTGATGATAGTGTTACTTTGTCTACAGGCCCTGAGGCTACTTCTATAGTTGTTGCTTTTGTCGCTCACACACGAATTGCATGCGTATAATTCGCATGCATGTGCATACATTGGCCAAATACTTGGTTGGTACCAAACAAACAGGATAAGTTCGTGTCACTTATGTCGTCAACAATCATTGTATCTGTCACTATCAAGCGTCTACCCTCGGAAATAAGTCACTTAGTGACACTTGAAGACTCATTATCCAAATAATTTAATGTCTCAACCAACTTGAGCATCTTGATTAAAACTGTTTAATAAGTAGTGAGAGAGTAATAAAAAGAAGACATACTTTCAAACGACCGTAAAATTATTTATAATCACAGTTTCAGCATAAGTACGAGACAGAATAAAGGCCTCGTTTGAAAATGTATTTAAATCAGCGCCAGTGTTTCTAAGAAAGTGTCTGGAAGCATAAAATCAATTACCATTAGCATTAAAACCGAGACGGGAAACAGATAATATACATAAGCAAATCGCAACATTCAACTAAAGCGCCTACACATTTTTCAACTACCGACTCGCAGCGATGGTATCAATAATTGGCATATCTGTGAACCGGCGTACGGTAGATCATTTAATTATCTTAATAATTTTCTATCGGAGTTAGCCTGAGGTGGTGTACGCCAGTCTAGCCTGGTTCTTGTTTTGTACTTTTTAGTAATACAGTATAATCAATCTTTCTATACAGTTTCTTGGGCTTAGGAGCAGTATATGAAAAAGCAAAAGAGCGTTATCAATATAATGCTTAGAACATTTGACAAAAGTAATATAACTGAGAGGTCAATTTAATCGATCATAAAACGAACCATCAGTACTATGATTCGTGTTAATAAAGGAGGGAATAATTATGTTTATCTAAATTCATTAGGGTGTATCATGCTAAATGCCTTACGGGAAGATGGCGCTAGTGAAGAAGTTATAGTAAAAGAAATACTCTCAATTCTTGCTCTCAACATCGATTAAGTTGACGCTTGATAGATATTTCCAGCCAGGCCAATATTTTGTAAAGCGGGCAACATTGTCCATAACTCCTTTTAACCCAGCTTCAATATACAATAATGTCGGCATTTAATATATCGGTTAATATCGCCAAAAACTTTTTACGGTCTTATACCAGCGTCAAACTTAACCCAATGTCCTTTAAATGTGAAAATTTCAATCAATTGCTTCAAATTACTTTTTCAATTCAACGTTATTGACCAGTTATAATCGGACGGGTTTTACGTTTAAAACTACAAAACCCCATTCAAGATAAGCAAAGATTAGGTCGAGACTTACCTTTATCTTTACTCCCTAACCATTAAAAGTAATCTCAAAAATCAAGTTCTAACATCGATAGGAGCCCCCGACATCCTGTTCTCTCTCCT
This sequence comes from Watsonalla binaria, assembly GCA_929442735.1. Lineage (NCBI taxonomy): Eukaryota > Metazoa > Arthropoda > Insecta > Lepidoptera > Drepanidae > Watsonalla > Watsonalla binaria. Next base: position 5,140,621 of record OV838930.1, read on the forward strand.
CCCAGTTTACTGTGCTTGTAATCTGAATCGGTTGCTCCATCGGTGATTTATACGACGTGGACGCGATGGTTATGTCGTAGGCCAATCCTGAAATCAGGCAGATCATAATGCGTCTTGCCACATTGTGTTCTGTCGGTATTTCATTACTGATATATCTACTTGTTCTAGCCGAGGTGACATGGTGGCAACGTTCTTGGATATGTATAGTTGAAAATCACATATAGCCACAATGATGGCCATGCGTAAGTCGGGCAGGAATGTCTTAATATAGAGGGGAGCACAAAGTGGCTAGGCGCATTATGATCTGTCTGAATTCATGATTGGCCTGCAACGTCTATGCGACACGGTTCTATGGTTATATCGTGGCTAGCGTAGCCGATTCCGCCTTGTCTTGCCGCAATGAAGGTAATTTTCCGTCTACCAGCCTGTACGCAACGTAGTTCTATTAGGGTAATAGGATATCAAATGGGATTATAATGAAGAGGGTTAAAGAATGTGTTAGCACCATTAAATGGCCAACAGACCCTAACAAGAGAATTACTGTAGCCAAGTGCTATGGAAATGTTAACATTAGTTATAAACCTGTGATAAACCATAAAACAATTGGAGTTTCTTCCGTGCATTTATAAAACGATTTACTTTAATTCTTGAGAACAAAGCATCCAATGCCGACATCAAAGGTCAAAAAGGATTTATTTAAGTAAGAAAACAAGTATCGTTGGAAGCTAAATACCTAAATAGCTCCTATACAAAGTCTAGAGCGTTGGAACTAGTTAAGTGGAAATGTAAAATACCCACATTGCTTCACATTGCATACAGTGACAGTGATGTTGATAATATTTTATTCAATGGATTGAATCCCAACAACTTAATCTTAATTGGTATGCCAATGTTTGGTATAATTGACAGTAAACGATTTATGGGCATTGCTTTACCAGTTACCATTAATGCGATACAAATGCTCGACTTATGAGTATGGCTACATGTACGCTGGTACTATATGTAAAGAGGCTTTCATCTTGTAAACTTACAGTACACTCACATTTTGCCAGATACGTCAAATCCAATGCTAAAGGGGGACAGCCTTATACAAATAACCGGGCACTAATGTAGACCCCAGACTGCAGCTGGAAATTACAGCCAGAGAAGACCCAATAACACTTTGCCCGACCCGAGGAACAAGCCGAGAGCCTCGTGTTCTTCTTGTTTCTACGTGTTCAGTACACCAAAAAGGTCCTATTTGTATAATCTTAATAAAGTTTTGAATTGTAGATTTGGTAATAATATAAGTGTTGGTTTGAGTAGTCCGCGACACGTTCAACGCAAGTTCCAATTCCAATAATCCAAATCCAAAAATAATATTTGTAAATATCGCGAGTTAGCCAGCATTTTCTTGAAAAGAGATTTAAAGACTTATCTTAATTACTACACTGTCTGAAATAGTATTTTTCTCTTGAGAATGCGTGGGATAAACAGCAATATAGTTCTACTAACGGGATGAATATCTATATCCCTATTTTTTTTCTGTTTCGTCACATTTAAAACTCGCTTAAAAAGTGAAAATATGCGGGTTCATTTCTCTGTTAACTTTGTTTAAACAGATTGATCGTCTGTCTGCTTAAACTAAACGTTAGCTTACTTATTTGTCAGTCCAGTTTTATAAAAACTTAGCTTAAATGAAAAAGTCTCGTTAATCTACTTTAAGGCCTGTTTTGATTTGTAATGCTTACTTAGACTTTTTACGAACATTCTTGAATGCTTTATTTCATACCTCATTTTAAATTGTATATTGAAGTTTGTACATAGTAACTCAGTTGTTCAGTATTGTATATCAAGTTAGGTACATCTTATAGGTATGTTTCAAGGGCACAATACGTTTGACCTCTTTTGTCTTTGACGAAATGATTGAGTGGGTTTGTCAGGAATATTGTTGGAAGCAGACTTGAAATTGTAACAATTGTTCAACCTCGGGTGAAATTATTAACTTACGAATATAACTGTTGAAATAATTGTTTGTGACGTATTTCAATGTATTCTGAAGATCAAAGGAGAGCGAAATGAAAGCTTTACCTATTGTATTGAGTCAAGCATTTAAATAAGGCACATTTTATGAATCAGCTTCGTTTTATTGTCACACTTAACCTAAATTGAAAAGTGGATTTATAATTATGGGTGTAATTATGCCGCAGGCAGCCATTTCACAGGATTAACTAGTTGAAATTGCTCATTAAGCTGACTGACGTGTGCTTTAATCCGGGACAATAAAACCCTAATCGAATTATAGCGTAAGAGCAGACGGCCAGATATGAATTTTAAACATGGCTGCTTAATCAGTCTCAAGATCTAATCTAGATACGATCGGATTGACGGCTTGTTTGTTACTTGTAGAGTTAATTTATTCACTTATACGGGGAATAAAATATGAGTCGACTAGGAACTTTGATGACGTAATCGTATTTTTTTACTTTACAGACAAATTTGTATTATAGTTCTATGAAAGTATGTACCTATAACAATTCCTTATTTACGGGCGAGCTATCGGAATAAGTCATAATATTGACTTCGACATTTTTGAATAGAGGGTTTCTATAGGATGATTTACAGGTTGATCAGCAACAAGCTCCTTAAAGTGTTTTTAATGCTAATAACAAAACCCATAAAATTTGCCTTCGCTGGAAATATTATTGACTACAGATTGTTTTTTCTACGCCTTATTATATTATGATGTAAGATGTATGCCTTAAATATAGATGTATGAAGCATACCACATGCAAAGGATACATAGAAAACGAATATATATTAAATAAAATGACTTTGACTTAGGCACTGAATCAAATCTGTCAAATAATCTAGGGTGGGAAGACGCGAAGAACACTCGAAACAGATATGATTCTGGTGAAAACGGACAAAACAAAAAGGGTCTGGGACGGCATAGCGTTCTATTATCCCAGCCTCGGAATAATGACAATGCGCTCGTCCAACCACTAAGTAAAATCTTATTTGATTTCAGAATATAAGCATCATTTTATTTCGAGTTTAAACAATGAAAGCCATCTCAAATCCAACCCAAAAGAATGATCAGAGAATAAGTTGAAAGATAGACAATCGGTAAGCTCCAATAAGAATTTAAAGGAAGGTTTATATCTCTTTGATTTGGAGATAAAATAAACATTTTATCGAAACGATTGCGAGAAGCGTGAAAAATAATTTTGTACGGAATTCAAACCGATGCGGGATGCAAACAATTTTAGTTTCATAGTAAAGAAACGTGTTGAAATTCAAGGAGTAAGTGGTTGGTGCCGCTTTAGATCTAGAAGTTAGAGAACTTCAGCATTGAAACATAGTTCAAAGGCTTTTTCCGTTACAAGCATATTCTGAAATGTTCACTCTGTTCTATGCAATTCTTCGAAGGCCTACCGGCAGAGGTGTAGGTAGATACATAAAGTACACCCACATTTCGCCAGCTACGCTTAAGTCTTATGGAATAGGGGGTGAGCTTTTTTCATGAACCGGACTCCAATCCAGCCTTGATAAAAGCAATAGATATAAAACACTTTTCCCAACCAGGGGATCGAACCCAGGACCTCGTTTTTGTTGGTTGTGCTCGCGTTTACAAGACCACTGGGAGGGTCTCGAGTTGTGAGTGCGTATCTATTTGCCTAAATATTGCAATGTCATCCCATAGTTTTAAAATGAAGCGTTCAATTCAATAAATGTTGTTTACGATCTTAAATCACATTATAAAAAGTCACGCTCGCTATTACTTACACGCTATTATAACGTTCGTACTCATATAATAGAACTAGTCAAATTACACATTGTTAGCATAAGAAACATCACGTCTTGCATAGAAGCCTATTGTAAAATAAAAGCGAGAAGGTGTAGGTACACCCAAGGCACGTGACAACGCGACAAAAGATCACCCGTCAGGTAGGTATTCGACGAGTTCAAAATTGGATAGTAATCGATGCGTGAAACTCTACTCACTCCGCGCGACACAGCGCTACCACGTGTGGCAAACATTTCTCATTTTATGTCACAGTGTATTTATTATTAAAATAAAAATTAATATAATATTAATGTAATTTTTTTATGTCAACTTTATAGATATAATATTTTCTTAGTTTTTACCTCTGTTTTAGTACAGCACTGTACCTTTATTTTGTCGTAACATTGACAAATCGATTCAGGTAAATTTTATATCTTACTCAATCTGTATGATTTTATTTAAAATAAAATGTGGTTTCATAGTGGGTGCAACTGTGTGTCCCTAGCGTTAGGTAATAAGAAGTCGATCGGCATCCGCCTTCGGACTTGCCTTTATGCACAAACGAAGGTCATTACGATCGGATATTCAATTTACCAATGCGCTGATTCAGCAATAATTTACTTTTAAATCGAATTGTGGCGTTTGAATTGAATTTTATAGCTTAATATACCCAAGGGTTTGTTTTATGGGTTCTGTCTCACTTCTAATTTATGTGAGTAGTTAACAACTTGTGCTAATGTGTAATTCATGGGCATTCTGCGCAACAAAAACAAAAGATAATTTATTTTCATATATTTATAGATTTCAAAGAAACGCATAATTTAATTCCTAATTATATTTTAAGAAGGCTGTTTGAGGTCTCTTGTGATGTGACCAGATGACCGGAATTGACATTGCCTAGAGAAGGGTAGCAATGCTGTATCTCTTCTATCTACTCTTTTATTATATTTTTTAAAATATTTTGATTGTTTGTGTGTATTAGAGCGTGTGCCTCTTGTAATAACTTATACAATTCAATTAGATGAATATTGCTATTTTTTTTAAATCAACTCAAATATTTAAAACACAGGCTCGGTTTATTTAAATAAATATTGTGCAGAGGAGGACCCCAGTTGACCTTGTGTGTCCTAATACTTTAAGCTGAATGGAAAAGGAACATTGTGTGTATTGTTAGCTGAAGTATAATGTAGGTCAAACTCAACATCTTAAGGTCCTTTTGTGTACCTGTGAAAGCCTTCTACCCGGACATCCCGGATTTCTGTGCCTTTAAGAGTATCCGAGGATGCCGGATGGAATTTTTAAGCAATCGAGGCTTTTACTACAAAATCGTTGGCAATTCAAAGGGATTTGAATCGAGATATTTAAGTAGATGTCATAATGTTAGAGACCTTAATGTCTTCGAAAGCGTGAGTTTTACGAAATAAAGCTGGACACATTGAGGCTTTATATACCATAATCTTGTAGATAGCAAAAAATATATATTTTACTTAAACTTTTTCCCCCCATACAAAATATAGACTAAGGCAGTACATACTTGGTTTAAAATTAGCTGCATCTCATTTTGTGATATGGATTTCGAAAGGGATGGATATTGGTTTAGTGCCGAGTTCAGTTTAGTCATAGATTTAACCATGTTTTGTAATAAGGGGGATAATATTGTACAACAGCAAACTTTACGACATTTTATACGCTAATAAAGGCCTCCCATTTTTGCCGTTTGACTAATTTTAATTGCCGCTCGGTTTTTACACCCCTACGCTTAATCGTACTGTATTTTACGTACACTTTATCGTTTTAAAACTCACCCGTAATAATTTACAATAAAGCGAGGCTTCGATGTGGGCCGTAAATAAACAAAGATTTAATGCAAAAGCCACTTCGCCGTCTGTTTGATTTCGCTTTATTTCACCCAATGCAGTGTGACTAAGCGTACATTTGCATATAGCTTTATGACTGCAATGACCCAAATGCTACTGATTATAAAATTAAATTCCCTTTTAATATCATTATGTTTAATTATTGCGGTCAGGCTTTAAATGTGAAATTTGATAATGCAGTGTAGCATTATCGTTTGGTTACGGTTATCCCAAAATTTAGCGCAGGGCAATTTTGGTTAATTGAAATAAATTATTAGAGGTCCATTCCTTGCCATCTAATAATTTCAGTTATCTGGGAGCTCGTGGCATAGTTGCTATTGCGCATATCAGCGAATTTAAGTAACCCCTTACCTAGCCAGTAATTGGATGGATGACCGCCCGAGTTCCCTCCGTGCCTCGGAGAGCACGTTAAGCCGTCGGTCCTCTCCTCCACGAAATACTGGAGACCTTACTCACCATAGGAACATATAGTACTCTCAAGATGTGATCTTCTGTAAGCTGAGGTCTCTAGACGGGCAGCTCCATAATTCGAACAAATTCTTATAAGGGGATTGCAGAGATCAGATGGCAGTCACATCACGTAATCTTGTAACCGATCAAATTCGCTTAGATCGGGTGCCAATTCCAGCCTTATACAGGAATGCCACAGCAATGATGAAGACATATTTATGTGCTTGGATTATCTCTCCCTGTGACAACAAGTTAGTTACAGCACACTAGATTCACCAGCACTCTAGATTCTGGATAGAATTAGTACAACTTTCATCACAAGATGTCGCTTTACATGTTTGAATCACGCTGTAAAGATTCTCTTCTGGTTATATGTATACCTCGATAAGTTTATCGAAATTTTGGGTTGTTTGATAAACCAAACTTTAACTGAGTTTTCTGTTAATTCAATTTCCAGGCCTAATTTTCCATCAGTTGATCCTCATTCACTGTATTAATATCTTTAATACTATGTCTTTATTTAAAGTAATAAGTACTTCATCCTCGATTTTTTGACGAATGTAGTCGTTAAAACTTATAGATTCATACATTCTCGTCGTGCGTATACCCAATGGAAACAACATTACTCTATGGTAAAAACATGCATGCATAATATATTGTCTCTGCTTGTCACAACGAGTAAGGACTTTATTGCGAATATAAGTAGGTGTGCCTTATCATTATATCGACCGGTATCATTCAGATATGACAAATCTAACAGGCAATTCATATTTTATGCATCAAGTTTATACTTTTAAAGCGATTTTCTTGAAGTTGGTACGAATGACATGAAATTTACATCAAGGACTATGTATAACGCCCACTCTACGGTACAAATGGTGCAACTTACATTATGACACTTTATCCTTATAAGGAATTAGTGTCGTAACGAACATGTTTTCTGTTGTTTGACATAAAAGTGTAAATAATCAATTGGAAATATTTTTCGTAACAAAATGGAAATGCGTTTAGTGTTGTGTACTTTATTTTCTGGCTCACTTTTTTTTACAGATACTTACCAACGATTGAGGTAAAACTATATTTTTATTATTTAGCAACATTTTTAAGTGGTAACGACGTTTTTTGTATTGATTAAATAAATAGACTCAATATTTTTTAAGCGGTCAATCTTGAAGGAATTTTATTCAGATAAATAAATACGGTATCTCATACAAAAATATACAATGCGTACGTGTTTAAGATACGGCGACCGGATCTTTGTTTTGATTCGAGATTTTTATAAATGTTTTCCTTCCCTGTGATTTATCGTTTTGAAAGTCAAATGTGAGCATTATGTATTAGACTTTTTAAAAATATTTCAATAAATAAATGGCTTCCGTTGGGTACTTTTTACTGTAGTTAAAATTCAGAATTTCCATGAACTTTGTTACCTCACCCCATATGGGTATATACTGGGTTCTACAATTATACTACTTATATTTTGCAAAGGGATAACCGCAAGTAATATTTCAATAAATACGGCCGAACTGAACAATCTGCTCCTTTTTTGAAGTCGGTTAAAAATATATAATAACAACTATTTTCTTCTTAAAACTGCACTTGGCCCCTTTTTGAACCTATCACATTCCCATTGCCTAAGTATAGGTGCCCACTTACTCTAAGAAATATATTTTTTTCTTCATATCTCGTATTGCACGATATATCAGCATCGAAATAAGATAAATAAGTTTGAAATATGATACGCAGTGATCGGTGAGCCCCCACACTATGCCTTTGTGTGTTGCACGTCGATACCATCATCTATCATTGATTTATCGAGAGATCGCCTCTGACTGTCTGATACAAAGTCAATCTTACTTTTGGTAGCGATCGTATATAACCACAGATAGTGAAATGTCTGCGTAAATAAATTATCTTGAGACGTCTACATGTACCCATAGATTTTGTTTTCCGCATTATAAAAGAAGATGGCACGTATTTTAAGTGATGATTTTTGTTTAGTGAATTTCCGAATTGAAAAGTATCAGATTATAACTTGATTATGCCTCTGAAAGGACCAAAAATATGTGACAGTGGAAATCAGTAAAGTTAGGAGGCGTCTCAATGGTTTTGAGAAAGCACTCTTAATTTGATCTCATCAATTATGTAGCCGAAACAACATACAACGAGTCTAATTATATTTCCAAATGTTTACCGTAGCGCACATTTGGCACAATAGAAATAACGTAAACTCTCGCGTAAAAGTTGTTCTGGCAATACGAATCAAAGCGAGTGCTCCACATTAAGATTATAATTTCGCTTCATTCGAGAGCAATAAGTGGCAATAAGGTCCCACTCACGTAGGGCTGAGATGGCGAAAGGCACGTATTTTTCACATTATCGGCTAAATTATTATAAAAGGAACAGACGTGTGGCTGCCAGTAATTTCTTAGGGAAACTGTTGCGGCGAAACAATTGCCACGAAAATAGCACGTTCGACATTTGAAATTGTACTCAAAACTAACCCGTTACTCTTTAACGCTCATGGAATAGGTGCTTTTTACCTCCTTGGCCAAGAAGTGTAAGGCGCCGTGCGCCAAGACGCATAATACACTAACTACTTTTGAATTTATGTTCGAGATTCCATAGCACTTATAAAAAAGGTCTTGCCTGTGTTTTACATTTATCAATTTGATAAAGGCAGAACCATTTTAATTATACAAAAAATACATTAAAATATTGTCTTGTCATCGAATAAAAACGCCATAAGAACAAGGCGAGGGAATGTATCCTAGCTAGACAATATGATATTATTTCCATAATATAACATCGATGTGACAAGATTGAATTAACATTTCGTGTTCACCATCTAGCTGTGATGTCGACACGTCAAAAACTTGTAGGTCATTCGAGAACAATGACTGTTGCGCCGGGAATGATTTGTACTGATTCGTTACGAGCATAGCTTCGAAGATTTTTTGTACGACGAAATTTATTAAACCTGTTCTAAAGGTGCACTCGAATGACCTGGTAGCCACCTTATTTAATTTCAAATCAAAAACAAACATCAAAAGTCTGTCAACCTCAAAAATAATTGGATAATGTTAAAGCTGAATTTGTTATAAGAAGGGCCTCTTAACAGTCAGTATAGTTGAATATTTTCGCCTTCACGTGTTTTAGTGTAAATATTTATGACCAACGATGTTAACAAAACATCGTTGCATTAGTATTCGATCGTGCTTTAAATTTTAGATTCTTAAACCGCTTTATCAAAAGCAATATCGTCTATGTATAAAACATTAAGGTACCTAAGTTTTAAATGCGACCGGGGCTTGGGACATTTTACATCGAAAAGTTTAGATGGAGGGGAAGATTCACGGAATTTTTGAGACTAATAAGTGTCGGAGCAAACCCTGCATACTAAGGAGACATACCCGTGCATCGTAATAAGAAGAACTCGGAGTGAATATAAAATGTCGGGTATCGCGGTACCTATCATTTGGCGGGTGCCGCAGTAGGAGTGTTTAAGATAACTCGGCGCGTGACACCTGTGTCAAAGCTAAAGCACTCAAACATGACGTGTCAAAACTCTTAAGTAAGTTTCTTGACGTGCAAACTTGGGAAGTAAAACTTAGCCCTAAGTCTAATAAAATATTGTAAAGTACGTGTACAAGAAAATTCAGGAGCTCATTTTAACGAGCGCTCGAAGAATATAATATATTTTTTAAATTATGGTTTTATATTTAACCTTCAGCAACGAGGCTACAGATTTTTTGGAGTTGTTAATAATACTTGACTCTATATGAATCTATCATATACATTTCTATTTTAATTTTAAGAAACGTCTTTATGATTTTTATTTTATTATCTCATGCATCAGATCATCATTTCCGACGAGACAAATCATTATACAACCGCAACTAAAAGATCGTTTCTAAGAATGACAATTTGCTTTGACAAAAACAACACCGTACAGGAATGGGTCTTATCATTTGCCTTGATTACACGTTGCTCTCACAACAGAAGGCGATGCTATTAAATTGTCATTAAAGTTACACCAGTGTCATCTGCGGCGTCCGTTTTCGTGGGACCACCTTTTTGTTGCAGTTTTTAGTTTTATATCAGCATTTGTAACTTTGTTGCTTATTTAGGAATTTTTAAGGCATTTTGGTCGCTATCGTTGGACAAGAAGGGTTGTTGTATATATTTTGTAATGCAAATAGAAGTTTGTGATTTCATTAATGACACTTGATGTAATTTGATGTAAATTGACCACCGTCCGACAGCAGCGGGCACGCAACACGTCAACTATGAAATTGTTACCCGACTGTTAGTTTAATTTCGGTATGATTGATGCCTGGGACATTTATTTGGAACTTGTTTCATAGATCAATCAACTTTTACTAAAACATGGGGCCAACTATGATCAGTCAGAGCGTAAGAGCTTCCTAGCTTTGACGTTACGATACAAAAATGAAACATTAAACCTTAGAGCCGATAAACCGATGATGGTAGGCCCCCATACCTATTCTTTTGAAATCGTGATTTTTCATGTACTTATATGTATATCCAGTTTTTTTTTTATTTTAATATGCAATACAAATACAATATGCTGTGATCTTTTATTGCTTATTTTGCTTAAATTTAAAAAAAAATACGAATTTATTTCAAAAACATCTTAAAGGTTATTCCTGGAAGGACATGAAAATACCTAACAGTTTTAAACTGAAGGTCTTTAACATCATAAAATTGTTATCTCCCACTCAATCAGATTCAGTTGAATCGGAGATTTTCTGTGACCTATTCTGGCGGAGCGGTAAAATTTTATTGATGTCTGCCACGGGAAATTTTCGAGCAGACATTACCGGGGCCAGAAATTATCTTTGCAGGATGGTACGCTATAACGGTCGATTTGACCGCAATATCTTAATAAGTATCTACTTCAAAGAAATTTTATTTTAATTACGATACAGGGAAGCAGTCAAAGTAGATATGAGAGATACAGACCACATTCAAATGGGCGTCCTTTAATGCAACTATTAGAAAAAAAATAACCTTAGCCTTTGCATGGCTTAAAGTTTTTTGGACATTATAACTGTGTGTATATTATTGTTTTCCGATAGAATGGTACTCATTAAGATCTATAAAGAAAAATTTAATCGAAATGCCTGTTTGCAATTCCAAAATAACAGCTTTTCACTAAGTGCATACGAAAGAACGGTACACACATAAAAGCAATTTTGTAAAATTTTCTATGTCGGTCTGTTTATTCCAGCTATTCTCTGAAGAGGCTGGATGTTTTTCGCCGGCTTTTCACTGTCAGATAGCTAATGTTATAAGGACTAACGTAGGCTAAAAAAATATTAGAGTTCCGCGGGCCACCCACGAAATTAAGTCCAGGCACGTGAAACCGCGGGCCACAGCTAGTTTATAAATCTGTACATGCAAAAATTAACTTCTACGACTTTTTTATTCTAATATGTATCTTATCTTCTTACAAGATGGAATAAATTAAAATGCCGTCGGTATACAAAGTTCTGTGTTACTAAAACGCGATTGTGTTCTAAAGTTGGTCCCAAAGTCATTTGAATTTCAGAATATCAAGTAGGTACCTCCTGCTTTAGAAGCCTGCTAACATTACATTTTCGCTAGATACATAATATCTCCGACTATGAATATAAGCATTGGTAGAGCAGTAACGAAAAAGCGTACAAATTATTATGGACTGCAACAAAAATACATCTATTTTTATGTCAGTACCTCATAGGTAGTCATACTTATACTTAGTAATCTATACATATAAATAAAATTTAAATTGTATGTTTGATATTCAAAATTCACAGCTTTAGAAAGAATATACGGTACTCACAGAAAAAAGAAAAGCAATTATTTTTTTTACTCTCTGTCTGTCTGTTTGTTTGTTCCGGCTAACCTCCGGAACGGCTGAACCAATTTTAATAGGACTTTCACGGACAGATAACTAACGTAACAAGGAGTAACTACGAATAATTTTGATTTGAAAAAAAATATGGGTTCCACAAAACAAAGCCAAGGGGGGGGGGGGCACATCTAGAAACGTATGTAAGTAGTAGTAGTAAAAATAGGTTAATATCGAATTACAAACATACATTTAAAATGTATTTATCTGTATAGATAATACAACACTTTACAAGTTTGCTGAATGTTATTTAACTAACGAACGGTTGCAAATCTCACTCGAGTTGCTTAAAGCTATAAATATTATTTGCACTCGTGCATGACCAAGTTTTTGCTCATTGCCTAGCATTACTAATTCATCGTAATGCGACCGTAGATAAAGATGAATAATAGAAAATATTATAAATGTAAAAGTATATAATATTACTAAACAAATTCAGAACTAGCTTTCCCAAATGGTTTAACACGCATTGTATTCTGCATATGACGACACCGTTATTCTAGATGGTTAGTTAGTATACCTGACTAGATGCTATGCTATTCTATATATATTCTATATTTTGCTATTCTACATACTTAGTATTTTTCAGAAAGGTCAAATTCAGAGAGAGTATGAAGAGATGCATGAATGTGGATGAAGCGAAAGAAGTAGGTAAGGATCGTAGCAAACGGTGGTTTCTGCCTACCCCCATGGTATACAGGCGTGAGCATATGTATGAAAGTATGTAAAATCAGGGTTCCACAAAATTAAGTCTGCGCTGGTGAAACCGCGGGGCACAGCTAGTTTTTAATATTGCCTCTGTTTTTCTCACAATGATTGATAGCTGAACGTTGTCGTATGAACGTCAAACAGGTTGGCTGACGAAAAATGCACGCGCAATTACCGTCCGGTTAATGACATGTTTTTGCTCCACCAATATATTGGTTAAAATTTAATAAGCTCGGGCATGTATCGTAATTACTGTTTGCACAAAAAAACTATAATGATTACATGTTCTTATTATTAGATATCAGAAAAAATATTGTTCCGCGTAAAATGAAAATATTCCTATATTCTTATTTAATTCAGAAAAATAATTCGTGTATTATCAAAATAACTAACTTTAACTCGCGATTTAAGACCAATCGCGAGTTAAAGTTAGTTATTTTGATAATGATAATTAGCCTTCCTTGATAAATGGGCTATCTAATACTGAAATAATTTCTCGACGTTAGCACGTTCAAGAAAACAAACAAATTATCAGCTTTTTATATCTATACTTATATTATTAGAAAGATTTTTTTAAATCGAACACGAGTTCCTGAGATTAGCGCGTTCAAACAAACAAACTCTGCAGCTTTATAATATTAATACATACATATGCTCACGACTGTATTCCCCGAAGGGGTAGGCAGCGGTGTTGTAATCACAACACTCACTTTTCACCGAATATGATTAAGTGCCAACGTGACAGATGGTGAGTCCATCGCCGTCACAGACACTTTACATACATCATTGAATTACTTCTCAGAAATATGCAGGTTTCCTCACGATGTTTTCCTTCACCGTAAAGTACGTGATGTTTTTTAGAAAAACTAATTGGTACAGGCCCCGCTGGGTTTCGAACTTGCGTCGCTTGCGTAGCAGGCGAAGACTGCACTAACCCCGAGGCCACCACGGCTCTAGTTAGTATACATTATTTTCAATGCTTTGAAGTAACTTAGCTTTTCCTAGGTAAATCTATTATATATTATCAATTATATATATATATATATATATATATATATATATATATATATATATATATATATATATATATGTATTCAAATTACACGACTTGTGCATAACTCATTGTAGTTTACATATTTCGTAATAGCAGTGATCGTCGAGAATGGTCGCGGATAAGCTTCCGTCGATCAATAATGACAGCAATTCGGCGGTGCCCGAAGCAAACTCTTGCAAACGAGCTATCTGAAAGCACCTTGTTTGTTACTACTGGTAAACCAGTTACTTACCATTCAAATTTATTATTCTTAGAAACAGCTGTTTATAAATACTTATTTAAATATCCCTTGAAGCTAGCGGTAGAAATGTTGCCAGAACATAAAGTTATACCACGAGGTTACTCACGCATTATAACCAATTGATAGATTTTACTGCTCGATTGAACATTCTTGTCTGAACGCGAACTTCCATTCTCGTAGGGTCGATATAAATAATTTAAAATTTTTTTGTATAACCTTGAAATTACCAATCTATATAAATTACGACACCAAATTACTTATGATAAGAATATTAACAATAACTATAGTATACCTACACAATTACACTACACAATATGTAGACGATAGCTAATAACTAAAATAAATTAGTGCGAGCAGAGAAAAAAGCAGCTGACATCAAGTATATTTTATTGACAACCAAACAACTGTCTCTTTTGGCGTATATAAAAAAACTAATAAAAACCATAAATAATTACAAATTACTTTACAACTCAATATGTTTTCAGTCGTATATTTAAAAATCACGCCCCACAGCATAGAAACTGAAGCCCTTTTTAATATGTATTTTTCAATCGTTTTGCTTCTAACTAACCCTTTCCAATACTGGCCTGATCTAGTGAGATCGATTTATTTAATATTACTCACAGACACACATAAAAGGGTGACATTGATACACCCCGCTGTTTCTTTATGTATAATGTTATTGGCCTGGAATGGGTTTCCTCTGAATCGGATCAGGACGGGCCTTTTCATTGTAAAGCAAATGATAATGGTAATGGTTGGACACCATGTTGCGCTTTGTAGTGAAACACCAATATAGTAGAAATAGATTAGGCACGATTTAGTACTAGATTCGTTACACAAATTGACGTCAGGCACTATTTATATGAAAAGTTATGTCTACTTACTTAAACTCAAAAGTAATTAGAAATCAAGTCACCAAATAAAATTTCACTATAATAAATACAGATGAATAAAATTTAAATGTCTGTTTGTAATTCCAAAACTTTCATAAGCTTTTCACTAAATCCATGTGAAAGTTTATACGTTACTGACATTGAAAAAATGCATTTTTAAAACAAAATCTCTGTCTGTCTGTCTGTTTGTTCCGGATAATCTCTGAAACGGCCGGACCGATTTTAAAGGGACTTTCACTGGTAGATAGCAAATTTTACATGGAGTAACTAAGGCAGCTTTTATTTGAAAGAAATATATAGGGTACCGCATCACCCATGAAATTTTGTCTACGCGGATGAAACCGCAAGGCATAGCTAGTTTTTGTATAAAAACTTTGAGATAAGACCGCAGATTTACTTGGTAATTTCTTTCCAATAATTACACTCTCAAAATTATAAGATAAATGTCAAAAAAGTATTTTGAAAATAATAACCGAATAATAAACCGAGTTTATAAATTAAATAAACCTAGAGTACATATTGATAGCTGTAGTCGAAGAACTAACATCTTGATGTGCATGTCTTGTCCTCTAGGGTAAAAACTGCATCAATAGTGCGTTATTATAGACGCTCAAAAACAATAATAAGAAGAGAAAAAAAACTTGTATGTATTGAATATGAATGTAAGATTCCACAGTAGCATACGAGTACTTAATGCGTGTTCATTATACAACGCACATGCGTTTTTATAATCTATATTGTGTCGGTTTATAATTTAAAATTAACAGATTTTCACTAAATATGAATTTTAACGGAAAGTATATACGGTACGAACATAAAAAAAAATTAAAACATATCTCCGTCGGTCAGTCTGTCTCTTTGTTCTGGGTAGTCTCCGATGGCTGGACTGATTTTTACGGGACTTTCACGGGAAAATAACAAAAATTTACTTTTGTTTATTATCAATAATTTAATTATAAATCAAGATTAATAATCATTAAGTATAAATCAAGAATGCAAACAATCCTTGTTATGTAATAAAAGAAGTAGATGATATATTGAATTTCTATTTTGAACATTGAACTTTAGAATAGTTTGCTCTTTACCAGCTCTTAAGGCTGAGTTAACCGTCAATCATTAGCGCAACATCTTAAAGATTGCAGATACAGGTGATGGCTGACCTTCGTTACTTGATGCATGGAGTTGTGCAAAAATATATTTAATTGCTCAATTGTTCCGAAGCTGTGTGAATTGAACGTTGAATTTTAAATAGCCATTGTTTAATGCACTTCATTAGTAAAAACTTTATTTAAAAGCACTTCTCAAACATATACAGGTTTCTGAGAAGTAATTCAAAGAAAAGTATGTATAGTGCCTGAGACGGAGATGGACTCACCCTCCGTCACGTTGGCATTTAATCGTATTCTGTGAAATGTGGGTGTTGTTGTTACAACTCTGCTTACCCCTTCGGGAACCCTTGGATGACGTAGTCATATATTTCTTTATTATTACTTATTTATTTATTTAAAATAAATGAACTAATCTACTCAGTGTTATTTTAGCAGCCCTCTCTCAGGAATATTTATAAGCAAATTAATTGGGTTTTATTTTTAGAGAAACTCAATTATTTTTCTGAAATAAAAGTACCCGTATTCCCTGCAACATCAGCTATCTCCGAGTGGAAGGTCCTTCAGAATAAAACTATTAAGAGGGCATCAACAAATGGACTGAGAGACCGTCTAAGTAAAAAAAAATTTTATTTATAAATATTCATTGAGGTATTAAGGCTGATATTTTTACGTAAAAACAAATACTTCCTTTTAATTTATTTGTATAGATAAGCCAAAGTTTTTAGTCAATGCTAAAAATTAGCCGTAGAATTTTTCTGTCGAATTTAATATTACAACGTTTACACTCGACACTTAACCCTAAGTACTAATAACGGTACTTTTATAAGTAATGCAAATTCCATAACAAATTCTCAGAACCTTTATTCCTTTGAATACACACGCCGAGTAAGTATTTCCCAGCCTTTTGTGTTACGAATAGACAAAACAGTGTTAGTGCTAAACAGCGATAATTATGCAAATTGTCGTGGCACTTCCAGCCTGCTAACTCCTCGTATTATAGTCGTATGGGAGTCCCCACAGTACTAGCGGTAGAGATAAAGGGTCGCCGTTATGCTGATAATTTTGTATGGAAATTACTAAGTAAATATACCTTCTGTCATGCTAATGTTTTTAAAACCCTTGCGTGTTAAAAGCTAAAACTACATACGTGAAAAGAGTTAAATATTGAAAAAAAAAAACAAATTCTCATTATTATAGTCAGTTGGTGGGTAAGAAAGAGTCTTAAGAAAACGCAGCACGACCGAATTGATTCTGTCTGTCTGTTTGCTATCTGTTCGCGGCTGAACAGCTAAACTGAATTCGGACACTTAAAAAATATAATTCGTATCTAAAGTCGTTCATATTATGATAATTCCTACAATTATTATAATCAGCGTTAGATATATTTAGGGTACCTACTCATAGTCACAAAATTTATATTAATTATTATTATATAATTATTCTCTTATGTACGAAGCTTAAACATTATCTTCTGCAGTCTTTTATGCGTACAAAAAGGCAGCAAATATAAATAAATATATATAAAAATATATAAATAAATATGAAGAATTCTACTTACATCTTTTGAATCATCAATTTTACTTGAAAGTATAATATACTTTTTTTTTAAGTATTATGGAAATCATTACGTAGCTCGACGTCGTAGGCCCAGTTGTGGTTAACCGATGCGGGCTTTTGGCATGTACCAACTTCCAACCTTACATTTTAAATGTTTAATGTACATTTAGATTTGAATGAAATAATTTATTATGCACAAATAAAAAGAGGGTAAGAGTAACGGTGTGAAATATTTATTTTCAATTCAAGAAAATTAATACTAAAATAATATCATTCATCAATCTTGGAATGTATGTGTCTCAAGTTGCAAATATGGCACAATATGTCAAATTGTGTGTACACACACAATTTTTTTTCCATAGTTAATTATATTATGTACTATAATTTTAACTATGAGACAAAGGTGATGTTGCTGGTAGAAAATGCCATTAGCATTAAGTATGCCTGTGCACATAATATGTGCATTTAGCTTATCACATTTCTGAAAAAAAAACTATTACTTAAAAATAAAATTTTATAAAATTATAGTTATTAAGACTTGGGTAATTAGGTAATACAGACTTTTAAGTCTGTATATTTAATCCTATTTGGAAAATGTATAAAGCGCAATATTATAATATCACGTAGTATCATTATCTCCTAGCTCCCTTAAAGTTTTATTAAAGTAAGACGTTCACTTTTACCATCGTAAGTTCCAATTAAAACTTGGCGATAAAACTACCAATCCCTTCGAATCGAATTAAATATAAGTATTCGTTTTGTTTATACAGGTACTAGAAATGTCACAATTCAAAAATGCGGCCAAGTGCGAGTCGGACTCGCCCATGAAGGGTTTCGTAGCGTTTTAAGATTTATGACGAATTATAAAAAAAACTACTAACTAGATCTCGTTCAAACCATTATTCAGTGGAAATTTGCATGGTAATGCATATCATATATTATATATTTTTTAGTTTTATAATTCTCTTATTTTAGAAGTAACAGGGAGTTGATATACATTTTATCACTCTGGATCTGGAAGTGTCTGGCGCAAACTATTCAGTGCAGAAAAAAAAAATTAGAAACCATAATATCATTTTTGAAAACCTCTCCATAGACATCCCACACGTATGAGTATGGGTATGACGAAAAATGTTTTTTTATTTCCTGTTCTACGCATGGGGATTCCCAAAATTTATTGTTTTTTTTTTTCTATTTTTGTGTGGAAATCTTAATGCGGTTCACAGAATACATCGACTTACTAAGTTTCAACCTATAGCTCTTATAGTTTCGTAAAAAAGCGACTGTGACATACGGACGGACAGACATACAGACATGACGAATCCATAAGGGTTCCGTTTTTTGCCATTTGGCCACTGATCCCTAAAACTACACAACTTTAATCGAATCTTAAATCATATTCGATTGTTGAATCGATTACAAGCCTACTTTCGAGGAATGTTAAATCGTTGACAGATCGGCTGGCAGCGACAGTTGGCCATAATGAATTCTGCAATTACATAGACTTGGTCTGTCGGTGGGACCAAATTGGTGTTACACCTATTTTAATCGTTATCACAACGTGTAAGAGACTAGTTTAGCTTGATTTATTTCAAAAGTAGTTGTTGAAGCTACGATCCACTGATACCATAAATCCGGTAGATAACAACTATTAGCCGAACAAGTGACATTCCAACTACGTTATGAAATTGTAGAGTAACTCGACTACTAGAAATAAACTGAATCAGTAAGTATTCAGTTTAAATCCCGTATGTTTAAGTCTTGGGTAGACAAAATTGCAGGTGCTTTAATTATTCCGTGGGAGTTTAAGACACGAGAGAATGAAGCATTCATAAGTAAGTGAAAACTATTTACTTAAGTAATGAAAAGCCGTGATGGCCTTGGAGTTAGAGCAGTCGCCTGCTACGCATGGGCAGTTATTTCACACCACGTACTTTACGGTGAAGGAAAACATCGTGAGGAAACCTGCATAAGTCTGAGAAGTAATTCAAAGACGTATGTTTGATCATATTCGGTGAAATGTGGGTGTTGTTACAACACCTCTGCCTACCCCTTCGGCGACCCTTCTGGGATATTTTTTTCTAGTTTTTATTTACCTAAGTTTGTAAATTACATGTAAATTCACGAAAAACTTAATGAGAAGGTTAGACCGATTTGCATATCACCTCTCAGGTTATAGACAAACTTTTTAATTACAGTGTCAAACAGGGCTCATACATTTTCAGTGCATACATTTCATATGACCTTATTACCTGTAATTTTATTGTTCCCAGGACCTTTTCAGCCAAAACATAATGCTAATTCTCTATCAGATCGGACTTTTAGGCCGAAAATATATATACATAAAAATAAAATTGAAGTCTGTTTGGAATTCCAAATTACTTAACTTTTCACATAATGCATATGAAAGTATACATAACTTACGTTTAAAAAACTACATTAATAAAATTACTATTCGTCTGTTTGTTCCGATTAATCTTTGAAACGACTGCACCGATTTTAACGAGATTTTCACTGGATGAGTAGGATAGTATATCTAAAAATAATTAGGAAATAAAGTCATCCATTAAATTAATTCTACACAGGACACATCTAGTCTCAGATACTTATCATAATAAGACCAGGCAGGCACTGTTTCACTGAACTCTGCCATTTTAGTAGCCCCTATAAAGCTTATTAACATCTTTCTAGAATAGATTGTAAAATCATTATTATAGAAACGGAACAAACGTATAAAACCTCTTTTAACTTTACTAGGTATAATTCGACCGGTTTAGAGAATCTACGATTGGTACCCAGTATCAACACTGCTTATTACCACAAAATAGAAGACAACAGAAAGCCAGCTCTCTATATTAGTCGAGAATTGTTTTATAAATACATGAACGTGCATATTCGATGCTTATAGGTCAGGTTGTGGTAAGTTATGTAATTAGTTTTAAAGCGAGAACTAGACTCAAGAGATAGTTTATACTACTTTTGCCTACCTGGTTGAGAATGGATTACTATGCAAACATATTGGGAGATGGAAGTGTCACCCTAATCGAGCACTGGCAACATTTCTCACCAAAGGAACACAACCCTATTCTAAGGTAGATATTTCGATACAGTCTTACAATACAATCGAATATCGATACATTCACCGGTCGGACAGAAGTCCAAATCTCGAACGAAATATCCCTTTACGCCCTACCTTTCTTATAATCTTTGTGCATGCACCTGTCATCGCCAATGTATGGGAGCTGACTTTTTACATATATACACGAACGCCTGTATTACCCTAAGGGATAGGTATTGGTGTGAACATCCACATTTACCCAGTTATATTGAAGTGCCGACACTAAGGCAGAATCCGGGCAGACAAAACGAAATTTATATTTTTATTGGGTTAGAGTGAGTGAGCCGTGGTGGTAAGTAGTAGACGTAATAGACTCACGTCTATCTGTCACGTTGGCACTTAATCAAATTCGGTGAAAAGTGGGTGTTGTGATAACAACACCTCTGCCTACCCCTTCGGGGAATACAGGCGTGAGCATATGCATATTGGGTTAGAAATACCCGATAACCTTGCCCGATCCGGGGATCATACCCAGGACCTCGTGTTCTGAAGTAGCCCTTACGACCATTAGACTAACAAGGTAGTAAAGTCTGCGAAAGGCAGACTTTGTGTATGTTTTAATTTTTTTGTTATTACTATCAGGGGTGTTATAATGCTGTTGATTACTGTGTTGATGATCCAACGCGTTATTGTGTTTATGATTATTGCCCGTCATATGCAGATGGTCGAGATTTTGAGAGTTGTGATAGCGTGAAAGTTACGATATGTTGTTTTGGAGTAACTTGAGTCTGCTAGTTATGTAATTGAAAATCCTAATAACACGTTTATATTCGAAAACTACTATATATCTAAACATTCATTTAGATATATGATTTTGAACGGTTAGAAGATAGTGATAACAAAATTACAATAAGAGACGTGGTTAGCCGTGAGGTTTGAGCAGTCGCCTGCCACGCAAGCGACGCTAGTTCAAATCCTAATGGCTTACCTACCAATGTGTTTTTCTGAAAAGTTAAATACAGTAATTTCACCCCACGTGCTCTAAGGTGAAGGAAACTTGCATACAAATGTCTGAGACATATAAGAACGTAGAAGAGATACTAATAGTGCCAAAGACGGCGATGGACTCACTCTCGGTCATGATGGCACTTAATCTTCTTCAGTGCAAAGTGGGTGTTGTTGTTACGACACCTCTGCTTACCCCTTCGGGGACCCTTTTGTTATGGCGTGAGCATATTTATTTATTTATAAAATAAAAATAGTTTTTGAATGAAAGCATAATGAGCAAATGAAAAAATGAGCTTAGATCATCTTACTATATGCAAATGAATTCTTTGCCCTTTTAGTTTTTTATTATATCTATCATTGTACCCATTAAAGTAATCCACAAAATGAAAATAACAGAAATAAGCTGGACGCACGTCAGTTGCGGTGAGCCGACGAAGCAACGTGACGTCACGTGCACACTCCTGCCTCGCTTCTGCCATTGCCAGATGGCAAAATACCTTAATACAATAATGACATCTGTTTGTGATCTCATCTGTGAGATTGTGAGATTGAAAGAAAAGCTTTTGGGAAGATATTCGACATTTATGTTTTATTTTTACTTTTTTGTTAAATAATAATTGAACATTGGCAGATTAATAAAAAAATTCTTTTTTGTAGAGTAAATATTTCATCATGAAAAGATAAAACTACAAGTATTTTGCGCAGAAGAAACGAAATATGATAGACCCAAATACAATTAGTCAATACAGGAAAAGGATCAGAAATTACTCCTCCTAAAAAATTTTAAGGATTGACTGGTAGGCAAATAGATGCACCGCCATTTTAAATCGCTTTCTAACACTGTCCACGTTTTACGTAAGCTTAATCGCAATGAAACATTTGCCAAGCTTTTAAAACTAAATAAAACGATGCTTCCAGAAGATACAATTAATCGTTAATTAAATCTGTAGAGTATTTCCATAAAAAAATAATTGTGTTAATACGATACATTCGAATGAAAAATGAGCGTTTGAATCACCGAAAGTACATTATAAAGTAATGTATTATGTATGAAAGTAATACGATTAAGTTAATAGTGGACTGCGGCACATAGATACACCGAATGGCACTCTTTACAATCAACCTTTGCATGTTAAAATGACGTTATTGGCTCCCGAATGATTACGGTAATGGAACCCGGTTTAATGATCTTTTACCTCTCCAAATTGACCATAAAAGAGATAATATTTAATTATAACCACCATCACCAACTTTACTTTACTACATTTGGTATTACAACAAATCCTGTGCGGATTTGAAACTGTTTCGGTATAAGTAGGAATATTTTCTTCTTCAAATGAATATAACGCAAGATTATTTGAAAATTTGCCTTTGCCTTGATTGCAATTAACACGTGGTATCTCGTGGATCGTACTCAATTAAAAATTATTATTTACTATTAGCGAGGTAACGCAGCTTACAGGGCACCATTCCTGCAGATGGAAATTTATATTATGTGTTTTATTTATATTTTTTACAAGATTTAAGATAAGTTACGTTTTATTATTCATTTAATTAGATGGAATTAAACTTTGATTAACCTAACGACAAAAAAAAATTACTGTCATCAATGTTCATAGAAATATGAGATTTCAAATTCCCTGGAACGTCGTCCAGTTATGGAAAATGAGTGAATTTGATTACTTATTAATATCGGTGAAATGGTGATGGCAAAAGAGCCCATCGCCACATCTCCAACTTTACGACGCCACACTGGGCTCCAGTTAAATAAATAACCGCAGAATTCAATTCAACTAACCGTTATAAAATAAGCTGGAGGCAACAAAGTCAAATCGTTTTGCGCGGTTAACCACAGCGCTTTCTGTCAGGTAAACCATGGATTTGAAAGTTAATGTTCAGAGTTCTCCGTTTCAATCCCACCAATATCACAAATAGCTCATCAAACTAGGTTTTAACCTATTTGCCAACCTGTTGATCGTTGGCTGTGATGAACACACGTGGACCTGTCAAAAGCGGAAAATTTAACAGAAAAATTATTTAAAAATATAGTTATTAATAAATAATAATAACTATATTTTGAAATAATCTAATTCGCTGGTGCAGTTATCGCATTAAATTTAATAATTTTGGTTCGATATCAACCAAGTTTAGGAAAAAATATACGTATAAAAACTTTCGGTAAATATACAAAAGTAATTTATTTATCTTTACGTTTGCATGTAAAGACCTCATACAGGGGGCTTACGCCACTCCATTATTTTTTTGTTTTCATTCAATCGCCTCTGTAGGTTTATCTGGCTCTGCGCTGTCGCCCTTTGACAAAAAGTTACTTTAAATTATTGCCATGCTATACGTTCCCGTGCGTCTTGGAATCGTCCCCCGGTTATCCCTAATACCCGACGAAACCAATTTGAATTCAATTTAGCTTTTTTCGAGCAAGCTTTTGTTGGCTCTCAGTTGTGTTTACCTTATTCGATTTCTGTAATTTCATTCATAACAAACTGAATTTGGGGTTCCAAAAGCCCATCGGGGTTGACAGGGGCGTTTGAAATAATATTCTCTTTGATAAGAACTGGTTTGGTTGGTAAGTGGCGGGGTGCTTGCCGCCGATACTGAATGGGATTTGTCAATGTGAAGTGACAAAAACTAATTATCCACGACAATAAGCTACTAGGAGTAGGGGATGCGATGTGATCGATGTTATATCGATTACACCAGCTGATTACATTTAACATGGGAAACTAGTTAATACTCTCTCCAACTCTATTCCTGTAGCAAAGATCGATTCTTGGTTTCATTGAAATTATACGGTATGTTATGTTCTTTTGAGAAACCTCTTCTTCTCTCAAATTCTTTCCGTTGTTTACACATACCCTTTTCACGGCTAACCACTCAATATATTTTATTCTCTTATGAGAAACTAGCTGTGCCCTGCGGTTTCTCACACACACATTTAATTCCGGCAGTTGTAAGATGATAAACTTTCATCCCCTATTTTATCCCCTTCGGGGTAGAATTAATCAAAATCCTTCTTAGCAGATGCCTACGTCATAACATCTACCTGCATGCCAAATTTCATCCTGGTCCTTCCAGTGGTTTGGGCTGTGCGATGATAGATCACTATGTCAGTCAGTCAGTCAGCCACCTTTGAGTTATATATATCTAGATAGTCAGAGCCTTAAAGAATGATAGCTTCTATGATAGAAACTATCTCCATGAATACCATAGAGATACGGGGAGAGGCTAGTATGATATACGCCGTTATATTTTAGACAATTTGTCTGCAGAGCGGCCTCATGCTGTGGGTAGGACGGGAGTGACAGGACAAACAATAACTCGGCCGCCTGTGGATACTTATTGTCTCGCCACAACGCCGATTATATCTCATCTCGGTGCTAATAGACCATTGACAGCTAGCTCTTCAGCCTTAATTGGGAATACACTGTATTGTCTTGTTGTTATCACAACGTATGGGGATCGGTTAAGGGTGGTTAAGGCGTGGACTACATGTTCGGACATGTCCAGTGCCGACTTGATAGTATATCTAGTCGATCATATTGTTGAACTAGATAATTCAGGTGCCGTCACGAATTACGAAAGCTCATTATTTGTTCGCGCTCGCTCCAAACAAGACCTCGGAAGATTGCTACAAGGTCAGCACTCACACCTCCATAGTAGCACCTATACATCATATTAATCGATGTTTAAAATCAGATTTCACAGGTGAATACAATTGATAGGACAACCATTTAGGAAAAAAAATAAAATATAATTCCAGAAGCGTCCCAATTAGGATCTTTTCGTGTTTTATTTTAACTTATCCTCTTGACATATCTGCTTATTTAGTTGTAAGTACATAATTATAATATCATTGGGTAGTATATTCGAGTAATTGAATTGTGAAAAAAATATATGTAGACGTTTGTGATTAAAGTCATTCCTTTTGACAATCGACTAAATGAGATCTTTCTTTATCATATTAATATAGCCAAAAGCAATTAATATGTACCACTACAGGAGAATAAACCATGGCTGTAAATTTGTAAGCAATGTACTAAGTAGGTACGATTCGTCGAAACAAAGTAATATGTTTTTATAAGGTCCAAGATTACTATCCATTTTGTTTTCTTATTATCGTAATGAAAAAAGATTTTATTTGAAAAGCATTTATAAAATTTCAATTCAGTGTCACTTCTGCGTCAAGCACAAAAACCTAGTAACAATAAATTCTGCCTGTCGCTTAAGGCATTCTTTTTATACAATTCCATACTTTGATTTAGGTACAAAGTACATGTATTTCGGCAATTTGGGTTTTTAATTATACCGAGCTCCTTTATTCTTTTCATTCGGCCAATTTAGGGTTAATCCGGTCGTATCTGGAGACCCCATAGCTCCGGGCATTCGGGCCTTCTATTGTACTCTTCATTAAACGACCCCTTGAATATTCCTGCCTCCTTGCATCGGAGGGTTAACGTTATTACAAACTTAATTCAGTTTCTGTATAACATGTCTAATGTACCTGTGTTACATAAATAAACGATCGCTTCTCGGCTATTAAAAGCAAACATTATAAATCAAATGGAAAATAATTGTGCTTTGTTCGCCCGGGGTCAGTGTAATCAGACGCAGTTCTTTATTTGTATCTGAAGCTCAAACTTATTATATATTCGTTCTGATAAACACACCCAGAAGATAAATTACTGCTTAGAGATTTTTTGTAATGTTTAGTCGTGTATTAAATTGTTAATCAACTGATTGCCTTTAATTTTCCGACTATCATTAGTTTGCTCTTCACTTTTTTAATGTTGTTTTTTAATGGTATTAGACCGGCTTTTGCTTCCGGTGGACTTCAAAAAACATGATTACTTATTTTACAGCTGATAAACAAGCTTTAGGATTACCTCCTTGTGAATAATTACCTAAGCCTTGTGAACCCTTGCCAAGAGAGCGCGTGCGGCTTCCAGGAAAGGAGATTTCGAATGAATCATCCAATATCCCAAGACATTTTGCAACCTTGCGGTGTGAGACTAGGTGTATTCGTTTTAAACTCCTTGATAAATTATTAAGTTCAGTGAAACATTTATAGAGAATACATAAACTTGACTCAAAGTATAGTTTCCTTTGAGGCTGTTACCCGCTTACCTGTCTTCGCTCAAACAAAGCTACACATGCGAGGGCTAAACAACAAACAAACTCGACCCACACGTAGCACAACTTTCTAAGGTCTTAAGGTGTTACAGTTCCATACAGAATGGTTAATTAATTCTCAGGTAATCCGGCGCGTTGATGGACGTTATCCAAGTTCAATCTACGGCCGTATCTAGATCCGATACCAGATAGCTAATGCCGTGTAACAAGTATAACAGCCGTGTAGCGTAATGTCGCTATGATGTTTATCATACCTGATAGCCTGGAGTTTTAAGTGACTACAATTATGGGGTTTGTGAGACGTGTCCCATAATTTGAAGTAGATGAATATGGATAGAATAGATAAACTTAATATCCGAAGGTATAGAAAATTGTTTCAGCTATATCTATAAAAGGATATTGTCAATCAATACAGTCATCTTTAAAAGCTCTGTCGTTAGAAATGACAAATCTACAGAATTTTATGCATAAATAAAAATCTTACTCTTACTTACCTACTTAGTGTGTACTCAAAACATGATCCACTCAATATAATCTTATTGAAAAATTATAGATACAAAGGAAATGGAAGTGTTTAATAGACTCTTCGTTAGGATACCATTTCGAAAACCTATTTTCTTCTCAATATCCCTCTTAATCAAGTTTTTGGCAGATGAGCTATTTTCTTTGTTTTCTCCAGACGTTGGTTCGTTAGTCCGATGCTAATTTGTTAACCATTAACACCAAGTTAATTGACTATAAATTAAGGACTAAAGGTTCGCCAGTTCACCTACCTTCTGTTGCCTCTCAGGTACGCCAGGTTAATTTAAACACCTCTTTGAGTTCTAATTACCTCCATGTTTTGTTTCTTCGTTTCGTTATTTATAATGATTTCTTTTGTTGTTGCTTTACCGAGAGGAGGAATTGTAGGTAGGATGAAATGAAATGATCTTACATCACTGTTGTGCGTATCGTCTAAGTATTTAATATACGTTATATCAGGAACATCGACGTATAAGCTGTTCTTAATTGTAATAGGACAGGACTAGTGTATATCTTAGTAGAAATAGCATTTCATACATTTTTTGAAATGTCTGATCTTCAACAAAATACAATTATAAAACTATTAGAAGCGTAGTGAATATCGCATTTCTCAGTTTCCTTTCATAGAATGCATTCTCAGGTAACTTATACAATTAAGCGGAGTTGGAGCAAATTCTCTCGACGAGCTAAGCTCAGTAGCGATGTGTCTTTACACTTATCTCTTTGCTACACCTGACCTCTTTGTCTGCACTAGCTGCCTAATTAGGCAACGTAACGACTACACTCCCATTAATTATATCACAAAATGCGGTTTAATGATAAACAAAAAGGAAGAAACTTTGTAACCTCATTCGAAGGAAGTTTAGGCGATATCTGCCGAGGAAATTTTTGTACGTGCCCCGGAACATGGCTTCGTAACTTTTTTAATGTAACATCAAGTTGTCGAGTCGTGTTGAGATTTTAATTTTGTTGTCTTATACTAAACATAGTTTGTGTCACTACGTACCTACAACAGATTACATAAATATTTAGTTCTGATATTATTTAAAGTAGATTTTTCGGGACAAATGTTGGTAACAAAAGTTCCACATCTATACAAATAAATAAATTTGTAATTCAAGTGTCTGTTGTATTTCAAAATTACCAGTTTTTCTCTTAATTCATATGACAGTTTTTAATTTCTTTCTGTAGCTGTCTCTCTAGTTTGTTCTGGCTAATCTCTGAAGTAGTTGGACTAATTTTAACGGGCCTATCACTGGCAGATAGATGAGGTTACAAGGAGTAACTGAGTATTTAATTTCTTTTTTATTCTTGGGGTACAGCGTAATAAAATCACCCATGAAATGAAGCTTACGCGGGTAAAACCGCGGGGCAGAGCCAGTACAAAAATAAAAAAAAGACGCTAAGTATCTTTTGAGAATATTACGTTAGTAGTACATAACGCAACGTATTTGTGGTGCAAAATTGTCACTCATTATCCCAGCGTAAAATAATGTTATTAATGTATACCCCGAGGTTCCATCAGTATGGACAATGTTCCAAGACGAACTAATCTTAAACTAAAGTTTACCTTACACGTTAACAGAGGTGGCGTAAGTAATGTCATTCGACTACATCTCGCCTTACACATTCAAATCAATACGATACCTTCCCGTCAGGACAATTAAAGCAGACACGATTATGATAATAATTAATTAGGCTCCCCTCCTTAAGTCTCTGGTCACGATGAGTCAGCGGTAAAGTTCTCTTTGGTTAATACTCTACAAAATTGAGTCGATGGTTCTATAGGCCCATCGACAAAACGGCCCCAGTCATCCAATATTAATCACTCTAAGGAGTGTATTAATCACATTTTGTCGAAAAGTCAGCTTTTATCGTCTTGTTTTATAAAATGGATCTTGTTTAGAATGGTAATTGATTTGAAATCAAGCAAAATTAGACTTTATTAAATATGTTCATATCATCATATATTTACTAAAGTATTATATAATTGTAAGTCTTGCTTTACCCAAAAGGGTAGGCAAAGGTGTCCATATAGAACACACACACTTCGCCAGTTACATTTAAGCCCTATGTAATAGAGGGCGAGACTAATGTAATTTCTTACTTACTTACTGGTGAATGAGTCTTGGCCTACTATTGCTATTAATCGGGCACTTATCTAGACTCCGGGCTATATAGGGACAATACAAATATGGGATAACCCAATAACACATTGCCCGACCCGGTGATCGAACCCAGAACCTCGTGTTCCGCTGCAGAGTTTGCGATTACAAGACCAACGAGGTAGTTTATTTCAGCAACTTTAGTAAGATTTATTCTTGCTTTTGTAACGAGGCTAAACGAGTCAGTCCACAACAATTCCCAGTGCATATTGGGATGATACCGAAGTTTAAACTCAAGGGACATACCGGGTTTTGACCTTGGGCTACCTCACTAAAGAGAACATCACTCAAACAACCGGTATTTGCAGTTAATCTTATTGTTTACTAGCTATGCCCTGCGGTTTCACCCGCGTAGAATTATTTTCACTCCCGTGGAATCATAAATGATTATTTTAGAAGCTTAAGTTGCCCCTTCTAACAGTAGCTATCTGCCAATTAATGTCCCGTTAAAATCGGGCCAGGCGTTACAAAGAAAAATTTTGAAAATTTCTTTTTTTTTAAACCAGTACCGTAATAACTTTCATATGCATTTAGTGAAAAGCTGTTATTTTGGAACTGCAGACAGACACCTCAATTTTATTTATCAGTATAGATTTCATGTTCAAAATAGGCTGGAAATTCTGTGTCCGGGTATAAATAAAGATATGGGTACTTATACAAATTTTCTGACACTTTGTGATTTATTCTCGAAACGAAATCTCCCATGAGTAATGCCACGTTGTTATGCACGACAGCCGCTAACAATGCAGCTCTGCCTTGTCTAAGTGAATACGTAGGTGTCTGTCCAGATACTGCGATTCGCATACAAAGTGTTTCATATTTGTTTCTTAACAAGTATCATTTGATTTTTTTTCAATGTTCAACAAGTTCTATCGCACCTCAAATCGCACTGATCATCTGTATAATTTAAAATGACAGCTGATCAAAGCGATCAGTAACGAATTCAAAAGGAAAAAATAAAAACTTGTTTATAATTTGGATTCCAAATGCGATATTAGCACTGGTAATCATTTTCCGAATGCAGACACAATCGCATTCTACAATCAGCGCTCCAAAGACATAACACGAGTATTATAGCGCTTGACGTTTGAAATTCAAAACAATAATATAAGCGTGTGCTCTTTTATTTTTTAACATATAAATAATTCATATCATAATCCGAGTGATGGGAGCGATCGCGAGCCGCGTTCCGTCGACTCATCCGACAGGTCTAATTTAATGCGTGCATTTATTATTGGTAATGGAATTAACCGAGCCCGATTATCATATGATTTGATGGACGCTCTATCTTTCGATCGGAGCACCGTGCCGCCCACTGCACTTAAAAAAAACCGAGGCAGGCCCACAGAGGACGCGGTCATTACAGCTAATTATTGTTATCTTTATGGTAGCAATCGGCCTGCCTTGTTCGTTTAGTGCCGTCTCTCGATAAAACGATACTTTATAACGCGAATTCTTTGTCATTTTATGTCGCCGAAAGGTTGAAAGCTTTTTTTACAGCTACCTATCATTTGCGGTGAATTAGGTTTTTATTTTGTAATAACAGAGCGGCGCACAATGACTTCTTGATTTGATCTTCCTTTCATTATTCCCCATGATATGGATATTTTTATCTTGACTTATTAAATAATTTGACTGCAACCGGCAATCATAATTTGAATTGTAATCGAATTAGACGATGGATATGTATAATTTCGTTATTTCAAGTAACACTTTAACAGGAAGTGTGGTCTTTCATCTTAGTTAAGTTAAAGCCAACAAAGTGCTCGGTAAATTTGTAGAAGGCGTCATTTAAACATTCAAGTTACACAAAAGTAGTACGTTCCTGTAAATCCATTGTTCGGATTAACAAGTGAAGTTTCTTTAGGCACGTGGTTCAAAGTGTTATTGGCAGGGTTAATCACAAAAAGATAAATAAAGCAGAGTTTGATGAATTAATGCTATAATGTATTTTTATACGAACACTAGATTACACCCACAGCTTTGTCTGTGGCAGTAAGATTTCACATACAGCTTCTAACCCCATACTGAATCCCATTTAGGGGTAGGAAAATCCTTTCTTAGTGAACTATACCTCATAGAAAACACATCCTTGACATTGCATGCCTCTCAGTCCAGTGGCTTAGGATCTACAACCATGCCTTAGTATTGTTTATGTAAAGGTAGTGACAATAATTGAGTAAATTCTTGTTTTTTTTGGGAAGTAAATCGTAGGTATTGCAATACTAACGTTAGTAGTATAGTAACTTGTTAGATTTTTGTTGATGATGTAAAATCAAACTATTTGCAAAGAACCTGACAAAAAATTACATGATACTTTAGCTTGATTCATGCAAATGATAAATTAAAAAATATTGAAAATAATACATGAATTAAAAAGTAGAAATGAGTTCATATTTACTTTATAAATTATGCAGTCTTTTTAAATTTTGATATCCATTTTGATATATCTATTTACTTATAGAAATCTCTACCAGGGTCACATTTCACCTATGTGACCCTGGTAGAGATTTCTATAGAGCAATGCTTAATTTGGCACAGCGTAGGTAAAAGCGCGCAACTGCATTATTCGGGACCACCGCGACCGGCGGCACCAGGAGTACACGTTGACGGGAAGTAAAAAAAGGAATTATACTCTAAATGGGCGAGGTGTATCGGTCTCTATTATCTTGGCACGGCTTTTAAGGTCACGTCTTGGAAACATGGCTCTTTAAGTTGGAAATGTTACGCTTCGATGCACAGATCAGATTTTTAAGTGCAATATTTCATTTACTTAGGTTTCAATTACAAAATCAAATAATATGAGATTGGGAGGCACCCTACCCGAAACTTTAAAATTGAGGAGATTAGATTAGTAAAAGACAGCTTCATACAGACTGCAAAAAAGTGTTATGCGAAAATAACTTTTATCTCGATCTTACTTAACCATGAATCTTAAAATAGTTTTAATATATTCATTTAACTATGAAAAAGGAAAGTTAAATTATAAGAATAGCAGACTATGGCAAGATTTATATCAAAACCAAGGGATATAATGGCCTAAATAATCGATTCGTTCTCGATATCATTAGCAATATACAAAGAAAAACTAGAAATTGTCGAAAGCTAAGTGTGACGTGATTAATCGTCGCAGTCGGGTGTAACACATGCGACGGGGTGTTATTTCGGAAAGAATGTAGGGTACGTGCTTCCACGCTGACCCCCGGAGAGTAACAAATACCGGTTGCGACGGGACGGATGTTGGCCATTCGTTTCGTGCGATCCCTCATTTGAATTTGGAATTGTGTCTCAATTCCGTATTGTTTCCGTTATTGGGTCAAGTGAATTTTGGGCACGTTTGGGGTTTGTGGTTATTTTTATAGTGAGTAATTGTGAGCCGTGAAACCTGCTTCGGCGTTAAATTGGAAGAGACCCTTCATTTTGGGTTATTTCGTCAAACTTAGGGAATCAACAGCGGCTACATTTATTAGCAGGTCTTTTTACTGTATATGCACATTATGTAGGAGACAACGTCATATTGAATACAATAGCTACAATCTATTTGGTCATTGCAATCTATGCATGGAGTAATGAGATATATGAATTTGAGATCCATATCTGCAGGTAAAAAATAATGTAAGGAAGTAAGTAACCAATATTTAGTATTAACGCGTCACAATAACCAGGTTCAACGAATCCTTAAAATCTGTAAGCTCGGTTTGTTCTTGAATAAATTATTTGCAGTTTTTACTAGATGTATTATATTAAAACCGCTATGTTCATACATGAGACAATCATCAAGGAATTAATATAATTTACTTCTGAAAGAGAAATAAAACTATTTACCACAAGATTATCTCATATCTTTTTACCTTGCAAATTAGAAACGCAATACCAGTTTTGTTATAGAATTAATTAATGAATAACACATACGTTTTTTAAAACAGCCAAATGAAACAAAAACGGTCACTGAAAAAATAAAAATAAAAACTGTTTACCGGTGCGTACATACATACATATGCTCACGCCTGTATTCCCCGAAGGGGTAGGCAGAGGTGTTGTAATCACAACACCCACTTTTCACCGAAGATGATTAAGTGCCAACGTGACAGATGGTGAGTCCATCGCCGTCTCAGACACTTTACATACGTCATTGAATTACTTCTCAGAAATATGCAGGTTTCCTCACGATGTTTTCCTTCACCGTCAAGCACGTGGTGTGAAATCACTGTACATAAGTTTTTAGATAAACTCATTGGTACAGGCCCCGCTGGGATTCGAACTCGCGTCGCTTGTGTAGCAGGCGACTGCTCAAACCTCAAGGCCACCACGGCGTGCGGTGCGTGGACGCAATATTCAACGCAACGTCTCCCTCGTACCTACATCATTACGAAATAATTTTGTCAAAATCCAAAAACCTGGATAAGCATGGATGTAGAACATCGTAAGAAAAGTAGAGATACATATAACTGTTAAATATACGAAAAGCATAGCTCTCCTTTACTAGTCAGGTGAAAAATAGAGGGGTTGCAGAATATTATAGATGAGATACAATTTTCTTTTGCCGCATTGTGTCGTGGTGGAGGAAGCAGGAAACCATTATGACGACGCCATATGCACGGGTGTCATACGAGTTTTGGTGATACACCCGCATCATTTAAATCTTTTGTGTGACATTTTTTGTATAGCACAGACTGGTGGTTAAATTGCGAACGTTATAAGAATACTCACCTTTTAAGATTTCGAAATTTAAAACTAAGATATTTGAAGTATTGTATAAAAGTAATGAATATTGCAATAAAATTATGGTAGTAACGCTATGTTATGATTGTAATTATAATAATTCGAATATATTTCAGTGTCATAACACTTACATTCGTCACAAGATCGAGACGAATATATTGAAAAATATAAAAGTAATTTATACAACATCTAATTATTGATATTTTATTTATGAGACCAAGATAAATTAAAGCCGTGGTGGCCTCGGGGTTAGAGCAGTGGCCTGTTACGCAAGCGACGCAAGTTCGAATCCCAGCGGGGCCTGTACCAATGAGTGTTTCTAAAAATCTTATATACAATGATTTCACACCGTGCTTTACGGTGAAGGAAAACATCGTGAGGAAACCTGCATATTTCTGAGAAGTAATTCAAAGACGTATGTATAGTGCCTGAGGCGGCGATAGAGCCACCATATGTCACGTTGGCACTTAATCAAATTCGGTGAAAAGTGGGTGATGTTATAACAACACCTCTCCCTTCGGGGAATACAGGCGTGAGCATATGTATGTATTTATGTATAAATTAAAAAAATCTGTCACCGAATCAAATTATTAAATATAAATTTCTTATAATTTTACGTTTTAGTACTCCTTATTGATCTCTAATAATAAACTATTACATTTTGTTGGTTTCCTACAAAACACTATACGGTATCATGGTTGGTCAAAGTAGAAAAACCTCACTGTGTATTTATTTTTCTCAACTATACGTAGTTGATTTCAAAGAAACTTTAACAAAATATGTTAACACGGTAACAACAATTCGGTAATCATAATACAAACCTCTATGAATATTAATATAAAAATCATAATTTATTAAAAAGTAGGTATAGCATTCGTCACAGCAACGGCTATTTGCATATTACTGTGGAATACCAAGGCGTACTTCCGACCCGCAATGATAAAATATAACGAGTCATTACTACCAACAACCCTTCCATACACACCATTTTGTGTCGCACATTGTTACGGAGCTGACACATTCACCGAACGAATGCTGCCTATTTACACTAAATATTAACAATAACTTGAATAGGCGTTGCAGCTGCAAATACCACTTTAGTAGTGATTTGGAAATATGACAGCTGATTGACGATTTGTCAAACAGCTGTGTAGATTCCTCAATTTGCGATGGAGCATTCGGACAATTTGATATTAGGAGGAATGTCCCCACCCAATAACATAGTCAACTTAATCCAAGGATTATCCTTTCAGAGAGACTACCTTAAATACATCTATGTATCTAAAGAACGCCTAATACTACTACAAAGGGTATCACAATTCACACTCAACGTGAGGGCAACAAGTGTAAAACCGCCTTAAAACAGGCCTCGGTTCACCTAACTACCACAGTTCCGTGACCAATCGTGACGGATAGGGCTAGTCTATCAAAGCATGCTTCAATTTTATAATAACTCGCAGGTTGCGTGTGTGACTGAATATTCTATTACTCGTGCCTGAACGATTAATCTTCAGCGGGTACGTTATTAGTGTCTAAGCCGGATTAATGACTGTTTGTTATGTGATCGAGTGCCGTTTTTTAATCCTTAAAAGTTGCTTCGCCTTTATCATGCTGTCCGTGTGCATCGTGCCTTATTATACTGTACATTTTTCGAGTTCCTCCGACTGTGTTAATCTTATGATAAGTATCTACCTAATATTGTTTAGAAGTGTGTCAGAGAGACTGTTAAGAGCTTTGAGGACTCTAGCCAATTGCTGTAGTAGTAATGTAGGTTGTTCCTAAGTTGCTTTAATAACAACATAATAATATTACATCTTGTAGGTAGTTGCTCCTGTCACATAAAAGCGTACCTAATAATATGCTGCAGTCTAATAAGTATCTTCCAGCCGTAAAGTCGGATGTTCGTCATTTATCGATTTTTCACACAGTAGTTCAAGGGTCCGCTTTATAGATTCATTTTATAAATGCATTCTGTACCTTATGGCCTTAAATCGTCACTCAATATTTAAAGAAATTTTAACTATTTGATAAGTCATCAAATTACAATTAAGAGGATACTCAAATATAATATAGAGATTGATATATATGATTGCTGTTTAAGTATTCAATAGAACGGTATCATTATTACTATAATGCTACCAGTACCAACTTCCACATGTTATATCAACGATTCCATAAGCCTGTGAAATCATTATTGCATCAATATAAAATCTAACTGGGTTTCTTTATGGCATTTTATTTCTCATTATTCAGACGTGTAACTTTTAATACCCCACTTGGTATAAAGTAAGGGATAATTCTCTCCGACCGTCCAAAGAGTTCTCTCATCTATTTATTGCGCTAATAAATATTTATGTCATAATCCGAAGAAATGGTAGCGGTTGATATCTAGGTGCGTCCCATTCTACTCAGCTTTGTGATCACACTCGGAGCAACCTCGTTAAGGTGTGCCACAGGATAACGAATATACGAAGGGAAATCGAGAATACTGCTTGTTGCGCGCATTGAGTTGTATGAGCCTGACATAATCTGTAGAAATGAGTAGCGTAAGTTGTAAGTGGCGGTAGCTGGATTCAAATTGAGGTAATGGAATTAACTGGGAGCGATTATCATATAATTTGATGGACCGTTGGACGTGCTATCTCTGCAGAGTGAAGCTGCAATTGAAGAAAGAAGCCCCCGGCTAGCGCAGCGCAGTCTATTAGATCTAATTACTATTATCTTACTGGCTACTTAGCTTTCTTTTTTCTTGAAGATAAGTTTTTTTTTTCAGTTATAAGGACGAACGAGTCTCCTATCTCAAAATGCAACTCATGGTCCATACGGACTTTTGCGAAACTCATTTTTATTTTGAATGTGCGTTAAAGCATATTTCTCCAAAGCAATAATTTCAAAAATGATTCATTCACACAGTACGCTAATAAATGTTGGTTTGAAACGGATTTACTTAAATAATTAACAGTAATTCAAATAGCAATAATAATAAAACATTCACTGGCAGTAATGAGATCTTTAATAAGGAAATTCAATTCAATTGTGCACAGTAATACGGTTTAAATTAAAATCGTGACAAAACAGTAACGAGTACGTTTAATTCTATATTAAACTGCATAGACTTCGGAAATCGATTTGTGTAAAAAACGTAAATAGAACGAATGCCGATTCACGTAATCAGTTTAACAATTGGAATGGTATTAATGAAATTAAAATGTACAAAGCTATAGAATGACGTCACCCTGTTAATTTTGTGGCAATATTTACTTTTACAATAAGCTGAAAGAAGATACAATTAATATAATATAAGAAATAACTGCTAAC
Source organism: Watsonalla binaria (assembly GCA_929442735.1). Taxonomy (NCBI): domain Eukaryota; kingdom Metazoa; phylum Arthropoda; class Insecta; order Lepidoptera; family Drepanidae; genus Watsonalla; species Watsonalla binaria. The sequence goes on from OV838930.1 coordinate 5,178,140, forward strand.
TATGAAGTACTTTGATATCGAATTCGATTTACATAAGCACTATCGATTTGGAATCAGTTTCACATTTTTATGACCCAGAATTGGTTTGGTATTTAATATTTTCATAGTAATTTATCGGTCACTAACGAATGTGACCATAACTTACTTGACTAACTCCCGTCATGCTAGGTCGGTTTCTTTTTATAATATATTCGAGAGTTATATTTCACTGGAAATTGTACTTTTACAATACATGAACATGTTTTCATTCCCCTCTCGCCATACATATACACAGAGACACATTAAATGACTACTATGCATTCAAAGGTTCTCGTTCCTAACCCATGCCGGGACTTGTAAGTATTATTTCCACTTATAATTTACCATTTCTAATAACTTCCGTGATGTTACTTGTTATGACTAGGTCATCCTAGAAGTGGTGTTCCAGGGTACCAATCGGGTCGTCAAACAATTTGCCTGTCACAACTCGCTTCAAGCTATATCATTAGTTGACTATCTACTTACGTGTAACAGAATAGATCATTTCCATGATGATAGTTTACCAGATTTTAACCACTGCCAATGAATGATAATTACTGATCATTCACTACGAATTAAAATTACTTATTTTGATTAACTGTTCTCGATTCTGGTTAAATGGCCAAATCAAGATCTATCTCAATCTCAATCAACCAAGATAGTGTTCTATAGAAAAAAATATTATTTTCTGTTAGTTTCATCAAGTACGTCGCCAGAGGGCTACGGTTTAAACAAATGTCATTAGTTTTCTGTCTCCATAGATAGATAGTGAAGTAAAGGTGCCGCATTTCATTTTGTACCAACGAAATGCGAGATAAAAAAAAGCTCATCTATCTGTTTGTTCGTTAGACCGGTATCTCAGTAATTAAGAAGAGGCAATGATATTTGCTCATGCATAAAATGAACATAAATATTATTTGTTTTGAAATTCTAACTCGTTAGTTTTGAGACATTTTTATGGTTTAGTCCAATAAATTGTGAGTGTTTGATGCAGTAGTAAATGCTGATGATTCATGTCGAATCAACGAAGTTGTCATACGTGTTGTCGTAAAGTTAACACGTCGTTTAAACTTGAATTAATGTACAAAATTTCTTTATAATGGCCACTCAATATGGATTACTGGTTGCGCTCAGTAAATTAGACTGTTTGCACCTACTAGAACTATACTATCTATACGAACTAACTAAACTATACTAGACTCAGGTTGAAGTAAATGTATAAATTGTAAGTGTGTCTCTGATATTTGTAGTAAAGGTTATCTACTTGAAGTGACTTGTGAAATGAGGCCGCAGCCAATTCAGCGTTGCTGCCAATTTTTACACAAAGATACGCGAATCTGATTTTTATAATGCTAACTACAATTATTGTTTTAAAGTTAATACCTTTCGTAAACTGACATCTTCACACAAGAGTTTCTAGGGTACATACAAGGCGTCAACTGGAGGTTCCATAAGTTTTTCACAGACAAATGCATGCAGGTTTTCTCATGATGTTTCCAACACAGTATAGCTCCTGGTATGGCCTTAAATTTATGGAAATCTTATCAGACGCCTACTCAATCATCACACAGGTCAATCATTCCGTTAACCATAACCGTTTTGTATACTTACATATAAGTACTGGTTTGGTTTCATACAGGAGTGTAATTTTTAAATTCATTCAACTAGCTTTACTTATCTTTACGTACTTCTCTGTATATACTCAGCTATACTTATTTATTACTATCAATACGTGAGTATGTTTAGTAAAAAATAGAGAACCTTCCGTTAGAAATTAAATTAATTAAAAGTGCTTCTAGTCCACCACTGAATGCTTTTATAGGATGTTAATAAATTAAAAAGATAAAGTAATAAAATAGATAACATTAAAATGCAGAGACTTATTTTTCATTAGCAAAGAGCATTATAAAATCACCATCATAGGTTTGTTTCCAACTTCGATAGATATCATCGAATATATTTTTAAATGTTTTATCTTCCTGTAACGTGTTTCTTATCTCAAACTTTTGGTTTGGCCTTTTAAAATTTACCAACATTATGAATGAGCCGCGATAACCAGTCTGAATAACTTTGTATGCTAATAAACGGTCTACGAACTTTCTTTGAGTATTATTATCGTAGGAATCAGTTTATGAATATGATTGGGTTAATGGTTTACAATGTAGAAAGGAAATAAATCTCAATGTATGCTCATGTTGACTAAATGGTAATTAATGGATGAAAAGTGATAGGTTAAAGTGGAACTTTTTTTTAATTTATTGATTAGTTTTTTATCCGGGATTTGTGCAGTTTTCTTTTGAGCCAATTGTTAAACCATTTCAGCAAAATTTATTCTGCACTTTAGCTGTGAAAAGGGAGCAGAGAGGTGAGGATATTTTTTTACAATTATAATAGTACAGAATATACGTATCTTAATCAAATTACTAGTAATATGCTCTCAAAATCTACTACGGAACTCGAGGTCCTGTGCAAGTGCACGGTAAATAGCAATAGGTTTACCCTCTATTACATGACTCTTATATAACTATCGCCATGCCATAAAAGTATATTTTTTGAAAACAAATTCATAAACCGCAAAATTTTAGGAACATTTTATGATATTGGTACAGATAAGGACATTAATTTCTATTAGTTTCGGAGGTTTATGTGTAATATTAGGAAAATTACATTTGCATATTAGATAACAACTTAATGGTTTTAAAACCAAACGTATACGAAATGTGTATCGTCGAATTTTTGTGGGTAATCAAAAACACTATCACGCTGTCACCTTTTATATCCTTTTATTATTTATATATTTAATATTTATGCACAATTTAAAAGTACCAAAAATGCTTTAGAATTTAGATAACCACTTAATGCTCAAGTATATTTTATGAGTTAACCACTTCTCACGGTAGAAAAAAATAATATTATGTAAGGATGTTCAAAGTATTCACATTGACAACTGGGTATGACAGTCAAAGTGTCCTCTAAGAGTTCCAAGGCTCGAATGGAACACAAACAAGCGTTTTCATAAATGCCCTAAAGTTGCTAAGGTACCGTCATCAGTGCTGAGCGCTGACCCCGAAGCGCAGTTGTATTTTTTTTGTTTTGTTTGGCGTGAGCTCGAATAAGCACAACCGCAGTTCTCCCAACTACTTTTGCTGAGCGCTCAAAGCTCTTGGTCTAGTCTTCAAAATATTTACTTCTAAGATATATTCAGCAAAGTCGGCAAATAGCCTTAAAGTAATAATTACGTTATAGGTACCATTATTATATTCTGTGCCTAAATTATGCCAACACAAATACACGTTCATATGGAGTCGACGAACATTTAATGACATTCAAAAGCGCAAACCTTTAAACAAGACCGCAAGTATACTGTGTCACATAAAAATCCGATTGAAATTTCGCGTGTTGGTTTAGTGCAACGTTGACAGCGTGACATTAGCGTGACAAGGTAGCGCCCGGTGACTGCACAGGGGTTAAACATTGTTACACGTCTGCCACTCACGTGAGTCATAGCGACGGGACCGTGACGGTAACGTTATGGGGTATGAAAACGTGCGTGTACGTACTTGCGTGACAACATTGCATGCGGATTGATTGACAATGCAAATTTTGTATGGGGTACTAAACGTGTTGGATTGTCAAATTGCAAGCATCGCATTCGTTTACCTGTGGTGATATTATTTGCTACTGTATCTAAAAGCGAATAAAAAGAGCTAAAGTCTAGCAATGGCGATCTGAGATCGATTAATCAAAGTATCTATTATTCAAGTAGAAAAAAATATTTTTAAAGTGATAAGCAGTGAACTGATAGTTTATCCTATAAAATGGAATTTTAATTTTGCTCATTTATTTTATACTGTCGTAAATGCAAACTCAAAATTCAAAACGATTTTTGATTGATGTTTAAATTTCGATTGTTTTTGTGTTTTTTTACGATTGAATTATTTTTCGGAAAGAATCGCCATCTCTAAAAAATACTGCTAAAATAAATATTATGGCCAAAGTTCGATATTTGAATATAAAATTATAAGTTGCTAGGACGAAGTCAGAACTCCTGAATAAACTGAATTTATATATTAACCTCCAAGGTGATGAAGATGAATCGTGGTTAAAAGAAAATGTAGGATTTAGGCCATAATTAAATGGTAGTTACGGAATATTTTATGTCAAGCTCGTAAAATAATCAAAATTATCAACTTTGAGGTAAGTACACCCTTGAAGCATTGATATGACAGGGTACGCACACACAGCGTGGCATACATAAAATATTGTGTGCTATTTCTGAAATAGTTATGATATTAAGTAAATTGATTCTCAGCCTTTAAAGTTGATATAATCATCACCCCAAATGTATCATTATGACTTTACAAACACTAATTAACATTATAAATGAAATTTGCTACGAGTAAGTATAAAAATAATGAAGAAACCTTGATGATGTTACAAATGTATGTGTGACTTCGGCTTTTACTTTTATATCCGATTTCGCAACAAGAAAATAATTTAATTATTTCCTGAAAATACTATAGCTAAACTTTACGGCCAAAATTAAATCGGCCTGTCGATTAAGAAGGTCGTCCGAAGGCTAATATAACTTTAATGACAACCATCAATCGTTCATTTAAGAAGCGATTGGATCAGACGATCTTAACAATAACAAAGGCCTTAAAAGACTGATTTCGTTCAAAATCATAATAAACTTTACGTTGTCAGTAAAGTTTTAAAACGTGGAAGCTAATCTATTTAAGGGTTAAATTAAATTCAATACAAGCCCAAGGAAACACACGTAAGAGCAATGTACAAAGAAAGTAACAGAATGGTTAAAACACCAGACGATTGTAACGAGTCAGCCATCGTGTAGGAGCATTGCGAATGTACCTACCTATTCTACTTGGCCGTTTGTTATTTTATTTGTTCTGTACTCAGTAAACTCTATTACCCAGTCGATGGTTTTGATTCCGAGAAGTCGATGTTTACGTTGAATGTTAAACTTATGTCACTGTTGTCATAATATTTTACTTACAAAGATTTCGTTGCTGTGAGAAAGTTTATGAACGATCGGCGCAAGTGTTTGTATAACTTCGATTGTAGCTATATTCGATTTGTTATCTTTGATATTAACCTATTACACCTACTGCAAATATTTGTGTAGTCATCTTTGTTTACCTTGTTCAAATTTCAATTCAACTGTCGATATCTTGTTGTCCCAGCACTACCGCTTGTTAGCTTCTCGGGTCGAAACAACTAATGGACTACGTTATTACTGGCCACCTCAACGAAAAAGTGCATTAGCGTACCGTAAGTGGGATAAAAGTATTTGAATATAGAGCTTAAGCAAAGTGCGCACTGAATGCTTATGCCACTTAACATACATCGATTTGCCTCATTTACGTGTAATCGCTACAGTTTTATTCGAGTTCAATATCGGTAGCTAGTCAATTTATGAGAAACGGTTTATATTTACAGTACTTATCTACTGCAAACTTTTATGTGGCATAGCAAACTTGCTTTTGATTCCGGTTAGTATCAAAATAAGAACATTTTGCGAATAACATTCTCGAGAATGATTTTAATATTTTGCGGGTATCAGGGTCTGAACACTTTTTGTTTCAACTCCATTTTAAGATGAGCTACAGATCTACACATTATTGTTTTACTAGGAGTATCCTCCACACGACAACCAGTTCTCTTTACATTGGCTGGTGATTTAGTTTGTGAAGTTTTTGAATCCCCTTCTTTGACTCTTATCACGGTTAGTTAGGTGCGCCCCGGGAGTAGCGTTGGGAGTATGAAAACAGAGTGGCCTTTCTTCGAATATTGTATTTGACATCTAAGAGTTCAGCTTATCAGCATTTTGCTTAAGGGAGAAAACAATTGGGGTTTTGTTTGGCAAATTGTTTTCCCTCGGGTTTGTGCAGTATGCGATGATACTTTATGTAATATAAATCTACCAGGGCTAGGTTTTGTTGATGTAATTTTATTACCGGACTCTGTAAAGCTGCAGCTTAATGCACATTCAAAATCTTCAAAAGAAACACAATCCATTGGAGTGGCCGAACACGACTTGCCATAAATTGAGTCATTAAAAGCAGAAATTATAGGCTTTAAGAACAGTCCATGTCTTGGAGTTAAACAAGTTCTTAGTTTATATTTACGAGTGGCGAGTTCAGATTTACAATTTCTCACTTAGTTTCACCTTACAACTATAAAGTTAGCCGGTTGGTCAGACAAAGCGGATGGACATAATGAATTTTCGTATGAGAATTGGCAAATAAATAATTCATTGTGAACAAGACGCGTTCCTAGTAATGTAAGAAAGCATATTTTAGCTCATATCATAAAGTGCAACGAATGACAACAGTCGTAAAATTTTATGTTCTGTACGAAGTCGCTCCGTCTCAATTACAATTACAAATCATTACAAATTTTCAACTCTTGTACCAGTGTCGCTCAATAATATATTCCTTTGGTTACAATGTTTGACGCTAACTTTGTCCTTTTACACCTTTTTCTTCTTTTATAATGAGAGCTTAACAGCTTTTGTTTGAGGCGAGACTTAACTATAACATAAGGAATGTAAATGTATGAGCGTTGTCGTAATTATTTCAAGCTGTGAATGCATCTCTTTTGCATTGCATAATTGGCTTTGGTCTATGGTGGCTTTGATGTATAGAAACTAGGACTTAATACTGATATGATTAATTTCTTTAATTATTGCGGCCGTACGCAACGAGTTTACCGATTCAAAAATTGAGCTAATAAAAAATGCTTTATATTTATACATGTAAATTTGAGTTGAAGAAGGTGAGGATTAATAACCTCCCAACGGTTATGAACGGTCACATAAGTAAAGAAAGCTAGGTCCGAACCAATGGATATTCTAGGCAAGCTACACTCTGCCATGTCAGGTATAATTCGCATAAGGTATGCCTACGCATGTTCTTGCTCGACTTAGAGAGGCACTTAATATTAACGGATATATTGAAGCTAATACATCTTCAGAAATTGCCTCCAAACTGTAAGTCTTAGAACATGTCTCCATTAGTCATGAACTGGAAAGCGATAGAAAGCATTACTGGAAACCGCCTAAGGCATGTCTAAGGCTGTATCCTGACCTACTATTAAGTGTTGTCTCAGAACTACCCATATGCGCGTGAAGTCTGTAATTTGCGACGCGATAGTGATTTATTTACATAAACAATAGTGCATGGTCGCTAAAGGGGTCTTTATAGATTTTCAAAGCAATACATGTTGCGCCAAAATGTACGATTTGCTTTAATTACGTACCAATGAGTTACGGCGCGGCTGTTTGTTTAAATTTCAGTTATCAAACCCTACAGTTCTTGTAATTATCCTTACGCAAGATGAATGTTGAAATTTATGCGCAATTATACATTTGTACGGCCATAAAAAGTATGAAATTCACTTAATTATTAAAATTGCTAAGCAAGAGCACTTATTTGACCATTTTTTCTTTCATTATCCTTCTTTACGTCTGTAATCTGCGATTGGGTAAGCGAAATACCAACGTAAGCTACCTATTTCTATTCTATTGATATCGAGACAATGGGAAATCGATTCTATCGGAAATGGTACCGAGGATTCGTACATAGAATTAGTATTTTACTGCTTCCGAACTTCTGGGTGGAATCAATTCTCGGTTTATGCGATAACCTTGAAGATATAAGAATAAAAATCAGTGTACGTAACATATTATTTTGGGTGTTTCAAAATAACATAATATTTTTTTTAAATTCCAAGTTGTTTCATGACCACGAGCCTTAGTCGAAAATACCACTTGTCTGTTTCGATGTCCCTCATTTTTTTTTCAAAATATTCAATCATTTTTATACATGATCGACAGTACCTCATCTGATATTTCAAAAAACTAAAGGTATCATCATGGAACTGCACCAAACATCATTTGAATTCAAATATATTCTCACCTTTGGAAATGGCCGGGTTCGATGCAATAAAGCATTGCGCCTTAGAAAATGAGGAAGGTAATGTTAGTATCTCAAAGATAAATTCAATAGACGCACACCCATACATATTTATTTATGATGGTATGTACGAGGGCCCGGCACGCACTTGTATTTCGTGGGCAAATTTATTGTTTGCCGATTTTGCATTACTGTGTACCGTTCGCAACACACCGTTCACAATCTGACTATTATTTCTATTCCCTGTTCAGTGATTGTGGGAAATTATGGAACATGGTATTCATTATTTACCTATTTCACCTATTTGGTATTATCATTGTTTTCAAAATATTTTCACAACAAATTGCCTATTTAAATTCGGAGACTTGTTTGCTAACAATGTCAATCGCACTATGGATGAGTTGATGTTAGCACATTTTTAGAATGGAATTATAAATTTACATACAGATAAATACAATTTAAGTGTCTGTTTGCAATTTAAAATAAACATCTTTTCACATTCACAACCAATATTAATTATGTTTCCTCTGTCTGGCCGTATGTCTGTCTATATATCTGCCTGTCTGTTCCGGCTAATCTGCAAAACAACTGGACGGATTTATACGGGACTTTCACTGACAGCTACTTACCTAAAAAACATTAGTGTTCCGCGTGCTACGCATGGAATTAAGTCTCCGCGGATGAAACCGCGTTGCTGGTTTGGAAATAAATCCATGCATTTCCTTCCAATTACAAAATAGTTAAATCACTATATTTATCCTAGGAAATGTATGTAATTTAAGTAAATTCAGTCATGAAAATTATTTCGTGAAGGTTGGAGGAAATGTAATTGAAGCATCTCTGCAACTATTTCAATAAATAAAATGTAAGCCTATACCGTCCCGCCTTCAGGAAATAAAGAAGGGTGTACATCGTAAAGTTGGATGATACACAGAGACGGCTCACAATAAAATAAAACAACCATTGTTATCGAGTTTTGAAAAACGTCGCTGTGTTTCCTATTGTGCCCTGTGCCTTAATACGTTTATTCTCGTATGTAATAAAGATGTTGCCATAACTTTGGAGGTGCTTGTGAAATGTAAAGTGATATAAGTTATAAATCAGTGGTTTCGGGTGAACATTTCAAATGAGTGCCCAATTTCAAAATGTTTTGGATAGTAGACTGGTACATTCTATGCGAATTAAAAGGTATAATTATATTCGCTCACACTTAATTCGTCTATTTTATGCTTAAATTCAAACAGTAGGCCTAAAAAGGCCACATTGGGCGAATCATCGCCATTCGTGAATCATAATATGAATTGCGCCAAAGTGAGAATTTTGTCATATCGATGATAGATCATATTCGGATCACATTATGATTTTCCAAAGTGGCCTTTTTAGACCTACTGGTAAAGGCTTTCTCTCCCTGTTTGCTGTTGCTTTTTCTTGGCTAAGGCGGTCACCCGATGGTATACATACATACATATGCTCACGCCTGTATCCCATGGGGGTAGGCAGAGACCACCGTTGGTATAGTGAAAGGTTAATACTGAAGTGGAGAAGATTTTTTTCTTCTTCTTTTTCAACCCGTAATCAATCACTGTTGAGTGCAGGTCTCCTTGTATGCACGCCACAAATTTCAGTCTTGGGCCTTCTGTGTCCAGATTTTTTTAAAGAATTATTTTATGACAATGTTATTGATTTCATGAAAAGAATCGATGCAGAAAGGTCAAACGTGTTCATTTAAATGAATACCTACCTGAAAAAATTACATGGAGACAAAATATTTCAATAATTATGTAATTTCTCGTTGACAGTCTTGATTAGTGCCTGGTTAATTGCGTTGGTGTACACATACATCACTGCCTACCCCTAACAGGCGCGAGCATATTGATATGTAAGAAGAAAATTATAGCAAACTAGTTGACCAGGTGAACTTCTTAGCACCTTTTCCTTTATGTTTTTCATCGTTTAAACCTCCTCTGCACATTCATAAAAATATCAAGATCATAATAGCCAAAATCGGTTCAGCCATTCTCAAGTTTTAACGAGACTAACCAACAGCAATTCATTTATATATATATATATATATTTAAATTAGAGCAAGATCATAGCAAAAAATCTATTTATTTATTACATTTTTACCTTAAAAGTTAATACATTTTCGTCTTACGGAAGGAAGCAATAATTAGCTCACCATGAAAAATATATTGGCCATAAACAAGCCTGTGTAAATAAACTAGTAAGCTTTATGACGTAATAAAATATGTTGAAGAAATTCTACTCATCGGCCCGACAATGTTATCCCAAATACTTGTCAGGATATACGACGCTCCACTACAAGCGATATCCATCTATTTTCATCCAAGTAATAAATGCTGTTATTGAAATCCGGATATTTTTGCACTAAAAACAAATTAAATAATTATGTTCGTACCTATATGCTTACGCCTGTATTTCCCAAAGGGGTAGGCCGAGGTATTGTAATAACAACACCCACTTTTCACTGAAGATGATTAAGTGCCAACGTGAGAGATTGTACATCTATCATCGTCATGGAACCATACGTCTTTGAATTACTCCTGAGACATGGTCAGGTTTCCTCTCGATGTTTTACTTCACCGTAAAACACGTGGTGTGAAATCACTGCACATACACATTGGTACAGGCCCCGCTGGAATTCGAACTTGCGTCGCTTGCGAAGCAGGCGACTGCTCAAACTCCACGGTCACCACGGCTCTGTGTAATGATAGAAAATGTTTTTGGTAGAAAAAGCTTATTCTCTTGTCTTATCTTGTCTATCTAATATAATGTTTAGTATCAACGAGTAGGAGACCGAAATCTCATTAATAGAATTATGATCAGTTTTCTTTACATAGATATATCACAAGGGACCACATTGACTTACATAACATCCCGCTTTAACTGAGACCACACCCTACTTTTATATATTGGGCTTTGTTATCAAACTAAACCATGAAACGTGCTTAGAAAGCCGAAGCTAGCGTTGAGTGAACGTGAAAACAATAACGAATAGCCTCATCGTTGCGGATTTTTGCATAAGTCAGAGATAAAACATGTAAGAAATGCTTTTAAAGATGCTTTCAAAATAAGAAAAGAAAGATATAAATGTACGAAAATTACGTTAGCAGCAAGATAGCAAGTACTTAACCTACCTATCTGGGTACGATTTTTTTTGCAATTATTCTCTTATCAGCAGTGTGCCTACGCGGAAAAGCTATGAAGAAGAAAAATACTATGAAAACGTATTTTTCTTCTTCTTCTTTCGAATCATCAGTTCTATGTACTGTTCTACGTAATGTTCAATTCTATACTATCGACATGATTGTCGATAGTATAGATTTGAACATTACGTAGCATTTACATAATTTCCATTAAAAGTTTACCTAATATAAATTATTATATAGTATAATTATATAAATATAAAGTAAGACCGTTTTGAGTAGGCATAAATATAAGATAAATAAGATATAAGATAGTAATGTAAAGTATATAAGATCGAATGGAGAAACCCTCGTCCCTTTTTTAAGTCGTCTAAAAATTTGTGTCATTGCGTCTAAAAGTATGTCGACTTAAATCCCAAATAACTTAGTTATGTAATAAGAAATGGGAGTCCTTAAAAGACAATATCATTTTTGAATGTAATATCTGTCCCAGGGGATCCAGACACGACGTCGCATTCTGATGTTCCTACCTCAGTTCCTACATTTGGAGAATATTAATGTTGGTGCTTGTCTCTTGAAGAATATTTCTGCGACATTCTAAAAGACTGCAATTTGTGAAGTGTTTTATTCTTCAAAATATTCCTTATTTTGATAAATAAGTACATCATTATAAAATTGTTAGACAGCTCTGGTTATTTTGTTTATTTTATATTATACAAGTGCCTAAAACGATTATCTATATTTCCTATGGAATTTTTGTAAGAGTAGGTAACAACTGGCACCGATAGGTACTACCTTCTACTGTTTAATATTGTTTATCTTATATTTTATTATTAACTGAATAATAATTACCAAAAACCTATTTGATGTATCGTAAAATAAACCTGTGGCGTCGTCGCCAGTAAAAGTATATAGCACAAACGCGTCTAATAAACTTTACGCGCTCGGATGGTAATGCTTACTATGATGGATATAGTAATTGATAACAAAATAGGAAAAAAGACGAGTTCATAGAATCGTCTAGATTCAAAAGAAGTATGTTGTAAATACTTTGTAGAGTGCACGTGAGTGGAAGTGTCGATAAGGCGCGTTCAAGGACGACTAGCACCTATAATCAGTTTAGTATTATTTTTCAGAAAAGGACTAATTTGGAGCTCTAGATACAGAAGGAAGTGTGAATAAGAAAAGGTGCGTCCATGAGGACGGTAAGAAAAAATATGCAAATTTGTGAAAAACAATTGGTCTTCAGTAGTACCTAGTGGTATGTCTACAGGTGTAAGCATGTATGTGTGCATATACAACTTTACAGACATTATATTTAAACAAAATCGTAGCCACCTGTCGCTAGCACCAACATAGCAACGTCGTTTATACCTGACCTGACATATCAATACGAACTTAGCCATTATTTGCAATTCAATTCATGCAAAATCGCGTCGAAATTTGCGCCATGGTAGCTAGTAAATGTAAATAGGTAGCGCATTGCTAATGCCTCGAAAGACAAGCTCTAGAGCTCACTTAGTTCGCATTTAGCGGCCCTAGGCCACCAGGGCTCTGAGGTTAGGTTCTTAATTAGCCATCGCTCGCAGCTGACCGCTCGGAAGTGAGATCTAGGTACACTCATGCAAAATTCACTGGCAGCTAAGCCATTACAATGTAACCTTTACATCAATAAATTAAGGTTCCAATTAACTGCATCGGTAAAGTTGTGCATCGGGTGTGATTGGACGATGGGTGACATTTACGTAGTGCGTAGTCCAATGTACGGCTTAGATTAAGATCTTGTTGATATCCTATTACCTATCTAGGTGCCAGACTTACGTTCAATTTGACTGATATACTGAAATTAGCTAAGCATAGGTATTCATTTACACCTTAGATGGATATAAAAAAAGAAATATTAAGTTTTAATAGACTGGCCATTAAAAACGGCTATTGAAGAAACTCACATCAAAACAATTTTAAAACGTGTTTATAAATCATATTTTAAGCTTTAAGCTGACAAAGACATATTGCCTCATCATCATTTCGTGTCTAATACAAATATTCTCATACACAAGTGTTCATAAATCGTGAATGAAACATCAAATGCACTTTCGTTCATAATTACTAAACAATGCGAGCAAAATTTATGCTCGAACGAAATCGCTATGAGTTACTGTGTGTCGCACTACGCGTCAGCGACTAACAATGCTATGTTTATTATCTTTTTGCTTGTGATTTATTACTTCTTTATTATTTTCCATACTGTGTTGGATGACTTTGTTGCATTTCTGGTTTAATTAGGAGAACTGACACTGATGTTGACAGAACATTAATGGAATACTCACTACATCATTCCGCGCGTAGTATTAATACAATTTATGAACCAATTAAAATCACTAGAATTCATCTAAATGTTATTACCAATATCTGCAAATTGATGTGAAAAACCCTATAAGCCGAACAAAGTTTTGTTTATTCCATTCATTTCTTTAGCTTATAAGTTAGGTATAATTCCTGATAGAAAAATACTTTTTTGGATGGCAAAGTAACTAAATCGATTTTCAAAATGTAAAGATACCTTCCTTATGCCTACAATGTCCCTAAAATTAGCAAAATCCAACTTAATAGACATTTCAATGAATCAAAACTGTCTTATTCCAAATTTATAATATTCACTTTGTGATTTATTTTTGTAAGAAGCTCATTTATTTTTAAGGAGCTTAGATGCTACATTATAATCACAAAAACATTTTAATACCCAATCTATTTTCATTCTGCGTCGTTCGTCTAGATTATTATAAAGTAAGTAATTACATTTTTTTATATCAATATATTAAAACAAGTCTATTGATTTCTTTGGGACATAAAACGTGTCGTAATTTAAGTGAGTTTTTACTTCATATAGCCACAGCATCAATCATATTTTTTGATGCAAGATGAAGGAAATGAATTATGCTCCGAGCGAGCAGCGGCTCGCGTGAAAAAATGTGTGAAAAATTACCTCGATTATTTCTAATGACGGAATGATGTTACATGCTTTCGATAGTCAACATTGCATGAGAAAAAGCTATATCACTTTGTCTTTTTCCCCTCACATTAGAAGGTTTGTTTACTCTATGGCTTGAACAATACAATTTGAAATTAACGAAATTACCCATAAATTAAACAATATGTGTAGAGTTGTTTCAAAGAGATATATCTTATTAGGTCATATATATATATATATATATATGACCTAATATATATATATATATATATATATATATATATATAAAAATAATTAAGCATCAGTGCCATGTTAATCTCGAAAACGTTCTTGAAATACCAATAGAGAGTAGAAAATAGTTATAATGTTTGGAATGCTTATAAAAATCTTTACAATAGCTGTAGTCGAAAAGTTAATTGGAACAGTGCTAATTAGCATCGAGTGATCCGGATTGGAAGCAAAGCCAATACTAATAAACAAGGAGATAAAGGGCGGCCTATAAACGCACGAATAAATATTGGATCGTACTAATTATCATAAACGTACATCCTTGGTTTCGTGGGGCCATTAAAGAAGATCTGTCATTAAGGAGCAGGTTCGATAAGCTGAGCGTACGCCAAATGCCACCCACAGTGTAACTTCAACAAACTTGTAAACTGTAAATTATACTACTTTTAAACATCCCGGGAAACCAGCAATTTCCCCATCACATGTTTTTATCACTTAAGTATACATATTAATGCGCAATTTATTTAAACTCTTGTAAGTTTTACCGCTAAGTAACATTTTTATTGCACGGTAATTTCTGTAATCTTTTCGTAATGTAATTTAATTATGTTCTAGCTAAATATTCAATGAAATTCAATTTGTTTTAATTGCGAGCAGTTTTTATCACGTTAGTACATCTAATGCATTTACTGGATACTTTTAATTATTACGTTTCTAAACTATTTTCAATTAAAAGAGGCATATATGAACTATTATCATAATAAATGAAAGAAAAAAAAATACCAAATTAAGTACATTCACAAAACATAAACCACTTTAAAATGTTATTATATCAATGTGGAATCAAGCATAGGCTTGGTTTGGTCTGCCTAGTAATCAGCGGTTATCATGTTCGTAGAAAAGAAAATTGAAAGTATTTGTAGATTAAGATGATTATAATTATGTAAACATTAACATCTCGCTAAATCTCTCGTTCGATTTGCTGGTGTTGCGTTCCAGCTGTGAGTAAAATATTCAGAAAAACCTATGAATATTCGAAGCTCCTCGCGATTTGAAGTCCTCCACTAAAGAGCATAGATTACGACGCTTCACAAAGTCTGCGATAAGAAAAAGTAATGTGCAAAAGTTAAAGCATAAATTTCGTACGAAGCGTCTGGTTTCGTCTCGATCCAATCCAGAAGATTATCCCACTTCGACAGTTCGACACAAGTTTTTCTCTTGAACTCCAAATTATGCATTGCCCTTTCTTGCTTCAGTACCTTTTATTTGCTAAAATATTATTGCTTAAAACATAGATATGGAACTAATTCAACAACACATCAAGCACTTCTTGTCGACAGATGTTTATGTTGTAGCAGAGTTGTGTTCTATCTCGCTTAACTTCTTTTGTGGGACACATGTATCGCAGGTGAACTGTGAATGTACTCAGGTATCTATTTCATTACCCGCACTACTTAGTTATTTATGTTGTTTTGCATGCTCATGCTAGAATTGTGTAGTATCATTTATTTTTTTGTATAATTCGATTTTTTTTAACCTTTATGATAACACTCATGATTCAACGGTTTTTATTAAATAAACATAAAAAAATTACAGCATTATATTGCCTACATGCAATGTAGGTTTCATATCTACAACCAGAGCCTGGACATTGATATTTGCTGTAAGCAAAGACAATTTTGTTTCTATTGGATCGATCCTCCTTTTATCAATGAGGTAGATACAAAATACAAATTGAAGACCTTTATAAAATCATAACAATGTAGTAGTAATGAGAACCTTAATTATATTCTATTCTAGCCTATATTGTTGGACGAGAACACTCTCACAACTATCCTGCCTAGGGGCCTACAATCATCGTTATAGCATGAACGTTTTTCTAACTTCTGAGCTATGACGTTTAATTTTGGTATCACAAAATGAGAGTCCATTTAGAGAGAATATTTGTCATGCCGCAAACATGTTGATGCCCAGCCCTGCTACGTTATTCACTAGGGTTTCTCAGCGTCAAACTCGACGACGAGCATTGGTTTCAGTCATAGAAAATGTATACATAATACATAGAGGATAAGGTTCAATTTCGTTCGTTCAGTTCAAAACCGACACTCGAAGACGAGTGCGGCGCTGAGAAACCTTAGTGATTAACGCGGCTGTTCAATTACAGCTTAGCTGCTGTCTGGGTGATGAACCTCCAATATCGATATTTTTTTTGGTAAACAGCACTTTGCTTTAAACAAGAAACATAAATGCATACTTATCTCGAATGTTTTCAATCGGTTTAGTTAAATCTTTACGCAGAAATGCACATTGAATTCTTCTTTAATTATTTTTAAGACTACAGGTGCTTAAGCACGAACATAAAGTGAGTAAGCTGGAAAAAATATTGCAATATTTACATACAAAATGGTTGGTTCTTGCTGCCAGTTCGGTAAATAATTATTGAAATTACGAACCACTTAAGTCGAAATACTTAATTTTTATTCAACACAAAACATTTTCTTAAACTCAATTACGAAACTAAACTTGCTATTTCAAATAAATTTGATAATAACTTACTTTACAGTACAATGAATATTAGCGACTTGAAATAGATTTGCATAAAATGACATTCTATTATCATAACGTATACAATTAAAACTCCAGACTCACTGAGACTTTTTTGTGATTTGGTGAGGTTAATATAAGAAATAGTTTTCCGAAATTCTACTCTTAAGAAGTTAAATTGGGGTTGAAAATTTGCATGTAGAATGTTACTACCAAGCAAGCAAAGCTATCTATTTAATAAGTTAAATAATAATCTTTAATATGTACCGTATTATTGGTACGAGGTCGCCAGATCTCCAAGGTGTATCTCCAGGAATACATATCCTATTTTGACAGACACTGCACTATTCCTAGTAATAATTGCTAGGGGTTATTAATTCCACGCAAACTGAGGCGTGGGCAGCATAACAAAATAAAAGGTAACAGAAGAGCGGCTTCTT
Organism: Watsonalla binaria; assembly: GCA_929442735.1. Classification (NCBI taxonomy): domain Eukaryota; kingdom Metazoa; phylum Arthropoda; class Insecta; order Lepidoptera; family Drepanidae; genus Watsonalla; species Watsonalla binaria. The sequence goes on from OV838930.1 coordinate 5,195,445, forward strand.
TAATTTGAAGAGACGCATAGCCAATCAATGATCCCCGCTATATGTCGGGTTTATTCCAGAAAGTAATAAGTATAAGGAGGCGCTGGTGATTGTCAGCGTGTATTCTGTTCCCGCTAGTATGTCAAAGCAGGCCTTCTGTGTGTTTTTATTTTATATTAGAAGCTAGATTAATATGACTTTATCGCGCTCAGTTTATCTACTTTGATAAAATCAATTCCAGATGATGTCTAGGAGCTGAGGTTAATAACAGTGATCTGATACGGCTCTTGGTTTTGCTCTAGGTTTTACGTGAATTTTGCAGCTTTATTTACTTTGAGTAACTTATAAATTAAATAAGGTTAAGTTACTTTGGACGGTACTAAGTCTGTTTAACTGAATGGATTTCAAATCCATCTAACTATTTAGATCCAAAGTTACATTCAACTAACATTCTTAATAAGTTCCCTACTCAATAAAATATCAGATAAAGATGCCTAACGATCGTCATAAATTTAAGATTCAAGATACGTAAAAAGGAGAAAAAAGATTTCATTGCAGAATATCGCCTCGAATCGCGCCACGATTTCGACCCAACATCGATCGACCGACAATTAAGATCGGTGGTGTAGGTAAGGATTTTAGCTGTGACGGGCTTTTTAAAAAGCAATAGCCGTAAACGCTCTTGGTGTTTTAAAATTGCAGTGTACGCTTTACATTTTGTCTCCGTGAGTTTTAATTAAAATTTCGTAAATGCGAATAATTTTTGATTAAAATGCCTTTGGGCGAACCGTTCGTCTAACGTTCATTTTGCATGAGCCGTTTGAATATATTAAAACAGGCATTTTTTCGATGTTTTTTGTCAGCTGTTTTTTTAATAATTATATGAACTTCAGAAGTACGAAGGTAAAAAATGTTGAAGATGTGAATATTGGCATGTTTGAACATACATATACTCACGCCTGTATTCCCCGAATAACAACACTCACTTTTCACCTGGGGTGATTTTATTTCCTTCCCAAAGTACTCACCTATGTTTTGAAGAAACTTAAAAAATCTTGAACAATCAATCCAATTTTGAACACAATCTCCTCATAAACAATCAGCAATCTTAGACGTATGTTATTAGTCTGTATGCAACGCCATAAAAAGTTCACCTTTACTCATTCCAACTCTGGATCTACAGCTGAATTTTGACAAGCTACTGACATGACATGATAGGTGTGGCCTATAGACAAATGCGATCGTATCAACTACATATTTCGTGATATGTCTTAATGATTGATTGCATATTCATGCGAAGATCCTACATATTATAAAGTAGCACAAACAAACTAGAAAAAGAGGACAATATATCAAAATATATTTATTTTATGAACGCGTACTAATAAATTGAACGAGAAGTTAATTAACTAACTAAAAGTACTTACAAAAACACACACATATACAGGTATTTTGGATTTTTTTAGGTGTAGTTATTTTTAGAGTCAGAGCCAGTTCTTAAATAAATGATGGTGATTTTTAGAAGCGATTATAATATAATCGTATACCCTCCATGTACTGCTACTAGGCTAAACATAGAGCTAATCATTCGGAAATGTACATAAGTATGTTCATACATACACACTACATTCCTAACGTAGGTACTTCATTCGTTTCATTCAAACACATGAATCTCTTTATACATATACTTCGACTGTTGGGTGTTATTGATATAGGTAATTGATGTGACCTATCCGACGCGCTTCACATTTATATTATTGAGTAATTGAAAGAGTTACAAAAACACTGACCTCCTCTATCTATATCTACCGAGAGTCATGCGCGCGCACGATTTATAATTACAATTTAGTCTTTTGTCGGTCGACTTCAGTCACATAATAAAATATAAGCTTCCTGCAAGCAGTAAGGAATCTAGGAATTCCACGTTCACAAGCACAGACGCGAGCATCTACGATGATTAGAGGCCATTAATACCCAGGCGTAATGTTAGTAATGATTTACGTGTTTTAGCGACATTTTTCTGAACTTCAAATCGATTAATCGACTTTATTTTGACAGTAAATAAAGGAGTGCATTTCGAGTACTTTAAGAGTGACAACCTTCACGCACGATGGAACAAACGTACTGAATTCAAAAAAATGGTCTGTATTCCATACTGCTTTTATTTATACTGTGTCTGACTGCAAAAAATAACTAAAGTAAAATTTATATAGTAGTAGGTAAGTGGCTTTAGTTAAAGTAGCGTGCATAAAATATATGACCATGTTTAATTACATATTTCAATTGAACGCTTATTTTGGTAGTTATGTCTCACTTCTTACTCTCTTCTAGGTTTTAATTGCACTAGGGATTCATTCATTCAGTATATGAATGCTTACATGTTAATGATTAGCTTCATGGAAGTAATATATACAGCTGACTGATACAAACTGCTACCTGGGGCCCACTATTACCGCTATAGCAGTGTCGTCAAACTTCTTAGCTTAATATGCTAGAGCGTAAACAGATGTCGGTAGGCCTCTGATCTTGGATTTTTTTGCAATTGGTACATTGGATTTGTCTCTTTGAAGCGACTTGGATTATCCCAGTAAAGAGTCTAGCCATTACAGCACCTAAAGCAGAATACATAATCCATGCCATATTATATTTGCATTCTTATCTTGACTAATAAATCGCTTAGTGGTCGGGCATCAAAAGTACCTATAGCTGGGCGTGAGTGAGTAATTTCCTCCGATTTATGTATAAGTGTGTATCTGTACCTGGTCCTGCCTCATTACAGGTTGACGTTGAATGATGATCAGGGACCGAAGAAAAATGCTGTTTAACCCTCCAACGTTTATGATTTAATTCCTATTAGCAAAAAGTGCGACGAATCGGGGTTCAGTGGCCGTGTTCGGCGCATCATAATTTTAGGGTTGTGTGTGATAGTGTTTTGTTTTAATTTGTTACGCTCTGTTTTGTTTCGGGCCGCGAGAGGATACTACCTGCTCTCAAATTAATGCGCTCGTAGTAAATGTGATATAGAGTTATTACATGTGTGAGAATTTTGATTATAATTCAGTTTAATTTAAGCAAACCTATGAAAGTATTTCCTCGACATAGTGATTTCGCACCTACTTTCAGATGCGCGAGTGACCTTTCTGCTATTGCAAGTTACGTTCGTTGCTTAAACTAGCCACTTACCATCAGCTAAATTGCATTCTCCTATGTCACTGCGGAAGCAGAACATACAAAAATCGGCAAATAAAATATCAAAATGAGTAAGTAGATACTATCGCCAATTTCCCAATCACATAGTCGGACATTTTCTGGCAAAACGAAAACAATAAAAGTGAGTCGTTTGCAGTCTGCTCCCAGGAAACGGATGTTAGTCGTCAGCTCGTCACATCCGGTATCGGCGAGGCTCTATGCCAACAGCTCCCGATACGGAACTGACAATTTTGAAAACAAAAGACAAAAATAAATCCCGATATGATAATTCCTCGGTGTTTAGATTAATCGATTTAAATTAATTCGTATATTATATAACTCTAACTGTGGCCCGTTGTTTCACCTGCGTGACTAAGTTTAATGCTTTATTTTGCGGAACCATAATTGTTTAATAAATTCACCTAGTTTATTCCTGGAAGCAGCAGCTATCTTCCATTGAAAGTACCGTTGAAATCGATTCAGCCTACTTCAGGGAATAGCTGGAACAAACAGACTTATTTTGTTGTTACCGAATACACTTTCATATGCATTTAGTGAACTGGATAGTATAGATTCGATTTATTAGTAGTTACCAGTTAGACCCCGAAATAATTAAAGGATTCACTTTTTTTATTAGGATCATAGAGTTCTTAATATTATAGAATTTACCTGTTTATTAAAATAAGTATATTAGTAACTGTATCAAAGTAACTATTTTGGTGTTGGAAAAAATATTTAAAAATGTTGACTATATGTCACATCGCAATCATTTGTGTTTAAAAGTTCTTAAGCAACCGCCGTTGCATACAGGGTGTAAATTAATTCGATCAGATAAAATCATATGATAGATAACACCTCAGTAATGCCATCGTTCGCGATACACATATATAGGGATATTTTCACAAAACAGGTCACGTATTAAATGAGAATATTCGGGCGAGCCTCCGACTTATTTATCATTCTCCTCAGAGCTACACCCCATGAATTTTATACAAGATTGAACGATTTAGTGAACGAAATTGATGGTACATCTATTCAACAGTGTCAGCGTTTGATTGAACAATGCCGAAATATTACTCGTATAAATGCTTAGTACCTACTTGAGGCGCGGTAGCATATTGTTAGGTCTTCAGTGATTAAGTATAGCTTTTGACACGTTTAACCTTACTTTTTTAACGTGACTCAAAATGTATTGATACTTTTTCGGAGGCGGGTTGTAGTTGAATGCCAAAGATCTACACTACTACACATTTTGAGTCAGTAATACGCAAGGTCAAGAAACGACGTATGAAAACTTCCTGAGCAATAGACATCGTGATTTAGTGAAAGTGCTAGGGCAACTTATTGACGGGTAAAGTTGCATTAGTTACTATTAAGTAGGTATATAAATCGACACAATATAATATTCCATGCAAAGAAAAAGTGATATCAAATCGATCAAGATATTGCATAGTACTTACACATGTTTTTTAAGACTTAAATATAGGTATAAAGACTAAGAATATTCTCATTTTACTAAAAAATAACAATTGTAGGCAATCATGTGCATATGTCAAAAATATAAAAAATAAGTAATTAAATACGCCATCCCAAATTTACTTGAAATTTAAACATATAAACCGTTCAATTGTGTATTGTAGCTAAAGTGTTTTAAATGTCCATAAAACACTGTTATATTTTATGGGTATTTAAAATCAATTTAAAATCCAAATATCATATTAACATATTCTGTGCTTAAGTACCTCGTCCGTTTTATCACCACCGCAACATTCGCATCGTAAAAAAGAGTCGTCAAAATTCACTGAACAAGAAAGAGCGACGATATAATACATTTGGGAATAATACCTAACTCCTTTTAGTTTCATGTCTAAGAGCTCTCATTGTAGAGCCTCTGAATAGATCGACTTTTTCTCAATTGCAGACGTCCAATGCCGTATCTACCATTTGCGGGTACAAATCTTATTTATTGGAACACCTAGTCGCTGAAAACCGATCCCTTGTGTCCGCAAGTACGCTTAGCCTCATTGAGGTATATAGTATGAGGTATATTGAGGTTAATCTTAGAGGTATGTACATTGTATGGGACAGGACACCTCTGAACTGCTGTGTGTTGATAAAATGCTCAGCTGAAGGGGGCCGATCAATCCCGATTCCCAACCTATTGTACGCGATACAAAGTCCTTTTCATTCTGCAAGGGTACCTATTTGCTCTTTGTGCGGATTTATACTACACATTTTTGTATTGAAGAAGATAATATTTTCTGTTTCTCTGTATTCTATTTTTGAAACAATTTATTCATAAAGCCTTTCAATCTTAATCTTAATATTACCAACTAGGTAGCTATCGTTGCTGATCATTAAATAGCAACTTACAACCAGTAGTAGGAACGGTTACCCCCTAGGCAATACCTAATTATCTACATGTCTTAGGATTACATTAAGCTGTCAATTCCATTTCCCTCTTGGAAGCTCGTTTCTTCACAATTCTAAGAGTAAAGTTGTTTGAAAAAAATGCAGTCAAGGAAAGTTAAAATTAATTAAGAAAATAAAAGATTCATGGCTGAGTAAGTACGTAATAATGATTTGAGTTGATGAAGGCTTAACTGGCCTTTTGATGGATAATTAAAATTATAAATATGTATTTACATAACCAATACCAAAAAATAAAAAATAATAATTAATGTTTTACTTGACTGGCTAAATGGTATAGCTCGACAACTCGACATCGACGAATAATGATGATCACAAATACGTAATGATGAAATTATAAAAGTTTAAGCTATAATTGAATAGTAAAATAGTACTTAGTGATTAATGTCAATATCATCATTCTCTGATCTTTTAAAAATATATTTGCGTAATGGAGGTTAAACTATTAAGGTATTTACATTTAATCTGATAAATAAATGCTTTTCTCACAAGTCAACCTACCCAAAAATACCTTAAGTACTGCGGAAAGGTGTTAAAGTAAAAATAATGTAATCTTATGTTATTTTAAATATAGCGGCACATACACAAATAACATTACTGACAATATAAATAATATAAAAAATATACTTATTATATACCGTGCTGGCCTTGGGGTTTGACCATTCGCAAATTTCGTATCCCCACGGGAAGGAAAACACCGTGAGGAAACCTGCATATGTCTGAGAACTAATTCAAAGACGTATAGTATAATGCCTGAGATGGCGATGGACGCACCATCTGTCACGTTGGCACTTAATCATATTCGGTGAAATGTGGGTGTTATTGTCATGGTATCTCTGCTTACCCCTTCGGGGAACCTTCTGGGATGGCGTGAGCATAGCATATACCAAAATGCACTTTATTGCCAATATTATTAAGGGTATGTGGCCAGCCGTCGTCAGCCTAACAAGTAATGAACTTATCATAGTAGGTGTTATCTTATAGAAAACACATTAATATATAATAATATTTTTTTAAAGAGGAAAGAATTTGTATGTATGTAAGTATGTTTGTATTGAATAGGCTCCGAAGCGACAGGACCGATTAGAAACATTCTTGCAGCAATAGATAGCTACATTCTCAGCGAGTAACATAAGCTATATTTTATCCCTGTACTCCCACGGGAACGAGAACTACGCGGGTGAAACCGCGTGAAGTCCGCTAGTGCTCTATAAACTAAAGGGCGTATGAATAACAATAAGGCAACTGTCATACTCGTAATGTCAGTTGTGAAGTTTAAGCTACATCGTTTCCATGTCGCTCGCATCCCATGTCGAAGTAAGATAAATTCTCCAAGTTTTGTGTGAGTTTGATAAGTAGCTAAGTTGCCGTGTTATCTCCATACATTTACCTAATAACGTTCTATTAACCGTTCGTTTTGTACCAAACTTGAACTATTAGGTAAGTATTTGCATAATATAACAATTTTAGAGAAACTTCCGGCTTTGATAAATGCAGGATGTAAATTTATGGCATTTCCGTGGTTGACTTTTGACTTTATAACATTGTGGTATACATTTTCATGCAGAAAAAACAGGTTATCATTAGTTTAAACTGGTTTCAGGCAGTGCTTTCACTACATTAGTAATTCAATTCTTTTTACGGCGGACCTACCATTTCTTTTTATACCGTTAATTAAACGACAAATCAAAGAAGCTTAATACGCGCTGCTGAAACGATCATAGTTGGCCTCCTTTATTTGCCGAAAAAATATTTTCTTGGCGCTACTTAACTACTAATTTCTAAAATGTATTTTACCCAGCAGTAGTTACACGACTGGTCAGTATTCTATTTTCTTATTATAAATCTGTGCAGTCCTAATTGACTGACTTATATACGCACAGCCTAAATCGCTGGTCCTAGGGCATGACAATTATTCTTGGTACATAAAAAAAATATTTGTAACCATTAAGTGATGCAACTCAACAGGACGTGTAGAGATGAGCACTACCTCACCTGTCAAGCAGATTCGCATAAATATAAAAGTGAATGATGTTCTTGGTGAGACCGTCAGTGCTCTGAGCAAAGCAATTAATTATAATTTTAATTGAACACGTCGAGAGATAGCTTATGCGGAAAAGCAATCCTTGCTTTTATATGAATTACTGCGGTTTTTAATACTCTATTGTATTTATCGAATAGAATCCTGAGTTACTTTGCGGAACTCCATGTTAATGTATACAATGGTACAATACTTTATTCTGCTGTAATAAATATACAAATAAAATGGTTATCTTAATGAGGTGCAGTCCAGTATGCGCTGGGTAACCACCAGCCTTCGGACTTCGCCTGATCTGCCTGCAACATACCTTTGCTGCCTTCACCAAGTGTAGACCATGTACTTACACCGTATCGTCTTCATCTGGTAGATTTGTAGACCGTTCACCAATTCAGACTATACTCTGAGGCTTAGTTTCAGAATGGTTTATAGCGCACACTGGATTATACTTAATTAAGGTGACTATGTTATGGGTAACACTTATTTTTTTCTATAACGCTATTGTATATATCGGGAAATATCAATAATAGTGAAATTATAATTTTCACTAAACGAAAAGAAATTATCGATGGACTCACCATCTGTCACGTTGGCACTTAATCACCTTCGGTGGAAAGTGGGTGTTGTGGTTACAACACCTCTGCCTACCCCTTCGGGGATTATAGGCGTGAGCATATATGTACAAGAAATTATACACAATATATTACCTGTTGATCATCAATCGTCTGTACTTGGTTTAAACTTTGGATTACGTAAGGATGGCATCGCTCAGAGTTACATCAAAAAACTCTTTCAAAAAAAGTATTTCTCAATCTCCATCAATGAGAAAATCTTTCGGATGTGACTTTCAGATGTGAGTCTTAAAGCTTATCTTGTAACAAATCTGCTTACCCCTTCGGAGACTCGTTTAAAAATGAGCTGATTTTATTTAGAACTTCAATCTTAACTGTCGTGTTTAATAAAACAATTACCCCACAAAAGTATCATCGAATAAATCAATACAATAACGCAGTAATAAGCAAAGCTTTGTCACTTGTTCAAGTGGCATTCATTCGTAAAATATCACCCACAGACCATAATTCAAGTTTATCTTTATTATGCTCTCAGTAAAAGAACTTTAATTGAAGCCACATGTTAGGATCGTGTGAGTCTCCGCCGACAACCGCGCCACACATTTGGGGGCGGAATGATTTTGTCAAGAGAACTGCATTGTACTTATGAACAAAAATAGCTCCGTCGTGACTCTTTAAAGATGACACATTTAAAGTAAAACAAGTGTTAATTTTATTTTCTTAATTACCTTTAATGTATCACCATGCGTTTGGTTTAAATCGCACGTAACGTAATAGGGGGCAAGCTTTTTTTCCACTAACCAGGCACTAATCCCGACTCCGGACTGCTTCTGAGAAATAACTGAGGGAAAACTCAATATAATTTTACCCAACCCCGGGATCAAGCCCAGGACCTCGCATACCCCAGTAGAACAAGCGTCCTTTATGTCGTAGTCAGATATTTTTCGCTTACAATAAAATATAAAAATTCTGTATTAAAATTTACAAAATTAAAGTAATGTCTATGCATCAATCGATCTAGAAATTCATTCCCAAAACAGAATAATGAGACAGGAAGTTTCTTATGTCTTATGTCTTGACACTAAAAAAAGAGTTGTAAATTTTATATCACCCTTTATAGTTTAAGTAACGGAAGTTGGAAGTGTAAAGGAAATAGAAATAAATCCACCACAGATGGTAAAGTCATTCACACCCCGTTAAAGTATACGAGATCGTTATTAATTTGTTTCGATATAAACAGAATTAGGAACTCATAACTTTGAAATAACGTCCTATTGCATAATGTTAACGTGTAAAACGAATGAGTGTGATATCACCTTTTATGGTAAATACTTCTGATATTCAACCGTCTTCAAAAAAGGAGAGGTTTATGTTCAATGCATTTTTTTTACTATAATATGGGGGATAAAATATCTTAACTTTGGTCTAAATACATACATGTATATGCTCACGCTTATTCCCCGAAGAGCTAGGCAGAGGTGTTGTAGTAACAACAACCACTTTTCACCGAAGATGATTAAGTGCCAACCTAACAGATGGTGAGTCTATAGCGTCTCAGGCACTATATTTACATACGTAATAATACTCTTTGATTAATAATTTCGGATGTGTAACATTTAGTGCAACCAAACGAGTAGCGGCTGAGTTCACCGACGAGCCGTGCATCTTTCTCTTTCGCGCAGGCGCATAGCGAATGAATCTATCTCTATCACCCAGTGTTTGATTTGATACTGCTAAAATGAATTGCATTGAGTGTAATAACAAAATAGATGCAGCGGAGCTGTTAAAATGTATTGGATGCAAGGCAAGACATCACTATAAATGTGGAAATATCACTACAAATGCTTTTAAGGAGGGTCAGGCGCACATTAAACGTACCTTCAAATGCAAAGAATGTATTAACATTACTCAGCGGGTACGTGTAACCGATGATACGCCGGTTCGTGGGGCTAGTAGTACCTTGAACAAGGAGGTGTCTAGTCAACCTCTTCAGGCTGGTACTATACAGGGGGGATCTAGGCTATGTTCTTGCGGGGAGAATAATATTGTAATGGATATAATGGATAAAGTAAATGATACCATACACACCAAATTAAGTATTTTTGAGAGCAAACTTATCGAGGAGATTAAAGTAAATGTAACTATTTTAACATTGGAGAACAACAGATTGAGACAAGAATTGAAAGAAGCCCAGGATAAATGTATCTCTTTTGAAAAAGAAGTGAAGGACCTAAAAAATGATAAGTTAAATAGCCAAGCCAAGGGAAGACGCACTAATCGCTTAGCCGATAAGAACGTAGATTCCTACCCTGGTAGTCAGGCATCATTGAAGGCTATGCCAGTGATCACTGAAAGCCAATCTTCCCCGGCGGCCGCTGATATTAACAATATCATCGAGTTCGGTAGTGGACAGCTGCAAGGTCAACGACCGATGGCAAATCGTAGCTACGCGGCAGCCGTGGCCACTAAAGAGGCGGGTAAGGAAGATATTGAATCTTCACATATCGAAATGGGTCATGGTACATGGACGGATGTCAGAAGTAACAATAAGAAAACCACAATAAAAAAAGGGGGTAATACATCTACTGTGTCTCTCAAAGCAGTTGAACGTATGAAATATTTACATGTATGGCGATTGGAGAAAAGTACAAATGAGGACGAACTAAAGGAGTATTTAAAGGGTGTGCTAGGGAAAGATTGTGAAATTATTGTTGAAAAATTGAAACCAAAATTCGAACGGCAATATGCTTCATTTAAAGTAGGAGTTGCTGAAAGTAATTATGATAGAATCTATTGCCCGGATGCATGGCCACTGAATGTGGAGTACAATGAATGGGTTTGGTTTCGTCGCAAACCAGTCCCAATCGAACAGTAAGCCCGTTAGAAGCGTAAATATATTGTACCAGAATGTCAGAGGGCTCAGAACTAAAACTGCGCAATTTTTATCACTTCTCGAATCATCAGGATCTGACATATTCGCGGTCACTGAAAGTGGACTAAATGATACAATTCATAACGCAGAATTTGTTTTACCCGGATACCAAGTATTGCGATGTGATCGAATGGACGGGCGTAAGCATGGTGGAGTATTTTTAGTGGCCACACCGCAATACGAGCTGCGACGAGTGTCGATAGAAGGTAACTTAGACATAGACAAACACAGCTTCGAACTAATTTGTGCAGCAGTGTATAAACGAGAAAGATATTTATTTACATGTGTTACAGTTTATATTCCACCGCAGACAGATGATAATGAATATATGTTAATGTTTAGTTTATTAGAAGATATATGTGTTAAGTATAAAAATAAAGTTGTCGTATTAGGTGATTTTAATTTATTTTCGTGCAATAGTAATGTTAGTAACTATTTTAATTTTTTAATGGCCTTTTGTGAAGTCATTCAATGTAATTCAGTGCCCAATTGTAACGGTAGGCAATTGGACTTGGTGTTGAGCGCGTTCAGCAACATGAGTGTAAGTGCAGCGGACGAGGGCGTCCAACCGGTGGACGAGTATCATCCACCGCTCTGTGTCACTATCAACATCTGTGGTCCGACGTCGCCTGCGCACTCTCTGTCACCTAGTGACCCCACATTCACTTACACGCATCTTCACGCATTCAGAAACCAGTGGAACTTTAATAAAGCTGATTTTACTCGTTTATATGATTTGTTATCTATAATAGATTGGTCGGAGATGTATACCCTTAAGGACCCGGAGGTAGTTTTAAGTATTTTTTATGATAAAATATATAGTGTGATCGACGAGTGCGTTCCTAAAAAGCGGACGGTTTCTAAAAATACGAGATATATATACCCGGTATGGTACACGGCTGATATTATTAGAGATATTGAACTGAAACATAAATTGCATAAAGTATATAAATCTACTAAGTTAAGCCATGATTATGTTGCGTTCGCACGATGTAGGGCCAGAGTAAAAACGGAAACTGCTCTTGCATATGATAGGTATAGATGCCGCGTACAAAGTCATCTAGCCCAGGATCCTCGTGCGTTCTGGCAATATATGAGGTCCAGAAAAGGTAACCAGGGTAGGAGGAGGTTACAAAAGGATGGACGTGCTCTATCGGAAGCAGAATGTGCGAGTGAATTTGCGCGATTTTTCCAGTCTGTATATAGCCCGGAGCCGGCAATACTTAGCGTAGCCGCGGCGAGCGCGTCGGCGACGAGTCTGCCCGGCGCGAGGGTGCAGCTGGCCCCGCTCGCCGCGGATGATGTGCGTCGCGCGCTCTCTAGCTTGCGGCCGAGCCGTGCCGCGGGACCGGATGGTATACCAGCATATGTTTTTAGGGACTGTCGCGCGGTATTAGTTGAACCATTGCTGCATTTATGTAATTTATACATTAAGACAGCAACCTTTCCCGAAAGTTGGAAACTCTCTAGAGTTGTGCCCGTACCCAAAGGAAGTGGGGGCTCGGAACCTAGTGACAGTAGACCAGTTGCAGTTCTGTGCACTCCAGCTAAGGTGTTTGAGGCGACTATTCATAGCAGTTTACAGTCGCAGGTGAGTAGCCAGTTATCGGATACGCAACACGGGTTCAGACCAAGCAGAGGAACGACTGGAAACTTGCTGCACCTAATGACGCAACTCGTGCCGGCAGTGGATGCTGGGGTGCAGGTAGATGTGGCTTACTTGGATTTCAGGAAAGCGTTCGACACAGTTGACAATGATATCCTTCTGTCAAAGTTAGCTAGAATCGGATGCGCCCCACATACGTTGTCGTTTTTTGCTAACTACTTAAGAGACAGGCGTCAGTATGTGGATTACGGTGGTTCCTTATCTGAGCCTTATTTTACCAGATCGGGAGTGAGTCAAGGTAGCACCTTGGGTCCTCTATTATTTATATTAATGATAAATGACTTACCTGAAATCGTGGAGCGGTCTACGCCATTACTATTTGCTGATGACCTTAAATTAATCCATGTAGTGAAGGGACCCGAAGATCATGACACTTTACAGCGGGATATAAATAAAGTGGTGGCTTGGAGCACCGATAATAAATTGCTATTTAATATTGCTAAGTGCTCAGTGATGTCATTCAGTCGCGCGCGCGCTCCTCGGCATTACCAGTATCATATGCAAGGGACACCGCTCCAGCGGGTAACTGAGGTGAGGGACTTAGGTATTACATTTACCACCGATTTAAACTTTCGCAAACATATTGTTGACACGTGCAGGAAGGCCTACCGTAACTTGGGGTTTGTATTGAGACAGGCAGGCGACTTTAAAAATATTGCAGCTTTAAAAGCATTGTATGAGGCCTTAGTTAAAAGTCACCTGGAATACAACGCTGTGATTTGGTCTCCGCATGAGGTCAAGTATAAATTGATGTTGGAACGTATCCAGAATAAATTTACAAGATTCCTATATTTAAAACAGTATGGCATTTATCCTGGATATCCACTGTTGTATCCTAGTTTATTTGTTCTGGGTATGGTGGGATACTGTAAGTTGGAATTAAGGAGGGAACTTGCTCTGGCTACCTATTTACTTCAAGTGATGCGAGGTAAGGTTCACAACCCAGCCGTGTTGGCAGAGCTACGCCTGTGTGTGCCGCAAGCTTTCCTGGAGAGGCGACGGAAGCCACCGTTGTTGGATGTCCCTCGTGCGCGCACCAATTTATTGAAATGCGCGCCTATAACGCGGGCGCTGTGTACACTCAATGCGGTCGCATCGCGGGTGGATTTGTTTTCGGGCTCATTGAACGACTTCACATGGGCCACAATATTATATTTAGGTGTAAATTAAGATTAAACTAGATTTAAGCAAGAATAAATATTATTGTGTGTATTCCATCGAATTAGGTTTAAATATCTGTAATGATGGTGTATAAATGGTAAATAAATAAATAAATAAATAAATACTAGCTTGGCATATCTCATACAAACTTTCGACCCTCAAATAATGGTAGGACTTTGGAAAACCATCTCTTACACTTCACCAAGAACATAACCCCTAAATTTCATATCTCAGAACCAGCGGCTTAGGCTGCGCGTTGATATTATAAGTCAGTCAAGACATTAACATTTTATTATGTTAATTATATAGAAAGACTAGCTGTGCCCCGCGATTTCACCCGCGTAGACCTAATTTCATGGGCGGCCCGCGAAACATATATTTTTTTAAAGTAGCCCAACTTACTCCTTGTAACGTTAGCTATCCGCCAGTGAAAGTTCCCTTGAAATCGGTCGAGCTGTTTCGGAGATTAGCCAGAACAAACAGTCAGACAGAAAGAGCAAAAAATTCTAAAATAATGTTATTCTATGTGAGTTCCGTGTATATCTATGTATATGTGAATTTATTGCTATTTTGGAATTACAAACAGACACTATATCTACTTAGCATTATTTTTTGAAAATATATCTGAAAATATGGAAAGAACCATGAAAACTTTACTTTGGCTTATTTTTATTAAAGCCCTATATAAAGTCTCCGCAAAATAAAATGACCATATTAATTGAAGATATATTTGAATAATTCGCTTGAATGTGGAACGAAATGACGTTCCCCCTTCAATACGATGCTGACAATATTAAGTTTAATTTGTACGTTCTAAATCTGTGAGCAGAGCGCGTACAGTTTACGACATATTTGCATTATAAAACGGTCTGACATATCGTCTGTCTCAGTAGTAATTTTGCTGTGTAATGGTCCGTCCCGAGTATTATGAACTACGACACTCACCAAATGGGATCTGCAGACGAGTTAAGACATAGCTTTATTACGACGTTCAATCGTTTTTTTTGTTTGCTGCCTGCAAAATGTCATTCGTTTTAATCTATATCTTTAAATCTATTTAAACAGATTAATAAAATTTAAGTGTCTGTTTGTAGTTTCAAATTTACAGCTATTCACTAAATACCTATGAAAGTATATACGGTACCTACTCACATAAAAAATAAACTATTTTATTTTTTTTCTCTGTCTGTCTGCCCGTCTGTCTGTTTGTTCCTGCTAATCTCCGAAATGGCTGTACTAATTGAGAAAAAATGTAAAATGGTTTATTTGCAGCAGTAAGAAGCTGATAGGTACATACAGTCTTTACAAATTAGTTTTTTATATGACTACTAAATCTTCTCGCGCTGGAATACACATTCCAAAATTTGAGTTTTCCTGTGGTTTTCACACTAGGCATTGCGAAAACCGAAATTTTAACTGAACTTTCACTGACAGCTAGCTAAAGTTAGGGCTACATTTATTTAAGAGAAATATCAGAGTAAATCTACACTAAATTAGGTTATACTCTAGAGATGTTGCCCGTTGAAAAAAGAGAGCAAAATACATTTTATTTGAAAATATAGCCAAGCGTTTTGGGAAAGTACCACGTCATGCCACTCACTAATTTGCCTACGGTGGCATATATTGTGGCATATATTATGGTGGTGACCATAACGTTAGCAGAATTAAATAGGTTCACAAGGTTACAATTCAATTAGAAATAACAATCACGTCTAGTCCTAGACTTTGAACAAGATGGTCATCATGATGTCCGGTGACTAATTAGCTAATTTGGCAATTAGTTATTTTTTCAAACAACACTAAGAACGATCGTTTATCATTTTCAGACAGATGTAAAGACAGCGTAAATTCATACAAAGGACGTAGTTGGAACACATCTATCCACATACGTAAATTCAATTTAAGTTTTTAAGTTTTAAGTTTGCAATTTCCAATGTACTGTACAAAAAATGTACTGTAATAATGTGTGTCTGTCTGTCTGTCCGTTTGTTCCAGATAATCTCTGAAACAGCTGGGGCTTAAACGAGACTATCACTGGCAGATAGCTGATGTTATAAGGAGTGAATTAGATAACATCAATTAAAAAGTATGGATCTGCAAAATATAGCCCCCCCAAATTAAGATTATGAAAGCGCAGGGCACGGCTAGCAGTCAATATTTTTTTTTTGATGTAATGTACGTATAGCTACATTCGCCAACTAGCTAGACGAAATAAGTATACATGTGTGACATTTGTTATCGTGTGGATTCATTAATCACCGCTGGGTCGCTTGCGGGCGCTTTCCTATATGCCGACGATATTTCTGTTTTCGGGTGCCATCCGACCCGGTACAATCCGCTGCCAGATCCGACTCTAATCTACTAAGTGATTCCAGATAGTAATTTGTTTTGTCCTGCTTATGTCATACAACAAATCATATTTTTTGTTTCAGTTACATAAACATATTGGAGAAAATGCGGCGGGCATCAACAGCGGGCGTGACGAGAATTTTCACAACTTGGATTATGTGGTAAATGATAATTGTTACGGAGATAACATAAAGAGACGTGGTGGCCATGGGGTCTGAGTAGTCGCCTTCTAAGCGACGCAAGTTCGAATACCAGCGGGGCCTGTACCTCTGAGTTATTTGAAAATTTTTTTGTTATTACAACACCTCTGCCTACCCCTTCGGGGAATATATTCGTAAGTATAATGATGTATGTACATATGAATAATATAAACTATAATTACTATTTAGAATGTGTATACTATAAATAATATATATTTCTAAACAGCTGTTACATCTTGCATATCATTCATTACAGCGTCACGTAACTAATCACATGAAGCATTGTGTCATAAATAATGAATTAGAGCCGACTTCGACACCAAAATTGGGGAGAAAAGCAACATTCATTCAATTTCGAAAAATTTGTCGGCTTTCATCAATAAATCCGCACGTTGATTTATTGACAGGCGCGTCCTATTCTTAACAGATTCGGTATAATTTGTTAGCCAAATAATCCGGGATTTCGATGCGGACCCCACGACGCTATAAATAAAACCGTTTCCAATAAAAGAACGGAGACAATTATGGCGCGCTGTAGTAGAAACGAGCTAAATTTCACCCACATTATAGCAAATAATAGCAAACAGTAGGCAACGCGCGTCACCCTCCAACGCTTTGCATCGATATGTTACGCCCGATCCCCTTTTACATCTAAATGCACAACACGAGATAGAAAAAAGCCGTACTGTGACGTTAGGGAACTACGCAATAATGTGAATATTTATGTCGTGGGCACGTGCTGATTTTGCCATAATGGTAACATGGAATTCGCATATTGGTAATTACATCCACTGAGTTTTATTTGTATTTATGTAACCACTCTGTATGCTTCTGTTTAATAAGCTTTAAGACTCTAGAAAAGTTTCCTCTGAATATTAGTAGATTTCTTATAAGTACTTAATCGAAATGTTTAGCCATATTGTTAAACCTTCGAGCTTCTTTGCTAGGGCTCGGACCTTCATCTACTATTTATTGTTCCTAAGTCGTATCATCCACATTGGTGTTCTACGAACAAAAGAAAAATAAAGCTAATAAAGACACAAAATCTGGCCAGAGTTATATACTGAAGTAGTTTTTCTTAGGAAGGTAATTCTCTTTTTTCGGATAACATACCGGAGGGTGGGAAAGGGCCACGTTGCCCTCAAGGGACGCAGTGTGCAGTGTGTCTCTAAAGTCTATTAAGACGACTTACTCGCTCAGTAGGGATATCGGATCGCTCGAGGGCACACCGATATAAAAACATTTTATACTGGGAAACGCCACCTGCCCGTATAAATTGAGAAATCCTGGTCAATCAATGCGAACTACTTCTCCTTCCGAGCTCCAACAATACAAACAACCAGCGAGAAACGATTAGGTACCTGCAGATATTAAAAGAAACCCCATTGAAATAACAACATACAGAACAATAGCTACGGAGAAAATGAGGCTGCAGTTTTCAATTGCAATCGGATGAAATCCCCTAGCAACGTGGACTTAACCACTATGGAACAAAGATACCGGATGAAAGTCTTACTCATCTTGATTTATTGTGCAATATCTATAAAATGAAATTGCGGATTGTAAACTACGCTACAGTTTTATAGTTGGACTCACCCGACAGATGTAGGGACATTCAGCCTCGGGGGACGAGGGGACGGTAACAATGTTACCCAAGTTCAACCAAGACCGAAACCATTGCCGGGCAAATAGTGACCTTAGGGTCACCGCACGTCTATTTCCACGCCCAAATTACTCCCGCTGAGGTAAATACTGTACGCAGTAGCTACTTGTTATTTAATAAGCGTAACGACAATGCTCTACAAATTGGTTGAATTTATTTTTAAAACAAGAGACAAAGAGTTATTAGATATCATAACACTTAGTGACTGCGCCATTTACAAGCAAAGTTATAGCGTCGGATAGAACAGTGCGCGTTTATCCATCTATATACATATATAAAAGAAAGTCGCGTTAGTTTCACTACTTATAACTCAAGAACGGCTGAACCGATTTCGTTGAAAATTGGTAGAGATGTAGCTTAAAACCAGGATATTATATCCTGAAAGATACAGATAAATAAACATGTAGTGTCTGTTTGTAATTTCAAATTAACAGCTTTTCACTTAATGCATATGAAATGTACACACATAAAAAAAAATACTTTCTCTGTCTGTCTGTTTGTTATGGGTAAACTCTGAAACGTCTGGACCGATTTCTACGGGACTTTCACTGACTGAGGTAGTAGATGTTACAAGTAACTTAGGTTACTTTTTTATGTGGGAAAATCCTCTCATAAAATTAAGACTACGCGGGTGAAACCGTGGGGCACAGCTAGTTTCATTATAGAAATGAGTGCACGGGCTGTATGAATTGATTTAGACTGGCTGCAACAATAATTAGAATCATATGATATATTATGGCCCGCGGTAGCTGCGTGCCGACGGCTGTTTATTTTTCATAGAGGCATTATTTCATTTCGGTGCTTATTCTAGTTCGTGTTTGGAAAGTATTTTAATGAGCGTCCTCCTAGGAAGCATTCATTAATAAACTAGCACGTGTCATCAACGTATTATTATTTATTTTAATCCAAAAGTAACACCGGGAGTTGTTTTTTTACAAGCTCTTTTACTAGTTGAATTTTAATAAAAACGTGTATTGAACTTGATACAATTTGTCAGAGTTGATTAATTTCGGAGTGTCGTATTTGCGCGAGGGTTTTGGCATGATTAACGACCTGCACTCCTTTTTAGACAACATAAACCAGATCGATAGGCTCACTTTATCCCTTACATTGAGTGATAATACAATTTGCATTGTTTTCAATGCAACTACTGAGACATCTAAAGCTACTATCAAATATTTAGCAAACAATACTGTGGTTTGTGAATTACAAAAAAAAATCTTATTTATATGATAAGTACCTCAACTCAAATTTAAACCTAGATATAATTCGTTGGAGCATTTATAAGATAATTTATACATATTTATAAGTACTTATATATTGTTAATTTTATGCACACTGTAAACTGCCTCAAATTCATTCCTCTTCTTTCATCCCATCCCATGGTTGCCTGAAAGAGTTCACCGTGTGTCATAAGGCCGCCGTTTGTACTTTGATATAATTGTAGCCTTTATTCTTCAAACATTCTGGTGTAGAATATCGACTTAATAATAATAATATGTTCAAAAATGCTCAAATTACTTACACATTTACACGATCCAACTGTTGATTTTTTTGTGATACTATTCATGGGCTTATCATACAACTAGAGAAAAGAATATATAATTTTAGTATTTATTTAGTAATATACTCAAACAAAGCAGGGAGTAAGTAAAGCAGGGTGAACATACGGAAAAAAGATTAGCATCCCAGCTTAACATTCTCGTAAGTGCATTTGGAATGGTAAGCTCACTAATCGTCTATGTAATTCCAAAATAAACGCAATATAAATTGCTACGTTCGTAAAATATGTTCGTCGCAACATTGTAAGACCTAGTAAAGTTACAGTGTGACTTACCTGAAAAAGAGAACTATATTTTTCATGTGTACAATATAATAAAGGTTATTAGAAATAGTAATCATGATATTCATACACACACACACATTACAAGTATAATTTTGAGAAGAATAAAATTGTTTCTTTAATGTAAGTAAGTTATGAGAAGGTAGGTACTCAAGTTAATATTTATACTCTCTAAAATTGATTGAAATATGTGATCGAATACCGTATAGATATGACGGCTGGTAGAGAGAGAAATGGAAGAAAAACACACTGCGCTGACCTCAAATAAAATGAGATAAGGACTGGAGGATAATGATGTGATCGTATAACTTAAGAAGACTATTTCCATGTCATACCTCAGGTGAATGTTTATATTTGTATTGATATATAGAGATATAAATATTATCCTTTGGATGTAGTCCGTATTTTTAAATTCCCTTCACTTCCTTGTAATAAAGAAGCTAATAAAGTTCACGTATTCCCGTTTCCATCCGATACATTCGACATGGCAAGAACAATGGTCTTTTGTACTATCGAAGCGGTCCACTGGTTCTATGCCATTGTAATACTCTTTTCAACCCCCGATCATGTCGTTCTATTTTCCATTTATAAAGCAAAAGGCTGATTTATTTTTAGTTCTCGTTGTTTTTTATTTGATTGACAATATGTGTTTTGCTTTGGCTAATGTTTTTGAGGCATATTTTCCCTTAAGGTCTTGTAACGATTGATGCGTATAATGTTGTTTGGACTTAAAAGTTAATTTGCGAGGAATACCTTACTATCTTTCGTAGATAAAGGATTAACAAGAGCGGTGTAACCCTGATAACAGCTTAACATAAATCAGCTAGCACTCGCACCGTCAGCGTGGCTGTCGTGCCACTACGTCGAAACACCCTAATTTACTATCGTATTAGGTGGCCAGAGCGCATGCTATTTTATACGAAATGTGAAGCTTAAAATAAACGAGCGAACCATTTTAATTTACAACGTACGTCCAATTAATTTCATTAACTTGTCGATATCTCTATTTATCGATGTGGAAGATTTAATTACAAACCGCATGAACGTTTACGCATAGCAACTTTAACAGAAATAATAGACGTGAAGGTTCCCAACGCTTAAATGTTAAATAGGTATATCGATATCACTTAGTGGGCGATTATCGATATTGGACAAAGACGGCGTATTTGAGCGGACGGCAGTGCTCGGGCAACAGGCGAGGCCCACACAGTTAGGCTCAATTTTAAACAATTACTGTTGAGCGAAGGGTAAATGTTTGCATTCTACTTAGAGCAGCCCCGTGGATCGCCCACACGCGCGGCTGACAGGTATTCATTACATCCACGATGCAGCCTTCACGGCTCACGGCCACAGAGATGCACGGACTTTTAAATTTTCAATTTGGAATTCTTTCACGACGGCACACGAGTTATTACTGAATCGCATATGGATCCACTCTTTATAAGCGCAATGTCCTTTTTGCTTGACGGTCTATTGACCCTTTTGTGAATACAAATTTACTCTAAAACCTTATCTGGTATTTTTATGCGATCATGTGGCTTTTTTGTATGCGTTATTTAGCAGTAGCTTTAGAGATAGAGATCTTCTTAGTTTCATGTACTTTAATACCTTATAAACCTACTTTACTAGCGGAACTTATGTCAATGTTTGAACTAAGGTCCGTTATATCTATTATTCTAATTTGTACCGAACTTGTCTCGTCATTATGTTTCTTTACAAATCCGTTCCAGTTAGGGTGTATTTGTTTAATATATTTTCAACATTCCTGTACTGGAAGTGGAAAGACCTTCATTATTATTCATTACGAGCTCAAAGTTTTACCTTTGAATAAACATTTAGTATCACTCCGATTGTAAATAAAACAAGACCCTTTTATGAAAATTATAAACTTACATAATAATTTAGAAAAAATACTATAAAATAGAATTATACATATTTTTTAATTATAAATTGTTACTGTTCTTAAACGGCGAATATCTAAATCGTTGATTAATGTTAGACGATAAAACTTAGAACTCATATTATTCATCTAAAAGTTTCAATAAACTTACACCGTCCTTATGTACCTAGCATGTAATGAAACTAATTGCTAAATAAATACTAATTTAATAACGCAACAAGAACCTGATACATAGAAGTACCTTTGTCAGTGACGTATAGCGCTGTCAGACAAATTGTCCACATTCAGTGTCCAGCACAAATCATATCTACGCAGAGAGCCTAACACCAAAGTAAAATATTTGCCTACACGACAGCCAACGGAATAATCTATGAGTGCAAGACAAATGTTAAACACGGCTTTGTTATGTTGGCGCTTATTGCCGCCCACGAGCCTCTATCGTTATCAATCTTCACCCACAGCTTTTAGTCTATCACTCGTGTACAAGCGATGCATTGTTTTAACAAAACATCAATTAAATAATCGATTAACGCGATGTTTTACTCATCCGATCAAAATATCTGCTGGTGTTTTATGGCTCATCAATATATACATGTATACTTACATATACATAGATATATATAAAATTGAAGTGTCTGTTTGTAATTCCTAAGTAACAGCTATTCACTAAATGAATATGAAAGTGTACATGGTGCTGACAATGAAAAACCAATTTTAATTTATTTTTCTGTACGTCGGCCGTCTATCTGTCTGTCTGTTTGTTTCGGGTAATCTCCGAAATGGTTGGACCGATTTTAGCGGGACTTTCACTGTCAGATAGCTGATGTTGCGAGTAGCCTGCACATTCATTTAAAAAAAACAGGGTTCGGGGGTACCCATGAAATTATGTCTAGGCGGCTGTAACTGTCACAGCTAGTATTAAATACGTATATTTATAATCCAATGGTACAGATGCCGTCATGTGTTATTAGCGCTTACTAAAAAATCGTGAGGGGTAACTACTCATGTATGTTTATTAGTACCGCGCCATACAGATAGACAGAAGCAGACTCAACGCTCATAGCGCTAGTGACGGCATTAGCTTGGTCCTTTCTGCCATGTTACTATATTTTTTTAAACCAGTAATTCAATATTTGTTTGTGAAATAATGTTTTTCCGTGCTGTTGTTACGCTATTTAGTTTAAATCCCATTTATAGGTCTGCCGAGCAGGATATATCGATGTGATATTATTTATTCGATTAAGAAGCATTCGATACGCTCGGGGCGACACGTGATTAGAAATGTGCACTGAAGATTAACATTCCAACGGCAGCCCTCAGCTACAAGTCCCATAAAAAGTAGCAGCTTACGATGGGGGCGAGATTTTTGTAATTCGATACGCATTTTGTGATTTATTGGAATATCACAAACATCTTGGTGTTATATAAATCGCGCTTAGGGGAGATAAAGCTTAGTTTGTAGAGCTCGTCTTACTGAACAATAAATCTTGACGTCATCCGCTAGAAAAACGATATTTAGGTGTTAACACGAGATACAATCTATACAGATAAATCAAATTGAAGTGTCTATTTGTAATTCTAAAATGACACCTTCTGACTAAATGCATATGAAAGTATACACGGTACTGAGATAGAAAAACAATTTTTTTTAATTCTGTCCGTCTGTCTGTTTGTTTCTGGTAATCGCTGAACCGGCTGGTCTAATTTTAACGGGACTTTCACTGGCAGATAGTTAATGTTACAAGGAGTAACTTAGGTAACTTATATTTAAAATAAACATTAGGGTTCCATGAAATTAACTCTACGCGGGTAAAACCGCGGTGCACGGCTAGTATGATTTATATAAATTAACAAGTTCTTATTTAAACATTGCCCTCTCGTTATCGTAAGCAGGAAATGAAATCCTCCAGGCTATCTTTTAATAATAAGCTTCAGGAAAGGTTGTTATCTTACCATCTCTGTTCTCATTTTTCTTTAATAACTGTTTATAAAGATATTGCTTTTTGTGGTTAGAAAACCAAGGTTCCGTTTTTTGTATCTACCCATCCATCTATATACAGATAAATAAAATCGTAGTGTCTATTTTAAATTCCAAATTAACAGCTCTCCACTAAATGCATATGAAAAAATTATTCGGTAGACACCCAAAAAAAAAATCTATATTTTTTTTGTTCTGTCTTTTGGCTTCTCTCTGAAACAGCTGGATCGATTTTACAAGGACTTCCACTGGCAGATAGCTAATGTTGCAAAAAATAACATAGGATACTATTATTAACACATTCACTGCTAACATTTGAACTTGTTCGTAAATTCTCTAACAGTTGGACGCACATACGCGTCGTTAGCAGTGAACGCGTTAAAAAAAAAAACTGGGTTCCGCAGTCACCCATGGAACTAAATTTATACGGATGAAGCCGCAGGGCACAGCCAGTTTGTTACAAACTCGCTATTCATCAATGTTGGATTTGAATAGCCTAGAAAGTTGCTCGATTTATTAAGATTCCTTAGAAAAAGTGTCACTACACGCACTTTTCATCGAAGAAGGTTAAGGATGCCAACTTGAAAAATGTGAGTCTCACTGTTCAATATACATATTTTGCATCTGTGGCTGCGTTAATAACTCACTATAATGTGATCTATTCTTTTGTCTATGTATATTTTTTTCTACTTCCTGTTGTCTATGAGCACGCTCACTCCTCTTCTTGCCGCCATTATCTTGTTACACATTTACTTACCGTTATTGCATTAATATAAAATTAGTTGATTTATAAAAAACTGTGCTGCATGTCGTTTATTAGAAATTCTAACCCGATATTAAAGCTTGTGAATTACATCACCCTCACTTAATATTTTTGGAAATGTAACTGTTGCTGATGAGATTGGACAAAGCTGCCCGACTGGGTCTGCGCCTTCTTACAAATCGCAAGTGACACTTGCAAGTTTCGGTCACATTCATAGGCTGCAGTAGTCGCTTAACATCAGGCGGAGTTGTAATACTTTATTTAATTAATTTAAATACGGGAGTAAAATAAACGAACTACACACTTAGAAATGTCGTACAGTAGAGAGAAATAACTAGAACGGTGTTAACTATGTTAAGATAATTTGTTATAAGTACTCCCAATATAAGATCTAAATTTAATTTAAACATTTATCAGGCGAACTGCATAATTATTTTACAAATATGCAGCATAAAAAAGACCACTGGTCCAACGCGGCTATTTTAAACTCCCGCTGTAAAAAGTGGGGTGTACAGTAAACATACTTTAACCGCTTGTGATAAAACGTTACAACAGGGAGTGTATGTAGCATACGGCTAATTATAATTGATAATTTGCCACATTTTTTGCATTTTTATTAGGCATCCCGAATGTAGGACGCTGGTCGGACACAGGGCGGCGTGCTCCCACATAATTAGCGAGGCCCGTATCGCCCGCCCGCACCCACTTTGCATATTTTGTTTGCACAAACATCGCTACTGTTTGACTGTTAAAATCAAGGATCTCCTCTAACTTTAGTCAGGGACAAACAGCTATAGGTCATCGCGCTACACAAGCCAAATTATATAAATTCATCGTCGTGCTAACAGAAAATGATTAATTAACGCTATACGTTTGTTTTTGTTAGCTTTGAATAAACAAGAAACTTTCATGTCATAAAACTGTATCTGGACCCTCAAGCAATTGTAAACATTCTTGACTCAGGTTTAAAAAGTCAGTACTTTGCAAAAATGGGTCTCAAGATCAAAAATGTACAATGTAATTTATTCCAGAATTTTAATTTCATATCAGACTTATGAAAATGTTTTGTGAAACGTTTAATGGTCGTCCACTTTTAACGTCCATTCAGTTACTTTGTAACGTGTCAAGGCAGACGGACGGACGGACGCTGAGAAATGAGGTAATATTAAAATGGCGTACAAAAACGTAATTTCGTGAAAATGCCAAGGAAAATAGTATTTTATTTCGCGTTTTTAGAGAGCAACAAAGAACCTTTTAGAGAGATTTTTACTGAACGAGTTTGGAGCAACGAATCGTAAGTGGATTTAGTTGATTCTTATCGGAATTAGAGTTTTAGATATTGAGCTATTCTGCCCTTTCATTGGCCCTTTGATAGGCAAGAAGGGATCGTGTCAGTATGTTGAAGAGGATTTACTTACGATTACATGACAGAGCAAATGCGTGAAGGTTCTCCAAAGTAGTCCGAATACCCTCAGAGAGTGGCACGTGTTTGTAAATAAATTATTCGGGCGTAAACATCCTCTAAGAACCTGCTTCTATTTTTTATTTAATACTCGCACATTCTCTCTATATTCGGAAAGGAAAGTCTTATTTTTTTTCTTAATTCAAGGCAACGTAATCTATAATTACGTATGCATTCATGATTAAAATTACGTTGTTTGTGTCTGTTAAATATATTTTCCTGAATGAAAACGATCTCAGAATTTAAAATTCGCGGTTGCTTTCACTTCCTAGTGTTTACTTCAGCATTTGATATCTGATACTATACAGTAAGGACATCATTTCGCATAAGTGAAAATGTAACATATAATTAATTACAGTAAGTACACCTATGATGAAGTTATTATATATAATCTGAAGAGATTTAGAAGAGCCATAGTCGCTTATCCAACTTAGTACGCTTCAATTTCACTATGCAATTTTTTGTCTTTGATACGTAACAGTTGTAACGTAAATCACCGCGGACCATTTCGTGCAATATTCCTTGTACGTGACAGCAATAAACATGTATTTTCAAAGCTTAAACTAAACCTCAAAACATCTGAAACTGAAAATTTTATTTATAACATGTTTATGTTAAAAATTCTTAAAATAATTAGGAAAAATACGGCATCGGGCCGGGACTCGAACTCACTACTTCTACAAACTATGCAGTTTTGTAGTTGGTGATTTGCAGGCGTGGTGATTCGAGTCTTGCCTCGTGTTCGTATTTTTCCTTACCAAGAAGTTCCACCAATACCTAACACTTCTGTGGCCCTTTTGAAGCTTGGATAGTGTGGAACTGAAGATAAACTATTTTGCTTAAGCATACCTGTAACATGTAATGAAATACTAAATCCACTGCAAACTGGCATCCGCACGTACACGTAAACGTTTCCCTAATGGTTCCATAGCTCAAATAGGTATCTCTGGTTAGGGCTTACACAGAGCCCTCGACCTCAAGTGCGATATGTCTAATACCCGGTGATTTATGGAGTTCAGTGCTTACTTTTCTTGAAGGTAATCTTACAAAGGGGAGATAACACAAGCAACAATAAGAACCCAGTACATAGATATTATCAGTAAGTATTTGAACCCCACGTTATCTTAAGAGCTACGCTTAAAACTAAAAATATTTATAGAATGATTGGTGATACTTACGGTATTTTGAAATATTAGTGCTCATGATCGACTTTAGAAAAATGTCGATAACGCTAAAGTGGCTTCTTAGAGGTTTAAACGTTTTTTTAATGTAAACATTCAACTCCTAATAGACAGATAGATATTGCATCTGTATTTTTAAGTGGTTCAGTTTAAGCTCAATCTGTATTCTACACATGCATCGCCATTTGTTGATGCAAACTACAAACACAATATTGAAATACACATCTGTCTAGAGAGTCTTGTATTTTGTTGAGCACGCTAAAGCAAGTACCTACATATGATAACATTCTTTATTTTTTTTTGTTACTTTTATGCAGTGCAATCGTTATATGAGCGCTCAGCAAAAATAGTGGCAAAACTGCGCATTTTTTCGCGTCGCGCCATATAGACAGACTAATAAAATTACAATATTTGCATTCAAGGTCATAACTCGTGTGTTGGCGCCTGTATTAAAATAAAACATCAAAGCTTAGATGCTAGCCGTAACTTTTGGCACCATAAAACTAAACAGTAAGTAGTTTAAATAGATGTTGTGGGCCCCCAGTTTCTTCAACGCAGGTTTGCAAACCATAAAATGATAGTATCCAATCTGTTCAATTTAAAATTCAAGCGTAATATATCTCAAGCAGAAATCATGTATAATCGCTATTGTTGCAACGTAAAATTACTGTTCACATTATCAAGAGCGCATTTCCCTTGGGTAAGGTCGGCCATTAACGCCAACTGTTCAACATCGGTACTCCTTACTATTGTAGGGTTACCATTGTCCTACGATTTTCAAGTACTTGGTGGGAAATTATTATAGCTATAAATGTTTGGAGATAGTATAATTAGGCTGAATTCAGGACTATAACGAATAGATGATAATATTTTTTCTGCAAAAAATTCTGTTTATTTTTATTTTTAAAATTCTAAGTCAAATAGTTTTTACGCAGAACTTCCAAAATTATAATGACAATTAATGCTCATTATAATAAATATATGACAATAAAATAATAATAATTCCGCAATTAAGCTTAATTATTTACGTTTGTTTATAACAGAAATGTATATTAGTTAAGCACCTATAAAGAATGAAGAAAACAGAAATATTTACGTTTATTTGTTAACTAAATAACCAGATTTCTCGCTTTGTTGTCCAAGTGAATCTCTGTTTACAAAGGACAGTACACAGTCCTTTTGTATGGACATTGCCTATTTTCAGAGATCAAAGATCAGACTAGATTTTGTCTTGGCGGAATAAACACAGCGGTCGTATGGTAAATTATGTAGCGCGGTCCTTCGCCTACGGCTAAAGAAGGACCGCCTTTGTGGATGGTAACCCTAAGTAGGTAATATATTGCACACGCGGTACCACTGTGTGGATATGTAGAGTTATGATTAATTGGAGCTGGCTTGCGGCTTACAATGTGTTGAAACTGGGCGCAGCTCGGATAATTGTACCGTCTTCCTGGGATACACCGATGGTTTAACTGCTGTTTTGACTACAAATTGTGTCACCAAGTGCAAACGACACCCCTCTTAGCTTTTAACAGTTTATTTTTGTGTAAAGTTAACTAATTCGCAGATACTATATAGGATTAGCACGAAACTTGAATCATACATATTTACAGGTCGTATTTTTAAAGAAACTCTAACGCATGGAAACAGCGAAAAAATTCCTATAGATATGTTATTTTCATTCATTACACTTCACGATGCCATATGGATCCCGTGTACGTAGATACATAATAGGAAAGAACCGATTTTCCAATTACAATTCGGAATTTATTAAAAACATAATTGCTCAATTTTATCTTCTTTGAACTAAAATTTCAATGATCCAACATCTTAATTCGAACCCATAATAAATGAAACATAATTATGTACGATGGTCTTCGATACCAGGCTTCTGTTTCAGTTTTCAATGCGCAAAAAAGTTGAATGTAATGAGATTTTAAATTGAATCATCATTCAAAATAATATTATGAAAAAATATATTAGCAAAGATTATAATCAAACGCGTCGCGTGTTTTCGCAGCGAATAATTAGAAGAGTCGAAATTAACTTTTGTAATGAACAATGATAAATCTTAATAGAACGTCACTAAATCATTTAATATAAAAATATAATTATTTTTTGCCAAGCGTCTACTGCGAGCAAACCATCATCGGCTTAAGTAAAGCGTATTAAGAACTTCTAAGCTTTGACGTTTCATTTTGGTATCCTAAATAAAACTTAAAAGCTAAGCAGTTCTTAATACGCTCTGATTAAACGATCATAGTTGGCCCTCTGGTCGTAAAATGTTTTTTAAATCGAGTCTAAATGACGATGGAGCTTTATAAAGGCAATTCAATGTGGCATAGGAGTCATGCAAATATTCACTTAGCAAATAATGAACGGAAAATAAAATGACCTGAATACCCGTTGATCTGATAACTAAACGAACATATTGCTGTTGAGTACAGTAAATGGTTTAGAACGTATCGAAAAGTCTAGGCTATTTGCATTTTATTGCAAATTTATACACCATACCGTTAGATAATTAATTTGGATGTCAAATTATGTAAATTATTCCTTAGTTAATATTTTATGATTAATCAGCGTGCACAAAAAGTCTTGTACCTTAATTTTTTTTATCGACTTTTGTGTACTGGCACCGTATCCACGGGCTATGTGTGTGTATGTATGTATATATATATATATATATATATATATATATTGTATTACTCAAACCAGTTAATTTTTTTTTTTAAAAGAGTAATACTGAGTTTCTTGCCAGGTTCTTCTCAGTAGAAGCAATCTTCCGAACCTGGCGGTAGCATGTATTATCCTGTGTATTCGTGTCTTTTTGACGATTTGAAAGTACTTTGTAAAAAGTCTAATCGAATAAAGATATTTTTGAATTTGAATTTGAATAATTGTAACAAATACTTTAATCGTATTACTATTTTTGAAAAACATATAAAGAAAAATCTAAGATATCAAATGTATATTTTATTATTGTTTAAATTTAAAAAGGCTCTAGACTATTACAATGCAAATTCGCTCAGTTTATATCAGAGCTACACTGTTGGCAATTAGACCCCTCTCAATGTTAGCCACATCAGTTCATCAGACTCGTTATCTAGCGGGGACCACCTTGGAATTTTATGGGGAAAAATATGATAACTACTTAGCTATGTCAATTTATTTTACTTACAAATGCTCACGCCTGTATTCCCCGAGGCGGTCGGCAGATGTGTTGTAATAACAACACCCACTTTTCACCGAAGTTGATAACGTGCCAACGTAACAGATGCTGAGGTCTATCGATCTTTAGCACTATACATGGTGTGAAATCACTGCACATAAGTTTTTCGAAAAACTCATTGATGCAGGTGGCTGGGATTCAAACTTGCGTCGCTTACGTAGCAGGCGACTGCTCATACCCCACGGCCACCACGGCTTTTATACTACCGTTATTTTATAGTACCCGAATCCTGAATGAGTGCTTCTTGAGCGATTACAGTTGGCCCCGTATGTATTTATTACAATATTGATATGTTTCAGTACTAAGGATTTTGCAGGGCTTATCGTGAAATCTTATGAAAGGACCAAAGAAGCCTAGCAAGAGAAATTTTTCTTTCTATTTTGAAAGTGTCGCAAGCAGGTATACATTTCAAACTTATTTTGTTTCTCGTACTCCCGTCCCTCATGAAGAAGGCACTATGAGACACGTGGAACTAACAGGGTGTCACTCAAGGCTAGGTCGAGATTTAGGCCGAGATAGGAACGTCATCACACGTTCGGAGGGCGCGCTATTAAACGGCCTATTTTCACACCAACTAACCTTTATGTTCCTTGATAGGTTTCTCTTTCAATGAACATGGATATACGAATTAATTTTCAGAAAATAAACATACACTTATTTATTACATTCCTTTCAGATATATCGCACCCTCAGAACGATAGGGGCTCAACTCCATATATTGTGAAAATAAATTAAGATGATCATTGACAGACCTAAAAAATTATGTTCTACCCAAGTTCTTTCAAAAATCTGTTTTGTTTTTTCATTTATCGACAAATCACAGCCTAGCAAAGTCAAAACTAGTAAAATAATTACTTGCCGGCCGATCTAGATTGCGATTTCCAAAAACATTTCATTCCTGAATTTAGCCCATATCGTTCTAAGGGTGCGATATCTACCTTCAGATAAATACAATTTAAGTATATTTCAAACACCTTTTACTAAATGCTTACGAACGTGTACACGGAACTAAAAAATAATTCTCTGGCTACCCTCTGAAAAGGGTGGACCCAAGGCACCGATTATTTGGAAACATAAAGTCACCCATGAAATCTTGTCTGCGCGGGTGAAACCACGGAACACAGCTTGCTATTAATAAAATTCTACTTACACTTATATTGCCAGTTTCCATACACACGAACCAAATAAAATATCAGGAAAAGATAATAGAAATCTGAAGAAAGAGGAAGATTTCCAAGTATTAAAATGAAATGAATTCTCAAAAGCAATGGCAATCAGGCAGCCCGTATTGCGGAACCTTTACAGCAGAATTGCCACTTACAAAGAAAGGGCTCCTCCATAAACGCCTCAAAAATTATTACGGCCGGATTCACTCGATAAAACTGAGAATCATCCACAAAACACAAGTTGATGCTTACCCGGGGGCAGTGTTAAAGACCCCTGTCAATCTCATTCTATCCTTTAACCTCTACTCAATTTATTATGATTTCGACATTCGGGAACCTAAACGGGTTCGCGATCCAGTCCATGTTTGTACATTATGATTATAAATGCATAATCACACACATGCACATAGAACTACTTTTTTTGCGTTTTTTTCAGTCAAATGTATTTTTCATCGCGCTTGGTCTGGTGGTTGTATTTTGCATGCCACTATGTCGTGGGTTCGATACCCTTTAAACCTACAAAACACAGACAAAGACATTCCTTGGTTTAAAAGTAGCTCCATCTCATTTGATACGGATTCAATAAGGGATGGACATAGTTGCAGGCCGAGCTTAGTCTTAAACCATGTTTTACAATAAGGGGGTATAAGTACATACATACATATGCTCACGCCTGTATTACCCGAAGGGGTAGGCAGAGGTGTCGTAATAACAATACACACTTTTCACCGAATATGATTATGTGTCAACGTGACAGAGGTTGAGTCCATCGTCGTCTCAGGCACGTCTTTTTGAATTACTTTACAGACATATGCATGTTTCCTCGCGATGTATTCCTTCACCGTAAAATATGTGGTATGCAATCACTGTACCTACATGAGGATTAAGTATTATTGGTACAGGTCCCAGGCTCCAAACTTGCGTCGCTTACGTAGCAGGCGACTACTCATACCTCACGGCCACCACCATATGTACATATGTACAGCTCCCTATTTACCAAGGAAGGCTAAAAGCTATATATATAGTCACGAGATAAATCGCGAGTTTATCGCGAGACTATAACTATAGCCTAACTATTCCACGGACAAAATCGGGGGCAAAAGCTTGTTACTATATGACGCGATAAGAAAGCAGAGACCACCAATATCTTCGGACGAAGCCTTCGTATAATTATGATAGAACTTCACTTACAGGTAAGTTCGTTTA
The DNA here is from genome assembly GCA_929442735.1 of Watsonalla binaria. Lineage (NCBI taxonomy): Eukaryota > Metazoa > Arthropoda > Insecta > Lepidoptera > Drepanidae > Watsonalla > Watsonalla binaria. Next base: position 5,228,355 of record OV838930.1, read on the forward strand.
ATCACTAATTATACTCGGCTTCGTCCTCGATATTAGCAAATAGGTAAGCACTTGTAGACTTTTAGAGATGATACCGTGAAATATTCTTGCTTGCTTGCTTGCGTTTTCAGCTTAGTAAAAAAAATAATAGACTTAAATCATAAGTAAGTATATATTTGGATCACATCATCATTGTAAATTGTTACAAATTATTGCGCGAGCAAATGATTCATTATCAGACTCGGAAATATTCAAGGGCCTGTTGTAAAATTTAAAGAAAGTATTCGAGCTGGCACTCCAGCCAGCCGTCTTTCTGATTACGTCTAAGCTTACACCAAGGCGGTGTGCGTGCGAGGTAGCGGCGTGCCGCGCGCTGTGGGCCGAGAAAGCGGCAACCGACACGCCGCTGTCACGCAGCGTGCTACGGATCCAGCGGCTTAACGTCTGGCTGGAGACGCCACGGTGGGGTCTTTTGAGACCAATGAACAGGCTTTTAACATTGCCACGTAGGGGTTCTGTTAAACTTAAATAATACTGTAACGCTTTCCCAGGGCATATTTCTGGTTTTTTATCAAAGAAGGGTAATGTCAACACTGGTTGCGGACAATTAGCGCGTGAGGTTTTAATCAATTCTGTTATTTTAATAAAAATTCTAGACGGCAATATCGAGATATTGTCAATGTATATTTTAGACAGAGTTTGAACTCTGTGAGCGGTGACCAATGCCAATAGGGTAATCAGTTTTTTTGATATCACCTCCAGTGACAAATTTTCATGTGGATACATCGTTCCTAGAAACGACAAGACGATGGATGGATCCCATGTCGTATCATACTTTGGGATTGGTGGACGTAGCCTAAATATGCCCCTGAACAAGCGTGCTACATTTTGATCTGATCCGACATGATCACCAATAATCAAGGAAAGAGCAGACCGACAGGTGTTCAGAGTACCATATTGAGCCCCTGAATTAAACAGCTCAGTGAGAAAACTTATTATATCAGGAATAGAAGCCTTATATAAATCGACTTGATTTTGAAAGCAATAATTATACCATTTTTTCAAATACACATCATATTGTTTTATTGAATTTAATGATAAGGATCCAATCATCAGGTCTATAGCTGATGCGGGAGTGCTTCTCTTTAAGAATGCCGACCTGATAATACTGCGGCAACCAGGGTAATCCGAGTGTGCATCTTGCGATTGCTGCAATCAGGGGTATTAATCAAATTTTTATCTGCTTTGAAGATTAACACTTCAGAAGTTACTAAGCTTTTGAAGATGGGGTACCATGGCTGTGTTGGCCACAGTGGTACAACTACAATACCCTCAGCTTTATCTGCTATTATTTTACGCAATGTTTTTAGTATTACTGGAAAGGGGGGAAAAGCGTAAAATTTTATATGTTTCCAGTTAATCGTAAAGGCATTTACAGTATAGGCTTCTGGATCACGATGCCAGGAAATATATGTAGCACATTTTTTATTTACTCTACTTGCAAAAAGGTCAATATTAGGGCTGCCAAACTTTTCAACAATTCTGTTGAAAGCATTATTGGACAACTCCCATTCAATATCTGAGTGAATGCGCCTGGATTCAGCATCGGCTACTGCATTATCAGCTGATCTTATATATGAAGCGTAAACGTATAAGTTACGACTTTCACACCATTGCCACAATTTTTTGGTAACCTCTGTAAGGTGTGGGTACTGAATGCCACCCATGCGGTTCACATACGAAATAGCGGTAGTGTTATCGATCCGTAATAAGATTTGACAATTAGAAAAATCCTTTCCAAAAATTTTAAGACCGAAAAAGGCTGCTAGTATTTCTAAATAGTTAATGTGCATAGCGCGTTCATTATCGTTCCACATACCGCTAGCTCGCTGCTCCCCGCAGGCTACCCCCCAACCCGTAGTTGAGGCATCTGAAAAAATCTCCAAGTCATAACTGTCATATTTAATCTTATTTACAGAGTTTCCAATGGCTTCTTTCCACCAACTTAGGTCTGGTAATAGAGATTCCGGAATGTTCATGAATCTATCATAGTTATCGTCCTGTTGCAGGTTAAGAAATTTTGTACGCTCAAACGATTTCGTATATAGCCAGCCATATTCAACGGCTGGACATGCAGATACCAGTAACCCGACGAAACTGGCAAACTCCCGTATTTTACATCTTTTTACAGTAAAAAATTTATTTATTTCTTTTTTAATACGATCTACTTTCTCGTAAGGCAAACTGACTTGGAAATTTTTTGAGTCAATATTATAACCAAGGAATAAGCAAATCTTGCTTGGCACTGGAATACTCTTACTTTCATTTATAATAAAACCTAAAGATGAAAGTAATGTCCTTGTCTGCAACACATTTTCTAGGCAACATCTGTATGATGGCGCCACCAGAAACCAATCGTCTAAATAAACTGTTGACAGATTGCCAGCAGATCGCAGCAGTTTTGCTACAGGTTTCATGATTTTGGTAAAAACAAAAGGAGAAGTGCTAAGACCGAACGGTAAACAATTAAATTCAAACAGTTGTTGATTCCATTCAAAGCGTAAATATTTTTTGAAGTCCGAGTGAATATTTATAAAGAAGTATGCATCTTTAAGATCCAACTTTGCCATAAAACAGTCTTTTGAAATTAATTTAAGCGCTGTACGCATATCTTCAATTTTAAAATGTTGGGTATCAATAAATTTATTTAATTTTTTCAAGTTTAGTATAAATCTCATTTTACCGTTCGGTTTTGGAACTAGAAATGTGCTGGATATAAATTGGCCTTCACAAGGTTTACATTTTGAAATAGCTGCAATTGATAGGAGTTCATTAATTGCGCTTTCGAATTTAAGTTTCTCTTCATTAGAATAATGCTTAGAGATTGGTATTTTATTTTGAAAAACTGACCGGGAAAATGGAATTTTGTAGCCTTTTATGTATGATAAGACTATTGGATCATGAGTGATAAGATTCCATTGTTCATAAAATAGTTGTAGCCTGCCAGCATATTTTACCGGTATTGAAGTTGTATTTGTCCCAGAAGGGCGCGCTAGCGTTGGATGCGCGCGGGCCGCTGACTCTGCGACGGCCTGTAGGAGTTGCTGAGGCGAGAGCTCCTCGTCGGCGGCACTGCAGATGTCCTTGTTGCCGACGACGTCATCCCCTTCGCCTTCGCTGTAAAGTTCTTGCGAGGTGGATTGGAGCTCTTCCAGTTTTTTGGCGGCACATTTCTTTTAGATGTAGACGGTTTTGGCGGTGCTTTTAAGTCAGCCCCAGTCTTACTGATTGCTTTGGCGGCTTTCAGAATATCTGGTAATTGTTGACCAAATAGTAAGCTATCAACTTTAGTGTTTTGAAGCGACTCTTTCATATCTTTCTTGACAGCATATAAGATAAAGTTACGTCTTGTGATTGTGTCACTATGCTGACAGTCACTTAAAGTGCGACCGGTATCCATGAGCAGACGCAACAATTCGGTATTTTTTGTTGTTGATGACAATAACCGAGTTATCGCTTCACCAAGACTCGAAATAGCGGCAGCCATTACTGTCTGCTTGTACTCTATTATTTTATCTCGTTTTATAACTGCTTCGGATAAGGCAGCTTTTATTTCAGGATTAAGTACCGGTGCACCGATGAGCTTACAATTTTCTGGAATCAGGTACTTGTCAGTTAAATCTTTTCGAGCTTCTTTTGACAATCCTGCTGTGGCAATGTGCTCAAAGCGAACTGCAACATCATTTTGGACGGGTTTTCCAAACACGTTCGTCTTAGTGGGGTCTGCACCTAGAATATCGAGTATCTCGGCATCTAATTCGACTGGGACCTCCTCACACACATGGTTTGCCGTCACTTCGTTGGCCGTGGAAGTGAGCATAAGCTCCGGTGCATTACCATCGTCCTGACATGGCAAGGAGGGCAGAAGCGGGGCTGCGTCTTGTTGTAGGTGACGTCCAGCACAAGGGCTCGGCGGGGCGCTGTCTGAAATTACGTACGACCGTTACAGACAGTGTGCACATATCAGACTCATTCTGCGGTAGCAGTGGATTTTGAAGGTAAGTTTAAAATTTGTGAACAAAGTCTCACAAAACTACCCAACACGATTCAAAGAATGTTGGTTGCAAATGCGATTGCTTACCCTCGAGGTGAGCATCGATAGTGAAGAGGTAGCCTCACAAGCTACCCACAACACAATAAACAAATTTTATTGTTCGTGGTACGACTTTTCTTCAACAAAGAAAACACGAAGGGATAGCCCGACAGGCTACCCGCAACGCAAGAACATGATATTGTTGTTCAGAAGTGAGCATTGACAGTGAAGAGGTAGCCTCGCAGGCTACCCACAACACAATAAACATATCTTATTTTTCGTTGTACGACTTTTGTTCAACAATGAAAACACGAAGGGATAGCCCCACAGGCTACCCGCAACGCAAGAACATGATATTGTTGCTCAGAAGTGAGCATTGACAGTGAAGAGGTAGCCTCGCAGGCTACCCACAACCCTGTATGTTGGCACGAGACAGCCCCAAAGGCTGCCCACAATACCGATACAATATCAGTCGTAACTTCAAAGAACATATAACATGTACTAACCATCTGATTCCGACTGTCGCACAGACGAGGCCTGTGACGATGATGAAGATGACGAGCTGGATAGAACACGAACACGACGCCGGCGTATCTTACTCTCTCGAATTTCATTTTCAATCTTCTTTAATTTCTTGCACAAATCCTCATAATGAGGGCCGCTGTTTTTTCGTTTAGGCATTTTATGTAATACTATAACGATTATTAAAATAAATTAATACTAATTTCACGAAATTCAAATTAAATTTTATGATCTGCTATGAGCGGTGCGTTATGGCAGAGCACTGAATCGCGAATGAAGGTGTGATCGAACGCAGTGATCGGATCGGATGATGTCGGATGATGTTGGTTTATGTCGGTGTACCCACATAAAAAAAAAAAAAAAAAAATGAAAATAGGGTAGGTTCATAGAAAAGTACCCTAAATACAGTGCGATATGGCGATCTCTGAGTCCTACTACAAGTGCTTACCTATTTGCTAATATCGAGGACGAAGCCGAGTATAATCATGAATTATATAAGAAGCGTATAGAATACACAAAATGTAATATATTTAAGGGTAGGTAATATTTATAACGATCTGTAAAATAATAGCTTCGGATTTCTGAGCTTGAAGCTCGGTGAACTTAGCAAGTTACCAATAATAAAGTTATACATTCCGTTAGCACAGACAGTAAAACTAAATCCAATTTCGCATGCGACTCCGCATTAACTGCACAAACTGAACAAAGTGCACTAAATAACAAACTCGGAGGATAAAATAGGGAATTTTATATTGTTGGCTAAAACATCGAAGCAAAAACAAGTAGGCTAGGAGTAACAGCTGGCTGTAACGACATCACGCGAGAAAGCAATATATCGGCACTGAAGAAGCCATTTTCCATGCTCCTTTATAGCTATAGGTACTTATTTATAGCTTGCATTCGTACACTGCATAAGTACCTACTTACATTATGTATGCGTATTAAAAAACTGCTTGTGCCCGCGGATTTACCCCACTAGAGGTCATATCATTGTTGATCCGTTGAACCCTCATGTTTTTTTGAATAAAAGTACCTAAGTTACTCCTTGTAACATTATCTAACTTTCAGTGAAATTTCAACAGTTTCAGAGATTAGTCGGAACAAACAGACCGGCAGAGAAAAAAATCATATCAATACCGTATATACTTTCATATGCATTTAGTGAAAAGCTTTTATGTTGGTATTACAAACAGACACTTCAATTTTATTTATCTGTATAGATATACTTATTTTTTATATTTATTATTATTTTGACAAAATATGTTAAATTTTAATTAGAAATTACAGTGTCCAACAGGAAAGTAAGATTAAATAAAAAGAATTCCAAGAGTTGAATAATGAGATTTTTTTTTAATTTCATTCTGGCAATTGCAACTCTTCAATAATTGTAAAAAAAAATGTCTGCCTGTTTTCCTCTTCCTGATCTCTATTCCCGCCTCTACTTGGTAATAGCCGCCGTTTGTTGGTCGCAAGCGCTTAGCAAAACACGAGGTCCGGGTGAAATCCCCGGGATGGGCCAAGTATTATTGGATTTTTTCATCTACAGCTTCCCAGTATCAGACTGGCCTGGTCTCTGGATTAGTGACCAGTTAATGACAATAGCAGCTATTACATAGAACCTAAACATAAGTGGCGAAATGTGAATGTAGGAACTATAAGTTCTGTGATATTCTATAGAAAAACTTAGCGGTAAAATATAATAATTACGCGGACCAATTCGCGGGTAATAGTTAGTATATAAAACATTTCGTTTTACCTTTAAGAGTCAAGTAGGCACTCGGGATCTGATTAAGGTTTGAATATCGTAAGCAAAATTTATGTTAGCTGTAATTTACTGGGGAAATTATCGTGATCGTTAATTTGTTCAGTAGCAGGAAATATATTAGAAAATCTTGTTATATAACATTTTATTACGTGGAAATTAATGTGTACGTACAAGGGAAGACATAAAGCTGAATTATGTGAAACAGGATATTTGAGTGATTTGTGGTTATAAAAAGATGGTGTTAGTACCTTTACGTGAATATCCATCCGATATCACAGATTTAATATAATCTTTACAACCAGTTAAGAATTACATTCACACAGAGGCGCTCATCTATGATACATTTGTATTAGAGAGATTGGTTAAATTTGGCCTTATTTAATAAAGGAATTAAAATAAAATTATTTGAATCGTATAAGCACTCAGCTACATTTAAGTGCTCTCAATCCATTAATGCCTATATTCTAAGAGTAGGCACTACAGAATAATTATTCCAACGCACAATTAGCGAAACCGACGCCATTACAGTAAGGTACGAGTTAAATTAATGTCGGGTTACAGTCACTCGAAAGTTCCATTATCGTTAGGAAACACGATAATGCTTAGGTGATACGTCAGCAATACGCATATGGCGCTTAATTATAGGGTATGTACATACATTAATGCTTTATGTACCCGAGTGGAGACACACCCTTTGGTATGATTCAGTATTTAATTACGCACTTTACATATCAATGAATGTATCATGTATGCATTACTTACGTTAAATAATTATTTTATGTATTTCATTAAGTTTGATCGGGTTGCCATGGGGTTTGCACAGCAGAGCCCAGAAGTCTAGAACAACGCGGTAATAATAAAAAAATTTAGTGCAGTAATTTCACCCCACGTCCTACAGTGAAGGAAATATCGTGACGAAATCTCTAAGAAGTAATTCAAACACGTATGTATACTGCCTGAGGCGGTGATGGACTCACCCAGCGTCACGTTAGCACTGAGTAATATTCGGTGAAATATGGGTGCTGTTGTAACAATATCCTTGTTGACCTCTTCGGGGAAGATGTAAACAAAAGTGTTGCTAATGTTGGGATAGCCTGAGCATATTTTATCGTTTGAAGATAGATTTTATTTAAAAAAATATTAGCAGTGTAAATGTGATAAATTAATTTAAAATGCATATTTTATAACAATTGATTTTACTACAAACAATTACTTGTGTCAAACAAATATAACAAGTTTAATGAATAAAATAACGAACGTCGACCGCAGATTAACAAAATAATTGAATTAATTCAGTCTTAATTGCCGCTGTTCCATCTGGCTCGTAAACAATCATCTTACAGAGTTATTCAGTTATTTCAGTTTATTTTACTCTTTTCAATGCGATCGAAAACAATTAATATTCATCGATACGGTCTTCGGTTCACGGCGCGCCTCTATTTGAATAATTGGCTGATTTTTATGCAGTTGAATTAATGCAATTGGTACACGGTTTTGTTTCAGTTTTATTGTCAATTCAGCTGATGTAATTTGCTATCGGCTAAAAGCTAAGTCGATAAGCTACTATTTGTATGTACATATTCATAAGATATTGTATCTGAGGTGGCCTAGAGGTTTAAGTAGTCGCCTGCTACGATTCGTAAGTTCAAATCTCACTGGTCTATACTAATAAGTTTAAGGACACGTGCTTCACGATGAAGGAAAACCTGCATATATTTATTATACCTGTATCCAATGGAGGTAGGCAGAGACTATTGTGCGCTATATACTATGATCCTTGTATACTTATTTCGTCTCGTCTACATTCATACATCTCTTTTTCACTTTCTTCGGTAATGAGTGCTCCGAATTTGACCTTTTGGAGAAGACCTACATATATCTTAGAATATATTCAGCGGCGTATATATTGTTCCTAAGATGGCAATAGACTAATCCATCCATCACGTAGATTCTTCTCAGTAAAAGCAACCTTCCAAACCTGGCGGTCGCATGTATAATCCTATGTAATCGTGTCTTTCTGACGATTTGAAAGTACTTTGTAAAAGTCTAATCGAATAAAGATATTTTTGAATTTGTATTTGAATTTGTCACCTAATAAATTTCGGTGTAGTATGGATGGGAAGCGTGAGCTTCAGTCGTACTCATACACCGAGTTTGATAAATAAGATTATTTTTTCTAATGCTAAAAATCACATCTCTATAACATTCTCATCCCTAACAAATTTGAAAACTAATTTCTTTGTCTAGCTCCCGGCACGAGTTATGAGCGCGTACTTTAAATGCGCAGTAGTAATTTCATGAGTCTGTGTCAATAAAAGCATGCGCTGCGTTATATAGGTCTAATCATAGATCCGCATCGCAGGCTTCGTCAATTGCGCAGAATGGGTATTCACCACAGGTTTTGTCACTCACCACAAAAAGTAATCAGCACATGCTTCGTCATAAAGGTGCAAAGGTGCAAATTACTTCCTAGTTACCTCAGGGGTAGGTCGATGCACTTAAAAATGCCAATAATCTTTTTCCAGTTTCCCGGAAAATAGTACTTAGAAGCAAGTTGCAGGAATTACAACTAATGGCAACAATTAGGAATACGGTAAACAGGCTTAACATAACTATAGCGTTAATTGTGTTAACGGAAGCGACATTCGTACGCAACTGCCACGTAACGGGAAAACTTTCGACCGCAACTGTACATTAATTCTGCTTAACGTTAAATAAAATTGAAATATTTTCACAAGCAATGGCGTTGCATATCGAACGCCCCATTAGGTCCAATTCTACTGAACTTGTTATTTGGTTAAAGCTTTATCGTGCAAATTGTTATATTCATACTTATCGACATCTCATTACGAATTCGATCGCTATTCGACACGTTTTTGTTACTCGCCGTGCCTCGCGGTATAACCCTCGTAGACTAAATTTATTGGGTTTATTTTCTCGAATCCCATTTTTTTAAATGAAAGCTTTATTCATTATTCTTGTAACGTCAGCTATCTGTAAGCGAAAGTGCCGTTTAAAGTGATGCAGCCGCTTCAGAGGTTAGCCAAAACAAACAGACAGACTAGGAAGTTATAAAAAAAATGTCTGTTTATGAAATACAGTGTATAATTTCAAATTTATTGAGTGAAAAGCTGTTACGTAGGAAATACAATTTGGAATTTATTCATCAGTATGTAACGTAATGCCTGTGTTTCTATAGTGATGATATTTTCATTGTATGATACGTAACATAGGTTCATTATGGAACGTCATGTTGGAAAATTTTCAATAAAGCCCATAGACAATTTTTCAAATAGCGTTTATTTTGGCGTCAGTATAAAGTTTTTTTATAAGTAGATAATATTTATTTATTTACGCAATAGACTTTTTCCAACGTAATTAGGTATTTGCTACATAAGATAACAATAACAAGCGGATAGCACGGCGTGCTCGCCTATGTAAACAATAATACCAAGGGATGTTTGTTACCTCGCAGGCTGCGTGTATGTTCATGACAGTTACATAAACAGTACAGGCATCGCGTCAAATCATTGTGAACGGAAGGGTGCATACCAAATCGGTCAGTGTACGTCGTGCCAGCTGGCGCTACGGTGCATCCCCAGATTGCTGGATGCAAAATTAATTTGGCAAAGTTCGGCACATGCCCGAGTGATTAAATTCCTCTGCATTACATTTACTCTATAGCTTATTATATGTACTTAAGTGGGAGTATTTAATTGAAATACCACCCAAAATTTATTATGGTTCTCCATGACTATGATTGCCTCGTTGATCTAATGGTCGCGCGAAGTTTTGGATTTGCTTCCCTTGTGTCAGACAGTGCTAAAGTTTTTCCATCAGTAATTACCCAGTAGTACCTCGGAGTCAGTATGAGTGACCGATAAATGGCAATAGGTTTAAATATAAGTGGTGAAATGTAGGTAATAGCATACGTACACCTCTGTCTATCCCTGCGGGGGAAATATATAATTGTAATCTAAATGTATAAATGTGTTGGCGTTAGCTGTAGGTTTATATGTTGTCTAAATAAATAAATATGAGCATATGTATGTACCTACGTATGTATGTATTAATTTAATTATGTTTGATTTGGAGTTGTCAAATCATTTTATCAGCCAGCAACAAAGCTCTAAAGAAAAGCACAATGAGCTCTTGCTCCGCTCCTTCATAACTTTAATAATTACACCTACCTATGTCTAATTAGTGTAATTGGCATGCATGCCGTTCTAATTATTAAATAAATAAATAAATAACCGAACAACATAATGCAGATGGCGACACAAGTTTTCAGCGTTCATAGAAATTTGTGGAGATAACTGCGCATATAACTAGGCACCTACAGAATATTTAAGGTCAACGCTCAAAACTCATGATGGCATGTATACCCAATCAAAACATTTTTTTTATAAGAAAGCACAGTTTTATAAAGGATACTAGCTGTGCCCGGCAAACGTTGTATTGCCATATATTTTTTTGGGGTGGTCACCCTTATCATTTAGGGGTATGAAAAATAGATGTTGGCCGACTCTCAGACCTACCCGATCTGCACACAAAATTTCATACATATCGGTCCAGCCGTTTCGGAGGAGTACGGTAAGTAACATTGTGACATGGAAATTTTAGATGTGAGATTTTGTCAGTAAAGTGAATACATATAAACTAGTAAATTTCATAGTCTGTCCTTTACTAGATCTTGAATTTCTCCCCTAGGATAAAATTTTCATCTCTCACTTGCAAGGCACACTCTTCAAGTTATTTGATTTCAGTGCAGAGATATGTGTGGGTAGATAGACCCGTGCTCTGTATTGGTAATTGAATTGCAAGCTACCGCGCGTTGCCATCACGTCCCGAGGACCCAAGGGGCCCGGTTCAACAATATTTTGTTTTATCTATTTTTAATGGCAGCTTGAGGGTTAATCATCAGTGCAGATTTAAAAGCTTGAGGTTTGTTCGTGTTGAAACGGGGTGGTGCAGTAATATAATTATGAGAGAAAACTATGGTTTTTAATATTTTATCTTGATTTATGAATGAATATAGGAACGTACCTACTTTGGGCTGAAGGTATTATTCATTGAAAGGTAATATTTATTTATATACATATGCTCATGCCTGTATTCAACAAAGGGGTAGAAAGTGGTGTACATATTTATAAAACACCCATATTTTCCTGTAATGTTTTAAGTCTCGTGCAATTAGAGGGCGACTTAAATAAAATTTACAAAATTCTTAACATTTTCTGTACCTCGATGACTTTTTTCACAGTGGTCTAATTCTGTCAAATAGACAGAACTATGGCTCAAATCTAATATTTTTAAAGAAATATTTTTTCCAGGTTTCAGAGCCAGAACTATCTCTAAAAAGTATCAGGAACTATAGAACTCTTCTACATGCTATTAGAACTCGCTTTTATTTTCGATCAGCTGGGATTTGATCTGCTAAGTTCAGTGACACAGTTTTACTTGTCATTAACCGGGCACTAATCCACAGCTAGTCTAAATATATATAACTCAAAGGTGACTGACTGACTGACATAGTGATCTATCAACGCACAGCCAAAACCACTGGACGGATCGGGCTGAAATTTGGCATGTAGGTAGATGTTATGACGTAGGCATCCGCTAAGAATTTTGATTATTTCTACCCCCAAGGGGATAAAATAGGGGATTAAAGCTTAGGCTACTTTTAATAAAAAAACTTAAGGTATGCTAACTCGGTTGAAACCGCAGGGCACAGCAGTGTATAATAAATCTTTTTACACGATTATGATCGCACTTTATCAAAATCGGTTCAGTTCATACCAATACGTACATAGAAACATAAGTGTTTGATAAGACATCCTTTTTATTTCGCAAATGTTCCTTAAATCGCATCCAATAAAGTCCCTTCTTGAAACATGTAAAATCCACTGCATATTAAATTAAACCCAGCTTATTGGAATGTACATCGCATAACCCGCGTATTTGCCTAAGAACACTCCGCTACAGCATTTTACCGCGGGTGTTTTGATAACACGAGATGAGCTCGAGGGAGCAAGTTTTCTTACAACATCGCTGTGGCAATATAGGCGCAAAGTAGTGTACTTAGCCCGCCTTACTTGCCAATAAAAGTTGCTACTTACTACGAAATAGGTAGTGCCTTGAAATCACACACCAAAGTGGTATTTCTATCTCTTTCGAATGTCATCGCCTTATATTATTCGAATGTTCTTCGATGTTCGATGTCAATCCCAATACAACGGTATGGTACATAATTATTTCATTATTACAGCTTGGCGACATGGTAAATTATTAATCATAATTTTCACTCTGAAGCTCGGGCTTTATTACAAATTTTCCGTTTCCAATTTTTACGAATATTGACCTCACCTACCACCGAGACCAATGACATAACCGGGTCACAGACAACTGTTCTCGACAGGTAAGTTGATCTCGGAAATAAACTGGAAAATGTTATTGAACAAATAACACAGAAATATCAGTTTAATATTATCAAGCTGATCTTGTTTTGTATGAGATATTGTTGAGAAAGTATGCTTGAGAACAACTTTTATTACATTGTGTGTCTATAATTATATTTTATTTTTGATTTAAAGACAATGTGCCAACGCGGTTAGTCGTTACAATGCCATTTATTATTGACTATACCAACAATAACATTTCAGTATATACATACATATGGTCCCGCTTGAATCCCTTCAGATATCTGATCTATCTTTTCGTCGAAGATGATTCAATGCCAAAGTGACAGATAGTGAGTCTGACGCCGTCTCAGGCACTATGCTTTTCTGAGAAAACGTTTTTGAAGTACTTCTCAGATATATGCAGGTTCGTTCACGTTATTTTCTTTCACCGTGAAGCACATGGTGTAAATTCACTGCAATTTATTTGGATAAACATTGATGCACGCTGCTGGGATTCGAACTTGCTCCGCTTGCGTAGCAGGCAAGTACTTAAACCCATTATACTTTCAAGGCTTCAGGCACCGTCAACTTGATTTCTTGACACTACCGACGTGATAAGTATCAAGTATTAAAAAATCTAGGTAACATGGACCTCACAACACAACCACACCGCGAACTTACCAATATCATGAATGCAAGCTTTACCTACTGTGAAAGCACCGTTATAGTTCAAATTAACAGTACTAATTAGCGAAATTATACTCAATGACAAACTACACGAGGTCGAAGATTTTGTTATGACGGATATAGATTACTGATGTACTTTAAATATTATGCAGGTATGACTAGCTGTGCCCCGCGATTTTAACAGCATAGACTTTACATTGGCTTTAATTTCAGCCGTTTCAGACAATTTTGCCGGAACAGAAACACAGACAGACCGAAAGAAATCATATTTAATGTTACTCGGGACTTATCACGATAATATTTTGAAAATAACGTCGGTACCTCGACGTTTCAATTGGGTTACACCAACTTTGGTCGCGAGCAGACTGAACGTACCCGAGTAACTTTAAATATGGATTTAAATCGCGAAAGTTTTTTTTCACACTCGCGCTCCGACCTCCGCCCCGTACGGACGTCTCGAAGCGCTCTCCTGCCGCGCTCCGCCGCTGCCCGCTGTCCTGTCGCCGCCCGCTGCTACCTGCGCGCTGCTACCTGCGCATCGAACCCTTCGCCGAACTTGCCTTTTTCAAGGCGAGTTTCGGCTTTCTCTGTTTCTGTGTGAGACAAGTCTCGCTAGTTGTGACCCTTCAGGCAAAAACCACTTTTTGGTGGTCCTCGGTGGATACCTAGCGGTGCCAACGAAGCCGAGTGGGGTGTTGACCCGATACACCCGTTTTTGCCCCCTCAGGGCAAAAACACAAATCGGACGGGGCTAGAACCACCGGCCTTGGGGGCTTCCCTCGCCGACGCTAGCCATCTCCTCCCTCCCACCCTGCCCTTTCCCTACCATCCCATTCCTTAGTGTTGTTTGGTTGCTTTAAGCTTCGGCTAAAAGTACTCCTCTACACTAAGGCTGTTAGGAACCCGTCTGCACATTAAGATTGGCAGCGGGATTACAAGCTTAGGGCACACCCTACTCAACCCTAGCTGCCTACCCCCCGGCAGTGAGGGACTAACACACACGCACACAACCCCAGGCCAGTCCAACCTGGGGATTAGGCGCGAAATTAAATAAAATAAATACCGCGTGGTATTTTTGCTCCCCCAATATTGACATTTATAAAATGGCCGACTCCACTCTCCGCGCCCTTCTTCGGGCCCTCCTCAAAGTCCCGGCCAACCAAGCTGTTGCCAGCTCCGTCCTCTCCCCAGAAGATTTCGCCAACCTCTGTGGCGAATCAAGCCCCTCCCCGGCCATCGAGCCCCCCACTCACGCCCCTACGGCGCCCTCCGTCCCAGCAAAACCAAACCTAATTAGGTTTGATGAGTCCCCGGCAAGCCCCGACTGCCCTCCCAGCCGTCACGTCATTATCGACGCGGACATGGCCTCCGAGTCCAACTCGGACTCGAACACTTCCGTCGATGACGACTTCAATGTCGTTGTAGGGCGCAAGAAGAAGCGATCTCTCAAGACCAAATCTTCTGTTGGTCAAACCCCGGCGAAGTCTCTCAAGACTTCCGCCAAACCGATAGCCTCCCAATCTGCTCAGGCGGTCCCTCCCTCAGAGGAAAACCGCTCTGACGCCACCCCACCCTCTCAGCCCGTAGCCTCATCCTCGAGGAAGGAGCCCATCCCACCGCCTATCTTCATCCAAGATAAGGCGAAGTGGACCGATGTCTCGGCGTGGTGCAATGCGAATCGCATTGCTTATACTAACGCCCGCACCACCGCCAATGGCATAAAAGTCTCGGTGCCTACCTCCACCGACTTCAGGTCTCTGACCAAAATGTTACAGGCTAGGAAAGTAGCCTTTCACTCTTACGACCTCCCCGAGGATCGTCTCCTCCGCGTAGTAATCCGCGGCATCCCCAAAGAGATAGACGAAAAGTCTATCTTGTGCGATCTTCAATCGCAAGACATCCCCGCCCTCGAGGTGCATCGCATGCACGGCGCCCGCAACAGTGCCATATACGACATGGTCTTTGTCGTATGTAAGCACTCTTCCGCCGCAAAAAGCATCTACAATATTAAGACCGTATGCCAATTATCTGGCTTAAAGGTCGAAGCCCCCAACAAACGCGGCCAAATCGGCCAATGTCACAAGTGCCAGTTATATGGCCACTCTTCCCGCAATTGCTTTGCCGTACCCAGGTGCGTTAAGTGCCTAGGTGACCACGGCACAAGCGATTGCCCCCGTCCCAAGGACATCTCACTCTGCACAGAGCCGCCTAGTTGCGTTCTGTGCGGTCAATCGGGCCACCCTGCGAACTATCGCGGCTGCCCAAAAGCCCCTCGTCCCCACCCCAAAATGGTAAAGCGAGTTCAAGCTCGCAACACCAGGGAAAACCTCCCTTCCTCTGCTCTCCCTGAGCGCCTTAGCCCTCAAAGACCTTCCCCCTGGAACGCACTGAACCATCAGCGCGCATTCCCCAAACTCGCTCCTCCGAGAGCTCCCCAATCTACGGCCATCCCTCCCTTAATGGCCATCCCCACCATGCAACCCCCTAAGCCAAAAGGCACACCTCCCACGGCAGCTCCACGCTCGCCTGCAGCCCCTCCGGCACCGACCCCTATGGGTCCCCCTCCTCAAGCCCCGGAAGCCAACGTGACTGGCGATAACATGGCTTTTCTGAGCCAGTTATTCCATGCGGTTGACATCCGTAGCTTGAACCAGATGGCCGAGCAACTCCGCGCTTCTCGCGGTAACATTGCCTCCGTCATGGCTACGATGAGCAAGTTCGCTCACGTTACTACAGCCCTCACCTCTTTCTTTGATACGGTCCAATAATGGAGAGACACAACCTAGGAGGAAAAATCAAACCCAGGTCCCTCAAGGTAGGGTTCTTTAATGCCAATGGCATTAACACCCAACGCGACGAGATCGCTACTTTCCTCCGAGAACATCAATTAGACATTTTTCTCCTCCAAGAGACCTTCCTCAAACCCTCCAACCGCGATCCCAAAATTGCGAACTATGAAATAGTTCGCAACGATAGAACCCATTCCGCCAAAGGAGGCACCCTCATCTATTACAAAAGATCTCTTTACTGCATTCCTATGGATCCCCCCAACCTCTCTCAAATCGAAACATCAATATGTCGGCTAGGCATGACTGGACATGAACCAATCATAATAGTTTCGGCTTACATCGCACCCAACAAACAAGGCGATATCGCTCCCGATATCGTAAAACTTCTTAGCTTAGGCAACTCTGTCATCGTGGCAGGAGACCTAAACGCCAAACATGAGTCGTGGAATAGCCGCACTCGAAATTCCAGAGGTAATCAACTCAATTACCTCAGTATCATTCATAACTTCGACGTTATAGCTCCCATGCACCCCACGCATTACCCAGCCATCATAGATCACCGTCCGGACGTTCTCGACTTGGCGATTCTAAAGAATATAAACCTTCGTTTAAATTCTATGGAATCAATAGACGAGCTTGATTCCGATCACCGTCCTGTTGTACTGAGTCTTACCCCCCGTACAGGTCCCCCTGACTCTAGTCAACCTACCCCCATGAAAACGGCAACTAACTGGAGGAAACTAGAGGAAAACCTCAAGTCTACTCCCTTGCCCTTCCCCGAACCGACCCCAACCTCCATTGTAGACACGGTAAACGCAATTGACTCCCTCACCAGTCACGTACAAACAGCAGTTAACAGCTGCTCCCGGCAGGTCCCAGCAATGGATGATCATCGCTGGAGGCTGCCGGACGATGTGCGTGAACTGGTGACGGAGAAAAACGCGGCTATCCGAGCTTACAGGACCTACCCCACAGCAGCCAACCGATCATTTATGAACCACTTACAAGCCAAAGTAAGAAGGCGCATGAATGAAATGAGGGAAGCCCGCTGGGATAACTTCTTGGCTAACCTTACCCCTAATCACCAGGCTTTCTGGCACTTGCAACGCAAGCTCAGAGTCAAAGAAGCCTGCAGCATCCCTCCTCTTAATCGTCCTGGCCGTAGTCCCGCCTTCGACGATGACGAAAAGACCGAATGCCTAGCCGACAATCTAGAATCCCAATGTTCTCCCAGCTCCCAACAAGTAGACATGGCCCATCTCACAAAGGTGGACGCCGAGGTCGAACGAAGGGTAGCTCAGCCCCCAATAGAGGACCCAGACAATCCAGTCCCAGTAGTTACAGTCGATGAGGTTCAATCTCTCATCAAGGATCTCAACCCTAGGAAGTCTCCTGGCTCCGACGGGATAACAAATAAAGTAGTCAAACTCTTTCCCCTCCACATCATTGTCTTCTTGACAGCCATTTTTAACGCTGCCCTTTCTAACAACATCTTCCCACAATCGTGGAAAGAAGCAGTTGTCATAGGGATACCAAAACCTGGTAAGCCCAAATCCGAATCCTCTAGTTACCGCCCCATCAGTCTCCTCAAAACTCTCGCGAAGATCTACGAAAGGTTGATCTTCAAAAGACTAAAGCACTTTGCTGAATCCCACAATCTCATCCCAAACGAGCAGTTTGGCTTCCGAACCAAGCACTCGTGTGTTCAACAGGTGCATCGCATCGTTGAACACATAAGTGAGGGATTCCAAGTCAAACAGCAAACGGGTGTCCTATTCTTCGATATAGCGAAAGCATTCGATAAAGTCTGGCACAATGGCTTATTATATAAGCTTTACCAAATCGGTGTGCCTGACAGACTCGTGCTCATCATACGAGACTTCTTATCGAATCGCACCTTCCGATATCGCATCGAGGGCTCATTATCTTCCCCTCGCCGCATTCGTGCTGGAGTCCCCCAAGGCTCCGTGCTCTCCCCACTCCTTTTCACGCTGTACACCAGCGATATCCCCAAAAGTCCCAGTGCCGATCTAGCTCTCTTCGCCGACGACACGGCTATCTACTATAGAGGCAGAGACCGTCATACGATCGCCAAACATCTCCAAACCGCAGCCAATGCCCTTGGCAAATGGTTCCGGAAATGGAGATTTGAAGTCAACCCAGATAAGAGCGCAGCTGTCCTCTTCTGCCGCTCTGGCGACCGATATCACGATCCTCCTCCATCTGTAACCATGTTCGGCCAACCGATTCCTTGGGAATCCACGGCCAAATACCTAGGCGTCATCCTCGACCAAAGGTTGTCCTTTGCATCCCACACAAAGAAAGTACGGTCACGTGCTTCCTTTGCCCTTGGTCGACTCCACTACCTACTAAATGCACGGAGTAAATTGTCACTTAAATCTAAGTTGAGAATTTATCTCTCTTGCATCCGTCCCATTATGACATACGCCAGTGTTGTTTTCGCACACACGGGCAGCTCTAACATCCATAAAATGCAGGTCCTCCAAAACAAATTCTTGCGAAAGGCTGCGGGAGTCCCGTGGTACGTTCGCAATAGTCAACTCCATGTAGACTTCAAAATTCCCACCATAAAACAGTTTATGAAAAGCGCCTCTAAGCGCTTTTTCGAATCTGCTGAAAAACATCCCAACCCACTAATCGTATCGGCCGCCCGATATACCCCCTCCCAAATCTCCACCCGACGCCGTCCGAGGCATGTCCTTATTGACCCTGACGACGATATCACATTGCTTCAGCAAGCAATGTCTCAAAAGCACACACCAAACCGACCATTGTTCCGTCCTCGCCGGCGAGGCTCGTCGCGAACTCTACGTCATCGTCCCCCCCGTCCTCTGCTAGGGCCGGCGCGCGCCGAGCCACTAGCCTTAAACATGTCCCTAAATAATACCACTCAGATCCAGCTCCCTAGCTCATCCCCCAGCAACGCCCTAAGCCGAGGTCCGAACCCCGCACCGGGGTGCCCTTAGCTGTGTTGCTTAGTTTTTAAGTTTAAGCTCGGCTGGAGGCCCTTGGGTCTCGCCCCTTAGTCCGGTTAAGCAGTGGAGGTAACTCCCCCCTACCAACTGCGAGAGACCATGTCGGAAAAAAAAAAAAAAAAAAAAAAAGCGAAAGTTTAATAAAAAAAATAATTGTTTCTTTCTGTAAGTACCTACCCTATGTTCATACATGTGCATTTGGTGAACGTATGTTTAGATTAGTAAATGAATAAATATATACTTATATTGTATTAATCTGTAGATTATCAACCTTATCAGCCTTAATTAGTGATAGGCTGAAGATTCGATCGAAAAGAACGGGCTCAAATTCAAACGGGTGCAATTAACCGTAATTTTTGTAAGGTTACACTTAGCATCGTTCCAAAGCCTAACAGGAGTGGAAGGTCTGTCTGGGTTTTTTCATGCAAATTATAAACGTTTTGTCACCACTAAAGACCTAAATACTAGGTGCTTTCGACAATTTGTGTTATTACAGAGTTTGTCAACAGATAAATTGGATAATATCTTATGATAACGTAGACGACTGGCCCCACGCCAGCGACAAGCCGGCATAATTTAGATTGTTTCGTGTATCATTTCAGCATGGAAACCTATAAAATTTTACGGTTATAGCGCACCATGTGCTCCGATACCTTCCACTGTAAAATATAATCCCATGCAACCTACCAATATTGACATACACAACAAACAAAAATAGTATGTATGTTTACGAGTTCACGGTAGCTTGATTGTCAAAAATCTTGTACATTAGTGAGAATTAATATGAAAATTATTTATTCAGGTTTAGGATTAGCACTTATTAAGTTCTCAGAAGAATCGGCTAGAAATTATAATGATATCTTGTAAATTTCAAGTATAGTGAAATAGTATAATGAAAATGATTTATTCAGTTTAGGCCCTGGAAATTCTTACGAATATCAAAGAATTTATCGCCGGTTCCGAAACTAACCTTCTGAGAAGAACTGGCAAGCAACTCAGCTGATATCATGTACATTTCATTAAATTGTAAATAATTATTCACAATAGTGAAAATTGGATCAGCATGCACGTGTAAAAAAGAATATTTATATATACTGCCGTAGTATGTCTATAACGCCGTTATCTACCAAAACCGTTGCATTGAATAACATGCAAAAAATGCGGTAAAAATTTAAACCGATGTGACTTTTTAATGACTTAATTACTTGGATTATTTCCAAAACTATTTAAGGTATTGAAAATTCGGAAAAACAGATTGATAGTTTTTTTCTCGTTATAATAACATTAAAAGTTAAAAATCTACTAGATGTCACATAACGGCATTTTAGTCATGCCAAGGCAGTATAGCTTCGCAAGAAGTGAAAGAAATAGTTTTAATGAGCGATTAAGGTACTATACACTTCTATAATGCTTCAAATTACCAAAAGGTACTGATGTAACTATATAACTTGATGTAATATTTTGTTTGTCATTACAAAAACCTCTTCATGTGTTCTTCCTCAGCTGTATATTTTAAGTAAGCATTGTTTTGCTCACGCACTATAATGAATTTTATTGTCCTTGTAATAGAGTTTCGTCACGAGCAAACATAGATGATATTCAAATTAAGAGCTTACCAAACACTCGGCGTGTTTAAAAACGTACCATTTGACTAGGATAAAGTAAGCCTGCAGGTACATTAATAGTGGGGTAACTTAAATCAATATTATTAGAGCAAGCATACGTTTCTTGGGATAAGTAAGAGCAGGTAATAACTAACTATTCGTGGACGCGTAACTTCAACACAGTAGATTAAGACAAATATTGAGTCAAACTTAGTTTCTTGGTAAGAGACGGCCCCGCACCCAATGTTAATTTATTATTAACTTACAGTTCAAATTATATTTACCTTTGAATTTAATTACATTCTAGCTTTGTCTGTTTATTTCAGTTTTATTTGAGTTTTTATACAAAAGCTTTTGTGTGGTGTATATTTTGTTTTGTATCGTTCGCGTTTACTGAAGATTATTAAAATAAACGGGACTTTATTCTGCGAAAATCATTGCTTTATGAATACACGCTATGCTTATAGTAGGTATTATACAAATATCCAAACAATACTATCATCTTTGAGTTTTGCGTATATGATAAGATAAATAAAATTTAAATAATATAAAAAGGGCCGTGTTGGCCGTGGGGTTTGAGCAGTCGCAGTGGCCTGTAACTATGACTTTTACTAAGAAAAAAAACTTATGTGTAGTGATTTCACACCACATCCTTTACAGAGAAGGAAAGCATCGTGAGGAAACTTGAATTTGTCTGAGAAGTATTTTAGTGACGTTTGTGTAGTGCCTGAGACGGCGATATACTCAACATCTGACAGATGTTGGCACTTAATCACCTTCGGCAAAGTGGGTGTTGTTATTACAACACCTCTGCCTACCCCTTAACGGTATACAGGCGTGAGCATATGTATGTACGTTAATATAATTTAAAGCATTAATTTTACCTCTGCTATCTATCTGTTTTTAGACCAATAATTTTCCCACTTTCGATGTTCCAAAATTCTTTCAACCGGTTGTTAGTTAACCATCACAATGCATATGCTCTATATAAATTCCAAATTTAGGCAAAAAAGCTCAAACAGCATTGCGCCAAAACGCTTGCGTAGCACGAATTTATTTTGAGGGCGCGTTGTTGAAAGTGTTAACTAAAATTTGCATAGTTCGACGCAACTTCAAAAGTTGTGCCTACATCAATGGCCTCGGATTGCAAAAACCAGTGAAATTTAAAAATAGTACTGTTATTATCATTTAATCAGCTGTTTATAGTCGCGAGTGAGGTTGATGTCCTTATCTAAGCAAAATATATTATGTAAATTACTTTTTTTTTAAAATAAGCAATTTTCGTATCACCAAGACACCAACGTTTATTAGTATTAAACTGTAGTCGATTTTGAGTGCATAATTTTTTAAAATTCCAACGACACGACCAAAGAGCCCTGGTGGCCTTGAGGGTTGAGCAGTCGCTTGCTACGCAAGTTCGAATCCCAGTGGGGACTGCACCAATGAGTTTTTTTAAAAAAACTTATGTGCAGTGATTTCACACCACATGCTTTACGGTGAAAGAAAACATCGTGAGGAAACCTGCATATCTCTGAGAAGTGTCTGAGACGGCGATGGACTCACCATCTGTCACGTTGGCACTTAATCATCTTCGGTGAAAAGTGGGTGTTGTGATTACAACACTTCTGCCTACACCTCCGGGAAATACTGGCGTGAGCATATGTATGTATATGTATGTTCCAACGACTACTGATAGTAATTTATTGAACAAAAATAAATCAATATATAGTAGAAAA
Source organism: Watsonalla binaria (assembly GCA_929442735.1). NCBI lineage: Eukaryota > Metazoa > Arthropoda > Insecta > Lepidoptera > Drepanidae > Watsonalla > Watsonalla binaria. The sequence continues at coordinate 5,250,927 of OV838930.1, forward strand.
TACGTAAAGAGTTGTGTGCTGGTTCTTACTTGAACGTCAGTCATTTATAAAACGGAAACAAAGACCCATTTTACAATTTTTCTGCCACTAACTTACTTATTTCAAAGTAAAAAGACAGTAGTGAAGCTTCCTAGAATATATCCAGACGACTAAAGTTCAAGACAAATTCACACTAAGTTTCACACAGCATGGTTATCTACATTATACCTAATCGTATACACGTAAGTTTAACTTGATAAGTAAGTTGTTCAAACACATGACTAACTGCTACACCTACTTATAAAATAATAGACATGAAAAAATCAGAATCATAACACGATTTATATTTCAAACTTTATTCATCGATCATTGTTTTCACTCACGGTCTATTAATTATTACTGTCACCCATAGGTTGACTGTTTAAGAAACCTATGGTATTAAGTACATAGCGACGATTATTCAAAATTTCTATTGCATGAAATATTAAAATATACACATATTATTGTCTGTATTTCTCTTTTGCAACCAAATTCAAAAATGGAGACATTTACAATTCTATGGTATTTTCTAGGCCAGTGCATACGTTTTCGTATTTTATACTTTAAATGCAAATTTATTATAGTAACACTAGAAGGCGTGTCTGTCACTGTTTTAATTGCTGAGAATGTTCTCCTTTCGAATGCTCCCAAGCAGAAAAATCTGAATTATAATCGTGACTACAAGACCTAAGCCACAGTACAAATAAAACATTTTCAAGCAGCTAGAAATTTAAGGTGGAAGGGAGGCCTTTGTCCAGCAGTGGGACACGACAGGTTAATAATAATTGAAATTTAAGATCAAATCTGTAAAATAACAGATACACAGACGCGCACATCAACGATATAAATGACAGAAGAGTCAAAAAGACGTCTCACGTCATGTCCAATCGCGTATACGAAACTTACGTGTATAACCAGGATTTTTCAAAACTACAGAACGACAAATCTATATTATTTTGACAGTAAATATTGTCAACCCTCACGCTCAACGGAGCAAACGTGCTTGTTTAAAAAACAGGCGTTATATTACCGCTTATATTAACACTATGCCTAAGCTTCCAGCTAGACACATAAACAAAATATTATGTGTTACAATTCTGGATTTAATTTAGGCTGTGGATCCGTGTTTCGTTTCAAGACGATCGACTTTGTGTTAACATCACCGCATTATGTCAAGTTTGTCAACTCCACTAAAGATCCACCGCCTAAGTGGATAATAAAGCATGGAAGGCTGCCTTCATTAGCTCGGGCCTCGTATATAAAAGCGAATACGCCAACTCAAAACGTAACCTTTACGTTTATGACGGGCATAAAATTTCAAATTCTGCTACTTGGCGTTGTTTAGCTCCCACCTTTGTCTAGTGTCGATAAGGATTTTTATACAATATTTATGTACGTTTTATTTATTAAATTTTTCATGGGTACTTCTTGCATATAAGTTGTTTCATTACCCTCGAAACTAACCTTGTAAATTGGTACAGTAATTGTGTAATGAAATAGGGTTAAGTATTATACAATGTAATTCGCTTCTACCCGCAGCTTCACCTGCGAGGCAGTAAATCAAATCAAATCAAATCAAAATATCTTTATTTGATTAGACTTCTTACAAAGTACTTTCAAATCGTCAGAAGGACACAAAATACATTATGCATGATTATAAATGTTACCACCGGGTTCGGAAGGTAGCTTTTGTTGAGAAGAACCCGGCAAGAAACTCAACATTAACTCTTTTTAAAAAAATATATATTATACAATGGGCTTATGCCCATGGACACAGCACAAATTAAGACACATAGTAAGAATTCATATACAAATTTTTAACCTCTATTTCACCCCTTTTGACGTTTCTTGTCTCTGGGACCAGCGGCCTAGGCTGTGCGGTGATTTCAGTCAGTAGGACTTAGAATACATAAGTATACATTCAACGATAGTACGAGATAAAGCGATTCTTGTATATTTTGTTGTGTACGCTCACGCCTTCCCAGAGTAGTCCCCGACAGGGTACACAGAGCTATTACAACGATTACTTTTATTTTGAGATACTGCAGGCTTCCACTAAGTTTTCTTTTAACGTAAAGTTCGAGATTCAATTTCACTGCACAAAAGTTTTCAGGCTGCTGGTTAAACTGCAAGCAACTACTCAAACCTCTGGGCCACTATGGCTTCGCTTTTTCTAGTGATTTATTATTTAGAAATTACCTATCTATTTGTACATTCTACCCACATAAGGTTGAGTAATATTTACGAGCAAGGAAAACCTTTTCCCATATTACACAGACTTGAGCCGGAATGATAAGAAAATCTCGGCCGTAATATTTTGTTGACATGTTGTAATTTCCCTGACCAAAATACAGCAATAATTCATAATACGACACGATGCTCGCATAAACTACTATTTGTACGCTACATCGTTGCTACCATAAAAACTTTACGTATCTTGAATTATTGGCGAGATGGCATAAAAAGTTGGTCATAGAAAACGAACACGGCCGGAAGAAGTTTGTTACGGTTGTAAATGTATGAGAATGATTTACACGACTTGTGAAAAAGTTGATAATGTGTAGCGCAATGGCGAGGCAGTTAAGATTAATTCTATCGTCGCGATGCGAGATTTTTTCACGAATTGTGTCCCGACAATCACAACACGAGATAACAAAAGTAGTAAATGTATCCCTTCTCAACTTTGCGATCAACATTTAGATACATAATATTACGAACTTTGTTTGATAGTACGTGTTTTGATTCGAGCCCACAGACCGTGCACATTTCGTACATGAGTAGTGACATCTCTCGGAAATCAAGTGAACTAGCGCGGTTTCAATACAGTTGAAAAATACCAAAGCAATATTTTCGTTCATATTTTTTTTATGGCTGTTTTATTTAGGTATCGAATTTAATAACTTAAGGGTTTTTCGAAATCAACTAAAGCGGTACTTACAAAAAACTCTTAATGTATAAAAACATAATTCTACATCATGTTTAGCTTCCTTATTTTTGAAGTCGGATAGTGATGTTTTCATATATTCACTCTAATTCCATAAGACGGCTCTTCGGTGAAAAATGCTACAACATCTCTGGCTACCGTTTCGGGACCCTTCGTGGAACGCGTGCGGTTACATACATACTTACTTATATTGACTACATAAAAATATGTTTTTTATAATCGTACGTACAAACTATACCTATACCAAATACAACTAATTGTTACATACTGTATACGAAGTTGGTACATACAGCTCGCCCGATGTTACGTTACCTCGGAAATAAATAAATCCGTCTAAAAAAATTCAAGTCAGCATTTGTCACCCCATGGTATTGTGTAATTTTGTAGTATTGTGTGGGGTCCGAATCAGCCAGGTCTGGCTGGGAAGGGTGGTGCGACGTCAGCGTTGCGGTTAACCAGCGCGGGACGAACGCAACGTCGCGTCACAGTTTAGCCGCGGCACGAGATGACAATATTAGCGGATCACTATAAAATTGAAATATATATAATTTATTTTCAAACTGCCTTATCGCTCTAGTGGTCATAAAAAGCAACTGCGAAACACGAGGGCCTGGCGTTATTGGGTCTTCATCTGTAATTTCCCAGTAGCAACCTGGAGTCTGGATCAGTGCTCGGTTAATGGCAATAGACTCGCCCCCGATTACATGATACATAAACATAACTGGTGAAATGTGTGTCTGCCTACCCCTTCGGAGATTAAAGGCGTGAGCATATGTATGCTATTTTAAACTACGTTGTCTACGCATGTCTCTTTCTCAACTTTGAAGATACTTACGTTAGTAATAAGTACATATTTATGTTGCCTCTTTTTCTTCTCATTACTACAGAAGTATTTCTATTTATGAGCATAGAGTATGGTTGCGAACTCAAGATCAATTTTCATTCGACTACCCTAATGGCAATACGAAACAAAACCAAAATATGTTTTTAAAATTACTTAAAATTTCTAGAAAATAACTTTTGGCTCTTTGCAGTATTCTTGCGGTTTACTTGCCTCTTTTTTACTTACAATTTACACTCACAAGCTAGAAGCACATCCGCCAAAGCTTTGCACTTTGCACCAAAATGTAGTCTAAATGTGTGGGCGTGAGCACATAGTACAATGTATCAGCAGATTAATGTGTGTGCCAGTGATATACGAGTAGCGATATTCCTACAAATTTGCCCATGTGTCTGACGCTTTACAACAGTTAATGGTCCAGATTTGGAGCCTTTATCCCCGATCTTGACCGTCCTATAAAAATGGAACAAATTGATTCCAACATTGAATTTCAAATTTCATTCGCATTTTGAAAAGGCAATTCGCGTTCTATCTAGCTGACTCGATAATTGCCTGTGATAATAATTGGATTTCCGGTCATAAAAATGTAAAAACTGCTCGGTATTTGAGCCGCCCTTTCCCAGCGAGTTTTCAGAGGGTGTCGCTTATTTATATGCTAATGCAGCGCTGTAGGAATGCCACGCACGACTTAGGTGCACCTGTCCAATTATAAGAACAACATTTTCTGTTATATGCATTTTCATGGAATTTTCTGCATGGAAATTGAGCTAAATTTCGCCACGTTTGAGCTTCCAGCCTTCTTTAAAGGAAATATTTTGCCTCAGTGCAAGGGAGCAGCACGTTTTATAAATATTAACTTTGTTGCATTTTAAGGTACCTACTCTACACATGACTACACATGTCATGGCATATATGTATGCGTGATTATTTTTTACGAATCGATATGATTTAAATATGGGGGGCTTTTGGGACCGGGGGCCCCAACTCCAATGGACCAATTTCCGATTGTGCCATTGTGCTTTGGGTACCACGCTCGCGATGGCATTATCCTCCTAAAATTATTTTTAAATCCAATGTGGCATTTGGAACCATGGTCCTGGTTCCAAAAATACTCTGACGTACTTCAATATAATTTAGTAATTTTGTTGCTTATTTTTTGTTACCAGCTCTGAATTTCGTTAACAGCTCCATCTAAGAAACCGTCGTGAAGACTGTTAGAAGTCAGGTCCAATACATAAAATATAAGAAAACCAATATCTGGGACTATCTAGGACCTCATCGATACTCGAAATGAAAATCAAAGCGAAGAGATGGGTAGAAAAAACATCACAATACGTTTCTCATAGATATTCCTTCCTCCCGACGTTTATGGTAAAAGATGTAACGTAATACCAAAACATTTTTATTTGGGAAAGCTGTGCGAAATAAAATATAACACGCTTACTTATCACCTTTGCGCCATTATCCAAAATGGCATTTGTTGATGTTCCCGCTTCCCCTAAACATTAGTATTCATGGAAGTCAGTCGATCGCGAAAGAATTCGGCCGAACCTATCTTGGTGGAGGACTGCCGAGTGGTTGCCATTTCCTCTCTCCCTTTATTTTTTCTCCAACAACTTAATGGAGTCGTGAAGAATGGCCTGGTATTTCATTATAATGTATTAACTTGATCCGGGATGAGTGAAGTAATTACGTGGCCTGAGCCTCGTGCAATGAAACCGTCGGAGCGTGGTTTGCTAGCTGTAACGTGTTTTCGATGAACACTTTGTTAGCTGAAGCTTGTTATAATATTGTTCAAATTGCGTTTAATAGCTTCATTTAACTAATAACAGGTATTCTTCCAGGATTGAACTATGTGGCTATATCACATCACAACCGATTCATCGCAATCAACAAAAATGAAAATGAAATCAAACATAATGTTCAGTAATCACAAAAAGATCATACAAATTATATTACAGTTACCTAAATTTATGTTTTATAATAAATTTTAACAAATTGCGCCGATACCAAATAACATGAGGGCCAAATAAGGGCAGGAGGATGATGATGATGAATGAATTTTATTTCAAGAAAAACGTATATTGTTTCAACTCCATAGTTGCTACAAAAGCTCAAAGCATTCTCAAAGCATCCGAAGCTAGACACCAAGAGCATCCTATCTCCCGAGAGCTACCTAACCAAACGCGGGAATTTATCTAAGCAAATCTCATTGTTCAGTGAAGTCGAGGCGACGTGCGCAGAACTTGCAAGTAAGACAAATTCCCATCGAGTTGATTAAAGTTGTCAGCCAAGAACGCGAGAGATGCAATTTGCTCGCAACCGGCAAAATATTACGAGGAATACGGATTACGCAGCGTTGCCTCATATTAGATAGGATAGGTACGCTATTGCAAAACAAGACGATCTTATAAGCTCCACATCTCATGTGCTACTTGCGTAAATTGTCATTATTCGTACTGATTATATATGAGTGCTACCAATATTCTATGATATAAGATTGTTTTTTCTTTTGAAATTGTTTTTATGGAATTAAATTCATGCTGTTCAATCACCAATAATTTCTACTGAAGTTGATTAACGTAACTAAGAGGCTTATAATTTCCAAAAATATTTTTTAGGCTTTTACCCCAAATATTGTAAGAGTAATGCAATGTCTTGAACTCTTATTGCCATGGCAGTTTCACTAGCTTTTCTGTCATGTATCATAATATAATTTAATCTGATGATCTAATTTATCAATTTTTAAATGTACGTACATACATATGCTCACACGTGCATCCCATGGGGGTAGGCAAAGACCACCGTTTGCCACATGCCACGATCCTTACATGCTTCTTTCGCTTCATCCACATTCACGCATTTTCATACACCTCCTTCGGTATCTGCATATTTCTGAGAAGTAATTCAAAGACGTGTGTATAGTGCCTGTCTGTCACGTTGGCACTTAATCAAATTCGGTGAAAAGTGGGTGTTGTGATAACTACACCTCTGCCTACCCCTTCGGGGAATACAGGCGTGAGCATATGTAGTGCAAATAATTCATTCATATTCCATATTATCTTTCATTTAATTACATTGAACTCGTCGCCATTTGACATGTGGTGCATGAGTGATGGTGTCCCACAAGATAGCGCCTACTTTTTCTTGACTGGTTTTTGGCTGAAATTTGGAATAGAAATTAATTTGACTAAAGACACAGACATTGGATTTTTATAAAAACAAGCGGTCAAACTCCCCGTGAGAAAATAGTAAGCTTAATATTAGTATAGATTTAAACTGTCGGTGAGAGATGTCAAGATCGTACAGACCGTCCATTTTACATCCTTAAAAGTTAAGTCTACAACTATTTTACTTTTATCTTTACTCTTTCAAAACTATAAGCAGCTAACCGTTATATTAAAACGTCTTACGGAGAAGCGAGCAGGTAATATGAAGTTTTAAATTGCAGTTGGAACTGCTAGAAGATTGGCCAAGTGAAAGAGCACGTACGTACAATAACAGTTACCCACTGCAAAATATATCTTATTGTTGATATTTCTAATCCCAAAATCCTTGGCACGCGCGAGCACAAGGATTACACATTCAAATAACGCATGCTACTCACTACACTGTAAATGTTTTCCATTAGAAGCACAGTGACTATGAAACGCTGTATAGGAGTCATTCCGAATGCTAGGGGTGTAGTTTGGAGCGGTGCAACTTGCACAGTGTCCTCCATGTCGCTTTGAAAGAGAACTTAAGTGGAAGGATTTACCCAATTTTGAAGCTTAGTTCTTGCCCCTTTCAGTTATCATGTTAACAGCGGGGATTATACACCAAAGGCTGTGTACAATAATTACAAGCAATTAAATTGATATGGATGAAAATCTGTAATTACAGAAGTAATATCTTAGTATAACTAAGGTATATTATATTATTGATCACAGATACGATTACGTAGTATTCTACCGACGTGATTCACAACTAGTTTAGGCGTACATTTGGTTAATATTATATTACTAGCTATGCCTTGTGGTTTTACCCGCGTATAGTTAATTTCGTGTAATTTTTTAAAAAGAGTCTAAGAGTCTCCTTGTAGCCCTAGCTATCTGCCAGTGAAAGTCCGATTAAAATCGGTTTCGGAGCTTATCCGGAAAACAGAAAAAAATAATCTAAAATTGCTTTTTTTCATGTCGGTATCGTATATTTTATACTTTCTATATAATATATTAATTATGTTTTTAGTGAAACGCTGTTTTAAATTACAAACAGGCATTTAAATTATATGGAGCTGTATTGATATATATATATATATATAGATTTAATGCGATTAGGAGTTTCTTCTTAAAAGTAAATGCTTATAGCAAAACAACGTTTGCCAGGCACAGCTACTTTCGACTATATTATTACATTTTGAAATATCATCATTATGACTCTAGCTAATTATCCAATTCGAACTCGCCGGATCGTCGTAAATTTAATCAGAAAAAAGAACGCGAAACTCGCTCATAGTTCTCCTATGAGAGAAAAGTTAAACCAATACTTTATATCTTTATACCAGAGTCTAATCCCAAGCGGAGAACGCCAATGAAAAAGGAAGAAAGTTTGTTATTGATTGTAGTTCCGTGTTCTGGGATGCAAGTAAACTGTAAGTTGCAACCATCGAATGAATAATGGTCTGTGTGCATCTTATATAATTAAAAATGAACATGGAATTATGGAAATAGTACCTTATACCAGAAATGTACGTGAAATTATTCTGGGGTAAGCAATGGTGCTGAAATTCTATTTCGAACTAGCTGTGCACGCGGTTTCACCCGTGTGGATTTAGTTTCATGGCTGACTTTATTAGGACCCAAGTTATTCTTTGTAACATCAGTTATCTGCGAGTGAAAGTCCCGTTCAAATTGGTCCAGCAGTTTCAGAGATTACAAACCAACCCTTCAATACTATATATTTCTGTTAAAATCGATCAACCGGTTAAGTTGTGAAAAAGACTGACACAAACAGACAGAAGATTAAATTGACTCATTATTTTACTGGCGAAGTAAATCAGTTTTGAAAAATTACCGTAAATTACTTAACATAAGTATGAACTACTTTTTAAAATCTCGTATATTCGTGCATAGAGGTGAGTGTGCCATTTCAACCATTTGTTTCTAGTGTTCATACTGCTTGGTAAACTTATATGTATAAGTACTATGCCTTAACCAAACACGACTTCGTGGCGGGATGTTCGACTGTTGTGGAAATTGTTATTGCAGTCACGTAGCAATAACGAAGCGATTGAGTGACAGACCCCAGCGTTGCAACACCATATATTGCTTCCCCTTGCTTAATAAAAGTTTGGATTCTAATAATTTCTGACTTATACGAAAAAGGTCGTTGCCATTTCCAAATTTGAATTGTCTTTGAACAAAGATTGCAACCTTTTTTCAAAGACATTTTTTAGTAGTTTCAATAAGATTTAAACCATCCTTATATGGTGGATGCTACTCACGTCTTTCAAGTTTACCCTCATCACTATATACGTGACCTTTAAAAGATACCTACTAAACGAGCAGGAACTCCAAGGGAGGTAGAGCGCAGGGTATTCGTTGAAAATAGGTGCTACTATCTGCCACTTGAAACTATAGTTTCGTCAAAAGTATCCGATGCTTAGAAGTTTTAATTATTTCACCCCTAAGAGGTATGCTTGTCGGCTCCAAGCAATTGAATTGCTTACATAAATTACCTTAATATGATTTAATTAGTGAAATTTTCAGAGGGACAGTTGTCTTATGGTTCTATTACGAGTAATTAAGAGGGCTGTAATTATATTCGTATTGTGTATCGCTTAAACAGATAAGATTTATTTCGCAAATCGAGAAGGTTAAAAAACAAATTAAACTTACCACGTTGGCTGACATGTATGGTGCTGGGATGGACTCCCCTTCTGTTAACACCAAATAATTTTCAGTTAAAAATGAATGTTTTACAACTTTCTTTGTAAAATTTAGGTAAATATTTCATACATACATATATTTAAGCCTTACGTCCGAAGGGGTAAACATAAGTATACTTATAGAAACAAAAAAAGTTTAAAGTTCCATGCAATAGTAATTAGGGCGCGAGTCTTTTGCTATTAATCGGGCACTAATCCATATTGCGTGTTGCCACTGTGAATTATCTGTGAATAGAAATAACCTTAACGTAATAATACGTAACTGAACTTATTATGGTATTACAATCTCATTTCCATTTATTTTCAAGTTATATAAAGCTGAATTACAACTATACATTCAAAAAATGTCTCACAAAATACTCGGTTGGGTTCATATTCAGCCTATTTCAGCCAAGTGTCAAAAGTGTGACAAATTAAAACTTATGTAACGCCCCTGTAGGTTGCCGAGTCCTAAGAAAAAAATCCTTATCATTGTCACGTTAATATTTATATTTCCATGAATATCAAACCTGGAGTATTTTTTTATTTACGTATAATTTTTTTCTAGATTCTTGCATAGCTAAGATCGGTTAATTCTTTGGCTGATTATTCCTACTTTGTCTGTCATCATCATTTCATCCTCCTGTATTTATTCCATTTTGCAATGTATTTTTCTCTTCCATTCTCTCTATCAGCCGTCATCTGTCATAACTTCCTCTTTGCTTACTAAACTCTACCGCTAAATAAATAGCACGGTATTAAATTTAAGCATATTATATATGGCACATTGTGATTGAAAATATATTTTGAAGCGTACACAAACCAACATAGCATTGATATATATATATATATATATATATATATATATATATATATATATTTATATTTATATATATATATATATAGAGATAAACAATTCTTGATGCGGATTCTATATCATGCTAAAATTTCAGCTCGATCGGTGCAGAACTTTTTGAGTTTTTACTCTACATTTTTATATAAATAAATATTAATAGACTTGCTGTGCCCCGCGGTTTCACCCGCGTAGACTTAATTTCATGGTTGGCTTGGAACCCGAATTTCAAAAAAGTAGCCTAAGTCACTCCTTGTAACATCAGCTATCTGTCAAAGTAAGTCCCGTTAAAATCGGCCCAGTCATTTCAGAAATTTTTCGGAACAAACAGACAGGCAGACAGATAGACTGATGGTCAGACAGAGAATTTTAAGTAATGATTTTTCTTTTTCGTATGTATTTTTTATACATACATATATTTAGTAAAACACTGCTTCTTTGGAATTACAAATTAAATTTTATATATTTGTATAGATGGATAGATTTCATTACGACGACTTTATGCAAAGATACAACAACAAAAAGTACAATTAAAGTTCCTATTACAAAGTAGTTAATTCACGATAATATGTAACATGTTAACTGCACGACCATAATTTTGTCCATAAGATAATCGAAAGCGCATTGTATACCCGTTTACGAGAGAAATAAAAGCGGATCGCATTAATTACTGCTGTATCTAGAAGCTGATTAAGAGTGCAGTAGCGAAACGACACGGGGTCAACTTTAATTGGCTCCCGTAGATGTGCGATATGCGGGTTAATGAATAGAGGCCAACATGTGGACAGTTGTTTTGTTTTCTGTAATTGCGTTCTGTTTGTAGTGGAGTAGGCGCTTATGTTTAATTGGTGTTGGTTATTTGCTGAACCTTTTATTTTGGGTCTCTTACTATGTGATTATTAGTGGAAAATATATGTGCGTAATGTATGTAAGTACGCTCTTTATATCCATTATTTAAAATACATAAAAAAAATTACGCTTGTTTATAAAAAGCATAATGATATCTCTCACCATATCATCAGAATTATTATTAAATCTGGCAAAAAAGGGGTAAGCAAAGATGTTGTAACAACAACACCCACATTTCACCGAATACGATTAAGCGCCAACGTGACAGATGGCAAGTCTATTGCCGTCTCAGCAATATACATACGTGTATGAATTACTTCTTAGACATATACAGTTTTCCTTCACCGTAAATTACGTTGTGTGAAATCACCGTACATAAGTTTTTAGTAAAACTCATTGGTACAGGCCGCGCTAGGACTCGAACTTGCGTCGCTTGTGTAGCTGGTGACTGCTCCAACTCCAAGGCCACCACGGTTCTTTATTATTATCATATCAGAATTATAATTAAATCTGGCTAACTGTAGCAGAAACAGGGCTGTTAGACAAGACACTTCCGATATAGTATTTAAACGACATTTGCTTCCAAAACATACTTTTAAAGCCTTTTATTTACAACTTTGGTAGTACATTACTAAAAACGTTTCTTTTATAAATACTAAATCGTATTTTTCTCCAATCTTGAAAGATGAGAAATGAATATATAGTCATGAAAACACTGATCGTATCAACGAATACTGAGAACTTAAGCGTTACTCGTTTCTCTTCTCAGGATTTAACGCTCCGGTTCCATATAAAATCGGCTTTCCCGTCTGGAACATGGATTACACTCTCTCCATCCCTATTCGAATAATTAATTACAAGGCATAATATGTACGTATAATATCTTGACGCATCGCTAAGCTAAAATCTTTGATAAATATTTCATAAGCAATCCTCAATTACACTGTATTCTAAGTGAATTAATGATCGCGGCGAGCTAATTTCGCCATTAAGAATTCAGAAAGTGAATAACAAAAAGACAGTAATTTGTGCCTGAAATTAAATTTAACTGAAAACACTCGAAACGGGAAAGTACGCGTTTCGTTGGGTTGTGTATTTAACGCGGATGTGAATTTCGCCGCATCCGCCCAAAAATAAATGAGCTTTCTTCCGCTTACTTAATTTACTACCTCGGTCGAAACGAGCTCAGAGTCTGAATAAATTAAAATTAATATTTCGCACCCACTAAATGTCACCTTCAATTTGTTTTGATTTTGTCAAGACCATACATGTAAGGAAGTAACAGAGAAATATCTTGAAAATCTGCTAGAGGTAATTGAACACTTTTATCACCGTTACAAAATCTGGCACTTTATATTTAGTGCCGTTCTAAGGTCATTTAGCTATTGTTTGAATTTAAATAGTAGAGATAGTATGTACATATTTACTTGAAATTCAATATGGTTTCGTTTTATGATGCATAGATGTCAATAAGCATGTAGTCCGCCTGATGTTAAGCGGCTACTGCCTACGAACGTGACCGACACCAGTGTCACTCGCGCATTGCCTACCTTTTAATGAGTCAAATCACTGTACTAACATAGTTAGGGAAGACAGGGTCCTTTATCACCATAACATAGCTAGCACAACAATTCCGCGCCGCCCACCCGAAGCGAAACTATGTGACGAAAATTATCTTGATAATGGTTTTATGCGAATTATCAATGAAAATAAATAAAAGAGTGTTCCTATAAGACAGTTTATCCATAGATAAACTGTAGAGATATGAGGTAAAAGAGAAGCGAATGGCAGATAAAAGTAAGAAAACATAAATATATTGTCATTACTATAATTATAATATGTTTACAAGTCAGGCTACCAAAGACCAAACGGACGGTAGGAAAATGATGCACAGTAACATGTAATTACATTACTAACAGTTACATGGTACCCACCACTGTAACATAAAAGTTAATTCCCAACACTGTAAATGTCTGAGCGTCGAGTATAATACAACAGAAGATACTTCACACGTCGTTAAATTAAATGAAAGCGTATAACCGCACGCTCATTGTGATACATTACCGTTTCTCGAATAAAATTTCATGTGAATCATCTTCTTAGATAATATTTTACTACAACCGGTGATTATAATTCACGTCACGATATATTTTCCCAAAAATATTCCTTCGCATGTGTCCGAAGAATTACACTAGTAAATACTTAGCGTTTTATAGCCTTTAAAATATTATTTATTTTTTGACAGTCCATAGGTTAACCAATCGGGCATTTTTATTAGCTCAGACCAATTTAGTAAACATACAGAAATAAAATTACATTTTTAAACTATGGTGACCTGCACGTTTCGTTTTTATAGCTTCATAATAAATATGTATGTCACCACGTTTACTTAAACGCCACTATTTTGTTTCAAATTAGATTTACCGGAGGTCACTAGGAGTAAATTTACTACAATAAGCATATTTTGTTTTATTTTACTGGATAAATATAACTCTTCGAATATTTCTATAGAATTTAAATATTCTACCTACGGCATCGAACGCATTTTCAGCGAGCCCTTGATTTAATATGAATTTTAAATTTAAGGTGCTCACTGAGGCAATCTGAACAAAAAATTCTTTCAGATTTCTCTTTCTTTCTTAAAACTATTTCCCCAAACATATAGGCCGGGCAAAATAAAATACACTAGTCAACACTTATATCAGGCAATAATGACTTTGCTAGTTTATTTACTAGGGTTAGAAATATTGGTATTCTGTTGCCGTGTACTGGATGACTTGCGTAACTGACATAATGTGGGTAAGAGCTAGATAATTTGGGTTCCGAATAATGTTTTACTGTACTTCAATATTACGAGTCAAATAGGTATTGATATATATTTTTTTTATAAACTTATCTCTTTGAATTATTATCAAATCATCGACGCGACCGATATACTTGTATTTCTATACAAGTCGTCGATTTGAAAAAAATTTTGTTTTACTAATTTTGACATAAAGATGACAGCTCGTGGCTATCATAGCGCACAAGTTTATAAGTGATAGTTAAGAAAAAAAAATTTTGTTCGATGACAATTGTTCACACTGTTGGAGGATCCTCGATATTAATCAATATTAATATTTAAATTTGAAACTCGAAGACCGTTTGAGCATCTACTCAACCTCACCGCCGTTGAGTTCGAGTCGAGGAGCTTTTGAAGAAACAATTTAGAATAGGGCTGCTAGACTAGAAAATAGCTGGAACACTCGCCTGGCTGTAAGATTGCTGGTGCAAAGCACCTATGTGTAAAAATATTTCATTCTTCAATTCCATGTATTTACAGAACCCTAATAAAACGAGGCTGGTAATAATATAAGCTTTATTTATTTTGCTATTCGGTTGCGCAAGCCTATCTAGATAAACGGATTCATTCGGGCGTGAAATAGAAACACTAACTAGATATTATGAGGGACAAAGACAACCAATATCGTGGAGCCCAATCTTCAATTACTCCCCAGATTATCGTCAAATACTGGGGTGTTGTCTCCAGCACTAATGATCAACTTACCTGTATTATCAAGTAAATAAGGGAACACGAAACAAAAAACATTTGTTATATTTGACTCACCCTACCGTAATTATTTCACCGACGTAACACACACAAATAATATCAGGGTACACCTAGAAAATACCGTGTCACTGTGGGCATAGACGACGTAATTTATTATTTTTGTTGTCTGCACAATTATCGTAGGAGTCGAATATAACGTACATTATGTGTACGCAAAAGAATGGGTGCAAAAGGAGCATTTTCTCGCACCGGATAACGCACGTCATTCTCACGTTCCGGAGTCGTCTCGTCCTCGTTCCGACACAGCTATTTGTCGTATGTGTCAATAAATCCTGTCCGGTCACGTGGGACAAATGTGGCTTTTATTAGGTCTAGCTACACAGGCTGTTTGGCACATTGCTTGCTTATTGGATGAGGAGAACATACGGTAGAATTACTCTTACGAATCGCAGTAATATTACAATAATCAGTAGAATTAAATTTTTCGATGGGTGACCGCCCGAGCTCCATCCGAAGGAGCGCACGTGAAGCCGTTGGTCTCGGTTGCCAATTTAACAGCTTTGACAATCGTTACACGTCAATCGGTGGCCTAAGGGAGTCTAACACCTGATTTAGCCCAGATTACCAATTTTATTCGTAAAAGGGGTAACGAAGATCGTCGTTTCGTATAAAAAGTAGGTAATCAGCCACATCAGGTTGATTTAAGTGCCCAGTAATGTATGAGATAAGGCCGGGGAGATGATGATGACTTATAAACTTATAAAATTCTTAGTTCCAAGATCTTTTCCAAGTAGGTAATAATTTCTAAGAACCCTATTCACTGACCAGAACATTTTAAAGTAACCTGAGAAGAAGTTTAAGAACGTGTGTATAAAACTAGTGCGGTAGTTTAATCACTGCCGAGTTACTCTATAAGGTTCCTCAGCGTCGAACTCGACGTCAAGCGGCGGTTTCAATCATCGGAAATTGACATTGACCTTAAAGTTTAATTTATTTTCTTTAAAACCGATAATCTACGTCGAGTGCAACGCTGAGAAACCTTACAGAATAACGCAGCTGGTGTGAGTTGCACAACATTTTCTATAGAGCTCGTATTGGACTCACATTTAATGGTGACATTTAAACTTAATAGTTAAACAATTACATCGATTAATAACTAGAGGCATTACGTAATTGAACCGATCCGATTACGACCACTTGAGCCCCGGTAATATAATGAGTTCCGTTGTAAGACAAACTGCTCAGCTAGGACGACGAAACGAAGAATTAGTTCGCTGGATGTGTTTGTGAACCACAACTAGCGGCCTTTATATTACAACTTTGTCTGCGGTGGCATCAATATTTCTTATGAAAACTAAAATAAAACATACAAATTGTTGTCTTAGGTTTCTAAATATACGTGTTGAAAATACTAGTGACGATCGCTTTGCCTACGTATACCACTAATACCACCACCGTACGATAACGATTACTTAGATGAGATTTATAATGATGTCGTTTTAAGACATTCTAATTAAACTAACTTATTGTGGTTTTGATATCTTGTTATACATGTATAGAATAGAATAATTAATATTATAGTGTAAATACTTCTCATTCTTTTTTTTATTTTAAATTTTTCGCTACTGTGAATATAAAGTGGAAGGGATGCCCAGCAATGAATTGATAATAATAATATCAATTTTTTTTTTGGGATGGGATGATGCAAGTAGCATCCAATTTGGTGTTAGTAATTATACCCATACCTACAGAGACTATTCATAGTGTTTTGATTAAATGTACAGAGTTTCTTCTCAGAGGGCTAGTTTCCAAACCTGTACTGAACGTCGAAGAATTACCACCGTAATTCTTCTACGTTCAGTGGCTTACCGGATTAAAAAAAAATCGTTTCCACTTCCATTTTTACCATAAACTATTATTTACTAAAGTTGGAATGCCGGTGGATAGCTAAATGTTTTTTCACATTTCCAGTACGGCCATATTACAACTCATCGTTGCAGCGTTGGAGTGAACCGGGACAACTTTTAATTAAAGCAAATATCTCGTACGAGCGAGCGGCCATGTGGACATTCCTATTGTCAGTTAAAGGCTTTGACTCTAATGTGTGGTTTATTGAATCCACCACGTTCTTACCTCGCCTTAACAAGAATAAAATCAATGGGAAATTTCTTCAATGCGACTGGAAATATTGTGTAATACGTAACAATCGTTTGTACTTTGTGCACAGCTTTCAACTTGTTTGATATTTACGATATTGTTGTGTGTAAATAAATCTATTGTGATTTGCATTCTAATCAAGGCGAATTCTCAAGCACTACAAGGCTCGCCAAAGGTAAGAAACATAATCATGGGAAAACCAATCCGGGGAAAACATTAGTCTAACAAACATCCTGGAAAACTAACGCTGGAATTTGGTATTGAAAAAAACAACACTACTACTACTTAATAATTAATTACCCGGAAGCATGGAACATTTATTTTAGTTAATACCAAATGGTAAGATGACGAAGCCCCCCTCCGTCAACTTTGCACCCCTCGGTCTCCACGACCCCCGCTCGTCATTAAGAGTGGGCACGCAAAGGGAAATTATCCTCACTTAACCCTCCTAAGGCGTTAACTGGCACCTTAGAGAAGAGGCACTCGCCGGCGATTACTTTATTATACGGATTGGAACAATTTTTCTCAGCGGAAAATATTTTTATGGTTCTCTAGTTTCATGGACTTTTTATGGATTGCGCCTTTTCAATGTTCACACAATCAAGGGTGCTGTTGAACGTTTATTCGTTTTTGTCAAATATAACGATAAAACATACGCTTAACTATTTTCAATACTTAATTTGATTATATAGGTAAATTTAATCGGTAACTAAGAATTTCTTTGGTGTGAAATATAGGTTTGAATTAGTTTTCGAAATATATTTATGTGTGTGTCTGACAACTTAATCATTCGATCAGAAATGCCGAGGCACAGAAAAGATATAGATTAAGATTTATATAAACTGCTACTTAAACTTATTAGACAAACAATATACTTATGTGTATACCTATCTCTTACGTAACAACAAAGCTCGATAGCAAAAAGTTAATTTTGGCATTTACCCAGAAACAAGAACTACTTACATTTACAGTTAAAACCCGCCCAAGAGTAAATAGGAGTTAATTCCCTTTAAGAACAGAGCTTATTTCCGCTAATATTATCTTAACTATCGACAGAAATGAGCAAATCTTTAACTCTGTCCATTCAATCGTTCACTCTGACAATTGTTTTTCCGAGTGAACGCATCAAAATAACAATTGGTTAAGGCACGTTCGACCCCCTTCAGCCCTCTTAGGTATTTCTACAATAGGGTAGGGGCAATATTATGTGACTTGTATCAATAATGGTGAAATTAATCAGTTTTAATTCCGCGCTTCTTCACGCGTGATATAGTTACATTGGGCTAACGCTAACTTTAAACCTGCGACTTCGTTTACGTAGCGTGATAGCCTTATAGCTTTCCTCGATAAATGGGTAAACTAACATTTTTTTTTAATCGGACTAGGGGGTTTACCATCATCGGTTCAAGATGCGCGTATTAAGAACTTCTGAGCTATAACATTTCATTTTTGTACCGTAAAATTAAGCGTCAAAGGAAAGAAGTTTTTAATACGCGCTGCTTAAGTGATCATAGTTGGCCCCTAGTACCTCTTGAGATTAGAGAGTTCTAGCAAACCAACTCTTCAACTTGAAGAAGAATGTATGGAGAGCCGTGGTGGCCCTGGGGTTTTAGCAGTCGCTTGCTACGCCAGTGACGCAAGTTCCAATTCCAGCGGGGCCTGTATCAAAGAGTTGTTCTAAAAACTTATGTGCAGTAATTTCACATCTCGTGCTTTACGGTGGAGGAAAACATCGTGAAGAAACCTGCAAATGTATGAGAAGTAATTCAAAGTATAGTGCCTGGGACGGCGATAGACTAACCATCTGTCACGTTGGCACCTAATCTATTCGGTGAGAAGTGGGTGTTGTTATTACGCCCCCTTTGCCTACCTCTTCGGGCAAAACAGACGTGAGCATATGTGTGTACTTCTACTTTATGTATAGTATAGATAGGACTGCTTCATTAGTCTAGTGGCCGCAAACACTACTGCGTAGCACCAGGTAAGTGAAATTGGGTTACTCCATATGTCATTTCCCAGTCGTAGCCCGGAGTTTAGATTTGTGCTGGGTTAATGGCAATAGGCTCGGAGCCCATACGTGAGACTTTAGAAGACTCGTAACTGGCGAAATGTAGGCCTACGGGTGTGATACATACATATTATGATGTATTATTAGGTATTTTTTTACATATTCCTTACAAACCACTCATTAACTATGTATGAAGAGATACGGAGTGTAGACGAAGCGAAAGCAGTATATTACAAGGATAATAGGATCTGAAACACAGCGAACGGTGAAAATGAAAGTAATTTATTCAGTTTAAGCATTGATATGGTACCCTTATTACAGTAACCTATGCTCCCCTATGAGAATAAGACTGAGTTTATATTAATAACTAGCTGTGCCCCGCGGTTTCACCCGCGTAGACAAGCTTCAATTTTTTTTTTTTTAATAATAATGAATAGATGTTTCAACATCGTGCTTTACAGTGAAGTAAAACATCGTGAGGAAACCTGCTTATGTCTGAGAAATAATTCACTCACCATCTATCACGTTAGCACTTAATCATCTTCGGTGAAATGTGGGTGTTGTCAATACAACTCCTACCCCTTCGGGGAATATAGGCGTGAGCATATGTATGTATGTATGTATGTAAATCATTTGAAAGCACATAGCGCTGGCATAGAACATAGCACAAAACTGATGGACAATGAGATAGAAAAGTTATAGAATTGAGCCCAAGCATTGGAAGACTGGATGCGTGACACTGGTGTTGGACATGTTCATAGGCTGATATGTCCGCTTACCATCAGGTGGACTGTGTGCTTGTTTATCATTTGCCACCATTGTTGTATAAAAATCTTTTCAGCCACATTTGTGAAGTATACACTTGCATTTGTGAAGCACATTCATTGGCAACCTTCGATGTACAAATATTAGCTTTGACATAATAACAAAGCCACAGTCAATGGGATTGTGGGTTCCGCGGTCAACATATATCAGACTAGTGTACACTATATAGGTATATGCAAGTGTTTATTAAGCGTATGTATTTTAATGTGTACATGTGGTAAACCGTAATTCTACGGAATTCCAGTGCGGTTGAGGTTCTCCCTTGGTTCCCTTTGCCAATGTGGTGTCATGCGTGTGGTGCTATACTAACATACAGAATTATAAGCAATTAGATTAATTTCATGACAATACCATAATTTACACAATTTAGAAATAATAAACGACAGAGGTCTCCATTCAAATGTATATGGAAAAATACGAGTGGTATTTTTTTTATTTTGGAGCTTCTGTAGCCTGTAGAGCCTACGCTTTATTCTAGTTTCTTAGTGCAAAAGGTTTTGCATCCAAAAATTGTATGTGCAATCGCAACAATATATAGTGAGTATTTACATAAATAGCCTTTAGAACGTGAATAAAGGAAATAGGCCAAATTTTTGTCCCCCAATACGTACGGAACAACCATTAAAAGAATAGGATTTTGAAACGCTGCCAAGTTCCATTCTAAGAGCTGAGATTCGGAGCAGACATTCCCGATACTACCTTCGAGAGCTTTTATCAGACAAGTTTTCAGTTACGTAAAATGTTTAAGTGAAAACTCAATCCAATTCAACATATATGTTAAGAGACAATTCAATCCTCCAATGAAATTTGTTAATTGTTAATTTGCTGCCACAGAATTCTTATATAAATAAAAAACGGTACAACGCAACAATTTTTTTTATTATTTCTTGCCGATTATTGTGTGATTTTTACAATGCTTGGTTTTTTGGAAGAGCACGAAGGCATCTAAATTTTCACTTGTTTGAATTAAACACGAATACTTCTTATATATATTTTCCGTTACTACTATAATTATATAATAGATTTAAGTATAAACAAACTTTCATCCATATCTCTTATTTTTAAGTTCCGCGGAACATTGGCGATGTATCTCCTCATTTTCAAAAGTGACGTCCTTAAATCCACTTTTACGTAAATGCAAAATAAGTACCTATTATTCTTTGAGTCTCTACTACAATATACTGAGAAGACACTAAGAATAAACGTGCGTCCGAGGACGCTTAGTAGCATACATGTTAGCAGATGGAAAATAAACAATAAAAAAATTATGTATCTCTTTATATCTTTTGAAATTGATATTCACCATCAACCAAAGATCGTTACAAAAATGTTTGCCTAAAAAGTCCCTATACCTATAGCATACCATATATAATCGTTGGTATTGTATCTTTTCTAGTACGTACGTAGATCATAGTAGCTAAATGTAGTGTGGAACATTTGTTCCCATTCGTCACACGTAACGTATCTGTATTGTCGGCACGCGCGTATCAGTACAAAAGTTTTATTACTCCTTCGTAATTGTTATATCAGATATACGTCACTTGCACAACGTTACAATTTGATATTTACCAGTAGTGCGTGACGAAAAATTACTATATATATATATTTATATACATATGAAGCTAAAGCAGTGAACCCGCTCGAATTACGCGAACACACATAAGTTCCGTTGCCAACATAGTATTGAATTATTGTGTATAACGATTATCAGATCATATTAGTTAAACAACACAAACCATTATAACCCCGAAGGCAAGAAAGGATTATTAATGTACTGCCAATTAATCGGGAAAGTTTCGCCTGGTTTGGTATTATCTCCCATAAATTGTTTACTGATACTTTATCATCTCTCCATTATAATGAAAACCTTGGAATTAAAATTCATTGCAGTTGTCATTCGTGCATTGCCTACCTTACAACTTATCTAGTGACATAGTTGCCGTTATTATTCGCGCGTAGGATTGTTTGTCAGTTTGATAATTTGTCAGGTAGGCAAAGCGCGAATGACACTTTCGATGTTATTCTCGTCGTCGAAACTGTTATATGATGGTTTATGCATGCCATCTAAAGGCTTCCAAAGTTTGAACAATTTGAAACTGAAGTAAATGTAAAACGCAGCTATTGAAAACACGACAAGAGATACTGTTTTGATGATTTATGTTCACTTTATTGATAAACTTTGCGGGAACGGTCCCTTAGCTTTCCCTGTGTAAGTAATAATAAGACCAAGTTCGGGTAGGTTGGAACTCATTTTCATGTTTTGGTTAATTTTCCTTGTTTATGTGGGAACTTCCACAGTTGCGGCTAGTTAAGCTGAATGAGAGACACGCAAATGCCTAAATGATTGCTTTAAATGAAGTGTTGGTAATTAGCTTGTGAGAAAATGATTTGTGCTAATGGGGTCTAAACGAAGAACGAAGGAATTTTTAAGACTTCATCTAACCAAAGTTTAACAGAATTGGACTTAAAAACTTTATGTTACTGCCACATTAACTACAAATTACCCTTCATATCGTCCTTTCTACGGCGGACTTCAGGCTTCTAGTTCAGTCGTAAATGACCGACATTGATTAGGACACGGAAGGCGCGTCCATATTTAGGATACATCAAAACACCAGAGTGGTAATTGTTAGTATTAGCTACAAGTGGATGGAGTAGAGCTACTTAACAGTATCAAGCTTAGCACCTGGTTCTATCTCCCGAAAGCAGATAATTTCCCTTATAATACCAGCTTCTGCTCGCGACTTCGTCCGCGTGGTATAGTTACTTTGGGCTAACGCTGACTTTAATGTATATAGCCTTCTACGATAAATGGGCTAATTAACACTGAAATATAATTTTAAATCAAACCAATAATTCTTGAGATTAGCGTGTTCAAGCATTATTTGCTTGAACCAACTCTTCAGCTTTAAATATTAGTATAGATTCGAATCAAATATGTTCCTATAAGTAGGTTCAGGAACAAAAAGGTAGCCTATATACTTAGCAGAATTATAACACCGCATTCGCAGCCGATTCGGCCGACCAACGTCGGTACTCTTTCAAATGAGATGGCAAGTAATTTCGTGAAAACCCAGTTCTAAAATAAATTATTCATTGGCGACGAAACGCCTCAAGCCTCGTATTCATTTCATTTCTGAATCTGAATTCTGCTTTTTTCCTTCGTCTTTTTCCTTCAGCTACCTTACCTTTAATAAATTTTAAATAAGCTCTCAGATTAACACGGTAATGTAGTACGCGAGGAAGTTTTGGGGTCTTATAGAAACTCGTTTACCTAATTGTAGCTACGGACCAGTAGACTCTCGCTTATCAGTAACATATAGAACTCGATTCTGAGATAGTAGCACCTTATATTCTATAAATTGATATGTGACATATTATAGTTTTCATTATATTTCAGGTGATGTATAAAAGGGTGTATATAGAAAAAACTGATCCAAAAAAATTACGCGATCACAAAGTCAAAGTCGTCAGAAAAGATAGTTGAAAATAGCCCATGCTCTTCCTCAAGAAATAAAGATATTTTTTTATGTTTTAAATATCGAAAATACCCGAAGATATGGCTGGACTATAACGAACCCCATAATATCTAATAAGAGTTAGCAAGTTTTGAACCGTCTCATAATATAAAACAACTAGCGAACAAACTTCGCCCGCCCGACGTGTTATCAGCTCTCTAATAGGGGCGATTGGTTTACACTTTCAAACTAAACTCGTTGGCTCTCAAAATATTATATAATATAACGATCCTCGGATAAGATAATACAGTGAGATATGTAAATGGCTGTTTCCAATTGCTTTTACACGCCAGCGGCTATGAAATACGTTAGGTCGTATTTGTCTATTTCCTTGAGTTAACGGCTGCAATCGCTAGTAGGAGGCATACGTTTGTTAATGGTAATACGGGGTAGGGAGGGGAGTTACAACCCTACCCACTTTAGTTTATTATATGCCAACATGGCAGATGGTGAACCTGTCACCGACATTTGGTTGCTATAAAAACGTCTCTGAATTTCATCTAGAAAAAGTATACTAGAAAATTGTAAAACGCTAAAAGTGGTCTGGGGTCAACTAAGATCGTGTAAACAGTGCGTTTCAAGAACTTCTTAGTTTTGACGTTTAATTATGCGGTATCAAAATTAAATACGCTCTGTTTCACCATCATTGGTATTGTATGTCACTTTTTGGAAGAAATTGAAAGAAAAAGCTGTTGATAGCATATATGATAATATACTCGTATCAATGTTCTTCTAAGTACTCCCTAAGAGACATAACCTCAATAGTAGACTCAGATCTAATTATTGTACGGAATATTCAATATCTTATTATAGTACAGAATATCCCATCCGAAACCTACTTAAAGGCTTTGCTCCATTCGAACGCGTTAGTTAGACCTAACAACGGAATTAATTAATTTGCCGAATATACATACGTCTATTTAATCCTATGTGCGTACGTGTATGTACACAACATTTTCTTAGACATATAATAATTAATTCAGAGTTAACCACACATAGACTATATCGATATACGCAACTAAATCCGGTATGTAAAGGTATTAATTGGATTCTAATTGGAAATTGGCTCTGTAATTGTATCAAGCTGGGAATTGTGAGTGGCATATTGGTGGAGTTTAATTAACTGTCCTCCCAAAATACAGGCAATGAGAGCCACTTAGTCAGTGACGTAGATTACGTAGATGAATGTCAAACATTTACCACAATTCAGTAGTTTTATTTTCCGCGTCCGTGTGGGATAGTTTCTTGGCCCGATTAATCTTAGCGTCATTTAGTCGTCATATAGTCTATAGCTTTTCTCGATAAATGGGCTATCTAATATTGAAGAATTTATCAAATCGGATTCGCCCGTTCAAGCAAAAAAAAATCTTCGGCTTTATGCATTAGTACAGACAATTGTGTCAAACAAACGTAGGTACAGTCCGGATGGTAAGCCACTACAGCCTATGAAAGTGACCAACACCAGAGTCAGTCATGCGTTGCCTGACTTAGAAAGAATGAAATCGCTGTCAAACATAGTAAAATATAAAATAGTCCCACTATTCGCTAGCTTAGAGACTCCACTCCTCTCCTCTCCCCCAAGGACCACTGGTTACCTTGCTCACCACAAGAACATAATACCTCAGGTAGCATTACATGGCTGTGATCTTCTGTAAGATGGAGGTAGAGTTTTGATCGGGCAGCTCCGAATTACGACCGAGAAATCCCGTGAAGGGCATAACAGGATTTCTCGTTTGGAACCAACAATGTAATAACGTCGTTGTTTATGATTACTTTGTTGAAAAGGTTGTGTAAAGGGTAGCGTGTTATTTTGTTGGTACTGCTGCCGTTAGAGTTATGAACGCTCAGCGAAAATGGTGAGAGTAACTGCGCATGTATTTTATTCGCGTTAGGCCATACATACTGTTGTAGTCCTCAGTAGATGTTAATATCTAGAGGACTGTAACTTCAAAGGCTTATTAGCTATAATACGAAAGTACAAAATGTGTCCGAACTGCGTGGTGGCCCAAGCGATGTGGGGCTCTACTGTTCTAGTCTCCGGTTTTCACTCGTGCCCGCCATCACGCTGCGTCTCGACCACCCTCCTTATCTCCTCCGCCCGTCGCCGGAGTGGGAGAGAATATTCTCGACACAGACAGACAGAGACACTGCGCATTCAAGGTCAGTGCTCATAGCTCGTGACGACGTGTAATATGTTTTATTCAAGCTGGTAAAACAATGGAAACAGCTGAACACATGTATCTGAGTGCCTACTCAAAACGGTATTTTATATTTGAAACTGTAGAAAGGCTTCGTAACACAGTAAGTCAGAAGTCTCAACATCTCAAATAGCCCTAGAAATGTAACAAACACTACACAAGCTGTGTACTTGACTTTGTTATGATATTCCATAATGTGGAAGTAATGCCACAGGCAAATGCAAAAATAAAC
This sequence comes from Watsonalla binaria, assembly GCA_929442735.1. Classification (NCBI taxonomy): domain Eukaryota; kingdom Metazoa; phylum Arthropoda; class Insecta; order Lepidoptera; family Drepanidae; genus Watsonalla; species Watsonalla binaria. The sequence goes on from OV838930.1 coordinate 5,276,825, forward strand.
AAAATGTTACCTTTACTATAACCGCTTAAATTTTCAGCCTGTTTACCATAGACAAGCTCTTATATTTTTGGTTAAGTGTGGATTCCATTTCTCTCCATCCACGTGGAAAAAATGTACGATAACAATAAATATCAATTTATTTCACGTTAAACGTCAAGCCAGCCATATCTGGGGCTCCGTAAGCCGCGAACAGACTAAAAGAACGTAGTACCTTTATATTAATCCAGTGAATGGTTCAAAAGAGCCTCATAAAAATTTGTAGCTCACGTAAATTCATATTTTCTAGACAATGGACGATAACGCGCGAGGTATTGTTTTTTTTGCGGTAAGTAAGAAAGAAAGAAAATTTATCTTTCACACAAAAAGTTAGACTCAGCATAATATTAGATAGGGTACAGAATAAACCATCAAGAGATGAATCGTCACAGACATACATTAGCTCTTAATCACAGACACTTAACAGTGTCTACTATCTCTGCTTGTATGGTACTAACTGGAGACCCAAACAGTTAGTACCACCCATAGATGCTATGAACTTTTGGTTATTGAGGTTATTTCGTTGAACTTTACGATTTGCAGGAGTCATATCCAGAAAGATGATTGATGATTAAAAATCAGTTGATTATACACTACATTCAATTGGACATAACTTAAAACTAAATAGATATGGATGATATTTTGTGGGTCAATATAATATAATTAACATACTTTTAACACGTGAATTACCAAATTCCTAAGGGAAAACACATCCTACCTATGAAAATTTCATTTTCACTTCAAATCTATTAACATTTATTGTTGGGTTTATTTAGTTCAGAGTGAAAAATTTGTACATCATTATTGTTATCAAACTTCATGCGGAGGCTTTTCCTATCTGAAGGTTCTGCAAGCTGGACGCACTGTCCATTTTAATTTATTTTCACTTATTTATTTTATTAGTCAACCAGGAAGCAAGGGAAAAATACTCTTAATTATTTATTACATTTAAAGCCCCTGCTGAACGTGTAAACATTCGTGTTTCAGTTTACTTATAATCACGCACAATTTCCAAATAACGCTGCATATGTATCACACTGAATGACTAGCATTAATTGAATCATTGATTTGCATCTCATTTTACAAATATGAATCCAACCAATTATGCGTGCTTTGTTTACTTCGGTTACAGCCAAATTTAAAACTAATCAGTTTCAATGTTTATCGCACATGAAACAGAAATGAGATTCTATTAATATGAAAATGTTTATTTGTAGGCAACTGAACCGGTTAGCCGTGGAAATTATTCGACGTATTGAAATTCATTCGATTACATATTATAAGTAAATACTTAGGTGTACTTATAAATGTACATACATACATACATATGCTCACGCCTGTATTCCCCGAAGGGGTAGGCAGAGGTGTTGTTATCACAACACCCACTTTTCACCGAATTTGATTAAGTGCCAACGTGACAGATGGTGAGTCTATCGCCGTCTCAGGCACTATACATACATCTTTGAATTACTTCTCAGAAATATGCAGGTTTCCTCACGATGTTTTCCTTCACCGTAAAGCACGTGGTGTGAAATCACTGTACGTAAGTTTTTTTAGAAAAAGCTCATTGGTATAGGCCCCGCTGGGATTCGAACTTGCGTCGCTTGCGTAGCTGGCGACTGCTCTAACCCCGAGGCCACCACGGCTCTTCTTCACGTTTATAAATGTACAACTAGATATATAAGTGTATAAATAGATATGTATAAGTGGTCTCCTTCCCTGTTACGATAAGTGCAATCTATACAAATAAATAAAATTGAATTTTTTGTAATTCCACATTAACAGTTTTTCACTAAATGCATATGAAAGTACGGTACTTGAAAGAAAACACAAATAAAAAAATATCACCGTCTGGCTGTGTTTGTCTGCCCGTCCGTCCGTCTAACCTCCGAGGACCGAGTTGAGTTGATAATATTATTTAATATGTTCTTGATGCGTTGAAGAAAGCAAATTAAGAGTTACTAATATAACGCAGGTTCAACTTGAATTTTTTTTTTATCAATTTCAACTTTTAAATTTTATTAGTGACTAGCATCCCGTCCGTCCTCGTTTCATTTTCCCGGAGCGAAGCAAGGGCGGGACGCTACGACTGTTTGAAGTTAACTTTTCTCGACTCTCTATAAATATAATATGGCTAAAGACTATACAAATAAACTGCAATGAGTTCAACTCCTACATATTAGTAAAAACCGTATCAAGATACATATCGTGGGTTAGAAGGACGATACGTTCAAGCTGACAAAATGATTTTGTATGAGAATGGCAACTTCAATTTAATACTATTTGAAGACGGTGCGTGTTTTTTCTCCTCTCTCTGCAACCGAAACTAGTTGAAACCCTTAGACATAAGCACTCATTGTTATGTATGAATTCATTTTCAACTCCTTTTACGTTTACGAACTACCTAATTAGAACTCGTTAAAGAAAATATGAGTTGGTAGTAATAATTTTCGCCACCTATTAGTCAAAGCAACTGTGGTATACTTAGTCGACTAATACCAGGCGATGTCGCTAACAACACGGCACGCACGCGACCTAATATTGTTGATACCGACATAATACTATGATTGATGGTGCTTAGCACTCAGCTACATTAGGTAAAGAGTTGCTTGAAAAGCGTCATTCGCAGCTCACAACTAATCGAAACTGACTTGAAAATCGACATAAGTAGGTATATCATAAAACAATAACTTCCCTTCAAATCGCACACTAAAATGTATTTAGTAACTATTACAATTACATAACAAATTGGGGAAAGTTTTTGATCAACAAAATGCTTAACTTTCAAGGTCCAACTTCGTCGAATACGAATAGTTTATTCCTATTGAAGTCCCGAATATAATCATGCAAATCTTCAGTACCACCTAACGTAATTTGTTATGCAGAAGAACAACAAAACGTAAACAGCTATTTTCTTCCCTATTTTGTTTTAACCTAATTTAACTTTAGCTATTGGAGGCTCATTCTGCGTTAACGAAGTTACCACGCGGGCGAGTAGCTACTGTAGGGTGTTCGTTCAACGTCATAATATGAATACCAGTTTCAGAGAAAGCCACTTCACGCCAGAACTTTCGCAACACTTCATGATAAACATAATATGTGAAACATTATTTTAGCTGGAATTCATATTATACGTTTATTATTCGACACAATTCGATAACAACAAATTAGTCTATCGAAGTGGGGCAAACAACGGAGTCAATACTAGCATTGTGTATTTAGAGCCAGATTGTTTCCCATCTAGGCTGGTTAGGCTACATGCTCAAGCTCTCACTTGTATGTCATTCTAGTTGACAGATTTATATATGTCAATAACAATGGTATTCTCGTAACATTGCTAAAACTCTGTAGTCCTGAATGCATGTCAAACGTCCTTATATGCAGTGTTGGGTTCGTATCCCAATCTAGTCCGATGGGACTTGTTCCGAGATATTTACCTGAAACTACTGGCTTTCGTAGGCCCTTTACGGGCTTTACGGGGTGAATCGGTAACACTGCCCCTTTACAGGGTAAATGGGTCAATCCAGACTTCAGACTTTATTATGCTCCTAACAAACTGTAACGATTGCCAAAGTTGTTTAATTGGCTACCGGGTCCGCCGGCTTAACGATTGTCCGATGACCTTAATATCTAAGGTAAAAGCATATTTGCTTAAAAGCAATGTTATATTTCATGAAACTATTGCCCAGACTCAGTTCATGTTAAAACAATATTGAATGGAACATGGAATTTTTCCCTCACATTTTCCAACTGAACACTTGAAATAAATATTTTGATCCATTCACGCAGATAGACGTTACCGAAATATGTTACAGGAAATTAATATAACATGGAAGCTTAAATTCGTTTCGTTTCGAAATTGTATTTACTGCTGCATCCAATACCATATAACTGAAATTCATTATGCCTTCTCCTTTCCTATCAACTTTTTGAGATATAATTAATGTTCCATATCTCAAAAAGTCAAATCCCTCCCAGAGACCCTAACGGTGTAGCCAGACAGAAAAGAGCAAAATGGCTATGTTCGTTCTTGGAAATACCAAAAAGTGGACAGTGAACACTTGGAAAATTTTATCTCCATCGTCATTACCTTCATCATAGTATTTAAGAAATTGCATATTACAAAAATCCCTCTATCCCGATGATTTTCCAAGTGTTCACTGTCACTGTTTCAAACCGCTGACCGTTACTAATATGAAAGAAAACTCGTATATCCGTATTTTTGCTAACACGTCCTCAAATGAAAAGACAGCTATGAACATTAATACCAATCGCTTAGCCACTGAATCTAGTATAAAGTAGTCAAGTCACGAATCGTGTGTGGGCAAGTGTCGGCTGCTCACTTGTTTGAGAAAACCACAAATAAATATTCCCGAGTGCGACTAATTGGTTCCCGTTGGATTCGACAGGCGTCCGGAACCCGGTGGCGTGGTCCGCCGCATAATTTATCGGGCTGACTGTACCTACGGAACGCCCGCTTATTTACGTTCCTCTATTCAAAATGATACACCTGAATCTAATGGCCAGATTTTGTGCTAGTTATTACCTACTATCAGGGCTATTTGCGTCTTCGATTTTAGTATACTTGCTTTGAACACAGTGTTGCTCAAATAAAACAATTCTCACAAATATTTATCGGCTTGGACCACTTAAGTTGTAAAACCTACCTTTTTGATAAAAATAAAATGGAAGCTCAAAAATATTTACCTCATTCAACGTGTTACATATTTAAATCCGGTGCGTACAAAAAGTTAACATTTCGTAAATAAAACGAACCGAGGTACTGTTTTATTTTTAAACGCTTCAACCGGAATGACCTGTGCCGGGTAAACATAATTTTCAAAACGTGCTCATACCTTTATTTTTTACAGAAAAGCCAGCAGTGAAACGCAAACTCGTGAAACATTAAATTGATCTTGAATAATTCCGTCGGTGGAAAATTGTAGATCCGTTTTTCACTTCTTTAGCTCAACGTTTTTGCCCATTTGGATTCCGGACCGTATCCAACTGAGCCTGTTATCCTCTAACTTTGCCTTCTCGTTGAAAAACTCATGCTATTACCGTAAATATCAATTTGTATGAAACTAGAGGGCGGAGACGCGGCCCCGGGCTGCGCACAACTTAGTCTGCTACAGTCAGTTACAAATTGAAGTGGCTCCTCACAAGGATTTAGGATTTTAAATGTCACATTGGCTTACTATAACTTTAAATTGGACTAACGTTTTAGTTCATAAAACTATGTGGAGGGCTTTATTAAACTAGGTAGTTGGGAAGTAAAGTCCGGCGCAGCGGTAACTTAACAGTCTTATGCATGTGTGTCAACAGTCGAACTTCTATTAGAGCAGTAAAGTTAGTTGGCCTACATAGACAGCAGTAAACCAGCGTGTGCTATCCTAATTTTACTGACATTTTTAGTGGTCGTATTTTTAGAACCTGCCTTGCATTACAAATATTTCCAACTTTTGTATTTTGGTCATGCTTACAGCTAGGTTATACATAATCTCAATATAATAGAAAAGGATAAAATTAATTCGAATCTCACGCAATCCCACAGTATTTTAGGTGGGCAAACACACATTAGGTGGTATGTTTCTCTCGTTGTAAATGCTTTACACGTTTCGGATGCTGTTTTTAATTTTCAAATTTACTAAGAATTTCATACATCTTTGGCTTTATTTGTTCGTCATTGATGGTCCCAAAGCTGTGAGGCGGATATGGCTTAGCATTTAATGCGCTTGACAAGAGACATGGATGTCAAATGATGGGTTCATTTAGTTCAAAATACTTGTTACTTAAGGTAAAGTCAATAATTTCCCGGTGGCATTGAAAAAGTCTATTAAATCGGTAAAATTATAAAATTTTCCTAAAAAGAGTACAGAAAAACTCTTTCTGCAAACCGTGCAGTTACTCTTCCAACTGAGCTACTCGTGATCCTACCTCATGCGTTGAATTTTTCCTTCCCTTATCTTTGCGGTATAGGGGCCGCCTTGCGCCATCTGTTGGTCAGTGTGTCCAAACTCAACTGGTACGTCGAAAGTTACATTTAGCTACATATCAAATCGATGACGCAACCCCGATCTAAATATAAGAATTTTTATTATTAAGAATTTAGAATTTAAACATATACCTATGTGAAAACACGAACTACATGAAAACTCAAAAAAATATTATATTTTTTCCCTTTCATTATTCCCTTCCCTTATATTCTTACATGCGAACTACTAAAAACACTGGTCTGATTTCCATTCTTTGACCCAAGCCTTTGTCTTCATTGCATTAGGTAGTAGACAACAGTCCCTTGAGTACTAGAATATATTATAAGCAAAAACAGAACGAATAGGGGAGTTTCTTGGCACACTGCGTAAATCGTAAAAGTAATATTAATATTGCGTAAGTATCAAAGATTTATACGGCGTAATATACGGAGCACAAAAATATGCGACTGTAGTCTATGACCGTACTTGAAGGTTAAGTATTGCGATACTCCCTTAGGGTAGATGTCATCTAGCTGTCGTAAATCTTAATGTCCAGAAATGAGTCTTCTTAGTTAGACGTAGCTCATACTTTCGTTATCCTACCCAAGAAACTTCAATATGTAATTTGGGATAGTACTGGTCCAGATAAGATATAAGATTACGGGGTTCATAATTGTTATTTGGTATGATGTAATTATATTAGTTCGGTTACAATATCGAATTGGTACTGGATAGAGACGAATGAAAGAAATTGCACTGACTCTTATATTTATGATGATGATAATATCGAAATGATGACAAGTGTAAATATAATCTTAAGTTACAGTTGAAAATGTCTTCAAATAGTTGTCGGCAACTTATATTTTAAATAATTGCCACACGCATTTATATATTCAGCATGGCCTAGAATATGTAGCCAAAAAAATGTATTACATTATGGTATTGATTTTTTTTACACTTCGATACTGTTGTTTCCAAAAAAACACACCTCTTACCAACAAACTAACTGTGTCTAAATAATAATGGTTGGTAGGTAGAAGTAAATTTAGAAGTTATAAAAAGTTACTGCAACTTACTCGCTGGTCAACTTTTCCACTTCATTTAAGTTCTATGCTCAAATTGTACTTAATGGCAAAAAGTTGGGAACTTCAAAAAGATTTTAACAAAGCTTAGGTATTTTGAAGGGTCCTTTCACCCTCCGCTTATTGTATTTATCTCTGAGCGAGCCATTTGCGACGCTCAAATGTTTTCCGAGCAAAATCTATTGCGCTACAATTAATTGTTTTGTAGGTTCAATAATGAATTCCGAATTTATTAAAATTATACGAAATGTGAAATGGAGATTGCCGCTTCGAATCCAATTTGATTTTGAAACAAATAATATATTAGGTTTAATCAAAGCGCCAACGAGCAAAGTCTCAATGGATGAATAAAACTCCGCAAGATTGCCAAGTTTAATTATGAAGTTAATTAGGTTGGCTTGATGAAAAATTTAAATCTTCACTCAAGTTAATTTCCTCAGGATCTCAACATCCATTTTCTTATTCACATTGCTCCAGACAAATTTAATCCAAATGAAGGAAGCTTCTTAGAAAATCATTATCAAGAAACTTATAACTTGGCTAAGAAATCGTATTTAATACGTAAAAAGACTACATTGTGCAATTTTATTTTATTCACAAGTTATAATTTGATATATTCTTCACGTCTAGTTAGTATAGGTTTCAAAGGAACTGAAAATATGTTGGGTTTCAATGACTATGTTATTAGGCTTGCGCGTGGTAAAGCTGACTTTTATATGGCCTAGATTTAGAAATCCGAATAGACAAGGAGAACTAAATACTACTATTCTATAGTGATTATTTATTTCGTTTCATCCACATTCATATTTTTACTGGTGCAGTGTATATAATATTTTAGAACTCCAATCATATTTAAACTACATGCTTTATGTATCAAAACCAATCACCATACATAATTACAGTTGTATCCCATTAAAATGAATCACCAAATGAATATCAATATTTAACATGGAACGAGAAAAGGTTACTAATAAGTCTTCAATTTATGACGAAAATAATTGAGAAAATATAAGAAACAGCCACAAAAGTATCAACTCGAAGATTTATTAAATAACTAACGTTTTTAATAACACCGTGTTATTCTTGAGTTTGGAATTATTAATAGAAATTAAATTCAATGTGTGTTCATATTAATTCAACGTAACGACATGTTTATGAGCTGTGACATAGAGTAGGACGTGTTACGAAGAATAAAGCTGTCATGGGAGCTAACGGCCGGTCACAAATTGTAATTTACCGGCACATGTATCGAACGAATAGTTAGACTTCTATATTACAGTGACATACACAATGCTAGGACGGTTAAATTGAACACATTTTATTCCGTTTAAGTTACTATAGCCCGCGTCTTGATTATTTAATCTTCTTCCCAGACAACATTTTACAATGATCTACCACGATCACTAGCTAAAGTGTCAACTATCGCACGTCTATATACTTCTCTTCACCTTCTAATTTACTATTAACCTGAATCGAGTTTATCTTTGAGTAAAATAATACATATTTTATTATTACAGTGAGCTTTCATACGTTTTTGAAATAAACTACTTTCAGCTATTCGTTACAACAGTGTGTATCGAACTTTAAATTATTCAATAATTTCTAACGTGCTCATTAACTGTGCTTTGTTTAATATATCATGACAATGATACAATATCACATATTCTACCGATGAATTATAGTTTCAAGTTCACTTATTCACCGGTCTTGTTGGAAGTTTTGTTAATTATATTAAGACATACTCGGCTGGATCCACAGACAACCTCAAATTGGATCCGTAGAGGAGGACTTGGGTCCTAGTTTGTCAACTTCAATATTTAACTTGCTCCTGGCACTTGCCAACTTGTGTCTGTTAAGAACAATGCTTGAACGAATTGTACACTTGTGTATGTTGGTCGGTTTCATATTATTAGTGTCATTATTTGAGTCTGCAATGCTATTTTAGAAGCTTTCTATAGCGTTACATGTTTTATTTCGATGATTTTTAAAGCATGTATCCGTTCAGTAATAGGTAGCTACTGCAGTCTATGAAGGTTTACATTACTTAATGAAATCGTTGTACCAATATAAGAAGTTACTTAAAATTTCTCCTGATTTTGGAGGCCCCTTATTCCAAGTAAGAAAATTCTACGAATGAGGTGAGATAGTGCAGTTGCTCTACCAACTATTTGCAGGTCGTGGGTTCGAGTCCGGCCTCGGGTACGTTTTTTTTTCTGGCCGTTTTAAGAATAAACATGTGTGTTAGAGTTTAACTGTTATTACAAAAATCATCCTCTATATTTCATTCTGTTATCTCTCCTCTTTGTACTCCCAACTTTCTAAGCAACAATACAAATTATTTCCAGTAACGCAATAACTTTACATCTCGATTATATTTATATTAAGTTTTTTACAGCAATAAATGTGTTAGTAATTGTAACTATTGAGCTTTTGGGCCTGATTTCTTAAGCATATACCTATGTTACGTTTTACACAGTGAATATTGTACAAGACTATGGAATGAGCGCACTGTAGCCATTTCCCTCGGGAGTTCGTTTCCTACTGTTCAGGAAATGTTCGACCTCCTCCGGGTTTTTAATCATAAATGAATATTACGCCGTAATGTAGTGGAAGTGATTGCTTTGCTGTAATCTAATAGATACATGAGTTTAGTACGATGACCTCCTTTGTAGGTTGCTTAAGAAACTGATAATATTTTGAACAGGTTTTGCTTTCTCTGGCTATAATAATTGGATTTGCTGTGAAAATATACAAAAAATGCCAAGCATGCCTGCTTTATAATAAACATGTTTCAAGTCCTGAATTAATTATAGGTAATGATAAGTTGCGATACAAATTTACAATGAAGGAATTGTTTGCAATTGCAGTTTAAGCAGGGCGTCTTAAGAAATTCTCAGCTTCGACATTTAATCTTATCACATACTGAAATTTCAAAGATTAGAAGTTAGTAAGACGTCTGGCTGACATCGTACAGTATGATGTTAGTAGGCCTCGAGGGTTAAGGCCCACCCTGTAAAAATATCTTCTCGACAGACCTCCTAGTTGCACCTTATGAAAACTGAGGAAAGTCATTCCATTCCGCTTCCCCTTCATAGGGCTAAGCAGCGATAAGATATAACGGCACTTTCAAATTAGGACCTTTGGTGTTGGTATCGTTTTTCGGTTTTGCCCGAAAAACGTATGGGTAAAGAACTGTTTAATACTTATTAGAGTGTGATATTTCAATATTCAGATTTTAGTTTACGAACTTACCATTTTGTTTCAAAAGTTTGGAAAAAAACTGATATTATGACCAAAATTTTCCTGCCACGTTTACATTCCGCGAGAAATCCCAGAGTATACCCTGATAATTATGCCACATTGTACCTAGTAATGTAAGATAATTATGCCTCGGGGTTTTACTTATTTATAAGGGGAACGTTGTTATGGGCATGCAAGAAATAAAAGCAACGAGCAGTCTAGTAGTAAAATATACTATCTGAGAATACGGTCTATCCATTCTTTATCTTTAACTACCCAATTCCGTCAGCATAAAAAGTGCTTTCTTGCCATTTAGCGCTGTTTTCGTCCTTTTTTACCTCAAAACCGGGGCTATAACACCTCTCCCGGGTGCGGTAATATTTGCATTTAGAGCGAACGACTGATATTCTGACCTTATCAGGGGGAGATTGTGTTTGAGGGACGAATTCTGATGACTCAAGTAGAATCACTTGGAACACTGGATGTGGGACTGGCTCATTCTAATGCAAACATTTTTACGCCGCAAGCGTTTGAAGGTTAAACCAGCGGGAACGTTAAATTATATTGTTTATAAAATCTGTATCATCAACATGCGAAAGATCTTAGGAAAGGTCACAAACCTTTTAATTCGTAATAGTAATAGAATATGGCATATAAAGAATCTAACATTTATTGAATCTGCCATTTTAAGGTCCTGATATTTGTCGACTATACCAAAAATATGTTCTATATCCAACACACATTTTTCTGGTATACAAACGGTATAGGAACCATTAAAAGTTGTTAGAGCAAAATAGCTCGAAAGCTTTTTGGCTCGCTACATAACTAAAGTGGACCTATTTGGCACCTACATTATTTTGGCTAAATGTAATCACATATTAGGGGTGCCGAATACGAGATTTTGTTCACCAACTAAATTCAAATCATATTATGGTGAGTTTACTTTGGCGAGTTTCCAAGCGTTTTAGGCACGAATAGCTAGCTTAGGGTCGCATCTCTTGCATTGTAAAGAGCTTATATACACTTTGTAAATGTCACATAAAACCTTGAAAATAATTACTGAACAATCAAATATTTGTAAGATAATTTGTATTTCTATTGTTCCTGTCATTGGACACTACATAAATTGAAGATTAAAATTATGATGGCATTATGTAACCCATTCATCATTCAAGAATTTCTGATGTCAAATCTATAATAATTTATAGTGATTTTGATTTATTGAAAATGACGAAAATAGTAAAATTTTATCTACGTGTGAGTTTATCATGTTATGGCTGAAAAACTGTCTGTATGTCATTCCAATCTACACATGTACATACTATGTATTATAATCATGGTTCTAAATACATTTGGTTTCAGTTAACATTTTGGTTGTTACTAACGCTGCAGTTTTTATTGTAAACCAGTAGACCTACTGGACCTATAAGGTAATTATGTAATTTCAGATATTGCGCAATAGGTTCGAGCTAGGATAGGGTTTTTCTTTTTGTAATTTCCTATTAGCTGCCCGGAGCAACTGGCGAAATGTGGGAGTTACAGAAGTACAATTATACCTGCAGGTATAGACACCCAAAGGGTCGGGAATTACAGGCATGAGCATATTAATATGAGCCGTCAAGTTTTATGAGCGCTGACATTGAACACGCAGTATTCATTTTATGAGTCTCTCTTTGTCTGTCTGTATGGCGCGAAGCGAGTAAAATACATGCGCAGTATCCACTATTTTCGCTGAGCGCTTTTAACTCGTGAAGGCACCTGTAGGTATCATTACCAATTTCAATAACATACATACATATGCTCACGCCTGTATACCCCGAAGGAGTAGGCAGAGGTGTTATCTATCACATAACCCACTTTTCACCGAATTTCATTAAGTGCTAACGTGACAGATGGTGAAACTATCGCCGTCTTAGGCACTATACATACGTCTTTGAGTTACTTCTCAGAAATATGCAGGTTTCCTCACGATGTTTTCTTTCACCGTAAAGCACGTGGTGTGAAATCACTGTACATAAGTTTTTTAGAAAAACTCATTGGTTCATCAAACCTCGCTGGGGTTCGAACTTGCGTCGCTTGCGTAGCAGGCGACTTCTCAAACCCCGAGGCCACTACAGCTACCAATTTCAATAAATGAGAATAAACTGTTTAATTTGCAACGATCACTATCCTACAACCAAATCAAGTGAGTACTTGCATTCATCCCTTTAAGAACTTTACTGTATTTATATTTAAATCAGTCGATATAAAATTCTCTCATAAAATCTATACTCAAATATCAACGAACAATAAGTTGAAACTAAAAACAATGCGGGAGCATAAAATATAACTTTCTAATATGACTTCTCCTTTCTATGGTAATAAGGAGATCGTAAATAATTTTACGATCGACATCAATAAAATTTCATAGTGAAATTATGCCGTAGATTAAAATATCGTATTCTTTAAACAAATCCATTCTCGTGTTTATTTATTGGCGAGTACTTAAATAAAATGGTATTGTATGGATTTATTTTGATGGAACTGAGTAGGTACTACGCAAGGGTATAGTATTGAAACATAAGAGAAATATGTTTAGATTATGTAAGAAAATTAATAATAATACTTATTTTCTTCTATGCCTACCCTATATACCTATATACCATACAAAGATGCTCTCCACATAATAATCTGGTAAATCATATTCTAGGTAATTAAGTATTAGTATTCGTCAGCATATTAATACTTATAATTAGTTATCTTTAAAGAGCCGTGGTGGCCCTGAGGTTGGAGCAGTCACCTGCTACGCAAGCGACGCAAGTTCGAATCCCAGCGGGGCCTGTACCAATGAGTTTTTCTAAAAAACTTATGTACAGTGATTTCACACGACGTGCTTTACGGTGAAGGAAAACATCGTGAGGAAACCTGCATATGTCTGAGAAGTAATTCAAAGACGTATGTATAGTGCCTGAGACGGCGATGGTCTCACCCTCTGTCACGTTGGTACTTGATTATATTCGGTGAAATGTGGGTGTTGTTACAACACCTCTGCTTGCCCCTTCGGGGACCCTTCTGGGATGGCGAGAGCATATATTTATAAAATACAGTTATCTTAAAAACATGTAATGTCCGTAGGTATTGTCCAGTGGAAATTTTATTTTAATTTAGACAGTCTGCATCACGACTGTAAATGTATGCAGATCATTTGCGTGGGACACCGGACAGCAATCGAATTAAGCGACAGCAAAGAGACTAACAAATGACGTGTTAAAAACGTATACTTATATTCAATGTTTACATATAATATGTATTTTAAACTCAAGACAGTTTAAAATAAGGTTCAATATCTCAGGTCGATTATAGGAAACGTCCTATCTCAAAGACCGCAAATAAGGTTATACTACTTCAAATAAAGTTTAGAACTATTTTGTAGATGTACGCTTCAGCTTGGTCGATCGGTATTTTAACAATTCGCCACAGCACATTTAGAACCTGCTGCAATTAGACCAAACACCCGTCGTTGTAGATTTAATACCTTGAGGGAACCCTTTATCCAGCAGGAAAACGTTAATACGCTCGCAAAAAAAGAAATAAAACAATCGCTAAAAAGAGGAAATATATATTTTTGTCATCGTTGGGAAATTGGAAGTCCTAAAACGGCTTAAGTATTGTTGTTCGAGCAATAATTTAAATTGGATTATTTTACTTTCGCAGCACATTTCGCGAACAACCTAATTCCGGCTATCCCCGACGACACTCAAAACAAACGAAAGTCTGATAAATGTTGCTATTAATCTTCCGCCGCTGTGTGCGCGCCTTTGCGGGAAAGGGACGGATATAATTATAATAAAAATCTAGATTTGGGTCAAGTGTGCTTAGATGGACAGTTTATTCTTGTTTATATAGGCCTAGAAGTGTAAATAAATTGGATTATACGGCGCAAAGCTGCTTTGTACTTCTCTTTTTATGACAGATTCATGAATATATAGATACAGCTTTTTGTATAATGTCGTTTATTTCGGTGTTAAGTTAGGAAAATCTCGTTGAGGCTTTTTTTGGGGCTGGTTTTAGAACAAATGCCGAATATTAATAGAATTTTGCATTGGTTAATCTTTTGTTCATATATGTTATACCTTGGAGCCTACCATTATAGGTTTACGCAGAGCTTCTCGTTTCATTTTGTGTTACTTAGACGATCATAGTTGGCTCCCAATTATGGTAAACATTAAATTAACAGATATGTTATATAAGCACCCATACCCATGTAAAGTTTCATAGGAAAGGTCCCACAATTAACTTTATTGCATGGGAACAAAATGTGAAAATTCACACAGGAATATTTTTAACACACAAGCGATGTCAGTTAAGGGTTGTCGAGGCGAACAATAGTAACAATACAAAAAGTAACTAGGACAAATTGCATGGGAACATTTTGAATGGCAACAAGTGGACTGAAACTCCCTGAAATATGATTACCAAATTCCGGCCCAGTATTTCCCTCACCTGTTTCATAATGTTTTTGTTTTTTGTTCTCGTACGTAACGAGCATCCTGTTTCGTGGTTAATTTGAATGCTTGTTTTTGTTGCTAGAAATTTTGTTGTTGAAAAATTTCGTCGCCCTTTTTTCGTATGCCTACACGAAGATTTTGGCCGGAGATTTGTTATTTTTGGGCTGTATCCGGCCGCGTTATTTGTAATTTAACTTTGGTGGGGTATTTTCAAGGGTTCATGGGTACGTAAAATAACAAGTGAACAGCCAGCTACCGCTCACGAATCCTCCTGAATAATGGAGGAAGCTCCAAGTACTCCCTGACCCACATTAAGCTAGCATGCTGCTTTAAGCGGCACAAACATTCGTTGTAATGGGAAGAATTTGTTTTAATAGCGGAATGTATGTAAGTGTATGATAATTTTTTGTTTTGTGTTGGGGTTAAGGATATATATTTTCACAAGGGCTTAGGGAAACTTCGTTGTAAATTATATTCGTTATTAAAAAGACCCTTCCTTTTAGAACAATTTCAGTGGAATTGATTTGATGCTTTTAATGGAGGCTTGTATCTCAATGTATTTGTAGCACTTACAACACACATTGTTACTAACAATTGGAATTGAAAAACATAAAAAAAATTGAGTTTCTTTCAGGGGGCCGACCATCGTCGGCTTAAGCAGAAGAACTTCTGAGTTTTAAAGTTTAATTTTAGTACAGCAAAATGAAACGTCAAAGCTAAGAAATTCTCAATACGCGCCGAATAAACGATTATATTTGGCCCTCAGTAATTAAAATGTAGACCTTACCTCGTTATTAGCTTAGTTAGTTTATGCACATAACTTGTAACAGTCTTAACTTTATTGCCCTCATTGCAGGGCCACTGACTTACCCTCTTTAGAAGGGCGAGCAGGCTATTAGTCTAAGAGGTGTACTATCCCCCTGTGAAGTATATGAGGTAGAATCATAGTTTTGTGCACTCGTCATAAAATCTTGCCTACTTTTAACACTAAGACACGCCACGGATGTTTGCCATGTCAGCTGTCTTTTTACCGCAAAACATGTTATGATAAGTTTTTTTTTATTTCACACAGTGCCATCTTGTCCCGCAATAAGCAAAGCTTGTGTGTTACGGGTACTAGATAACCGATACTTGACTTAAATACTACATACATAATGCTCACGCCGATATTCCCCTTAGGAGTAGGCAGAGTTGTTGTAATAACAACACCTACATTTCACCGAAGATGTTGAGCGTGACAGATGGTGAGTCTATCGCCGTCTCAGGCACGACCTTGAATTATTTCTCAGACATATGTAGGTTTCCTTACGATATTTTCCTTAACCGTAAAGTACGTGGTGTGTAATCACTGATCATGAGTTTTTAGAATAACTCATCGGTACAGGCCCCCTGGGATTCCAACTCGCATCGTAGTGGCCGTGGTAGCCGTGAGGTTTGAGCAGTATTAAGCTACGAAAGCGACTTATATCCTTTTTTTTCAATATATACTTATTGTTGCAAATGATAACACTATAAGATTTATTTTAAAAATAATTTACACAAGTCACGTTAGCAGTTACCGATATATATATGACAGAAAAACGTCTTAATAACCGCTGTTATATTAAGCCAGTTCAAATCATGTGGCCAGTCGTATTTTGGCGTCCTCCATTTCAACACTTATAATACTAACCAAGCACCTAGAATCAAGGCAAACACAAATACTTATCACATGAAATCTAGTTAAGCAGCCTATGCATGAAAAATATTAAGCATGAAAAGCTCAAAAACCAATATTCATCGTATTTTATATTTTATGCCGAGTTTGATCAAGGTTCTTATTTGTTATTAATTATATTATACCCTGTTCTACTTAGTTATTGTTTCATAAAGTATACGTAAGTGGAAAACCATTGATAAGCCTCGGTCACCCCTGCATTTATAAAAATCTAATTAAATAACCAAAAATAAAAACACAAGTAAAATAAACATTCAAAGGCTGAGCTAAGCCGCTTTGAACAAAACGAGGGAGGGAATAGCTTGAAACATTTTATCCTGAAAATAAATTAGAATTAATCCCCACCTACTAACGAGTTCACTAATTAATTTTGTGATAATAGGTTTTCGCTTTTCGGTTATTTTTTGTAACAGTATTTGCTATTCTAAGGTAAACTCTTGTAAATTGTATCTAGCCTTTCAGTGAGATTTGTTTAGATTTATTTCTCATTTTAAAAGTCCTTTTTGAGTAATTTCTATTAACTTTTTTATCTTTGTTGAGATTACCAGACAAACACGGTTTTTTGCATGATTATATCCATAGGCATGTGCTTTCTACTCTAACCAAAAAACTCCTAGTACTAACAAAATGGAAAATATGTAATTTAAAATATAATGACTGGGTTATTAAACATTCCTTAAAGAGCTTTAAACAAAAGTATAACAGTCTTTATTCAACTCTTCGTAAATATTTTTATAGTTCTATTCGTTAAAGAGAAAAATGGCACCAGCTGCAGGCAACTGTTGTATAAAATACTGCCATATTTCACGGGATAAGTACGGAGCTCATAATGCACAATTCCTGCATTTGCTTGATAAATGACCCACATTAAATATAAAGCATTCAATAGTTTCCTTTGTCACCTTTGCTTCATAATTGCAAATTCTGCATAATTTTGCTATAAATTTAAAATATTTCATAACGACTATTGACATGTGTTTAATATCACGGTTAAGGCATAGGATCTTCAGTTCAAAATTTGAAGCTGCTTGATCGGTGACTGGATCTTTACCTAACAGACGGTCGCAGCCAAAAATGCTACGTTATAGTATTGTAAGTTTGGTGTTCCCACTAAATAGCCAAGGCTTAAGACTTCGGCTAACATATACCCGGCCTGTCGTAAGATACCACTGAAGGGGGGCCGGTGGGCTTTCAGGTGGTTGGAACAGTATCTGATCTGGATCAGTGGATTCCAGGAGCGACGACGCAGCTGCTCCGCCCTTTACCTTTACCGACCGCACCTTTTCAAGGTTTCCCCCTATAGGTCTTACTAGAACACAGGTCGCTGGTGCTCCATATGCGGGGAGAGGAGACCTTATGCCATTTATTATGAAACCCTTTTGTCCCAACGTTTCCATTTTTAAATAATGCCATAGGTGTTGCAAGCACACTTAGAACCAGTGGCCGCTTACAAATCAAATTATTCATCAAATGTATGGACCAGTTCGACCCGCGAAAATGATACAAGGGGTAACATTAAACCCTGGGTATCTTTCCCTGCGCTGGTATTACTGAATTGCTAATTTTATCAAAGGTACAACGTTTCTGGATGTGCCAATCCCAAGCATTATTATGTTACTTACGCAACAGTAAAATTATCTGAGATTTTTTATTACATTTGATCCACACTCACTTAATTATTTTCAATGCATAAGTAATTCAAAGAGAAAATCAAGAAAAAAATATAGAACATTCACCAACTCAGCTGACCGACTGCGGCAGTCCCATTATCTTCCAGAAAGTTGTAACTTTACGACGCTACTCTATTAATTTGTTAAACTTTCAGAACACCGTACCGTGTGATATCTGTTAATTTGTATATCTAAGTTTTCAGAACACTGCACCGTGTGATATCTATCTGGTATATTTATAAGCTCTTATGCGAAAACTATGTTTTTTGACACACGGGGCATGCAAACAACCCAGCAATAAATTAAGTAGTAAGTAGAGGCAACTATGATCATTTAAACAGCGCGAATTCTTAACTTAGCTTTTACTTTTAAATTTTACGATACAAAAATTAAACGTTAAAGCCCAGATGTTCTTAATACGCTGAGCTTAAACCGATTATGTTAGACCCCCATATCCTTGTCAGATCCAGTTTTGCAGAGCCGTTGTAACGGCCGATCATGGCTCGCTAGTGACGGTCGCTTGTCTCAATTCAATACGGCTCACATGCAAATTTGTGTTGATTGTCGTCTGTATTGGCAAATAATCGATCGGGGACTGGCCAGTCCCCGCGATACCCATTATAAAAGCCAAAGGACGATTCAAATTAAGCCCCATTTCAATTCGAGGTCCAAGGGAACGCATATCAACGCAATGACATTTTTTTTAAAATGTTGACTGTTGTTCATCCGCCAGTAGCTTTACTCGTAAATATAAATATGTACAAAATGTTCCTTACACGGGGTAGGAATAATTATAATAAATAGACGAGTCTATTGCGGATTCAGACCATGTAGAAATAGGGCCGCAGCAACAGTTCTATTTTTTTGTAATTATCTAGAACTGGGACCATATGTCTAAGATGTGACATCACACGTGTCAATTTCTTCACTAATGTGGTTAGCGTTCTACTTGATGCTTGACACACCACGAGTATATTCAACACAGCTCTTTGCATTTAACCAAACTTACTATTCAAAATATATCTATATGTACACAATTAAACCAGTTTAACTTTTCAATAAACTCAAAAAAGTACTTTTGTATTCCGAAAAAAGTACCTTAATTTACTTGACAAACAGACGGAACAAAATTACGGAGACACTTTGTCCCTCCCATGCTAATACTAAAGTACTTAATAATTACAGCTGCCAAATTACAGCGATATTAAAGTTAAGCCTAAAATGTTGTACAGAAAAGGGACTTGTTTGTAGCTCTAGGTATTAACTTAATGTCTGTAGGTACGAGACTGAAGGTTCTAATTTAATGAGCTCTGCAAACAGTACTCTCTCTATTTGGGATGAAATGTCTAATTATTATAACAGAGCCTTAAGTATAATAGACATTACAAAAATAAATTTACATTAAAGTGAGCAAATACCAACTGTTTTTCAATATGGTGGACGGGGGCCCTTTTATGAGCTCTCATTACCATGTTAGGTTGACACATAATATGAGACAGATATATATGACGTATATATATTTGTCACTATCGCGCAGCTGAAATCTCATTATCATCATCATCTTTAAGTAAGAGCATATGGCTTTGGCCTCCACGTAGGCTGGATACGTGTTACAACACCTATTTTTTCACTGAATCGATTATCTATTCGCGACAGTCACGGACACTACATATATTTGATTGTTTTCTGATGCATATGCAAACTGAAAAATTATTACTCTTCTTGATGTTTTACAGGATAAAGTTCAATTTCGTTTCTTTAAAACCGACCCTCGACAAGAGCGACGCTAAAAAAACTTAGTGAATTGGCAAGTTACGTTGTAGTGGACGATTAGCGTTAGTAGACAAACTTCTCCACTTCGGCGCGATACTTCTTTTCTTGTCTTAGTAAAAATTTAATTCGCCATTTCCATCGAACATTACTTTGTCTGAATTTATCGTTGTCATAAACTAACATGTAGGACTCCGTAGGTTTATAGCTCAAGAATTCCCATTTAATATTATTAGGAAATAAAGGATTTATAATACTCTTAAAAAATCGTATCCCAAAGAGAAATGAGAAAGGTTCGTTAGCTGTTACCAAAACAATGCAGATGCAAGCAAAATCTTATGCTTACAAAATTCCTTGCTTCGCAAAAGCTTTTAGTTGGCGCCTGCACATAAGTCTAGTATCAAAATATGTGTGTGTGTATATAAGGAGTGTACTAGTTATTATGCATAACAACCTAATCCTCAACACGTGCTTGTTCGTGACACGTATCTCTTGTGAGAATCGCGGCCTGCTGTGTTTCAAAACAGAAGAACACGCGGAAAAAAAAAATATTACTGTGTGCCCTACAGTTTCATCCGACTTAATTTTATAGGTGGCTTTAATTATTTTTAAATTGGTTTCACAGAAAAACATTAGAAAAAGGATCCAACTTGTAAAGTCAGCTATCTGTCAGTGAAAGTCCCGTCAAAATCCAGCCATTAACAAGCAGACATTGAATTTTTTTTTTCTAAGTGTATTCTTTCATATGAATTGGAAAAAACTATTAATTTGGAATTATAAACGGACACTTAAATTGTATTTATTTGTATATATAAGATACCTAAGCTTCTTAAATTAGTACTCTATGTCTGTCATTAGGGTATACATATCTGTTACAAATTTTGCCCAAATTTATTCAGCCAAACAGACAAACCGGCAACGTATTAAGTTATTATGGCGTAACTCGAACAAGGAACAGGGCTAAATAATTATAAATAGGTTATCTATGTTCCGCCCGGGGCTTTAATTGTGTGGCACTACGGTTTATAAAATTATATATGTTAATTTTGCACTTTTCTAAACATTCGTAAAATATTTTTTACATTAAATTCTGATTATCATCTCCTACATACATGCATACTACAAAAATATGTATGGCTTAAATTAAAATGTTACAAGCCAAAAGCTTTCTACTTGCACCAAGCTCTGACTAAGGATATCCAGCTTAAGATAAGCCTCCATCCGCATTGTGGTTGATCATTTTAATAGAATTTGTAAACAGTATTTTGACGCGATTGTTAAATAATATTTCGTGTTTTGCTACTTAAATGGTCACTATTTTATTAATATTGTTTCTCCTTCTTACTTATAAAATATTTCTTACGATACAAATAAAAAAAAAAACACTTTTTATTTTAAAAGAAACCCTTGGAACTCATATGAAACCTCTTTTTAACTTTTTTCAACTTAAATTCTCAATTGAAATACAAATAATGATAACTTCGATTTGAACTCCGTGAGAATTTAATTGATTGTTCTCGCGTCATTTGGCTTGGTACATTGGAAGTAGGTTCTTAATTGGGCGATGGCGAGTGGCGCTAACGAGGTTTCGGTGCATGCCAAAACATGGACCAATACCCGAAAGTTGGTGCAAATGTTGGCAAGTTGGACCTATTGGACAAAGTTTTTGAATTGTTTAAGAGTGTAATTTGTTAGCGTTTCCTATCGGCTATTGAAATTTATTGGTTAATCACTAGTAACTAAGTGGAGTTATAAGTCAAAAGTTTTGTTTACTACGACAAAATGTGGAATATTTTCGTTGGTGCTACGTCAAAGTTTTGCTACAAATTTAAACTTTTTAATATATCATCAGCCTTAAAATACTCTTGAAACTCACAGATTTCCAACTCCTTAGTATATACTTAAATTTATTCTGGCTATATAGTGCACATAGTTAGTATTTAATCAATGGATAATGAACACGTTGCTGTAGTCGAGTGTTTTGTGTAGTTGCCTGCTACGCAACCGGTGTTAGTTCAAATCCCACTAATGAGTATTTCTATAAACTGAAGTGGCTTCACGATGAAGGAACACATCGTGAGGAAACTGCATATACCAGATAATAAATTCAAATATACAAAGAAGAGCAGTAATTTCTTCCCCCAGTGCTAACAAGCAGTCTAGTTAGTAGTACCTACTATGAGAAAATCAGGTGCCCGTTAGTACTAGTAATAATCTGTACCGATAACACCCAATCATCATCTATTAAATAAATAAATGTTAAAAATGTGATGTCATAGCACCATTGTTAACCCCATTCAGAAACCCGCATTGGCTCTTGTAACCCATTTGGGAATTCTTCTGGGATGGCGTGAGATCAGGTACGTACAAGGGCCGTCACGAATTATGAGCGCTGACTTTGAATGCGCGGTATACATTTTATAAGTCCGCATCTGTGCCCGCATATCATTCGATTTGCGAAATTAAGCAACCCTAACCCTAGCCAGTAATTGGATGGGTGACCGCCCGAGTTCCCTCCGTGCCTCGGAGAGTACGTTAAGCCGTCGGCCCCGGTTGCCAATTTATCATCTTTGGCAATCGTTACAGGTCAGTCAGAGGCCTAAAATAGTCTGACAACACCCAGATCACATATTCTCTTCGTCAAAGGGGTTGCTAAGGTCAGATGGCAGTCGTTTAATATAAAAATCAGGCGATCAGCCGCATCGGGTTGAACCAAGTGCCGGCCGACCCCAACAATGTATGAGATAAGGCCGGGGAGATAATGATCAGTGTGTCCGTATGGCTCGTCGCGAATGAAATACATGCGAAGTTACCCCCACAATTTTTACTGAGCGCTTATACCTCGGACCGGTACCTGGGGGCTCTACTATCATCACTACTAACTTCTTAGATTTGACATTTAATTTTGGTATCAAAAAAATTTACGTAAACGCGAAGAAGTTCTTAATACGCTATATTTAAACCGATGATGGTAGACCCACTGTATGTAGGTACTTTGGTGAGAGGTTGAAACAATTAATGATCAAAATATTGATGGTTTCAAATCCACCATATTATTAATACTTATTTTAACCCTTTAAGCTTAGCCACTGTTGCCCAGATGAGACTGTAAAACAATAAAATAAATAAAACAGCAGAACTAGAAAGCTTAGTCTACTTAAAAGTTTAATCCAGGTGCAGCTGGGATCAACGGTAATCGACTTTATTTTTAATTACTACAAAGTCCCACGTAGCTTTAAAGGTGTTAGAGTTTTCCACCGTTCTGCTTTTTAGAAACACTCGCTTTTTAAAGAGTAAATTAGGTCAAATAAAAAAATATTTCTTGTGTACATTTATAATTCTGAAAAATGCTCTTCTGTGTTACTTGTCGGTCTTTTCAAGTCACTGGTAAATTCAAATTATTATTTGCCTTTTTGGACAAGGAACTACTTAAATAATTTATGTATTTGCAATACAAAAAAAACAAACATACATATGGTCGCTCCCCCGAAGGGGTAGGTATATTCGGGTGTTGTAGTCACCCGAATATACCTACCTACAGGCCCCGCTGGGATTCGAACTTGAGTCGCTTGCGTAGAAGGCGACTGCTCAAACCTCAAGGCCACCACGGCCCTATAAAAAATTTTAATTGTAAACGATATTTTAATATCAAAAAACCCACGTTATCACAGTAAATTAAATTTTTGTAATGTCAGTAAATTAAATCATTTAAATTATTGGTTTGAACAAAGCTTGCATTAAGACGTTCAACGAAGCTGAAACTGGGTGCAGGAAATTGAACAATTTTGGTATTATAGCGTGCGCCAATCTACATCTAAGCACGTTTAGACAAAAAAACCTAATTTCAACAATGCTTACAGAATTATACCGGGGTACTATTACATCATATTCTGTGGTGAAACGTTACAGTAAATCGTTAAAATTATCTTTAAAGGAACGAGATACGCTCTACGTAATCAGTAAATTAATAATTCACCAAATTTGAAGAGGCGTTATTCAAATCCCTGCCATCACTTTAACTTTATTAAAAACACACGATCAAAGAACAGTCTTAAATAAAACATTTACTCTCGTAACAATGTTTAATAAATTATCTTTAACCGAGAACTCAAAGTGTTAACAATTCATTGTATCGCAGATAGCAATAATGCAACTTCAGAAATTAAAAGCACTTTAGACCATCGCAGACCCTCGTCACTTCGAATAGAAGTTTCAACGAATCCCTAAATCAAAGCGTTTTTGTGAATCACCTTATCGGCAAATTTCAATTAACATACTCGTAGTAACTAACTATATAGAATAGATCTAAAACTATTAGAGGAATTGCATCAGCCTTACGAGTCATTAAAAGCGATCAATACGCTTATCAAACAAACAAAAGCACAAAGATACGGTAGATCCTGTATGGGTTCCGTTTCATACAATGATATTATAATAGCAGATATGTCAATATAGTGATACGAAAACGTTTTCTTTATTCAAGTATCTATATCCTTTTGTACTATTCGTTCATGCGACCACATTCTGACCGACAATCTCTATGAATGTCTCATTCTCATCTATGTCTAAATGAAGTGCTAAGTCCTGAAATAAATAGTCATTTAGTATTAGAAGTTGTATTAGGATCGATTATTAATAATATTAAAGTTCTTGAGTAAGTAATATATATAACATAATAATGGTAAAATCAGCAACAGAAAACAAGAAGCAACAAATGACAGATAAAGAAGGACTCAACAACAGGAAAAATTAAAAACTAAACCATAAACACAAATATATAGACTAGCACGTTACATTAGGACTTTAACATATAAAATAATATACTTATTTAAAATATAGTAAGGATACTTTGTCATACATCCTCGCCAACGCAACTAAACAATACTTAAAAGGATACTTTTGTTATAATATTCGTAACAAATTCACATAAAATATTTCGTAATAAAGGAGTCTATGCAACATAATAAACATTTGGTTAAGAAAATAATTAATTAAAATATTCAATTGGAATATAAATAGAGACAGATAAGAGCGTTGAACAAAATTTCAATTATATCAGTGAAGGAGCACAGGCGGAGCGCGCTTCCTCCGCCGCGTACCAGAACTTTGTATTTACATTTTGTTAACGAAATGAGAATTTAAACCTAATTTTCGTAGCGACAAAATGGCCTTTAAATAAGTGAGGCGAGGCATGAGATGTCACACTTGTGCGTTTCATGTGAATTCAGTTTGTTTTTCATTGAAGAGTCCAATTGTGATAGAGAGGCCTCCATCAATATTTTTTCAAGCTATATTTAATTTGTTGCCACTACGATGCTGGTGAACTTAGCAGATCAAATCCTGACTCCACTACGTAAATAGCGTACTGACTGGAGTACACCATCTACGTGCTATATTATACAGCTATACCCAGTTATTCATCGACAAGTCTAGTTGTAGGCTTACATATGCTCACGCCTGTATTCCCCGAAGGGGTAGGCAGAGGTGTTGTTATCACTACACCCACTTTTCACCGAATTTGATTAAGTGCCAACGTGACAGATGTTGAGTCTATCGCCGTCTCAGGCACTATACATACGTCTTTGAATTACTTCTCAGAAATATGCAGGTTTCCTCACGATGTTTTCCTTCACCGTAAATCACGTGGTGTGAAATCACTGTACATAAGTTTTTTAGAAAAGCTTATTGGTACAGGCCCCGGTGGGATTCGAACTTGCGTCGCTTGCGTAGCAGGCGACTGCTCAAACCTCAAGGCCACCACAGCTCTCTGTAGGCTTATTACTTCGGTAATAAGGAAAGCCTACAAACAATACTGAGCAACAATAATCACTACTCCTGTTCGACGCCCGCGCTCAACAAGGGAGGCGTCGTTAAAACTTTTTGGCTGGATTGACATGCTTATACTTTTTGCAAAGGAACTTTTATCTTGGAGTTATCACGTCGGTTTGTTTTGGGAATTTCTGGCAAAATTCATTTCCTTTAAGAACTTTCAAAGAAAAATGCGAGCTATTTTCTGTCGACATTAACAAGCAAAACTGAAAACGAAGTATATCATTTTGTATTATCTCGTTAGTAAGTTATTTTTGTTATGCTAAAAATAATGTTTTATTATAAGAATGAAGGAAGAGAAACGAAAAATAGGTGTCTTAAATGTAAATCACAGAGCGCACTCATTATTTAAAAATAATATTACATATGATTTTTTTAATAAAACAAAATAAAATTGTCACATAAGTACGGATATAAAGTAATGTCTGTATCCGAATTAAACAATTCATCAATCAATATACATATTAGTAAAAATTTCGTTCTGAACGATTGCATGATATACCTAATATACATCATATTTAATTAATTATGATGATATTGGTGAATTATTTAATTCGCATACAAATATAACTTTATATCTGTACTTATGTTCCAATTTGTTGTATCAAAAAAACATAAGTAATATTGTGTTTCGTATAAACTTTTGTATTCTTATAATTACTGTTAAGATAAGTACCTACATGACTAAGAACATACGCTAAAAAATAAATCTCGTATTTTAATACATAATTCAAGCGGTATAAGATTTATATGTAACGGGAAAACCTACTTAATATTTCTGATTCTAGCAACTACTTTAAGTAATTAATTGGGTGTTTTCCTGAATCGTAACATTAGCATACTCTTCTCTAAATGAAGCAAGCAATAAAGAACCTACGATCAACGAGTAGGGTTGGCAATGTCGTCGAATTTAATAAACATAATTAATGTGCGGAGTGGTATATCGCATTGATAAATAATTCAACAAAATCTAATCTAAACTTTTTGAAAACTAGGCTATGTATATTTAAAAACTAGCTGTGCCCACGGTTTCACCCGAGTAGACTTCATTTTATTGGTGGATTTTTTCACGGAACCCTAACATAAAAAAGTATCCTAAGTTACTCATTGTAACATCAACTACCTATCAGTGAAAGTCTCATAGAAATCGGTTACCCGGAACAAACAGGCAGACAGACAGAAAAAATGACAAAAATTCGTTTATTTAACTATGTACCTTATGTACTTTCACATGTATTAGGTGAAAAGCTGTTAATTTAAAATTACAAACCGACACTTCATTTTTATTTATCTGTATGTATAGATTTTTCGGGATATATCATATGTTGGTTGGAGGTTTTAAGCTACCTCCCCACCAATTTTCAGCCAAATCGGTTCAGCCGTTCTTGAGTTATAAATAGTGTAACTAACACGACTTTCTTTTATATATATATATAGATGTCTTTAAAGTGACAAGTCAAACCGATTGCAGTGGACTGGGTAGAAATATATTCTAAATTTTTACTTTTAATATATAAATCTGAAGAGTTTGTTGATCGCGCAAATCCCAGGAACTACTAGTCCGTTTCAAAAATTATTTCAGCGTTAGAAAGCTCGTTTATCGAGAAATTTGCGGACAGAAGTTGAGTATATACAAATATAATAAATGTGTATAGTTAAGTATACAGTTTACTGACAAGAAATTCTTGTTTTATATGATGATGATGAAAATAAACGTAACGGCTGCAGGCAGATCAGAATGTATACTTCTGATTAAATTTAACTTTCGCTTGACCATAACACAGGTGCCGTCAAGTTTTATGAGCGCTCAGCTGGAATTGTTAGGGTAACTGTGCGTGTACTTTATTTGCGTCGCGCATACAGACCGAGGAAGACACAGAACAGAAAACTACTTAACTTTTAGATCGCATCCCTAATTTAGAAGAGAATTGCAATCTTAAAATGAATCGAACTCTCTTGAGACTCCACACTGTTTTGCACCGCTCTAGTGAAAGGATTTGGTGAATATTTTTTGTCAAGTGGAATAATTTTAATCAACGTAAAACCATATTAGTAAGCTATCTTTATTTGATGAAGTACCACTTCTTCTATACGAAAATAAAACTGTCTGTCTGCGCTTATAATGTTAATACCTGTGTGGAAATAAGGCTCTTTTTGGTGAATATCGGGATCATTTGTACCTACACATATTATAATCATTTGAAAGTGTGAATGCGCTTTCAAGCAAAACCTACTGAATTGATTTCAATGAAGATTAACAATAAAATATGCTGATAGGTTTAAGCAGAGCGTATTAAGAACATCTTAGCTTGGCGTTTCATTCTGTGATACCAACATTAAACGTCAAAGCTAAGAAGTTAGTAAGACGTCACTGCTATAACGATGATAATAGGCCCTCTAGCCACCAGCTAGTAAGTCTATATTTTAGCCCAATTCCTCATAAAAATTATGTTTACGGCTACATAAAACCTAATGCACATCAACGTGCCTTCTGAATGACCAGAGGGAGACATCTGAGAAAGAGCCTTTTAGGCAGTAAAATAAATTCGTAACAGTCGCCCAAGGACAAATGCAAACCGGCATGAAATTAGCAAAGCTACACGGCCCGTGTTCGACCAACGGCGTTTAACGGTTGATGACAACCCGCGGGCGATGCTTCCAAACAAAGGACTACTGTAAACTGGACCGCAAGGGAGGAATACTTTTGATGGTGCGAGTCAACAGAATGGAGCGGGTACTAACATCGTCTAATTTTAATACATCCTATAAAATATCACTGTACAAATTTTCGAACTTAACCTTTATGCTCAATTTCACTCAGATTTTTTGTTTTGAGTAACCGTGAGTGTTCTTCCATTCCTATTTAATTTTATGTGGGTAACGTCTTATGGAAGGCTTCCCGAAGTGTAGGCGGAGGTGCTATTCTATATATGTATCTAATAAATTATTCAGGTATTTTGCCTAAGAGATTTATTAAATACACTCTACTCAAATAAGATCCTACAAAAGTTATTTATTTAAATATTCTTAATAGAGCACTAAGAAAAACTTTGCTTAGTGTCTTAGCATTCACTGTCCACTGTACGAGGTGTTAAGTTTTACATTACCTGTTGTTTTATTCAGATAGTTAACGTAATTCAAGCTTGTGGCAACGTGCAATTCGAAGCAGACTAATATTATGCATTGGTA
Organism: Watsonalla binaria; assembly: GCA_929442735.1. Lineage (NCBI taxonomy): Eukaryota > Metazoa > Arthropoda > Insecta > Lepidoptera > Drepanidae > Watsonalla > Watsonalla binaria. The sequence goes on from OV838930.1 coordinate 5,305,820, forward strand.
ACCGCTCAAGTGTATGATTCGGAGCTGTCTTAGGCCGCATTAACGTACTCGCTACACCTGGTGGAATTTCACAGCGGTCACGAGTAACTTTAAGGGTAAAAGCTGAATTTGTTGGGAAAGTTGTTGATTTATTGGTTACAAAATAAATTCAACTCATCTTACATTTAATAATTAAGCTTTAAAGCTTTCAATTCCTGATTTAATGTATTGAAAATGTAATAGACCGACTGAGGTTGCAATTAATAATAGCAATGCAACAATTAATAATACAAATTAAAACTACATTATAATGTACAGTGATGAATATGTCAATACCAGCCTTTCAATTAATTGTTAAGAGGAAATTGGAATACATAACCTGCTTAAACCGAGAATGGTAGGCAGGGGGCCTAAGTACCCCAAGTATAGTTTTATAAATATTCAAACGTTGTCACTTGCACTTGCATGTTAGCGTGGCTCAAATGTGGCCTCCGAAAAAGTATCAACACATTGAGCCACGCAAAGACAAAAGAAGACGTTTGATGGTGACAAAACATAGGTTGTAAGGCATTGATCGTCTCGAGTGAAAAAAGGATTAATACCTCTACCCCTTTTCAGAACCACCTGGGAAGGCGTAAACTTATACAAAAGATTACAGATTAATTATTCTACCCTAGGATACATTCTACGCATAATACTTACTTTCATGTGATAATGATCATATCCTATAATTGGTTGAAATTCAAGAACGGAGAGGCCATGTTTCGAATGGAGTTTCATATAATTAAAGATAACGATATCTGCGTACACTGAGAGACATAAATGTTTGCAGTGCCTGTATCTAAATGGTTTCCTACACGAATACGGCTCACAATGATCCGGTCGTAAATGCCTTCGCATAGGAGCCACGCTAAAAAGTTATTAAACTACAAAACGCTAGAGAACAAAGTAGGAACGTAACGACTGACATCATGGATGTCATGTTTATATAAGCAGAAATCGCATAAACTGCTTTATGGTTAATCGATATAGTACCGTGGGGAGTCACCTACGAGACCATTCAAATCCTACGTAACTACAGTCGGGGACAGAAGTAAATTGTTACGACGAATACAATGACAATAAAGTTATACAATAATTTACTGTTGTTGTGCCTATTGAGAGATGAAACTTTGATTCTAACTTCTTTGGTTTTCGAAATTTCATCGGATTGGTGCGTTCGTCCCTGGTAAATAATCATCCTCAAACAGCACAAGTTGAATTCGCCATTTCCTTATAAAATTGTTGTGTCTGTATAAACGCATCATTTTACTAAACAACGTCCCAAAACTGGCGAAATATCGGTGTAAAAGTTCTTCCCACTCATACAGGGAATATAGGCTTGAGCATACAAATGTATGTACGTCACGGATCATGATTTTAAAATATTTGAAAAGAGGCAACGTTTTCTAATAGGGCGTCAGAAGTTTAAAGAGGTAGGTTCAATGATTTTCGCATATATGTCCGTATCACAACGTAACATTTATACCAGACTTTGAATGTTCATTGGTCCCTAATGGGCTCCTATAAAGGGGCCAAATCTACAACTTTTATTGTAAATATTGGGCGCTCAGTTGGTCCTATTTTCGCAACCCCTATTTTCGCAGGTATAGGTACCAAGCTAAAAAATACTATTACCATAAAAAAAATATAATTGATTTATGTTCGAACAAACGTATTTATCGACGTCCGTAAGTATGGCAATATTTCATTTTATGTTTATGTTTTGAAATCAATCATTGAAAGGCCAATTTGAGGAATTCCTTACTCTCCTGGAAATTTATTTCAATCTTCCTTAAAAAAGGAAGCTTTAATTAACCAAATACAGCTTCGGTGGTAGATTTAAATGAACGAAAATTATTGTTAGCGTTTTCAGCAAAATTGTTGCCGTTTAAACGAAATTGTGTCCAATATAGGTCAACGAAAACACTCATTAATTACAAAGTGAGCGTCATAATGGCGATTAAATTACACGGATGAGACGACACGTCGAGTTCGGTGCGTCGTAAATACATCAGCGGTACACCGCACCTCACATACTTGTTAAAGGTATGTTCATTCCTAATGCGGATACCTAACTTCCATTACAAGGTGTACATTACTTATGTGTATCAAACTTTAATGTTGTCAAAATTATCCTAAAATGTCTGCCTACCATGATCAGTTTAAGTAGAGCGTATTGTGAACTTCTGTGCTTTGACGTTTCATTTTGGTATCGTAAAATTTACGTATTCCCGGACAAAAATTTTCTTTCATACATTAATTCCCGCGAACTCCACTACAATTCAATTTCTTGGATATTGTAAGAATTCATTTGTGTACAAAACAAAAGCCGTGGAGGTGATGGTAATAAAATCATGGATGTCTGGGAATAAGCGTCAATGCTAAGAAGTTGTTTATATGCGCTACTTAAACAACCGTCCATGGGATTATATATATTTTTTATGATTTATATTGTATCATTCAAACTTGTGATATTATTTTTTTGAAAACAAGTCTACAGTCCGTCTGATGCTAAACGGGTACTGCAGCCTATGAATTCTTATAGCACTGAGTGTCTACCTACCTATACCTACTTACCTTATAAAAAATGAAATTCTTATGTTAACACAATAACAGCTATTGCTAGCGACTCTTACTTTTACTCCCTTGCATTAGCAATCTTACTCACCAAAGGAACACAAAGGTTTTACCTGCAAAGTAAAATAAATACCTCGCATACTTGATAAATCTAGTGAAACACGAGCAATAAATTCGACACCTTCTCGATGCAAACGTATCTCGATTACCCGTAATGGCACAATACAGCATACTGAATAGGAATAACCTTGGCACCTGGTTCAACAGTGGCTTTGGTTTAGTACAGTTGACTTCAATATAACGCTTATAATATTTTTAACTTTAACGATTTTTAAACGTCGTTACGACGAAGTACGTATAAGGCTCCATACATTATTGTGAACAACAATAAAATGTATCTTCTCACTTCACTATTTATTCACATTAGCCCATTTAATAATTTTAAATAAAAAGGGTGATGATTAATTATCAATAAATATAAATGATTTTTTAACTAATGAAACAATGAGTCACCTCTTGAACGTGGAAAAACATGTTAATGCAAAATATTCTCATAATATGTCAACATTAAATGGTGACAAAATATGCTATACATTTTCTTACTTCTTCTAAAATTATAATTTAACGTAGTATAAATCAGTATCTTGTGTACAACTCATATATAAGCTACGGTACAAATCATATCACTAAATAAGGCTGCAAGGAATGTTAACGCTTTTATATTGTCATTGAGCTATTTGTTAACTTAAATATATGTAAGATAAAGTCCCACTGTTATGCTTATCTCACATAGACATACACATTTCACATTTATTTTTAGAACTTAGGTATTATCAGAAAGTAGCTAGGCGGTTTCACTCGCATAGATTTAGTTTAATGCTTTAACACGCGGAACCCAATTTTTTTTACTAAATAAAAGTTTAAGATATTCCTTGAAACATCAGTTATCTGCCAGTGAAAGTCCGGCTAAAATAGGTCCAGCCGTTTAGGAGATTAGCCGGAACAAACAGACAGACAGACAAAGAAATATTTTTAAATTCGGTTTGTTTATGTCAGTACCGTATATAATTTCAAATGCATTTAGTGAAAAGCTGTTACTTTGGAATTACAAACAGACATTATAACCTCCTCCTTTTTAAAAGTTGGTTAAAGAGTACCTAAAACCATTATCTACAAAGATAATATTCGACACCTTCACAAATAAAATTCAAAGTCCTGACTTACGGAATGGCTCAGTAATCAAAGCCTAAAATGGGGGTGACTTCTTCGTTAGGTGTAGGTTTTTACTAAGAAAAGGCTTCCGAAAATTGCGTCTTTTAAGGGTGTAAGTCATATAGAAGTACGTATATAAAATCTAACTGTCACGCAGGCAAAGCTGTGGGTAAAGCTAGTTAAATAGAAATAAGATTTACCAAGAAAGTTTCTAGATTAACTAATACAAAGCGCCGTCCATTTATTTTCTCAGTAATCTTTAAATTAATAGAACAAATCGACAGCCGGCTGCCGTTCGACTGGTTTCTGTTTGTTAAGCCATGTCAAAACATAATCTAGACGTGGACACTTGCAAATGATTGTGCATCACTCCTTAGAACGGCTAGCTATATTGCGCCACCACTTAAAATAGGACATTACAACTCTATATTGCTACACAGAAGAGCCATTTCATTTCAGAGTAACTTTGGTCAACCGCAAATTAAAGTTGGACCGTATCACGAAACTCGTTTTATAGCGGAGTACAGTCGGTATAAAAGGTTGTTAATTGGTGTTCCTTACTCTCTGAAGATAATTGAGTCGTAACTAGAATGCTAGACAATGCGAATAGCAACATTGTCGCACTCAGCGCACCTTATATTTGCATACAGAGCCCTTTTAAGTCACAAAAGGCGAGTAGATTCCTTAGTAATTGCTTGTTCTACAGATCTATTAAATAGTAACACGGTGAATATTATTTCGATGTGTAAGTTTATTGTGAATTCAAAAAATTTAGGCATAGTTCTAGTTAGACTTAATAGTCCTAATTACCTATTACTCCTGGTACTCCTTAAATAAGGTGTTACAATGAGTTATATAATTCTTAGATTGTTTTTGGACCTTTACAACGTTACTGTTACTGAAATCTTAGAAAAAAATCTGGATTATTAATAATTAAACCTACATAACTTCCCGGCTCAACCTACTTGTCACAAGAGCCTCTATCAGATGACGTGCAACCTCTTTAACACATTCACTGCTAACATTCCAACTTCTTCGTAAATTCTCGAACAGTTGGACGCACATACGCGTCGTTAGCAGTGAACGCGTTAAAAAGACGATAAATATTTTGTTTTTTTCTTCATGCTCTTTAGACAAAACATAGCCGTAATATATAAGCACCTTGAAGAATGTTCAACTGACCGCAACCATGTCTGCTGGCCCGTTGTTTGATCAACAAGAACTCGCGAAGTAAGATCGCGTGTTTGGCCGTAAACAAAAGAGGTCGCAAACAAAATATGAACCACAAAGCGTTCTTGCGGTCGCTTTGTATCGTTTTCAATCTACGTTATGAAAGTGCGAGGCAGCCACTGGCCCTCCACAAAGCAATATAGCTGAAAGCTCCAGTATAAACCGCGTTGCAAATGTAATAAGATTAGCAGTGAAAATTCGTCGTCACTTCAAAAAGGCGTAGACGAAGAAATTAACATCATGAGGTAAGACCTAAATGGAGTCTTATTTCGATGATATTTACAGAAAACTAGTTTTAGCCCGCAGCTTCTCCTGCGTAGTAAAAATACTTCATATAGTAATACAATTTTAACCCCCATTTCAACCCCTCAGAGCTGATGGATCATCTTATTGAATTTAATTGTTTTATATTCAATTCAATTCAATCTCAGTAAGGGGGCTTATCAAAAGTCAAAAGAAAAAAGCTTATTCAGCCTTCACCTATGACATAATATAAGGTAACTCTAACTTCGCATCAACCTTCTTTTTTTCCGGTTGATATAATGACGGTTTGACGATTACATAATACTATTAAACCAGATACAATAACGATCATGATAACTTGCAATTTCCTTCACCGAACGACCCCTGGCAATCAAAAGCCAATCAAAAGTTACACAATTGAAGCAACTGGCTGACTAGTAAAGGAAAATGATACGTTAACCTCGTTATTGAAGCAAACGCGCTTTTGAGGGGCAGCCCTCAATGCGACTGCACGTGTAGAAACCAATAACGAAATTTTCACAGAGAAGAGACACTCTATTACATAGAGTATATAACACTGAACGAATAGACGTGTTTATGTTTATCTGTGGATATGCCATAGAAAGTCTGTGTGTCAATTTAAATGTCAATTGATCGATATAGAGCAGTAGTATCTGTGGAAACACTTTATACTTTAAGAATGATTGTCTACCTTTAGATCATTACTAGAGATTTCTTCTCCACGCTCTGATACTTAGCGATTATTATAAAAAACTGTGAATTTTCATGAACAACTATATATATCTTATAAAAATAATTATCATTCTCATACCATTGGGGTTGTTCCAATAATTGAAAATCCCCATCAATGGGGTTGTGCTTTCAAAATTCAATTGCATTATTTATTTATGTTTTTATTTAAAAATTAAACCCTACTAGATCCTCTTAGGCGATTTTGAAATAAAAGGGTATTTCTAGTATGTACCAACTCTTCACCAAGAACACACCCTCCAAATTTCATGTCTCTAGGACCTGCGGTTAAGGCTGTCAGTGTCAGGTCTTACATTTTTTTAGGTATATATAAGCCTCTCCTCTTAGAAAGCTTGTTGGCACTATAGTAAAACAAAATATTATTTTATACGTAAATGTAAATTTTTCATGATAATTTTAAAACGCCAAAATCACAAAGGCCTACAAGCCCGTGTAAAAAACATTCAAAGGGCTTTGAAAACAATTTCTCGTTAATTTTTATTAGAAATTGTTGCGAACATTTAATAATATTTCACCTCGCGTCGCGTTTAAAGTTTTAAGACGCATTTTCTCGTTACGAGTTGGGTAGGGTAAGCGGGGGTGTAGGGGACATCAAAGTGAATTAGCGAATGTTGTCTAGGGGCGTCCGTTTGTAAGCCGCTTTGAAGTTGTACTACCTGCAGGGAACTCCGCAGAAATGTGCTAAAGCGTGAGCCGTTTTATTTTGATGCCACTCTGGTTGAAGAGCCGGTAACGCGCGATATATTAATTAAATTGTTAACCCTAAATTATTATTTTTTTGCAATATTTTTGTAGTCCCATATATATTTTTTGTAGCGGGTTTGGTGAAGTAAATCTTATTTGTATCATAATTTAAAAGAACCACATTGTTTTATTGCTAAAGGTACCGATTGAGCGCACAGTGATGGGAAACGACACAATATTATGTATCTAGATGAACATACTAATAGAAAACGGATCCACTACAGCTAGTCTTCGATGCTCCCTCCCTCCCCCTCTTTTCAACTATAGACATAACGTAGTAGCTGTTTGTTTTTAAACTGATATTACGAGATACGACGCAGAGAGAGAATTGCCAAATTTTGTGGCTGAAATTTTCTTTGAGTTGGGCAGCTCCGAAATTTGGACGGGTTATTCCGTTATGCCCTACCTCTCAGGAAATATTTAATTCTACAAAATGTTCATAACATGTTAGATTGGGCTTGATCTTTCATTGATATTTTACAAGGGATGTAATATCAATCATTTTAGTAGAGAGCCTAAAAAGGTTTTCTAGGAATAGTCCAAATAATATTAACCACTCAAATGGAGACTTTTACGCTCTGCTTAAACCGATGGTATTGGCAATAAGAACTTCTGCGCTTTCAATCTTTCAACATTTCATTTTGGTACTATGAAATGAAAAGTCAAAGCTAAGAAGTGTTGCGTAAAGGATCGCAGGTCCCCTGTAAAAAAACAATATATCTCGCTAGGCTTTTATATAATTTTGTAAATAATTCAGATCAGCAAGGCATGAAAGCTATATAGATACGTGCTATTATAGTGGGTACCTAGTTGTCTTCACGTAACTTTTAACTTCGGATAAAAGTCACGAACAGGCAAGAGAACCCTCCGTCCCTAACTATAAGCAAACAATTCGTGTTTAGATTGCTTATTGAAAAAAATCCCCTTCATTTTCGCGTACATAAAGCATAAGGCTGTGTACATAACGTTACGTTGGCCCAATTTACGTCCAAAGAACCTCCCTATGGAAGTCAGGTTGTTTCAGCGAATTTTATAATACTGCTATATGCGAGCACACTTCGCCAAACACTATTAAGTATTTTTTTGTTGAAAATGAACAGTTGCCTTTGTTAGTTTCTTGGCTACTGAACACAGTAAACAAACCATTTTTCAACATATTGCAAGTGAAGCGTTCTTGGGAAAACAACAGTATTTTGCCGTATGTTATAATACTGCGACGTAACAAAACATTAATATCTAATGAATTGAAGTTGGTTTCATGACGTGGACGTTTATTGCTAACTATTAAAGAAAAATAAACAGACGTAGGAGACTAAAGGTAAGATGAAATAATTTTGGACGGACCCTTAAATATAATATATGAAACAATTTTCAGAAAAAATCATATTAAATATTTACCTGACCTCTTGCTTAAAGAGATGAGTAGTATATTAAGTGAGTTTTCTAATGTTTGTCTAGTTAAGGACTCGTTTTAATAAAAGTTTTATCAAATTCATTTACAAACAGTCGAACGCCAATTATTGAGTCTGTTTGTTACATGTTTCATGCTTCTAACACATCCCATTTACATTGGTTGTCAAATGATTTGAATTTTAGAGCATTCTGATCAACATATTCCACCGGTAAAAAATACTAATGATAATTTATGAGAATCTAGGTCAACGCTAGGTGATATTTAGTAACTCTTCATATTCAAATAGATTAGAGAAAAGTTGCGCGAAAAATAATCATTTACAAAAAACTGGGTACAGTTTTATACTAGAAGAAAGTATTATTAAACAATTACTCGAATGTGTATATATATATACATCAATATATGTATATCGGTATACGAGTTAGACCACTTAGAAATACATACCTATTCTGATAGTGTCCCGGCAGAGTTTCCCTGGCGTCCCATAGCGCCCGCTCTGAATGCAAATTTGGATATATTGGTACAAGTTTAGAGCCCCTTGCTGTAACTTGCTATTAACTTACTAAATAATTGTTCAAATTATAACGCCAAGAACAGGATGGTAAAGTGTGGAATTTCCTAGAACGGATTTCTCATCGAATACCTAAACTACTAAAACTATTACGATAGTAAGTGTACATACATATGCTCACGCCTGTATTCCCCGAAGGGGTAGGCAGAGGTGTTGTAATAACAACACCCACTTTTCACCGAAGACGCTTAAGTGCCAACGTGACAGATGGCGAGTTTCAGACACTTGAATTACTTCTCAGAATTATGCAGGACAGTAAATGTAGGTACGAGAAAGACTACAATTGTTGAATTAAAAAATACTATTGCACCCCGTTTTTCAAAAATATGCGTGGAGACGAAAACGTACATGGAAGAGATTCAAATATCCTAAAAAAACTGAATTACGTCATAAGTCCTTATAAAATAATTTTTGTCTTCCTCCTAAATATGTTTTCTCAGCTCTGGAAATGGCTCAAAGCAAAACCCAAATGACTTTTGAATGTCCTAGATCGTGATAAAGAATCTTGGCTGATGTAAAAGGGCCCCGTCAGTACGCAATTTCCGCTCATAATTTGTTCCACGCACCAGCCGCAGGCAAGCCACCGTAGCGTTCGTTTGAGATCTACCAGTCTTCATTTCACTTCTTTATGCTTTGTAAACATATTTCTAAGCCCCAAACGGGCAGTGCTTCCATTAAAATATGAAATTCATATTTTAACTGCTATGTCCCTTTATTGAATAAATATTTTTAGCTGACAATATGCATATTACGATGCTAAATATAAAAATAAATGTGTGATGAAATGTTGATATGTACTATGGCGTCAGAAAGATGCCTCGTTGGTCTAGTGATGGTATGTGCTACTGCCAATCACGAGCCTGGGTTCGATCGCTGGGCTGGCCAAAGCGTTATAGGATTTTTCCAACTGTCTGGATTAGTGCCTGATTAATAGTAATAAAGCTCGCCCCCTATTAGGTGCTTGTGACTTAATCGTAGCGGTGAATTATGGATGTACTCTAAAATACACCTCAATCTTCCCTCTTCGGGGAACACAGGCATGAACATAAAATGTATGTACGTATTACAAATGAAGGCAGAGGGCATGTACTGACGGATGGAAACAATTGTTTACAAGTTTGAGAGAACTAGGAGCCTACCATCATCGTATTAAGAACATCTGGAACCTCGTCGTTTCATTTTTTCACCGCAAAATTAAACGTCAAAGCTAAGAAGTTCTTATTACGCTCTTAAACGACCATCGTTGTAGTGACGTCTTACTAAATTCTTAGCTTTGACGTTTAATTTTGGTATCACTAAGTTAAAGCACCTCTGGCGCTCTTTTCTCGTACCATTAATGTTTTCAGAGTATTAAGCCACCATCACAGTTACAAAAGCCACTATTAACCACAATAATTAGTAATGTAATCAACGCAAGGAAGCCAACACAATGTTGTACAAAATTCAAACTTGATTGAAAATGTTATTCTTGGAATTAATATTTTCACCGAGTACCGTTGGGGGCACATTGAAAGTTCGATAACGAGCTCAGCTAGTCATAAACGTGACATGTCCGCATCTCACACCGTACCGAATATGGGGCTTAACATATTATATAAAATTCTTACAAGTTCACATAATATAAGGTAATATGATTATGGGCTAATAAGGTAGCCAAGAAAAAAGGCAGATAACAATCATTTCGAGATTAAAATTGAAAGATGATATGTTCACTCTTAAGCTATATCGAATGATACCTATATAAATAAATCGATTTTTTAGATAGTTTTTGGTCAAGACAGTAAAAAATCTAAGAAAATAATACTTTTTCAGTGGATACCTATAACATACAAAGATTACACCCTAAAAACTCAATCAGAGATCAGAGAAGTGAAGTCTGAGTGTGAATTTTATATGTATGTTTATAGTTTATAGCTTTATAGTTCTTACATATTTATTAGTGTGTGACAATTTGACGTTTCATTTGACGATACCGAGATGAAATGTCAAAGCTCAGAAGTTCTTAATAAGCACTGCTTAAACCGATTCTGGTAGGCCTTCTGACCAATAAGACAAGTGAAATAACACGGTGGACATTAAGTTTGTTTGATCGTGACATTCCAGACAATAATTCTACAATGGTCTGACAGGCGGTGATTTCCAGAATCACACGGACACGGACAGATTGCTGACGACTCGCACCATTAAAAGTTTCTGATCCGCTGATGCGTCAGCTCCTTAAGCTGAAGGTATTAACTTCTTTATAGTTTTAGCTTGAAGTACTTTCCTGCAAAGTATACCGTAATCGGCTGCTCAGACTTTGACGTTACTAAATCAAAGTAGACGTCCTTGGCCGTTAGTTAGATACATAAAATTGACTTTATTTTTTACAAAATAACATATACTTTTTATATAATACATATATTCATTAAAAAAAATTATAGCGTTACATGGAGTAACTAAGGCTTTTCATTTAAAAAACGCGGGCCATTCCGAGTGAAACCGCGGCGTACAGCTAGTCACAAATATATTCACTTAACACAGACTCTAACACCTTAAACGGAAAACATGAAAACACACTCATAGTACAAATCGAATAAATTCCGTTAATGTGCCCGATCGTCAATAAATAGCTATAAATAATTAACACCATTAAAGTTAATTACTCGTTCATTACAACTTCCGATGGGCTACGATAAACATAGATTTCGCTGCAAAAGTCCCGATATTTGCATTAAACTTAACGAGTGTAGTAGAGTGAATAAATAAAGCAACAAATTAAAAGCGAGTTTAATTGAAGAGTTCGATAATTAAGCATGAATGTTTAAATTAATTAATGAATTTCGTGGAATCGACGAGACGAGGGCTCCCGATCTGTAGTGTTCGCTAAACGAACATTCTTAATTAATGTGAATGAGAACAAACGTTGCGATGCTATACGTAGATGTTCACTAATGTTAGCCAATTTTAGGTCGCTTCATTTAATTCGACATTCATTAGCATTGATAAAATTGCAATATAAATACTTAACCGTTCCTTAATTAGTGTACAGGCACGGGACAATATTTACAAATGCTGAACATACTTAAATATGTTTCACATATATTTCCCTAAGGAGTGGGGAGAGGTGTACTTATAGTACACTCACAATTCGCCAGATATTTTTTAAAGTCCAATGTAATAGATATGCCTATTACCACTTACCGCTACTTGTGGTTGCTATTGGAAAATTACGAGTGGAAAAACCCCATAAAACTTTGCCTGACCTGGCCATCGACGCCAGGACCTTGGTAAGGTTATTTTGATGTACAAACATACTGGCATTATAATTTTATATACACTTAAGCTTTGTCTAGACCGATTGATCGATCGACCGAAAGCCTAAATTGCTTGTCGAGTGTATTAGAGAGTATACTTAATATATATTTCTTAATTCTACCTCTTAAGTGATTAAATAAGGTTCATTCTTCGTTGTTATGACTTGGCATATTCCACATTTCCGTATTTGTAATTATCAGAAAAAATATTTAGAAAGGTGGAAAAAGTGCGTGATTCAGGAATTATAACGGCTTAAACTACGGTCTTTATCTAAATAGAAGTTATGTTAAGTTATGTACCTATATCCACGTGAGCGAAGCCGCAGGTAAAAGTAGCATCAAAAGCCTGAAGTCTTTCAAAGATCATCAGAGATAGACATAGTTGAAACATTCCACCGCAGACTATATTATTTACATATCAACTGTTAAGAGTAATTAATTGGCAATCAATGAACAGGCGTATCTTCAACTATTTTGAACAACCATCGGATGTAATTATAATGATGTCACAGATTAAGCTTGTCGCTGTCAGCTAAGACCGTTAGGTATATTTCTCCACGCCTTCATAAAACATTCTTTCGACAGAAAATCCAATAGACTGATATTTGCTCGATCAAACATAAAAATAACAATGAATTGATGAAATGTAATGTTCCCTCCCCTGCGAAAATATAATACGAATGTGATACAAAATGCCTAGCAATCCGTACAAATTTCGCAAGTGAGTGAAAAAGAGAAAATAAGTCTGTCGGATACGCGTCAGCTGGACAACATTAGTCAGGCGATGCGAGAAAATTTAATAAAAGCACTCTTATCGCCTGTCCCGACTCCGAGGCCCGATGAACACTGGAGCTGTCGACACACTTTTTGTACTCTCGTGGGAATCTCTAACTTTACAGATAGACGTTTGATAATGGTAATAAATGGTGCAGTTTCATTGTCCACTGCGCTTTTGTTATCGACTATGAAAGACCTGCCTTTACAAGATTTAATATTTCTGTAACGTTAGAGAGGTTATATTTGCGATTGCATATATAAAATCATTGGAGACACTTCCGAGATTCAGATACAAGAATTGCTCGTTTAAAGGTATAAGATAAGATAACAATTCGTTATATGCTATTGTCTCATTTTCTTTGAACATTTTTTTAAAAAGATTTTTCTTCGTAACTGCCTTAGAATCGGTAATTGAACTCGTCTTATAATATTATTATTGAGCAGCGTTGTACTCGTTGTCGCCGTGGTGAGTGCACCTCGTCATTAGTATTCAAAATGCAAATTGTTAACAGCACTCGGGGCAATGCTCCCGTCTCAGATCTTACTTTCCCAGAAATAATTTCATTAACATCTGCATACTTGCATGTTTCTTGCTAAATTCCTTTAGAGAAGCCCAGAAACTTCACTGCCTGCACGCCTCCTATGAAAATGCATGGAAAACCGTCAATATATATTTTAATGCTGAATTTTTAAGTAACTTTTGTTCGGTATGAACCTTAAATTTTATTTTATTTTCAAAGAGCTGTGTTCGTTAACAGTTTTTTGTCGTGTTGCATATAAATTAATTCACAAAAGGATTGTAATTTAATATTTAAATTATGACCAAAAAGAACGGGTGCCGTGTTTACAATAGAGGTACGCAGCATTGTTTAATATTTATATCAAATTATTGGACCGGCTCGGGTGATTGCAATTAACTTGGATGCAGTCTCTTTGTACGAGGAGAAATTGATCCTTTTGATCAAAAAGCGTACTCGTATACTAAATTATCAGATTAATTTATTTGTTGATGATTTTTGTCATTGATATCTATGGTGTAAATTGAACACAACGTAGTAGTATATTAGGTATAAAAGAAAGTATAAATAAATAATATGAATAGCATGAATAAACTTGCTTGGGGCTATATAATATAATATTATATATCTGATATAATATATATATTATTCCATCGATCAATAAAGTTTAGCAACAACTCTTGTGACCATTTAGTTCAATGGGACACCGATTCACAGTGCTTCAGTGGTGTCTGTGAAGCTGACTAGTTGAGTCTTCAATCCCCGGTAGCGAAAGGAATATTTCTGGCTTAAGAAATTCTGACAACAAAGAAGTTGTTGAACTTTCTATTTGATATCTAACCGAGATTCCTTACAGTAGTGTTATACGGTCGCTTGTCCTAAAATTGTAGTAACTAGATACATCGGGTTTTATTTCGAACTGACCGCACCAAAGCGCGAGCGAGGGAACTTGGATAAGGTCACGGCGACATTTCACAACTTGTTTGGGCTTTTCAGTTAGCCTAGAGTGGACAGGTGCCCTATTCTAATCTCCTTACTGAATATGTTATCCACCAATATATATAGGAGTTACATTACTATTATAGAGATTTACGTGCGAATTCGGCAAACTTTCTTCAGAAACGGGGAAATCAATGCAACATTCTTTATCATCTTGTCTTTATCTTTAGGATCTTTCTTTGAATGTTTTTCAGCATAATGTCTACGAATCAACACGTTGTACTGCTCGTTACAAGCAATATAATGTCTGGCTTTTGATTGAAAGAAAAGTTCACTATTTGATGAACGTAAACAAACATGTTCCAATTTTAAGAATCCAATTTTCCGTAACACAGAAAGGTTGCGAAAGAAAGTGCTTAAACAATTTATATGATATCCCGTGGGAGATAACATCCCTTTCGTTAGAGTGAACAATTCATACGAGAATCGTATGTTATTCCGACCCACTCATAATATTTGTTGAGTGAAGTTCACTTACGTGGAATTAATGCTTTATTTATATGTATGTATATTCGTTTAGCGATATTCTTGTATTGAATTCATCAAAAACTCGTGATCAGTTATGCAATCCAGGTATATCCAATTTGTAACAGAATACTGTAGCATTAAGCAGTGAAATAGTACTTCTAGCCAGAATATTATATTGCAAAGGGAAAACTGAGCAGGATAGTTAAATGATTAACGCTGCAAATGTTGATCTACATCAGACCAGATGGCCTACCATCGTAATAAGAACTTCTTAAGTTTGATATTTAATTTTGGTTAGGTTGGTAAAATTGAACGTTAAACGCTCAGAAGTTAAGTTCTGGTTAAGCCGATGATGACCCCCTGGTTACCAACCACGATCGTTTTTAATTTGTCATAATATAATTTAACGTCAATGCTAATGAGTTCTTAATACGCGCAACTTAAACGCTCATAGTTGGCCACCTGATCGTCACGAGTAGCCCCTACGGCTACAAGGTGACCTAAAATTTCGTTTTAAAAGGTTTGAATTAGAATAAGACACACTTGTCGGCAAGAGAAGCTTGGAGGATTCCCAATTTATTGCGTGTTAAGTACATTTATCACAATTCGCAATCCAATTCTAATCTCGATACCCTGTATATCATTTTGTGATAAGCTGTATATCACAAGAGATGCGTGCGTGCGCAGTCAGTGTAAATCTTGACGCATTGTAATGAGGCAAAGGTGCCACGCTTCGGGGGTTCCGTGCGGTGCTACTGATTGATTATTGTTATTCTGATATAAGATTACGAGGCTTGTAAATGAAACGCAAATTTGACTCTTTTAAGAGAAGATTAAGGTTCATTCTTGTTACGATAAGATCTATTTTTCATGCCCTATCATCATTAAGTTACCTGGGTGGAGGCCGAGAATCATCGGTTTAAGTAAGGCGTATTAAAGACATCTGAGCTTTGACGTTTCATTTCCGTACCTAAATTAAACGTCAAAGCTAAGAAGATCTTAATAGGTACGCGATGCTTCAACGACTATAGTTGGCCCCCACCTCTAATCTACTCAGGATTCTGTGTGAATTTTCTTGGCCACTACCCACTTCCTTCTATGATGGTTAAGGAGGTCAATGGCATTTGCGTCATACTTAAGAACAGGCGCTGCTTGTGGGGGCTGGTTATATCAAGCTACGTATTTATATATAGGTACTACTAGACTTTACTTTATGTAATTTTTTATCGCCCTGAAACTTTGTCCATGGGCCTAAGTTTCTTAATTGAATATTTTGTATTTTTGATAATTGTATAATATTTTTGAAAAGAGTAATTACTAAAGAAGAACCTGGCAAGAAACTTCATGCCAGGTTCTTCTCAGTAAAAGCAACCTTCCGAACCCGGCGGTAGCATGAATAAACCTGTATAATTGTGTCATTCTGACGATTTGAAAGTACGTAAAAAATCTAACCGAATAATGATATTTTTGACTTTGGCTATGTTTTCTTGTCCTTTTCCTAATTATTATCCTAATATTGTATTAAAATAGCTTTCATCACCTTAAAAAGTCGTAATTGTTGTATTAAATATTGTTGTAACTGTTCATGGTCAGGAGAGCCGTGGAAATGAGGATATACTTCAAACTCCGGAAATCATAGAGAGCATTTATTGATACTAACTTAAACTATATATACAACGAAAAGAGCGCAATGATACCGTGTATAAAAGGGGTACAACTCCATCTAGTGACAGAGACACGAACTAACATCAAACTTAAACATACTCCCCCCAAGGACGGAATAGTCCTTCATAAACATAATTAAAATAAAACTCAAATTCCAAAATTATAACAAAATACAAGCAAAATAATCATTCAACATACATCTTTGGAACGCAAAATAATATAATAAATATCTAGGATAACTCAAGTGTGGACTGTAAAATATAACCAAATACAAAATACAAATCTTATTTTGCTAAATAATTCCAAAATTCATTGTTAATAATAACGAAAATCATTTTCAGTTACTATTCATAGATTAAATACAATGTTGAAGTTGGACGTTGAATTGAAGAGTCTTTATATAACGTGCCATACCTAATTCTTGTAATTTTATCATTCCTGGAGGAGTTATCAATAATTTTGTCGGAGGTAATAGTCCTCACTAACTAAAAACCAGTAAAACTAATGGTTTGGAGGCGACGGGCAATAGCGTCCAATCACTGCTTGACATCAATCCCGAATTAAGAACAGAAGACAAATCATGTCAGAGTTCCGAGATCGAATCACCAATCCTTCTACTAAGGTGAGGTTTAGTGCCCTTGACCGCACAGCAACGAACTTCTAAATATACCTAGAAAATCTTCTGAAGTGAGATCTGATACAACTTCAGTGTGAATCGTCCGAGTAAGTATTAATAAAGGAGAAGATAAATATAATCCTTATGGGATCCTTGACCTCTTCCCTTAGAGAACCTGATATGTTGGTATATCCTGTATAATCAATTTTTATTATTGTATAAATTTTCATAACTCCCTAATACGCCCGCACAATTCCAGACGTGGAATGATAGTTGCTTCATTATGATCACCTTAATATTTACAGTCACTTACTGTGATTTAACGATTCCTGTTTCCGAAACATCGAGCATATTCTGCTGCATTATACCCAATATTAGGACCATTGCAATAACCATGTAATTAAACTACTTAATATCTCTATGGGAGGTTTCGGTATGTGCAAATTAACTAAGTTCAACAGTTCTGCGGTTTCAAATATGTCTCGTAATTTTAGGAATATGATCCTCTTTAATTTATTTATCTACACCCTCATCGTCTTTCAGCCTTTCCAACCACTTACCGGCCACCTTCACCTGCCTATACATATTTACTGTGTGAGTATTTAGACCTGTGGGATGTAATCTCCCCCTCATCATTAAATGTCTCCAAAAATCAGGTTGCAATCTCCTTCCAATATATCGTCCTGGTTTATCCTTGAAATTAGTTTCCTTAAAATGTTTATCATATTCTGGCTCTTCGGGCGTCAACATTTTTCCTTTCATTGATTTCGAGTCAGAATTTATTTCCCAAATTCCATTAAATAACCCATTCTGTTTCAGTTTATTTTCCGTTGTCAAAATAATATTATGACAACACAGCTCTTCATGGCTGTCATTTACCTGACCCGACAATACCCATCCAAGGTAAGTATTCTGCGCTATCAACACTCCAGAGGGACTTTTAACTAACCCTTCTTTCATTATTTGGCAATAGACCTCAGAGCCCAATAATATATCTATTTTATTGGGTGAATTATACTGCGGGTCAGCAAGTGGCATCATGTTTAATTCTGCCCAATTCGGCAATGTGAACCCTTTATGGGGTAAGACAGAAGTAACCTCTTTCAGTACATGCGCTTTGATTTGCAAATTGTATGTGGGGTCCTGAAGTGACTGTATGTTGACGATAACCATGTACTTGGCGGTTAAGCCACCTTGCCCTCCACCAACACCAGATATACAACTCTTTGTAGTAACTTTGTCTAGTCGTAAGAATTGTACAGCTGCTTCAGAAATGAAGGATGCTTGAGAACTTTGATCAAGTAAGGCTCTCAGTGTCTTCGAATACCCCTCCTTGGCCTCAGCTCGAACTAGGGCTGTAGCCAATAAGGTTTGGTTATATGTTACACCTGTAACGAAATGATTCGAAATATTTTTGCTCTCGTTCATCGTACTAGACGATTCCGGTTCCTCAATCTCCTGGTCGGCCTCAGCGGCTTCCGTAGCCACTGCGGCTGTATACAAACTGTCCGAACCATGGAGTAGTGTATGGTGTCTCCTTTTGCAGATATGACACGTAGTTGGCACTCGACAAGTTCTTCCCGAATGACCGCTGCCAAGGCAATTGAAGCATAGTCTCAGTGACCTCACTATATCCTGACGTTTACTGACTTCTTCCTTGGAGAAGTCACTACAAGAATACAATTTGTGATTTTTAGAACAGTGAGGACAATTTAACTTAGTTGGCACATGCATAGACTTGGTATTACTAGAATAGCTATTTGGAATAAACTCAGATTTTAATCTAATGGGTTCTAAACATTCCAAAGCACGAAAACGACATTCTAAAAACTCTTTAAATTGAATAAACGTAGGTAACTTTTCCCGATTTTTATTGCTAATAAATAATTCCCATTGCTTACGTGTTTCTGCGTCCAACTTCAGGCTAACAATATATATAATAATAATGTCCCAGGTATCCACCTTTATATCTAAGTTTGACAATTCGTGAACACATTCGGAAGTAGTATCTAACAACTCCTTGATACCATTAGCTGACTCAACATTCATGATACGTTGACCTAACAACCGTTTGAGAATACAATTAGACATGAATCGCTTGTTATTATATCTATGCTGCAACAAATCCCAACACTTGGTATAATTAGCCTGAGTAATCGGAATATATCTAATATATTGTTCCGCTTCACCCTTGAGATGAGTTTTTAAATAATGTAAACGTTGTACATCATCTAAGGCAGGATTATTATGAACTAATGAGACAAATAGATCCTTGAACGACAACCATTCAGCATAATTGCCACTAAACATAGGTATATTTATCTGAGGTAACTTAACTAAAGAAATAAAATGACCGTTGGACGATGATGGTTCACTGCTTTCGCTTGGCGACGACGGCGCAGCCAACTGGGCGATGGAATTCAATGTAGCCTTTAACTCACCCTTGTAGCTTAAATAAATCTCATATCCAGTATTAAACACATCTAGTTCTATGTAGACGCTTTCGTCCAACAATTTCTTGCTATAGGTCCCAATTATATTTTCATGTTTGTGAGTAAACTTCTTTAGTATCTCTTCTAGACCTTCTAATCTTGCCGTAACGTAACCTTCTGTTAATCTATCTCGAGAAGATTTTTTAAAGTTTATTCTACCTTTTTCTATTTGCTGTTTTAGATCATCCATTACTCTAAACTCTGCCTCCATCTCTTCCATCTTTCGATACTTGCAATAATAATTGAAATCGAAATAAATTTTACGTTTTTATATTCAATCTGACGTAAGTTTTTCCAATTTGACTTATGACAAACTTTGACTTTTTCTGAGTTTTTAAATTTAGAATGTCAGTTAATATTCTGACATGGGTTTTACTGTGTCAGTTTTTCTTCCTGCCTTGCACTTGCGCACTTACCATCTTTGTGTCATTCACTTACTTGCTGTGTCCGCCGCCAGGGGGCGTTCCTTTACTGCCTTCTTCCGCCGCTAGGGGGCGCTACTGAAGCAGTCGCTTGATTTTCTTCGAAGTTTTGACTCACTTGCCATTATTTCGAAGACACCATTTTTATTGCAAAATACTATCCGAGCTCCAAAGGACCTTGTTCATGGTCAGGAGAGCCGTGGAAATGAGGATATACTTCAAACTCCGGAAATCATAGAGAGCATTTATTGATACTAACTTAAACTATATATACAACGAAAAGAGCGCAATGATACCGTGTATAAAAGGGGTACAACTCCATCTAGTGACAGAGACACGAACTAACATCAAACTTAAACAGTAACTACTAGTATAGAAATTGTAACGCATTCCATGCGTTTGCGCTTGTGGCGCAGCACAGCACAGTGGCGTATTTATTCGTGTGACGCTTCTCGTTGCGTATGTACGAGTAGAATACTAAGTTGGACTTACCCATTTGAGTAAAGCCTCAAATCCGCTTCGAATGTGGACTTGATTGCTAATCTGCTATTACCTAAATGCTTGCTCAGCTGCAGCTATTCACGACAATGAATGCAGATTTTGTGAAAAGCACGAAATTCGTTATTTAGCTTACTTTATATGCATGAGATATTAAATCATAGACATAAAGCTCGAAAGGTGTATAAAGTGAGTAATATACAAGAAGTAAAACTTTCAATAACTCCAAGCAACGGTATAGCTTAAAAACATATCTACATACATACATAAAAATATCTACATATGCTCACGCCTGTATTCCCCGAAGGGGTAGGCAGAGGTGTTGTAATAACAACACCCACCTTTCACCGAAGATGATTAAGTGCCAACGTGACAGATGGTGAGTCCATCGCCGTCTCAGACACTTTACATACGTCATTGAATTACTTCTCAGAAATATGCAGGTTTCCACACGATGTTTTCCTTCACCGTAAAGCACGTGGTGTTAAATCACTGTACATAAGATTTTTAGAAAAACTCATTTGCTGAGATTCGAACTTGCGTCGCTTGCGTAGCACGCGACTGCTCAAACCTCAAGGCCACCACGGCTCCATAAAAACATATCTATACACATTAATAACAATAAAATGTGCCTTTGTTCTTCCAAATGTGCACTAAATACATAATGAAGTATATATACGGTGCTTAACTACATAAAAAATATATTTCGAAAACTGTTGTCTTTCTGTCTGTTTGTTCAGACTAATCTCTGAAGCGGCTAGACCGATTTCACGGGACTTTCACTGCCATAAAGTTCGTGTTATAAGGAGTAACTTAGGCTATGTTCTAAATAGCATAGTTTTTATGGTCAACTCGGATAAAACCACAAGGCACAACTAGTATACAATACAAAATAAAGAGTCAATCTGATCCTTGAACCCAGTTTCAGAGTAAACCTAGATGAGTGGCTGGTATAACAAGCGGTGTCAACAGAGGCCGTCCACTATTATCATGAACAATTCATTCTGCTCCAGTATCCAGTCACAGGCGACTGCTCTATACGAGTGATCCCGACATAAATCCAGCAAGTAAAGACAAATTACTCGACCTTTTTTCCTTCGGATTCCCTAAGGATAACGGGTTCTAACAAATCCTACAAACGTGCCATTTAATGGAATGATTACAATATCTCTACGCCAATGCTTTGCCTTTTCGCTTCAGTTCACATATTAATTACAAAACCAAGTGATTTCATCCGAATCGAAATACCTAAATATTTATTATAACCATCATCGGTAGTATTTATTTGGGCATATAATTTGATGAATAAATGATAAATGATCCCCGGAGTTGTTAATGATTTTAGTAATCCAAATTATTTGAATGCGCATATTTGTACCCATACGCGTCAATCACGTGGTTTGATAGTTTTGACACTTGAAGTCAAAGTACCTATAAATAATGTTACAATACCACTGAGTACAATCTACGTAGAATTTGGAAACTAGCTACACTAGTAATGGGTTCCTAGCAATCAATCGATGGAATTCTTAAATATTGTTTTTTTTTAACATAGGTATTTCAAAAATATGGTAAAATATACGCAAGAAGTATCACATGAATGTTTGCCTTATGGTGGGGATAAAACAAGGTGAGCATTTCTAACCAACAGTGGCGGCCATTCCATCCAAAATAGACTTATCTTTATAAAACAAGATGTTTTCCGACCCACTTTCTTCTCATTTAAGTACATTAATTCATTAAAATTCGTTAGTTTCAAATCATAATACCCTGGATGAAAATAAGCCTACGAATGATAGTAGAAAATAAGTAATGCACTACCAGTATTGTTTGTTTTTTAATAATAGGCACTGGCGGTGCATTACAGGCAATGTTATAAAAAGGTTGAATTATATTTGCCGCGGGGGAGACAACAGGTGCGGCAAGGCTCAGAATCCTAACATCTGACCCGCAGGACAAACAGGCGCTTGAATTAAGCAAATGTAATAAAGTTATGTTAATAAAAGATAAATAATATAGAGCCTCATTTAATCTAGAAAAATACTGTATTGTATACAGTGCAATGCTACGTGCCATATCATTGTAAAAATTGTAAAAAAAGAACGACTAACTAGTTCCGCACTTTTTAGAATTCAACTACAAACGGCCTCCGAGAAAGCATCTACACATTTCAAGCCAACGATATTTATCAACGTAGAAACATGTACAACGTAAAAACCTATTTACTAGGTAGTACCAGACCTACATGAGTCGGTGACCAGAACCCATAATCAGAATTAGATGACTACTAAAAGTGCGAATATTAAATAGGGTAGTACTTGGTCGGTAAGTTCAATTTGTCAGTGTCTGGTACTGGCGTATTCAGAATTTATAGCCTATGTCGCAATCTAGGACACAAGGAACCTACATCAAAGATCCCACTAAACCCGAAAGGTGCGAAGTCCTTGAGAGAAGATTGGAAATCTATTTTTATATTCGACTTACACATTAAAAGATTAAAGCTGTGAACGCGACTAAAAACATATATTGGTCTTAGCCTACATTAATACATCATCTTCAAATTGAAATCACTGAAGGAAGTGTATGAAGAGATGCATGAATGTAGACGAAGCGATAACTGTATGGATGCTAAAATCGTAGCATAGGGCGAACAGTGTGTGGTCTTGATCTCTATAATTTCAACAACTTCCTTCGGCAATTTCACCTGTTTTACAAATTTTACGAATGCAAATCTTTCTGTCGTTGCGTTTTCAGGGTTAAGACGCATAACCGATTTGGCTGGATTTTGGAACATACATTACTATATCCTTGGAGTCAACAAGGATGGACATAGTGAACTCAAAAATCGGCACGCGCAGTACTACCTACAGATCTAGTACCTACCTGCAGATAGTGCCTGAAGACAGGCCCTATAAATTCATTCTAAATATTGGGACAAGAAAAACATATTTGCAATCAAATTAAGCATATGAAATTTGCAGCGAAAAAAGATAAGAAGCTATTTAATGTAAGTATTTCTGAAACAAGATATCAGCTCCATACTCTTAATTAATTACGCAAACTAGATTATCAAACAATCGCGCAGTTAAGCGAAGTTCATTAGCAAGAGAAATGTGTACAACTGCAAACAGAAGTTCTGTAATCCACGCTTCTCTAGCCCGTTATGGTGCTCATTCATTACCATGGAAGTAAATACATGTTATAAATGTCGCTGACTGTACCGTTCCTATAGTTTCGCTGAGATACGATCACGCAATTTATAAATCTATTGTCTTGAGTCAGGTTCACCTACAGCTAATCTACATTTCACGCTTGCGTTTAATATGTTCTAGAATTGGTTTAGGTTAGTGTTCTGAAAATGTGATAGGTACTCAGTCAGTATTCATCCTCGTGTTTTGAGGTATGGTGAACCTTGATTTTTTTCGTGGTCATGATGAACTTGTAATGATATAAAGGCTTCAAATGAATTGTGTTAGAGGGAAATCAGATACTTCAGTGGATGGGAATAAATATGCAACACTTTGGTCTAACACACTTCTGGCCGTTTAGATTCTTCGTCTATAACGATTGTAACCAGTGGAATTGATATAAAAAATGAATAATTACAAGTGTTATAGCGGAAAGGATGAATTATACAGCTTATACGACGGGCAATTTAAATACAGAATAAAATAATAACGCACATTTGGTCCACGTGCAGTTCCATCCATCGCGGTAATTGCCGACAGCCGGAAGATAGCTAGAGAGTTACGACGTCACATAACGTGCTAATGACGTCATAACTGCATTGCCCGGGGCACTCTGACTTACGCCCGGTGCCATGGATGCGATGCAATTTACTAAGCAAATCCTACATGCGACGTTTTAACTGGTTTTACACCTTCCCATTTACAGGTAAGTGAGTGACAGCACGTGATAATGGACTTTGATTAAGAACATGTGACTTTTTAATGGGGCTAATAAAGAGTTGTTTTACAGACTTTCTTTGCATTTTTAACATTTTCTTTATAGAAGTGAACGTTATTGTTTTTTAACGGGGCATTTTAGTATGAATTATCTTGCTCCATACACTTCAATAAATGACAACCATTTAGGGTCACCGGAATGAGCTGATGAGTTATTATAAGAACCCTTCACATGTTTCACTAGTCTGTTTTAAAAAAATATATAATCAATATTTTACACATTACCTATTACTATATTTTTTGTATATCGTAATGAAATGAAATATATGCAATAAAATAACTATCAAGCAGCGTGCATTCAGCTTAACAATTCTCTTGAATAATACATATTGCGTTCCGCAAGGTTGATTAATGAAAGCTAACAATGTAGAGCTTACATTAAATTTTTGAGACAAAAAATCAGTACTACTGGTGAATATTAGTAAAGTGTCCGTATATAATTTTCTAAGAGTATTTTCTGAGCATAGGATAAGTAGCCTAAGTGGTCAAATAGATTTTGTATTGGGGATTTGAACCCCCTTGCAATAAATTTAAGTTCTCACAGCTTTTCACGTTTATTTTATTTTACACCTGAGCGTAGCACACGACATCACATGACACCATTCCAGAATCAAACAAAAGAGAGCTATAAAAATACATTTAAATTGACGTCTATACTATCTATGGCGTTACAATTTGAGAAAAAATATTGCAAATGGGATAGTTATAAGTAAATCACTTGTATTTATTGATATTATGTAGGTACGTTAAGTATGATTTCACAAAAAGTATGTATTCGACCTTTTAAAAATCCTTGAAGAGTCTCTGCCATTACGATCTGCCTCACTTAAATAATTGAAATAGAAATTATGGAATCCTCATGCTTTAATAATTTAGAAGGCAGAAATGTGTGAATCAATCGCTGGTGTGAGTTGAAAATGTTATCTGAATCCTAATCTAATGTCAATCAAGTATATTTTTACCAAAAATAACCTAATAATATCACAATACAAATTCGGAATATAGGTAAAGAATAGTAACAGTGCAGATCGCGAGCAATTCTGCGCAATAAACGTCACCCGTCACAGCAGTCAGGTGGGACCACTATAAATCTACCTTGTCGCCGTCTCCTTCATGAATCACCAACGAAATGCCAACTTTTATACTGGTCTCCTTTAAAGGAGTTGACACATTTTTCGTGTTTCCGATTCTGGAGTAAATGCTACGTTATTTGTTGGAGCGTCTGTCTTTCAAGTCCATTGCTGAGCTCTTTGTTTTAATGTTGCACCAGTGAGTTCAATATGTGCGCTTGTATAACATAGTATACAAACGAACATAAATTAATAGACGATCCTAATAATTCAGAGGGCGGTGCACTCGTGATGCCTCTGGTATTACAAATAATACTGTAAGCAGCTGAAGTCACTTACAAGTGGGCAGTAGATACATCTATCTAGATATGTGCAGAGAAAAAAAAATTGCGGTGCAATATGTTGGCTAAAACTATGAAATTATAAAAGCAAGGCAAGAGTCACTTTATAATCAAACTACATAAGTACTACAATTTATATCAAAGCATTAGGTACATTATTTTTCTTATCGTACGAAAATTCAAGCAAATTAATTACCTGCCAAATATAATTTAATATACGTACTAATAAAACATTATGACGTTCAAAATTTGTAATTGTAGCCCTACAAAACATTACGAAGTCCTGGAATTTAGGATATATGCTATCAACATTCCGCCGGCGTCGATCAGATAGGGGGGTTTGTGAAAATTTCGTGGATGGTGTGTAATTACGGGGCTTTGATAAAATCTCACGCCTTTGCCATGATGTATTGTTATCGTTTACACACCCGTGCATCTCATATTATACCCCTACTACGGACTTGCTAACGAACAGCTAACTAAAATACGCCGATCTAATTGGTGGAAGCACACGCTTGGGTAGCTTTAGAAATAATGAGGCTCGTTGTAGTATCATAGAATATTTTGCATGTCTACAAACGTAGACATGGACATACATAGATAAAAAGACGAACGACTATAAAGTCAGTTATACAGTTAATTGTAGATGCCGCCTCTGAAAATGCCTAGTAAAATAGTAATGAATCGACTATTAACTAAAGTTGGCATAAATTTATTGATAAACTACAGATCAAAAGTAAAAAATACATTTTCACAATTTTATTTAGTTAATAATTTAGTTACAAATATAATATTTATCAAATACGCAATAAGTTATTTGGTCCTGTGAAAAAATCAAACCCACATCTTCTGTCAGAAGTCTGGAACATAATAATATAGTACGACAAGTTAACACAGCACACAAGATGTCCACATGATTCCGCAAATACCTTGTATAAGGCTTAATGTTTTAATTAACCCTGGTTAATCACCGCTTCCAAAAAGACCCGAAACATTATTTTTGTTTTACTTTCGGAGTCAACGTTGCGGCCACTTGTTGCCACTTCCCACGCAAGCGATCTGCATACATTTGCAGGCTCTTTCATCCTCGTACTTAGCATAAAACAAGCCCGACACCAAGTCATTATGCAGTCGCGGATTTCGAAGTACGACCGCATAAATTTACGCCATTATCAAAATATCGTGAATGGAACAAACCGAGCATGAAACAGATTTAACCAGTTTAGGGGTCATTAACGCACGCAATGCGTATTATTCGTATTTATTAGTACCTCAGTGTTCTAGGGCTATGAGCGGGTGACAACTTTAATTAAAACGTAAATAATGATCTCACTTAGTTAGGTACTATGTTATGTAATCATGAGTTACGTACGATTCCTGTTCTAGTCAGTTAAGTAGCAGAGATTTAGGCACTGTCCCACACGTCATGTAACATGATTCAGGTGCAAATTAAATAAACTTAACACAATGTATCATTGAAATTATTATGCCTACGTCGCAGTGAATATAGCCTTGTATCTAAATTAATTATGGGTATAATATTAACAGTCGCTTATTTTGACCGCTTGATGTTCCCGCTTGAAGGATCCTCGGTTTTACCTCAAATATTTGGCACGCTTCTCGTAAGGAGATCAAAGAGCATTGAGCAATGACCGTCAAAAACACTCATTGTTAACTCCCTTTGATGATCTACCCTTAGTCTCCATTATTATGAAGCCGCTCGACGCGCCACCCCTAACAATTCACTGAAATACTTAACTCCCGATAAATACAAGAAAATTCACGTTAAATAATGCGGGTATTTTAACAAAATAAATAAAAGTTGCTCATTGTGTTATATTTACCGTTGTTTCCTTTTTTGAATTGATCAGAATCAGAACAAAATAAAAGGGAAAAATTTTTTTTCATCAAAAATACGATTTGAAAATAATCTGTAATCTCGTTATACAGGGCATATTCAAAATATAACTGCACACATAAAGAACACAACTCATGTAAGTACTTGTGTCAAATGCTGAATATTATTATACTCGGCTTCGTCCTCGATATTAGCAAATAGGTAAGCACTTGTAGTAGGACTCAGAGATCGCCATATCGCACTGTATTTAGGGTACTTTTCTATGAACCTACCCTATTTACATTTTATTTTTTTTTTTTTTTATGTGGGTACACCGACATAAACCAACATCATCCGACATCATCCGATCCGATCACTGCGTTCGATCACACCTTCATTCGCGATTCAGTGCTCTGCCATAACGCACCGCTCATAGCAGATCATAAAATTTAATTTGAATTTCGTGAAATTAGTATTAATTTATTTTAATAATCGTTATAGTATTACATAAAATGCCTAAACGAAAAAACAGCGGCCCTCATTATGAGGATTTGCGCAAGAAATTAAAGAAGATTGAAAATGAAATTCGAGAGAGTAAGATACGCCGGCGTCGTGTTCGTGTTCTATCCAGCTCGTCATCTTCATCATCGTCACAGGCCTCGTCTGTGCGACAGTCGGAATCAGATGGTTAGTACATGTTATATGTTCTGTGAAGTTACGACTGATATTGTATCGGTATTGTGGGCAGCCTTTGGGGCTGTCTCGTGCCAACATACAGGGTTGTGGGTAGCCTGCGAGGCTACCTCTTCACTGTCAATGCTCACTTCTGAGCAACAATATCATGTTCTTGCGTTGCGGGTAGCCTGTGGGGCTATCCCTTCGTGTTTTCATTGTTGAACAAAAGTCGTACAACGAAAAATAAGATATGTTTATTGTGTTGTGGGTAGCCTGCGAGGCTACCTCTTCACTGTCAATGCTCACTTCTGAGCAACAATATCATGTTCTTGCGTTGCGGGTAGCCTGTCGGGCTATCCCTTCGTGTTTTCTTTGTTGAACAAAAGTCGTACCACGAACAATAAAATTTGTTTATTGTGTTGTGGGTAGCTTGTGAGGCTACCTCTTCACTATCGATGCTCACCTCGAGGGTAAGCAATCGCATTTGCAACCAGCATTCTTTGAATCGTGTTGGGTAGTTTTGTGAGACTTTGTTCACAAATTTTAAACTTACCTTCAAAATCCACTGCTACCGCAGAATGAGTCGGATATGTGCACACTGTCTGTAACGGTCGTACGTAATTTCAGACAGCGCCCCGCCGAGCCCTTGTGCTGGACGTCACCTACAACAAGACGCAGCCCCGCTTCTGCCCTCCTTGCCATGTCAGGACGATGGTAATGCACCGGAGCTTATGCTCACTTCCACGGCCAACGAAGTGACCGCAAACCATGTGTGTGAGGAGGTCCCAGCCGAATTAGATGCCGAGATACTCGATATTCTAGGTGCAGACCCCACTAAGACGAACGTGTTTGGAAAACCCGTCCAAAATGATGTTGCAGTTCGCTTTGAGCACATTGCCACAGCAGGATTGTCAAAAGAAGCTCGAAAAGATTTAACTGACAAGTACCTGATTCCAGAAAATTGTAAGCTCATCGGTGCACCGGTACTTAATCCTGAAATAAAAGCTGCCTTATCCGAAGCAGTTATAAAACGAGATAAAATAATAGAGTACAAGCAGACAGTAATGGCTGCCGCTATTTCGAGTCTTGGTGAAGCTATAACTCGGTTATTGTCATCAACAACAAAAAATACCGATTTGTTGCGTCTGCTCATGGATACCGGTCGCACTTTAAGTGACTGTCAGCATAGTGACACAATCACAAGACGTAACATTACCTTATATGCTGTCAAGAAAGATATGAAAGAGTCGCTTCAAAACACTAAAGTTGATAGCTTACTATTTGGTCAACAATTACCAGATATTCTGAAAGCCGCCAAAGCAATCAGTAAGACTGGGGCTGACTTAAAAGCACCGCCAAAACCGTCTACATCTAAAAGAAATGTGCCGCCAAAAAACTGGAAGAGCTCCAATCCTACTCGCAAGAACTTTACAGCGAAGGCGAAGGGGATGACGTCATCGGCAACAAGGACATCTGCAGTGCCGCCGACGAGGAGCTCTCGCCTCAGCAACTCCTACAGGCCGTCGCAGAGTCAGCGGCCCGCGCGCATCCAACGCTAGCGCGCCCTTCTGGGACAAATACAACTTCAATACCGGTAAAATATGCTGGCAGGCTACAACTATTTTATGAACAATGGAATCTTATCACTCATGATCCAATAGTCTTATCATACATAAAAGGCTACAAAATTCCATTTTCCCGGTCAGTTTTTCAGAATAAAATACCAATCTCTAAGCATTATTCTAATGAAGAGAAATTTAAATTCGAAAGCGCAATTAATGAACTCCTATCAATTGCAGCTATTTCAAAATGTAAACCTTGTGAAGGCCAATTTATATCCAGCACATTTCTAGTTCCAAAACCGAACGGTAAAATGAGATTTATACTAAACTTGAAAAAATTAAATAAATTTATTGATACCCAACATTTTAAAATTGAAGATATGCGTACAGCGCTTAAATTAATTTCAAAAGACTGTTTTATGGCAAAGTTGGATCTTAAAGATGCATACTTCTTTATAAATATTCACTCGGACTTCAAAAAATATTTACGCTTTGAATGGAATCAACAACTGTTTGAATTTAATTGTTTACCGTTCGGTCTTAGCACTTCTCCTTTTGTTTTTACCAAAATCATGAAACCTGTAGCAAAACTGCTGCGATCTGCTGGCAATCTGTCAACAGTTTATTTAGACGATTGGTTTCTGGTGGCGCCATCATACAGATGTTGCCTAGAAAATGTGTCGCAGACAAGGACATTACTTTCATCTTTAGGTTTTATTATAAATGAAAGTAAGAGTATTCCAGTGCCAAGCAAGATTTGCTTATTCCTTGGTTATAATATTGACTCAAAAAATTTCCAAGTCAGTTTGCCTTACGAGAAAGTAAATCGTATTAAAAAAGAAATAAATAAATTTTTTACTGTAAAAAGATGTAAAATACGGGAGTTTGCCAGTTTCGTCGGGTTACTGGTATCTGCATGTCCAGCCGTTGAATATGGCTGGCTATATACGAAATCGTTTGAGCGTACAAAATTTCTTAACCTGCAACAGGACGATAACTATGATAGATTCATGAACATTCCGGAATCTCTATTACCAGACCTAAGTTGGTGGAAAGAAGCGATTGGAAACTCTGTAAATAAGATTAAATATGACAGTTATGACTTGGAGATTTTTTCAGATGCCTCAACTACGGGTTGGGGGGTAGCCTGCGGGGAGCAGCGAGCTAGCGGTATGTGGAACGATAATGAACGCGCTATGCACATTAACTATTTAGAAATACTAGCAGCCTTTTCCGGTCTTAAAATTTTTGGAAAGGATTTTTCTAATTGTCAAATCTTATTACGGATCGATAACACTACCGCTATTTCGTATGTGAACCGCATGGGTGGCATTCAGTACCCACACCTTACAGAGGTTACCAAAAAATTGTGGCAATGGTGTGAAAGTCGTAACTTATACGTTTACGCTTCATATATAAGATCAGCTGATAATGCAGTAGCCGATGCTGAATCCAGGCGCATTCACCCAGATATTGAATGGGAGTTGTCCAATAATGCTTTCAACAGAATTGTTGAAAAGTTTGGCAGCCCTAATATTGACCTTTTTGCAAGTAGAGTAAATAAAAAATGTGCTACATATATTTCCTGGCATCGTGATCCAGAAGCCTATACTGTGAATGCCTTTACGATTAACTGGAATCATATAAAATTTTACGCTTTTCCCCCCTTTCCAGTAATACTAAAAACATTGCGTAAAATAATAGCAGATAAAGCTGAGGGTATTGTAGTTGTACCACTGTGGCCAACACAGCCATGGTACCCCATCTTCAAAAGCTTAGTAACTTCTGAAGTGTTAATCTTCAAAGCAGATAAAAATTTGATTAATACCCCTGATTGCAGCAATCGCAAGATGCACACTCGGATTACCCTGGTTGCCGCAGTATTATCAGGTCGGCATTCTTAAAAAGAAGCACTCCCGCATCAGCTATAGACCTGATGATTGGATCCTTATCATTAAATTCAATAAAAAAATATGATGTGTATTTGAAAAAATGGTATAATTATTGCTTTCTAAATCAAGTTGATTTATATAAGGCTTCTATTCCTGATATAATAAGTTTTCTCACTGAGCTGTTTAATTCAGGGGCTCAATTTGGTACTCTGAACACCTGTCGGTCTGCTCTTTCCTTGATTATTGGTGATCATGTCGGATCAGATCAAAATGTAGCACGCTTGTTCAGGGGCATATTTAGGCTACGTCCACCAATCCCAAAGTATGATACGACATGGGATCCATCCATCGTCATGTCGTTTCTAGGAACGATGTATCCACATGAAAATTTGTCACTGGAGGTGATATCAAAAAAACTGATTACCCTATTGGCATTGGTCACCGCTCACAGAGTTCAAACTCTGTCTAAAATATACATTGACAATATCTCGATATTGCCGTCTAGAATTTTTATTAAAATAACAGTATTGATTAAAACCTCACGCGCTAATTGTCCGCAACCAGTGTTGACATTACCCTTCTTTGATAAAAAACCAGAAATATGCCCTGGAAAAGCGTTACAGTATTATTTAAGTTTAACAGAACCACTACGTGGCAATGTTAAAAGCCTGTTCATTGGTCTCAAAAGACCCCACCGTGGCGTCTCCAGCCAGACGTTAAGCCGCTGGATCCGTAGCACGCTGCGTGACAGCGGCGTGTCGGTCGCCGCTTTCTCGGCACACAGCGCGCGGCACGCTTAGACGTAATCAGAAAGACGGCTGGCTGGAGTGCCAGCTCGAATACTTTCTTTAAATTTTACAACAGGCCCTTGAATATTTCCGAGTCTGATAATGAATCATTTGCTCGCGCAATAATTTGTAACAATTTACAATGATGATGTGATTCAAATATATGCTTACTTATGATTTAAGTCTATTATTTTTTTTACTAAGCTGAAAACGCAAGCAAGCAAGCAAGAATATTTCACGGTATCATCTCTAAAAGTCTACAAGTGCTTACCTATTTGCTAATATCGAGGACGAAGCCGAGTATAATTAGTGATTAAACGAACTTACCTGTAAGTGAAGTTCTATCATAATTATACGAAGGCTTCGTCCGAAGATATTAGCAACCCACCCGCGCATCTGTAACATAGCTCCCACCCTTACCGTGAAATATTATAATAATTAGCTCTAAACTAAATGAAGGTGTAATCGAACGCAGTGATCGGATCGGATGATGTCGGATGATGTTGGTTTATGTCGGTGTACCCACATAAAAAAAAAAAATATGTAAATAGGGTAGGTTCATAGAAACGTACCCTAAATACAGTGCGATATGGCGATCTCTGAGTCCTACTACAAGTGCTTACCTATTTGCTAATATCTTCGGACGAAGCCTTCGTATAATTATGATAGAACTTCACTTACAGGTAAGTTCGTTTAATCACTAATTATTTGCTACACACTACCTACAAAAATATATAATTATCTCATATTACATAAATAATTATTCCATATGAAAAGTACATATCAAATAGCAAATCTCATTGAACAATCATGCTCACTTACCTTAATCTGCAACTTCTTAAGACCTATCTGAGCTCCTAGTCTCCAAATCGATGACACACAAAATCCAAGAACCAAGAAAAAAATGTATACAATAACATTTTAATAATTAATTATAATATAAAATATTATCAATGTAGCAAACGAGAATATTTGTAATTTATTTTTTGCAACCGAGGGTAGATGGGCACGCGTTCCACTTATCTCTTAACTGCGCGGGAGCATGAGACAGTGTCGATATTTGACAGATGACAGCTAAAAATGAATGCCAACTGCGTTTTGTTACTGTATTAATAGAAAGTCGGTTACATTTATTTAGATGCAAAAAAAATATCTGACATCTTATCTGAAACATTTTCTGATATGATTTTTTAACGTAACATAGCGTATTGGTTTCATATAAGTTTAATAAACTTAGTTACATACGTAACTTAAACTAGTAGACAGAACTAGTGGCCATCCTTCATAGCCTTTCAAGCAGTAATCTAATTGGAGTAAATCCTTATCAAGACAATGAATATTCATGGTACGTGTTTAATAGTTCCATTACTTAGCCAGAGGCGTCGAGCTGTTCATAGATGATCTCGCAATTTGGACATAGCCTCTGATGTGAAATTATCCTACGTGTTTGAATGGATTATGTAATAAATTTAATTGCCACGCGCCAACCAATCGGACAAGTGATTTCGTAGCATTTGTCTGCTATAGCCAGACGTGGATCAGATTCAGGCTTTCAATCGCGGTCTAGCCACGATTAATTTGCTGCTTGTAATTAATAATTGTACCAGGTACATGGTTTTGATGTTCAGCTCAATAAATTAGATTTATAGTCAGAGGAAACACAATGTAGGTACTTGGTTTATGTTTTCTGTATCAATTATTCAAAGACTGTTTGCGGTAAGCAAAACGTCTTTAGCAAATGAAATTAACAAAATAAACGTGCCTAAATTTATTAAGGAAAGCTACAGTAATCAAATACTTAGATGTTCGAAGTAAATACTTGAACATCTCTCGTAGGAGAGACGAAAAACTTACAGTAAAACAAAAAGCTCATGAGCAAACCTTTGCCTTCCAGTAGGAGGTGTCAAACTCCTGTATCTCTGGCAGGTGGCTTCATAGGGCTGTAGTGGTAGCATCTGATGATGATGATGATTGTCTTACTGATTTCGGCCATGGCGACCGCTCTAACTCCTATTTACTTGTTCGGACCAATCTTCTTTTAAGAGGCTCTCGCGCATTGCGAACATCTGAGCTCACTGTTCACAGAATTTTGTAGTATTATATCTGTGAAACTGAACTGACTAAGTACACTTTGGGCGAGCAACACCATGTCTCATTATTGCCTATTGGCAACTTTGGAACTTATCGGGAAACACGATAGCTTAGTTAAACCAATAAAATGTTTAATGCTCGCTAAATACGATAATGCCTAAAGGCACACCAAGTAATTGGAATATTATTATAAATTTTAACGAACTTAATTATCCGGCAAAATATTCTAGAGAGAAATAACAGGTTTCATCGACCGTACTAAATGACCGAAAATATAATGGAAATGTTTTTTTATTGTTTGAAAAATAAACCAAACTGAAGTAATTAATAATTCAAAGTTTTGGACAAACGAAATAATATCTAGGGGTCTAATGACTAAAGTTTATATTTAAGAGTTAGGGAATCCTTTATTAAGTGCGCCACCCTTTCGTCAACTAAAGAATTACGTCAAGTAGATTAATTAAGTTAAGTTCACGCTACAAGTAGCATAAACGGCAAGGGGAAGCATTTTCACGACACCGTAAACTGCTTTTAATATCTACCTAGGGCGCTTTATCGCACACACCCGTTAAGTTACAGCCTAACATTGTGTGTTAAATCTCAGTGAACCCACTCGGTCTAGGTAATTCATTTACATAATGTAATTTTAATTTGAGTATGAAAGAAGATTGTTGAGATGGTTTGGACATGTCGCAACAGTAAGCGATTAACGAATGAAAGGAAAATAAAATTAGCTTATGTGAACGGAAGTGTCTGTAAAGGGCGTAATAGGTAGCACTGATATGACCTGGGGCCTACTATCATCGGTTTTAACAGAGCGTATTACTTTTTGAAATATGAATCACTGCTCTAACAATGATAGTAGGCCCCCAACTGCGTTATTCTGTAAGGTATATCAGGGACAAGCTCGACGAGTGTCGGTTTGAATCATAGGAAATTGATACATACACGATATGATTCAATTTCGTATGTTTGATCTTGGCACTCAGCATCGTGTTAGTCGCTGAGCTTACATTACAGAATAACACAACTAATTATTGATATTTTTCAAAGAGGACCAATTGAGAGTTTTCGTAACCGAAGGAAGTGTGGGAAGACATGAATGAATGTGGACGAAGGCAAAGAAGTATGTAAGGATCCCTGGCATGTTCCAGGTGGTTTTCGCCTACCACCAGTGGATATAGGCGTATGCATAATATGTTTTTATTTAATGAGATATTAATGTCAACTTAATTGCAATGATGCATACCAACAAAAACATTGTTCGAGATTAGTCGCATTCATAAGATCCTCCAAATTATTTATTCGTTCTCGGGTGTTTATACCGAAAAAAAGTTGCTGATTTTTGACAAAACAGTCCATTAGAATCTAATAAATCTATTGGTGTGGTGATTTATTCCGTAATTAACTAATAAAGTGTTAAATTGGCAATATAATAGTGCACTGTGGAATTTTGCTACTGTGTTTTGAAGAAACGCGTAAGCGACGCGATCTACACGGCGCTTGCGACCTTTTTCTCGCCAGCTCCGATAACACCGATCGATACAAACTGTGGATTGCGAACACTGCCTGTGATTTCTTGCAACTGTTGTCATTTCTACCCGCTACAAGATAACAAAATAATGCCACCTAAACCTAAGGTATGTTCGGGGTGCCGGATTGCGATAAAAAATAAGGAATATCTATGCTGTCCGCAGTGTAATAAAACTTATGACTTAACCTGTATTAATATCAGCCCTAAAGTATTCCAGTTAATGAATACAGATCAAAAACAGAAGTGGTCGTGCCCCGAATGTAGCAGTAAGAGACCAAAAAATAATGACAGTAATACACCTGTGCGCAACATTACATCTATTGAGCCATCTAAGAGTAATATTAATGACGCACCGACTGTAAAATCAATGCGCGAGCCCAGAGATGGCTCGACCGAATCGGATACTTCCATCGAGAGTGAGCACAGCGGTGGTAAGAATATATCGGAACTCATTCGTACCGAGATTCGTCTTGCATTCTTGCGTGAGCTACCAAGTATTAGAAAATTATTTGAAGATGAAATTGGCAAGCTAAGAGAAAAACTGGATTCAATTGAAGCTTCAGTTGCCTTCACAAGCGCGCAGTTTGACGACGTTGTTCAACAAATTAACTGTGTTACCCAAAAGAACCAGGACCTGCAAAATAAGTGCGATACACTTCACAGCACAGTGACAGACTTGCAGGGACGTCTTAATGCAATGGAACAACACATGCGAAATTCAAACGTCGAGATAAATGGTGTACCTGAGCATAAAACAGAAAATGTTGTTAATATTGTAAAGCAAATTGCTAAAGTAGTCTCCTATAAACTTCCAGACGAAGACATTCTCTCCTGCTCAAGAGTAGCCAGCCTAAACAAGACAAACAACCGGCCTCGCGCAATTGTACTAAAACTACGAAGCCCTCGTTGCCGTGATGAGATGTACTCTGCTGTGGCCCGATATAATAAGGCAAACTTGAATGCAAAGTTAAATTCTAGTCAAGTTGGTATTGCCGGTCAAGTAAGTCCCATCTTTGTGTCGGAACATTTGTCGCCAACCAATAAAGCACTGCACGCAGCAGCCCGTATTAAAGCGAAAGAACTCAGCTATAGGTTTGTGTGGGTAAGAAATGCCCAAATATTCATGCGCAAAGACGAAACCTCCCGCTTTATTCACATTAAGAACGAGAATACCTTAAGTTCACTCACTTAGCTATTAAGTTTTCTAAGTACAAGATTTTATGTTCTTTTTTCTTATCACAAAAATGGCTAACAGCACACTGTCCATCTATTATCAGAATATACGTGGGATGAAATCCAAGCTGTCTACTATACACAAAAATATACTCTGTAATAACTATGACATAATTTGCCTTTGTGAAACCTGGCTGGACAATGATGTATACAGTTCTGAAATTATAGATGACAGGTATACTGTTTACCGCCGAGACCGTTCTTTGGAATTTAAGCAAATGTATAACAAAAGCCATGGTGGAGGAACACTAGTGGCCATAAAAAATAATCTAGTCTCTGAACACAAACCGGATTGGCAATCTTCTGTTGAGGATGTTTGGGTCCGCGTCCAGCTCTCCAATAAGTGGATTAACATCTGTACCGTATATATTCCCTCATATGTAGATTACGATAAATTTTCAAAATTCATAGACAATTGTGAACAGTTAGCAATTGACTATCCAAACGATAAACATCTAATTATCGGCGATTTTAATTTAGATGACGTAAAATGGTCAAACAAGGATCCAAGTCTCCCAACCGCTTACATCTCAAGTAAATCCACATGTCTCGTAGAATTTATGAATACAGTTAATTTTAAGCAGTGCAACAACATACCTAATCATAACAACAGATTATTGGATCTTGTCTTGGCTCAATCTGCATTATGTTGTACCGTTAAACAGTCTCAAGAAATTAGTCGAATAGATTCCCATCATCCACCTCTGGAGATTATACTCAAATGCGAAAAAATTTCATTTATGCAAAATAAACCGTGTAAAAGATACATATTTTCAAAAACAAATTATGAAGCTTGCAACCATGACCTAAAGCAGATCGACTGGGACTCATACGCGGATCTAGAATGTAACGACTTTTTACAGACATTTTACAACCTGTTATGGCCTATCATTGATAAACATACACCCAAATCAACGAATAAAAAATTAATATACCCATACTGGTTTCCACAATCCTTAATAAAATTGTTTAAAGAAAAAGATAAATATCACACGAAATTTTTAAAATACGGCAACCCCAGAGACTTTGATTGTTTTTCAATGTTGAGAGCAAGAACCAAAGAACTATATGATACTTGTTTCGCAAAGTATATCTCTAACACTGAGGCAAATATAAAATCTAACGTTAAAGCATTCTGGAGGTATGCGAAATATAAAAAAGAAAGTAATGTATTGCCCAGACATATGCACTATAATGACGAAAAAGCCGAAGATGGTGTCGATGTAGCTAATTTATTTGCAAAATACTTTGCCTCAGTATATAACCCATTGAAAGGTAATGCATATAAGCCAAATTTCCCGAAATCAAATTTCTGTTTATCCAACATAGTAATTAGTCCCAGAAAAATTCAGCAAATATTAATGAACCTTGATGGTAATAAAGGTGCTGGACCGGATGATATCCCACCGCTATTTTTGAACAAATGCGCAGCAGGGCTTATTAAACCTCTACACATACTGTTCAATAAGTCCCTAGAAAGTGGTTGCTTCCCCGATTTGTGGAAGATCACAAAAATAGTACCCATCCACAAGTCTGGCAGCAAAGAAAATGTATCCAATTACAGACCCATAAGCATTCTTAACTGTCTTGCCAAGGTTTTTGAATCTTTAGTCTATAATAATATTTACAATTTCTTTAAACATATGATTAGCCCTAGGCAGCATGGATTTGTGTCAACTAGATCGACCACATCTAACTTATTATCATACATGCACGACTTGACGCGCGCCTTTGGCAACGGAATACAGGTGGACTCCATCTATACCGATTTCTCCAAAGCGTTCGATCGTGTTGATCATTACATCTTATGTGCCAAGGCAGAATACATTGGCATAAATGGCTCATTACTAGACTGGTTGAAGTCTTACCTCTCAAACCGTAACCAAGTGGTTAATGTACACGGCTATGAATCCATACCATTTGAAGCAGTTTCTGGAATTCCCCAAGGCTCTAATTTAGGACCATTATTATTCAATATATTTATAAATGACATCCTAGATCAATTTACCTCAGAGTGTCTCGCCTTTGCTGATGATATTAAAATTTATCGTGAGATAGCTTCAATGGAAGACTGTCGCGCACTTCAATCTGATATTATTAAATTAAGTAAGTGGTGCTCAAATAATAACATGTCCCTGAATATAAAAAAGTGTCAATGCATCACATTCACTAAAAAGAAAAATATATTAACATTTGAATACTCATTAGATGGAGTTGAACTGAAACGTGTGCCTGTGATTAGAGATTTGGGTGTATTATTTGACACTAAGCTATCTTTTAAACCTCATTATGATTCATTAGTACTTAAATCAAGGAAAACTCTGGGTTTTATCCACAGACTAACACAACCATTTAAACAGTATTCTAGCATTCTTACTCTTTATACTTCCCTAGTGAGAAGCATCCTAGAGTATTGCAGCGTGATTTGGTCACCGTATTATAATACACATATTGACAGGCTCGAATCTGTTCAAAAGCGGTTCTTAAGACATTTGAGCACACGTTTTAAATTTAAGAGAGACTGTACCAACTATGAATCGCGTCTGAATAAATTCAATCTC
The DNA here is from genome assembly GCA_929442735.1 of Watsonalla binaria. Classification (NCBI taxonomy): domain Eukaryota; kingdom Metazoa; phylum Arthropoda; class Insecta; order Lepidoptera; family Drepanidae; genus Watsonalla; species Watsonalla binaria. The sequence goes on from OV838930.1 coordinate 5,345,903, forward strand.
AAACCACTACACACTAGACGTAAAATCCATGACCTTCTTATCCTGTATAAAATTGTAAACTCTAAAATGGACAGTCCTATATTAAGCCACGTATATTTTAAGGCAAGTAATAGACCTAACCGTAGACAACACCTATTTTACATACCTGGGGCAAACAATAAGGTAGCCCACCATAGCCCGCTACCTCGCATGTGTAACCTATACAATGGTATATGTAAAGATCTGGACATATTCAATCTGAGCCTCAATAGTTATAAGCACCAACTGAACCTATTTTCCACGACTTATATTGAAAATTTGCAATAACCTTTTTTTTTTTGTTTAAAGTGTATTCAAATGCTGTGCATGGTTATAATCGATGTACAAATTATTGAATGTCTTAGAATTAAACTATAATCATGTGTTATGTGTGAATTTGTATGTTGTTACTGTGCCAAATAAATAAATAAATAAATAAATAAATGATGAGTCACATAACACACAAAACATACAGTCGAATAAGAACATCCTTCTTTTTTGAAGTCGGTTAAAAAGAGTAGCGTTGAGCTCTTTTGGTCATAACTTAGGACCAATGATATTGTATTACATATAAATTTTGCAACAATACACAATTCATTAAACCTTTCGTTTTCATTTTGGGAAGACCTTCGGTTAGACAAAATCATAATTAGTGATGTTATGTTCCTTAAAGACGAAGTGGCGTAGCATACAGCCTGTCTAGTAGACTGTGGTGGCATAGGTCTTAGCGGAGGCTTTATTTATTACCATTTCAGCGCAGTAAGAAGATTATTATGTATTTATTATTTATTATGAGCTCGATGTGTCCCACTGCTGGGCAAAGGCCTCCCTTCCCTCTATTAAAGTTAATATTTTTTTCCCGGCCAAATGACAAGAATGTCATCCCTCGAATCCTTTTGTGCATTTAAATAATTCAATTCAAAACCATCAAATACTCGTATAGAGTTTGGATTGCAACTCCATGCAGTACCCACTGCCTGCGATGGAAACGATACGAATTCAAGTATACAGGTAGTATTAATATTGTTTCCACAGTGAGTTTGTTGTGTGTGTAAAATAAAGTGTGGATCCTCCAAAATAATATTGTTGCAAAGTCACAACACTGGCACTGAGCGAATTGCTTGTACAGCAAGTTATATGACTGAGTGAAGTTAGGTACTAAGTGACCAAGTTTTCTTACCACAGTAACTGGGGCCGTACCACGACCTGTTAGTGCCATGATAGTTTCTCTCTTATTATGAGACAGATGAATATGATGTTGGTTTATTGATAAACCACAGACTACATCTGTGTTTAATTAAGTATGCAAACAGATAATGTCATCTGACAATATGACTGACAGCTGTCAGTGTTTAGAGCATTGACGTTTTGTAGTGTCAAAACTTGTATCGTCCCTTTTCTACTTTTCTCGCCTTGTGTGCAACATCGAAATAAACTGATCTAAAATTATCGTAATGAAACTTTTATTTAATTACTCATAATCCATCATATGACGTGTATAAATCTGTCACTATCACACAGTGGGACCATGATTGCAATAAGAGCTTATAGTAAGGCCCCTGAACAGAGTGACGATGCAACCGCGTGCAAAAGCCAACAGAAACAAACAATAGTAATAATAATGATCTCCTACCGAATTTCGGTTACGGCGGCTAACCTCAACGAGGATTAGCCATGTACGCAGGAGATATTATAGTGCACAAGTGTGTGCGCAAACACAGGTGCACTCTTTATTCCCTCATTCTCATAATCCGATGGGACGCCAATCTGACACGACCGGTGAGAGATCAGGCGTCGGACCAACGGCTTAACGTGCTTTCCGAAGCACGGGGGTGGAAACACCGCCAACTTCCAAAGTCCGGGAATTTTATTGTGAATTTCTTGACAGAAAAACCCAATATAAATTTTAGACCCGACCCGGGAATCGAACCCTGAACCTCGTGATTGGCAGGCGAACATACTAACCATTAAACCAACGAGGCAGTGTGTACAAACAATAGTATTCTATGATCGTTTAATGTTCTCATGACTGAGAAGTGGGTCGTTATGTCTGTGTTTGTTCAAAGTGTGTTCATTCTTAAAAATATATCTGGAACAGTTCAAAGGATTTGTAGAAAGCTTTTATTGCTAAATGGCAATTTGATTGTAGGCATTATTTAATTACGATCTAACTTACGGCCGTTTTCAATATTCTCTCTATCTGGATGCAGATAAGCAATAATGTGTCAACCCGCATAAACTTGGTTTTGAGAAAATGGCGTCTTAAGATGATTGTATACGTGATTTAAGATTTGTTTTATGACATAAATCCATTTTTTACGTACTTTTATGTTTCAGATGACTTGAAACACTTTTTTAGAATGTTAAATACGTAATGCATTATCAAAATATATCAAAACCTTTGAATTTGACTTTTTGTGGGTTGACACATTATTGCTTATCAGCATCCATCTGTCATTTAGGATACTGAAGATAAAAAAAATCTGTCACGTTGTCCTTACTTTCATTATTTAACATTGTTATGAAATTGATAGGTGTGGATAGATCAAATATGGCAGATGGCTGGGGATAGAAATTCATCTGTAAACTGATAGGTTATTGAAAATGGCCGTTGGTCACTGCATAAATTGTATCAATCATATAATCAAAATATTAAATGCACGATTGTGTACAATGATTAAAAGCAATGCGTATAACAAAGCATTTTCAACTATTATAAAGTTACGTTAATAATTCAATATATCAAATTAGCTTACGCCTGCAGCTTGGCCTGTGTGATATACACATACTATTTTTCAACCCCCATTTCGACCAATTGGGGTTGAATTTTGAAAAATTATTCTTTAGTGAGTAACTACTCATAAGAGGAATCGGATACCTTCGTCATACAAAGAACACACTTAAACCCTCTTATATGTATAGATAAGGCGTGGATACATAGTCGTAGAACAGCGTCTTATTAACATTACAACGCTTTTTATTTCCAAATTCTACGAAAAGAAATACTTTTAGATTAAGGAACAATAAATAATATTTGAATTTCGTCAGAAAAGGAAAATAGGCTCCTCTTAAAGCAGCTTATGAAATTGTAAGCAGTAAGTAAATTCTCTCCGGAATATCCAATGTTTCCTTTAGGGTTCTCAATTCATCAATTTAATTTAATCTGTAGGTTTACGTAACAATCCCCGCCAAGATTCGATGCCTTAAATAACACGCTACTGTTGCCTCCAGTATATAATTTACTGCTACAAGAATTGTTGTTGTTTGTGGAAATACACGGGGTAAACAGTAATTTCATTTTACTTAGCCGAACACCCAACATTACGGAGTTCTAACTAGGGATATGGAGTAAACATTTAGAGTCAGATCATATTTATTCTATTAAAGATGGATAGAACACGTAAATAAGAACCTATAAGAGAATACATTATACAAATGCTGGTTCATAATATATACTATAATAATACATAACAGGGTGTCGGGGAATATAGGACAGCTGTCAAAATATGTGATAGGGTATAATTTTAGGATGCAAATAAAATGATTATAACAAGAATATCTTCTTCCGTTTTAGAGTAATTGACGTTCAAAGTTGACCATATCAAGACCTTATTTTGGCCTAAAACAGCGGTAACGTAGAGTTATTCACGTGAAATCTATCTACGCTTTTATTTTTTTTCTTCCACTAATAGTTCCTGAAATATTCCTATAAAACCATTTTACGTAACTTCCTTACTTTAACAAGTTTAATTACCGCATACATACGTAATGTAGGTAAACGCGGCCGGGCGTTCATTCAATCGCTTAAGGCCGCGAACTCTTGGACCCATAGCAACCATAGCCTATAACTACGTTATCGTTGGAGCTAGATATTTTACGACTTGAACATAGTGATATATTCATAAAACCCTACAACTTCTAGAAGACAACTGTTCCTTTTTCTCCGACACCCCGATTCATATTATGAAATTTTATATAGGTATCACCCGCGAAGACTTAATTGCATGGGTGAATTTATTTTTTAATAAAAGTAACCTAAGCGTCATCAGCAGGCCTACCATTATCGGTTCGTGCAAAGCGTATTAAGAACTTCTGAGCTATCTACTAGTGAAATTCCCGTTCCGTCAGAGGTTAGCCGAAACAAACAAGCAAACCGAGAAAAAAAATTAAAATACATTTTTGATAAATACCGTTATACTTTCATAGACATAGAAAATAAGATACAGTAAATAGCTAATTTATTTATCTGTATAGATTAAAAAGTGACCAAAAAATACGTTCATGAACTGACAACTCTTCTAGACTTCGCATAACTGGATACCGAAGAAGATTCGAGCATATACGTTAAAAACGTAAAGTGTGCGATATGAAATTAGCAGTCGGTTCTCAGTATTCAACAATCATACAAGTAGCGCAGCATGCGCGCCCCCCGGTGTAGATGGATTGTAATAGCGGCCATTACTGGCCCACCCAGCTGTGGGACCGTCCGCACTATTTGTCTAGAATCTGCCAGGACGTTCCAGATAACCACAGGACATTAGACTTTCCAGAAAGATAGAGAAAGCTCATTCAATAAGCCAGGATGTTGATAAGTTTGAAGAAGGATTTTTAACTTCCTCAGTGTTCATCATGGGGGTTTAATTATCACCAAGTACAGTCCACGTCACGAATTATTAGCTCGTAATTTGAATGCGCAGTAGTAATTTCATTGTTATTGTAATTTTATGAGTTTGTCTCTGTCTTTTTGTATGACACGAGGCGAATAAAAACATGCGCAGTATTCCCAAAATTTTCGGTGCGCGCTGCCTGTACCTATGAGATGAATGATTCATAAAAGTAAAAAGGTGCACCACACTACTATATTGTTATTATTAGCTTATATTTCTAAGGTTTTTAGTTATAGTCCCAAATTATGTTATTTTCGTAAATATAACTACAATTCTTATATGTTATTCTAATATGTTCTATATTCGATATTGTTATTTTTCTAACATTCCAAAATATATCAGTCGCATGTATCACCTTTATTTAGGCAAGATATTAATTACTTGCTACATGTATGTAATTTTGTGCGAAAAAGTTTTAGACTAGGTACCGATTTTTCGATGACGGGGTGATTCGGCTAATACCTACCTTATCTTAGAATAGTAGGTATAAATGCTGCCTAATATAATTTATCCGTACATTAATACAAACAAACAATCCATCATCAATTAACGAACAAATTCACTAGGTAGTATCTACCTAATAACCGCAATGTATAGACACGTAGCAAGCGATCGATCCATTGTAATCATGTGATCGACAGTCGATAGGTATCCACGGTACTTGTCTCCCATCACACAGGTCAAACGAGAGGTCAACGTCATCTCAATAGCGACCGTAATTAAATACCTGAGCTTGTCGGAGTATTTGTTGCAACTTACTACAAATAGAGTATCCCTGCAAGCCCTGATACCAACTAGTTTTGTTTATTTTTCGAGTACACCTTTTAGTGTAATCGAGTTTTTAGTCTGCTGCAAAATGTAAGTGCTTGTAACTTAGATTCTCATTAGCGATTAGTGAGGTACACTGAATTAAGGAATTGTTACTACGTAACGTTTACGTTCTTTTCGTTATTATACTCCCTGGGGCTCACTTGCTTTTCCGAAAAACGAAGCTGCGGCCGAAAGTTTGCATAGATCCTACCATGGCTCTTATTCGTTCTAAAATTACGTCCGAACGTGGTCTGCAAGAAAATGTTTTGGCATGTATATATTCTAAGTCAAATTAAATTATTAAACGTACAAAAAATTTTATTTGATAAATACAAAGCGATACTGAAACTACGTTCGTTTTCGGAGTAAGAGAGTGAGTGCAAATTAAGAACGTAGGTACATAATTATTTTAATATGACTCCGACATTGCAAGAACTGAGCAACAAAGATAGGTTTTGACACGTTCGAATTTCATCTCTTTTCCTTGAGTTTTACGTTTATTTTTGTTTGGAGACGTAAATTTTTGGTTGCTACTAGAGACGACTGTGTGACATCAAAACAGAAATAAACCACTTTAGTGCGCATCAAACAACGTAATTGGGAAGGCAAATAAATCATGAAGGACTTTAAACTTGCTCGTGGCCCTAGAGGGCTTGTTATGCTTTGTTTATTGTTTGCTTGCGGCCAATTTGAATGTTTGCTAATCCGCCTACGCATCCCCAAATATAATTGTGCGTTGTCCTTTAAATATATTCCTTTGTAAGTAAAGTTTACATGTTAAAAAATTTCAGTTTAAATAATATATAATGTGAACCAGTCCACCAATTACTATAGAGTCAAATAAAATTAAAGTGTGTATATGTTACTCACATACAATTTTTTTTAACTGGCTTAGTTTTACTTAAGCTCATCGTCATTAAATAAATAAAAGAAAGAAAGAAAGATTTTTTTTGAATATGTCTCTATCTGTCCGCCTGATTTTTTTCGGCTAATCTCTGAAAGGCTGTACCGATATTAACGGAACTTTCGCTGGTATTGGCACATCTTATAAGAAGTAACTAAGGCGTATTAGAAAAAAATATTAACAACACATAGTATTCTGTGAAATAAAGTTGGGAATGAAATTGAATAGTATCTTATGGTTATTCTTCTTACGCCATTAAAGATTTGGCTAAGGTAAAAACTAGGTATAAAATATCGCGCAAAAAAATAACAACAACAAATGAAGCATTGAAATTGTCAATACAATTTGAAGTAATCAGTTACTGATCTCGGTAACTGATTACACAATGGATCATCATTAACGAACTGCTGGAGCAACGGTAAAATCACAGTACGACTGACAAAACAGTAGCACATATACGTGTACACACACCAAATGCAGTACTAAACTTGGTGAAGGCAGCAAAGACAAGTACGTATAGGTAGATTACATTTACGTTCAAACGTCGTCGCTTGACCTTGCGTTTTGCGCTTTTTTTGTATGGAGATGTAAAACTTCGTACACTCGCCACTAGAGGCGCTTTTTAATGTTTTAATTTTCTCATTCAAAATAAGTAAAGGAAAATGAAAAGAATATCGTCAACGTAAAAACATGTTAAATTTAACCCCTATGCTTGGGGCACTGCAGGCAGATCAGGGAGACGTCCGAAGGCTGCGCATAAAAATATTATTAAAAGAATCAAACATTATTAAAACGTAGAATTTTTTTTATTCTTGTTATTTTTAATACTCTATTATTGTAGGACCACCACCCACACACGCAACGAATGTCAGGGATTTCAGTTAATAGCGTAGCATTCAAAATATTATCTCTTATCTGTTACACACATGTGAGACGTAAAGCCAGCTAATTGTATAATCAATGAGAGGTACTGCGTCTATTAATGTACTGTGGTAAGCTGTCGACTCCATTAATCATCACTCCGCTCTCACATATATTTTACTCATTATTTAATTTAAACTTACGTAAACATCTTCGACTCGTAAAGTAACTAAATAAGGAATAATGTTGAAGCAAAATAAAGCATCATTTAATTCACGTAAATCGTATCGTGTCTTTCGTTAAAATATTATGTAAAAGCCAGTAAATACAAAAATATAATAATACACTTCGAATATTCGAATTTCATGACTGCAGAATGCAGTATTAAGCAGTTTATTGAATTCCAATGTTGTACCTATCAATTTTAGTGTAATTAGTAGGCACGAGGTAAACGACACAGATTTATTAATAATTTCTAAATCATAGCTCAATCAATCTTTACTGAGAAGTGGGACGATAAATACTCGATTGAAAACAAGCTTAAGAAAATCTATTAAACTATAATTCAACACCATTAGTCACATAGACAGAGTACACATTCAAAAATATCGATTATACCTTACACGGTGGCTGTATCGATGCAAAGTATCGATTGAGACTGTGTAATCGTTCGGCGCATGAATATTTATAGTTAATTTGTACGCTCGATGCGCGATAGTCCCAAGGCGTACTAAAAGCAATATTTTATTATTTCGACATTATTATATCAGTGTTTAATGGCCCCGGTTTACCGCTGAAATTATGTTCCACTCTCAAAATCGTATTAATGGTCACGGAATTCGCCAATTGACTTGCGATCGAAATGCAATATACACATTTATATGCAACTTGTACTCAACAGTCACGATTATATCAATTTTGTGCGTTCATTTCGTTGGTTATTATTTTAATTGCAGTCCTTTTATAATTGAAAATGATTCATTTATAATCTTGCTTTGCACGACTATTCAGTCATTTGTGATTGCTAAGAAAGGTTCTGTTTTACTATAGTAATACTTTTATATGGCATTCCATTACAACGTTTACAAAATGATGAATCTTTAGTTCCAAATAAGAGGGGACTTGCAACATCGCTTTTATGAGATTTTGTGTTCATTTCTGAGTAAAGAAACAATATATTCATAGTATATAAAACTTCTGTAAAGCTTAAAACCGTGTTTTATGAGTAGGTACTGATGGTGAATATGGATTGTGGCTTGATGATGTTAGATAGTGTAAGAATAAACAAATAATAGGTAATCGTGTTAACTTATGATTGTAATAATATGATGGCATTTAAGTAATATCAATTACAAAATAAAATTCAACAACCTTTACGATTATTAAATTAATATATCTATACTAATGCATAAAACTGAAGAGTTTGTTTGTTTGAACGCACTAATCTCAGGAACTACTGAGCCCATTGGAAACAATATTTCAGTGTTAGATAGTCCATTTGTCGAGAAAGGCTATCATCACCGCATCGCGGATTAAAGATAGCGTTAACCCAAAGTAACTACCCCACGAGGACGAAGTTCTGGACAGAAGCTAGTAAGGTCGGTACGTAAGTAGATTCTATATATTTATGTACTAACGAATAGATAATAAATAGTAAACGTTATAAAACCATATCACGTAAGCATAATCAATGAATCTAGTAATATAAATCGTTTGTACAGACTACTAGTTGTACAGAGAAAACCCCTTTGATTACAAACTACGAACTACTAATCAAATTGATACAAGACTCTCATCAATACATGTACTCGGCCTATTGTTTCTGTAACAAATAACGTTGATAAATAAACATTACTTATTACCAAGCAAATTGCGTGAGCTTCATAAACAACTTTAATCACAGAGCTGCGTTAATAGAATAAGACAGGCAGTGCGTAGGTAGAATCGTATTCGATTCGACTCGATTGTCGATACATCGATACCAATTGATTAAGGGTCGAGATCAAAAATTCACTTCCGCATGACGGCAGGCGTTCGTGCTCCTTCTGATAGATTAACGAGTAGTCATTCGAATGTGAAACATGGCTGGGCTTTGCTCGTGTGTGTGACCATAACTTAATACCTATTATAATGACAAAAGTATATTCGTAACATGTTTACTACACACAAATCAAGATTTTATTTTACTTGAACGTACTGGTGTAGAAAACAAAATTGAATTGAGTGTTCGCCATCACATCACACATAAATATGCAATGAAATGAATGCCAATAAATCAAGTATACTGTGAATTAATCGAGAGCACAGTTAGAATGCGTGTCACTATCAGAGGTGTGTTTTAATATCTGAATGAATACCTTGCAGGCTTCCCGACGCGCAAATAGATATCATAGAGCAACAATCTATCTCGAGCAATGTAAGAACGGGTTGTAAGTTGTAAACTCGTATCTCTCTATACGTGGCAGTTACACAACCATATCGGACTTCCTCGTATGTGACCGTAAATCGTAAGACATATCTCGAGACTTCCCCAAATCGATTCTACTTTACAACATCGATCACGCTGATTCGATTCACACGTGTATTCGTTACAATACGAGTAGAACACGCGGAATTCCTAACTGCGACGACCGTCAAATATATGCCAATGATGCAATGTTATGATCGTAGGTAAATTAAACCGCAGTTATATGGTAACCAGTCGCTGTTGACATGGGATTTCGTGGGCAGTAATGTATGTTTCCGCGCATTGCGGACATTTTGCAAATGTTACATACATACATTACATACATACGCTTACGCCTGTATTCCCCGAAGGGGTAGGCAGAGGTGTTTAAATAACAACACCCACTTCTCATTGAAGTCGATTAAGTGCCAACGTGACAGATGTCTCTATCACAGTCTCAGGCACTATACATACATCTCAGACATAAGCAGGTTTCCTCGCGATGTTTTCCTACGCCGTAAAGCACGTGGTGTGAAATCACTGCACATAAGTTCTTAGAAAAACTCATTGGTGCAGGCCTCGCTGGGATTCGAACTTGCGTCTCTTGCGTAGCAGGCTACTGCCCACGGCCACCACAGCTCTAAAATTTTCAAATTTCAATATCTTGTATCTGATTATTACAGACACTGTTATGAACAGTTGTCACCCATTGCAAATCATATATGCCTTGGCTTGGTGGCATGTTAAATCTAAAGCAAGACCAAATGCGTTCTATAAAATTACGCTTTCATAAGGCAAATTTTGCACTCAGTGTTATTTTGTATGAAAGAGTTGTTACTTTAGCAATAGTTATTACCAAGCAAATTGCGTGAGCTTCAGAAACAACTTTAATCACAGAATTGCGTTAATAGAATTTTAAAGAAGGTTGAAGCTAACAGTTAATAATCATGACGTCATCTGACAAATTTGAAATTGTGCAACTTTATGAATTTGTTAAAGGATAAAGTCAGTTGTTGTCAGGCTTGGTGTTATTTGCATTATAAAGTGTAAGTAACCGTCTCTTGCTTTAATACGCTTTTCGCTCGACATAACTCTCGCTAGTTTATTCTATTTGAAGCCGTCGATGTTATCGAGTAGTCAGCTTGTTATTATGGCTACTAGCCCAACGGAAGTTACAATAACACCCAATCAAAACGTCAATTTCCTTTAAATTGCAAAACGAAATAATGAAAGCTGTCTCTCGCTGAATACATAATTTACTTACTTAAAAGTTAATTGAATATTTTAATGATGAACATATAAATCTATTGATGTTTAACTGAGGGCTAGACATTGATAAAAACTCTAAGCAAATCATCATCTCCCTGGCTTTATCCCATACATCGTTGGGGGCGGCACTTGATTCAACCCAATATGGCCGAGCACCTGATTTTTAAACTAACCGACTGCCATCTGACCTACACTAATAGGGGTTAAACCAGTTTTCAGACATTCTAAAGCTTCCGAGTGACCTGTTACGATTACCACAGATGTTAAATTGACAACGGGGACGTCGGTCCCCGTAAACATACTCTCCGAGGCACGGAGGGAACTCGGGTCGTCATCCATCCAACAATTGGCTTGAGTTGGGGTTGCTTATCTTCGCTCATCGAATAATATGTGCAATAGCAACTGTGCCACGAGCCCCTCCAAGCAAGTACAATATTCAAATTAAAAATTCTCTGGACTTAGCCTATAACATAAGGCGCGTTTGACAAGTCGTCGATGTCAATATACTCCACTTAACTAGTATGACCTTAATTGGAGTCACACTTTGGGACATAACAGTAATGGGTTAAGTGCCGCAAAACACTTATCATCATCATCACAAAGTGACCCAATAGTTTTAACGAAAGCCACGGCTCGGCCGACGAATCGATTAGTTCCATCTAACCTGATAGCATCTGTACGTAGTTAACTATCATTGTGAGAGCCACAGGACCCGTTACCGGTAGTCACAGAATATATATAACCTTACAAGCAGTAAGGAACAAATCATCCCAAACACACACTCACACAGAAGCGAGCAGCTACGAGATAAATAAGCGGCTGGGGTAGTGTTAGTAAGGGGTGTCACGCCGTGGCCGATCGCGCATGACGTTTACGTATATGTACGCGTATTCCAGACATTACTTTGACAGTAAATAAACGCGAACATTTTAAAAACTTTACAAGTAACAACCCTCACTCTTGATCGAGCAAACGTACTTATTTCAAAATGTTGTCTAGATTCCATACTGCTAAGTAAACTTAGCTTATATTTATACTGTGCAGTAGTCTTAAGATTAATGATACCAACCTCATTGTTTGAAATGCTAGAAAAATCATCTATTAAATCTACGCAGTCAATCATTCTTGAATCGAAATTGAGTAGGCATTGTACCCAATGACGTAGGAATCTATCTATGTACTTTTACATGCTCGCTTCGCGCGAAATATGACACGATACATTTTGGTTTTATTATTCATGCCTTTCGGAATTTCCTATGGGAATAACGTGAATCTGACGTGATTTATGAGACCACTTTTGACGTTATATTGGTATTTATTACATTGAAAACTTAATTTAAATTATGATTTCAGATTACACATAAATGTCTGCTTTATATTTATATATTTATATTTATAAGATCGCATAGTTCGTATCTGCTACAAGTCGATCCAGATATGCAATTTATCTATTCCCCACAGGAGGTTGGCTCGCTCCCGAGCTCTCACTTTGACGTCAGAGGAAAACATTTTTCGATCAAACTTCGAAATTAATTTTGAAGTTTCCGTCTGACCAACGTTCAGCCAGATCTAAAGCTAGTCCCGACTGTCGACTCGTCTAAAAGTTATAATTTTATAGCGAACTTGAATGTAGGAAAAATATACCGACTAAGTTTTGGTACGCTATACTGTATTTGCACTAGCGAGAATTTTTCCCTTTGTGCGCAGAACTGGCGTTAAAGTAAAATGAAGCGGTAGAATGGGTATAGTAATCACGGAATATGTTATATTAGGTATATGAAATTAAACGAAAAAAGTTTGTAAGTCTCGAGAGAATGGCTCTTTACGGTCCTTAGTCTGACCAAATTAATGACTCGCTGTGTGATAAATCTACAAATACTGTAAAACGAATTACGTATGGTAATTAAAAAGTATTTGCTCGCATAACTCAATCCTATCTGATTAAAGATTAAATTGTAAATGTTTAGTAAATCTTTGCTTCGTAGTAATTTTTTTATATGTCACTAATCGAATTAAAGGATTGGATACTAATATGAAGTATATTATAAAATATATATTTTTTGTTATTAAGTTCATAAAATTGTCTAGCATACGCAGAACCCTTCAATACAGACCATAGTCACATCGGTAATTCTATCAAATACTCGATCAAATTGTGGTGGAAACGTGCATGGAAATTTTTCATAGACATTATATTTGTAAAATATTCCAAATTCAATGTTTCGACACGTCCATTTGCAATTTAAATCCAGCGCTTGGAAGACGCGTGTCTCCGATATTGACTCAACGGAAAGGACTGGAAGATGCTCGTGGCACTACGAATACGAGAATAAATGGATAGTGATGTTACGTACATTTCATTTACATGTGAAAGAAAGTGTTTTGGACTTTCTATTGTCGCACGATTATTATTTATGACAACTTGCAATCGATTTAAGCGATGATCACATGAAAATATACTCTATACTGATATAAGACTAACCGTTTCAGAGATTTCCCGGAACAAACAGACAAACAGACGGACAGATAGGCAAATACATTTTTTGAAAATTTGCTTTTTTTATCTCAGTACCGTATTTTTTTATATTTAGTGAAAAGCTGTTATTACGCATTCATATATAATTATTCTTGTAAAATATTTATTTAAATATTATTCTTAAAAGGCACTTACACTTGCCGCCTTCCCGGTAGGGATAACAGTGACATGAAGTGTGAATGTAATATTGATTTATTCTTATTCGTCCGTGTACAAACTAGGAGGGAACTCTGTAAATTCTTCTCATAATCACACGAGTAGTATTGCGGATAACAGTAATAAAAAAATCGATGTTTACCAAGTTCTTAATCCACACTATTCGTTAAAAGAATATTGGCGAAGAGAAATTATGCACAAGGTGTATCCAAAGTAATTTTCTACCACCTGATAAATTACCGTTTTATTTTCCTTGAGCTTGTGAATTTCATAATATCCGCCACAACCTCTGCTAAATAACTTGTCAACAATTTATTAATTGTGTGAACTTTATACTAATCCCTAATAATCTAAGTATATATAACTCAAAGGTGACTGACTGACTGATATAGTGATCTATCAACGCACAGCCCAACCACTGGACGGATCGGGCTGAAATTTGGCATGCAGGTTATGACGTAGGCATCCGCTGAGAAAGGATTTTTATTAATTCTACCTCCAAGGGGATAAAATAGGGGATGAAAGTTTAGGCTTCTTTTAATAAAAAAACTTAGGGTATGCTAATGCGGGTGAAACCGCGGAGCACAGCTAGTGTAAAATAAAATGCATTTACTTATTTATATAGTTAGATATTACTATGCTTAACTTTTGTGAATTTCGGTAAATTTATTGAACTTTTCGAAATTAAGTCTATGCATGTGAAACGGGGGGAGGCACAACTAGTATTAAGTAACATAAATAAAATAATTAATCAGAAATTTCATAAGTCACCCCTGCGAGATTCAGATATTTTACACAGCCGTAATAAGTGTCATCAGAGTAACAATATACGTCCATTGAGCGTGGCAACTGGTATTATATGTAGATTTTTTTTCTAATTCTCGCACTTGCGAAGGCAAAGCTCGGTATGAAAATGTATTTTATATTTACGCTGCCATAAATCTTCTCTCGTAAGCTGTAAAATGAGAGAACCTTCATTCAGTATGTAGAGAGCGCACATAAATTCAACGTATTCAAAATTGTTCGTGCGTTCTGCCTTATACATTTTTGATATTGTCGTTTTAGATTGTTTTGTTATTAGAAAGTTTTATGAGACAATATAATCGCGTATCCATTGAGTAATTGTGTTTCTCATGGATACTTCTCTCGGTATCTTTCAAATTCAATTTATCGATCGATTTGATACAATCACCTGGTTAGTTAGTCTTACTGTTTAAACTATTTGATCAAGATCATTTGCATTACATATGGCATTTTTCTAATAATTCCATATGACACATACACACAAATAAAACAAAAAACGTACTAGTTTACTTCGATATACAATATTAACTGGTTTCTTAAGATACAGGCTGCCTAGTTTGAGATTCCCTGAAAACTCCCCTAATTAGCTCCTTACAACGTCATAACGCTGTTAAATTAAATGTTCACCAAAGTGCTACCACAGCGTTGTTATTATAACTTCTAAATTTAACGTCGCATGTATGTAATGCATCTCAGGAACTACTGGTCAGATTTGAAAAATTATTTCAGTGTTAGATAGCCTATATATTGAAAAAGGCTATTCGCTACCTATATATCATCACGCTAAGACCAATCGTGGGTTAAAGTTAGCGGCGTTAGCTCAAAGAAATTATTTCAAGCGGACGATGTCGCGGATTGATGCTAGTGTATACCATATAAGATAATTGTGTAAGCTGTATCTTGTTTGTTGTTTTGTGGGCGTCAACTATGATCGTTTAAGCAGATGTATTACAAACTTATCTTTGACGTTTAATTTGACGTTACCAAAATGAAACGTCAAATGTCAGAAGTTCTAAATACGCGCTGCTCAAACCGATGATGGTAGGCCCCCAGTACTTGATTACTTAAGTACCTTTTTTCTTACGTGGAGAATCGGTTATGGATACACCAACCGCCGCAGGGGCAGCGGAAGAGTTATGTCAGACTCGCACCGAATAAACTCCACGATCCTCCTTCTGGTCACTACGCACTGGTGCACGTGTTATGTCTTCACATTAACCGTGATCCTCAGCGACTGGCCTGTCGGGCCCCTCCTTACCATACCGAGCTGAACCCGGCTTTTACTCTATGGGAAGGCGCATCGGAACACGAACGCAGTCTTCAACCGCGAGGGCCATGCGTCGGCCTCAAGATAACGGGGCTCTTGACGCCCGATGCCAGAGGTCCTCATTGCGGAAGTATCAGCCGCTCCTCGGCCCTACGGCAGATCAGACAGAGGAACTGCCTCTCAGACCCGCTCCGCCGTTTCTTTGGAAGACATTACATCGTCACACAAGGACACGATCGCATCATATGCCTGGGGGCTACCGCTCATGGCCCGAACCAGCGTCGGCAGCGAAATATCCACTCCGGTTTCGGCGACAAAGACACCGCGTTGTACCGTCCAAGTCACACATTTCTCCAACGTTGATTAGTTAAGCACCTACAAGCAAATCAAACATCAAAATTAAACATGTAATGTAAGCTTCAAGTCACCTGTAGATACACGAAAATACCTTCGCTTCGAGTTCCGACGAAGTATAAGGGGCCTTTAAATTGAAGACACATCTAAAGTCTACACACGAAGGTGGATTGAAAATAATCCAAGTAGAAAATTAATCCTTGATTACGTCCCGCCTCCTCAGATTTGAGGGGTAGAATGGAGATGGAGAATTTACTGGAGGTGGCCTTAACAATGTTTCAAAAACGGATCATTTACAAGTTTGGGTCCATTGTATACTCAAATAAAAAGTGATACTGTCTCTAATTTTAGTTTTATGCAAATCAACGATAACGATAAGAGATAAGGTCGATTGCATTAATGACATCATTGTGTAACTGCGCTTTGACACATACTAATAACTAAAATAATGGGCAGGATACAAATAAAGAAAATCATTTATTGATCTAATACAATTTTCACCAAATATTAATGCAGATAGTTAAATATATAATTTCGATAAATTACAAACCTTCGACGTAATATTGACATATAGCTAATATAAATATAATAAATATATAAAATATAAAATATGCGAATAGCAATATTCTAGTTTTATAAGCAATCTAATAAGATGCAGCTTAGATACGTGATAGCGTAATTAATTACCAGTTTTATTCAGTTTCACTACAACTTATCGCAAAAACCTTGGTATATGGTATCGAATTGAATGATTACGTATTTATTTTGAATGCTAAACTTTATCACGAGATTATATTTGCAATTTTATTATTGGATTTTTTTATTGCAAGAAACTTAGTTTTAGAAAATACTTTATATAGTGTCAGTTTATCTCTTCTACATGCTTTACATCTGAGTAGCGGCTTACTTCGGTATCTGCATATTTTGTGAAAACGAAATATTCCAACCTTTGCTTACCTGAAGATGAAACCCTTTTAAACAACTTTGTAAAATGAATCGGTAGCTACCTAAAGATAATATTAAAGAGAAAATCAAAAAGAAATTTAGTGGTACCTAAAAACTAATGATTACTACTAAGATCCATCACTTTCTTTGCTCCATTCAATTAATTATAACGAAAGGCCATTTCTTTAACCCGGTAAATATTACGTTATCGGTATGTGAAACTGGCGCTTCTTCTCAATTTCAAGATTGAAGCGAAATATCAATAGGTTTGCGTGGCAATTTATATTTTCGTTGAGGGATCCCCTCACTAAAAGATCAATTTCGCGCTTGGACAAGTTTAATGTAAACTTAAGTGCCTAGGGGAGATGCCGCCAAATGAAAGCCGGCCCTGTTGCGTTAACAAATGTCTCTATGTTATTGAATTTTTCGCCTTACTTCAGGGAAATTGGAAATTACTGTACTCGCATTTTAGATATTACACACTGATAGATAAACGTATATTTCGTTGATACGGCACCTTGTAAAAGAAAAGTTGAATGTATTTAAGATTTTAAGACCTTTTTTATAGGATTAGTAATTTGACCTTCATTCATCTTTATTCCCTGTCGATTCATCAAGTACCTACTCTTATTAATAATCGATAATATTATTCAAAATAAATCAATGAAACGCACTCGTAAAGTGGAATCCTACAACCCGAAAGGTTTAACGTATGCAGAATTACGGAGGAACACATGCCTACGGATGTAAACTGAGCTGAAGACGATGTAATGGAAAACTTTGATCGAAAACCGCACGTAGCAAGAAATGTTTTAGCCCGAGAAAATGTTCGCTGGAACTTTCGAGGATTTTATCGAATATGCTGCAACCAGCGCTGCGCCAAACAACTTCGGAACACTTGGCGTGTTTGATCTCAGATACTCGTGAGATGGATTCCAATTGATTTTATCTAGTCATGTTTGTGTTGAGAAAATGTTGCGAGACTCATACGAGCCTAAGGAACTTTGATGTTTACATAATTGCCAAAATGTCGACGGAGCGAAGAACTCGTTAAAAGAACGTAGATGGAATTACAGGTTCGTTCCTAGTTATGTTTGAGAACTCGTATGTTTATTCAAAGCACCTCGACATTTTGCAAATTAAATATGTCTTGTTACACCTATATAGGAGCTCAGTATAAGGAATAATTTATTTGCAGTTGCACAGAAGATGACTGTGAAATTCAGGATAAACTTGTTTTCTTTAATTTTAATTAATATCTTTTTTGAAATAATCTTAGTACTCATTGAATAAACCTTAAGTTTATTCATGAATATTTTCTTCGGTAGTTGTAACCAATTCGAATAAAATAATTATAACTTCAATAACTATATTATATTTACATAAAACAATAGCTAGAAGATTTTTCAACACCATTATATGAATAATATACAATAGCAATAATAATGCAGAAAAAACAAACGACAATCAATAATTGTTCCATATTTGAATTATTTCTTTTTCTTTATTTACATCGCCAGCAATGAGTAGATCTGAACCTTCTTGTCTCTCATAATAAATTGAACACTCATGATTAACGGATATTGGAGTTGGCCTAATAATTTTTATTATAAAAGGTGAATTATATCATTTTAAGCAATATAATATAACCGCCCACATACAAAAAAAATATTTAATTAATAAGATCCATTGTACCATTAATCACGCTTTTTGCACAAATTGCACGCACATAACAATATTAAGTAGGTAAATAAGTTGATATTTAAAATAATAACAACGACCCTTTATCTTCTGTTCAAATAGTCTTACAGCAGGTGTGAACCATAATAGCAAGCTATTTGTTTACCGTGGGCAAACTTCACCTCGTAACCCTAAAATCTAATTGGATTTAATTCCATTAGCAAGGGTCCAAATGGGACCCCTTAATTGTGCTGACCAATGCCGGTTTATTATGTGGACCTCGGACGCGCGTGTGTCATTTCATAATGGAAAGCATTTGCAAACACGGCCCTATATTGGATCCATTGGATCCGATGACTGGTGGACCGTGTGCCAAATTGATACAATAATGTTCGTAAAGGTAGATTTCGAATACATTAGCATTACTAGATTTTACACACGGCTTCGATCGCGTACATGTATTTAACGGACGGGGTTATTCCAAATTTCAGATAATTCGTTTCAGCGATTCAATTGTTAGTCAAAGTCAAAGTCAAAGTCAAAGTCAAAGTCAAAAGTATCTTTATTCGATTAGACTTTTACAAAGCACTTTCAAATCGTCAGAATGACACAATTATACAGGATTATACATGCTACCGCCAGGTTCGGAAGGTTGCTTTTACTGAGAAGAACCTGGCAAGAAACTCAGTAATTACTCTTTTCAAAAATATTATACAATTTAAAGAATACAAAATAAATAATTTAAAAAACGTAAGCTCATGTACAATGTTCCAATGCACAAATGTCGATAAAAATTAACATAACTAAAAATCTAGTACATCTACTTATAACTAAATGCGTAGCTTGAGATGACCAGCCCCCACAAGCAGCACCTGTTCACAAGTATGACGTGAATGCCAGCCATTGACCTCCTCAACCATCATAGAGGGAAGTGGACAACCCGTCATCCAGACGCCGCCGCAAGCAAAGGCATTTTAGTGAGCCTGACAACTCAAGCCAGTCAAACAAAGATCAAAACTAATAAATATTAAGAATTGTAACATAAGTACAGTGTCCATGAGACTACTTACAATATTTATCTGGTAATACATTATTCCAAGTTTCTTTATCACATATATAATCACTAACTGTATAATAACCCTTTTTAAGTAATACAGATTTTACAGTCTCTTTAAATTTATCAAAGGGTAAATTTACAATACATGTAGGTAACTTATTATAAAAGCGTATACATTGCCCTAAAAATGATCCCTGGACTTTCTGTAAGCGGTGTGTAGGTACTACTATTTTATTTTTGTGCCTTGTGTTGACATTATGTACATCACACTTCTTTTGAAAAGAATTAATATTTTTATGTACAAGTAATAAATTTGCTAAAATATACTGCGAAGCCACTGTTAAAATTCCTATTTCTTTAAATTTTTCCTTCAAAGATGCTCTAGATCCTAAGTTATAGATTGATCTTACAGCCCTTTTCTGTAATATAAATATGGCTTCTATATCGGCAGCTTTGCCCCAAAGCAGGATGGCATACGACATAACGCTATGAAAGTAACTAAAATAAACTAAGCGTGCCGTGTCTACATCAGTGAATTGCTTTACTTTCCTAACTGCATATGCTGCTGAGCTGAGTTTCCCAGCTAGACTAGATATATGTGGGCCCCATTGAAGTTTATTATCGAGTGTTACACCTAGAAAAACTACTGACTCCACAATATCCAGTTCTTCACCATTGATCATAATTTTGGTCGGAACAGGTTTGA
Source organism: Watsonalla binaria (assembly GCA_929442735.1). Classification (NCBI taxonomy): domain Eukaryota; kingdom Metazoa; phylum Arthropoda; class Insecta; order Lepidoptera; family Drepanidae; genus Watsonalla; species Watsonalla binaria. The sequence goes on from OV838930.1 coordinate 5,366,383, forward strand.
CGTTAGGTAAAGTAAATTTTAAGCATTTTGTTTTTTTTGCGTTCAAAACTAAGTTATTTACAGTGAACCATTTCAATACTTTGTCAAGGGCACTGTTTACATCATCATAATCCGTTTTAGCTCTGTTAACTTCAAACAGGAGTGATGTATCATCAGCGAACAGTACAATATCACAAGTATTCTGAACAAAATGCGGTAAATCATTAATGTATATCAGAAACAGAAAAGGCCCTAATATTGATCCCTGCGGAACGCCCATTAGAACCGGGGACCCGGAAGACTTAACGCCATTTACCTCTACTTTCTGTACCCTCTGACTTAAATATGAATTAATTAAATCGAGTGCAGTACCTTTGACTCCATAGTGTTTTAATTTGAGCAATAATGTCTCATGATGTACGCAATCAAACGCTTTAGATAGGTCACAGAATACACCTATCATATCATGTGATTTCTCCCAAGCCCTATATACATGTCGAAGAAGTGCAACACCGGCATCAGTAGTCGACCGACCTTTGGTGAAGCCATACTGCTCATTGTGTAAAATCTTATTCATGTTGAAATGTAAAACTAACTGATTTAACATGATTTTCTCAAAAATTTTGCTAAGAGCAGGTAAAATTGAAATTGGTCTGTAGTTATTGGGATCATTAATATCACCAGCTTTAAACAATGGTATAACTTTACTGTATTTCATCAAATCGGGAAATTTACCTAATTTAATACAATTGTTAAAAATTTCAGCTAGACTTGGAGCTATTATATCTATTATATCTTGTAATACTTTTAGTGATATATCCCACAGGTCACCCGTTTTTTTTAAATTTAAACTTTTAAATGTCTTAATCACTTCTAATGGGGTAACGGAACAAAAACAAAAGCCGGCGTCGCATTCTGACACACTTGACTTAAGAAGAGATTCGGCGTCTGAAGAAGATGAATGCAAGGAACAAGTTGTAACTACAGGAATGTTAATAAAAAAGTTATTAAACGTTTCTGCAATTTGAATATTATCGCGGATTAGATTATTATTAATATTTAAGGCTATTCGAGTATTTAAAGTGTTAAAATTTAGAGTGTTAAAAGGTAACAGATACATTATCCACTTATTTCCTCACAAGATGACGCATTATTTAGAAAAAAACATTGTTTTATTATTATAATGCTCTGAAACTGATCTGACCAAGCCCTAGATTACAAGGGGTGGAAAGAGGGAAGGGAGGCCTTTGCCCAGCAGTGGGATACATCGAGCTTATAATAATAATGCTCTCCTCATTTGAGAACTGTCATTCTCATTAATAATATAGACTTGCCCCGGCAGTGTTGCCTGCGTGGCAGTTAGATCTACAAAATTCACTGACACCCATGATAGGCATATTGAGTATACATTTGAACTGTAATCAACGTGACAATCAAATTTATGGCTACTCACGAGTCATCTCAATTATAGATCTCCCGTTTTTAAGTGATGTAATTCTCTACTCTCTACAATACTCTAAGTAAAAGTGATCTTCTATAAGGAGAAGGTTCTGTCACAAACATGTAAAATAAGGTTGTAACTGTCTCAATCGAAGTACCATTATAAATAACATTGCACTCTAGCTCATGAATACAATACTTTACAATTACTTTTCATGTATTGTCTTTTAAAACATTAACCACGTTAGTTTCAACGAAGCCGCTGTTCACAATAATTAGACCAGGATTAACAATATTGACCTCGCAAGGATCACTAGCCGCAAATAAATAAAAAAGGTATCTCGCATGATGCGGCACAATACCAGATCAAACTGTTCCGCAACCAGCCTCTGTCATCTTTTTTTCGCTAACTAGTCTATCTATCTAGCTGGAGAGCGTCCTACAGTACGATATCACATAACTCTATTATGTCCCTTACTTCTAGTTCGAAATAAGAATATTGTTTTTAAGGTCGCCCCAGTTTCAATCTTGGACTACACCCTGATCTAAGAGGCTTAGGTCCATTAGTTAGTGCTGAAACGATTAGCCTCAAATATTCAAACTGCGCTTGGCCCATATTCACGGCTGGCACGTAACTATAGCTCATTTTATGAAGCACTGTATTTTATATGGAATAAAAAGTTTCTTACTTCACAAATATAAAAATCGACTCATTCGATATACTGAATCCGTTCGCGTGATTAAAAACGTGCCCACCAAAATGTTTTAAGCAAAGCATACCCTCAGTTAGATTTTTTTCTTGCTCCATAAGCCTATATTTAGGGTACGAGTTGAAAATCGGTTATAAATCGTGTGCTCCTATCATCTTTTTAACATGCTATCCCTTATTTGTATTCTTCCTCAGACCAATCATGTCAAACTATATTCTATTCACAAATGTCAGTATGGTGACTTCTAAACTTCGATTCCATTCAGTCTATAGTTCCGTCTTGCCTGAAAGTCACGTTGGCATCTAATTTGTCTTCAATAAAAGTATGTATTCCCAATGTTTCAATATCTTGTATATTCCTTTGTGATGTGAACAGAACTGGATGGCACTTCTAGTATAACAATGGCATTGAGCATGTGTGACGCTTATCATCAATTTTTTTTTCAGATAGGCAGACCAGACGTTTTGCAGTATCTGGACTATCTAGAACAATCAAATTATTGATTATGATATATATGTCAAATCAAAAAGGAAAAGCTTTACTCTGTTCACTGATCCTATCGATTTCACCATATTTTTTATAATTATGCAATATCTAGTACGTATAGTACGTGAAGATTTTGTTTTCAAAAATATAGCGTCGAGTTCAACAATTTTAGCAATCAAAGTTCAGGCTTGATTAAATATTACTTTAATTGGTTTACATATGGCCCAAACAACTTTAATACAATTTCGGAGCCAAATATAGATTAATATTATAATAGATTTAAAAAAAATATGACCGAGCAATATACATAGCATATAGGTATAGAAACTACGGTAGCTCACCAGTGTGAATCTTAACTTATTAGATTTCCAGTGAAATGCGAACAATATTCAGATAACATTGAAAATATGGTTTCATATGTAGTAGAGCCTTAAATCTTCCTGTAATCTTCTAAAATATTAAATAAGACTTCTGTACATGTATGTAAAGAATGTACAGAAGTCTTATACACTTTCGTTTCACCTCGTCTACCGCGGTTTTATCAAAAAAACATTGACCAATTCACTACCTTAATCTATGTCTGGTCGATATTCTGTTATCGTTCGGTAATTGATGTTATCTTTGGCGGATCTAACTCATGTAGGTTACATAACTAAATTCATTCATTCAGGTCATTTCATGTAGGTTACATAACTAAATTCATTCATTCATAGGGACAAGATAACTCTAAAGTGAGGATTCAGCTCTTTGGTACGGTTCTGCCAAGCGAATACAGCATGGGTTTCTTCAAACGGGTGTAAAGATTGTTTTACAGAATCTTCGGGTCGTGTTTTAGTTTTAGTTTTTATAGCCTACATAAACTACTTTGTCCTACTGGGCAATAGGCACTTCAGATAGGCCTAATGCTTGTTTGTCCCCTTAGTGGCATAGAAAAATTGGTGGTAGAAGTATTTACACTCTGTATATCCCGAAGAAGTCTAACTATTGAGATCGTGAAACTAGAATAATTCCAGATTTTAAACTACTTTACCCTGTACCGTCAGATAGGCCTAATGCTTGTTTGTCCCCTTAGTGGCATAGAAAAATTGGTGGACGAAGTATTTACACTCTGTATATCCCGAGGAAGACTAACTATTGAGATCGTGAAACTAGAATAATTCCAGATTTGAAACTGAGTATGTGTAAAATACTAATAGGTCACGTGACAACGTGATTTTATTCGGTATTCAGAAGAGGAAAGGTAAAGGGTATGAATTTCTACAACAAAGAGTTTTCTTGCGTGCATCTCCAACATTGGCACCTTCGAGAAATAGTGAATATTGTACTATAGGGACCATTTTTCCTTAATCTTCCCGAGATTCGTACGGGGAAGATGTAATATAATGTTACTATTATAAGATATTATTAGTTAAGCCTGCGAGATTCCAAATGGAATTTTTAGTTTATAAAAACAATCTTCTCTATGAATTTTTCATAAGTAAAGTCGCGGGAAATAGCAAGAGTAATATTATATTTTTTTACAACTGATATTGCAGAATTTATCGCTCTTATCGATGTTTTACTGTTTATAAAGTATCTTACTTCATGAATTGATTTTTACATACTTGCCCAGTTTATTCTTAGTCGTATCCTCATTGTAAAGTCACTCAACCACTCATATATATAAACTCAATAACTAAGAAACAAAGCAACTAATTACGAAAAAGTTAATCTTATTTAAACAATGCCTCCAAATGTAACCGATGTCCATGTTGAAGAAAACATTGAAGTTCCGGTAGGGTTGAAACCAACCCTTGAACCAGATTCAAATGGGAAAGGAAAAGAATTTGTCACAATTGTACAATCGGGTCTAAACTTCTTAGCTCAGACCCTCATTGCTGTGATCGTTGGTATTACTATTACATTTGCCTTCACAAGTGGGATAGCATCTTTCGAGAATAAGATTCACATTTTCCTGTGCGTCGTTGGGGTAAGTTTATTGCACAACTATAATATTTTATTATACTACCAATGTAGGAAACAAGCGTGCACTCGGCATGATGATAACTGGCTTCTGCAGCCTATGAACGTGACCAACACCAGAGTGTCACTCGCGCATTGCCTACCTTATTAAGAATTCAAACATTTAAGGGTCCCAGTAAAGATAAAACAGCACCTCCACCTACGGAGCAAGGCAGGGCAAAAAAAATGTCTAATAATTTGATATACCTGTGGAATTAAAAGCTTATCTACCCTTCTATCTTTGCCTAGTATCCAAGATTTTACTCTCTGGAAATAAGTGGTTTCCGAAAGGCCTTCCATTTTATTGGTTACGAAGCCAAGAATGGCTACGTACGACTTACAACAATCAAGTCATAGTTAGGCAATATTCTACTAGATCATCTCCAAAGTATTAAGTATTTAATGTTTTTAGTACATGCAATTGGAATAACAACTCCTATTCATTTATTCATAGCAATTTATAAAATAAGCATTATTACAGTATTGTCATTGTTAGAGGTTTTTTTTGTTTCATTGTTTGAGGAAGCCACTTAATTACAGTAATAGCATACCAGGAATGGATATAAAATAATTTGATATGTTTTGCACGTTTTCAAAGTATTTTGAACCCAATATACTCTGTGATATGCTACAGATTACCATTAAATGAAATATTTATTTCAGTACCAATTCCTGATGGCTCATGGTATTCTATCTCTGACGCCAGCTAACAGTTGGTCATCACAGTTCAAAATAGTGAACAAACGCCGTTTCCATTGGGTACTACAAATCGTGGGTTCAGTGATGGCTATCGCTGGTAGTTTCATCAGGATATCTATCAAAACCGTGCATTGGGACTCGCTACATGGACAGTTTGGTAATAATATATGTTTTAATCTTGGTCACTCCTAAGCCTAAGTATCTTCAACAACTGGTTTAACCAGACTGCCATTTTCTTTGTAAATGAGAAGCGAAATTTAGACCTTCGCACAACAGATTTTTAGATTAAAATAGGGTACCAAACAATGGTTTTCTGGTGGTAAAATGACGTTGACAATAACATCATCACCCACTCATCAGCCGTTATTTTGGTCCGATCTCCCTAGCATTATCCCATGTACTGTTATAGTATTTGATTCAACCCGATGCGGCTACCATCTGAACTTTGCAACCGCTCTCACGAGGAAATTCGGCCATTTCGGTTAAGTCAGTTGTCAGACTTTGTTAGGCCTTGGACTGAACTGCAACAATTGCCAAAGATCGGAGGCTCGGAGGTAATTATTGACTTAATGCTGATCGAATAATATACGCAATAGCAACTGTACCACGAACTCCACGTATACGTCACACATTAACGACAGCTTATCATACTATACATAATATAATCATATTTAATTGTCACTTATCAAATAATATCATTATCGATTTCAATTATTCTAACGTAAGCCTTTGCTCCGGATATCATTGTTATGATTGTGTCACTGCCGTAATTTTGTGTAATCAAACGACACGCGTATACTAAAATTATACCTTTCCTTGGATGTATCTAACGCAAGCGATGCAAGTTCGAATTCAAGCGAAGCCTGTACCAAGATGTTTTTCTTAAAACATATGTGCAGTGATTTCACACCACGTGCTTTTACGGTGGAGGAAAATATTTTGATGAAACCTGCATGTATCTGAGAAGTCATTCAAACACTTATATATAGTACCTGAGAAGGAGATAGGCTACCATCAGACCGACCATCTATCACGATAGCACTTAATCATCTTCGGTGAAAAGTCGGTGTTGTTATTACAACAACTCTACCTACCCTTGCGGAGAATACAGGTGTGAACATTTGTATGTATGTATTCTCATACTAATCTACTTTCCTTTTTGCAGCTCTTGTGGCAATGGTATTCACTGTTGCGAGTCTGGTCAACGGCTTAGCATCCTTATACGCCTACGAGTGTCGAAAGTTCCTGCCAATGAATTTCTCTAAGCTGACCCACATCTGTTTTGGTACAGTTGCCTTTCTGTCAGCCTCCGTGTCTCTAATCTACGGTTTCGACAAGAACGGTTTCAGAAACTGGGGTGGATTTGAAATGGCAATGGCCATGATCGGATTGACAGTAGTTCTAACATTCATAATTATTGTCAATCCGCTAATTAACTTCGCTACGAAGTTTATTTTTAGTATGAAAAAGTAATTTAAGTTTTAATTTAATTTCAATATAACTACTGGTAAATAAATGATTGAAGGGCTATCCAAAGTATATTTTTCTAGTCCTTTATTAGAAAATAAATATAGTTAAGACTGTGGAATATAGAATAGTATTTTTTTAACTCATATAATCTGTGCGTAATCTATTTCAATAATATAAATAAGAAAAAAATGGTCTTTGGTTACACCAACTTCGGTGCAGACACAGTGAAATATGTATATCTTTACATTTATCTAATCACACATATTACCTATATGTGATGCTCAATCGATATCGGTAATCCGTGCCTCGCTATTTGACGACACAAATTTATCTTTTTTAAGAGCTTACTTTGCAATAACTACGTTCAGTCAATTTTAGTAGCGTTTGAGTATCTTGAAAAGAAGTCTTGTCTTTAGTGCCATATTGTTCATAAAATTGTAAAAATGCCTCCAAATATTGTCGATATCCCTGATTATAATGAAGAGCATGATATGGGAAGACCTAAAGATAATGGACCAGCCCCACCAATGCCTCGACCTGGAGGAATGAATAACATTCAGATATTTCAATCAGCACTCAATTTACTATCGCACATACTAATTGGAGCAGTAGTTGGAGCGTGTATAATATTTTCATTCAGGAATGGAGTGCCACTAACTGCTACACCTCTTCATATTGTGCTATGTGTTATTGGTGTAAGTATCTCTTCTCATTTTTTTATTTCACTATCATTTATTTTTTTAACATTTTTGACATTTAATTTACATACTCCTTTCAGTATCATCTTCTTATGGCCGAAGCTATTTTAAGTCTGACGTCAGCTAACGGATGGTCATCCAACCTGAAATTTATCGAAAAACGACGTGCACATTGGATTTTACAAATTGCCGGTTCCGGTCTTGCCATTGCTGGTAGTTTTATTAAGATTTTGGATAAAACTATTCATTGGGACACTTTACATGGACAGTTTGGTGAGTGAATACAAAAAATATAGAGGTTATTCCTTTCTTTTGAATAAGTATTTCATTTAACTATATACATTTCGATGTTTCATATTATCATCCTAGACATATAAAATTCCCTTTATAAATACAAATTTATCATCAAGACAAAAAAAAACGTTCGTCTCGAAATGACCCAGATCTCTAGTCCTGAACTTAACTTCAGTACCTATGTCAGGGTAAACCTTTTTACTAACAGGTATTCTTTTCCAGGTCTCGTGGCATTGGTATTCACCTCGGTCAGTTTGTTCAACGGACTTGCTTCTCTCTGGGCCCATGAGCTTCGCAGGTTTCTGCCAGGAAATATTTCTAAGCTTACCCATATTTGTTTTGGCACTGTCGCGTTTAGTACTGCGACCATCGCCCTGTGCTATGGCTTTGATAAAGTTTTATTTAGAAACTGGGCTTCAAGTGCACTAGCTGATACCTTAATATCCTTCGTGGCTATACTTACTTTCATTATTATTGTCAATCCTCTTCTTACTTTCGCTAATAAGTTAAGAATTATCATTAAGAAGTAATTTCTTTTAATTATTTTGTTTTACGTATGTTAAGGTACTTTTTATAATTTATTGTGTTGAAAATTCGGCGAAAATTGTTTTATACATTTCCTAGTTAGTCTTAAGGCATGTAGTGTAAGCTAAGTCCTGACACTTCACTGCACTAGGTGATTTGATTTGATCTTGTAGTTACTAGTTAACAACATTTATTTTGTGTTTTTTTATCAGTTGATGTCATTGCAATGGAATGTTTAACTAAAATGTCACAAGTACCTCAAATTTCTGTTATCTAATCAGAAATGAACAATCTTAATAAAAAATGAATTTTAGTCAAATTTTGGCACTTTTCTTTCCGTTAGCATGTTGTTTAACAATAACTTATTTACACCATTAGAGCCATATTTCTAAATTAAGCTATTAATGTGGACAAAATTAATACATTGAATGGAAATAACAAAACACCAATTATTATAAGCTTAACTAATCAGCATGATATGAAATTATTATGCTCAAAGTCACCAGCATAGACACGTGGACATACTTACGCTTTAAAAGAAGTATATAGTTATGTTAGTGACTCATGCCAAAGCCACGATCGTAAGCTTGTTTAATTACCTACTAAGATAGCAAAAGTGCATTGATAATTTAATCAGTTGCGTCATTCGCATTCAAATAATTTAGTCTTAAACTTGGCTTTGCATTAAGAAACAGATTATAACCTACTAAGCCGAAATCTAATCTAAATAATCACTTAATGGAGATAAAGATACAGTATAATTTTTTTTCATTATTTTATTTAGATTGTGAACGCATGTATAAATATTCAAGGTGTAAAAAAACAAGATCATTATCTAAATGGCTCCAAAATGCGATGGTTTTTCCAAGTGTGAGTTCTGGACGGAGCTCATCAAGAAAGTTGTGGAGAGAATTTACTGATTTGGCAATGCGGGTTTGTTTTCCCAGCCGATGTTGATACGTATTTAGAATAACCACGTGATAGGCTATTCGTATGAACTGATGAATGATATACACATTATAGCTTTAAAGAACAGCTGATGATTGACTCGATATAGATAACATTTTTCTATCAAGTTAAGAAAACACGAGTATATTCAGTAAATTAATGTTTATGCAACAAAAGCTCTAAGAAATATTCAAACATGCGAACGAAAATAAAATAGCTTCTCTTCGAACGAACAAAGGTTCGAGAATAAACAATCGGCATGGGAGGTGTACAGAGAGCCATATAGGTGAATTCGATTGGTAACAGGTAAGCGATCACGTTGGATAACTACGAGCTGCGCTGCCTCCTATCTTTATGGCATCTAAACATATAAAGGAAACTTCGAGAAGAGTAATGGGTCTCGATACGCACATTCTGGAATAGAGTATTGTTGCCTTTGCTAATGTTTGAGATCTATGGCCATTCCTTTGATAAATGTGCCACCGAGCGCGGCGCTGTCGCACCTTTGACCGAATGCCTACTGTGACATTATTCGTATCCTATTGGCGTTCTGCGATGCCTATTCTACAATTCAATGGATGTGTTCAATTCTAGGCTCGAGTTAGAATCCTAACTTTATTTACTGAGAGATTATAACTATGAAATGTGCACGTATGAGCAATTTCGCCTTCCACCATTTTTTTTTTTAAATAACTTACTAAAAATTTGTCACATTCCGCAAAATTCGACATGAAGTCATTTTTAACATGAATCAACGAATTCATTATTTCATTAACACCCTGCAGTGTTATTCTGTAAGGTTGTATTCTGTAAGGCAGTATCCGTTATCGATACAAAATTTAACTTTATCATATATGTGTTATGTATCAATTCCCAGTGATTGAAACCGACGCTCGACGTCGAGTTCGATTCTGAAAAACGACGACGCTAGCAATATACGAGCCACTCGTAAACAGTCAGTGGAAAATCCTGGAGCAATACTTGGAACTAACTTCAATACTCGAAACTGGGTCTCTCTTATCTCTGATAGTTCTGATATACGAATGTAAGGCAATGATGTCACTTCTTTTAATAAGTAATTTGAATGTTTGTGAATGAAAATGCCATAATATGCCTAAAACTCCGAACTATGTGTTGGTCAGAGCACAATGGAGGATAAATGGAGGTGATATGCCACCTACCTATTTGTCTATACCGGAACGGGTCATCCTGCATTATGCTGGTGCACAATACGTGTGAGTGTGACACTAGCAGCAGTATCGGTGACGACCAGAATGTGCACCTGACTTTATATAAAGTGGTCGATGCCAAGAGCGCGCAGGGAAAATAATGGGGATACTGCGCAAGTTTTTATTCGCCTCGCTCCATACATATAAACAGAGACAGACTCATAAAGTGACTACTGCGCATTCAAGGTATCACTTGGTTCTTAGTCTCTACTAAAAAGAATGGTAAACATTAGTCGGATGTGTACCATTCAGCGCTGATCTTCTTTTGTCACATGTGCGTCAATATCACGTGTCTACTACCTATATAATGTCTAAAGGTCGGGGTGATGATCGTGGACACATATTACAGACTAGATGATTAGATAGGTCTAACTATCGGCTAGGTATGTAATCATAAGCAATGTATCAATGTGTTATCAAATTTACTAAGTCGAGTGGTTATCGTAAATTATTTTTTTGCCAGCTTTATCCCGTGACTGCACGCAAAGCTGCATGCAATGCAATTGAAATGGCTGTATGTCGTATTAGTGAAAGTGTTCTATTTTTCCTGTTAGTAGAGGATACCATAATAGCCACCGGGTAAGGCATTTTCAAAAAAAATTAATTACTTTATATCGTATGGATAAAAATCTAAGATAAAGGATTTTTTGGGAGAAATTCACAAACATTATTTTTAAATCAGGAATAAAAATCTTTGTAATCTTCCTCGAGACCACATGATTAATTAATAACCCATCTGCCGTGACTTTTTGACTCTGGAATAAGTCATAAAATAGTGTACACCTTTGTCCCTCTCACTAGTTTCAGGTGAAGAGCTGCGGTAACAAAATGGTTTGAGTAGTCACCTGCAAAGTAAGTGCACACTGTTCCAGTCCCACCAGACGGGGAGTTTAACGGTGAAGAAATACATTGGGAGGAAATTTGAATATCTTTGGGTTATTAATAACGGTTGCAGGGTCTGATGGACGGCGACAGACCAACCATCTGTTAGTTTAGCGGTATAGCAATTAATAGGTAACAGACAGACAGATAAGATTAATTTTATTACATATTGTTATAAATATGGACGCGACATAATATAATGCATAATACCAATACTGTTAAGATAGTGGATATCAATGATTAAATTTGACTATCGTAACAAATATAGTATTTAATCATTGTTATACTAACATTAATACCCCAAAAAATGTACTGATAAAAATAATGCTAACTAAATACTTTATTTTTGTACGAACCTACCTAAAAAAAAAACAAAAAATACTACAGTCTCACGGCTGTGCCCATAACACAAATATTTCAGAAATATACAATAAAGTGTTTGTAATCAAAATCATAAATTAATTTTATTGCTCACAAAGCATTAGTTTTAATATTATTTCGATTATTACTGCATCCACAGGAACAGAATATTTTTGGCGCTCTTACCCTAATCGTACAAAACTCTTACAAATTACGTGAAGCCCGAAGTCAGACTTACTAGAAAGAAATAAAAAGCAATTTGAAATTTAAAATATATTAACAAAATCTTCGATTTTAATATCAGTACATAATTTATATTAAATCCGTTTCATACAATTTATAAATGTAGTAGACATAATAAGCGTGGTGAAGAATATGATGAAGCTTGCAACAATGAACTTAGTAGCAGGTACGGTCCATGCCTTAAATGCCGGTGTCCACAATCCAAAGCCAAAGGATAATGAAGACATCACGAAGGCTAGCATACCGAAACTCATGTGGATAACTTTAGCTGTAGATTTTCGCTTTATTTGATAGAGTACTAATGGACCTGTCACCAAGCATAGTAATGCTAACACAGCTGTCATTAAGCCTGCAAAAACAATTATGCAAATCAAATCTCAGTGAATCTAACCATGAAACAATTACAGTACACCTTAAGAAATTTGTTCGAAATGCAAAACTGCCCATTATTTTCATAGAGTACCGTTGTGTTCTTGCTGTCTGTAAGATGGCCAGAGCTTTACGGAGAAAAATAAGAAATCTAGCAATAGTTGAACCTTCCGGCCATTATGTTAACAGAATGACACCATTATTCATAAAGACTAGGGATAATGGGAGAAGAAGCAGTAAGTTCTCTTAGTGTAGGTCGCGGTTATAGACTCCAAAAGACCTTCGACAGAAACTTGTTTTCCATCTTTGTAGCATAAATAAGCGCCCGTATGTTGTGTGGATAAACTATTTGCGCGAATAACGTCTCAAATAATACATACACGTGTAACTATAATATTATATCATAACAAGATAATATGTAAGAGATAACTCTTATCATAGCTTGGTGACGTAGATTCGGCGCACCTTGAACCATATCCATCCATCAAATGGATAAATTAAATTTACGTGTCTGTTTTTAATTCCAAATCAATGCATAAGGAAGTATATAAATATATGGTACCTACATAATAAAAAACTTTTTTTCTCTTTCTTTCTTTCTATTTGCTCGGGATAATCTCTGAAACGGGTGGCCCAAATTTTATGGGACTTACTAACAGAAAGCTGATGTTAAAAGGAATAACTTAAGCTATGTTTATCAATAAAAGTCAAAGCGCTTATAACCACGGGGTGCAACTAGTACCTAGTACCTACCCAATATGGTAAGATATTACCAACGTATTATTATACTACAACAAAAAAAACACCCTGTTTTTGTGCATTGATGACATATTATATACGGAATTTGATATTAAATTAATTGAATAGAACATAAATCAATCATCACATGATAGATGCATTTCTAATAAGATACGAGTGGAATCAGTGAGACCGGTCAGCACATCGCGCTACCACCTACTTTAAGCTTGTTTACCTATTGTGTGCAAAAAGCAGGGCAGAAAGCTTATTTGAAAAAAGGAACATTGAAATCATAAAAAATAAAGTGTACTATGTTGATCGGTATATATTTTCAATTAATATTTCAACCTCTGTAAATATGGCATCAAAACACAATGCAACATCTTGTGTATATTGGCCGATCATAAAAGATTATGCATGAAACTAAAAATATCACCTGTGACGCCGTGAACATTTCCAGAAACAGATTGCTTTATAATCGCGAGTACAGTACCAGTGCCAGCACTGATCAAGGCGCATATTTGCAGAAGCACATGTGATACTCTTCTATGTCCTAATCGCATCGGTGTAGACCAACCACTTCTGTATTTGAGACTAAGTATCGCTTCAGCACTGAAGAAACTGTACTAAAAATATTCACATAACTCGATAACACCATAATATCCATTAATATTCGTAATATAAACTCGCAATCGATTCTGGTACTGGTGCAGACGTCCATATAGGCTGCAGTAACCGTTTACCAACGAGTTTTGTTGTAACCTCAGTGGTGCAGAGAAAAGGCTTTATTTATTGGATCTAAAAACGTTGGATCAATGAAACATATATAATGTCTCTAGCATACGCCTTCACAGAAGGTTTCCAAAAGCAGAGGTGTAGTAGCATTGGGCGCTTTCACACTGGACGGTAACGGTAACGACACGATATCGTCGGACTAGTAGTTTGATACAATTATTACTGAACGCTTTCACACTGTGTCGTTGTAGTCAAGTATCGGCGGACGATATTGTGACGGTGGAAAAGCGCCCATTCACTTCTCACCGAAGATGACTAAGCGCCAACGTGTCTATCGCCGTCTAAGACACTATACAAAATTTCTTTGAATTTCTCTTCAGACAGGTTTCCTTACGACGTTTGCCTTTACCGTAAAGATCGTGGTATGAATATCACTGCAAAGTTCTTTGAAAAAACCGTTTGATTTAGAAATTACGTCGCAGGTGACTACTCAAATAAAACTGCTAATTGTGGAGATGGACTTCCACAGTTATTAGAAGCAGCATAAGGAACTTACACCCAAACAACACAGGATGGCGTGTTCATCACCAGTTTCCAAAGAATAGATCAGAGACGTCATTATACTTGCTCCAATCATCACATGGGCAAGCCCTATGCCAATAGCACACCATATAGTCCTACAATATTCATCCTTGCGTTCAATAATCACTACTTTAAATGGAGGAACCGTCAATTGTAATTTAGATGTTACCCCACCCAAAGACAATTGCTTCTGTTTTAACATTCTATGTCAGTTTTATATGGTTGCGGCTGGTTGTATTAATTCATTAATGGTTTAGCTTTGGTCACATTTCAACAGTTTCTGTGAAATCTATCATTAACTGAAGATGGAATTTCTGACGTAGCAGATCCGTCATAACAAGGCCGCGAGCCCATAGATAAAGAAACATTTTCATAAATGCCATAAATAACTTATGTAATACACTATACAATATTATGTAAAGACAAAGCCGAATATTTTGTATTATTTTTCTGTAAGATGGGAAATTTAAAATCATAATCCCGTAAAGCTTATTTTTTCTGAAGGAGAACATCCAATATATTTAGATATATCAGGACATCATGTAAAGGCTGGAAAACGAAGCCTCTGTCAAACGATTCTTTAAGCCTTTGCTATTTCAACTCTGTTCTATTTCTGGTGTAAATAAACCTTAATAATGAAAAATCAAAGCATACATTCACAGATAATTTTATTTCATAAAACAATCACTCGCGACTTTTAAACATATGTACAAGGGCCTCGATGAATATTACTGTTGAGTAGTATATAGTAAATATAAGTAAAATTGTTCTTAGCTCCATAATGTTGAACGCTGTTTCAAAGAATGGTCTCAATAGGCCGAGGACAAAACATACAGATGCCAGGAAAAAAGATGACACTCCGCACGCAGTATGGAAAAATCTAATGGGTCCTTTGATCATCCAGTCCTTCTTTAACAAATACAAGCAAAGACCGGATATAATACATGTACATGCTAACATGCCCGCTCCCAATCCTGAAATGAAAAAATATTATAAGCACTGTTGCCAAATGTACTTGTCTGCGTCTACCGCCATGCCTAATACTAGACGAGTGTTTCATCGGATACATTTTTGCGTAGATTATCTTCATTCAACGCCTATATCTAGAGTGAAGTTATTGTATTGTACTCTACTAAGTACTTCGTTTCAATACATTTGAAGTGGCTTCTTCAGAGATAGATAAAGTGATGAGAGGGATGAAGAAGAAATAGGTACCCTGCATTTTATTTTCGACATACTTGCGTATCTTACCCACAATAGCGTGTATTGTAAAGTCAGTCGCCAGAATTGTCTCAATCTTCAAATCTTTTCCAATCACGACCGCACAGAATGTTCCAGCGAGAGCACACCCAGTTCCAAAAATATTTAATATCATATGTTGGTTAACTTTATCATTGTAATTCAAATTTGCTGCAGCACCATTCAATGGACTCAACATCAATATTCCTGACGGTATACATAGTTGATACTGAAAATGTAAATGAACTAGAAATACAAAACGTTTTTGTAAGATCGTGCATGACTAAATGTCAACTTTATATCATACGTGTATATTTGAGAACTATCTGAAATCAAATGTTTTGTAACCATTTTGTGCTAGGTTATTTGGTAAATGCCTCACTCACCAAACAAGATTCAAATATACTGCTTCCAATGCAGGCGAAGCTCAAAGGACTCTGCTACGGCTCTTCAATCATTATTTCATACCAAAAGAAATAGTATATAGAAAATCTTACCCCAACAGTGCAAACAAAAATATGGTAATTCATTGGAAACCTAAGTTTGAACAGTAATGTTGATAGTAATACGGACACTACTACGAAAGCCATGAACATATTTGCCAATGCCACGAAAGCCGAACCCCATGCCGTTCTCGTGTAGGCGCCTTTAGGAGGTTCGACAAACACTATCTTCACGGGACCCACAAATTCATGGATTGGACCCTTCACACATTCAAGGTTACAAGCCCTATCTGCAACGCTTTGAGCCATTGTACTTTTAATTTAGCTTGCCCTTAATGAACTTTGAAAATTCATAGAAAAGGATCACATTAAAATGATGCCGAAAATCATCCAAACATTTTGACTTTGCCATCAAACTGAAAGAAGGAAGAAAAGACTATGGAACCATAAACAATTCAATTTTTTTTTTTTATTGTACTTCTTGATATAGACCAAGAGCTTCATCCGACCGAAATTCGAAACAGCGTTGAATTAAATGAAAGATCTAATATAATACTTTTGTACAGACTTATATGTATACTGTGAAAGATTAGGGTGACTGTGTGTGTGTGTATGTGTGAACATCCGCAGAGTGTTGAAGAGCAGAATAAACGAAAGCAATACTTTGTAGGTTTGTTTCAATACACAAAAGCCCAAAAGAGCAACAGATTGAGTTTGTTCATCCCAATTCCGTTACAAGAGCGTGAAAAATCTCGCCAGCAGACTGTACACTGTATGTACTTTACATATCACGCGATCCCCTGTCGGCGATGTCACGCGGAAAGGCAAACTTCATCAAAAATAGCACACTTACTAAAAATGGCGTATATATTCCAATTTCCCTGTGGATCTAAAAACACACCTTCATATAAAATACAAAGTTCCTCAGGTGAGAAAGCATATAAAGGTTCTAAATTTACAAATTGCTCCCTCACAGACCGTAAAGTGTATTACTATCCATTCACTATTATTGTTAAGTGTACGAAAGGTTCGCGATAATTTGGCAGTTATCGTGAAAATATATGCGGAAGTGTTTTTTTATTCGAAAGTTAATTTTGACTTTGGGAAATGTTACTGAATGAAGTAAAAAACTTCCATGTCAAATTATATTACCGGGTTCGGAATTCAAGACTACTCGTGCTATAAAACTATATCGATAAAAAAAAAGTGTATGTTTGCTATTCCAAATCAACAGATTATAAGTAAATACAGAAAAAAATAAATTTTTATTCCCTGTCGTCTGTCTGTTTGCTCCGACGTATCTCTGACAGACAACTAATGTAACTTAACTACTTTTAATTAAAAAAGGTTTGCGAGAAATAAAGTGAAAGTCTATAAAAGCCCATGAAATTCTACGCGGGTGAAACCGCGAGATAGAGGTAGTTTAAAATTGGTGTTCTTAATATGTAAATATATCATCATCGCCCTGGCCTTATCCCATACATTGTTGGGATCGGCACTTGATTCAACCCGATGTGGCTGATCACCTGATTTTTATACGCAGCGTCTGCCATCTGACCTTCGCAACCCCCTTAACGAGAAAAATCTTTGATCTGGGTTAAACCAGTTGTCAGACTATTTTAGGCCTCCGACCGACCTGTAACGACTGCCAAAGAAGATAAATTGGCAACCAGGACCGACGGCTTAACGTGATCTCCGCGGCACGGAGGGAACTCGAGCGGTCACCCATCCAATTACTGGCTAGGCTTAGGGTTGCTTAACTTCGCTGATCGAATGATATGCGCAATAGCAACTTTGCCACGAGCTCCTCAATAATATGTAAATATATATTTTTTTACAATTATATCAGAGAATTGCAAGCTACTTATTATCTCAATATATCAGTTGTTTGTATAATGTGATTATCGCCCCCTTAACAACCCTAAGATATTCAGTTTTATTACAATAACGTTTTTTTATATTTATATATGTCAAAAAAACAAACTCGTGTTCCCTTTACAATAAAAGGTAATGGTGGTAGGCGAAGCTCAGTATCGTTTTGTCGGAGACCGTCTGAATCTCGGAGGGAAAGTAATTTACTCGAGGATTATGGCTTCATCCCCGAAAGGGCATTAAAAACAAGGTTGTGGTGGTCATTGGTCGGACTATGTTTCGTTGTTTAATTAAATGTTATTGTCATTTACACCGTATTCGTAGAGTCTTATTCCAAAAGTCAAAAGAACCTAAATACTCAATTTGTTTGCCTTACAACGTAAGCCACTGAGGTGCTATTTAGTGATAATATAATTCGATTCTGAATGACAAGTAGGTAATTGGATATGATAAAAATAGTACTCTCAAAACTTGTATATTCATTGATAACGCACAGGTATTAATTACAAATTAAAATTACTTGAACTTGAATTAAATGAAAACACTCGTGTTTTATTTATTGGCCTTTTATTCAAAAATGTCTTGCTAGTGTAACGACCAGAATATGTAAAGTTTTGAATAAATTTTACAGTTTCAGTTGGAAAATATACCGATAAATAATTAATTGAAAAATATCGTTTATTTCGCAAAACGCATCATGTCAAACTAATAAACAATTGAATAATATAACTCGTATAAATACGGTTTAAAACGTATTGGTGCACCGATGAAATCAATTACAAAAACTGTACCATAAAATACGTACCGAAGATATTAATTCGATTGGTGAGGCAATTACGTGCAGTCACGATGGCAAGTGATTCATGCGGTTCATTGCGGGATAAATCATGAGGGAGACGTGTGAATTTACATAGCCTAAGAATGTCCACAATATACATGCTAATAACAGTTATTTATTAAACGCGTGTTAAAAAGGACCAGAATGCATCGATCGTATAGTTGGTCACAGAACACTGCAGCTCCTACTGAACCTAAATCAGTAGATAGTAACACCCTGGTAATATTGTTCAGGGGTCCAACTAATCTTTTAAGCAGAGTGTATTAAGAACTTCAGCTAAACGTTCCATTTTTTTACTAAGAATTATCAAGTTTGTGCTTATTGAAATGGTCGCAATAAATTGAATATGCATTACACAGATGATTCAAGAAAACTATTGTCAGGTCAGATAATGGAGAGGAAAATCAATGAACAAAAAAAAATAAAAAGTGAAATAAAAACTTGCATATAACTTTAATGTCAAATACATTTATTATTTTCTACTTTGTAAGGGATTTTTGTGTCGGGATATTTTTATTTATTTATTTCATATAATTAATAAAAAGTTTATAATAATGTGGAACCGAAAAACATGGAGAATTGAGAAAAAACTAAAAAAATTGTCGGGAAGATTTTGCAACACGGATACTTATGAAACAATATAATATACATACAGTACCATCAGCAGCAGCTAAAATATGCATAGGTATTTAAATATATATAACTCAAAGGTGACTGACTGACATAATGATCTATCAACGCACAGCCCAAACCACTGGATGGATCGGGCTGAAATTTGGCATGCAGGTAGATATTATGACGTAGGCAGGATTTTGATATAATTCTACCCTCAAGGGGGTAAAATAGGGGACGAAAGTATGTATGTTTGTAACGATTGGCTCAAAAAACTCTGCACTGATTTTACATTACTGATTGGTACATTATCACTGATTAATATAGACTATATATAATCCCGGTAATCCCACGGGAACAAGAATAACAGGGGTGAAACCACGTGACGCCCGATAGTAGGTATTATAAAGAGAATAAAATTTAAATTTTGTATGGAACCAATAAAATTAAAAACTACAAGACCGATTCCAAACAATATTTCACTGTTTGAAAGCTAAATTTTCAGCTAAGACCAAAGGTTATATTGTTACCAGAGATTGATGAGAGATCCGTAATAACACGCAGGCAAAGCCGTAGGCGGAAGCTAGTATGGCATCTATCTAATTGATCTAATTGAAAGTGAACTTAGCGAGGAACCCCAACTTCTGACAATTTATCACACGTATACTTATACGTTGTTTGCTTGGAAATGGGTGAAAACTTTCCCACAAACGGGATTCAACAACAACACCATAAAGAAAAATGTAAATGTATGAACCCCCCGCATTAGACGAATCGCTTAAAAGCATTGTCTTGTTTTCGCAACAAAATGAGATGTTTGGATCTCCGTCTTCGAAGATAATATCTTCAAGTTGTTGAACTTTCGCTCCCATATGTATTCCGCGGTTGATGTTATTAATCATACTTATCTTAATTTTAGGAAATCCTGTTGATAGCCCTGTCAAATATATAATTTAAGTAGGTACTTCTTCGTTGGTAGTGGCCTTTTGTGGAGCAGGCTGGGGCTTTGCTTGCTCAGAGAATCAGCATTGCTATTTAGCGTGGCAAAGTTGCCAGCCTTCTTGACAGAAACCCAAGAGATACCGATTTGGTTGGAATGTTTATTTTGTACTGCTTATTTAATATTTTAATATTCGGAAACGAAAGTGATGTGAAAAAAAAGATCCAGTTCTAAACTAATTTATAAAACCACCCATAGCCCCGAAATTTAAATTTATATAAATCTTTACTATGACACAATTGGATGCAGATAAGCAATAATGTGTCAACCCGCATAAACTTGGTTTTGAGAAAATGGCGTCTTAAGATCATTGTATACGTGATTTAAGATTTGTTTTATGACATAAATCCATTTTTTACGTACTTTTATGTTTCAGATGACTTGAAACACTTTTTTAGAATGTTAAATCCGTGATGCACTATCAAAATATATCAAAACCTTTGAATTTGACTTTTTGTGGGTTGACACATTATTGCTTATCAGCATCCAATTATAAGAGTGAAAATTTTACTGCGAGCCCAAAGATGCAATTCAACTTATGTTCGATAGCTCGCAGCATCAACCCTACAGGTCAGGTCAGTGTCAGACTAAGTACTGTATACATCTTTGGACTTTAGTACTATTAAGAAGGTAGTTACGTAGGGGAGTGTGGAGATAAGTAATTATTACGTAGGTAAGTAGGAAAAACTGGTAAATGTAATTTTGTTCCAATCCAGAGGTAACACTACACCGAGGCGTCAGATAAGCCTTCGTTGCCATAAATCGCCTGCTGTGTTTCAACAATAATTGCTTCCATAAACTTCACGCTTGACATGCAAAAAGTAATAAAATTCCAGCGTCGCACAACTTTAGAGCTCTATATAGTTGTCCAAACTGCATATAAACCACGTGATCGCACGACTATAGTTACATTGTCGGCAGCTGATTTGTGCAATGTTGCGCTTTATTGTCATTGCGGACGATAAATATTCTACCTCAGAGCAGTTCTCGTATTTCCTATAAATAAAATATTAGTTTAAACAACAGCTTGTGTTAAGGAACGCTGTGTTGTCTCTAAAACGAATGTAAGTAAGAGATATTTTTTCCTGTTTTTGTAACATTTCATAGATGCTTCGCTCATATTGACCGCAGCTTCATGTTAAAAACGTTATAAAGCCCTCCTCGGTGAATGAACTATCCATCCAACACACAAATAATTTTCAATTCAAACCAGTTGTTCATGAGATAAGCGCGTTCAACCAAACAATAAAACTCTTCAGCTTTAAAACATTGATATATAACTACTTTTTTTTCTACAACCAACCTATTTATGACTTATCTTTTGAGTCGACAAAAAAAGTACCTTCCGAAGTGCAGAACACATGCACTAAACAGCGACATTAACAAACAATTTGTATATGAAAAGCACTTCAAAGCTCGTTTTTCATAAAAAGCCAACGCTCGCCTCCAATTTGCGTACATTTTTGTTTTCACTTCCAAAGCGGTTTTTGTTTCATTAAGTCTAGGCTTGAGAATATAGGTCCTAGGCCATTGTTGCCAGTCGCATTGTGGTATTCATGGCTAGTGTCGGCCAACCAACGAGTAATTTTCTCATTCATCATTATGCGGTTATTATTCTCATTGTCTCGACACATACATATTGTCTTATTAACGCTCTAATGCGTCAGAATGCTGCCATTTAAAAGTTGTATGTATATTCATACATTTTAGCTGAATGTATGGACGTGGTGTTGGTCCTTAATTAGAAACTTTTGTCTTAATCCAAGTAGATAGGTTTTTTAATTAATACAATTTTGGATGCAGAACATGATAATTGGGGGATTTATTGAATTTTATGATTTTTTCCGAAAGACATATGTACAAGCCAAGTATGTAGGTTTGAGTAGTAGTGTATAACAATGCCGATAGATGGGGCTAATTATATTGTGAATCACGCTGTAGAGATTCTCTACGGTAAACATATATACTAAGACTCGCTGTTTAATAAAAAAACTTTCATCTCTTTGGTACATCGTATTTTATTTGATCCCAAGTACCTACTCGAAGGCCAGACCACTGAGTTTGTTCAACATATTCAAATATTCTTTTTTTAAATAGTCCCAATGATCACGTTTCACAGAAAACGGAAATATGTTACGTGTCCTTTGTAAGTCCATACATATATATATATTGTACGTGGAATCAAAAATGTGCACTGACGTATGGACACCTCTCCATTTGTCAACTAAAGGATATGACAAAGGTGACTCAATTCATTCTGACAATAGATAGGCATAGTTTGGCACCTGACAGGTATATAGATGAGCATTGGGAGAGGGAATTTTTCCGCTTATTATTTTTAACAGTTATTTCCCCCTTGACCCGGTCTATCGTTAGCGGGCCCGGAGCGACCCTCAGGTGCCATCCTTCATTAATCTTACTCCCTACGCGCGGAACTCGAAGAATCTTAATTTGAAGTTTCGACGCTCCTCTTTATCAGAACTATGCGAAAAGAATTCTCCGGAATTCAGATAGGTATTCATTAAAACGAGATAAAGGAACAAGCGCGAGTTTTTCACTGTTCTAAATATTCTCTTTGAATTTGAGTTTCGCTGTTTGTGATAACAAATTGTTAAGTAAATTTTAAACGAATTTATTAGGTAAGTATGTTTTGTATTCTGAAGATTTGCTTCTATATTTTACATTTTGAACAGAATATTGGCAGGTACTTTACGTACTTTTTATAACGTTGTCATGTTTTTCTCAGAAGAAATGAATTGCATGAACTAGAATTAAATTAAATCACCTTATTTATTATTAAAACAGGTAAAAAAACGTCTGCATACATTACACGACATCGTTCAAGACGGTGTCTGAAGTACCTACAGGAATATTGACTGAAATCTGGATAGGGAATGCTGTAAGTAGAATGTTTGAATCGTCGCTATGATAGTCGCTGTTCTGTGATTGCTTTGGGAATTCTAGTATCCATATTCTGACTCAATCAATTCTAGCAAGTACCTAAGTACTTAAGTATTAAGCCCAAGTAACTGAAATGTTCAGCGAAAGTGTGTAGCTTTAATTAGCTATCTGTAGCAAAGCAATTGTGGATACATCTTTAGTTCGCTACATTAAGACGCCGTCTGAAGGTGCTTGAGCGTGTCTGAGGGCCTAACTTTGACCGGTGCAGGCAACCAGTGGCGTCTTAATGAAGTTTTGAAGTTACTCCACTTTCAATGCCTGGCACATTTCGAAACTTATCTCAATGCAATAAGACTGAAGATCCCTTGGCAAATTTTCAATGAGTTGTTAAATTTGTGGTCAGTGTAGAGTTGTAGTCGAGGTTAGAGTTCCAACATTGGCTTGGTGGCAAGAGACTTACTTATGTACACGTATATCATGTTGAAAGCCTTGAAATACATCGTCTCTAATGAATAATGCACTGATGAAGCTAGCACTTAAATTGTTACGCTAACCGAATCTAAAGCATAATGGGGGCAATATCGTTAAAATTTTATTAGTTCCACTTATAGTAATGTGATATTTATGACGTAACAGAGAAGGCCCTAAGTTTATTGTTTCATGCTTGAAGAGCGACGATGAATAAAGTCGACAATTTATGCTGTAAACTGAACGTAACCGTAAACTCGAATAACAGTCGCACAAATCTTCAACGTTATTCTGTTGTTTCACGTAAATACCACCTATATCCTGAATTAGTATTTCCTATATCGATAAATAATATGTCAGCTTTGAAGAAAAGTTTATGAGTTAGGCATGTGACCAAATTCGAATCCCTGCGGTATCCCTGTACCAATGAGTTTTCCTTTAAATTTATCTGCAGTAATTTCACACCACGAGCTTTACGGTGAAGGCTGCATACTTATGTATAAGAAGTTATTCAATGACGTCTGTTAAGTGCCTTAGACGGTGATATACTCACCATCTGTCACGCTGGCACTTAATCATCAAGTGGAACCTATTACCACACCTCTGTCTGTCTATCTCTGTTTGTATTACCAAATTACTATCATATTTATCAAGTTTGTTGTAATTGATTTACTTGTTTTAACTCTAGAGAATGATGTACATAGATAATACTAAAATTCTCCCTGCAATTCCCCTGGTCATGAAACAATTTTAGAGTCAGTAAATGCCCAGAAAAAGACCGACGTTATTAAAATAAATAACTTTTTCCGTCCAACAGATTCGTGGAAAATAAGCTATGTATATCCCAGTGTCTGCACTGTACACTGCGTCTGTGTTATGATAAAAGGGCAAATACATTTGACTAATTAGACTCGGTATTGAATTTTTCATAATTTTAAAGGACCCTTAAAAAAGTTCCATCACCAAATAGGTGAGATACAGTGATTTGCAAGAATTCTAACCCAAAAAGGCAAGTGTATTCAGTAGGAGGCTGAAATCGATTGGGGTCAATGTCAGTGCCATCCATCATTGACCGGATGCTATGTAAAAACTGAGCGTATGGATCGCCTCGTAGCCTCAGCGATATATCATTCGGCCACTCGTCAGGTTTATAGCGGTGGCGTAGCTTACGGGCTGGAGCGGGCTTGCAGATAAAAGCTTCTTTCGCACTTTTTTACAATGTTTCTTTAACGTGCAATGTATCTTGTAAATTAATTTAAAATCAGCTCTCTAATCGATTGAGCTGAAATTTGGTAAATACGTTTATTTTGGAGCACAATGCCTACTTAGTTTCGTGACGTCTTCCTAAATCTAATATGGCGCATCATCCAAAATGGCGGACTAGTCTTTTTGTCTATACCACTGCACTACAGTGAGACTATCAAATGAAAGGGCTTGCTAAGGAGAACACGAAATTTAGATTTTTCTATTGAATTTATACGCCATTGTCATAAAAGATTATTTTTATTAAATATTTTATACAAGTTTATATCGAGTTCTGTTGAAGTTTTTTTCTTTGATTGTGGGTATGCAGTTAAAAAACACGTCCCTTACATCAGTCCTTTTTTACTCGATCTGTCGTAATTTTGAGACAAAAATAGCTAAGAATCAGTTTGTTTCGCAGTTCCACCTTGACTTCACATTGCCTTCTCAACGCCATTGGGTTTTTTCACACACCTGCCCGACGTAAGTTACTATTTTCACAAATAATAAAATACAGAAAGTAATGGCGAGTCCATGAGTTTTTACTGCGCTCAGGCTGAGGCAAGTGTTAAAAATAAATAGCATATGAAATATTCACGTCGGATTGCTTCCTCGTTACCTCCCTACGGAGATTGAAGTCTATTTGCTGTACAATCAAAATTGATAATGCATTAGAACATTCCGAAGCTCATGAAAAATGTAAACTACCCTGTCAAAAGAAACCTTTTCTTTTCTTATTTTACTGCGATACTTTTATGAATGATTAAAACTGAGACCGTCGAAATAGTAGTATTATGGTTTGCATTCTTAGATGATAAAAGAATAAATCCCTAACTATTTTTTTTTCATTTATCGGATTTATATCGTTCATATATCCTCCCGCTTCCCTTGAAAGATCCAAAGGCGTAGACTGAGGTGATACTATACCATTTTACATCGAAGATGTTCAAGCACCAATGAGACAGATGGTGAGTCCATTGCCGTCACACGTATCTCATTGAATTTGTCTTCAGGCAATGATGATTCCTACATTATGTTTTCCTTCACCTTAAAGCTCGTGGTAAATTATTACTGCGCTCCAATTTTTGAATAAATTCTTAATGTGATGGCATTTGAACTAGCGACTATTCGAACCACTACACATAAAATAATGCCTTTATAAGGTTACCCGGTCTGAGGCCCTCGCCGACAAACCCACAACATAGTAATAATATTCATTGTGCGTGATTAACATAGCAAATGCTCACGCATTGTCGCGGGGGGTTAAGCAGCACAAACGGACAAATGAGATTAGCATCTTAATTCCTTGATGGATGCTAAACCCCCCACCCTAAGCTGTAACTCTATGCATAGCCAAGTTATAATGGAACCTTTGAATATAAATTAATATTACTAGAATGTATGAATACTTTAATTAACATTATAAATCATTTTTACGTTAGTAAACGTACCTTTAAAACTACAAAAATCGTCAGCATATCACCTAGGTTTGGTAGACAAGTATTCTAACTCGTCTAAGCTTATTTTCCTATCTGTATTTTAAACTTTCAAAGAGCTAAACTAAAAGCTGGCTTACTAATGCACTCAAACAAGTAAATAATTAACGTAAGTATTTCAAAATTTATATTGCGTTAAACTGTCTCGTAAATTGAAAAATAAGGCAAGAAAATGCAATTAATAGTTTCTTAATAAGCCGACAATAAAATATGTATTTATAAATGGCCTTCGAGCGATATTTTATTATTTATTTAGTGTAGAGTGCGGCGGGCGTCAAAACCGGCGCGCGGTTAATATTTCACATTGCCGACGTTAAGTCGACGTAGATTTATGGAGCGGCGATAGCCTCTGTTCTACAATTAACTAGCTCCGAAACCAGGCATCACCCATCTTCAGCTATCTGGAGCGAAATTCATAAATGCTTAATGTACCCTTGAGAATATATTTGGCCCATATAGCACTAAGTTCATAAGAGAAATTATTTGTGAAGAAATTTAACGTTGTACACGGCCGATAAACTGAATAGGTAGGTTCGCGTACGATGTTCTTTGATAGTAAGTCTTTGAACACAGACATTTTTATCTACACATGTGACTTATCAAAACTAGTGTTAAAATTATAAAATATTAATAGCTAAATGGTTTTTACTTAGGTTTCTATATATAGCAGGTAATGTTCGACACCATTCATCCAATCTCAAAAATATTTCTCCGATATTGAGAATCTCCGATAGGGTTCAGGGCAGACATAGATATGAAATATAGGCTATTTACTCATATGTAACTAACATATATGCCTATTACCATCAACCGTACACAAATCCAGACTCCGGGCTGTTAATGGGAAATTGTGTAAAAACACCATTGTGTTCGGACAAAGGTCCGAACCCACGACCTAGTGTTCTGCAGTAGCGCTTGCGAGCACTAGACTAACGAAGCAGACTCTATATAAGTTATTACAAGGTTTTTATTAACGTGAAATGGATGTTTGTGAGGGTGGAATCTGGCAACTGAGCTTTGAATCTTTGACCAATTCAACTGAAATTTAGTATACAGACTTATTGGAATGTCAGTACTTCTATCTGTGTTATTTACCGTATTACTATATAGATGACGGCAGTTACAATAATTTCCGTAGTAACAAATTTTCTGAAATATAGGTACATAAACGTACTTTTTTTTACATATAAATTAATCACGTAATGACTATAACTATATCGACGATTATTTTATTACGTTTTGCTATTGAGTTCTGACGATAACTTTTTAACCCCAGTCGACGTGGGGTGAATAACTCGCGTTGACAGTTGTAAAGGGTTCGGAAACTTTCCACCCCTAACGCTTATTGACCTCTTACCCTACGAGAAAATGCATTCTCCAACGTCGGCTGGATATAAAGCCATATCTTTGACAGGAAGATGGAAATTCCTATGGAAATCGACGAAATAGCGTTTGAAAAATAATGTTTTTGATCTGGGGGAGTTGAAGTGTTTGCATGAATCGCCTTATCTTCACCACTCTTGCACGCAGTAATCGAAAGTTGTCACTCTCGATTATTTATGTTATTATTTATTTTCTTCTGAGCCTTTTACTCTCCCCTTCGAGTTTTCTTTTTGCGAAGTTTTTGTTATTTTTGTCATCGTTATTGTAAAGAGTTATAAATCTTGAAGCCGTGTTGTTATTTTTGCAACAAATCTCCAACCCTTCAGCACCCGAGAAACAAAACTTATATCGTATGTTTTTATATAAACCATGATTCTTGGAGCAGGAAAATTTCAACTCGAAACGGGCCTTTGAAAACTTTTCACACACGAATGTTTCAAATTCTGTCGCAGAGATATGCTCTATACAGCTGTATCGCTCTTACCATTAGCATAGCAACATGCTGCTTATATGTGTGTGGGTTCTAGTAATATAATACTCTGGGTAGAATTGTGAGGTATACAAATTACTCTAGTGCAACAGTGAGTGAATGCGGCCTCTTGACCTATTTCGGGTGTCCCATCTCCAGTCACCGTGAATTCCAACACGACGGCTTGCACTGAGATACCTAACAACCGGGTAGTGGGTCGCTACGAGAAACTTTGTGTAATTGTACACAAGCCCAAATAACAGGCCACACGTAGTATAAGATGCACATGTTGGCTATGACTCTTGGCAACCACGCTCTTAAGGCATATATCCATTATTTATTATTAGTAATAATTACCCATTGTAATATTTACTTATATATGACTATGTGTGTTGACTGTACTTATGTTCTGTGGCAAAATAAATATTATTATTATTATTATTATTATATATATTAGGCTACCAAAGAGATTGATTTTTTCAAACATTGTTGGAATCATAACAATTTCGATTCACGGTGTCGAATTTGTATAATGAACTGGTAATAGGGATATATTTATACAAGTATACAATGACTCAAAGTAAGAATGGCATTAACGTATAGCCAACACTACTGGAAGTCATAACATAGTTAATATATGCCTCTTAAATCGGTGTATTAGTTAGTATCTATCACAATCAAAACTATGGTCGTTTTGTTAGTATCGTTTGATGATACATAGCAACATAAATGTACTTAAAACGTTCTGCATAAAGCGATCATCGCTGGCCTCAGGTGTCTTAGGTATCAATTCAGTGATAAATCTTTATTGTTCTAATGTCAATCATAAAATGTAGCAAAACTTATACATTGGCATATAGTTAACTTCAAATTTCTTCAAAATTTCCATTATCGTTAAAAAAAATCATGTATCATAAGAAACGCGCTCACCGAATCCAGAGATTCTCAACCGGTTGTAAAGCAAGAAAACCTGACATAAGTACTACAAAGGCAACATACAAAACAGGAACATCTATTTTCCACTAATATTATACATAGTAGAACATGCCCAAACTGCACATTATAGAAAATTAACAGATTCAGATCTAAATCTGTTGTGAAGAGCATAACAAGGACAGTGAAAAGGTTGGGAAAGGATACTGTAGTGTAATATCCGCAGTTACTTTTAGCTGCATGCACATCTAATATGATACAACCAAAACTGCGCGTAGGCTTTATTCTGTATTCCACTATGTAGGTCACAGTTGTACAAAACAGATAACGTCTACATATTGAATCTGCCTCACGTCAATATCGGTTCTAGTGAATGAAATAAAATCTATTCCAACTGAAGTCTATTTCAGTAATATGTACAATAGATTAGAATAAATACCTATATAAGCCGTGGTGGCCTTCGGGTTTGAGCAGTCGCCTGCTACGCAAGCGACGCAAGTTCGAATCCCAGCGGCGTCAGTACCTATGAGTTTTTCTAAAAACTTATGTCCAATGATTTCACACCGCATGCTTTATGGTATAGGAAAACATTGTGAGGAAAACTGCATGTCTGAGAAGTAATTCAAAGACGTATGTGTAGCGCCTGAGATGTTCTGTCACGTTGGCAGTTAATCATATTTGGTGAAATGTGGGTGTTGTTCTTACAACACCTTTGCTTATCCCTTCGGGGATGGAGTGAGCATATTTATTTTATTTATTTACGTTATATATGTACAAGTTTGAAGGATACCTGGTAAATATTTATTTTGTGTTCGTTCAACGCTAATCTTTGGAACTACAAATCGATTTCTATTTTATTTAATATGATATTATCTAGATTCATATGAAATAGTATAATGCTATCAAGCTTTTAGCTACACCTCTCAGCTAGTTCTGAACATTGATTTTAAAGTTTTATGTGGTATCTGTGGCGTATGATTATAATATAGATACACTTAAGTGTGCACGTACAAATATACAAGCGAGAACCATTGGCTTATTCCCGGACAAAGAAAATCATAAGAAAAGTATGGTAGTTACAATACCAACTTTCCATGTGCGTCATTTTATAACGTTCATCATTCATCATTAATTTGGTACTAGGCGCTGTAAAAAAATTAATAAAAATGAAAATGACAGTGATTTATTCATTTTAGGCCATATTAAGGCACTTATGAACGTCGAAGAACTGACCAACGGTTCGGAAACTAGCTTTCTGAGGAGAACCACAACAAACTTATTATTATATACTACTACATTACTTGTAACTAAAATACAAGGAATAAAATTGTATATCTTCAATTCACACGAAGCTACACGGGGCATCTAAGTCACCTTTACAGTTGTACAAGTAAAAGATTTACAGCAAATACACATTCAGCGTAGGACCACAGTATAAAAAATAAGCTTTGCAAACAGTAAGGTATTTAGGAACAAATCGTTCAAACTCACTCAATTGACGCACAGACGCGCACATCTATGAAACAATAAGCAGAATACCGCATCAAAGAAGTGAGTCACGTCGTGTCCGAATCCGTATACTTCCTTACCGATATTATTCTAAATTTGAAGTTGACAATACTCATTATTTTGGCAGTAAATAAAATAATACATTTAAAAACCTTTAAGGTGACGACCCTTAAATTTCTTATTTCAAAAATCAGGCCTAGATTCCTCACTGTTTGTAAAACGTATATTCATACTGTGGTAGGACCTGGCATTGCACGCTCGTTAACCCTGACAGGTGTCAGCTATCTCCACTGTCCTTAGATTCTCTGCTATTAAGTCTCATTGGACTCCAAACAAGTTTTAACTTGAAGTAAAATCAACCAACATTAAGTACAAACATCTAAACGTGGTGCTACCTTCATTAACATTTTTCAAGTCACTTTTGTATTAAATTATGCTGATACTGTTTTAAAGCCCGTAATATATTTTATTTTGCGGAAAAAGGTACTTATTACTTTCTTCTTTTCTCATATGACTTTTACATACTCCATGATTGGTCTTTTGTAAATATT
This sequence comes from Watsonalla binaria, assembly GCA_929442735.1. Taxonomy (NCBI): domain Eukaryota; kingdom Metazoa; phylum Arthropoda; class Insecta; order Lepidoptera; family Drepanidae; genus Watsonalla; species Watsonalla binaria. The sequence continues at coordinate 5,397,727 of OV838930.1, forward strand.
TTTTCTGAGTTATAAGTTTAATAATGCACTAGTGAATCCAAAAATATTTACTTACTTACTTATATTTTTATTACAAGATTACAAGTACTGGATTAGGAAAAACTATTATATCTGTCGATCTTTATAGGTCTATACTAAGACTATGATAAAAGAACCACAAGTATGTGTGCTTTTTTAATTTAATATAAACTTAAGGATGACAGCCTTTGAGGAACACGGTCAGGTTCTCATTTTTAACCTCAAACAATAAATATTAAATCCAAGGTGGCATATAGGACTGCGGTCCCGGCCAAAAACTTCCCGACTCCTTAACGGTATGCCTGGATACAACATAATTATTTCCATACGTACTCGCTTTTCGCATCAGCAATGGACATGAATTAACTAATCTTGACTGTTTACAAAATGTGTCCTTACGTCCGTAACACTACGGGACACATAAAGCCCAACCATTAGGGGTATTGATACTAATTAAAAAACCATAAGGGCGAGAATACACGGACGACCCATTAGTAGGCAACAATTCCTTTGAGGATCCCGGTAATCTTAGCTGAACACTTCCTCATAAGGCTGACGTGATAGTTGACACAACTGAGCGTGTTAACTGTCAACACAGCTCACCTGAGGCACAGTACTAATTTATGCTTCCTGCAAGCAGTACGGAATTTAGGAACAAATCAAGAGATTATAAATGGCGGTAACACTGGCGGTGCAATGTCTGTCCAGTGACACCCTTGTGTCACGTCGTGGGCGATCGCGAATAAGTCATTTAAGTGTTTTACAAACATTTTTCTTACCTTCAAATCGGCATTACTTTGACAGCAAATAAGCGAGTATTTTTTTCAACTTTAAGAGTGACAACCTTAACGCTCAGTGGAAAAATTCTTATTTAAAAAATTTAGTCTGTATTCCATACTGCTTACTTAGCTTATCTTTATACTGTGTCTAAAGCAAACGGGTCAACTAGTTCAGGTGACCGATAATTCCGGCAAGATGTTTCTACTCAGGAAACATTGACGGCTCTGTTCAATTATGTGTAATCTCTCGGAGAGGTTGTATTGAGTCCTGATGTTCGTACTTAGCTTGTCTGACTTAGACTGGCCAATGGTCATTAATAGATAATATTATGAAGGCTTTATTCGCGGTGCCACATATTTTCGAAATTAAACGATTATTATATAACTAGATTTTACCCGCAAATTTTGTCGGTATTAACTCTATTGCAAACATAATTAATTTCTGCAGAATCTGTTCGGTGGTATAGTCGTGGGTTAAGTAACAGATAGTCAGACAGAGACTGTACTATAGATGGAAACTACAGAGTTATACTCCAATAAATAAAATTGTTTATTCATAGTGAAAGCTGACACAATGACTTTCTTTAAAACACGTTGAATGTCACATGTGGCATAATAAAAATAATAATAAATTAAATATCATGATATTTAATTTATTATTATTTTTATATTCTACCATAAGGCATTCATGTGGTAATAACACATTTATTTGATCTTAAGATTCTTGAATAAGAATTGTTTGCTGTTCCCTAGGTTCCATATGCTGTGTTTAAAATATCAAGGCTTTCATTTCTTTAAAACTCTGCTCCACTTTTTATGAAACATAATCTAAAAATAATCCACGGTTCAACAATGGTTTCTCTTCTTATGACGAGATGGACATAGTTTATTCTAGTCTTGGTTTGATACCAGTTTTATAATAAGTGTGGACATAACCCTTTCTCTCGGTTTCCCTCCCCCCATATAAATAAGTATAATATCTCAATCTCGTAGTGCCCTTAGGGTTTGAGCAGTCTGTTGAAACGCAAGCGACGCAAGTTCGCATCCCAGCGGCCTGTACCAATGGGTCTCTAAACTCTTTAAGTGCAGTAATTTCACCCTGCGTGCTTTATGGTGAAGGAAAACATCGCGAGGAAAGCTGCATATGTCAGAGAAGTAATGCTAAGACATATGCCTAAGACGGCGATGGACTCATCCCCGCTGTCACGTTGGCATTTAATCATCTTCGGTGAAATGTAGGTGTTGTTGTTACTACACTGCTGCTTGAATGGCGTGAGCATAATTTTTTTGATCTCAAATGGACTCGACATGATCATTATGCATCTAGGGTAGGTAACACTTAATTTTAACATTTTAATTTCGACTTTTGTGCGCTGAAACTGTGTACTCAAAATAGTAAACAATTTGTTTTGAAAAGAGAAATTACTGAGCTTTTTGTCAGAATCTTCTCAGTAAAAACAACCCTCTGAACTCAGCGGTAGCGTGTATAATCCTATGTAATCGTGTCGTTCTGAAGATTTGAAAGTACTTTATCAAAAGTCTAATCAAATAAAGATATTTTAAATATCTTTAACTTTTATGAGGTAAAAATATACAATGCAACGAATTTAATCCAGAAAGTATCTAGAAAGCCCTATGTCGATCTTTATCGATTTGGAATACCCATGTACTGGTGCCGTCACGAAGTATGAACGCTGACATTAATTAAGTAGTAGGTAAGTAGTTATTATAAGTACGTCTCTGCCTGTCTATATGACGCGCCGCGAACAAATAAGTACATGTGCATTGACCAGTTATCCCCTCCTTTTTCGCTGAGAGCTTATAACACATAACGGCACCCATATTCCCCTAGCAATTCACATTATACAATGCGTCCTTACACGTGTAAGTAGTGCATGATGATATAATCTATGTTTTTCCCTTTTTAAACTCTTTAGCCACGATTTTTGCACGGTATGACAATGGATTGTGTCCATTCGCAGACTTGTCAACCCTAAATCTGTCGGCTTAATGTAAATGGCCACCGGCGAATACAATTTTCTGCTTTCAGCCATTCCATATACGTTTGCGTATTCATGTGTTATGATAAATCAGCTAATATTAGATGTTTAACATATTTATTCATAGTGTTTCTATCAAAATGAATCAATATCTCCCTCGATCACGGTATCACGAGTGAACGGCTTGACCAATTTCGCTAAGTAGTTTTTGTTGTGTTTGTAATTAACAAGAAAAGGAAAAAATTGGCCAAAACGTAAGATGATACATTTTCCATTAAATATTTGAAACAGAACATACCCTGAAATTGAATTCGCGGGACACAGCTAGTTATTAAAACTTCAGCTTTGCTAGCTTGCTGCAACATAAAAGTAAATTCCTGGAGTTTCTAAGAAATTACCTCTAGTGGTTAACAGAGAGGCACTCACGTAAATAACGAGTTAGTGCTCCGGACGGACATGGACTGCACTGAATGGTACCCACAAATGCCACACTTTTTAATTTTAAAAAGCTCTCTGTCTGATTGGCCCGTAACAACTGCTACTTTGCCAAGTTGTATCTTCGCTAATAAATCTTTTAACTTTACAGCAATGTCTAGGAAAGTTTAAAATTATAAATTCCTTATACAGGAATTATAAATATCCTGTACCCCTATCACGGGTTTGGCACCGTTTTCGTAATCTATACTCGCTAGCGTCTCCGCCGAACATTAGTATGAGAAATTGTGCAGCGACTCCCAGCGGTGACATACGAACTAAAATATCTTATACTAATATTGCGAGTGACGCTAGCGAGTATAGTTTACGAAAACGGTGGCAAACTCGTGATAGAGATACTGTTGGATATACTATACACGTAGCTTATATAACAAAAGTAACCAGTGTTAGAATTGAATTAGAAACATTTACTAATATAAATTTCCCGTATAATTCCTGTGGCATTGAATGACTGCGTCCAATAATGTAACACCAAAATAAATCCATTCAGCCTTCTTACAAATTGCATAGATAAACCAAGCAGACGCGAAAAACCTTTATCGTAAAATATGTTTATTAGCAATATTGATTTTGATACAGGCTGTGAACATGTTTCGAAGAAAATGTTATCAAATTAGGCACATGTCCGTCATTGAGTGGACGCGCCCGAAAGGTATGCCGTAAACATTATATTTCGGTCATAAAACATAACAAGCTTATAAAGCCGCAGCATAATCGCAAAGGGACCCCAAAAGAGGGTCCCACAGGAACCATTCTACGTGGCTCGCCCCGAAAATTACTCGCCCTACGTAATTTTGAGCTTTTTCTTTTGTTATTCTTTAAGGCCCCCGAGATTTGCGACGTTATGATCTCATTTTGAGTTATGAGAAAAAACTCTTAGGAGGTCCCTCTTCGCGGAATGATTGTCCACAGGATTAGGTGCTTACTGAGGATAGCGTGTATCTCTGGAGAAATTCCCGACCGCTATAATAACGTCATTCCGCGTAATTACACAAATACAACTTTTATTTCCCCTTATTACGACGTCTTTTTGAGCAGCTCTGAGCGTAGATTTACAATTATGCAAAATAATAAGACAGAAAATGGAGCAAACTAATTTAAAGTAACTCAACTTTCAGCGCTGCGTGCACCGTAGCTGATCAACAAAAGAAGAACTTTAGGTAAAATATTAAAGACAACTGAGTTTAAATGCCCCTTCTCAAAGCCGTAGCAAATAAAACAAAACTTTTAGTACGTAAGTTCCCAAGTAATACTTGCAGAGCATCTCGAAACTACACCTTGGGGTAGCATTTTGACCAGGTTTCGTTTTATTTACTTTATGTTGTTCTTAGATAAGGCTTTTATTAGTTACATTTCTGAAGGTAATAATTTATTTCGACATCGACCAATTGGGCTCAAGGATCGACACGTTTAGATGTTAGTAGTTCAGAATTCATTTATAAGATAGTCTCATCAAATTACTGAAAGTCTAAACCAGCCTTGATAAAATTGGTAATAATGGAAAAAAATAGCGCCATCTACAAAATTTGAAGTTAGCTACTATCACCTCATTGCATCTCTAGCAGAACGGTGTTGATAATTTCTAATCTTCTTAATCTTTCATTACGATATTAGCATACTCCTCAGTTAAGCGCAAATAGTGCTTCAAATGTAATGCTAGATATTTTCCAACCCAAACAGTGCATTGCATAACAAACCTATGGTTGATCACACACATACGGTTTGCGATTGAGCTCCCGAACTGGGTCATTCGATACTTTAAAACTTAATCCTGGTAGTTTGCTCACACATTTGTTATCGCTCCAATTTGGTAGGACGTCACCAAACAGCTCTCCGCTTTGCTGTCCATGTGCATCCGCGCGCAGGATGAAAGCAGCAAATCTGTTGTAACAGCGGCTTGAAAGCAGCAAATCTGTTGAAACAGCTTCAACTATATAAATGGTGCAATACACTAGCGTTTGGCGACTACTAACATTGGTTCAATGTCAGGGGCCTTACCACCAGCTCTTCATACTTGAGAAATTATGGCCACAATTCTCCAGACTGAAAAAATATTCACCATTCAGATGATCACAATGTCTGAAATTACCCTAATCTTGTAGTTATTATTTTGCCCGTCTTTTCAAGGTGAGCTTAGAAACCTTATTGACTGCGGCCCGCTGGCTTCTTATATTTGAGAAATGTTATGTGTCCTTCTGAAATTTGCTCCCTGATCCACATGCGCAAACATATTTTGAATCTCGAATAATTCTTGTCATCATAATCTCATTGATATTTTTTTTGTAGCAAATGCTTCATGCTCCAAATGTCGAATGTAGGTAGGTACGTACCTACGCAAGTTTACTTTTCACTTGACCCGTACCGTGGTAGGTAAAAGCACTCTGCACTAGCAGCCAACCAGACCGTCCACTAAAATTACAGCCCACTTCAACAACACAACTTCTGCCAACAACTGTAAGCCATTGCTCTATCCGGAACCTTCAATTTAATTATAACAATGTATTTTGTCAATAACAATTTAATTATAATAATTCTTTTGATTTTCTTTTCTTTTATTTACATTTTGTTTTTGATTGTAACTTATATTTGCACCTCCATCTTGAACGTCAACCTACATGTCGTTATCTCAATATTCTTTCCAATAATAAGAGAGTGTACTCACCTGGACCAATGATGATAGGGCTTATTCCCAGACATGACTTTTGTTGAATTTCACGACATCTAAGAAATTGAATTGTCATGGAGGTCGCGGGAATTGATGTATGAAATTTTATTTTTCAAAATCTATGGGCTGTGGATGTCTGGGAATAAGCCGATGATACATACATCATTGGTCCAGTTGAGTACACTCCAGAACACATGTATCCTCATACTCTTTTAATGTGAATTAGAAATTACAAAATCTTCCTTTGTATACTGCGTTATAATAATGATTATCAAAATGCCTTCTCAAATATCGAACTTCAAATTCTCGATTCCAGGTGATCGAACCCTTAAATGTATTATGACTCCCGAATGTGTCTTTTTCTTCAATACTAGTTCCTTAAAGCTTAGCATGTTAGCTTAGGTGTCGGCGTGTGCTCTTTAGGATTTCTGTTATACCCACCGCTATCCCCGGATTTGTGGGAAAACGAGACGCAAAGCCCACTGCAAGAAGCTTGAAGTAAGGATCCAACACTGATTTATTACATCTACAGATTGAATATACTGAGAAGTGATTCTTATTCAAACTTTCTAACGAAATGATTGTAATATTAATGCCTAGTCCGGGTGATTTGGTCTGATTACTTAATAGATAATTAATAACATTCAAAAATATCTGCATTTTCCATGTCAAGCAGTGCATCAGAAGATTAGAGCCGTGGTGGCAGAGAATAAAAATAATAGTTGACTCATTACGGATCTCATGGACTTGTGATCAATATTATAAAGGCTATTAAAACTGTGCTATGTTGTTACACCACGAGCTTTGTGACGGTACTGTGGAAATTATAACTTGAAGTGTGGAAACAGCGATACACCATCTAAGATAGATGGGGTATCGCTGTTTCCAAATGTGGGTATTTTAAAACATATGCCTCGCCCTTCGGGAAGGCTATGAAAGATATGAAATCAACGAATGCTACACTAATACAAAAAATTCCACACTGCATAGTAAAACAAGGGTATACATAGAAAAACAACACATTCCTTTTTTGGATGTCATGTGTTTACACCCAAACAGATATTCTACTAAGTATTAATACGTAATACGTGTCCTAAGTAAGCTTATTCAAATGTGTTGCGTGCACCGACTGTTCTCACATGAATATGGAATGACGAAGGCACAGAGTTAATATGCATGAATGTAACTTGTTAACTTGAACGTTGAGCCAGCAGCCATCGGATTGCCCAAATGTCTCACCTCGCTTCCTACATACTTAATAATTCAGATATTATCTCCCCAGAAGAAGATTATATTTGCTATCTGATGAAAAACATACATCGTTACTTGAAATCAGAGATAATCAGACTTGTACTTTTGATGGTGAATTACAAACTAAACATTAATAACATTATACAATTTATATAATTATTCGCCATCTTGTTTTATTTAAGAGCTTTTCTCACATGGTGGGTCAATCGCCCACTAGTCCCTTAAGGTGCTTCACTCGCTTTCTTGTTGTAGATGATCAATCCATGTAACTCCACTTTGAACATCTCTTCCTTGTTCTTCTTAAATATTGACCTCGACAAACCAGTAGATCATAATTATTCATACGGCATATTATTATGTACTTTGTAGTAGACATACATGATGTGTGGTAAGGTTAAGGTGATAAGGTTCTCGGCACATTTAAAATAACTTAGAATAGTAATAGTCGTAAGTACTTAATGATGTTCATAAATATATGAGCGAATATGAGGAATCTCCCCTCGGCTTATTATTATTATAAAAACCAACATCTGACTATTGCTTATTTTTCTCATCATTTTCAGCTATGCACAAATTAGCACTAGCAAGTTCGTCTTCAATTACGTCTTCCTGAAAATGTCCCAGGCTGTAAAAAGTTTCTATCTCAAGTAATGTCCTCCCTTTGGTTTCTGGGACACATTTCCAGATAAACACAAATCCAATCACTGCACTTAAGAAAAATATCAGAAATGATCCCCAGAGGTCCATTAATTCGAACATATGTGGCATGATTTTGAGCGTGGCACTATGCAATACACATGATAAAAATAAATACAAGACTCCGCCAAAGTCCCTGTGCTGCACTGGTAGTATCTCAGCAGACAGAGAAAACGATAATGAGAACCAACCACAGTCGTTTGATAGAATTTGACCTACCCAACAAATCAAATATAAAAACGAATCCCTTGATAATAATTCGATTTTTTGGCAGAATGTTACAACTGAACTCAGAAGTATAAATACCGCAGCCGAAAATATACTTGATAGCATTATTGTTTTTGTTTTAAAATATTTAATTGTAAAACATGACACAAATGCACAAACAATCGACATAGGACTGACTATCATGATAGCTACGAGGGTTGCAGATTCGTTTTGAGCGACTTGTTTGAAGATAATGCTGGATAAAATATATATAGCCGCAGAACCGCTCCAATATAATGTTGACATAATAATAGTTATGTGGAGACATGGCATATAGAAACTTCTTGTCGTCACTTTTAAGACCAACCGTTTCCAAAAAGATTTCCCGATACTCATATTGCGTTTATTTTTGGTGACATTTTCCATTTCAGACTTAATAAGTGCTGATAATTCTTTCCGCGATTCATCATCTGTACCTCTTAACCACGTAAAAACTTGCTCACACTTCTCATATTGTCCCCTGTAAGCTAACCAAAATGGAGACTCTGGCCAATAATACACTATTACCATGGCTATAATAATAGGAACACAAAATATTAAACATACACTTTTCCAGTGTACAAAACATCCTATTGTTTGTACAGCAGCCATTCCAACCACTAGGCTTACATTAAGGAGAGGCATCAATATACTCCTTAGCTCTGGGGAGACTAATTCGCTAATGGCCAACAACCCCACAATATGAAATATGCTGCTTCCTAGACCATGGAAAGATTCCCCAACAATGATCATTGTAGCATCTTCAGCGTAGTAGACCAGAATCCATCCGATAAGAACCAGTAAGCAGCTGATTACAAATCCAAGTTTTCTGCCAATTAGTTGCATCACTGTCGGCATCACAACGCTGACTGTGCCGGCTAGTCCATGAATTGATCCTGAAAAGTTATAATTTCAACCATTTCGTGATCTCCGTAATGATTTTGATGTTCTTTTTCAACATTATTATTCTACATAAGGGCCAAATGCGAAAGTCCTTTTTAAGGATCTCTCAAAACGCCTGCTTGACGTCTATGGTGACCGTCTAGCTGGTTCTTACCTCGGTCAGAGGATTAGTTTACCAATCCAGCGAGGTAACGTAGCCAGCTTACTGGGCACCATTAACGCAGACACAAATTTAATTTAAATATTTTTTTTTACTTCGATATATTGTACTAGATTTAAGGTAATAATTATGTTTAATTGAAAATATATTCTACATAAGTACATATACTTATGCTCGTGCAAATATTACCCAATGGGTAAGGCAGAGGTACAGGAGGGGGTTATAGGTATAGGTGTACTTATAGTACACCCACATTTCGACTATGCCCGACCTGGGGAACAGTAGTGCACGACCACTAAACAAACGAAGCATTTTTATTCCGTTATACGTAATATAATGGCTTACCTATCCATGAGGCTGTGCCCTGATCAGGCTGTATGGTGGAGTTTTTAGACTGTAGCTGACTCAATAGGACAGCCGGGAGCATATGGGTACCACCGACAGTCAACGCTGCTAACTGTGGTGCACTAGCCACAAATATCTGAAACAGAGGACGTATTTATTTATATTTCATAGTTTTCTTCTTACTCGCTCATTTGATTGGAGATTTGGTAAGTTATTGTTTTTGTTTCCATAAGATTTCCTTACTTACAAACTATCTATTGACAATAAAAACACAAAAAAAAATATTAGGCAAAAGTCGTATATTCAAACAGAGATAATGCGTTCATACTATTGCCATATATAATATAATTTTAAAACCTTTAAAATATTATCTTATAACTAAAATATATTATTAATAGAAGTCCATGTAGGCAAGGTGAAAAGTCGTTCTAAAGTCCCATGTGCCCGTATATCAAATACATTAAATAATTAATGTATCTTTACAATGTAATTAAAGTTTTCGCTTTCGATTTATTCCGCAGTTCTTCTAAAAATGTATCACAGACGTCATGACGCTATGATTGAATTGTTTGAAATGCTGCAGCGGTTCTGTAGGTCTAAAAAGGCTACTTTGGGAGAATCATAATGTGATCCGAATATGATTCATCATCGAAATGACAAAATGGTCACTTAGATGCAATTCATATTATGATACACGAAAGATTACAATAATTGTAAATGTTAGTCCCTAACTAACTTTTTATGATGCTATCTGTCGACAAGGCAATTCATATTTTGTGGACCATTCTATGAATCTTCATAGGAAAGTGTAAAACAGGTGAATTGAGAAATATTAATCATTCGTGTATCATAATATAAATTGCACCTAAGTGACCATTTTGTCATTTCGATGATGAATCATATTATGATTCTCCCCAAGTGTCCTTTCTAGACATTTTTTTTTTGTTGACGAGGGGGAAACCTTCAAAAGGTCCCCAACCGCCCTTGGAGAAGCAGATCGGAGTATGTGGGATTTTTACCGCACTAAAACCCCCCCGGTGGCCATCCTCAGGGGGGACTCCGGGTACTCTGATAGAACGCACCAGTGTCCCCCCACACTTTGCCGGGGCACATCCCCGGGGCAGCTGTGACGCCGCCCCTGGAGACCTCGCTGTGCAAGGCAGCGCGAGGTCTCCACATCGCGCTGCCACCTTCCCGGGCCCGCGGCTCGGTGGTCAAAGCTCCCACCCCGACCACCGCCAGCAGGCCCTCCGGCACCCTTTTAGTCGCCTCTTACGACAGGCAAGGGATACCATAGCCATATTCTTAGACCCTGGCTATTGGGTGGGCCTTTTTAGACCTATTGATCTACTACAACCGGTACATGAACATGTAGTCGCTGCGCTTTGAATACGCCCCTGTCTAGGGGATGTAGCAAACAAAAAATAGTAACAACGTGACGAATTACAAAGTGCCATGGAGTTATCATGCTACTCGTCAAACACGGAAATTTAAAAAACTCGAATAATCCGGTTTTTAGTATTTAAAAACAGGTGAAACCGGTTTGCATTTTACGCTCGGTATTTTCAGGTAGTCTGTACCTCTATCACGGGTTTGCCACCGTTTTCGTAATCTACACACGCTAGCGACACCCGTAATATTTGCATGAGATATTTTAGTTGTGCACGTCACCGCTGGGAGGCGCTGTACAATTTTTCATACTAATATATGGCGGAGACGGTAGCGAGTATAGATTACGAAAACGGCAAACCCGTGATAGGGGTACAGTACTCATCTTATGATTTCGCATTCACAGGTTTTTCTTTCTTGTATCATTCCAAATTACATTTCTTACTCAACCTATGCGTAATTTTTAATATTTTTTCTTAAGCCAACTCAAAATAACTCCTTACTTATCCCAAAGCAAATATCATCCATAATATAATGTAAATCAGTAAGGATTGCATACAAAATGTATATAGTAGATATTGAAGTGTCTGTTTGTAATTCCAAAATAACAGCTTTTCACAAAATGCATATGAAAGTATTTACGGTACTGACGTAAAAAAAAACTAATTTTCTAAAAAAAATTCAGTCTGTATGTCTGTTTGTTTAATCTCTGAAACGGCTCAAACAGACAGACAGAGCAAATATTTTAAAATTATTTTTTTTAGGTTAGTACCTACCGTATATACTTTCATATGTATTTAGTGAAAAGCTGTTATTTAGGAATTACACACAAGACACTTCAATTTTATTTATCTGTATGGAATAAATTGTAACTTTATAATATGTCACAAATTAACTGACAAGATAGGTATAATTATGCTAGTTACAAAACAACACGAATAGAAACACGTGTACCTAACATTATAATAATATTTAATAATATACCATTATGATGAAAATAAATAACCGTCCCGTCAAGAGTTAAGACCAAGTACCTATCAATGTGCAGTGGTCATTTTATGACTATATCAATATGTATGGCGTGAGGCGAATAAAAAAATGCGCAGTATTCCCATTCATTATACCACTTACTTGCTTAGTATGCGGTGAAAAATGCATTTTTCTTGACAAAGATACAACAAAAAAGAAGTTGATGAAATAAATTATGCAATTGCATCTATTCTCGACACCCTCAGAAACAATTCAGGCAACCGCGCCTACTAAAGGTGACTCTTACAATAACGCAAAACCGATGCTTATGTCATATACATACTATGCCGGAGGAGTATGACGTACGTTCGCTTGAATAAAGAATTCTGAATGAGCAGAACGCACGTGAAAAATGGCATTTTACAAATTCTCCGAGCAATTATAAAACCTTACACATACCTAATGAAATGAAATAGCTAAACGCGAGTGACAATTAGTGTAAAACAAGCATCAATATGCTGCAGTAGCTAACCGTTTACCATCAGGCGGAAAGTACGTTTCCCGTGGCAGTATAAAAAATATCTTATACTATTCCACAGATGTCCGTATTATAGTGGTCAAAAAGCCATGGTGGCGTTACATATCCCCATCTAACTCTTTTCGAGATGTAGAATCATTCTGAGAGCGCCCCATTCACCCTGATGCAGGCTTTAGAGTTTAAATAGAGGTACTCAAAAGCCTGCACCACGCGGCCGTCAACCCCAAATACAGACAGGGTTATCCAAACTTCATCCCTGGATCATATGCCCTTTCCAGATCAACAAAGGCGCAGTATTTTTTTCGGCTTTCGCCAAGTGCTTCTCTGGTATGAGCTTTAAGGAGAAAATCTGATCCATGCACCCCATCCTCCCATTCCACAATCGTTCATCTGTTTCATTTGTTCTTCTTTCAATCAAAACTGAGCATATTATTTACCGACAACGCTCAGAAGACTTATGCTACGGATAGTTCTTGCATTCTTGAAATGACCCTTTACCCTTATATAGTGGCACGATGACGGCTTTGCACCAGTCGTTTGGCACTTTGCCGTCCCGTCAGCAACTATCAAAAAGTTGCCACAACAGCTTTGCGACAATACCTTCGCCGCTCCTCAGATTTTGACAGTAATCCTATCATACACTGCATATATACCCAATTTCATACATTTCATTGCTTTCATTATTTCATCTTTCGTAATTTCCTCGCCTGCACCATTTCAGTGGGTGATCTCTATAGGATTTAGGTTGTTGTGAGTACTATCGTCACCTCATTCAAATAGTTACAATAGTTTTTCCACCGATGCAAAACTTCTCGTTAATTGATCAACATTTCTCCATCCTCACTTTTAATAATGTTTAACTTCGACGCTCCCGTCGTTGCCTAGGCCAGTCTGGCCTGTTTTCCAGAACAGTATTAGGTTTATATACAATACGATGATGGTGATAATTTAAAAAAGGAATACACCTTACTGTTTAATAATATTTGTCATTGCAAACTAGATACAAGTTGATAGCCAAAATAAAGAATCAAGTGCGATTATGTTGCTGTGTTTTCAGTAAGACGTTTGCCACTGGATCGGTTGCGGATTCGACCATGTCCTCGTAGATTCGATACGATCTCGTTCATTTTCTATTCTCTGATTTAGCACGCACTGCTGCGCCGTCGTTTTGACGTTAGCGCATATTATTATAGGACTGAAATAGTACCAGCAGTCGACCTCTAGATCTTCGATTCTATAGGATTCCGCGTTCTCGTCATCGCGGCGGGGCTGCGGAGGCGTATGACTGTGGTAGTGGGAAAACTCGCACATAGCCCTGAGTCGGTAAAACAAGCAACCCGACAACACATACACACATCACATAAAGTAATGAATTTTTCCAAAATAGAAGAACAGTAGTATCGAAAAACCTCGTGAGGAAACGTTTGTAAAGTAATCTGTAGTAATATTATAAAGCTGGAGAGTTCTTTTGTTTGAAAGCGGTAATCTCAGAAACTACTGGTCCGATTTCAAAAATTATTTGTGCATTGGATAGTCCATTATCGAGAACGGTTATAGATTACATTAATTTTCAAAAAAAATAGGGATCCGTAAAAAAATTGCTATTTTTTAACCTAAGGTGTAAAATCGAAAACCTATTTATGCGTGCGCTGCAAAAACTATTGGCAATAGAACAAAATGATGTACTACGGGTTTGTAGGTCTTATTAATATCTACAAAAATTCCGTGAGAGCAAATGTCTAACTATCATAGTTTATTCACAGTAAAGACTTTTATGTTCTTAAAAAATATTTAATCGTCTGAATGAAGAAACTACGTTAAAGGCGTATCGTAATATTAATCCTTATCCAAATTAAGTATTATGTTATCAAGGGCATTTATGTAGAAGTAAAATACTTTTTTTAATTGCAATCGGACATATCGTTGAGAAATTATCACAAGTATAAAAACGCAAAGAATTGGTACCTAATAATGAGTTAGGTATTTGCTAAGTACAAATGAAAGTATACAAGGTACTGACATAGAAAATCCAATTTATATTTTTTTTTCTCCGTCTGTCTGTCTGTCTGTTTGTAAAACATTTATGGTACCGCGGGAGTTAAATTCAATCTACCCGGGTGATACCGTAGGCACAGCTAGCTCGAAATAATAGTGCTTTAGGAATGTCTACAGACTCAAAACTTCTACATTGACACCCAATTATCTACGGTGAAAACTGGCTTTCGTATTACCCCTGCTTACCCCTTCGGTGAACCTTAAGGTAAGACGTGGGGATACATACATTGAATTGGATCTTATTTTAATATTCCTATTATTTATAACTTCGGCTATACACAGCTTATTCTCGAATTTTGAGACAATTTGTATAAATATTGAATATAAAACCATAAGAACATCAGTCGATACACAGTCACTAAAAAAATCCATTATTATACTCATTCGTGAGTATAACACTAATGCGCTTATGGCCAACAAACTCACCATATAAAATATGTTGCTTCCTAGACCGTGGAAAGAGTCTTCAGCGATGGCCGTACTTTAGGAGAACTTCTCGAGAAGTTCTGAAACTTCTCCAGAAGTTCAAACGAATGTTATTGCATGTAAAAGTGTGCCTACTAAGGAATGCGGGTTAACATCTTAATGGAAAATCATATTCTTATAAATCATTTTACTTTACCACGTACAGCACAAATTCATAAGAGTCATATACAATTTATTTTACTTTCATATTATATACTTACTTGCTTAGTGTACGGTGACAAATGCATTCTCTATAAGATTATCTTCTTATTATTCCGCAGTTTTTACACTATTAAACAGCTGTTTTGCACGAATAAATTTGATTACAAAGAAATGTGAGCCGTAATTATTTATTTACACACAATTCACTTTAGCAGCTCTACTTGAGATACATAAAAATGTTTCCCTTGTATAAAAACCCAATTTGGATCCGCGTTCATTTGCATTCAACAACTTCAGATTAACAAATCCTCATCAGGGTGGTGCAATCTTCTGGCGTCTCACAAGGTATTCTTTCACCTTTTCTTTTATTATTTTTCAAACTTACTTTCAATAAAATAAGACATTGGATGGAATATAGAAAATTGTCTCCTACTCTGTTTTTTTCACAGTTCGATATCATGGCCTAGGGCCACAAAGTCTACATACTCAACAGTAGATATTATGAAAGGGACTTGTGGACTGTGGTCCCGGTCCACGAAGATTCCTTACCCATGCCATAGTTCCGAAATAACTTAAAATTACTTAAAATATTATCAGTTTCTTATCAATAGCTCATTATTATTATAGCAATCCTCCCCGTGTTCTTAAGAACACGTTACGGTACATAAATGAACACTAGCAAGTTGATTTTCATTTACGTCTTCATGAAAATGTCCTAGTCTGTAAAAAGTTTCTATCTCAAGTAACGTCCTTCCTTTGGTTTCAGGCATATATTTCCATATAAACACAAATCCTATTACTGCACTTAAGAAAAATATTAGAAATGTTCCCCAGAGGTCCAATAATTCAAACATATGTGGTATGATTTTGAGCGTAGCACTATGTAATACACACGACAAAATTATGTAATATGCTCCCCCAGAGTCCCTGTGCTGTACCGGTATTATCTCAGCAGACAGAGAAAATGATAATGAGAACCAACCACAATAGTTTGATAAATTTTGACCAACCCAACAAATCAAATATAAAATCGAACGCCTTGATAATAATCCAATTCTTTGGCAAAATGTTACAATTGAACTCAAGAGTAAGAAAACCGCAACCGAAAATATACTTGATAGCATAACTGTTTTTGTTTTAAAATATTTTATTAAGAAACATGACACACATGCACATACAATCGACAATGGATTGACCATCATAATTGCTAAGAGGGTTGCGGATTCGTTTTGAGCCGCTTGTTTGAAAATAATACTGGATAAAATATATGTAGCTGCATTACCGCTCCAGTAAAATGTTGACATAATAATAGTTATGTGAAGACATGGCATATAGAAACTTCTTCTTGTCACTTTCAAGACGAGACCTTTCCAAAACGATTTCTTGATACTCTCCCTACGTTTAACTCTTTTGAAGTTTTCCATTTCGGACTTTATAAGTGCTGATAATTCTTTCCGTGATTCTTCATCTGTACCTCTCAACCACGTGAAAACTCGCTCACACTTCTCATATTGACCCCTGTAAGCTAACCAGAATGGAGATTCGGGCCAAAAATATACTATTATCATGGCTGTAATAATAGGAACACAAAATATCAAGCATATGCTTCTCCAATGCACAAAATATCCCATTGTATGTATCGCAGACATTCCAACCACTAGGCTTACATTAAGGAGAGGCATGAATATACTCCTTAGTCCTGGTGAGACTAATTCACTGATGGCCAACAGTCCCACGATATGAAATATGTTACTTCCTAGACCGTGGAAGCATTCCCCAACAATTATCATTGTGGCGTCTTCAGCGTAGTAGATCAGAATCCATCCGATAAGAACCAGTATGCAGCTGATCATGAATGCATGTTTTCTGCCGATTAGTTGCATCACTGTCGGCATCACAACGCTGAGAGTGCCAGCTAGTCCATGAATAGAGCCTATAAAGAAACAATTTCAACAATTTCGTGATCTTCGTAACGTTAAGCATTGTTATTCTACATGCATATGATTATGCTAATGCCTGAATATCTCGAAGGGTAGGCAGAGTACTTATAGTACCCCCACACTTACCCGTTATGTTTGAGTCTTTTGTAATAAATACGAGGCGAGCCTATTCCAATCAACTGGGCACTATTCCAGCAGCCGGCCGGGCTGTTTGCTTCTAAGAAATTGCAGATGGGAAAACCCAATAACACTTTGCCCGACTTGGGGATCGAATCCAGGGTCTCGTGTTGCGCAGAAGCGCTTGCGACCACTAAACCAACTAGACTATGTTACTATCTTACATAGCTTTCACCCGTAGTTCTGCATCGATGTAAATTACAAATGTAAAATACAAACTTTGGTTGTCCAATTCACCTCTTCGAGGATTGAATTTTGTGAAAGCCTTCTTAAGCTGATGCCTTCGCAGAGTGAGGAATACGTGTGCAAAGTTTAAATTTTTCAGCTTTAAGGATTTGGCTTTTTCTTAGTTACATCAGTTAATAGCTGTTGCGTTGCCTTATATATATGGATATAATAGCTTACCTATCCATGAGGCTGTACCCTGATCAGGCTGTATGGTGGAATTTTGAGACTGCAACTGACTCAGTAGGACGGCCGGGAGCAAACTGCTACCACCGACTGTCACCGCCGCTAACTGTGCTGCACTAGCCACGAATATCTGAAGATTTGTATTTATTTATATTTCATAGGTTTCTTCTTAATCACTCACTTACTTTATTGGAGACTACTCGTACCCCGCGGTTTTACCCGCGTAGACTTATTTTCACGGGGGCCCGAGGAACTCCAATGGTTTTTTATTATTAAAAAACTTAAGTTACTCCTTGTAACAGCACCTATCTGCAAGTGAATGTCCCTCGGAAAGCCTTTCGGAGATTAGCCGGAACAAGCAGAAAGAATGACGGACAAACAGACTGACAGAGAATTGTCTTTTTTGGTTTTTTTTATATGAGTATTTTCAAAAGTATGCATTTAGTGAAAAGCAGTTAAATTTGGAGTAACAAACAGACACTTCAATTTATTTATCTGCATAGATTTGATAACCCAATGTTTCCATACTATTTTCTTACTTACAAACCTTTTATGGAATGTACAAACACAACAATATAATTAGGCTAAAGTTGCCCTATATCACATACATTTAAAAATTGATTTTGATTTACATATATTTATGTTTCCGCTTTTGTTTGATTCCGCAGTTGTTCTGAAAATTTATGAAGTTATCTGTCACGTGACACACGTGACGTCATAATTGTATAGTAGTATAACACCTTCAACGAAAAACTTATTGTTTTTAAGTACACGTCAATGAAATAAGTATTTGATAATACGAAGACTTGACTGCCCTGGTGGAGTAGTGGTTGTAAGTAGACGCTACTAGCATAACAACACGAGGTTCTGTCGGGTAAGGTGGTATTGGGTTTTTTCATCTATTATTTCCCAGTGCCCAGTTATTAGCAATAGGCTCGCCCTTATATGACGGGTCTAAGAGCACCTAGTGCCTACCTCTTCGGGGAATACAAGCGTACATATTATATTATGTATGTATGTATATTATTATAGATAGCATACCGTTATGATGGAATCTAAACATTTGTACTGAAAAATAAAATTGAAATATCTATTTGTTTATTCCGGCTAATCCTCGACATTCATAAGTGTCTTGCCAGGGCTTAAACTGAATAAATCATTTTCATTTTCATTTTCAATCTCTGAAACGGTTGATAGCTCATGTTAAAAAGATTAATAAAAGTTCATCACACATCATCATAACGTTAATGATACGCCGGTGAAATATAAATAAATAAAATAATAATTTGTATCAAAACACTTACTTGCTTAGTGAGAGGTGAAAAGAGCATTTTCTTAGAGACGATACCTGAATAAAGACACAAGTTAAAGAAATTAATTATATAATTGTGTCTATTTCGGCACTCCCAGAAATATTCTAGGCAACCGCGCCCACTAAAGGTGAGTTTTGAAATGAACAAATATGCAGACGAAAGCTTATATAATACCTTTACTCTACCCCTATCATGGGTTTGCAACCGTGTTCGTAATCTATACTCGCTAGCATCTTCGCCGAATATCAGTATGAGACATTGTGCAGCGACTCCCAGCGGTGACGTGAAGAACTAAAATATCTCATACAAAAATAGCGAGTGACGCTAGCGAGTATAGTTTACGAAAACGGTGGCAAACTCGTGATAGGGGTATTGTACCGATAACGTATGAGGTACGTTCGCCTGAATAACGAATCAGAAATGAACACAACGCACGTGAAAAAGTGTGGCACCTTACAAACTCTGAGAGCAAAGCATTGATCAAAATCCGCACGTGTATCATCAGTGAGTTCCTTCATAGAGATAGAGCCATGCGAAATTTATACATAACCTCTTCATGTATCATAGTACAATTTTTAATAACGCCCGCTGATGTGATGTTGCTCGGAATAACGCCTTAAGGACATACACGTTGCGTGAAACGTGAAATACTTAAATAATACATACATATGCTCACGCCTGTATTCCCCGAAGGGGTAGGCAGAGGTGTTGTTATCACAACACCCACTTTTCACCGAAGATGATTAAGTGAAACGTGACAGATGGTGAGTCTATCGCCGTCTCAGGCACTACACATACGTCTTTGAATTACTTCTCAGAAATATGCAGGTTTCCTCACGATGATTTCCTTCACCGTAAAGCACGTGGTGTGAAATCACTGTACATAAGTTTTTTAGAAACACTCATTAGTACAGGCCCCGCTGGGATTCGAACTCGCGTCGCTTGCGTAGCAGGCGACTGCTCTAACCCCAAGGCCACCACGGCTCTCTTAAATAATTTGCTGAAGATATAATTTTGTAATGATATCTGTATACAATTTAAGAAATAGCTCAACAGCAAATCAATAACCCACACATTGACCTAATTTGAGCTGCATGTGTAACCGTGATGATTTAAGTACCAATGATTTTTCCAAAAACAACTTAAATGCAGTTATTTTATAACACGACCTTTATACGGTGAAGGAAAAAAAACATGAAAAAACTTGCATGACTGACAAAACATCAAAGACTTATGTATTTATCTGTAACCACGTAGGCAAGTGCCAGGTGTTTACAATTTTTAACAAATATGTTTCTGTTGGATATATTCATCAAAATCAAGTGACTATGTTAACAGACAGAGTAATATTCTCTTTCGTTTCATCTGTTCTAATTCTATGTAATTGCAATTTTCTGCAATTATAAAGAGAGTCATTGAAGTTTTTGTTCCATCTTTTTTATACTTACTAGGAGGGCGATAAGCATGCGTACAGTCCCTCTGAGGTAAGCGGTTACTGCTGCGTATGAGTCCTTGAAATATCAAATGAGGAATAAAATCCCTGTATTAAAATAATGACAACGACTAGCACAGCAACTCCAGTCCAACTCCTCCCGTCGAATCGAATCATGCTATCTGTGGGCTGACAGATGGCATGTTTCGATCCCATTCAATGAGGAAGTTTCCAATAATACAAAGTTTCACGAGACCTTACATATGTAGTAATATTGTAAGACAACTTTACATATAAGTAGTAGAAAAGGTATAATATTCACGGTGAAGAAGTTATTCATATCGATGTTTACTTTCGCATGGGAATTTCATTCTGTGAAGACAGAAGTTACTAGTTTTCTGGCATTACTAGGCACACGCTACAATATTAATAATGCATTTTCCTATTAGTTTGCATATTTTTCGTGTTGATTCTGCAGCGATTCCCAACGTATTGAGCTAAATACAGAGTGGCGTCACGAACATGTAATTTGTACTCTCACGGGAAAGGTGTCATAAGTACATATTTTTAAAATATTTTTTTTGGGGTTTAATGGAAAACTAGCTGGGCAGACTTAATTTCGTGGGTAGATACACCACGGAACCCTAATGAACAGAGAGATGGACGGACAGACGGAAAGACAGAGCTTAACATTTTAAATTGGTATTGTATGTGAGTACCGTAAAATCTATTCCTCCAATTTTATTTATCAGTTTAAATTAGTTTGATAATGAAATAAAAAAATACGGAAACTTGCTTATTATTTGTTTACCTCAATGTAGTGAGAGAATTCGCACTTGGCACTCAGCGTTAAGCAAGCAACCCGACAACTACTTTATCTCGTACTTACACTATCATCAAAATTTCACTTTAAGTCCCAGTCTCACCCACTAATACACTTTTCAAAAACCGACGTGCAATTATATCATAATCATACCATCAGTTGTGCAGTATCGGAATACATCGCGAGAAAATGTCTGAAAGCAATTCGACATAGTAGTGCCTGAGAGATGTCTACAGACTCACATGTCACAAGTGATCGCGATGACGTAAATGCAATTTGTGCCCTCTAAAGGCCGACAGATGGCTCTGTTTCGATACTATATAAATCAGCGTTTCATCGCGGCGTTTCATGACTTGTGATGGCGGCAGGCAAAAACTCGCACTAGGCCTTCTGTAATCCCCGAAGTGGTATAAGGAGGTTCTGCTTAAGTCCCATGTATATTGGGACGAGCCTAGGTACTTACTAATCCAGGCTCTGGGTTGCTGGGAAATTACAGATTTTAAAACCAAACTGTACATGAGGGTATGAATGAATAAACTTTTTTATATTTACCAATCAAAAAAACGACAAATTTATTGTTTTAAAATTTAAATAAGGTTGAAAACAATTTTAGTAAATACAAAGAAACATTTGACTACCGTAGTTTTTCTGCTCATTAATTTACAGCTTATTGATGGAATAAGCATATATGGAATAAGAATAAGCAAAAACTCGCACTAGTATGGCGTACCTTGTACCGTATTACGTACTATAGTATAAATATACGGTCACTATAGTACAGAATGGAAACTAAACCAAATTTTATTACATGACAAAAAGAGTATAAATCTCTCTGCTTCACTGGTGTTATTTCAGCTGACAAAGAACTTGCTATTGTGATTCAACCAATAATTATATGAATGCGAGTAATGAAATAACCTTCACATTCTTAGGCAAAACGATACCATTGGATTGAGTATTACAAATATTAAAGCAATTTCATTTCCTTCGCTTTTTTTTTAGTTTGACTTTATTTATAATAATATTATAAAGCTGCAGAGTTTGTTTGTTTGTTCGATTTCAAAAATTATTTCGGTGTTGATTGGTATATATATATGTTATTTTGAAAAAAAATAGGGATGCGTAGGAAAATTGCAATTTTGTAACCCAAGGTGTAAAATCGAAAACCTATTTATGCGTGCGCTATAAAAACTATTGATAACAAAACAAAATGATGTACTACGGGTTTGTAGGTCTTATTAATATCTACAAAAAAGTCCGCGAGAGCACATATCTTACTAACATAGTTTAGTCAGAATAATGGCTAAAATTTTTAAATCGTCTGAATAAAGAAACTGCGTTATATGTGTATCGTTATAATAATCCTTATCCAAATGAAGCATTATGTTATCAAGGGCATTTATGTAGAAGAAAAATACTTTTTGTTTTATTCCAATCGGACATTTCGATATGAAATTATATAGAGTATAAGAATGCAAAGAATTGGAATAATGAGTTGCTAAGTGCAAATGAAAGTATACAAGGAAAAAAGATAAACCAATTTATTAAAAAAATCTCTGTCTGTCTGTCTGTCCGTCTGTCTCTCTGACTGTCTGTTTGTTTGTAAAACATTTAGGGTATCGCGTATATATTGAATTAAATCTGCGCGGGTGAAACCGCAGGGCACAGCTAGTATGAAATAAAATGTAACCGTTGATTAAAACCCAATTTGAATTCGCTTTCAATTGCTATCATCAACACTGCGGGTTGAGGATCCTCATCGGGGCAGCATGATCTTGATCTAGCGTCCCACACGATGATTAACTATCTCCTTTCTGCTTTTTCGTTGCTTATAATTACATACATTTTCATTAAAATTAGAAATTACATTCATTAAAGGGAAAAGTATTTTACGTATGTGTTTTTCATAGCTCAAAATCACTGTCTTGGTACACTAAGTCTACATACTCAACAGTAGATATAATCGTGAAAAGGACTTACGAACCGTGGGCCCGGTCCACAAAACTTCCCTACATAGATGACGACTAAAATAACTTAAAATATCAACAATTCAAACAGTCAATCAACAATTCCAATCAATGGCTGAGTATTATTACACCAATCCTCTCCGTGTTCCTAAGAACGAGTTAAGGAACACAAATGATCACTTGCAAGTTCATCTTCAATCACGTCTTCATGGAAATTTCCTTTTCTGTAAAAAGTTTCTATCTCTAGTAATGTCCTCCCTTTAGTCTCTGGGACACATTTCCAGATGAACACAAATCCTATTACAGTACTTAGGAAAAATAGCAGAAATGTTCCCCAGAGGTCCAATAATTCAAACATATTTGGAATCACTTTCATCGTAGCACTGTGTAATACACACGACAAAATTATGTAAAAAGCTCCTCCAGAGTCCCTGTGCTGTACTGGTATTATCTCAGCAGACAGGGAAAAAGTTAATGAGAACCAACCACAATAATTTGATAGAATGTGACCAACCCAACAAATCAGATATAAAAACGAATCTCTTGACAATAATCCTACACTTTGGCAATATGTTACAATTGAACTGAGAAGTATAAATACTGCAGCCGAAAATATACTTGATAGCATTACTGGTTTTGTTTTAAAATATTTTACTGTGAAACATGACACACATGCACAAACAATCGCCAATGGATTGACTATCATAATAGCTAAAAGGGTTGCGGATTCGTTTTGAGACGCTTGTTTAAAGATACTGCTGGATAGAAGGTATATCGCCGCGGAACCGCTCCAATAAAACGTTGACATAATAATAGTTATGTGTAGACATGGCATATAAAAACTCCTTCTCGTCACTTTTAAGACCAGTTCTTTCCAAAACGATCTCTCGATATTCCTCTTGCGTTCATTTCTGAGGGCATTTTCCATTTCGGACTTTATAAGTGCTGATAATTCTTTGCGTGATTCTTCATCCGTACCTCTCAACCACGTGAAAACTCGCTCACACTTCTCATATTGTCCCCTGTAAGCTAACCAGAACGGAGATTCGGGCCAAAAATATACTATTGCCATGGCTGTAATAATAGGAACACAAAATATCAAGCAAATACTTCTCCAATGTACAAAACATCCCGTTGTATGTATCGCAGCCATTCCGACCACGAGGCTTACATTGAGAAGAGGCATGAATATACTCCTTAGCTCTGGTGAGACTAATTCACTGATAGCCAGTAAACCCACGATATGAAACACATTGTTTCCTAGACCGTGGAAAGATTCCCCAACAATAATCATTGTAGCATCTTCAGCATAGTAGATCAGAATCCATCCGATAACAACCAGTATGCAACTGATTATAAATGCAAGTTTTCTGCCAATTAGTTGCATCACTGTCGGCATCACAACGCTGAGAGTGCCAGCTAGTCCATGAATAGAGCCTGCAAAGACAATTTAAGATTTAATGATCGCCGTAACAATATTATAAATTAATGGAAAATATTTTCTATTTTAGCATTATTATTCGTTTAAACATAATGTAATAGCTCACCTATCCATGAAGCTGTACCCTGATCAGGCTGTATCGTGGAGTTTTGAGATTGCAGCTGACTCAGTAGGACAGCCGGAAGCATACCGGTACCACCAACAGTAAACGCCGCTAATTGCGGTGCACTAGCCACGAATATCTGAAGCAGATAATGTACTTATTTATATAGTATTTGACAGGAGTCTTCTCACCCGCTTTGCATTGATAACCGAAATGCTTAATGTTTCACTACGATTTTCTTACTTAATAACCTTCTATTGACAATACAAACACACAAAAAAATTAAACAGAATAGCAGATGTTAGTCAATCTAAATAATATGTTCCTAGATACATCCAACAATAGATTTTTAATTTATATAGTTTAATAGCCGAGCAGTGCTCGGTTTCGTCTTCACACAAAAAAAAGGAAAAAAATTCCGGTGAACGTCAGTCTCGAACCGGGGTCCTCTAGTTTCGTTATCCTGCCGTAAGAAGCCTCACCATGCTACCATAACTTGACAGATGTCGGCGAAATTTGCTGTCGTATTGTAATGATATTTTATGAGTTTTTCAGTGCCTGAAAACATGGTCTTAACGGTGTTTTCCATAAATGAAACCTAGCTATCTATTTTTTGCCCCTGAAACCCCCTACATGATATAAGATATCGCAATTGTTTGATTCCGCGATAATTCTAGATATCTATGAAGTGACAGACGTCATGCGCTATATTTTAGAATTATTTGAATTGCTTTTGAGGCAAACAAAAACGAGTACGTGACGATTTACAACGCGTCACGAAGTTTTCACGTTGCAATATGGTACCTACGCACGGTATTTTTGTGCTCTGCTATAGATTCGGTTACTTAACATCTTATACCTATATTATACTTCAATAACATGAAATGAATAAAAGTATCTATAGCCGTAATAAAAGAAGCAGGAAGTTGGGAAAATTATAAAAATCATCATTAGGCGTCATGCAAAGAGTCGATTCAAATGAGCATTTGTAAAAAACTTATGTGCAGTGATATCACGCCACGAGGTTAATGATGAAGGAAAACATGAGGAAACCTGCATAATATGTTTGAGAAGAAAGTCAAGAAATTCAAAGACGTATGTGTGTCGAGCTCGAGGAGCTTTCCTGTAACGCGTTTCCGTTCCCAACCCCCCCCCCCCCCCGACTCACCATCCTTTAAATTGGTACTGGCAATTTTTTAAGGTTGCTACGATCAAAATATGTAGTTTGCCCAGCTGGCTCGTATCACTAAACTCGCCACGTCACAAGCGTTGTCCTATTGTGTACATACATGCCACGTTTTTTAAAAACCAAGGCTTTTTTTAGTACCAAATATCAAAAAAATATGCCTATAATTGTATGATTGATTTGTGTTCCATTCTTCAAATATTTCGACCTTCATAAATATGGCACCAATGCATAACCACACCACACTCTGAATACGGATTTATAATAAATTATATACGTATTTATTACAATATTGATATAATAATGTAATTTACAAAAAAAGGCTATAAGAATGAAAACAAAGTAAATTATGTATATACCAATTCAATAATTGCCTCTAAATGTTTAGTAAGTAGATAACGTACTGAACACTTGCAACGATAATTTAATTGTTTTAATTATACAGAAAAGAAATAAGTAATCAGTAAGATTATACGAGTTCACTGCCTCGTTGGTCGTTGGTTGAAACTCTGGGGCCTTGGGGTCCGGATGCTCGTCAACTTTTCAGGGGCTCACGTCGTCTGGTAGAAGCCTCCCGTGACAAGCGGGCTGGGGTTTTTCTCGCTCGGAGAATCTGCATTGTCATTCAACGTGGCAATGCTGCCAGCCTTCTTGGCACGTTCCCGAGATATACCGATATGGGCCAAGTTTTCTACTTGTAATTAGTTTTAAGTACTGTTCTTTGTATATTTATATATATAATAAAATTTTCATTCAATAAATGTTTTAAAATGTATTGGGGTTTTCCGTCTGTCCTTTCCCAGAAGCAGTCCGTAGTATGGATTGGTACCTGGTTGATGGCAATAAATAGGCTTTGCCCCTATTACATAAGACTTAAAAGAGAACTGAAAAAATGTGGGTGTACCAAAAGTGCACCTCTGCCTACCACTTCAGGAAATAAAATACAATACCTACATGCGTGAGCATATGTTTGAATGTAACATACATAATATTATAAAAAGGGAAAATCGTATAAGAATGGAATTCGATCCACAGAATAAATGTTTCATGCCTATTTTAATAATTGTACTATGCAAAATCTTGTCCACTCGATATATTAAACGAAACATATTAATCAAAAAATATATAAAAATCTAAAACATTGCATATTTTTCAATAATTCCATTTTAGATTCAATTTTCCACATCTGAATAGTATCAAAAAAAATTTAAGAAAATTTTTGAATCGTAATACTTACTTGCTTAGTGTGCGGTGAAAAAAGCATATTCCTAGGGATGACACCTCAGTAAAGACGAAACAACAAGGAATTTAAAAAAATATATACAATTTTTTTATTCTGTGCACCCTCAGAAATACTTCAAACAACCTTGCCCACTAAAGGTGAGATTTGCAATAACGCAAACTTAAACTTATATTATGTATACTACGCTGAACGCGTATGACGTACATTCGCTTGAATAACGAATCATGAATGAACACTACGCACGCGAAAAAGGGAACATGCACCTGACCAACTCCGCGAGCAACGCTTCAACCAAAAATCTGAGTTCGGCAGCGTATTCGGCAACAGCTTCTGCGGTAAAGTAGTGAAGAATTCACTATATAAAATTGATACATATTCCCTTCACAGTTAAAATTGATTTTGCATTAGATACATTGCTGCGGAATCTGTACACAAAATCCGTCTGTTATAATAGCATCTTAAGTACATTCTGATACACGTTACGTGAAACGTGAAATACTTTATCACTTTGGCTTCTATTGGCTTCTACGCAAACGAAGCAAATTTAAATCCTATAGTTCTCCAATGATTTTTCTAAAGAAAACATAAATGCAGCGATTTCATGCCACGAGCTTTATACAGTCAGAAATCTTGCATGTATGAGAAAAAAAAAGAAAGTCCTGGATTAGACGACTGGCATCATCTTCGGTGAAAGTGTCTGTTATAAGTTACAACTTTTTACATCTATAGATATTGTCTTTTTTTTTATTACATTACATTTATTTAAATTCCTTATTTTGTGTTACGTGCACGGCGCCGGCGGGGGTTAGAAAACTCGCACTTGCCACTCGACGTAAAGCAAGCAACCCGACAACTTCTCTTGTATCTCGCACTTACATTATTGTAGCAGTATTTGCCCGCCTGCTACATAGATGGCGCTGGTCGCTGACAAATGCGAAGTTTGTGTGCAAATACACGAAAACATAAATTGAGCAACAGTTTTCAAGCGCATTACAGTATGTATACAAGTTTCCAACTAGAACAGTTGGAGCTGCGGTTCCCAGGCATGACACCCGGCTGGAAGATCTTCCCTTTGCTGGAGATGAACATTATCACTCGCTCTACCCACATTATCATCTAAATTTCAAATTAAGTTCCAATATCACCCACTCATATTTATGAAATAAAAAAACTGTATTGCAGTGATATCATACTATCAATTGTGCGTTATCAGAAAACTACCTCGGGGTTTAACCCAGTGGCCTGCTACGCAAGCGCTGCAAGTTCGAATCCCAGCGGGGCCTGTAGCAATGAATTTTTCTAAAAACTTAATGTCTAGTGTTTTCAGACCTGTTTTGTCTGAGAAGTAATTCAAAGACGTATATATAGTGCCTGAGACTGTAAAAGTTCGGTGGAAGGTGGGTGTTTTTGTTACAACACCTCTGCTTACCCCTTCGGGGACACTTCTGGCAAGGCGTGAGTATATATGAATAAAGATCTTTACTTACTAACTTATGAGCACTTAACTTGGTCTGTAGCCTGGTATCTTACTTAATCTTTGAATTGGAAAATAAACCTGAGACACCACAAGCCTGGCATTACAACTATGGAAAATCAATATTAATGCAAAACTTTTTTCCACCACGTAGAACACATATGTGTATCATATTAAACAATTTCATTCTACTTACTTGCTTAATGAACGGTGATACATACATATTCTATAAGATTTTCACAGTACAATACCGCAGTTATTACACTATTAGACTTGCTATTTTGCTCGAATAAGTTTTATGACTGAGACACTTAAAGTAAATAGCCCTTAGTTTATAACTAATAAATGTGAGCCATGTTTATTAATTTGCACACAATACTCGTGACAAACATTTATTCTAATGTAAATACAATAAAATTTATCCATTAAAAACTCATTCCTAAACCTCATCAAAGTGGTGCGACATTGTTCTGGCGTTGTTAAGCCGTCGGTCGCGGTTGCCAATTAAACATCTTTGGCAATTGTTACAGGCCTATGAGAGGCTGACCGTTGGTTTAACCAAAATTACGATTTTTCCTAGTAAAAAATCCTACAAAGGTCACATGACAGTCGCTTCGTATAAAAAACAGCCATATTGAATGAATCAAGTGCCGGACCTAACAATGTCTGTAATAAGCCCAGGGAAACGTCGAGGAAAGTGAATGATTTCCTGCTAGGTTCTTCTCATAGTTCAAATCACCTATATATCTATGTAGATATACAACGGTACTGTTGGGTATGTACCCAACAGAACATATAATGAAAAGTCCGTGCGGACCGTGGTCTCGGTCCACAAAGCTGCTACCCGTGTTATAGTTTAAGAATGAACTAACTTAAAATATCATCAATGGCTCATTATTATTATTATAATGATCCGTGCTCTGATTGCGGATTAGTACACAAATTATTACTCGCATGGTCATCTTCAATTACATTTTCATAAAAATGTCCTATTCTGTAAAAAGTTTCTATCTCAAGTAATGTTCTTCCTTTGGTTTCAGGAACACATTTCCAGATGAACACAAATCCTATCACAGCATTTAAAAAAAATATCAGAAATGTTCCCCACAGGTCCAGTAATTCGAACATATATGGCATGACTTTGAGCGTGGTACTATGTAATACACACGACAAAATTATGTAAAAGGCTCCTCCAGAGTCCCTGTGCTGTACTGGTATTATCTCAGCGGACAGGGAATAAGATAATGAGAACCAACCACAATAATTTGATAGAATGTGACCAACCCAACAAATCAGATATAAAAACGAATCTCTTGACAATAATCCTATACTTTGGCAGTATGTTACAATTGAACTGAGAAGTATAAATACTGCAGCCGAAAATATACTTGATAGCATAACTGGTTTTGTTTTAAAATATTTTACTGTGAAACATGACACACATGCACAAACAATCGCCAATGGATTGACTATCATAATAGCTAAAAGGGTTGCGGATTCGTTTTGAGACGCTTGTTTAAAGATACTGCTGGGTAGAAGGTATATCGCCGCGGAACCGCTCCAATAAAACGTTGACATAATAATAGTTATGTGTAGACATGGCATATAAAAACTCCTTCTCGTCACTTTTAAGACCAGTTCTTTCCAAAACGATCTCTCGATATTCCTCTTGCGTTCATTTCTGAGGGCATTTTCCATTTCGGACTTTATAAGTGCTGATAATTCTTTCCGTGATTCTTCATCTGTACCTCTCAACCACGTGAAAACTCGCTCACACTTCTTATATTCTCCCCTGTAAGCTAACCAGAATGGAGATTCGGGCCAAAAATATACTATTGCCATGGCTGTAATAATAGGAACACAAAATATCAAGCATATATTTCTCCAATGTACAAAACATCCCATTGTATGCATCCCAGCCATACCGACCACGAGGCTTACATTGAGAAGAGGCATGAATATACTCCTTAGCTCTGGTGAGACTAATTCACTGATAGCCAGTAAACCCACGATATGAAACACATTGTTTCCTAGACCGTGGAAAGATTCCCCAACAATAATCATTGTAGCATCTTCAGCATAGTAGATCAGAATCCATCCGATAACAACCAGTATGCAACTGATTATAAATGCAAGTCTTCTGCCAATTAGTTGCATCACTGTCGGCATCACAACGCTGAGAGTGCCGGCTAGTCCATGAATAGAGCCTGCAAAGACAATTTAAGATTTAATGATCGCCGTAACAATATTATAAATTAATGGAAAATATTTTCTATTTTAGCATTATTATTCGTTTAAACATAATGTAATAGCTCACCTATCCATGAGGCTGTACCCTGATCAGGCTGTATCGTGGAGTTTTGAGATTGCAGCTGACTCAGTAGGACAGCCGGAAGCATACTGGTACCACCGACAGTCAACGCTGCTAACTGTGGTGCACTAGCCACGAATATCTGAAACCGAGGACGTATTTATTTATATTTCATAGTTTTCTTCTTACTCGCTCATTTGATTGGAGATTTGGTAAGTTATTGTTTTTGTTTCCATAAGATTTCCTTACTTACAAACTATCTATTGACAATAAAAACACAAAAAAAAATATTAGGCAAAAGTCGTATATTCAAACAGAGATAATGCGTTCATACTATTGCCATATATAATATAATTTTAAAACCTTTAAAAATATAATCTAATAACTAAAATATATTATTAATAGAAGTCCATGTAGGCAAGGTGAAAAGTCGTTCTAAAGTCCCATGTGCCCGTATATCAAATACATTAAATAATGAATGTATCTTTACAATGTAATTAAAGTTTTCGCTTTCGATTTATTCCGCAGTTCTTCAAAAAATGTATCACAGACGTCATGACGCTATGATTGAATTGTTTGAAATGCTGCAGCGGTTCTGTAGGTCTAAAAAGGCCACTTTGGGAGAATCATAATGTGATCCGAATATGATTCATCATCGAAATGACAAAATGGTCACTTAGATGCAATTCATATTATGATACACGAATGATTACAATAATTGTAAATGTTAGTCCCTAACTAACTTTTTATGATGCTATCTGTCGACAAGGCAATTCATATTTTGTGGACCATTCTATGAATCTTCATAGGAAAGTGTAAAACAGGTGAATTGAGAAATATTAATCATTCGTGTATCATAATATAAATTGCACCTAAGTGACCATTTTGTCATTTCGATGATGAATCATATTATGATTCTCCCCAAGTGTCCTTTCTCCGTGTGGACTCCGGTGGGGGGACTCCGGGTACTCTGATAGAACGCACCAGTGTCCCCCCACACTTTGCCGGGGCACATCCCCGGGGCAGCTGTGACGCCGCCCCTGGAGACCTCGCTGTGCAAGGCAGCGCGAGGTCTCCACATCGCGCTGCCACCTTCCCGGGCCCGCGGCTCGGTGGTCAAAGCTCCCACCCCGACCACCGCCAGCAGGCCCTCCGGCACCCTTTTAGTCGCCTCTTACGACAGGCAGGGGATACCATAGCCATATTCTTAGACCCTGGCTATTGCGTGGGCCTTTTTAGACCTATTGATCTACTACAACCGGTACATGAACATGTAGTCGCTGCGCTTTGAATACGCCCCTGTCTAGGGGATGTAGCAAACAAAAAATAGTAACAACGTGACGAATTAAAAAGTGCCATGGAGTTATCATGCTACTCGTCAAACACGGAAATTGGAAAAACTCGAATAATCCGGTTTTTAGTATTTAAAAACAGGTGAAACCGGTTTGCATTTTACGCTCGGTATTTTCAGGTAGTCTGTACCACTATCACGGGTTTGCCACCGTTTTCGTAATCTACACACGCTAGCGACACCCGTAATATTTGCATGAGATATTTTAGTTGTGCACGTCACCGCTGGGAGGCGCTGTACAATTTTTCATACTAATATATGGCGGAGACGCTAGCGAGTATAGATTACGAAAACGGCAAACCCGTGATAGGGGTACAGTACTCATCTTATGATTTCGCATTCACAGGTTTTTCTTTCTTGTATCATTCCAAATTACATTTCTTACTCAACCTATGCGTAATTTTTAATATTTTTTCTTAAGCCAACTCAAAATAACTCCTTACTTATCCCAAAGCAAATATCATCCATAATATAATGTAAATCAGTAAGGATTGCATACAAAATGTATATAGTAGATATTGAAGTGTCTGTTTGTAATTCCAAAATAACAGCTTTTCACAAAATGCATATGAAAGTATTTACGGTACTGACGTAAAAAAAAACTAATTTTCTAAAAAAAATTCAGTCTGTATGTCTGTTTGTTTAATCTCTGAAACGGCTGCACCGATTTAAACGGGAACTAATGTTACAAGGAGTAACTTTTAATAAATATAAACATTTGTGGTCCCGCGTCAATTAAATTAAATCTACGCGATTGAAACCGCAGGGCCAGCTAGTTTTTGAGAACATTCAAAGACTTACGTATAGTGCCTGAGACTCAACATCTAGGTCTCACGTTGATACTTAATCACCTTCACCTTTTTGCGGACGCCCCTCATATTTTATTGACTAGCTGCGCCTTGCGGTTTCATTCGCATAGATTTAATTTCATTACCGCGGAACCCTAAATGTTTTTTTAATAAAAGTAGCCTAAGATACTACTTGTAATCGGTCTAGCCGTTTCAGAGATTACACAGAACAAACAGACAGACAGAGCAAATATTTTAAAATTAGTTTTTTTAAGTTAGTACCTACCGTATATACTTTCATATGTATTTAGTGAAAAGCTGTTATTTAGGAATTACACACAAGACACTTTAATTGTAACTTTATAATATGTCACAAATTAACTGACAAGATAGGTATAATTATGCTAGTTACAAAACAACACGAATAGAAACACGTGTACCTAACATTATAATAATATACCATTATGATGAAAATAAATAACCGTCCCGTCAAGAGTTAAGACCAAGTACCTATCAATGTGCAGTGGTCATTTTATGACTATATCAAAATGTATGGCGTGAGGCGAATAAAAAAATGCGCAGTATTCCCATTCATTATACCACTTACTTGCTTAGTATGCGGTGAAAAATGCATTTTTCTTGACAAAGATACAACAAAAAAGAAGTTGATGAAATAAATTATGCAATTGTATCTATTCTCGACACCCTCAGAAACAATTCAGGCAACCGCGCCTACTAAAGGTGACTCTTACAATAACGCAAAACCGATGCTTATGTCATATACATACTATGCCGGAGGAGTATGACGTACGTTTGCTTGAATAAATAATTCTGAATGAGCAGAACGCACGTGAAAAATGGCATTTTACAAATTCTCCGAGCAATTATAAAACCTTACACATACCTAATGAAATGAAATAGCTAAACGCGAGTGACAATTAGTGTAAAACAAGCATCAATATGCTGCAGTAGCTAACCGTTTACCATCAGGCGGAAAGTACGTTTCCCGTGGCAGTATAAAAAATATCTTATACTATTCCACAGATGTCCGTATTATAGTGGTCAAAAAGCCATGGTGGCGTTACATATGCCCATCTAACTCTTTTCGAGATGTAGAATCATTCTGAGAGCGCCCCATTCACCCTGATGCAGGCTTTAGAGTTTAAATAGAGGTACTCAAAAGCCTGCTCCACGCGGCCGTCAACCCCAAATACAGACAGGGTTATCCAAAATTCATCCCTGGATCATATGCCCTTTCCAGATCAACAAAGGCGCAGTATTTTTTTCGGCTTTCGCCAAGTGCTTCTTTGGTATGAGCTTTAAGGAGAAAATCTGATCCATGCACCCCATCCTCCCATTCCACAATCGTTCATCTGTTTCATTTGTTCTTCTTTCAATCAAAACTTAGCATATGATTTACCGACAACGCTCAGAAGACTTATGCTACGGATAGTTCTTGCATTCTTGAAATGACCTTTATATAGTGGCACGATGACGGCTTTGCACCAAGCTGTTGCCAGCTCCGTCCTCTCCCCAGAAGATTTCGCCAACCTCTGTGGCGAATCAAGCCCCTTCCCGGCCATCGAGCCCCCCACTCACGCCCCTGCGGCGCCCTCCGTCCCAGCAAAACCAAACCTAATTAGGTTTGATGAGTCCCCGGCAAGCCCCGACTGCCCTCCCAGCCGTCCCGTCATTATCGACGCGGACATGGCCTCCGAGTCAAACTCGGACTCGAACACTTCCGTCGATGACGACTTCAATGTCGTTGTAGGGCGCAAGAAGAAGCGATCTCTCAAGACCAAAACTTCTGTTGGTCAAACCCCGGCGAAGTCTCTCAAGACATCCGCCAAACCGATAGCCTCCCAATCTGCTCAGGCGGTCCCTCCCTCAGAGGAAAACCGCTCTGACGCCACCCCACCCTCTCAGCCCGTAGCCTCATCCTCGAGGAAGGAGCCCATCCCACCGCCTATCTTCATCCAAGATAAGGCGAAGTGGACCGATGTCTCGGCGTGGTGCAATGCGAATCGCATTGCTTATACTAACGCCCGCACCACCGCCAATGGCATAAAAGTCTCGGTGCCTACCTCCACCGACTTCAGGTCTCTGACCAAAATGTTACAGGCTAGGAAAGTAGCCTTTCACTCTTACGACCTCCCCGAGGATCGTCTCCTCCGCGTAGTAATCCGCGGCATCCCCAAAGAGATAGACGAAAAGTCTATCTTGTGCGATCTTCAATCGCAAGACATCCCCGCCCTCGAGGTGCATCGCATGCACGGCGCCCGCAACAGTGCCATATACGACATGGTCTTTGTCGTATGTAAGCACTCTCCCGCCGCAAAAAGCATCTACAATATCAAGACCGTATGCCAATTATCTGGCTTAAAGGTCGAAGCCCCCAACAAACGCGGCCAAATCGGCCAATGTCACAAGTGCCAGTTATATGGCCACTCTTCCCGCAATTGCTTTGCCGTACCCAGCTGCGTTAAGTGCCTAGGTAACCACGGCACAAGCGATTGCCCCCGTCCCAAGGACATCTCACTCTGCACAGAGCCGCCTAGTTGCGTTCTGTGCGGTCAATCGGGCCACCCTGCGAACTATCGCGGCTGCCCAAAAGCCCCTCGTCCCCACCCCAAAATGGTAAAGCGAGTTCAAGCTCGCAACACCAGGGAAAACCTCCCTTCCTCTGCTCTCCCTGAGCGCCTTAGCCCTCAAAGACCCTCCCCCTGGAACGCACTGAACCATCAGCGCGCATTCCCCAAACTCGCTCCTCCGAGAGCCCCCCAATCTACGGCCATCCCTCCCTTAATGGCCATCCCCACTATGAAACCCCCTAAGCCAAAAGGCACACCTCCCACGGCAGCTCCACGCTCGCCTGCAGCCCCTCCGGCACCGACCCCTATGGGTCCCCCTCCTCAAGCCCCGGAAGCCAACGTGACTGGCGATAACATGGCTTTTCTGAGCCATTTATTCCATGCGGTTGACATCCGTAGCTTGAACCAGATGGCCGAGCAACTCCGCGCTTCTCGCGGTAACATTGCCTCCGTCATGGCTACGATGAGCAAGTTCGCTCACGTTACCACAGCCCTCACCTCTTTCTTTGATACGGTCCAATAATGGAGAGACACAACCTAGGAGGAAAAATCAAACCCAGGTCCCTCAAGGTAGGGTTCTTTAATGCCAATGGCATTAACACCCAACGCGACGAGATCGCTACTTTCCTCCGAGAACATCAATTAGACATTTTTCTCCTCCAAGAGACCTTCCTCAAACCCTCCAACCGCGATCCCAAAATTGCGAACTATGAAATAGTTCGCAACGATAGAACCCATTCCGCCAAAGGAGGCACCCTCATCTATTACAAAAGATCTCTTTACTGCATTCCTATGGATCCCCCCAACCTCTCTCAAATCGAAACATCAATATGTCGGCTAGGCATGACTGGACATGAACCAATCATAATAGTTTCGGCTTATATCGCACCCAACAAACAAGGCGATATCGCTCCCGATATCGTAAAACTTCTTAGCTTAGGCAACTCTGTCATCGTGGCAGGAGACCTAAACGCCAAACATGAGTCGTGGAATAGCCGCACTCGAAATTCCAGAGGTAATCAACTCAATTACCTCAGTATCATTCATAACTTCGACGTTATAGCTCCCATGCACCCAACGCATTACCCAGTCATCATAGATCACCGTCCGGACGTTCTCGACTTGGCGATTCTAAAGAATATAAACCTTCGTTTAAATTCTATGGAATCAATAGACGAGCTTGATTCCGATCACCGTCCTGTTGTACTGAGTCTTACCCCCCGTACAGGTCCCCCTGACTCTAGTCAACCAACTCCCATGAAAACGGCAACTAACTGGAGGAAACTAGAGGAAAACCTCAAGTCTACTCCCTTGCCCTTCCCCGAACCGACCCCAACCTCCATTGTAGACACGGTAAACGCAATTGACTCCCTCACCAGTCACGTACAAACAGCAGTCAACAGCTGCTCCCGGCAGGTCCCAGCAATGGATGACCATCGCTGGAGGCTGCCGGACGATGTGCGTGAACTGGTGACGGAGAAAAACGCGGCTATCCGAGCTTACAGGACCTACCCCACAGCAGCCAACCGATCATTTATGAACCACTTACAAGCCAAAGTAAGAAGGCGCATGAATGAAATGAGGGAAGCCCGCTGGGATAACTTCTTGGCTAACCTTACCCCTAATCACCAGGCTTTCTGGCACTTGCAACGCAAGCTCAGAGTCAAAGAAGCCTGCAGCATCCCTCCTCTTAATCGTCCTGGCCGTAGTCCCGCCTTCGACGATGACGAAAAGACCGAATGCCTTGCCGACAATCTAGAATCCCAATGTTCTCCCAGCTCCCAACAAGTAGACATGGCCCATCTCACAAAGGTGGACGCCGAGGTCGAACGAAGGGTAGCTCAGCCCCCAATAGAGGACCCAAACAATCCAGTCCCAGTAGTTACAGTCGATGAGGTTCAATCTCTCATCAAGGATCTCAACCCTAGGAAGTCTCCTGGCTCCGACGGGATAACAAATAAAGTAGTCAAACTCTTTCCCCTCCACATCATTGTCTTCTTGACAGCCATTTTTAACGCTGCCCTTTCTAACAACATCTTCCCACAATCGTGGAAAGAAGCAGTTGTCATAGGGATACCAAAACCTGGTAAGCCCAAATCCGAATCCTCTAGTTACCGCCCCATCAGTCTCCTCAAAACTCTCGCGAAGATCTACGAAAGGTTGATCTTCAAAAGACTTAAGCACTTTGCTGAATCCCACAATCTCATCCCAAACGAGCAGTTTGGCTTCCGAACCAAGCACTCGTGTGTTCAACAGGTGCATCGCATCGTTGAACACATAAGTGAGGGATTCCAAGTCAAACAGCAAACGGGTGTCCTATTCTTCGATATAGCGAAAGCATTCGATAAAGTCTGGCACAATGGCTTATTATATAAGCTTTACCAAATCGGTGTGCCTGACAGACTCGTGCTCATCATACGACACTTCTTATCGAATCGCACCTTCCGATATCGCATCGAGGGCTCATTATCTTCCCCTCGCCGCATTCGTGCTGGAGTCCCCCAAGGCTCCGTGCTCTCCCCACTCCTTTTCACGCTGTACACCAGCGATATCCCCAAAAGTCCCAGTGCCGATCTAGCTCTCTTCGCCGACGACACGGCTATCTACTATAGAGGCAGAGACCGTCATACGATCGCCAAACATCTCCAAACCGCAGCCAATGCCCTTGGCAAATGGTTCCGGAAATGGAGATTTGAAGTCAACCCAGATAAGAGCGCAGCTGTCCTCTTCTGCCGCTCTGGCGACCGATATCACGATCCTCCTCCATCTGTAACCATGTTCGGCCAACCGATTCCTTGGGAATCCACGGCCAAATACCTAGGCGTCATCCTCGACCAAAGGTTGTCCTTTGCATCCCATACAAAGAAAGTACGGTCACGTGCTTCCTTTGCCCTTGGTCGACTCCACTACCTACTAAATGCACGGAGTAAATTGTCACTTAAATCTAAGTTGAGAATTTATCTCTCTTGCATCCGTCCCATTATGACATACGCCAGTGTTGTTTTCGCACACACGGGCAGCTCTAACATCCATAAAATGCAGGTCCTCCAAAACAAATTCTTGCGAAAGGCTGCGGGAGTCCCGTGGTACGTTCGCAATAGTCAACTCCATGTAGACTTCAAAATTCCCACCATAAAACAGTTTATGAAAAGCGCCTCTAAGCGCTTTTTCGAATCTGCTGAAAAACATCCCAACCCACTAATCGTATCGGCCGCCCGATATACCCCCTCCCAAATCTCCACCCGACGCCGTCCGAGGCATGTCCTTATTGACCCTGACGACGATATCACATTGCTTCAGCAAGCAATGTCTCAAAAGCACACACCAAACCGACCATTGTTCCGTCCTCGCCGGCGAGGCTCGTCGCGAACTCTACGTCATCGTCCCCCCCGTCCTCTGCTAGGGCCGGCGCGCGCCGAGCCACTAGCCTTAAACATGTCCCTAAATAATACCACTCAGATCCAGCTCCCTAGCTCATCCCCCAGCAACGCCCTAAGCCGAGGTCCGAACCCCGCACCGGGGTGCCCTTAGCTGTGTTGCTTAGTTTTTAAGTTTAAGCTCGGCTGGAGGCCCTTGGGTCTCGCCCCTTAGTCCGGTTAAGCAGTGGAGGTAACTCCCCCCTACCAACTGCGAGAGACCATGTCGGAAAAAAAAAAAAAAAAAAAAAAGGCTTTGCACCAGTCGTTTGGCACTTTGCCGTCCCGTCAGCAACTATCAAAAAGTTGCCACAACAGCTTTGCGACAATACCTTCGCCGCTCCTCAGATTTGGACAGTAATCCTATCATACACTGCATATATACCCAATTTCATACATTTCATTGCTTTCATTATTTCATCTTTCGTAATTTCCTCGCCTGCACCATTTCGGTGGGTGATTTCTATAGGATTTAGGTTGTTGTGAGTACTATCGTCACCTCATTCAAATAGTTACAATAGTTTTTCCACCGATGCAAAACTTCTCGTTAATTGATCAACATTTCTCCATCTGTAGAAAATATAATGATTCAATGGTAGTTTCTAGAAATTGTATATCTGTATTTTTAAATATATATGTCTGTGGTCAAATGTGGAACGTAGCAAATGTATGCTACGTATTATTAATGTTCCATTATTTGGAGCGGAGCTCCCGCGTATCGGCCAATGAGCGCGCGGCATTTGAGTTTTTAAAATCTGCGCGCCAATTCAGTTGCGCGGCCAAGATTGTACGGTGAACAACGTAGCGAACGCGGCAGTCGCTCCGCTCCCGCGCTTTTTCATATTTCTATTTTGCCTTTTGTGATTGAGTTTGAATTAAACGATAACTGACTTATGTGGATTGTGTGATAAACTGATTGTATATAATACTCGTGTCTGAACTGATTTGTGTGTGTGTGTGCGTATGTGTTTTTGTGAATAAATTGTATATATTTTACTGTACAAAGACTTTACATCATCTCCTCGCCTGTGCTGTGCTTAATACCCTGCGCCGAAATATTAACACCATCCTCACTTTTAATAATGTTTAACTTCGACGCTCCCGTCGTTGCCTAGGCCAGTCTGGCCTGTTTTCCAGAACAGTATTAGGTTTATATACAATACGACGATGGTGATAATTTAAAAAAGGAATACACCTTACTGTTTAATAATATTTGTCATTGCAAACTAGATACAAGTTGATAGCCAAAATAAAGAATCGAGTGCGATTATGTTGCTGTGTTTTCAGTAAGACGTTTGCCACTGGATCGGTTGCGGATTCGACCATGTCCTCGTAGATTCGATACGATCTCGTTCATTTTCTATTCTCTGATTTAGCACGCACTGCTGCGCCGTCGTTTTGACGTTAGCGCATATTATTATAGGACTGAAATAGTGCCAGCAGTCGACCTCTAGATCTTCGATTCTATAGGATTCCGCGTTCACGTCATCGCGGCGGGGCTGCGGAGGCGTATGACTGTGGTAGTGGGAAAACTCGCACATAGCCCTGAGTCGGTAAAACAAGCAACCCGACAACACATACACACATCACATAAAGTAATGAATTTTTCCAAAATAGAAGAACAGTAGTATCGAAAAACCTCGTGAGGAAACGTTTGTAAAGTAATCTGTAGTAATAATAATAATAATAATAATAAATTTGTTTATTTGGCATACATTATGGTACATTTTAATTATCGATGTCATCCGCAGAAGTTATAAACTGTGTCGCGGATGGCAACGCCCACCTACGGAGTAGTTTACAAAATGTATTACAATTATTTTTATTTAATTAAAGTAAAAAAGTTGGTTATTATGTTAGTATGTGTGTGCGCGTGCGCTCGTGTGTGTGTGTGTGTGTGTGTTCGTGCGTGCGTTCGTGTGTGTGTGTGTGTGTGTGTGTGCGCGTTGTGTGTGTGTAAGTTGTTATGTGATTGTGCTTACGTTATGTGTAGGTTTAAAAGGTCTTCAGTATCTTGATATGTTAAGGACATAAGCCATTTGCTACATTTTTCTTTACATTTGTAAGATGTAAGTGGATATATATTTAATTTTTTATTTAGTGCGTTGTACAGCATAGGACTAATGTAATGATAGTGACGGCTTGCGAGTGCCGTGCGTCGTCTT
Organism: Watsonalla binaria; assembly: GCA_929442735.1. Classification (NCBI taxonomy): domain Eukaryota; kingdom Metazoa; phylum Arthropoda; class Insecta; order Lepidoptera; family Drepanidae; genus Watsonalla; species Watsonalla binaria. The sequence goes on from OV838930.1 coordinate 5,438,995, forward strand.
ATAATTTGGCATACCTTATCAGATCTACGTTTAGAACTAGTGAAGTTAGGGTCATATGGTACTTGGGAATGCTTACGTATGACTGTTCGAAATATAAAGAGTTGTCTGGCAGTGAGTACTTGACATAGTGAAAAGATTTCGGAAGTGGGAAAGCGGATAGGCTTGTTCATTAAAACTTTTAGGACGGCCCGTTGAGCTCTTTCCAGTCTTAACATATGATATTTGCCAGAACCACCCCAGCTTGTAATGCAGTAAGATATTATTGACTGGCATAAGGCAAAGTAAACATTTTTCATGGTGTTGAAATCAGTGATGTTACGTAACCTCTTAAACACAAAAATAAGTTTTCTGACGCGGGCTGCAACAGAGTGTATTTGGAATTTCCAAGAAAACTCACTATCCAAAATTACACCGAGGTATTTAATAGACTTAACTTGGTCAATGGTAATGCAGTTACACGCCCTTTCGATATCAACTACACTGGAACATAGGTGTGCACGTATTGCAAAAGAAGTAGGAGGCTGTGAAGATGTACGGGGTGAAAAAAGAATGAACTTAGTTTTGGATAAATTTAGAGTGAGAAGGTTGGCGTTTAACCAATTCATTACTAGCTCTAGGGCTTTTTCTGAATTCGTTCGGACCTCGTTCCAGGTCTTTCCAGTAACAAGAAGAGCTGTGTCATCAGCGTAAGTAATTATTTTACAATTAGAAAGAGTTAGGTTACATAACTCATTTATGTATATAAGAAACAGAGTAGGTCCGAGGACGCTACCCTGTGGAACACCGTAGCTCAGCGCCTCCTCGCTACTCGTATACCCATTCAAGACAACGTATTGGGAGCGGTTGCTTAGATAGCTACGTAGGATGCTATGAGCCATACCTCTAATACCGATATTTTCCAGTTTAGTGAGAAGGACAGGGATGCAGACAGTGTCGAATGCTTTCGAGAGGTCTAAGAATATACCAGCTGTTTTCAGTTTGCCATCGATGTTTTTGACAATGGTATCAGACAACTCTAGAACAGCATCTTCCGTTGATTTAAAACTACGAAAACCAAATTGATTTACCGAGAGGATATTGTGTCTATTGATAAAATCTAACAGTCTATGGTTAATAATTTTTTCAAAAATTTTTGAAAATATTGACAGTACGGATATTGGCCTATAGTTTGCAACATTGTCTCTATCCCCTCCCTTGAAAATTGGGTGTACAACAGCTTTTTTAAATGCAAGTGGAAAGATTCCAGAGGAGAGAGAGAGGTTGAATATGTATTTTAATATGGGGATGAGAACGTGTCTTGCAGATTTTATAACCGATGTGGGAATGCTATCCCATCCCGCAGCACTTTTATCTTTTAGGTTTAAGATGATATTCTCGATCTCTGCGTTATCAACACTTAAAAGCGCCATAGAATTCGTAACTGATGAGGTACGTGCGTTATTTAGTTCTGGGGGAGGGTTTTTATGAGACGAGTTAATTTTTATATTACTGACTAAGTTCCTTGCTATATTTGCGAAATAATTATTAATGTAGTTGACAGAAGAGTTTGGATTATCTGATGATTTTAATAGGTCCTTACTTGAATTTTTACTTTTTTGCAGGTTAGCAACTTTCTTGATAATATTCCAGGTCGCTTTTGGATTATTTCTAGCCCTCTGAAATTCTTTTTGTTCGTAGTCGCGTTTGACTTTCCGTAAGAGATTGTTACAGAAGGTACGGTAACGAGTATATATTTGTAAGTTTAATACATTTTCGGGGCTAGTTTTAAGCCTACGGTGCAATTTATCTCTTTGTCGAATACATCTCAGGAGGCCTGGAGTAATCCATGGTTTCAAAATGCGTTTCCTAGATGGAATTGGAGATGATTGCGTGTGATTTGCAACTATTTGAGATACCATGTCCACCAATTTATCCGAAGCCATGTCAGCATCAGTAGCATTGAAGACGCATGAAAAATCTGTATCTGTTAAGTCATTTACAATAGCCTGTGTGTCAACACGTTTAAAGTAACGGGTGGATGCCTTAGTGTTTGCTTTAGATTTAGTCTTGCAACAGAAGACAACCGGGGCATGATCCGTAATTAAAGAATCCAAAACAATTGTCCTGGCTGAATCTACCGACCGGGCAATCACATGATCGAGGCAGTTCTCCAGTCTTGTGGGATAAAGATGGGCTGGCAGCATACCATGAGACGCTGTTAAATTAAGGTATTCGTCGGCAGATGTGTCATGATTACCCGGTCCAATATTAATGTTTATATCTCCTACTATGACTGCGTTTTTATAGGATTTCAAGGTTATTAAAACATTATCCAAGCTGTTAATAAAAGGTGAGTAGTTTCTATATGACGGCGATCGATAAAGTGCAACAACAGCAAGGTAGTCGGAAAACTTAAGCACTATGCAGTTAGCTTCGTTAAAATCAGGATTTTCAATTGTACATGGTAAGCCATTTCGGACATAAGCAACAACTCCATCATTTTGGTTCTTAAAATCAGATATATGAGCATCAAAACCATGAAGTGATGGAATATTGGGAGATTTACTAAGCCAACATTCTGATAAAATAATAACGTCTAGATCATATTTCAATCTATGTAATAGGGTGAGTAGACTATCAAAATTGCAGTTTATGCTTCTAATGTTCACGTGGATTAATTTAATATTATAAAGCTGGAGAGTTCTTTTGTTTGAAAGCGGTAATCTCAGGAACTACTGGTCCGATTTCAAAAATTATTTGTGCATTGGATAGTCCATTATCGAGAACGGTTATAGATTACATTAATTTTCAAAAAAAATAGGGATCCGTAAAAAAATTGCAATTTTTTAACCTAAGGTGTAAAATCGAAAACCTATTTATGCGTGCGCTGCAAAAACTATTGGCAATAGAACAAAATGATGTACTACGGGTTTGTAGGTCTTATTAATATCTACAAAAATTCCGTGAGAGCAAATGTCTAACTATCATAGTTTATTCACAGTAAAGACTTTTATGTTCTTAAAAAATATTTAATCGTCTGAATGAAGAAACTACGTTAAAGGCGTATCGTAATATTAATCCTTATCCAAATTAAGTATTATGTTATCAATGGCATTTATGTAGAAGTAAAATACTTTTTTTAATTGCAATCGGACATATCGTTGAGAAATTATCACAAGTATAAAAACGCAAAGAATTGGTACCTAATAATGAGTTAGGTATTTGCTAAGTACAAATGAAAGTATACAAGGTACTGACATAGAAAATCCAATTTATATTTTTTTTTCTCCGTCTGTCTGTCTGTCTGTTTGTAAAACATTTATGGTACCGCGGGAGTTAAATTCAATCTACCCGGGTGATACCGTAGGCACAGCTAGTTCGAAATAATAGTGCTTTAGGAATGTCTACAGACTCAAAACTTCTACATTGACACCCAATTATCTACGGTGAAAACTGGCTTTCGTATTACCCCTGCTTACCCCTTCGGTGAACCTTAAGGTAAGACGTGGGGATACATACATTGAATTGGATCTTATTTTAATATTCCTATTATTTATAACTTCGGCTATACACAGCTTATTCTCGAATTTTGAGACAATTTGTATAAATATTGAATATAAAACCATAAGAACATCAGTCGATACACAGTCACTAAAAAAATCCATTATTATACTCATTCGTGAGTATAACACTAATGCGCTTATGGCCAACAAACTCACCATATAAAATATGTTGCTTCCTAGACCGTGGAAAGAGTCTTCAGCGATGGCCGCACTTTAGGAGAACTTCTCGAGAAGTTCTGAAACTTCTCCAGAAGTTCAAACGAATGTTATTGCATGTAAAAGTGTGCCTACTAAGGAATGCGGGTTAACATCTTAATGGAAAATCATATTCTTATAAATCATTTTACTTTACCACGTACAGCACAAATTCATAAGAGTCATATACAATTTATTTTACTTTCATATTATATACTTACTTGCTTAGTGTACGGTGACAAATGCATTCTCTATAAGATTATCTTCTTATTATTCCGCAGTTTTTACACTATTAAACAGCTGTTTTGCACGAATAAATTTGATAACAAAGAAATGTGAGCCGTAATTATTTATTCACACACAATTCACTTTAGCAGCTCTACTTGAGATACATAAAAATGTTTCCCTTGTATAAAAACCCAATTTGGATCCGCGTTCATTTGCATTCAACAACTTCAGATTAACAAATCCTCATCAGGGTGGTGCAATCTTCTGGCGTCTCACAAGGTGGCATTCTTTCACCTTTTCTTTTATTATTTTTCAAACTTACTTTCAATAAAATAAGACATTGGATGGAATATAGAAAATTGTCTCCTACTCTGTTTTTTTCACAGTTCGATATCATGGCCTAGGGCCACAAAGTCTACATACTCAATAGTAGGTATTATGAAAGGGACTTGTGGACTGTGGTCCCGGTCCACGAAGATTCCCTACCCATGCCATAGTTCCGAAATAACTTAAAATTACTTAAAATATTATCAGTTTCTTATCAATAGCTCATTATTATTATAGCAATCCTCCCCGTGTTCACACAAGAACACGTTACGGTACATAAATGAACACTAGCAAGTGGATTTTCATTTACGTCTTCATGAAAATGTCCTAGTCTGTAAAAAGTTTCTATCTCAAGTAACGTCCTTCCTTTGGTTTCAGGCATATATTTCCATATAAACACAAATCCTATTACTGCACTTAAGAAAAATATTAGAAATGTTCCCCAGAGGTCCAATAATTCAAACATATGTGGTATGATTTTGAGCGTAGCACTATGTAATACACACGACAAAATTATGTAATATGCTCCCCCAGAGTCCCTGTGCTGTACCGGTATTATCTCAGCAGACAGAGAAAATGATAATGAGAACCAACCACAATAGTTTGATAAATTTTGACCAACCCAACAAATCAAATATAAAATCGAACGCCTTGATAATAATCCAATTCTTTGGCAAAATGTTACAATTGAACTCAAGAGTAAGAAAACCGCAACCGAAAATATACTTGATAGCATAACTGTTTTTGTTTTAAAATATTTTATTAAGAAACATGACACACATGCACATACAATCGACAATGGATTGACCATCATAATTGCTAAGAGGGTTGCGGATTCGTTTTGAGCCGCTTGTTTGAAAATAATGCTGGATAAAATATATGTAGCTGCATTACCGCTCCAGTAAAATGTTGACATAATAATTTTTTACAATATTGATATAATAATGTAATTTACAAAGAAAGGCGAGAATAGAAATAGTAACAATTGTAACAATTTTAAAGAGTAAGAATGAAAAAAAAACTAAATAAATTATGTAGAAAACATAGCATTAGTCAACACTTGCTACGATAATTTAATTGTTTTAATTATACAGAAAAGAAATAATTAGAAGCCTCCCGTGACAAGCCAGCTGGGGCTTTTCTCGCTCGGAGAATCTGCATTGTTATTCAACGTGGCAATGCTGCCAGCCTTCTTGGCACGTTCCCGAGATATACCGATTTAGGCCAAGTTTTTTACTTCTAATTAGTGTTAAGTACTGTTGTATACTTATATATATATATATATGGGGGGCAAAGCCTATTTATTGCCACCAACCAGGCACCAATCCATACTACGGACTGCTACTGGGAAAGTACAGATGGAAAACCCCAATACATTTTAAAACAATTATTGAATGAAAATTTTATTGTGTATATATTTATTGTATTTTATGTATACATATATATATATATATATATATATATATATATATAAAAACTGGAAAAATTATGTGTACCAAAAGTGCACCTCTGCCTACGGAATAAAATACAATACCTACATACGTGAGCGTATGTATGAATGTAACATACATTCGTACATAATATTATAAAAAGGGAAAATCGTGTAAGAACGGAATTCGATCCAGAGAATAAATCTTACATGCCTATTTTAATAATTGTACTATGCAAAATCTTGTTCACTTGAGTCATGTAACGAATTATATTAATCAAAAAATATATAAGAATCTAAAACATAGCATAGTTTTCAATAATTCCATTTTAAATTAAATTTTCCACATCTGAACAGTATAAAAAAGTAATTAAAGAAAATTATTGAATAGAAACTTACTTGCTTAGTGTGCGGTGAAAAAACCATATTCCTAGGGATGACACCTCAGTAAAGACGAAACAAGGAATTAAAAAAAAAAATGCTATTTTTTTTTATTCTGGGCACCCTCAGAAATACTTCAAACAACCGTGCCCACTAAAGGTGAGTTTTGCAATAACGCAAACTTATATTATTTATTCTATGCTGAAGGCGTATGACGTACATTCGCTTGAATAACCAACCAACCAACTCTGCGAGCAACGCTTCAACCAAAAACCGGAGTTCGGCAGCGTATTCGGCACCAGCTTCAGCGGTGAATTCTTTGTCGGGGGATAGAGCCGTGAGGCTATACGAAATTGTACACAGAATTTGTTTACCATCTGTACACAAAATTCGTCTGTTATAACAGCATGTTAAGTACATTCAGATACGTTTTACGTGAAACGTGAAATACTTTATCAATTGGCTGGAGCATAAATTTTACTTTTAGACACGGGTCCAAACTACAACCAAAAATCAATATCTAAGGAAGCTACAATACAATAACACATAATATAATAATCTATATAATATAGTACTAAATCCTGATTTCAGCTGCACGCATAGCCGTGGTGGCCGATTGGTTAGAGTAGTTGGCTTCTACGCAAACGAAGCAAATTTAAATCCTATAGTTCTCCAACGATTTTTCTAAAGAAAACATAAGTTTATACAGTCAGAAATCTTGCATGTATGAGAAAAAAAAAGTGCTGAATAAGACTACTGGCATCATCTTAGGTGAAAGTGTCTGTTGTAAGTTAAAACTTGTTACATCTCTGCTTTCCCTTCCGGGATCCTCCTGGGTCACTGTACCACCGCCTTACGAAAGAACACAGCAAAACAATGCTCCCTTTGAGTGGTGTTGTGTTTGTACGGTATGTATATATATATATATATAACAATTGTTAACGTTATATTAGTCAGCACTTGTATTACATTATGTATATTATACCTTATAAAGAATTAAACGAACTGGCAACGCGTGAGTGGCACTTCGTGTAACAAGCTATCATCGTCAGTTGTTTTTTGTTTGTTCACAGATATTATTTTTGTACTGGACATGTTTATCAACATCTAATGACGTAGTTTATAGACACAGTGTTATAGCAATTTTCTTATTGGTGTTATTTATACTTACTACTAGAGCGAAAAACAAGTGTATAGTCCTGAGGTAATCAGCTACAGCAGCATATGAGCTACTGCAGCTAGGAGCGCGCTTAAACTCGACTGGATTGGTCCTCGTCATTTTGTCCGGTTAAGCAGTGAAAGTAGCCCTTCCAACTGCGAGAGACCATATCTATCAAGAAAATCTTGATAGATATGGTCTTGACTCTGAGGCTTGGTTTCAGAACGGTATACTGCTCGTCTTTAACTCGACTGGAGACCCTTGGTCCTCACCATTTTGTCCGGTTAAGCAGTGAGAGTAGCCCTTCCAACTGCGAGAGACCATATCTATCAAGATAATCTTGATAGATATGGTCTTGACTCTGAGGCTTGGTTTCAGAACGGTATACTGCTCGTCTATAGCTCGGGTAGACCCCATGATGCCCCGTTGCCCCGTGCAGGGTACGAAACACGCGTCGTATCGATACTGTTTGCAATTACATGGTCTACATTTGGTGAAGGCAGCAAGGTGCAGGCAGGTCAGCCCCCAGCGTATGCTGGACTGCACTTTATTAAGATAACCATTATTTGTAGGTATATTTTTAAGCACCGGAATAAAGCATTGTAACATTTTATATTTTTTTTGTTTCAGTATTATATCTTCGTAAATTTCAAAGATATTGTTTTTTTAAGTGCGTTAAATTTAAATTCCTTATTTTGTGTTATGGCACGGCGCCGGCGGGGGTTAGAAAACTCGCACTTGCCACTCGACGTAAAGCAAGCAACCCGACAACGCACTTAGATTATTGTAGCAGTATTTCTCCGCTCGTTACATAGATGGCGCTGGTCGCTGACAAATGCGAAGTTTGTATACAAATACACGAGAACTTAAATTGCACAAGAATTTTCAAGCGCATTACAGTATGTATACAAGTTTCCAAATAGAACAGTTGGAGCTGCGGTTCCCAGGCATGACACCCGACTGGAAGATCTTCCCTTTGCTGGAGATGAACATGTATTATCACTTGCTCTAACCACATTATCATCTAAATTTCAAATTAAGTTCCAATATCACCCACTCATATTAATCAAATAAAAAAACTGTATTGCAGGAGGCATCCAGCAGGGCATGTAGAGTTTTTCTAAAAACTTAATGTCCAGTGTTTTCACACCACGTGCTTGACGGTGAAGAAAAACATCGAGAGGCTAGTTGCATATGTCTGAGAAGTAATTCAAAGACGTATATATAGCGCCTGAGACTATACAGTATGGAATATATTCTTTTTTAAATAAGAAAGATTGCTATGTCATGAGAGAGTATTGTCAATCTTAAGGTTTTAAAATTGACTGACTCGACTCTTTCTTATCTGTCCAATAAATGGCGATTGTTAGATTTTAATATTATAAATGATCAACAAAAACTCGTAAGTAACATATACACGATTGAATACGACGCACCTGACTGACATTGCGCCAGAGCCGCTTATTACCTAGTAAATACGCTTTTCTGTGTGAGTGTATCGTTTCGACTTGTTGACGACTTGTTACTAGATTCCGTAATACTTGAAGTCAGCTCCCCAGGGGCCCGACCATGAGCTCTTATTGTAATTTTAGTTCAGCTGTGCGACAGTGACAGATGTATACACGTCATATACATCTGTCTCATAATAAGAGTAAAACTAAAATGGCAAAGAAACGTCATGGTAAGGCCCCTGTGCTGCACTGGTGTTATTTTAGCTGACAGAGGTAATTCAAAAGAGGTAAACCAAACTATATCTAATAAAAGAAAGAATAAAATATAAATGCGAATAATTTAATAACCATCGTATTCTGTGTATGTTATTTGTTCCCTCAGAACACCAAAACTATTCAACATATTTCCAAAATCACGTAACAGAATTTGAGTATAAATTTTTGTATTGTAAAGGATGACATATAAAATCGAATTTATTCAAATAAAAAAAGTAAGTTTAAAAACTTATCCGACTACTGGAAAATCACACTCATACTACTAGAATTCACAAATAATATTTAAAAGCTCCGCCGGAGTCCCTTTGCTGCACTTATGAGCACCGATCACTTAACTTGGTCTGTAGCCTGGTATCTTACTTAATCTTTGAATTGGAAAATAAACCTTGGACACCACAAGCCTGGCATTACAACTATAAGATGTACATTAAAAAGAGTCATTATTATAATTGAGAGGGCGCTTGAGAACTTCTTCGCTGAAGATACCACGTCTTCAACGGAGAAGGTTCAAAATCCACCCCGTGAAACCCGATTACTATTTCGGTTAAAAACTGTTTGACCAGTGGCCTGCTACGCAAGCGATGCAAGGAATGTGGATTAACATTACTATGGAAAATCAATATTAATGCAAAACCACGTAGAACTTATATGTGTTGTAGGTATCATATTAAACAATTTCATTCTACTTACTTGCTTAATGAACGGTGATACATACATATTCTATAAGATTTTCACAGTACAATACCGCAGTTATTACACTATTAGACTTGCTATTTTGCACGAATAAGTTTTATGACTGAGACACTTAAAGTAAATATCCCTTAGTTTATAACTAATAAATGTGAGCCATGTTTATTAATTTGCACACAATACTCTTTACAAACATTTATTCTAATGTAAATACAATAAAATGAATCCGTTGATTAAAAACTCATTCCTAAACCTCATCAAAGTGGTGTGACATTGTTCTGGCGTTGTTAAGCCGTCGGTCGCGGTGGCCAATTTAACATCTTTGGCAATTGTTACTGGCCTATGAGAGTCTGACCGTTGGTTTAACCCAAATTACGAATTTTTCTAGTAAAAAATCCTGCAAAGGTCAGATGACAGTCGCTTCGTATAAAAAACAGCCATATCAGGGTGAATCAAGTGCCGAACCTAACAATGTATGGAATAAGCCCAGGGAAACGTTGAGGAAAGTGAATGATTTCCTACTACGTTCTTCTCATAGTACAAATCACCTATACCCAGCAGTACATATAATATAAGAAATGGCCATGCGGACCGTGGTCTCGCTCCTCAAAGCTGCTACCCGTGTTATAGTGTCCGAATGAACTAACTTAAATTATCGTCAATGGCTCATTATTATTGTAACGATCCGTGCTCTGATTGCGGATTAGTACACAAATTATTACTCGCAAGGTCATCTTCAATTACATTTTCATAAAAATGTCCTAATCTGTAAAAAGTTTCTATCTCAAGTAATGTCCTCCCTTTAGTTTCAGGAACATATTTCCAGATGAACACAAATCCTATCACAGCATTTAAAAAAAATATCAGAAATGTTCCCCAGAGGTCCAGTAATTCGAACATATATGGCATGACTTTGAGCGTGGTACTATGTAACACACACGACAAAATTATGTAAAAGGTTCCCCCAAAGTCCCTATGCTGTACTGGTATTATCTCAGCAGACAGGGAATAAGATAATGAGAACCAACCACAAAAAATTGATAGATTTTGACCAACCCAACAAATCAAATATAAAAATGAATCCTTTGACACTAATTCTATGCTTTGACAAAATGTTAAAATTGAACTCAAAAGTGAAAAAACTGCAGTAAAAAATATACTTGATAGTATAACAGTTTTTGTTTTGAAATATTTAACTGTGAAACATGACCCACATGCACAAACAATTGACAATGAATCGACTGTCATGATAGCCAGGAGAATTGCGGATTCGCTATGAACCGCTAGTTTGAATATACTGCCGGATAATATATAAATAGCCGCGCAACCACCCCAATAAAATGTTGACATAATTATAGTTATGTGAAGAAATGGCATAAAGAAATTTCTTCTCGTAATTGTTAAGACCAGGCCTTTCCAAAACGATTTCTTGATACTCTTCCTGTGTTTATTTCTCTCGAAGTTTTCCATTTCGGACTTTATAAGTGCCGATAATTCTTGCCGTGATTCTTCATCTGTACCTCTCAACCACGTGAAAACTTGCTCACATTTCCCATATTGACCCCTGTAAGCTAACCAGAATGGAGATTCTGGCCAAAAATACACTATTGCCATGGCTATAATCAAAGGAACACAAAATATTAAGCATATACTTTTCCAATACACAAAACATCCAATTGAATGTATCGCAGACATTCCAACTATAAGGCTTACATTAAGAAGAGGCATGAATATACTCCTTAGCTCTGGTGAGACTAATTCACTGATAGCCAACAAACCTACTATATGAAATACATTGTTTCCTAGACCGTGGAAGCATTCCCCAACAATGATCATTGTAGCATCTTCAGCATAGTAGATCAGAATCCATCCGATAAAAACCAGTATGCAGCTGATCATAAATGCAAGTCTTCTGCCGATTAGTTGCATCACTGTCGGCATCACAACGCTGAGAGTGCCGGCTAGTCCATGAATGGAGCCTGCAAATACATGATGAAATTTCTACAAATTCATGATTCCAATGTGTTTAAATGTATTTAAATGTATTGAATCCTTTCAATATGAATATATTAAAAACATTATATATATTCAATACTAGCTGTGCCCTGCGGTTTCTCCCGCGTAGACGTATTTTCATGTGTGACCCACGGAACCCTTATTATTTTTTTAATTGAATGTAGTATACTCCTTATGCCATTAGCTATCTGCCAGTGAAAGTCCCGTTAAAACAGCAGGATAATGTATAATATGTATATAGATATGGTATTTGTCAAACATATAATGGCTTACCTATCCATGAGGCTGTGTCTTGGTCAGGCTGTATGGTGGAGTTGTTAGCCTGCAGCTGACTCAGTAGGACAGCCGGAAGCATAGTGGTACCACCAACAGTCAACGCCGCTAACTGTGGTGCACTAGCCACGAATATCTGAAGCATTAATAAAACAATTTTATTTCCACAAAATACTCCCGGTACATATGTAAATATATTATTACATAGGTGCATAAGCTTAATATTTTAAACCTTAATAATAGATGTTATTACAAAGTGTAAATCTGTTACAATAATATAATTATCCTTTGGTTACCTCACTAAGCAAGCCTGAATCGAGGTAACCTCAGGAATTGTTACACTAGATATTTAATTATCTTAAGCTTAATATACATCAACCAGACTATCAAACTATATTTAAAGTTAACTCTCACGTTGCTGTGCCCTAACAGGGTTTATGTTAGCTTTACTTGGAATACTATTATCTAATATATAAAATTCTCGTGTCACAGTTTTCGTTGCCATACTCCTCCGAATCGGCCAACACCTATTTTTCATCCCCCTAAATATTAGGGGTAGTCCACCCCAAAAAAAAAAGGCAATACAACGTTTGCCGGGCACAGCTAGTAATTAATATTATTTATTATCGTACATGCAAGTAACATAAATATATGAATATGAACTTTTCTCTGAGGTATCATAAATAATATACAATTTTGAATAATTCCTTAGTTTTGTCATACGTTAGGGAACTTAGCCATTTAAATTTATTTCATAATAATAAATATTAATAAACTATTTAATAATAAAAAAAATACTTCCTTAGTTTTCATATTTCTAATGTTGCAGTACTTATCCCATCTATCATAAACATGACGTGCTGTAATGAAAAGGCCAAAATGCTGGGCAAATGTGGACTTGAGGGGCTATTAGTATTTATTTATTGTTTTGGCCGGCTATTTCACTCGAGTCGGCTTAATTTCATGATTGTCTTTTGGATTACTAACATACTGTATATTATACACTTTTTTATATGGAAGTTTATTGATCTATTTATTTTACTTTTCCATACTTTTTGCGACATTGAAGAATATAACAAAAAATATTTTACTTAAAGGTACAGTAAAAAGTTACGCGTTTAACATACATTAAGATCCGCCAATTTACAGGTGCCGGCACGAGCTATGAGCACTAAGCGAAAATAGTGCGTGTGTATTTTGTTCGCGTCGCTGCCTGGAGATGCATAAAACGCATAATTATGAAAGTCACAAAAATTGTAATAAATTTTTGTCTGTTTGTTCCGACTAATCCCAAAATGGTAACAATTTTGCGGATTGCTGATGTTATAAGGATTAACATAGGGTACTGTTATTTTAGAATAAAATTATTTCTTTACTTAATGCAAACTAGCAATAAAAACACATAAAATCCCGATTATTTACTACGTATTCTTGTAAAGAAACGCAACATTACGCAACTAATTTTATATTCTTACTATGTACTTAGTACTTACTTGCTTAGTGTACGGTGAAAAATACATTTCCTTTGCGAATATAACACTTATATTAAAAGCAAAAAAAATAACGATATTCTTCAGCTTACACTATAACACAGCTGTTTAGCACGATTCAGTTTTAAGAATGAATATCCCTAAACTTATAATGAGAACGAAATGTGCGCTACGTTTATTTACACACAAAAGTAAGTTCGTAACTTAAATACGATGTAACCGTTGATTACATTCTATGTGAACGCTCTAAATAAAACAACTCTGGGGTCATTTGAACCTAGACAACATCCGAATAAACTTCATACGTTCAAAATAAAGAATGTTATTACATAGCTTAATATTTTAAATTTTAATAATAGGTGTTATTACAATGTGTAAAGCTGTTCCAATAATACAACCTCAGTAAGCAAGCCTGAATCGAGGTAACGTCAGGAATTGTTTTGATTTATATCCTTGCAATATTTACTGTGTTATCTGTAGCAAATTAATTTTAACTGACTGCATTGGATGTAACATACTATGACACTATGTGTTTTGGGGTAAAAAAGTTTTGTTTGAGCTGTTTTTCGTCATTGACAATAAGTACAACTCTTAAAAGGAGGTCCTTTAAGTTCTGCCATTTAAACCTTCTTTAAGAGTTGTAAGTCATGTTTGGGTTATTTGTTCTTAATGCCTAAAAGTACTAGGGCAGCAGAATTTAAAGGAGGTAGTTTCCAAAGTCATGCTTGAGTTATTTGTCCTAACAACCAAAAGTACTAGGGCGTCAGAATTATAAGACATAGACAGAAGTGATTTTATAACAACACCCACTTTTCACTGTAAGTGAATGATTAAGTGCCAACGTGACAGATGGTGACTCTATCGCAGTCTCAGGTTTTCTCTCCATGTCTTCCTTCACCGTAAAGCACGTGGTGTAAAATCACTGCACATATAAGTTTTTAGAAAAACTTATTGGTACGGGCCCCATTGGGATTCGAATTTGCGTAGCAGGCAACTGCTCACACCCCACGGCCACCACGGCTTTTTTCTAAGTTTGTGTGTAGGAAAAAAAACATAATTCTAAAGCGATTTTTTTTTAATAATTTAGTCTCAGAAGGCATAGGCAAAATATTACATAGCATATTATATTCTTAATACACTTTCATGATTTATTCTGATGTATGAACCAGCAATGATATCTGCTTTAATTAAGAGCCTGTTGAACAAAATTACACCAATTAGTATTTTTTACTAGCTGTGGCGAAATAGCTCTTGTAGGAATCTTATAAATGTATGACGATCGAGTTTATACAATGACCAGATTACACTAACCCCATCTAGTAACACCCAACTAATAATTCAGAATTGTAGGCCTATGAACATGATATAATAATCGATGATGCTAAAGCTTTACTAAGTTCTAAGTAAGTAAGTTTAAAATCTGGTCGCAGTATTTGTATATAATGAATAGAACAAAGGGTAAGGTAAGCTTTCATTTAAAAACGTTACATACATTCTATGGTCATTAAGAAATTTTTGAGACTTCACTTAACCCTCGCTGTACCCACTTATTTACCTCAATAGTTAGAAATGTATTATTATATAACGTTTGTATACGTACACCTATTCAAACATTGCATTGTTACTGTTACCATATCTTCATATATACATCTACTATACAAATAAATGTCTCTTTGTAATTCCAAATTTAAAACAGAAGCATATACCATACGTGAAAATACCAATTTTTTTTCTATATGCCTGTCAGTCTGTCCGTTTGTTCCAGCTAATCTCCAAAACGGCTGGGCCAACTTTAACGGGACTCTCACGGGCAGATATTTTTTTCTTCAAGAAGCAACGTAGGTTACTTTTATTTAAAAAAAAACATTCGGGTTCCACGGGTCACACATGAAATTATACTACAATACGCGGGTAAAACTCAGACCCTTCAGGTGGACACAGCTAAATGTATATACGTTTGACTAGGTATATATTTTCTTATTTATTATTGAGATTATTAACATTAGATAAATTAAGACTAGCAAGTTCAGTTACGATCGCTTCTGCGTGAAAATATCCAACATTATAGAAATCTTCTATTTCATGTAATGTCCTCCCTTTAGTTTCAGGAACAAATTTCCAGATGAAAATAAATCCTGTCACTGCACTCAATAGAAATATTACAAATGTTCCCCAGAGATCCAAAAACTCGATCAAATAAGGCGTAACTTGTATCGTAATACTGTGTAAAATACAAGACAAAATAATGTATAAAACGCCACCGAAGTTTCTGTGCTGTACGGGTATTATTTCAGCTGACAGAGAAAAGGCTATAGTTAGCCAACCACAATAATATGATAGAATGTGGCCGGCCCAACAAATCAAATATACAAACGAATCATTACTAAGTAATCCTCGACTTTGGCAAAATGTTACAATCGAACTGAGTAATAAAAATATCATAGCCATAGTTATACTTGATAGTGCAACCGTTTTGGATTTCAAATATTTAATTGTGAAACATGACATAGAGGCACACACAATGGACAACGAGTTCACTATCATGATAGCTAAGAGAACTGCGGGTTCGTTTTTAGCTGCTCGTTCGAATATGCTGCTGGATAAAATATATATAACAGTAGAACCACTACAATAGAATGTCGATATGATCACAGTCATGTGAAGACAAGGCAGGTAAAAACTTCTTCTGGTCACTTTTAAGATAAGTCCCTTCCAGAACGATTTCTCCATACTTTTCTTGCGTTCATTTCTCTGAAAATTCTCCTTTTCGGACCGTATTAGTGCAGTTAATTCTTGCCGTGATACCTCATCTGTACCTCTCAACCAAGTAAAAACTTGTTCACATTTTTCAAATTGTCCTCTATTCGCTAACCAGAATGGTGATTCTGGCCAGAAATATCCTATTGCAATGGCTATAACCATAGGAACACTGAATATCAAGCTTATAGTTTTCCAGTGAACAAAACACCCCATTATATGCGTCGCAGACATTCCAACTATTAGAGTCACATTTAGAAGTGGCATCGATATGCTTCTTAGTTCTGGTGAGACTAACTCACTGATAGCCAACAAACCAACGATATGAAATATATTGCTTCCTAGACCGTGGAAGGATTCCCCAACAATAATTATTGTAGCGTCTTGGGCGAAGTAGATCAGAATCCATCCGATAAGAACCAGGATGCAGCTGAGCATGAACAGAAATTTTCTACCCATTGATTGCATCAATGCTGTCATCACAACGCTGAGAGTGCCGGCAATACCATGAATGGAGCCTGGAAAAAATTACAGTTTTATGAAATATGTATACCTTGATTTACGTAAAGATTTATATAAGTACTAGCGAGTGCCCGCAACTTCGCAGGATTAGTATTTCGAGTAGCTTATATTAGGATGACGAAGAAAGTTATTTTTTGTACAACGAGTACACCTCCATTTAATTCCAACTTGTGTGATGGCAGCCCGGCAACTCCAAAAAGTTTAGGAACTCTATGGGATAACTTATAGTGTCATCGGATGACACAACTGTGTCAATGGACTGATTCATGGTTCACTATTTTGATTATACATAAGGTATAGATATAAACTGTGGCGAGCTTTTTTGTAGGACTATTTTAGATCATTTTAGATTTCCATCATAAATTACATATGTTTAACTCAAGCAATTTTTGCAGCCTACGCTAGAATAGCTTGCAGATGGGTAGATCTTTTCCTACTTACTTGACACCTTGTCCTTAAGTTTTAGACTCACAATTCACACAATATAAATTATAAATTGGCGATGGACTCACCATCTGTCACGTTGGCACTTAATCATCTTCGGTGAAAAGTGGATGTTGTGATTACAACACGCCTGTACGTGAGGGGACAGGCGTGAGTATATGTAGCCAGGTGATGGTATTTTGGTATATAATTGCTGTATTATTGTAAAGTTTCATTAAAATCCATTCAGTAGTTTTTACGTGAAAGAGGAACAACCATTCATCCATCCATACTTAAAAACTTTCGCGTAATATTAGTAGGATAGTTAGTTAACTTTATAATGAAACATGATTTACCAATCCACGAGGCTGTGCTCTTATCAAGATGTATGGGAGAATTATTAGATTGAAGCTGACTTAATAAAACTGCTGGAAGCATACTGGAACTGCCGACAGCCAATGCTGCTAATTGCGGTGCACTAACGACGAATATCTGTAAGAATATGGGAATACAAAGGACATATTTTAGCTTGAAGTCTTTGAATGTACACAATTTTGAACTACCCACTGTGCCAACATGGCAGATGATGAGTCCATCGTCATTTCAGGTGCGATAAATCTGCATTTATTCTCAAACTTGTGACTCTTGGTGGTAAATAGCTGCAATTTATATTTTTATATAAATTGTATGTAAAGGAGAAATTGGAACAATTGTCGTCAGCATAGCATATAACTATTCAAATCAGTCTGCCACCGTGGCTTTGGTAAATAGTTTAGTATATTTATCCCATTTATTAAATAATTTTATACACATCACGAAACAAATTTGATACTTACTTGCTTAGCGTACGGTGAAAAATGCATTTTTCTTAGGATATCAATTGCAAATAAAACATTTTATTATGTTTCCACACATCAATATATCACACGAATAAGTTAGTACAAAAGTATGTGAGTTACGCTGACTTGAATAAGACAGCTCATGAATTAGCATAACATGTTGCAACTCTGCGAATATTAAAAGTTCCGCTCGTTTGTAATACTGAAAACCAAATGGCGGAACGGCCTCCGCGACACACGTATTCCGCAAGGTACGGGCCCTACCATGACCTCTTATTGCCATGATATAAGAGGGTGAGACGGATTTATATGACGTGAATAAGTCTGTCACTTTCACACATTCAAACTATCATGGGTATAGTAAGTAAGGTAAGGCCCCTGAAACATTGGCATCCAGCACCATCAATTAACTGCGACGGGCTGTGGTGGCCTAAATATAATCGTACCACATTTTATACAAAGCTCACAAAGCATATTTAGTGGAGTCAATCTGTCAAGAAAGAAGGCAAGCTACGAGAGGTAAGCCTTAGTATCATCAATATCTATATCTATACATACATACATATATACACACATACATACATACTTACTATATACATACAGATAAATAAAATTTCAGTGTCTGTTTTTAATTTCAAATTAACAACTTTTCACTAAATGTATATCCGGTACTCAAATAAAAACTATTCCAATTTTCGGCTGTCGGCTACCTTCACTAGCAGATAATTTATGTTACAAGGAGTAACTTATGCTACCTTTATAAAAAAACATAAGGATTACGCGGGACACCCATGAAATTAAGTATATGAAACTGCGGAGCACAGCCAAAAAATATAAAGTTTATTTTGGTGACTCAATTAATTACCTTCGAGTGAAAAACCAATTAGATTTAAGCGAAATTAGAATTTGAAAACAATAAAACACCTAACCTACAAGCGCAAATTGTCTTAAATAAAATATTATGTCAATCAGTAAACAAGTCAAGTCTTTGAGAGCAACTGTATCCTACCGTTTATAGCAATTGATGTGCACCAAATAAAAGCGACAATTTATCCGTATTCAATATTACAAAATCGGTCGGATACACGTCGCATTTACCTAAAAAGGAGCGCTGTAACTCCGATAAATCAGATGCTATTGTTGGTCCTAAAGTCGCAAATAGTAAAGCCTTTTAGCGCGACTCTAGAATTTGTTCGGATAAAATTGTATTTGTACATAAAGAGCACATTTCATTACGTTGACGTGTTCTCATGCTTCAGAAGGAGTTGAAAGGGAATATTTATTTAAATAACATAAATAAATATGCTCACGCCATCCCAGAAGGGTCCCCGAAGGGGTAAGTAGATGTGTTGTAACATCAACACCCACATTTTACCCAATATAATTAAGTGCCAACGTGACAGAAGGTGAGCCCATCGCCGTCTCAGGCACTATACATATATCTTTGAATTACTTCTCAGACATACGCGGGTTTCCTCACAATGTTTTCCTTCACTATAAAGCACGAAGTGTGAAATCACTGCACATAAGTTTTTTAGGCAAACTCATTGGTACAGGCCCTGCTGGGATTCGAACCTAAGAACCCTAAGGTCACCACGGCTCCTATTACACTTCACTACAGATATTAGCTCGAACAAATAGATAGACAGAAGGGCAGAAAATATTTAAATTTTTTTTTTATATAATACTTTCATAAACATTTAGTGAAAAGCTTTTAATTTGGAATAACGAAAGGACACTTTTTTTATTTACCTGCTTAGAATATAAAATATAGATATGTCTAAATTTGGATATTGTTTTGTTGTGGAGGATTGATTGATGAAATATACGAGGAATCCATTTCCCCTGATTGGACCCACGCCGGTCGGCGCCGCGGGTTTGCGGGTGCAATGCGCCGTCCCTGATGTTATTTGTAGCCCTCGCAACTTCAAATTGTAAGCTGCTGGCTTTTATTTATTGCACCACCAGCTACGGAAAAGTTTCCTTCCACACGCAATAGCTGACAATATCTCACTTCCCGGAAGCAGGGAAAATAATTTTCTGAAAAATATTTTTCAATTCTACTCCACTCGTGATGGTGATCATTTCAAGTCCCTTGGACCATTGGCTAAAGCTGTGCGTTTATATACGCGAAAGTTAAAATCTATATCAATACATGTATACAATTCCAAAATAACAGTTTTTCACTACATGCATATGAAAATGCGCGTTACCTATATAAAAAAACAAAGTTAAAAAATATTTTCTCTTATTTTCCGGGTAATCTCCGAAACGGCTGGATCGATTTTAGCGGGCAGTTCATTGTCAGATAGCTAGCTAATGTTAAATTTTTTTACATAGGGATCCGCGAATTAAAGTCCACACGGGTGAAACGGCGGGGCACAGCTAGTATATTAACATAAATATAGATTTAATTCATAATTTTACAACACTTAATCCTTAACTTTTAATTTTATATGTATAGATTTATAGAGACGGTTTTAGATTTTGCATTGTTCAAACCAGCCGCAATATTTTGTTCAAACAAAATATTGTTTTAGCCTTTGCCAGTCTTGGTTCCACAAATTGCATACAAATGCTCGAATGATATTCCACTAAAGGACCGAATTGTAATCTAAAGGCGAGTTCATACCAGCGAGTGTACGCAGACGGACGGTTCGTGAATAAATTCCGGCTTTTCCCGACCTACCTTTTACGAGCTGAATGAAGTATGAACTGTGTACGTGCAGCGCTCCGGTTTACTACGCAGAAAATAAAAAATCAAATGAAGCTGACTTTACTGGTGTTAATAAAATGTGACGAAAAGTAATTCACGCAAGACACGGTGTTGCATTACATGATCATAGGCTGGATGTAACGTATGTCTTTTAACACTACAAAATATTAACACAAACCTCACACACGTTTCTTACAAAATTTTCCAAAATTATATTGATTTTTTGTATTATGACATCGAAGTTTATTTTATTTTATTTTAGGCAAAATTCGATCGCTCTACGGTCCATCTAAAACTTTTTCAATTTCAAAAGAAAAGTTTGATTTCTAGAAGTATCCTAACATTTTCATCATCAGAAATGTTTGTAGGATGATTGATACAATCCCCGAATTTGTGAAATGTTAAGTAAGCAACGTTATTATACTCTGCGACATGTATCTGATACACCGGTACCTAATCCCGGAGGCAGTAATCCAAGGGCATCCGTTATTCATTCCCATCACGTAGCCTGCGTACAGGTTATATTTCCCCATTAACTAAATCGTTCAGGTGAATCGTTTTAATTTCGTCTTCACATTCAATTTGCCGTGCGCCACACGGGTCTTTTGCACGTGTTTCTGTTTTCCCTCGCAATTTCCAGCTCAGATTTTGCGCATGGATATTCTGTTGTCGTTCTGTTTGATAAGATATTTGGTTGAAATTGGCATTCTCCTTCCTTTGTGTAACACGCTCCGTAATTTAGTTTATACTATGAGAACTTGCTGCTCGTTATGTAGTCTATTAACACCACAGGTTTGTAACTTGATAGCGTCTTAGATAATACGGATCACCTAATAATCAGGGTTATGGTTGCTAAAAGGAAACAGAGGTATGCGTGCTTGCAAAATATTAAAGGTAA
The DNA here is from genome assembly GCA_929442735.1 of Watsonalla binaria. Lineage (NCBI taxonomy): Eukaryota > Metazoa > Arthropoda > Insecta > Lepidoptera > Drepanidae > Watsonalla > Watsonalla binaria. The sequence goes on from OV838930.1 coordinate 5,460,607, forward strand.
GTAAACCGAACGAGTATTTATAATGTGCAGTTTATCAAATATTATTAATTAATTATCAACGATACGAACACAAATACGACAGAACATCGAGAAATCTGCCTATTTTTTTACATAAATTATAATTACTTTCGTTGCCTATATTATCACTGCAAATAACATTGCCATAATTTATTATTTTACATAAATTTACTAAAGAACAACGCATACATATGCTCACGCCTGTATTCCCCGAAGGGGTAGGCAGAGGTGTTGTAATCACAACACCCACTTTTCACCGAAGATGATTTAGTGCCAACGTGACAGATGGTGAGTCCATTTACTAAAGAAAACAATGAAAATATCGTGTAGTATCTGTGTGTGACCGTCTTAACAGGGCAATATCGTAGATTCGTCTTTCACTTGATACTATGTTGTAAATCTAGATAGTACACTAGGTCTAAAAAGGCCACTTTGGGAGAATCATAATGTGATCTGAATATGATTCAACATCGAAATGACAAAATGGTCACTTAGGTGCAATTCATATTATGATTCACGAATGAATAATATTTCGCAATTCACCTGTTTCACACTTTCCTACGAAGATTCCTAAAATGGTAAACAAAATATTTATTGCTTTTGTGACAAAATAATATCATAAAAAGTTAGTTAGGGACTAACATCTACAACTATTGTAATTATTCGTGAATCATAATATGAATTGCACCTAAGTGACCATTTTGTCATTTTGATAATGAGTCATATTCGGATCACATTATGATTCTCCCAAAGTGGCATTTTCAGACCTACTGGCCTATTCAGAACATAATACCTATGAGATAAACATATACGACGCTCACAATCCTCCAAGATAAGTACATGATCTAATATCCAAATATAGTTCGATTATTTTTGCTAGCTTCAAAACAAAATTATTTCTGATCATTTCACTATTAGCATTAATTTTGAAAATTGTGTATAGAACACATATACTCGTCACATAGTACACGGAATGATCCTATGATACATTGAGATTCAAAGTACTTTCGTAGGTTGAGAAATAATTAGTTTCTATGTGAAGCTGGGAAATAGATCAGAAAGAAGTTTAATAACATCTCTATTGACCAACTTTATAAACGTCTCAAAGTCTCATTCACTGACTCATAAATAATGCAGGATCATAAGCTACCATTTTAGGGATATCGACAACCGAGCTCGATCAATTTTGTTCATTTTTCGTGCATCGCCTCGTTCGAAAACGATCTTTTGAAAAACAATTTCCGCTGGAGCGTGTGGGCACCGGGGGCGCTGTACAAGGAACAAGATAGATAGCCTTATAAATCTCCCATGTGTCTAATTGACGGCTCTGGGCCCGGCTCCCGTTCGACTGCACTCCTGATTCACTTACCTCATTTGGTTAGAAGTCTGTTAGTAATGCTACTTTGTTTCATACCTACTCAGACATGCGCCAGCGCGTGAAATTATCTACGCTTCATTCAGTCTTTTTGCAAGGTTAATACTGTACTGTTATTTTTTTTTAAAATGAGTATAAAGCTATCATAATGCAACATAAAATAACAATGCTGACCAACTATGTGAGCTGAACGTTCGAAATAGAATATGCAAAATTCCACAACCAAATTTTGTTGACCATATTTGCAAAATTCGCTGAATAGTTGTATGAATACAACGTGCAATATTCTCGTTCAACTAAGCAGTCACTTTTATTTCACAAATGGTCAATCAGCGTGATATCTGTTCAATTTATTAGATGTTAGTGTAAATATTTGGACTGCCTCGTTAGTTTAATGGTCGTACGTGCTACTACAATCACGAGATCATATGTTCGATCCCCGGGTCGAGTTGTTACTGCAGTTTTCCATCTGTAATTTGCCAGTAGCAATGCAGAGGCTGAAATCATACCTGGTAAACGGCAGTAGGCCCCCAATTACATAGGACTTAAACATAACTAACGAAAGGTGGGGCTGCCATAAGTACGCTTCCGCCTAACTCTTGGGGAATACAGGCGGAAGCATATATTTTTATGTATGTATTTGGACTATATGCAAAATACCTCTCAAAGAACCGACTATACAATTAAAAATCCAGCCTTAGGTCTGCATTTATGAGTAACTTCTCATTGGATGTCCAATAATGTTCCCTAAAGTGTAAGTAGTGAATGAACTACACAGCGTATTTATTTCCACAATCACCTCGCTTAACCTTGCGGCTTAAATCACCGCCTGGATAATGAGACGGTTCTTATTTAGTGCGTCCCTGCCGAGAAATATTATGCAATAGAACTTGATTTTACTCACACACACGGCTATTTTTCAAGTCCAATTAAATAGTTTAGTAGACAAACGTCTCCCTAAATAGATTTATTGGCATGTTGTCATTGGCTTTACGCTTGTTAGTTTATGGATCACAATCTGCTCTAGGCACCCGCTCTAGGGTACTATTATGAACCATTTATTTTTAAGGTATACAAACCTGGTTTTTGATAGAACTCTATCAGCTTTTTCTGCTTCATTTACCTAGTACCTGTTCACTATCAATGGTTGGTAGTCTGTTGGTGATCGCTGGGAATATTGATCAATCCTCGCATTTTACGAAGTCAGAACTACTCTCTTCTATTTTGCCGCAGAAGTTTACATTTATCACTTTAATTACGCGGCGTAAATAAACCTTCCGTTGTTATAAGTCTTCTCCAATTGGCGGGTTGTTCTGATGCTGTTTAGAACGTGTTCATTGATTGAAGGTAAATTTAGATTAGGATGTTATTTTTTTTGTACTGAATCACATTTTGACACACTGAATAACATAACAACGAGGCTATCAACAACCTGTCTACAAAGAGTCATTAAGTTCTTCGGGCACACAGCACGACGCGATCCAGACAGCCTGGAAAGGCTGATGATTACGGGACGGGTCGAGGGCAAAAGGGGCAGGGGTCGTTCGCCAACACGATGGACGGATGCGACCCAGGCTACAACGAGGACTACTCTTCAGGCTACCAACCAGGCACAAAATAGAGAGGCTTGGAAAGCAATGTTAATGCAGACGTCGCACCATGGTCACGTCCCTCAGTCATGAGGTTACGACTAAGAAGAAGAATCACATTTAATTATTTCATTATAATTACAGTTTCAAAGTTAGTTGTCTGCTAACTGAAGACCATATACAATAATACTCCCGGTGATCAAATCAGGTATCTGCATATGTAGACCAGCTTCATCACCATAACTTGGATAACCAAGTCACGAAAGCTGAACTGTCTATGATTGCAGATCTACCCATAATGTAACTAATACTAATATATTACTGCTGGTGTTTAATGACTAGCTTCGATATTTACTCATAGTAAAAGGGTCATAAATCCTAATTACTTCCCTTATTATTTCGATACAAGTCCCAGAAAGTAATCTTGTGACGTTGCCCGCGGCAGAACAATAGGTCTTGGCTGAAATATTGACGCAGCCTGACCGTCGTTTGCAAATCTACTGAGCTTTATAAGTAACGTTTGTCTCTAGAATACACACAGTAAATTCGATCTGTGCATGCAATTGTGGGACATTGATTCAAACAGATATTTAATTTATTTGAGTCTAGCTGCCTCCCGCAGCGTGATTACATAGAAACATGTCTACGTAATATCGATGATTTTGATGTTTGTCAAATAAATGCCACTTTTAACTGTCGTCGTGTACCTACAGCAAAACGGCGCCTCCTAATTTAAAACTTCACTTAGATTTCACGCATGATATAAATATACGTATATTTATAACACCTAAATTTTCTTACTAATATTATAAATGCGAAAGTAACTCTGTCTGTCTGCTACGCTTTCCCGCTTAAACCTCTCAACCGTTTTTGATGAAATTTGGCACAGACAATCTTTAGACCCTGAGAAAGGACATATGCTACCTTTTATTGCGAAAAAAAGTATTATATAAAACTAAATCTACATGGTTGAAACCGCGGGGCACTGCTAGTATAAAATAAAATTTTGCAACATATAAATAAGTGTATATTATGAGATGAAAATATTCGATATTGGTCGGAAGAAATCTGTGTGATTGCACAAAGGCCTCTCGCGGGACAGAATTATCGTCACGTAGTGCGGCACCCCAGTTCGTTACCAACTGATGACCGCCCTCGCTTTATATTCCACTACAGTTGATTGGTGTGGGGAAGGAAATCAGTTTACCTCTCAAATTGTGTTCACTCTGTGTACCGTAGTTAGTGTTTGTATCGCGCACCTGTCTGTAAATACTCATAATATGAGGACATTATTCCGTTTATTATTAACAGGTGCATAACACACTGCTCTTTGTACTTACCTTATCAAATGTAATATATGTATAACGTGTCGCGTCTCCTCCGGAACGGCTGGAACGAATTGTATTTTATTTTGTGGTGCTTAAGTCTGAAAATCAGCCAACATTTATCTTCATACCCCTAAATGATAAGGGTCCATCCCATACAAAATGCTGCACTGCTGGTAAGTTTATAAAAAACTTTAGGAAAATCGAATCATAATAACTTATCTCATTTCCCAGTGTGATACCTTGGGTGTTGTTCGTATATTCGACCTCAGATCATGGAAGCGTAGGATGTGCCACCATCGGTCATTACCTTTTGTGACGTTTTTTTAGTGCCTGAGACGGCGATAGACTTACCATCTTTCACGTTGGCACTTAATCAAATTCGGTGAAAAGTCGGTGTTGTGATAACAACACCTCTGCCTAACCCTTCGGGGAATACAGGCGTGAGCATATGTATGTATGTATGTACGTTTTTTTAATGTCCATAGTTGATTACATAATATTATTCTAGCTGTGCCCCTTAGCTACCCGTGTACCCGCTTACAATTAAATTCATGGGTGACCCACGGGAAACTGATGTTTTTTTTAAAAACGTAGCCTAATTAACTCCTTGTAAAATTTGCTATCTGACAGTGTAAGTCCCGTTAAAATCGGTACAGCCGTTTCGGAGATTAGCTGAAACAAATAGGCAAACAGACAAAGAAAGGAATTAGTTTTTTCATGTCAATTACGTACATTCTGTCATATATGTATTTAGTGAACAGCTGTTATTTTGGATATACAAACAGACACTTGTATATATGTATGTATCTATAGAGTATAGTTTTTCTAGATTCTAATTAAAACCTTCCACTTTTTAATAGATTTTGATTCGAACCATGTTTGGAGGGACAAGTGACGATACTATTGATAACTACGGTTCATTGCATATCCATGTCCCCATGATCCGAGGTCGGGACTAGCACGTCATTACATCACTCAATTACTGATATACTTATTTACTGAACGCAATATACTACCCATTTAAATTCAACATAGAACATACAAATTTACTTGTTTAGATAAGTATTCTTGTTGTCATTAACACACCATCGCCTATTTTATCTACTGAAATATATTTTATTTTGTTTTGCAAGAAGAGTTATACCTACATTCCATTTTTATTTTAATTAACTGCATAAATTAACGCAGAGTATTGAATAAATGTATACAATACATTTCAAGTTTATTTAGAAGCGTTGGTTGAATAATTATTTTCAGTTGTTCTTGGAATGCCGTCCATAATTATGTCCAAATTATAATTTTGTATTTTTAATGACTGCGGTGAAAACGTGCCGAATTCACGTGTAATAACTCATAAGATTGACTCATAATCAGCCAACATAATTCAACCTGCTGTGCCTCTCAAATTGCTGTGTCCTAACAGGGTTGTTAGCTATACGTATACCATATATGTATATATATTACCACTATAAGTAACTATGTTAATATTGTGTGTAATATGTTACTAACTTGCAATAAATATACGAATATGAATAGCCTTTCGGTGGCTAAGTAATAAATAGCTCTGCGGCGTTAATTAAAAGTAGTTTTAAAATATGATTACCTACAATATAGTAGCGACGTCACCTGCTTTAATGTTGTTTCAAATTCTTTTCTCACATGTTACAGAACTTGCCTAGAATTTCTCAGCGTGTTTCATGTAAAAGTGCGCCCCCGCTGAATGTAAACACTGCGTTTCTCAAAACTTTGTGGTAATTTATAGCAGTCCGCGAACCTTATGGTAAAATGGTAGGGAGGATGTAACAATTACAGCAAACATTTCACAGCAAAACTATTACAATAACTGCAAAATTATATTATTTTAGGATCCGTGGGGTTTGAGCCAAGAAAGTTCGAATCCCAGCGGGGCCTGTACCAATGAATTTATCTAAAAACTTATGTACAGTAATTTCACACCACTTACTTTACATTAAAGAAAAACATCCTGAGGAGACCTGCACATACATACATATACTCACGCCTGTATCCCATGAAGGAAGCACCATTTGCCACCTGCACATGTCTGGAAAGCAATTATAAGATGTATGCCTGAGACGGCGATAGACTCATACCCATCTGTCACGTTGGCACTTAATCATCTATAGAAAATAAGATAATTATTTAAATCTGCTTGTGGAAGGTTTCACTATAACCCCGTGATGATCTTTATAAATTCTTAAAAAACCGTCGTTGAAAAAGGTTGGGAAAGTCTGATGTTAAGTATAACTAACTTCCTTAATTAGAAGGCAGAGTTTGCTGAGCGAATAAGTTTGGGCGTTTATTCGTAGCAACATCATGAGGTTCTTTGTGGAATTGCATTTTTCTCGGTTCTGTTATTAAGAATTGTGTGCAAAGGGGCACAATTGCACCGATAACGAATGAGAGGGGATCGGAAGGAGCTTTGTGCAATCAGCGCGATTTATTCGCTAGCGACGTGCCACGACAGGGCTCTTGGCCGTGGTAATTGTGATAACACGGTATAGCACACGGGACCTACAAAAACGTGCCCGCAATAGTGATTGCTTCCATGAGGCATGAGGTGTGATCTTGAGTAGAACTGCACTCAGTTGGCAGAGCAACTGCACGGTTTGCAGAGGTCGTAGGTTCGAATCCCGCCTCGCGCTCGTGTTTTTCCTCACAATATTTAAGATTTTTTTAATATCCTACAGTGGACATCAAAAGTTGATTTTAATATAAAATACTTTTCAATTGACTATATGCTGAAATCTGAAACAAAGGATTGATTTAAACTTAGAGTAAATTTATGAATAGTGAGAATTCAAATAAATCACTGAAAGCAATGTGATACGGCAATCGCAATCAGTGATATATTGATAGTTTACGGTTTGCTAATCTACAAATGATGCTAATTGTACCTACTTCCCGTAAATGTTCTGATATCAATACACATAGGCATATTGAAGCGCCAGTGCGTATTTGAAATTAACAGCTTTTTATAAAATGCATAAAACTTACACAAAATATAAATTTTAAAATTGTCGTCTTCCTGTCTGCTAGTGGCTGAAACGGGTGGCATGACTTTAACAGGATTTTCACTGGCTGGCAGATGTATGATGTTATAAGGTAACTCAATCTTCTATTATATTTAAAAAAATATAAGGTGCCGCGAAATAAAGCCACCCAACAAATTAAGCCTACGCGGATGTAGCCACGGGGTATAGTTAGTAGGCCGTAATGTTAAATCCGTTATGTAAAATAAGATGAGACGATCCGGGACAGAGAATTTCATGTATTCCAACACTAACCACGCATCCTACTGATACATGAATAAATTAATCACACTTGCAATAGTCTAGGAATTGAGTGAAGTAGTTAAAAACATCGTTAAGCACATTGTCGGGGGCGTTTAAGTCGGCTGAAGTAAAGTTTCCACGTTAGGAATACTTGAAAAGTCCATTACACGGTTGACGGCGCCGAGGTCGACCTTACGACGGGAGCTGTTTGTAATTACACACAGATTTCATTTAAACTTTGTGACAGCCGCCGCTGACAGCTCTTTCTGCAATTGTTCACTTCTTACACCAATATTATCATATTGTTTGTAGACTATTACTTGGTTTAAGGACTTCTAACTAAGTTTCACTAAGGTCCGACTAATGAAAAAACTTTGGTTGCGAACTTGCGAATGAAACAGTATTCGTAAGACAAGTATCCTGACAGATTTTATAATCGTATCACGTCCTACACCCACTTTCACTACAGATACATTTAGGGGGTTGGTCGCCGCCTCTCCAACTTCTAATAACATACTTATTTCGTTGTAATTTTCTCAGAGTATGTACGTTTTCTCATTAGGTTCTCCCTCAATATAAAGCTTATTCCCTTGTGCTATGTTCAGTGACACCGCAGACCTGGAGGTCCACTATCATTGGTTTAAGCAGAGTATATTAAGAACTTCTGAGCTTTGACGTTTCATTCTGATACCGTGAAATTAAACATCAAAGCTAAGAAGTTCCTAATACACGCAGTTTGAACGATCATAGATGAACCCCAGGTCTCGCCAATGCTTGAATCATATTTTTATCGGTTACATATAGAAATCATTTCATTTCAAATGATGCTATGCTGCTTCTGAAATAATACGTTCGTCTACTCTTCTTTATATACGTATTTGGTTTACCTACCTGTAAACATCGATCACACAAAAACGGGTCCCAATTAAAATTTGAGCGCTGTAAATACCCGTGCAGACTGACGATAAAAATCAAGCCATGAATGCAATGACTGCTCCTAGGAACACCGCAAATTGAGGCCCTCTGTGCTGTTTACGTCGTTAGAATCGAATTCACGAATTTTACACCTACCGTGAAATCCGAAAAAGTGACTGCATTTAATTCTGATATTTGAAAGTTTTGACAGCTCGCATTTAAGGAAACACGTCTATGCATTGCAGCGAAAAAACCAAACCATGAAGAACAGTTTTATTTCATTATTTAAACTTGCAACAACAAAAGACATCTTCAAGTGTTGGAAGAAGTTTGTTCAATTTACTTCCCTAATCCGAACTTCATAATAATATATCACTCCATTTTACACTGTGTTATTTCATTTGGCTAACTTATTTATTTCATAATTTTATAATTTATTAATTTATATTTACTCATGTAGACCAATACTTTCTTAGTTGAAATAAAATTTGAGGCCAAATCGGTTATGTGTGGGATTTACTGAAATATTACTGATTATTAAGTAACTACATAGATATTTTTATGTATGTGTAACGTTGGCAACATTCTTGAACAAAATATGATGGGGTGAAATGTAAATATAATTTAATGCAACAGTGAGGCGAATTGATTGGCCTGAGTGAAGCCGCGAAGTAGCGGCAATGGCGCGCGGTACAACTTTCTTAATTAACTCCTTATTGTACTCGCGAAACATTCGCCTCTTGATATATTTACTGTATATACTGTTCACGTTGTATTTAACTGTTTTCCCTATAATTTAGCATCGATGAAATTTGTACTAAAGCCTTGATAATATTGCGTGATTACTTACTTAACAAAATTTACATTGAATTAGCATTTCTAAAGTACTTAAGCTCATTAGTTCAAGGAGAAGATCATACATACATACGTATGCTCACCTGCCTGTATTCCCCAAAGGCGGCAGAGCTGTACTTACAGTACATACACCGAAATTTCGCCAGTTATGTCCCATGTTATAAAGGGTTAGCCATCAACCGGCCAATTATACATACTCCGGGCTGCTACTGGGATATTATATACAGAAAAACCCAATAACACTCAACCTGGGATCGGGCCAAGATTTCTGCAGGTACCATCATATTTACGACAATTCCTCTAGAGCTACACTAATGGCTATTTTCTCTTGAAGACCCCATTTACGAATTACAATATTTTTTAATACATCCTTTAATTATACCTTTATTAGATCTCAGGATCTACAGCACAGTGGTCGGAGATATAATACAATGTGATGGTTTTTCAGTCAAGCCATATTAGTGGCCTTTAGTTGCATCTGACGATGCACTTTAATCGGTCATTAATGACAAGAGACCCGCCACCCTATTCCTTATTGAGAGACAGCGCAGTCAGACTTTATTTTATACGTTGGTACAATCGCAGGGACAGGTGCTTTGACCCCTAGATATTATTTTTTATATATTTAATGTACAGTTTTTAATTATGTCACCAATGTCTTCTTTCTAACCGCACCCTTACATAATGGGGTTGCTCTAAAATTATTATATATTTAGTAACTTGAAGATAATAATATAATAATACTATATCTTAAGAGGAAATAGGTACTTGAAAGTAATAGTTAATTTTACAAATGTTTTAAGACTTAGATTCAATTATCTTCAATCTTATCATTTCGTCGCGAACACTTTATTGCACTGACTGTACAGATTCAACAAAAACAGTGAACTCATGAAAGTCAAATTGATACACGCAATATAAAATTTATAAAAAAAACCTCATGCCTTATGACCAAGGACCAGAGTTGAAAATAGACCAGAAACCTACAATCTTGGCATTGTATCAAAAAGCTCCCTAGTCATGTGACATCCCTGTCTGTTCAATCTAAGATTTATCTTCATTTTTAATCAGAATAAATTGTTTATAGTAGTTGTAGCTACTTCATGTTCTTACTACCTCTTAGCAATAAGTCTACATCTTGAAAAATAAAAAATATATTTGGTTCACAGAAAACGAAGTGGCTGTGGGGTTTGAGCAGGGGCCTGCTACATAAGCGACGCAAATTCGAATCCCAGCGGTCTGTACAAATGAAATTGTGTTTTTGGAAAAACCCAAAAACTTAAATGCAGTGATTTCACACCATGTGCTTTACGGTGAAGGAAAAATGTCATGAGGAAACCTGTATAAGTCTGAGAAGTAATTCAAAGACAGATATGTACAATGGTTGAGACGGCGATTCGAAGGACTAACATCTGTCACGTTGGCACTTAATCGATGAAATATGGGTGTTGCTATCACTACACCTCTGCTTGCTTACCCCTTTGGGGACCCTTCTGGGTGGGCATGAGCATATTTATTTTTTTATTTTCTTTAACAACGGATTGTGGAATCATGAAACTGTTACTAATTTATTTATATTTATAGACTTCAGTTAATGTTAAGAAATGCAAGGACCTAGACTATATCTCGAGTCAGTGATGGACTCACCACCGTCACGTTAGCACATATTAATTAGTGATAAATGTGGATGTCTCTGCTTATCCATTCGGGCACCGTTTTAGGAACGCGTGAACACAAATGTGTTCATTTATTTTAAGTTAGTTACTTAAATGACACACTTAGCTATTAATATATTTATTTCTTACTTTAGCAGTATATAAATCTTAAAATGGGACCAAATTTGCGAAATTGTAAATGAACGTAGGCAATTCATAATATGAAGTAGGTAGCTGCAAACTTAACCCGTTTCTCGCTTAGCAAGCCGCAGTCGGACAACCAGTCTACAAAATCCATTAAAACGAGCAGTTTTTCAATGAACGTTTTAGTAGATGATTCTTTTTTATCCTCTCAGGCCAACCATAAACGAATGCTGTCAACCATCGCCATTGAAATCGGTCTCTTTAATTTTGAACCCAATAAATTTCGTAATCCGCCAACGGAATTTATATCGGCCATTTAACGTCAATAAAGGATAGTAGATGCCTTCGCTGCTTTTTTCAAGACCCACTCAAATGTCACCGTGTACACTTTTAAATACAAAGGTGATGTTTCAATATCATGAGAAGCTAAAGCTTTTTCAAAGTTATATTTAGGTATTGGTACTATTAAACACATTAACTGAACTTAAGCAGCTAGATTTCCCTTACCATAAGCTGTTATTGCAATGATAGTTCAGGTGTGTAACAGTGACAGATGTATACCCATCATACATGTGTCTCATAATGAGAGTAAAACGATCATGTCAATAAGAGGTCATGGTAAGGCTCCTGGGCATGTAGACAGAGTAACATTATCCTCACGCTTCGCTTATAGAAAACTAGCCGGTTTTACCCCGCGTATAGTTACTTTCATGGGTGACTCGCCGAACCCTAATATTTTTTAAAAGTAGACTCAGTTACTCCTTGTAAAATTTGCTATATGCCAGTGAAAATCGGTCAAGCCCTTTCGGTGATTATCCGCAACAAACAGACAGAAACATTTCAAAAATTGGTTTTTTCATGTCTGTACCGTATATACTTTCATATGCATTTAGTGAAAAGCTGTTATTTTGGAATTACAAACAGACACTTAAATTTTATCTGTATGGGTATGACGTAATATGTCACGTGCCTGTCATTTCCAAACATTATGTAGGCATTGGCTTCTATTAGAGCAAGCAAGAGAGAATGTTACTTTGTCTAGGCCTACAGCTGTAGGCTGAACTACTTACCTCCGTTTTTATGATTTCCTATGTAAGTATTGTTCGAAGCAGCGAACGGATGTCCCAAATATATCGTGCATAAATAATTTTCGAGAGAAGTCGAAGAATAACTAAGGTGTACCAACATCTTGAGGGCAATGGACTCACCATCTGTCATTTAGTGACCGAATCATCGTCGGCAAAAAGTGGGTAAAAGTGATGTAACACCTCTTTTACCTCTGCCTGTGATCGAACTTACTTAGTTGTATTTACGAGTTATTTGTACCCACGATCTCTTGTCTTGAACTAGCATAAAATTAAACCTCTATCATTCCTCAAAATTATCTAGTTTCGCTACCCAAATCAGTATTCGACATCAGAGTAAAAATGAGTTATAACAATTATAAAAACGAAAAAGTCACATAAATAAAATTATAATTAAAGTATTACCTATCAAAAGTAGAGAACAAAATTGTATGAGGCGTGCGTAGGTGATCAGCCGTAAGATGCATAAAACCATATACATACTTATCTAAGTATGTCTGTACAAGATATTGTTCATATTGTTGTAAAACCTAGCATATAAATAAACGCTCATGTTTATGACTAATACAGAATATAATACCGCTACGTGTTCCAACTCAATAACTGGTACCTATTGGAAAGCGATTTTGCTTCAGAATTATAATGTGGTAGCAATCACACCACCCCGAAAGCGTCAATATTTGCACAAACATACAAAGCGTATTGTAATTACATGGTGGATATATATACCTACAATATCTACACGTTTAATTAACAGCGTCTAGGGAGATATCTATCGTCTGCATAATTATGCCTGTCTGCACAGACAGAATATGTGTACACTATTTTTTTTATTAAATCAACCAATCCCATTATGTATTTAAAAAAAGTTAAAGGTAAAATAATGCGACAGTTTTTTTTAATATAAATTATTGGACACAAATCGGTATCCCTCCGGGTCGTGCCAACAAAGTGAAAACATTCATAATTTTCATTTCAGTTTCAATATTTATTAAAGTAGGCGACTTACATCGTATAGGTACTTAATAGAAAGGGTATATATGTATACTTAAACGTTTATCTATGTTCCTTAGATAATTTCATGAATAAATAAGTAAGTAGTTAGGTAGGTACTTACGTATTAATAGATATTATCTATTCAATTTAGTCTGTACCTAAACCAAGACTTACCAAATATTTTGTCAACTTATGTACAGGTGCCGTCACAAGTTAAGAGCGAAAGTAGTGTGGATACTTTTGACATTTTGACGAAGACAGACTCATATAATGATGCGCATAAAGGTACGCGCTCATAACTCGTGACGGTACCTGGGGGCAATGGGATTTGTTTCTGCGGTTCTTAGTTGAAAACGAGAACACAAAGGTGTCAGCACTTTTCCTACTACGGCTCATATGCCAGCAATAATATTTTATAGACATACAAACTATTGACGGTAAGAAAATCCTGCATCATAAATAAGTCTCTATAACATTAATTTGAAGGGCTTAATATGATTTTACCAGCTATTAAATATTCTGTATGTGGCTTAACTTCTAAGGAAGGTAGTGCGGGAGGACCTACGTAAGTTTCTAACTTGTAATAAACCACCCCTTCCTCTCAACTTCGCCCTGAATACCAAAAACAACAAGTACTTGTAACTTATTTAAGACGACAAGGTAGACCTAATATAAGTGTCCTCAAAAAAGTACCTCCTCCTTGCTCCTAAATTAACACACACCCATAAATTAAATACGTAAAAGGTATTAGGTATTAAATACGTAGAAGTATAGTATGGTATAAGAAAAGTAGTATGTAAGCACTGGTTGTAGTCTGGGTATAATATTTTGAAGGCAAAAAAGTGTAAAAATCAAATGAAACCTGACTTGGCTACATAATGAAATTGCAGTTAAACGGCGCCGTTACGACCAGCTGAGTGTCTTGAAAATAATCATCTCCCTTGAATGGAGAACGCCAAATGGCATTTCCATTGAGCAAATGGTAGAGCCGTGCCGCTTTGTCACCAGCTATTCGGTGCGGATTGAAAGGACTTCACTCGATAGGTATCGTACGAAGCAGCTAACTGCCTATTGCTGCGACTGAATACCTACATCCGATACAAAGACATATCGGAATATTGAAGCTTGCTCGAGTACCTACCGATCAATCGTAGCTAGCTATGTAGACATAGCGCCTTGCCGTTTAAATCGCGTGATATGAATTTGGAAACACGGCGAGACTTGAAGCTGTTGAGCCTATATACAGAGTTACAGAGGAAAAGGAACAGTTGTCTTCTAGAAGATGTAGGGTCTTATGACTATATCACTATGTTGAAGTCGTAAAATGTCTAGCTCCAACGATAACGTAGCTATAGGCTATGGTTGCGAAGGGCCGAAGAGCTCGCGGACTTAAGCGATTTTATGAACGCGCGGCAGTGTTTACCTAAATTACGTACGCGGTAATTATACTTGTCAAATTAAGAAGAAAGTATTAACTTTCTGAAATAATTCCCTTTTTAGGTTTTAGGGAATTATTTCAGAAACTATTAGTGGGAAGAAAGTGAATATAATAATGCGAAAATAAGGTCTTGATATGGTCAACTTTGAACGTCAAATACTCAAAAACGGAAGGAGATAATTTTGTCATAATAGTTTTATTTGCTTCATAAAATTATACACTATCACATATTTTAACAGCTATCCTTTTTTCCCCGACAACCTGTATATTCGCATTCGCTGGAGTTCTTATTGTTTTAAACTCATTTTTGAGTCGGAGACTCAAGAGTCAAAATTAGATAGATCTTAAGAAATTCCAATCTAATTGTGTGCAAGTTTTTAAATATCTAACTATCGTTAAAATTCTCTGACATTTCCGTAGCTAGAGCATACATTTTAACGAATCTCCCGATCCAATTTCGAAGTTGGGACTCGGGATAATTAGGGATTGTAATTCCACCTCACAGAAGATCACAACTAAATAGCCTTGAGGTAGTGTTGTGTTCGCTTGCGGAGCTCCATAAAGGGGGGGGGGGAATAATAGAAACGTTGGGCCAACAATACCAATAATTGTTATCATTACGTTGCCAGAACGATTACATTTGTTTCAGGATATACTGGGCAAATTGGATGGTGTAGCAGTAGGTATATAAGTACATACCTAGTTTACCAACTGGCGTTCGCTTAGGTAGCGGCTAGCAAGCACATGGGCTTAATGTAGGTAGTCTCTACTCAATTTTTTGTCTTTTCTTACAAAAAACCTTAAATTCTACTTTATTAAATCACGTTCTGACTGGCATAGAGATGAACGACCATTAAATATTAGGTACATAAAACACTTTGACATATTTTGTGTCATTTTACATCGATATAATTTAAATTATGTAAAAATTTGAGAGTTCTCTCATATCTTAATTTCCCAGCAATCTTTTCTTTTTTCCTTCAAAATTAGTAATGTATGTACCACCGCGCCTGAAATGCGAGGGTTGCCTGAAGCCAGCAGCCCGGCGTTTGGCTCTCTTTCAGGCAAGAGATGAGTACGAGTGCTACGCGGAGGGCTACGTCAAGTGCTTCTGGGGGCTTTGCGACAATCAGAAAAGCATGGAAGCAATTATCAAACCCGATACAAAGGGTAAGACCAGCCTGTTTTGAACATGTAAATTCGAAGCGACAACCCTATGCGTCATTTTAAAGTACAGTGTATATATAATTATCAAACTGTTATTAGTTATATGCTGATTTAATATCTTAATATATATAAATCTCGTGTTACAATGTTTGTCCTCAATGGACTCCTAAACCACTTAACAGATTATAATAAAATTCGCACACCATGTGCAGTTCGATCCAACTTGAGAGATAGGATAGTTTAAATCTCAAATTATAGTCGCAATTTTAATGTATTGCTAATTATTTGTCTGTTATTATTTGACAGTCGCAATTATCTGTTAACTCCAAATGATTCTAACAGATATCGATACCTTTCGACTGGGTTCAGTAAGTATCAATAGATGGCGCTGCTCTTAGATTGTTTACTATAATGTAATATAACAAAAACTTTAGCCACAGCAACGCGTGGCCAGCTAGTGTATAATATATGTAAGGAATGTCTTGTGTCCCATTATATTTTGTTATACAACTAGCCAGAATGAGATTATCGCAGAAACGTCCCAACTCGCACGTTTTTGCGCTAATTTTGATTCATTCCCATTTTGATTTAGTGGTACAATATTATTGCTTAGGTCATAATGTTTAGTTTTTATACAAAAGCTTGAGATTAAACACAATTATTTTCAGTAGTGACGAAGCAACCGTCGCGACAAGAGATGCCTTTCATAAACCCCCGCCTTATAAGAGATATTTTCATCCGCAATTAAATTCAGCAAGTTGTAATGAAACCATGCAATAAAAACAGTAATAATTTTATTAAAAACATCTCGTTTTATTAAACTGTAAGTCCGGCAAACTAGTTTGATTTTCATTTAACACTTGTCGCACATTCATATTTATTCTTGATTCTCGTACATATTCACTGAATACCCTCCATTCTAGATTGTCAATATTTCTATTAACATTCCTAACTACTTCTTTGGCATTTGATAAATATTTAAAGTGAGTAAAGTCTGAGTTTATTGCTTCTAAATGTTCATTCCAAGGTGCATGAGAGGTGGGTAATATTTTAGGTACAGCATGGTAGCACAGTCTAGCTTCCTTGGACATCACGACTACGTCACCACTGTTGAGAAGGATAGCCGAGGGTTCCACAGATTTGTTCTGTCCGCCCAATAGGAATATTGCTGATTGACCAAAGCTGAAATAAGAAAAAATATATATATAAGCACATATTATTTTTTTTTTAAAAAACAAAACCAGCTTTTGTATAACCTACAATATATTATCATATTTTTATGAATTAAATACTAGCTTCTTCTCATGACATTTTCTTATACTTCAGTATGTATGTGAGACCCACTGATGGAAGACAGAAGACAAAAACATATGCCTTTCCTCTTGAACCATGCCCATGTCATTGACCTTTACGTCGAGCCAAAAACAATTACACCACTTCATCTCGAATTTGTATGTATAGATGTGCTGACTTTACTATTACTTGAAGTACCTCGTCATGCACTCCGCCTTTGCAACAAAAGCTAATGTCCGTCTTTAATCAACCCAGAATAAACTGTGCCCATTACTTTCACACACTCCAAAAACAAAACAAAAGCTATCTTGGGCACTTGATTAAATGGTTTCAAGTTAATTTGTTAAAGAAATAAAAGAAAAATGTAAATAGATCAGGTACCTAAAAGAGAAGAGTGGTGCCTCTAAATTTACTTCAGAGTGATCAGTATGAGCTGATAGAGTGGAGTTCATGTGATAGTAGTTGACTATGGCTGCCTCTGCCTTGAACCTGCCATGGCCGAGGTACTGTGCTACAATGTCCGATAGCTCTGCTAAGTTCTCAGGAAACTGTGTCTTGTTGTCATCACTATACACCTGGAAATTATCAAAAAAATATATCTTTCTTACTGAAGAAATGTAAAAAGATATTTACAAAGTCCATTCTATGTAAGAAGTCTATATTATTATCTGCTAGCTATTAACCAGTGGCTTTGTCCACAAAGTGACTTTGTAGCCTTTATTTCTGCCACTGTAGTAAAACTATCTGTATTCCAAGCCTTAAGGACTTGTGCAAAGTAGCATCTGATCCTATCTTTATATATATAACTCTACTGTATATGTGAATGTCACTGAACCTAAAAGGGTGGATCAATCTGAATGATTTGTTTTGTTCATGTGACGCCCTGGATGGTTTAGATTCAGACAAATCAGCCCGGCAGATGGCGCTGCAGTTGGTATTCAGGAAAATGTCTGTCAGGTCTACTAGTTAAAATATATAGATATAATGATTATTAATTATATTTATTGACATGATTATTAACATTTTACTTTGGAATCCCAGTTGTGGTGATATCCCAAAGTTGTCCATCTCAGTTTCTTCTGTAACTGTCGGTTACAATCTCCCCCCCTATAGCATTCTGACCACCAGTCTTGTACATCTAGTTCCAAGTCTATATTTTTCTTATTTGGCCTCTTTGGATATATTTCTAAGCACTCCCTGATCCAGTATCTTTGCCCAACGTTGGTAAAAGGGTTTTTAATCAAAAGTAGTCCTGGATGTTTCACAAAATTGTACACATCCCAATCCTTTGGATTTTTCAATCCCAATACCTTTGCTCTGGGGTCCTCTTTATCATTTTCAATACTCACTGGAAGTAACTGAAATATGAATAATGATATAAAACATTATTTTGCAGGTTTGAAAGATTGATTCTAGACTTAATGGTATCAATTTAATTACCTTATCTTTAGTGCACCCTTCAGGTGATATCACATCACAGAGCGAAGGTTTAGGTTTATTTGATTTGTAATACTTAAATATTTTCATGAAGTTGTCTTTTGCACTATCTGTTATGGTTTCCATTTGTAGCGGTAATAATTTTAATTTAATCAACAACAAAATATAATTTTGTTGTTGATTAAAATAGATACAAACAAATAGCTTTGTGGAAATGACAGTGAGTGACAGCAGTCAGTACAGCACAGTAAAATACGGTTGATTAATGTCACTAAACCAAACAGATAAACACAAATCACAGGGATGTTTGGAGAATTTTATTTCCATTCTCATTTTTCCCAAAGGCATGGAATAAGTGAAATTTTCTTTCTTTCTTTTATTTATTTAATGGCAATGAGCTGACGCAAGTCGTACTATTCCACCAATGTCAAGCGGTAGTTGAGAAAAAAAATCTTGTAAATTGTTAAAAATATGTGAAGGAACTTATTGGATTCCTCTCACGTTCCTCAAAAATTATTCAAGTGATTTTTTTTATAAATTATCTACCTACTTCAAACTGTCACTGTCACTAATATGTCAGTCAGTGTAATTCGTAATTGTAATTCGTATGCTGTGTTATTGTTTCTAGTTCCTTATTTTCTAAATTTATTTGGTTTCAAATTCAGACAAAACTCACCCACACAGTATATAATAATACTGCTAGAATAAATTAACATTTTACCCTTATTCTTCTCCAACATTTCAATAATCCCGCGGCCGGGAATTAAATTTTTCTACCCACTAGCAATATGAGTAGTGAAACTGAAACACTTGAAACTACAGGCCCAGTAAAGGTAAATTCACGAAATATATATATTAAAGTAGTTATTTTGTGAAAACCTTTCTTCCCTTAGTATTCGATGAGATGTGCAAGCAATAATAGTGCTACACATATACTGTTCTGTGTAACTGCTCAAGCAATAGGTAATTTTGATATTGTTTACTCGATCCCCGAATTTCTTATCTCAGTTTCTGTGTGGCCTGTTATTTTATAAGGGGAAGTCTCAAAGTAGCACTAGTGACTGAGAAGTTGAAGAATAAACATTTGTTGTGGTATGGACATGTCATGCAGAGGGGTGAAGATAATGGTGCCAAAACAGTTTTGTTTATGAATGTGGATGATTACAAAGAGAAAGGAAGACCTAAGAAACGATGGATGGATTGTGTGAAAGATGATATGACTAGAATGGGAGTGAATACAGATATGACAGCTGATAGAGAGAAATGGAAGAGAACACATTGCGCCAACCACAAATAACATGGGATAAGGGCAGGAGGATGAGGATGATGAAGTGATTAAGATTGTAAGCCATGTTTCTCATCAAGTAAAACAACTATATAAACAATTAAGTAGTTAGTTGGACAAAAATAGTGCTCACACATTTTTGTCTATACAAGAGAGAGAGATCCGTAATAATAACATGATGTGTAATTATATATTTTCAGGAAATAGCAGATGGAAAAATGAAGCTCCACAAATGGCTAAACATGAACTTTAGAATAGAAATGACTGATGGAAGAGTTCTTATTGGAGTTTTTCTATGCACTGATAGGGATGCCAATGTTATTTTAGGTAAATTTTTTTTGCTATTTTACATAATTATATTTAATCCTAGCTAAACAAGTATCCCTTTTTCATTTTGAGAAATGTAGGCTAGGTTATTGCAATTTTTTTAGTCCAAATAATAATCGCTCATGTGGTAAATAATGAGAAATGAGTTCCATCATGGCAACAAGTTTAGTAAAAATATAATTATGTATTTAGTGTTATATTCAAAAAGATTATCTTCTACTCTATTATTGATAGGTAAATCTAATATATAAACATTCCTTAACCTCCTTAACAGCTGGATCAATTTATATGAAATTTTGTTTTCATCCCTATTTGGTAAGGGTGATCCACACCAACAAAATATTTGGCAATACAATGTTTGCCAGGCACAGCTAGTATTGTACATAATTTTACTCTGTAGGTGAACAAAATGTTTGATATACCCTATAAATATACATTCTTATATAAAACGCTAACTTAACAGTCATCAAATTAAATGAGGTATAAATGAGATCCCCATTAATACTATTGTAATATCTCATGGACTTGCAAACTCCAAGTCAGAGTACTCAGAGTGGAAAGAGATAGAAACTAAGACTGATTTTAGGTTGCTGCACCATGTATACCAGTAAGTAATATCATTCAATTTCAGGTGCATGCTCAGAGTACCTCAAGGGTATTGAAGGTGAGGCAGAGGAGCCCCGTGTGTTGGGTCTAGTCATGGTACCTGGAAGGCATATTGTCTCAATACAGATTGATGACACCACACCACCTCCGAAATATTTCTATGATGATTGATCATCTCTTCAAATTTAGGTATATTTATATTTTTATTAAAATATAACAAAGATAATGTTAGTTGTAAATAAACAAAAAACAATCATTTAAAAACCGTTTATTTATTACTCAAGTTATCAAAAAATTGTCTTAATACATTCCCTTCCAGATAGATATTTTTTGAATCATTGGCAAACGGGTTATATTCATCTACACACTCATTAGTAGGGCTTAATAATTTTGCTGACAAATCTGTACAAATATCTTGAATACATTCAATTCCAACATTCATTTCTAAAAAGTCATAGTCAAGAATTTTACAAAGACAAATATATGGATGGACAGCTGAACTTAATTTCATCACATTTTTATAGAAATTAGCACTAGTAGTTCTTAAGTCTTCATCTTCATCTTGCAAAAATATAACAGCAGCTTTTAATGATACAACCTTTGATGATTGAGGTAGCTTCTCAAAGACATTGCCAAGTTCATTATTAGCTAACACTGCCATGAATCTCATATCTAGATCTGTTTCATAGTTGCTTAGCTTATAAATAATGCTGGTTGTCTTAGAACTAAAATCCCCACTTGAATTAATGGAATTTCTAGCAATAAATGGAATAATGTATCTCTGCTTGTATGAAATCTCTTTATGTTTATAATACTCTAGTATTTCTGACACATCTAATTCCAAATTACCTAACATAGATATTTGATAAAGAATTTTCCATATTACTGAACAATTGTATTTCCCTTCAAATAACATTAAAATATTCACTATTTCAAGCATAACATTTTCTGGAATGCATTTATCTACTTTTATTTTTAAAAGAAGTGATTCACAATTATTTTCAAAATCATGAGTTTGTAAGAATAGTTTTAATATCTTCGGGATTTCTTTCCACGCGCATTTTAATATGTAATTCCGTATCCGATTTTCTGCCCAAATATGTATACCCAATACATGAGCTCTCTTATTGACTTGTGTTAAAGTATCTTGAAGACACTCCTCTTGTAAACTATCTAGTTCAAAGGTATTTTCATACACTTCTTTGCACAGGTACGAATGTGAATCTGTTAAAGTAAGTTTGAACTTTTCTCTTAATTCTGTAAACCAGCCATCATATTGTATTCGCTTGGAATAGTATTTATGACAGATTGCCAACAGTATCAAGTGACCATGTAGGGCATTTTCAGAAATATATTCTTGCTTGATAAGGATATCATAAATAGTTGCAAATGGGTACATATTGTAAATACACTTTGCTGTAAGGCGCCTCACTGTGTATATTGGACTACCCAACAATAGCAGCAGGCTTGACAATAATTCTGCATCATTAACCTTCTGTTCTGCAATGTTTTGGGAAAAATTGTATCTCATAGCACTACTCGCTAATAAGTTGAGTGTGGGTACCAAGTTAGAATGAGACAGCACTATATCTGTGCCAAAAGCATTCTTCACTTGTATTGTGATATATCTCCATAGTTCTGGGGAGTGGGTGCGCAGCTCATCACAAGCCACTGTAGCAATAGTTTCATCATCCGAGCCTGCTGCCTTTCTTTGTCCTATTTGTCTAGGAATCAAGCTACCATATAACTGAAGGGCTGCATTTCTGAAACAGTATTCAATAATATATATGAATAATTATTACAATACCAAAATTCCTCAAAATCCTACATGTTTTCACATCATAAACAGCAAAATACAAAATCAACAGGGAGGCAACAAAATTATTACCTTATCTGCCAATGTGAGCTAGTCAGATTATAAAAAGCAAGTTGAGCTAACTCAGCCGAATAAAACATAAGATCGGAGGCTAAACTGCTGTCGGTGACTATTCTCGTCAGGAAATGGATATGAATTGCTTTGGGCAAATCAATTTCATTGTCTATGTTTGGATTTGCAGTCTGTCCAATTGTGATGTCTTCAGATTTCTTACAAGTTTCTAGAATGATTTTCATGAAGTAATGGAAAAGTGGCTGCAAATAATGAATGCATATGTTATAAAAAATACTATAGTATACAACTGCGTAAATTTTCAGATTTCAATGACTTATGTATGAAATTATTACTACCTTCCCCTTCTTCATATCACTAGCTACAATCCTGTGGACCATTATGGAAAGCCCAGCTCCTCTTCGCGTGACAGATGCCATCTTACTGGTCTCTGATATTAATTCATTCAGTTTATTCCTAAGCAGATTGAATGGTAACTTTGAATTTTTGGACTCTTCAGGCAAAGATGTTAAATGTTGTATGCCCCGTCCTATAAGGAAATGAAATATTTTGGGTATTATTGTGGGTTCATGACATGCATTAAACAAGTACATAAATAAATTTAGACTTTTTGAACCCCAGCCGCAAATAATATAGGTAAGGGACATGATGATGATTATTATTAATAAGGAATGTTTTACCTAAAGCAGATCCAGCTGATTCAATTGCTCCTTTATGACGAGATGTTTCCAAAACATGAGTAATCAATGTGAGACATCTATTACATATTTCAACATTTTCATTAAAATATTGAATCAAAAGAGCTGCTAAGTCACATGATGCCTGGAAGATAATAAACGTCATACATAATATCAGGCCGAGACATTAATAGAGAATAATAATAAAAGTTTTTTTTAAAAACATACCTTTGCATTCAACCATAGACAGTTCAAGACAATTTGGTGGAGCCCAGATATCTTTGATTGATCATATTCATCTGTTGGATTATAGCCAGATTCAACTATCAAATTTTCAACCATTTTACTCATTTTTGAGAAGTCATAACTTGTTGAATTAGTTTGCTCCCAAGAAAACTGGGTAGATGTACCTTCTAAAGTGTCCAACAATTCAAGAATGCACTTTTCCAAATATTCAATTTTATATGATTTCGAAATACAAACCTCCAAAGTTACAATTATAATACTAATGAATGAATGTAATTGTGTTCCATCCTCTATAGAGTCCATTACATGTCTTCCTAATTTATACTCTGTAATTAGTCCATTGAACCCAAAAGATAAAACATCTTCTATATTCTTAAAATTAGCTGTAGGGGATGGGTTCCTTAAAATTATATTTACTATCAATTTGAACATGCTATGTCCGCAACTAATTTCATAGAAGAATTTGCTCTTTAAACTTATCAGTGCATCATTAATTAATTTATTCATGATGTCTTCTCTTTGTATTTCTGTCGGGTAATACTTGAGTAGCAACTGAACCACACTCTCTCTGACATCATCTGATGGGTCTTTCAGAAGACTTATAAACTTCTGGACAACAGGTTCATCAGACAATATCCAGGTTTTCTTCTCCTTTAGAAACTCTATCAATGTTGTATTTTTCACTCTTGTTTGATCTTTCTTCTTCTTTGGGATCATACTCAAACAATCAAAGAGTACCGTAGTAATCTTAACACATGTTATTTTTCTTTGATAGTTACCGTTCAGACTCAGTGATTGAATTATACATTCTTGCATTTTTATAAAAAAAATCAACAAATTGTCTTCATTCACATTTTGTTTAGATTTTATATTGTTTAAAAATGATGCATGCAATTGCAATAAGAAAAGCTTCAAACTATTAAGCATGCTTAATCTTAAGACAGTAGAATCTGAATTAACATTAGTATTCAAGAAATCTAATATTAATTTAAGTTCAAATTCACTAGGCATTGATTTTGTTTGTATTCCACAAACAATATTGAATGCTAGTAGTCTTATATGAGTATTGTAGTGTTCTAATCCAATTAAAACCATATATTCTGTAAATCTAGATTCAAGTGGTGAGTTGAAGTTCTTCTGAATAATTCCCAGTTTGTTTCCTTGTCTCATAACACACAGGCTGCTAAATAGTTTCTGCTCTGACTCCAGTTTATTTAACTCTTCAAAAAGTTCATTGATTAATGTAGGGTACTTTTTAAGAGTGGTCAAGCACCAATAATTACTGAAATTTTCAATGGCTTTGATTGATGATCCATTCAAGATCTTCATGACTCCAGTGAGAAATAATGTACACCAATCCTTTTCTGATTTGAGTTTCTTTAAAATTGCAAAATACATGTCAGCCCCCGCTGAGACTATACCTGGTTTGTGTAAACTGTACAACAGGCCTTCAATCCAATTACTTTTCTGGACTGTTACCAACACATCAGCGTTACAATGTTCTACTATTTCTGATAACATCAAATATTTCGCCTTATTCCAGTAGAATTCATCAATTTCCAATAAAGTTTTTTGATACATATCAAAATCCATAACTGACAGTAATGTTTGGAATATATCTCTGTTCAAATCTCTCACTCCGGATATGGGATTCTCCCAATTATGATTAACCATGTTAAGCAGCTTATTTTGATTCTCAATATTGAAAAGAATTCCTTCAAAATCTGTTCCACATACTTTCATAAATGTTTTAATAGTCTTAAAAACTATAAATGTATATGGCGTGTATTCATATGCCATATGGTATAATAATTTAAAAATAGATTTCAAAAGTAATTCCAATGTTAAGGTCCTTTCAATGTTTGATAACAAAAATGCAGATTGGAATATTCCATATGTAAGTGACACCACATGGCAAGTGTTACAATTATCCTTGGTATTGTTCTCCTTGTGAAATAATTCAGTTTCCACAATTTTCTTTATTTCCTTTAAATACTTTTCATGATTGTCTGTACATATAAGAACAGTATGAAAACAAGTTGCACATAGCAGTTGATCATCAAACTTTTGTAAGCCAATTTCTAAATGCTTCCATAATATTTCACAGATTTGATTCCATAGTTCAATATTGGATTGTTTATTTACCTCACATTTCTTGACTTTACTTAATATTTCCTGTAAATAATTTCAAAATAAAATAAATCACAGTATAAAATTATAAATTAATAAGAAAAATTATATTATAATTATATAATAATATAAAAGTACAGGAAAATGTGAATAAGGATGAATCATTCTTCACCTGTAATAAATCCAGTGTTACATGGGATGTTGGAATGTTAATCTTTTTAATGGTTTCATGTAATTCCTCCATTTCTTGAAGTTGTCTGGAAATAAATGTCATCTTCATCATGTCATTGAATCCAATTTCTTACATTATGAAAAGTTGTTTAGTTAATTACCTACCTATTATGTTTATAGTTTGCACATATTAACGCTACAATCAATAAAAATAAATGAAAGTCCATAATTTAATTAGAATAGTTTACTATATAATCTAGGTAACATATTTACAATTCAAATAGTCATAGATACTAATGTGTTATTGTGCTTCTTTGATAGGTTCATATCCTTCTTTCTGCATTTTTTCTTTAAAAACATTAAAGTCCCTCTTTCTGTCGAAATGGGTGACCCATTGTGTGGGACAAGAATTCTCAAATACTCTCCTAAGTTCAGCGCATGCTTTTGGTCGGTCAGAACTATCTTTGATATTCTGCCCATCGAGACATTCCCAGTAGCGATCTCTGGAGTCCCAACAATTTTTTCTCTGCTCTCTATCAGGGAAGGACATCTTTATTTGCCCCAGTAAAAACCTAAAACCGAAAGTTTACGTATGTTTTATAGCAATTAAGACTACTTCATTCAAGTTTAGGGTCAATGAAAAGGAACTCTATAGCAACGAACCTAACCACATCCTAACGAACACCATCCCTTCAATCATTAATATAAGGTTTGATGGTAAAAGTTGTGTGAACTTACTTGATTTGTGGCCTCTTCTGTGAACTTCACAAGTTCAATAGTAAAAGTATTTGTGTTATTATTAAATTACAGGACCATTCAGTTTTTATCGATATAAGTCCATCTAATAACTTTAGATTTCTCTAATGGATCATATCAATCGTACATAACCTCAAATTTTTTTGAGGACTGTCAAATTGAAATTGACAGACTAAAACTATAGATAGACCAACTTTTTTTTTTAATTCTTCCTGATGGGTAAAACGCAAAGGATCCTAGCTCATACAACCAACTGTTTCTTGTCTTCGTCATTAATTCGAATAATTCTGCTGGGTCATGCCATTCAGTTCAAATGTGTTTGCTAATTAATTAAACACCAAGGTCACAAAGACCATAAATAAATAATAAGCGGTGTTGTTTTATCGAAACGTATAGTTTATTTAGGTCTACCAATTTATGTAGGATGAAGATTAATGCAATACATTACATTTTAAAACTTATTTGAGACAAGTTGGGTTAATTTTAGATTCAGATGACCGGACTATTGCAGCCGTTTCAAAAATGTTGAAATATTGTTTAATTTGTTTAAAGTGAAGAAGTGAAAATTTGTGGAGGGAAATTCCAACCTTATGGAATTGACTAAATTACCAACAACTTCTGCACCTGGCTTTTGGAAGTCATCTTTGTTGTTCACACTTTCAAGAAGATCAGCCGATACTTTAATTTTACACATATTCATAAAGCCAGTAAGTTGCTTCATAGTTTCGAAATAAAATACCCCTGGTAGTATGGGCACGTTGATGCCAAATTTCCCACACTTTTTCAAAAAACTTGTATAGATATTCGGGTCATAGAAAGCCTGAGTAACAATGAAATCTGCACCTCCGTCGACTTTTTCCTTGATTTGCAACAATTTATCTTCATCGCAATCTGTAAAACCAGCAATTCCTATGCAAAAGTATTCGCCGGTCTTGTCTTTTATGTATCGGAGCAACTCCAGAGATGTTTTGAAATCAGATGAACTTGAATCATAATTCTCTGAAAATAAGTAAATAAATGAAAATGTACCTGTTGACCGGCGAGCCTATATTCTGAATAAAAACAAGACTCAAAATAATTATGATGATAGATAATAAATATTGTAAAATATTCGGTGAAAAGTGGGTGTTGTGATAACAACACCTCTGCCTACCCATTCGGGGAATACAGGCGTGAGCATATGTATGTATGTATTTTTTAAGAAGCTTAAACTCGATGCTGCATCGCAGAGAATGAGATGAGAAGTCGAGAAAGAAATAAGAAAAACAAAATTATGAAATCTAGAGACTAGTATAAGTTACTATATTTAAGTACTCACCGCCTAAAATAACGAATAAACTACGGACTTCTATATCCATAAGCCATGAAAGTAGCCCATCCAGGTAGCTCTTCTTTAACAAGTCACACGAGAGATGCATCAAGACCTGTTTGCTTTGAGCCCGCAAATAGCTGACGATCTGAAGCGGGGGAATATTATAATCCTTGCATTGGTGCGATTTTGCGTGCCAAGTCACTGAGAAAAATGCCGGCTCTACGTCCATGTTGCTTATATCCTCCACGTTGATCTCTGGCGTTATTTCAAATGAGTAACTGAATTCACCCCTGCTCTTAATTATTTCAATCACTTTCGCCATCTTTTTATCTCACAATTTTCAATAAATAGCTAATAATCATTGTGAAGGTAAGTAGTAGTAGTAGATTACTCGACTGCTAAGAATGGTTGTTGTATTGAAGAAATTACTTGCTTTGTTGAATTTAGGTGCAATGACTTGAAACCAATATCCGTGATAACAAGTCCCGATATGAGAACCTGATAAGAACCCAAATAACTTATTATGAGCTCAATTGCGGTGATGTGAAATAAAACACAGGTTTATCTTTTAGTTAGTAAATTGTATAATGACGGCTGCATACATTGATTAACAATTGGCCTTAAGGTATCTCAACCAAATTAAGTAGGTACTACCAAATAACAACGTGAAAGGTACAAGAGAAAGTATAAAAATAAATTCTACTAAATTGAAAAGAAAATCAAATCTATTGGGGTTACATTTTTATCTCAGATTTTCCTCTACAAATTTGCCTATGTCGTTTTATATAAAATTGTCTACTTACCTAAGTCTACGATCAATTAATTAACTGTTAATAACATGAAGTTGCTCGATAGTGTCGAATATAATACAATGGCAATATCACTATTTGTGTAAAAGCATCCAAACACCTACACTACCATCGCCTACTAATTTACTTAGTGGAACTAAGTTTCAACTTAAGTTATTCTTACGTATGTAAGTTATTGTTACGGTTTGGTAAAGCTTCGCAGTTATAAGTGAATGTTCACATACAAAGTGTACTTTCGCCTTTCATCTACTTAGTAGAAGATAATCATTAAACAGTAAAGAAGGACGTAAGTATTAAATTAATTTAACATTCTTATCGTATGACCTTGATGATTCCAGCGATGATCTTACGTTAAAAAAGGTACATACTGCGTCGTCCTACCCTCTTTTGAGAGCATAATGTTGAACATTATATTTTTAAATAGGTACTGACGCATATTTAATTAAATTCAGTCAAATGCGTAGTATTTTTATTGCAAGACGCAATTGTGAGTTTTAATGAATTTGGAATGATTGAAAGTAGATTTAAATTCCTTTGTACTGAGTTAGCATTAGCGTTTTGATTGTTAATTTAATAATTGTTCCAAGCTATTGTACGTTTGAATACTTAAGCTTTAATTACATTACTTATAATGATTTTTAACAATGAATGCCTACTCCACAAGTTCAATTATTTTGTAACAACCTCATTAAGTACCTCTCTCTGATATGTCTAATTCCTATTAGACTAGATAATTATTACCATCACCAATACCCATCTACTAAAATATAATAATATTGTTGGTATTGTAATGCAGTTGGAATCTAAAATCACTTTAAATTTTACAGAACGTTTGTGACAAGTGTTGTCTGAATTGACACTGAATTCAGTCTTGTTTTTTGATTACTTATGTGTGAGGCTGATCAGCGAAAGTTCTTGATTTTTGGGCTAGATGCATAGGGCACAATGAAACGGACCTGCATGCAAAAGACACTGCAAAAGTTATACCCAGAATAAAGTTATTGAGAGTTTAGTATAGGTAGTAATATCAGGACAGCTTATTTCGTGAAGTGGTAACCCCACTGCAGGTATCTAAAGTTTAGGGTAATCTGTCTGTAGAGTCATTTTCCATGCATGTCTGTTGCAATTTGAATAACTATAAGCATCATACATAAAGTTGTCAGTAACAACACCCTACAATTATGAGAAAAAACTTAATATCCCTTATGAAACAATATTTTTTTCTGATCAGAATTTTATTGGGAATTAAATACCGTCAAATACAAGAACATGAACATATTATTGTATCTAGTATTGTTCACAATAAGGTAGAGACTGTTGCTGAATTTATTTAATTTATGTTTCAATCAAAAATTCAGCATGCCTTGGTGAATCCAAGACATGAATAATACTTTAGTATTTGAGCAAATGAGCTTACAAACCCGTGGTTGCATACCGACCATTTTACTGACTTAAACTTCGATAAGTTTTTCGTACTCAATGTTTTGGACAACCCCTTGGCATAATTATGAAAAGGGCCTTATGATGGTAAAATAATAATCGATCTTCAACTATCTACCCCAAAGTGACTACTATTAGGTATCGCTTTGATCACGAACCGCGCTCTTATGTTTTTTACTATCTCATATTTTTTATCTCCGTAATGCCGCTAGTTGTATATTATTTACCTACGTTGCATATTATAACCTCCATTATAAGATTTGGAAAATGCATTTGATTGGATTGGATTGTAATATAAGACGGTATGTTTTATCTGGCAGGACTTATTACTTGCCTATTTATACCCATTCGCTGGTATGGTATTTTGCGAATGATTGCATTGAAACGAATGGCTTAATACTCAACGTCACTCAAAATGTAAGGCTTTCTTAACCATTTAAGACAGAAGATCGCTCTCTAGAGTCTCAAGACCGTGCTGGACCCGAGCCGAGCTTCGGTCATAGGTCAGGCCGTTATCATTGCTCGGCCGTCACTCGGTTGGCGCTCGGTATATCGTCTGTCCATGCAAACTAAAGGTATTACTATACTAGATGTGCCCCGCGGTTTCATCCTCGTAGATAAAATTTCATAAGTTACTCCTTGTAACATTAGTTGCCAGGACACATTCAGTTAAAATCGATCCAGCTGTCTCGAGATTAGCCGGAACAAACACAGGTAGATAGATAAAAAGAAATTATTTGTATTTAGTGGAAAGCTGTAATTTTTTTATTACGAATAGACACTTTGATTATAATTAACTGTATAGGTGTAATGTTGATTGAATACGTATTAATAGTAAGTAAGTAGCTCGGCTCTAGCGTGAGATTTACTTTTGAGTGACGTTACTGTACGTAATATTAGGCCGTAAGCAAGCTAACTCAGTTCAGACTCCTTATTCTAATTTCTTATTCCACATTTTACTAAAAATATTTGATAGGGTCCAAGTAACTAGATACACGTAGACGGCAACTAACAGGGCAATTTAAAAGTATTGTATCGCCTTCTTGTAACAACTTAACCTAATTTGATATTGTCGCATTGTTCACTATCACTAAAGTTATTGTAGGTAATTAATTTCATATTAAGATTGGGATTACAGCCAATTATTGACTTAGTGCATTCATTAAAAGCTACTAATTAATAGTTCTAAGTAAGTAGTACGAAAAAATATTCAGAGTAGGGAATCGATTATCCATCAAGTGCAATCGTATCGTTATATCGATTCCATCTGCTCGGTTAGTTCGAGAATAGGACTCTCGCTGAGGGGTAGCATAGCTGCCGTCGGTGGTAGACTGTGGCCTTGCCAATTCGACTGCAATATACAAAACACATAAAATATTAGTTAAAACATACATACATACCTATGCTCACGCATGTGTCCCATGGAGGTAGGCAGTACTGTTTAACTGTGCGCCATTTACCTACGACCATTGCATACTTATTTCGCTTCGTCTACAATCATACATCTCTTAATATAGTTCTTTCCGTTATGAGTGTTCCGAATTTTGTTGAAGTTAATCTCACCACATTGTTATGCTTTCTCCAATAACAGAAAAAAAATTGTGATTCCCAATGGTACCCTAATGATTTGATTACTTATACAATGGTTATCGAATCAAGTATAATCGTATTTGATATGGTTTCTATATTGGTTGGTTGGTATATTGTTAAAATTTAAGTACCAGTCGTAAAATCTAGTTAAGTGCAACATTGAAATTCTTTAAAAAAAATTTTTTTTTAATGTTATACAATATTTTATACTTTAGCCCCTAATACTATTAACAAAACTAAATGAGCAACAACATCTAGTGAGCAACCGCAACGAGATCTACCGTTGAAAATTTGTGTTGCTAATAAGATACATTATTAAGTATATGCTGTGTTGTGTTGTGTCCCTTAGTCGAGTAAAGTTCGGGATATGATCTCATGAACTCTATGTAGACAGAGGGATAGGGCATAAATTGAAGGGCGTTTTGACATGAATCTGTCTGCCTTGATATAATACCTCCAACACCTACAATAGGTCACGACTTACAGTCAAGTCAAGGCTTATATTTTAGGATGTGTCCCATTAGATGGTTGCCTGTATAAGAGTAATTCAAGAAGACTCGTGGGATAAAAATATACCTCATTCATGAAGTAAATATTGTACAGGATAACTAGGTTGTAAGTTTTCCGATCGTACTTATCTGATATACATAGGTAGATACTTTTTTAAACTGAAATAAGGCATGTATAATAGATAAATGTTCACGTAGCCTTTTCGTCAGACACGTATTTCGCCCCATACATCCATTTAAGTAAATAACTAGAGTAAAGCTTCAAATTACTATTGCAAGTGCATGCATGACAAAAGCCAGGTATTTGCCAAAACATAAGGTGTCAAATAAAACAATAAAAGATTATAAATATTACATTTACTTGTATTTTAAATAAAATTGCTTCTAAGTAAAGCTATCACATCTTACATAATTACATAACTTTTTTATTATCAGCAAATAATAACGAAAACTCTATACAGACTCACTATGAAAATGTACCAATTCATTATAACTTGTAATGACTATAATAAATAGATACTTAAAGCTAGTAAAATTATGTACCATGGAGAGAACTAATGCTTACATGTAGGAACATTGTGGAGGTGTGTTTGTAGCACAGGGTGAAATGCAAGTAACTGTAACAATCTCTATACAATAACTAATACAATTCTCGGCAAGTAAGTTTAAAATGGAATACCTAGCTAAATTAGCACGACTACTGGTGAATTGTTTTTATTATATCGAACACCAGGAATCAATGCTACTGATTAAATGTGTTTAATGTACACAAAAGATAATTTATAAATCGAGTGCCATATATTAATTTCTACAATATACTTATTGAGTGTTTTATTTTGCGTATTACAAATATGAATAATAATTTTATTGTTGAATGAATCATATATAATACATGAGTACATAATTGCAGCTTTCGGAAAAAATGTGGTCTTATAATGTATATGTGAAGTACACGTATTTTAAAGCAATAGTTATTGTCATGCACTCTAAATATCTTCCTCTCTAATATACGCTCAATCAATACGTTATAATAATACAATGCTTGACGAATACAAACTACGATGAGACCAATATCTGATCTAGCACACTCTGTCGATGTGAAGACCGTCAGTACGAATGGGAGCAATATCCCCGCAGCGTGCACACAATCCACACTACAATCTACGACTCTACACTTACGTGGAGGTCTACTAATTGATCTGTTGGAATACCTGGAAGCATGGCTGCGGTGGGAACAGGCCTGCGTTCCACTGCGCCGGCCACAGAGGCGCCTCCAAGGCCGCCGCGCCCTCTACTTCACGCCCTTCGCGCCGCCCCAGATCCGATATTTGACAAGCGCTCTGCAGATTGGACGGTAAGTTTGACCAGTTCTCGCTGCCTATTCTATCTTGATTCATTATGCTTATCTCCATCGATCCCTGGTACGAGAATTTCGGGCCCTCCTCCTGACTATCTTCGGATTTATGCTTCATTGTCCGATTGGGCCCTTCGACGATCGCCTGGAAAGCGAGCAAGTCTCTATTTTCAGTTTCTGTCAACGGCAGTGGTGGCAGAATTTGCTGCTGCTGTGCTATTTTGTAGCTCTGCTGCCGCAGCATTTGTCGTCTGCTGAGACTACCAACTTGAAGAGTGTGTATGCCCAATTCATGTGCGGGTACATTAGGAGAAGTCATTTGTTTCTGCAACAACTGCCTTTTCTGTTGGAACAGTCTGTGTTGCATGAGTTGCTGCTGTAGAGGAGGCTTACTGCCTTGTGACACCGAGGTTGCATGAGGCAAATCAGATGGGTCCTGGTGTTGAACAACCACTTTAGGACTCGCTGGCATTGGAGGAGACGTGCTGGAATAGTTGAATGTTTCTGGAAGACTGATACGTTTTGGATTTGGATTCTTTGTATCTAGATAATGTGGAGTAAAATTTGCAGCAAACTGATTATGCTGCAACTGTCTGTGAGTCATTTCTTCAGCTGGTATCGTGGACTGGTATTGAGTTTTTAATTGTTGTGCTTCTTTCTGCACAAGATGTAGTTCTAACACTCCTTTTGCCTTACAGTTTTCGTTTAATCTTTGGCTATTGAAGGCTAAACTACTTTTTTGAGCTTCATTTGACTGAGCTACTTGCTGGGCAACCAAACCATCGCTAACTCGTCTACCTTCTCGGAAGTCGACAGGACTTCTTGTTATTGCTCTAGGACAATTTTTGTTACCTGTTTGATAATTGATTGGATTGTGCCGCGCTATAAGTCCAGTACCAGGTGTTTTATTATTGTATGAAGATATGTAAACACACGGATGCATCGGACTAGTATTTACGAGTGAGCTGTTTTCGTAAGCTAATTTATCTTCATTAGACGTGCAACTGGGTAGACTACTTGCTAATTCACTGGAACAGTCAGACAGTTGATAGTCGAGACTTTCAAATGTAGAAAAATTACTCTGTGAAGAGTCACAGCTGAGGTTCTGGCTTAAACTTTTATTGTTGAAAAATGTGACAACACCACTGCTCGAGCTAGAACTTGCGTATGAGCTTAGTCTGTTTTGGACCCCGCTGGGGGCAATTGCAATATCCTCCATATCGGTCTCGCAGCCTTCGTCTGTCGATGATGAATATTGCTGTTGAAATTTTGTTGGTTCGTTTGGGTTACCCTGAAGTCCTTGAGAATAAGTCTGACCTGTTGTGTACCTATTCAGAGAGAACTTGCTATCGGGCCGGTACAATGTATTTGGATATAAGTCCGAAGTAGCAGTAGACGTAACAGAAAAATGTGTATCAGCTGCATGTGATATTGGCAAGACAGTGTTTTGCAAATAGGAGTAAGCGGGGAGATGTGGATTCATATAATCTTTGAAGGGTGGCGTGCTGGTTTGCAGCCGGCTGAGGTCTTGCTGTTGTGCTTGCGATACCAGTCTGCTCGATTCCAGTGGCTTTGGTTGTTCTAGCATATTACTCAATTTG
The DNA here is from genome assembly GCA_929442735.1 of Watsonalla binaria. Taxonomy (NCBI): domain Eukaryota; kingdom Metazoa; phylum Arthropoda; class Insecta; order Lepidoptera; family Drepanidae; genus Watsonalla; species Watsonalla binaria. The sequence goes on from OV838930.1 coordinate 5,495,896, forward strand.
GATTCCGCGAGTTGTGTTGGTATTGGACTAGTACTTAAATTGACCGTTCCTTTTAATGGCAATGGTGACTGCTGTAATGTGTTCATTAGTTTTGCTGCTTCAGAACACATTGTGAATGAATTTGGTAATTTCATTGTATCCACGTTGAAATTCGTTGCTGAAGCAGAATTTTGAAGAAAATTTGTGATGACGTTGTGATCAGCTGCCGACGAACTTCTCCCACCATCTATTGCACATTTTGAATCGAAACTTGAAGACGTCAGAAGCCGTGTCCCATCGTTGGTACTTTTATTAGTTTCAGGACCTACGGTGGTTGACTGTTGCAGTAGCCTTCGACAATCTTCGCTAGACTGTTTCAATATATTCTGTTGTTGCTCATAAGTGGACGTTAATAGTCTATGAGTGGGCACTGAACTCTCGTTAAGCTTGTTTCCTAACCTCTGATTAGATTGAGATACGTCTATGTTTCTCATTGAGAGTAGCCTCGTAGATTCAGTTTCATGATTCCTATTGGATGCAACGTCTAGATTTCCAACCAGAAAGCTCCGATGCGAATCCGTGGGGTCGGAGTTGCGCTGGAGCAGTCTCTGTTCTGTCATATTAACGCTTGCCAGTGAGAGCAATCGTTGGGTTTCTGATGACGATGAATCGCCTGACGCAGTAGATATGCTAGGAGTTGTTCTGTTGAACTCTCGTGTTTGAGTATCGTCAGCGTGAAGCAATCTGTAAATTATATGATAACCATTTTATTTATCTACAACTTCGTAGCTGCACGTTTTAAAATTGGAAATCATTAGCTTTATGTCTTACCTATTATGGTGGTCCCGCCTGGCATCATGTGCTTCTCTAGCCAATGCCTGGTCAATAACTGAAAACGGTCGTCGAGTGGGCCTGGACCTGGCGTCACTGCCGGACGCAGTTGCACCACTGGCTGCTCGCGCTCGGAGTCTCTCCAGCAGTAGCAGGTAGATTGCTGCGTGGTGATCGTAGCTGTTCGATCGCAGGCTCTGATGAGGCAATAGATAACATTTAATTAGTAATTTCTCTTATCACCCATCTATATTTTTAACTGGGTAAGTAGTTATTTTGTTTGCTTTGACTAGTCTAAGTAAATACCCATGTTGAACATCACTTACTTCTTTAGTCTTAACAGGATCAATTCCCAGACTCTGCATTAGCCTGAGTACCTGCTCGTTGGGCTCAGGGTGTGAGGTCGCGTGTGCCGGGCTCCGCGCCGGGTCAGCTGCCACCGTGGGTATTGTGTAAGGCTCCACTGCCATCCACCTGTGTTTCTTTATCTGGTCTATTGTATACCTCTTCATTGGTTCCAGCACTAACATCTTCCGGATAAGAGACTCGCAGTCTGGAAAAAGAAAATATTTATTAAACTTTAACATTAAGCGTCATGGTCAGCGTAATGGAGGGTATTACCGTATGTATAAATAGTATTGCTTTAGTGCTCCTGTCTTAGATAAACAGATAGAGAAAGTTACGTACATAAGCTAGAATTCGCAGTTACGATTTTACCCTTTCTTCATCTTTATTCTTTCCTGAGAAAATAATTCGGTCAACCCTTAAGGGGCATATTGAAGGATAAAATAAATCGTCGTCTAGTAGTAAAACAATCGATTGCAAATTTTAGCAAGTAAGTATCTACTGTATAATCATTAATATGCAAATTCTATGAAGTCATATCGTACATATTTATGTGGACTTTTGAAACGAAATTGTTGTTTCATGAGTTATTGAAGACAGCAATTTCACATAATACACGCTCTGGTCAAGCCAGCCTTGGATACATTCAGCCCGTAATTACAGTTGGATAACGAAGTCAGCCACGTAAGCATGCATTATTAATGAATGAGCTACAATATCTCCAAGTTGCGTAAAAATATAACTTAAAAAAACATTTAAGTTTTACAATACAATACATTGATTAATCCATAAGTTAATGACGGTCCGAAAGGCAGGTTATCTCCTACGGCCGTTAACCTTTAATTATGACGTAGATGACGTTCAGTAAAAATATCTTCAAAATAAAAGGTTAATACGTAGGTAACTGAAGATAAGATTTATAATGGAATGCCAGTACATAGTACAGTACAATGCCAAAACAGTAGGATTCAGAAGAGTAATAAGGTACTGTCTCTTTAAGTAATTCTCTTGCCGTGATTTATGTTTAATTTATATAAGACCATGTTCGACTACTACGTGTAAGTTAATCTTAAATAATAATTAGTTTGGTATCTAAATAGCAACGTTGTTATTATCTGCTTACCAACTTAATGGCAACAACCCTTTTTTCGGAGCTATTGAGGGTAATAACCATTGTTAACGAAAATAGCCGTAAAGGAAACGTGTTGGCTGACTAATAATAACTAGGTTGGTACTTACCTACCCACTCAAATTGGGTAGATATTCGTATCGTCTATGTTGGCGAGTCCTTGTGCCGTGCTTACGTAAAAAGGTGCTTATACCTACCTACGTCGATAAGGTGACTTATAGGTAAGTAGCTGATATTGGCGTTGACGTCATTAGGTACAACAAGGCGATAGGATAGCGTTAAAGGTGAGGCTTGAATATAAGTTATTCTTAGCCAGTCCAAAAATGATGGACAAAGTGCGTTCAACCATGTTATTCAACAAAATGCGACCCACCCAAGTAGGTAGGTATCCAACAAAAAAAATAGTATGCTAAGATCACCATGGAATTTTGGAATGTTATATTGAATTTTATGAATTGAATTTAATTATATGATTTCCCTTCCCTTTTTATCTCTTTAATTTACTCCAAAGTTAACGCTAATCATGATGATATAATAAGAAACCTTATTAAGGCAACTCATCAAAAATAAATAGCACCAATAATATACCGCCCGTCATGGGCCACGGCCGCGACGGGCGGCGCCTCACACAAGATAATTTGATTGAGTTTGGACTACCCCTACATACAATATCCAGGAATAAATAAAATATTATTACAAAGTATTAAACAACGATTTTACGTAGGCAGATAAGTACACCAATTATGCTCATTAATTTATTTTGTGGCTTATATAGATTTCAAAGGAATGAAGGCCTTTCCAAATTGTCGTCCCTGTAAAAACATTGAGGCCATGCGTCATTCCATCCGAAATACGAATAATTGCTTTCATGTGCCGAAGGAGAATGACGCCCGCCGTGGAATAAATAAATCCTATATCGAAAATAATCTTATGTAAATATATCATTCGCAGCTCTCGCTCTTTACTTAGCATTAAGAAAACATAGTTGCGATTGGAGTGACGAATACGATTATAAATATTCGCTTAACCGCACTTACTATCTGGAAATAGCCGAGCGCACCCAACAGCGCTTTAACCAACACCACAGAATAAATAATAGTACTCCAACACACCACGCATTAACTCCGAGTAATTCCGTAGATACGCTTTATTTACCTTCCTTCGCATCACATCTCTCTAAAATAAAGTCGATGAGTAGTCGACTTTTCGCCAGGCGATTCTATATATAAATCGCTCGGACGCAAATATCGCGTGCTATGCTTGACCATTGACGCAATTGAGTGAAAAATTTGATGCTGTTATTTAATGAACCGATGGAAAGTTGGGTGGGAGCGGACATGCTATTTATTATTCTCATATTCCGAGGCGCGTGTGTCGGCCATGGAGGAGATCCATGAACTTGGTATTATGAGGGCCGCAGCGACGGCGCCAACCGCGTGAACCGCGTCACCCCGATCGCTATTCGGCACTCGGCCGCTACGTATTCTACGCCGCAAGTCGGAGACACCTAATTATCGACCATAACACTTGTAAACACTGCCATAAGTAGCTTCAACGTATGTGCTATGATCTTTTAATTGTGTAATTATTAATTATCTATTGTACCTACCTACTAGCCATAATCAGCCAAGAACACAGAATTAGACATGACAAGCAATCATCTTCAACGATGTTGACGCACGATGACACTTATAATCTGCACTCAGACTAAAAAGTAAGTGGGGAAAGTCAACAGACACCGGAAAACGATGGCAAATCAAACATGTGTATAAGGCGCCTTATGCCCAGTTCCAGTTAATATTATTGTATCGTATTTATACAAATTAATGCAGATGATACTATGTTAAAATTACGAATTAAATATTCAGTAGGAAGTAGGTTCCCTTTATGAATATTCAGAAACAGACACCAAATCACTCAATAATAGTTAAGTAATGTTTGAACGAATACAGTTTCCTAAACTGTCATAAACGTCTTCAACGTAAAGAATTAAAAACAAATAAACCGCTAATCAGGCAAGCTGAGTCACATATACAGTAAGTATAAAAAATCTCCCGCACAAAATATGAAACTTGCCGCATATATGTAGGTACCTATTATAAAAGCCACGACCGTGTGACGACAACGGCCGATTGCTGATGAAAGAAAATTCATTTTTCATAATGTCGGTATATTCACAGGAACGTGTGGCCGCCCGCGCCCGTGGCGTTTTGTTCGTAGGTACTTTATGTTGGTCGGTATTTAAGGTAAAAATAAGTCATGTTTGCCCATATTTTTACCAGTATTTGAACGATCTATTTATATTATATCCGTGCCGCCCGAAGGTTTACCTAATGCCAGTTTATTATAAAATTAACGATTCGCTAAGCTCGTAGCTACAAAGAACAGTGTTAAAGGTATCCACTTGATAAGGCAATTTCATAACATAATACATAAATGGATGCAGTTGCTGCCCTTTTATGAACACTACGAGATTGTTAGCGATAAATGCATCCGAGGATGTGAATACCTAGTGATGACGAAGGCCAATGCTTACAACTCTGAACAAAAAAAATAAACCTAATGTTTATTGGAACAAAATAAATGTTTTATTACTCTGTTCTCTTGGATAACTCAACGAAATCGTTTAATTGCGCATCGGAAAAGGATTCGCGATAGTTATGTTGGCATGCAGAGGAAACTTCATTCGAGCACACCTCAAATACTATTTTGAAACAGTAATCCGCACGCAATATGTTTCGTGATAAGTATAAAAAAGTGAGACGTTAAGGTGTGTTGCGTGCCGAACGCTACCCGTCTGCGGGTCGTAACAATACAGGTATGTGCTGAAATCATATTTACTGAAGATTTTCTGTTTGTATTATCCCAAGAAAGAAAAGAGAAAATTCATTAGATGTGTTAAATGATGTCACACTACGAGCTCTACGGCGAAGAAAAATAACGCGAGGAAATTCTAAGACAATAATATTGAGATAGCGATAGATTTATATGGCATGTTGATTTATCATCAACTATCATGACGTCACGCGGTTTCACCCGCGTAGTTTTCATTCCCGTGGGAGTACGTGGATGAAATATAGCCGTTACTCGCAGATAATGTAGTTATCCATTGCTGAAAAAGTTTTTCTAATCAGTCCAGTATTTACGAAGTCTATTAAATACAAACACAATTACATAGAAATCTCTCCTCTTTATAATATTAGCAAGTATAGATGAATGATGGTGTTAAAACAGTCACGTACTCGTATAACATTATTGGTTGTAGTTGCCGTGAAGATGTATACTATTAATGTAAATAATTTAGCTGACTAAATAGCTAGTCTGGTACTGCGGATCGTTAATTAACTACATTAATGAGACCTGGCTTGTGCTCAAGTATTAGTCGTATACTTGACCTTTCCTTCAAAATGGTCCACGTTGTTTGTCAAGGAAATTCCGGATATATTATGAACCAAAAAGTTGTAAACAACTTTAACTGGTGACGCTATTTATAAGTAATGGTTCTAATTAAAGATTCAACTAATTTATTTTGATACCAAACTCAGTCGTATAAAATTACAATATTTAAGAACTTCTGCAAAGTACCCGCCTAGTAATTAACTAGTAGGTAATAGTTAAGAATTAACAATATATAGGGTGCCCAAATCCACAAAATAATTACCTAAGTATATATATTTTGAATCCATATTTAAATGATGTGGAGAATAATGAATATATATGTATGCGGTGGATTTGTACCTTATACAACTCTCATGCCTGTATAAGTGACAGCATGGTACTAGAAACATTTGAATAGAACGTAAATCTAATTAAAATAAGTACATACTTCATATTGTTTGTAAATTACCCAGTCGGCCTACTTCATTAAAATAACCAATTAAACTTTCCCCACTTATTCTGTTCTGTTGAACTACATTCAAATAGCCTTCAAATTGCCAAATATATTTTATATATCCAACTTTTATTATATTACCCTTGAGACATTCTGTAATTCACAGTTATCCAATCCCGAATAAGTTTGAAATTGAGTTAGCGAACTTGTCTGAATTCTTCGTCTGCTCATTTCAGGAAGGGTGTTAATTTAAACATACAAAACCTATAAACTTGAAATAACAAGGCACATTTTGTTAAACGAGTAAACTCTGTTAACCAACCGGATAACATATGGCAAATTTGTTACACATATATTATTAAGGTAGAGTTTCACCCGAAAAGTTTTCCCACCAACGGTACTTTGGAAGGATAGACAAAATGTCGTAAATGGAGTACAAAGGATTTATGAAGTATTTAGAACATATTTGGAACGACGAACTCGTTCCCAATGCTGTCCATGGGCGAAACTAATCCCTTCGTTAGCTGTATTTCATTTTGAAATCCTTTTTTTTTAAGTCCTTGTTGGGTGCCATGAAAGCTGAATAATGATGACTGCATCATTATAATTCAACTTTGTATACCATAAACAGTACCATCATAAGCGGAGCGTATTAAGAACTTCTGATCATTTGCGTTTAATTTTGATACCGTAAAATGAAATGTCAAAGCCAAGGAGTTCTCAATTCACGCTGCTTAAACGATCATAGTTGGCCCCTAGCTCGTAAATTATTGGAATTAGATTGTATTTAGTGGAATCTCTGTGGGCTCTTAAGCTAGGTCTTAAACTCTGGACTGAGAAAATTAAGCCAGAAATCACATGGTAAGCTCCCCTACGCTGTCTGCTGTTTATCTACTAACATACTCTTCGTGGCTCTATCTACATAAATGTACCGAATAGAATAGAAGGCGTGTACCCAGACTTACGTAAAATTGTTTCTTTACCAAATAATAGTAACATGTGTGTGTGGGTATAAAAAATAAAATCAAATACAATTTTATGACAGTTAGACCCACCATTGAGGAGTCGATACTAATTGAAGATACGTGGTAATGGTTACGACTACGGTTACGAATAATAATATTACTCACCCACATAATATTGGTCTTTTATGTCCTATGAATGTTCAACGACGGAGCAACCTCACAAAGTTAGGTAATTGGATGGGAATATTTAAGTAAATATTAAGTATTTTTAGATTTTAATTAAAGGCGTATCTCTTTTGGAGGGAAATATTTCTGCTAAACAGCTTATGTAGAAATTATTGCTTTTCATAGCCGTCTTTCAGCTTATAACTGTACGTTCAAGGTAAGTATTACGTTATCTTAGTTGGAATAGATATACATATGTAGAGGTCTTCATAGCCCTGCAGGCCTAGACAAAGTAACATTCTCTTGCGCTTGCGCTGATAGAAACGGCACAAAATGTATGGAAATTACATAAACCAGTCACGTGACACATGTCACTCCCATACAATTAGTATCTTTTCTATTAAGAAAGAAAGCGCGAGGAAAATGTTACTTTGTCTACAGGCCCTCGGGATGCACTCCGACAAAGTGAGGGGGCGCTGGTGCGATCTTTTAAAGTGCCCGGGGTCTCCTCCGGGTACGAGGGATTTAGCGCGGTCAAAGTCCCCACATAACCCGGGTGTCTCTTCCAGGGCAGTGGAGTACCTCTATACTTATATGGGTACCTACTTGAAAAAAGTACAAAGTATATAGTAGAATACATAAACCTAATTAGTGCCCTACTTAATTTTGCTTCGAGGTTTAAAGGGATTCACACAATTTCTGTGACCTAGTCTCTAAAGGTGCTACCTATGTTATTTTACCTTGAAATACATCAGTCACAATAATGCGAGGCGTCATATTAAAAGTACATTAACGTCCGCAAACCTATTACTTAGGTACTTTGTTCTTTTTTTAATAATAGCGCATCTGAGAAGATTTCCTCCGCTAATGTTCTCTAAATTTGGATAATGTTGTGTTTATATAAAGTCATTAACATTTCTTGCGTCAAACATTCAGCGAGAAATTTATCGAATCGACGTAGGATGGCGAACGTCAGCCGCCACTATTTCTGGCTCACTCCCGTCACCGGGATCAACCAAGGCAGTGAATTCACAAAAAAAGCCGCATACTCTGTGAGACATCGGCCTTTTGAAGAACACTATCGGGGGTGACTTTGGCTCGTCATCTAGACAAGTAGCATCTGTCGGCGCCACTACAAAACACGCTAGCAAAGCAGATAATATAACATAATTTACATTCAATCTCTACTTATTAAACCTCCAACCATACCAACGCTCACTCAAAAATAATACAGGCGAAACGTCAAATTATCTTACTTGCGTCATCAGATATCAATTATTATCATAATTCTATATAGATCATCGTTTGTTTGAGTTTCAAGTTAATAAGACCTGGGGTAATAAAGATAAATAGGGAGATACGTAATATAAAACAAATATAACTGAAGTGTATTGGATGAAAAATATACGAGCAATTAGAAGTTTATCTCAATGATAAGACATTACCTAATTAGCACCAAGAAAAAACTAGAAACAGTGTGATACAAATTTTTATATGAGCGTTGTAGACGTTTCGACCATAGACTAATAGCGCAGCTTCACTACAAGCGGTGTATTTTTAAATTTGCTAAAATTATGAGTATGAATATAAATTGACGATTATACAAATCGCGTCATATTATTAGAAAATCCGTTTTCACCGTTTGAGTATGGAACCTTGAAAACGTTTTAAAAATACTTTTGTCCTACTAAACATAAAGTATGTATTAGCTAAGTTCACTGAAATCTAAAGGGCACCCCGATCGGTTTGCCCTCTAATGAAATAGTTCAATGTGCAGATAAAATACCCTTTTAAATAAACCTTTGTATCTAAAGCCTTAAATGAAGCTATGCGAGTATCTAAAGCTAAAATTTACTTACGCTATAGTAAGGAGTAAAAATCCGAATTTACAATCAATATAGCAGCCTATCAAAATCCACTATTAAAGTCAAAGTCAAAGTCAAAAGTATCTTTATTCGATTAGACTTTTACAAAGTACTTTCAAATCGTCCGAATGACATAATTAGACAGGATTATACATGCTACCGCCAAATAATTAATAAAAGAAATAATTTAAAAAAAACGTGAGCTCATTAGCCCTATATGAGCCTGTAGGAAGTATCGTAGAATAAACAGTAGGTACCTAAGTACCCTCTGTAGAAAGTACAGATGTCGTAACGAGTTACGAGCGCTGACCTTGCACTAGACATTGTATGAGTCTGTCTGTGTCTGTCTGTATATTAGAAACGGTAGAGTGATTTTCCCATGAAGATGTAGTGGCGTCAGTTATAATTGATCGCAGCTCCGGTGTCCGGCGCGGGATGCATGATTGAACATGCCGATGACGCAAATGGCCGCCGCTTATCGATTTCATTATTTTTATCTTCCTCGTCCGCACAATAGTTTTCAGGCTGTGTTAACGTTTCATAATTACGTCTTATCTACGCATTTGACGCGACCAAGCAAATATGTTATGAATTTGGTCTAACGAATTCTTATAACGCGGATACCTACCTCATCTCCGGCCCTATGGTCTATGATTTTTACCGAAAAACTTTTAAAACGTACATCATTATGTAATACTTCAATGATAAGATTAAAGTTACTTGTGCAAATTTAAACTTTGTCAGCAGATCTCCGAAGCCCCTCTAATTTGAATGGTGCTTAACTCGTCGTGTTTTAAAAGCAGGAAAACTGTTTTCTTGAATATCCCGCTTGTTTACTTTAGACTTGCAAATCCATTAATTAAGTTATAATATTACTCTTTGAACTTTTGGGCATTAAATGAAGCCTTTGCTTCTATTTTAAGAACTCTCTAAAAAACAGGTATCTGAGGGCCTAGTGCGAGTTTTTCACTTCTGCCAAAGTCAACGCGTCGACGTAAACGCGGATTTGTATAGGACCGCAACAGCGTGGTCTGTCGGCCTAAAAATGACACTATTGTGATCCCATACAAATCTGCGTTTACGTCGACGTGATGACTTGTGACGGCGATTTTAAGAAAACTCGCACTAGGCACTCTGGTTAAAACACGGAACACGGAGAGACGTTTGTTCTGTGATAAAAAAGTACATACGTAAGACTTATAACTTAATGGGTTATTATTACAAAGTAGTCGACGTCACGCGGTTTCACCCTCGTAGTTTCCGTGGGTGTACGGGAATAAAATACAGCCTATGTTACTCGCTCATAACGTAGCTATATTGCTATTTTCAAATCAATCAAATAATTTTTAAGAATATCCGTTATACACGAAAAATATATACACGTCTTTCTTCTTTATCTATAATATTAGAAAATATTAGTACAGATGTTGAGAAAATTGTTAATTCTCGACTCGCACTTAATAGTTATCAGTCAGTGGTTACTTAAACAAAGACTCATGAAAATAAAATAAGTAACTACTTACCTGATCATAAGAAGTACGGTGACGTCAATTACCTACCTACTGTAGATGCAACTGATTTTACAATGACGTAGACGAGGTACACTATGAGTAAAACAAATACATACCCTGATAGTAACGAAGAAAACGGCGAAACAATTGTGCAAATGAAATTATACATATCCACTTAATAGTTGAGTAACTCTCGTTAATTGCACTTTAGAACACATATCAGTATAAGTATTATGAACTGAAATATATAGGTTTGCATCACACAGACAATTAGTTCCGCTACAATTCTTGTTTTTAGCACCAATTAATATGCAACCAACAATTAACTACACCCAGTTTCATCCGACTGTGACCGATCACACTTTTACCGGTTAGAAACGCTATTGCAATCAATTCGACTCGGCTATGATACAATTGACGAGATGCAATTAATTAATTAGCTAAGGTACATTAGTGATCAAGTAAGTGTATTTTTTTGCAGTATAACTTCGATAAAAAAATTGCTCTTAGTTCATAAATTATTATATTAGAAAAACTACAAAAATGTTACCTACTTAAAAGTACGTACCTACCTATGTTAATGCAAAGACTTTTTGTAGTATCTAAATATTGGTATTATTAAATATCAAGTTCTAGATACATGTGTATTTTTTTACACACTATGTATACACATTTTCGTTATCTGGGTTCAGCCGCATAACAATGAAAGGGCACACAAATAGACAGACACTTTTACATTTTTAATATCAGTTCAGATATGCGACACGCAAGAAGTCTAAATAGAGATACTGCTAAAAACAAGTTGTGTAAATTACCTTCGCTCATAAAATAAGGTATCCTGAATCTTCCGGACAGCACTCTGTCTCGCAGCGATTGAAGAGTTGAGCCGTCGAAAGGTAATGCACCGCACACCAACACGTATAGCACCACCCCGAGGCTCTGGGAAGAGAATCTTGGTTAACATTCTCCAAATTGATATGACAAAGTCAGGATAAAAATCCCGAACGTTATGTAAGATACTCTTTTACTTTTTGAATTAACTGATGGATTGGGTAGCCAACATTAAACTATGCTAGAAGAATGAGCGCTGGTCTTGATTGCACAGTAGTCGTTTTACGAGTTTGTCTTTGTTAACCCAACTATTTTCGCTGAGCGCTCATAGTTCGTGACGGCATAATTTAAATATCTACTAGTTGAGTGAGAATAAGAAAAATCTGTAGAAGATATTGCAGACCAATTTAGATAATAATAAATAATTTAATATCCGTGCTAGATGAATTTAATAACATTCAAAGGGGAATGTCGGATGACAGTTTTATTGTAGTATCGTAAAACTGGAGCCGTCCAATATGAAGGCGTTACAAACTGGTAATGTAATATTTTACCCATATGTCTATTTCTGGGCCTGTGTAGCGTTTGCCCTCGAACACCTCGGGGGCGGCGTAAGGCGGCGACCCGCACCACGTCGCTAGCAGTTCCCCTGCTGCGTAGTAGTTGCTGAACCCGAAATCAGCTATCTTGATGTTCATGTTGGCGTCGAGAAGCAAATTCTCCGCCTACAATACAAACCAAATTTAAATTTATATGTTCTCGCAAATACATGTATCTACTTATTAGTAAGCTGTTCAAGTGATACTGCCCATTGGTATTTTCTTTTAAATGGCTACGGAAAAATATGATTCAAGACGCGGGCCATTTCTGAGCCTTATTAACTTTCCTTTTCAAACAAGAAGGCCACGGGCAGTATTTCCCCTCTCCACAGGATAAAATATGCTCACGCTATCCTAGAAGCGTCATCGAAGGGGTAAGCAAAGGTGTTGTAACAACAACACCCATATTTCACCGATTATGATTAAGTGCCGTGCCGTAGAGCCGTGGTGGCCTCGGGGTTTGAGCAGTCGCCTGCTACGCAAGCGACGCAAGTTCTAATCCCAGCGGGGCCTGTACCAATGAATTTTTCTAAAAAACTTATGTACAGTGATTTCACACCACGTGCTTTACGGTGAAGGAAAACATCGTGAGGAAATCTGCATATTTCTGAGAAGTAATTCAATGACGTATGTAAAGTGTCTGAGACGGCGATGGACTCACCATCTGTCACGTTGGCACTTAATCATCTTCGGTGAAAAGTGGGTGTTGTGATTACCATACCTCTGCCTACCCCTTCGGGGAATACAGGCGTGTGCATATGTATGTATGTATGATTAAGTGCCAACGTGACAGAGGCTGATTCCATCGCCTTCTCAGCCGCTAAACTTTATTTACATTAATAAATAGTATTTGAATAACTTCTCAGACATATACAGGCTTGCTCGCTGTATTTACCTTCACCGCAAAGCACGTGCGGGGAAATTACTGCACTTAAGTTTTTATAAAAACTAATCAGAGCGAGCCGCTGAGATTCGAACTTGCGTCGCTAGCGTAGCAGTCGACTGCACAAACCCCACGGTCAACACGGCTCTCCACAGAATAATACAAGCTAAAGATATCATTAAAATAAAGCTCTAAATCAAAATTATAATGAGACTCCGACGTCGCGAGCTAAGTTATACAAATATATAATACCACCTGATACCTCCCGAAATATATCTGCCCTATCTCCCACTCAGGAAAATATAAGGACAAAAGTAATCTCTGCAACATACAGCGAGCAAACAAGATACGTATAGGTACAATTCCAGCAGATAAATAAAACACTCTACGTAAATAAAAGTACAATTTTAGATGTTGCGGTCTTCATTAACTTTGTCGCATGCAAAATAATCTTTTTGTGGGTAAAAAGTTGTGCAGATATATTTTATGAAGTTTTTACGTCGTCAATGTCACACCAAAGGATTTGTTAAATGATCGTCTACATTGTTGAAGTTTAACTATCATGAACGACGAATACCTACATTGCTTCATTATTCAGTCTGGTGCAACCAGAGAATAAATAATAGAACTACGTTCAGACTAAGTAATAACGAGTAGCAGTTGGTCAGTTAGTACGTCGAGTACAGTGGAAAGCTTTCCAACTACATTATAACACTTTAAAAGCATGTGTGTAGACAGAACACTTCAGCTTGCAGCAGGATTTATGCAAAGTATTTAGCCAAACTGTTGTTCTAGTCTAGAATCTATTTAGATTTGTTGGAATGTATTTTTGCTCCATATGTTTTCCTCGACGAATATCTCGATTGAATCATGAAGAGCTTCGCAAGGCAGAAAGCATGTTATTGATAGTATTGTTACTACGATATAAAAACCTATCTTCACTTATCACAAGGTTCTGATTAATTGGTTTTATAGCTGGAATGACGTTTCTACCTGTAATATTTCAACTGATAAGATAATTATTTATTATAATAAATAAACACTATCTAGTTCCGACTTGCTATCAAACACTCTAAGCTCTTTAGCGCCGTCTCTGCCATAATAATGCCCAAGGGATGAACACGATCCTATTACATATCTCCTTGGAATACAATAGTACCTTTAGCCTTATTTTGAGCTATGAATATCCTTACCTTGAGATCTCTGTGGACAATCCGCCGTTCGTGACAATATTCGACGGCGGATAGGATTTGCCAGAATTTGCGACGAGCCGCCTGTTCCGCCATGCGACCGAATCTTGCGATGTAATCTGGACAAAAAAATATGCTTTACTATTAATAGGTGCTACTTATCATCTTTATTAATCAATAATGTTAAAAATTTGGTTAGGTATCCATTTCTACAGACACAGAATCTTCCTAATTCGTACTTCGACTTGGTTTAAATATTTATAGATTTCAGTTCCTGAAATAGCGACGTCTGTTTACCTATTCAGTTCCTGACTAAGATATTGAATACGAATGCAAAATGGAGTTAAGTCATGAATATCTAATGTTTAATTGAAGCATTTTGTAAAATAATGAACATTTTACTAATGGCATTGTTGCAAAATGTTAATAGATATTAATTTTTATTGAACACAGTATGAATTTTCCTGTTGTAACAGTTGTTGATGACATCATCTCAACAAATTGTCTATTGCCTGCACTTGTAGCTACTTACTTATAACTTGCTCAATTTTTCATAGCAAAAAATAATACAGGTCCCGTCACGACTCACGAGTTATAAGGGCGCAGCGAATATAGTAGGTTACTGGGGGCCTACCATCATTGGTTGAAGCAGAGCGTATTGAGAACTTCTGAGCTTTGACGTTCCATTTTTGTACCGTAAATTCAAACTTCGAAGCTGAGAACTTCTTAATACGTGCTGCTGAAACTGCCACTGCGCATGGTTTTATTCGCCCCGCACCATACATAGACACTCATAAAATGACTTCTGCGCTTCTAAGTTACGCGTTTATAAATCGTGACGGAGCCTGCCGCGTTATTCACTAAGGTTTCTCACTTCAATTTTTCAATCAAATCAATTCAAAAAAAAGTTTCAATCATAGGTAAGTGATATATAATACATACAGGATAAGGTTCAATTTCATTTCATTAAAACTGACACTCGACCACGAGTGCACGGTGAGACATCTTAGAAAATAACGCGGCTGGGGTCCAACCATGAACTGTTATACTCGTCAAATACACCTGTCTCACAATATGAACTATCGAGGCAATAAGAGCTTATTTACCAGGAATAACATGGGGCCCCTGTATCCTTAAAAAAGTCAGTCAGTACGAACAATCTACTTCAGAGGGTAGGTACTAAGATCCCGTAAGCTAAAGGAACATTTTCCTTAGTCAGATAGACTAATACTTATCGTCGTAATGCAAAAAAACGATTTAAACCGATGTGAGATCACCTGACGCATATGGCTGGCTGAATTACATCATTAATGAATCTTTCATGTATGTAAATTAGTATCTTAATATTTTTTCACGACCCAGCGTTATAATACAGCTTACTATACATACATTCTGGTGTAACAACTACTGGATGACGTCATATTTTCGTAGTAAATAATATTTTCAGATACACAGGTTATATTTGAAGTTAGTTACTTATATATTACATAGACGTGGGTAATTGACGTGGCTACACATACGTTTTATTTTATACTGATTTAAAAAAAATATTAGTACTCATAATGTCACCTAAGTACCTACTTTGTATCTAAAATTATAAAATGTATACATACGTTAAGTAAAATGAAAATTAATGTTGATATGTGCATTGGGAAAATTATAATAAATAATCTACCAACGAAGACCAACATCTAGAACAATCCTCTGAGAAAACGGATTCATATTCATATATGGATGACATGATAATCCATTCGGCTTAATATTCAATGGAATTCATGGAAAATAACCGGGTAGGTACTGGGAGTTTGAGATTACGGTTGCCTTTTGGATGTAGTCAGCTGGGCACGAAATTGTTCTCCCATCCACCCTCCTACCCTCTACGACACCCTTGCCAGTGACGTCACTACAACTCTGCTTACGTCATAGCTGCTACGAACTTATGGAACGAATGCCCTTAATCGAATTCGAGGTTAATACGCTGACCATGCCACCATCGAGGTAAAAATAGAGTTTTTAACTAGCACGACTTTAAGAGTGTGCCCAATGCAATGAAGTTAAATCTGTGTATTGAGAGAAATTTTAAATAAATCATTGGTAGACGTAATATGAAAATAGGTATTAATTTGTTTCTAATTTCAAGCCGGTATGGATTGGAAGCCAATCAATCTTTCAACCGAGCGCCGCGCTGTGAGAGCGCCTAAATTAAGTATGTAGGTAATACACAGTAATTAATTAATGGAGATGAGAATGTTACAAATTATTATATGACATATAAATGGATGCAGATAAGCAATAATGTGTCAACCCGCATAAACTTGGTTTTGAGAAAATGGCGTCTTAAGATGATTGTATACGTGATTTAAGATTTGTTTTATGACATAAATCCATTTTTTACGTACTTTTATGTTTCAGATGACTTGAAACACTTTTTTAGAATGTTAAATACGTGATGCATTATCAAAATATATCAAAACCTTTGAATTTGACTTTTTGTGGGTTGACACATTATTGCTTATCAGCATCCAAATTATACTAAAAAAATGAAACGAAGTCGTGTGGATGTAAATTTTGACATGATAATACTTATTGGTTTAACTAGAGGTACTTAAAGAGCTTTTTGCGTCTTTAAAATCTCTAGGTAAGTAAGTAATGTAATTTATCTACTAAATTGACAGAATCATCATTAAATTAGTATGAAATTAATTATCTGCTAGCGTGTTAGTTTTTAAATTATAATAATCAGAGCAAAAACGTTGGAAAGCTTACTAATTTTAAATTCTTAGTCCAATCTAAATGAAGACTATGATTTTTTTATGGTTATATATTTATGTATGCTTACCAAAAATTTCTCCTTTGCTCGCGTACTCAGACACGATGTAAATCATATTTTTAGTTTCCATAACCTGAAACCAAGGAAACAACGGATTATTTAGGACTTGTTTTCATTTAATTCCGATAACATGAATCTATAGATATATATATATATATATAGATCGATAGAGAATCTATATATATATAGAGAACCCAAAAGAGTTTAATGGTGCCAACCATTAAACTCTTTTGAGATATCACAAAATGTCGTAATTGGCGGATACAAACTTTCAAATTTAACATGCTTTAATACATTTTTCTTAATTTGTTGAAAGATTTAGAAACACTGACAAGTGGGAGTCGCGTGCAAGATTCTGACGTTCGAATATTGTATTGGATTTCGAGTGGACAGAATTGCAAAGGAGTTCCTCTGAATTGGAATATAAATATTTTATTCATAGTTGGGCTTGATAACAGAGTTGACCCTAGTCCATTAACCGACTTTCTTTTAAATAACCGGTTATAGACCTCGCATAAAGTTTGGGAACTCTGCGATATTAGATTAGGGTTCCGACCGCTATCGAAGCGGTGGCATGTATGATCCTGTACAATTATGTCATCCTGACGATTTGAAAGTACTTTCTTAAAAGTCTAATCGAATTAAGATACTTTTGAGTTTGTGTTTGAACAGCCTTACACCTTCCCAGAAGGGCCGCCGAAGGGTTAGGCAGAGTTACTACTTATAAGTCCCACTGTTCACCGAAGTCTTTTGGATGCCACCTTGACAGATGCTGAATCAATGGCCTTTTCAGGCACACCTTTGAATTTCTTCGCAGGATTCCATCGCATACAATAATAATGAAAACCACAACAATTTAGTTTTAGTAGGTAGGTAGGTAACGTAAATGGTGACGCATGAGTGACTTCCTGTTATAAATGTACAGATTATATAATTGTACTACCACATTTCAATAATAATTGAATTATATGGATTTACGTATTTATGAAAGCCGTGGTGGCCTCGGGGTTTCAGCAGTCGCCTGCTACGCAAGCGACGCAAGTTCGAATCCCAGCGGGGCCTGTACCAATGAGATTTACTAAACAACTTATGTACAGTGATTTCACACCACGCGCTGTACGGTGAAGGAAAACATCGTGAGGAAACCTGCATATATATTTCTGAGAAGTAATTCAAAGACGTATGTATAGTGCCTGAGACGGCGATAGACTCACCATCTGTCACGTTGGCACTTAATCAAATTCTGTGAAAAGTGGGTGTTGTGATAACAGCACCTCAGCCTACCCCTTCGGGGAATAAAGGCGTGAGCATATGTGTGTATATTATTTATGAAATAACAAATATTTATGTACACCATACCATAATTTCAGTACCTAATGACCTAGAAGGAATTAGCTGATTTATATTCGGCCTCGTAAATACTCATTAATATACCAACAGCTGATAGGAATGAATGCTTTATTAAGACCAATCGTTTTAATATTGTGTTTTAATGGTTTTTCACATTTGATGAACCTTGGATGGGCTAAGTGAAGGATTCCAAACTACGTAATAACAGGTGACATCACACCTACTTACCACGAATACCACGAAGAGGAAAACACTTGCATAAGAAACTTGAAGCTTAAAATTAAACAAAGCTTCAACCTAAATACAAAAAAGTTAATTAATGTTCTGAAAATAAGTAATTTCTATTCAGCATTTTTTACTTCACAAAGTTCTTTTAATTTTTAAAACTTTTAAAGTAAAAGTTTTCATGAGGACATTTTCTAAGAATGTTGGAGTTTGAGAGACAGTTTAAAAGTTAGGAAAGTGATCCAATTTCAAACGGATTAGGTAGTTGTTTGAAAAAAAGAAACGTTCAAATAAGTAATAATTTGAAAGAAACCTTTACTTAAAATAGAGAAACCAATTTCTGAGTTAGATCATTGAAGAAGTCAGAGTTCAGAGCGTATAATAATATCTTGCCTTTCGTTCATACTCAAAGCAAATGTAATGCTCCAGTTTTGAAAGGTCACGACTTCTGATGTCGAGCTTGGATTATTGGGAGATTTGTGTGAAGTTCAAATAGTTTGATATTTAGTTTATTTAATAGCGCGCCCGTGAACCGACCTCGTCCCGAGCAAAAATGTAAGCCCCACTATAAATATACTATGAATAAGAGTGTTGTTTACAATATGGCGATGTGCGCGAGTCATTCTGTCTGTCTGTCTCGGTACTTTGCATTTTATCGAGGTTTTTATTTTTTGCTGAACTCTTTAAATTACATTTTTGTTTAGTGCTTTATATGTAATACGTCAAGTTTTAAGACTCCAATTCAAAAACAAATATTTTATGTTTAGGAAAACGTTTTATATATTCGAAGGACCATCAATGAATTCAATATTATCGTACATGGCAAATAACTTACTCTTGGTATGATTCAAAATTATATCACTTATGCAACGGATGTGTTTGATTGTTTGATGATAACATCGTTGCAAGCGGAAGCGCTCCTTTCGGAAGGGCAGGGAAAACAAGTCACATTCGACATTGTTTGTACACAGTCTTCTCTTGACCCATTCAAGCTTTTAATACCATTTCATTCATTACCAGCCACGTGTTACGATACGTTGTGCAATACCATTGTTCCAATCTAGGCAATCCAATCAGCTGTCCCGATAGTTAATAAACGACCAAATTCCAATAATGGAAGCGAGTCACGCATCGCGATCGATCCCAGCGCAAACACAACAGTATTCTTTTTAAATAATTAACGGTTTTAACTTTTTTTATTAGAAGGTACTTGGTTAACCTAAAATTACAACCAATTACCTAATCTTTTTTGTGTTGTTTAGACATAGACAATTGTCAATGATGGCAATCTTGTAATGATACATTTAATGCCAGATTTTGACTTCACGTTATTCTTCAATTATTTATTCACTTCTTTAATTTAATTTATTTATTCAAGGCAAAGAGAAAAGAACTCGTACAAATAAGGGGCTCAAAGATCACCTTCATCTAACAAACAACATAATAATTCTTTAAAATCATGCCTAGCAGATCTAACAGAGTAAAGTAAATTTTTCTTTGAAAGCCGATTTCATCTGAATTCCGTTTGAAAACGCCTGTGCGAAGTGATGCTTGACCAGCGAAGTTGAGTGAAGTTTGATACAATTTTCAATTAGATAACTATCATTGCTCGCATGAGACTTGCACGTGTTATGGATTTAGCTAATGAGCCATATCCGATCAGTCAGTTGGTTATTCATGGAACCGGTTGATTATCCTCCTCCCGTGAATGATATCAGTTAAATAGGGTAGGTCGACGTTCTCTATTTCAGCTCTTAATTTCAATGTTTCGTTCAAAACTCACAAGTATACTGGGTGGGATGTACATTTGGTAGGGCTCGTTTGTTTTTATCTGAATTCTAACCGAGTTTTATCAGTAGGTAATCTGAAGATTATATCTGCAGTAAGTATATGAGGACATGGAATTCGATATTTAATAAAAGGGTATCACAAACTTGCATCGATCTATAGATTATGTGTGTACTTTCCTATTCCTGAACGTAAAATTTCCAACACTCGCTCCAACGCACGAAATCAATGCCTATACTACGCTAAATCATGTTAAAACCTATATTTTGAATACTTCCCTAACCGTAAAGTAAGTCACGGAAAATCCGTATGATTTGATACATTCTTCCCAACTTAAGTCAACCACGTGCCGAGGGCGATGCACGTCTAATCGATTAGTCTCACACTTGTCTCACTATGCTTGGCACGAGGTTTGAACTCATGCGTGTCGCCTTGCGTCAACAAACATATTCAACTTCTCATCACCATTTGTAACATCGCGCATCGTCGCGTCATTTACACTAAAATATGTAAAACATATACAAGATAACGTGACGTTTCCAACGCGTAAGGTTCTCGTTGTAAAAAGGTTAGTAATGAAGACTCAGAGTAGTGATTATTTGTTTTACTCAATATGAATATTTTAATTTCAAAGTAACTTAGTAATAAATAGTTTCATTAATTTCAAAGTAACTTAATAATAAAGGAGTAATATAGGCACGCCATACAAGGATTTGAACTAGTGCGAAAACAATACGTTATGTTTTTCATGAGTTACGTCATCCGTATAGGTGATTTAAATCACTAAATGCTAATTTCAGGTTGCGCATGTCGTTTCGATATTTACAATAATAACTGTAAATGTCATTAAACTTGATAGCTGCGTAGTTTCACGTAGATGAATTGTCACGCATGGTAACGTTTTTAAATAAGCTATGATTATTATGACGTCAATTCATCTTTTTTCTGAAAAAACTGTGCGTTTCAGAGTGGATCGCATTATATGCCGCTTGCATTCGACATCAGTTACAGTCACGTCGTCGGTGGAAATTCTGCATTTCTCTTTACAAAATGGTGCGGAACGGTTAGCTGGGAACGTTATGTTGTCACATATTATAATGTACGTATGACCATATAGACCAATTGTGAACCGCACAGTAAGCATCGTTGGGCACTTTATGTTTTTACATTCACGATATCGCCTGCGTACGTCGCTGCATAGCGGTGTGTCTAGGAAGTTTTACGTCTCAGTACAAAAAGCGCAAAACAAAAGGTCAAGCGATGACGTTCGAACATGTCAAAACCTATACTTGGGACACTGAACACCGCCAGCATTTATGTCAGTTGAACTGTTAGGTACACGAGCGCCTAACGGCGCGGCGTGCTTAAATTGCACAGGTACATATTCACCGTATACGGTCTCATTTTAAAGTTAATGTCATTATTGTTGCATTATTCGGAGCGAGTCATGAGCAGCGTAATAATCCAGTGCACGCTTCAATTAGCACGCGGTAGCTAAGTTACTTCTAATTCATACCTATTCGTTCCGCTGATAAATAACGAACGGTTGGTTTCTCTTTCACATAACGCCAGTGACCTCTATTGATCCCAAGCAGCAGTAAGTTTGTTGCCCCATGAAAAGTGTACGTAGGCGTCCACCCGTACAGGGTCAGAACGATTCAGTTGACGTCATATTCATGAAAAACTTGAGCGTATTGCGGCTATGGTTTTTGCAGTTTCTCTATGACATTCAAGCTAAATAAGCACTGACAATACTAATCCATAATTAAGTTCGCTTACCTGATAAAGCTTAATAATATGAGGGTGATCCAGTCTCTTCATGATGTCCACCTCTCGGTAGACTTTCTGAAGGTTACTGGCATCTAATTGCGATTTATCTATAATCTTAATTGCTACCTGTAACAAAACAAGCAATGTTAGTTAAATAGCAAAACTTATAATAATATAATTTGTATGCAAATTGGTGTAATGCTTTATAAGTAACTGCTTACTTGAATCCCTAAACTAAGGACGAACATGATTTACCTACATTATATTGCATAATCAGCCACGATGTGTCAACAACTAAAGAAAATACAGTGGGTCTACCATAATCCGTTTAAGCGAGCGTATTAAGAACCACTGATCTTTGACATTTCTTATATGTGCTACTCAAACAATCATAGTTGACCCCAGTACAGAACAAGCACGTACCACGCTTGGCTTTTTCCTAATCCTAATAACGGAACAGCACCACAGCACCGTTAGTGATTCGGTACGGCATCAGACAATGACGCGATGACGTCAAACTGAGCGTTTGAACCAATTGACGTGATTTGACCGAGCGTCCGCCTTCACTCCAACTTGAAAAGGACAATGAGGAAAAGAGACAATACACAATTAATTAATCACTTGTGTTTGAATCTCTAGATCTGTTCAACAAACTTTACCTTATAAAATCCACTAATCCACACTTAACTGTTATTTTTCCAAATTGAAAGGTATAACAGTCTTACAATGTAGCTATACCTAGCATAACATTGTGAATAACGCCTTCTGGGTTACAGACTAGGATACCTATAAATATGATGGTAACAAATAAAAAAACTAAATTTATACAAAAAGCCTAAAAGACATCATTACATTTTAAAGGTTCGCAGCTACATGCATCCTACTTATTATTATACTTAATGATACTCAAATCAGAACACATCACGTTTTTATACATCATTAATAAGCTTTATTCAAACTGGTAGTTTCCCATGCCATGATCAAATAGGTAAAACCTAGTCGAATGAGATGACGAAAGAAAAATTCTTAGGTATACCATAAGAACAGGGAATGAGAACGAGGATTTGGTACTTAATTAAAAACAAATTGTGTTTAAAATTCTCATAGAGATGGGAGGGAGTGCGACTGTCCCGAGAGAATAATTACATCAATATAGGATGCGGTCAGTTGCTCCGACATTGACCCCATTGTTCCGATAGCGCATTACGCACGAATCCTTACGTCACTAGATCCCTCGGTCTTTATTACATTTTTTGCACCAACTATCGGTCTGATTGGTTTTCTGTAACCTTTCAAAGGACATTTAAAAATATCAAGCAATTTGATAACTTTGGGTGATCTTCCGAATACTGTTCTGATCCATACTTAGCTTTAGATTATTTGTGTATAATTCAATGACATTATATCGTATTATCGTATATGGCCTGCCTTTGGTAAGGATGCCGTTGTGTTCTGGGACCCTTTAACGCTGGAAAACACACGTTAGAGCAGTAATATAACGACCTTCTTTAGAAGTAGGTAGAGTTATACCCAGTCGCGCAGCTCCTAAGGGCAGCTTTGATATGAACGGGGGAAGCCTTTGTGCCCTACTTTTCTCTCTTTAAACACGTATGGGTAATATTAGGTATGTTGAGGATAAATCACCGATCGATAAATACGTAGAGCGAATTAGCATTATTATATATTGAACTTTTTTTCGAAATCAAACTGACCTTAAACTCAAGTAGATGTCAACAAAACTAATTAGACATAACTCGAGCTGTAACGTAACACTTAAAATATAATTAATGCTAAAAGTACCATGCTTTTCATAGGTTGTATTTTATAATAAGTAATACCCAAAAATTCAACCTCTACGAATTGCCTTCTGTGCCTCTTTTTCGAATTATAATAAAAATTAGAATTATATACTGTACAGAGCCGTTGTGGCCTCGGGGTTTGAGCAGTCGTCTGCTACGCAACCGACGCAAGTTCGAATCCCAGCGGGGCCTATACCAATGGGTTTTCTGAAAACTTATGTACAGCGATTTCACACCACGTGCTTTTCGGTGATGGAAAACATCGTGAGGAAACCTGCATATTTCTGAGAAGTAATTCAATGACGTATGTAAAGTGTCTGAGACGGCGATGGACTCACCATTGTCACGTTGGCACTTAATTATCTTCGGTGAAAAGTGGGTGCTGTGATTACAACACCTCTGCGTACCCCTTCGGGGAATACAGGCGTGAGCATATGTATGTATATACTGTAAATTTAACTACATCTTTAATAGTCAATTGCACTCTCAAATTCTCATGTAATTCCAGGAAATAAATATTAATTTGGTCAATAACGGCAAATGTGAACAAAGTAAAATGGTAGGTATTGCTTAATTCCTTTAGTAGCCGGATATGTCGCACTATTATAAAGGTACCTAACCTAGCCAGTCAATGACGTCATTGGTTGCGCGTGTTCAATTTTGTTGATAATCTTCATGGTTGGAGTCCCACAAGTTCAATCGACTGTGATTCCACTACTATATAGATTAGTAGAGAATGAACCTTTTAGATCGACCAGTAATTTTCGATATTGTGTTTTTTACCCACTGATTAGCATGTACGCATTCTGCGTGTTTAGCGGTTACCCTATCAATTTTAAAGTTACGTATTAGGTAGGTACTACCCATTAATTTGGTTTAATAATTATTTAATCAACCAAGAGATTGTGGTAAAACTGGTAAATGTATGGTCTTATTGTTTCTTATCAAATTAATTACAACTACAAAATGCATTGTTTGCCAAATGTGTGTGACATTATCGCACGAATCATTAATTATGTTATCGCTCGATTTAAATTGTTAAACACAATGCATTCTATCTTATCTTCTCAGGCGCACTGATTAATTATTGAATGTAAACCTGAAGTGTCGACCTATACTGATGACGACGCCAATGTTATAACTAAGTACCTACTGCCCGCCACCGCTGCACTGAAGCCCAAGTCTGCACAAGCCAGGCGAACTACGTAAATCTCACCATCCATACCAAATAGCTATTCTATAAGTGTAGTCACACCACGCGAATTACGGTGAAAGAAAGGAATCTGCAGATGTTTGATGGCAATGGAATCCCGTCGCCGTTCAGAGCCACCAGAATTTTGTCATGTTACAACTCCGCCTTCTACGTTGAGGACTCTTCTAGGACTCACAACATAGTACCTAGTAGGTAGGTAGCATAGTACAAGAAAACATAGTAGGCACTCCAAACAAAACATTTTAACAACGGCATCATAATTGGAGTTCAGTGACAAAACGTGACAAAGAAAATCGTACTTAGCTGAGAACTAAGTAAGCCGTAATTACGTATCGTTTTCGTCACAATAGCAAGTGTTAAGTGTACACGAAGAGACATGTTTACTCATCGTAGTACTCGCTTAGTAACTGATGCTGGTCAGAATTAGTTCTCCCTTGCTGGCACACAATGGCTTGCTTGGCCTCATATTTAAACATCAAGCACATCAAACATTGCAATGAATACTTACTCCTCTCAAGCACAATTGCACACTTCCAAAGTCTTGGCCTACCTATGTAACCGCAGCAGACATTTTGCAATTGGATTTTTAGAAAGTATCCAAATTACCTGAAATTCTGTTCTCTACATTATGTGGTCTTGTAAAAAGTGCCCTCCTGGTGAAATATATGAGTTAATCCAAAAGCTGACGGCAAACGTGAAATGGTTCGTGCACTTAATGGCTATAAGCAAACATTAAAAATTATCACTTCACTACGTTTTTTATTTGATCTTACGACTTACATAAATACAGCGGTTTCTGCCATAAAATCGAGGCTTTTAGATATAATACAACAACCAAAAATTACTTACCTAGCCTAATATTAAAACTATCTGTATGTTATTTCCGAATTCGAAATCTCTGTAATTTTTTTTTTATTTATCGAAGTTTTATTTATGGGAGGCCTCACTATATATTCTTATTACGATGGTTATTCGACTAATAAGAGGGACAGTGACAGAGTATACGTGATCTGTCTCAATTACTTAACATATCCTACATATGAAATTAATAAGTTATTTTCAATTTAATTAAATTATTAATAAATTAATAGTTAAGACCACAGAATATGCCAAAGAAATGTATTCTGCTCTACTTCAAAATGCTTAGTTGTTTTTTTTTTTGCAGGACTGTTAAATACATATGAAATATTATATCTAATAACTTAAATAATTTTCTAATGGAGAAAACATCTATGGACATATCATATCGATTTCAAATCAAAACATTTATTATTTCGATCATAGTTGCGATTTTAAACTCATTACAAGAAAGTTTTCATATATTCGAATCGTTGGTAGAATCGTTAAAAACAAAAGTAACGTAATGTCTGTAATCGCAATAGGGATTTCAAGTGTCGCCAAGTGAATCAAGTATCTTTCGTTTGCGTCAATCGCTCTTTATCTTATGAGCAATAAAATTAAACAATGGAAGAATTGTACTTCCATATTATTGGTCAACGTTGTTTGTGCTACTTTTAACTTGCTTACATTTTATCTAACTGCGCCAATCTACTTCTATACGTACTTACACCTGAGACCTACAAGTACACTTTTTGATTGATTGAGGGTAGGTAATCATTGACGTTAACTTCACTGATAATAATTGTTGATCCCGAATAATCGATAAAAATTTAAAAAATATATCTTTACGTATTGTATAAAAGTTTTTAAATGAAAAATTTGAGGACACTTTAAAATTACAAAAAGAATGTTAATCTTAGCTAATCTCCGGAACGTTTGAACTAACATGACTTGCGAATAGCCCATGTTATAAGGTAATTTAGAGTAACCTAGCTTGCTTTTTCAGTCTAGCATAGTATGTTCAATAAGACCTTATTTTATTATAGATAATATTTTGATCGTTTATGCATATTCGAAAACTTTGGTCTTAATATTTCGAATGCAGATTACCTGATACTATACGAGTAGGAATACTCAAGAGCACTGCATTCACCTCATAAAAGATTCACTCTACATTGGCCCACTGGACCTACCATCTACATAACTGTCTAGCGCTCAACATATTCTATCAGGCCAGTATTTTAGTTTTCTAAGGATATGTGAGCCCCGACCGAGTTCAGGGACATAAAGCCCTCCAGCAACGAATGCTACGATCAACAAGTCTAGACGACGATCAATATACTTGGCAAAGTGAGACGGCATGCAAGAGAGGGTCCGATATACGCCGTTTTCCTCCCTGTCCCTCGTAATCCCTTGCCTGAATCAAGTCGGCATTTACTGGCTCTGAAAATATGCAGCGTTAAAATATTTTTTCTCGTGTTTTAAATGGGTCAGGTTGAAGATTCACTTCACCTTAATCAAATGAAGTGAACATACGTCTTGTTAATATACCTAGTATCAATATTTTATTTTGCTACTCAAGTTTACTAAATTCAGATAACAAGGAATGAGTGTATAATAATTTAACGCCAATAATTACAATAATTTTGGGTTAAAGCTTTGAGAGGCTTTACTCTCAAATATCAATCAACAAAATCATTCAGTTCGTAAAGTGTTTAAAAAAGTTATATAATTGATCATTTTACCCAAGAGTTGAGTATATAAGCACTTATCTTACTTACTTATCTAGTTGGAATGTACTACAAAGCCACGTCGGGAAAGGAAAGCGTAGTAGGTACCCTCCATTCTAGTGCACCATCCCCCTTCACACCCTTTCCTGTCTACTCCAGTAACGGTTTCTTTCAAAGTTAAAAACAGGAGATATTACGGGCAAGATTCAATTTGTAAGCTGTCGCTGCATTGTATGTAAGTACAATAGCTTAGATAGATTTCACGCTTATTCTTTTCTCATGGAATAATATTTCCTTCTCACGGCACACTAACAATATGAATAGGTACTGCTCTACGTATTACAGGAGTATATAAAAGTTTATACTATATGGGTACTTCAGAGCTGCGGTTTGTTTTCATGAGAATATTCTGTTGTTATAATGTAACTCGAAATACCCGCATGCGATTTGTCAGTATGTGATATCAACATAATTGTATTTGAATAGCATAATTTGCAAATATCTCGGATAAATAACCAGTTTAAAACATTTAACCATAAAGTAAATTATTATAGTTATCTTTGTATCATAATGCACATTTGACATCGTGTCAGTAGATAAGTACTTAGTTTAGGTATACGTAGCTAAGCTTACTTATCGAGAGTAAACAAGCATGCGTGTCTCGACGTTATCATGTTGAATTATCTATTGATAAACGTATCCTTGTTAGTTCAGGTTTACTATAACATCTAAAGCATACCCATTATTGTTATAATGTTTTACGCACTATGTTCCTGCTTTAAGTAGGGCACATTGAAAGACATTGCGTAATGTGTCGGTGTCAGTAGAATCTCGTAAAGGGCACACACCACACTCAGGGCACACTATATGAAAATATAAGAAAATCATCTAAATAAATCACATGGCAGTTTTTGTAATGATCTGATGAAATGACCTGCTATTGTGTTATCCAGGTTCAAACGCTTCAGTAATTTAAATTAACTGTTAAATTAAAATAACTTACTTTATATTATGTTAGAAAGTGCAAAAATATCTGCATTGTTACATGGCAGTAACCACGGATAGCATCTATGTAGTTTATTTAGCATGTGGATTGTAAAGATGTCGTCCGAGTGAAAGTCACTACTAAAACAAAAGAAATCCTGTTGAGGGTGACCGCAAGACTGCAAAACGCAGATAACAAACATCCACTGACGCAGAGCGCCAAAATAGATAACGCATTTGCGTCAAGCACACATTTTTCAAGCGGGGCCCAGTGTAAACGGAGCGCGTGCCATACGGTATGATTTCCTGGCAAAATATACGCCAGACTTATAAGTACCGATCACGCATCCTCGCACTGATCGCCAGCTTTCTTTATTTTACCAAGCGCAACGTGATGACTGAAGTTGTTTAATGGTGCACACGTGATTATGGATAAATATTGCGATTTAGCGATACTTATGAGTATAGAACACTAACGATTTATGTTGTTGACGACAAAACAAGAAGAAAAGTATAAGCAAAGGTTGCAAAAGTAATTATCTTACCTAATTATTACGAACATAGTTCTTAAAGCTATCGTGGATGTACAATTACCATGATTTCTCAATACTAAATAAAACAACTTAGTCGTATGGTAATTATTTTTTAATAAGGCTAACGAAACTGACTTTTAAAAAATGGAGACCAATTAGCAAACGCAAGCAGCTGTATTAAATTGTGATAATTTATAACACTAATAATACTAATGATCCAGACTATACACAAACAAGTATATACTTAAATGTGAAATTAAAACTTTTTGTTCTGCAAGTAAATTTATTATTAATAATATAGATTTATATTAATAGTATGTCACCGGATGAAGATACGTTTGGAACTAAATTTAATAGTGTCGACGAGATGATACTGTGTGATGCACGCGATCATTGGCCATCACCTTGGTTAACGAATTGCGGGAAAAAGACGTAAAATAATAAAAACAACACGATGCGTGCATCCACAGACAAGGTCGATGCCGCGGTATTTCTGGACACCGCTGATCGAGTCGGCCTCAGCCACCGATGTTGATTCACTGATTGATATTACGTGTAGGTACTCAATACGTAAGGTACTAACTACATTATGCTATTTTAATTGTTTTACGTGTCAAACTATCGCAAAGTGTGTAAGTTTTTCGTGCCTATTTATGATTCTCAAATTATTTTCTTTTCAGTGACATTTAAACATAATAATACAATCACCAAAGCGAGGTGATGTTTAGTAGAGTAGTGGCACGGTAAAGTAATCCGTCGAAGCATCAAACACGCACACAATAAAACAGTAGCGAAGGCCGAGGGCGCGTTCTGTTATTTTGGTGCATTCATTCAGTGTGGCGTCCTCGTATCACAGACATTACCTACAGCATGCGTCATAGGTAAATGTCGCTTACCGGAAGGGACGTTATTACCTCACAGTGGAAAAAGAAGAATCGATACAATAGCTGGTTAGAAAGTCGACGCTACAAAAGCAGCGAGTCATATACGACGTTGCCACAGTATTCGGCCATTGACCCAGTTCGGAGCCGTGTACTCGCACCACATTAAGCCACTGTAAGTAGCACTCCTGCTAGCTACGGCTGGAGTTATTAACGAGGTGTACCTATACCTAATTGACTATGATGACTAACTCGCACTAGCCTACCTGAGGACATGCTTGAGTTCAATAATCTTTAAATTGCTCCTTGCTTGGCAGTATAAAATGAAATGACGTGTTCGTTCAAAAATATCAATCCATCAACATTTGTCTATAAATAAAATGCGATCAAAGGCTGAAATAATGATATTGTACAATCAGGAAATTAATGTTTAACTGGGAAAGTACTGACATAGTTATTTTTTAGTAACAGTATAACGCATCTTATTGACATTATTGACAATGAAATGAATCAATCAAACTTTGTTTAATTTACTGTACGAACTTCCACAGTACCTGGGAGAAATAGTTAACTAGCATTTCGGAGTTTGGCATGCAAATAGTAAAACGACCTTTGCAACTGCATATTCTACGTGTTGCTTCCCAGTGCGGGACTTGAGTAGTTTATTCTCGCACTTTTGAATTTCATCATAGTGCACATGCCAGCCTCACCTGCACATGCATCCTACAAACACGGTACAGTTCACAGTTATTTTGTTATGCCTTCAATTTCACTGTTTTGATTGTAATACCTTCAATCAATACTAAACCGTACTGTTTCCTTAAGTGGGGTAAATGAAACAATGGATGTCTGAAAACAGTTTACCTACTTACACGGTTAACTTTCTCATTACCATTGTGTTGATATGGTTTACCACACAATTGAAACTTTCATTCATCGCCTACAGATAGTTGTTCACTTTGAGGAACATGGCTTATTTTATAATTTTAGGTAAACGTCACATTTGTTTGTATTCCTACCTATCAACATGTTACTGAACTGGGAAACAATTTAGATAAAGCACATAATGCCCAGTCAAAGATGTTTCGTAATGATAGTCATTGCTGTATTCCCACTGATTCCCACACACCTCGAAAGGAAAACATTAGATCGTCTAAGCTATAGACACCCGTCTCGATAGCGAATCGTTTTCACTGTCATTCAAAAATTATTACTCTTGCATAGTTAAAGTAGGAAGTATCATCTCACAGTATCTTCTAGAAAGCTGAAGGACCTCTTATCGGCTCTTGATCTTGCGTTATCGTGGAAAAGGTTTGTACGTTTAAAATTATTTTGAAGTATAAAACATTTTACTATCTAATATTTAAATTTGAAATGTATGCAAAGATAATTAAATACCACTAAAATGTGCACACATTTACATTCACGGCAAGGTCGAGAAAAGTAAAGTCACATTGTCTGTTTCCAGCTATTGAAAATAAAATTATACACTTTTGTTTACACTTCATTACGTGTGTAAAAGTAGCTAGGTAGATGTTTTTCTTTAAAAACGTTGGTACGTAAACGTAGGTACATACTACGTACGTAACTGAAATCTGGAAATCTGGGATTTGTTATATGAATCAGGTGGCTAAAATTTCATAATTTAAATTTTGACCTTTTTTTATAGCCTCATGTTATCGAAGGTGAAAAGTATTAGTATTCATACCGTTAATTCTATTTTTATAGTTTGAGGTTTATTTGTAGGATTTCTTTAATCTTCTTCTTTTTTGTTATTTTCTTCACCTCTTAAATCCAAACGTATATTTCTTTTGTCGTGCCTTTATCTTCCTAATCCAACAATTCTTAGTGAGTTGTTCAAATTCTCAATCGAAATTCCAAATCCAATCACAAAGGCATTGTTTTAAGTTTTCTTTATATTTGTTAGTTGACATAGCTTACTTATAGCCTGACATTCAAATCTCAATAGCTTGTCTTGTCCGTCTGTTCTACCTTGCATGCATCATACAATAGGAATGATTCCTTATGCGACTTAAACAAGTATTTTCTTGAGGTCATGTCTCATTTATTGTGTCGGTATCTCCATAACAATTTATTTCCTAGTGTTATTGCTCTGATATTTGAATTCAATAGATGTACAATCCTTATCTGAATCCCAATGTACCCAAGCCATGACCCAAGCTCACATAGCTACTAGCTAGTCCTAATTGCCGTACGTCTAATTTGATTAGAGCCATGATAGGTTTCCATGCGTTCTTATTCCATAATATACGTAGGTACCAGTTGCTAATTAAAAACATCATTAACGCTTTGCTTAGTTTACAGTTAGGTATTAATAGACAGGTCAAGGACTATTCCTCCTGCTCTAATGTTTTCTTCACTGATTATCACTATCATTTTGCAATATTATTTGATTTAATATGCATGCAAAAGGTTGATTTCTAAGGAAGTGTGACTTGGTTGACGATACTACGACGACGATAAATATTCATAATTTATAAGCGAATGGTCCTCCACCTCTCTACATTCTTATGGATTATTGCGAATCTACAATGTTTATCAGCTGATATAACCTGGCTTCCGGAGCGGTTAATTGACCATCGTTCATTCACATTATTAATGAATAGTTTCATGGAGCAGGGAAGGAATAGGTAGATTTCATAAATTACACTGAGGCTACCTTTGTTCTATTCATACATCCATGACAAAAAAAAGAAAAATAAGCAAATAGCAATCCTTCTCAATAGACAGTAGAGATGAACTAAACCAGACGTTTAGCAAAATATAGGTGAGAGCAACTTAGCATTACCCTCACTAGGAATTACTTACTAAGTACTGAGTGCAGCACTAGAGAGAGCGTATAATAAATTGTACCACCTTAGAGATCTTAATGGGCGTTTTAGCGCTAAGAACCAACCATTGAGTGGTGTAGTCAATGATTTTTAGTGCTTCCACATTGTACAGCTAGGATAAACGAAAA
This sequence comes from Watsonalla binaria, assembly GCA_929442735.1. NCBI lineage: Eukaryota > Metazoa > Arthropoda > Insecta > Lepidoptera > Drepanidae > Watsonalla > Watsonalla binaria. Next base: position 5,528,944 of record OV838930.1, read on the forward strand.
CCGATGAAGATTCGTAACGAAGATCGGCAATCGGTTTTAAGCAGCGCGTATTAAGAACTTCTTAGCTTTCACAGTTTATTTTATGGCACAAAACTTGAAAGTTTTTAATACGTACTATATATAACGATTTAGAAGACCAACCATAGTTAGCCTTGTTAAATCTAAATGTTGTAGATCCACAGGCATATCTATCGAAATAAAAATTCAGCGATGGATATGTAGTTCTTATGGTCTCTAATGAGATTTATCTTTATGTGTTTTCCATTAGCCGGTGTAGGTGCTTTACCTATGTAAATTTTAATCTACCTATTTAAAATCTTAGGTTAAACGTAGTAGTTGCATTTCGTATATTTTGTACACAAGTAGATATGAGACGACTAGATAACCTTTTTTTTCACGTGGAGAATCCCTTATGGATACAACAATCGCCGCGGGGGCAGCGTAAGGGTTATGCGTGATATGTCTTCAAATGCTTCGCCGTGACCCCCCCAGGATGACTAGATAACCTAATCATACTTATTTTAGTTTGTTTGATGGTGTCGAAAATACAAGTTAATTAGTTATTTGCAATCGGATGATGTTATCGCCAGTGACGCCAACATTCCAAAGTCTATTTGGTTTTTACCATTTTCGACTGTCACGATAAAACCATTTTAGTGTGACTATGACTAAGATATCTACTCTAAGCTGTTGACTGATTTATCATATAATATTACAACAATCATTGAATGTCCCTATTGTTTTCTGTAATATATTATTAATTTCTAGTGCAATTTAATTATACTTTCAAGACAGGGATACTTTACCTGTAGGTATGTAAGCTTTAACATTACATTACTTACCTTTAACTAGAATTATAAATAAACTTAAACGTCAATTCAAATAATTATGTGAGTACCTACTTATTTGCTTGATTGATTGAAGTCGCCGGAAAAATATAACGAGACACAAATCATCATCGAAGATTTTATGCATTTTAAACAAATGGCTATGGTTCTGTTTTACCGTTTTATTTAACTCCAGGTTAACAATAAAATAAAAAAGGTAGGAAATATTTAATAAGACTTATAAACTAGTAGAAAGGTATTTGGAATTGATTTACTGTCTCTTACCTCAGTCTTCGTTATTCGATGTCGTGCTAACTTAACGACGGCAAAATTTCCCTTGCCAATGGTCCTTTCAATGTCGTAAAAGCCCACCCTAATGGGGGTTTTCGCAGGACGATCACGGTCCGCCATTGTTGGTTTTATTATTATCAAATCTGAAATGAACCCTCAACACAAGCTGAGGAACATGACATAGTAAACAACTGAAACACTTTTCCGTTTACATCCATCTGTGAATGTCTTTTCCGTGCACTATCATTGAAATTGGCGATCAAAATGTTCAGCTCTTTACGATTATAATTATAGTATATCCCAATATAACTATAACTTAATTCAGTCCGTTGCCTAGTACGTTTTGGCAGTATTCAGTCACACTTTCAATAATAATATTGTTTTCCTTTGATGAAATCTTATGAAGATATCGCGCAAAGCATTCCATAAAATCAACACTTATTAATGTTTAATGAGTACAGCTCCACACAAACCCAATAAGTACTTGTATATTCCTTTATTTATGCACAATCAGTTTGGTGTACAAAAATTATATTTACAGTAGAAAATCGCGCAGAGGCGGCGTGCGCGTAAAATAATCTTAATGCACCACGTCACGCCGCCGCCTCACCGGCTGTCTACCGGGTACTGAACTCAAATCGAGTCGATCGAGTGCGAGTCGCGTACTCGCGGTCGTAACACCACACTACTGTACCTGCTGCGGCTGACACGCGCGCGCTTTCAGTTCAGCCGCTCGCCGCGCCGCCGCCGCCATGTTGATTATTTTCATGACGTCAGACAGCTCGGAGCTCCTACCAATGTAGGTAGAACCACAAGCATGCATTTATATACCTACCAATAATGTACGTACGGTGCTGTTGCATATGCTACTATACTCCTACATGAGATACTACAATAATTACCTACCAACACATAACTAATAGCGCATTTGTATCTTTAGTTCTCTCGGGATCGGGTTCGATCCCCACAAGGATACCTTTAGTGCCTACACAAATATAATGTATAGGAACCGTCACGAGTTATGAGCGCCCAGAAAAAAAATTGTGATAACTGCGCATTTCGAACTGCTTACTTAACTATCGAACCTCTCGGAATAAACGATTTGTTCGCGTCGCTCCATACGAGACCCAAAAATTTATAATTGATGGAGCCCTGGTGTGGAGTGCGGACTATGTACGAGTGTTTGGGTAATGAGCGTATAACCAATCGATATACATACTAAAAAATAACTAGGATTAAATGCTGGATTTAGATTGGTAACATAAGTAAATGTGTAGATGATTAAAAACATCAAGCAAAGTTGTGAATCAATTTACAAATTAACCTTAGTTTAATAATTTTTTGGTGCAAGCGGTCGTTAGGATTTGCCTACATACATACAATTTCAGCCGAATGAAACAAGTTTGGCAATAAATATAATTAATATGCCTATGCCATCCCAGAAGGATCCCCGCAGGGGTAGGTAAGCAGAGTTGTTATAATACCTAACAAAACCTACTTATCAGCCAAGATGATTAAGTGCTAACGTGGCAGATGGTAAGTCCATCGCCGCCGTCTCAGGCACTACAAATACGTCTTTGAATAGCTTCTCAGACATATATGCATGTTTCCTCGCGATATTTCGTTCACCGTCGAGATCGTGGTTTGAAGTCACTGCACTTATTTATAGGTACTTAAGTTTTGAGAAAAACTCATTGATACAGGTGACTGCTCAAACGCCGCGGCCATTACGGCTCTGATCATCATCATCTCCCCGGCCTCATCCCACACATTGTTGGGGTCGGCTCTTGGTTCAACCCGATGTGGCTGATCACCTGATTTACTGCAACCTACGGCTCTAATAACATTATTAAATTTACCTACTCTTAATAGATAAAAAGTCCGTAATTAAGGTATCATCATAATTATTATTACATACTAAACCTAAATTTTTTTCAGTATGTTATTAGAAATACCTTACCTTATTTAGTTTAGGTTGGTACGTTACATCAATGCATCTGAAGTGACAGCTATTTATACTGTGGTACAGGTTCCGTCACGAGTTATGAGCTCTGTATGAAAAAGGTGGGGATAACTGTCCGTCAAACAGACAGAGACAGACTCATAAAATGACTACTGCGCATTCAAGGTCAGCGCTCATAAAACTCGTCACGTGACGGCGCCTAACCGGGTAACCTATTCTATGAACGGTGATGTAAGTGCTGTAAAAATAAATACATACATACATACATATGCTCACGCCTGTATTCCCCGAAGGGGTAGGCAGAGGTGTTGTTATCACAACACCCACTTTTCACCGAATATGATCAAGTGCTAACGTGACAGATGGTGAGTCTATCGCCGTCAAAGGCACTATACATACGTCTTTGAATTACTTCTCAGAAATATGCAGGTTTCCTCACGATGTTTTCCTTCACCGTAAAGCACGTGGTGTCATATTCGGTGAAAAGTGGGTGTTGTGATAACAACACCTCTGCCTACCCCTTCGGGGAATACAGGCGTGAGCATATTTATGTGTATGTATGTATATTTACCTACTTACAAAACTTAAATTACATAGTTGACGAAAATTATCATTCCCAAAGCAACGTTTTTTAAAAGAAAGATTTTCCAATCTGTCACGTTAATTTGTAATGGCAACACCAAATTTGATAACGTGTTTGCGTTCCAGAAATAAAAATTCAGTTTTTATCGGTATGTATTATGTTGTCATCTCGTTCTTGCAGAAGATTGTGAATATTTGACAAAACTTTTATTTTAATAAAAAAAAATATTAATGTTGTAAAATTTTTTAAAATATTGTATAATTTGTTTGGGTTTGATTGTTATAAACTGGAAATAATAATTTATTATGATTGTTTAGAACGTGAACTGATGCTAAATGTGACACTGTAACAAGGGATGGACTAAAAAAAATATTTTTTGCAATGTGATTGTGGAAGGAAGGCATTGGATTTGTCGAAAATTTCTAATAATTTATTGAAGTATTTTCATAATTCTTATTTAATATCCAATTACTTTAATATAAAACATAAATTTAACCATATGAACGCACCAAAGTACATTCAGGTAAAGCTTTGATGGCTTACTATTTTATACTTACCAAGATGTCGGTGATACTCTTCTACAATTTTGACAAGGACAGGATGTGTGTATCTTCATAAAAGCTTTTGTGGAATTTATATGAGCTTATAATTATTTGAATGTGTATATAATATAGTTAGTCTAACGCCAATATGAATCAACTAAGCGACGAGAAAGTTCAGAATTTAAAGTGCAGTCCAATAAATACGAATGTGAAAAATAAAAGCAAAAAGGCCAAAGATTCTTCGGAAACGGTGGAGGAAATAAGTATATCTGATCAGGAGAAGTTAAGCGAATCGTTAGCCAATACTCTTCACATGAATAACATCAATAGTAACATAACAAACGGGACTAGCGATCATTCAAATGGAAGTCCGGGCGAGGCGAATGACAATTCGGAGGCTCAAGGTGGTGAGGGCGAGGCCGCGGGAGATGTAAATAGTGTACAGTGTAATGATGCAGAATGCGACAGGGCAAGCAATAGGGCTGAACAGGCTGCTGAGGGTGTTGTCAGGAGTATAGTTGATGTTGCATTGCAGAGTCTTGAAAATAACCACAGTGCACAAGAACACGACCCCCAGGATGAAATTAATATAATTTCCTATGAATCTGAATTACAAATGCCAGAAATCATGAGACTTATACAGAAAGATTTGTCTGAACCTTACTCTATCTACACTTATAGATATTTTATACACAACTGGCCTAAGCTTTGCTTCTTAGCGAAACATGGAGGGAAATGCATTGGTGCCATTGTATGTAAGTTAGATATGCATCGCAATGTGGTGAAGAGGGGATATATAGCTATGTTAGCTGTAGATGAAAATTATCGCAAGAGGAAGATTGGCTCCAGACTTGTTCAGAAGGCTATACAGGTATGAAACACTCACATACTTATGTCAAAACCCACCAATAGAACAGAGGAGATATGCAAAATGGTCACAATTTTCTTTGATAATACTATGTAGAGTTAATTTTGTATTCTGGGTGTAGTGTTATTGAAACAGTCCGGTAGTTAAGTAATGGTGCTGTCACGAGTTATGAGTGCTTGAGGAAAATAGTGGGGGTAACTGCGCTGTATTTTAATCATATTGCATAACATAAAGACTGAGGCAAAGCTATTAATGACTACTTGGTTATAACATGCATTCAATGTCAGCATTCATAACTTGTGATGGCACATTTTACTTATCAATATTAAGAATGACAGGCCTTCTCGCTTGCATTGATGGTTCAACTTTTCTGGCTAGTATTTGATCCTTACTCAGTTTCATTGACTCTGATCAATTTGAGGATTTTAACAAGTATTGTGTTATATTGTTTATAGTTTTCAGGTTTTATACATGTACAGTTTAATTACAAAAGTGAATGTACAGCTTAATGTTTAGACAGCTAAGTCCAGTTAATTTTGTCATTTACATATTAAAGTTGAACTGAACATGTTTCAAAAGAATTCCGTTACTGGAATGACCTGATAGTTAATTAATGTTTTATTTATCCTCATTGCAGGCTATGATAAACGACAATGCAGCTGAGGTGGTGTTAGAGACAGAGATCACAAATAAACCTGCACTGAAGCTTTACGAAAACCTTGGCTTTGTGCGGGACAAACGCTTATTTAGATATTACCTTAACGGTGTAGATGCATTGCGACTGAAGTTGTGGCTCAGGTGAAATAAGTAGGTAACCGAAGAGAAATTCTCAATGTTGTGTTTATATGTCTGAAGACCTGTAAGCCTCAAGCATACATTTTTAACTCATAATAGTCATGGTGGATCCATCATTGCCAAGAGGATTTAGCCAAATGTATAGTTTATTTCAATTACAATTTAGTCATTGTGATATGTTTTATTTTATCTAATTTTATGTGTTGAAATTGTTTATGAAAATGTTTCTTCAGTTTTGTTCATCTTGATTTTATGGTTATAAATGGCTGATTTGCAAAGTTACATACTTACACCACTTTGATGAATTTATGTAGTCACTGTTTTGTATACAATCTCACCCTCAGACTGTTGTTGATTTTGCCACAAAATTTATTGATGAATCACAATTATTATTATACCTGTCTTTGTAGTAGATATACTTGTATCTACTGTTTAATTTATTTATATTGTCTGTACTCTGAAACTCTTCAATGAATTTGATAGTCAATAATGTATAAATAATAGACATTGTGAAATTGCATTATTTATTCATATCCTAAGCAACTCCTTTTGGAAACCTCACAATCAGGCAAACAATATAGAACATCTGTGATTTTCTTAATTTAAATATACATAAATAAATCACAAGCTGGTTCAGAATGTGAATGTAGCAGTATTAGAAGAGGCCCCATCATATATGAATGTGTTGTCCACTGGCTTGTATTGCCTGGTGACAAGTTTTATGGCTTCATGAGCAACACAACCACCCAGGAAAGCAGAGACACTATGTATCTCTGCTCCACCATATCGGCACATTTCATGTATGTGATCATCCTTGGGGAATGGGGAACAAGATATATCACTGAGTAGTTTAGTAACACAGGTCTTAAGTTTGGCTATGTCAGCCTCTGGTTCCCAGTCTCCTGGCGCTCTGCAGTGTTCAGTTTGAAATACCTCAGCAGCTCGCAAGAGAATATAATGAACCATCATTACATCAGGCTCCTCGAGATGCTTTGCCACATAGGATGCTACAGAGTTACTCAACTGGTGCTCAGTGGCTATGTTGGAACCTTTTATTAAGTGCAAGTCATGAGTGTGCCTACAAAATAATTTCACTTCTGCCTCACTAATACTGTCTCTATTCAGTTGAGAAACTATTTGCTGCACTTTTCTATACACTACTTCTGCATCCAAGGCTGCTTGTGTTCTGTAGATGCTTTGAAGTTTCACATAGTGCTCTGTAGATGAAGTCATGTCAGGCAGTACACCTCTTATTGGGAGCTTGCCTTTCCCTTCAGCTTCAACAAATCCCCTCAGTGCCGAGCACATGACCCAGAATGAGGAACTGTCCTTAGTCAAATTTGTAGCAGAGCTGCTGTAGAGTAACTCTTGAATTTTCACTGGCAAGAAGGTTGGTGTTAATGCAGTATTTACTGCCCTGATTGCTTCTTCAAAATTCTCTTCATTTATTGGTATACCATTCTCATCTTTCCTTATAAAATCTTGAATAACCTTCTTTATTTCATTTTTCTCCTTTCTACTCATTGGCCATGTATTTTGGTTGCTAGTTTGCCATTTTTGGACAGCCTTGTACAATATGACAATCCAAGGTATGTGCCCATGATCTTTTAATTCAACAGCATCAATATCATACTGATTTAGGTATTCAGAAAGAGCTTGAAATGGAACATCTAAGTGTAGATCTGTCTGTTCATTATCAGGATGAGTTTCAATAACTGCATGCTCTTTAATTTGAATCCTAAATGAACCTAGAAATCCAACAGACCTACACAATATGAAAGGCACATTGATGTCCCATAAATGCTGTGCCAATTCTCGAATAGTATTCTCACGAAGAGCTGTAGCTATAACAACACTGAAGGTTTTGAAGAATTCTGGGTTCTCCTTAAGTATTTGATCTGGAGGCTCTTGTACTGAGTGACCTTGCACAGCTGGATTTAATTCACCTAACAGTCTTAAGGCTTCTGACCCTCTATTTTGGCCTTTGCTTGAACATTCCAGGAAGAAATTGCTTCCAATATCTTCATCACTCACAGTATTGTCATCTACAATAGTGATTGTTCCAACACCAGGAAGCACTATAGACTTTAGTATTTCTGTCCCTAGAGCTGTTGCGTTTATAAGACATATATGACCATTTTCAAGAGCAGCCTGCCCGTGATCACCCCACAGCCGAAGTTGCCGGTCGTATTGTTTGTTCTTTTCACTCTGCTCAGGGGACTTCGGAGAAGGCGATGCCATGGTAGATCTTAAGTTTTCTTAGATAAATAAAACGACGCAATTATTCTTTCCTAATTACTATTAGCAGTAATCAAGATTTAAGTTAATGAAATACAGGCAATATTCCTGTCGTTTTTCTTCAATTCAATACAATCAATCAAATAGCACAAGCAAATAATAGTGGCAGAGGTTTTTTTGTCAGTCGATCAATGCCAATATATATTGCCAATGTCAATGTCAGTAAATTTCAAAATTTTTTTTTATATTCTTGTTCAATCAAAGAAAAGGGAGCGTTCTTCAACCAAACAACTTTTATTACCGATTGCAAAATACGTAAATTAATCGAAATTAAATTCTTTTCAAAGGCATTTTCAAAGACCTCCGCTTTAGACAAGTAATTTTTATCTTCTTTCTTTTCTTTTATTTATAATGGCGACGAGCTTGAGTACCGCTATTCCGCCAATGTCAAGTGAACTTTTAAATTGTTTGAAATATAAGGAGGAATAAAATAAAATATTTATCAATATCTATTATTATCTTCTTTTCTTTAGTTCCTCATTGATGTTGTCAAGCTAAGTTTGTCAAATGTTAGTCAAAACATTTGTCAAGCAAGTATTATGGTCTGTCATGAATGAAATTAACTGAATCGAATGAAGGAAGAGAAGGCTGGCTAGCGGACTGAAGTCAAATCGAATGAAAAATAAATGTTATGTCTCCTCAACTCAAAAATCTTGTTGTGAAGTGAAATGTTAATAATTTTTATTTACACGAATGTGTATAGAAATGAATTTACAAACATTGTTTCAGGATTTTAATCCTAGGTATAATATTAGTAGTGTACGTATTAATATGTATCTATTCGGAAGCAGTGCAATTGAATCAATCAATGTTTTGTTTGCAGTAAATTCGTCGTGCACAGCTGTTTGCTGATATTCACTGCTCTTCTAGCTTTGAAGTTAGATAATTCAATATCATGGTCGTATTGGGCAGTATTTACGCCGATATGGGTTTGGAAATTCCTCGTAGTTTTTGGTGCCACAGTTGGAACTTACGTCTGGTGGCAATACCCTCATTTCAGGTAAGCTCACTATGAGTTATATCAGTTTCTTCTTCTTTTTATTATTATGAGCATGTACTATGATACACTTTTATGGAAACATAGTAGCACATACTATGTTACCATAAAAGTATATCTGACACACAAATACAAATGATTTCTATTTATATTCTTAAAATGAAATACTCAAGGCCGGCCAATCTAGGACAGATTTTGTTTTTATGAAACAGTCTTTTAAGGTTCTTATAGACTGTAGTTGGGTAGAATTATGCTTGCATTCAATAAATTCAAAATAACTTTATTTGAAAAGACTTTCAACATAGTACTTTCAAATGTCAGAATGACATAATTAAACAGTACTATACATGCTACCGCCAGGTTCGAAATGTTGCTTTTACTGAGACAAACCTAGCAAGTAAATTAGTAATTCATCAAGTCATGGACACAGTTCCAATGCACAAATGACATAATAAATGTGTAGCTTGAGATGACTAGCCCCCACAAGCAGCACAATAGATACATAAATATATATACTCATACATACAGGCTCACGCTTATATCTCCCGAAGGGGTAGGCAGAGATCTTGTAATCACAACACCCACTTTTCACTGCATATGATTAAGTGCCAATGTGACAGATGGTAAGTCCATTGCCATAAAGCATGAAAATGATTCTATCATTTTCATTTTCAAAATGATGATCAGCTTAGGCTCTGGTAAGGCACTTATGAATGCCGAGGAATTTACCAACGGTTTGGAAACTAGCCTTCTGAGAAGAACCAGCAAGAAACTCATATGGTGTGAAATCACTGTCCATAAGTTTTTTTTTAAAACTCATTGGTACTGGCCCTGCTGGGATTTGAACTTGCATCGTTTGCATAGCAGATGACTGCTCAAACCTAAAATCCACCACAGCTTTAATTAATGACTGCTATTTATTATAAATGAATTCAATCACTATTTGGATGCTGATAAGCAATAATGTGTCAACCCACAAAAAGTCAAATTCAAAGGTTTTGATATATTTTGATAATGCATCACGTATTTTACATTCTAAAAAAGTGTTTCAAGTCATCTGAAACATAAAAGTACGTAAAAAATGGATTTATGTCATAAAACAAATCTTAAATCACTTATACAATCATCTTAAGACGCCATTTTCTCAAAACCAAGTTTATGCGGGTTGACACATTATTGCTTATCTGCATCCATTTATATGATATTTTCATAATTTCAGGCTAGAGGGAGAAGCATACATCCATTACAAAGCAATGTTGATAAGTCTTGCCATACATCTAATACTTTTGATGTTTGAACTCCTTGTGTGTGACCAGCTGACTACCGGTCGCCATGTTTGGATACTAGTCTTCATACCCCTTATTTTCATTAGTATAGTATCCATTGCTATATGTATCTGGTCAGTGAAGCATGACAGGAGCTATGAGGTAAGTTAATGCCATGCCACACCACATTGGTATGTACTTAACCCACCTACCTACCTACTTATTGTTTATCCTTACCCCTCTGAAAATCCAATACACGCCACTGCAAATGGCTACACATAATATTGTGAATAATTGGATATTTCTTCATAAGCTGATGTTTATTTTTTTTTGTATCAATAAAATTGAGGTTTGTCATTTCGAAAATACACCTTTTGACTAAATGCATATGAAAGTATACACAGTATTGACGTACAAAAACCAATTAAAAAACTGTTTGTTTGTTCTGGCTAATGTCCGAAATGGCTGGAACGATTTTAACAGAACTATCACTGGCAGATAGCTGATGTTATAAGAGTAATTTAGGCTAATTTAATATTTGGAAAATAATTAATAACGTAAAGGAACATTGTAAATCTGCGAGACACAACTAGTTGTATGTACATTGCTGTTGATGCAAATAATATTTGTTACAGTTGGAACTATTTTGTGCTGTTAATATACTTCAATTCATATTCTTGGCACTGAAACTGGATGACTTCATCAACTGGTCGTGGGAGGTGGTGTTTGTGCCACTTTGGATACTTATGTGCCTCAGTTTAGTTGGTAAGTATATAAGAGTTAATTAGATAGAATGATCCTTGTGTAGTCACAATATGGGTAGGCCCATATTGTGACTGGGACGCTACTTCCCCACCGCTCAACTCAAATTGTTCAACTGCAGCAAGTTGAGAAATGGGTGATATTTCCCACACTCAGTTGAGCAGTGGGTGAAAATTCCGGTTGAGCAATAAAATATATGTTAGTGAATTTTTTTTTTTCACATTTATTTTGTCTGTGCAAATAGTCGAGCTATTTTTTCACATATTCTTTGTCTGTCCACATAGTTGAGAGTATAGAGTATAAAATGTTGTACAACACAAACAATATCCTTCTGCTCAACTAGTTAAGGAATTTAGTTGAGCAGTGGGGCAGAAGTGGACTGGGAACTACTTTCATATACCCATTTCCAGGGTAATGATAGGACATAATTTCCTTTTTTCTTTGATTTAAGAAAGGTATAATGGGATCTCCCACTCTCAAGTCTATATAGCTCCCTAACTTGTGATTGTACATCACTCTTACAGATGAAATGACTCGTAAATAATGCTGTGTGAGGCTGCCGGAGAACATAATAAATACATTAAGTTTAAATACTGTAATGGTCAGCAATAGAAGTGCCAGAGTTCCCAAATAATTGGCTATAATCATTATGTAGATATAATTCAAAGACGACACACACAGAAACAACCTAAACTGGCCTAATGGTCTAACTAATGGGCATAAATGGGGTTTGAGAGTTTGTATGAGAAATCTTACTGGCATGCAGACGTGGCTAGTAATATTTAACAAATGATTTCATTTACTGTATTACAACTAATAACCTCTATACTATGACATTGAGAACATAGCCCATTTGACCCATTGAACATTTGAAAATGGCAGAAGCTTTAATTATTTGGAACAATTTTCAGGTGTCCTCTACAGTATAATATTTGCAGGCATTCTGTTACGAACGCCTGACGTCAACATACAACAGCGGCGGACCAGTTTCAACTCCGCCTTGGCTTACACATTCACCGTCATACCTATTCTCGTGTTCCTGGTAAATCATTTATCTTTGATCTTCGAATTGGTACTCAAAAGATTATTAGTTACTTTACACCAAACAGGTCTCATATGACCATGATATCTTAACCGATCCAGATGATCACATGGAACATAAATATTCTCCCTACTTAATAACTTTCTGTGACCCGCAGTTGTACCCGCATACCAAAAACCAATTTCATGGCTTTTTTGAAAGATGGTCAAAATATTTTTTTAATTGCCTAGCCTCTAATGTTCCTAAGTGATATGAGCTATCTAACTATTTACAGTAGAAGAACTGAGATTTGACAGTTAGGGTTTTTGTACAAGTTATGTTTTTGATGGCATATCCATGGTTTGGCACTTATATTCATACGATTTTTTTTTATGTGGGTGATGATTTAAATCTTCATTTGTACACCACAGGTGCTGATCAGCAATAAGTTAGATGACGGTCTCTCGTTCACCTACTCTGTGGTCGTGAGTCCGCTGTTCGTCAGCTATGCCACCCTCATCATTATGTCTTTCAGCTCCAAGGGAGGAAATAAATGTGTGTATATATTTTGCTTACTAAAACAATTGAAGCGCTAATGCAATAATCTTTGTGAGTACAGTACGGGGCTCTTCAAGCTCAACGCGACGCGCTCAATCACGCATAAGCTGTGGTACCCACTTACCACTAAGTATGCTTGTTTGTCACCTTAGAGTATACTTAAAGCAAACTTTTTAGATTGTTAAAATGCTCTCAACAGGATTGGATAACCTCTCCTAAGGTTGAACCCTGACATTTGTGTACAGCAGAAAACCTTGCATATGACACAACAGAACCTGTAAAGGCCACAATACAGCCGCGTTATTCACTAAGGTGTCTAATCGTCGCACTCGTCGTCGAGTGTCAGTTTTAAACAAACGAAATTGAACCTTATCCTCTATGTATTATGTATCAAGTTCCTGTTATTGAAACCAATGTCGTAGAGTTCGACGCTGAGAAACCTTATAATGCGCATGGACTTACCACAATAATCACTTAGGCAGTGAGATATTGACTATAAGTGTTAAAAATTGTATTCTGTGTTGTTCAGGGTGGTTTGGCATCAGAAAGGATTTCTGTCAATTCCTACTATCCGTGTTCCCTCTGCTGCAAGAGTATGCGAACATCGCGTACATCAACAACAACGCGGGCCGCGCGCCGCCCGAGCCCGTACAAGAGCCCTACAGAGACGAAGAAACGCACAAGAAAACAAAAGAGAAGAAATCACACAAAAATCAAAAGAAAAACGAAGTAATGAAACCAGTAGTGCCTATTACTAGTATAGACATGCCCGATTGATGTGGCGGAGCCCGTGGCTTGGTAGCAATCCTGTGTTCACTCGTTAGATATCTTACAAATATCGGGTTTAGGTAACGGAGCAATATTGACGAATTGTTAAGTTTGATATTAGAACTAGCCGGGAGTACTAGCTACTAATTGTATGCGTTATAGTGAATTAAGGTTTGTAATAATCTTTATGAAAGCGACATTGAACCTTATAGCTTGTGATACAAAGTCGACAGTTGGTTTATTTTTATAACGAACCTTACCCACATTTATGTTTTTTTGTTATCTTGTAATTACTTGATGTTTAATTCGTAAAATAATGTATTATGTTATTAAGTTGACAAGATTAACCTCCATTTTATGTTACATAAATACTAATACGTATATAACGTAACTAAAATTCGTATAATCAAAACATTTTCAAAAATGTATTTTACTTTATCTTTATTTTCGAGGATAAAGATGAAATCAAGCTATACCATTAAATTAATAAACTTAATGAGTTAATCTTCTTAAGGCACTGTGATACATTTGCTTCACATTTAATTATGGTGCTAAATCATAATAATGTTATTGTAGCATTCTCAACAGTGTTAGTTTATAAACTGTCGATAAAGTGTGAACTGTAGCATACTGCTTACAATATAACGTATTTATTTGCGATACTTCTACTAAGATTTTGCTATAGATAGATTAAGCTGTAATATATTACGTAGAACTAATTATGACAGTTCTTCGACCTGTTTAAGTAATTTTGCGAATGATTAAATATAACATAGAACGACACCCAAACAGTAAGTAGCGAACTATTGTTAATGAATATGTTATATTGTCCTATCCTACAATGAGCTCTTATTGCTATGAAGTTAGAGTCATAATAATATGAGACAGATGTATATGTCGTGTATACATCTTCCACTATCACACAGTAGAACTATCATTGTAACAAGAGCTTATGGTTGGGCCTCAGTTCCCATTGCTAACAAATTGTAAACTAACGGTGTTCATTATCGTACGGTGACACATACATAAGTACTTATTATAATTTGTAGTTTATTTATGGCTGTCTATAATATCGAACGAAAATTTTGTTCATATCAATAAAGCAAGCGCGTTAGGGAGTTGATATTGAATGTTGCAAGCTTTTGCGTTAAATTTAAATTGTTCGTTGATTGCATCAACTTTTAAAAACGGGGTGCCTTATCATTTGCCATTGATCTCAAGTATTACTAACTAGCTGTGCTCTGCGGTTTCACCCGCGTAGATTTAATTTGATCCAATTTTTTTTTAAATAAAAGTAAAGCCTAAATAACCTGCCAGTGAAAGTCCCGTTAAAATCGGTCCAGCCGTTTCAGAGATTACTTGGAAAAGACAGACCGATAGAGATTTTTTTTATAAATTGGTTTTTGATGTCAGTGCCGTATATACAATCTTGTTGTTACTTTGTAATTACAAACAGGCACTTCAATTTTATTTATCTGTATATATAGATAATTGGCCTGTATTTTTTCAGTGTTGTGAACATATTATAAAACTTGAATCGAATCCTCACTTTAAAATTTTCTCGAAATATCGTATATCTATGCTATCTCTGGCACTTTTCTACACAAACATTTTTCAGGTTATATGATTAGTGATGTGTTGTAAAGCTTGTGTTAATTTTCAAATTGCTTTTTAATAATGATTATGATCGCTTATACAAAGTCCAGCTTTATATTGACAATATTGTAGTAAATTTAAAATTATCATAGTGTAGGTTGTAGTGAAATTATAAATGGACATAATTTGAGCATTACAATAATGCTTCATATTTTTTGTAAGTATTTTAGAAAAATAGATCAGGAGATTATAAAAAAATATCAAATAATTTAAATAAAACAATGGCAGCTTTTCCATTGTAGTTGAAAACTTAAAATAACCTCTTCAATCTTATTTTGATGTTAATGATCTGAATGAAACAGACCGTACATATAACATTGGAATAATATGGTATATTTTGAAGTAATTTGCATAGCGTGTCAAACGTTAATTAGACTCGGGGTGTCTTCAAAATAAATACATATAAACTCTTTTCTTTCGTGACAAAAAGCTGTATATAGGGACGGAATACATGTTTCGCTTTCGTGTCGCAATAAAAACACCCCGTATTCCCTCGGGCACGCACAAACATCAATTGAACGACACTATGGCGTGACCCGTTTAGTGACACCGTTTGTAAACAATCTTAATTTACAGAAACATACTTTGTAAAAGGTCATGGTTTGGGTTATTTATAAGCAATGTTGAAAGTAATTATACTGATTTCTTAGTCCACAATATCTTGCAAGTTAGCTATGTTTATTAAAAATAATGCAATTAAAATTTTAGTTAATACTCAGTTTATTGTTATGCTGGTTTAAAATGGTATGTTTTGTTTCACAATGTACAAATAAATACTAACTGGGGGATAATATTTAAATAATCTATGGGTAAGCATTCTTTTTAAATTTATATTAAAGCAAATCTGCTTTATTAAAAAATAATCTTCCTTAAAAATAACTATTCTTGCCATTTGCTATAAAAATCTAGTAGAAAATTTATAGTGTCACTTTTTTATTGTAATGAAATATATTTTGTTGGTTTTTCAATTATTGCTAAAGCAATACATAAGTATTGCTAACTTTAAGCCTAAAGTTATCCTCAATTATTATTGCAAATTCTTAAATCTAAACGTGTGTCTGCCTTACAACTGACCTTTATATTATTTACTGTGATATACTCTTCCTTATCTCGCGATGAGCTGTCTTCTGAATTACTTGAATAATTTGTTAATAGTAGCGTTTATTTGTTTATGTTGTTGCATCGGGAATTAAATATTTAATACATACCAAGTGTAAATACATACACGATTATTTTATTGTGATACCTAATAAACGTGGATGCGGAAGGTAATATGGACCTTGTATAGTTGTAACTTGTTATGTGCAATACAGGGCAAGCTGTTGATTCCCTTCGTGTTGTAAATATAACTATTTGTGCTAGATATGTACCTTGACTAGGTAATAAAATAATGAATAGTTAGATAACGCACCCTCAGAACGATAGGGGCTCAACTCCAAATATTGTGAAAATAAATTAAGATCATCATAGACAGACCTAAAAATTTATGTTCTACCCAAGTTCTTTGAAAAATCTCTTTTTTGTTTATTTATCGACAAAACACAGCCTACACTTTACTATAAAAATATAAAAAGAGTCTCAGCCCTCCGAACCCAGTGGTAACATTTATAATCATGTATAATGTATTTTTGTGTTCTTCTGACGATTTGAAAGTACTTTGTAAGAAGTCTAATCAAATAAAGATATATTGAATTGACTCAAAACTAGTAAAATAATTACTTGCCGGCCGATCTAAATTGCGATTACCAAAAACATTTAATTCCTGAATTGTGCCCCTATCGTTCTAAGGGTGCAATTATAGCCATCGAACATAATCCCCCTAATTACAAATTATGGTTTTCTCCAACTCTACACCAAACTCAAACTATGTCTGTCCATCTCTTTTGAAATCCGTTTCACAAAAAGAGATGGAACTACTTTTAAAGGACAATCTTAGGTGATGTTTTGTAATAAGGGAGTATATGTATAAAATTAGTAGCTATCGTACATTACATTATGCGTACGACTGTATCCCATCATTTCAAGCAGTTATTGTCAATATTAAGAAATAAACACTAAAACGTCAGTCAATACAGCTATTAAAATTAGGGCAGTTACATAAATGCAAGTGACGCAGTTGGTACGTCCTTGACCCGTCTTACTGCGGAAAGAGGTGATTATCGATTACCTACATACGTTTATTTCGTGCCACTAAATTATGGAAGTACTTACATTTTACAACTTAGGTCACAATAAAAATACAATACAGATTTAGGGGATCCAGGTACTGCGATATTAACATAACGTTACTGTCATCAATTCGTGAAATCTATGAGAGACTCGAAGGTTTTAAGCACAGATTCATATCTGTGGTTTTAAGTAATTCAAAGTACCTACTAAAATCAGACCTTAATTCACCAAGACACTTTGTATTGATTAAAAACCCTACAGAATGTTTTGGAAATTAACATTAATCAAATCATCATCACCTCCCTCACCTTATCCCATAAATTTTGGGATCGGTACTTTTGGCACCTTCTCAACCCCTTTTACCAGGAAACTGGGTAATCTGGGTTAAACTATGCATTCAATTCGCATGTAGGTAATTTTATTTGAGCTTAGGTAATTTTGATTAAAATTTAAGTTAAGAAAGCAAGTTTCAAAGGCGTCCTGGGCCATATTGTCGCACAGCGCAGTATTAAGCTATGAAGAGAACATTACAAACCTAACGGGTCTATCAGCAGGAGGGTTGTCGAGCTATTGTCACGCAACACTTCGCGGTTGTATATCAATTAATTACCATTACATTTTACATTTATTTTGTAGAGCTATGTATGTACAATTTGGTATATTGTAATTTGTAATTCGGCCACTAATCAATTCAAGGTTGGTTTGAAGTTTGAACCACCAATAAAAAGTTTAACGATAGCAATTCGCAAGTTGTCCTACAAGAGCATAGACGCTAGCTTCGAGGGCTGGTACCGACGTCTCTACACATCGATTTTGTACACCCAATATATTGCAGCGGCAGTCGCTACGATGGTTTCTACAAGCTAGCACGAGGGTCGAATTGTTGATGTTATTTTTGTTTTCATTTCGTTCGTAATAATGGCAAGTAAAGTGACAAGCAAGAAGTGGATCAGTGAGGAAACTTCTGAAGAAGAGGAATTGTTCAGCCATTGTAGGGAAATGGAGTTAGTTTGTTATGCTATCACTAAAGTGATACTGGATGCTGATCACAAGTGGAAGGGCTCTGTGGGGAGGAACAACCCTTCTCTAGCCAATCGCATTTACATTATGGAGTTAGTGAACATACAGGTATGATTAAGGATTTTGTTAAGATTAACTCAAGTATTAACTTACGAGGGGTTTTTTAAATTGGTTGAATGTAGGATGTCCAACTCTACCGATCGTGTAAATGCAATGAATTGTATTTTCACTTAAAAACTGTTATTTTTTTATACTCATTGAGATATGTATTTTTGAAAAAAGTATCTACTTCATTGTTGAATTTCTTCCGAAACTGCCGGTAGCATTTCTAATACTATGAGGTATTTTATTGGACTGGCGATTTGAAAGTATTGTACTGTGTAAGATGTATAATCAAATAAATATATTTTTGATTTGGGTTTCTTGTATAGGGAAATAAACCTACGTAGGCTCAGCCCGGTCAGGTAAATAAATTTCTAAACATGTTTATTTTTCTAGGTATTAGACCAAATAATAGAATACTTAGCTAAAGTAGTGAAGTCGTTTTATAAACTGAACCCGAAGCTAGCGCGGTTGAAGAAGGACAACGGTCTGATTCAGAGCAAACACGACCATATTTTTGATAAGCTGTGTAGCAGCAGATTTATAATGTTGCAGGCGATATACGGCCTTATTGCAACTATACTAAATACGTGCCTTCATAGGGAAGATTCTAGGAAAATGATTGAGTCTTGTTTAAGGTAAGAAAGTGCTGTATCTTCTACGATTCCTATCTTCATTTATTTTTTCAGGGCGTGTCCGAAAAAGGAAGCTTCGGCGGAAATTTCGCAAAGTTCCTACCTTTCTCTGACGTTTACATATTTTAAACCTACTAAATAGATATTTGTAAATAAAAATAAGTTTGACTTTCGTTCGTTTGCGAAGCTTAGTTTTCGGATGAAGAGAGTACACCCCCTGAGCTGTGGTGGATAATGAAGTGGTTTGAGTAGACTAGACTGCAGTATAGTGCCTGAGACGGCAATGGACTCACTATCTGTCATGTTGCCACCAAATTATCTTAGTTGGTGTTGTAAACACTGAAGGCTATCCTGAACTTTTGGGAGAGCAAAATTATTTTAGATTATGTGCATTTAATATTAGATTTCAAATATTGTTTCAGCTTAGTGAAAACGTACAACCACCTGATCGGGCTGAGTTACAAGAAGTTCGTGGCGAGATTTAACGTCTGTAGCAACACTTACCCCAATACGATTAGTGAAACCAAACCACTGACCCTCACTAAAATAGTACAGGTGGGTTAATCTTGGCTTATTATCTTCGATACCCAATCTAAGACCACATTTTATGAGTCTGTCTCTGTCTGTCTGTATGGCGCCAGACAGAGACAGACTCATAAAATTACGGAATGAAAAAATGTTCCGCGTTATTCACTTGTGATTAGAAAACGGAGTTTCGGTCCTCCAGATTTGACACGTCGTCATATCTGCACCTGTAGACAAAGTAACATTATTACACGATACAAAATGTACGGGAATGGCATGTCACGTGACTGATTTATGTCATTTCCATAATTTTTTTATCATTTCTATTAGTGCAAGCGCGAGAAAATGTTACTTTGTCTAGGTCTACAGGTTGCCAAATCAAACCAAAAGAGATTTAAAATTACGATAAATATGGCAAACTTCAAAAAAATTTATTGATAACTTATTATTTACTGTCGTGGTCTTTGATTTCGTATCTATAAAATATTAAAAAGGATTTCTGAGAAGTAATTCAAAGACGTATGTATAGTGCCTGAGACGGCGATAGACTCACCATCTGTCACGTTGGCACTTAATCAAATTCGGTGAAAAGTGGGTGTTGTGATAACTACACCTCTGCCTACCCCTTCGGGGAATACAGGCGTGAGCATAATGTATGTATTAAAAAGGAGTCTTTTGCTAGTTACCTCTGTAAGATTAATGGTATGTTTTGTATCACAAGGTCACAACAACTACCCGCTTCGTAGTACACTAGCTAATTTACATTTACTGTCTCTAAAGGTATGCCTTACGATGCTGAACAAGTACACATTTACATAAATTACGACCATGAACCCGTGATGTTACAAAAGAATAAATGATAGCTCGGTGGTCGTATAGAGCAATAAATCTATGATTTTATTCGCCTAATACATGCAATGTAGAAGAAACCATGTCGCGGAATAGAAAAGAAAGACTTGATTTATATTAGGTACATATTATTTTATCGCTATGCCTTTTCCTCGAAAAACATATCTATAAGTATGCAAAAAAGAAATTCGTAAGAGAAATTGAAGAAAATAAATATTTCTCATACAAATATTGTAAGCTATCGCCAGCAACGCTGAAAACCCTCATGGAATAACGTGACAGGTTTATGAACACACTTCAAAACTCGTAACAAGGTTATTTTTAGGTAGGTTTTGATTACAGTTGTTATCCAAAAGTCGCGTGGAGATTAACTGCCAACGGTTGATCAGCTGCCTGGTGAACGTGTACAAGCCGCAAGATCACTCCGATAATGAATCCAGTGGCAGCAGTGCCGAGAGCTTGGAGATATTCCAGTGAGTTATAAGAATAATAAAATTTATTCACAATACTTTACAGCTAATACATAGTCACCAAAGTCATAGTCAATACATAGTCATACAAAGTTCACCTTTGGACTACGTACATTAGGTGCTTGAACTAGGGTAACCTGAATTTCAGGTGAAATGGGGGTCAACTATGATCTTTTAAGCAGCGCGTATTAAGAAGTTCTTAGCTTTGACGTTTAATTTTACAGTACGAAAATTAAACGTCTATGCTCAGAAGTTCTTAATACGCTTTGCTTAAACCGATAATGGTATAGGTTCCCAGTGCAAGTTAAAAATCAAGCAGTTATAAATAATTGACAACACGTTACATAGACCTTTGAAGGAATTATGTTGACAATTCTTCGACACTTAACTAATGTTATCCGAAACAAAATTTAGCTGGGATATTGCCTCGGTCTGTCGGTGTGGAACGAAGAGTAAATCAAAATTCCTCCTCGTACCACCGGGGGCACGAGATGGTACGAAACCACTTAACATCCATTCTAATATTGTTCATGGGATGTTTCCTGTCAATTGAAAGACAATGAGTGCATTTAGAGACTCAATAAAACGTAATCATAGCGCGATCTAACTGGCGAGTGACGCCATGTTGGTTGTCTATAATCTCTCGACTAGACTGCTGAATCAATTTTTCGGTAATTAATTTGAATCCTTGCAGATTTAATACATAAAATAATTTCCTCAATTTTAGATTAGGTACTCAAAAAGGTTACCGTTTATCACAGAAATAAAAACTTACTCCTAGCTGAAAACAAGTGAAGTTGTCTGAAATGAAAAGTACTACACGACTTTCCCACCGTTTTCGTTATGTATACTCGCTAGCTTCGTTGGCAATATTTGTATGAGATATTTTACTTCTGCACGTCACCGCTGGGAGTCGCTGTACAATTTCTGATACTAATATTCGGCGGAGACGCTAGCGAGTATAGCTTACGAAAACGGTGGCAAGCCCGTAATAGGGGTACAGATTTAATGGGATTATAATAAATATTTATTGTATTCCAGTACTTTAACAAAACACATCACACCCCCAACGTCAACAGTGTCCAGAGAAGTGAACCCAGAGACACGCCGCGAAGCCTTCATAGAGAACAAGAAAGCCAAAATGAAACAAGCACAGAGCCTAATAGAGTCTAAGAATGAACACAATAAGAAGTTGAATGCAATCATGACCGGGCAGAATTCCGACGGCGAAATTACTTACATGTCGCTTTTGACTAATGAGTTTGAGAATATTTTTAACAACGAAGGTAAAGGCATTTTTGTTATAATATCGATTATTACAACTTAACAAAATACATACATATACTCACGCCTGTATTCCCAGAAGGGGTAAGCAGAGGTGTTGTAATAACAACACCCACTTTTCATAATCGAATATGATTAAGTACCAACGTGACGGATGGTGAGTCTATCGCCGTCTCAGACATGCATGCAATATCAAATGAGGAACAATATCGCATTACTGACCGCTCACACACACAATATCATTGACAATATGCATTATATTAACAATATCATTGACAATATGCATTATATTAACAATATTATTTTGGGTGTGCGTGCGCGTGTCAAGTCTTATTTTTAACGATATTAATCTCAATTATGATACAATAATTTTCAGAAAACGTGAACGGAATCCTCCAGAGCGAAGAAATGTATATAGAAATACTTTTAGATACCGTTGCTAATATGGCACATACGTTACTGGGACCAAATGGAGTTAAGAAGCTGAAGACTGGTATGGCATACAACCCTCAATTACATACGTCTAGAAGCGCTACGATACGACCAGCGTTATTCTGTAAGATGTCACAACGATGAACTCGACGTGGACTGTCGGTTACAATCATAGAAAATTTATACTTAATACATACGTGATAAAGTTGAATTTCGTATGGCGGTCAGCGACGAACTTCTTGTCGTGTTCGTCGCTGACTGACCTTACAGAATAACCCAGCAGATCTTGACTTTCAGCTAATAAGTGTAAGAGTGTAATTGGATGTTCATTTCGTGGCCATTCTTGCCAACTATGATAGTTTTGACTGGCTTGAGTTGTCATGCTCACTAAAATACCTTTGCTTGCGGCAGCGTCAGGATGACAGGTCGCTCACTTCCCTCTATAATGGTTGAGCAGGACGATAGTTGGCATTCTCGTCATACTTGTGAACAGGTACTGCTCGTGGAGGCTGGTCATCCCAAGCTACACATTTATAGTACCTACTTTTAGATTGTATATATTTTTATTTTTATTATTTTTAGTTATAGACTTTTGTGCACTGGAACTGTGTCCTTGGGCTTATATATTTTTTTTATGAATTATATTGTATTACTCAAAGTTGTAAAATATTTTTTTTTAACAGAGAAATTACTGAGTTTCTTGCCAGGTTCTCTCAGTAAAAGCTACCTTTCAAACCACGCAGTTGTATGTATAATCCTGTCGTTCTGACGATTTGAAAGTACTTTGTTAAAAGTCTAATAAAAAAACATATTTTGAATAGAATTGAATTAAGCTGCTGGAATCTTCGGAGCTTTGACTGACATTTCATTTTGGTACCATAAATAAATACGCGTTGCATAAACGATCATGGGTGGCTGCAGTGTTTCATGGAATAAAAACTATGTTAAGGCGATAAGGATCCTTTTCATCTTAGCACATCTTATCCTTGAAGTTACATTTTTTGGTACCAAAATGATACGCTAGTCAAAGCTTAGAAATTCATAGATACGCGCTGCTTAAAGCTATCATAGTTAGCAAGAATGGTCGTAAAGTAAACACGTTAGTTAGAAATATTTGTAACTTTACTGTGAAATATATACAAGCTTTTTCAAGACACATATATTTCAGGTCGACTGCAAGCATCTAAGAAAGCAGCACACAAAGTGACCGAATATTACCAAAACATACTTTGGGGTGACGTGGGGAGTTGTCTAGAACATATTGTACTATGGTGGTCTCAGTTCCCTTTGGCTACTAGGTAAATGAGTCGATTAAGTTATTCATACATACATACATACTTCTGGTATCCCGAAGGGGTAGGCATATGTGTTGAAATAACAACACCCACATTTGACCGAAGACGATTATCATACGACGCCGTCTCAGGCACTATACATACGTCTTTGAATTACTTCTCAAACATTTTCCTCACGATGTTTTCCACCGTAAATCATGGTGTGAAATCACTGTACATAAGTTTTTTAGAAAAACTCATTGGTACAGGCCCCACTGGTATTGGAACTTGCGTCGCTTGCGTAGCAGGCGTCTGCTCAAACACCACGGATCCTTTATTAGTTTTATGAATAACTTAATCTTTACTAAGTTATTAGCCAAGTTAAATTTAAATCATATATGTTATGTGCATGTGTTTTCTAGGTCACCAAATACCAGTCAAAATCTACGAGAGTGGCTATTTGTTACATTCAATTCAAACAGTAAGTGACATCTGTACATATCAATACAATTTAACTATCTGTTTGTTATTCCAAATTAACAGCTGCTTATTAAATGCATGATATGAAAGTATATACGGTACTTAAATAAATATTCAAAAACTCAGATCACCAAATCATGTATATTTTGAATTTACAGATACTCCCGAGCTAATCCTGTCAGCTTTGAGGATATTAGCGGATTCTTTAGGTTGTCATGTTACGGCCACGTCGTGGGATAAACATTTTGGGTAAAAGGAAGACCAAGGATTATTTTTAGAAATTAAACTTTATCAGTAACAAAATACGTGCTATATTGCAGGGCAACTTTGATGACCGATCTGAAGCCCACTTCATTGAAGGTTCATCCTGATTTATCTCTGTACGTAATCGAGGTATGTTTGGTATATTGTATATATTACTCTTAATTAGTGTAATTGGCTTTTAGCCGTTCTAATTAATACATGTATAAATAAATTGATGATTTATTTTCATGTCAGTCTTAAACTAAGGCTTACCCAATCAAATACATTTATCATGTAACATAATTGTAAATGATCACAAATTTTGATCTTATACCAATCTTTAACAGGATACCGTTAGTCTAAATATGATAATTATATTTAGTTAAACGACCGGAGACCTGAAACACACCCACGAAGTGGAATTTTAAGATGAACTTTAAATTGACAGGGTCTATAGACAAGGTGACATTGTCCTTGCACTTAGCTAATAGAAACGTTACAAAATGTATGGGAATGCCATATGTCATGTCACGAGGCAGATTTATGTCAGTTCCATACATTTTGTATCGTTACTATTGGAGCAACCGCTAGAGAATGTTACTTTGCCTACACGCGAATATACATTAGATAATTATTGAATTAAAAACATATTCCAATATTAAACTTTTATTTTTATTTTTTTTGTATCTCAGAGTACGGTGTCTGGTGCTAACTTCGCGTTAATGTTACAAGAGCTGGTCACGCTCAACAACCAATGCGAGGTCACGTGGGACTATATCTTAGGAGCTCCTATTGAAGATCTACCCATTGTCGAACAAATTCCCATATTGCACAGACTTGGTAAGTACCCAGGATATATGTTTATTATAATTTCACATATTTAATATAGCCGCACATTTTTAGCACAGAGCATCGTACCGTACGTACCAGCCGGTACTGTGTCAAAACCTAGCTGAAATTAAAATTTTCTAGCCTTTAGGGTTTGGCCTATGCGTACATCAATCAATTACTTTTACCTTTTATACATATAGATAGATTATAGCAACTACAATATCCTTCTAGATCATTCGATTCACACATATAGGCTGTGGTGCCTGGCAGAGACGAGACGCCTGGCTAATATGTGGGAAATGAACGATTTCTTCCGAATCGCCCACAACGACATGCAAGCCTGTATGGAACAACTGATCAATTTAAGATTTGCTGACCATACTATCACTATCGAAGCAGGTAACCATAATTTTTAACTGTTTTTCGATAATCGTAACGTTTCTAATCTATGACTATATGTTTCGCAGGAAATATTGGTGTTCACGAAAACGTATGCGCAAAAATGAGAGAGAAATTAGTCTCCGAAGTGAAAGTAAACATTCAAAAATTAAAGGTAATTCCTGATTTAATTAAGCATCAAATAAAGTATGAAAATTGGTGTAACGATAACTTTGACACAATCGACCCACATAGGGTATATAAACGTCCATTACGCGGATATAGTAGCGGGTAAGAGGAAAATAGGAGTTGTCATGCTCACTAAAATGCTTTGCTTGCGGCGGCGTCAGGATGACGGGTCGCTCACTTCCCTCTATAATGTTTGAGGAGGGCGATGGCTGGCATTCTCGTCATACTTGTGAAAAGGTGCTGCTAATGGGCGATGGACTTGTGCACTGGAACTGAGTCCATGGGCTTATTATTTTTTATGATTTATATTGTATTACTCAAAGCTGTAAAATTATTTTTTTAAAAGAGTAATTACTGAGTTTCTTTCCAGGTTCTTCTCAGTAAAAGCAACCTCCCGAACCTGGCGGTAGCATGTAAAATCCTATGTTATTGTGTCTTTCTGACGATTTGAAAGTACTTTGTAAAAAGATATTTTTGAATTTGAATAATATCTCGTAGGTTAACATTTTCATTGGATGTTACAGGAAGCCACGGAAGAAATAACATTCGTGCTATCGGCCGTGTGTGCTACAACGAGTTTAGCGCACCTCACTATGATCTTCCCCAACAACGCTGAATGGCGGCGCGTCACGACACCTCCACTTCAAACACACTCGATTTACGTGCATGAATTTCTGAGTAAATATTCATTTTATACTATCGTCTTGCATGTACAATAGAAACATGCTCGCCCGAATATTCGGTATTCCGCCAAATAACTATTCGATGCATCTCTTGTTTATAGTATCGAGATTGTTATTGTGATCGTTTGGTTTTTCGAGACTGCATTATTCTGTTTATTGCTTGAAGCTGTGTTTTACTTTCTTCTTATAATAATAATAATAATGATCTCTTACTGAATTACGATTACCTGCGGCGGCTATACTCGGGCATTAGCCATCTGCACTGGAGATATTATAGTGCACAAGTGTGTGCGCAAACACAGGTGCATTCTTTGTTACCTCACTGTCATAGTCCGATGGGAGGCAATCCGACACGACCGGAGAGAGGTCAGACCAATGGCTTAACGTGCTTTCCAAGGCACGAGGGTGGAAGCACCGCCAAATTCCCAACTCTGTGCATTTATTGTAAATGTCCTGACAGAAAAACCCAATATCAAGTTTTAACCGGACCCGGGAATCGAACCCGGGCCCTTGTGATCGGCAAGTGAACTTACAAACAACTAGACCAACGAGTCTATACCAGGAATTTAATGCATATGCTGTGTTATGCAATTTGAATGACGTCGTTTAATATCATAAGTCCTTCCTAAATCCAATTAACGGCAAAGCTTAGTATTAAACAGTCCTAGAAGATCAGAAGAAGATAACGGAGTAGTACTAGCAGATGCCTGTTATTTTTCAGATAAAATGTTGTTCCCAGTAATAAAGGCCACACAGGACATTAATACCCTTAACATGGTGCTAAGAATAATGTGCGAGTCGTGGCTCCACCACATATACGTCGCTAAGGTGAAGTTCACGTGAGTTATTCTTTGACAACATTCCGCTAGAGGCTTCGTACTCATTTAAGCTAGCTTTCCATGCAAGTTTCAGTTCAGCATAGTTTCTGAAATCTGAACACAAGTCAGATGTGGTCTACTCCGTACCCTTATTATGAGTTTTACACTTTTTTGCGATCTATACTTGCTAGCGTCACTCACAATTTTCGTACGAGATATTTTAGTTCTTCACGTCACCGCTTGGAGGCGCTGTACAATTTCTCATACGGCGGAGACGCTAGCGAGTATAGTTTAGGAAAACGGTAGAAAACTCGTGACAGGAGCACAAATGTGTTCAATTTTTGTTGGTTGAGCAGTTAAGGCACGCATGATTATTAAACGAACTCACATTTGCATTTACACGAGTACTCTCTCGTCTCATTCCTTTTATCAGAACTTAGAAGGATTATACACCTAAACACCGTTCACCAAGATCCATTATCCATCAACAGAAAAGACGCAGCCTCTCAACTATTAGCAGACTTCAAGGAAGTTAGAATATGGCTGAACGAGTGCAAACAGCTGGCAACTGCAGCTAGGAAGCAAATGTTGCAGAATGAAGTTTTGAGGTACACATCTCTCAAGTTCATATGTTATGTCTGAGTCATTTATGCTTCTATACTAATGTTATAAAGAGCTAGTTTGTGCGAATCTCTGGATCTACTGAAATTTGTCAGTGTCGTGAATATAATAACCCGTAATATGAAAAGTCTTTCGTAGTAGTCAAATAATACGCCGGTGAAATCGCGGCACTCAGCTAGTTAGGTATAATTCGCAACGTTATCGTATGTTTTAGGAGGTGCGAAGGTGTTGGTAGATTGTTGCTACATGCCCCCGGGGATCTGATATCAATGCAAGACTCTACTATGCAATCGGCCCAACAAGTACGGAAGGACGGTATGTCGTTTTCATAGTCCGATAGTAATTTGACATCACTCACATCTTTGTTTATGGCCTTTATTTGGTAACTCAAAATGCATGTAACATAACGATTTGACATTTCTGTCAGTTGACACTGTAATCATGATTATCCTTCCAGCAACCCAATTCTCACTTGACATGCCACTTGATGATTATTGAATGTTTGAATTGACAAGCCTTTTAGAAACTAACCGCTACTCTAGTAGTGTTTGTATCAATACCCCTATGACGGGTTTGCAACCGTTTCCCTAATCTATACTCGCTAGCGTCACTCGCAATATTTGTATGAGATATTTTAGTTCTTCACGTCACCGCTGGGAGTCACTGCACAATTTCTCATACTAATGTTCGGCGGAGACGCTAGCGCGTAGCTATAGATTACGAAAACAGTGGGAAACCCGTGATAGGAGTACAGATCAAAGTCGCGGAAATTTGAACCATAGTGTTTTTACGATGGAAATAAAATCATAACTACAAACATTAAATGAGCTGGAGAAATGAAATCAACAATTACTCAAATGAAAACATTTTGAATTAGACAGTATACCTTTAAATTGAAATTTAATTGGTCAATACTGAAACAATAAAGATTTTGATACCAATAAAAATTTAAAATGTATAAAATTATGTACAATCCTAGACTGGAATTTATTTAAAAAAAATGTTTTATTATGTCGAACTAAAGGCAGTAATAACATACGGCGCAGTTAGTCGTATTCACAGTTATTTGTTTAATAGTGGTGCTTAACTAAACCCGTATGTATTGTCAAACTTGTGTTTAATGTCTGTTGGTCCATAAACCTTAGTTAATAAGGTAATAGGTTAACGATTATGTATTAGTTTCAGAAAACGACGCCCCCGAACAACTAATGCCTGCTGAGATGTACGTTCCCAACCAGAAGCAATGGCTGACGCTGCGAGCCAAGAAGATGAAGGGTTCACTCGTGTTTACTTTATGTTGTATTGTTATGGCCTGATTATACCATAATATACTAATATATTTATAATATACCAAAGTTTCATTTATATAGTTTTTAACCCAATGTTAGTATCGGATTATTATTATTAAATCTTCTATACACTAATTCAGACTGACTGTTATATCAACGCACAGCCCAAACCACTGGTCCTAGAGACATGAAATTTGCAGGGTGTTTTTTGTGTGGTGTTTTATCATACTCTCCACTAGAAAGGGGATTTCCTAATTTCGACCCTAAAATAATAATTTAGGGTCGAAATAGGGGTTGAGCTTTCCGTGAAACTATATTTTCAGGACCGAATGACGCGGGCAGAATTGTTTTAAAAAAAAACGCATTTTGAATTTGATAAAATGTATTTGTTAGTCATGGTTTATTTATTACGCTTACATCAACTACTATTTCTAAATCTGATAATTCACAGCACACGTCATTATTGAACTAAATTTACTGATTATATGCTACGAAAATAATTGGACCAAATATATACATATTAATAATCATGTTAGAATGATGACTGATACGTTTGAAGCCTCGAGAATACATTGAGCAAGGCTAGAGATAAATAAATTCATTAGAGATAAGGTACATTTTATGGAAAGTATACATGTATAAGATATAGTGAAAATGTCATAAAAAGACTAGGCTAGGGCGTAATTCTACTCAACTAATGAAAAAGAAATCTCACTCCAGTCGCTCATCATCCGAATCTGTTTTATTGCACTTTTCCTTCAGTTTCTCATACTCGTTCCTTCTAATCAAATCCTCCTTGATTTTCTGCATGTCGCTAAGGAGGCTGCTTACCTGAACATCCTTTAATTTATCTTGGGATGAGGAAGCGTCGCTGTCGAGTCCCGAGTCCTCGTCAGATTTCGGCAGGCCGCCATCATCGGATACAGGTTGCACAATGCTTTCGTCTGAACTCTCTTCGGTTTTGTCCAATCTATAGGCTTTGGGAACATTATCTGCAAAGCGATTTTTCTTCAACTGCGATGACGAAGAAGGGCTGCTATGGCTGCCGCGACGTTTCTTCTTGTGCATGCTCTTTGCGATCACGCGCTTTTGGTGATCCAGTTGCGGGAATAGTTCTGAAATTAACAAATGCTTTCATTAATTACTGTGCGTCAATTGGTATGTATTTATGCAAACGGTACGTCGTGGTCGTGCCTTGTAGTTCCAAAACATATTCAGCGTATATTTACTTAATATTCTAAATATAAATGTGACTTCTGTCTGATTATTACCTTCTCATGCCTAAATCGCTGAAAAGATATAGCTGAATTATTTTTGGTAGCCTTGACTTCAACGAATAACATAATAGTTTATAAAAAAAAATGCGTAAATGAAGTTGTTGTAATAAGGTAGCTTATACAAATTATTATTATTAAATATCTGTTTATACGCATAATCAAAATATCAGCTTTTGAATAAATACATACAGAAAATAAATAAAAACAGCAATCATCATATCCCATACATTGTTGGGGTCACCTATTTTTTATACAAAGCAACTGTCATCTGACCTTTCCCAACCCTTCTACGGGAGAAATCGTTGGGTTGGGTTCCATAGGGGGTACCATAGCAACTGTGCAATGGGCCCCTATACTTAGAAAAAAACAATCAATGTATTTATTGATTTATTTAAAGGTTTCCGCACAATTCTTGGTACAAACATACAATTTACATTCCAATTAAATCTATCGTTTTGTTAACATTCCTGACTATCACAGAATTCGTGGTCACACAAGTTAACAAGTCAGTATAAATAATATTACTATGAACATCAATCAACATTTAAATTAAGTGATTAATTATTTTAGAAGCTTTGAAGACGGGATGAGACATATCTACATCTGGAATAGATTTTGTAAATTTTTTTATGTACGTAGCTATATTTACTAGTATTTAAAAAGTGTGGATCAAGAACATTCGAAAATATAATTTGATGACCTTAAAAAATATAATCTAATAACGATATTATAATGTAATTATATTGATATTGCAAATGTGGTAATGTTGTTTTTTATGTATGACACATGCTTTGTTTCTTTATTCTCAAAAATAGTTACAATAATACAAACACAAGTAGGGATTCGAACCTCCTATGCAACCAATTTATAAAATTACAAAGCCATGATTGAAATCTTCTAAAACATCAATTATTACTACTATTTTGTATATAAAAATTATAACAATTTTAAATTACAAAGAGATATTTTTTTTTAATCCCAGTTAATTTCTCTGTATCTGTTCTTTACCAACTAATTTTATAAACTGCAACCATTGCTCTTCTTCAGTCCCTTACAACTATACTTTATATAAATATTTCATCCTACTATAAGCAGTACATGCCATCAAATTACTCTGCCGTAGAACGTTATGAGATCCATGTCGGTTTATTTATTCAGTCCCTACTTAAGGGAGACCTTTTGTCTTAACTTAATACGTAATTAGCAAACCTAACAACATTTCATGTAGTACATACTATTAATGATTCTATAAACTCAGAGTTAGCTAGTATACTATCTGTACCTCATGTATAGGCTTGACGTTTTCGACATTCGATTGCAAATTGGGTGAAATTAGTGTGGCTCTAAATGTGTTGATCCGGAATTCAACCCGTCTACCCGTCTCCGAAAAAGTATCAAAGCATTTTGAGTCACGCTAAAGCTCATCGCCGTTTAAACATATCAAAACCTAGTCTTGAGTTTTGGGGACTTGATATAGGGTGTTTGTCGTCATTAGGTATCCATTTTACCCACTGGAATTCTTCCTTACAGGTCTCCTACCATTTCAGACCCAAAAAAATATTCGGAGGGTTCCTTAACTGTCTTCGGTGTAAGCATATATATATATATATATGCATATTTACAGGACTCAGATGTTCTGACATTACCACAGGAACACAATATACAATGCCAATTTTTGAGGCTAGTTTTCCTTATAGCTGATTCCCTCTGAACGCCGTTTCAATCAGGCCTTACACCGCAGTTTTACATTAACTACGCGACGTTTGTTAAACAAATTGCTTTAGACATTGTTTTATTTTAAAAATCTTGTAATATTCAATGTTCATTTTACACAATATTTCTTAATTTTACACAATGGAAATTGGTTTTATACAATGGAAGTTGGTTTTATACAAAGCAAATTGGATTTATGCAATGGATGTTTTTATTATACAGTGAAATTCAGTTTAATGCAATGTAAATTAGTTTTATAGGAATGTAAATGAAATGATATGGTACAAATAAATGAAATTATCAAAAATATATTTCACTTATCAAAAAGCTTAAAGCTGTTCATATTATGAAAGCATAAACATAAGAAATATATAAAGAAAAATCTAAAATAGAATATTGTCTGGCTGCTTGTTTTGTTCAATATCCAAAACTGGTGGACCGATTTTGACAAAACTTTCATCGGCAAGGAGATGCTGCTACGAGTAATAACGTTATTGAAAAAAAATGGTCCCGCGCAACAAAATCAAAACACGTGAAGCTTGTCAATGCTATAATGGGAAAAAATCAATCAAAATGCGCGCAATTTAGTGTTAGATCAAAAACAACTAAGTTGGTATATATTTTTTAAAGTTACTGTACGTAAACGCTTACCATTAGACTAATATTATTAAGTGTATGTAAATACCATGTGCCGTGGTAAGCGCTTCCTCAGCGGCGTTCATCTCAGCCTCTTGTATGGAGTGTCCCCGCGCGGCGGCTAATCGCGTACCGCGGAAGTAAACGCCCACCGTATAGACCCGTGTATTGGTCGGTCCAAGGCATTCGATCACCCTGTATATGTTACATGCTGTACTACACACTGACACAAAAAAAAAACTAAACAATTGAAAAATAAAACAAAAGATGTTAAACAATTAAAAACTAAAACAAAAACATAATTAAACGCCCAGGTCGAGATAAGCTTTGGTGTTACAACATAAGTATCTCATCGAAGTTGGTTAAGTGCCTATGTAACAGAGGTTGAGTCGGTCGTATACATACGTCATGAATTTATTCTCAGACATGCGCAGGTTTCCTTACGATGCTAACCTTCACTGTAAAACTTGTGGTGTAAAATTGCTGCACTAAGTTTTTTGTGAATAACTTGAATTGATACAGACAGACCGCTGGGATTTGAACTTGTGTCGTTTACGTAGCAGACGACTACTCAAACGACTCTCCCACCATTTGCAATTAAAACAAATTGACAGTTTCATAAGCCACCTACGTTGACTATAGATTAAAAAGAACCCATTTTTTTTCGAAAAAATAATAATTTCGAAATAAATATGACTAGCTGAAAAAAAATATAAAAAATTAAGAAAAAACAAAAAATAATAGTTTCTAATGTTTACGTAGTAATTAAATAATCTAGTCCCAAATCCAAGTAACAAACTAATCGGAGCTTGTACTGTGGATACCAGACAGCCAATATAATACTTATATACTTTTTATTTGTAAATATATATTTATAAGACATACACAACAAACACCCAGACTCAAGGCAAACACACACATTAATATGTTTGCCCCGACGCGAGAATCGAACCCGCGACACCTCGACTAGCAGTCAGGTATACCAACCACTAGTCTGGTGTCGTCACAAGTAGCTATTTGGCTACATAATAACAAACAATTGTAGAGACTTGCTAGTTATTTTTTCAGTATTCTAATATATATATATTAACTAGCTCACTATATATATATTTTTGCATCAGCTATACGTATGACTAAGATCTTGCCGAGCTCGAGGCGAGCTTCGTGAGGTGAGTCAGTCAATTGCCGCACGGTATACCGTGTGACCATACAAAATATACGTAGCATTAATTAACCGTGCTAAGGTTTACGCTCGTCTCGGACACGGCTCGATCAAGCGTGATAACGTCTTTATTAGTTTAAGAGTCCAGTCATGACCGATGACGAAGTAATCTACTGGTGGTATGTATAATGTTACTTGTAGAGCGGTATATCTGGTTCGCCGCCTTCCATGGAGCGCAGCGTGAGGCAGCACTGCTGCAGCTTGGACTTGGGGTCGTTCCAATCCTGGTTCATTATGAACTCCTGCAGGCGAGGGAACAGGCACGCGCCGCAGAACGCCTGGCAATACTCCAGGTTCTGTAATATACAATATCTTTTTAGGGTTTTGTACCGCACCTTATCTCACCTCTCTGACATCACCCATTTTCTCAGGAATATGTATTTATATAATAAATGCTTATTAGAAATATTTTTAAAAATTGTTCCGTTCCATGTTGGGTTCTCAGCAAGTTCTAAAAGCAACCTTTCGAACAAGAGCAAGCAACCCCGTGGAAACATTAATACTCTTATTAAAAGACTCTTGTATATTCATGTAATTCTGTCAATTCGAACGTACTTTGTTAATCTAAGGCCTCATATAGTGATGTTTATTTTTTAGTTTTTTTACTAACCTTATCGATGTATAGCGCGCCCAGGAAAGCCTCAAGCAGATCCGCCTTGTGTTTCTTGGTGGTGGGTTTCGCCTTGGGATTGTTGTATATCGCATACTCGGACATATTTAGGTCGTCGCATACCATCGCTTGCGTGCGGTTGTTCACCAGGGACGAACGTAACAGCTACAAAAACGAAAAATATTTTAACGCTACAAGGGTGCAAACAAGCATATAGATCAAGTAAACTTAATGTACCAATGTACAGGCCGCTGGGGTTCGAACTTGCGACGCAGGCGACTGCTCAAATCGCGCAGCTACCACGGATCCTAAGCGGTTACTGTAGCCTATATAAATATGCTCACGCCATCCCAGAAGGGCCCCCGAAGGGGTAAGCAGAGGTGTTGTAACAACAACACCCACATTTCACCGAGTATGATTAAGGGCCAACGTGACAGAGGGTGAGTCCATCTCCGTCTCAGGCACTATACATACGTCTTTGAATTTCTTCTCAGACATATGCAGGTTTCCTCACGATGTTTTCCTTCACTGTAAAGCACGTGGTTTGAAATCACTGGACATACGTTTTTAGAAAAACTCATTGGTGCAGGCTCCGCTGGGATTCGAACTTGCGTCGCTTGCATAGCAGGCGACTGCTCAAACCCCAAGGCCACCACGGCTCTGTGTAGTCTATATAAACCGTCTATAAAAATGTGATCGTAACCTTCTTGTTGTTGGTCACTTGCGCATTGCCTACGTTATAAAACTGAATCACTGTATTGGTAGTACACGCCACCACTCCAGAGACTAATAATATATGAAAATTGAACTAATTTTTTTTTTCAATTCTCTACGAATACCAAGATAGTAGAAAGTACAAACCGTGTTTTTCGAGTATATTTAAGTCCCCCGTTATAAAAAAGTATGGTACATATACTTACAGACAAATGTCCCTCGTGATGGTCCGGGAAGTGTCTGTACAAGCGGTCAGAGACAACGAGCTGTAACACTGTGTCCCCTAAGAACTCCAGCCGCTGGTTGGAGCCGAGAGTGAGGTGAGTGAACCCCACCGAACGATCGGTGAACGCACGCGCCAGAAGACGGATGTGCTTGAACTGGACTCCTATGAAATACATACACAGGTCGCATCACGAGTTAAGGACTACCATCAGAGAGTCATTTCATGAGTCTGTCTCTGTCTATATATATGACGCGAGGCGAATAAAAACGTGCGGTATCCCCACAATTTTTCGCTGCGCGTTCTTTACTCGTAACGGAACCTGAACCACATTATAACAAAACATGGATCAAGACCAGATCAAAGACAATGTGGTCATAGGTTCCTTTTAAAATTCGTTCCAGAAAAAGAAAGATGGAACTACATTTCAACCAAGGGTTATTTAACGCGATGTTTTGTATTAAGGGAATCCCCCAAATTACAATCGAGCATCGTACAAGGTGTGATTTCTCCTTGCGTGCATTTTAAGGTTGGGGCGAACAAAAATATCGCGCCCCCAAATTTAAAATAAGAACAAGAACACGAATCGATTTTTCCGTTATTTTTGTGGTTTCCAAATTAACAGATTTTCACTAAATATGCACAAATTTACGGCCGTATTTACGGTACTTATACAGAAATCTTTTTTTTAATTATCTGTGCTTCTGTCTGTTTATCCCGGCTAAACTCTGACACGGCTGGACCGATGTAATAGGACTTTACTAGCAGAGCTGCTGTTATAAGAAGTAACTAAAATTCCTTTTAGAAAAAAATCACTAGATAACACAGTTCCATAGTTATGCCTACATGGGTAAAACCGCGAAGCACAGCTAGTAGTGTACACGACCACTATTGGTGTAACCGAATCAAACCGTCGAGGTACGTTATTTTTCAAAATATAATCGTGATGAGTCCCGAGTAACATTAAATACACAGCTAATATGACAATAAAATGTCGATACTTACCAATGGACTCCTCAAACTCGGTAAGCTTCTGTAAGAACTCGAAGTCCTCGATGTATTTCCTGTCGCCCTGCGGCTCCTGTTCCTGCAAAGGATGGGCGCGCTCCTTCGACCACACTTCTAGTAGTTCATCTTCGCCGTACCAAAGGGCTAGGGCGAACACTCGGTCTGCTACCTAAAACACAATACATTACTATTCAACAGTGTTATTCTTGCCGTATGAAGCCGTGGTGGCCTCGGGGTTAGAGCAGTCGCCAGCAGTAGCCTGCTACACAAGCGACGCAAGTTCGAATCCCAGCGGGGCCTGTACCAATGAGTTTTCTAAAAAAAACGTTTGTACAGTGATTTCACACCACGTGCTTTACGGTGAAGGAAAACATCGTGAGGAAACCTCCATATTTCTGAGATGTAATTCAATGAAGTATGTATAGTGTCTGAGACGGCGATGGACTCACCATCTGTCACGTTGTATATACATTTTTTACAAATTATTGTATATACATTTATTCATCTTCTTAGGATTTGCGCGGTGAAATACTAAAATGTTATTCGCGTCAACTTAACGGCTCTAGTGAATAGAATATACCTACATTTTTGCATTTTAAGTATATAGGACCTTTTTATATGAACACAAATACTCATTATGAGGACACCTAAGCAAGGTTTTTGTATGGAAAGGGTGGTTAAGAGCTTCAAAGTTGTATGACTTATATGTGATCAAGGTGATATTCAACGTACAAATAAAACTAAAAAGTTTAGTTATAATATACCTCCAAGCCAGCGTCTAGAAACAAGGCTCCCATCAACGCTTCAAAGCAGTTGGCCATTGCGTGGCGCATCACTACTTCTCGACATAAGTCCGACCCGTGCGCGTATAGCATGTACTGTTCCAACTCTATGTTCTGCAAATACAACAAACACTATATAAAACGCCCATCTTTTTTGCTGTTTTTGTCGGGTAGTTAAGAAAGAACTGCCCAAGTGCGAGTCGAACTCGCGCAGCAGATGTTCCATACAAAATTGTGTGACGGAATGCCGTTGGAATACAAAAAAATAAGGGTATAATTTGATACTCGCAAAGAAATGGGTACTGCCCATATGTGATACTTACCGTTGTTCTAGAAACATACAATTTTATAGAGGTCTACCTGCATAAGTAAAAAAAAAAATCATTGAGTACTACACGGACAGACAGACGGACAAACGCTTAAAACAACTATTAACATTACTTATTATTTTATTTACATAAAACATAATTTCATCATCCATACAATCCATCCACATAAAAAACCTAAATTGTTTTTTTTTTTGCAAAAACGGACGGTAACGTGGTAATTACATCTATGATGTTTACTGATCCCTTTTTTCGTATGTTTTTCACAGTTTATACCAGTATTTTCGCTAAGCTCTCATAACTCGTGACGGCTGTATCAATATTTGCTTACCTTGGCCAACTGCGCCAAATGTTGGTTCTGTACGATAGAGGCTCGATACGTGGCCAACCCTCCCTCGGCCAGCCCGGGGAACATGCGGAAGAGATGAGTCGACGAGAGGAACTCCACGACCGCGTCGCCGAGGAACTCTAGCCGCTCGTTGTGTTTGATCTCAGACTCTGTCTCGTTATTCTTGCCGAAGCGAGACATTATGTTGATTAGCGTCACTATACCTGTTACACAATATAATACAGGCATATATATAGGCAATTATCTAAGCAACTTCGTTATATGCCAGCCTACTCTGGGCTATGTGATGGAAAGCAGGCAAAGTAAGCAAGTATGAAGCGACCTTAAATATAATTTCATGAAAAATTTGTGATATAAGAGTCTGGGATTTATCTTTGTCTGATAATTTATCCATTCCAAATCCCATTGGCACTGTACTTTCGCTACAATTAATTAATCTTAATTAGATCTTTGCTTTGACTAGCTGAAATTTGCCATGCTTACAAATATTTGTAATATTTTAGTTATTATTTTTAACAATTGAGCATTGAAAATGTGTCCATGGGCTTATATTAATGAGTATAAATACTGTAATCATCAAACATTGTAAAATATTTTTTTAAAGAGTAATTCGTCGAGTGTCTTGCCGGGTTCTTCTCAACAAAAGCAACCTTCCGAACCCGGTGGTCACATTTATAATCCTGTTTAATGTATTTTTTGTGTCCTTCTGGCTATTTGAAAGTACTTTGTAAGAAGTCTGATCAAATAAAGATATTTTGAATTTAAAAAGGTTTTTGTGAATGAAAATGATTGACTTCGTATGAATAAGCGAAAACATTTTTTCTACATATATCTATATAATATTACTGTGGCTTTTCCAATTCCCAGAAATGTTACCCTTTTTCCTAGTATAATGAATCCTCCGGTCGCCGTACTCCGGCTGCCGTATCCCGCAGTTGGTGAGACTATTCCTCGCGTGGTCGGGATTGGTGCCGAAGTTCTCTCGGTACGAAGGATGCGTGAGAGCTGTTTGTAGTAGCGCCCGTTGTTTGAACACATAGCCCATCTTCCTCTCCAGGCTATCTAGTGACTTGTGGAACCGGAGGTGTCGTACCAACACTGGGATTAACATGGCATGCTGGAATACATTACATTTACATGAATGTATACTCAAATAGATACAGCCATGATAGGCATTTACTTTCATACTTTAGTGGAAAAAAAATTACGAAACTCCTACTTTGAATGTTTGAACTGTTATTGGGTTTTCCTTGTGCAATTTCCCAGTTTGGATACGTGCCCTGTTAATGGCAATAGGCTCATCTCATAAACCTGGGATTTTAGACATAACTGGCGAGATAGGTACTATAAGTACACCCCTGCCTACCCCTTCAGAGAATACAGACATGAGCAAACAGAGTACCTAAAGTATAGTTCAGAGTCCTTGTATAGTAGAGGCGAGCTCAGAGTCACAATTACCTGCACAACGTCACACATGAGGCCAGTGGTATGGAAGCCTTCAGAAGATATAGCTACAGTGACGTCCCTCTTCATCTTATTCTGTGTTCGCATCTCTTGTAGTTTAGCCTCTTTGGCTGTTAGTTTCTGCCGCTCTTTATACGATGGTTTAGCCATGTTCGCTATAAGGTGGCGGTACTTCACGTAATAACGCCAGGCTTTTTGGTACCTATCAATTTCAGGAAAAATTAAATCCAGTCAACTACATTCGTGCACGAAGGATTCCATTGTCTAGACATAACGTCAAAAAGAACACGTTGACTTCAATGACGTATGGAAAGTGTCTGAGACGGCGATGGGATGGCGACAGATGGTGAGTCCATCTGTCACGTTGGCACTTAATCATCTTCGGTGAAAAGTGGGTGTTATGATTACAACACCTCTGCCTACCCCTTCGGGGAATACAGGCGTGAGCATGTGTGTGTGTGTGAGTGTAGAACACGTTGACTGTATGGGAGCTGCCTTTAATATATATTTTATTCTGGGTTTTTTTAACAGCATTTTATTAATACTTGTTGTAGGTAGTACATCATCTGTCTAACTAAAACGGTTCTTGGGATACAAAACTGGTGACAGACGGACAGTGGAGTCTTAGTAATAGGATCCCGTTTTACACCTTGGGTATGGATCCCTAAAAATTGGTTTGGGAAACAAATCTGTACTTTTGTATGTCACCTTCGTAGTTTAAAAAATATATATAAATAAACAAAACTCACTCAGGATTTCCAGCATAGCTTAGCTGCGGAGGTCTGATACCAAAGTGCACTATTTCAGGGTAATAAGTATCTAGGTCCTTTGGTACCTTCCCGTCGTCACCGTTCCCTGGCGGACTACGGTCCAGCTGGTCTACGCGCACTGAGCACGGCTTCTTACCCGGGTAAGTCACTATCATGCCTATAATCAAAATGCGAACTAAGTGTTAATTAAAACTATCTCCCTTAAAAAATGTGTAAACATTGTTTAAACCAATACTAGAACAAAATCGGACTAAAATGGAACTACTTTTAAAACAAAGATTATCTGTGGCGTTTTTTTTAATAGGGGGGTGTAGGTGCAAATTTTCCATGGCAACACATCGAAATTCTAATTAATGGTCTCAGTAGTTTGAAAATTTCTAACAGTGAGGATGGATGAAGCGCTTTTTTTAAAATAAATGTTTTCATATGAATAAAAAATATGAAAACTATTAATGTATTTGAATATTGTAACACTCGATAGGTTATGTCCATAGTAATCGACATTTAGAATTTGTTCCCGGAAATAAACAGTGCAGCAAATAGGACTAGCACGTGAGTAAAAGAGATAGATAGCAACTTAAATTTTCGTGTCTTGCGCGCGGCACTGATGTAGTTTAAATCAAATGTTACCAATGATAAATATGTAAATACACTTGCCTTTAATTCTGTCAACGAACTTCTGCCAATTATAGTGATCCATTTCGTGGACATCTTTCAAGGATTCCGGCGCGATCAACGGACCGCTTTCGTCAATCAGATATTTCAGAATTTCACACATCGACAGCACCTACAACGAAATTTAAAAAAGGAATTAATCTTAAGCCCAAAAATCTTAAGACATAATAACACAAGTACAGAGGGATAAGCTGCTGGTTACCAATACAAAAGTATAAAGAGTATTATGCCTGAAAAATAAAACAATTTGATAGTCACTAACAAACGTAGCGATGTCTATTACCTATACTACTATTATAAAGATTTGTATTTTTGTGTGTATGTTTATAATAATTAAACTCAAAAACTACTGTGCCGATGTCAAAAATTTTTTCACTATTGGAAAGCTACATTATCAGCGAGAAACTTAGGCTTTATTTTATCCCCGTACTCCCACGGAAACAGGAACTACGCGGGTGAATCCGCGTAACGTCCGCTAGTATATTATATAGGGTACAACATAATTTCAACATCTGATAGATTCATCGGACATCGGACAGGGAGAATTGGAGACAATAGTATCAGTGCTCCAAGTATAATTTGGTATATTCGATGTGTGGCAATCATGATATTAAAAGTATAGATACGTTATGCTCTCAGAAAACGAGTAAATGGCATTGTGTTACCTCGCAGCCGCCTTCTGGAAGAAACCGGACGAATCGGGGCATGAAATGGAACTGTGAGCATGAGGTGTCAGTTGCTTTGCCCAAGTCCAAGTCTACCAGTTCTAACAGCTCGTAGAATAAAAACTCCTCTGAAAAAACATTAGCATTAATAAAAAGAATACAACGAAAGAAATATGTAAGGACCTGTAGCAGAGTTTCACCGCTCGCTACATACATGGCGCTATTCGCCAACAATTGCAAGTTTGATTACAAATACACGAGAACCTAGATCGCACTAGAAGAGTTTCGAGCGCATTGCAGTATTTAATCAAGATTTAAAATAGAACAGTTGGAACCGTCTCCATGCACGATACCCGCCTGGCTGGAAAATCTTCACCTTGCTGAGGATGAGCATGATCACTCACTCTCAGCACACAATCTTATGCATTAAGATACAATATATTATTGAATTTGACAAACATTGTATATAATTTCGTTCTTATATAAGATTTAAAACAAAAACAATATTCTTAAAACTACCCTTTTTTTACAATCTACATCAACTTACCAAACAAGTCCAATTCTCGTACCGAGAAGTTCTGTGGTATTGGTTCTTCCACATACAATATAGTATATTCAATATTGAACCTTATCACCTTACAAGTGGGCAGTTTTGCCAGTTTGTAGTGCGTGAACATGGAGAATCCCGAGAAAAGGAATTCGTGTTCGTCGTGACTGATTATAGTCGGTGCTTTTATTAAGAAGTTTGTTGGCGGAGACACTGTGATACTGTAACATACAAATTGTTTTTATTCACCTCGCGCCATACATATAGACAGAGACAGAGTCATAAAATAACTACTGCGCATTCAAGGTACGCGCTCATAACTCGTGACCGGGACCTGTACTCTTCATGATATTAGTTACCTGTCAATGAAAGTACCAATTTGGTCTAGCCGTTTCAGATATAAGCCTGAATAAACATACAGACAATTTTTTTTTAAATATAAATTAATTTTAATTTGAAAGTTAAAGGTTCTCACCAAAAATAACTAATTTTTGTTAAGTTTATACCTAATTGTATTTATGTGTATGTATATATATAATCACACACACACACACACACACATATATATTGATATGAATTGACTGACCGGTAGTGGTAGAGTGTGTCAGCATTGTTCTGGTTGGGCTTGCACTTGGGGAAGCTCTCTTCGCCGGCGTACACCCCGTGGCGCATGCCGAGTCGGCGGGCGCGGGCGCTGCAGCGGCACAGCGGGCCTCCGTTCATCTCACCCGTGTTGTTGAACCTGCCATCCAGCCAAAGACAATGGCGGGTGAATAAGGAATACGATAGCCCTATCAAACATAGCTGTGGGGAGAGCTAGTGATAATGCTCATATCCAGCAATCGAAGATCTTCAAGCCAGGCATGTGTCAAACGCATCTCCAACTGTTCTAGTTGGAAACTTACACTTCAATATGCTCGTAAAGTCTAGTTACAGTGAAAGGTTCTCATGGATCCAGC
The DNA here is from genome assembly GCA_929442735.1 of Watsonalla binaria. Lineage (NCBI taxonomy): Eukaryota > Metazoa > Arthropoda > Insecta > Lepidoptera > Drepanidae > Watsonalla > Watsonalla binaria. The sequence goes on from OV838930.1 coordinate 5,572,370, forward strand.
TCCATCTGTGTATCGATCGGAGAAACGCTGCTACATAGGTTTAGATCTGTTTCAACGTCGACGCATATTATCGAGACTCGACTGTGTTCGACACTTTTTAGGGAGACGGTTTGTCGTTGAATTCCAAAGATAGCGGATCAACACGTTTCGAGCGACCCATATGTGGATCGAAATTTACCGACGTTTAAACATCTCAAAACTCTATACATCGGCCACTTATCTTGTAGTAAAGAAAAATATAGGTAGATGTAATAAGTTGCGTTTCAACTAAGCTAGACTAAATCAAATTTGGCTAATAATCTTTATTACACGTCCTCACTTTTCGCCCACTAGTCGATTTAAATTCCCTTTATCACGCAAGCAAACCCAATGTCGGCTAATGATAAATAATCTCCAATTACAAGCAGCAAGCATACCACATCTCCGGATGTAGTCTTCTCGGATGGCTCTGTTTGCGTTGCAACTCCAACATTATCCGGTCCGTATAACCCTGTAAGCCATCTTCATCCACACATTCAATTTCACTATCTGAAGATGAAGAGCTTCTTTCTTCCGCTAGTGCCAAGAAACAAACAAATCATGCTAGTTAAAATAAAATAAAAATTTAAGTTCACAGAGAGTATGACTCTGTCACTAAATCCTTTTAGAGCTAAGAATACAATGTTGATAGTGAATCCATTACCATCGCAGGCATTATATATTACGTCTTTTAATTACTTCACACAGATTCAGGTTTCCTCATAATTTTTTCCTTCACCATTATGAGAGAATTATCTTACATATTATATTATTACAAAAAGTTTGTGAATTTATACTCCTTAGTTACTATGGTCCAATTCAGACATTCTCCCCCTAATAACAAAATATGGTTTAAATTAAATAAAGACTAGACTAAACTCAGACTCACACTATGTCCACCCTATTTTAAATCCATGTGACAGAAAGAGATGGAGCTACTTTTAAACCAAGGACTATCTATGTTTTGTAATAAGGGGGTTCCTTATTAGGAAGCCACATTATCTCTACTGAAAACTTCTTTTATCAATACCAGTACCTGGATGACAGAGCATCGCTTGTTTTTTTGTTGTCATTTTGTAATAATGATACCCAGTTAGATCATTTAATTGGGCATCCTATAAACCCCCGCATATAACATTAACATTTCATAAAAATCATTGGAGCCATTTCTGAGATTCAGATTATTATTTAATTGCTTGTTTAAAGGTATTAGATAGATTTCAATAATGTGTGGATAAAAAAGCACCCTAATGGTTGGGGAGGGCTATGGAAGACATTCCCTTCATACTTGTGAACTAATTGTGACTTGTGAATAGGTGCTGCTTGTGGGAGTTGATTTACTTTTAGTTTTAGAACTGTGTCCATATTCTAGTATTTTATTTTTTATTACTCAAAATTGAAAAAGTATTTTTGAAAAGAGTAATTAACCTTGAGGAAGCATGTATAATCCTATTGTTCTGATGATTTGAAAGTACTCTGTTAAAAGTCTAATCAAATATAGATATTTATGACTATGGATTTGAATTTGATAATATTGTCTCAAGTTAGTGTAACATAAAATATTTAGCTTCTCACATTTATGCTTGCACCTGCCCCTAGGTGGTTTCAAAGGAGGCAATTCATCAACGGCAGGCCTAGCGTTGCGGCCTCTCTCTATCAGTTTCTTGAAGAATAAATCACACAGCCTCTCCAGTTTCGGGGTTTGTTGCACTCCAGTGCCTCCTTCTACTGGCTTATAGTACAGTTCTGCTGGAGAACTTCTGTACCACATCTTTGGTGTCTGGAATTATGAAAAAAAAAGCAATATAACATAGCATCGCAGTAGCATCTAATGGATAGTGGCCAATAGACACTTGGAGTGCCATGTTCACACCCTGCAATTCAAATATCATTCCAAATAAACAATTATTTTTTTTTATTAAGATCAAGTACATCATTTACCTCTTCGTCATCAGAATTATGTTCTTTCGACCACTGTTCCATTTTTTCAATAAACTCTTCTGAAGTCTTGCAGTAATTCTTCCTGTAATTTAGTAATTTTATTAATTTCATACAGTTAGCATTAGGCTCATTGATAACATATCGTAAAATTTCATACCTATATCCTTCCAAGATCTTTTCACGGTCACTCAAAGGTTTATGTGGTACTGATTCCCTATTAGAGTGATGTGACATCTCCCGTGTACGGCTTTGGCTGTGAACTTCTCTTTTTGGTGAATGTCTCTGGTGGTGACTAGGAGACCTGGTGTACCTCTTGTCAACAGATTGGGTAATGCTGTGGCTATGGCTTCTGAACTCTCTATGATTTGGAGGGCTGTGTCTCTCATGTATTCTACTTTTACTTCGGCCTCTCTCATAGTCCCTTCTATCTTCATACCTATCCCTGTAGTGTCTCTCCTTATCCCTAGAGCGAGATGGGCTTCTCCTATGGTGTACACGATACCTTGGACTTCTACATCTAGATTCACGATACCTCTCTCTATCCCTCTCTCTTAGTTCTCTATCATAGCTTCTCTCATCTCTACGAGGTCTGTGCTTGGAAGTTAAAGGAATCTCTTTTGGTGGTGAACGACGGTAACGCTTTCTCTCCCGTTCCCTTGCTGAGATTCTTTCATTGCGGCAAAAAGTTTCAGCAAGGCTTACAGTTGATTCACCAATTTTGGGACTAGGCTGTTGATACCATACTTGATAGTTGACATCCTTGGGCACTGTGTCATAAGTAACTGGATCATATGTATAAGTAGGTGGTGGTTTGTAAGTATACTCTGTGGGGAGGGTGGGGAGGGCAGGGGGTGGAAAGGGTGGTGGGAGGCTGTGTATTATTGGAGGGGGGACGGTAAGAGGAAAATGGAGGAATGTGGTATTATCACCAGGAGGAACTGAAGGTGCGAACGGTGGGGCATGGTGGTATATCTGCGGCCCAACTATGACAGGCGGGGGAACCGACGGCAGAACTGATGGTGGAACCGGAGGAGGAATATCCAATCGCGGCGGAGGCACACTATAGTTCACAGGCGGCATCGACATTATTGAATTACTGACGGATTCTGGCGGGCGGGGGTACATATTAATTAAAAACATACGCATCCAATACTTGATTTAATATTCGCTAATGATTTTTCATATTGGAAACATTGTGAATTACGATAATAATAAAAAAACTAAATCAATAGATTCTAGATTTCACGATTATTCTTCACATTTATTATATATTCACATACATGTTTGTTTTCATGTAAACGTCACTACAAAGTGACACTGACAGATGTGCTGACAGACGAAATGTTTTTTTAGGAAGATGAGCACAGATTATATATGGATTTTGTTGTCAGGGTGATACCACAATATACATACTACTTTATATAGCTTACTACGGCTTGGTAGATAGATAAAAAAAAATTCTGACGTATTGGCTGAAACCTATTAAACTATGCACGGATACAAACACACAGGATAGAGAACAGTCATGGGAAGGGAGGGTATTGCTGTATTTTATGTTTAAATTTAATACGTTTTTTTGTGGTTGATGGTGTGATTCGAGGGGTTCCAATTCGGAAATTGTGATGTTAAAATACTACGAAGACTACTGTCTTCGTCGATAATCGGTTAATACTTTAACCGATTATCTTTCCTAAAGTTTGTATATTATATACCTATGAATAGCCAGCACCTGTAGGTACCTAAAATTATTATGCTCACACCGGCGCTGCTGCCGTTATAGACATACTGATGATTTATCAATATCCCATGGGGGATTTGTTTGTCTACTCCTGCTTGCTCAAAGATCATTCAATATTTTGAGGAATTGAAAGTAGTCACAAATTCACAACAATAACTTTAATAAACATACATTATTACCTACTTAATAAATTAAATCATGCAAAACATTGTTTATTTTAGCACTACCCAGACATTCATTTTCCTTATAAAGAACTCCAAATTGTCCCTCTGTGAGTGCTCTCAATTTCATATCTAACATGATTGTGAGCCCTTCCGAATTTGTTACTACTTTACAAGATGTTAGTGGTTTGGTATGTTGAAATCTAAATAAACAGTGTAAAACACTGTGGTTAGTCAATTCTTGTGGTTCTCCATTGATCCAATGGGGTTCTCCTGTGCAAATAATGTTATTCCATAAAGCTGGATGTTTTGTTCCTGCAACCTAAAATTTTTTTTTAAATAAGTTTACAATTTAATCTTGTACCATCATCATAACAGCAATCTTTTCATAATCCATACCACATAAATATTATTTGTATCAAGATCTTTCTTGAATATGAAATAGGCATCCTTCCAGTTAGCAAGGCAGCACCTCTGCCCAACAGTCCATTTGTGTAGACCATCATGTTCTCCCACCACCTGTCCAGTATCTATGTCTATAAACAACCCTTTTTTTGTCTGGATATACTAAAAAAAAACAACAAAAAATTATAGAGTAACCACAGAATCCTGTCAACCTGTCTCCAGAACAATGTAAAAAAATTGTAAAAGGAAATGGAAACTTTGCCAATTACTCACTTCCTCAATGAAGTCTTGAAATCTTCTTTTGCCTATGAAACAGATGCCAGTGCTATCTTTTTTGTTAGCAACATTCATAAGTCCTTCCTTTTTAGCTATTTGCCTGACTTCACTTTTCAACATATTTGCTATGGGGAACATACATCTTCTTAGGGAAAACTGCTTCACTTGAGATAGAAAAAAGGTTTGATCTTTATGTTTGTCTGTAGGTTGCAGTAATTTAACACCTGGAAGAAATAATTTAAGCCATACAATAAAGAAATATTTAATAACTTATGAGTTTTATCCAAAACAGAGGAATAAGTCCCAAACTCAGATTATTACATTATAATGGAAACTTACCTTCATTTTCATTATATTTCTCTAAGAAAGGTCCAAAAGAAGTATTTGCATAATGACCAGTGGCAATAGCATCAACTCCTAAATTATTCCTGCAATGTTCAAAGAAGCTATCAAATTTGATGTATCTATTGCACAATATATCAGGGTTTGGTGTCAAGCCGGCCTCATATTCCTTTAGCAACACTGTAAATACTTCATTCCAATATTCTTTTATGAAGTAAACTCTATGCAATGGAATATTTAGCTTACGGCACACAAATGTTGCATCTTCAAAGTCTCTTTCATCTGAACAAAATCCAGCTTCATAATTACTGTCCCAGTTCCTCATAAACACACCTTCTACTTGGTATCCTGAAATAGAAATAAAGTTAGTATAGTAGCACATGGTAACTGGTGATCTCTGCCTATGCCAATGGGATATAGACATGAGCGTATGTATGTATGGAAATAAATACCTAAAACTATTAAATAGATTTGATTAGATAGATATGAAAAAAAAACTAAGTATGGACAGTAAACTGACAGTCCATACTTAGTTTTTCCTATGCACTATTTAACGTAAGCCAAAGTGCTTTTAACTATGTATTACTATTTCATAATCTTACCAGCTTTTTTAAGGAGTAGTGCAGCAACTGCACTATCCACGCCTCCAGAAATACCTAAGCCAACTTTTCGAAACATCAGTTAGTTAAAAATAAATTTATACTTTAGTCAGGATTACACATTCTTATAAAGTTTTAAAAATTATTAATATTTAACCTCTCATGAATTTTAAATCACACAGCTGACATTAGTTGACTTGACATGTCAGTTGTTTGTCTGTGAGAGAGAGCTGAGATGTCAAGTATCAACATGTGAAGGGAATCCAATTGGGTTACTCCACATATTTATAAAAATTTACATTTTTGTTTTCTCAAAACCCACTTGACATTGGCGGAATAGCTGTACTCAAGCTTGCCGCCATTAAATAAATAAAAGAAAAAAGAAGGAAAAGCGAACAAAAGAAGAAAATAATAATAATAATTTCTTTTCTCATTGGGCTTCACCAGATGAAGTCAGACACAAAAGAATTGGAGTGAAAGGACAGTACGAAAAACCGAGTGACAAGAAAACCCTCGAGTTTTAGAATATTTTTCGCTGAAAATCCAACAAGAATGGCAGATTGTCTATGCCTTCGTTATAACTTTTAAAACTTGTTTAATCTGTGATGGTGATTTGACAAGATTGTTGTTGAATGTTTAGAGATACGTAAAGATTTCGAGTAGGTTATATTTGCGGTATTTTAAGTGTTCAATTTCGTTAAAATGTCGAATATTAATTTACAATGTCTGTTAGGAATCCAGTGTAATGATTTTGTTATGATAGCGGCTGATCAAAGCGTAAGCCATAGTATTATGGTCATGAAAGAGGGTGAGTTTGCATTTTTTCATATCCTATTTCTATGATAAATAAAGCTTTTTCAAACATCCCTCATTCGAATTACAGATGAGGAAAAGATCTACAAGATTTCTGACAAGTTGGTGATGGGTGTGATTGGAGACTCGGGGGATACAAATCAGTTTGCAGAGTATATTGCAAAGAATATACAGTTGTATAAAATGCGTAATGGCTATGAACTAGGTCCTACTGCTGCAGCCAACTTCACACGCCGAAATCTGGCTGAATCCTTGAGAAGCAATGTGAGTGACATCAAAATTTTGTTAATCTCAAAACAAATTATTATTATTGAACAGTTTAACTGCTTATTACACTGGTATGGTTAAAAAATATGTGTTGCATAAATTGATTTCAGTCACCATACTTTGTAAACCTACTACTGGGTGGTTATGACAAGGAGAATGGGCCAGAGCTGTACTTCATGGACTACTTGGCATCCAGTGTGAAGGTTCCATTTGCTGCACATGGCTATGGTGGTTTCCTCAGCTTGTCCATTATGGACCGTTATCACAAGAAAGGTACTACATTTTCCTTGGTTGATGAGCACATGATTAAGGAAATCAAAGACAAGTTTAGATATTACTTCATATCCACCTAAATATTATGTTTGACAATGCTCAGAAATGAAATAAATAATAATATCATAATGCATTTCCTAATGTTAAATATTATTTCACAGATGCCACTGAGGAAGAAGCATATGAAATCTTGAAGATGTGTGTGACTGAAGTGCATAAGCGTCTGTTTGTCAGCCTCCCCAACTTCCAAGTGTCTGTTGTAAACAGAGATGGCATCAAAGTACTACCTGTTATCAATTCTGCATCTTTGAAGTAATTTAAACAATAAAGTATAATTTCTGATATTTTGTGTATCTTTAACTTTTCTTTATATCTCCAGCTTTGAACAGCTAGAAATTATCTAAATCAAATAATAGCTGTTACTCAATGTTTCCAAATTTCACTATTGAGTACCTACCCCATTTTTAAATTGTTTTTCAATCTTTAGAAGGGATATAAATTGAAATAACCACTTCATGTATTTAGAATGTATGTATATTATAATTATTATAACTATTTAAATAATATGCTTATTGCTATTATTTTATCCTCCAGATTTGCCCCTATCAGGACTGGATGGTTGTGTATCCTGGTTATCATTCTGTGAATTATTTGCATTATCATCACCATTTTCACCCTCATTATCTGAAGTTGGTTCTGTAAAAGAAATAAATGGCAAATGCAAGTGATGCAAGCAGAAATAAATCTGTGGGCAGTTAATAAATGACAGCAATCTTAACAATTCAGAATAAATACTATTTATTATATTCCTTGTGTTGTCATACAAAATAGTCTATTCATAAACAATGAATAACAAGAGGAATGCAATACCTTTCTTTTCTACTGGTAAATCCTCTGTTCTGTTGGCTACTTGGAAGTGGTATTCCAGTTCATCAAAGTCAAACACTTGGTCTGTTGGTAACAGACACGGTAAATATGCTGGGAATGTTGGTTTGCAAGCTATCACTGGAAAATAAAATGATTTACAGTTACAATTCTGAGTTACACATAAATAAATCATCACAAACAGTGTAGGCGTAGGAAAAAAAATAGATGCCCACCAAGTTATTACAAATGAGTGTCATGACATAGGACTATAAATTCCATTGTCAAGTGGCATCTGAGTAGGAATTTTTTGACCAGAGATGCTGCGTCACTGGCACCAAATGTGTTAGGATACATATAAAAAAAAAATTACATGGATAAACTTGATTGTCTTCTGTATTGAACAAGTTGTGTGTTTCACTGGTTTTTGCTAAGAACTTTGTGAGAGCCCTCTCAATATCCCTCTTTTGGCTGGCGGCCTTCTCTCTTATTGCTTCATATTCTGTTACTGGTTGTTTATGGGTCTGCAAAAAAAATTAAGGGCACTTGAGAAACATCACAGAGTACCATTTTAGAGAGCAAAGATCATTTAGAAAGTTAATTAAGGCACTCATTTAAATTGAAAGCAATTTTTTTATCAGTGTTAGTGTGGATTTACCATTTCTTGTATGTATTGATAAATTTTCAAACAGAAAAGATGTTGACATTTTAATATACTATTAAAAAAAAAACTAGCGTTCTACCCCAACTTTGCATGAGTTTTAAGTAGCCTAAATCCATTGTTTGGATTAACTATCTCTATACCAAATTTCAGCCAAATTAGTTCAATGTACATACATACATATGCTCACGCCTGTATTCCCCGAAGGGGTAGGCAGAGGTGTTGTTATCACAACACCCACTTTTCATAAGTTTTCACTGTACATAAGTTTTTCTTGTCTTTTTTTTTTTTTTTTTTATTTAGGAGTAGATTATTCACCGGTGTCCTTATATAGGCATGAGGATCTGGCAGTGGAGGCAGGTGAAGGGGTATATGAGGTGCAGGCTTTGCTTTGGATCCTGCAGAGAGCATTGCTGGTGTACGCGGGGCTGCCACTTGCTGCGGTGGTTGGATGACATGCCTGTTGGGGCGGATTGCATACTGTTCAATGCCCTGCAAGCTAATTCCTGCAACATTCATAACGTTTTTGTAAAATTGCTAAGATAACATTTAATTTATTGTATTCCAATGTATTTCTTTTTGTTGTACTACAAATTGTTGCAATCAATACTTCATTCAACTGGAGCCTATTCTTTAAAGACTTTAATATTTCTGACAATTTGTCTTCATCAATTAAATATCTATGCACATGTATTTTACATAATAATTAAAACACAGAAAAACAAAATGTACAAATCATACCCATATTCATAAGAGCCATAGCAACATCAGCTAACGCTGGTTCCACTCGTCCAGACAACTCACAATAGCCTCGGGCTGAATTGCCAACTTCTGATAAGACTGCAAGGTAAAGGTGTTATTAAGACATTTAACAGACTGATAAGACAGCATGTAGACTTAGTCTGCATTGTGTTAGTGAAGTTGAATATTAGCAATACATGGTAACAGGTAGGTTTGGACTACCAGGTTATGATAGATTTTCTGAAGATAATTGGAACAGAATGGCATCTACTGAAGTCTACCTCATGCTCAGTAAGATAATAATGAAATAGGTACTAACAACACTGTAACACTTCAGTAAGTGTCTCCAATGACATTTTGTCCGCGGCATTGAATCCACTTTCCAGCAGTACTGTTGATACGGCTATATTTAAAATTCGTCGTCTGGCGTCGGGGAAATTTTCAACCTTTTCTGGATTCTCTGCCATAGCTACTTATTTTATTTGTTCTCTAACTTCTGCACAACACAATAAAATGTATCTACAAATTTGTTTTAATACTAGTAAAGTAAAGTAGGAGCGACGACTAAAATTCTTCTCTCCCCTAAACTTTCTTTAGTTTTACAAATTCATATTTATTTATCCACAATAGACATTACACATTTATTAAATGAAATTAGATGATGTGATTTTTGTTTGTTTGATTGATTGATGAGTTTTGAAACCATAACACAAAGATAAAGAATAAGCGAAATTAAATCTTTATCTATGTAGATACTATAGCTGTAGCAAACCGTATGTATTCGTTACTGAGTAACGGGTACTCTATCTAGTACCGAGTAACGAAACGTTACTCTCGAAAAGTTTTCGTTACTCGCATGTTTCGTATCATGATTACATACGCTGTTTCAATGACGTAATGTAACGCTGCGTTGATGTGTGTATAAAAGTATATACTTGTGAAAAAGTGTTTTCATAACTTTTGAACGACTACAATTTCATAAATGTTTATGTCGCACGTTGTTTTTTTTTTTTTTTTGTTTTGCTCCTTCAGCATAACATAGCATGTTATGAGGTATTAGGAGTAACGAGTAACGATGCGATAGTAACGAGTAACGATACGATAGTAACGAGTACTGAATGTGTAGTAACGAATACATACGGGTACATTTTTATTTCGTTACTTTTACACCTCTAGTACATACAAGATGGAATTGAGCATAAACAAAAAGAAAAATTCAGTAAGGACAGTTATGCCTGTAGTTATTAAGTGTAGTCACAAACTCACAGTGCTTCAGTGATTTTGTACATGAATATTTAGCAGAATTTTATAATAAATTACAGTTTCGTTCTAGATAGTTACTTTTCTCTTTGGTTGAAAGACGGCGAGTTTTCTATGTTTTGCTATTCTGCTCGTATGTCGTGCGCGAGGGGTTGACGTTGACTGATCATGAAGACGGAAAAAAATTGTATGACTGATGCTGATCACTGACACTGCCTGACTGAAGAAAAGAATTAAAGACATAGTACGTGTGCAAGCAAGCATAATTTTATCAGATTTTCGATAAATATTAAATATAGTTCTCAGTTTATTGACATCAGAATTATAATTCCTGGGACATTATGCACGATAGTGTATTTTGTTAAACAAGTTCCTTTAAAGAACAAGACGTGTACCATTGAAAAATTAACACTGCTGGTATGTATTTTGTGCCAATCGTCTTGTAATTATATTGGAGCTTTCACCACCAACCAATGTTCGGATGATCAAGATTTTTATGTTAGAATGTTGAATCAATAATATACGTAGAAAATCAAAGAAAAGAAAGCAATATTTTGTGTAGTAAAAATTATATGTCATATGAACTATGGTATAATAAAATTGCGTTTTACACATTATAGTCAGTATCTTATAATGATAACTATTAATTTGCATAATTTATTTAATTTCCAGTTTGGCAAGTGTTCCTGAAAACATTTAGCGAAAATGGTGAAATTGTATGCATTGGCTGTGCTGTACAAAGGTGTAAACAGTACCACTCTGTTGAAGGCTTCATATGACTTACAAAGTTTTAGTTTCTTTCAAAGATCTTCTGTACAGGAATTTATGGGTCTTGTGAGTAAAACTATAGTAGAGAGAACGCAACCAGCCACTAGACAGTCCGTCAAAGAGGGGGAGTACATGTTGCAAGTGTATGTGAGAGCTGACAACCTTGCAGGTGTTGTGATCTCCGACCACGAGTACCCCAATAGGGTTGCTCACACATTAATTTCCAAGATCCTTGATGACTTTACTGTCAAAGTGCCTGTCAATTTATGGGCTACAGGTAATGAATCATCCATAGATTTCACATATTTACCCCAGTATTTATCAAAATACCAGAATCCCAAGGAAGCAGATGCATTAGCAAGAACACAGAATGATTTAGATGAACTCAAGATCATTTTACATGACAATATAACAGCAGTGTTAGAGAGAGGTGAAAAGCTCGATGATATTGTGGAGAAATCTGAGAATCTTTCTATGACCAGCAAAGCATTTTATAAAACGGCACGCAAAACCAATAGCTGTTGTAATTTTTGAAGCATTCCATCCCTTGTATTTCTTGCGAGTATATTAGACTCAATAGATCATTTTGGTTCTTATTTATTGCTGATTTGAAGACATTATGAATTGTTATACACATTTTAGAAAACCACAAACCATTATTCATGTTTTATTCAATTTAGTTTAGTCAATACCCTCAGTATTTGAACCCTGTAACTGGAAAACATATTGCATGATTTAGGAACAATTAACAAGTTTAAGTAATATTAAACATTTGAAAAGTTAGTCCGTGAAGCAATAAATTATACAGCTTGGTGTCACTATAATAAATATGTCTTCAATATGTTATAAGATCAAGGCATGTTGATGTTATTTTTCACAAAGATTCTAGGAAATTATGTCAAACAAATTGAAAGCCCTTTATAAACAATAAGTTGTTTGTTATTATGTATCATATGGTCCTGTCACTAGTTATGAGTCCATACCTTGTATGGCATGAAGTGAATAAAAACTGGGCACTTATAACTTGTAACTTAACTGTTTATGGTGATTTGTTTGACTGTAACAACCAATTCATCACAAAGATACTGTTATATATTTAACTAGCTTTTACCAACAATTCCATAATTGCTGTGCTACCATTACATCACTATCTAAAAATCACACTAGTCTACCATTGCTATCACTACTGTTAATAGATGACAGTTGACAGAAGTGATAGTAGGTAACAGTAAAAGAAAGAGACATAATTGATAAAATAATGTATGTCTATATATGTGAACTACACACACCTAGATAAATTGAGTTTATTGTCAGTGAAATATGCTTCAATTACATTTATTTAAATATGGTTAGCCCTTGGCATGGTTAAGTTGGAAATGCATTTACATACATCATGCAATCCCTTGTATTTATCATTATTAGGTTGGTGTGTCGATATACTATAGAATAAAATGTAATGTTACCCTTGTGGCCTACATTTATAATTAGTTATAACTAGTATTGAGATTGAAACAGCAGTTAATAATTGGAGGAGGTTTTGCTATTGAATTTTAATTTCATTTATTAGACCTAACCCTTATGTTTTCTAATTATACCCATAATATCCATTAGGATAATTATAACATTTATTAAAGTATTGATTTATTTCCAAAATTAATTAGAACTAAATTGTTATCTGGTGTGTATAATATTATTTAATGAGTAGTATTAAGAGATTGTATGAAATTATTATGTGTGGCTAGAATATTTTTAATTAATTTTTGTATTGGTAATAATGGAGAATATTTAATGGATACTGTCATACAAAAACAATAATATTATATATTTGATACATTGGCTTGCATACATTAATACAACTAATTTGCAAACAGAAACTTAATTAATCTCTTTTACTCCAATATTATACCTATTGTATGCCATACTATATATAATTTATATATTATATTATTACAATTAATTTTGCAGTATATTATATCGTAGTATACGTAACATAATATAGGTGTTCCAATTTTATTTTCCATGTTATTAATATCTATGATTAATATAATGTTCCATACATTTAAAATGTCATGACTTATCTAGACGTGCCGCCAGTATAACATATTATAGTGTATTGGACCTTTATAGAGCAAATATACTAATGTGAACTTCTATAATGTGAATTTCTATACTGAGAAGATACATGCGATTAATATATACCCTCAGTAAATGGGTAACTAACTGAATAGGTAATGTAATAAATGTATAGATTGTGGTCAGTGTGATATTTCTGTCATTTAAATTAGTGTGGATTTGAAAAAGATGTATTAAATCTAAAGTACGCCCTTACAACTTGTTAGTCCATCAAGATAGAAACAGTAAAAGATATTCATGGGTACCATAATATGATTTATTCTAATTGCATTTTGTATTTCTGTAGTATATATGATCCAATTTTGATTAGATTGAATGTAGCTTTTTAAAACTGCTAAGGATTAATGCAGCGTTTGTGAGCTTGAGCTGTATTTTCATGATGAAGTATGATAGAGAGTATTGAAATTAGCAATAATTTTCAATAAGGTAAAAATAACATGTGGGTTAGATTATACCTTTATTAAGGTAAATATATTTTTATCGTGTGAAGGTAAGTACTTCGAATTGTTGTTAGTACCTGTGCGTTGAAGCCTATTATTGGCATACTTATACACGTGCCAATAATTAACCGTTTTATGTAATGTGGCCGTTATCATGTCCCCTCGCTCGCACAATACCGCTGTCTACACTCATACACAATACATTGCATACAAAGCAAAAAAGAAACAGTTTGTGGTAGCTATATTTAACTGTTTCGGAAACCAATTTGGTATTTTTAATTAATTGAAGATTGTTTAATTTTAACAAAATTAATAAGACTTTGTATTTAGTAAGTATCTAACGTTGATCAATAGTCAGAAGGATATGTAGCTACATAAGTTCAAAAGTTATGGCTTTTATGATTAACTATTTCATAATATCTTTACTTTCTATAAACACAATAGAAACAGTTCTAGGCGTCACCAATGTAAAGGTTATTTATTGGCGCGGTTATACCTAGATATCTATGTCTATAATATTCAAGTTTCGACGTTATTTATAGGATATTATCGCTTGATTGGTGACGTATAAGTCAATAAATAATCGATATTTACTGTTGACTACCGGTTTTCATTGTTTTCCTCATCGCCCTTCATACCTCACCCGTCCACCATTCCCCGTCTTTCTCTATATGATAAGTATTTTCCAAAACAAACACCATAAACTACATACACCTTGTAAGCAGTGTCTTAAAATTGCCAACCTAACATCTTTATAACCTTTACAAATTTTCTGCGCGCCTAGTACATTTAAGCGGAGTGTCATAATATCGCAAACCTAACTTTGCTGTAAGTGTGACCTCCAATTTTCTGCGCACCTAGTACTTTTAACGCGTTCACTGCTAACGACGCGCCTGCGCGTTTATCCGAACTTTCCTATATGCTAACGACGCTTATGGGAGTCCATACAAATTTCTGTGCCTTTGTGTGATAAAACCGACTCTGCGCGGCTATTGTTTAAATAAGACCAAATTGTAAGGGCCCTTACCCACCTTGCTATATAGAACAGATACGGAATTTGTCGGAAGAGTGTCTTTATATCGCATACCTAACTTTGCAGTAAGCGTAACCTCCTCCAATTTTCTGCGCGCCTAGTACTTAACTGTGCAATGAGCATAACCTCCTCCAATTTTCGCCTAGTAGTACTTTTAAGCAGTGTCAATCGCAAACCTAACTTTGCTGTAAGTGTAACCTTCAATGTTCTGCGCGCGTGGTACTTTTAAGCAGAGTGTTATATAAATGCAAGCCTGAGATTACTACATATTAGCCATTTAATTTTAGATGTGTGTTGTCTCGAAACCTTTCATTTAGGGAAGCAATGAACCGCAAGGCGATATTTTCCGGTCATAGGCACCGGCTGCCTCTTTCAGTCATAGACACACATCTTCAAGACTTCACTCAGGAAATAAGGATTATTCTTGGTTGAAATTCTGCTTACACATAGAAATAAAACCACAGTTGAAATAAAAATACATATATTAATTACATCAATATTAAATTACAGCCAACGTAACTATGTAGGTTACAATAATAAAAATATACCTATATAATTTTCATTGAAACAAAATAAATAATAAAAACAAGGTATTTTTTTTTCTTATTAGTAGATAAACCTAATTCTAAAAATCATTGACTATAAGAAGGTTGCAGCTCCGAAATACCAGGTAACATTCTTTAAACAAACCGCCTACAAGCAAGGGATCTCACTTATAGATATAGTATTATTATGGAATTTACTCATTAATTCTATCATTAATTAACCATGAGTAATTATACCAATGGAGACAGGCCATTTAATTAAATATGCAATTAATTCTGCTTTATATGTAGAACACATATTTTATCAAATTTGTACCCGAAATGAGTTGCGAAATACATATATAACCACTCAATGCATGCAATTAAGATAAAAGTTGCTCTCAGCTGACCGTTACTATGTCGAAGTTATTTGAAAATGTATCTTCTTACCTAGATACTAGGTATGAATATTGCATGTTACGGTTTCAGGGTCCATGACCAGTCTCCATAGTAATCCGTATATAACCTAAATAGAAGGAGATTGGTAATATATCATTACTAAACATTTTCCAGCTAAATTTTTGGCATTAAGCAATGAAATATATAAAAAGAAATAGTAAGAAAAACAAGCTTTGGAATAGACATCCAGTGAGATGGATGGGTCAGTACGGGTTGTGAAAGTTAACTAGAAATTAAATAGAAAGGGGAGATTCACATATTTATAGTGGTATGTAGGTAATACCAATGATATCAAAAAGCTGACTGCTCATCATTCTACTTTCACCGACCAATTTGTCTCCTCGTGTAGGTACTTCTGAGACTGATAGGGTCGGAGGCATTTCGTCATAATGTAGATAGGTAATGGGTGTAGTTTGGTAAAGTTACGTGTTAGAGTGTTAGAAGCTAACTAGTACCTAGCGAGGTTTAGTTCGGTTTTAGGTATCCCGTCGTAATTAAAAAAGAGACACACCGTCCGTCTCTTTTTGGTTGTAATGGTCAAACTACACAAATAATTTCACATACCTAATACCTACATTTAATTTAATTATCTATGACGAAACGCTAATGACTCTATTGAAACCGGGATTGAGGTACCTTTATTTATACAAACAAACACGCTGTCCATAAGCTATGCTCGCAAAAATATTTAAAAGAATGATGTTCAGTAGCTTTTTACGAGTTTTATGAAAATAATCTCACTGGAAAGATAACAAGTAAAGTTAACTAACAAAATATGTATTCATATACAACGAAATGTAACATTTGAACTGATTTAAAGAGATACATTGTAAGTAATCATAGTGAAGGCGAGTGATCAATAGACAAGTCGCGAACGTATAAATGCCCTTTACAATCATCCACGCGGGAATTATAACGTTAAATATATATCTTGTTTTCATTCCACGCTACTTAATATTAAAGGTTTCTAATGATAAAGAGATTTCACTATTAAACTCGTACAATATATCTCTTCGCATTCAACACTCAAGTGTTGTGTTTACATCTATGCACTAATTTTACATTTAAAATATGTTACAATGTTCCCATTTGTTAAAAATTTCAGCCGTGGTCATGTAATTTAAGTAAATGTTATTTATCTATCTTGAATTTTGACGAACGAAAACGACTCCAAAAAACAAAATAGCTCCATTTTCAAAATCAGTCTTCCAGAAGATTACTGGCGACCCTTGGAATATCGACTGCCCATTCGGGGAGGCCGAAATGCAATATAAATCAATTCCATCGAAGGCAGGGCGAAACTTTATTATCATCATTTTATAGTATACTCAATATTATCAAATATCTACTACAGTACAGCTGATATAACGCGCTCTACAGTATGGAATCATAATGCACCTATAGCTTGCACGCAGGGGCTACTCTTCTACCGGACCTACTCGATGCAACCTTACATCTCGTATCGTTACAGTGTGATAAAACATACATAGTTTGTGATGATCGAATACCTTAAAATAATAGGGGTTCTTCGAAAGAACCATGGTGGTTACAAATGTACGAAACCTTCATAATACACATTGTTTACGTTTTTGTATAGTGTCCCAGTCACACGGTGTTGCTCTATAGCGAGGCACGCACACCACGTAAACACTCGTCCCATTCGGGCACTCTTGCGCAGCGAGCGCTCTTAAATAATAATAAGAATAATTTAATAAAGACTCTACTTCGACAACAATGCAACAGAAAATAATTGTAATCGTTATAAATGCCTATTTTCTTCACACAGATACCAACGCCAAAAAAACATAATGTCTCAAGACACATGATTATGTGTTATTGAATCACGCACGCACACTACCGCAGCGAGAATAAGTAGACAACTTATCCCCAAGCTAAGGATATTTATGTTGCTGTATATATAATTCACATTTATCAAACACGATTCGCTTACCACTACTTACACTTACATTTTTTAAAAGGCATCATTGATAGGTATAATTACCATATAAATAAATAGAATTTAGCAAATCACTGTAAAACTTCATAAGTATGAAGTATCTACGACGAATCACGACACGAGCAACATAAGTAACCTCCAGCTTTTCTAACACAACGAATACGTAATACGTAATTAGTTTATAATCCCGCAGCACCGGGTATGGTTCTTTGTACTAATTTAAGGGTTTGGGAAGTGACACTACGAAAGAAATTGTCAAGTCTCATACGAGCACAGTTACACATTGCAAACGTCGGGGATGTTCAGCATCGCCGGCACATAAAATTGTAACTTTGGTGTCCACTCCTTCCACTGGTGACCTGCAGATCGTCAGATCTCGCGAACGTATTCCTCCTCAGTGCCCAGTGTGTTCATTTGTTGGGCACGTGTATCTTCTTGGACCTGAAGTCGTATATCTTTCGGCAGAAGAGCACAAGCTCCGGCGACACGGAGAGCGGTATCTTGGAGTCGTTGGGCGCGAAGGCAGCGTTCACCTCGGTAGCCGGCATGGGCGGGACTATTGACGGCGGGACCCTGATGCCCTCCTCAGATGCTTTTAGACGTTTTCTGTACCTGGAAATAGGAAAGGTAATTGTGTTAATACCGAAGCGAATACATATATGTACTACAAAATAATTAATAAAAGAAAGGCTGATATAAATATGCAGAGTTATTGGTGAATTGACGGCAATCTTCTACGGACACGTAGAGTACAGGAGCTAGGCATTTGCAACTTAATTATCCCTTACAAACCCTAGACAAATCCCACTAATATTATTAATGTAAACGTTTGTGAGCATGGATGTACGGATAGTTTTTATTCCCTAAACAAATAAACCTTTCTCCGAAAACGAATCTTCGCAAACGACCGAAAATAAAACGTTTGTATACGTATCGCTTTGTTTTATCAAACTCAAATTTTCGTTCGTTAAGTTATTGAACTAAAGTAGGTTTAGAATATATAAAGAATTTTCTACCAGACCAGTTTGGGGGTAATTTTAGAACGAGTATGAACCATGGTAGGAACTTTCGGCCGAAGCTTCGATGTCCGAAGCGAGTATGCCCCCAGTTCGAAGAGATGACTTGATGAAAAAACCGGCCGCACCTGTTAATATTATATAGAACCACAGACCATGAGAGAATGATAGAAGATTATATTATGATACCCACCGGCAGTACTCGTTGAAGGTGAGCACGTAGCACTTGTCCTCGATGCAGGCGACGGAGTTGGCTTCCCGGTGTCTGGAGGCGAACACCTCGTCGGGCGCGTCGGCGGGCTCGCGGCCGCGCTCCGTGTGCTCGGGCCGGTAGTACCACACCAGCGAGAACATCATCTCACCTGCACATGTAGATGTAACAATTCAACTAAACCACTCTATATAACACAACCTAGCCGCAGCTTCGCCTGCGTGCCAGTAATATTTCACATACAAACTTTCAACTTCCATTTAGCCTCCTTAAGTGTGGAATTTCATGTAGGTATGTCTGTAAAAGGTATATTTGGATTTTGGACACTTTGTTGCGGATTCTAGTGTCTCGTATAAGCACGTAACCACTATGCCTATTTTATTATATTATCATGTATTATAATAATATCATTATGAATGCTTTTAACAAAACGCCTCTTCAAACGCATGGCCTATTTTTAAGTATTTTAGTGTTTATTCGGTAGGTCTGAAAAAGGATATAAAATATTTTTATATCTCTCAGTACACACTCCCCACCCCAAAATGTATAATATATTATTATTATTATTATTATTATTAGCCTGTCGTGTCCCACTGCTGGGCAATAATATAACAAAATAAAATTTCCCTTCACAGCTATAACAGTAATTATAATTAATAAATGTTAATTTTTTGTTGGAAACCTGCTCCAACTCAGCGTAGTGCTTGCCAATCTTACCATAAGGCTATAGTATAGTACTGACCATCATCAGGGTTCTCCCAGAGGCTGGCGACCCTGGCGACGAAGGACTGCTGCGCGCGCCCCTGCGAGGGCCGCAGCATGACGCAGTCGCCGCGCACCACGCGGTCGCCGCCTCGGTGCCTCATGCGCGAACAACATTTCACCATGCGGTCCATGCGCGCATCGTTCTGAATACACCAATTACAATTTAAAATCATATTTAAACTATACCTTACTTGCATTTACAATTTAAGGAAGACGGCGCATGACCTTTTTAAAAAATTACAGTTGCGCTAATGATTCTTTTCGAGAGAGAAATACATTTTTTCAAGTTTTTCCTCCACCAAATTACCTTTTTAAAATTAAAGAATGATGGAAGTCACGTCTCAACCTTCGGTGTTCTCGGACATACGGAAAACTATTTTACATGAGTAAGTTTTCTTCATATCTATCAAGTAGCAGATACTTTTTTGTGGTGTTTTAAGACTTAGCAACTCAGCTACGTGCGTGCTTGGCATCTTTAATTATTCTATGCTTCATATACAATCAACTTCAAGGGCTTGTAATAAATGGAATAAACTAGCTGTGCCTTACGGTTTTACCGTAGGATTAACAACTACACATGTTTGGTGATCATTGCCTAAATTACTTTACTTTTACAAAATTGCCTAAATTACTCCCATTGAAATCGGTCCAGCAGTTTCAGACATTAGCCGGAACAAACAGACTGAAAAATGTTCACGTTCATTTGGAATTAAAAACAGACACTTAAATTTTATGAATGTGGATAGATATTATAATGTTAGAGTACTTACATTGGAGTAGACTTTAGCGATGTAGTGTTCCCCGTCCCAGCTCCAGCCGTTGCTCCAGCGCGGCGCGGGCGCGGGCGGCGCGGCGGGCGCGGTCCGCCGCCGCCGGCCCGCGCGCCGCCGCCCGCGCATGCCCGCGCCCGACCACACGCGCTGCCCGCACCCGGCTGGACCGCACGCTTCTTCCACCACCAACGATGACTCGTCTGCCTTCACTGCCGGACGCTTCGATACTAACAGCTTTACCACCTATGACACAAATTATAATATTAACAAAAACGATATTCATGCGTTACCTATGGTGAAGCTTTGGAATGATAATACTGTCAAGTGTAACTTACTGTGTCCAGTAATTTAGGAGGAGTCTTATGGACCCTTTCTTTGAACAGAGCACCTGAATCACTTTGATTGTAATACCGAATATAATTGCATTAGTTTAATTTTAATGTATACGATTTCAGTTTGCAATTGGTATGTCCGTTATAATTAACTATTAGCAAATAATTAATCAAATAAGGGATTGGTTATTCGTATTTTGCCTACCTTCTCAACACTTTTGCCGTTCGTTCCTGCGTTCGTCAGTTTGCACCGTTTTGCGGGCTTTACAATCTTGTTCGTGTCGTCAGGTATATTTGATAGGTTGATCACCTCGATATCGGTAGTTCCAGATGACTCTTGGGACTCCTTCCTTGGCACATCTCCATCTTGTTTAGTTTCTGCTTTGGCTTTAGATGGTTTCCGAGTCTTCTTTTTTGGAGGCATCTCATTGGCTTTGGGATAATCCACCTTGTCCTTACATTTATCCTTAGGAGACTCATATTTCTCCGTAATAATTTCATTCTTATCTTTTACTGTGTCGCATTTGGCTTTTGTGGCTTCCATCGATTTTGAGATCCCTTTGTCTAATAAACTGTTAACACTTCTTCTATCGCTTCTGATATCACATTTCGCCGCTTTCCGTTCTTCTTTGATTCCTGTCTTTAATACTGATTTTAGGTTGTGGGTCACTTTTGAGTCTACCTTTTCAACTTTGCACGCGTTTTTATAAGCCAGTTTTTTGCCTATTAGTTGGCTGACTGCTGCAATTGTGTTGGGTCGAACACTATTAGTGGTGCCAGAACCATCCACAATATTGTTGTTGATGTTTAGTGTCTTTTTGACGCAGTTTTGTGCGATATTTTCATTTGGAGGTAGAAATAGTTCTGCAGGATTTAGCTCTTTTTCTGATGAGTATCCTTTGGAGTCGGCTCTATCGATGCTATTCTTTCTAATTAAATTATCTAGAAGAAGCGCACTCTTGGTTTTTTGCTTGGGGATCAGCGTCTCCTCCACCAAAGCGGCCACATTTTTAAGTCTTGGATCTTCATCATCAGCAGCGTCAATAAGTAATTTCTTGGGTTGGGGCCCGCCCACTGCGTTCTCCATTTTTCGCTTCGTGGACTTCTTTTCAGTCGATGGTGTTTTTGGTGTCCTCTTGGCTTGCGACTGTTTTCTCTTGGATTCCTTGGTCACGGTCTCCGTTCGTGGAATGTCAATTTGATCACTTGAAACTTTCCTGCGTTTTTGCAGTTTCACATGCTCCCCGATCCCGTTCGTTTTGCACCCGTCTTCTAGCTGGGTGTGATTCATGTCTATCTCTAATTTTGGTCTCGAATATCTCCGTTTGACGGCTTTATTTGTATCCGGGACGATCGCAGCTTCAGACATAGTTGTACTATTATGTTCCCTGAGCGCCATAGCATCAGGTTTTCTGGAGGAGGCGTACGTAGGACCTTCGTTTTCTTTCTTAACATCTACTAGGGGAGTTGTTCTTTCATCCGAAGAAGAAAGATCAATGGGAGCGCTAAGGGGAGGGGAGATGGCCATGACGTCGTCGTCGGCGTCGCTGTGGTGTGCTAGCAATGGCTGGGGCACTGAGAGGAGGAGGCCCGTGTCGTCACCCGCCAGGGACCGCCGTGCCATGGCCTTGCCGAGTCTCGCGCGGCGAGGCGCCACGGGCGGCGGTTGGGGCGCGCATACGCCGGCCGAGCCCCGCGCCGGCGACGGCGGGCCCAAGGGCAACGCGGACTCTGAGAGGTCACTCCCTCGACGGTGATTGTCGCGCACATCGTACAGCTCCCGTTTGGGCGATGCGCCGCCGATTGTTGGGATCGGACACATTTGGTGTGGAGCATCTGCGGCTGCTGGCGGTTCGGACTCTAATGGTGGATCCTGGAAACATTCAAACATTTAGTAATCGTGCCGCATTCGTATGTGAAACATTTAAAAAAATATATAACCAGGAAATCGGCGATGACTCGTGCGCGATCAGATAGGAGTCAAAGTAAAAACCATGAGCTGAGAATCTGTATTTATTCAGTGGGACTGCACTTATACAAGTGATTATAATATATAGTGGATGTAAGCGAGGTGGTTTAACTTGAGGCTGTGTTCACCTTGCCACTGCCGTGCGTGTCAGCGACGGCGTCGAGCACGCTCGCCCGCACCTTCGGTCTGAAAGAGCCCCCGGGCGGCGCTAAGCCGGATGGTACGTCTGGGCCGCCACCGGCTGGGGCTTTACCAGTAGCGGGCCCAATATGGACGTTTTTTGGACACGGGTTCAATGTGCATGAGCATCCGCGGTATTCTAGAACAAACAAATCCGTTAGTTTACCTTTATATTCCAAATTATAGCACTGTAGCAAGTGAGCCCAAAAACAGGTTAATGTAAAAGAAAAACAAATGACAAAATTATAATACAATCAACATAGGAATGAAAACTAAACCATAAATAAAATACAAATTACAGCTAATACTACCAACAAATCTCATTGTACTATTTAACAAATAAAACAAAACATGGAATGCGTAAAGCACTTTCAGAATTTTGTAAAGAGATTTGAGTTAGGTATACTTAGATATGAATGTCAGTTGGAAGTTAGTTTGCTTAATTGTACAGTATATTGGTTCAAGACGAGTAGGTATGGTGATCCTCACTAATAATAATAACTTCGAAAGTTTGTTCATTCGTTTGTCTTTATTCCACGCTGCAACGGATCGCAATTATTTGCACAAAAATAGGTGGGAATTTTATCAAAATATTAGTCACAGATGGCGCCACATGTACTTACCTATGCCAAGCGTAGTATATTTTTGGTACATAGATCCAAGATTACTGACCTACGTAAGGTATCCTTGGTGGCGAATGATTGTAACACGGCGGGGTGCCGTAATATGGTGGAGGATACGGCTCACCGCCCACGCCTACCATCTGAAATACGATAATCACTGTATAAGATAACATAAACTTTATTTTATGAGAAATTGCGAGAGAAACTGTAATTCCAAACAATTTCCAAATAAACCATAGTGATCGTACTAAGCAATTAAAGTTTCCAGTATTTCTAGAAGACAATACAGATATAACCGTTGTCCTAGCTAATGCAATTTGAAATATAAAATAATTAAGTACGTTGAACATTTTAAGAAGTTGGTACAACTCCAATAAAACGGCTAACAACAGTAAATATTCATTTTGCGGTTCATGCCTCGACCGGAAAAAACAAAATCACAGTCAATTCGAAGTAGATAAAACGCACGAGATAAAATTGTGCTGCGAATAAAATGAGTTAACTATTTTACCGGTGCGTCTGGTTGCGGCGGCGGCATGTGGTAGGGGCCCGGCTGCCGGTAGTAGCGGCCATAGCAGAGGTCCGGGTAGTATGGTGGGCCGTACTGTTGCAGTACCTGCGGACAACAAATTTGATCCATCATGACGAACAGACTGTCGAATCAACCATAATAAAACTTAATTTTTGAGAACAATAGACGTCAGAGGAGTCCTCTTATTTTGCAGTCTTATCCTGTAACATCTACTAATTGGATTGAACATGGAAATAGACAGTAATATCTTAATAATTCGCCAAACATCTAATGTGCATATCTACCTACCAGTTCTAGTATTAAAGGAAACCATATTTTATATTTTGTAAGCAGGACTTGTATCTCGGAGTTGGCAGAATTGCAATTCTAATCGGTCGAGAAATATGAAAGTTTTAAGTATATTCTTTGAATTACTATTACTTACATGTTTAACGTGAAAATGTAATCACATAAATTGAATATAACGCATTGAATAGAGCCATTATAGTATTTTGAGATCCATCCTACCAAAGGTAGCGGTCTCTGGTACTGGAGAAAACATTTCTGTACTTACATATACTTAGTACTCCCCACATTTCTCCAGTTATACATAGCCTCATTTTATAGAGGGCGAACCACTTGCCCTTGACCGGGGACTAATCTAGACTTCGGGAGATTACAGATGGAAGACCAACGGACCTGTTTTTTTCTATTCCGTGGGAAAACCCAGGATTGAACTCAAGGCCTCGTGTTCCACAGTTGCGCTTGCGACCACTAGATCAACGAGACAGGAAAATACTATAGAATATCAAATTGATTTGTAAACACTAACTGGTGGGTGTGGGGCGTGGTAGTGCGGCGGCGGGTGGTACCGAGCGAGCGCGCGCTCTGCGTCCGCACCGCTCTCTTTGATCAGCGGCCCGGCCGGCTGGTAGAAACCTGGAACAATCACACATTTGAAGTATTATAATCCGCTATCTGGTACCAATAGTAAAAGCTTTGCATAGTTTGGGACTAGATGTTTGATCTAAACATTATCTAATATATAAAATTCCCATGTCACAATGTTAGTTACCATACTCCCGAAACGGCTGGACCGATTTGTATGAAATTTTGTGTGCAGATCAGGTCTGAGAATCGGCCAACATCTATTTTTCATACCCCTAAATGATAAGGGTGACCACCCCAAAAAATATATGGCAATACAACGTTTGCCGAGCACAGCTAGTTTATTTATAATTATTTATTTGGTCGAAGCAGCGCCTCAAAAAACGGCCTCAGCAACTTTCAACCAAATCGTAAAATTAATTGCCAACGGTAAAACGTATGGCGTGAAAGCAACAGCGACATTTCAGCAATCGCAACAGAATCAATTGTATTTACGATACGTAAAACGTTAAAAGGGTTTCGAAGGTCAGATGGCATTCACTTCGTATGAAAATCTGGTGATTAGCTGCATCGTGTTGAATCTAGTGTGTCGACACTGGTATCCCATGCAGGTCGCTGCATGGGATACCAGGGAGATGATGATGGCGATAACGTACCAAGTCGGTAGTGAAATCATTATGAAAGCACAATGATACGACACTAGTTATCTCTTCTGGAAAAAGTTAAAGAGACCGAAGGGAAGACAACTCAATCTCAGCTAGATTATAATAGGTATCTAGTTGATACAGTAGGTCTATATCCCCCTGTCTGCAATAGTCCCGGATATAACATCTTACATAATTAAGTATTATTCATACAAAAATACAAAGGAAACTTTGTTTGTGTAGTTGGTAATTCAAGAAAATATACATTATTTTAGTTTAATTCGATCTGTTTGAGCTGTGACCACGTCCCGCGGATGTGGTCGGCTGCTATGCAACACGGAATGATAGAAATATCTTTTTATCTTTATTTGCGTACGAAATTTATTTTGTTTTAAATTTCATTATGTTTCCTACTTCATACGTACGCCTACCAAATATTGTTTTAGTAGGTTTTAGTAAACGTCTCTGCTCGCAGATCTGCATGAAACTTTCGTTAGCTTTAGAAACTACTCTGATATTTTTAATTAAGTGCTAGATTAAATAACTCCTTATTGTTATATTATATTAAATGTCCCAATCCATACAAGTGTTAGATTGTAATTCAAATGAAACAGCTTATACAACGGCATAATTCAATTAAATCCATAACGAAACTATAAACGGTACTAAGATAATACTTTTTGAACTTTTTCTGTCTGTCCGTTTTTTCCGGTTACTTAATCTCTGAAACGACTAGACCGATTTTGACGGGCCTTGCACTGGCAGATAGTTGATTTATAAAAATGCACTAATGCTACTTTTATTTATTCTTTAAATTAGAGTTCTGCGAAATTAATCCACCCATGACATTAAATGAAAACGCGGGCATTACTAATAAACAAATATATTTGAGTAATGGCTAGGTATATACTAATGGCGATTTTTATTCGAGCCCTAACTTCTATTAATATATAATTTTGCGGCTATGGCCACTTCCGGTAGCGCAAACATGTGGTCAGTAAAAAAATTCCCATATGATTTACCAGTCCAAAAATACTTGTTTTTGATGTGCTCCACTTTATAAGTTTTTAGTACTGAAATATTGCGTAAATACAAATTTCGGACTGAGCGTATAGTGTAGGTATTAATAATAAAAGTACCGTTCCTAATGGTCAATGTTTTATAGATATGTGTAGTTCGGGTGCCGTCCGCGTGGCGCTACTGTGACGATATACCGTTATGTGCCGAGGCTAATAAAATTGCTAACTATATTTATGTGAACACGCGCTGTTTTAGAAATTGAAAGGAGAAGCAGCATTATAATAATTCACACGATTTATGTTTGCAAGTAGGTGTATATTTTGTTGCGCAAATTGACGTTTCCTGCTTCTTCCAAATAACATTTTGTAAAATCGCTACAGTAAAGAATAACTTTTGTTGAATACTTTCTTATTTCCGAACAATGCAATTCTCTCAGTTTTTTTATTATTATATATAATTATTAATATTTATTTTATGTATAAAAACAATATACCTACCGTATAATATTGGAAATGAAGTAAACTATTGTAAAATTGATGTAGTGTACACTTTACAGTGATATGATCCTTTGGTACATATGTGTTGAAAAAACTATGTAATAACTGTATTTATTTATGAACTATTAACAAATATTAAACTTTACAAACAAATTTCCTTTGGAATCGTAACTTTACAACAATATTATCATTTTAACCACATAAATGCATACCCGGACATTAAATCACAAGTTCGTAAATAATAGTAGTGGAGTATCTCGGGATTTCCCATGATTAGGTGAAACGACATTGCGTCATCGATACGATCCCGTTTTGGCGGCGATTTACCGCCTCGCTCCGGGTAAAGCTCGGCCAAATTGAGTTATGTACTAGAAAATACACGTGAACATTATTTATTGTTATAACATTCTGTCCGGAAGCTACTTCCTTAAAGAATGATAAAGAATAGTCCGTGAAAAGTTTAGATTTTTACGGGCGATGTATGCAGTTTATCTAGACCTAGTTCAGGCACTGGCATACCATCATCGGTTTAAGGAGCGCGTATTACTAACTTGTGAGCGTTTAATTTTTGTACCGTAAAATTAAACGTTAAAGCTAAGATGTTCTTAATACGCGCTGCTTAACAGAACTAGGTGGCGGTAATTGAAATGATATGAATAAATTACCATGTTCAATTAAATATAAATTACACACTTTACCTGCGAGCGTTTAACTAGAATAAACATGAGGGAAATACTAATAAAATAATATGATGTGTGATCTTAACAAGCGATTATAAAACATCCACCAGACGTCCATTAATTCATTCAGATCACAATCACGTTCCTAATAAGACATGGAGTAAAAACAAATAAGAGAGAGACGCATATATCGACTGTCGAAGGAGAGATAAGGATATATATTGCAGGATGTAGGGCAGGTGCGTTCGAAATAAAATGCAGATATAATTAACGTAGAAAATACGAGCAATATAACATCTGAGAAACAATTTTCATTCGTTACTTCTCAGGTTCATGCATTGCGATATTCTCTCAGAATAAATAATATAAACCTTCTACGTAATCGCAAGGAATCAATAGTAATAGAAGATTTGGAATTATTGTAATTATATACCTATGTACCTAAGCTTTTGAATAAAACATTAACTTCTCCCTTCCCGTTTACATATTAAGCTGGGTTCTATTTTAAATAGGACGTATGCTTTTATTATACTACTAAGGCGACAAACAACTGTAGGTACAGCCCGTCTGTAGGTCTAGACAAAGTCACATTTTCTCGCGCTTGTACTAATACAAACGATGCAAATGTATGGAAATTACTAAATCAGTCATGTGACATTCGTCATTCCCATACATTTTGTATCGTTTCTTCTAGCGAAGAGTGCGAATGATTTTACTTTGGCTGCAGCAACCTACGGATGCTTGTAGCACCAATGTCACTTGCGCGTAAAGAATGAAATCACTGTGCTAACATAATGACAATTGACAACTGCTGGCACAGCGATTCCACTCCTACCCCTACCCTCCATAGGGCACTAGCGACCCGCAGGAACACAATACCTACTTCGCAATCGAACGGGATATCTAGTCAATTTTTTCCTTTTCAAAACTTTTCATCGATCTACTTTCCGTTGCTAATTCACTTTGAGAAACAATTTTAAGGATCTAAGAAGACAGATATATTATTCGATGCTGATTTAATACAAGCTCTAGGCAACAAGAAAAGGTAAAAAAGTCTCAATTTACGTTGCACGGCCTAAAAGAAGCCGGTGGTTTGCCTTGACTGCCTTGAGCCAGCTTCGGACAGCTGCGATCCATAAGGGGCTCTATTTCTGAAACTACTTTTTGTATTTATTTATCTACCGGTTTCATTGTAGTATTACAGGGCGCGAGGCAGAGGAATGGTATTGGTTTTTTTTTTAATTCACAGAGGAGTATTCAAGTTCTATTATAAACAGCGCCGCGAATGCTGAGCAGATTGCACGCGACTTCAATTTATCTTTAAAAGTTTTAACGACTTGAAGATTGGGATTGGTAAAGTGATATGCTTATTGTTTTGTAACTATGTTAAGTTCAAGTATTGACTAAGTAAGTATGATATCAATAATGATTATAACATTGTAAGTATGTCTTTCTCTCAGGTGCTTTAACCTCAAAGAAGGTAGTTTGAAAAAATGTATTCCTGTTTATTTTTAACTAGCTGGCCCCGCGGATTCCCCGCGTATACTTAATTTCAAGGGTGTACCGAGGACTCATAACGTTTTTTTAAATAACAATAGCCGATGTATCTCCTTGTATTATTAGCTATGTGCCAGTGAGAGTCCTGTTAAAATCGGTTCAGCTATTTCACAGATTAGCCAAAACAAACAGACAGACAAACAGAGAAAAATACTTTTTTTAATGTATTCATATTAAAAAAAACTGTTTTTTGCAAACTTTAATATGCACTTAGTGAAAACCTTGCCAATTTTTAATGATTGGAGAGGCATTTTAAGAAGACATGTAAAGTGAAAACATGTAAATTTGAAATTACAAACAGACACTTCATTTTTATTTATCTGCATAGTATATTTATATAGTAGTATTTGCATTAAAGTTGCTATACGTGAATATATGTTTATGGTTCATACACACGCACGTAATAATGTTGAATATAATGTTTTAATCTGTCAATGTGAAACTACCTGATTAAATTAGATCTTCCTAATGAAACCAAATGGGTTATTTAATAGTCAATAATGTACTTAATTATGCTTTTAATCTACAGTGGAGCAAGATTACTATTCAAATTTCTTAATTGTGAATAAATATTTAACATCGTAATCTAATGCTCACCTTCGAGATATAAAATCAACTAGCCCTTAGCAACTAGACTTATATAGACCACACAATAAATAATATAACCTTTCAACTACAAAAAAAGTATTATTTATACTGTATTTTTGTGGATTTCGAAATATCTATTTACAACCATTTAAAATTAATGCCTTTGAAAAACATAGGACAAAGATATGATAATATTAATGAAATATTCAAAAAATATATCGAATCTTTGAATTGAAAATATATTTATTTCTCCAACAAATACAGTTAGGGTGCTCCCACACTGCTGTTAGATAATGCTTACAAACATTTGTAAATTTAATTAATTTAATCTTTAGGAAATGTTATACATAGTAGGCGGTTTATGTAATCTTTAAATGCAACTCATCAGTACTTTAATCCAAATTACATGATGATGTGATTTTTTAGTTAAGTAGGGACTTTGTTATGTAAATGTTTATTACTAAGTACTTTATCAAATATTGCATTAGAATGTTTAATAAATTTAAAATGGTAATGAGGTGGAATAGATGATAATATACGTGAAATGTATATCTAATATGTAAGTGATCATTTGTATAAATTACTATCACAACAACATTACTTGGTATAAACTTTCCCACACGTTGCCGCTCTTTATCGCATGGACTCAGCGAGAGCCAAGTGTCATGACAAATAATGCGTGTTTTATTGGTGTTAGCTCATGAACACGTAAAATATGTTGTTCCTGCATATGTTCCGTGGAAATACGCTCTAATAATAGATAGCTGCGTCCGCGCACTATAACTGAGACATTGTCGCAATAAATATTAGGGTACAGACGAGGATAACTTAAGTTTAGTATTTTAAGGAATAACATACATACATATGCTCACGCCTATATTCCCCGAAAGGGTAGGCAGAGGTGTTGTAATCACAGTAAGGAATAAGTGCGTATTATTTAATCTTAATGAATTTTACGTAAGTAGAAAACTAATCGAGTTGAGAAATTTAACACATTATTTGTCTAAGTAGAGAAATTAACGATCTATTAATTAAATAAGCTCATAATACGTTAATCAAATGAATTAGCTGTCCCTAAGCATGCTAACAGTTAGTAAAAACTAAATCACATTTAATAAAGCACGTAATCGTTTAACAAACGGCCGCATGCGTCCACGGACCGGTTACAGCTAACCGTTCAATTAGCGACATCGAGCAGGCAATTAGGCCGACCGCACACTGCACCGCAAAAAGCACACCGAGAACTAGCTGGTCCGGTACACCCCTGTACCCGCACATGCTAGAGATTATCGCTAAGCCAACATCGATTGCGCCACAGGAGAAATTAGTTTGAGCATTGACCCACTGACAACAGTGACAAACAATGTAATGTAAACGGCACAGACTGAAAATTCGAACAACTTTCTAAAAGCAGGAATGCGGAATATTGCTCGCGTCACAGGCTCTTGTCCGCATTTGCATAGACAGATTGGCGATATTATATCAACTACAGAATTATTACTGTTTTACAATATTGAGGTGCGGTTCCTCCTCAATTGTATGTTTGAGTTTATAATTTTTATTTTTATGACGAGCTTATTGTTGCAGTTATTACCGGTTAAATCGTGCGAGGAAACTTCCTAATTTTTGGTAAGTTAAATTAAAAGTTAGTAAATAAGTAATAATGCAATTAGGTAGGTGTTATTGACTTGACTATTTGAATTTTTACGCAAATTCCACACAAACTTGCATACGTATATTCAATCAACTCTGCTGCATCAGCATCGGTTCATTAATAATTGTTCTTCCTTTCTACTCGAAACCTTAATAACCAAATCGTTAAACTACTTCGAAGTTTCAATGTAAAACTCAAACATAAAATGTCCAACAGGTATAATATTTTTTTATTAAAATTACACGGAATGCACAAAATGCATTGAAAATATGAACATTACAACTGTAAACACTAATATCGTTCGGATTTTGAATGGCCGAGAGTATCAATGAGATTACCTGAGCTGAACGGTAGCTACTGGAATCGAAAGGTCGTTGGTATTTTACAGAGAATGATTGGAGCTCAGTCGACGAACGTATAATTTTTGAAACGTGGATTTGTAACGGTTCCATCATTATCCATGGAAGCGGACCACCGAGGTTGTGAATGACGCGTAACACATTTGAAAAATCTATTGTTGGTGCAATTATGTTTATATAAGCATATTCTGATGTTCAACTCGATTTTACTGTTTGATAATAAAATATAGAATACATATTACGTTATATATAGTACATAGAATATCCAGATGTTGATGGAGTACATGAACGAAACGCCGTAAAATGTATGAGCTGCGGCACACAAAAGAGATGCACCTAAAGTTTTTTTTTAAATAAATCAATAATAATAATATTAATTTATTTATAAATATCGAATATACATTGTACATACTTGAAATATTAATACAAAATAATGACAAAGCAATCACGTAAATTGGATACCTCATAGACCACCACGTAGTACTCGTATTGTAAATATAAGCCAATAAAATGTTGAACTATAACCCAC
Source organism: Watsonalla binaria (assembly GCA_929442735.1). Lineage (NCBI taxonomy): Eukaryota > Metazoa > Arthropoda > Insecta > Lepidoptera > Drepanidae > Watsonalla > Watsonalla binaria. The sequence goes on from OV838930.1 coordinate 5,604,839, forward strand.
GGAAAACGCCGGTTGGTCTGTATTTGAATATCGAATTGGTAATTTAATATGATTTGAAATTTAGAACTGTGCCTCGAGTTTATTCACACCACTCAGATCGACCGTGAAATGGAAACAATCTAGGGATGTTAAAACCACACTTCGTTACGGTTTGATTGAAATAAAAAAATGTTACGTTCCATTCAATCCAACGCCAAGCAACGTGAGGAAAGTATTTGCTTTGCACAAACCATGACATGATAGTGATGAATACTAATAATAGTCTAAAAACACAATGAAATATCATTAATGCGTTATTTATTAAGCAATTAATCCGTAAATAGTGTTATTATGGGAACATTTATTAGAATGCGAGATATAGGTTCGAAAAAAATATCACGTATAATTATTGCGCGCTAGAATTGCTATTTTATAAAGCAATATGAAGCAAATCAATTTAAAAACAGCTTCAAGAGTTCACTTGTTTCGGTTGAAAGCGGAATGAAGTATTATAATCAACGAGGAATATCCATTTGAAAAAATCAATCATGCGGAGCACGATGCAATCGGTGATATAAGAAAAACCACAATAATGAAACTTATTATATAACATTAAAACATTACGTTATCGAATTGAATAATATTTCATCTATCAAAATGGTGATACAGGTAAGATTCTTAAAACTTACTTTTTATATATTTAAAATATCTGACCGTTATCAAATATATACATAATTACAGACTTTCTCAACAAATTGATTATTCTAGGCTTACAGTCTATTCTCGTAAAGTGGTTTGTGAAGTGTAAATGACGGTACTACCATATCGGTGTTGTTGGACTGAATGCAGATTGCTAGTACATTTCAAGGGACGGCTTCAAGAACCAGCGATAACATAATATTGCAACGGTAAATTTGGTTTGTTTTTAGCACGATGGCACTCCGACTGGAGACAGGGAAAAGGGTTTGTATTGTATTTGTTTTGTATTGTGTATGTATTTTAAGGGAAGTATGTACACTTTTGGTAAGAAATTAAAATGCCGATATATTTTAATTAAATTACACTACTTAAATGATTTAGACCTTATTTTTTCATTATAAAAAGAGCTTTTTTTGTGGAATAATTATTTTGGATTCATCCGAATGCAGCATCGGTCTGCAATACAATTTGACATTATCATTTTAACTTTTTAAAGAATAAAAACAATAGTTCATTTCTTCCCTCTAGCCTCTACTGTACTCTACATAATAACTCTATTCAGGAATACCATTTAAATCTATTTTGTTGGCATTATTTTATGTATGTATTCGGTTAGCTAGCGGATATTATAATTTTGTTTTCAACTCGACGTTGAATGATTTGTCTGGAGATCTGGTGAACTTTTAACCCATAATATAATCTGTTTGCTTTTCAGGTATCCTAAACATTATTCGTCTCATTTTGCTAGTACGATCTATTTGTGGTCCGTTTTTGATCCATTAGTTGACTCAATATTTTTGAGAAAGGTCAAATTCGGAGCACTCGTAACCGAAGAAAATGTATGAAGAGATACATGAATGTGGATGAAGCTAAAGAAGTATGTAAGGATCGTAGCATATGGCAAACGGTGGTTTCTGCCTACCCACTTGGGATACAGGCGTGACTGGTGTACGAGTGTATGTAGTTGACTCAATCTTATATTTAAAGCTCTTAAAAAGCATAATGTAATTTGCCGGATCGAAACGGGAACCAACCCGGTGATCAGGCTGGATCATCGAATAACCGCACATGTAATAAATACTTATATCAATGACAAATACATTGGTAATATTATTTAATATTTCTGTGGTATAAGTCGATTTAAACGATTGACGTCAGCCATCCTATTATCCGAACGTGGAATAGAAAAAAGTCGGTAGGTAGATACGCGGATTCGCGAGGTCATTGCCTTTTCTGGTTAGACATAACGACACTCGCGCGCGATGGTTTTTTCGTGGCTTTTTGTCGATTGTGCGTGCGTTACCCCCGACATGGGTTTGTATTATCTAATAGACAAACCTTTCCTGTTTTCCACTCACGCGGTTGAACTTGTCTTTCCTAATAAGTACCTACTTAAAAAGATACGTTCGACTGAGCCGTCTGAAATTAGAAAAAGGTAAGATTCATTTCACGCACGAAATCTTCTTGGAAATTCGTACAAAGTAGTGTGTGTAGGTTTATTTTACTGTGGAATCCAAATGAGAATTTTATAAAATAAACTCCTCTTTATTATAAAAGGCAATTGAGGGATAATAAAGTCAACATACTTTACATAGAACTGTGAACCGGGAACTGTGAACTGGCACGCGCTGTTTTCACAACGCGTGCCCGGATCCCATCCAGATGGCATTTTTATAAATCGGCATAGCAGTAAAAACTATTCCGGTGATCGAGTTTCGCGGAAAACGTTAATAAAAGTGTCCTGAAGCGGAAAACTCGTTTGTGGGAATCGTACCTGTGTATCTTTTAGTTTTACACTATTTAGATTTGATTCATACATTGCATTTCGCGCGTCACTCAGCGAGTCCGCGGCAGTATTCGGCGATTGAGGCGGAGCATAATCACAGAATCTAACGGAAAACGCTACTGTGTTCGTGCAGCCTATAATTTCATTATCGTGTATTTATCTAATCTGTGGTTAAATTTTCTTTGCAACTGTTTTCCTTTAGATGTATATAAATGGATGGTTATATATTTCGTTAAAATATTTCAGTAAGTATTATTTTCTTAATGATTAAATAAAACGAGTATTCAATAACTGAATTATGATAACAAATACTTCATTTATATATTTATAATAATAAAATATACGTTGGCTTCGTACGGAGCACGTACAATATTCCAATATTTATATGGAACTTTTTTGCCTGATTGTTTTGAACATTTGAATCTAGATAACATATAAATCAACCTGTAACATATAAATAAATAGAGCCGTGGTGGCCTTGGGGTTAGAGCAGTCGCCTGCTACGCGAGCGACGCAAGTTCGAATCCCAGCGGGTCCTGTACCAATGAGTTTTTCTAAAAAAAACTTATGTACAGTGATTTCACACCACGTGCTTTACGGTGAAGGAAAACATCGTGAGGAAACCTGCATATTTCTGAGAAGTAATTCAATGACGTATGTAAAGTGTCTGAGGCGGTGATAGACTCACCATCTGTCACGTTGGCACTTTATCATCTTCGGTGAAAAGTGGGTGTTGTGATTACAACACTTCTGCCTACCCCTTCGGGGAATACAGGCGTGAGCATATGTATGTATAAATAAGTATTAATTCGAAAAACATCAATTAGCTACCGTACCTATTTTACAACTAAGTACTTACACTACAATAACAAAACCACGTATGTAATAATGACCACGTACTAAGGTCCCTTTGTTAAAAATATTGAGTCAATTGGTTCAGTTCAAGAAAGGTGAGATAAATACCGTGTTGGATAGGCAAGTAAGTACATAAATAAACCAGGAATGATGCAGTCAGCACGCACCCTAGCGACCTTGAACGAGTAGGGTTCGCCCCTCCGATGCACGACCCGATTCACAATCGAGTGGTATCATACAAGCACACATAGGGCTACCACATTATTTAGTGTATAAATTTAACTTATTAGAGCCCTATTGAAATATTGTTATTGTTATATGTAAGTATGGAATAAATAACAATCCAATAAATGTTCTAATTCCATTAATAGGTAAGTTTAATAAGTTTGTTGAGGGGTCAAAAATAGAAAATAAGTTCCTATCATTTTCAATTAAATAAAATTAAGTATAAAATTTTGATAACATCCTTATTTACGATGTAATTAAATGTACGTGCCAGCTGAGTTTCTTGCCAGTTCTTCTAAGAAGGCTAGTTTCTGAACCAGTGGTTAATTCTTCGACATTCATAAGTACCTTTCCAAGGTCTAAACTGAATAAATCATTTTTATTTTCAAATTAGCTATATCATAAGTATGTAAGGTAGGTCGAAACCACGTCGGAACCCCCAAAATATCTAGCGGCTAGAATGTCCTCAGTTGATTACTTATTTATCAGTTTTTCTTATTTATTTTCATGTACGAGATTCCCTTTGAGTCTTATTAAAATACTTAAACATGAAGAAAACAAAGTTTTTTTTATTCTTGACTGGTATGTGTTTTATATTATGTTTACTTAATTGCTTTGATATACAACCTGAATGAATGAAAATAAAAAAAAAAACAAAGCCCCACGCGCATTAAAAAATAAATACGTTTGAATTTTTAAGTTGACGTGACAACCCTGTCGCAACGTAATACTTTTATTATAGCTTTATATTGCTTCTTTTGCATTATTACAAATAAGGATAAGGATGGAAGACATTTGCATGGATGGAGCTTTTTGTAGACGGACAAAGACATTTTTAGATTGTTCGCGGACAATAACACGTCTTAATTTAGAAGTTATGATTCATAGGCTTACGTACGTAAGTTATTAGTATTGCTAAAATATGATGCATAAATGAATTTTGTTGGTTATCTTAGGAGTAAACAGTACATAATAGGGGTCATTGACATTGGACAAAATACTTAAAATTTTTACGCATTGAGTCATGGAAGCATGAAAGAAGATCGGCTAGTGAACTTCATATAGAGTGTGAATTATAATTCTATTCAATTAAAACGTGGATATGGCACATATACGATAAACAAATATAATATTATGATAGGAAAATTAACTCCCTTCTTGCTATAAAAATAACAATATAATTTGTTCCCAAAAATATTCTTTACCACCCCCTTAGAGTGAACACGTAACTAGAGGAGTCACTAGTCAATAAGAATAATTTTTTTTTGTTCCTGGTTAAGGCTGACCGGCAATCCAGCGGAACTATTAGAGACGAAAGAACTTGTAGGATTTTATACTTATTTCACAAATTAGCTTAACCATCCTTACTAATTTATGACAGACAACATAGGTTTTATTACCTGGTCTGGTAATATTAGCTTTCATAAGCTAAAGTAGCAACTGCACGTAGATGTAAAAATAAAAGAAGCGCAAAAGTTTTACGGGTATTAAGTAAACACTTACAAATTTGACTTATAAATGTGATAGAATGGAAGCTGACTTCCCTAGTCAGCAGGTATTTTGTTGTAAAAATGTCCCACGCCTTATTACAGAGCAGACTTCCGAGAATGCGAGGGCGGATTCCCTTCGGGAAGGTGTTTGTTTCATATTTTGCGCTGATTTGCTGAACTACGTAGGTGGAACTAAATTTGAAGACGCTAACCTCGTTTAAGAGCAACCTTTGAATATAAACGGATGAAATCCAAAGAAAATTTGCTTTTTGAACGTTATTCCGTTATAGGTGCCGTCATGAAATTATAAATAAATAAATAAATATGAGTAACGAGCGGGGCTGACTTTGAGTAGGTACTTAGATATTTTATGAGTCGGTTTATATCTTCCTATCACATATCTGTTAGAATGATGCGACGGCATGAGCCTTTAACCCCACTATTTTAAGTGAGCGCTCATAAGCTTGTCGTGGATTATGTTAATACAGCTCTGTAGGAAAATGGAAACTATTTATATTGAATCCAAAGCAAAGCAACAATTCAACAAGTTCTAGTGCTACTCGCAAATGGGGAGTGACATGCATCCGATTTTGGCGAATATTGATTGATAGCAGCCTTCGAACTACTTACACATTATGTCTACTAATATTCCGACGACTATAGTCACACAATAATTTATGTTCGTGAATTGACTTTCTCTATATTATTCTGCACGTAGGTACATGGGTAAAGTATCTGTGAGTTGTCCAATATGAAAAACTCCATCTCAAAGTTGGTGCTTATGATTAGCGGTGAATGAATGGGTTGTAGGTAGAATGTTGGCTGTGAGGTTTGAGCAGTCGTCTGCTACGCAAGCGACACAAGTTCGAATCCCAGCGGCCCGTACCAATGAATTTTTCTAAAAACTTAAGTGCAGTAATTTCAACCCACGTGATTTACAGTGAAGGAAAACATCGCGAGGAAACCTGCATATGTCTGGGAAGTAGGTAATTCAAAAACGTATGTATAGAGCCCGAGACGGCGATGGATTCAGCCTCTGTTACGTTGGCACTTAATCATATTAGGTGAAATGTAGGTGTTGTAGTTACAATACTTCTGCTTACCCCTTCCAGGATGGCGTTAACATGATGTAATAATGAAGAATGGACTTATTTTATCAACATCAACATACATACATCACATCGGAATTCAATAGCAATCTATTGTTTCTTAAAAATATTTAAATGCTTAGGAAAACTTTTCAAAAAATTACCATTTTTAAGTAAGTTCTTATAAATATCAAAATAGGTAAGTACCTATTTACAATAGTAATATAAAATATGTTATAAATTTTATAAACCTAGAAGGCCCATTAGTATCATAAAAGTATTTTTTTGGAAAATCAAAGGGCATTATAGTAATATTTACGCTAAATTGATGCCAAACAGTTATGAAATATCTAATCTACTACTAGATCTTTCAGAATACTTAGTATATGTCTACATAGAATGAAATATTTAGGATCGTCTCGGGTAATAAGTATTGGACAATAAGACGCCAGCGTCGACCAGTCGCGACTGTTCGCTAAATGAGCTCCCGTCGCGTCTGGCCTATATCCTCTAATACAGGGACACCATCAATACGTGTGTTCAATGGACTGATTTTTACGTATTGGTACTGCTTTAGTCCGAATTTTATGACCCAATAAAATAACCTTAGGTCGCGTGTGATAAAAATTACTGGTTATTAAAATTAATAAAAAGCTATCATTTAAATTATCAGAAAAAGTTATGCTCGGTCGCTTTTTTCTGTCAATTGAATAATAGCCAATTAAGAGTTACATTTTAAAATAATAATACAACATAATAACGTAACCGCTCGAGAATAATATATTATTGTGGTGATTACACGAAACTAAACCCTAATTACTAATTAATAACGTAGATTTTTAATGAACACTCCAAGCTATTTCGGCACACGTCACTCAACGAAAGCCTTGATACGTTTCTACGAAAAGTATGGTCCCAAAATATTTAATAACACGGATATTTTTACTCGCGTCTAGTAACTGCGATCGTTCACCCCAGGCCAACATTGCCCTAAAAAATCTGGAGCACCGTCCGAAATATAGTAAACGGATGACAACCCTAGACTTTGATCATAATAACGAATATAATCAAGTATTCTAGGCTTGTTCTCAGTCCTAAGTATGTACTTAGGTACTCCCACGTTAATAAATAACAACTAACAGCACTTTTGCCTAAAATATGGAAAGGACGGTACGATTATAATACACTAGCGGATGTCACGCGGTATCACCCGCGTTGTTCTCGTTTCCGTTGGAGTACGGGGATAAAATTAAGCCTATGTTGCTCGCTGAAATAAGCTAAATATTGCTGAACTTTTAATGCAAACAAACTATCAAGTCTTTTCTCTTTATAATATTAGTATAGACTAAATATATTGTTTAGTAGTAGTTAATTAAGTAACGCTTTTTGTGCAGATCGTAAACATACATTACGACGAATTGATAAGTTTTTCTTATTCGAAGCTTGTTTTAATAAAATAAACGTATCTCGTACGAATGTCAGTCATGTAACATATTATAATATAATATTATCACATTACAATCCTCCTTTCTTAAAGGTCGGTTATCAAATCTACTTGTCGAAATGTATGAACACCCTAACGTTTCAACTGGAATAATTTAATAAGAGAGCACTTTTAAAGCACTATAGCTTGAATGTAGCTTGTCATCCTCCGAGTCAAAATGTTTCAACCCAAGTACCTTACTAAGAGAATAATTAATGAAAGGTATGTAGATAAGACAAGAGTTATCATAAAAATGTGAAAATACGATTATATGTTAGGTACCTATATAATAATAGTTGATAAAGTTTGATCACGTGCGTTTAATTTCCCCCTTCGATAAAATTTACATATTGTATGTACTTACATTATTATTTAGTGTTCAGAAAAGAAGTTTATATTTTGGCAAATTCACTATTCCAAGGCCAACCGCTGTCAGACCAACAACTGTGTAAACATGAAGTAGAAATGAATACCTTATTGTTCTTTACAACGGCCATGTTGGGGAGACATGACAATTATGAGGAATACCTAAGATGTCGAAAAAGATATCAAAATTAAATGCTTACAGAAGAAAGAAAAAACAACACATACAGTGTTTAACATTGTGATTGACAAAACTATAAAATGTTGTACTTATAAGTATGTCATACTCTCTGGCCTAATCCCATTATGTTGTAGTCGGTACTCGATTCAACCCGATGTGATTGATCACCTGATTTTTACACAAAGCAACTGCCACCTGACCTTCGCAACCTCCTTTCGAGGAAAACCGGCAATTTGTTTTGTTTAACTACTTTAAAAAAATATTGTACTTTAATATACATATTGTTTATTAAAGTAACTAAAAACTAATTACAAGTAGAAAACTTGGCCCAAATCGGTGTCTCTCTTGTACTTTTAAGTATAAAAAAAATGTTTATGAATGTGGATGGTTACACGGGGAAAGGAAGACCTAAGAAACGATGGATGGATTGTGTCAAAGATGATATGGCTAAAATAGGAGTGAATACAGATATGACGGCTGATAGAGAGAAATGGAAGAGAAGAACACTTTGTGCCGACCCCAAATAACATGGGATGAGGGCAGGAGGATGATAAAGTATTAAAAAAAATAAGTACGTGTAGAAATTCGATATCAAAAACTATTTAATACGTCATAATAATATTATAAATTAACTAAAGCTACGAATTAGATTCAAATATACGCGAAGAGTTTGGATGTAAGTTGCAATGGCGGCTCTTTTCAATTCGCAAATAATCATTGCTGTAAAATTCAGGAAACTAGAAAGCGCTGCTGCTTAATGTATAATTGTTTGTCGTAGGTCATAGCTAGGACAACAAAGAAATTATCAACGGAATTTATATCAAAATTTATTTTCGATCGGGTAACAATGAAGCCTACGAACGAAGTAATTTATTCAGGATCAAAAACTCAACTGGTACTGACTCAGATTACATTTCCGCGCGGTGGAGGAAGTGCTATTCCAAGGTAGGATCGAATAAAAATGTTACCTCTGGTTCTTTTAACATTGGTATGGAACAGTCACTCTAAGGAACATTCAATATAAGTAAAGTATAGGAAATTTTAAAACCTACATTCTTGTTACATTACTTAGGGCCTACTATCATCGGTTAGGGGGGAGGGGGGGGGGGGGCGTACCATACCACATACCATCATCGGTTTAAGGAGAGCGTATTAAGATATCAGGTTTTCATTTTGGTATCGTAAAATTAAACGTCACAGCTAAGAAGTTGCTATAACGTCACTGCTATAAAGATGATAATAGGACCCTTGTCATTCCAACCATAATTAAATCGTATGGTTCTTTCAAATGATGGAGTTTTCACGTAGCCAAAAGCAATTACTTGTTACGTCACTGTTTAGCGTAATTCCAGTCTTCCCGGAAACCAGGATTATTCACGTAATCCACCCCCGCGTCAACGCAGTATAAAAGTGTTTACTCCACTCTAGCTTCATGAGACGTATAATTGAAATGATGAGATAAACTAAGCCTTTTAAGTATTAAACCATTTTTTAAGCAAAACCTACTAAATGTTCTTTGTAACATGGATCATTCTCTTTGTAATTGTAATATGGATCACTTCTGGACACGTTTTACAAACAGTCCTTGACGAGACAAGAATTTGGTAGATATAATTAGTCTGTAAATTTTATTAAGTTATCTGCACACATTGATGCTTAATGATTTTCTTTGGCGGAAATAAAAGTAACTTTGTCACCCAACCACCACACTAAAGAATTAATCATTCCAAACGCACACATATTTCCTGAGGGGCGGAATTTCAAAAATCCCTTTTGTAGTGTATGCCTAAACCTCACCAAGAACACATCTTTCAAATTTAGTCCTTAGGATTATTGGTTTAGGCCGTGCCTTGATTTATATGTACGAGTATAAGAGAGTAAGTAAGGCAGTCGGGACTTTGAATTTTATATGGATAGATTTAAAAGTTACTTTGTAACGCAGATACTAGTTATATTATAGGCATGTTTACTAAACCAGCGCCTAAATTTGCATGAACAAATAATTGACCTTGGCAAAGCTGGCGATAAAAGCGAATCATTCTGATTCTGATACGATAGACGGTTTTAGCAAATTCGCAACACAACGTTTTTTATTTACGAAGAAATTATCTAATGTTTATGATGAAAACATATATCTTCACAAGTGATCACGAAACTTTCGTAGAAGGAAATTAGTTATCGATTCGATACTTATCTTATCTGGTTTAAATTTAAACTTTTATCAATATTGTGCCTGCGATATAGCTATAGCAGTACTAATCAATATTCAATAAAGACATTTCACTTGTCATAAATACTTCCTTACTTAATCTTTTTTAATTTAGTTAATTTGGTTACAGAGGCGAACTCATTAAACAAGGTGTGAGACTGCTGTCAACTTGTGGAACGTGTATTGTAGTACAATATTATAGTAATTTGTACATTCAGTTGGAGTTGCAGAAAGGTATTGCACGCACAGTAGTTTCGTTAACGGCCCTTAAGCCGTTCGGAAATCTGTAATCATGATTCTATCTATAGGTATATATTTTTTTAAAGTAGAGTTTTGACAATATCTATATTATATATACTATTATATATAATATAGACTATAGCGATAAATCTAGATTGATCCACAGAGTTCCAAGGTTATAACTACAGATAAACATAAACACAACTTACTAACTATAGTTAATAGTTTGTTCATACACTCCCCATTGGGGCAGTCGTGTAAAAACGACTTCAATTTAATTTGAGTAAGTGCGTAAATTATTAAAATGTAACGCATGTTGACCATTAAAAGCGAGTATAATGTTTATTTAATGCAGCTATGTTAACCATTACCACGATCTTAAATTATAAAAGCGTAGGTTTGGAGATCAAAGATAAAAACTGTGTGTAAAAGTTTAGTTGGTACGCAATGGCTGTTAACACCTACTAGATTTAGTGATAATGTCAAATATTTTGACGGGGCTCTACTGTAGGTACATATACGTTAATAAGTGGGCCATATCTGGCCCGAGGCCCGGTTGGCGATCTATGTCAGCGGGCCAATGACGGCCCAACTAACTAAATTAAACGCCGCAAATGACCGCAATGCTACAGAGAAAAGTTCCAAAGAGTAACGTAACGTGAGATTTGTTGGAAAGATAAATAAACAGCGGTTGAAATAAAACACATTACTTTTAAAACTTTCAGGTGAAATTTCTGTAAGGTCTTACTTTTCCGCTTGCTATCAAATTCTAAATATCTTTACAGGAACTTAATATTTTATGATTTTGTTCTTAATATTTTATGATACCTTTTATCAGTATTATTTAGTTGATTACATTCAGTCCTAACAATACGTGCTCAGTAGGTACTTACATACGTGCAAATACTAAGAATGAATGTATATCAGTAAAGCTCGGGTATCAGTCTGTTCTGTAATCAAAATATTTTATATAAATAACAATAATATAAATGGGAAGAATATTTCATTGGAATTAAACTAGTTTATGGCATAGTTTTTGTTTATTTTTTAAGGAAAAAATAAACGTGAAAACTCTTGCTTAATAAATCGTACCATTATGTTTATAAATTTATTAATTATATGTATTAATTGTCTCATTCGCAGATTAATAAGCAAAACAGAATGAGAAGTCACGTAAAGTTAATAGAGTGATTTATAATGTGATGCGCGTGATCGGAATTATGATGCTGACTTATTATGAATTAATTTTAGATTCATAGAAGCTAAATTTCATGTTTATACACAGGTAGACAGACAAGTAGATAGGCGATTAAAACATTTTATATTGATCGCGTTATAAAGGTACAGATTATTACCTGATTATTACTGTGAACGTTCAGGACATATAGCAGTACATTATAGAAATTACACCGATTATTATTACACCGATTGATACGTAGTCGTAAGTAGGTAGTCGATAAAAGTATACAGTATGACTTAATATTGACTTCCATAATATATAAAACAAGTGCGAAAAATGTTTATTATCATTATGTTCAGTAGTACTTTTATACCAAAAGATAAATTAATATGCACCAGAGCAGAATTAAACAGACATTTTATATGAGATCTTGTGTAGAATTAAGTAATTTTGCCAGACATTATACAGTAGGTATATTTAACACCTAAGAATAATAACAGTAAAAGGCTTTGTTTCATATATTATTTTTATAAAATCATCGCTATAATATTTAGAAGTGTGGAAAGACGATGTGTACTGTGAACTAAGCACTCAGGAGGAATCAGGCGCTTTACGCGCATTACATTACCCACGTTACATTGTTGATATTTAAATTGAAAGGGTTTCATACTTACAGTGAGTAAATACAAACACGTATTACTTTCCTTACTAATTGGAGGTACAAAACATATTTGTGACGCCAGAATAAAGTTTAGCGATTGTTGACAAATCGTTACGACAAATTAACATTCGCGACAAATTTCTAACTCCATCTTCTTTTTACTTGTCAGACAGACTTAATCATTTACCAGTCTAGTCGTGATCAGCAGCCGCACGACCTCTTATTGTCATGATAGTTTTACTCTTATTATGAGACAGATGTATATGACGTGTATACGTCTATCACTGTCACACAGCTGAACTAACATTGCAATAAGAGCTTATGGTTGGGCTTCAGATTTTATGACATTTGGTTTATTATGTCGTTCGTGCATCTAGCATTCGACCAACCTCAGCATCTTTTGACGTAATGTATTATTGGCATGGGTTATGGTATTGTAGTTGAACATATACTAGTATTTTGAAGTGGCAATAAAGCTTGTTGAAGTTTCAGCGTCGCTATACATAATCCATTTGACAAACAGACACAGTCATATCGCAGTACTTACGATATGGGTAGTAGAGTAGTTCTGATTGTTGCAGATCCTAGCAATGAATACATAATATTTCCTCATTCTATTCTATTTCATATTCTATTCTATTCTATTCTATTCTATTCAAAGTGCATCACTTCCGTATCTGTTCACTATTCGTCACTTAAAACGAATATTCATTAAATAAATCCAAATCAAGAAGGTTGACCATAAAAAGTGTTAAGAATTCTCGAGTCACGCTGAAGTGCCAAATCCCTCGACGGGCGTCGAATTTTAAACAACCCAAGAGTTTATTGATAGTTCGATCCGTGTACGTAGTTTTATTTGACATTCAGCAAATGTGCATGTTGACGATTATTGTTCGACTTTATGGTATACTCCACGCATTCATATTAGCTGTTGAATTAATACTATTAGCCAATAGAATTATTATACTGGGTACAAAACTGCAGGTTTACATGAACAATTCGTTGCAAATGTTTTTTCACCACTTACCGTATCTATATTGACACATGTGAAACATGATAATTATTCAAGCAAACAAATTATCACTGCAGGATCAAAACGTTATGTAACTTTGTCACATCATAGATGATTCAATTCATTATTGACTCGTAAGTCATGTGGTGGGTTCTTAATTTGGTTTCATTGAGAAGATATTCCAAATATTTGTTTTTATTAGACGATGCGTTTTGAAGTCTCATAAACACATCATCTAACGTCACTCAAACTATGTAAGCTTTCAACCAGTAAGGAAGGCCTGTTATTTTTAATAAAGAGAATAGATAATTATGAAAATTTACTCTTCTTATTATTGTCAAAACAAAGTAGATTTGTCGTTATAATGCTTTGAAAGAAGTGTACGCGATCGGACACGACATTACACGTGAAAGCTGTATCGACGCTATTGCCGCCATTCTTCTTCTGGTAGATGTGCGCGTCGGTGCGTTTGTGTGTGTGATTTTAGACGAATTATCCCTAGATTCCACACTGTATACGTATATACAAGCATAGCTCATATTTATACTGTGGTAGAAGGGTGTTAAAATTTTAGATTGACTTAGTTTTTGTGACATTTCAATATTAGTTCAAAATACTTAAAAGTCATAGCAGAACATTATCAGATCGTTGCGTAACAAAATGTTCGATTCTGCTGTCCTTCACATCGACTACACAATGTGACCCACTGACCCATTCATCCAAATTAAAGAAGTTTTATTATAATTTCAACATTATCGTAGTAGGTTATGGAAATTACCTACTTATCGTTGAATTACTATTATTAATCAGTTCTGTTACACGTTCAGTAGCGCAAAATGTTGATTAAGTCTTGAATTGTATTGTAATTTTTGCTGTGTTTAATTTTATTTATGATATTAAGTAACATACATGTTAAATAGTGAAATGTAGCCAATCCTTTTTATAAAATAAAAGTATGTTCTTTGTTTTTTTTTTGCGTCTATGTTTGTGAGCCCAAAAGTTACTATTTGTCTGCTCAGAGTAGTGAATATACTATTTATGTACTAAAATAATTAGAAATTAACAATAAATATTATCGTTTTATCTATGACATTTATCTTCACGCCTACGCTTCGAGTTAGGCAGAGGTGTTATTATATACTTATGACATTAAAAGTAATATTTAATATTGAATTAATTTACCGACTGGATACATTTAATGAGCCTTATCTGATATACAATGCAGGAAGTACACCTGTGACATTTGCAAAGCATGCAAAAATGCAGTAGATTCGCGATAACTGCTCTTTAAACGCCCTGTATGCTCCGAGTCAATTTATTTTCACTCATTTATTAAACGTGTGGTTTATTTTATACTGGCCATTAAAAAAAGTGCGACCTTCATCTGCAGCTATATTTTATCATTGTATTTAAATTACGCAGTAGAAATGAATATCATTGGCAAGTAAGATGAAATGATTTGAGGGGCTGAGAAGTTTGTCTACACATAATATTATAAATAGGAAGGATAGTAGTGTGATGTATTTTGTGTGTAATGAATAAACATAAAAGCATACCAATTTGAAGCAATCGATATCTAAGTTATCAGTGAGAAACATAGGCAATACTTTATCCCTGTACTCCTACGGAAACGGAAGCTACGCGGGTGAAGCCGCGTCACGTCCGCTAGTCGGGTCGAGTGATACTGTTATTGGGACATACACACATTGTTTCAGAATACTGCCTAAGTTCTGGTAGTATCTCTATATTTCACGTTGTCTCACCATTTAACCATGGTCTCCTAATTCATATCATTTTCTTTTTCAAATTCAAAGTCAATTAAATATAAATGGAATACAAAGACAGGTCTTTACTTAGATTATTATGATTATAAAACAAAAACATAAGCAACTTAAAATTTTTTTTAAACCATAACTTGAATAAACAAAGTAGAAGTCAACAATCACGAACGAATAAACAACTTAAGTCCGATATTCAGATTTCATGGCAGCGAGTTGACGCCGGCGTGTTTGATAGAATAACTTCGTGAAAAGCCCAAACAAATAAAAATCTCGCTTTCACGTGCCCGGTATTTGGTGTCAAAGTGGAATATTGGAAATATTTTATTTCATCGGAGTATGCGAGCGAGTAACGTGTTAAGGGCGACTAACCCTTTACAAGCTGCGAGACGCTAACAGTTAACACGTTGTAGCCGTCCCGCCCTGTGATTTATACGTTTATTATTAATTAATGTCACTTAATGGACTGTACCTACGAACAGAGTGTTTAATATGCTAATTTTATAGCGTTCAGTTAAAAATTATTATCGTGTCTGTTTTACGTAACGTTGACCTAGGAATTATTATTCAATATGAATTTTAAGATCCGCATTATAATAAGTTTATTCTTATGTGTTTTATTGTTTATTGAATTGCATTATATCGAATTTAATCAGCAATTTTACCACTTAACAACAGCAGATTAGGTGTAGGTTGAGCACGTAACGTACACGTAATTATAATTTGAGACTATTACTTAAGTCTTTAAACGGTATTTTGCGGAAACGTATTTGCAGTTTTTATAATAGGTAGCCAATATTCAAATATATTTATGAAATAATTCAATTAGTTCATCGTAAATAAATAATATAATAAAACAATTAAATTAAAATCGCACAAACCAGACAAAATATAATTCGACAGCACTTTTAAAAAACTTGCATTTAAAATAAAAAAACAGTAAACTCACTTACTGGCATAGAGCTTCTTCCACATATTCGAAAAACACAATTAAAAAATAAAAATGAAGTGATTCAGTTAAATTATGCGTGCTGCCAGGACAACAGGAAGGCGCAGAAGCAAAGACTATCAGGCAGAAGGCTATAACTGCGCACATCAAGATATCACGACAATGATAAACCGCGAGGTCGAATCTGCTTTTTGCGAGGTCTTGTTGCGACCTTCGCAAAAATTAGCGCGATTTACATAACATACAGGAATTATTTACACTATCTATACAATAAGCGTTTCCTGAACTTATATATTATTATTTAGGTAAGTAGTTGTTTCGGGTTATTGTATATTCGTCAAGAAAAAAAGTATGCGTGTAAATTTACCACAACTCCCGCTTATGAAGTAAATTTTTAATACTTTTATTTGATTATTGTAAATCAATGTTTTATCCGCACAGATAACTGAAGAACAAAATAATGATTGTTAAACGATAAATTAACGCTCCACAAAAGAATAACTTATTTAAAACCGAGCCATAAATAAATAAAAATTTTCCTCGCAAAATTAGCTCATTATAAACATTCTATAACTTTGAAAGCAGTTCGAAAGGAGCTGTAACTTAATCACCCAGTCAAAAGGGGTTAACTTTTTGAAGAGTTTGCGAATCGCAACTCCAAAGGTGCGAAACACGGATATCCATTATGTTTATTGCTATAACGCGTATGAGATCACATCTAGCTAAATATAAGGAAGCATTAAGTTCACATACATTTTTAGTTTATTTTAACTGTTAAATCAAGGCTGCCGGATTGAGTGATACGCAAAATAACAGGGACAAGAAATCTTATTATTAATACAATAAATTAAATACCTTAAGAACTTACTAATTCATATTTATCATCGAAAATATTTGTATAATTTCCTTTTACGTTCGCTAATTCAGCGTTATCTAGATAAGATTGGCGGCAGATAACTTACATAGTTACAAAGATTGGCCAATATTTAAGCAAAGAACTTATACAAATTCGATGAAGTTACCCGTTTAAATGGAAATAAAATATCTAAATCTAAAATTTAAGATTTGATTGTTGACTAACTACGTCCATGCTGTCTTAAAATAGTAAATGTGTTTCTTTTCTACAAGGTTGCTGAAAATAAAATGTTTTGTTTCTTGGGTTCAGCCTCTGTCACGTTGGCCCTTAATCATATTCGGTGAAATTTGGGTGTTGTTGTTACAACACCTCTGCTTACACCTTCGGGGGCCCTTCTGGGATGGCGTGAGCATATTTATTTATTTATTTATTAATTTGTTTGTTCTTAGTTTTTATGTAACATTTATAAAATGTGCAAATGGCAAATGTAAAGAAACAAATCCCGAAAGACATTACTTATTTAGCTGTATGTTTTTCAGTAAACATGTCCTTAAAATGTATAAAATGTAATTAATTATTATTAGTACACGATTTGTATAGGTATGGGGTAATTATAAGAGTAATGGAATATTTCGATGTTACAGCGAGTGAAATCATTTTTAATTCCGTGGAAATAGGTACTTATAAAAAGATTGCAGACAGAATAATTGACATTTTGATAGAATTATTAATTAATATCATGGTCGGCTTATCGCGAGTTAATTTCGAAGAAATATAAATAAGTTGTCGAGATAAATAAAGAATCTAGAGCCGAGATATTTATTCTCCTCAAATGGCAGGCCTACGCCGCTAACGGACTAATCAGACGCGAGACACTGTTAGCCTTGGCCTAAGTTTCGTAAACGAATGACAAGAATTGATAAATCACATACATTTATAGACTTGCTGTAGACATTAATTGTGAATCTAAATTAGTTGAAGTTCTAATGATTGTTACAAAGTATCTTGTACAAATAAGCTGCGAATATGAAATCGATAGACATTGTGTCGGTTGTTTTTGTTATATCTCTAATAAGCGATTAATTTGGTAATGAAATTTTATTTCAGTTAAAGGTAACAAACAGGACATAGGTATCTTCATTTCAAAGGTCTAAGTGATACATAGATGTTCTCTCACGATTCAATTCCCGCGCTGACGAATTCATATACAGAAGCTATACTGTATAAAAGTTTAAAATACATTTTTATAGCGTCAGAGGAGCCATAAACCTCCTAGAAGTGAGCGAGCACAGTTTTGTTAATCGTAAAAAGGTTGTGTGGGCGGAGATAAAACGCAGAATGGAGATGGTCTCCTGCCTAATTATATCGACAATCAATTGGGTCCCCGCGACACTAATAGTGCCGCTATAATTAAACTGGTTCAATTTATAGATTGGATATTTAGATATAAGCAGACGCGAGCGAGCGCGCCCGTTACCATTATTTATGTACGCGATGCGGGCCAACAAATAATATTACTTATTAATTATTCGATCCAGCCGAATGATATCCAAGCAAGCCGTGAAGGGTGGCAAGCGGCGCGTACTTCCTCACTAGGGCACGCTAGGGTTGTGCCACAAAAGTCAGCCGACCAAATTAAATTGCCACCGACCAATTACTGAAGATTATTGGCTTGAAGTATTTAACGTAATCGCGTGGTGTTATAATATGCACCTAGACCAGACAGTGCAGATCAAGAGGGAAACATGATACACATTGCTCTTGAAGGCCGTCGAAACGTAATCGCCAGTTTGCAATGAAACGTGAAAGGAATAAATCGATTTTATTCATATAAAAACGATTGTCAAAAGCTTAGAGATTGAGGTCGACAGAACAAAGAAGCATCACTGTGAAATAATCTTGTTTTGTAGTATGTTAAGTTCACCTCATGCTTAAACCAATAAGGAAGCGGGGATGTAGTGCCGTTAGACGAGTTGTAAACATCAAACCAATACGAAATTTAAATGTTCGAATTCAATACGGAGCGAGACATTTGTTAAACAAAGTAGACTTTGTTGTGTGTAAAAATGGGGGTAATGTAACAGTGGGTTTTATATTCGTTATATTGGTGAATAATGTGAGATGGGAACGATGCGGGCGCCGCCGGGACGGAACGACCCGGTGACCCACTCCTAGCTAATTGCTGCACCGAGGATTCAATTGGACAAAGGCTGTAAACACGGTTAATGCGATTATATTCATAACCTCCCACTACAGATACTCAAATGGAAAGTGTACCAATTGGGTAGGAAGCTTTCGCTACGCTAGTCATTTGTCTATAGGTAGGTACGTTAGCTGCCAAAGCAATAATATAAAGAAAAATATTATTTTTGTTTGTGCCTAATTAATTAACAAAAAAAAAAAAAAAACTCGAAAATTACTCTATTTTAATGCAACATTATCAGTGTGTTTACATTATACTGAGTATTATTAATAGGGTTTAATTATGAATCCCTTAAAAATACGGAAGCTTGTTGACTATAAAATAACAAAATGTCTATAGTTACTCCAAGGGTGCTGTAAAAACAATTCACAGAAAAAAAAATCGTTTAGTTAAGAGACTAATTAAGTAAGTAAATATATGCAAAAGGAAGTAATTTGAATGGTAAAGGTCAAGGCTGTGAGCTTACCGCGAGGCGACATACGAGCTAGTGCCGCCAAGTCACATAAACTGCGAGCGGAGGTCGGCTTACCTGCAACAACACAATACATATTTAATTTTATCTTTCATTTAGATACATATGCTCACGCCTGTATTCCCCGAAGGGGTAGGCAGAGGTGTTGTAATCACAACACCCACTTTTCACCGATGATTAAGGGCCAACGTGACAGATGGTGGGTCCAACGCCGTCTCAGACACTTTACATAAGTCATTGAATTACTTCTCAGAAATATGCAGGTTTCCTCACGATGTTTTCCTTCACCGTAAAGCACGTGGTGTGAAATCACTGTACATAAGTTTTTTAGAAAAACTCATTGGTACAGGCCCCGCTGGGATTCGAACTTGCGTCGCTTGCGTAGCAGAAGACTGCTCAAACCTCAAGGCCACCACGGCATATCTTTCATTTAACTATTATAACTTTATTTCCATGCCCTAACACTAAAATAGTAAATATTGTAGTGATACACTTTGGATCTCATAAGTTCTATTTTAAACAGACTTCAAAAAAGGAGGAAATTACTTACTTTTGAAGTTTGTGCCAAATATAGCATCACACTCAGTGCCAAACACCAACTTCAAAAGTAAATAATTTATTTCACATAATTTTATTTCTCTCCTTTTGAAGGCGGTTTTATTTTTTTGCAATTTTTTTTTATTCAATTCAATTCCATTGTTTCGTGAATGAACTGAAACTGAATCGTGTAATATAATATTACTAAGTATACAAACAAATAATATATTTAGAAAAAACAATTTAGCTAGAAGCTTCTTCATTCTTTTAAATATGAAGTCTAAAATAAAAAATGCTTAGAAATAAACGTGCAGTAAAAACGCAACTGTAAGTTCACCGTGTGAAGAAGGCAATATAACAGCGACCCTTTTCCTGTACGCGAACAAAATTAAATTAAACATATCCGGTGAGCTCTATTAAAAATACATTTCACATCTTATCTTTTTATCAAATTCTAAGCACCTCCAGTAAAAATTACTAAGAGATTCTTATAATTAATAAAATTCATAACTGTACAAAATACCTAATACTACAAATACATTATTCAGCTGTATTTTGTACAAGCAAACATTAACTTCTAATCTATTCATTATAATAAATAATTTCTATTTTAAAATATCCACAGACCGACCACACGCATTTCACAATTTTCACCACAGTTCTTGAAACCTTTTTCGCTTTCAGACGCATACTTTATTCCTTCCTTAAAACGTTAAATAAGTAAAGTTACAAATTTTACTTTCTTCACTTATTATTTCAGTTCCACAGGTGGTTCTAAGTAAAGGGTTATTATTAATTATAATAACTATAATATTTATTTATTATTAATAATAATCATTTACAATTTATTGAAATAAGAAAATCCGTTATTCCATACGTAGAATTAGGTAGTGGTTATTAATAACACGTTCGTATATCTGGTTTGATTCAATGAACTTAATCTAGAGAATTAATTAATGAACGTGTAAAACACATTATCAAACTTTTCTACCAATAAAATAGATTATGTCAAAACAATTATGTAAATTAACCACAAAAAATTAAAATTTTGTGAACAAATTGTAAAAGATCTCGAAGATATAAATGCAAAGGGAAAGTTTATCATTATGATTATAGGTAGACACAAATAAAAAAAAACAAATTGCTTAGTACACATTTTATACGCATTTTAGAAATAGAAAAACAAGCATTTCACATTTTGTTAGAGGAAAATTAAATATTAACTTAAAATTAAATAATGTTATCGAACTAATAGAAATAAGTCGCAATAACTGCTGGGAAAGAGAAGATAAAGTAAAAATTATGTACTTAATATTATATTTACTTATCTCTGTAATCAGATAAAATAAAGTCACGTTTGATTGTTCTTTAAATACTCATATCAGAGAATAAAGTAAGTAAGTAATACTCTCATTATTAACAATCAAAATAAAAATACATTAAATTCGTTCCGTTAAATCTAACTTCGCATCGAAATCGCTCAAGATATAAAAAAAAAAACAACTATCAATGTTTTCATGTTTGCGTCACGGTAGACGAGGCGTGTAGAGCGGGAAGCGAAAGGGGCGAATGGGCAAGTGGGGCGACCGACTGATTATTGTTTTACTCAACTTTTTATTGCCCAATGCGGCCCCTGCTTTCAAGGGTTATGTTACATACAATGTTGCTTAGGGTTAGCTTTAAGTACCGTTCGTTTAATGAGATGGTTCGTTCAAAATGTTGTCACTAATTTGCTATGAGCAGGTTAACTGTTTACGCCAGTAAAAAGCTTAACAGGCCTTATTATGTTCGTAAACACACTGGATTACACTGGTGTATAATTATTGAACGCTAACATTACTACCGATAAAGCCTAGATTGGAATTATGCTTAATTTTCTTTGTTTCATTCATATCAATACACAATGGTACGAATGATGAATGCAGTTAAATTATACTTGTTGAGCAAAAAATATTTATCGCCATAACAATTGCCAGATACGGTAAGAAAATGAAGTTAAACAAAATAACAAACAGTTACATCAACAGTATAATCTGCGGCTTGAATGTCATGTTTGTACAGTCTACCAAAGGACCGTATCCCAAAACGGACGGTTTCCATTAATTATCCCGAAGCTACTCGCCAGACGATTACCCGATGTTGACTTCCGGAATATTCTCGAGAGAGCGGTCCCCAGTGGAACGTACTCGAACGAACCGACTCGGTGTGAATCGGCCGCGATCGTGAATCAGGTTCATGGTGGGAATTAGGAAGACGTTACCTTGGTTTTGCCCAACGATATTAACTTAACAAACTGCTAAACGGTTTTTTTTCAAATTCAAACACTCTTTTTAAACAAAATATTGAATACACACATACATAGTGCCTTCAGAATCTAAAACTATATTGTTTAAGTAGTAAGTACATATAGGTATAATTATAATGCAATATAAAAGGAATGCTTCATGTATTCCTAGTTATTCTAAAGTAAAGGAATTAAATTCGCTTTAATTAAGAGGCCTCCGCCTCCGTGGATGAATATTTAAAAAGCAACACTTTAGGGGTAGTTTGTTGAATTTTATGGTGGATAATTCAGAATGTTTAAGAGCTCTATAGGTACATAATACGTACAAAAATGAACTCAATTCTCTTTATAGTATTAACAATTCTCCAAACTGTATAATTTGTTCAGTATTTCGCTATTGCGAAAAAAACATTCTGATCTCTTAAAACATCTTCAGTTTTCTGAGTAGTTGCGAGAAATTTAATTGAGACATTTTAATTTTGTGAATTGAAATAAAACACTACCGCTACTTATAAAAGCACACGTATTTTTAATAGTTTCAAGATCTCCAATTAGTTGTGATTACATAGCTAGGTATTAATTAGTATTTGTTGAATCCCATTAGCAGATTTTTCGCCGATTAGCAATTTTCGCAGATTGTTCACCTAACCTCATTAGTAAACAGATCACAAAAATATGAAAAAACAAGCAAAGTTTTTTGCTTATTTATTTTGTTCGGTATGATGCTGTTTGCAATTTATATATCGTACCTTTCTAGTATGATTAATTGATGTTTGATTGACGAATAACTGGTTGTTAAGCTTCATGTTTTATTTCAGAATCAATTACTTGCGACCTTTGCCTGTCTAAAAATAAGTATTTTTTACAACTACTAAAAGAAAATGCTGATTTTTTCATTTAAAAATTATGTGTAAGTACTCTAACATGCCTTGATAATCTATGAAAGTTAATCTACATGCCCTTGCAATTACTCTATTTCATTAGAAGAATTTATAGAGAACTGGAGAGAAAGCTGATGATATTCTTCAACATACTGTGTATTATGGAATGTTTGAAATATGTTTTGCTCTAAAATAAAGTTGCGTCGCTACAACTACTGCTACAGTCAAATGTTAATAATACTCCTACAACGACAATTGTGTCCGCAGGCTTGATCCGCATGAATTAATTCAATGACTCGATTATCCCGGTTTCCCGTTAACTACCCAAATTGAGTGAGATTTTTGTGAGTCACCGCCATGCCGCCGGGAGTACCCATGACGTCAGTCAGTAAACATACTGCTTTATCGATTACCCTCGTAATTAACGAGGGGCATAAAGAGAGTTTTATTTCAAGTCAGGATGGTACAAATGCTCTGACACGTGTACAAATAAATAAATAAACATTCTTATGGTTTGTTTGATTAGTCGCATTGGAGTCGAATACATAAAAAATGGCTACAGAGAGAGATATATCGAAGGTTTTTTTCCGCTTAATACGTTTAATAGCCGCAGGGAATTAAAGGAATATTTTTATTGCTATTTTCTGAGTACGTAGTATATAGTCTGCTAGAAAGGTATTGCCGATAGCTTAAGTAAGATCAATAATTTTCATGTATGAGAATGGAGACGAAAGTGGAGGCAGTGGGTATCAAAGAAGATGAGAACAAAAATATTTAACAAACATGCAAGAATTATTGTGCTAAGTATATATTATATTATACTTAATATGAATACACTATACTATGATATACATGTTGTTCCGCCTGATTGATTACTGACGTTGATTACTGATCACCCCATTCTACCCTACTACCTTTTTATTAATACAATAAATACACATTAAATTTTTCCTTAATATGGGCGGGGTTTTACTTGAATGTTTCTTGAAATTGTGTAATATTGGTTATTACTCTCGTTTGTAAGCAAGTACTTAATTCGTCTTGATAAATCATAGCTTTGTGTATAAGATATGACTTCTTCTTGTTCAGCGTTTTAAAAAAATATTGCCCTTACATCGTCCAGGCCGTTTGTACGATACAATTTTCAACACAAATTTTCGGTCAATATTTTTCGATCTTGTCAAAAATAAAATTTTAATCACAATACTTATCAGTATTTTTTATTTCTTGTAAATACATAACATGTCATGCACATATTACAATTCGCTTTGCGAATTCGCAAACTGCAGTTAATTTTCATGTTCATATCTTTAGGTAGTGTGATTGACTCTGTCATAATTGATACATATATATACATGTTGTACATAGAGAACAAAAAACAACTTTAAGAATAATATTATCATATATAATATAATTACTATTATCATATACAAGGAACAGTACTTAAGACTAATTACAAGTAGAAAACTTGGCCCAAGTTGGTGTCTCTCGGGATCGTGCCAAGAAGGCCGGCAGCATTGCCACGTTGAATAGCAATGCTGATTCTCTGAGCGAGAAAAGCCCCAGCCCGCTTGTCACGAGAGGCTTCTACCAGACGACGTGCAACCTCTTTGATAAGTTGACGTGCATCCGGACCCCATGGCCCCAGAGTAAGAATAATTCGGTAAAACTAAAATAAAATAGCATAAGGCTCCGTTTTTTTGCTCTCAAATATATCCAGATCTTTGTTGATATGCTCAATAAATAAATTGGTTGGATTGGTATTTTCGTTTCAGTAGTCTTCATAGCAGAACAAAAACATTTGTATTTTATAAGAGACCATTCTTGTAGGTAGTTTCGATCCGCAGCGGATATTAACGTCCAGTTTCCGACAACTCATTCCATCTGTGATTCAAATTCAGTTGTTTGTGCGAAATCGACTTCTTCACTTCATCACAAACTAATTTACCTAAGCCTGATTGATGTGTGCCTATCGTAACATTTTGATACAAGTACTACCTATTGAAAAATTAAGGGACTCTACCAAGAAATGAAATAAGATAGTGCCTTAATTACCTTTGTTATCCCTATGCCTTACCGAGCCTAGTGTTTTTATGTCTCGTCGGTGTTAAATGATTTTTTTTAGTATCAACCTGTATAACACTTCGTGGGACCTTTTTACGGCATGAAGATTACTATAATAGAACTTCTATCATAGCGAATAAATTGCAATATGCGTATTTCATATTCAATTCATAATTACGAAACAACAAATTTCCTTAAACCGGGCTGAGTATCGAAAATAAAACCAAGGCACCATTAGACTGTAAAAGAAACATAAAAACATTTTATGGTGTTGACAACTTTACTTATTTAATAAACGAGACAAAATATAATTAATGTCCACATAAAAGTTACATTTAGACTCGAGATATTTTTGCGTAACTTATAATTTGGGCGAGATCGTACTTAAGGGAAGGTTATCGTTCCTAAAGTATGACAAAACCACTGTAGGTTTAATTAATTAATAGATATATCATCGCACTTCGCACAGTATGCCCAATAAAACGAACAAAGGCAGAATGGGTAGCAGCATGTGTCGCACAATGCATTGACGCAAATCATGTTTGATTGTCTCATAAATATGTTAAATTTCTCGACGTTTACATACATACATACATATGCTCACGCCTGTATTCCCCGAAGGCCCGAAGGGGTAGGCAGAGGTGTTGTTATCACAACACCCACATATCACCGATTTTTTTATTAAGTGCCAAAGTGACAGATGGTGAGTCTATCGCCGTCTCAGGCACTATACATACGTCTTTGAATTACTTCTCAGATATATGCAGGTTTCCTCACGATGTTTTCCTTCACCGTAAAGTACGTTGTGTGAAATCACTGTACATAAGTTTTTTTAGAAAAACTCATTGGTACAGGCCCCGCTGGGATTCGAACTTGCGTCGCTTGCGTAGCAGGCGACTGCTCAAACCCCGAGACCACCGCGGCTTCTCGACGTTTGTTTTGGATTTACGTAAGTTGAAGCTACGAATCAAAGCACTGGATTACTCCCAGGCGTACCTAATTGCAGAATTTGACTTGGGTTCAGGAAATTATTGAAGTAATTTTACTTGAATATAAATATAATATTACCCAAGCTCTTATGTAAACAAGTCTCTAGGAAACTCGACGTTAATAATGATAATTATTCAATTTAAATGTAAGTACAATTATTTATTTTATCTCTCTAAAAATACCTACTAACTAATAATGCCGCTCTGATTTAAAGTTACTTCACTCAACCATATTAAATAACGTCTCTTCTGTTATAACGAACAAAGAGATATTTTCTAAATACCTATAAAGAATTCAATGCATTAATTTTCCAAATAAGTTAAGTATTACATGAACGCTACAACGATAATTTTCTTTTTTTTTGAACAGTTGGCGCCTGCTATTTGCACGTCAGTAAATACTAAGCTGTGATTGGTAGATTCAAGGTCGTCTGTTACAAAGGACCAATCAGAGACGTTCTCTGTTCTTGTCAATAAAATAAATGATCAGAATCCAACCAAGCATGTCGAACGATACGGTTTTGTATATTATTTAACATAGGTTAATGGGAGTTAGGTAAGTAGCTAGTAAGAAGTGCGACATCGATAAAAACAATTCTTTCGAACGAGAGAAGTCTCCTTTCGTTCGGATTAATTTATTTGTTCAGGGGTTTACTCGACCGAAACAGAAAAATGTAGGTAGGTACTATTACGTTCAAACTAATGTAGGTAAGTAGGTATGAAATTTCCTTACAGGAAGTACATAAAGATATATATCATTCCTATTGAAAATACCATTATAGATCGAAAAAGAAAATATTAATAAAAAAATAGGGAAATATTAAACAGCGTTGGGAAAACATTCTATCTCTATATTTAACATTTTAAGAGTTATGAGACAGTCTGAATGTGATAACTTACCTACGTCATTAGTATCACTATTTAATTTATCTTATTACTAATAAGTAGATCCGCATATTTATATTATAAAGACTGTCATAACTCTTAGAATGTTAAAATTAAAAGTACGATTTCGATGTCAATTTTAAGTAAGTAACGGAAGCAAGTATTGTGAATCTTTTTCCTATATTTTAACGTGAATTAAAAATATTAGTTAGTTACAGTACGAAAACTTTGTTATTCGGAGTAAGTCAGTATGCAGTAGTTAGTTCGGTAGAAGTTTGAGTTGAAGACTTAGGAATATCTACGACTATATATTTTATTAAATAGTAAGTTTGCTTGGTATTTTATGCAGTTAACCACCACAAAGAACGCATAGAATCCTATACAATAACGGACACATTGGATAAAAGACGGCGTGAGGATCGTAGTACTAAGTACTCAATTGTAAAGTAGGTAAAGTTTATCACATGTTAATAAGTAACAATCGCCTCGTTTCAAGAGGTAGGCAAATAGCTAGAAAAATTGCCTTGATATTTTATGCAATTGAAACCACAACGAACGCATGGAATCCTAAGCAATAACGCACACATGTACAGAATATAAGTTGTAAGGGCGTGAGGGTCGTAGTACTCGGAAGTTGTAATGGTAATTATCATAAGCAATAGTCACCTAGTTTCAAGAGGTATGCGGAGAGTAGGACTGCGTCGTGCCTCGGGTCCACTTGCCCGGCGTGCGGTGCCGCTGGCCTCATCAGCGAAGATATGGAAAAGTCAGTTGTACTCTGGCCTGGTCCACCCCACCCCACACTGCACAACTTACACTCTTCTTTCATTGTTCCAATAACACTAATAAATATAATATCTATGTATTATCCGTTTTTTTTGTACTCGGTTTGTACTGGGCACTAGTAAATCACATATAAAAATATCCGTGGCTCACAACATCACAGAAGGTATCACAGCAGCGTTCGGCGGCGTCTGTAAATCCGTTTATTTATTATTCCATGAAATGCGAACTCGTGTAGCATCTCATATCACGTAACATGATATTTTGATGACAGAAGTTCTAACTAAGTACATTTCGGCGAATCTGTATTAGTAAAAAGCTCGATGTTTAACATCACATACAAATCGACTGTCACATAGTTGCCAACTATTATAGGGTTGTCATAACATATACTACTTTATGGTTTGTTCTCAGATAAGTAATAACTTATGTAGAACCACATAAGTGGCAATACTCTTCCACTAAATAAGATAAAGGAGGAGAAGGGAACGAAAATACTGATCTACTTGCGTGTGAGATTATCGTTTTGGACAGCTTTTTCGAAAGTATAATGTAAAATAAACAATATATTTCAAAGTTATACATGGTCTATGTATAACTTTGTAATATGTAATGATTAACACATCTTTGTTATAATCATAATAATCATATTATTCGCAACCCTATTAGTATGTAAAAGACGTGTACATATTACAATATTGACATTTAACTAATTGTGTTGGCGGTCGATAGCATGATCTATTGCGTACGCGCCGCTGTAAAACAGCACTATTTTGCACAGCTTTATTTTGTTAGCCATTGATCAATCTTCATCACTTGACACACACCTGTGACCTTTCTCATCAATGAAATGTCTTCTCACGAAGTGACCCGAAATCATAATTCGGTTTTGTAATCGATCACGTAAATTCGGTCATTAAATAGGGCACGTAGTGGTCGAACGCTAAGTATTTATCAGTGGGAGTAAAGGTCATGGTAAATCACGACGATACTCTACTGTGGTAGGCCAGAAATGCCTTTTAATTAGTATTCAGAACGCTAATGGACATAAAGCACTTCCAGTTCACATTCGAAAGCTCATTAAACGAGTTATTACGCGGTTCTGGAACATTTGCGAAGTTTGTTTACAAAAAGATGTTGGCGATTATGCATGTGATGGTAAACAAACGTGAGCCATAGCGCGGTGTGGTGTCGACGAGCGCTGCATTGCGGGTTTGCGGGTCAAAGGTGCAATGCCGTACAGCGATTTGGGTTCCAAACTGAAAACGCTTCAAAGTTTTATCCTCGTTTCTTTCGTACTCGTTAAATAAGTGTACTGACGCAATATTCACTAGTAGTCTAATCTAAATTACGTCGCTACATGTTTACTTGCGCTTCCAGCGCCTGTTCCCGACAGACAGATTTGGCGTCATCCAATCTCACTCGGTGTTTAAATCATCTGAAATTTTTGTGAATCCATCAATTTATTAAACGGTGAATGTTGGTGACGTAACTATTATGTGATGAGTCGCAATCAATATCGACCATCCAATAATCCGCGAACTCATTCGTTACTTTGTTCCGTGGCTTCAACAGAATTTCTGTGAAATCTAATTTCCGATACGATCGATGACTCATCTCTGTTTGTTTATTCTAAAGAATCAAATAGTTTCAGTTTAGTTTATGATGCCAATGCTTCTTCAATAAATAACGTGATTTTAACTCGAGTTTCTAGTGCTAATAAAACAAACCTTTATCTGTCGTATCTATTTCCCGGCATCATCTGGCTACCATGTCACTCATTATCCTTCATAATGTTTGGGCGGGGTATTGAATGTGAGGAATGGTACCTACTATTTCAGAAGAATGTATGTTATGTAGATTGCTTGTGTATGATTTTAATTAAATATGCTGCGAAGAAAGCTTTTTTATGGATAGAAGACAGCAAATTAATATTTGATAGGAGTTATTGTTTAGGTAATGTCCAATAACATTATTATTCTATAATATTCTTTGGGTGTTATATGTGCAGTAAGCAACGTCGCAATAATGCAAATGGCCTTGAAACAGTCTGTAAACAAACGTCACATGTGCGCCGCTGGAAATATAAAAATCGACGCTTGCGATCTCTTTCCTTTAACTAGTTGTTTGTTCCTTGCTGGCTTCATATTGAGAGTATTTATGAGGGACATTTCTTTTGCGGAACGTTGTTGTTATTTCATTGAGATTCCCATTATTATGGCCTGATAAAAAATATATATGTTTTGAAATGCCTCGTAGAAATTGATTGCATTATGTATTCGTTATGTTCCGGCGCTGAGAAGTCTTACAAAAGGGGACCGTTACAAATCCTTTTTCTTCGGGGATCTTCCGAAATACGAGCAAACAAAAAACCATAATAATAGGAGCAGACGCACGTGCGACGGCAAGGCGAGCAGCTGCCGTGACAGATGTTGTGGACGGAACACCCCGCAGCCCGCGACCCTACCTGACACACCTGACACTCAACCACAATCAAGCGATCTTTAATAACCAAACAGAACATCAGCGTTCAACACATGCACATCTAACGAGTTAGATGCTCAACTGTGCTGTGACAAGCATTTTCATAAATCCAATTCTATAAGAACGTAAAGGAAAACATTTCCTTTTTGTGTATGAGCATAGTACATTTTAAAATATACTACGGCAATATGTAACCAGTGGAATACTTTATGCGCTCATATTTGCTCTCTCGAGACTGAAATTATATTTTGAACGGATATTTCGCTGAGATTGAATTGTACCGTTTGAATACTTCGTCCTGTTTAATCTAAACCAAACTTTATTCAGGATTCCTGCCTAACATTCGTAGCTGTGACAACACTGTAAATATTTTGGCAATGATTATTGGCGGTCTCCCAATGGGACAACCGTTCGGTTCAATACGGTCTGAATAACTCCCTGCTATGTCATATTTTACGCTACAATTCTTCTAATGGTATCATGTATTAGGGTAGTTGAATCTATTGTTAAATGTATTATGAGCAAGTTTTCGGGTAGTGTAATTTTGGCTTAGTTTCTTAGAACTTTACATGAGCAGTAATTTCTTATGTAATGCTATATGTATTTTGGAGGGTAGATTTGTATTTGTGTGAATGTATTGGCTTATAATAGGTTTTCATGTCCGAATCGGTTCAGTCGATGTATTCAATTGGATATAAGAACAGCTACCTTCGGTGCAGTTGGCAACAGAAGCTGGCGAGAGCCCAATTTGTGCTTGCATGGTGCGAGACGATCCACTGCAACTAGACGATATTATTGTGATTTGTGATGTATTCCAATTTTATTGCTTGGTGAACGCGGTTAGGAGAACTAATGCCTGCTCAGTCACGTTTTGCAGCATGTGCACTGTGTTTATTACCTTCTACCTTAAAGTCACGTGTCCTTTCAACACTAGATTCCCACTTATTCCCACGGTATTTTTACGATTGATAATGTGATATAAAATGCTTAGAGAGTATCGTTATCAGCAAGGATATCGGGACAACGCGATAACGTATCAATGAATAGTATTATTGTACTTTCTTTATCACTGGCACTTTGATTTCAACGTGTTACACTGTTTTCAGATTAATCTTCTAATAAAAGTATTTTAAATTTCTCTTATTGTATAGATGTGAGTGCAGATTAGCGAAACAGCCTCATAAATCATTGTTCCAATTTGTCGAAGGCGGTTGTATGTAACACGAGTAACGAAAGCATGCTTAGTTTCACAAGAATCTCAAGCAGCTTACATAAGGCAAAGCATAAGACGCCTTGCGTAAAAGACACTTAGGTGTACAGCACGAACGTTACCTTTGTAACGTTACTTTACTGTGTTGGGCTCTGATATATTTTATATGTTTGCTATTTATATTGCCATAACAAAATATGCTTTTGGTTAGCGAAACGTGGGAGCTACTTCTCAAAAGCGAACATATGCTAGCACAAATTAAAATAGAGTGGATTATAAAAGAATGTAATTTTGGCTTAGTTTCTTAGAACTTTACATGAGCAGTAATTTCTTATGTAATGCTATATGTATTTTGGAGGGTAGATTTGTATTTGTGTGAATGTATTGGCTTATAATAGGTTTTCATGTCCGAATCGGTTCAGTCGATGTATTCAATTGGATATAAGAACAGCTACCTTCGGTGCAGTTGGCAACAGAAGCTGGCGAGAGCCCAATTTGTGCTTGCATGGTGCGAGACGATCCACTGCAACTAGACGATATTATTGTGATTTGTGATGTATTCCAATTTTATTGCTTGGTGAACGCGGTTAGGAGAACTAATGCCTGCTCAGTCACGTTTTGCAGCATGTGCACTGTGTTTATTACCTTCTACCTTAAAGTCACGTGTCCTTTCAACACTAGATTCCCACTTATTCCCACGGTATTTTTACGATTGATAATGTGATATAAAATGCTTAGAGAGTATCGTTATCAGCAAGGATATCGGGACAACGCGATAACGTATCAATGAATAGTATTATTGTACTTTCTTTATCACTGGCACTTTGATTTCAACGTGTTACACTGTTTTCAGATTAATCTTCTAATAAAAGTATTTTAAATTTCTCTTATTGTATAGATGTGAGTGCAGATTAGCGAAACAGCCTCATAAATCATTGTTCCAATTTGTCGAAGGCGGTTGTATGTAACACGAGTAACGAAAGCATGCTTAGTTTCACAAGAATCTCAAGCAGCTTACATAAGGCAAAGCATAAGACGCCTTGCGTAAAAGACACTTAGGTGTACAGCACGAACGTTACCTTTGTAACGTTACTTTACTGTGTTGGGCTCTGATATATTATTGAATACCTTGGACAATCTGTTGCTTTATTATATAATTTAATTAACATCCATTCTTTTATAATCCACTCTATTTTAATTTGTGCTAGCATATGTTCGCTTTTGAGAAGTAGCTCCCACGTTTCGCTAACCAAAAGCATATTTTGTTATGGCAATATAAATAGCAAACATATAAAAGCAATTCGTGACAACCCACATACGTGAGGTAGAAAGGAGGTTTGAAAAAATATCTCAATGTTAGCAGAGCCGAGCGACGGACCGCGGCAATCGAGTTAATTTGTGGCAATGATGAGAATAAATTTTTTGTCCCGATGGTTTTCATCTCGTTCTGTATTTAAATTCTTTACATAGGAACGACCAAACGTTTCTAGTCTTTCTTGTTTATTTGTGTAACGTCTTTTGAATCAGAAGTATTCAATTTTAATGTTTATTCTAACATTAGCCTATTATTTTTCTCTTCTAAATCTAATATCTAATCTAATCTAATCTAAATCACTAAGTTAAAATTTCACTTAACAGCAAACTATCTGTGTATAAGTAGATATGTATTTTCTAAGGCCACTTACTGTGTAATTGATAGCTATCGGTGGTAGGAGAGTGTGAAATTTTGCAATACGCTATATCGCATAATAGGACCGGAGGGCTAGAGAAAGTAAGCCTTTCACTTGAGCTGAATACTGCGTGAACGACACAAAGTAATAAAAACAATGATACGCCTTCAAACCTCCTGGAACATATTCCCATTTTGCTTCTAAACGTAGTAAAAATAAAACCGGTGGAGAACATGAACTGAATGAGCGAGCATTGCAATATAATTTTATTTTATTCCATTGGAATCCAGTTTTTATATCATGAAAGCGTCATATAAAACCCGCTTATCACTTCATCTAATCGATGAGGCCCTGACGTAAATTGTCAATATGTGGTACAGCGTACAGCAGGCTTCATAAAGACAATCGATATGTTGCCGTGACATGATCGTTATCCTCATTCAGCAACGTGCAACTCATGGGCTTATTCTATAAATTTAAAGGCAATTGCAAGATAAATTGATAATTCAACTAAAGGAGCTGGGGGAGTTTCTAATATTAACTCAAACTTGTTAAAGATTAACTTGTGAATGGCTAGGCGAGGTATAGTTTAAGGACCACAAAGGTGAAGTTTTAGTGCAACTGCACTGTGGCTAGATCGTAAACTTGTTACAGAACAAGTAGAGTGTGTTAATGAATAGCAGTATGGTGATAGCAGCTACGAACGACCCTAGTGCTTATAAAACACCTTTTCATGACCTGGAATATCGTTAGAGTTAAGAGGCGTGTGTATTGAAAACAAAGCATAAAATGCGCTTATTTAGTTTTTTGTTAGGGAAGCCTACAATTTGAATTACTCGAGTCAATCTAAAAGTTAATACGTTAACGTTAACTTTTGATGTTTGCTTTGCCCAAAATTTTTTGATTTACATTTTGTTGTATTGTGTGTAAGATGTATTATTTGAAGCACATAACAAATTTGCTATTCTTCCACTAAAATAGATATTGAAGAGTTTCTATACTAGTAGTGTCTGTAACTTTGTTCGATAAGCATTTGTTTTTATTGCTCAATCAAACTTTGTGAAGCCCGCCAGTAAAGTGATTCAGGGCCACGTGTTGAAGAGCCTTGATATGTTTATGTTTGGTTTAAAAACATTGGCCAATTACGATTACTATCTCGATTTCATATTGTAATAAAAGCACTTATGAAAACATATTACAGTGGTCATTGAAATAGTTTATTTAACAAGCCATTCATTTAGAAAATTATAAGTGAATCATCTGTAATAAATTACTGTAAGGAATGTTTCGAGCATATAGGGAAAATATTTTGCCAATTTGTGACAATTAAGAATGTTAAATAAGTCTTGAATTGTGCTATTTTATGATTGTAATAAGGTGAATAATAAACACGCCCTCTTCTCGAACCACTTATAGAATCGCTTAATACAGAGATTATTCAATCGTGAACTCATCAGCGATACGTACTCAAAGCACAAGAATCCATTCCAAATTGAGTCAATATGTCAGTGTTATATGTAGATTGTTTGCTGTCTTTTGTCTAACTAGGGCACTCCGCAGTACCTCGATGGCATTAATTGATTGCATTGACGAGCTTGGCTTACGGCGCAGATTCCATGGACTCTTGATGGCAGGCGGTAATAGTCAGTATTTCAGGATAAATTTATCCTGAAATACTGACGCCAAATCCTCTTTATCAGGAAATTTTGAGGCGTCGATACCAATATTATTATCTTTTGGATATTGATTAGAGTCACTTAATAATTATTTGTGTGGACACATTGTTAGACCATTCACTAGGTGGGTACTATTATTAGATTATTTTTATGTTCTTTGTTAGACTGACTCAGATTCAGATTTGTCTTGATTTGAATTTATTTTTAGATCCTCGTATATATGCAATACTCGTAAGTACCTACAAACCTACGTTTGGCTTGGCTGAGTAACAAATCATGATCGAGTTTGTTTATGTTATAGGAATATTGACTGGGGATTACTTTTGACAAAATTATTGTATCGTTGGTCGCTCAGTCCAAGTAATGCGATACCCGTGGCAATCGTGTCGTCAAACAACTAATTTAAGGATTGTGTGGCGATAGCGATCGCAGTCGCGAGGAGAGCCGGCCGGCGGCGCCCGGTAGTCGTATGTAGATTCGGTAGCTTCAGCGATCTAGCCAGCAAGGAACCCGTTTCGCACAATACCCACAATTTCTTCGCGTGATCTGATCAACGGCACTCGCCGGTGGACACCACACCGGTACGTACGTACGACAGTGACATTTACATCTACTTATTGGAAGTTCTATTCAGTTGCTCCTCTCGTTCCACACCCACCCCAAAAAAATCCACTTTGGCACAACACGACACTGGAGGAGTACTGTAAAACTGATTTCAAGTCGCGAACGGAAGCGCTGCACAGTTAATACGACGTGTTTACAGTTGGCGCGGCGCTTTTAAAGTGAGGGGCGATACGTCCGCCTGCTTCCGTGGTTGACAGTGGACTGGCGGCGCGGCGGGCGAAAGAAAGCTGCGGTGTCGCGCGCGGCGCGGGTGGGGCGGGGCAACGAGGCGCGGGGGGCGGGGGCGCGGGGCGAGGCGCACCTGCGGGCGGCGGGAGCGCCTCTTGCCTCCGGCGACGGCGAGGCTTCCCGCTGCTACGCAATAAACGCTCGATAAACTTTCTCATTAGGCGCGCCTAACCGTGTGACCGTAAGCTCGTTTCTGCTTGCACATTATATGCAATATGACAACAGTCCTATAATATGAGCAATCCACATTCAAACAAACACTGCGATCGAGCTTTCGCCCTGTGCGCCAGAGCTTCCCGCGCAGACACGGTGCGTATGCGCAATACACTGTTTACGATTGAGTTTACCACTTTACCTACTTACATAGTTTAGATGGTTTCGAAATACAAGCTATATTTAAGTTCGTGTAAGCTACTGTAACTTCCTTAAATATAAAATGAAAAATAATATTAAGTTTTTGAAGTAACTTGTAACAAGGGCGGGTAAAATAGAATGCTGTGTAAGCTTAATTTCTATTCGTGTATTCAAGTATTTTAAAGAAAGTCTACCAAGTGCCTTTATGATCCAATAGCAATATTATAATGTTGTGTGTGTGAAGAAAAAATGCAAACTCTACACCGGCCACCAAAATCTGAGGGACTATCCGGCCAGCATCCCTCTAATGCTAGAGTTTCCAAACAAACTTTGATTCCATAATTAAGTATAATTCATGTCAAATAGAACATGATAGGTAGGTACATACTGTTTAACCTTTTTGTTGCGCGAAGGGCTGGAAGATAAGTGCACAGCAGGCAAGTAATGTTTATTTTTTTGTAAAAGAAACTCCTAACCAAGATTCTATAAAGGACTAATAAAACAATTTATTTTTCGTCTGTGACTTAAGTACGTAAGTAAGGTACGAAAGCATAAGTTTGTTTAAGCGCACAAGAGCTTTCTGATCAGGGCCTGTAGACAAAGTAACATTGCCCTCACGCTTCGCTAATAGAAACGGTATGACATATGTCACGTGCCTGAATTATGTCTTTTCCATACATTTTGTAACGTTTCTACTAGCGCAAGCACAGGAGAATGTTACTTTGTCTAGGCCTGCAGCTCTTATTATATTATATTACTTGCCACGTGAACCAAACATGTTCGCAGGCGCAGAGGCGCAAGTAAGAGCCATGGATATACCCTGACCGACTCTGTTGTCGAGACTTCTTAGGCGCACATTTTTCGTCTGGTGGTACATATAAATATAAAAATAAAATAAAAAATCCCATACCTAACTTTTAAATTTTTTTTCGTCTTCAAAGTTATTTACTTATTTACTATTATTTGTTGTTGCGGTTAAGTGTTCTAAGTTGTTAAATATTACTATATGTGCTTATTGTAGGAAGATATATGGGACATAAGATAATGCTTATTTTTGTTGTAAAATCAAATTCTAAAAACTAAACTACCCCAAAAAAAAGATTACACATTTTATTACGATTGTTTACACATTTTAAAGTTGATATGCACCGCAGATAGGTGCCAAAAAATTTCTTCTCAAAGGTCTTAAAATATGGAAGTATGTTTGATCCGCAATTTCACCCGAATAATGTTTTTTTAAGAAATTTCCCTATATCCGTCCTCAGGGTCAAAGCTATTCTTAGGGATAGCCAAAAGTATACCAAATTTCATCAAATTGTTTCAGCTATTAGCGGTGGGGCCGTGACAGACAGACATACAAGGACAGTTTCCCATTTAAAATATTAAGCAACTCCCGATTCTGTATACTGATTTACCTTTAATATGTGCCTCGTTCACTCCTTGCAAGGATTCCCTATTTCAACAATCAGGTTGGCAAGTCTGTCGCTGTCAAGGAATCCATTCTTATCTCATGAAGGCGCGTTACGTAATTAAAGACTCAAGTTTGACTACGATAACTCATTATCTCATGTGCAATAATTTCAAGAGTAAACGATCTTTGAACTTTTAATAACGTTATTCGGAACTTGGTTAGAATAAAAATATGTACTATCTTATCACGCTTATGATAAGGTTTATTTTCAAGAGCACGAAGATTGCGTTTGTGGCCTCATTTCGACCATATTCATAGCACATACTTACTTAGACAGGCATCTATTGCAAAATTTGCAACTAGTATAAATACCCAATTTAATCTTACATATTTGTTACAAATTATCATACCAAAAATAATTAAAATACTTTTAAATTTTCAAACAATATCATGAAGATACAGTATTATTATTATTACCAACGATTACTATTTCCAATGCTACAGCTCATTAGTTAGTCTCTACAGAATAATGAGGAAAATACCTGGAACTTCTTTTCCTCTGTAACTAAATGTTAAAAACATTGTTAAGGAATTCTATGAAATCATTACAACTACGAATATGTTGGATTAAACTCGAGAAGGCAGATTGCATCAAAAGCATGATCTTACATTTTAGCTGCAGAGCTACTAGATATGCCCTCACCGCAGTGTACAGAGGAATCATATTATTTACTTAGTAACACAAACTATAAGCCTGAAACGAGGCCAATACGTTTCCCATCAGATACAAATCACTAGTGACTCCAACTTTTATGCAGAAATCGGGAATCAATATGAAACTTTTGAGTGAGTATTGTTATTATTTTAATTTCTATTATTGTTCTCTCGTAAGGTAGGAAGGTTGAGCTTCATTTTTCTTATTATTATTAGCTTGTTGTGTCCCACTACTGGGCATATACAGGGTGTCCGAGAAAAAGGAACAGTTGTCTTCTAGAAGTTGTAGGGTTTTATGAATATATCGCTATGTCGTAAAATATCTAGCTCCAATGACAACGTAGTTATAGGCTAAGGTTCCTAAGGGCACTTACATGAAAACGGATGAAGATTTTTTTGGCATAATAAATTTATTTGCTGCGTAAAATTATACCCTATCACTTATTTTAACAATTGTACTATTTTCCTAGACACCTTGTATAAATACAGTTATAATAAAATAAATTGTTTAGATAACAACATTGTATAGTGTTCACTCGTGGTTAATCCCTGGTTATTATGGTTCTTTATGAATCAAAATTACGCGAATTCACCAAAAAGGCAACTCAAATATAATCTAACCCAACCCGTTTTGCAAAGATAGCACTGGTTTTTCTATCATTAAATTAGCAAATGTTTTGCGTCAGTGGAATTTTTAATTATAATGTAAGTTTCCTTATTGAGTGGCTGCGGTTGGATGTTAAATATCGTTAGCAGTCAACGGTCCAGTTTTTGTTGTCCCTCCGTGAGCGGAGCGCGCCGTCACAGGCTATCAAATGTGTGACAAGCCGACTAATGTTTCCATTATCTAACATCTGTTTATGGCGCCGGGAGCTTCTCTCCGGGGACACCGCAGCTGATTGGTTTTAATTGATTATATGACTTCATAAAACAATTCGGCCCGAGGGAGGCTGAGGGCCGGCACGGCGCCGCGAGATTCATTCGTGGCAGCTATTACGATATTTTATATATTTCCAAACTCGTAATTGGTGACATAATATTTGATTTAACCTAATGATCCTGTAATTCATGTACTTTAACCCGTGTTTAACGCAAATTATAGGGTCTGAAGAACGACGAAGCATATAATTTAACACGCATTCATAGGAGTGGTATGCTTCATTAACATTTTCCGTTCCCATTGCGAAAACAGGACTATTCGAAGCCAAACCGCGCGAAACGAACGTCTTTTTTGTATCAACGTGGAAAAAGATAAAGAATAAAAACACAAAAGTTCCAGCCAGCTGCGCCCGGGCATCCTGTCGACGTCACTGCACGTTTTTGCATCCATTGATCACGGCGACATATGTCTATCCCTCGCTGTCGGACCGTGCTGGTCGTGGGGAACAGAGACAACAGTAAGTAGTGGGTGCCTCATCAGAGATAATAACGGCACGGCGGCAGCGCGGCGGTAGTCTTCCGCAAAGAGCTGCGTTCCTTGATAATGTTTTGTCACCGAGACGAGCTTGTTGATTTTTAGTTGGGTGTAAATGGGGCGCCCGGGAGCCCACGACAAAGGGCGCTTGCTTGTCAATAAATTGTCATTGTTGTGACACAATAACTTAACGCTCCGGGTCCCGACAGGACAGCTTATTATATCACTAGCAACCGGAACTAATTGCGGAACATTCTCGTTAAGCATATTTTACAGAGAAACAACAAATAGTGATGTATTAAAAAGTTAATGAATGGACTACTCGGATTTTACAGTATTTCACTGACAGGAGCAACTAAAATTATGTGGGAAAGTGTTAATATAATGGTTGGAACTAATTGTTACACGGTACTATGCCTACCTAAGTATTATCTCACCTGTCGGTTGTGACTCATTTGCACTTTACTCACACCGGTAGCTGTACCCCACATTTACAGCGGCAATGGTAATTACTTACTATGCTAAATCATAAAAACTCGAAGAAGAATTTTGAATCAGAAAAACGTTGTTTTATGAATTCGTATTAGAATTCCTTAAAGATAATAGAGTTAAAAAATAAAAAATATTAAAGATAAAAACATTATCTACTATAATAGAAGAATCGTAAGATACAGATAGTTCAATAGGCATAACACGTTATCCATATAAATTACAAAGCCACGGCCACCCTAGTCACTTAATGTTTATTGTTGACTGATAAGTGCTGGCGGTTAAGGTCATTCACTATCTGAGTGTGCCACTAGTCTAGAGTGCATACCGCCACTTGGAATGTGGTTACGGAAGGAAGTAGTATTTTCTTAGACATGCCTTGTTCATTCAAATCAAACACAATAGAGACCATCGTAAGCTTCGTTAGTACTTATACGTCAAACTAATACAAAAATCCGTTGTAATAAGCTATGCAATAATTTTCCAATCGATTTCATAAAGATCTTTTGACCGTTTAATTGCATGAAACAGTGCCCTCGGATGTCTTTTCGTGCATCTCTGAATTTCGAACGGGATTATCTCTTTCACACATATTGTACTGGCGACCCGCCGTCGTCCAATGGGACGAGGTAGCCGGGGTAGGTACAACTATTACAAAACGTTCTCTCTATCAATAAATTAAACATTAAATTAAACTCTGCTATTAATAAATTTAATTTATATTTTTAGCTATAAACCCCTCGGAGTTCAACCCTACATATAAGATAGCACCGTTTAGAAGAATGACACGATCAAATAGGAAAATAATTTCAATTAAAATGGCGTCTTCAATTGATACTACTTATATAAGTTCTTATTATTCATATATCTTGTGTATCTTTAGGTACAAAGCACACGTACTTCATGCATAATATTTGAAATTACCAAATATTTCAATTAAGTATAGACAACTATGTACAGTAACAAAAATATAGGTAAGTAAGTAATATTGCCACAGGGTTATTAAGAGCACAATATTTTTGATAAAGCTACATTGTTATTATTCCTGCATATATTTTCGCTTTAATTAATAAAACAAACACTTGATTACAATAACGAGATAAGTCGGGGGTTATAAGTCAAATTGCGTATTGTGATGTTTTGAATAAAATTTGCTGTATGAATAACGTGTCGCATTTTAAATTAAGTAGTGGATAATGACGTTTGAAACACGACTACAATGATATGATCTTAATACACCGAGTTATACAAGTGCCTACGCTTAGATATGATTGAAAATTAATGATGCTTGGAGACTGAGCACTTGTCTTACAAATTCTGTTACCGTTAAGTGATTGTCATAATTTATGTCTGCCGTAATGGCACTGAGATACGCTAACAAATATGATTTCGTTACGAGATAATTTGAATGCGATCGCTCTTTATTACTCTAGCTGTGCGTGCGGTTTTACCCGCGTAGACTTAATTTCATGACTGGCCCGTGTATCGCTACTATTAAAAAAAAAAGTAGCCTAAGTTACTCTTTGTAACATTAGCTATCTGCCAGTGAAAGTTTTATGTAAATACTTGGTCCAGCCGTTTTGGAGATTAGCCGGAACAAAGGGACAGACAGACAAACAGGACAGTAGAAAATAGTTTTTTTTATGTGAGTACCGTTATACTTTCATACGCATTTAATGAAAAGCTGTTAATTTGGAATTGCAAACAGACACTTTAATTTAATTTACCTGTAAACTATACATTATTTTCGAGATTAGCGCGTTGAAAAAAACAAACTATCTATTCAGATTTATACATTAGTATTGATAAAACGAATTACCAACTCGTAGCGTTTGAGAGCTTCCTGTAAACTAAAATGTAAACATGCAGCCTGTAGGAGTTTGTATCTTAATCTGTACAAATGATTTTATACAGCACAATGTGCGGAACCCGTTTAACGGTCTCACTTCGAACCGTTAACTGCGAAATCGCTCCTTGCTGTAGCGCAG
Organism: Watsonalla binaria; assembly: GCA_929442735.1. NCBI lineage: Eukaryota > Metazoa > Arthropoda > Insecta > Lepidoptera > Drepanidae > Watsonalla > Watsonalla binaria. The sequence continues at coordinate 5,647,233 of OV838930.1, forward strand.
CGTTAACTGCCGGAATAGAAAAGCTTTGGAAAAATATTTTTATTTTCCAGTACTAGAGTGCGAGATGTATTTAAACGGATTTATTTCTATAAGAATAAAATGCTGATATTCAGCTAAATGCTCTAGCATAGCGAGTTTAAGATTTATGTGAAACTCAAAGGCATATCAATATTAATAATTAATAATATTCATAAAATACCTTTGAATCGTAGTGGCCAAAACCAACCAAAAGCGAATAACTGTCAACAAATAACGTTTATATATTTAGTTGCTATAAGTAAAACGGTTTTTATAACAATATTTGTACCGACTCGGTAGTTCCTTAACGGTAAAAACGTGGCATTCCGAATTAAGAAACAGTAAATATTCATTATGACCATACATAGATGTGTTCAGAAGCTTTTGGTCTGCGATCGGTTCGTTAGTTCCGCCAGAGCTAAGTACGCTCCGATTTTGGTATCGGCTAATTCATAACGTGGCTGCATCATTACCGCCGTATAAGGAACAAGTAATTATAATTATGGCTTAATTTTTTTACAAGCTGTAGGTCAACGCAACACGACACAGCGACTCCGGCGGCGGCTTTGACACTAGCGTCTTTTTGAAATATACAAAGATAGCCATTCATGTGTAACGCGCGCCTTATATGAATGTTTTAATTAATGTTTTGTTAAAAATATTCGTTTTATTTTAGTATTATTAATACCATTGGTTTTACTATTGTTTCGTGACAAGAATATAATAAAATGATTCAATTCTCAAGGGGTCTAAATTCTTTCTCCAAAAACGATACTTCGCAAATCAAACGAAGTTTCTGAATCTTTTTGTTTTTAGCATACAAACATTTTCGTTTATTAAAAAAAATTATTAAAGAGGGTTAAGAATATATACCTGACAAAGGATTTTTTGGCGGACGACGTTCTGACGTTAAGATCGAATAAGTTAAGACCGAAACTTTGTATTTCGTTGAATAAGAGTATGCCCTAGGTCTTTAAATATTTTTAGATAAATTATAACGCCTTAGGCTTTGCTATTGTTATTTGAAACACAAACATGACTGACAATACACAATACCTATAAGGAAAAGTTGAAGAGGAAAATAAAAACTGTTTGTATTGAACGAGTGCATAACATTATAAATCAATTTGTCTTGTCATGGTAATAGAGGTGAATGGTTATCTGAATTGACTGTATAAACTAGGATATAATGGGCGTCTTCACACTGCGACGATAACGATATCGACACTTGACAACGATATCGGACGACTCGGACGATATCAATCGACATTAAACCTTTCTAAAAATATTATTTATCTTCCTTGGACGCCCTTTTTTTTCCACACTGCGCCGCCGCCCTATAAGCAAAGCTTCACCCTGAAGTATGGCGTCACTCGATATCGGCACGACAATCTGTCGGCGACGATATCGTTGACCACGAGAACACAGTGTGACAGAATTTAGTAGTGATTGTATCAAACTACCAGTCCGACGATATCGTGTAGTTACAGTTATCGTCCAATGTGAAAACGCCTAATCTGTGAACAATAACAAGAGCCCAACACAACGACACATTCAAATCATAGTGACGTCTACAGAACTGTTACTTAGTAATAAATGATAATTTATTCTTGAGATATTTATTTATAAACTCACATGCGTCATTATAGGATGAAAAAATATTTGTAAACAGATTTTTTAAAACGGTTTACGTTGAGATACATACGAAAAACATTACCTACATATATCTTCAAGTTACTTCATAAAGGATGAGTATGGGATGATCAATAAAATGTATTGTTTATAAATTTAATTCTAGACTAGAAAAATTTACAAAACACTGCAGGTTAACGCAATTATTATTTAATCCTTAAGCATAAGTTACCGCTACTGTTATTACTTTGTAGTATGCTCACGCCTGTATTCCCCGAAGGGGTAGGCAGAGGTGTTATAATCACAACACCCACTTTTCACCGAATTTGATTAAGTGCCAACGTGACAGATGGTGAGTCTATCGCCGTCTCAAGCACTATACATACGTCTTTGAATTACTTCTCAGACATATGCAGGTTTCCTCACGATGTTTTCCTTCACCGTAAAGCACGTGGTGTGACTTTGTAGCTTATAGATATTATTAGATAATGTATTTCAAAGTGAATTAGCAACATTGAAAGAGAAGAAGAGAGTTGGCAGAGTTACGTAAGTGATGTCTAATGTTTCGTTTGATGATTTTTACCTCGTCCTTACGAGCTTAACTTGAAAATCAAGAGCTGACCCGGATTTAGTATTCTAAATATTATTTGCCATAGCGTAATAAAGGCGCACTATGGTGCTAATTGAATGCAATTCATATTTAGTAGATTAACTCTACAAACAGTTTTGGGATAAGTAAATATAAAGATTTTATAAACGTGTGCCTCGAGTAAGCTTTTATTTACCTCGGAGCTTTAAACTTTAAATGCTATGCACAGGATAGTTGAACATGACATGTTTGTTTGCTGTTCTCTGTTGGATGATGTTGGTGTTGGAAACTACGAGGAAGGAAACTTTACAGACATATGACAATCCGAGTATGGGATAATCGCCTCAATAGTGAAATAATTGAAGTAAAAGTCCTTAGTTCAGCAAAAATATTGGTCTATTTAGTGGAAGTTACGGCGCCTTAAACATTTGAAGCTGTTAAAGATGTTTAAAAAGAGGCAAAATAGTGATCCTAACTTGCAACTTTTGTAAGTACGTAGTGGTTTTGTTTGTATATTTTACGGTACGTATGAAATGAATAAAAATAAGTTACCTACTTTGTATCATTTAAAAATTTCACTCTAGGGGGCCAACTATAATCGTTTAAAATTTTCCATTTTTGTATCGTAAAATTAAACGTCAAAGCTAATAAGATCCTAATACATGCTGCTAAGAGCGATGAAAGTATTTAGTTCTCTAGTCATATCGGGCATGTGCCTATAAAGTTACTTATAATATTTTTGGTATGCCATGATGCACAGTTGCATATGTATAGTTTATAAACTACTTGTTAAGTATCTCGAGTTCGCAAACGCACTTATTGAATTGTACCCCTATTGTATTTCTCAATGATGCGTTACGTCACATGTCATGGTTGCCCTAATGAACTAAATTAAACATATATTGAATACGAAGTACGTGGTGTTTTAAACTATGTTAATTATTTGAAAGTGAAGGTCGCACCCAAAAGCGAAAGGCGAGAGAGCTTTAATTAATAAAAATCTGTTAGTTTTGACACCTTTGATTTGCCGACGTACACTTTTATTACTGATTGATTTTATCTACGAACATATTTAGTTTTGGTAAATAAACTAATATTAAAGAAAATAATAGTTCCATAGCAGGTGCAGTCATGTAGTCAGTACCAACCGTCAGACAACATTTATGTTCTAAGAGGGAGTCGAGGGCCAACGCCACCTTGGATTATAATATTTTTAATATAATATACTTTTTACACATTATAAAAAATATTTTTGAAGGTCCCATTTTCACCCTTCAAAAATCATTATTATGGATGCGTTCTTAGCCAGACGTCAGCTAAGATAAAATAACTTGAAAATCCAAGATATAATTCTAACTATTATTTGAACAAATACAGCGTGTTGTAGTTAGCATTAACGTTACAAAATAAGTTAAGTTTAGGTAAACGTACTACGTAGTATAAACGCAGAGAGTGGATTGATACGTCTGACTCATTGCAATAGTCCCGTCCGAGGACAAAGGGGGTGTGTTTTTATTCCTCATTGTGCCTCACAAAGAGGTCCAACAATCGAGCATTCACTCACCGACGGGACTAGGGTTGACACCTGCAACGTAAATTAAATAGGGAGGTTTGGAGTCAATTGCAAATCTATACAGACAGATAAATAAAATTGAAGTGTCTATTTGTAATTCCAAATTAACTGTTTTGCATATGAAAGTATTAGCGGTAATTTTGCACATACATTTTTTATTTTTATATATCTGTCTGTTCGGTCCGCCTAATTTTGTATCTCTCTTTAACAAGACTTTCACTGGCAGATAAGTAGTTGATGTTGTGTGATACTTTTATTTTAATCAACGCGTGTAAAACCGTAAGGAACATATATCTACACTACTATTGCAAAGATGAAAGATTTGTATTTTTGTGTGTATGTTGTAATGAATAAACTCAAAAACTACAGTGCCGATTTCAAAAATTCTTTCACAGTTACATTATCAGCTAGTAGCATAAGCTTCTTTTATCCACTTGCTCCAACAGGAACGTGAACTATGCGGTTTACGTATATAATCAAACAAAATGCGAAAGCGACACTGTTAATTAAAGTTAAATTGGGTTCTTATATTTAAATATCCAAAGAATTAATAATAAAAGTAAGCGAACAAATGAATTAAATGTCAAAGAGTCGTACATACAAAATTATTCTTTCACATTTTCCTATCCGGTGGTATTTTCTCGAGATTCATTACTGCCTTACCAGGGCCCAAACTGAATAAATCGCTTTCATTTTCAATCATTGAGTAGGTATCTGCATCACTTATTTATAAATTATAAATAAGTTATTATTTCATTTCTGTATGAAGTATTAAATCCCGTTCCATGTGTGAGCAGCCCTGGACTATCTACATTTGCAGACATTAATACACAGAGCACAAAGTTGAAGCGACAACAAAAATAACGATAGATATTTTTCTTTGTTTTCCTTTAATTGGCAGCATAGAAGGCTTCACTGTGTATTTAAAATTAACTGAAATAACTGTCAATTAATTGAAGTAAGCTCTTATAACTTTACTGACTTAAAGTTTGAGGACATAGAAAATTCTCATTTAAGCTTAATACTTTGTAAAAAATTGATAATAATGAAATAGCATTCGATAGGTTTAAATATTGTCCGAAAAAATTAGAATAAAGGGCAAATAATAATAAAATAAGATTTCACTATAATGGCTATGGCGCAGCCCTATCACGCCCACGTTTCTACATGAAGGGATCCACGTGACGTCACGCTGCCGGCATTAAAACAAGAGCGGATATCCGCACACCCCTAAAGCTGAGCATTGAGGATATTATTTTTGTTCCGTAATACACATTTGTGATTCAGCCATTTGTAAATAATTAACGGCTAATGAGATTGATCAATACCGTTAGTAATTTGGCAAATTGATTACGTAACAAAATACACGTCTTGTTATTCGATTCGTTTTCTTTAGTTACCAATTAGCTGGGATATCTGAGAACACTGCTAGGTTCTAGGAAATTCGGTATAGCCTTACCTAAAAAAGATGATGGAAAAGCTCACGCCTTCCGAGAAAGGTCGCTGAATAAATAGGGAGAGGTTGATATAAAGCTAACTTTTCTCCGAAGTTTGGGTGATATTGTAACAAATAATGAATCCGTCGCCGATCCGATGCATACCTACTTACGTCATTTGAATATTAATTCTCAGACATAAGTTTGTTCACGATGTTTTCCTTCACTATAAAGGTGGTTCACTTGGTGTGTGACTGCTCCTAACTTGAGATTGGAACTGGTCTCGTTTAAGTATACCGAAACCACAAGTCTAAACCTCTAAGATAGTAAAAAAAAAACTGTTGAAACACTTCTTTGGAGCCGGTGTGGGTAATTTATTTGTGTTGTGTATATAACACGTGGCGTCGCAAGTCGCCAACTTACGTAAATACCAAATTTCGTCTTGATATTCAAACAAAACGTCTACTTTAAGCTTATTTTCTGAAGCAAAGCTGGTCAAAAACCTATTCAATAACTCGACATTAGAAACTAAATAACGAGTTCTAAAAATATAAAAGTGCTCATTTTACGGGAGCGCCAATAAATAATATTTTTGTTTTTTATTACGTGACCCGAATCGTGTCAGTCGATGTAATCTACGTCACGTGCTAACCAAGTGACGTAAGTAGCTTATCTATACAAAAAAGAAACTTAAGTATCTGTTTGTTATTACAAATTAACAGCTTTTTACTAAATGCACATGAAGGTATACATACATATAAGGTACAAACATAAAAAATCATCATTTTCTCTATCTGTCTGTCTGTTTGTTCCGGGTAATCTTTGAAACGGTTGGACCGATTTTAACAGGACATTAACTGACAGATAGCTGGTGTTACAAGGAGTAACCTAAGCTACTATTATATAAAAAAGGGATCCATTAAGTCCACGCGGGTAAAACCGCGGGTCACAGCTAGTTTACTTGTATAACGTGTTTCAAACTTAAAACGTCTTTATTTAAGCTTCTTTATGTTGAAGCGAATCATTTTCTTATTAGGGCTGTAATTAATTTTATAAATATCAATATTAAAAGAAACTTTCCGCTGAGAAAATTCTTGCACTTTACTCATAAATTGCTGGCAGCTCCTTTGATGAATAAAAATAGTTTCAATATCGGCTTATACTCGAGGGAAGGCACTTTATAATATGAAGCCTGAGAAGAGTAATGAACTCGTATTCATATCTTGGGCGTATTATATACACTATGCTGGTAAAAATAATATGAAGTAAAAATAAATCTGCAATTCGTGATTTATAGGAAAATGTGAGACGAAAATTTGCTTCTGCAAGTTTTATATCTTTTAGATATTGTTTTATGTACTCTTATAAACAAAAGAGTAATAATTTCTGAAATAATATCTCTTAAAAAAACAATACCGTTTTATTCAGAGACATGGAAAGCGTAAGTACTGCTCAAAACAATAGAATATGACTCTCTGTCTTAATTAGTAAAACTTTCACATAAATTATTTATACAATCCGATACAATAACTCCATATCCTTCCGCAAACGCCAATGAGACTTAATTACTGTGGGCTATTTACAAAGCAGGTGTAACACTAATAAAGTGCCTCATCTGTTTCTTTAATCAGAATGATTCTCACGGCAGCAAAGGCCATTAATGTTGACGAATCTCAACATTCAAGAAGCAAAGATAGTAAGATCTTACACTTATTAGGTAATCCAAACTAAGGCTTCGAGGAATTCTAAATCCGTACGCTTAAATTCAAATTCAAACAAATCTTTATTCGAGACTTTTAACGAAGTATATTCAAATCGTCAGATCGACGTGATTGTACAAGATTATACATACATGCTACCGCCTCCCTCAGACTGTGTATATGCTCTGGTAGACAAAGTAACATTATCCTCACGCTTCGCTTATAAAAACGATACAAAATGTATGGTAATGACATAAGTTACGTGCCTGATTTATGTAATTTGCCATACAGTTTGTATCAGTACCCCTATCACGGGTTTGTCACCGTTTTCGTTTTCTATACTCGCTAGCGTCTTCGCCTAATATTTGTATGAGAAATTGTACAGCGACTCCCAGCAGTAACGTGAAGAACTAAAATATCTCATACAAATATTGCAAGTGACGCTAGCGAGTATAGTTTACGAAAATGGTGGCAAACTCGTGATAGGGGTACTGTTCTATTAGCGCAAGCGCGAGAGAATGTTATTTTGTCCAGGTGTAGGCCAGGCCTTACGTACTTTATGATACTGTTTTTGAGCACAGAAAGTATACCTATGAAAGCAATACTTTTTTTGCTATTAAATAAAAAGTACTTACCTGCGACTGCCGATGAGTGAGTGATTGACAACATACACGATATAATGATGTTAAGGTTAAGAGCGCTGACTTCGAATGCGCACTAGTCAGTTTATGAGCCATAATGTATCCGTCTGTACGGCGAGACGCGAATAAAATACACGTTACTCTCACAATTTTCGCTGAGGGCTCATAAGTCGTGACAGCAGCTGTAAGCACTCGTATTTATAATTTTCAAAATAGACAGATTGTTTCAAATACCCGGTATAGCTGAGGACGCCTCTTACCTGAAACAAAAGGGCACAGGTTAATTGACACCAGTCTAATATTAGAAACAAACGACAATCGCCCACCACACACACACACACACACACACAACACTCTACGAGCATTTGTAAAGGCTATTTATTTATTAATACTACTCATTTCCTTTTCTTCATTTTGTATTAAAGGTCACCTGTAGGTTCAAATTAAATTACCCACTTCAAAATGCTAATTTGCTGAATTCTATAAATAGATTGTTTATAAGTGCTGCAAAATAACCCTGTCTGTATTTCGGCTGTATTTCATTCACTAACAACATTTAACTATAAAACAATTCATATCAGATCAAAGTACATAACCGATATTATAAAACATGCACTAAAATTATCACATATTAAATTACTTCAGCGACTAAACAAGTATTTTTTCAGCTATCTGGGGCCTTACCATAACCTCTTATTGCCATGATATTTTTACTCTTACTATGAGACAGGTGTATATGACGTGTATACATCTGTCACTGTCACACAGCTGAACTATCATTGCAGTAAGAGCTTATGGTCAGGCCCCTGGTACTGTTAAAATAACGGGTTACAACAATGACGATGATATGACGTCACTGCGTCGACCGTAAACAATGCTTAATTGAATTGTTTGTTCACGGGATTACCCTTTGATATATTTGCAGTGTACTTCGCTTTGCCGTAAATCCCCTCTGAATGGGAGTTTGCAAGTAAACTGAACCGTGCGATGAAATTCTCACTTTACTAAATACTTTTTAAATAGTCAACGCTCTGGATGGTAGTTAGTTAGTTACTAGGTAGGTATAGAAATATAACTTAAATACTCTTTGCTTGTTATTTTCAACAAAGGAACCGTTGTAGGTATATATCTCTACTTAATATATAAAGCTGAGGATATTTTTTTTTGAACTTGATTGAAAAATTATTTCAGTGTTAGATAGCCCATTTATCGAGAAATGTTATAATTATCAACAAACGCGGGTTAAAGATAGCGATAACCCAAAGTAACTATTCCATGCGGATGAAGTCGCGGGCAGAAGCTACTTGACCATAACTGCACCAGGGGACCAGCTATGATCGTCTAATTTAAGCAGCGCGAACTTCTAAGCTTTGGCGTTTAATTTTACGGTACCGAAATGAAACGTCAGAGCTCAGAAGTTCTTAATACGCTCTGCTTAAACCGATGATGGTAAGCCCCCTGGTGGGAAGTGCGAATGGGGCCGAAGATGGCTCTGCAATGGAGGTAGAGCCAACTTTAAGGTACTAAGCGCTCAGGTGTTTGTTTAGGTGACATGTCTATTACCCACTTTACAAAGGTCAATCTATGAAGACTTAATTACAACACAAGTATCTCAATTCGCGAGAGCCCTGGTGGCCTTGAGATTTGAGCAGCCTGCTACGCAAGCGGCGCAAGTTCGAATCCTAGCAGGGCCTGTACCAATGAGTTTTTCTAAAAAAAACTTATGTACAGTGATTTCACACCACGTGCTTTTCGGTGAAAGAAAACATCGTGAGGAAATCTGCATATATCTGAGAAGTAATTCAATGACGTATGTAAAGTGTCTGAGACGGCGATGGACTCACCATCTGTCACGTTGGCACTTAATCATCTTCGGTGAAAAGTGGGTGTTGTGATTACAACACCTCTGCCTACCTCTTCGGGGAATACAGGCGTGAGCATATGTATGTATGTATGTCAATTCAAATACCACAGTGTTTTCCTACATTTTAATGTGTAGTTATCAGCAATCAACGTGTAGATATTACTTTGTTCAGCAGGCAGCAATGACTCACAGCTCTATATTTGTTCGGACACACGAGTAACTATAGGCAGTACTACAGTTTCAAGGCTCAGAAATAGTTTTATGTAGAACAATACGACATAAGCCATAACTACATAAAATAATTTTAATTGATATGAATATAGTATTTCTCCGCAGCTTTCCAGCTTTCCATAATGTTGACTTTACGCAACGAAGATTCAAGGCGAGGTCCAAGTTTGTGAATCCTGCCAAAGCCACTTTGATTACTTCAAATGAAAACTTGAATTATTATGTTTTCTGGGAAACAATGTGAAGCTGAATAACATAATGTTAGGTTATATAAAATGACTAAAATTATATATTCGTTTAAATGTTTATCAAAATCAATAGGAAATTTTGTTTGCCAAATTAGCGCTGATATTATCGTAGTGAAATCTGATTATTAATATTGAAAAGCTACGAGGATTAATCCCACTTTAGTTGTGGGAAGGGTAATGATGACTCAGGCGTGACTCATTCCAAAATGTTCCCATTTAATAATATCGGATTGAAATCCTCAATTCTCGTAACTAACTCAATACAATCCGCAGTGAGATGGTAAATCCCATTGAACAAAATGGCATTTCAATAAAATTATGACCAAGCGCCGGGATCCGTATTTTTTTGACATTCAAAGACTATATTTAGTTGAACAATGCCAACGACCTACAGAAATGCTGAAAGACAGTTAAAAAATCCATTCATTTGTACAACAAAGAGATTAGGGCCGGGAGCGCCACCTCCAAGTATTCACCTGCAGAAATATTGTTGTAAGAACTTCCCGATGACGTCTCGAGAATCCCGTTGGAATGCTGGACTCTACCTGTCGTGGTTAACCGACCGATAGGCGTAGAATACAAAACCTTTAGGCAACACGTTTGTTGGCCTGAACTCTGGTACAGTGTTTTATGTACGACTAGCTATGTGAATTTTATGGGTGGCTTTATTTTTGAATAACTTGAATTAATTCTTGTATAAATCCACTCTATGCCAGTGAAAGCCCTGCTAGGATCGGCTGTTTTAGACATAATCCGGAACAAAAAAACAGACAGACAAATAACATTTTTAATTTTTTTTAATTGTATCTTACTTTGTTATAAACTTGCATTGTATCTACATTTAGCTGAATATTGATTGTTTCATCTTTTAGGATATCATAATAAGTTCATTACTTAAATCGAATTAAACGATATCTGATAAGGGTGCCAACTATGATCGATTAAGTAGCGCGTATTAGGAACTTCTTAGCTTTGACGTTCATTTTGGTACAGTAAAAGTGAAATCTATGAAAATATGATGTCGATAAAGATGAAGCAATCAATATTCAGCTAAATGTTACCTACATTTAGCTGAATATGCAAGTGTATAACTAAGTAAGTTCTAAATTAAAATATGGGTAATACAAAAACCATCAATAAACTGTATTGAGTTACAATCTGTCATTGCAATGTTGAGGTTGCATGATTAACATGAATACTAGTACGTGTAGTACGTACTCATGTTAATCATGCAATCTCAACCATACCTGCAACGCTTGCACCTGGTGTATGACTGGGTATAATATGTATGCCATGGTATGATTCATACCAATCTACACTTTGATCTTTGAAATATTTCCCTATCCGTATTAATGTATGAATATTCTATAGGATCTTTACGTATTACAGGTTAAAATAATTTAATAACATCAGAATGTGTTTGCTTAAAACATACAATATATCCGCAATTTTCTCCTTTAATTATCAGTGTCCAAACAGCCCCAGCCTATTAAAGCTAGCCTTGTATAATTTTTAATTTATATTGATTTATTGGACAAGTTCCCTAAAATATCTGATTTGCATTCCATGATCCGGAACATGGGTATGTCCATGAACATCATGGTTATATTAACCAGGGCTGTCACACGCGCTAAATTGACTAAAGGCCCATGTAGAGTTGATCAAGATTGTCTTCAATGAATAGTCAGCGAGTAATCGATCCCATCATTGCCTGCTGTTGATACCTTCTAACAATGATTCATCCATACTTTGTCACGAGTTAATTATGTGCAACTCTGACGGAAACTTGCGTAACCTTTATAAAATATTTTGACACTTGTAAATAAGTGAGTCAGAAATAAATGTGCGATTGATAAAGCCGAAAAAGATTTATATCTACACGTGTTTGAATGGGTTGGAAAAATACACCGTAACATCGATAGATCATATACTTACATCTGTTGGCAGGATTCGTATTAAGAAAAATTTACATTTTAGTGTGACTTGAGATGAGATGAGAACGTAACAAATTCATTACGTTTACTTAACATAACTGTGTAGGTAGATACATTAATGGTTTGTGATTACCGATTGGTATCAATCAGTTGTTGGGCACAATTATAGATGAAACTTAATCTTAACAATGGCTATAAACATTCGAATAGTCTATAGCTACGGACAGTGATTTCATCTGAGTTAATTTATAAGTATGTAATATTATACAGTCCTTGAAACTGTGCAACGTTTCGAACGCTGAGACGACAGAGGACACAGGATGTGACGCCTTAAGTTTTTATCGTCCGAACATTAATGTGTTTACTGATTACTAATTCTGTAAACTATTGAATTTTTATAGTTTTTAAAATTACAAGAATAACTTGAGGAACAGTTTATGTATTTGTGATGACATTGAAGTACGATCAGATTTAGATACCTGGTCCTTCCTGCATTAGGAAGGATTTCCGTGACCAGATTAATATTTATACCCTGAATGGTCATATAGGGAGCTCACGCAACCGAAGGAAGTGGGAAGAGATGCATGAATGTGAACTAAAAAAAGAAGTTTCTAGGAATCGTGTGTCAAGCAGTGGTCCCTCCCTGCGTACACCCATGGTACACTGTACAGTACCCCTATCACGGGTTTGCCACCGTTTTCATAATCTACACTAGCTAGCGTCACTCGCAATATTTGTATGACTTATTTTAGTTTTGCACATCACCACGGAGTCGCTGTACAATTTCTCATACTAATATTCGGCGGAGACGCTAGCGAGTATAGCTTACGAAAACGGTGACAAACCTGTGATAGGGGTACAGGTGTGAGACAGTTAATACGTAACTAAGAATCGAATCGAGGGGCTTTTTATGAAGGGGAAAATGGGACCGCGTATGGTGCCGAGAGGACCTAGGAATTTTTAATTATTTTAAATCATACAATGGTACGCTCGTGGTCCCAATTTTCCACTCAAAAATAATAATCAAATCCAAGGTGGCGTTAGGGACCGCGGTCCCGGTTCCAAAAGTAAGGAATAAACAAATTGTTCCAATTCCCCTCTTAAGTTACCTATTATGTTATCTACCTACCTACTTCAAACGTACACTATGATTGTATTGTATCCAACATTATAACAATGTATTAGTTAGATATTATCAGGAGGTTATTTTATGGAATTACTTTATAAGTGTGTTTTTTTATGATTCATAAATTGTTAAAATGTATACAGTCAGTATATGTAGGTTTAATGTGAATTTTTATTTCCCTAGTAGAAAATCATTCTAATGATTTCACTTTGACGTTGTTGTTATATTATATACATTAACTATCAGGAAGTGAAAATTAAATGAAATAATAAGATGTTGTACTTTTCCTCACTGACACGAAAAAGACCCTAAAGCAAAAGTACACATTAAAAAAAAAATACTAACGAGAAGGAGCGTCGGAAACAAATAAGCTGTTTAATTTAAATGATATAAGTCACACCCCGAACACAATAATTGTATCATGGAAGCTTGGCGCGTTTGGAAATAAAAATATGTCATTATGGAGTTAAAGGTTATCATGCGTATTTTCCTTGTTTACATCGAAAGAACCGGACCAAACGTACATAATGAGAATCTTTACCACGGGTTTTGTAATACTGACCAAACTGAATCCCCCTGATTACAAAACATGGTTTAAATCAAGATTAGATCTAACATGAGACTAATGAAATATATGTCCATTTCTTATGATATCCGTATCACAAAATGAGATGGCACTACTTTTAAACCAAGGATTATCTTAAGCAATGTTATGTATAAAGATTCTACTTATGCAATTTTTTATTAAACTCACTAAGGCACCTATCAAATAGGTGCGCAATTGTATTATAGAAGAGTAAATTATTTATATTTCTATCGTCGTTTAAGTCAATAGTACTCGAATACGTTGGTAGTACATGCAATGTATTAAAATGGATACCTCAAAATTTGCAGAGAGCGTGGAAATGCGAGCGCGGACGCGGTGGGAACGTGCCTTATCTGTGCAAACGACACCGACTGACTGCAGGCGTGTTAGTGAGTAGCGAGGGCTCACACTGGGTAGGTATCGCCCAACCATCCGATTCATAATGGGATTTACCTACCAGTAGGTCTAAAAAGGCCACTTTAGGAGAATCATAATGTGATCCGAATATGATTCATCATCGAAATGACAAAATGGTCACTTAGGTTCAATTCATATTATTCACGAATGATTAATATGCCGCAATTCACCTGTTTCACACTTTCCTATGAAGATTCCTAAAATGGTCTACAAAATATGAATTACTTTTGTGACAAATAGGATCATAAAAAGTTAGTTAGGGACCATTTTGTCATTTCAATGATGAATCATATTCGAATCACATTATGATTCTCCCAAAGTGGCCTTTTTATACAGAATTTGTTTTACTTACAATGTTAATTTTACTGCCTCGTTGGTCTAGTGGCTACACTCGTTCACGAGGTCCGAGTTTTATCCAAGGGTCGGGCAAAGTGTTATTGAGAATTTCTATGTGTAATTTCCCAGTAGTTAGATCGGATTCTGGATTAGTGCCCGGTTAATGGCTATGGGCTCGTACATGAGACTTAAAAATACTGGGGAAATTTGGGTGAAACGTACAACTCTGCCTACCCCTTTGGGAAATACAGGCGTGAATAGATGTCTGTATGTAATGCTAATTTTGTTTTGTCATAAATGTTATCAGGGTCAAAACGTGGGCTTTTTCTGCGAATATACATCGTTTAAAAATTGTGCAGTCCATTGTTGGGGAATTCCTGAATATGTTCAAGTTTTTGCCAGGAAATCCCTTTTACATAAAAACCACTGCCTAGGTAATTACATTCCTTAATAGGCAAACACAACAGGGACAAAACGAATACTAAAAAAACGTAACCCTATTGATTTATACATACAAATAAATAAAATTGAAGTGTCTATTTGTAATTCCACAATAACAGCTTTTCACTAAATGCATATGAAATTACATACGGTACCGACAAAAAAAAACAATTTATTTTTTCTCTGTCTGCCTGTTTGTTACGGCTCATCTCCGAAACGGCTAGACCGATTTTAAAGGGACTTTCACTGGCCGATAGCTAATGTATACAAGAGTAACTTAGGCCACTATTATTAAAAAAACATTAGGGTCTCACCACTTTCCCATGAAATTAACTATACGCGGGTAAGACTGCGAGGCACAGTTAGTGATATACTAAGTAGGTAAGAGGAAAATAAAAACGAAATATACACTGTTAAGTAGGTATCTGTTTTTTAAGTACACAAAGCGTGTAAGTAAGTATTAATATTCGGTGTCAAACAATTTTTTAAGCGTCGTCAATTCAACGAAATCTGATTCAATGATTCTGTTCTCGACCTTTGACCGGCAACAATGAAACCATTGCGCGTGTTCCAATGAATTTAACAATATCCTGATTTTGAATTTTTATACTGAAGTATTAAATAAAAAAGATGAAATCAACTGACGCAAACAAGTCGAGTAATCTGTTTATTATGAAGCAAAATAGAAACCATACCTAGCAAAATAGGTGTATCCTATATCTATTCCTAATTAACAGCTTTTCACTAAATACATTTATGAAAGTTTAAACGGTACATAGTCACATATATTATAAAACAGTTTTTTTTTTAATTTTCTCCGTCTTTCTGTCAGGTTCTAATTCTTCGAATCTTTGTAACTTTAATCGGACTTTGGCTGTTAATCATTAGGACTTGATGCTACTTTAGGCTTCTTTTTTTAATGGGGTTCCTCGAAATAATGCTACCCATGAAGTCTACGCAGGTGAAAACGCGAGGCACAACTAATATCTAGCTCTTAAAGTATCCTGTATCCGTCCCTAGTGTGAAATCCATCCGAATACCAAATGTTAGCTAATTCTGTTCAGCGTGAAACGGTAAACACGACAGACACTTTCCGATTTATAATGCAAAGTCAAAGTCAAAGTCAAAGTCAAAGTCAAAGTCAAAAGTATCTTTATTCGATTAGACTTTTTACAAAGTACTTTCAAATCGTCAGAATGACATAATTATACAGGATTATACATGCTACCGCCAGGTTCGGAAGGTTGCTTTTACTGAGAAGAACCTGGCAAGAAACTCAGTAATTACTCTTTTCAAAAATATTATACAATTTAAAGAATACAAAATAAATAATTTGAAAAAACCGTGAGCTCATGGACAATGTTCTAGTAATATATATAATAACTAAAAGTCTAGTACATCTACTTATAACTAAATGCGTAGCTTGAGATGACCTGCATGCTTGCAATGCAAAAAGGTAAGTATAGATTTCAAAAACACTAGAACTTTGAAATGTATTCAATGTAAACAGAACAGACATCAATAAAACATAATACGTATCCAACTCCATATTGCATGGTGTAAGTTATTCAGTGGCTGTCGTTTATGAATAACCGATCTCTATAGAACACAATACGACCATTTTTCAGTCGTAAAACGAAATGTTATTTTTAAAGTTTCAAAAATGGTTTGGTATTAGAGCGGGAGCTCTGATAAAAATTGCAAGGGTTTAAATCAAAAGCTTGTTGTGTTCCCGTTGCTGTTATTTTACGAGAGCGCTCTGTTACTCCACAGTTTAACTTTGTTTTTGTTAGTTTCAATCCTATTATTCTGGCGTCCATATGAATTACAGTTCCGTGGATAAATGGTGCGTTAAATGCTACACTTTTTGTAAACTTCGCCGCGTCGTTTGTCTTGGATACGAGATGTTTAAAGTATTCAGAGTTTGAGAAGCGATTTTGGCACTATATGTCACTTGGCAATGCCCATATGATGCTACCGGCTATATATTTACTTGAAAGAACCTAAGCTAAAATTGCGTTAAACAAATAACAACCTTTTCCATCCTTAATTTACTCATATTTCTCGTCATCGCAGTTGCTAGAGTTCAAAATCACACTAAAAATTGCATGTTACCGTTTAACAGTTAACCCTCCAGAGAAGAAACCCATTATTCCCACTGGCGCTTTGCTCTTTTGACCACACAAACTGACACTAATATACACATATGTGCTTATATATAGCTCACACCATCCCAGAAGGGGTCCTCGAAGGGGTTAGCAGAGCTGTCCTAATGACAATACCCACTTTCCACCGAAGATGATTAAGTGCTAAGGTGACAGATAGTGAGTCAAACGCCGTCTCAGGCACTATACATATGCGTCTTTGGTTAACTTCTCAGACATATGCAGGTTTACTCACGATGTTTTCCTTCACCGTAAAGCTCGTGGTGTGAAATACCTACACTTGAGATTTTAGAAAAAACATTGATTTAGCCACCATGGCTCTATGCACGTATATGCTTAATACCTATTACATATATGGGACTTATTATTTGTCTGAAGCTGTATAGGAAAGTTATAAAGACGAATGGAAAACTACGAGTAAAGGAAAATTTCTCTATGTTCCTTAATTCCCAGTTATAAAACAGTGTTGAAATTACTTTTGCCTTCGTAGGCGGATTACTCATTGAATATCGTCGTGAATTTTTATACTGCTTTTCTACCCGTGGGTGAATGGAATATTTTCTTGTGATGTAAATCTAAATTGAAACTGATCACAATCTGGTAAATTGATGTTTTAAATTTGAATACCGATTTACATTCTGAAGGCTGCGGGTGCAAAAAATACTTGAGTAATTGAAACCGTATGCAACTGCAATAAATACCTAATAGGTTTATCGTTCAAATTCTTCCTAGTTGTTACGTCTGAGTGAACAAAGCAATCGTTTCCCATAAGTTAGTACTTCTGAAGCAGGTAGCTATATGTCTACATATAAAAAAATTTAAGTGTTTGTTTGCAATTCAAAATTAACAGCTTTTCAATAAATGCGTATGAAAGTATATATATATATATATATATATATATACATATATATATATATATACACTTCTTTAGATTATTTTGTATATCTGTCGGTTTTTCCGGCTAATTTCTGAAACGGCTGAACGACCGCGCTTAGCGGGACTTTAACTGGCAAATAGCTGATTATGAGGAGTAACTTAGTATACTTTTTATTTTGGAAAATATCACTAAGTAACTTAGTTTTAATGTTAATCCTAAGCGGGTAAAACCGCGAAGCACAGCTAAATACATAACAACATATAAATATAATATTGTAAAATAAAGTATTATTGTATTAAAATATAGTATTTATAAATAAAATAATATGCCTGGTTAGAGCCATGTTGTTTGCAGACAAAATGTTTGACATTTTATTAATATTGTAATATACCTACTTAGTTTAATTATTAAAAATATATTTATTTATTTTGTTGCTGACAGTCCCAAAATTTTGTTAAGCGATGACTAGACTATCACAGCATGGCAGGGTGGATCGGAGCGGCATAGAAAATAATTATTAATAAAATTGATCCCCAGATGAATCATAAACGGGGATCAGAACGGCATAACTAATTTTAAATATATTTACAACAATATCAGCAATAGCTCAATATGAACGATTCCTCTACTCCACTCAGCTGAATGTTTGCGGTGCCTTTGAGCTCCATTTTGCTATAAAAACATATCGACAAGTGAATAAAGGTGAATATCTACACAACCAACCGCCGCCGCCGGTCTCGGATTTGCATATGTTCGCATATTCTTGCTACTTACACGGGTATTGGCGAGAAATATGCTTTAAACTTGACATTTACTTTGCTTTTACGATATTTATTCCAATACTATCTGTACGCCGCGGTTTCACCCGTATAGACACGATATCATGAGTGTTTACTCTCTCAATAACTTTTTTATATTGTAGATTTTTTACCCATTCCTTTAAATATTTATTTGTTTTGAAACTTTTCTTGACGTTACATATAGAACATAAAATCTGTGTAGTGTATCTTGAGTTTTGGTTTGACCAAGGGAAATGTGCCCTACGGTTTCACCCGCGTAGACTTAATTTTCCCGCGCACCTCTATTTTTTATAAATTGACGTAGCCTTTTTTTACTCCTTGTAAAATTTGCTATCGGGTAGTAAAAGTCCTCTCCAAATCGGTCCAGCCGTTCCGGAGATTAGCCGGAACAAACAGACAGAGAAAAAAAAATTAAAAATGTTTTTTCTTTATGTGATTACCGTATTTTCACACAATTTAGTGAAAAGCTGTTTATTTCGATTTACAAACAGACACTTCAACTTATCTGTATGTATGTAGGTATGTATGTATAGATATGAAAATAAAAGATACACTTACATAACAAGCAAGACTATTGAAAATCTGATGGATGTCTCAATTTTAATACATTCTTAGTCTTCTGAAATACCTACCATACAAATATAACATTGAAAGTAATATCTTGAAGATTTTAAAAGGGCTTGAGGAATGCGATCATATCTCGCCCGTATTCGATCGACTCTATTCACTCTTTCTAAATAAAATTTAATTATGTGAGTAGCTTGAAGTTAAATTGGTTTATAAAGGCTGTAATATATTCCTCTAGTATGACATGCAAGTAATACACTAGCATCGAATAAAAAGTCTCCTTGTATCTGAGGTCGTTTAAAAATAGATGTACGAGAAAATAATACTTTAATATGAAGTAAGCTACTTTTAGATATTCTGCTTGTTAAACGAGTATCTACCTACCTAGCTGCGAGGGTAGACAACCCAATTCTAAGAAAAGATATATATAAAAGTAGTATCATGAGTGGGTGCTGTACCTCCGCTTACTCCTAAAAGGACGTGTACCCTTGCGTGAAGGCGTGAAATTACATTCACATGAGTATAATAGTTTATTAAAAGGAAAGCCACGCGTCGGTAACTTCTGCCTTGCTATACGAAATACATATATATATATATATATATATTTATATATTTTTGTTTAATCTATACATGTATATATATAAATAATATTATACATATAAATAAACTTGAAGATTAAAGTGTCTGTTTGTAATTCCAAATTAACAACTTTTCACTTCGCATTTGAAACTAAATACGGTATTGAATTAAAAAACAAATTTAAAAAAAAAAAACTCTGTCTGTCTGTTTGTCTGTTTGTTCCGGGTAATCTCTAAAACAGGAGCTTGTGGCACAGTTGCTATTGCGCATATCATTCGATCAGCGAAGTTAAACAACCATAAGCCTAGCCAGTAATTGGATGGGTGACTTGATTGGTGGGTGCCTCGGAGAGAGGTTGCGAAGGTCAGATGGCAGCCGCTTCGTATAAAAATCAGGTGATCAGCCACATCGGGTTGAATCAAGTGCCGACCCCAAAAACGTATGGGATAAGGCCAGGGCGATGATGAATCTCTGAAACAGGTAGACCGATAGCTAACTGTACAAGGCTACTCAGGCTAAATTTAGTTAAAAAAAACTTTGGGATTCCGCGAGCCACCCATGAAATAAACTCTACGCGGGTAAAACCGCGAGACATTGCTAGTGTAAGAATAAAAAAAGTTTAGGGTAATTATTAGCCCGTAAATTCATAAATTATTCGGAAAATAAGCACGCAAGCCCGGATTGGAACAAAAGACCTCCAAATAGCAAACAGTGCAGTGGCTCTGCCAATTTTTTCGTCCATCGTCAGTCGATTATTTTCCTCCTTGCATAGTTTGAACCACTTACAAATTGAAAAATTACCACAACTAAATACTAATGCCTTAAAACTTTAAAAATTCACAATTACCAAAAGAATTACTTGTCGTTAGCACTGATATTAAGCTGTATTACTGTGTTAAGGTGTAATGCAAAGTCAGTATCTAGTTATAATTTAGCCAGTAAAATATCACTTAATGCGCTAGGAAATCTATGTGAAATCTAAGCTATTTAAAACCGGTTCCAATCACGATGTTCGATGTTCGTTTACAACTTCAGACTATGCGTTAATGAAGACACTTAGTTAGCTTAAGCTTTCAACTTGGCATGCGCTTCGCTGCACGTATCATTCTAATGCTTCTTTTATCGTCAAAAGACTGAAATATGCTCATTTAAGAGGTTATCACTTTCAGATGTGTTAACGATAAGATTACAAAGACGTTAACTGGGGATTGACGTGAATAGTCGCCTCAACTCGCGATAGGCATGCGTATATTTTCGTGAGAATAAATAATCCTTTTAAATGTTTTTATAGAAAAACTAGCTGTTCCCCGCAGTTCTACTTAATTCTTGTATAAGTCAAAGTCAATATCTTTATTCGATTAGACTTTTTACAAAGTACTTCAAATCGTCAGAATGACATAATTATACAGGATTATACATGCTACCGCCAGGTTCGGTAGGTTGGTATAATACGGGTGGCCCGAGGAAACGTATTTTTTTAAAATAAAATTTGCGTAAGTTACTCCTTGTAACATAAGCTATTTGCCAGTGAAAGTCACGCTAAAATCAGTCCACACGTTTCGGAGTTAAATCCAAACAAACAGACAGACAGAAAAATGTATTTGTTTTTTATTATATAGTCATTTATGCATTTAGTGAAAAGCTGTTTATTTATAATTAACAGATACTTCAATTTTATTTATTAGTATAGATTTCTAGATATGATACAAAGTTCTAATCTTCCATTTACAAAACATATTTACTTAAGTACTACGATATTCGTCAAACGTGTTGAAAATTGTTATCGTAAGCGACCGTCGTCCGTCTTCTTTTTCCCTATCACTTAGCTAATATTCCCTTCGGACCCGTCTGAGCCGTCTGACCCTTGATTCTTGCACCCACTTGGCCCACGAGAATTACTTTGAGCCACATCGTCCCTTACCAAAATATTTAATAATTAAATACAACGTCACCAAGCATTTGTATCGCTCGAGGGTGGTGGGACCGTCTACTTCTTTACGATAAGTGGGACGTTTAATAATAAAGGGTCAAGATTTTGAGAGTCAAGTGGTTCTGAGATAGTCTTGTCGACATGGAGGAAATGTTCAACTCTCTTAAACAATGTACCTAATAACAATTATGCAAGAAACTCATTCTTTGTTTCTAGACGCTCTAAATGTGATGGAAAAATTGTGTAAACGAAATGTTATAAAGAGGAAAGATTTGATTGTTTGTTTGTTTGCATTGAATAGGTTCCGAAACAACTGGACGGATCTTAAATACTCTTTCAGAAATGCAGTTACATTATCAGCGAGTAACAAAGGCTATAATTTATCCCCGTACTCTCACGGGAAGGGGAACTACGCGCGTGAAACCGCATGACCTCCGTCTAGTTATTGAGGATTTGTATCGCATATCATTCCACCTTGCATTCGTAGCTCACAATTTTAAGATTCTCTCATACACAAGATCCGTCAAATATGAAGTACCTAAATTGAGATTAAATATAAGTAATTCATAGCCTTTGTATTGGAGGGAAAGTGTAGTTGGTTCGGTGAACACGTTGCGTTCGTTACAGTCGCGAACAATGGAGTGGGCTGTCAACCCGACAATACGGCACGACACGCCTAGAGTGAAAGTGATGAGATCGCATCACCGATCGATGGAGAAAACTAATCTTCATATATTTGCTTTTAAACTTGGTCATGTTAGACAGTTGAATCTATACATACATACATACATATGCTCACGCCTGTATTCCCCGAAGGGGTAGGCAGAGGTGTTGTTATCACAACAACACCCACTTTTCACCGAAATTTTACTAAGTGCCAACGTGACAGATGGTGAGTATATCGCCGTCTCAGGCACTATACATACGTCTTTTAATTACTTCTCAGAAATATGCAGGTTTCCTCACGATGTTTTCCTTCACCGTAAAGCACGTGGTGTGAAATCACTGTACATAAGTTTTTTAGAAAAACTCATTGGTATAGGCCCCGCTGGGATTCGAACTTGCGTCGCTTGCGTAGCAGGCGACTGTGCTCAAACCCCGAGGTCACCACGGCTTGAATCTATACTTATATACTACCTGCGCTCTGGGGTTTCATCCGCGTAGATTTTATTTAATTCCCGCGGTACCCTAAATGTTTTGCAAACAGACAGACAGAGGCAAAAAATATAAATTGGTTGTTTTATGTTACCTTACCTTGTCCTTATACTTTAATTTGCACTTAGCTAATAACTGACTATTAGGTACCAATTATTTGCGTTTTTATACTCGTGATAATTTCTCAACGAAATGTCCGTTTGGAATATATTATAACGAGGTTGCTTTTGTAAGTATGGGGGGTCATTTTGAAAATTTTTGTACATTTACAAAAAGGAAACCAAAGAAAACATCGTTACAAAAGATAAGTCGTCCATGGACGACTTATCTTCGAAACATGACACGACATCAAAATATACCAATAATAAACATGAACTTTCCGAGTATAGGCTACCTGATCTAATATTATAAAGATCAAAGTCCTGGCTTACTTACAACCTAAGCCGCTTAACATGGGAGGGTGTGTCGTGGGATGAATTTACTAAGAAAAGCTTTTTTGTAATTCTACCCCTTTGGTAATGAGGTAAATGGGATGTTGAAGTTTGTATATAAAATGTTTCTTCGTGATTCTATTCGATTTAAGCTTGGTGCTAAAATTCTTATTCAACAACTAGCTGTGCCCCGTAATTTCACTCACATTTAATTTATTTCGCGCATCTTTATTTATAAAATACTCTTTGTTATTCCTTGTAACATCAGCCGCGTTATTCACCAAGGTTTCTCAGCGGCGCACTCTTCGTCGTGTGTCGATTTTAAAGAATTGAAATAACTATATATGAAGAAAAATACCGGAGTAACTTTACAGAATAACGCAGCTATCTACCAGTGAAAGTCCCATTAAATCGGTCCAGCCGTTTCCGACATTAGCCGGAACAAGCAGATAAACAGACAGACAGATAGAAAGGGAAGAAATTTCAAAATTTATTTTGTATTACCGTATAAGCTTCCATATGTATTTGTTGAATCGTTGGTAATTTGGAATTACAAACGAACACTTCAGTTTTATATATCTGTATATATAGATATTTAACAATTGGTCCAAGTATATTTAAGAATCGAACCCCAAGGGGATGAAAGCTAGTCTTCACATGCCATTATGCTTTCAAACATGGTCATCACACATTTCATCATATTAGACGCTTGAATTATTTATAACTTTACAATCAGTGGAGGCGAACGAGATGGAGCATTCTAAGGCTTCATTTAAATACTTAAAATAATTATTCGATGCAGGGTGTAAGCAATATTCCGTAAATTAACCGTGTTCACAACCTGGTTGTGAAGACGGTAGAAATAATAAAATAAAGGACGGTACAATCGATAAAATCTATTTAAATAAACTAAAAAATTTTTATTCTTTTGCTAATTTGTTCTTAGGGTGTGAACATTATAATCAAGTTATTGATAACAATTTCTGTGCAACAAATATTTATTTCCATCATAGTTTTATACTAAGTACTAAACTTTTTCTTCTGTTGTAAGTTCTTTTCCGCTCACTTAGCTCCGCCTCCGTGTCAGTAGGCGTGACTAATATATAATTAATTGCCTAATTAGTAAGCGAGTACATGAACAATATCCCTAGTATAACAAAACGAGGCATAAGATAAACTGAGGTAAAATTTCGGGCTCTCTGCCTGTTCTCCGCTTTGTGTTATGGAATGTGTTCATCGATTATAGTTCATATATAAGCTAATATCTCTTGTCTCTGACGTCTGTTACCTTTCAACTGATAACCACTGGTTAAAATCTGGAATAGATATAGTTTTTACTCCTTGGACGGACATGATATATTAAAAAAAATATTATGCCTACGAAGCCGCAGGTCATTTATAGGGGCTATCTTCACAAATATTATAAGGAGGAAATGTTTATATGTATGTTTGTAACGATTTAGCTTAAAGAGTACTGGAACGATTTAAAAAATCCTTTCACCATTAGAATGCTACATTATCACTGATTAATATAAGCTATGTATAGGATGAAACCGCGTGACATCCGCTAGTTTAATAATATATTATTTTTACTTTTAAGGGTGCTATATACCTTGAGAGAGGTGTGAAAATGGCCAAGGCAATGTTATTAAATTATTTCAGAAGATTATTTGTCAACTCGGATATAATGCTTTAATTTTACTTCCAGTCTATATATTCCCTATTTGTTCAAGAAAAACGCCTTGAAGATAAAATTTGAATTGAGTACGTTAACAAAAAAGCTGGCCGAGCCTATTTACCGTGTCTTGTCTTTTTAAGAAACAATCCATTGTTGGCTCTCGAAAACACAACCTCCGTAGCTTTTAATTATACAAAAGCTAAATTAAAAGGCAGCGAGCGGTACAGATCGCTGTATTAACAGGGAGTTTGTGAGCACATCGGACCCGTTTCTGGCGTTTGTGGGGTTTTCTTGCTTTTGTTTACTTTTGGGATGCTTCTCACGGACGATTGTCCACGATCATTGTTAGCACATTAAGTGTTAACTTGCACTTTACAACTAATAACGAACCTTAAGTATAATGTATTTTGAGAGTATTTTCATGCTTAAGTGGAAAGAATTGTAACAGGATCATATAAATGTGGACTGGTTTACGGATCACAGATTGTCGTCGTCAAAAGGGTTACGAAGATCAGATGGCAGTCGCTTTGTGTAAAAATCAGGTGATCAGCCACATCGGGTTGAATCAAGTGTCAACCCCAACAATGTATGGGATAAGGTCAGGAAGATGATGATGATCATATAAATGTGGAATATTTTTAAATCACAAGCCTACAATACAACGTCGGTTCTCAAATAGTGTTCACGAAAGTACCACCCATACAAAACAAAGTTTAAATTCCATATATGTAATAGGGAGCGAGTCCATTACGATTAACCGGGCACTAGTCCAGACGTCTGGCTACTACTAAAATATTACTGATGGAAAAATCCAATAACATTTCCGACCCGGGCATCAAACCCAGGACCTCGTGTTCCGCAAGACCAACGAAGAATTAAAATTATCCTCTAAGTTTACAGTTTCGTTTAAAACAAATACAAAGACCTGAATTTTAGTAACACGAGTGGGTTAAACTCTCTTTTGTAATCAACTTTCGAATCATTGTCACTTTCACGGGACTTATTAAAAGAAGGGAAGCGTGAAATGGTGGAAACGAGAGGTTGAATTATCGAGAGGCAATTTTCATAGGCAATTTTGCGGGATACAGGAAAGATATTGGGAAGGAATTTATTGCTCAATTAGTATCTCTTCTGTTTGAGAAACAGAGAAAAACGGTCCGATCAGTCGAAATCCGATAATTGCTTATTTACGGCGACATACTCTTTGCTTTATCATATTATAATGATTATGGTATGTTTGGTATGTGATTCAACGATTGTGATCGCATTTGCATAGGTATTTATGAAATTATGTTAATTGAATATTTGAGGTTTCGAGGTTGTCACGCGGATTTAAGGCAGACATAAATTATTATTATATTTATTTAATCGGATTATCTGTCCTACAAGGGCAATGAAAGCTGATAGCGTTTCTTTCTATTCTACGAAGGCAGTGAAAGCCGAAAGGGTTTTTTTTCTATTATTTTAAGGGGACAAAGAAGCGTAGATACGCTTTACAAAAAAAATAATTTTTTCGTCTGATGGTAAGCTACTGATCTTTGGTATGATCTACGATCGCTTGCAATAATCGACATACTATAGGTATAGCTAAATAAAAATTGTGTCTGTTTGTAATTCCAAATTAACAGGTTTTCACTAAATGCATATGAAGGAATAAATGGTACTTACTGAAAAACAATTTTTAAAGTATTTTATGCTTAGAATACAGAACTCTCAAATCAAAAATAAGATTTTGATCTAAGTGCGTTGTCAGTGTGAAGCTAATTACGTTAACTCAACGTCAGTATCAACAAAATCACACGTTTATGCGTTGTGTGTAAGTATAGTAAGGCGATTTACTAACGTGAAGCAGTCTTTACTGACATTTTAAATATCCTCGAGCACTAACTGACCTTTCGCTTAACCCTAAATTATTGTACAGACATCGTAACTAGCTACTGACACGTGGCGATCACGACCCTCACATCGTTCTGTGAACTAAATATAACTAAGCAGATAACGTCATTGCTATTGTATCATCTATGTATGTCTATGACGTATCGTATAATTATTTACTAGTGTGTGCTGAGGGCCTACCATCATCGGTTTGAGCAGAACGTATTAAGGACTGTAAATCCAAAATTCGAAGCTGTTTTTAATGCGTACTGCTTTAACTACGATCATAGTTGACCCCCAGTTTAGTCAATTTACAAATTATACTTATTCAAGATCAAACCGACTGAACAAAATTGGGAAGGGAGAAGATTTTGGTGGAATGATATTGAAGCGAAAGAGGCTTAAAAGTCTACTTCTCGTGAGTGAAGTACAATCAAAGTTTAAAAGTAGATATTCCAGTGGAGCGTATTATTTACAGCCAACCCTCATGTAATAGTATTTTACGAACCGGTCATAACTCTATACGTCGTTAAAGTCATAAATATAATAAAGCGGCACGTTTTAATAGACCAATCCATTATTGGTATGAACAATTTCATTTGTCGATTGCATTGCCGTATCAATTTTGAACAAAGACTTTATGCAACCGATAATTTATATCTATTATTATCCAGATATCTTACCATCATCATTTCTCTGGACTTATCCCATGTATATGGGGTCGGCACTTGATTCAACCCAATGTGGCTGATGATTTTTATACAAAGCGACTGCCATCTGACCTTCGTAGCCCCTTTTTCGAGGAAAATCGGCAATGTGGGTTAAACCAGTTGTCAGACTTACATAGACCTCTGACTCACCTGTAACGATTGCCAAAGATGTTAAATTGGCAATTATCTAGATATATTACTTACTATGTAATAAAAATGTAGGAGAGATACTTTTTGATATTTTTTCACGATATAAACGATATTCTTTCATATTAGTTTGTTTGTATGTTAGAGTTTATCTTAGAAGCTAGGAACATTAATCTAATGAAACTTGCAATATGATGGTCGAGATAATTGGGTATCAGTCCCGAATACTCAATCACTGAGGGTTTAAAATGTGGTTGGTTCTTGAAGAAAACAGTAGAATAGTAAGTATTATGGTACACATTAAAAAAAGTGAGATAAGTTGTAGGCTTTAAAGTCATAGAACTATTTAAAAAAGTAAGAACACAGTTAAAATTATACAAAATTAAATCGGCTCCCGAGCTAAATAAGTTGGTTATTAAGAGCGATGAGGAAACGAACAAAGTTATGTTAGCTTCGTATTTCGGCAGAAGTCCAAGAAACTTGGATGTGATTCGCCAACTTGGGGCCCTAAACTTATCAAAGTGATTTGGCAAACTTGAGCGTCAACTCTTTGAAGATGCTTTCAGCCGAATATATTAAGGAATGTGATGGGATATTTATAGCTTATTTTAAATCTGAATGCATTTCAACACCTTCCCGCATTTCTACCATGTTCTAAGTATAGAGATGTATTGAGAATCAAAGTTATATTATACATGAACCAACATAGTTACTAGCACATAAAAGTCACATGGATTTTTATTTTGTTTTTTTGAGGTTGTTATAAACTTTCTACTCGTTATTACAAGTAATTCGAAGTGTCAAACATTGAAAGTTAATTTCTTCTGTCGTGTCACAATCAATTTCTTTTCCAGAAAAGTTACTTAAACTTGAAGCTTCACTTAAGCGCTTCTAGATAATTAGCAGTGCCAGCCTCTTACGCACAAGTTTGTAATCCCTTGGTGATAAGGACGAAAATGTTTTAAATCGCGAAGCAATGATCGGCTACGATCATAGAATTTTTCAGATGAATTCCCGTGCGATCTGTCGATATTGCTGTCGGATTGTTGAGGCAAATATTGTCGGATTATTTGTGCTCCGGATTCAGTTGAGGCAATCAGATCTAAAATATATTCCGCATTGAATTGAGCTGCGATCGGCGCTAATCTGCTCTGAGCTGTCGTCACAGCACGTTTTATACGTGCTTATGACATCAACGGGCTTTTATATGAATTCCTAAATAGCGCTATCGACAAGCTTTCACGGAGGTAAGAGTAGAGCGAACAACGCTGCCGTCATTTTCGGAATAAGGTTCTTATATTCTGAGGGGCCGGAACGTAATTAGGTTACTCTCGCTTTCCTTGCGGAAAATTTTGTGGTTTCTGGTCTGCAAGCATCTGTTAATGAAAGTTGGAGACGGGCTCTGTAACGAGATAGTAAACATTCTCGTTTCGATGTTTCGGTTGAAAAATTAAGTATTGTATGCAAAAATAACCATCTAAGTCATAACCATCATCGTTTAATCTTTACATAATATATAAAGCTGAAGAGTTTGTTTCTTTGCTTGAACGCACAAATCTCAGCAACAACTGGTCTGATTTAAAAAATCATTCAGTGTTAAATAGCTCATTTATCGAGGAAGGCATCACGCTAAGACCAATCGCGGGTTAAAATTTGTGTTAGCCCAAAGTAACTATTCAACGCGCACGAACGCGAGCCGATGCTGGTCTGTGAATAAACAGACAACTATGAGATATTCTTGCAATTGTCACCGACAGACTGAATCCCTAGGTTTAGGTACATGTTTTACTAATATCTACCGCAAAGTGGCGTAACGAGTTCCAAGCGGATACAATCCATGAGTCATTTTAAAATACTTTAAACCGTACGAAATACTACTATATCAAATAGTAAAGCTTATATGTCGTACAAATTGTAGGTAATCCTTCAAGCATTAGATAGTATGGAGGTGTTTGGTCACCTTGGATTGTTTGCATTGCAGCGGGGAATTGGGGTGGGGTCGGGAGTGGATGTTGACCCGCGAGAATCCAGGACAAAGTTGCTCGATGCGCAGTTCACACTAACTTTATTACTCGGATAACACCATATTGTTTCCATATAATACCTCGCTTTTAACCTTCTTTGATGAGAAAAAGAACCTTCAAGTTTTCCAATGCTTGCACTTCGCAGGGTTGGATCGGTAAAACTTTCCTAAGCTGAGAGTAAACCTATTTATAGGACAAGGTTCTTTCTAGTCAGTCTATTTCTTATCGTCTTATATAGTTAATAAGTATTCTTTTATTACGTGTTTTTACTTAATAATAGCAGTAAGTACACACGGCCAATTCATTTTCAGAATGTGTCCACGAGTTTTTAGGAACATGGAATATTTCATACATACATATGCTCACGCCTGTATTCCCCGAAGGGGTATGGCAGAGGTGTTTTTCACCGAAGATGATTAAGTGCCAACGTGACAGATGGTGAGTCCATCGCCGTTTCAGACACTTTACATACGTCATTGAATTACTTCTCAGAAATATGCAGGTTTCCTCACTATGTTTTCCTTCACCGTAAAGCACGTGGTGTGAAATCACTGTACATAAGTTTTTTAGAAAAACTCATTGGTACAGGCCCCGCTGGGATTCTAACTTGCGTCGCTTGCGTCGCAGGCGACTGTTCTAACCTCAAGGCCACCACGGCATGGAATATTTTATGTTTTATTAATATAGTGAAAAGCATATTACAATTAAACAGAATGCATCAAAGGAACAATCGATCCCACACAACGCACACAACCCATTGCTTAATGCATTAATGTAGGTATAAATATATACATAGTGGGAAGATTAAGATAATCCGATTCCGTTTACGCTGTAAGTGAATTATATAATTAATTTCCACTACGCAGTAGAGCAGCGAGATCACAGGAGCCGTAGCTATTAAACGTATTCATTTGCTATTAATTGAGACGTGACGTGACAGCCGTCGGTTGCCGCTAACCCACATCAATATTCCGGACAAATTGTGTGAACCTTAACACGACAGTGGCAAGGTGTAAATTACACTGAGCTGTTTGAATAAGGGCTCCACTCTAATGTACGATGGTATCGGTCAGAACAACAACAGTTAGTTTGTTCTCACGCTCTATTTGTGACTTCCAAAGCTCTGCTGTCGACAAACACAGACTCAATAAATGTTTTGACTATCTCTGTGATTGACAGATTTCCGAGACTGCCAACATTCCGAGCCGGAGAATTGGATAACTTTGATATAAATGTTATAACTGTTTATTGTTCAGCCGCTTTGAACGTGGATTCTAAATATAAGGGGAAACTTTTATTCCTGCTTTCGTTTTGATTTACTAATGAATTATTTCTTCGAGACAGACCTTTACATTTGAGTTCGTCTCAACATTATGTTGATCATTATTGATATGCTACAGCGAAAATTTATTAAATATATACTATTCTATAAATATATGCATGTCTGTTCCCTACTCTAAACATTTTGTCTTATTAATATTATAAACGCAAAAGTTTGAATGGATTTTTGATACTCTTTCAAGCAAAAACTAGTGTTAAGATTTTCATGAAACTACAATAATATAGCTTTAACATCAGAATAACACAAAGGCAATAAGGGTAACACATTTATAAAGAAATTAGCTGTGTCCGGCCAACGTTGTACCTATTGCCATATATTTTTTGGAGTGGATCTTATGGGGGTATGACAAATAGATTTTGGCCGATTCTTCATTCAAATCGGTCCCGCCGTTTTGGAAGAGTTTGGGAAGAAATTTCAAAATATAAAGAAGTCGCCAACCAACTAATAACCAATAAAAATAAGAGAATTATTAATCTATGGCATCCTAATACTTTAAAAACTATTTTATTAGCGTAAAAGTATCTCATAAAAACATTCCTGTGCACTAAAAATAAACTAACAAACAATAAAAGCCGAAGTTCAAATTTAAAAATTCACGTGCATTTCTCTTTCAAAGCTATGAATACGAGTCTCGCTCGCCTTTTTGTTAATAATACACATTTTGAGTTGAAAGGAATGGAAAAAAACTAAAGTCATAGAGATACAAAAACTAATCTGTTTACCAGAATAAATTCATTTGTATTTTGTTGAAATTAAAATGACATAGAGGAAGGCGGGGACTACCATCATCGGTTTAAGCAGATCGTATTACTTCTTAGCTGTGACGTTTAATTTTAGGGTGCCAAATACGCGATGTTTAAACGTTCATAGTCAGTCCCCCTTATCATAATTTACGATGTTGTGTTTAAACTTTCCTCAAAAAATCGTCAAATTTATGTCACACTCCATTCACAAGACTGTTGATGTACACAAAGTAATTTTCTTCTGGGCCAGATTGACGGCAAAATGGAGTGCTGCCCGTATTCGCTGTATTCGAGATCACGATTCGAGTTCACGTTTTCTCCAAATAAATTACATCTAGATTGACCTAGAAAGCGAATGGAAAAATAATCTCGCTGGAATTCGATAAAATCCTACAATTTTGGCTGTGGGATGATAAGAAAACCTTATAAGATTTAAGTTAGGTACTTAAGTCATCTGTAACTTATAATGTTGTTTCGGTCGATTTCAATGCGTTCGCGCATAGTTCATCCGATTTATTTAATGTCTTTGGTGCATTGGAACCGTGTCCGTGGGCTTATACATATATATTTGTGATTTATTTAGTATTACTCAAAATTTTAAAAATATTTTGGATAAGATTAGGTAAGTAATACCTATTGTTATAATAACATTATTACTGAATTTTTGTCTTCTTAGTTTTAACTTCTTAGTAAAAGCAACCTTCCGAACCCAGCAGTAGCCTGTATAATCATGACGATTTGAAAGTAATTTATTAAAAATCTAATCAAATAAAGATATTTTGAATAAATTACTCTACAAATACACAAGTTAAAGTTTATTGTGATTCTGAATTTGATGGAAGAGATGACGCGTGTTTGTAGGTACTTCGTGCATTCAGGCGGATGCCGCGCAACTCATTCACTGACGAATGTAGCTTCCGGATAGCATGGAGTTATTAAATATTGGATTGGGTATATTACAAAATCTGTCAACTAAAGTCAAATAAATGATGTAAATCTAAACTCTATTTACCGCAACATTGAGCTCTACGCGTTGGACTAAATTTAAAAAAGGTATTTGAGTTTAAGCTTACAATTAATTTGGCGGCTGGTTTCATACTCTTGTTTGATTAACCCAACGCGTACCTTGAATACATAGCAGTCATTTGATGAGTTAGTCTCTGTCTGTGTGTATGCGCTCATAACTCGTGACGGCACCCACCATATAGGTAAACAACATATTTAGATAATCTACAAGAAGAATGATTCGTCAAATGTGTATAAAAGTGCCTGTTACCGACTCATAGCTCGAGGGTTTGGCGAACGAATGAAATGTATGAATAATGTATGGCCAGTGCGAGGGCGATACTCGGTAATAATATTACGATTCCCGATGTATCACTTACGGTGCTTGCGAAACATGCGATTACGCGTACTAAAGTATAGTACAGTCTATTTTTTAAATACTGGAAATTTGATTGATAATAATATTTATTTTATGTTTACCTGGGATCTGTCTATATTATTTCTAATGTTCAATATTATAAGCTTCGTAATTCTGTTTGCTCATCAATACTGTCGTGTTGTTTTTGCATATAAAATGATAAAAAATCAACAATGTATGTAAAGTTTAATAAATATAAATTCTAAGTACAGAGTCATTTAGGTCAAAGTTAAGGATCGTTAAATCCCAACATTACTGTAACTTTAGCGAGTAAACACGGTGGAAGTGCATCGCTGCCGTTAAATGTATGCAATATTCATTTGAATATCAAATTCTAAAAGACATTACAAACTCACGTTTTGAACAAACTAATTACAAAATCGTAATGTGTACAAGATTTCGGAACCGTTAGATTTTAACAAGACCATTTAAGCTTTGGTGTGGTGACCGTTCTAGTAGTCGCCTGCTACGCAAGCGATGCAAGTTCGAATCACAGTGGCATCTATGATTGATGAGTTCTACTAAAAAACTTAAGTGCAGTATGCTTCTGGAGGAGGAAACCTTAATATGTCTGAGAAGTAATACAAACATTTATGTATAGTGCCTGAGACGGCGATGGACTCACCAACTCAAGCTACGCATTTAGTTATAAGTATAACTACTAGATTTTTAATTGTGTTAATTTTATCGACATTTGTGCATTGGAACTGTGTCCATGAGTTTATGTTTCTTAAGCGATCTATTTTGTACTCTTAAAATTGTATAATTTTTTTTTTTGAAAAGAGTAATTACAGTCACGTGAGTCACGTTGACCCTTCGGTATTTGATGAAAAGTGGGATTTGTTATTACAACACTTCTGCTTACCCTTTCGGGGATCCTTCTGGGATGGCGTGACCATATCTTTTAAAGTTTTCGGAAAATCTAATTGGTGAACTAAACAAACTGGTGAAATCGGAACCTGCTCCGCCTGCGTATCAAGCGACTAATCAAACCATTCGGCCTCCACGGCTATAAAAGTATACTTACACACTACAAGGTAAGTTTACGTCGGAGGCTTATTTAAATGTTACTTAAATAACTATGTTGGTAACAATTGTAAGATAAATAAATGAATAAAAAAAAAAGACAGAAGGTTTAATTTCATAAGACTTACAAGTTCTATACACTTCTATAATATTGCAAATGTAAACTTAACTATACCTAATCGATTTCCGACGAATTATATAAGTTCCAACGTGACTGGTGATATCTAGGTACTCGTCTGTCGCCACGTGCCTTTCAAATGCAGATGATTTTAATTCATGTTTTTCGTACAGTAATGTTCATTTATCGGTTATTTTGAATTTATTTGTCACCTATTTATTATTATAATTAAAAAAACAACATCTAAAGATCCTTGTTAGTGTAGATACGAGTATCATATTCTGTTTTATTAAATAAAATCATTTTTTTTACAAAGAAATAACAGAGATGTACGAATATAAATGCTTAACGAAGTATAATGTTCATATTACTACGTCAATAAGTGGCCGGTGGATCGATATAGAGTGGGTAGTGTAATCCAGCGATGGGCGTACGTCACGCGCCCACGTGCCCGAGGCCCGCCCACACCCGACTTGCACTTGATTACTCTTCTCTACACTTTTTTAATCCAGAATATTTTTACACAACTTGCTGCACATTGTTAACGTTGTTTTACAGATTCCTCTGCATGTTTAGAATATGAAAGTGTTGTATACATACATACATGCTCAAGCCTGTATTATTTTTTTATAACGAAGTTTAGTAACGGTCACATCTCATGGCCTGTAGACGCGCGCTTCGCTAATAAAAACGATACAAAATGTATGAGAAAGACATATGCCACGTGCCTCATTTATGTCATATCCATACGTTTTGTATCGCCTCAATTAGGACAAGCGCGAGCGAATGTTACGTTGGCTAAACCTACAGCTGCGTTATTCACTAAGGTTTCTCAGCGTCAAACTCGACGGCGCTCATTGGTTTCAATTATAGAAAATTTATTCATAAAACATAGAGGAATAGGCAGGTACTTGTCGCAAGAATACATATAGAGGAGTAATATTATATGGATATATAAACGAAACGATATTATAATCGAACAAAGAAGTTTACGTCACTAAAAGTGGCGAGCAATTTGCTTTTACTAACTAAACCTTTTTAAATTGTTTAGGTCAATAGCAATAAGTACGAATTAAACAATTCAGTAATTTCTAGGTTTTAAAACGTTCAACGGCGGATGAGATGAAAGGAGTTCACAGCTTTATCATAATTAAGACACAGCCCGGGCAGATGACAATCTGGCTTAATTTTAACCATTCATTACCCTTTGTTTTCACGACCGCTTGATTATATTAATCGGGGTTATTTCTTTCATTTTATCCGCTAACGTTTTCTTTTTTAAATGTTTATTTTGCGGTTTGGTTTTTATTGGGCTTCAGGAAATTAAGCGCCAAAGGGCGGAATATGACGCCTACGCAATTGAAAGTCAAACGCATTACTTATACGAATTTGAGTCTTATTGAAATTGTTTTTGTCCCAAATCCTTTATTAAGGAAGAAATTAATATTTAAAAGTAGGTAGCTGCATGATAAAGTAAAAACCAAATCTGGGGCCTTACCCATAACCTCTAATTGGCATGATAGTTTTACTCTTATTATGAGACAGATGTATATGACGTGTATAAGTCTGTCACTGTCACACAGCTGCACTAACATTGCAATGAGAGCTCATGGTTCCCAGAGCAGATTCTTTAACATTATAATATTTAGTATTTATTTCAGTGTTCTCAGATAATAACAAGAGGAGTGTTAGGCTCATGAGAATGGATTGACAAAAATCGTACTTCTAACCTACTTAGGTACTTAGCTACTTCTTCATTCAGTCATCATACATTAACGAAAAACGTGTTATAAACTGTTTATAAACGTATAATAGAAAATACTCAAGTATAAAACTCTCTATTGAATCATACGTCAAATGCTTGCCCCGATTACCGTTCGATACTTTAATAAACTATCGCCTTGTGTCGTAGTTGCCTGTGACCTTTATGTGCACATAACGAGTCCCACACGTGTGAACTTTTAACCTTTCTAGTGTCCCTTTGATCAGTGTGCACAAACTTATTTAGCGAGCCTTACATAAGACTTTACGTAAATGCGTTTATTCTATTGAGGCAATTAACCCCTATCTTTTTGTCGCAAGAGATTCACAACGGAAATCTTGGTCGACAAAAGGTGATCTAAAGAATTCCACTCTCATTCTAATCAAAATATTAAATACGTTTAAATATTTTTCCTTTAATCTTATCGAATCAAATCGGAACTATAGCATCAGCATTTAAGCAAGCGCCCACTGGATGTAAATAAAGTTTTCATTTAAATTGTTCCTAAATTTTTCTTAATTTCATGACATTATAAACATAATTTGAATGTATATTCCGACATGTACATTCAAATTATGTTAATGTCAATCTTCCACCGAAGATCAAAGCTTCATACAAACTTTGCGCTGCAGTACACTCAGTCACTCACACATATGCACCAATGGGCTTACACACCGACTGACGGACCGTCAGAGTACGAAGTATGGCGCGTGAGAACGCGGGGGGACGGTGTAGCGCGTATGTGTGAGTGCGTCGTTCGTGTGAAGCTTGGTCCTCAATGAAATATTTGCTCATTCATAGCAAGAAATAGACCCTTTCCACTTTATTCAAATAAGTAAAAGCTGTAACAAAACAGATCAATCGCGCAGCTCCGGCTTGTACAAAACTTATTTAATTACCAACCTTGGCGTACAGCCACAAATGTTTTATTTAAAGTTTCACAATCCACTACTGTGTAAGCTGAGCGTGAGAATTGACTACCCAGAGGTCCAACTACCAACTCTTACCTTGACACTTGTTCGACTTACTACAGACACTTACACCAAGAATTTTCTGATTCTGTGTTGAAAAACACTCGGTCACCGGAATTAATAATTTGAATATCCATTTGTCATTTCTAAACTGGCTTCACAGCAAGCTTACTGAGCGTACATCAATTAAGTTCAGAAACTTAGTAAGTTCAAAATACGAGAAAATTACAACGTTTTTATGAACCTAAACATTATTAATTTTAAAAGTGATATAAAAATTACTTTGGTAATCAGGAAAATAAAATATGCATAAGGTCAACGCAAATGAGATTCAGTTCGGCGTTTTTAAAGGAAGATTTGAACAGGAAATCTCAAATGGTAGCGATAATGGACATGAGAAATACTTTAATTAGCACAAATTTATTACAATAAGCGTAATAAAAGTGTCGTATCACGTTTCCTTCTAGGCGATACTTCATGAATACCTAAATCCGTATAATAAATCCTCTGTGGTCGGCATGAAGTTATTTGTTTGACCTGACCCTAACCTCGCCCTCACGACGGATATCAGGGACCTTTCCAATTACTTCCTTAAAGGTAAGATATGTTTCTTTTTTATGAACTTAGGTACCTTATAACGTTATTTTTCCGCCTTCAGTTGATATTTTACTGCGAACTGATCGGTATTTTTGTATTCATTGACAGTTAATTCATAGTAGGTATTAAAAAAAATGCGTGGTAACCTTGGGGTTTGAGCAGTCGCCTACTATGCAAGCGACGTAAGTTCGAATCCCACGCGGTATGTACCATGGTTTTTTCTATAAAAAAAAACTTTTGTGCCGTTCTCATACCACGTGCTTTAGAGTGAAGGTAAGCATCGTGCAGAATCCTGCATATGTCTGAGAAGTAATTCAAAGTCACTTTACATCCGTCTTTGAATTACTTTTGTGTGAAAATGCACATGCTGAACATAAGTTATTAAGAAAAACTTATTGGTACAAGTCCCGCTGGGGTTCGTTGCGTAGCAGACGACTGCTCAAACTCCAAGGCCACCACGGCTCTTCGATAAATATAAGGAGGTTAATAGGTTTCTTAAATTTAAATTGTTAAAAGCTCTGACTAGAAGAAGTATTGGCTAAGAAGGTAAGTCGGAGCAATAAAAGTACCATTCGCTTGTTTGGTAAACTCGGGCACAGAATGAGTGCTAGGTATTTTACGACATTCGTTACATGTGTGTGTATGTTACATTTTATATGAGCTTCACTTTACGAATTAAACATTCAAATACGTCTGTTGATGTTAAGGACGAAATATCTATGCCTATTTGTTCCTTTTGTATGATGTAGGGTATGAAAACCGCAATGTACTTTAAAATTGGCTTGTTTGCTTACAATTGATCGAGGATTAACTTTTTTACTAATCGAATTTTTAATTAGATACTCATACAACTTCTTGTATGAGTATCTAATTAAAATTTCGGTACTACTTCTAGTACCTAACAATATATACATATACATACATCTGTTTGCTGTAATTAAATCCAAATTAACAGCTTCTCACCAAATTTATATAAAGGTATAGACGGTACTCACATAAAAATAACAGTTCGTTCCGAATAATCTCCGAAATGGATGGACCGATTTTAACGGGACTTTCGCTGGCAGATAGGTAATGTTACAAGGAGTACTTAGCCGCTATGTACGTTTATTAAAAAAAAAACTAAATAAACACACTTTATATAGAAAACCAAACATATGAATAGAAAGTAAATGTATATTGTGAACAATGTAAAAAAAATATTAATTAAGAACAGTGTAGATTTTTTTTAAATACAAATTAAAAAGTGTTAAATAGAAAAAAAAAACTGGGGTGCTTTTAGATTATTATATTTTTTGTCTTAATTTAAAATTATGGCAATTTGTTTAAAAAAATAGTTTGATTTTCCATACTTTTTTTAAATGTTTAAAGTTTTTTATTATCTATAGTTATCAAACAAATTGTAGCCAAAGGAAAAAAAAACACTTTGTACTGCGTTCCACCTGATTGCAAGTTAGCATAAATATAACGCAAATGTAAGCACACTGTTTCCACAACAAAACTAGGCCGTGGGCGTTGGAATAATTAATCTAATTTCCCTTGAAATTGACACCACAACGATCTCGGTCCAAATTTCATAAAAAATAATCGTTCCAAAGGAGGCGGAAAGTTTGTTTTATCTGTTTAAGGGGAAGCAAAGTAGCTGTTATATTTTAGAAGATGATAAAATGAAATATCCTTATCTCAACACTGCGGAGCTTAGTTTTATAGAACTTTTTAGTATGCTGGTACTTAAATGGGTTAAAGCGAAAACTAAATGAAGAGTTTTAGCTGTTTTATTTGGTGTCGTAACATTGCTACAAGTTTCACTGAGCAAGTGTATCAATACCCAAGCTACACTACTATTACAAAGAGGAAAGATTTGTATTTTTTATTGTATGTTTGTAATGAATAAACTCAAAAACTACTATGTCGATTTCAAAAATACTTTCACCATTGGAAAGCTACATCATCAGCGTGTAATATAAGCTTTATTATATCCCAGTATCCCACGGAAACGGGAACTACGCGGGTAAACCGCGTGACATCGCTAGCTTAAAATATTTAGATACCAACGTGGTAAGCGAAAAAATCACAGCTGCAATAACGATATTAATCTTTTTAAAAAGAGGTAGGAATGACACAAGGGTGCTGTAATTGAGTCGTTAAAGTTATCAGGGGGCCTTCTGTCATCGTTACAGCAGTGACGTCTAACTAACTTCTTAGTATTGTCGTTTAATATTTGTATTACAAAATAAAACGTCGAAGCTAAGAAGTTCTGCTTGAATCGATGATGGTAGGACCCCAGAATTCAAACTTTTACCTCTGCCTTTAGTGACAAGCTGCGTATGTACAGAACACGCTGGGTTTGTGAACGCATAAAAAAAAGTAAACCTTTGGGTTTTATAAATTCAAAAAAAGAATATAATTATTGAGTCAAAGAATACATTAAAAACTAACAGTACATAATTATTAATAATATTTCCGAGTCCATCGGAATCACAG
Source organism: Watsonalla binaria (assembly GCA_929442735.1). Lineage (NCBI taxonomy): Eukaryota > Metazoa > Arthropoda > Insecta > Lepidoptera > Drepanidae > Watsonalla > Watsonalla binaria. The sequence goes on from OV838930.1 coordinate 5,687,406, forward strand.
CTCAATAAGAAGCATTTCAGTCAGACAGCTGAAGTCAGACAGTACGTAGTGACGTAGCCGCGTAGGCAGGTCACCTGTAGGTCATACCCAATGTACGTCCATTACGTCCTTGTCTGACCTCGCACAATGAGAGGTGATAGATATACTTCAATAAAACGCGTCTATATCCCCGACTTCATTGTACAATCTTAAATGTGACATAACAATAATATAGGCTTTAGAGATGTAATTTAAAAAATTAGGCAAATTGTTCGCATTCGCATTTATACATAGTCGTAGTGGCCGAATAGTTTGAGTAATCACCCTTATTACGAGTTTTGCAACGTTATAGCAATCGAAACTCGCTAGCGTCACCCGCAATATTTGTATGACATATTTTAGTTCTTCACGTCACCGCTAGAAGGCGCTGTACAATTTTTCATACAAATATTCGGCGGCGACGCTAGCGAATATAGATTAAGGAAACGGTTGCAATCCCGTGATAGGGGTACTGTATACAAGTACTTATTTTACCATTCTACTTTATACTAGATTCTGGGGAATAATTTAAGGCTAACGCTAGCTATAACCCGCGATAATATATAGCCTATAGCCTTCCTCGATAAATGGGCTATCTGATATTGAAATATTTTTTCAAATCGGACCATTTTCCTGAGATTAGCGCGTTCAAGGAAACAAACCTTTCAGCTTTATATATCAAAGTATAGATTAGTAAACAACTATAAGATTCTTAAAGGCATCAATCTATGGACTTGGTAAGTACCTACCTAGTATGTTAGGAACGCGAAGGTATTTATGTTTAGAAATTCCATGTTTCTGTTTGTTCAATTATTAAAAATTCTTTTAAAACAAATAAGTAATGAAGCAAAATCTCGCATAACATTATTACCGCTATATTATGAGTAAAGCTCAGTAGTTTTACTTAGTAGCGGATTACCCTCCAGGCTAGACCATTTATCATCGGTTGGATGGACTTTATAAGAACATCATTTTGTAGAACTTTATTTGTAAGCTACTTATGTTTTATGAGTACTTTGTAACTTACTGTATTTTATGAAAAACTAGTTAGATGGTAATTTGAAAAAGTTGAGTGCGTCAAGACAAGCGAAATTTAGCTTATACTTAATTCGAGGGTCATATTTATAAGTAGCTGTAAATTGTTGTGGCTTTATTTCGGGGAACACTATTTTCTTTAAAGTAGCCGTTTCAGAGATTAGTCTGAACAAACAGACAGAAAACAAACAGCCAGAATACTATTTTTAATAAGTTTATTTAAGTACCGTTTATACTTTTATTATACATTTTGTGAAAAGCTGATAATTTGTAATTACAGACACTATAAGGATAACACTTTTGGTCAGTCAGATATATTTCTTTAATGATGGTTTAAGAAACCTCAACACAAAATATGAACATAGATTAAGGAAATAATTTTATATTAAATCGAATGTAACTGTAGACTGTATCACGGTCCAAGCGTAAGAAAATTGCGATTTTGTAACCCAAGGTGTAAAATCGAAAACCTATTTATGCGTGCGCTGCAAAAACTATTGACAATAGCACAAAATGATGTTGTACGGATTTGTAGGTCTTATTAAGATCTACAAAAAAGTCTGCGAAAGCACGTATCTAACTATCATATTTTAGTCACAATAACCGCTTTTATGTTCATAAAAAATATTGAATCGTCTCAAGAAAGTTAAACTACGTTAAATGTGTTTCGTAATATTAATATTATGTAAAACTAAATCTACGCGGGTGAAACCGGGGGCACAGCTAGTATTATATTATGTCTCTGGTACGTCGTCTTTAGTTTCTAATTCTTCTTCAAAACGTTTACAGCCAGCATAAGACTGCAGGAAATTATCAAGGAAAGTGCATCTGATGTATCCACGTATGACGTATACATTTTTGGTATATGCAATTAATATTGCTTGAGGTGAGACCGAGCAAAGACCGACTCTATGGTAGTTAATTACTTCCTTGACTGACCATAGAGTCGTTCATAGCAAGTATACCTAGTTTGTAATGTAATCAGACACATTACTGCCAGGAAGTCCAAGTTACCTGTTTGTTTATGTAAGCAACATTTAATATTTATGTGTTTTTAAAAAACGAAACAATATTTAAATTATCTCCTACAAAACGTCGCCACAGTAAACACAAATAAAAAGATCTGGCTCATAAAATCCAATTAAATCATTTCAAGGTGAATCATGCAACCTTGGCCTTAAGATAACTGGGGGCTGCCTTCATCGGTTAAGCAGAGCGTATTAGGAACTTCTGAGCTATGAGGTTTCATTTCGGTACCGTAAAATGAAAACGTCAAGTTCTTAATACGCGCTCCTAAAAGGATCATAGTTGGCCCCCAGTTAGATGTATGATGTAATACATGATATTTATTTGTTGATCTATTTGTTTTCATCCGTTAGTGAGGCACGTTGCTCCAGGCGCCACGGCGTACGTAAGTCGACACCGAATCGGGACACATTGTAAACAACCAGCAATGCAACAAGTCGCGCGGGCGTGCCGCTATCAATCCTCTTTATGCCTCCTACGATGACATCCTTCTACCCACGGGATCTGATCAACTAATTCCCTCCATTGATACGTTCCGATCACATGCAAAACTGCGCACAATTGCGACGACGCAGTATTAAGAGGCCGCCTCAACAAAAACAGTATTGCATAATAATATAGTAAACATAGAGCGCTGCGGTATTCAATAGCATACTACGTAGTAAGTAAAAGGTTGGCTGGATGTACCGTTGTCACGTTGCAAAGGACTAGTCCGTATGAAAGTGTTGACGTCGCGCTGTTGACGCTCGTCTTCGGCCCGCGGCAAGTCAGCGATCATCGTGGTGACTTGACTATTTGTACTGCGTGCTCGGAGTACAGCGTCGCGACGCGCTGCGCTCACAAGACTGGCGCGCAATTCGTACGAAAGGGATGGGATGCACTGCGCGCATGCGTAAACAGAAACGCGGGAAGTATATTCTAGAAACGCTTTCCGCAAAAAGGCTCCAATGGGAAAACCGAGAAATGTGAACGTTATTTGCCTCATGGAATAAGGGCCATTGCGCTTTGTTGTGGTTTCAGTGATGCTTATTTGACTTTGTATTCAATAAACAATTATGTGCATGCAAGGGTAGATAATATGCTACCGTTACAAATGGCAGGGAACGCACACCTCTTTAATCTAATAACTTCAAAAAGTATTTATTTAATTTACATGGGTATGGTTGTTATTGTTTACAAAACAATAATAATAACATACATTATTTTGTGAAAATTTGCACAATATTTTTGATTAAAGTGTATTTGAATATAGATGAAAAAAAATCCCGATCGCGATATCTGTAGGAAGTAGGAAGTATCTTGGTATAGTTGAAGTGTGATTGATTTGCTAAGAGGGATAAAGGGAGAACCTAAAGCTATTTTGCCAGATCGAGAAACTCGAATCCTGGCATATACAGATTCATCACGCGGATAGGTAGGTACGACGTTTAGCATTTAAGTGTCGACCGTGACATTACGCGTTTATTGCCTTATCACTGGTATAACATATTTTCTATGGATCAGATATCCAGCTCAGTTCCGTTCCGCTCTATTCCGTTTAATTCTTAGAAGCATCTGCAGTGCTGGATAGTTTGATAGTTCTAAAGTTAGTTATTTCAAGAGAGGTCAACTGTTATATGATGTAATTTTTTCCAGCGCCCCTTTAACTCTATCTTATTACAATATCATCATAATCAAATGCTTATTTTAGCACAGGGGGGGCAACTTTTAACTTTTAAGCAGCGCGTATTAAGAACTTCTTAGCGTCAAAGCTCAGAAGTTCTTAATAAACTCTGCTGGAACCGATGATTGTGGGCCCCCAGCCTCCTTCGGATAGCTAACAACAACAATACCTTTTTCCTCTAGTAATATCTTATGTAAACAACCTTCCGTGAAATGGCATCAAGTACATCTTCCTTCCACAAGTGTATCTATTTCCGACATAATTATAAGCTTCCACAATGCGTGGGCAACCATTCTGAGTGCGGTGACATATACTGCTGCCTTCTAGTCTGTATTTAAAATACCCGAGTTCAAATGACACATGAAAGAAAGTATCATATCCCTGGCCTTATCCCATACATTGTTGGGGTCGGCACTTGATTCAACCCGATGCGGCTGATCACCTGATTTTTATACGAAGCGACTGCCATCTGACCTACGCAACCCCTTTGATGAGGAAAATCTGTGATTTGGGTTAAACCAGTTGTCAGACTATTTTTTTAGGCCTCCGACCGACCTGTAACGATTGCCAACAATGATAAATTGGCAACTGGGACCGACGGCTTAACGTGCTCTCCGAGGCACGGAGGGAACTCGGGCCGTCACCCATCCAATTACTGGCTAGTTTTTAAGTTTAGCAACCCTAACCGGGTTGCTAAACTTCGCTGATCGAATGATATGCGCAATAGCAACTGTACCACGAGCTCCTCAACATGAATGAAAGTATATTAAACATTTAACAAATATATATTTACCGCATATTCCGCTAGTGTGGAACACGAGATCTTCGGTTCGATCTCTAGGTCGGGTAAAGTGTTATTGGGTTTTTTTTTCAATATATATTTTACATCTGTGGATTGGTTAACAATAACTCACTGTATTGCAATCGCCTCACTGTTTCCTTATCTTCATTTGTCTGTAGATATTTTTACTATATCCTGTTGTTTATGAGCTACAACATTATTGCTATTAATTAATATAAAACGTGTTTACGTGACTAATAAGTTGCATTTAAATTTATATCGCCCAGGTTTTTAGATCTGTAATTCCTCAGTGCCCGAATATTGGTAGGTAATAAGGCCCTATTGTATGGGATATAAAATAAGGCCTTATTACCTTATACTATTATTACTGCCTCGTTGGTCTAGTGGTTATCAAGTTTAACTGCCAATCACGAGGTCCCGGGTTCGATTCCCAGGTCGGATCAAAAATAGATATTGGGTTTTTCTGTCAAGAAATTCACAATAAATGCCCGGAGTTTGGAAGTTGGCGGTTTTTCCACCCCCGTGCCTCGGAAAACACGTTAAGCCGTTGGTCCTCCGCCTGATCTCTCTCCGGTCGTGTCGGATTGCCTCCCATCGGACTATGAGAGTGAGGGAATAAACACACTTGTGCACTATAATATCTCCTGCGCACATGGCTGATCCTCGTTGAGATTAGCCGCCGTTACCGAAATTCGGTAGGAGATAATTATTATTATGGGATATAAATATACCTAACTGGCGAAATGTGGGTGTACTATAAAGACGCCTCTGCTTACTTCTTGGGGAATACAGGCTTGAGCATATACATACTTACATTTTATTATATTCACTAGTTGCCTGCCAAAGAATGTTTGAAATCGGTTCAATAGTTCTTAAGATTTCCTCCATCTTACAAATTCAAACAACTTAAAAACTTTACCTCTTTGTAATATCGTATAGTATATCCTAATATTATGTATTACGATATGGTCAAAAGCAGAAAGATGGTCTGATGTAATCTAAAGACACGAGCTTTTCCATCATACCCCTTTTATGTTAATATACTCAATATTGGAAATAGATCTGAATATATATTAATTCTTTTTATTATTTATTTATTCCCTTCTGCACACATTCGCGCCAAGATCCTCAAATTCATGGGTTGTGTTTTAGTTCCTTTCTTTAAATATAAACAAAGGTGACTACGGACGGATAGACAACGAAGCACATTTCCAGGTAAGTGCATTTAAAAAAAGTGTACCTAGCTTTAATGCTTCGTATGCTATTAGACTTCACTGCATAAAAACAGAAGGATTACCTCTAAACCACGAACAAATAATGTACTTTTTAAGTTCGCAGATTTCCGTCGTTACGGTGCAAGTAATTAAATAGGAAACCAGGTCAAGGATGCCCGCTTCCCGGCACAAATCCTTGAAATAAAGTACGTTCCATTATTGGCTGTGTCAGATGTGGCACGTCAATGATTATGCCGCTATTTATAAACTACCCCTGACCGAATTTACACAAGTTGAAGGCACATTAAGGGACTATGGATGAAACTAACTACGTCCTTTCACACAATCTAAGCTTCCTACTAATAAACCTTCTTACTAATAAAACTCAATACTACTGTACCGATTAAAAAAATATTCCACTAATATAATCTGTGGCACCATCAGTAAACTTTTTCGAGCTCCGCAATACTTTCTGCAATAACTACATAAAATTATTTGACCTCAAATTTGCTGCCTCAGAAATCTGCCAGGCTAATGTGGACGAAGTCGCTGACGGAAGCTAATATTTAATATAATTATTTAGTGCAGTCGAAGGATATTCGAGAATTACTTTGTTCTAATTACAAACACAAACTTGGAACGTTTGTAAGTCACAGTACCAACTGTTTTTATTAGATTAATTGGAAGTAACAAGGTTTCAGATGTGCTAAACAGATTTGTCGTTTTCCTGCTCTCCCGGTAATATCACAGCAGAAATTGTGAATTCATCGACGTTCAAAGTATTACGCGAAATGAAACTGTTGTTTCCATTAACATTCCGCTTCCTTAGGGTTTTCTTAATCACTTTGGGAGCTTTTAATCATCCTATCTACAATTTTGTTATCCTGACAGAAATTGGGTTATTTGCGATGCGATTATCTGTAAACTTGGACCATTTATTTTAAAGTTACTTTCTTTAGAACTCTTCATCAATATCTCAGCAAAGCCGCATTACAAGATACATTAGACAGTAGGAAATCTCTCTGTTTACATTTAAAGTAGGAACATAAAATTAAAACAGAGATCCCTCCCAGCTGAGCTTTGCAGCAAATAAAAGGACTTTTGTATTAAGCACAGCGACACAAATACTCCATGTAAGCTGCAAAAAAGGTTGAAAGCGACGTCCTCGCCACTTTGATATACAACGACGTGGAAATATAAAATAAGGGGCTTCTTAAGTATCTGTTCGCCGCACTTATGGCCTTCCGGGACGGATACAGTAATTTGTGCGATATCATTTATATTAAGAGGATAAGCGGGAACCGTATTTCCGACAATGTTCTCCTGACGGTGTTCTTAAACGTGGAGGTCGTTTTGCATGACCGAGATCAGATATCACCCTAATATAAGTGTGGGGGGTACTTTACGAGCCACTCGACAAGATGTCTACACAGATAATTTGCCTCGACGTGTGATAAAATCGCAGAGTCCTTATTTAAGGACCATTGCGGTCGACTTGTCCCATTGTGAGGTTCGAGCGCTGCGCTAAGTGGGGATTAAGTGAAGGTTGACTTCTACGTGTACTCCAAACGGAGATAACCAAATAAAACCAATGGATTTAATGAATAGGCTTCGCTTTGTAGATTGTCGTCGATTGTACGATTACATTTTGTATGTCGAAATGTTGAAACCTTTGTTTGATGGCTGCCGTTGCCGGTTGTTTGTAGATATTAATAAACCTGGTTGGTTAGAAAGCCTTTTTATTCAACACACAAATCTGTTCATGAAAATCTATTTACATATTTGTATCTAGCGTGTGGAACTTACCTTTTGTTATATTCGTTTTTGAAGATGAAACCTGTAGATAAGCTTACCTGAAAAAAGAAAGAGTATACGTAAGTTTAAAATTGCTTTGACTTATGCCATTACAATATATTCAACTGAATGACTGACTTAAACCTATTATTACGCGCAGAATACAGCTGATCCTAGAGACTTGAAATTTTGAGGATCCTCGGTGTATTGTAGGTATTTTTATACTGCTCAGGCGGAAAGCAAGCGTACATTTCGCCTGATGGTAAGTGTAAGCCTCCCACGTTGCCTACTCCATAAAAACTGAAGTCCTTGTATTAACTTTATGTCAACTATTGGTAGCACAGCGACTCCACTCCTACTCTTCCCTTCAAGGGGCACTGGCGACCTTACTCACAGCAGGACCACAACACTACTCAAGGTAGCATTATTGGGTGCGATTTTCTGTGAGGTACCTTCCCCATGTGGGCCGCTCTAAATATAAAACGATAGATCCCTTTATGCAGTAATGCTCGTAAGTATGTACTAAAAATGGGTTTCTGTAAATTCTAGCTTGAAATGGGGATTAAAAGTTGGTAGGTATGTGAAATCTTACTACCACGCAAATATGCGAGCGCATGCTAGTACGGTTAAAATTTTAATAGTATTATGAAAATGTATTTAGGTATTTAGAAAGACAAATAAGATAAGTTATTAAGTAGAAAGAAACGCATGAAATTGGTATCTCTAAGAAAATCCTCAAAACTATTTAAAATAATACCTTGGTCACGCAAACTAAATCCACGCGAGAGAAACGCCGGGCACAGCTAGTATATAAATCTAATTGTAATAAAAATAACTTTCAAATACTTAATACCAATGCGAATAAAATATTTAAAGTAAACAAATATAACTGAATTTACTTCATCACTCGTATTTCAGCTAAACTGCATTTGATGTAAGTGACGTAACTAACGAACTGTGAGCGACGGAATTTCCATAAAATAAACGGTTATGTAATATAGAACAATGCTGAAACTCGGCAATGGACACCGCCAGTTAGGGAAATGTTTGCTTTTATTTCCAACGGCAGTTTCGGAAGCAAATAATTAATTTCAATATGGTAGTTTTATTTATATATCACGTTTATTGATAACAATTGTAAGCTTACATTGCGGTTGCAAAAAAAAAATACTGTTTGTTTTTGATTGACGATGTCTTAGACTAGATCTAAGGTCGTTTTAATTTGCAGATTGTATTGATATAACTTAAGGAAAAATACGTGCGTATACATATGTACTCTAATAAACTAGTAAACCAACGTTTAGTTAAGACTAGCTGTGGCCTGCGGTTTTACTCGCGTAGAGTGCATTTTATGGGTGACCCGCGGAACCCTAATGGTTTGTTCGAAATATATGGAGTGTAACAATAGCTAACTTCCAGTGAAAGTCCCGTTAAAATTGGCCCAGTCATTTCGGAGATTAGCCGGAACAAACAGACTTACAAAAGGAATAAAATAATATTGTGTTTTTCAATGTCAGTACCGTGTCTAATTTCATATGCATTCAGTGAAAGTTGTTATTTTGGATTTAAATTTTGACACTTCAAATTTATTTATCTGTATAGAATATAGGTGTAGGTATAGATATAGATTGATTGATGTGGTTTTTTTAATATTTAAAATTTGATGAACTTCAAATCACTAAATTTGTCCAAGGAACTTGACTTTTGTTTATTGAATAACAGTAAGGTTACATAACAATTACAAATACCCATCCCGTAATACGAAAACGATGTTGAATAACAACCCTTTAATTATTAAGCATCTGATAATTAAGGTAAATAACATATTATTGGGTTTCCGTAAAGATTTAATTACACTTTCAATTTTGTACCTGTCTCGTGAATAAGTTGTACACCTGGCACGAATCCTCCCGGTTAACTCAGTTATCACTTTCTGCCAATCAACTTTGAAAACGAACAAGACAAAATACTTAGAATTATGAATAATTTATCCTGTTTGCTTATCCGCAAATTTTTGAGAGAAAATTTGTTGGCTTGTATTATATTCGCGGTAAGTTTTGTTGGATACGCAGCTGCGGCATCACAAGATCTAAGGTCGAACTATTATTAAATAAATCGTCAGAAGTTCAATAGATTTATTTTTACACAGTTTAGGAATTATTAATAATTCGACAGAACTACAATAGATTATGTTTTATACCTCGTGCACTCCAGAATTGTTCAAGGATTTAAATTGATAATATAATTTTTTTTTAAATTAAATTGAGTTATTTGGTAATCGCACTAAGTTATTTAATTGAATACAATAATACGTGTTACTTGTGATATACATTATGTTTTATGCGATAGCCAAGTCATTTTATTTATTTATAACATAAAGTAATTTTATATTGATATGGTTATTAGGTTAGCTAATTCTGTAATAACTCAAGTTTTTTCTTAAGTAATTTTTATAATAAGAATTAAATAACAGACTTGGAGCTCATTACATGGATCTCACAACTTTTACCTTTTGTTTAATAACTTTTAGTTTAGACTTAGTGCACCCCAGGAGGTCTCAAGGAGTTTTATTCGCGTTTATATTACAATTTGTCTATGACTAAGTCACTGTTTTATATCTTAAAGATATACGTATTTTCTAGGTCAGGGGTCGAGCCGTCTCAGGTCCATAAACCGGAATGTATAACCCCAATATCGATGATGTTTGTTTAGGCAAAGCCCAATCGTAAAACTTCAACCATTATTCAGGATATGTCTGCGCTATATATATGTGTACATTGTAAGAGTTATTACTTATATTTTGGATGTATTTTATTGCTTTATTGTAAGTAGAATCTACGTATTTAGGTCAGAGCTGTATATAAAGATAGATCGCAGCAGGGTCACCGAAGGGGTAAGCAGAGGTGTTGTAACTGCAACACCCACATTTCACCGAATATGATTAAGTACCAGTGTAACACAACGTGGTGTGAAATAACTGCACATAAGTTTTTAGAAAAACACATTGGTACAGGCCCGGTTGGGATACAAATTTGCGTTACTTGCGCAGCAGGCTAATACTCTAACCCCCAGGCCACTATGGCTCTATCTATGAGTATATCTATATATGTCATTAAGTACATATATACATTAAGTAGGTATACAATAGTTACTATAGTAACTACTATAGGGCGGGAATTATGCTTCTTTGCCATATAAGAATGGGGAGTAAAACATATATATAAATGAATAAAATGGAAAAGTCTGTGTGTTATTCCAAAATAACAGCTTTTCACTAAATGCATATGAGAGTTTATTCGGGAACGCACGGGAATTTCACTGGCAGATAGCTGACGTTACAACATACATACATACATATGCTCACGCCTGTATTCCCCGAAGGCGTAGGCAGAGGTGCTGAACACCCACTTTTCACAGAAGATACTTAAGTGCCAACGTGACAGATGGTGAGTCCATCGCCGTCTCAGACGTTACAAGGAGTAACATAAGCTTATTTTACTTTTTTTAAAACAGGGTTGCGCGAATGAAACCTTGGGGCATAGCTAGCGCATGAATTTAATTTTAGATACTAAAAAAAACCTACTATAATGAATGGTAATTTATGAAATAAATATCCGTAATATTGTTATATTTTCTCAAGAAAGATTTCTTTTTTTTTTACTTGGTAATAAAAACCGTAGGACTAAAGAAAAGTACTTCAAATAATAGCCTTAACAGTTTCAGGGGAGGTTCAAGTGCTTTCAGCAAAGTAGCTTGTAACTTTCTGTATTGATGCTTTACTTGCTTGCATTTAAATTGAACGAGAATATTAGCCTTAAGACACAACCTTCACATTGAATGCGTAAAGTGTTCAGTTCTTTATTACATTATAAACCAGCTTGACCCGCAGCTTTGCTTGCGTCTCAGTACTACTTCTCATAAAAACTAGTTATAAAGAGTCGCAGTGGGGGTGGGGTTTGGGCAGTCCTGTGCAACGCAAGCGACACAAGTTCGAATCCCAGTGGCCTGCACCAATGAGTTTTCTCAAAACTTAAGTGCAGAAATATTATCCCACATTTTTTACGTTGAAATCCATCGCGAGGAAACCTGCATATGACTGAGATAATACAAAGTATGTATAGTGCCTGAGACGGCGATGAAATCACCCTCTGTCCGCTTCGTAATCATATTCGATGACATTTGGGTGTTGTTGTTCCAGCACTTCTCCTTACTCCTTCGGGGATCCTTCTGGGATGGCGTGAAATTGGGTAATACTGCTTGACACAGTTAGTATTATAGTAACACTTGTAACAGGTGCCCTGAGTGAAAATAAAAGTTGCATAAATTACTCGTAAATCGGTGCAACCGCTTATAGCCGGAATAAACAGACAGACAGACAATTTTTTTTGTACGCACGTATATACAGTCACTTCAATTTTATTATGTGCTTAGATCTGATAACCATACCTAAAGAGAGAGTACCTAACAGAACAAGAATACCTAATAGAAGTAGGATTAAAAGCTATTTATATCGTTCGTTGAAGGTTTCAACCACATTCCGGGGAATATTGGTTCCCTTTACCAACAATTATATGGCAGGAAAGCTATTTAAGGAAATTAGAGCGAAGCTCACGTCGACGAAGGGTGGCGGCAAAAGATTTATTGGAGAAACGAATAAAATTGCGCATATCATCATAAACGCAATTATAGACGTGTGAGTAGCTTTTAAACACATGTCATTCGAATGAAAATCTTGATCAGGCTTTTAATGAATAAAGAAACGAATCTAACTGTCCCACTAGTATAGGAGAATGTATGATTGGATGTATGGTGATATTAATCTTTCACACAAAAACTGGATTTTGATAAAACTTTACTATAATATAGGTTACACACCAGAATAACAATAAGGCTATAATTAATAAAGATATTGTGTGAATTGACCTAAATATAAAGATAGATAAGTCAAATCCTGCTCAGACCGACGTGGGCACCAGCTAGTCTATACAGATAAAGAAAATTGAAATGTCTGTTTGTAATTAACAACATTTCACTAAATGCATGTGGAAGTATTTACGGAACACACATAAATTCAAACTTTTGCTCTGTCTATTTGACTGTTTGTTGTGACTTATCTCAACGGGACTTTTACTGGCACAGAGCTAATATTATAAGGGGTAACAGAAGCTAGTCTTATTAAAAAAAACATAAGTGTTTCGCGGGTCACCCATGAATGTAAGCCTACGTGGGTGACTAGGCATTTATTGGGTAAGTCAAGTCAAAAATATCTTTATTCGATTAGACTTTTTACAAAGCACTTTCAAATCGTCAGAATGACATATTTTCAGGATTTTAAAGAAGAAAAAAGAAGTTTAAAGAAAAAGTATTTTTTTATATGTCAACTCAGGTTATAGAAATGTCAAATTCGACTGTCATATTTTTTTTTTTTCAGGATTATACATGCTACCGCCATATGTATTTAAAGCGCCGTGGTGTCCGTGGGGTTTGATAAGTCGCCTGCTACGCAAACAACGCAAGTTTGAATCCCACCGGGTCTGTACCAGTGAATTTCTCTAAAACTCATGTGCAGCGATCACACTAAGTACGTTAAGTTGAAGGAAAACATCGCGAGGAAATCTGTATATGACTGTGAAATAATAATTAAAAGGCGGATATATAGTGCCTGAGACGGTGATAGACTCAATATCTGTCACGTTGGCACTTAATCATCTTCGGTGAATACTCGGGTGATACAGGCGTAAGTGTATGTATGTGAAATCGTTTTAATATTCAGTATCGTATATTACAAGTTTTATAATGATAACGAAAAGTGTGACACTGTTAATGACACAGCTGTCAGTATAGTTCGGCTGTTGTGATTGTACATAAATGAGAGAATATTATAATACAAGGCAATTTGTTATGCTTTGTATTGTATAGAAAAAGTCTCACCCCAAATTCTGTACGAAAATGACTTTACAATTACGTGAAAATACATTTATCAAATTTTATTGTAATTTTTATTTTATTTCGTAGTCTTATTATTTACTAACCATCTTTATACCTATTGATAAGAAGTAATGTTTTTTATTTTACACTAGCTGTACCCTGCCAAGCTTCGCTGTGGCACATTGTTATTGAAAATACATTTTACACAAACCAACATAACATTTATATATATATGATAGATTTGAGTAACTTCAACACTCATCTGATAACAAATATTATTTAACAATTATATATATATGATAGATTTGAGTAACTTCAACACTCATCTGATAACAAATATTATTTAACAATTATATATATATGATAGATTTGAGTAACTTCAACACTCATCTGATAACAAATATTATTTAACAATTATATATATGATAGATTTGAGTAACTTCAACACTCATCTGATAACAAATAGAATTTCACCAACATTTCGAATAGGCTTCCAGTGTTGTTATAGCCTATCTTTTAAGTTTAAGTATATCATGCGGGAAAAACCACTAGCACAAACATGTTTTATGATAAAGTAAAAAGGCACTCATTATTTTCTATCAAGTTATTTAAAGCCGGCGGAAATTGCAATTTTCTACAGTAGGTACAGCTACTTACCTACACAAAATTAATTTGTCATTTTGACCTCTGGCTCATGCATTCGGTGATATGAAGTAATGGAGCACATAAATACGAATGCGAGCGACATCCCACCAATTACACAATCATTAATAAACACCCCAATATCAAGTGGTGAAATAATAAAGTCCAAACGGCCGGGCCGACAGCGCAAATTGTCGGTTTGCAGGCCTGACGATTTATTCATAAAAGTAAATTGGCCACGTGCACCCGCTGTTGGACTATGGCACTTTATGGGATAGCACATACGTATGGTTTTTTTTAAGTGTTGTAAATAATTGAGGTATAGGCATCGTTTGCGATGTTGTAAACGGCGATTTTCTTGTATCTACGCGTACAGGAGCCGTCACGTGTTATTAGCGTTCAGCGAAAACAGTCGGTGTAGTTGCGCATGTAGTTTAGTGTAGTAGAGCAGCTCGTGGCACAGGTGTTATTGCGCATATCATTGCGATCAGCGAAGATAAGCAACCCTTACACTAGCCAGTAATGGGATTGGTGACTGCCCGAGTTCTCCCGTATTAAGCTTATTCATTGACACACTACTGTTTCAATGAATCAGTTCAAACAGTGTAAACGTCATTAATTCAATTGATATTTCCTTCTTCATACTTAACTAGATAAAACTTTAGAAGAATTTCACCTTTCATTGCAGAATATACAATATTCATTCATTAAGGCAAATAAGACTCTTATTTACTTAGTTCTTATGATAAGACTGATATAAATCTTCGTAGCGCAAATCTATGTAAAAGTCCATAATAGGGTTGGCAAAGAACGCCGACAGCTAGATTCATCGCAAGAGCATAAATAGACTATTAATGTCGGTACTAGGAGTACTAGACATCTACTCACAGATAAACTAGGTGTAGGTACTTGAAACAAATCAAATCCTTTGCCGACGCGCGGCCAATTTATGGTAACTAGTTTCAGTTTTACGAGATTCGTAACCGAATATAAATACAATATTCGTACTATTTGGCCGCGCGCAAACCAAATAAAATCCACAAATAGTTGTGGCGGTGGCGGCGCTTTGTTTGAGAAGCCATTTAAATAAAAACAAACATCATGTGTACTGGAATATTATGAAACAATGACAGTATATTTTGTAATAACCAGACATAACTATATGGAATATGGAAGCGACTTTTCAATAAACGCCTCATAAAGTAATATAATTTAAAGTACAGAAGAAGAACGCGTTAATTTTATCTTTTTAAATTTGCTTTGTCCTTTGACCTGCCAGCTCTTGTTAAAGGAGCTGGCTTGTTTATTACTTGAGTTCCAACGCAATATCTATCCGTTATTTATTGAACGAATAATGCATTTGTAATGGCAATGCAATTTCAAACGGCATTTACAAGACTGTCAAATTGATTTTACACGTGTATTTTGAAAATAATTATGCATGTAATTTCGATGAATTAGGGTGTAACTAAAGCGATATAAAAACATATTTCAGTTCTGAGAAGGTGCTCTACAACGCCAAAGTAAATGGAATATTTCTCATTGACAACACATTTTATGGGAGAAATATAACATCTTAACAATGTATTTTTGATTATCGAATCAAATGCTTTGAATAACAATATTTTCTTAGAATATTGTGAATACGATAGCAAGTCTCAAATAACTTTTTTTGGTCTCTAAGTTAATTTGTAATAAACAAATGTTATTAATTAATCAGTAAGTGTCATACAGTGATTGACTTATTAATATACATAAAACTGTAACGAACAGTCCAAACTGGGGAAGTACGAGACAGCAGGACCGTGAAAATTTCAATGTGGTCTTATTTTACACTGTAAGGATTTTGGATAGACTATATCAATTATGTTTATCCGTCACGTGTATGGGCGTGGGCGAAGCCTTGGGTGGAGGCTAAATTTCTTTAAAAATTACCTAAAAACGAGTTTTATCACGGTGGCCTCAAAGATGTGTCCAGAAAAGTACCTTAAATAAAAAAACCTTAAAAAAAAAATATCAATAAAGTTACCTATTAATTCTTAGACAGATTATTGATATATCTAACTATCGGACGTCACGCGGTTTCACCTGCGTAGTTTCCGTTCCCGTGGGAGTACGGGGATAAAAAATATAATGCCTATATTAATCAGTGATAATGTGGCATTCAAATGGTGAAAGATTTTTTTAATTCGGTCTAGAACTTTTTGAGTCAATTCGTTACAAACATACATAATCTTTCCTCTTTATAATATTAGTATAGATTAGTCAAAGAAAAAGTACAGATATTCTCTCCACGTCCCACTTACTGCAAATGTTGTGTTATTTTACACGTAATTAAGCTGAAAGTCATTAATAACGTTTACGCCGCAGTCTAAGCATTCCTTATTTGTCGGCTGGACGGAAAGTTAATTAAACTTTTATGGATGCTAAATTTAAAATTTACTTTTCATTTTATATCGTTGACTAGTTTGAAAGTTATTGTTTACACGTTTTAACTTTTATTCTTGAAGTTTGCTATTCACGTGTTGTTTTTCGTTCTCTTTATTTTTTCTAGGTTTCATGGGGACATATACATTATTCATAACGTTTAAATAAGCCTTTTGCTATTGCGCATATTAACCTTACCTCTAGCCAGTAATTGGATGGGTGACTGCTTGAGTTCCCTCCGTGCCTCAGAGAGCACGTTAAGCAGTCGGTCCCGGTTGCCAATTTATCATCTTTGGCAGTCGTTACAGGTCAGTCGGAGGCCTAAAATAGTCTGACAACTGGTTTAACCCAGATCACAGATTTTCCTCGTTAAAGGGGTTGCGAAGGTCAGATGGCAGTCGCTTCGTATAAAAATCAAGTGATCAGCTACATTGGGTTGAATCAAGTGCCGACTCCAACAGTGCATGGGTAAAGGCCAGGGAGATGATGGACATTATATCCAAAGTAACATACGATAAGAATAAGTAAGTAATTAGTGTTTATGTATTATGATGGTGACCCAGATTTCTTGCCTCCGAGTGTATACTTTATATTTCTATATAGTTAAAAAAAATTTGTGTCTATTTGTAATTCCAAATCAACAGCGATTCGCTAAATCCTTATGAAAGTAAAATTTACATAATAAAACTAAAGTGTCTCCGGATGTCTGTCTGTTCGTTCCTGCTAATCGATTTTAATGGGTACTTTCACTGGAAATTACAAATAGTAATTTTTTTTTAGAATTTTACGAATAAAAAACATATTTTTTTCGTATTTGGGTTCCGCGAAATAAAGCCACCCATTAAAATTATGTCTACACGGTGAAACCGCAGGCCAATCCTATACTACTATCTTACTAAAATTATAAGCGCATAAATTTGTACGAATGTAGGTATGGATATACGTTTGTTGCTCTTTCATGCAACAACTTCTCAATGGATTTTGATGAAACCTTGCAATAATATAGCTTACACATCAGAATAACACGTAGATTATAAGATATAATTATATTGTGTAAATTGACCAATATAATCCGTACAATAGAAAACAGGAGGGGCAAGATGATTGGACACCTATTACGACATGACGCTTTCATCAAAAACATCATAGAAGGGAAGATAGAAGGAAAGCGTAGAAGAGGGAGACCAAGGATTAGTTGTATACAACAGCTGAAGGAAAAAGTCAACGTCCTGTCGTACAAGGAAGTTAAAGTTTTGGCGGACAATAGAGAGGGTTGGCGATTGCTTCACCGACAAGAGCCTAGTTCTTAAATTAATGATGATGATGACCAATATATAACGATAAGTCAAAATAATACGCAGTCGGAGTCACGGCCACCAGCTACATTAAATAACATCAAGCTACTAACAATGTTTGAACAAACAGATCGCAACCCGATACCTTATAAAGTAATAAACCAATCCTATTACATTTCATTTCACAATAGAGACCGAAAACAAAGCAGAAAAATAAACAATGAACTCCAATTAACTAAGAAAAGAGAGGTACACCGATGTTCTATCAACTAGAAGAGACTAATTAAATTTGAACGAGACTCCACTTAAAGCCCACCTATTAATTACTTATTAAAGTGGTTAATTATGCTTATACGCTCATTATGCTTTCAGGAAATCAATTAGCCAGCTCAATATGTACCGTAACAATAATAGAATAGCGTTAAATACTTAATTATAATATACGTCCCTTGTTTTAGTTTAATTACCTTAATTGCTGCTTACGGATTACGAGTGCGCGTAGGGAAAGTAATTAGTCAATTAGTCATATTTAAGAATGTTTCCCTCTTATAACAAAACATCGGCTATGATAATAATAAAAATAATAAAAGAAAAATATACTCACGCCATTCAAGAAGGGTCTCCGAAGGGGTAGCAGAAGTGTTGAAACAACAACACCCACATTTCACCGAATATAATTTAGTGCCTCGCCGTCTCAGGCACTATACATACGTCTTTCAACTACTTTTCAGACATATACCTACAGGTTTCCTCACAATGTTTTCCTTCACCGCAAAGCACGTAGGATGATATCACTGCACATAAGTTTTTTGACATCTCATTGGTACAGGCCGCTGAGATTCAAACTTGCGTCGCTTGCTTAGCAGGCGACTATACAAACCACAGGGGTATATGATAATCCTTGTTTTAAAAGTAATTATATCTCTTACTCATCATCTCCCTGGCCTTATCCCATACATTGTTGGGGTCGGCACTTGATTCAACCCGATGTGGCTGAACACCTGATTTTTATACGAAGCGACTGCCATCTGACCTTCGCAACCCCTTTAACGAGGAAAATCTGTGATCTTGGTTAAACCAGTTGCCAGACTAATTTAGGCCTACCTGACCGACCTGTAACGATTTCCAAAGATTATAAATTGGCAACCGGGACCGACGGCTTAACGTGCTCTCCGAGGCACGGAGGGAACTAGGGCGGTCACCCATCCAATTACTGGCTAGGCTTAGGGTTGCTAACTTCGCTGATCGAATGATATGCGCTATAGCAACTGTGCCACGAGGTAATTATATCTCTTACTGTGATACGGATGTCAAAAGGGATGGATATATTTTCAGTCCATGTTTGGTGTAGTACATTTTAAATCATGTTTTGTAATAACTTGCAACATGAGTAAGTCGATTGACTATGTTGCGCATTGCCCATTAAAATAATAAAATCGCTAAGTGACAAATAAAATCTATTGGTAGCTGCGCTTTGCTCCTATCTCATTTAGCATTGGCGACCTTGCTCACCGCAGGAATAAAAGAAAGAAAGAAAATTATGTTTTTGAACTCAAAGTGAGACGCAGCATAAATTAAATATAGGTACATAATAAATGGTTTATCTAATTACATCTGAACGTCACAGACATACATAAACTCTTGAGCACAGACTTGCTCTCTCTGCTTAGTTGTGGCCTCACCCCACTTAGTAAAATCGAACCTTTTCATTATTATGTAAAGTGAGTGTTGAGCATCATATCAAGAGAAACGTAACAGCAGATACCACAGATAAGTAAAGCTTCATATATTAAGGTACTTTATATTTGGCTTACTCTTCTTGGAACCTTAACATAAAACATTTATTCACACCACATAAATGTAGCGATAAAATCCGGATAAAATGTGATTTAACTTAAGGAAAATATCGGTATAATAAACGGGAAAATACGATCGGTATTGAATAAGCCATATGGCTCGCGCTCTTCATAAAGTTGTTTTATTTAAACAATTTACTGAACGTGAAAGTTTTCACGAAGCTTATACTCAGCCTTTTGCCAAATTTCGTCTGTTGTATATACTAAGTATTGTATGTAATATATATATCACGGTTACCCTGAAAGTTGTTTGTAATTGTCGATTACTCTTTACTTGTTTAATTGAGTTTCAGTAAGTAAATATTGGTATAAAACAGAGATTATTCAAATTTGGTAAGGATATATCATGTTTCTTATATAATGCTTATTCTGAGAGCTTTATGGTAGGTAATGTCGATGATTCTATGCTGAATATCTAGAAGATAAAATTGTGCTTTACATTAAGTAAGCCGAGTATATTAAGAGAGCCGTGGTGGCCTTGAGGTTTGAGCAGTCGTCTGCTACGCAAGCAGCGCAAGTTCGAATTCCAGCGGGGCCTGTACCAATGAGTTTTTCTAAAAAAACTCATGTACAGTGATTTCATACCACGTGCTTTACGGTGAAGGAAAACATCGTGAGGAAACCTGCATATTTTTGAGAAGTAGTTCAAAGACGTATTATGGTGCCTGAGACGTCGATAGACTCACCATCTGTCACGTTGGCACTTAATCATCTTCGGTGAAAAGTGGGTGTTGTTTTTACAGCACCTCCTCGTACATACCCTGTATAATATATAAAATTAAATAATAAATAAAATATATATAAGGATTAGTCAAATTTGGTAACCTTTGTATAATCTTTATGTGTACTTAAGTCTGTTTTGGTTAACTATAATGGATGTTTAGTATGTATTTAAAAATATATATATATATATATATATATATATATATCTGTTGTCTGATACCCATGTGACAAGCTTTATTTAGTTTGGAACTAGTAGGCGCTGTGTGATAGTGTCCGAACACCTATAATATACAAAAATCAATAAACTAAAGGATTGTCAAATTAAGAAATAATGCTGTTTAGCTTGGGAATAAGAAATAATGCTGTTTAGCTCAAGTTACTTGCAAAATTTGTTCACTTCCAGTAATAGTCTTGTTTTATGACATCTGTGTGAGCTCTCTCTAGCCGGTATCCGATAATCATTTGTTGACGGAACGCGAAGTGGCTATCTTTGTAGTCGTACTGTATTTCGTTATAAACCATCTTATTAGGGAATTAGTCCTTGTAAATTTCTCAAAAGCTTTAAACTTTTTTGCGTTTACGGGTGAATTATGGCATCAGAATCGAGTAGAACGAGGTTGTCAAGACCACAGTGTGACATTGCAAAATACTTGTTAAATTACAATTATAAGATAGTCCTTGGTTTGAAAGTAGTTTCATCTCTTTCTGTGATACGGATTAAAAATGGATGGACATAGTATTAGACCGAGTTTAGTCTAACCATTTTTTGTAACAAGAGTTGTTCAAAACTATTGTGCTTATTTATTACATGATAAATTTTCTAAAAAAATAAACATTTGGTAATTTACTTCTTATTACAATTTTGTATCAAAAATAAAAACTCAATAATACAACAAAACAAAGGTTTGCTATTCACTGGTAATAATGAGAGCAGCTGTAATGGCTGCTGAGCCATCATTCCATCCAATAATCCTTTACCATCACAGTTGAATCCGTCTGGCGTGTTATGGCGTATTCCCGTGCTGTTTCCTCAATAATTTGTCTCCGTAAAGGCGTCGTGGAGCTACTACAATATCTCGACACAATCGTAAAACTCACTCGAGCACGAACGCGTTTATGCCTTGCATTCGTTTGTAGTCTGCGATTCTGGGTTATTGGCAATGGGAATGACGAGTGATGTTGATGTCAATTGCAAATCGAATAAGATTTTAATGAGATTAGATATTTATAGAAAGGATAATGGGCAACAAAGTACACATTTTCCCGAAATAAGGGAGGGTCGACAGGAAAGCTATGCTTAATAGACGCTTAATAAATTATCCAATGTTACATTATGTGAAAAAATATGAATGTGAAAACACATATTTTTCTTGTTCAGATTGACTATTTACTCTTGTCATGCAGTGCTGCTCGAGTTTGACATTTGACGCCGTAATACCTACCATTAACCGTACTTTTCACACTTATCTCGCAATTTATTTAATATCCTGCCTATGATTAAATTACATGTAGAATTGCAAAAAAATAGAATACACAATTTGTTTAAATATTATATTGAATACATCTGCAGCTGCAAACGTATAATTGTAGGTAAAACAAGAAAAAATATTAAAATATACGAGTACATTTTGAAGTAGGTAAGTTTTTTAAGCATTTTTCTAATAGCGTTAATGTTTTAGCAAAATGTTGATGTCAAAAGAAAATTACACAGTGTAAATGTATGACATTGATTATTATTATTTACTCATAAGTTTAATACATTATGTCCATTTATGAATTCACTGCTGCATCTGGAATCGAGGGGATGAATAATCAATCATTTACTTAAACATTTTATTAATTCGAGATTGAATAGTAGTGGTTTGGGTTGGGAGTGACAAGGTGGGATGGAGGTGAGGGAATCTACTCCCCGGACTAGGTCAAGGGTCACTGAATCCTGTAGTTTGGCCAAAGGCGGCCGCCTCGGTGTATATAGGATAACGATAATAGCCCATTGTGGCCTCATTACGACCCATATTGGGCCACTTGTCACGTAGCTCACTATTTCACCATTCCCCACATTATCACTGGCCGTTATTCATTATCCGACCACAACATTCACAAATAGGACGCACAACATGTGTAAACAAGCAATCATCGCTGGGAAATAAAGCAACAAACACGGCCGTGATAAAGTAAAATTGTGGTTTGCGTCGCAAACGTTGCTTGCTATCAAATATTTATGCGCTAGCGTAGAGCCGCGGGCAACGAGCGCCTCGCAAAAGGGTGGAAACAGAATAATACGTGTTATCCCACAACAAATATCGCTTTAGTAAGTAACAACATTTCAAAACGCACCATTTCATGTTAAAGTCGTACCGAAATGAATTGACTTCACGGTTTCATTAAATCGGCCGCGGGCTTTTAAAATAATAAACATTCCGCGTACAGTTTTAATAATACTTCATTCTCGAATAACGCGGCAATTTGTGCCATAAATAAGGAAAACGAATAAAATTAACATATTGTTACGGTAAGCTTTCTAGCTGTATTGTAAATAAGGTTAAAACAGCTCAACAAAAGATTAACAATTCCACGAGGAAAAGGTGAGATAAAATACTTTGAGCGAATCGAGGGGTCTCGAACAGTCGCTTATGTCAAATATCCTATCGGTATGTTTCCGGGAAAATGGTATTGTCGGCGTGGAAGGGAGGGGGCAATCGACTTACAACGATATACAATATAAACATTATTTGTTGACTCGGAGCTCCGGATTAAATATATCTTTCGGAATAGACGGATATTGGTTTACTCTGTCGACATAATTAGGCGATGAAAGAATGCTAAGTAGTTTGAGAGGAAGAGAGTTACAGTTCCAAGCAGCTGACATTTAGCGGACGAATATAAATTCCTTCCGCGTAACAGAATATTGCCTTCATAATAAGCCTCTCCTGCACGGCCTAGATATTTTTACATTCAAGTCTCGTCCGCACTTCATTTTATTTTTAGACAAAGCTCGCCATGCATATTCGAGTTTTCGGGAGTTTAACCGCTGAAATCATTGCTTGTACGTCTGGAGAATTTTTAGTAGTTTTAATGTGTTCAATGTAATCATTAAATGGTCATTTGAAGACTCATGAAAGTATTATTCAGACCGTTAACGATAAATTGAAATTTTGACGGAGAAGTAAGTATCTTCTTTTTTTAAAGATTCTCGGGAAAATATAGCGGATTATGGTGAAAATCATAATAATTTTGTGTTCTCTTCACAATGTGCACATTATTGCTCAAATATTTCAATAACCACTCCCTGTACATCTAAGTCTGGTCTCTATGTTTAAACTTAAAGATCTTACATGTAGCTAATTCAAAGTTAGCGAGGGACCAAAGAAACTCAAGCCGTACTTGAGTCCCAGTTTTAACATTTCCAAGTGCAAACAAGTCTGTGAAAGTTGGTCGTCGTTGTGGGACCACACGGGACGTGTTTATTGCAAATAGCAGCTCAACTCTAGAGAGCTTCTAGACTAAACGGAGATTTGACTCACTCGCTCCACCTATCCACTACCTCGACTGCTATTCTTTCGTTTGCTTCATGGATATTGCTTGTATCGAACGTGGTATGTTGTTTTTTGGAACTTTCGCTATTATGATAAAACTAGACCCGCCCTCGCTTCACTTCGGATTACGATGTTTAAAACAAAATGTTGACTTTTCTCTCCTACCTACAGGAATTTGGATATTTTTTAGCTACAAAACCCATCGGAGTTCAACTCCACCATGTTATTAAAAACCGTACTAAAATTGTAGCCGTAACTTTATTTGTAAGAACGATGCGATGAAACAGGCAAAATATTTTGTTTGGAAATGGCGACTTAAATTTATACTATTTAAAGAAGATATTTAAGTACTATATAATCGTGATACACTACAGCAATGTAAGGTATGCTGGTTTGATCTTTGAAGCAAATGATATCTACTCTATAAACTACAAAATGCAGTCAGCATTGTACATCAGCATCAAATTTATTTTCGTTTGACGTAAAGGGCTATAAAATATATTTGACACAGAAAAGCAAATAAAATTCAAAATGTCGAGGATTAAGGCGACTGGGACCGCTAGCTAACTGGAACCGCGTTCCCAGATGCCTGATTCGTTTTCATTTATTTTTATCATCAGGCGAGTGGGACCACTCGCAATTTTATTGGTCTTGTAGCCTCTTCGATCACATACAGTCATGTGTAATACATTGATGCTAAATAAGTATGTGGGTCCAGTTGACCGATTCAAAAATGCTATCAGGCGACTGGGACCGCGGTACCACCGTAGAGTCATCTAAATGTAGCGCACACAAATACTTGAATAAACATTAAAAACCTCCAAATAAATGTATGTAAAAGGCAAGTTTAGTCAGAGTAGAGCGCTGGGATTTAACTCAAACGAAGAGCAAAAGAATTAATTACTTAACCGACAGTCGGGAGGACTCGTGGAAATAAAGCCGACCCGACTCGCAACTGCCAGTTTATTCCACCTTTTGACAACGTAGCTGCAAGTGTTTCCATGTTGCAAGTTTATTAAATTAGGCGACTTGAGCATTGTCTTGCAAGACAAGTCACAGGTAGTTAGATGTGATAATATTAAGACATCTTTTAAGAAGAGCTTTGTGTTACTGGATTATCACATTTACTCTGACAATTTGTGATCGCATAGTACTTTTTGTATATTTAGTATAAGTAGCGGTGTGAAACATTATTTTCGACATAATACCAAAGAGCGATTAAAGCAAAAAAATATAATCAATTTGTTCAATCCGTTATTGGGTTGTAGTGAGAATAACAAAGAGCTATTGATTTTTATACTACACTAACAAGCCGTGATTTGCGATTTTACCCGCGTTGTATTGTTAATCCTAACAATAAAATCTGTTATTTTGTGATTTTTCAAAGCTACACCTTATAACATCGCCAGAGAAATTCTCATTAATATCGAGCGAGTCGCTTCGGAACAAGCAGATAGAGACAGTTTTTTTTTAAATTGTTAACTTTATATAATTGCTGTGTAAATTTAATATGAATTTTGTGAAAAGCTGTCAAATTGGCATTACAAACAGACACTTCAATTAAAAGATGTTAGTAGTAAATGATGTTATTCTTCGAAAGAACTGAGCAATAAACGTATTTAATTTAATTATTTCCATCAATATGTACAATGATTTGTCATTATTAAGTCCCAGTCTAGTTAGGCCGTCTCGTACAGGCCACGGCGACTATCCCACACTAACAGTTCCAACCCCACTAACCCTGTAAAGGCAGGTCCCCAGACAACCGCAAATTGACTCCGTCTAAACTTCGTTTCACTCAATGGACGTAAACTTAACATGGGCTCCAATCCCTTTAATGAATTTAATTACAAGAAAATTGGGGCCAAATACTTACTTAAACATTTAATTATTCCGCGGACTTTTTGTGATGATTGTATTTAAATTACAAAGTTAGAAAAAGGGTACTTTATTGTTTGTATTGTTGATTTTCTTAAAGCTTGAAGCACAATTTAATATTTATATATATAATGTAACTACCTGTGGCCCGCGGTTTTTCAGATTTAATTTCAAGATGGCGACCCTATTATTTTATAGTATATTAAAAGTAGCTTTGCAACAATCAGCCATCTGTCTGATAGACCCGTTGAAATCGGTAAAGCCGGAGCAAACAGACAGACAGTCTGAGAAAAAAAAAATCGTTGTCTTTATATAAACACCGTATTTATAAATATCATATTATCATATAATTTCATATGCATGCAGTGAAAAGCTGTTACTTTAGAATAACAAACATAGACATCAATTTGATATATCTGTTTAGATGTATGATGTAAGAACGTATTTAGTTTGAAATTCCCATAAAAGTGCACAAAAGCACTTCACCGCACAAAGATCGTTAACATTGGAATTGTGAGGTGAGATACCGTTGGCTGCATCGCAGGTAACGTGGCGTCAAATTATATCACTCATGTTGTAATTCCACCGTTAATGTTGTTAGCGGTCATGTCACGACACATGAACTCATGTGGTTTATAATATTGTCCTTTTGAAATTCATTCCTAGATTTTGTATACCAACATGTTCATTTCGGATAAACACAAACTATTCGGGGCTAGCTGCAGAGCTACTCGTTATCATGGATGACATTGCTTTTAAGAATTAAGTATACAAATATGTGTATCTTTAATTAAAATCGAATATTCTAAATTGCTTTTGAATGTAACATAATCCTGACTTCGTGAAATCTGTTTCTTATTTGTGTGCCTTTCGGACATGAATTTGTTTAAAATCAACAGCTATACTTACAGGAACATACAAGTGAAGAACACGGTATTATTAAAAAAAAATTGATTTGATACTGAACATATTGTCTTGCACCACTCGTTTCTGTTGAACTTAATATTCTTGTTTTAGCTTGAACAGTGCACTTTTAGTTTCTTTGAATTTTAGTCTGCAGATAAATGTTTATTTTCGTAAAATTGTTGGCATAGAAATACGTACTAACCAACAAGTTTCCATTACGTTTTCGTCGTAATAGTAGTTTTTATACGAAGGTATTGTGATGGTATAATATATGACAGTTATAATTTCGAGAACCGTGTCCTCCATATTAAGAACACATTGGCTACTAAGAACACATTAACCGTGCTGGTTCGACTTATATTATGAGACAGAGGAATATGGCATGTCATCTGCCACTTTTGCACAGCTGCACCATCATTGCAATAAGAGCTCATAGTTAGGCCCCTGAAGCGGCCGTTGTGGTCGAAATTTGCCGAGAGCTCATATCATCACCAGTTTTTAATAACATTATATATATTAAATAAGATGTTTGTATGTTTATATAACTAACCTGGATCTTGATGAGAAGCCTGCGCGGGTGCGGAGAATGCGCTGGAGCATCCAGGTCGGCGCGCGAGTCCACCAATATCAGCCACTGCACAAAGGAAACACAACGTTATTTATAATACTTATATCAAAGTGCCTACACTGTTCCAGCTGTGTGGATCTAATTATTCTGTAAAAGATTTTTTATATATGAGCTATTCGTAAGTGGAAGTCCCGTAAAATAGGTGTTTCGTATTAAATAATGACCACGTAGTAAAAAACTGTTATTTTGCTATTACCTACTAACAGACGTTGCATTTTTATTTATACAGATAAATGTATAAGTGGCTTAGCATAGAGGCAAATTAGCACTAGTTGGTAAAAATATAGTTACAAACATACTCCGAACGAATTTTAAGGACCATCATGAGTTCTTTCTTGATCGAGAATCATTTATGCTTTGGGTTTTGACGTTACAGGTGGCAGGTAATAAAGGATAGATTAGTAAACAGAAATATGAAATCCTTATTGAGTATTAGACTTGAGACAGCATTGTAGGGGGCACTTGGAGAGATACAATTATTCGCCCTGGATTTTCAAATACAACTTACGTCTGATGAGAGTAAAGTTAGGGTGAAGTGAAGTCATGAATGCAGACGTGTAATGCGGTGAAGTGTAGAATAAAGTTACTGGAAGTAAACTCTACAAAATGCGTAGGGAAACGCTTAGTAAAACTTTGTGTTGATAACGTCTGGAACATTTATGTTATGAATGATGGTTGTAACCTACATGCCCCTGATACATTGCAATGAATGCAGAACTTTAAATAAATACAAAAAAATAGCAAATATACGTGTCGATTAGCGAGCCCTCCTCCGTTTTTTCGTCGGTCAAATAGTTTTCGATATGTTGAAATGATACGCAAGCGGCGCGATTGACATGTCAATTTTGTAATAGTTTTAATGATTGGTCGCATCGGGAGTGTATATTCAAAGAGGCGTATATAGTGCCTAATATTTACACTCATTTTGAATGAAACCTACGTGGAGTGGTGTTGCGTGCCCTGACATGATTAGAACCATACATTTTGTGAGAAGCAATGTGCACTCTGACAATTTTCTACTCACGTACATTTTTGTCTGTGCCCACGCCCACACACGTGTGTGGTCTGGTCTACACAGTGGCCTATCGACATCGACAGGTAATTTTGATGCGAGTCGACAATAACGTCACAACCGTTCCAATGTGATAGTCAGATGCATGTGTCGTAATATTTTTCTAAATTTATTCTTAGTAATGGATCACGAAGTCTACGCAGACAAGTATTCAGTTAGGCAAGGCGAAGCAAGCTCCTTGCTTATGTATTGTTTCAATAAGTTATACAATCATGTTTCTATCGGACAGGCCGGAGAAAAATAGGATTTTTTTATGAACATTAAGATTAATAAATCCGTATAAAGTGTGCTGTAACACTTCATCTAACTCTCCGAGGATGCAACCTCTTTTTGTTTTAATCTAAGTATTGCCATATTTAAACAATTTTTCAGTGACTGATTCCATAAGCCTACTTTTCAAATGAATGGCCAATAAATTTATATTATATTGTATGATAAGGAATGATATACTACCACACTTCCATTAGATATATTATGCGAAGTGACGTAGTAGCCGAAATTATCGTTAGTCTGTTTATTCAATTCTAGTGTTTTGTTTATATATTCACGAGTTCCAGCTGCGATATTCTATGCAATCAACAAAAGATTCTGACAAGACTTTTATAAAACTTTAAATATGCGAGGGGAATCGAACATCCTTTGTAAGTTATACCTTTGGGTTTTTAGTATATCCCAATTTTCTTATCGAAAAAAAAAAGTTAAAAACGTAATGTATTGTAAAAAAACTTAAGCATATCCGTTGGCAAAGCAATGTCCAATATTTTAATCTGTGCCAGATTCTGCAAATGGAATTTCAGTAAGCTATCAAAATAAGGAAAATGATCTTTCAAATTAAAATTATTCCGAGATGAGAATTAAATTCAATGTACACTTGCTTGCAATTTAAACCTCCATCTCGGCAAAAATATTATACATTCGTAGGGACAACTATGGAATCTTTCAACTTATCTTTATTTAGTTCTTAACTTCTGGGTGTTATACTTATATACCGTTTAACAGTTAATATTGGTGAAACATTTTTAAAATCAGCAATTTACAGCTAAACAGTAATATCTAATTATTATCGGAAAGAGAGAAAATCGATAATCCAACTCCACATTGAATTAAGATTAGTTAATGTATGTACATATCGCACCCTCAGAAAATCCATTTTTTTTTTGCAAATTGAATTAGCACCTTATACAGTAATTATTTTACTAGGTTCGAGTAAAATACAAATTTGTCCATAAATTAAAAAAACGATTTTTAGTTATTTTAAAACAACTTTGGGTAGAGCACATATTTTAGATCTGTTTATGATCTTAACTAATTTTCGCAAAATTTGGAGTTAAGCCCCTATCGTTCTGAATGTGCGATATATATTGAAATTAATCTCAGTTTCAGTTTCACTTATTACTCTCAGGTTTCTCAGTTTTAATATTTTCCAGAAGTTTCTTAAAAAAACCTAGATTACAAATATGTGAGATAAGCAGAAGGCATCTATGAAGTTTATAAAGGTGAAACCGCGGGGTCGAGCTAGTAGCTCGTAATTTATACAATCTTATGTTTTGTTTAAAGATTTATCGTTATGAGATTAAGAACCCTATCTTCAGATAAAATTTAATTGAATATCAACTAGAGATAGATAGTGCTGATTTGGTTGGACCGGCCTTAGATAAATGAACGCTATTTACTATAGCGGGTCGCTGGAACCGTGCCATCAGGGAGACCCAACACACATCCGACAGCGGAATACTACACGGCAAAATTAATAAACCTGTTCTCAACTTTTCTAAGTGATTTATTCTACTTAGGCCCTGGTAAGGCACTTAAACTCGTTGACTAATTATCTTCGGTTCGAAAACCAGCCTTCTGAGAGCCGGCAAGAATGTCATACATTTAAATATATGAATTATTGTGTTACAGTGTCTATAAAAAAATGGATTGCCCGATTTTTATGAAATTTTAGATGTATATTCCCTAGGTCTGAGAATAGGATTATTTTCAGACCCCTCAGTGGTAAGGGTAAAATTACCACGGTGAAATTTTATATGACAAATCAACAAAGCTAATATTAATATATTCAGGGTTGAAACTTCTTAGGCACACATTTTTGGCACAGAGTTTGGGCTAGTGGTAAATATCAATATAAAAATTAAATAATAAACCCTTAACTTTTTATTAATTTATCTTCGAATATTTTATTAAAATATGAAGCTCATAAGTTTTCAAATTTTATTTTACTACAAAAATAAACATTGTCACATACCACACAAAAAGTCTAGATCCTATATACTTTTAGTGAAAAGTTGCTTATTTAGAGTTACAAACAGACACGTACACTTTATTTATATGTATAATATAAACAGTGTTTGAGTTTAAACAATAAGTGAACATTAAGTTTTTTTTTTCTAAAACACATGCACAATCACAGGGCTCGTGTTAATATTAATAAGTGACATAAATATTTAAATTTTCCGCATCGATACATTCCTTCATGTTCATTGGCACGCAGAACCCAAGAAATAACCGTTATCAGGCTAGTTCCGGCCTCTTATGCGTTGGATCCGGGCAAGGATCCCAATATGGTCCCGACTCCGGCCAATATACTTATTGCAGCCGACCGGAACCTACCTCCGCGCCGTGCGGGTATTGACTGCGATTGAGCTTCAACTCCATAACAGTTTATATAATCACATGTACCAAACATTGTATGGACTTATTAATATACCAATGTTTTATGTTTTTTAATCAATGAGTTTTTCTAAAAAAACCTTATGTACAGTGATTTTATACCACGTGCTTTACGGTGAAGGAAAACATCGTGAGGAAACTTGCATATTTCTTAGAATTCTAAGACGTATGTATAGTGCCTGAGACGGGGCGATAGACTCACCATCTGTCACGTTGGCACTTAATTATCTTCGGTGAAAAGTGGGTGTTGTGATTACAACTCCTCTGCCTACCCCTTCGAGGAATACAGGCGTGAGTATATGTATGTATGTTATGTTTAATCTTTCTAATACATATACAATTTAAAGTGTTGATTTATGATATATCAACGCACAACCTAAATCGCTGGTTCTAGAGAGAGAGAGACAAATTGAGGGTGTATTCTTTGTGAGGTACCTATAGGAATTCATTAAGGGATTTCAGAAATTACATCCCTAATTGGGCTAATAAAGTGGGTGTGGAATAATTCTATGAAACGTTTTATTATATGTATCGTTTGCGGGAGAAACTGCGAGTGGAGGCTAGTTTCATAACACGCTACATAAGCTTACGCTCTACCAGATTCCTAAAATGTGGCAACTCGTTATGACAATTGCGTGCCGTGGTATCCAAGTTCATTCAATAGTCACTGCTAGGGAAGTCACTGAGTTTTTACAAATACATAAGTGCAAAGTATTTTTCAAATCAGAGCAGCGGGCCTACCATCATCGGTTTAAGCAGAACGTATTAAGAACTTTGACGTTCCATTTTTGTACCGTAAATTCAAACTTCGAAGCTGAGAAGTTCTTAATGCGTGCTGCTTAAAAAGTAATGGTTTGCCCCCAGATGTTCTTGAAATAAGCGCGTTCAAGCAAACAAACAGACAAACTCTTCAGCTTATTTTATAAGTATACATGTATTTATTTTTTACTATTATGCGATGTCAATGTCTGAATAAAGTCCAATTGAGTCCTGGCAATGTATTTTCAATATTGGAATTATTTCAATTAAGGAAATTATTCCAATAATTGCTTACATATTCCGTAGCACGGAATCAATTTACCGTAACTAATTCTACAGAATATCATCAGATAGCAAACAATTTCATGAAACATTCGGTTCATTCGATTGATTGGAGTTCAACGCGTGCGGCTGAAATATTAATATGCTGCTGAATATCGTGATATAATGTCGAGAACCATTGATTTACACTGTTTGTGAATGTTTTACATCGGATTGTGTTTTTTATTTAAATGTAATAAAATATATTTTTAAACATTGAATTAAGCTCAACTATCATATCTGGCATTACAGAAGTAAGTGGGGGTTTTCCCGTGTCTGTTTTGTGTGAATACACGTAGTATTTTATTGTGGTATGTTAAGAGTGTTTATTTATTTGTATGTATTTAAAAATTCATGTGAACACAGATAATATGTAGTTTACTAATTGATGACAGTTGTGTCTGTCAAAATTGAAGCCCAGCATAAACTAAGGGGATAATATATGTATTTAATTCCGTATGCCGACAGTTCATTACACTTCAAACAGTCATATTACGAAGTAAGCTCATTAAAATTACTTCTATTATCCTAGTCCTACTATCCTACTAATATTATAAACGCGAAAGTTTGTAAGAATGTATGTATGGATGTATGATTGTTACTCTTTCACGCAAAAACTACTGGAAGGATTTTGATGAAACGTATATATTTTGATATCATTACCGTCCTGACCTTATCCTATTTAATCTACAATGTATCTCTATCTGTCGTCACATCTTTAATTACCCCCTTTATAGCACATCCATCCATCGTTTCTAAGGTCTTCGTTTCCCCTTGTATCAATTCATCGATAATTCTTCGCAATTTGTTCATGTTTGAGGTGACTGCCATAATTAAATATGTTAAATTAAATTCCTATTCACACGCAACTATCTCGCTTTTGATCGATAAGTGTAATAACAAATATGCCA
Source organism: Watsonalla binaria (assembly GCA_929442735.1). Lineage (NCBI taxonomy): Eukaryota > Metazoa > Arthropoda > Insecta > Lepidoptera > Drepanidae > Watsonalla > Watsonalla binaria. The sequence continues at coordinate 5,720,513 of OV838930.1, forward strand.
CAAGCCTACACTACTATCTACGCTACTATCATAATAAGGTAACGATAAACGATCGAATTCAACTTCCGCGACCGGTTCTGACTGTGGAACCGAATCCAATTAGATTCTAAGCCTGCCGGCAAGACAAATATGAGTTTAAATAATGTCTTACTATAAATTGTGATATCGAAGAACATTACCGTCGTCGGTAAACTTTATATGACTGTAAAGAGAGTATAATAAATAGTTATTTACTATCATTTGCTTCTTATTATTGGTTGATTCATATGCTAGAGTTACTATTATATTGATCCCACGAATGAAGGTTCTATACCCTTATATTTTTCATGTATGCATAACTTTTAAGAGATATTTTTGTTCCAAATTCTGAATTTTATCACATATTTTGTTTAATGAAAATCTGATAAAAGTCTATATAGATAAGGAATGGCACCTGTTAATATGGAAATTGATGACTAAGAGTATGGTGTACCATTCCTAGGCACTAAATAATTTATATATGTATATCTTAGGCATTAAGAAGTGAAAATATTGCTTTGTTAAGTTTTTTTTGATAATTTGATAATTTTGTTTATCTTGGTACATACTTTAAAATCTTTCTTTAACCACGAATAACCATACAAGTTGAGTATAAACACAGAATAAAATACTAGAACTTTAAATAAGTTAAAACATTTTAAGCAAACATATGTCCATTTGCAGCAAAAACTCGATTGTTTAAAACTTTTATTTCAATGTTTCAAGCCAACATTGCGTCCATAAATTTAATTACATTGTGGTACAAATTAGTTTGCTTTAACATGATCAATTTATCAGATCATCAATTTATTGCAGGGAATTTTATAGGTTCCATTTGAATTTGAAACTACGTTTTTTATTCAAACGATATTGATTGGATTTTTTTTTTTTGTCTCTTTTCAATTACAAAGTGAATGTCACGCGTGAAAAGAGACATAAATATTGATTAATTTCTGTACCCCAAGTACATTTTACAAGTTTTAACGTTGATAATATCGATTACGTATTGAGGAGCTCGTAGCACAGTTGCGCATATCATTCGATCAGCGAAGTTAAGCAACCTTAACCCTATCCATTAATTGGATGGGTGGCTGCTCGAGTTTCCTCTGTGCCTCGGAGAGCACGTTAAGCCGTCGGTCCCGGTTGTCAATTTATCATCTTTGGCAACCGTTACAGGTCAGTCGGAGGCCTAAAATAGTCTTGACAACTGGTTTAACCGAAATCACAAATTTTCCTCGTTAAAGGGGTTGCGAAGGCCAGATGGCAGTCGCTTCGTATAAAAATCAGGTGATAAGCCGCATCGGGTTGAATCAAGTGTCGACCCCAACAATGTATGAGATACGGCCAAGGAGATTATTATATATCGATTACGTACTATCCTCATTTTGTATGGGAACGTAAAATCGCCCTTAGCGCGGAGTATAGGAAGTTTTTGGTGCCCATGCAAAATGAGGAAAATTCGCAATCGATATTTAGTAAACATGTTAAAACCCACGCTCAGGGTACTGAAAAACGATTGAGCTAGATAATTAAAAACATATCGGACTTACGGAATCCTTCAATTGAAAAATAGTGCATTTTTAATAATAAAAAACAACTAATTTGACTGCCAGGCGATGATACTGTTTTATTGCGGATAGTACGATGAACATAATCATTCAGTTCGGACACGACACCCTTCCATCATTGTAGAAACACTAGCCGTGCCTCGCGGTTTTACCCGCGAAGAAAACTATGCTTAGTACTATAAGTTTTCCCGTTTTTGCAACATTTTCCATTGATGCTCAGTCCCATTGGTCAAAGCTTGATGTTATAATTTCTCAATATATGAACTAACCAACACAAAAATATTTTTTCAATTTAGTTCCTAAGATATGTGAAACTCAAACAAATTCTTCAAATTTATAATATTAGTATAGATAATTCGCAAATGTATAGACAAACCCGCAATGTCTGGCAAATGAGAACAAAAGCTGAGGGATAATGGTAATAGGTATAATATTGTCATATCTGCAGCATTGACATCTGTACACTTGGCAGACAACCAAGTGTCGTGTTTACATGAAGGTACCTAAACATAATGTATTACATAGTGTCATTGTAGTGATACCCTACATTACGGCGCCGTTTTCCAGTTAGAAACACCTACTTATATACTAAAGAAGCAGAGTCCCGCGGTTTTACTGGTGTATAATTAAACTGCTTATTCCCAGACATCCAAAACCCATAGATTTTATATAAAAAAAATTTACTTACATACATTATGCTCACGCCTGCATTCCCCGAAGGGGTAGGCAGAGGTGTTGTAATAACAACACCCACTTTTAACCGAACATGATTAAGTGCCAACGTGACAGATGGTGAGTCCTTGAATTACTTCTCAGAAATATGAAGGAAAACGTGAGGAACACGATGTTTTCCTTCATCGTAAAGCACGTGGTGTGAAATCCGTGTACATAAGTTTTTTAGAAAAACTAATTGGTACAGGCCCCGCTGGGATTCGAACTTGCGTCGCTTGCGTAGCAGGCGACTGCTCAAACCTCAAAGCCACTACGGCTCTACAAACAAAAGTATTTAAAAAGTAAACTTTCATACATTAATTCTCGTGACCAACAATGCAATTTCTTGGATGTGGTGAGAGTACATTTGTATACCAAAATAGAAGCCTTGGAGGTGGTGGTAATAAAATCATGGATGTCTGGGAATAAGCCAATTAAACTACCATGAAATTTATGCTTATGACACTGACAAATAACGTGAATAGAACAATTTTCAAAATTGGTTCAATAAATCCGGAGATTACTCCTTCAATCTCACAAACTTTATCTCTTTGTAATATTAGTATAGAACAGCAGCATTGGCCCGCGACTTCGTCCGCTTTATGTCCCATCTCTATACCAACCTTCAGGAATATCGGTTCTGCGGTTTAACCGTGAAACGGCAATAGAACAGACCGATATGATTTATTTTATGATGAGCATTTATTTAATTACTTAATATTTTATTTATTTATGTGACACTCCCTTTATACCTCTTGATTTACTAATGAACTAAGTAATTCCCACGGGACACATTACATTCAGACATACAAACAGCCGTAAATTAGCTTACGTTTTATTTAAATTAACAGAGAGATTTAGTAACATTACAATCATTTACAAGGTGTTTGGTTTCACACTATTCATTATCGTACTCTTGCGCAGTGTAACCTTTATTGAGCATAAACGATTACAATCGATCATGCATGAACAAAAAAGCTTTTGAATATAACTCAGTATGTTGCAGTAGCAGAAATGCGTATGAGCCACAAAATGGAAAAGTAATAGAAGGGCGGTTTCAACATTATTTGACAATCGGCGCACGCGCGTTTGAGCGAATTACACAACAGAGAGAATTTGGTATAGTAAAAACAGTTAAATAATTATAGAATACATTTTTTTACAGTACAGGGCTAGCTGTAGTAGCATACTACACGACAAAAAATTTGCAACCGTATTTTGATAAGAAGGGATTTTGAAGGGATCAAAAGAAAATTCACGTCGCTTAAATGTATCTCAGATCAAGGGCAACGAGCACTGCTTAGTAGACCTATGAATCACTCTGTCACTATCATACAGCCATATTATCAAGTATGATAGAAATAAGTGCTTATAGTTCGAGCCAATTGCATTGATAATTTCATAGCAAGACGTTCGTAAGAACGCTGTGCGCGTGCGCGTATTTCCGCCAATGTATGGGAGCTGGCCTTCTGTAACTTTTTATTTTGGGCTTGAACAGTCAGACGAGGTCACTGTCCCGTCAAAAAACATTGACCTATATGATATGAGCATTATAATGAGGCAACGAGACGAGGCAGCAGACTGAATGATAGTTGTACCGGAATTTCAATACTTTTGTGTAATTTTTCAGAGTAACAGCATATTATCAATTGCATAAATATGTGTAACCAATATGCTCATGTAAAAATAACTTCCTTTTATAAAAGTGCTTATATTAAAGTGGATACTGTAGAAGATTTTAGTGTCTATCTGGCTGGGTCGATTCATGAAATTAATCGAAGCGGGTTAATTCGCGGGATACAGATAGTATATTAGATAAATAGATCACAACATATAAATAGATCACAACATATAATTATTATTTCACACACATCGCAACGCAACATTTTATGATCCGATCCTATTTTTCAAATATGAATTTTTTAACATAAAATTTAAGTTTGTTTACATTTCCAAATTAACAGCCTTTCAGTATAAGGATATGAAAGTATATATACGGTACGGATAAAATATAAAAAAAAATCGGATGTTTGTCTGTTTATTCCGCCTAATTTCTGAAACGGCTAGATCGATTTCAACCGGACTTTCACGGGGATAGCTGTAGCAATCAAAGTAGCAAGGAGTAACTTAGGCTACTTGATTCAAAAACTACTTGAATTCCGCGAAATTAATCAAGTCTACGCGGGTGAAACCGTGTGGCACAGCTAGTTGTTTATTATAATTTCACAAATCAATAGCTGTTACATATATGTTTGGATGTTTAACACATAATCACGTTTTAACGATTCGGATTAAAATAGATCGGACCTGGATTTACATAATATGTGATATTTTTATCTTCCTAAAGTCACAGTGAGCTAATACGCACTTCAAAAGTTAAGTACTATAAACAATTTCCTTTTCCAAATGATGTTATAAAAAACAAACAGTTATAGTATATTCACATAGTGCAGGCAGGAAAAACCATTAAAGGAAATTACAGTAATGGTTTTGCGCGATACTAAATTAATGAAGTGATAATAAATATTAAATACCTGCATGAGGATGTGTGTGTTCCGCCGGAGGCTGCATTGATGATAGCGCCGATAGCGGCGTGTAACGAGATCCATCCTCGCGAGTACATGCCTCCTGTGAGAACATTCATATCAATTACACACAACACTAGCGAGCAAGATCACTAAGTCAATAAACACTACAAATCTTTCGTCTTGGCCAAATATGTTTAAGCAGCCCTGTATTACATGTTCTCAGCTTCAAAGCACGTGAAAGAAAAGCTTGTGGTAATTGAACGATTATACTTGGCCCCCATGGTTCTCGATAATTGACCTCTACCAAAAATTTGTTCTATGCTCCTCTTGAACAATCCCCACTTCTTAAGTCACACATACATACATATGCCAACGCCTGTATTCCCCGAAGGGGTAGGCAGATTTTGTTATCACAACACCCACTTTTCACCGAATTTGATTAAGTGCCAACGTGACAGATGGTGAGTCTATCGCCGTCTCAGGCACTGTACATACGTCTTTGAATTACTTCTCAGAAATATGCAGGTTTCCTCACGATGTTTTCCTTCCTTTCCTTCCTTCAAGCACGTGGTGTGAAATCACTGTACATCAATTTTTTAGAAAAACTCATTGGTACAGGCCCCGCTGGGATTCGAACTTCTCGCTCAAACCCCGAGGCCACCACGGCTTCTTAAGTAAATGTAACATAATCAAGGTTTAACACGTCAAAGGATATAATCTGCGTCAAGGATAATACGTTGATTACTCCTTTCATGCGTAAATCGTTTACGCCTCAATTGATGAGGGCGCTCGTTGTAATTTTGTCGTCTATTCCCAACATAATAGGGTTACTTTTCTCCGCAGCACACAATCTTTCGGAGGTATATCGATGAAGGATAACGTGCGGATAGAGTCCTGAGGCATGTTTACACAGAACTTACTTCATTACTGGATATTAATGAGAGTCGAAGCGCCTCGGGCTTTTATTACGTACGGCTAATACGCATTCCAATTTTGTGAATTAGTCAATGTGATTTCATTTAAGCATAAAAAGCCTTTGGGCGAAACCATTTACTTAATTATTTTATTGAATTTTCGACAAGTTATACGTATCACAGATTTTTTAACAAAAATTAAAAGTAAACTTGAATGGCATTAAGAAAATCACTCTACCTTTTCACAGTTAGCGGTGGCTGTCGTCTGTGTGTGGCTTGTGGATGAAATACGATATTGCATTCCAGTCACACTACAAAACCCCTCGTGGTGGTGTGTCGAGTACACTCCGGTTATGGTGACGTCAGTGTCTTGGTTCACTATCACCTCTACTTTCTGCTTCCTATCTGACAATCCACTGTCATCACTTTCTTTCTTAGTATCTTCGATTTTTAATTCCGACTTAAAGCCGGAACTTGCCCCGTTTTTTGGCTTTTGAGAAAAAGACTCATCGCTCCCGGAATCAGAAGTGGTTTCGTCTTTGTTAGATTTTGGAGAGCGCTTCTCATAACTTGCGGCCAAAATAGCTGTAGCGTTCAAACTGGCCATACGCTTTTGTACAACCATATCCTTCAGATCCATACAAATTTCATTTCGGTTTCTTTTTTTCTTAACCGGCACTACACTAGGTTTTTTAATTTTGGCCGGTGGTTTGTCAGAATCAGAATTTTTCGTCGTCGATTTAGGAGTTACTTTCTTCTTCTCGGAAGTAACAGTTTTCTTTTTAGTTTCTAATTCACTGTCTTCGCTGGAAGACGTTGAAGATTTTGGATCCCAATATTTGCCAGCACTTCTGATCCCAGGAACGCCTCGTAAACTTCGTTGAGGAGGATTATCATCGGAACTATCCGAACTTTCGTCTTTCTTTTCCTTCTTTCCTTCGTACTCTGACTCTGAAGTGCTTTCCTTTTTCTCGACTTCCTTTGCTTTAGGTTCTTTCTTTTTCGAAGTCGATGCTTTTGATGTGCTAGGCAAGACTTGCCTGTCTATGGTTTTCATTAGCCCCAATTCCATATGCGTTCTACTTTCATTCTCGTACAAACAATGCACTTTCGCTATAGCATTGAGAGATGCCATTCTATGCCTTTTAGGACCGGCCCACATAGACAACAGTTTTAGCCTTCTTTTACTAGGTTTTTCTCCACCCACGAGCATTGCTTCGTCTTTGAGGTCCACAAGCGAATCTTTTGAGAGTTCTTTTAACTCTTTCGATGATGTTTTCTTCAAGGTATCCGTTATTCTTTTATATTTTTTACTTTTAACCTTTCTAGCTTTCGGAATATCTGATTCAGAAGACCCTTTGGTGTCGTGATCGTCAGTGGACTCATTGACACTATCTTCAGAAGAAGTGTAATTTATAGATTTTGTATTTATTGAGAATTTTGATGTCTCCATTTCATCTTCAGATGATTTATTATTTTTTACTTGTTTCTTTGTTTTAGCAGGGGCTTTTTTTGTTGAAGATGGAACAGTTTTTGTAGATGTTTCGCATTCACTTGGCGACAGTTCCTGGTCAAGAAATTTTATAGGACTAAATGGTTTTCCGGTTATGCTGGACTTACGTGCCACCATTTTATAAGATTTACTAACTATAGGCTTCGGGTTATCGTCATTTACTTTTACATCTGTGACAACAGCGGATTCTATGCTAGATGCTGTGGTGACCGTTTCATTCTTATTAACATTTATTTCTTCTGACCGTTTATTAGCTTTCAGTTGTTTAACAACTTCTTCAATTGGCCTGTGAGGCGAATACTTTTTCTTTTCCGAATCTGTCTTTTTATCAATAACAGTCCCTTTAACTCTAGCAATAGGACGAACACGACCAACGTTTTTGTTAATCGGGTTACGGAAGTCTGACAAAATACTTTTTGGAGAGTCAACTTTTTCAGTAAATGTGTAAACATCAATGTCAGGACCCTGGGAGACTAGTGCATTGGCAGTAGCACATTTGTCTCTATTGGTTTCATCATTCTTTGATTCGCATTTCATCGATAAAAATCGTTCTGAGACACTTAGATTTCCTTTGGAAGTTTTACAACATTTTACATCTATATCTACTGTTCTGGGAGATCTAATGGAAGTGAAAAACTTTGGAGGTCTTTCATTTTCACCTTTTGGTGTTTCTGGTTGATTGGAAGCATTTTTTGGAAGAGAGTCGCAAACATTTGTATTTTCAGAATTTTCGGTTTTAGTTTCCAATTTAGACATATCCTTAAAACTTTCATTTTCTGATCTATTTTCCAAGACTTTTTCGTCCTCCTCTTTTTTAATGAAATCAAGTTTCTCAGTATTATTATCTTGCTTGGTGGAGCTCCCTTGTATTGTACCTTTTTTCTTTTGATTTCCAGTTATCTTTTTAATAATTGTTTTAGCTTTTGAAAATTTTGCGGTAGTCTTTTTAACTGCATCTAAATTTATTTTGTACTTTGCATCACCTTTATCTTTAGCTTTCTTTTTCCCACCTGATTTGAGAGTTTTGGAAGGTTTATCTGACGTAGCTTTCTTAGTAACTACTTTTTTTACGGGATCTAAAGAACTTTTAGCCACATCTTGCTTCTCTTTAAGTTCCTTTTTGGATTTTTTTGATGGAGATTCGCTTCCTATTGCACCTTTAGATGGTCCCGCCTTAGCGTTGTCAGAAGATACTTCACTTTTGTCATCTGTTCCAGAATCCTTGTTGCTTTCAGCAGTAGGTGGATCATTTTTCAAATTCCTTTTCTTATGGCTCTTTAATTTACCGACCAATTTCTTGGGTGAGCCAGATTTTTTTGGAGCTTGTTTAATATCTGAGCTTGCTTTGAGTGATGTTTTACTCAAAGCCCCTTTCTTAGGTGCGGGTTTCGAAGCCTGCGACCGCATTGTCCTATGATCAGTTGAAAACTACCGTCATTGATGGATGTTACACGCCGAAACGTTCACATTCTGAAACAAAAGAGAGCTTCGATTAGTCTACTTATATTTTCGATAGCAGGATATTTTTACAAGCTTTTAATTAAGGTCCGTGCTCTGACAGATGGCTGCAACATTTTAAATAACTGAATGACTACCGAACCTAGCAGCCGTTGGGTTACGGACAAAAAACCTTTTGTTGCATGATTTACTTCATGACAGCTGTTCCGCCTGGTTTTGTTCAAAATAACGGATTTATGTAACGCTATCGGTAAATGGGGAGGTAACTAAATCCAAAGGTACGTTACTTAAATAAAATAACTTTAAAAAAATATATCTGTATGTGTATTTATCAAACCTATTTTTTTAAAAGATATCTAGTTCGAAAATCGATCAGAAATAGCTATAATAAAGAAAAAAAACTAGAATCCAATCGTTAAAGTAATACAAAGAAACTGCTACCTTTAAACAGATTTTTAAAGTTATAAGTATGTATAAAGTATGTATCATCAAAAAGGAAAGGAGTCACATTTCGATGGTAAAAAAAGGAATATTAGTTTTGTCGAACGTCGAACAAGGGCTCAATTCCTGCCAAAGAAAACATCTGCCATGAATGAACACATAAATAAACCAATAAATTCATGTTGGAAGAGCGTGTTTTTTCTGTCGAATCTAACCATTTTCTACCTGTGGTCACGTGCCGAGTCCTCATTACATGATACAAAATGGATAAGGCTTTAAGCGGCAGGTGTAAGGTTAACAATAAAAGTAATTAGATAGGTATGGAAGATTTAATCAACAACACCTTTTGTTCAATCTTGGTTTTTTAACACCAATCGTGTGTTATGCTTGTGTGTTATTGATGAAATACACAATACAAATATTTCCGAATGGGTTGTAATTTCTCGACTGCCTAATTGTCTATAAAAAGTGCCTTACCAGAGCCAAAACTGAATAAATAATGGTCAGTATAATTAAAATGCAATGCAATAACAATAGAACGTACCGAATAGTATTTTTTCTAGAGTAAAAAAATCAACTTAAATGTGGTTTTCTCTGTGTGAAGCCAGTGTTTTTGTTGACACCAAATTCTAGTCGTGTCGGCATAGTGGTATTTTTTTAAATTATTTATTTAATTCTGGCCGCAAGCCAATTAAGACGCATTATACAATAGAGAACATATTAAAGTTAAAAATACGTATTTTAAATTATACCAAAAATTTTATGATATAGGATTTGGAATTAGTGTTTAATGCAACACACTAGAGAATTGCAACGTTGGTGTTAGTTCTGTTTCTACGTGGCTTGCTAACCGCTATTAAATTAGTAGACCGCTAGTAGATTTAATTTAATTCCCGCGGAACACTAAACTTTTTTTTTTTTAAATAGGAGCCTAGGTTACTCCTTGTAACATTAGCTATCTGCAAGTGAAAGTCCCGTTCAAACCGGTCCAGCCGTTTCAGAGATTAGCCGGATCAAACAGACAGATCGAGAGATGGACAGAGATTTTTTTTACTTTCATATGCATTTGGTGAAAAGCTGTTATTTTGGAATTACAAACAGACTCTTCAATTTGATTTATCTGTATAGATATAGATTATTGTCTCTGTGGTATTCTGGTAATGATTTGTTTATTTGAACGTCCTAAAGCATAGTGAAAGTAGCACCCCTATCACTAGTTTGCCACCGTTTACGTTATCTATACTCGCTAGCGTCTCCGTCGAACATTTGTATGAGAAATTGTGCAGCGACACCTAGCCGTGACGTGAAGAACTAAAATATCTCATACAAAAATTGCGAGTGACGATAGCGAGTATAATTTACGAAAACGGTGGCAAACTCGTGATATGGGTACAGTACTGTACTGCTGAGGAAATAAAAATATACGCTAATTGTTAATGTACCTTCGTGTATGAGTTCGTTTTATGAATATTGGATCGCAGACAATATATTGTAAAATATTGTGTAATAAAAATTAATTTTTAAGCATCTACTACGTGTGATGAGTTTTAATTTAATGTTTAAAAGTGGTATTTAGGTTGCATGCCAATATACAATCAAGTAATTTTATCCCGAAATTGCTTACAAAAATTACGAGCATAAGTGAATTTTACGAATTAATTAGTCACAAGTAAATTAATAATATTAACACTCGCCGGGGAATTTTAATGAAAGCATCGAAAAAACGACATCAGTAGGAATGCCATAATAATGCTATAAAATATTTTATTTCTTGAATGCGTTAGATTTCTTTCAATATTAGGAAATCGTTTATGACACTTGCGAAGGTGGCAATAGCACGCCTCTTAACATTTATATCACTTAGGTCGGTATTTTGAGCAGCTAATAAAATCTTTCAAGCATGATAAGTACCATACCATCGATTTTTATATATATATATCCAGTTATTTAACGACTTAATAAAAAATAGTTGGATTGGGGTTAATATTATGAAGTAGCATTCCTGATTGTTCATTTCGCAATTCAATTCTGGTGCGAGCAAGCACCACTACAGGGAACCTAGCATTATCGGCTTATGCAGATTGTATTAAGAACTTCTGAGCTTTGAAGTTTCAAAATACGATCAAAAATTTCTTAATACGCGCTTATTAAACGAACATGACCCTGGTACCGTCACGATTAAAAAAGGGGAAGGGAGAAAATAGTGGGGATACTGCGTATGTTTGCATACAGATAGACAGAGACTGCACATTCAAAGATTATTCGTTCTTAACTCGTGACGGGACCTGGGGGCTTACCATCATTGGTTTAAACAGAGCATATCAAGAAATACAAAGCTTTAACGTTCAATTTTTGTACCGTAAATTCAAACTTCGAAGCTGGGAAGTTCTTAATACGTGCTGCTTAAACGATGATGGTTGGATTTTATTTGTTCGGTGCAGTCTGCGGAATAACCAACTTACATCGTGCAGTGCAACATTGCCACGCCATAAAGACTATCACGGGAAGGTATAAACTGATTAGATGACTACTATAATAATAATAAAAGAGCTGGATTCAATTGCGTTTGAAGAAGTAGAGCGTCTTTTGTTGAGTTTACCTGATTGAATCGGCTACTGTGAGTCCTCATTTTAGTTGGAGTACAGATACAGTATAAAAATTTGCTTTACAAGCAGTAAGGAAACTAGGACTATTTTTAACAGACTTCTTTTAACTAAGAACCTTTGCTCCAAAGAATTAAAGATTTACTTGTTATTTACTGTCAAATTAATATAAATTTGTCGTTTTGAAGTTTTGGAAAATGTCGGTATAACACTTAAATGACTTAGGCGCGATCGACCACAACGTGACACGACGCTTATTATCTCGTAGATGCGCGCGATTGTGTGACTGTAATTTCGAACGATTTGTTCCTAGATCCCAACTGCTTGTAAAGCTTATATTTAAACTGTGGTATAGATTTATGATGAGTAGTCTTTATTTTGTTACAAGCGATCGGCTCTCGCTTCGGGCTACGATTTTTTTAAAACTACATATAAAAAAACATTGACTTCTCTCTAGGTAGTAATCTATAAGTAAAATATAGTTTTTTATCTATAAGCCCATCGGGGTCTGATTCCTACTTGTTCGTAAAAACCGTACCAAGATCTGTAGCGTATTTTAGAAGAACGGTGCGTTCAAACAAGCAAAATAATTTCGTTTGGAAATAACAACTATTTTGATAATTACCCACTTTGAAGGTGGTCTTGGATATTGTGCTATTTTATCTTTTTATCTCAAGTCGAGCGCTAAAATATGCGCCTACTGCATTCATAAATTTGAGCTATGTCATCAAGATTTACGCACGAAATGAACTTGTAGAATGAGAAGAACTTTGGAACATTTTGTTTGATTAACAGTGCGTTTAATAGGCCCATTACATTCCTACATAACCCGTATAAAATGCGACGATAATTTAGACAGTCTCTTAGAATGTTCGCCGGTTGTTTTGGTGTTAATCTTAAATACAGCTTGTGTCTGTGACTTCGTCTGTATCTTTACTTTTTGATGAACGTAAAACATTCATGAATATACGAGAAGAATGAAAGCGATATTATTTATTTTTAATACACAAAACAGAATAATATAATGTCTACGACTTTTGGGTGACCCTGTGTATAAGTAAGGGGGAGAAGCGGCGCAGAGAGTATCGATCGGTCCGAGAACCAGCATTCAACATCTGAGACACATAAGAGAAATGCAACAAGAGGGCGGCTTCCTATCGTTTTAGATCAGATTTTTTTACTAATGTTATTATATTTTATTACACTTCCACACACTTCTGAGAGAGAACAGGACATAAGAGATCTACAAGAGGATCTAAAGGAAGCTAAAAAAAAAGAATTGAGAAAATATGCTCATGCCATCCTAATAATAAGCTTAATAATAATACCGTGGGGAAGATAGTGATGTGTTACTTGGGTGAGTAAAATTGTCAGTGTTTCATGACTTTATGAGCTATATCGACTCCATTCTCATAGGATTCTATTTCTGATTACATTTAGGCGGACTCCTTTCTTCTCTGGCCTACCTTTGAAATAAAGAAACAAAACGCAAACGAATAAGATAAAAGTGCTCGAATGTGTGTTTGGTCCTGTTACTGGAAGCCGGCCTTTCGTATGTTTCTATTTTATGTGTCGAGACGTCTCAGATTCACTTTTACGCCACTTGGTCGTCAATTACAGTAATTCTGATAGGCTGCAAATGCCACTCCGACGTTAATGTATGGGTTACCGGCCCATTATGCGCCTGATGACAAGCTTCGGAACAGCTTTCGTTGTGTTTGTGTTTGAGTGAGGACTACGTACGTATTTCTTAAGAAGAAACCGAAAAGGAAAAACGTAATTATTTTAAGATTATGCGTATGTCTGACATAAGCACCTAATGTATAAGAAATAAGACTTTATGAACACTGTATTTTCATATTCTTAGAAATTTATATTTGACGTGTATCACAATGTATCTATATGAAGTTGTATTTTTTATATTTAATCCTGGGTGGCAGTGTGGTTTAAGTAGTGGCGTGCAACTCAAGGCACTAAGTTATAATCCCACTAATGAAAAAAAAAACTGTTTAAAAAATTGTTGCTGTGAGTGATATCACAACACGAGCTTACGTTTTGGAAACAATATACCATATGTTGAAAATATATAGCATATATTTGGCATGACCAATTGGTTTGTTATCATGTTCCAATGATATTAAACAAACTAAGGTATATTACAACACTGAGTTTTTACCGAAGGTGTGTCGTGTCTGATGGTGAGTTTATCCCGGACTCAGACATTGGCTACGTTGTATTGTACCTAAGTATCAAATAAGATTTAATACCTTGCTGAATATAAGGCCGCCGTTATCATAAATTTTACATTTAGGTACCTACTAAGTTATCGTTGAAGTGAGGACATTAAGTATAGAGCTTACAAATGGTCTTAGGTTCTAGGTAACGACCGACATTGTATTGTTTGTACTTTGAATAGTTTAATACTGATGCATACTTATACTTAATCATTAAACCTTAATTATTACTTGATTACATAAACAAAATAGGTCAGAACCAGAGCATATATTTGAAATATTTATTATTACATTAAAGATTGATATTCTACAAAACATATTAGAATACTACGCAAATATTTCAGTAGCGTATAAGTGCTTAGGTATTAGACGTAAAAAGTAGTGTGTCTGTACTCTCTACCTACCCGTAAGGAGCTCGGTGGGGATGATATTACGTAGAATAATTGCTGAGAAAGTCGAGAATAGGCTGTGTTTTTTTCCTAGTGCGGAACAATCAGTGTATTTTGGGATATTTACCGATAACTCGTATAAAGAAATCAAGTGTCAAAATTACAAGACTCAGGCGCACGCATGACGTCTTTTTTATCACGGTTTATTATAGGGACCACCATTCAGAACTCGGAGCTTGGCTTTGACAAATTTTCTCCCTTTTGTTAGCGTAAGTAGGGGTGGAGGGCTACTAGATATGAATACAAGACCTTAGGGAAGGACTCCCTCAATTCGCATTCACGTCATGGGTATGAAAAGAATAGTTTTCTGATAAACGTGTAAATATACCTGAGGGTCGGATACCCTTTTAGCGTTGCTCTTACGTCTGCCCGAAACCCAAACAGTTCAACGACAACAGTTGTAGTCATGCAACTTTGGAATGGAATTCGTGAGTGCCGCTGAGCAGCCAGTTATATTTATCTTCAAACGCTATTATGTGACCTTACAAAATCTTTTCCAACGTAAGTTTCCAACTAAAGGGTCGAAAGTGGGCTCGGGAACGTGGGCTGTTTATACTGCACTTTATCTTTCACGATAAGGGTACAATTTATTGTTTTACAAAAGGTTTGGGACTGTTTTACTGAGATTTCTAAACCGATCTATTTTATACTTTCCATACATTTAAACGATACAAAATAATCTTAACAAGTAACTAATAAGTAACTAAAAACTAATTACAAGTAGAAAACTTGGCCCAAATCGGTGTCTCTCGGGATCGTGCCAAGAAGGCCGGCAGCATTGCCACGTTGAATAGCAATGCTGATTCTCTGAGCGAGAAAAGCCCCAGCCCGCTTGTCACGAGAAGTTTCTACCAGACGACGTGCAACCTCTTTGAAAAGTTGATGAGCATCTGGACCCCAAGGCAAGGCTCCATACATTTATTTCCTACTTTGAGCAGTACTGATTATTTATTGTGTCCTAGCTTTTACCTGGCAGCTTCTCCGTGTAACGATTTTAAGTAACCTATGTCCTTCCCAAATTTCAGGCTAATCAGTTGATCGATACGAAAAGGTAACAGACGATGCCGCTCGCCAGTTATGTTTACTTGCTGCGATCTGACCCGAGGTGTAACCACAGCGTATTTATATGTAATCTATTTGCCTATGTGTTAAAGCATGGGTGTAAATAAATTATATTCATTAATAATCCGTCGATTTTGCGTTTATAAGTACCGAGTACCTACATAGTTAACATATACACAACTCATAAATATATTTATACACATACATAAAATTGAAGTGCCTGTTTGTAACCACAAAATAACAGATTTTCACTAAATTCATATGAAAATATATACGGTACTTACATACAAAAAATCAATTTTGATAATTTCCGAATATATCTCCGAAACGTCTCGGCCGATTTTAACGGGACTTTCACTGGTATATACCTAATTTTACAGAAGTAACTCAGGCTTTTTTTTTGTTTTAAATAGCTTGCCGCCTGTCACCGATTAAATTAAGTCTTTGCGGGTGAAACCGCAGGGCATAACTAGTTTGTAATAAAGAAGAATATCTATAAGCAGAATAATTTTTGGTTGTTTGTTGGTTAGAACATGTCATATTATACCTCTCAATTGGTGGAAAAAAAGGATATTTGCACCTGCAAAAATCAACAACATATATCCCAATAAACCAAATACCCAATTTACACAGGTTTTAATTACGTTAGCCAATAATTGCAAGCGCCAATATTCCATGTTAAGTGATTAGAAAGGTAATGGTCGGTCAGTACCCCAAGTAAGTATAGGTTTCACCGTTGACATATTTCGTTGCATATTGAGCGACTGGAAATTTGTTGATACTGTTTTGGAAGCGGGCTGTGGTAAAATTTCAAGGATTTCGAAACAACACTTTTCAGTCACACTAATAACTAAGCAGCATGGAAACTAGGAACCAATCAGTAACCGTTCGAAATCGACAGGCGCACGCATCTACGAGATTCAAAGCAGGAGTCTGAGCAGTGCTGTCATTGGGGAGTGTCACGTCGACGATTGCGTATAGCATCTTTACGATAAATAAAATATTTAAATTGAAAGAAAATTAAGGAGAGAATGTTTTATGAAACAAAACAAAAAAATATGTGAAATATGTTATATACTTTTGAAGTTGGTCGAAATCGGTTCGTCTAGTCAAAAGTTCTGAGGTAAAAAACATTAAAAAAATAAAAAAAAGCATGCAGTCAAATCGATAACCTCCTCATTTTTTTGAAGTCGGTTAAAACAACTGTGAAATATGTGAAAAGTGAATATTGGTAAAGATCGTTTTTAAAAAAAGTTTTGTAGTCGATTATTATTGGGGACTCGGTTTCATTAGCCCATTAACCACGTACGAGCTACATTTTAATACCCCTATCATCTTATTCTCTTACACGAAGTGATTTTAAACTCCCGTATTCAAGCCCGCGCCGAGCAATTATCCGCTCAAACGTTTATAAACCGATTTACTTAATATGCAATTCATTGAGAGGATATTTTAATTAAACACGACGTATGCTGTTACTTCCATCGATAACGCCTACCATGTGTCATTAATATTAATATGAGAAAATTGTGAGATTTTACTGACTTATATAACTCATTGACCAAAGATATTAAAAGTATATATAAATTTTGCACTCACAAAACGAGCGAAAAAATATCCCTTAGCACTTTGCCACTTGTCAAATAAGTAGTGTCGAAACTTGACAGCGACTGAGGACAGAGGGTAGAGTTCTGACTTTAAAATCTCAATTTCGCAACTCTTTAAAAAGAATCTGATATCCTTGGTGTGGATCATAACAATATAATGCGTAAATAAATCGTCTGTCCGTCTCTTGTGTGACGCTCTCTCACAGACTGAATAAAGTATTACTTCCTGCAATTAATATCTACGCTAAGAACTGGAAGGGCGTGCATTTTTAGACTGAAAAATCTTTACCGAGCTAGTTCGTTGAATATCTACGTAAATGACATTGCGTCCTTATACACTTTTACAGGTTGAGAAACAGAGCAATTTCATGAGAAGCCTTTTTCAAAGAGTTTAAAAATAGGCTCGCGTAATGACATCGCCCTCAGGAAAACATCGACGGTGATGACGTCATTTCCCTGTGCGATACTCGACGTCGCTTGCCTAACCAGCTGTGTGTTATACAAGTAGTCTACTGACGTTAATAAAATTATACCATGCTGTGACAATGTCACCCTATCGACATAGACAAGATTCATCACACTTTTCGAACGAATTTAGAATGAATTGTTACAGTATCCTCACTGTGTAGTGTAAGGGTTAGTTAGATGAAGTTATGGTTGTATTCAGGATTAATTCATCCTCCACTCCACTCCTACCTGTGAGAAAGTAACGAAATGAATGGTATTATTCCATATTTTCCAGGAAAAATTTGCTTCATAAACCAGTGAACCGACAAACAAAATGAGGAAGTCATACTTATAACTAATAATACCGAATAAATTTAACAAATAAATAATTAGTTACTTTAGTTTAATGAAGTGAGTAAAATGTTTCACTCAACGAATCTCATTTAAATAATTTCCAACCAACATTCAAATCCAATCTGAACAACTCATAAGGCCATTTGATTCAAGAGCAATCTGAGATTAAAACACAAAGGCTGGTGTTGAACGAAATTCGGATTTCCGACAAATTGTAAAGGTCCTACGAAACTGAAAGCACTTGTTACGTCGAAACAGAATCAGTTTTACGGCACTTTGGTTCCGTTCAACGAATATCCACGTATCTGCGGAAGTTCACTCGCCGATTTCACAGGGATTACGTCGTTCTATTATTGTTTACTACTTTACTATGCTTACATTGGAAACGTTCCCGTTTGTGCGCCGCTTAAGTGGCTTCAAAACTATTCGCATGGTTGGAAGTTCTTTATCGATATGCGGTTCTAGCGATAATTGGTTTTATTCTTCAAAAGCAAATTTTGTCTTTATTACTTTATTGAATTCCAATTTTACTTATTTTTTTCGGAGTATAATATTACAGAAATAGAAAAAGTAAGTTTAATAACTAAAACCCGACTCCTGAAAAAATCACGCTCTCAAAAGTTTCAAGAGAAGCCGTGATCATGTTTCATAATATTAATAGTGTGATTTTTCAGTAGTTCGGTTTAAGTTATTAAAATGTGGTTAGGTACTTAATAGCCACTTAGATTTATGCATTGTCCATCGAATTTTGACACAAATACAAGAATTAACTTAAAAATCTAAACAATTTACGAAATGAACCCGAGTCAATTTGTGACAGAGTTTCTGACTTTGTCTTAGGGAGACTTATTCGTTGTACAAGTTAGATAGATTAACCTAATATATAGATCATCATCATCATCATCATATCAGCCATAGGACGTCCACTGCTGAACATAGGCCTCTCCCAATGATTTCCACCTCACCCGGTTGGAAGCGGCCTGCATCCAGCGGGTCCCCGCGGCCTTGACCAGATCGTCCGTCCATCTCGCGGGGGGGCGCCCTACGCTGCGCTTGCCGGTACGTGGTCTCCACTCGAGACCTCTACTGCCCCAGCGGCCATCATTCCTTCGAGCAATGTGGGCTGCCCATTGCCACTTAAGCCTGCTAACCCGATTGGCTATGTCGGTCACCTTAGTACGTCTACGGATCTCCTCATTTCTGATTCGATCTCGTAGCGAGACACCAAGCATAGCTCTTTCCATGGCACGCTGAGTGACTTTGAGCCTATATATATAGATAATAATAGGTAATAACATTTAATTTGACATATAGACTTCTTTACTTTGATGTACGACATTTTTGCATTGGAACTGTGTCCTCCTGGAATCCCTTATTATTTCTTAAGTGATTTATTTTGTATTTTTAAAATTGAATAATATTTTGAATACATGAATGACTGAGTTTCTTTCAGGTTCTTCTCAGTAAAAGCAACCTTCCGAACCAGGCGGTAGCATGTTTAAGAAACTTGTATAATTATGTCATTCTGACGATTTGAAAGTACTTTGTAAAAACTCTAATCGAATAAAGATGTTTTTGACTTTGACTGCGACTTACAAATTTTCCACGCAAACGAAGTAACAGATAAAGAAGTATAAATCGCTGTATTATAATCAGATCAAATTGTCACTTCATGGTTTTTATATCCAAATCCCCTCTGAATATGGATATATAGAATCTACCCTCATGACTAAATTTGACTGTCGATGAGGGTCGACGTAAATCCTTTAAACCCTATTAGGTTGGCTCGGCCCACATTTCTATATCTGGATTTTTCATGTCCTATCAACCCCTTTATCTACCTGCTGTCACATCATATCGGCTTTCGTCTCATTCCACTTACAAAAGGATTTTCACTAGATCTGAAAAAGGGGTCAAACAAGTAGATTTTATTCAAAGAACTAAAATGGGCTAGTCTTACATATATACATATGCTCACTCTTGTATTCCCTGGAGGGGTAAGTTCTAATAGTAATCACATATGTCGCCAGTCATCTTTAAGCCCAGGTTATAGGGGACGAGCCTTATTGCCCGGTTAATGGGCACTAATTCAAGCTCTTGGCTGCTACTAGGAAATTACAAATGGAAAATCCCAGTAACCCTTAATACCCGGGATAGTAAAAAAGTTACAAAAATCATCTCAGAATCAAGAGATCAAAGCGAATGTTTATGCAGTACTAGCTGGAAAACGATTCACTAATTACGACTTGTGATTATTTCATTTAATGAATAAACTAGATTTCATAGCCTCTTAGATACTCTATTAGCTAGATTACCTGTAGAACGCCATTCCACTTTCGATTAACAAATCTTGCTTCCTTAAATCATGCTGATTATTGTTGAAACACCCACTCAGTCTTTACAGTAGAGTACTCTCTATCCTATGCTTTAATGTTTTTTTTTATTTTCCACTAAGATCTGGGAGCATACAGCCTACCTGATGGTAATTAGTCATAATATAGTGTTTCCCGGTGATTTCTAGTCAGTGCAACACGTTTTCCTTTCTATTGAGTGTTGTGTTATATTTCTTACGGTCCTTGGCATTGGCTAAAATATCTCTCTTAACAGCATTGTATGCTAAAGCTATAGTACCATCTGAAACGTAGCATAATCCGCTAGCGTCAAAAATGCAATAAATTTTCATTTCTGTAATGCTAATATTTTGTTAATATTTATGTTTTCTCTGAATGTGAATTTCAACAAAAAATACACAGAACTAAAAGTTTATTTTTCTGAAACCCTTTAAGAGTAAAACTTTGAAACAAAGACGCAATTAACAGAGACTGGGACGGCATTGAGTAACTTAAGTTTTGTTTTTATTCGTTGCTTTAAACTGGAATAACACTTTTCAAATGTAACCAAATAAGTAGATACCTTACTCACCTGTGTGTTGTTTAATTTCCAAGAACTTAACCTGAAAACTTATAATGATGCGATTTATTTATCTTTGTCAAGTAAAGTATACTAGTCTTAAACATTTTCAAAATTTATCGAGTGGATTTAGGTATTTTCTAACGACCAAATTGAACTTTTATACCTAATCATTTTCCCTAATTATCGAGTTAATATTTACTGTACTGATACCGCGATGTTAATTTATTCGACACGTTTCGGTCATGATTAATGTACCCTCATGGTGCGTTATTCCTTTTTCATCATTAAAATGTCAAGGATCCTTCGAAGGTATTTTATTTTAGAGAATATCACATTCCAACGAGTCTTGCTGCCGAATCCATAGCACTTATGACCGTTTGCAAGCTTTGAAATATTCTGTGGCTTTACCGTATAAGTCGAAGTATTCGAAATGTTTGAGAACTGCAATCCAAACTTTCGTTTCACGTTGAAGCGAAGCCTCATCTCGCGCTGACGTACCACTCGGTGCTCATGTTAAATTCTACCGCTGTAATCGCACGTAGAGTTGGCAGAATGTCAAAATGGCGGAACAATTACGTTGTCGAGTCCATAAGGATTACGGTCTTCAGTGTCGTCACGTTACGTTTCATGTCGACCAGACAAGTTAGCTCGTCATTTTAACATCGTCACCCCACCGCGGGGCCACTTTCGAGTTTTATACCTCATTTTATGGAAGATTGTCAAAGTTCCGCGTGAAAACAATGGGTGGGCCGTGTCAGGACAATCGCAGGGTAAAACGAAAACCACAATGTAAAGTGAGTTCGCGACGAAAGGCGTCTGAATCCGTTTTAACACTTGAAGTACACAATGTTTAACGTCACTTTGTTTAATTATATGATTGCTAGTAAATGAGCGAGAACCGAGTGCGGAGTAAATTAGAATAATTACACACGTGTCTTCACTGTACAATCTTCACATGTGGGAATATGTGGTGTTATGTGTGTTGCCTTATGTCAGTGATAGCGTAGATCATCAATTAACAAACGTTTAATTCAATTTAAACAATTTGGTATTTAATGGAATTACACATCAGATAGATGAGCGACAACGACCACAACTAGAACAATTTAAGCTGTTCCTGTTTATATTTGACACATTATTATCTCCAGGATTTCCCACAGGGCTCTTAGAACACATTTTGCCTAAGATAACTCCTGACCATATCATTAATACACGACGCATGACTTCACAAACGTGTCTGTAAGTACTTATTTTACTGCTTCTCTTCTCTACGTAAATAGTAAGGATGCAATTTTGCTCACGTCGTTCTGTAATGTAGCGAGCTGTGACAAATCTTGAATTTCTGCTATTATAAGCTATACTATTAGTCAAAGTACTTTTTGGACGACCAACGATTGTATATCCGCAATTGGCAAGGAGCCGCAGTACTCAAATTTACTTGTAATATATCACAAAAACGGAAAGTAAAATGGAAACGAAAAAAACACCTTCAACTAGTCAGATTTTCTCAAAAATTATTATATTCGGATTTCTATGCTTGAATAAAACAGCCTTGCACGGATTTATTTGCAGACGGTATATCTAAGGTAAGGAGTAGAAAATTTGAATTTGATCTTATGATCGAAGAGCTGTGGTGGCCTTGAGGTTTGAGCAGTAGCCTGCCATGCACGCAATGTGTCTGAGAAGTAATTCAAAGATGAATAGTGCCTGAGACGGTGATAGGAGCATAATCATTTTCGGTGAAAAGTGGGTGTTGTTTATAACACCTCTGCCTACCCCTTTGAGGAATACAGGCGAGAACATATTATGTATGTATGCATGTATGTGTGTATCTTATTATGTAAAACGCCCTCAAAGCTTCCTGCGAGACAGGCTTAGCCTAGTGTAGGAAGTTTTAGTAATCAACTAGCTGTATTTCGTTAATTAAGTACTATAAGGCAACCTTTGTAATTATTTCAGTAATAAATATATTATTATTATTATTATATATTATTATATTATTAAAACTATCTTTGTTCGAAGAAGACTAAGTTAAGTTACAATCTTCACGAAGCATTTCGAATTTTCTTCATGATCCTAAGAGGAATAATATTCCTTTCAAAATAAATAGCAATATCAGGCTTTCTCAATTATTGTAAGAAATATAAAACAACCTACTACATAACGTGGTAGTTGATTCAGTTAAATATCAGTACTACCAGTTTTAAGTTTTAATTCAAGTTTATGAAAGTCTTTCTCCAACAAGGTAGAAGGTTCCGGAACGAATCGACTTTAAAACATCATTTTGATTCGGTTGGTCAAAGTTTTGCTGTTTGCACAATGCTAAGTTATAATGAGGATTCTTAGCTAAGTCCATACTTCTGCTTACGCTTCGTCTAATTACCATTCGTCTTTTGCCAGAACGGTGACACTTAAACCTATTAAGTTAAGGCTCAGAATAGGTTAAACTGCTTGAAACTTTAACCGTTTAAGAATTTAATTCAATTCAACAACGATTGCATTTATGATTTGCGCCCACGCACAAAACATTTGGTTCAATAAACTTAAGCACACCACTGAACGTTACCTTCTCGGTTTAACACTTATTACGGCGATTGTAAAGCTTTTGTATTAAATGTTTATGTAAATAAAACGTATTAAAGAAACCTGCTACGCGAGTTTTGTTTACACAGTGTATTATTACCTAACTAGGTACCTCTGCCGGCATTTAAAATGTTAATTTTTACATATTTTTAAGTGAAAATCGTTTAGATTTTTTTTTAATTAATTTGTTTTCAACTAAAATTAATATTTTGCGAATAAAAGTAGCCTTACTCCTTGCAAGATATCGATCAAACCAATTTAGAGACAAGCCTAAACACACAGACAGAAAGAAGAAAAATTGTTTTTTCTATGTAAGTACCGTATATACTTTCATGTGCATTTGGTGAAAAGTTGTTAATTTGGAATTACAAATAGATAGAAATTATAATTTTATTTAACTGTATGGATATACCGTGTCATAACACTGACATAACACACTATTTGAAGCCTAACGCTTATAGCGCGCTTCATGAATTGTCAGGCTAATTGACATAACGCCTGAGCAGGCATCCAATTGGGGTATTAATATGGATTCTAGGATGTAATGGATTGTACGTAGCGTACATGTTGGATCCGGTTGGTAATTAGGTCACTATTCTGACGCCTGTAGTTGAATTAATTACTTACTAATCTGACACGATTGCACCTAAATATTACCGTCGGTGAAGATTGGTGCTCTACCAGTTATGTCCAACCGGTTTAAATTTTTTTAGGAAAAAGGCCTTACGTAGACCCCATCTTAAAGATACAGCCCAGTTCCCAGACTCCCCAGTCGGTCAGTTCCGAGTATTAAATAAGAGATGCCGTATACCCTATATCTTCCCCCCCGACCCTTGCTAGGGCCGGCGCGCGCCGAACCACTAGCCTTAAGCATGTCCCTAAATAATACCACTCAGATCTAGCTCACTAGATCTTCCCCCAGCAACGTCTTAAGCCGAGGTCCGAGCACCGCACTGGGGCGCCCTTAGCTGTGTTGCTTAGTTTTTAAGTTTAAGGCTGGAGGCCCTTGGGTCTCGCCCTATAGTCCGGTTAAGCAGTGGAGGTAACTCGCCCCTACCAACTGCGAGAGACCATAATACTATACTGACCTATATCTCTTACTATTCAATATCTCAACCTACACTTACAATGATACAATGGTGGGTGAAATTGGTTGATTATTAAAATACCCTGTGCATATTGTCTTTTGAACGGTGTTCCATTCATTATGGCAATTCCAATTTGAACGCAAAATTGTCTATATTGCTATTTGTAATCCGCTGCTCATTCAATAATTAGTTGATAATAATTTAAGCAAATTTGATATCTATTTCAGTAAATCAAATATTTAAACACCTCAATTATTTGTCTATTGGTACCAGAATTATTGCCAGTTAAATTTTAATCGTATATTCCGTCAGTTTCGAATATTAATTATCTTATTACACGGCTAAAAGAGTGTTTGTGTCTAAAACACAAAGTACATAGATACGTACATAAATATATTTTGTTTCAAACTCATTAAAAAAGAATATCGTTGTATCTTACAAACAAATATTAAGGAGTCGTTACAGTGCGCAAGAGAATATTTATGCCTTAACAAATCATTTAGTATTGCTCAGAATGTATCTCACGCAAAACGATGGATAATCTCTGCACAGACTAAGCTTAACAATATTCTCCTTGTCTCACTTAACTCAAGTATCACAATGTTAACTTATTTAATTACCTTGTAACATAATTACTTATATCAATTTATCGGTAATTGTATCCTCAGTTATTCTACGTATCTGCTAGCTAGTGCCCGCGACTCCGTGTGCGCAGGATTTGACTTATCTTTTTTTATTTATGTCAATTCACACAATATCTTTATTAACTTTATAGTCTTTGTGTTATTCTGATTTATAAGATTATTGTAAAGTGTAATTAAAACAAAAATCCATACTCAAAAACATTCACGTTTATAATATTCATTATAATGTATATGCTCACGCATGTATTTCCCGAAGGGGTGGGCCATAGATGTTTAAGTGCCAACGTGACAGAGGTGAGTCTTTCGCCGTCTCAGGCACTACACATACTTATATGTGTAGTGTCTTTCAATTACTTCTGTGACATATGCAGGTTTGTTCACGATGTTCACCTTCACCGTAAAGTACGTGGTGTGAAATCACGTAAACGTTTGTAATATTAGTCAAATTTAACATGTTGTGTCGTTGTAACAGGCCTTTGTTTGCAATGTACCTTACATGTACAGATCCAAGTAGTTTGCATAAACCTAAGAGAACAAAGAGGAGATTCACCTACTAACCTATTTCGTTACAGTACACCCTATTGCCAGTCGCCAGTCGCCAGTCGCCGCAAATTGACTGGTTCGGTTATTTACCTTATAGGTACCTTATATTATAGTAAAAAGGTAGGCTTTTTTTATTCATTGACGGACGGATACATCTATATAGATAGAGAAAATGTATGTCTGTTTGTGATTTCATATTAATAGCTTTTCACTAAATGCATATGAAAGTATATATGATACTCACATAAAAAAAACATTTTTTTTTTCCTTGTCTGCCTGTCTGTTTGTCTGTCCGTCTGTTTGTTCCGGCTAATCTCTGAAACGATTCGATATATATACTTAGCTAATGTTACAAGGAGTAACTTAGGGTACTTTTAGATAAGAATTCCGCGGGCCACCCAATCTACGCGGGTGAAACGGTGGCGCACAGCTAGTGTTGAATAAAATTATAGTAATTGTATCACTCACTTATTTTTGAGATTCTCGGGAAAAATTACACTGCTTGCGCTAAGTAAATGAGTATTTTTTGGAATTTAATCCCATGGATAATTTTATCCGCTTATATCGTTGTGTCACCATAAGATAGTTGTACTATTTTTAACATCATTACTCGTCATGTTACTTCATTACATACAAGCTGTTGTATTATTTACTACTCAGCACTAAATACTTATGAGACCATGCGGCGCCAATAACAAGTTCCATTTCGAATGAGACATAACGTTCTGCTATAAAAACGTCACAATTTATTAATGGTTTGACGTTTAAAAGCCATTACACTTTCTTGTGTGATAATTAATTATCTTTTGACACCGGTAAGCAATTGTTTGTCAATCGCGCAATTAACCGCTGTCGCAACATACGTAATAGGAGGGCGGGCCGCGTTTCCCCGCCTCTGCTGGTAATACTGTTAATTGCTCCTGTACAGCCATTCAACAGTATTGACTCGTGTTATCCCGGCACTAGGGTGGGAAGCAGGAAACTTAAATATTTACTAGCCCACAATAGAGTTATTTGGAATACAATAATGGATATCGTATAATTAAAAGACCAAAAGCTATTCAGCCTATAATTGGTCAGTTAAAATTTGTCTCGTCTCGTTCTCGTCTTTCTATTTATTTGCTCACTTTTGACGTTTTCATTAATTAATCTAATTCAAAAAAATTGTTATTGGTTTTCTTCCATAACATTTTGCAGTTTGCTTTACAGTCATGACGTTACGCTTCACCTTGCTCAAAGCTAAAGCTAAAGCTCGTGGTGGGAGCTATAGTAATGATATGTAACCGTAAGAAGTTGCTTACCATCAGGCGTATGTATGCTTGTATGCTATCATAACTTGTATGTATACAGCATAATGCTGTACATATCATCAGTAATTCCTTTAGTGGAGCTACGCATAGTTAATAGCTATAGCGGTTGAGCGTTACTCAATGAGGTATTATAATAAAGCCAGTACAATCAGTCATTTGTCCGTTCAATAGCTTAAGAGTGATCGCATTGTCACCATATTTAGAGTGAAAAGCTCCTTTATACTGCCTAGGTGTCATATTGCCGGATACATTAGTCAAACTGCGAATACGCACAGAGTACGGGACCACCTACGCTCGTTTGCCTTTCACGATTGTTCAAACAGCGACAAAAAACAGAATTACAAATGAGCCAAACGATACGTAACATTTAAAACCTTATTGTAAAGTAGAAAGACTCACTGTTTAATGTGGTGTTTGGCTACGCTACAGGTCATTGTACAAGCTAATTGTGCCGGAGCCAGGTTTTCAATACTTACTAAAGAGTATTTAGTATTACTAATTACGTTACGTCAATTATTAAATTATTTGAAGTTTTTAAGGACCTATTATATATATTGATAAGTCCCGACCCTTTTGAAGTAATTATCGTACATTCTAGGGCGCAATGTGTTTCTTGATCTTATCTTGTGAAATTAACTTTTATACGCTACTTATCTATCCACGCGTCTCAGGATTCCCTGTGATTAGCTAGAGTTATTTGATTAGTTAGACTTTTTTATCATAAATTTTGTTTCAAAAAGTTATATTTTTAAATTATGTCAAGGTTTTAATGGTAAGAAATTGAGCGGGTAACCTCCACCTACATCATTACAGATAAATTATTTAATAAACAAACTCCATTTCTTTAGATTCTTAATTCGTTATGCTTGAGAATGATAAAAACTAAGATGACTTCGTATGAATATATACGGGACTTTGGAGTCGGTCATTATTACTTTCCCTGTATTCTGTAGTAGGTAATAAGTCGTTGCCTTATGGTAGCTAACTTAAACAGAATTTCCCTTATTACAAAACATGTTTTGAACAAAAAATTCCGAATAAAACTATTTCCAGCCCTTTTTCATCACAGAAAGAGATGGAACTTCTTTTAATCCAAATAAGTACACTCATAATCTATGGGTGTTCAGGGGGATTATATAATGATTGTCGTTTAACTTAACTACAAATCGATATTCAGTTTCCTATTTGAAATGTTTAGATTTTTAAATTTGTTTGGACATAAACATGGGACAACGTATTCGCTGTACAAGGTATAAGTTTAATGGAACGATCAAAGTTAACTTCACGTACTTAGTTCAAAACAAATTCTAAGTTGAAAGAACTTGAGCAATGATAGAGTAACTTATGTATATTTTATGTGCTTTTGAGTTATATTGTAACCATTTCAAAGTAATATTCTCCGTTTATAAATTCAAATTTCGGATGAATATTATTTAATCGTATAAGTAATTTAATCGTAAAACCTACTTAACTACTAAGCTTTACGAAGGATGTTAGTATATTTGTGTGACATTTGCCCTATTAGCTCTATCATATAACACGGAAAAAAAAATATTTCTTACCGTACAGTACAAGCGTACGGGGCGCGCGATAGTGTGTCACTCGTTGGTTGCCTACCATACAAGTGTCACTCGTTGGTTGCCTACCATACAAGGAGAGAAATCCCTGCGGTAACAATGGTGGCATTATTTGGCAACGATCTTCTGTAAGGTGGAGGTGCAGTTTCCAGCCGGGGAGGTCCTAATATCGAATGTAAGATCCCGTTGTGCCCTACATCTACCTAAACTACCTGACCTAACTCTTTTTTACAAGTAACTAGCTGACGTCACGTGATTTTTTTATATCCTTTAATTTATTTGAAACTTTTGTCTAACATAGACAATGTACGGGAATAAAATATAGCCTATGTTACTCGCTGATGATATAGCTGCCTGTATCCAATGCTGAAATAATTTTCAAAATCGATTTAGTACTTTTTGAGCCAATTCGTTACAAACATACTTACATACAAATCTTCAAATATAATATACAAATCCAAAATATATATACAAATCCTCTTTTTATATTAGTACAAATACGAGTAATTCATAGACAGGATTATTGGAGCTATTAATTTCATATTATTTGATTTAACACAAATGTATTTAATATCTTTGTACCCGTTTCGTATATTGCGAGACGCTTAGTCAACGACACCTACGACCAAATATACATATTTTCCAACAACTTAAGTGAAATTGCAAAGGTCATTTTAAACTTAATTTATTATTATAACTCTCTCAAAATATAATTTTCTAACTGTTTATTGCATGATTTGAGTAGTATAACTTGCCTTATTTTAGAGTTGATATTATGTAATAGGTATTATTAGATTCATAAAATTGTCACACTACCGCATTAGATTATAAGTCTGTAATGGTAGATGTAAGGTTTGTAAATAAATAAATAAAATAAATATTAAAGTGATATACGGAACGGGTACAAAGATCCTGGGTTTTTTTTTTCATTTTGTATTTTTAATAGTCTTTGCGTGAAAATAAATGTCTTTTCTTTCTATCTCTCCTTAAGTATTTTAATAAATGCTGCTTCCTAAAACTGACGGGGACAATCACAACCCTAGACATAAAAATAGTTAACTTAAATACAATTGCTACTACTCGGTCGGGCTGTAAACAAGCTCTGTGAAGTAGGACTAGTATTTACTTAATAATCAGTGATACAGTATACGCTTCTGTTGCAGCATTCAGTCGGACCATTGGGAAATAATATATCATACAGAGTGCCTAGTGCGAGTTTTCTTAAAAACGCCGTCACAAGTTAACCCGTTGGCGTTAACGCAGATTTGTATGGGCATCTGTGGGCCGTCAGATGGCGCTGTGTGGATCCCATATAAATCTGCGTTTACGTCAACTTGTGAAGGCGGCAGTGAAAAACTCGCACCTGGCACTGTGAAAACGATAGATTCTGTCTAGATTTTGATGAGCTTGTTATATGCATGATTTGTTCATTTTGAGCCCTGATAAAGCACGTATGAACAGTGGTACGTTAACTAGCCTTTTAACTATGAAGCATCTGGAGACAGTGACTGCTTCAGCTCTGACGTTCGCTTGACGTCAGTAGCCAAAGTTTGTTCTAGAAGGTACTTCCCACAGCGGACGCCTGGTACGTTTAAATACTGTACCATAATATCATCATCATCGTCAGCCTCCTGTACTTTTCTCGTCTATATATCTATGCTATACTTAATCCAATGACACTGCAAGTTATCCCGTTGGGTTCCTAAACTCTTTGGAGTTGTTCGGGTTGCCATCACACAATTTGGAATTAAAGGAAGGTGTACCCCTTGTACAAAAATATTTATGTGATAATTTGAATGCCATAATGTTAGTTATTTACTACGACACGCTAATACAAGCTACTCGAAATACTAATATAAGCTACTCGAAATACTAATCCTGCGCAAACGAAGGGGCGGGCACCAGCTAATAATTCTCATAATTTTGAAATGATGTGACTATAATCATCAACTTAATTACTAACTGTATGTACGTACATTGCGAAATCATCTAATCTTTTTACTCCATTTCGAGAGTTGAAAGGTTAACTAAATAAATAAAATACACCGCCTGTGCGAACACCAAACGACCATTAAAATAAAAGCGTATACGAACAAAGAGTTAAAAAGATCGTAAATCTATTTACTCTCGGCGCGACATTTAACATGTATCCAATATGTTGTGTAATGTGCTTACGTTACAGAATAGTGCACGTTACAGCTAAAACACAGCTCAACGTTTCAGAAGTGATGCAAATGACCTTCTCAAAATGCAAAAGAGGACATCGCGAGGTTGTGTGATAACGTGTATGTATTTTTTTACTTCCAAGGTGGCAATGCTATGGTATATGAATGGACGCTTGTAGCTGCACATTGAATGATAATATAACTTTGAAGGTAAGTTATTGATTTTATACTATTGTCTACGATAATGAGAATCACTGCGAATAGTTAGTAACGACTAAGAAACGATTATTCGAACTTAACTAATTAACATAAACATGCCAAGATATTAGAATTGTTTTTTTTACTTAATTAATTTAAAAATCTATACTGTGAGTTGTAGAGTTCTCTCAATCTCAATCCTAGGAACTACTGGTTCGATTTGAAAAAGTATTTCAGTTTTATGTTACAGTTTTCAGCCTATTTATCGAGGAAAGCTATCATCGCACTGAGACCAGTCGCGGGTCAAAGTTAGCGTTAGACCAAAGTAACTATTATACGCGGCCGAAGTCACGGGCAGAAGCTGTTAAACAATAAATATGAATAAGGATGCAACTAAATGTACCATTTGAGAAAAAAAAATATATTTCGTGTTTCCAACTGTGTTCCCGTCAAAACTTCCCACGCGTTGCGTGTAAAGGGTGTGATTCCTTGTGTAAAGTGTATCATAAATCATTGGATGGTACAGCCACGTGGCCAAACCGCACGTGGCCAGACATTCAGACATAAATAACCACTAACCGAACAACCGAGACTCGAGAGGTCGCCCTTGATCGCACGGCAAATGTGTCTGTTATCGACTATACTCCGTGACAAATATGCTCCTATACTAACAATATCTCTTCAAATATTAAAAGATATATTTTCTACTAGCTCTGCCCCGCGGTTTAGCCGCGAAGGATAAATTACAAAATCTTTCTCTAATATTTAAGTAGCATAAGTTACTCATTGTAATATAAGCTATCTGCCAGTGAAAGTCCCGTTAAAGTCATCAGCCGTTTCGGAGAATACACAGACAGTCCATCCTAGTTATTATACACAATCCTAGTTGATGAACTCTCCTACCGAATTTCGGCTACGGCGGCTAATCTCAACGAGGATCAGCCATGTACGCAGGAGATATTATAGTGCACAAGTGTGTGCGCAAACACAGGTGCACTCTTTATTCCCTCACTCTCATAGTCCGATGGGACGGCAATCCGATACGACCGGAGTGAGATCAGGCGTAGGACCAACGGCTTAACGTGCTTTCCGAGGCACGGGGGTGGAAACACCGCCAACTTCCAAACTCCGGGCATTTTTATTGTGAATTTCTTGACAGAAAAACCTAATATAAATTTTTGACCCGACCCGGGAATCGAACCCGGGACCTCGTGATCGGCAGGCGAACGTACTAACCATTAGACCAACGAGGCAGAGGCAGACAATCCTAGTTATTGTATCACCAATAAGTCAAAACATCACCAGTCACGAATATTGTCCAGTTCGACCGTCAGATCACGAGATGCCAATAATAACCCAAATTGAAATATTGTTTGCGTATTGGATAGATACCGCATTGGACGGATTAGCTTCCTCACATTATTTGCTTCATACAATCAAATGATACTGGCGGGCAAACCCATAGTTTGATATTTGTGGGAAAGTATCCTGTCAGTTAGTAATTAGACATAGAAAGAGGGCAATTATTGATTTAAGGAAATGTAGTCTATACAGATAAATACAATTGAAATGTCTGTTTGTAATTCCCAATAAACAGCTTTTCATTAAATGCACGTAAAAGTATGTACGATACATTGAAGAAGAAACAAGATCTTTAAATTTTCTCCGAATCTCGGAAACGGCAAGACGACTTTTAACCGGACTTTCACTGTTAGATAGCTGATGTTACAGGGAGTAACAAATGCTTACTTTATAAAAATTGCGCAGGTGAAGCCGCGAAGCACAGTTATACATTAATATAATTGGCAAAATGTGGGTGTGCTATAAGGACACCCACATACCTACCGTCTGCCCTTCGAAGAATATAGGCGTGAGCATGTATGTAATCATTGTATGTGATCTATGTTAACTTTGGCACCATCGTGTGGGTAAAAATGTTATCTGTCTGTTCCTTTTTACGGCTGAAATTTGGAATACTAGGAATTGGAAAGCTTTGGGTCCAAGAGCGGATATGGAATACGTAAAAATTATGGTAAGTTTTCGACATTCATTAGTGCCTTACCAGGACCCAAACTGAATAAATATTTTTTATATTCATTAAAAAAATATATAACGCGAAGGCAGTCGCGACAGATAAGCTAGTAAATTATAAAAGGATAATGAGGCACCACTAGAAACAAACATATCTTGTTTGCTAATTATCCGTATATGACTAATTGTGCTGCTATTGCGGAGATAAATGCTAATAAATCAATTCTATAAGATAAAGATAATCTGATCGCAACCCGCCGTCAGGTGCGAGTTCGTTAATTGCCTTAATTAGAATACAATTAATGGCATAAAGAGATCTATTAATAAGTCCCGACGATAAAACCCAATTGGAAATTAGCAGTCAAATCATTTTCGCAGGGTTGAGTTACATTTTCTCGAATAATATTTGCTCAATTTATCCAATCGTAGGTACAAAAGAAGATCTGCAGACACTAATTAATACAATGGATGTAATTTTTAAACAGTTTTCACTTGAAATAAAAATTAAAAAAACCAAAGTAATGGTCGCAACTAAAACAGAAATAAGCACACTTAATCCATTAAGATAATAATATGCTAGAAAATGTCAGTAGCTTCAAATACTTGGGAAGCCTCATAACAAGCAGTTCTAGATGTACTCCAGATATGAAATCAATAATCGCAATAGCTAAGCAAGTATTTAATAACATGCGTCATATATTTACATCTCACATTTCAAGTAGAGTTAAGAAAAAGTTCATTAAAACGTACATCTGGAGTATAGCACTTTATGGGTGGGACATGGACAATGACAAAAAAAGAATGAGAGATACTGGAAGCATTTGAGATGTGGTGTTGGAGAAGGATGGAGAAAATCAAATGGACGGAAAGAGTCACAAATGAAGATGTACTGAAAAGAGTCAACGAAAAAAGAGTACTATGGAATACAATCCAGAATCGAAGAGGAAAGATGATTGGCCAACTTGCACGACATGACGGGTTCTTTAAATACATATTAGAAGGAAAAGTAGAAGGAAAGAGAGGAAGAGGAAGACCCAGGATAACATTCATGAGACAAGTTAAGGAAAAGGTGCCTGTCATGACGTATAGGGAGGTCAAGGAGATGGCACTGGATAGAGACGAATGGAAGAAATTGCATCGGTTACTTACACCGACAAGAGTCAAACTATTACAATTATGATGATGAGGTTCCAAAGGTATGTCAATACAGATAAATAAAATTGAAGTGTCTGTTTGCGATTCCAAAATAACGTGTTTTTAATAAAATTTATTCATCAATTTTAAATTTGTTTCACTGTCCGTCTGTTTGTTCTGACCTATCGTCGTAACAGCTGGAAAGATTTTAACTAGTCTTTCAATGGCTAATTTTACAAGGAGTAATTTAAATAAAACAGGGTTATTAGGGTTTAGGGTCCGCCCGGGTCACCCATAAAATCAACTCCACGTGGGTAAAACCGCGGGACGGCTAATTTTAAATAAAGTATAATTTGTAGCTAGTCTTGAGTTTAATCCCACTCATAGATACTGACATTTGTCTCTGACTACGTACTTACTTACGTACAATGTATTCATTAATCGCACTAGATATTTCCTGGTCCCAGTAAGCACGACGTCGGGTCTGGTTACTGTTCAATTAATATAATTTCTTCAACCAACATTACGAAATAACCCAGTCCATAAATTTATTACATTTATAAAAATGTCGGTGTCACCAACAAATCTCCCGTCAGCAGTTTACTATCACAGTTAATTAATAACAAGTTAAGCTTCCCCACAGACGAAGCTCCCAAAGTTTCGCTCCCATTTGCAATGTAAAGTCCGTAAGTACCGTTGCCGACTTTTGATTGGTACTCCGGGGAAATTATACCTTCCAAACTGAACTCTTTGTCGAGATCTTTGCAAACGCAGTAATTTAATTATATGTTAATGACTGCCGGAATGATGTCAACGCGCTTTGAATTAATCATTTTGTTACGAACCAGTGATAGACGTGGCGGGAAATTATTATGATTTTACGAATAACGCTCCACAATTTATGTGTCGATGGTAATTGAAAAGAGTTATTGAAAAACATCTAAGAAAAGTTGAAATATCACTATCATTAACAAGAGCTTCAAGTCGTGTGTGTCGTGTTTTGAACGCTTAGCGAAAACGTTGGGGATAGCTGCGCATGTATGTGTTGGCGTCGCGCTATAAAAATACCCAAAAAATACTAGTGTGTATTCAAGGTCAGCGCTCATAACTCGTGATGGCTATCGTTGACACAATGAATATAATATTATCATTATCAATTAGAGACAGCGACAAAGTTTATACCTAGAATCTACATAATATCCGGAATTTATTTATTTATTATTTGCAGCACTTTTATCACTTTTCCTAAAAAGTACTTTTATGTTCAGTAACCTTTCAAAATGTTTCGCATTATAACCATGAAATGTGTTTGCTGGTGGGCGGTGGGTAATCGATCAGCTAAGCGTGGAGAAGCGGATTGTACGTTAAGTGGTAATAAATTCGTCCGGCAACAGTTAGACCAGTGGCAAAGTGAACTCGAGTCAAGTCAAATTTACTCGGTGGTTCACCGTCGGTTGGGAAGTTTGCTTTTGATTGTACTGCTCAAAAAGATTGCTCGACCGACTTTTAAATCCGAATCCTTATCGACGTTGAAGCTATTTGTTGTTGCTTTCAATTTAGTAACATTTCTGCTGTATTAATTTTCATTGCTCAGGGTTGAACTAGTTCAAAAAAATTAATTTACTGAGAACAATTTCCTTCAAGCATTACTGAGCAATTTAATATAAATCCAAGTACCCAAGCTAATATACATTTGGCTACAATAACCGTTAGCACTCTGCTACCGGTTGCATGACATTCATCCTACTACTTATTTCTGATTTTTTGTGTTATTATTGGAATTCGAATACAAACTTTCTTACAATTGGTTTTGACCAGTACGTTCCGCCTATAAGTAGTACGTAGAACCAGGGGTACCAAAAGCTTAGAAGTTAGTGAGACGACACTGCTATATCGACAACAGTAGACACCCAGAAGTACATCCATTTACTAAAAAATAAATGCTAAGTGGCTAAAAGACAAACCGAGCATGCGCTAACAAAACAAAGAAACAAGCTATCAATCTAATGGATTTAGCGAACGCACTCATCAGCTCTGATTATATTATTATCTAGCTTAGGAAATACTTTGGAGATAATCGTTGCGCTGTAGTTGAAAGTTCAATCAACGTCTTCAAATTCTCAACGATCTCGTAAATTATCTCGTAAAACTGGCTTTTTGAGTTAAACAGCTCCATGGACGAAATTGTGTCTAGGGTGAAGTCTTTTTTTTTTTTTTTTTTTTCCGACATGGTCTCTCGCAGTTGGTAGGGGGGAGTTACCTCCACTGCTTAACCGGACTAAGGGGCGAGACCCAAGGGCCTCCAGCCGAGCTTAAACTTAAAAACTAAGCAACACAGCTAAGGGCACCCCGGTGCGGGGTTCGGACCTCGGCTTAGGGCGTTGCTGGGGGATGAGCTAGGGAGCTGGATCTGAGTGGTATTATTTAGGGACATGTTTAAGGCTAGTGGCTCGGCGCGCGCCGGCCCTAGCAGAGGACGGGGGGGACGATGACGTAGAGTTCGCGACGAGCCTCGCCGGCGAGGACGGAACAATGGTCGGTTTGGTGTGTGCTTTTGAGACATTGCTTGCTGAAGCAATGTGATATCGTCGTCAGGGTCAATAAGGACATGCCTCGGACGGCGTCGGGTGGAGATTTGGGAGGGGGTATATCGGGCGGCCGATACGATTAGTGGGTTGGGATGTTTTTCAGCAGATTCGAAAAAGCGCTTAGAGGCGCTTTTCATAAACTGTTTTATGGTGGGAATTTTGAAGTCTACATGGAGTTGACTATTGCGAACATACCACGGGACTCCCGCAGCCTTTCGCAAGAATTTGTTTTGGAGGACCTGCATTTTATGGATGTTAGAGCTGCCCGTGTGTGCGAAAACAACACTGGCGTATGTCATAATGGGACGGATGCAAGAGAGATAAATTCTCAACTTAGATTTAAGTGACAATTTACTTCGTGCATTTAGTAGGTAGTGGAGTCGACCAAGGGCAAAGGAAGCACGTGACCGTACTTTCTTTGTGTGGGATGCAAAGGACAACCTTTGGTCGAGGATGACGCCTAGGTATTTGGCCGTGGATTCCCAAGGAATCGGTTGGCCGAACATGGTTACAGATGGAGGAGGATCGTGATATCGGTCGCCAGAGCGGCAGAAGAGGACAGCTGCGCTCTTATCTGGGTTGACTTCAAATCTCCATTTCCGGAACCATTTGCCAAGGGCATTGGCTGCGGTTTGGAGATGTTTGGCGATCGTATGACGGTCTCTGCCTCTATAGTAGATAGCCGTGTCGTCGGCGAAGAGAGCTAGATCGGCACTGGGACTTTTGGGGATATCGCTGGTGTACAGCGTGAAAAGGAGTGGGGAAAGCACGG
Source organism: Watsonalla binaria (assembly GCA_929442735.1). Taxonomy (NCBI): domain Eukaryota; kingdom Metazoa; phylum Arthropoda; class Insecta; order Lepidoptera; family Drepanidae; genus Watsonalla; species Watsonalla binaria. The sequence goes on from OV838930.1 coordinate 5,757,966, forward strand.
AGCCTTGGGGGACTCCAGCACGAATGCGGCGAGGAGAAGATAATGAGCCCTCGATGCGATATCGGAAGGTGCGATTCGATAAGAAGTCTCGTATGATGAGCACGAGTCTGTCAGGCACACCGATTTGGTAAAGCTTATATAATAAGCCATTGTGCCAGACTTTATCGAATGCTTTCGCTATATCGAAGAATAGGACACCCGTTTGCTGTTTGACTTGGAATCCCTCACTTATGTGTTCAACGATGCGATGCACCTGTTGAACACACGAGTGCTTAGTTCGGAAGCCAAACTGCTCGTTTGGGATGAGATTGTGGGATTCAGCAAAGTGCTTAAGTCTTTTGAAGATCAACCTTTCGTAGATCTTCGCGAGAGTTTTGAGGAGACTGATGGGGCGGTAACTAGAGGATTCGGATTTGGGCTTACCAGGTTTTGGTATCCCTATGACAACTGCTTCTTTCCACGATTGTGGGAAGATGTTGTTAGAAAGGGCAGCGTTAAAAATGGCTGTCAAGAAGACAATGATGTGGAGGGGAAAGAGTTTGACTACTTTATTTGTTATCCCGTCGGAGCCAGGAGACTTCCTAGGGTTGAGATCCTTGATGAGAGATTGAACCTCATCGACTGTAACTACTGGGACTGGATTGTTTGGGTCCTCTATTGGGGGCTGAGCTACCCTTCGTTCGACCTCGGCGTCCACCTTTGTGAGATGGGCCATGTCTACTTGTTGGGAGCTGGGAGAACATTGGGATTCTAGATTGTCGGCTAGGCATTCGGTCTTTTCGTCATCGTCGAAGGCGGGACTACGGCCAGGACGATTAAGAGGAGGGATGCTGCAGGCTTCTTTGACTCTGAGCTTGCGTTGCAAGTGCCAGAAAGCCTGGTGATTAGGGGTAAGGTTAGCCAAGAAGTTATCCCAGCGGGCTTCCCTCATTTCATTCATGCGCCTTCTTACTTTGGCTTGTAAGTGGTTCATAAATGATCGGTTGGCTGCTGTGGGGTAGGTCCTGTAAGCTCGGATAGCCGCGTTTTTCTCCGTCACCAGTTCACGCACATCGTCCGGCAGCCTCCAGCGATGGTCATCCATTGCTGGGACTTGCCGGGAGCAGCTGTTGACTGCTGTTTGTACGTGACTGGTGAGGGAGTCAATTGCGTTTACCGTGTCTACAATGGAGGTTGGGGTCGGTTCGGGGAAGGGCAAGGGAGTAGACTTGAGGTTTTCCTCTAGTTTCCTCCAGTTAGTTGCCGTTTTCATGGGAGTAGGTTGACTAGAGTCAGGGGGACCTGTACGGGGGGTAAGACTCAGTACAACAGGACGGTGATCGGAATCAAGCTCGTCTATTGATTCCATAGAATTTAAACGAAGGTTTATATTCTTTAGAATCGCCAAGTCGAGAACGTCCGGACGGTGATCTATGATGGCTGGGTAATGCGTGGGGTGCATGGGAGCTATAACGTCGAAGTTATGAATGATACTGAGGTAATTGAGTTGATTACCTCTGGAATTTCGAGTGCGGCTATTCCACGACTCATGTTTGGCGTTTAGGTCTCCTGCCACGATGACAGAGTTGCCTAAGCTAAGAAGTTTTACGATATCGGGAGCGATATCGCCTTGTTTGTTGGGTGCGATGTAAGCCGAAACTATTATGATTGGTTCATGTCCAGTCATGCCTAGCCGACATATTGATGTTTCGATTTGAGAGAGGTTGGGGGGATCCATAGGAATGCAGTAAAGAGATCTTTTATAATAGATGAGGGTGCCTCCTTTGGCGGAATGGGTTCTATCGTTGCGAACTATTTCATAGTTCGCAATTTTGGGATCGCGGTTGGAGGGTTTGAGGAAGGTCTCTTGGAGGAGAAAAATGTCTAATTGATGTTCTCGGAGGAAAGTAGCGATCTCGTCGCGTTGGGTGTTAATGCCATTGGCATTAAAGAACCCTACCTTGAGGGACCTGGGTTTGATTTTTCCTCCTAGGTTGTGTCTCTCTATTATTGGACCGTATCAAAGAAAGAGGTGAGGGCTGTGGTAACGTGAGCGAACTTGCTCATCGTAGCCATGACGGAGGCAATGTTACCGCGAGAAGCGCGGAGTTGCTCGGCCATCTGGTTCAAGCTACGGATGTCAACCGCATGGAATAAATGGCTCAGAAAAGCCATGTTATCGCCAGTCACGTTGGCTTCCGGGGCTTGAGGAGGGGGACCCATAGGGGTCGGTGCCGGAGGGGCTGCAGGCGAGCGTGGAGCTGCCGTGGGAGGTGTGCCTTTTGGCTTAGGGGGTTTCATAGTGGGGATGGCCATTAAGGGAGGGATGGCCGTAGATTGGGGGGCTCTCGGAGGAGCGAGTTTGGGGAATGCGCGCTGATGGTTCAGTGCGTTCCAGGGGGAGGGTCTTTGAGGGCTAAGGCGCTCAGGGAGAGCAGAGGAAGGGAGGTTTTCCCTGGTGTTGCGAGCTTGAACTCGCTTTACCATTTTGGGGTGGGGACGAGGGGCTTTTGGGCAGCCGCGATAGTTCGCAGGGTGGCCCGATTGACCGCACAGAACGCAACTAGGCGGCTCTGTGCAGAGTGAGATGTCCTTGGGACGGGGGCAATCGCTTGTGCCGTGGTTACCTAGGCACTTAACGCACCTGGGTACGGCAAAGCAATTGCGGGAAGAGTGGCCATATAGCTGGCACTTGTGACATTGGCCGATTTGGCCGCGTTTGTTGGGGGCTTCGACCTTTAAGCCAGATAATTGGCATACGGTCTTGATATTGTAGATGCTTTTTGCGGCGGGAGAGTGCTTACATACGACAAAGACCATGTCGTATATGGCACTGTTGCGGGCGCCGTGCATGCGATGCACCTCGAGGGCGGGGATGTCTTGCGATTGAAGATCGCACAAGATAGACTTTTCGTCTATCTCTTTGGGGATGCCGCGGATTACTACGCGGAGGAGACGATCCTCGGGGAGGTCGTAAGAGTGAAAGGCTACTTTCCTAGCCTGTAACATTTTGGTCAGAGACCTGAAGTCGGTGGAGGTAGGCACCGAGACTTTTATGCCATTGGCGGTGGTGCGGGCGTTAGTATAAGCAATGCGATTCGCATTGCACCACGCAGAGACATCGGTCCACTTCGCCTTATCTTGGATGAAGATAGGCGGTGGGATGGGCTCCTTCCTCGAGGATGAGGCTACGGGCTGAGAGGGTGGGGTGGCGTCAGAGCGGTTTTCCTCTGAGGGAGGGACCGCCTGAGCAGATTGGGAGGCTATCGGTTTGGCGGAAGTCTTGAGAGACTTCGCCGGGGTTTGACCAACAGAAGTTTTGGTCTTGAGAGATCGCTTCTTCTTGCGCCCTACAACGACATTGAAGTCGTCATCGACGGAAGTGTTCGAGTCCGAGTTTGACTCGGAGGCCATGTCCGCGTCGATAATGACGGGACGGCTGGGAGGGCAGTCGGGGCTTGCCGGGGACTCATCAAACCTAATTAGGTTTGGTTTTGCTGGGACGGAGGGCGCCGCAGGGGCGTGAGTGGGGGGCTCGATGGCCGGGGAGGTGCTTGATTCGCCACAGAGGTTGGCGAAATCTTCTGGGGAGAGGACGGAGCTGGCAACAGCTTGGTTGGCCGGGACTTTGAGGAGGGCCCGAAGAAGGGCGCGGAGAGTGGAGTCGGCCATTTTATAAATGGCAATATTGGGGGAGCAAAAATACCACGCGGTATTTATTTTATTTAATTTCGCGCCTAATCCCCAGGTTGGACTGGCCTGGGGTTGTGTGCGTGTGTGTTAGTCCCTCACTGCCGGGGGGTAGGCAGCTAGGGTTGAGTAGGGTGTGCCCTAAGCTTGTAAACCCGCTGCCAATCTTAATGTGCAGACGGGTTCCTAACAGCCTTAGTGCAGAGGAGTACTTTTAGCCGAAGCTTAAAGCAACCAAACAACACTAAGGAATGGGATGGTAGGGAAAGGGCAGGGTGGGAGGGAGGAGATGGCTAGCGTCGGCGAGGGAAGCCCCCAAGGCCGGTGGTTCTAGCCCCGTCCGATTTGTGTTTTTGCCCTGAGGGGGCAAAACGGGTGTATCGGGTCAACAAGGGTGAAGTCTTCCAGCGTGCCTCATTATGTTCTATGACGTGGAGGGCCATATTTGCATAATTTAGCTTTTATGTTGAACAGACTAAAATAGGCCAATGACATGCAAGAACACTTTTTGTTATGTACTTTACGTAATATACATTCTTTGAAATTAATATTATTCAATTGTAGTGCATACAGCCTCATATTTTAAAAGATTAGTTAGAAAGCTTTAAACAAATTCGATTTTATATCGTCCTTACAATGTAAAGAAGATAGATATGTACAAAACTTGAACTTTATAAATTGCAAGTTGCACTCAATGCCAGAAAACAAGAGCGCTGAGCCCGTACCGGTCCAGTCAGATTACACAACGAACAAACAGAAAACAAAGAGACGCGACATTGCGACAATCTGCTTCGGCCGGACGCTCAATTGATCGATTTGTGAGACCGACACCGAAAGTATTTTAAACAATTGGGTATTGGTACTTGAGCTTTACGTTTGTATGAGTGCTACAGCAAGAAATAACCTCAATTTAGAATAAGAGGGCTAAAGGTAAAATCACGAGACTCATAGCCCTTTAGAACTTGGCGGTGTTACAGCTTTATTAAGCAGTTATCATGTCATGTTCCGTTATATCGTCTGCAAAATACTAAACTAATAAATCTTTGCTCGTGATCAACTGTAGTTGTTCAAGTTCGTCAGTTCGTCAAACAGATTTGGAAAAATGACGTCACATCGATTGACAAAAATAGCTCGGTTTAGTTGCTTCTTTCATCATCTTCATCGTACGTACGCAGTTGTGTAATATTTCATTTAGAAAGCGTTTCTCGTAGTTGTTTTTGAAAGTAGAAGATCAAAGAGTTGAGATACTTGAAGCAATGAAGAAGGATTACGTGTGCGAAAGTAATTTATCAAATAAACGCCAACGTTGAAAGGATATTGATGTTGTAGACGCGGTGGCCAATTCTCTTTTCAAGAGAAAGTTTTGAACTAACTTTTGCCCACGACATTGTCCGCGATGACTTTAGAAAGATAAAAAAATAATAAACATTCTGTGTGCCAAACTTTCAAATCCGTTAACAACAATATAAACTATAAACTATACATATATCAACCAATTTCATGCATTTAGCAATGTATCCATTTCGTGAGAAAATTTATTCGTTTTTTTCGGGTTTCATTATTCGATTTTAAGATCACAGTTAGAAATAGCTTGCCACTTGATAAGTTTTTATGAGCTTCTCTTTGCGTTGGACATCTTTATTGGGATGGTTTAAATTATAATTTCTTTCATAATTCTTTTGTTGTTAAATTTCTTACAAAGTAACATTCTCTCTTGCTTGCGCTAGTAGAAGCGATACATGTATGGGAACGATATTCTTATGGAATTCTCTTATGCAAATTCAACTGATTCACTGTAGGTGACATGTATGTCGTGGGTACATCGTACAGCCGCGTTATTCTCTAAGGTTTCTCAGCGTCGAACTCGACGACGAGCGTTGGTTTCCAAAATTGGAATTTGATGCATAATTCATTACGGATAAGGTTCAATTTCGTTTCTTTAAAACCGACCGAGATATCTTAGTGAATAACGCGGCAAGTCCCGTCAACGAATTAGGAGCGCTCAGTGAAAATAGTGGAGGTAGCTGCACGTGTATTTTATACAGACGGATTATGATAGACTCATAAATTGACTACTGAGCGCTCATAGCTCTTGACGGCACCTGTAGACCTGCGACTGTCACTTAGTCAAATACTTACCTAACCAAAGCAATAAGAAGAGAAACGATTCAGAAAAGTTTGATAAAATAAAGGTATTTTGAATTGGACCTTTATGGCAAGACTCATCTCCCATTAGCTTAAAATTATAGAACTTGGGTTAAACTGTTTGAAATTACACCTGAAGAAACTAATATACATCGACTACGAACAACCACTTCGGCTTCAATTACTTAATTCAGTGCAATAAGTACCTCCACAGAACAGGAAAACATCGTCTAGACTAACGATGTTGGGAACACGCGTATGTAATTTACGGGTTTGCGTCTTCCCTTTTTTCCCAATCACTAGACACGGTAATCACTTCCGGGGAAGTTACCCTTGGTCTCCGGAAAGAAGTGGCCAATAAATTATGTTGATTGCCTCCTAACGTGATCCTTGAATCTCTACTTTTTACAGTTACTGCGCCTAATGCTTTATAGGATGTATTAACTGCCATCTTTTGATCTAACTCGGATGAAATGAGTGAAGTTTTTTGGCTGTTAAGCTAAGATCTCTTGTAATGGTCGCTGGGCCACACCCAGTTGGCAAACGATCGACAGAAAAAATATGTTTATAAAAACGTTAAAATATTGAGATGCTGTCAATCTTCTCATAATGTTGTTCAGCTTTTGACTAATTAACAGACGCGGATTACTCAGATTTGCAAATTCGATATACCTGTTTCGATAATTTTCATTGTGATTGCGTTTGACCGCTCGCTACATAGATGGCGGTACTCGCTACCAATTTGAATTTGAGTTTTTTTTAATTGAAAAAACATTTGAGTAGAAATACACGAGAACCTAAATCGCGCAATAAGAGTTGTCACATTGCTGTTTATATACAAGCTTGGAACAGTTGGAGCCGCGGTTCCCCAGGAATGACACCCGCCTGGCTGGTAGATCTGCCCTTTTTCGGGAATGAGCATCATAACTCGCTCTCCTCACATGTTCAACAGCGACGTTAATATTTTTCTTTGCAAATAAACAAAGCGTTAATATGACATTTAAGTACGTAAAGACTATATTTATCGTGACGCTAGACGCAGTATATTGAATCTATTTCCCATTTCGTTGTATTGTATTGCACCAACAAACAACGTATTGAAGGAAGCATTAGTATAAGTGTCCATTGTAATCTTTCTTTATGGACTTAAATAACCATAATTTAAACGCTCGCCTGCAGAAAGGACGGAAATTATATTGAACGGCGGAGGGAGGCAAACAAACATTGGGTCCGGCGGTTATTGTGCTTCTGCCTGTTTGATTATTTCACAACGTTTCTATTGCCGTAAAACAGATGATACCGTGTATTTTGTTGTACGGGGGTTAATTTAATTAGAATGATGAATACATTCTTTCAAATTATGAAGGTTGTGAAAATTTACTGAGATCATTTTAGACTACTACCAATAAACATTTAAATGCAATGGTAGATTTCTCAGAGTGAATATTTGCGAATCTCATTGGATGCTGCAGTTTTCGGTATTTTTTAACTATCATGGCAGTTGAAGTGCAACTCCATAAGCTGTCGCTCTGCTAACCTTGTGACCATGCCCACAAATTAGAAACTACGACAAGACCACTTCTCATACTTTAGTAAAAAGCGCACGCACATCAAGACGTCTACTTACGAGGTTATAAGTAGGCCTCAAATTCGTGAGCATTATAGAACAGTAAGTTCCCTAATAGGTACCGTATTAGCAAACAAGAACTTATTGAACTCGTTAGAAATAAAAATAGACGCAGCAATCAAGTAATGTAAAGGGTCAGGTCAATGCTGTATCGTGTTAAAGAAAGTGATGGCAAAGTCAATGCTAGTTAAATGCGGTACAGGTGCATTTTGTAAACAAATGCAACGTAGAATGAATGGACAGAGGGAGGGCATCCATAAGTAATAAATCACTATGTTCGCGATGCGCGGTGGTTAAGGTGGCTCGCAAGTCATGAGCTCTGTAATTATGCCTGATCATACTAAAAGGGTCTTTCTTATTTTACCTGATTTTATTACATGATTATTAATAAAGATAATGTAAAATTCAAATGCAAATTCTAATTAATAGTAATACAATTAATTAGAATTTGCAAAATAATGTAATAAACAAAATAACATATACATGCTTGGAATCCCGGGGAGTTTTCTATTCAGAGAAATATCCCCAATATTTGCCACTGGGCCAGGTCCGAGCCGAGCGTGGACCTTAGCACGTTCAATTAATATTACATATATTTTATATGTACACACTCACGCCATAACGAGCGGCAACCGAGTGAAGATCCAGCAACGATCAGCTGCGGGAGAACCTCGTCTCGGTCAAGCATTGCAAATTTAATAAAAAAAAAACAAATGAAATATATCTTTATTTCATAAGTCTTATTACATAGTAGTTTGAAATCGTCAGAATACAGGATTATACTTTGTAATTATTATTCTTCTCGAAAATAATATACAATTTTTATGAATGCAAAAAAATTACATGAGAAATATAAGCTCATGGACTTAATTCAAATGCACAAATGTCTATAGTAATAAAATAAAGTCTAATAATTCTACTTAGATATAAATGTGTAAATTGTGATGACCAACCTCTAAGCCCCTAAACACTCGTATACCACTCAGGTGGCAAACAAGGATTCGACCCATCTGATGGTAAGTGACTACCGAAGCCTATAGTCACTTGCAATACCTAGGGGTATCGTGCGCACGTTGCCAACTTCGTAAATATTTCTACACACCCTACTTGAAGAACCCCTTGCTGCTTGCGTGAGTCATTCTTTAATCTCGAGTCTATGTGTATTTTTTGTTAATCGTGTCGCAAAATACTAAACGATGGCAATCCTAAAGCCATTTACTGCCTCCACTGTGTTTCAGTAAAATACGCTGAAATGTCTTCATAAATACGTATTATCTGCAGACATTTTATTAAATATCTTCCTACTTGTCTAGGATGAATATATTACGCCCGCAGACTACTAGCATGGAATCTAAACCAGTAAGTTATTGAAAAATACATTGGCTATTAGGGAAAGTAGGGATAAGATCATTTTTTGCCACGTGCTACTGAATACTAATAAGCAGTGCTCGTACATACATTTATAAGTCTCATAATTTTGATTTATTAAAACGTCGTGGCCCTTGGCGTTTCAGCAATGGCTACTTGATAGTCTGCTACGAAAGCGACGCCAGCTCCAATTCCAGCGGGGCCTGTATCAATGATTTTCTCTAAATATTTATGTGCAGTGATTTCGCACCATTTGCTTTACGGTGAAGGCAAATATCGTGAGGTAACCTGCATATGTCTGAGAAGCAATTCAAAGACGTATGTATAGTGCCTGATACCGTGATAGGCTCACTATCCGTCACGTTGGCACTTAATCTTCTTTTATGAAAAGTGGGTGCTGTGGGTTACCACTTTTTATTTTAAATTTAACCGATATATTTATCGCATTTTAATTTGTGCCACCAACCGATGCTCTCTGCAAGAAATGTTCGCCTTTAAAATCTAGACCTGTATAGATAAATCGCGATAAATTGAATAAGACTCATAACTCAATACAACAACCGAATAATAATCAAATCCTTTTCGAATTTCTACTGTTGAAATTCACTTTAAATCTCATAATTAATTAGATTGGGTTACTAATTGACTAACACTGTTATTTTATTCGTTAAAGAATTAAAACCAGATTCACTGTGTTGATATATGTGCATAAACTGCTCAGACTAAACGGTAGACAGCTTTGGCGCGCTGGATGTTATACTTGTTATCATGTGGTAACAAACAAAGCCACTTTTTGTATGTAACCTTGTGAAATGTATATTTCAATGGTTACGTCTAAATAAAGATCTTAATTCCGCCTTCTATTTATTGGCGCATGTTTTTATTTGAGCACTAATCAGAATCATTTGTTAAATAAACATCCTTCAATTACTCGGGAATAGAATAAGGTGGAAAATTAATTACGTAAGTGATAATTAGGTTTTCGCAAGACTAACCACGGAAAAAGTTATGTACCTATAATTAATTAAAGATCTAATAAAGAAAATTGACTTCAATTACGAACCTGAACTAAACCTAGGTAAACTCAAAGTTTAAACTTAACATCTTTAATGGCTTCATCATAATAATTGTACATAGTTGGTTAACCAAACAAGCTCCCCCAAGTTGTCTCATAACTTGTGAATAAGCCAACATTGTAAGATACTAGAGTTCAGTAACTGGTGTAGTCTGTGCACCGCACTAGTCTAGGCTACTGCCATAACTTATCAGTACTTATGTTAATTTAACTTACTTGCCAACTACGCCATGCCTGTTAATGTTGACTTTTATATCAATAAATTTCAATGAACATCAAAGTTGCAATCAATTTATTCGTGTTTGATTAAAGGTCTCACTAGCCTTTTACGGAGCTTCGTTTGAAATAATTATAAATTCTTATCTTTGTACAGCGATTCTAGCTAATAGACTGAAGACTGCTCGTGTAAAATTATTAGGAACGTTGCTTTGCGAACCAATAAGTTGTATCTTCGAGATCGAGACTGACTAAGCCGATCAACTAGGTACTTTATTGGCTGTTTTATCAGCTTTCATTGGATAATGTTTTGGTAAAACGTTGTAAATCAAAGAAAATGAACGCAAGCTTTTAATAAGACTGAGATTTCGCGAACCCTGATAAGTCCTCCATAAAATACACAAGCAATGAACCGGAAAGGAGACATATTGCCTAACGTGACGATGTGTGACAAGACAGAGGAGAGGAACAGAGTAAACGTGACGTCACGATTAAACAAATCGCAGTGTCACAGGGGAAGGAAAGGATCAACAGGAAAATAATTGTTGTCACGCTCTCGGAGGATGTTTCGGAGCTCGTATATTGAATACGAAACTTTTTGATGAAATTACGATACTTTGCAGACAAAATGCTGTTATCGGAATTCGGAATAGCTTCAACGCAGTATACAACTACATACAGTTTTCGTTATGACCTAGTATCTTGAAGATTGTGTGTTAGTTCGAACTCTTCATTCTGAAATACTAAAGTCGTATTATTTTATAGGAAAGCTGGATTAAAATTAATTTGTCTATTATTTATGAAAATTCAACCAATGTTAGGACAGCTTTTTTAGGCATTAGCATATTATGACGATTTTTACAGAATCTCCTAAATCGTGGATGTATATATCTCCTTACGTATACTTTGGTTAATATGTCATTGTTGGAAATCAGTTTTAATTCAGGTATCCGATTAATTAAAAACGGTAGATCATACGCCCGTTTGTTTAATTTGATATGTTGGTGAACTTCAAAAAATCTTTCCGGACGGTCCATTCATGAATATTAATCGTTGCAATGGACGCCTTTGACTTTGAGTTTTAATTAATGGTCGGAGAGCTTTTTAAATGAATAAGTCATTCGGAAGCCCAATAATAGATTCGATCATTTTCAATATCCATTTAAATATAGGCTGCATTAAATTAGTTTATTACTTGTATGAAAAATATGGTAAACAAATTTATATTTTAACATTGTCATGTTAGGGGACTAGGGAGTATTTTGGGAGTTATTCTGTAAGGTTTCTCAGCGTCCAACTCGACGACGAGCGTTTGTGTCAATCATGGGAAATTGATACATATAAAATATAAAGGATAAGTAGGCCTAGACAAAGTACCATTCTCTCGCGCTTGCACTAATAGAAACGATAAATGTTGGAAATGACATATTATCAGTCACGTGACATGTGTCATGCCCGTACATTTTGTATCGTTTCTACTAGCGAAGCGTGCGGATAATGTTACTTTGTCTACAGGCCAAGGTCCAATTTCGTTTCTTTCTCGACACTCGACGACGAGTGTGACGTTGAGAAACCTTACAGAATAACGCTGCTGGTGTGTTTCTTTACCGTTTGAATGTTTAAACTGTTTAAAGTGAATGCAATCAGTACCTTTGTACATGTTTAGGTTAAAGTATGAGGTCTGACCTGATTATAAACCCGCATTGCAGCGCATCCCTGTGGATTCGGACAATCTCTTTTAATATCGAAGCAACCTACCGCACTAGCTAATAGAATTTGTACGTGCTTAATCCATTGGAGTTATTGCTTCCTGTGGTTTTATTTCAATCGCTCTTTAACACTAGTAGTCTCTTTTGTTGTAATCAGCCTTTTATCTTTTGCTTATACAAAATACAGGGAATTTCTCATTCATTAGAGTGTTTTGGTGTTGATTTGGATAACACATGCACATATTTTATCATTTACTTTAATTTGTTTTGAATCTATTCTTATAACCAAAAATACTTGTATAGTCATAAGTTTAAGAAGGTTTGACATATTTTGATGACACTTAAACCAGCACGTAAATAAAGTTTATATACTAGAAGCTTAGAAAATCAACGTAAATATAGGGAATTTATCTTCTTCATTCAGTGTTTTAAATCGAATTAAACCCAAAAATCTTGAAATATATAGTCATAGGTTTAACTTTGATAACACGTAAATAAGCATCTAAATTAAGCCGATATTAGAAACATATTACATCAACGTTTGTTTGATTAAAACACATACAGAAATAGCGGTAATTTGTTTAAAAGTTAACTTTCATTAAACAAAGTACGTTGTCCGTTAATCTAAACATGGCGTTGATACTTTTAGCCGTGGTTTGGATACATAATGATGGATTTGAACAAGGTAATGCTTTTTAAAGTCTTAAACATAAATATACAAACTAACTATTATGCTTTACGGTGAAAGAAAACATCGTGAGGAAACCTGCATATTTCTGAGAAGTAATTCAATGACGTAAGTAAAGTGTCTGAGACGGCGATGGACTCACCATCTGTCACGTTGGCACTTAATCATCTTCGGTGAAAAGTGGGTGTTGTTATTACAACACCTCTGCCTACCCCTTCGGGGAATGCAGGCGTGAGCATATGTATGTATGTAACTATTATACAGTTCGATAGTTATAAGCCTCTTAAGAAGAGAGAGAAGAGAACGTAGAGAAGTCGCTCTCATTTTTTTCCTAGAACCACTGAAATCAAATAAAACCCCAATAATGACTTGTGAACAGCATACACCTTTCTTTATATAAGCCGATTCACAGCTCTGAATTTCTAAAAAATCCCCTCTATTTGATTTTGTAAGCCAAAAATTTATTGTTAGATTCTTGTTATCTCATCTTGTCTTAGATTATTAATAGTATAAAACATATGTTGAAAAAGTACTCATCCGAATGTTGCCTTAGAGTGTATACTTATCAATTTAATACACGTTGAGCTTTTCTTGAATTTCTTCAGAGTATAATAATCATTAGCTTTAACAAGCAATTCATCTTCCAGCACATGTAGATATTTCGATGTTTAATCAGCAGATACATTCTATACTATCAATGAGCAGTTAGTACTTTATTTTTAACAACTAAACCACATCAGAGAGTTAAGTAATGTACGAGATAATTACTCGCTGTTTTCATGTCTCCACTCTCAAACATATACGTGAGAATACCCGTCGACAACATTTTCTACTTCTGTTTTTCAGAACCCTACCCTACTATTTCATAATTTTGTTTTTTCGACCTCATCCCCTTGTTCTTGTCCGGTATAGTAGATATCTTATTACACCGCAATCTACTCAATGCTATGTCTGAACGTCTGCCAGATGGTCGGTGAATCAAAGCGCTGTTTTTTTATCGCTTCCCTCTCCAATACTGATATCAAATCAATTCTACAACGTTTATGAACATCGCTGAGCTCCTTTTCTCATTCTTTGTACTGATATTTATGTTCAGTATCGATTCTACATTATTACTATTTGAGGGCTCTCGTATTGGCTTTTTATTTTTAGTTCATTTAAAAGAGAATGTTACTTGAAACGCACTCGAATGTAAGTGACGATATCGATTGCATAAGTAGGAATACTTAAAATTGGTAAGTTCGCCTGAATTCTTTATTATATAAATAAGACTAAGAGGTTAAAAACCATTCGTTTACATCATGTAAACATTTAGCAGAGGGTTCTTTGTAAGCTCTTCCGTCCTGTCGTTTGTATTCAAACATAAGGCCAATACTGTCCATATGTTTGTGTAAGCAATCAAACGACATCACTGAAAGATTTATAGCTTACATGTTACATCCTATTCCGGGATCGGTATTTACCAATGTTTTTTTTCGAAAATCCTCGGCATATTTTCTTGATTTGTTTTCGACGCGGCCTTATAAGTTAACATTGTGATTTGTGAACATACTGGGGCCCTACTATGACCTCTTATTGCCATGATAGTTTTACTCTTATTATGAGACAGATGTATAGTACGTGTATAAGTCTGTCACTGTCTCACAGTGGAACTATGGCAATCAATGTGGCAATAAGAGCCTATGGTAAGGCTCATTCATTTATGATAATGAAACATTGATTTATAAACAAATTCTTAATTTGAGAATATTAGTTAACACTCATATTACAGCTTCAAGCTTAGAATATACGTGAAATTATAAGCTTCGAACTGATACGTGATATTCTAAGCTCCAAGTTTTAGTATCCATATTCCTTCCAACACGTATATCGTGTTTATTATTTTAGGATTCAATTTTATTCAACGCTTTTGAACCTTCACTCATTTAAGGGTAAATCTTAAGAGGCGGCGAGGTTTTTAGTATCCCTTTTTCACTTTGATGCGAGAGCCCCGTGGGGGTTTCATTTACGAATAAAGTTAATACGTTAGTCGGAATACATTTTCAGGAGCCATAACTGTTACAAGTTACAATCTACATAAGTAATTCAGCTTTACTGTTTGCATAATGAGTCCAGCATGAATAAAATTATTTCTACGGCGCTTCTGTAAGTTAACAATATGCATTGAAATCTTACATGTTGATGTCTTTTAATAGTTAGTTTTGGTTCGTTTCATAGATTTAGTAAGGAATATTTCTATATCTAATGGTTATCAGCAAATCTTGTTACGACAAAAATTGGTTCTACTAAAATAGTTCTTTTTGAATAGGTACATATATGAGGAATACTTCAAATGTATTCTAACATTACTTACACCATGGTACAATTTTGGTTCAGAAATACAATTCGATATCGGAAAGTATAGGTACTTACATTTTAATATTAAATTTAGTTGTTTCCAACAAAATGGTCCAAAATGTTTGCCGTAATTTTCTTCTCTTTCCAAGCTTTGGGATGAAACATCTCACAACAAACGAGGTTAAACAAACAACAGATGTGGCATAAACAATGAACAGGCGACTTGATAATAGCCCAAGCACAGGTCCAGGAGAAATTCACTCGCATTTGTCAAGACAAAAGATACTCGGTAAATTCACACGAAACCACGTGCGTCGCGGACGGGCTCCACGTCTGACTGCGCGGCTTAGATGCGCGCCACCCCTAGCATAGGTACCCTCTTATGATACAACCTACCCGACCGACCCCTAAACAAAGGACCTCCAATCAATTAGGGTCAAAGTACCACGCTAACAATACCTAAGCTCCCACTGCGCCTATACTATTTCACCTATTTGAAAAGCGGTCGTTCTTCATCTGCACTTATCAAATACTCCAAACAACGTTCATGCTTCAACACTGGCATATGACGCGGCAAAAGAAGAAAAACGCGCAACATGCGCCGAAAAGGGACAGAGCTATGCGTATTAACCGTTCGTCAGAGAAAGATGGCCTGAGACATTTTGTAAGCTGATAACCAGAGGCAGAGCGAGGGGAACCATATTCTCGCGCGACTCTGCATGAATGTAATGAATTAAAATTCAATGGTGTACAAGCTGTCTATGCGTGAGAGTGAATCGTTTTTCATATAAAAGCTTTGTAAGCTCAATTTATGAATTTGAATTTATGTTTGTGTTGTTCGCTATTTTGTCAATAAATGCCACTCTCGTGTAGATTTTTTTTATCAGAAACCAATAAGATTTTCAATATTTAATAAATGATCTAAGACCTCATTGCTTTTATTTTGCATTAAAAGAGAGATTTGCATTTCAAGCTACACAATTGACCGTAGAAGAAAATATCTCGTAAGACCAGTGTAGCTCAAGGTCCATCCAACCTTCCTTCATCAAAGCTTTCCATTTAATTTGTTTTGCAAAAGCAATGTTATCCCTATCGATTAAAGGATACATTTTGACATTGAAGTACATGCGCTACCAAAAAGAGGCAAGGACGATTTTAAACAAAGCCCCGCAGACCGCAACAGAAAGCCAATTGGTTGACTGTCAGTACGACGGCACGATGGGCCACCGCACCCGTAAATGAATGATTTCACGTGTGGTTTTTACCTATACATCCATGAAAATGCAATCCATCATTGGATCCTCGCGTATCCACAACCACGACACGCACACTGGGGCGCCAGCGCGCACACTAGCGCACAGCACCTCCTCACGCCAAGGGAAAATCTTCACACACGACACAGATAAACATGTCAACTGCTAGACATTGTTACCCTAAAGTCCTTTCACGTTTATCACCACAAAATCACCATTATGCACAAATTATAACACGAACAGCATAGACGAACACAAAATCACTGAATTATATTGCAATATCACCCGCGTCGAGTCACGAAGTCGACGTTGGTTTCGACAAAAATACGCGTAGGTATTGTAGAGTCGATTCGGCGACTGTTCCCCCGCCCTGCTCCAGAGGCGAATGGAGCCGCCATATTGAATCTCACTACACGGGCGCACACTGGCACATCTGCCGGAGACACTTGGAACTAAAAAGTTTGCTGTGCAATGAACACTGCTCAAAATAATAACCTTTGTTACTAATAGGTGTACGAAACGAAAATCTGCAGTAATAATAAGTCGCTTTAATACTATTCATCTTTAAACTGTTGTTATAAGTGAAATTTTCGATGTGAGCAAGCTACAATTTTATGTGAATAGAAGTTAAGTTTTAACCATTTCCACCGTAATGCCGCAGTTGGCCGATAGATAGCGCTGGCAAGGTTAGGATATACAAGTATAAATAATTATACATAGGAATGTTATACCTACGTATAGTACCGTTCAATGGCACGCGCTGAACGATATCAAAGGTTTTAATTAACGCGTTCTAATTCATTGCTTTCATAACGTTAACCCAATACGAGAGTTTGATTTAATAAACTTGATTCATTTAGTAATATTGATGGGGAACCCATTCCTTTTTTTTTGCATGATATAAGTGTTAAATATCTTCTTAATATTATAATGTTAAATACAAGTAGACCTTTAGAATCATAATTACTTTAACTATAGTACCTACCTAATTTTCAGATGGCATTGGAAGACGATCTTAAAATTATAACGAGAATTTTGTCGTGATAATCCCAACAATCAATTTGTTCTTTATCAATCCGATTAAGGTATTATCGTCGTTTTTAAACCGTTAGTGGCCAGTTCCTAGGCGGGTGTTATAGTTCTTTGCAGAATTAAACGAAAACATACATTATTTTTAACGTTATTAACAGCAGGTAAAATATGTCCATCGTTGCTGGGTGGAACATCTGTTAATGCGGTGATACATGTAATTATTTACCATTTAATTTATTTGTTCAAGTCCTGGGACGATAGGTAGGTATAGCTTTATTTCACATGCCCCTTAAGAGTAATGTTTCCATACATAAATGGGATCACTCTCGGCAATTTAAAACTAACTTGGTATTATACAGGCACGATGGATAGAATTTCAGATGAACCTGTTTCTAAGGCAGTTTTGAAAAATGTTACTAACATTAGAATAATAGCGATAGCAACGATTTTTGCCAGAATAGAATGAAGACCCTAAGTGCGGCTGCGGTTAGTTTCGTAGAGGAAAAAAAAATTGCAGAAATCCTTTAAATTAACCTTAAAATACCTTTTTTGTGCCCAAAATATAAGTAACGAAATAAAGGAAATGTTCAATAATAGTGAGCAGTTAGTTGAATAACATCGGTTGCGGTCGACCAAAGACGCGGTCGACCCACATGCTTACTCACATTACGACTCACGACGTGTTTTATGCCCAAGCTGTTAAATCCTCAGTGCCTCGGAATACGGACTAGCTGTAAAATTGGTTATCGCACTGAAACTCTTTTGTTCATGTGTAACAAACACGTTTACGTCATCGCATCAATATTATATCTTTGAACAGCGTGAAAACTTTTAGTTCAGCATGTCAATCTTAATAAAATAGGTACTTTAGCTTAGAAATTCTCGATAAAATGTTAGCCCTATTCAACCAGAAAGGTCTCATATAGCGATGTGATGTCGTATCCTGAAGGTAACCAAGAAACCAACATGAGACTTTGATCTTAAATCATTGAGGCTCGGCGCAAGCGCTTCAATTCTTGCTTATTATCGGAATTTACTTCACAGTGTACTACAATCTTTAGTAATATAGGGCAGTAGCAAAATAATTAAGACATGACTATATTATTTCAGTAATGCTGCGTAAGGATCTTCCAGTGTAGTATTTCCCACAAAAGTTTTATTGGCTAGTTATAATGCTGATTCGATACAAAGTTGATACCATGTTAAGTCATTAGGAACAGGTCAGATAACTGTCTCAGCCTTGTGCGGCAGATACTGGAAAATTGCACAGATAGACCACTGGTTGGCCGGCAGGATCTTAACCACTCTTAAGTTATCTTAATTTATCTTCAATTACACGCACGTAAAGACGTTTGGTGCCAGTCTGCCTACCCATACATAGATCGAGATTGTTTCAACTTTCTACTGCATTCAACTACTTATTGCGTAAACACTGCATTCTAATTATCCTTTCTACAAATAAATGTGACGTTGTGTAACTACTTATTTTTTGATAGTTTAAAGCTATTCATATTTATAAAGCGTTTCGCTAAGTGAACGCTTTTTAATTCAATAAATAAATTATTTTTACGGTAAAAATTAGAACTTCAACGCTTCTCTGTCTTGTATCAGTAAATTGTCGGAAAACGCCCGTTTCTCGATAATACTTACCTGCCACTGGTCTTACTCTAGATAAGATCTGACGAAGTCGACAAGTGGTTAAGGTAACCATCGCTGTATGCAGTTTTGATATATCATGGTAGGCTGGATCGAATGATTGCAAATATCGATTCAGAATGACTGTGAATCAACAGTATTGCCGTAATATTGTTAGCCCTACTGATGATATTGTGCACGAGCATTGTGTTGTATAAACTTGTAACGTCGAAATCTTCTTCAGCAGATCCTCGATTCAGTGTAGCTCTACTAACCAAAGCAACCCTAAACCTACACAAGAGGCTTTCTATAAAACTTGTTTTATAGAGATTCTAACCTTGTCATAGAATTTTGATAAAGAAGGGCTGATGTGCCCGACCTCTTCCTTGCAACACGGCGTACACGGAATCATAATATGTAGCGACAAGGTAATGACGCAAGCCAAAACGATCAGCATCGGCCCCCATGCTTGGGTTTGCAGTCATCACTTTGATTGCAGCCGGCTTAGGACTCACCGTGATGGTAAATACAGTTGTAAGTTGTGGTAAGTACGGTATTCTCCTTGATTCCTGGAGGTTGCTTATTTATAGGCTCTTCAGCTATTATTATGTCAATTATCATTTGCATAATATTTTCGTAGAAAACGCTGTTATTACCTACTCTTTCCATGTTATTTACGATACACCATTTGATACTGACAGTGTATGCATTAAAATTAGGTTAATGTGTTAAAATAATATTCGTTTAAATGAGGTGTTCAAAGACGAAGGAGAAGTCGTAAAACCCATTGGTTCGTGCTCTGGCCGCCGGTTAATTTGGGTAAGTAGTGAACACGCTTGTGCAATGGTTTGTTCGGATGGTAATAATTACACCTGTTTACGCACTAAGCACCAATTGGATGTTATGAAATGGAATTACTAGAATTTAATCTGTGTCGAAATACTGGAGGAAGATGCCGTTCTGATGTCTAAATTGCTTATAACTAGCTGTGCCTCGCGGTTTTACCCGTGTAGCACTAACAATAAAGACTATGTTACTAAGTGACATTTTTTTAATAATAATTTGTAACTTCTTATAACATCAGCTGTCTATTAGTGAAAGTCCTGGTAAAATCGTTCAGCCATTTCAGAGATAAGCCGAAACAAACAGACAGAAAGAGGAGGTTTTTTTTATATAAGAACCTACTTACCGTATATACTATCACATGCATTTAGTGAAAAGCTATTAATTTGGAATCACAAACAGATACTTCAATTTTATTTATATGTATAGATATCAATGCTTGCTTCATGCGTTATGATAAGAATAAATTATGAGGTATAAAGTTGGTCGTAGTTATTCCGTAGGTTTTATCCTTGACATGTTACGTGCGGCCCTGTATGGTGCTAAACAGCAACATCTAGGAGTGGTAAGTAGCATGTAATTAGTAGATGCCAGACTCACCATAAGTACAGTCAGTAAGTGTATTTAAAAGTTTTTAAGTTTAATAAGGTACCCTAAATACATCAAGAAGGTAGTTCTTGGCGAAAATTCATGTATATATAATATTTTTAGAGGAGCCAGGAAAGTTGGTACCTACTGGGTATTGTCGCTCAACGACGCTATAATGTCAGAGAGCAAGCGATTTGAACAGTCGAACAAAAAGAGGAAGTACTCTAGTCAACTCGTATATTTATATGTATGTGTGACGCATAACTTTCAGAACGTACATTTCAAAAATCTTATTGTAATGTATTAACATCTCAAAGTTAGTCCCATTTCAAATTGGAAAGGAAAATCACCTCAAAGGGGATTGATGTTCACACACTGATTCTGACATAATATTCGATCATTTGGTACCATTATGATTTTTGTGAAGATTTAAGGGTCTGTGGTGACATAAACGGCAATCCCTAAAAAAAATATCCAATCAGCTGTGAACCGGAATATTTTTTATGGTCAGAATCTCCCCAACCAACTTCTGACACCGAAAAGCAAAAATTACGTAAAAATATTTTATATTTGTGTTATAAGATTGGTATAGTCGGGTATGGGATACACCAGTAGGCACTTAAAAGTGGATACGGCATTTATACTGACTTATAATGACATTACAAAAAATCCGAGCATATATGATCATACAAGATTCCATAATCTGGGCATAGACAATACTTTTATATGTTTTATTATAATCTACCGCTCATCCCTTGCACCATTCAAGTCATGCTTCAATAGGTATCTACATTATCTGCGAGCAATTTGCATGCTTGCTAAAGCCACCGTCGACGCAACGGGACTGAGATTGGAACGCGCCGACCATATTTCATATCGCTTACGGATTATCATACCGGTAATCCGTGTAATTGGGATTACATTGTACTATTAAATCATGCTGGCAACACTAAACGTCGTGGTAAATCAAACTGCCCCTATAAATCAGAGACTGTCTTTTGCTAATTGAGTTTTATGAATGCAGGTATATGACAAATTATTTTAGAAATCTACATTGCTATAGTTACTTTTTCAGTATATGTTACTACGATAAAAGCTAAAGCTATATACCTAATTATATAACTTATTGCGTTCTTACCGCGGTAATTTCCTTTAATTTATGAGTGCCCTAAAATAAAGGAATGAAAATAATTAAGAGAAAGGAATGTGCGATCTCACATAAATAAATAACAACAAGAACCCAATAGTATTTTCTGTTTCCAGATTCACATAAAACAGGCGATCGAAATGTCTCTGCCTACCTCCATGGGATATAGGCGAGAGCATATTTGATTGTATGTATATTGAATTCAAAAACACTATCAACGACTAAGTCTCTACGAAACGTTACGGTTTTCATTACGTCAATCGGGGTACTGAACCCAAAGCCAAGCGCATTGTCGGTAAGCCATAGGGTAAAAAAAATTGCAATTAAAACATTCTTGTCCCCAGTTTTCCTATTCTTTAGCTCAATAAGAATAGTTCGCACTCCCTTTCTCGGTCTTTATATCGTGACCTTCCTCGGTTTCTTACACTCACATTCACTATTGTGAGCATATATCTTTTTATTAATCTTCAAATTGATGCACATTAAATATGCCTAGGTACTGTATGTCGTAAAGCGGTCGTATGCGTACATACTTATCAACTGTAATTCAACTTTTTGTAACCTGCCAATCAACGAACTTTAATACGAAGGTAACATCAACATTTTGCAAATTTAAAGTTCCTCGGGACTCATCAGGATAATATTTTGTATATAACGTACCTCGACAGTTTACTTGGGTTACACCAATTGTGGCCGTGAGCAGAGTCAGAGTCTAAGAAATATTATAAGATTTTATATAATAACATTTATTAATATAATATTATTTATTTATTTAACAAATTTTTTTACTGTGCTGTGACGGAGCTTTTCGAAATTTTCATCCAATTTTATTGACAAACCAACCACAATATATAAACGTTTTATGCATATGGATACAATGACCACTCTTCGTAGATTTGTACTAAGAAAGGCATTTACGAAATTCCACCCATAAGGGAGTTAAACAGGGGTTGAAAGTTTGTTAAAAATCTTACTACAACGCAGGCTAAGCTGCGGGCACAAGCTAGTGAAACACAAGGATGAAGGTAACAAATGTTATTTTGTAAATATGTTATAACTCTGCATAAGTTGGGATTTACATTGCAATCATACAATCATAATTGCATTGCAATTACAGGTTGACAGTTTAATGGTCGGAGCAGGCATATTGTTAATGATGACAGGCGCGTTATCGCTATGATTTACTATCTAACTCATTAATTTGATTATGCAATACCGAACTAGTGATATACAGCCGTATATGTACACTAAATTTAATTTATATGTGCATTTATCTATATCTATCAAAAACGGTGTGTTTACATTTTGTTGTATTTATAATCCAGAAGTAACATAACAATCGATTCAACAGATCAACTGAAACTAATCCACTATCCTTATTTATCAACAGAAACTAAGTATTAAGTTGATCAGTATGGAAATAAGGATATTTCATTATCATTTGCACCATAGTATTTATACAGTATACAACCTCTTAAGCAAAATTTTAGTTTTCCTTGGTACATTAAACTATGACCTGGGGCCTTAGCATAAGCTCTTATTGCCATCATAGTTCCACTGTGTGACAGTGACAGGCTTATACATGTCTCATAATAAGAGTTAAACTATCATAGCAAGAAGAGGTCATGGTGGGGCTGTTATGATATGTACAAGCTGAAGAGCTTATGTTACTTATGAGTAAACTCTCTAGATCTTTTTCCATAGCGTCTCAGACCACGGCTGAAGATCATTCGATTTATCTACGAACTTTAGAAAGTATCCCATACATACATTGTTGGGGTCGGCTATTGATTCAACCCGATGCGGCTGATCACTTGATTTTTATACGAAGCGACTGCCATCTGGCCTTCGCAACCTCTTTAACGAGGAGAATATGTGATCTGGGCTAAACCAGTTGTCAGAATATTTTAGGCCTCCGACTGACCTGTAACGATTGCCAGAGATGATAAATTCGCAACCGGGACCGACGGCTTAACTCGGGCGGTCACCAATCCAATTACTGGCTAGCGTTAGGGTTGCTTAACTTCGCTGATTGGTTTGCGTAATAGCAACTGTGCCACGAGCTCCTCTGCAGCTTAATATAAATATAGAAATACCCTATTCAGGCGTGAGTGTAAGCTACATTCTTATTTCATATACTTTTATGCATTTATTAACGTCAATATATGCGTGCTTATGCAATATGTTTAGTCGAGTTTTATAACACATTGGCAAACATAATTATGTAACAACTTTTCCTTATATTGTTCGCGTTTTAAATCAGTTCATTAGTTGCTGAAAACGTAACATGTATTATAGGATACCAAACAATAACGCGACACTATATTGGAACAAAACAACTAGATAGTGGTTCGGAAAACTAAAACTATACTCACTTGTCGTAGGGAAATAATACTGATGATATACATATTTAAAAAATATGAATATGTTAAGAACAACAAAATAAGTAGTTTATTATTTTATCGGAGGATAATTCCAATCTAATTATGTATTTTGCATGTCCCGAAATTATATATTACTCTAATAATAATTTCTTTTTAGTCCCTTTTGTAGCAAAACTAAATCCCTACTATTCCCTACTAATATTTTAAATGCGAAAATAAACCTGTCTGTCGGTCTGTTACGCTTAAACCTCTCAAACGATTTTGATGAAATTTGGCACAGACAATCTTTAGACCCCAAAAAAAGTATTATATAAAAATAAATCTACGCGGGTGAAACCGCGGGGCACAGTTAGCAAAACATATATTCTATATTTTGTTCCACCAATCACGTGTCAAACAACGACAAGAAAACTTCGATACTAATAAAACAAAAATAAGCCATTCTCGTGAAAATAATAGGAGCATTTTCCATGGTCAAAATTCGCTCTCTCATAACAACACAGCCAAAATCATGAGCAGGTGCACGTTGCGCTACGAGTATAACATAATATGGTAATATGCTATAACTGTGTGGTTGTACTCTGGCCACATGTTGAGAAATGGTACAATTTAATGAGCCTTACTCAAACTACACGTATTGAATGTGGTACGCGTGCGGTTTTCGTAAATAACTCCGTGCACTGGTTCTTTCGCAACCTACTTAATTACGATTATTAACTAAGTAACTATTATTTGTGACATTGAGCATTTTTAACAGGTGCACACGGTTACCAATTTGGCTAACCGTGGCCGATTTATATTCGCTAAGTTAAAGTTGTATGGGCGTAAGTATTTATTGAGCGATTATTATATTCATACTAGCTGTGCCCGGCAAACGTTGTATTGCCATATATTTTTTGGGGTGGTCACCCTTATCATTTAGGGGTATGAAAAATAGATGTTGGCCGATTCTCAGACCTACCCGATCTGCACACAAAATTTCATACAAATCGGTCCAGCCGTTTCGAAGGAGTATGGTAACTAACATTGTGACATGGAAATTTTATATATTAGATATATGTAGTTTACTACCTATTTTAAATATTCCACTTTCGCAAACTACATTAGAGATAAAGCTAGGCAATGGAGACATACAAATAGACTTCTAGTAGGATGTGGAAAACGTTGGTTTCTGCCTACCTCCATAGGATACAGGTGTGAGTAATTGTATGTTTGTACGTCGAATATATTGACAAAAAAGTTAATTAGGAAACTAATTACACGTAAAAATCTTGACGTACAAATCGGTGTCTGGTAAGAATATTTTTTTTTAATAATAAGAATCGGTTTCCCGCGGGATCGTGCCAAAAGGCTGACAGCATTGGGAACCATAAACAACAACAAAGCATTGAACGTCAAAATACTCTATGACGCGTTAGACTCTATAAAATATATTAATACAGACATTCACGTGCTCATATCAAAATGCGGGTAGAACCTTCAATTACAATAAATAAAATACAATGAAAGTAATGTGCTATTTTCATACCTACGTCACACTTCAATATAATTTGAATCGTGATTTTACTACAATGTCAATCACTTGTAATTAATTTAGTACCTATAAATTTTTTGCTTGTCAAACATTACTAGTCAGTTGGGGCCCTAAGAGAGTCCGACGACTGGTTTAACCCAGATTACCTATTTTCCTCGGAAGAGGAGTTACAAATGTCAGCCACATCGGGTTGAATCAAGTACCGACCCTAACAATGTACTTATGGGCAGCGTTGCCAACATATTTTAGGCCTTCCTTGCAAAGCTACAAAGTTCAGTCCCAGAATCTACGTCTTCTTAACAATTTTTTTTATATTAAAAGTAATTCCTATGTGTACCCAACCAACTAGACCAATCTGATGAAACCTAAACTAAAAATAACAGCTTGATAAAAGTACGTAGATAAGCTATTTTTAAAGATTCTACGTATTTATCAAACCCCATCTACGCTTTTTTTAAAAATGTGAGATGGCAGCACTGCTTATGGGATAAGGCCAGAGAGATGATAATTATAATTATTTTGCTTATATTTGATACTTTAGCAAATTGTATTAGGAAATACATTTATTTGTATTTCCTTGACGACATCGTGAAGTTGGTTCAGCTTCAGTGTATGTGAGTAGCAGCGTGGCGGTCGTTCACACTACGGCCACAGTATAAATATGATCTTACTACAAGCAGAACATAATAAAAAATCAATTCGTTTCTAACATTTACGATATGTCTTCGGTGATCATGATAAAGTCATTAACATGTTTCTAAAATTCAAACCGGCAAATTGACGTTAATTTGACTTTAATTGAGGAGTAAATTTTAAAAACTATTTGCCCTTAATCTCTTTGGAGCAAACGATTTACTTACTTATTTGCAAAAATTTGGTCATCATTCCATACTGCTTATATACTTTGCTATGGCTACGGACGACTTTGGACGTTTCACTCCAATAATGGGGACATTACACAACACGTGCTATCCATTACCTAATAAAGTATACATAGAAATTAACCTCACATTTTGGGTTAGGTAAATCCAATATTGTTTGCAATGAGAATAATTATATGTCATTGTTTATGTGTTGGATAACACCATAACTATTTATATAAAGAGAAAATAACTTGGTAAGTGCTAAAATTCTTAACACTTAATAAAAATGTAGTAGAGTCTAATAAAAATGCAAATGTAAAGGAATAAATAAATATAAGAAAATTAAGACTTTTTTAAATTGTAGTTTCAGCTATTTCTAAGTATCAATTCAAAGTTATATATGTCACGTATGTTCCCGGGATAGGGGCACACTTAATTGAAAAAAAATGTTGTTACGTTAAACCCCCATGCTTACGACTTTTTGACGCAGACCTACCGTTACTTGCAGGACAGGAAAATCTAGATTTACACCTTATAAAGCCTTCCCGATGCTCGCTAACAACATTTCAATAAACTTTCTTACTACCTTGTGCAGATAAATATAACATAAATCGACAGTTATATCGATATGATCAATTAGTACAATAGGTATTTGGAAAATTATACAATATTTTTGAAAAGAGTAATTCCTGAGTTTCTTGTCAGGTTCTTCTCAATAAAAGCAACCTTCCAGACCCGGCACTACGTCTAATCAAGTATAATCATGTCATTCTGACAATCCCAGAAGGGTTACCCCTTCAGAGGTGTTGTAACAACAGCACCCACATTTCTCCGAATATGATTAAGTGCCAACATGGCAGAGGGTGAGTCCATTGCATTCTCAGGCAATATACTACACTATAATACATACATCTTTGAATTACGTCTCAGACATATGCAGGTTTCCTCACGATGTTTTCCTTCACCGTAAAGCACGTGGTGTGAAATCAAGGTACATAAGTTTTAAGAAAAACTCATTGATACAGGCCCCGCTGGGATTCGAACATGCGCCGCTTGCGTAGCAGGCGACTGCTCAAACCCCACTGCCATTTGTTAAAGTTTTATCAAATAAAGACATTTTTGAGTTAGTTTTTTTTGAAAACCCGACAGCGACAAAGGCGGTAATCCAATCAGGCTTAACTTCAACCGGTTTGCGGTTTCCAAGTAAGATTAATCCTCTTCCCGAGCTCAATGGGGTGAAATAACACTTTAATTGGATTTTTATAGTCTTTCAACTCAGCCGTAATTATGAACAAAACTTGACACACTTCATTCACATTCTTTTTGGGAGGCATTTATTTAGCAAGCTCTCTCCACTTTTTAATACGAGAATAGATTGATAATCTAACTGACTATAGGTATATCTAACTAAAAGCTCGTTTTGTTTTAGTCGTGTGGTTCAAAATGTCATTTTGTATTGCTTTCACTTATTTCCTTTTTAAAGAGCTAACAGTATCTATACCCACTCGGAGAATTGCCTAACTGCGTAGCACTTAGGGCTGCCAGATATAGGCTTATCTTTTCCTTTGGCCGACCAATAGAAATCTAAAAATAATATTAAAAAATTACTAGTTAAATTAAAAAAGATATGAAAAGAATAAGCAAATGATTTTAAAATATACCTTTCTTGCGAAATCATCTGTTCCGTCGCCGCATGACTTCATTTTGAGGAAAAAAACTAGTATTCGTGAATTTCGGGATAGTAAGGTGTAACTACAGGAAACGGGACCACACGCCAAATTGCAAAAAATTCCCAGAATTTCCCACTTCGACTTCAAGAATTTCCCGAGTATCTGGCAACCCTAGTCCCACATTATCCTACATCAAATGTCGATGAATAAAATGACTTCTAATCCATAGGCAAATTAAAAATATACAATCTCGATCCAAGTAATCAAACCCTAGTTTAAATCTGATGCACGTAAAATAACTTATGATTATTTTAGCATGTATCGCCTAACCTAAGGCGAAAGAGCGAACCTTAATCTTCTCTGCATCCAGTTTTGTCTTCATATGAATAAGTCTGGACTTGAAATGCAGCATTCCTCAGGCTGCCGTCGTACATTGCTCGCTGGCATTCAGCGCGGAGATTCAATGCTTTGCTTGCCAGTTCGAAAGTACACTCGTGGTCGTGTGGACGCCCTCGCACTAACTCTGTGCTATCGCGATCTCTTCCGAGTTGGAGCATTGTTGTTTTAAATTCTAACGGATTCCAAATTTTAGTTAAATATATTTTTTTTATACTAGTGTACAAAGTGCTGTGATATAATTGGATTTGTATATACCGAATTGGATACCTTACTCGACTCGATAGTATCATCTACTGGATTGTTGATTGTGTAAGTATGAATATCTTCTATACTATAATCTTCTATACTTAACTTCTACGTGTTACTTCTACTAATTATAATTTTATGTACGTTGAAAACTCTAAACCCACTTTACGTTTACCATACTTAAGTATTGCTAAATTAGCGTATACATACTTCAAGTAACAACTAAATTCCTTAATTTAATGAGAGAATCGACAGCCTTAGCTTTAGGGGTTTTCAAACAATATGTTACCCTAACTTTGAACATGCATCAAAAAATGATTTAACATTTCCCAATATTGCTGATCGTAGATTTTAGATTTAATTTCAATAACGGATGAATACCTTTATCATATCTAGTGGATTAATAAACTTAAGTTCATAGGAATTAAATAATTAACTAAACTACATTCATATTCTTTATTTGTCTTTCTTAATCGGTTGAACGAACTGAATTCATCTATTTGTATTAAAACATCATAGCACCCACTGTAACGTCAGTAGAATCTTTATTATTGACTTCCGTGACTGCGTGTATCTGTGCTCGTTTTGAATAAAACGTATTTGAATCGATATTTGTAGAGCCGATTTCACGCCGAGACTGCGGATACGACAACGGCCTACATGTGGTTTGTCCAACACTACGGGTCACCCTTTATAGTTTAGCTTAGCTATGGAATATGCTTAAATGTTTAGCCCTCTGTGGTACCAAAATAATCATAACGTATTTATAGAATAGTCCAATTGCATTAATTCATAAAAAAAATATTTTTGCAAACTATCAAGAGGGCAATCTCACGGATTAGAATACAATTTTGAAAGGAATATTCAATTCGCCTTTATTGTTCTTATGTAGGGGGGACATGGAGATAATTACACCTACTTGTTTTGTACCAATATGTAACATTTGTAATATTGTATTGATATACATGATGCCTGGCTGAGTTTCCTGCCGGTTCTTCACAGACGGCTAGTTTCCCGATTAAATTAAATTCTCGACGTTCATAATTTTACACCTATTAACTTAGTGCAATGTACATGACCTATCTGTATGCTTATCATAATGATGTTGAAAGATTGAGCAAATCATTGTACGAAAGCATTCTAATGAGTAGGTACCTACTTAGCCATTTCAGTAATTACAACCTTAAATAAAAAATTATTGCATAAATCAAGATTTTAGATAACACTTATTTATTAGAAAAACCTAGCATTTTATACGAAGAAGGTGGATTGTTTTAAATCAAGGACGATATGACACATTTGCATTAAACTTATAAATACTTAAGCTCAAAGTCCCTTGCTGACATTTTTAGTGCGTCAAAATCACGTAAAGATAAAAAAAATAAAAGTATCTCAAAGGAGTTCTAAATTCCGATCAAGTCACAGATATAGATTATAATTATATATCTGATAATATATATATATATACATATATTATCACACATAATGTATGTGGATCTAGTGTAATCAAATAAGTAAAATTGAAGTGTCTGTTTGTAATTCCAAAATAACAGCTATTCACTAAATGCACATGAAAGTTCTGAAAAAAATCTGTCTGTCTGTCTGTTTGTTCCGGCTAATCTCCGAAACGGCTGAGCCAATTTTTAGTGGCATAGCTAATGTTGTAATGTTACAAGGAGTAACATAGGGTACTTTTAAATTAAAAAAATCTCTACGCGGGTACACCGCGGGCTACAGCTAGTCATAAAATAAAGGTAATATAGTTTAAGGCTATGTCAATACTACCTATAATAGTACCTACCTACTATAGAATAAATAGTACTGACTATCACGGTATTAGTCCCAGTCTCAACTAAAGACAACCCACGAAAAAGTTCATCAATAAAGTTTAGGAGCCCTACCATGATGGTTTAACTCTTATTATAAAACAGGTGTATTTAACGTGTATAAGTCTGTCTCTGTCACACAGTGGCACTATGATCGCTATAAGAGTTTATGGTAAGAAACTTGTAAGCTAAAGTAAACCTGTCTCACTTAACTTTCTTCGATATTCAAATTTTATAGTACCATCGTTTATATTTTTATGAACAAAACGTTCTTAACTACATCTAAAATAAATAATAAAAATATTCAAACAAGTTCTCAAAACAAAATATTAGACGATACTTTCTTAAGTACAGTATTGAATCAGAAGTTCTCGTTGGTAGGTTGAGCAAAATAAATTTTCAATCTTCAACAGGTAATGCATAAAATATAAAAGGGATACCAGATGCGAAGTTAATTTAGGAAGAAAGTAACACCCATTTATCAATCTTGAATAATTAGGTATTGGTTCAACCCTAGAACATTTCCGTTTAAAAAAATTTCTCCCCTTTCCAAACAGATTTCCTTATAGAGAAATTTTGAGATGAACTCCGTTACGTAATGATTGCTAAGATTTCAAGCATGATTCAACGATTTCATGCTACAATGGTCGACAACAGGCATTGGTAAATTGTTTATTGTATTTTTTTATTATTGTAAAGAAACAATAACGCATAGCTGGAGTAGAAAGGCTTCTACGGCACGAGAGAACCAATAAATAACTGATTTTAGTATGCTTTAGAAAGGTGTATAAATTTCAAAATATTAATTCTGTTAAAGGAAATAATTTCTGGGCATTATTTACTTGAATTACACAGTGCACGGTTATATTTTTAACAGCAATAAGAGAAGAGAGATAATGTTGCTCATAAACAGGAAGTAGAGAATATCCATAGATAAAACAAGATAGGTAGGAAAGCGGTTACATTTTATTCACCAATCAGTGGTAAATCCGCAGATGTAAAATGGATACGACTTATTTTTTTATCATTTTTATTGCTATTTTACATAATGACTTTATCGCAATACAATACAACTGAGAAAATTCTAGAAGCACTAACCTTCAAATCACATTTGAGAGAAGACAAAGTTTTTTATCTAAAAATATCAAATTTATTGTACCTATACCTATACACTATAGTTAAAGTGGAACGCATTCATGTGCAATATTTATTATAAATCAAGTAACTATTCTTCAGTACATTCCTGTGGCAATTTCCAATTAAGTTATGCGGAACGCAGGCGCGTGAACGAATGCGATACATCATGAAAACTGTAAGATTGTATCGCGACCGAGCGTCACGGCATATTATAACATTTCTCCTACATTATAATGTAAGTGAAATTTAAGTATAAGCAAACAAGCGTCAGCTATGAAGTGCGATGACAGATTGTGAAATGGACAATGTGTTATTATGGTAAAATAATTGCTTTGAACTGTATCTTAATTAACCAATTAGTTGTTACGATAAAATCGGTTGATGCAATCAACATTGAAATATATTTCTTTAGCGTTTATTCAAGCAGACCTCAGATCAGATGCGTTAGCTTGTCTTTTCCAGAGTATAATCTATAACTATCTATCTACCAGAAACTATCCATGATTGAATAAAATATTAAGTATTAAATAATACAATATTAAGGAAAGTATCGATTCTTATCAATATTATTAATGGGAAATTTGTCCTGTCTTTTAAAGAAGGGTGGTGTAATCTAGTTAGTGAGTAAGGAACCTCTGAACCGATCAGAATAGAGATATTCACGCCAAGATTAAATGATTATAAGATGACGATCTTCGTTGGTATTATTTCGGTAATTAAGACATGAAGAAAACATGACAAATGCTTCCGTATAAATTGCATTAATTATTTCTGCACGGATTAGGTAACAGTGATTACCAGTATTCTTGACAGGCCTGTAAAACTCACTTCATCATAACTTGTTCGTGCCACACTTTTATATAACGCATATGCCTCATTACTCTTATTCCTACAGCTTTGGATTTTGTGACTAGCAATCTTAGCCGCTTGATATCGTAACGGTAAATTGGAACGATAGCAATAACTCTACATTATCAAATCTTCATCATTGATTGGCTATTCTAATATGTACAGTAGATACATATATACACTATTCAAATATGTACATATATATGTTATGTACGTGTCAATGACCTGAGTAGACGTGTGGACATCCTTCCTGTACCGTTATGCTGGGTGTTCTATGGAGGATTAGGAAAGTAGAACATGTTAAAGTTTCTTCGCTAGAGAATTTACATGCATGATTGTAAATACGTAATTTGCTGTTGAGAATTTTGACAGATACGCCTTCAATACATAAATCTTAGGTAACTTTGAGTAAATTTAAACAATGAAGACAGAAACAAAAATGAAACCAATTATTCTTAAATTATTGAATACTAGCTTTTACCCGCAGCTTCGCTCGCATAATTTTTTTAAAATAAAATCTATTATATGTTACTTCTAACACCTCCAAGAATTTGTGTAAAAAGTTTCATGATGATCGGTTAAGGAGTTTTCGTATGAAAGCGTAACAAACAAACTTACATTAACATTAAAATATCAATATGATAATTTTATTTGAGTTTTGTAAAAATGTATGGTTTTATTTTGAATGTCATTGTTGTGTTCATTTATCTGTTTTGTATAACTACTTGTTTAAACATTTTGTTTGTTATGTGGCATACAATATATATGCTTGAGCAATTCTAACATTTATTATTTTGCGAACCTGAATCGACCTCTAATATAGTTGTTTTACAAGCGCCGATCCCTCACAAGACTATCAGAATACAATTATAAGTTTTTCTTCTCTATAATACAACCTACTGGAGTTGTCTGAAGAGCTTGTTTGCTTGAACGCGCTTATCTCAGGAACTACTTGTCCGATTTGAACTAATATTTCAGTGTTAAATATCCCATTTATCGAGGAAGGCATCACCATGCTAAGACCATTCGTAGGTCAAAGTTAGCGTTAATGCAAAGTAACTATTCCATGCAGACGAAGTTGAGGACTATCTTAGTATATAATATTATTAGGTTGGCGCCGACGCATGGCCCTCGCGGCTGAAGGGCGCGTTCGTGTAACTGACGCGCCCTCTCATAGTGTAAAAGCCGGGTTCAGCCTGGTAACGAAAGGAGGGGTCTGACAGGCCAGTCGGTGAGGGGTCACTGCAAAGCATGTGAAGACGTATCACGTGCACCCCCCCACTTAGCGACTTGGAGGAACACCGTGGAGTTTAGTCGGTGTGCGTCCGACATAACCCTTCCGCTGCCCGCGCAGCGGTTAGTGTATCCATAACGGATTCTACAAGTTAAAAAAAAAAATTAAAGGTTTACACTTCCTGGAACAAATTTAAGGCACAAATACTTATAATGTAACCAAAACATTCCCGGAAATATATTTAACAGGTCCCCGTCTTAATAAAGACGCTTCAAAGATATTCTATTTTCGTTTACGTTGGTACCAACAAAGACTTCCCTTTTGAAGTAACTAATCGTCTATTTAAAATGTACGTTTACTGAACGGAATGCCTACCTTGTTACGTTCGTGACTGATCGACGCTACAGGTGTTGAAAGCTAACGAATTAGGGAAAGTCAGTTGTTTTAGTAAGTGTTACTTTCGAGTGGTACCGTATTGACGGGGCTTTGTCCAATTATCTTTTTGTTTATCGCAATTACTGATATCAATCACTCATACTTATATGAAAGCTTCAGTGCCAACTTTCTACGCCACTCATTTCAATGTATTTCAATTCATAATAAAACCGCTGTATAGAGAAAATAAATCACAAAAATAGGCAATAGAATAGCTATGCAGATCTTCAAGAATACAAATAAACAGATTAAATGACTTGCTTATTTTTGAAAGATAGCTTTCTTAATTTTTTTAATCTTCATGTACATTGTAAATATATAAAACTAGCTGTGCCCCGAGGTTTCACCCGCGTACACTTAATTTTATGGGTAGATTTTTTCACGAAACCCACGAACATAAGAAAGTATCTTAAGTTACTCGGAATTTTAAATTACAAAGAGACACTTAATTTTTACTTATTTGAAAATGTATATATTTCGGGATATAGGATATATCATATGTCTTCTCCTGGTTCTAAGCTACCTCTCCACCAATTTTCAGCCAAATTGGTTCTGCCGTTGTTGAATTATAAATAGTGTAACTATCACGACTTTCTTTTATATATATAGATTTCAGCTAAATCTGACAATAATGTAGCTGTTCAAACAGTCACACAGAATGAGGAACTTTCAATATAAAAATAAGTATGTATGTAGGTAACCAATAAAGGCAATACAATTTTAAGAATGTGTTAAAACAATCGGTGTGCCCCATTATTTTTAAATATGCCGCTAGCCACAATTGTATTGTTTTCCGCTTCATTATCCACAAAATGGCCGGCAACCGTGGAAGAAGCGAACACTTGTCTTTGCACGCCTATGACCCCAATAAGGTATCAAGCGTTTTAAGAATTCTTTAACGAAACACAAGTCATTAACGATAGCGATCTCAAAGTAACTCTGCGAGTATTTTTATTATGATGGCAGCACATGCAAATTTAGTGTTAAGATTGTTATCTTAAAAGAATACATCATGTGGTAAGATTGAAAATTGTTTCTCGCAGAACGTTGACGCAAACTATATATTTAAAGATCTGACTTTAAAATGTGATGCTTGGCACGCACTAAGCACTAAGCAGATATGTTAAAAATTTAATGCCTAAAATTGGGGCGATTTATCTATAATTTAAATAACATTCTTTGTTGCCGTTTTTCTTGTCAATATGTTATTCTTATTCTTATTCTATATATAAACGCACAGGCTAAACCACTAGTCCTAAAGACATGAAATTAGGAGAGTATGTGCCTTGTGAGGTGTAGGTATCCACTAAGAAAGGACTTCCGAATATTCCAGCCCTAAAGAGGTGAACCTTTTTTGTAAGAAAATATAGCAAGGTTATGAACCGTATAGTTGTTTCACAATTTTTTTTTTAAATATGGACGTTGTGAAGGACTTCAGTAGCATCGTTTTGCTGGTTTGTTTGATATGAGGCGTGTCATTAGATAATGGCGTAAGAGAAACTACCGTAAAATACCGTAGTATTTCGACAGTGAAAGATAATAGCTGAAAGATTTTCAGAAGCTTACTACTGCGACCTAGCTATTTTATAGCGACGGATTGCGAATCGCTTACGAATTGAGCCGATTCAAATGCCATGGCAAATGCGTCCGTCCGCCGATTTGTCGTGCCTCGCTTGACAATAAGTACGCCTTAGCCGACGTCGGTACTAAGTACATACTTACTGATACTTACAGAGATTCTATTACATACTTTGCTACTTAGGAGTGCTCGGGCAAGCGATCGTGGACCAACCTCGTATATTGGCCGCGTGGCTTTTATATCGCTTTCCTTCCGTATTCCTACTCTTTTAGTTAACATTCTACTGAATTTTCTAACTATAATATTTCAACCTATTGTGGCGTCTGTATCGGATCAGTTTTCAACATACCAGATGAATATTTTTATGAATACGGTATTTGTTTAATTTATTTTGTACCATAGGCGGAAACAAGCGTGTAGTCAGCCTGATGGTAAGAAAGCCTATGAACGTGACCGACACCGGTGTCACTCGAACGTTGCCTGCATTGATAAGGTTCTGCGCAGCGTGGCATTAATTATATGCCGACAAAGATTAAAACATCAAAATTCTTGTTCACCAGCCCATAAACGTTGATGACCATGAGAAGGTAATTTAGTTCTACGAAAATTACATACGAACACGTAAACTAAACAGTAGTACCATTGTTCCGACACATTCGTAACAGGTCAGAGGTTCATCTGCAGATCTCAAGGAGAATGTGAATGAACTCTAAGAAGATGCCGCGAGTCATTGCCGTGTGAAAACTCACGACACAACAAGGCCAGAATTCATTTCAGCTTTAAAAAAGGAAGTTTATGAGAATCGCGATGTTTATAAACACAGAGAGTGTACAAATCAGAAGTGGAGAGCCGTTGGGACCAAACGTGACTTAAGTACGTGATGCCATGTAAGATAATACTCAGCCTACTCAGGTAGGAATGATGACGTCAGCTCTTACTCCCAAGAGCAATAGGTATCGAGCTAATGAGGACATGCTATAACTTATATAACTTATTAATACACAATTTGTACCTATAATTATTTCACATACTACTTCAGACTAATACTTTCATAGTTTTGTAGTGCTAAAAAACGATTGTATTTTGTTATAATCAGAAAAAGTTATGGAGACTGCCGTGTTGGTCTAGTGACTGCGGCACACTAGGTCCTTAGTTCGGTCTACGGCTCGGGCAGTGTTAATTCTCTCAGTAATATCTCAGTAACACTCTGGAGTCTGGTCTAGTAACCGGTAAATGGCAATAGGTTCACTCCCTATTATTCGGGACCTTAAACGTAAAGTGCCGTAAACAAACCTCTGTCTACCCCATAAAGGGATACAAGCGTGAGTAAATGTAAATTATACCTAAATATAATGCATAGATATCTAACGGCATCCTTACAATCGGCAGTCTATCCGACACTCGCCAGCATTCGTGTTTAGCCTATTGCAAATAGATATAAATATTTGAAGATTCCCATCAAACGAGCATCTCGCGTGCGACGCAATGGATAAATGCAATACTTCACGCGGCTTTGTAAATCAGTCACAGTAATGTTCTAACTTGTTGATATTGCTTGCATGTATGTATGCGATTGCTTTATAAAGTAAATGAAAGCAGACATTGCGCCAACGATCCTAATCTGTAGTCTTCCGTACGCATTTACACATAACATGCGTTAGCCATCTTTTATTATTCAGACCACTGCTTATAAGACTTCTTTAAAACGAACTACATTAGATTTTTCTCCTTACTAGCAATACTTATTTCCGTTATGTAACATAATTATTATAACATTTGAATGCCATGTTTCAAGGTACCCAGTCTATTAATTTTCAATGATATGCTGGAAGATAATTGGGTAGGCATGCTGTCATGTGCTATTAGAATGCCTATGAAGTTATTGGAACGGGAACTGTTAAATATAATAAATTCCAAAGAGCCTTCAGGGACCGCAGTCGCGTATAAATTGTTAGGCGTAAATATTGTTAGGTGGTGTTTGGGAGAGCAAGCCCCTCGACTCTAAGATGCTGAGTGATGATGCTACAAGCTCTGTGAACAATATCTGAGAAAATCTGTGTTGAATTTGAATAGGGTCATGGTGAGCATTCTATAGGGAATTCTAGAACGTGTGGGTAATTCAGAAACATTCCTCATGCAAAAGTAGGGATGCTGCACTTCCATGTTTATTGAATGACTAGCGGTGACCTGCGGTTTCACCCGCGTGGATTTAATTTCATTCTCGCGGCACCCTAAATGTTTTTTTTAATAAAACTAAGTTACTTCTTGTAAAATTTGCTATCTGCCAGTGAAAGTCCCGTTAAAATCAGTCAAGCCGTTTCAGACATTACCCGGAACAAACACAGACAGAGAAAAGTTTTAAAAATTGGTTTTAAAGTCAGTACCGTATATACTATCATGTGCATTTAGTGAAAAGCTGTTATTTAGGAATTCCAAACTGACACTTAAATTTTATTTATCTGCACAGATGTTTATTAAATGAAGTAACAATTATCGCCTGTTCATCAATTAGTCAAGTGATCGCATATCTACGGCCAAGGTTACTTTACATTAAAGTGTGCTTGCATACATTAATGTAGACTACATATTATTTCCTATTGTGCACTCATTTCCACGCCTTCAACGATGTTGTCCTAGAAAAGTAACGTTTTAGCTTCGTTGATAATTATTTTTATAATATAACCTCCTATGGACAAGCAATTGAAAATATCGTCTACTCTATATATGTATATATATTTAGAGGCCATAATTCCTTTCTATTACGTAAACTTTTAACGTAACCTGACTGTAAACCCGTTTGACTATCTTATGCATACAAACATATGCTCACGCCTGTATTGTCCTAAGGGGTAGGCAGAGGTGTTGTAATGTTGTAAAACAGCACCCACTTTTCACCGAAGATGGTGAGTTTATCGCCGTCTTAGGCACTATACACACGTCTTTTAATTACTCTCAGACATATGCAGGTTTCCTCACGATGTTTTTCTTCACGCTAAAAACTCATTGGTGCAGGCCGCTGGGATTTGAACTTAATTCACTTGCGTAGCAGGCGACTACTTTAACCCCACACGGACACCACGGCTCAGTTTCATATAAAGTCTGAAAATATATTAGTAAAATATTCTCTTTTTTCGAACTAAATCTACTCGCTAACGACGATACGTGATCGCAATGTAAAATTACTTAACGGATACTTGTGTCTGGGTTGAATGAGCCTTTGGATAAGTATGAAGTTGTTAGAAAACTTTAAGGCAGTCTTCCGGACTTCGGTTTCCGTCGCTACGATATATCGCATTCATCTTCGTAACTTAGTAGGCACGAGGCACTCGATGTTAAATTTACTTATAGATTGTTTGAGTTTAGTTCGATTACATTCATTTTAAAACTAGCTGTACCCTGCGGTTTCACCCGCGTAGACTTAGTAATATGTAGCTTAAGTTACTCCTTGTAACATTAGCTATCTGCCAGCGAAAGTCCCGCTAAAATAGCTCCAGCCGTTTCGGAAATTAGCCGGAACAAACAGACAGACAGCCAGAGAGACAGAGAAATTTAAAAAAAAAATCTTTTTAGTCAGTACCGTGTATACTTTAATATGCATTTAGTCAAAAGGTGCAATTTTGGAATGACAAACAGACACTTCAATTTTATTTATCTGATAATAATATTTTACCGAGAGACCTAAATCTCTTAACTGTTTCAATCTATTGCCATCTGACTGATCTTAAACAATTCTTAGTACTCGGTTGATCTGTATCTGAACGATACTCAGAATTTCTGAAGATGTTTTTAGATCGACTGAGTTTTTGAAAATCTTATTTAAATCCAAGAAACTACCGCAAAGCATTAGCATAACACTATAAAAAGCTACTTTTAAGACTCAAAGACTTACATTGTTGAGAATAATTCGATTTCGTCTTTTAATGGAAGTATTTTATGTTGTTTTTCAACCACATTGGTTTTTATTCGCTCACATTGTGTTAGACAGAGACACATTAACACTTTAGTATGAGACACGTAGATGCTGTCATCTCATCTAGCATCATTTTGACCTTCACTCGTTCTGCTTCGAAGGTCAGGAGTTTATATTACATAATTCATTATAGTTATACAACTGCGTATAATGTGAACTGCTTTGTATTTATCGAGATTTCGGTTTAAAATCATTCTTGCTATGTGGGTCAGATCAGATTCTTACGTATTTGTACAAACAAACCCAGCCGGCCTAGTTTTTGTGCAATAAATTAAACACATTTATTTCTTTAATAGCAGTTATTGGCGGAATTGCTGAGTAGCAAGACTTCTTTTTTCTCGTTTTTAATATCCTTTTTGAAGCAGACACGGAAAATTCTTTGCCCACTGTAACGAATAGACTTCGTTATAGGCTAGGGCCTACGTACGGGTACATCGTACGGGTTGCTTAATAAGCAACCCGTACGATGAACAGGGGCCTTACCATGAGCTCTTATTGCCATGATAGTTTTATTCTTATTATGAGATACATGTATTTGACATGTATACATCTGTCACTGTCACACAACTGAACTATCATTGCAATAAGAGCTCATGGTCAGGCCCCAGATATATTTTTGCCGACAGCTATCGACGCTCCGTGTATGACACGCGAAGGTGCTGGTGAGGGAACAGTTTATTAGGTGTAGTCTCATACTTAATAAGCCGTGGTGGCCTTGGGGTTAGAGCAGTCGCCTGCTACGCAAGCGACACAAGTTCGAATCCCAGCGGGGCCTGTACCAATGAGGTTTTCAAAAAAAAAAAACATGTACAGTGATTTCACACCATATGCTTTACGGTGAAGGAAAACATCGTGAGGAAACCTGCATATGTCTGAGAAGTAATTCAAAGACGTATGTATAGTGCCTGAGGCGGCGATGGACTCACCCTCTGTCACGTTGGCTGATCATATTCGGTGAAATGTGGGTGTTGTTACAACACCTCTGCTTAACCCTTCGGGGACCCTTCTGGGATGGCGTTAGCATATATAGTCTCATACTTCTCAATATAAAGAATATTTTTTTCTC
The DNA here is from genome assembly GCA_929442735.1 of Watsonalla binaria. Taxonomy (NCBI): domain Eukaryota; kingdom Metazoa; phylum Arthropoda; class Insecta; order Lepidoptera; family Drepanidae; genus Watsonalla; species Watsonalla binaria. The sequence continues at coordinate 5,798,490 of OV838930.1, forward strand.
TGACACATTAATATCACGGTCATGGTATGGTACGGTATAGTGGGCAAAGACCTTAACTGTTTGTTTATATAGCAATGACAATTTTGACTAGATTGTTAGTTGTGTTCTGAAATCGTATCTACTTCCCATTTCTTGCTTGCGTTTACAAATGGTCAGAGTATTGAGCAAACAATACAAAATCGATGTGGTTTAGCCTCTTTCCCAAGAACGGGGTATGTCTTATCTATACAATCTGCTGAGCGAATACAGTGAACAATGTCGAGCATGACTAGCCGTTAGTGAACATGAACCAAATATAAGTTTGACGATCCATTATGATTTAATACTAAGTTTCCATGTAATCGTTCTTTTTATAGCCGTTAGTAAGACATTAACGTAAGTCCTGCTCTGCTGAATGTTTTGCATCATACATATGCTCACGCCTGTATTCCCCGAAGGGGTAGGCAGAGGTGTTGTTATCACAACACCCACTTTTCACCGAATTTGATTAAGTGCCAACGTGACAGATGGTGAGTCTATCGCCGTCTCAGGCACTATACATACGTCTTTGAATTACTTCTCAAAAATATGCAGGTTTCCTCACGATGTTTTCCTTCACCGAAAAGCACGTGGTGTGAAATCACTGTACATAAGTTTTTTTAGAAAAACTCATTGGTACAGGCCCCGCTGAGATTCGAACTTGCGTCGCTTACGTAGCAGGCGACTGCTCAAACCTCAAGGCCACCACGGCTTACAATATGTTTTGCACCTATGAACAATATTATAAGTATGAAGCCGTATGCTAAACATTTTTTCCAAATTTGTTTTTTTTTTTAAATCTACCAAGGCGACAAACAAGCGCATAGTTTACCTGATGGTAAGCGGCTACTGCAGCTATGAATGCTTGAAACACCAAGTGTATGCTCTAATGTAACATAATGACACTGTCACTGACAGCAACTCAACTCCTACTCCTCCCTTTGCCCGAGCACTGGCAACATTATTCACTGCAGGTCGCAAGTGCATTTCTCAAAGGCTGCATTATTATGTATATTAAGGTAATTAGATAAGTAATTAGGTAAGTTATAGGTACGTCCGAAAGGAATAATAAACCTTGATGACATTTTATACTTCGAAGAAATGTTAAGCGTGCCAAATAACTTATCAACAAATCCTAACCTTCAATATTGATAACGACCAATTTATAGAATTGGGAGAACAAGGCGCAGGTCCTGTGTTTTTTATTAAAATAAAACCTTAACTATACATACTTAACGTAGTGTATCAGTTCAACAGAGAAACCTTGTGAAATTAACTAACTCATTAAATAATTATGTACATAGCTAGTTCCCGTCTAGTAATAATTTGTGCATCAATTTAACCGATATTCGACGTATGAATCATTTAGTAGAAGTTCACTAATTAAACATTAACTTGGCGGATGCGATTCAAATCTAATTGGTTGGTATGAAAAGTTGTTTACGTAATAATGCGAGTTAACGCAGTGTTGAGCGTAAATTTTGTGTAACGCGTTTCGCAACTCATGAAAAATTACCGCTTTAATTAAATACCAAATGTTACCTAAAAGCTACGATACTACCGAACACAATTGTACAACATCAGAAATATAAATAACGAAGTTATTTTTTATTACGTTCTGTAACATAAACTATAATTTTCGGTCAATCAATAAAATGTAACTGTCGCATTTCTATATACCTATGGTTTTTACTTCAAAACGAACACAGTCTTGTCAACCAATTTGAAATAGGCAAGATGCATCCAAGACATTATAAATGCTATGAACGTGTTATTTAATCGTTATCGTAAAAACTTTCATTTGAATTAAAAAGTATTTTAAAACCTCTATCATAAATATTATAGTACAATTAGTAAATTGGTGTAAAATACGCGTACCGCAATAAGAATGCATACCAGTAAATTATCAAGATAACCGCAGTTTCGGTGTCGATTTCAACGGACGTGCAGTTCCCTTTGCCTCATGAATCACTAACTAGACAAATGACCTTCTTCCCTCGCTCTATGAGCTGACCTCGCATACTTTGTCTACTAGAATAGTAATGCACTTTACCGTTTCCATTGTTAATAACGATACGAAAAAGGGTCATTAACTAAAATCACAGACACCTCAATGAATCAAATTAAATATCAGAAATTAATGAAGTACCAAACCAAACATAGGAGACTAATCTTATTCAACGAAATACGAAGTTTCGGTCGAAAGATTGCTTAGAATTTCTCAGACGAACAATTGCCACGCCCATTTAAAAAAAAGATAATGCACGGAGTATGAATGTTTTTTGTCATCATGAATATACTATAGTTGTTTTTTTATAGAGTATTTATTTGATGATTTACAATAAATCCTTAAATATTTACTACACGACCCAAGTACAATGGAACCATAGAAATGATTTGTTTGTAAACATACAGCGTCCATCAACACTAGACGGCCTAGTTATACCTATTCGTTAAAGCCTGTCATGCAATACTGAGTCTTATCACTCAATTAGAATTAGTACTATGATACACTATTCGATTAACAGATTTACTCAATGGTAGCTGCCCCTCGATTTCTCTGAGATAACCTATAGATCCTGGTTTCGTTAGCCTGGTTCCACTATTGGGATATCGCTTTAAACAAAATAATCACTAAACTCGGTTCATAAGCGACAAAGGTATCCGCAAAAAAACATAAAAAAACTAAAAAAACACGCTTTCATAAAAAAATATATATTAATATATGGTCATATCGAGAAACCTACTACTTTTTTGTAGTCGATTAAAAAGAGGAGTTACTGAAATCAATTTTATTGGCAGACTAGTCTGACTAATGTGGCGAAATTAAACAGGAAAGAGGAATGATCGATACCGCAAAAAAGCTATTAAGACGTTTATTGTTACTTTTTACTATTACATGATCTATTCAAAATGTTAATGAAACACAAATAATGTTTCCGCTCTTACGTGTCAATCCTTTAAAATGAAATTTAGGTATATATCGACATGAAATACAAGTGTCAAGTCAAGTAGAGCACACTCGTAAATTTGACAAATAGATGGAAGTACCTGATGTAAATTAGAACACATGGAAAATTCTAATATGCAATAATCATCTTACGATATTTTTTGTAGTGACATGATAAACAGGAAACAAAAACTAACTATACGTCTAATATGTATCATCAGTATCATGAGTATTTTTTGTTACACGATAATGTTCCATCTTAAAATTTTGACCAACAATTTTCTTTAATTGTTTGATTATATGTAATGTCGGCGTCAGGAAATTGTAGCTCATTGAGCGAGACCCGGGTGGCCAATTACTAAGAACTTGGCGTCTTGCAATACGTACAAAAATGTGATCGTGATTTACGAATGTATTTTCAAAGAAGCGGAACGCTTTGTAATTCTATCTTTGACGCTGGTCAAAGGCAGAATTACAAAGCAGCGTTAGCAAGCAATAAAATACCTATCTATTATCATGAAATACTCGTTAACATCAAGCACAATTCTGAAAAAAATCCAAAAATGAAAATAATGTTTATATAAAAGTTAACTTTCTTGTAAGTCAGGTATTACATAATTGAGATGAGATATCGGTAGTAGGCCGATTAATATTAATCAATTCAAATAATAAACAACCTACCTAATGCCACGAACTATAACGCCATTAATAATGAAACTATTCTAACACAACCCAACGTTATAAAAGCTATAGAAAAACTTGTTGAAAACCTAATCCAAACTTCCCCCGTCAACAAACATTGTCAAACCTTATAAACTTCAACGCTAACAGGAACACGCCACTAAATATGAAATAAGCGACGGAAATGAGTTCCAAACACAAGCCGCACAATACAGGAAAGAACAATTCATAGAGCACGAAAGCAGCAATTTCTTCGCCGCAAATTGAATACTGGCATGGAACGACAATAACATTTGATGGATCTTGAGGTTTTTATGAAAACTAACCCGATAAATATCTTCGCTCTTTTGAAGTAGAAATAGGTAAATATGACTCAAACAGTTTGGTCTAGACTTGCGTTACGATAATGTGCCCGTAATTGTCTCATTGAGAAATGAAAACTGGATCGATTTAGTGACTGAATGTACTTCAATCATACTAACTACCGAGTAGTAATAAATAAGCACAGCAAGACCTGTTTACTTTACCATTTCATAATTTCAATCACAGAACGTGGATAAAAATTCTTGTCACTTTCTGTGGTTTCTATCGTTCTGATGAAATAAGGCACGGCGCATTATTGGAATTTCAATGAAAGCAACTACCTCCTAGTCGGAGAACTTAATCCACACGGCTTAGGAATATAATCATCTCATATGTTATCGTTATTATTAATTATTGAGGCATCGTATAGCACTTGTTTAGAAATATCTACTGAAAACACAATCTTCACTAATAAAGCGATGTTCAGCCTGTCTTTTACAAGACAATTAAATTACCGTACAACCCAAATAACAACATTCAACCATTAGGAGCGGACGCAGAACACAATAGCTTACAAATTCATGAACTCTTAATGAAAAATCGAAGTGCGTTTAAAAGCATTGTTCTGTTGAGCCCTGTTTGGCACTCTGGTATATACAGTGGGTATATGGTAGCGTAACTTGCGACCTTGACTCGACTCCTTATTATAATTGCACGTCCCACGAGCTGTTTCGTAGCGTGTGATGAATTGATTGATGATATTCGTGCCTCAAGTAAGTCATCGCATACTTTTGTTAAGGAGGATGCCAAATACAATATTATACAACGAAAGAGGATTGTGCAAACTTTACTCTTTGCAACACTGTAGACTGTAGAGCTATCACTATTGTTATGAAAGTTATCTTACAAACTGTCCACGAAATAGCGGAAACGTAACGTGAATACCTAATACTACTGAAAAGTTTAATTGTCTACTTTCGCATGAGGAAATATATTTATCCGAACAAATATTCAAAATTGCAAGAATCCTGTAGAAACCCTTATATGTTCCCTTCTCAGGATTCAAAATGAGTTAATTTATTGCTAAGCTCAAAACAGTGTTTACCAATCGGAATAACAATAATGAATGTAGAAATTCTTATTATTACGATCAGAAAGGAGTTTGACTTACCCACGCCAGCAGTTGGCGATCTTCTTAGAACGCTGTTTTCCGAACTGATCGCAGATTATATGAGCTAACTATGGCGTCAAACGAGAAAAAAAATACTTCCAAGCAAACGTCGTAAGGGATTCTGCCTGAGAAGTAATTCAAATATGTAGCGCCTAAGACTGCGATAGACCTAACATTTCCACCTAATTATCTTTCGGTTAGCACTGTAATATTATATGCCTATTGCTAGTGCCTTTGGGGAAAACGTGAAGATATGCATAAAGTATCTTTTCAGGATTGGCTATTTAAACTTGGTGATTAGATGATGATTTTATTCTATTTCCTCTCAAACCAGCAAACGTCTCTAAATCCAAGGCAGATAATGTTCGTTACTTTCGGTAACTAAGCCAATAAAAATTACACTTGTTTTGTTGTAACAATGCCCGCATTGTACGCAACGCGAAATGAAAAAGACAATTCAACGGTTGCAACATCAAATGCCATGGTAATTGACGAGGTGATTTTTTAAAAGACAGTTGGAACCAAATATTGCATGTTAATTTTTCCCGTCATGTATTATTAAGATCAGCGATTCGTGTATAATTTCATGATCTCCTTACGTAAATATTTATACGGAAACATTTTCTGCACCTGAGCAATTGAGAATTGTGTTATTTCTAATAGTCCAGACTAAAACATTGTAACGTAATGACAGCCCATTGAAATTGTATGTTAATACTACGTCTTCATTTGGACGAATATAATAATTAATATATTTAACCTAATATAAGAAATACCTGAGCCGAATGAACTAATACCAGAATAGCAATTACTCCCGTTCCCGAGAGTTTCATTACCAGATTTGTCTCTATATTTGAACTGAACTGAAAATTGCAATCCCAAGTCAAAAGTCATTTCTTTTTAGCCAGAAACGCTGTGTCTAAAAGGTTTGGAAGCTGGTTTCTTAATTTGGTGCTATAGAATAAATGTAATTCCTTCAAAATCCAAGCACTATTTGCTAATTTGGTAATAATTTGCTGTTAAAAAACATCTTTTAAGTAGTGTAATTGGTGATGGCAATATGTGTTGTAAACAAAACCCATTCCACAACTTCCACAGTAACCATGATACCAATAGAGTTGGCTCAACTGTTTGATCAAATGTTGGTATCTCATTGCATGACAATCACTTTGAAATCGGGAACTTCAAACTGTGTATGAATAGCGGTGTTTTTCATTAGCGAAATGGTATCGTGGATGTTTTTTGTTAACTTGCTTTGAAGAAATTTTCAACGGTAAATAAATATTGTAAATCGACCCGTTATAATTTCTTCCGCAATAAAAGTACAATATTGTGTAATAACATATACCATTTGGATATTATGTAGACTCATCACCGGCCGCGCGTTGTACTTTTTTTTACAAATTCAATCAATCTGTGGTTGTCGTACAGATCATCTCATGTAAGAATTGTTGTTTTGGTTTATTTTACTTATTAATCGAGATGTAGAAGTTATAGTAGCGATAAAAAAAATACCGAAATAAAATTCATTTTCCAATAAGAACACTTTTGAAACCTGAAAATGCAAAATATTTTTTTAATTTGAGGCCCTTCTGATAGTCGAATAACCACCAATTCGGAAACTCAAAAAACAGGCAATTGTAATAGAAATCTTTATCCTGCATACAGTTTTGCTTAATAATAAAATACCTAAGCTTAATCTATTAGGTATTTTAAAATATATACTTAGAGATATGATCACATAGCATTACGTAAAGGTCACATGTCTTGTCAGACGAGTTTTAACTTAGTGTCCTTATGACTCGAATAACTTAATGATAAAAGTTGACGCTTTGAACTTATGCTATAAGTAATTTATATTAAATTCCAGAATTTGCGCATATTCCAATTATTCTAAGTTGAACAAATTAGACCGTTTATTTGAGAAATTAATAACTAGTATTATACCAATAATTTTAGTTGCGATTGAATTAAATTGAATGCTTTATGTAGGCGTTTAATTCACACAATTTGCAGCAATATATGGTTTGATGACCTATTACCGTCGATGGAACATTGAATTAGTCATGTTTCGCTTGCTGATAATTACGAGATACTTTGTCTCATAATTTTGAACACTATGCGCTTTCTAAATGTACGCGCGGTCACAAATTAGGAAAACAATATTTATATTTATTGGTAATGTTACTTACACTAATATTATAAGAGGTAAAGTTTGTAACTTTGTAAGGTTGTAGGGAGTGTCTATCTAATTTTCTGAAACGATTTTGTAAATTATTTTATCAATAGAAAGCAAAACCCCGGCACTCAGCAACATCATCTTCACTCAATATATTTGAAATTAATCACTTATCCTTGGAATTCTCATACTATAGCAAACAGAAATTCAGTTTCATTGATCATGCTACTTAGGATATCAGGGGCCTAATCAAAATCTCTGTTCTTATTAAAATGATAGTTCAGTTGTGTCAAAGTGACATATGTATACAAGTCATATACATTTGTCTCATAACATGAGCTCATGGTAGAGATTATTCCCCAGAACAGCAAATTGTTAATACATTATAATTCTCGGGCAATACCATTAGACAAGATAGCATTGCACGTTACAAACCAAGAAATTCAACCTAATATCATTGATATAAAACCTTTTTATATCAATGCCTAATATAGATAAAAAATGCGTTTATTAGTATCACGACTGTATGTGTGTCAATGGTCGGAATGTTTGGGAGCGGTTTCGCTCGCCGCCGCCAACTGCCACGAATAAGTGTTTACTCACGAGTCACGACTTAAACATAACGTAGACCACTATTAGAGCGATCAAAAACCACCTAAATGTTGTGGTAATTACGCTCCAAATCCCTTTGCTGACGGCAGCTAAATTAATGATGGTGTTGATTTTATTATTTTATACGCACCCATTTCGGTTCTTTATTATGGTTATCTGCCTTTACATCTTAAGAATAATTTATAAGTCGGTCGCGAATACAGATTTATATAAATTGCAGTTTTTATTTTAAAGCTTTGAAATCAAATCGTTAAGCTCCGATTAAGTGTCAAATTAATCTTAGAACTTCGTTCAACGGCTTGTAAACAGATTATAACGAAGGAATACGAGGAGAAAACATAACAATAAAATAATTCACTTAAACTTAGCATTCTGGCTGACGCTCTTTATAGTTAACTAGCGCGAAATGAAACCAATGAAGAAAATAATTTTCTGATCATTAATTTAACTGTACGTAGTAGTTAATTAGAAAATAAAGCTGTAGGTTTGTACAACATAAGTATAGAGAATTGTGCGGTCAGTCGTGTCTCGAATACGACAACTGTACATTTCACGGCCTGTGCTGAGGATAATTGTAAGAAAAGCGTGTGCGAGTGTAAGTTTCACACTTCACACGGCCGTCGGAAATGTTGGAATGGCATTCAGTATTGCGAGTTTTCTTCGGTCGCGTTACGAGTTAAGAGCGAGTGTCTTTGAATGCTGTAACTGAAAGATCATTTTATGAGTCTATCTCTGTCTATATGTATAGTTTGAAGCGAAAAAAAGCATTTTCACTACGCAAAATTTCTCATTACTAAGATTATGGAGGCTTGTCCAATATCCACTGCTAGTTCTAGTTCTAATTAAGGGAAACGTTATACCCGAAAGATTTTTATTTATAGTTACGTAGTAACTATTATTTAATCGGACAAGTTGGGCAAAAAGTCCTGCCACAACTGACGTTTTCAATAGCATTTGTATTTTTTGTTGCTCTGTCAAACCTCAGTTTCGAAAGTAAAGGTTAAACTTTCTCAATGAATTGCTTTTTGTAATGTCCAAAATGCTTTTACTATAAAATGCATTTAGGTGAACATCAGTATTTTATTTAACATTTCGTCACATTCCTTGTGAACATTTGACATTTACAAGTAAGTATTTTGGAGTTAAGATTAAAAGTAGGTACTACATTCTGTTTGTTATTTTTTAGCACCCAGAAGTAGACAACATCGCGTATTACATTCAGGTGACACTTAAATCGGTCATTCGGTACATTCGGTTCAAAATTTCTTCTTCACCTACTAAGCGTGGGTTGCGCGATAATAGTTAGATAATACGCTAAAGCTTATTTTTCCAGTAACAACATTAGCTGGCGGTATTTTTTTTAATATCTGTGAAGTTATATATAGCTCTATCATTTGAATGCATGTCGTCATATGACAATTTTAAAATAGTGTATTCAGTTTTTTACCTAGTAAATACTTCAACAATTTATCAAAGCTAAAGTTGATGCAACCCACCCTTACTCTTTCAGCTGTAAATTCAGTATTCAGTAAATTCCTGACTACCAATCTCATGACTCCCATAATTTATGTACATAGATATATTTTAATAATTATAGAGTGTCCACAGTTTCCGCTCACGTGTTACTCGTATAATGCCTCCGCCTACTACATATCAAAGAGTGACCTACATACATCTCAGTATAATAACCCTTTCATAACAACTTTGGCCCAATAATAGCTGTTGAAAGAACATTTTATATCAAGTCGTACAGTTATGTACGTTTATCTTAATTTAAGGCCTTTGAATAGGTTGTCCGTTATGCTTCAGTGTCATTTAAAAGACTTAGATCGTGCTTTGTTCTGGAAAATGGAACGCAAGTTACTTATATTATATTAATACCGACTCTAATGTTTAAGCGTGATGAGAAGATTTCAGTTGCTTTATGGCCTGAAGCGAATGTGATTGCAGGCTTAGGTTTTGCAGTAGCTTGTAAATTTAGAGGTAGGTTCGGGCACACAAGCTCGGTAGCAAGGACTTTTTTCACACTGAAATAATAAATTAACAGTACCTACTTATCAACAGGTCTAATATCCACCGACCGAACCGATTTTTAGCTGTATGGCTTTGTATTTCATTTTTAGTAAGCTTTTGAATCAATAATATCTCTAATGTAGCAAACCTATGAGTCCCTATTGTGCATCTCTTATTGAAGCGAGTCCATTTCCTTCGATTCTCCGGAGGCTACGCCCACGATTGGGAGGACGATTACCTCCATCAAGGTCGTTGATCTGTGATGACTGTGATCTGCAAGGAGCGGATATAACTATTTAGATACGCCAGTACACTTACTGCTATCGACTTCATTTCGCTATATCGTAACGTAAATCGTAATTTTTCAGCAAGTTTCGTTCATTCAAATCTGATCGAACGTCCTCCTGCCCTTATCCCATGTTATTTGTGGTCGGTCCAATATGTTCTTCTCTTCTATTTCCCTCTATCAGCCGTCATATCTGTATCTACCATAGCCATATCATCTTTCACACAATCCATCCATCGTTTCGTAGTTCACCCTTTGCAACCATCCACATTCATAAACAAAACTTGAATGAATAGAACAGAATATAAGATTAATATGTGAGTAAAAGATAAAATATATCAATATATCAAAAACATATGGGAGGTTTTCGATGCTTCACATTTTCGCGTTTCATTTTAGTTGTTTATAATATAACATTACGTAGTCCCATAATGATACATTGTTCAGTTAACGCTTATTAACTTTTTGTTCTTCATAGCTTGAGGGCATAGTTCGTTTTGCGAAAGAGTTTGTTCAAAGCAATCAAGTTTAAAAAGTTCATGGGACCAACTTTTTATACTACACAACTGATTATAGCCCCAAGCTTGTAATGTGACTTGTTAGGTGCTATCGGTAATCTTCCATGGTCAACCTCTTGTGAACCTGCTCTAAAGTGGCACAAAAATTCGTTAATCAAGTAGGTGCCAGACGAAAGGTGGTGTCTTGCGTAATTTAAAATGACCATTCGGTTTCCTACAGTCACAAATATAAAGAGTAAACACAAGGAAATTAATTTGGTGTCATTTGGATACAATTGTTACGTAACGATTGCATAATTGTTGCATCTTTTTGTTGTTGCTGTAAACAGAGTGTATAAGCCCATCAGTGCATTGCCAAACAAATATTAGAATGACTTTCTAATGGGCCATGAGCTATCAATATTTCTTTACAACGTTGGTGAAAGCAAATTACGTCACGGTTCGCGTCGCTTACTTGACACCTGTGTCATTTGATATTATGGACGATGGTTTGCACACTAGCTTAAGTACCGTCGTGTTTCCACATCATGAGGTATTGTTAAGTCATTTTTAGGTTCTGTACCTAACGCTGGGGGGGTCACGGCGAAGCATGTGAAGACATATCACGTGCACCCCCCTACTTAGCGACTTGGAGGAACACCGTGGAGTTTAGTCGGTGTGAGTCCGACATAACCCTTCCGCTGCCCCCGCGGCGGTTGGTGTATCCATAACGGATTCTCCACGTAAACAAAAAAGGTCAAAATAAAATAGGATCACTTCGTTGTCATTCTGTCTGTCTGTCAGGTAATGCCTTACATTGCCGCCATTTCTCCGTCCCCTCCATGGCGCGGGCGATCTTACTCATCGCAGGAACACAACACAATTTTACTGCAATATTCTTTATGGTGAAGGAAGGTTGAGGTACACAATACCGAGATTTAAGAAAAATTCTCGACTTAATCAATTTAGGAGACTGTCCACGTGAGAAACTCAAACTGTTATTGATTGTTTTATGATCATTTTATATGACAAACAAAATCTCACTCAAAATCTGCGGGTGTGCCTTCCATATATTGTCTATAATTATAATAACGTTACCACACCTGTGGATGTGGAACGTAAAGTATGTTTGCTTTGAAATAATTTCTATCGTGTTTGAAATACTTATCGGATTACATAATAGAGTTTGTTGTCAATGAATGCATTCATAATAATAATGTAATACTTAAACACGATACGTTTAGTTTCTTCAGGAATTTCATTTTCATTTTATCAACTCAATATAATTCCAGTGGGTCACATAGAAATGTGCTTTTTGTGTGAACGATGATATGACTGGAAAGGAGTGAGAGTACAGATATCGTCTGATGAACAAAAATGGAAAAGAAAAACAAGTTGCGCCGATTGCAAATAACAAGGGATGGAGGGAAGATGATGATTGTGGATACAAATAGTTTTTAATGAAATAAATTATATTCTCTATATATACAGGCGCTAAGAGTTACCAAAGCGACCAAGATTTGTAACCTTAACATAATTTCATTAGGTTGTAAAACACTACCATGTCTGTCGGGTCATTTAGAATTGAGTAGCGTAGTATATGCAATAGGCATATTGTGTCGAATGTCCAATAGAAAGATTGTCCTACGCTTTCACGACTTTCACTACACGACTGTTTACTATAGAAATACCGAGTGACGCGTTAGCTGTAGGTAGTACGTGCTCCAGCTATCAGCCAGTAAAAGAATAGTACACCATAATGCACGTATGGCATAATCGCACCGTTACTAGCCTCGTAACAATACGGGCATCAATTAAATGTACCGTGATGATAGACTGGTTACTTAATTGGGTCTGCGAAATTAAAAACACATTTCCATGTGATCGTTGCAGCGTTGATTACAAATAGATGGGACTTTGTCGCTCTCAGCTGGGATCCGATTGGTTTCATTATGACAGTCAAATTTGCTTTCGAGGTCCAACCATTGGTGATTGTTCGGCGACTCGTTTTTTTTCACGAACGTAAGAAATATTTTTTTCAAAAGGTCGATCTAAAAATATGGGCCACTGGGCTGCAGTTACAACCTTTTTATTATTACGAGTAACGGTTTTTTAAGAATTATGTTTAGGTCGTAACGGGATCTTTAGTTTTGATATCGGAACTACACTGGAAAATATTCCACCATCACCACTCCTGTGCTCTATGAAGGGAAGAGAAGAAGGGTGTCGCATGGTTTTCATTGTCAAGTAAAATAAAGTAAGTTTATTCAAATCTTCATATGGTAGGCAATCACAGATTAGGCAATTACACCCAAGTGTTCATGGGCTATAGTAGAATTAAATCCGCTATCATCACGTGGATAGCATTCGTGAAATGATCTTTTTGTTGTAAGTTTGTATGAAATTACTTCAATAAAAATAAGAATTCTGTAGTGTCTGTACCATCTTTGCATAATAAGTATCTAATTGTTATAAGTTTAAGTATCAGTTATATTTTTTCTTTACCTCACACGAAATTAAATTCTACCAGGCGGTAAACTTATACGCCTTGATTTAATTAAAAATTTCACAAATTAACTAATTATAGCTCAAACTACCTACCTAATAAGTGTTTAATTTTTTCAACCGTCACGTTTATATTACTTTTACTTAGAATTTATGAATGGTTGATTATAAAAATTTTCGGAAATTGAAAGTTTTTTTTTAACTCTTCACGGCCAATGACCACAGTGTGTTTGCTCACACGTTGAGTGATTAAACAATCCTCCACTCATCTGCCAGATGGTCAATAGTTTGTTCATTAAAATGACGCTACTTAATTCTACATATATTTTACTCGTATACTCGTGATTACGTTTACTAATGAATACGTTTATAAATATCATTATAGGTATAAATTCGAAAGTATTTTTTCTTCTTTTATTTAATATCTTGAACTAACACTTGAACACGGCAAACTAAAAGAAAGGCTTATATGGGTAAGTACCTGCCGGAAAAACTACGATTCAGTTCTGAAACAAACGTTATATTAATTATAATAAAATACTTAGCAACTTTGCATAAATCATTTGAAACAGTTTCCAATTAAACTTAATGCAACACAATGTATACCTATTACTTTTTATACTTGTTTTTGTACCGACATAAAATTACAGGACTGGTCACGCGTTTTTGTAACCACATACATACATATGCTCACGCCTGTATTCCCCGACGGGGTAGGCAGATGTATTGTAATCACAACACCCACTTTTCACCGAAGATGATTAAGTGCCAACGTGACAGATGGCAGTCCATCGCCATCTCAGACTAGTTACATACGTCATTGAATTACTTCTCAGAAATATGCAGGTTTTCTCACGATGTTTTCCTTCACACTAAAGCACGTGGTGTGAAATCACTGTACATAAGTTTTTTTTTAGAAAAACTCATTGGTCACTCAACCCCGCTGGGATTCGAACTTGCGTCGCTTGCGTAGCAGGCGACTGCTCAAACCTCAAGGCCACCACGGCTCTTTTTGTAACTAAATATCAGAATGAGCAGATTTGAAAAGCAGCATTTTAACGTGAGCCTACGAACATGACGCTCAAGTCTCCTTTTTAAAGCGTTGACTGAATAGAAACAAGCAAACGTTACGTACCAGTCTGTTAAAAGTGCATTGTAGTACCTATTTACTTACTCTGTTAGGTAACGGTCAGTTTGCAATAAATTTTGTACTTCAGTGAATGCTTAGAAGCATTCAGTTGCATTGCACTGACAATTTTATAACGTAATTATTGGTTAAATGTTTCGATTCGTTGAAGATAACTTAAAACTAAATTGTATTATCTTATCTTCTTCTATTTGTATAAGAAATCTAATTTAAGGCACCAATCTATGCAGATATATATAAAATTAAAGTGTCAGTTTGTAATTCCAAATTAACAGCTTTTCACTAAATTCGATAAGTACAAATCTAAAAGAAGAAGGCTTGCTGTAGCTCATGTACCAAAATGCAATACTCAATTTGCGGGAAAGAACTACAGCACACGCTCTGCACAATTATACAATATAGTGAATAAAAAACTTGACATATACCCAAAAAAGTGCTATGAATGTAAAAAATGTATAGTTCAATGGATTACGTCACTTAGTTACGACCAAACTGAAACTCTTTTGCAGCAGGGTCATTAAATGACATACATAATGCACAGGCACACACAAACACACACACACACACACACACACTTACACACACACAGGTACACAATTTAACATAAAAACATTTTTGTTCTTAAATAAATCTTTAATTTTAATATTTTTTTTGTATTCTTAACTTTTGTAGTACTTAAGCTAAGGAAGAGCAGGGCCTCCTAGCACAGGCATTATTATGCTTAAATGGAGACTCTTCTAATATATAGTTTATAAGAAAAAAATTTGTTACTGAATAAATATATTATTATTATTATTATTATAAATGTATAAGAATGAAAGTATATAGTGTACTGACTAGCATTAAGAAACGACTATTGACTATTTTTCTTTGATTGTCTGTCATATCGGGCTAATCTCTAAAACAGCTGGACTGATTTAAACGGGACTTTACTGGAAGATAGCAGATTTTTCAAGGAGTTATATAGGTTACTTTTATTTAGAAAACATATTACAGTTCGAAACTAGATCTAAGTGGGGCACAGGTATATAATACAAAATAATGTATATCTAGGACATCACAGTGCAAGAGCAGACACGATTTTACACTTAACTGTACTGATATATTGGAGGAGGAGCTCGTAGCACAGTTGCTATTACGCATATATTTCGACCAGCGAAGTTAAGCAACCGTAACCCTAGCCAGTAATTGGATGGGTGACCGTCCGAGTTCCCTCCGTGCCTCGGAGAGCACGTTAAGCCGTCGGCCTCGGTTACGAATTTAGCATCTTTGGCGATTGCCAAACGAAATTTAAGGATTTGTTTCAGGTCAGTCGGAGGCCTAAAATAGTCTGACAACGGGTTTAACCCAGATCACAGATTTTCCTCGTTAAAGTGGTTGCGAAGGTCAGATGGCAGTCGCTTCGTATAAAAATCAGGTGATCAGTGGCTGATCACCTGATTTTTATATGAATTATCAGGTTGAATCAAGTGCCGACCCCAACAATGGCCCACTAATAAGGCCAGGGAGAAGATGATGATATACTGATATATTAAGACCAAATGCGATGTACATATACAGATCTAGACGAAGACGATATCTAGTCATTCTGCGATATAGTCATTAATCGGGACTAGTCACACTGCGACCTTAGCTACCTGAAATCAACTCATGTTGGTACTTACAAACATAATATTTTATTCAAGATCGCAGCTAATTAATAGCCCAACATTTTTACTTAATTTTAAAGACTAAGAAATTGTAAGGTTTATATTGTAAAATACATTGTGACAGAAAAACTGTAATTTTTTTCAGCGTACATTAATAAGCGCCCGAAAATTCGAATGCAGAATAACAATGCAAGGAATACAATAGCGTTGTGAAATATAATTATGCATGTAATATGGGTGTCCATAGCGCGTGGGTGATAAAAGCATGCTCTTTAAATATCAATAACAACTGTCAAGGGTGCGTGCTTCATCGTGATATGAGAATTGGTTAAAGATAAAAGATATTCTCATCGAATTTATTTATAGACCAATACATTCTGACCTTAATTGATTAATTAATTACAATTACTGTGGTATCGTTATAACTGTTTTCTTAAGATTCGTTCCATAGTTATAATATGCTAAGTAAATAAATCAATTTATAACACTGTAGTCACATTTTCTAAAAATATCTTATAAAATTATCCCTTAAATATGTGCATAAATACTAAAAGATTTGAAGATAGTTGAGTCAAAATCCTAAAGCCGTGACGCACACTAATGTTTATTATTATATATTTTTTTTATTATTTACGTTTTTTAATTATTATTATTATATTATATAGTTATGTCAAAATTACAGTTGTTGTCAATATAATATTTTTCTTGTCAGCTGCTTTTTCACTGCTCTCGCACAATGTTATTTTAGTTACTCGCTATCGTCTATAGTATGAGTGTGTGAGATTATCATTAGAATAATCGCCAGGATACTCTGCTGATCAAACTAATGGAACTAATATGTGCAAGTCTTACAAAAATAGCCTGTTGGTGTCTTGTTTCAATGATAATAATCAGGATAATATGATTATAAAAATACTGAGTTGTCAAAGCTAAAGCTAAAGTAAAATTTTACCAAATGACGCTGTCAATTGGAAATTTTGCTGTCAATGTAGTTTTGTAACTTTTGCAACCATTTAGACCAGAAAAATACAATTTGAAAATAGTAAAAAAAATGTTTATACATAGACAATTTGAAAATAGTGATTTTTTTTTTATATATAGACAATTTGAAAACAGGGAAATTTTTTTTGATTGTCCAGGGGGCCAACTATAATGGTTTAAGCATATTAAGAACTTCTTAACTTCAATATTTAATTTTACGGTACCAAAATGAAACATCAGATTTCAGATGTCCTTAATACGCTCTGCTTATACCGATGATGGTAGGCCCACAGTACATTAACATTTTTTATAGCTAAAGTCAGTTGACGCAACCCAGGGTGGGTTTTTATGTCGTTATCATTATTTCAACAGACTTACGCGTGTTTACGTGCTCCTAGTTGCGTTTCACCACCTTCAAACTATGTTCTAAATACGCTTCTGATCACCAATTTAGACCACATTGGCTATAAGTGCATATGGACACGAGCCTTTAGGATTGGGCAACAGCGGTGCGACGGTAACGAAACGTCTCGCAACGCTTGACTTGTGCCTATGTACCCGTGTGTGTAATGAGTGCTTTCAATACTACATACATATGCTCACGCCTGTATTCCCCGAAGAGGGGAAGACATGTTGCAATCACAACACACACTTATCACCGAAGATGATTAAGTGCCAACGTGACAGATGGTAAGTCTAACAACGTCTCAGGCACTATACGTACGTTTTTGAATTTCTTCTCAGACATATGCAGATTCCCTCACTATGTTTTTCTTAACCGTAAAGCACGTTGTGTGAAATCATTGCACATTAATTTTTAGAAAAACTATTCGATACAGGCCCCGCTGGGATTCAAACTTGCGTATCAGGCGACTGCTCAAACCGCTCGGCCACCACGGCTTTTTCAAATACCACTACTATAGCTCCAAATGATAGCATGCTATGGTCGTATAATTCATACGGCTCGCGTAACTTGGATGTTATATCCGTGCGAGTGAATCATTACGAGTAACGATATGGTTAAAGATAGCATCGGTAGCTGACACTGGCCACAATTTGCACATTGCACACATGATAACTTTTTCTGTGATATATTCTTGGTTCAAGCTTTATTTTGCCATGGGCTCTCGATACAATTTGATGTGCCACGAAAAACTAAGTATTATGAGGAAACTGCAAATTGTTCAATTGTTTTTATCTTGTGATCAAAGACCTATTTTGTAACATATTCCATGTGTAGCATGTTTCAATTTTTATTTCTATTTATGCTATTATTTCAAGTGAATATAAATTAAATCTACTTGTATCTTCATATATTTGTATATGGTTTTCAGCCACATACTATAATGCTGTTGGTGCAATTTGAGAACAATAAATAATAACTAAGTACCTATTCGTTTTTAATGATTTGTAATTGCACGTGTATGTATTCAGTATAGTAGGTCAATGAATAAATACTTGGTGCCTACCTCGAACTCCAAGCGCTAATTCCAATTCCTCCTCATCATGTCAATACAAACGACACTTAAACTATTCTCAGAAAGACCGCATACGTAACCACTTGCAAAAAGGAATAAGTAACATTTGGTCCCGGTCGCGCGGCGGATACGTTACATCCCTATATATAGTTGGGTATAAAGTCTCTGTCGTTAGGCAGTTACAACTTTTATTGACGTTAAATTTTATTTATAATAAAGCTTACGGAAGCTGCATTTAATAAATCAACTAGAAATGGTGATTGAAAATAATGATAAATATTTTATTGCACCACAATATTTTTATAGCTGTCTGTTGCAGTCTGGCAGTGAGCTCGTCTGAGCTGGTGGCGTCTGCATCTGGCTTAAGTAATTAAAATATTGCTTAAGTTCGTCATTACGATTTTAGTTTGGAATAGTTTTAGACGTAAAGGTTGTAAGTAAAAATAAATACACTGCCATGTTGTGTAACCGTAATCGTAATTTTAAAAGCATAGTATGAATGTAATCTCTAGTGCTGTTATACTTGCTTGAGACTTCAAGATGAGACCTCAAAATCCCACAAATTTCAAAAAGCAATCTTTCTTACAGATTATGTATGATATTCTAAATCCTACACATACATTCTGTATCTTATAGTTAAAATGTCCTAGCACAAATCGGCCATAGCGACCAATCTGTTATATCCTAAACTAAAAATACCAGCTTGATGAAAATACTTGTACTAACTTCTACGTATTAGTCAAAACGCGCTTACGCTTTTTTAAAATCTGTTGTTGTTGGCAACACAATATTTAAGTCCTGTGTTATAGGGGTCGAGTCTATTGCCATTAACCGGGTAATAATCCTGACTTCAGCTTTCTAACTATTGAGAATTTTCTAATACTTTACACTAATAATTTCCTGAACGAGCCGTGGTGGCCTTGAGGTTTGAGCAAGTTCGAATCCCAGCGGGGCCTGTACCAATGAGATTTTCTAAAAACTTATGTACAGTGATTTCACACCACGTGCTTTACGGTGAAGGAAAACATCGTGAGGAAACCTGCATATTTCTGAGAAGTAATTCAATGACGTATGTAAAGTGTCTGAGACGGCGATGGACTCACCATCTGTCACGTTGGCACTTAATCATCTTCAGTGAAAAGTGGGTCAATCACAACGATTACAACACCTCTGCCTACCCCTTCGGGGAATACAGGCGTGAGCATATGTATGTAATTTCCAAAAATCGTTATAGTACCTACGTATTACCTAAAAGTTGATTTACAGAACGAGCCGGATCACGTTCGACAAAATGTATCTGCGTCTCGTTATCGTTCGAAGAATACAATCGTATCTGAGTCCCACGTTTTTGTCCGTCTGTAACTATATCATTATTATCTCATGGAGATAACGATCGATGTTTTTACTCGTTTCTTGCTATCTGCACGCGACATTAAATTATTATATTCAAATCAAAAATGATAAAATACTACTGTATTGGGGACTCGAACCCCTACAATAAATAAAGAGTTCACACAGTTTTTTCAACAGTTTTAGTTTAATACACACGAAAGCACAGCACAAAACATAACAAGACTGATTTCTAGAAACAAACAAACGAGCAACTAAAATACAATTGAGTTGGCGTCTACAGGTTTTATAAATAAATCCGTAGATGTCGGTAGGCGACTTAACTGAACTGAACTAAGACAACTTAACTGAACTAAGACAATTAACGTAACATAAAAAAGTCTTCGTTGTGGTGACTGTATGTCAGCTACCGACGCTATCTTTAACCATATCGTTACTTTTAGTGATTCACTCGCACGGATATAACATCCAAGTTACGCGAGCCGTATGAATTATACGACCATAGCATGCCATCATTTGGAGCTATAGTAGTGATATTTGAAAAAGTCGTGGTGGCCGTGCGGTTTGAGCAGTCGCCTGCTACGTAAGTTCGAATCCCAGCGGGGCCTATGTCAATTAATCTAAAAACTTATCTGCATTTCATACTACGTGCTTTAAGGTGAATTAAACGGTGAATCAAATGAGGAAACTTGCATGTGTCTCAGAAGTAATTCAAAGCCGTACGTATAGATCCTTTGAAAGCGACTCACTCTCTGTCACGTTCATCACGTCACGACCCCTTCGGTGACTCTGCTGGGAAGCCGTCAGCTTACATACTATATAGGTTGTTTGTTATTTTATCACTCGTCGTTCATGCAAAATTTTATAGAACTAACCAGTAAAGTAGAAAAGGACTTTCTGTCAGTAATGACTACCATTAAATAGAGAAACCACAGCAAACTGATCCGGTGTCAACTCGTTTCACTATAAACGATAGTGTTTCTTTCACTCGCTGCAATTCCAATAGCTATTATTTGTTAGTTTATAAATGTACTCCATTAACGTAATGGCTGCAACAACTTAGGTATTGAAGGCAGTAAATTGATCGAAAATAAAAAAACGCTTGGAAATTGGGACGATTGAAAGGTTTATTGGTGGATTGATGTGATCTGGCAATGAGGTCAACCATCACAGAGGTCAATTGATAAGTCAAGATGAGGGTTTTCACGCTGGATTAAGCCACGTAAGCAATAACGGTAAAGCTATACTTGTTTCAAGATAAAAAATAACGTATTAAGGACTAGTTTTACACGTTGATAATATGTGCCAGTGAAAATCCCGTTAAAATCGTTCCAGCCGTTTCAGAGCTTACCAGGAATAAACAGTAAGACAAACCTATATTTCTTTTTCAATTGTTTTTTATGTAAGTTCCGTACTGTAGGTACTTATATAATTTCAAAGTCATATGCATTTAATGAATTTGGAACAGACAACAGACTCTCCAATTTTATTTATCTGCATAGGTTTGGACCCAGCACTGTCTAGTGTGAGTCATCTTTAAGACTGAACTTTAAATAGGAATGATTATGTCAATTATAAGTACAGTGCATACAATAACAAGTAGGCAAATACCAATATGCCTTAGATACTATTGTAGTATGTATGGAACCGAGGTATAAAAGACGGTTTATCTGACAAAGGCCAGACAGGCGCGCCTCAAATTGGTGCTTGGATCTCGGCTTGAGCTCTATTCACATTCAATAATTGTATCATCCTATCCACTCCTGCATATTCGTAGTGCTTCTCTAACCAGTGGGATATCTATTAAATACTACCGCCTAGATAAAGTAATGGTCGAATTCTAGTACCTCATGGGGTTGTTAGTGTTCAAAAGGCATCACTTCGCCTTGCGTTTTAGCGTGGCTCAAAATTTATATATTCGCCATCTTTGACATTCAACCACAACCCGTCTTCGGAAAAGTCTCAACGACGACGTTTGATGACGATAAAAAGTTGAGGCATTGAATTAAAAGTCATCTCTTTCTGTGATGCGGATTAAATAAGGGATGGACATAGTTTTAGTCTAGTCCTCGTTTAAACCATGTTTTGTAATAAGGAGGTTAGATCATTGCGAAGAAGCGAAGAAAGAAATAGGAATTGATTAGTAATACCAATAAAGCACTGAAAAGGAACATGAATAAAACCTTAGACAAATGGTAAACAAACAGTATTCTAATGCAATTCCGATGAATGTGAACACAGTATTGTTGGCACTCAGATATTGATTGTTCCATTATGTGTCAATGCAAACAATGCGGGGGAAGTTCCTTTATGAGTATGGAATGTCTTTTGATTGACGAAAAACCACAAAGTCTAAACATACAATGGGTTGTTTTAATCAAGTAGGTAGATAAAGATACACTGAGGATTATTAAATCCTCTATTGAAGAAAGGCGACAAGGTATCCTCCCTTGTTTGAAGTCTGGTCCAGTTCTAAAATTGGCATCCGTTAGAAATCGAGGGGAACCTTCAAAGATCGTGGTGGTGACTAGTGCGTTCGTTATTGATAGCATATTTTTTATAAGCTAATGTTCTCCGCAGTAGATTTATTTGTCGAGGAGCTAAGTACTGCAATAAATAAAATTAACATAGGGACGCAATTGAGAATGTGACTCAGCTAATTTGAACTAATATTGCATGGAATATTGGAAATGCTGCCGTTTCCTTTACTACCTAGAATCTCGGATTGTAAAAGAGGGGCTACCATCATCGGCTTAACCAGAACGTATTAAGAACTTCTGAACTTCAACGTTTCATTTTTGTATCGTAAAATTAAACTTCAAAGCTAAGAAGTTAGGAAGACATCACTGCTATAACGATAATATTTGGCCCCAGTACGTACAATATTTATGTGCAATAAATATTGTACGTACTGGGGCCACGTCGACCTCAAGAAAGAGAATCGGATAGTTTCGGCTTGTAGAACGCTATCTCTGTTGGTCACACATACGAGTATGATGACGCGACTGACATTTATTCGCGAAAACGAGATAACGATCTAGGAATTAGTCGATTGTCTCTTTCGTGGTGTCGATGTGCAATTGTACTGAACCAGCTGATGAAGCAGCCTTACATTATTGCTAATGTAATGTTACGTGATAATGCGTGAGAAAGGCAATGAACAAACTAAGATTCATTGGCGTTAACAAGAGGACCCCTATTGTTGTCGTGTTGTATGAACTGTATCCGTGACATTCTCGCGAATGTAAACAAGCTTGTTGATCAATGACTTTAAATTTTCTGGGCTTTGGATTCAGAACATTGTCTGAATTATATATTCAGATTAATAAAATTTAAGTGACTGTTTGTAAATACAATTATACTTACATAAAACAACGAATTGATAAATAATAATCCCTGTCCGTTTGTTCCGGATTATTTCTCAAGCGGCTGCATCGATTTTAACGGGACTTTCACTGGCATTTAGTTGATGTTATTAGGAGTGACATAAGATGTTTATTTAAAAAACAGGGTTTAGGGTTTCGAGAAATATTAACATGAAATTTAATTAACGCGGGTGAGACTGAGAGCACACACATATAGTCACTAATAGTATTGAATGAAACAACATTAAGTTTTTCTGCCTCTCCGATTGCTGAAATATCCACCAAAATAAAGCGACAGGAGTAACGACTCTGTCGCAATCCACAATTATTTATTATTAGATTTATTAGTGAGTAGCGAGTGCTACGAGCCTACGAAGTACCACGCAACTAAGTAGAATTTTCTGTAATGTATTCCGAATCCGAGGCACGTATAACAGTCGATTAAGATTCCCTTCTTTATCTTATTTTTAAGGCCTTCCTGCCACAAATCGACCGCCAAAACTTGCTCTTCGTAATTGAATCCAGCAGCTGTGTTCAAGAGATTGATAAAATGTTTATGAAGCAAAAAGGCCCGAAAATTATTCTTATTTTTAACTTTTTCAAAGTTATATATAGAATCGCCATTTCCATACAAATTTATTATGTCTGTTTAAACGCATTGTTCTTATAAAATACGTTCGATAAGATAAGGTTTTTAATAACATGTAGGACTTGACCTCTAATGGTTGCACAGCGTCAGCGCAGGGTTTGATTTATTTTTATATTTTGGACAATTCACACAATATCTTTATAAATTATAGTGTATGTGTTATTCTGATGTGTAGGCTATATTATTGTTAAGTTTTATCAAAATCCATTAATTAGTTTTTGCGTGAAAGAGTTACAATACAAACATACATCCGTACATACATTCTTACAAACTATCAGGTTTCTATTATTATATAGTAGGATAGGATAGAAAAATGTCATCGATTTTAATAATCCTCAAAAATCGTAACCCGAAGTGAAACGAGGGTGGGTCGCTAGTATCAAAATTGAACGGTATTTTCTATTTGTTTCAGTACCCGAATGATGTTTGCCTAAGTCATGGACCCTTTGACGTGGTTGTCTCTCGGTCTGCAGCTAGCGGCGCTGTGCTCCATCGTGGGGGCGCTGCTGCTGTACTTGCTGCGGAAGGTCAGGGTAGCCGAGGTGCTGCCCGTCGACAGCGCGAAGACTGTCCTTGTCACATCCGTGGATACCGCGCTTGGATTACAGGTTAACACCGATTCTAAGTAACTCATACAAAGGACGTGATCGAAATGTAGTATGGATGCTGGTTAAGATACTTACCTACTTACAACTAAGACGGTAAGCATCTTAACTTAAGTAAGTCGAGTAACGACTCTTTGACGAGGCAGAAACCATTATAGCAAAATATCTCAGCGTAAGTACGTTGAGTGAGCGCGGAAGTACGAAATACTTATTCGTATATTTCTTCCTTTCTTTCTCCAAAACGAAAATGTGTGTAAAGTGTGTGTAGACAATGTAATCTATACATATTGACGTCGCCATGGAGGTATTTAATTGTGTATATAAAAGCTGAAAAATATTCAAAAGTGACCAAATTCTCAGGTCTACACACAACAATTGAATCCTTGTTACTAGATCGCCACCTACCTTAGCAGCCTGGGATGGCGAGTGATCGCAGGGTGTCGCTCAGGCGGCCTCGGAGCCCGACTGGCCAACTCCTGGCTCCAAGCCCATGTCGCTTCCACGCCCGAAGACCAGCCTCCGCCTAGGCTGGTGACCCTCGAGCTCGACGTGGCGAGGGAAGACTTACTTGAGGAAGCAGCCAGAGCCACCGCACAGCATTTACCTGCAGGGGAACATGGTAAATAATCAGATTTACCCATATGAGATATTATATCTTACTTAGGTACCTCTGCGGTCGGGGGCTGATTAAATTGGATAAACATGTTTAATTAAGTACCATTTTATAATCTGTATGATGTCTCTATGTA
Source organism: Watsonalla binaria (assembly GCA_929442735.1). Classification (NCBI taxonomy): domain Eukaryota; kingdom Metazoa; phylum Arthropoda; class Insecta; order Lepidoptera; family Drepanidae; genus Watsonalla; species Watsonalla binaria. The sequence continues at coordinate 5,823,678 of OV838930.1, forward strand.
CAGCCTAAAGCCAAAAGGAGGAAGGACTCAATGTAAAACAGACGCTAGGCATGGTATTTTTTTCATAACTTTGGTACCTACCTATACGTAGGTTACATATAAATATTATTGTTTTGCAAAATAAAATATATTGCGCCGTCTCCAAATAACATGGGACAAAGGCAGGATGATGTTGATTATGTTAGATTTCATTCTAGATTTTTAGAGAGAGCATATTATGTACCTTTCTTTATACATAAGATAGAACGATACTACGTTCAGAAATGCACACTTACTTACTGTATGCCCAACACACTCACCGCATGTTCAATAGTATAAATCTGGGTAATAAATTCGTCACGCACAAAACATTATGTTTCTCATTTTGTAAAGCAATATTACAAAACAAAGATAAGCCTCAAAAAACGAACTATAATGGTGCCTCGTTTGCATTTGTGTCAAATTATATTTAAAACTACCATCCTTATCCATTGCATCTATTCCAAAAGATTTTCACTAAATACATAATATTTGATGGTTAAACGAACTTACCTGTGATGTTTAACCATAATTATACGAGGCGTTGCATCCGAAGAGATTCAGTAGACTGTATTTACTATGTAGGTTACTATATTGGTTTTTCTGCCTGTCTGTCTGTCCATCTGTCTGTTTGTCTGTTTGTTCCGGCTAATCTCCGAAACCGGACCGATTTCCATTGTACGTTCACTTGCGGATAACTAATGTGAGTTACTAGGAGTAACTTAGGCTGCTATTAATATTACAATAAACGAAATTAAAAAAAATATGTTAGAAATATCACAAACTCTTATTGTACTTTGTCTGAAAATCAATAAATAATTAACAGCTAATTAAAAAAGTAGAAGTGCACTGCCCGGGAATCGAACCCGGGTCGCAAGAATGGGAATCTTGCATGATACCACTACACCAGCAGTGCTTGTAAATAAGAGGCGAATATTCGGTACATATTTATAAAAGTAGCAGTATGATATCATCAAAACAAATTAATATGAATGGTTGTATTCATTATTGTAAATTATTATTATAATAATTACATGTACAAATTTGAAAATTACAAATCATTTTATAGTCTCTCTTCTGCCATCTATCGGCGCTCGTATCAGTTGAATCATAAAGTAAGTTACTGTACTTGTCAGATTTGAACACGTTGGCAAAATAGCTTTAGAGAAACATAGATGGCGCTTTGTTATAAACAAAACGTCTCAAGTGTAAACATAGATGGCGCTTATATTTAACTAGCGACCCACCCTCAATCCGCTTCGGGTTACGACGATTATTATAATAAATAGAAATAATATTTACTGCCATGAAATATGGTATAAGATTATTAGAAAACGGTAAAAAAAAACATATAATATTTTAAGAAAGTAGAGATACTACTTTCTTAAAATATAATATTTTTGTTATAAGGCATTCATCTCCTAAGTACTTAGTGGTTAGTAAAAAAAATATCAAGATCAGTAGCGTAGATAAGTAATTACGGATAAAGATGCGTTCAAAGAGACATAACAATACTGTTTGAAATGGAGACTTCAATTTTTTTTTTAATTTGCATACAATATACAAACATATGATCACGCCTGTATTCCCCGAAGATGTAAGCAGAGGTGTTGTAATAACAACACTCACTTTTCACCGAAGGTTATTATGTGCCAATGTGACAGATGGTAAGACCCATCGCCGTCTCAGGCACTATACATACGTCATTGAATTATTTCTCAGATATATGCAGGTTTCCTATCGATGCTTCCTTTCATAGTAAAGCACGTAGTGCGTGTGTGATCGCTGTGCATAAGTTTTGTCATTGGTACAGGCGACTGCTGAAACCTCACGGCCACCCCAGTTTTAATTTACATTTGAAAGTATGCGAGCTAAAACAGTGAAGGAAGCTTACGAAGACGCCGGAGGACTTGTTGTTTTTTTTACCATCAGAGCTATCATTTACGCAGTATCATTATTTGATTTGCAGGCATCTGGGCAGTGATCAACACGGCAGGCAGCAGCGGCCGGGGAGGCGCCGCGTGCTGGGAGGGCGCGCTGCGAGGGAACGTGCTCGGCGCGCTGAGGGTCGCACGTACCTTCGCTCCTCTCCTCGCTGCTGCCGCCGCTGACCATCCTCACGCTGGCAGACTCTTCTACATTGGTATATTTATTACTAAAATCTATTATTTATAGAAGTTAAGTCTGTATATTATAATTTATCACACGTAACTTATCACGGGAATTATTTACAAATCTTTGCCCCTAAAGAATCCGATTCATACAGAAGTTAGTAGGTGGGTTGGGTAATATTGTCCTTGATGCGTGTCCCTTTAGGAAAATTCATAGACGTCCCTTACAGAAAGGAAGGTGTCGTCACGGATTATGAACGCTAACCTTGAATGGGAAGTAATTATGCGAGTAAGAAGTGAGCGCTCGTGCGTGATGGCACCTGTACTAAGTAAGTACTGTTCCAGGATTAACATCAGACACTGCATGCGAGAGTCTGTCTCGCGTGGAGACCGGCGAGGGCGAGGGCGCGGCGGGCGCGGCGGCGGCGCGCTGGGGCACGTGGGGCGCGGCCCGAGCGCTGCGAGCCTCGCTGCGCGCGCGCCGCCTCCACGTAGTGATGCTGCACGCACCTGATCTCTCCGCCGCGCAGATATTCTCCGCGCCTGTACAGTTGCAACCTCCCAGCCAGCCCGCCAGGTAGAACTTTACTACTAACCGCTTCTGCAGATGACTACATGCGAGATCATCTCTTGATTTTTATTGGAAAATTACCAAAGTACCCGAGCGATGAGTGGTTCTACCTACCTAGAATATTTTTTTCGTTCTATTAACAGATGCTTAACTAGTCCTGCTTACTTCGAAGGCAGATCCATCCATTACTCGGCCATAAGTCTACTACTTAGTTATCTACTACAAAGTCTGTTTATGAAAATGGAGAACGATGCCGCACCTATAGAAATTGTATCATTAGGTTTGACAGGGTTAAAATGTTTTTCATATATTTGCAGTCGTCCCGATACTCCAAGTTCGGACGTGAGCGCTGTGACAGCCAGCTGTGCCGTCACAATGCCGGGCGAGGCCGCCGAATACAGCGCCAAGGTGCTCCCCACCAGTGCCCTGAAGGTTCTAGAAGATGCCCTCACGGCCCCCTCGCCTAGGGACTCCTACTATCTCAAGATGAAGACAGACTCCTGGTTCACCAGGATGCCGTCTTTGAGAGTCGCGCATTGAATCTTATGAACCCTATTTCAGTACTGCCGATATAGCAGCTTTATAAAGATATATCGAAGTATGGGTCATACCCTTGATTGAAAGAAGTTGAATTATTAGTGAATTGATAAAATGTCAATGCTCATTTGAATCTCAGACCTCTGGTTATTGGGTGAAGGAACAAATTTGAAACATACTTTTCTGACGCACTTATATTTTTGAAACCTTTCCCAATACGTACAGTAATACTTATGCTATTAATTGTTATTTTTCTATAGCTCTCACTCGAATATATTTTACACTAAAGGTATTTCAGTTCACAAATATTTTTATAAGTTTACTAACATTGTATACCTAGCTTGTACCGACCTGCTTATCCTTTTATCGAAGGCACGGGATAGTAGACGCAATGTGCCAAAAAATAAGATAACTTTTTCAAGGTTTTTATCGTTTTCGCGGTAAATTAATCCAGGTGATGGAATCTCACCTCTCTCACTCTAGAGCAAGATTCATTATTGATTATTCTTCGTTATCGATGTGAGAATTGTATATATTCCAAGCTCGCATGGTGCCAATTGTTAAGAAACTATTCTATGGGATGAAAAAGAACTGTTTAATTAACATAGTTGTCTCAACCAGTGGACTCGATGGATAACAAGTTTGCAGTTTCTTAGGTTTCTTAAAGTATTTTTATGTCTAATTTGTTTCTATGTCGTGACTCGTATAAACGACGTGGATCATGTAAATAATGTTTGTGTTATGTAATAAAAACTATAAAATAAAAGACATTTCATTCGACAAACCACCAAAATAGCTAGTCCTAAACAAAGTACCTAATTTATCGCTACCAATAACCTTAACATAGAACTTGCATTGAACTTCTTATAGTATATAGGCGAAACATGAAACAACATTTACTCAGCTGTAAACTATTACTCACTAAAGAAAGAGGTACTTACATTCACACTAACCATTGAATAAGATTAAAAGAAGTAGGTACGGATCGTCCCATAAGGTTAACCCTACAAGACATGGTTTAAATCAAGACTAGGCCCAACTCGGACTAAAACTACGCCCGAGCGATGGAACAACTGTTAAATAAAGCCTCATCTTAGGCTATTCTTTTGCTGGATAGGAAGAGGTTTAAACTTCATAGAAATATAGTTTATCGCTATAAGAAAAAAATCGAGAATGTTCCTTCGAGCTTAACATTCAGGCTCTTTTATTTTTAAATTGTCAAAACTTAACCAGACCCGATAATCGTCAACACACACGATGAATCCACCATTCTGCGAGGAAAGACTTTCTTCTTTCTCGTCACCACTGATGCAAGTCCAGTACTGGATGGGTCCTCCTCCCCTCCTCTGCCAATGACTGCCCGTGCTGATGGCAAACCCTACGCGGTCCGTCCTATTTAAGATATAATGCACACTCTCGTCGAACTTCAGTGATATCGCGTTGATACTACGTAAGCTGGAAAAATTGTGAGGAAAATGTTGCACTGTTATAGAGTAACAAAACATTACATTCATGTTATAAAGGTTAACGGACGTTTTTGATAGTCTGTCAAAGTACAAAAATTGAATGCAGATTTGATCTATCCGTACCTTTAATTTAATAATAATGTTAACAAGATAGATAAGATATTGGTATGAAATTAAGGTCAAAATTGTAAATCTTACCTGTATTTCTTGTTACAAATGTTTTTCTTCAGTGAATCGTGTCCGTAAACATCTAAAACTATTTGTTGCGTGGAAGCAAATGTTTTGTACAAGCATTTGCGGTCTCCCGGTTGCCTCACTACTAGCGAGGCTCGCAAATTTCCTTTTGACAAGAAATCGTACCACATTGGTATCCTGCATAAAAATATTTTGAATGAACAGTGTAGAAGGGCATTTCAATATCCATTACTGAAATTTTGAACAGCGCAATCAGCGCAAGCAACGTTGGTCACTGTATAATTGAAATCTTTACCGCCAGTACCATTCCGTATTATCTCGAAGTGCATCTTCTTTTAAGATATTTGTTAAACAATCAAAAATTACCTCTCATCTTCAATTGGTTTTACTGATGGCGCATTCATTAAATTCCAGTTGGGTAGGAACGGTAACATCTTGGACGACACTTGCCACTCTGTCACCTTGGAAGACATGTGTTTAAGAGCGCCTGCTATTTCATTCAGGGTCTTCAGTTCCAGAGACAGGCACATGAACAGATGCCCTTTCTTCGCTTCAGTATGCGGAAAGGTTATCCGACGACCTACACATAAATGTAATTTTAATGGACCAGTAAAATTACCGCCTCCCATTGCAAAAAATGTACCTACATACCTAAAGGACTTAACTTACAGTACCAACTCTTATTGTGTACATGGATCTACTGAATAACAGTGGTCAATGATACGCAGAGAAAATGAAATTACGTTAAAGTTATAGTGCCGTCAGTTATATTTAGGTCGCATGGCAAGCCTATTGCCATTAGCAAAGTACTTTCAAAGCGTCAGTGCGTGATTATGCAGGATTAGGTATACTTACATGCTTCCGCTGGATTCGGAAGGGTGCTTTTACTGAGAACCCGACAAAAAACTCAGTAAGTAATTACTTTTATCAGAAACATTTTAGTTTTTTTTATTTATACAAAATATATATTCAATCATACAGTCTCAATGTCCAAAAGTCGATAAAAAAAACGAATAGTAGGTACTATGTATAATTGTATAGCTTAAGATGACAAGCCCACACAAGCAGCAACTGTTCACAACTATGACGCGAATTCCAGTCAACGCTTTTGTCTTGAATGTAAGTAAAGATACGAACCCTTAAAATCAAGCAGGCTGGGTATCGAGTGTCTGATCCAAACGCCGCCGAGCTCGTCTGCAATCATCAAGCCGTGGGCCGCTGTGCCTTTACTGTTATGATCCTCTCTATTGTCATCGTATGCTATTATGGCGATATGTTCTTGATAAGAGTTCTACAACGAATTGGTCTCCGTAATAAGGTATTTATACGTTCCATAATTTACGTGATTTTGCTTACACGGATGCTATAATATTAACCATCGAAATAAGATTTTTTTTTAATAGGCTAGATTAAGGACTATGTTGACATTTGTAACAAAAGTAAGTTGCCACCAAGTCTTATAATATATTATATATATATATTTAACTACAGGTAAACAGGAAAATAGGTACCTATTCTTCTACAGGCTAGTTGTCTTATTTTCTCGACAGTAATAACGGCTTTACTAGTTCCAGCCTGTACAAAATGTATACTTTTAATTTCGATTTTCACAATCCTCTTAGTGCCTTTATAACGTTTTAATAAAGAAAATCTCTTACTCTAAACACAGGACTTAGTGTGTGCTGTAGCATGGAGGCCCCAGTGATGTGAACATTAGCTGCTTCCCAGCGCCCTTCCGTGTACGGCGTGATGAATGTGAAGTTTAACCCGTCCATAAACATATCATCTGGCTGGCTCGCCGGCTTGTATATGTACCACCTGTTTGTGCATGATGAACTTTATAATAATATAATTAGCTGTGCCCGGCAAACGTTGTATTGCCATATATTTTTTTGGGTTGGTCACCCTTCATTTAGGGGTATGAAAAATCTGCACACAAAATTTCATACAAATCGGTCCAACCGTTTTGGAGGAGTACGGTAACTAACATGACATGGAAATTTCATATATTAAGACAATAGTGATTTCCTACCGAATTTCGCTTACGGCGGCCTAAGGTAATCTGACAACAGTTAAGTATAGCCCCGATTACGAATTATCTTCGTAAAAGAGGTTACGAAGGTCAGCTGGCAGATGCTTGGTATAAAGGTGGGGCCTCATGCAAGCAGCTCGACACTCGTTTCCAGCTACAAATGTGGTCACGTGACCCCATTTTAAATTTCCCGCGACTCAAAAATGAACTACGTCATGCAACCGCTCCTATCACGTATCGCTACATATCAGGTGACCACATTTGTCTCTGGAAACTAGCGTCGAGCGGCTTACATCAGGTCGCACCTTAATAATCAGGTGATCAGCCGCATCGGATTGAATAAAGTGCCGACCCCAACAATACGCCAGGGAGATTCTTATTTAGTGAGAGGGTATATTTACCAATCCACAGGCATGTTGTTATTGTTCCGACAATGAAGGTTTATGTAATTCCAACCTTCTAAATATTTCAAACAATAACATCTATAATAATATAAAGTCAAATGTAATAAAAAGTACAAATAATACATTTTACGCGAGAGAAATAAATATGACTGAATTTTAACTTTAAAAATCATAAAAATAACGAGTAACTCACATAAATTTATGATGCAATTTATAGGTAGGTAAGTACGTTCAAAACAACAGTTTGTGTATTTAAGTATACAGTGGTTCGGTTTTCCTTTAAACATGTTGTATACAATATCACCAAAGTAAAGTTAATATTCATATTTACATTTTGCATTTATTCTAATATCCATTTTATTAAAATTCGTATTTATTTTATTTACATTTCGAATATGGAGAAGTGGACGGAGTTCTCAGTCCACTTCTCTCAAGAGGTTTATCGCTGGTAGTAATTATTTTCGACATTCATTACGAGCTTTAATATAAGCCTTAATAAAGCTGGATAATTTGTTTGGTTGTGCACGATAATATCAGGAATTAATGGTTTTGAATTAATCTAAGTAACGTCGATTTTATTGTTGATAATAATAATCGCTAAACGGAAAAACTATTTCGGAGGATTAATAAACAAATAAAGTATTTTTACTATAAATTTTAATCTCACGAACAGAAGTAGCACATTAAAATCTTAAACACAAAACTTAATTACATACAATTGGCAATTTCGAAGTATTTGGTGACTGACTTAAAATACCTATATAATCCCAATCTTCAATAATTACTGAGAAACGAGTCATATCTCAAGCCCGTACAGCTTACATTGCAATGACTGGATTATCCAAATAATTAAACAGTACATCAATTCGGCTTCATAACCAAATATTATCCCTCATTGAATGATCACAAACATCTATATTACATCAGACGCTATTGGTTTAATTATTATTTCAAAACAAGCAACGCACCAAAATCAATTCGCACACATTGTAATGTAACATATTTATAAACAAAGCAACACTACCAAGATACGATATTACAATGGGAATTTACTAACTTAAAAATAATCAAACAATATACACACTTGTAAGATAAGCAGTTTGCAAAATGTATCTTGGTTTTCTCACTGATGGTGCCCTCAAAGTAATACTGGACGCGTAACTTATATAATAAATTATTGAAGTCGGCATATCCACTATATAATTATTTTGCCTGTTTGAACATATGGTTCTTTTAAATAACGTTACGGGTTTTGATACGGTTGTTACGTTGTTAATTATCGTGTTACATTATGAAAAAAATATATATTAAAAGGTAGTTGAGAACTTCGTTACTCGCAGTGAAGCTAGTATTTTATAAGTAGAATAAGAATAAGAATAATTTATTTACATGAAATATGGTTACATAAGATGTTGTTCACAATAAAAGGTACATAGCATATTTCACCCATTTTGGGTATGTAAATATTAACAAAATGTTAAACATTTTGTCTGCAAAAAACATGGCTCTAACCAAGCATATAGTAATCATGAATCTGTATTACAGTAGTGATCATGAATCTGTATTATAGGTTTTGACAAATATTCTCCCTGTAAAATAGTGGAAATACAGGAACCTAGTTTTTGTAAGAAACTTGATGGAACTCTTAACTTACTGTTCATCATTAAGCCACAATACGTCAAAGTTAAGGACCTTATCGACTTTTTTTCCTATGTGTGTATAATTATAAATGTGGCAAGAGATGCTGTGCTGCCATTGGTCTTCTAAGCCACAAGAGAAGATGCAAGATATAGGACACGGCACTGCAACAATCATCTGACAAGATGAAGTGGCCTATGATGATGATGTATAATTATGACCCAAGTATAGACATATTGTTTGGAGTCCTTAGACTGCTAAGTTAGTAGATAACTTATTAAATATAACGCAATCACTCCTATCTTTAACTAAACTTAAGTAAGTATATTCAAGTTCTGGAATGTTATATTAGATTCTAGACATTTCGCATCCAAAAGCGTTATTGCCTAATTCCACGTAGAGTGGAACCATCCAATTTGTACTACAAATAACGAATAATGTGACATTAACGGGCTTATTGCTATGAACATAAGGTTCAAAATATTATTAGTTCTCACGAATCTCAAGTAACTTAGATCTTAAAGTTAATTCTTTAAACTTAGATGTTTACTTAACTTACCTAACTTGACATGGAATGGCAGTGTGGATGGTATAAGGATTACCAACAGTGGTAGATCAATTACAAGTTTGTACGGATTCGATGAGATGTGCAAAGTTACCCCACAGTATCGGGCCTGATGTGCACACGGTGCCGCCGCCCCGGGATTCTTGTGGTAACTGGAAATTAATTTACAATATTAATTCATACAGATAAATAAAATTTAAGTGTCTGTTTGTAATTCCAAAATAACAGCTTTTCACTAAATGCATATGAAAATATATACGGTACTGACATTGATTCATGGCGATCACCCATGAAATAACCTAACGCGGTTAAAGTCGCAGACTACAGCTAGTATGTAATGAGTTTGCTATGCTTGCACTCGCGCGACTCCTAATTAACCACCACAGCAATTCTATTCGACACGAGATCGCTAACACAAACGTCCATAGACTACGGTAATATCACCATTAGCTTAACGCAGAATATATCATTATTATTCTGCCCCATAACATATTATTACAGCTTGAGACCTTTCTAGTATCTAATCTTATACTAACATTAAGAGAATAGATTTGTATTTTTGTACATGATTACAAAGATTAATAGAAAGCCTTGGTGGCCTTGGGGTTAGAGCAGTCGCCTGCTACGCAAGTTCGAATCCCAGCGGCGCCTTTACCAATGAGTTTTTCTAAAAAAAAACGTATGTGCAGTTATTTCACACCATGTGCTTTACGGTGAAGGAAAACATCGTGAGGAAACCTGCATATGTCTGAGAGGTAATTCAAAGACGTATGTATAGTGCCTGAGACGGCGATAGACTCACCCTCTGTCGCGTCGGCACTTGATCATATTCGGTGAAATGAGGGTGTTGTTACAACATCTCTGCTTACCCCTTCGGGGACCCTTCTGGGATGGCGTGAGCATATTTATTTATTTCATAATAGAAAGCAACATCTACATAGGCTATAATGCTACAAGTGCTGGCTCAAAACTCTCAATCGAGTATATTGGTGATTCCGAATAAAACGCGGACGGAATAACTTACAGCTCTATTGATATCTCCGACGCAGACCCAGTAGTCGGCCACCTTGGTGTCCTGACTGTTGTGCATCTTGTGAGCGACCGCCACCGCCCACTTGGAGTGGTCGTTGTGGGATGTGAACGACATTTTGGCTATTGGGAACTTTAGCCGCTCTATGTTACGTACTCTGGAACAACACAATGATTATTATTAATCTATACTCTATACAGATAAATAAAATTAAAGTGTCAATTTGTAATTCGAAATCCAACAGCTTTCCAGATGCATGTGGAAGTATATACGGTACTGACTTAAAAAAAACAATGTTTTGTTTGTTCCGGGTAATCTCGGAAACGGCTGGACTGGTTTTAACGGTACTTTCACTGGCAAATAGCTAATGTTACAAGGAGTAACTTACTTAAAAAACATTTGGGGTTCCGAAATGACTTTGAATGAAATTAAATCACCGCGGGTGAAACCACAGCAAACAGATGCTAGTAATATAAAAAAAGTTTCTCCTTCTGTTTGTCTGTTACTTTTTACACCGCTGAACCGATAGGCATGGAAAAAGTTATTTTATCTAGGGATTAGTTTAACCCCGAGGCCGGACATAGAGTGCATTAAAAAATATAACGGTATTATATATAATATAACGGTAAAATATTGTATAAGTGTGTTTAAGGTAAAGCTGTTCCAAATGCAAATACATTTATATCTTAACAAGATGATGAATAGATTCCAAAGAACCTTTGTGAGTAGGAAACATCTCAATTTATATGGAATTAACTCAAGACATTAAATCGTATTGTTACATTATGTTTTGCTAGCGACTTAGTTCACTTAGAGTTTGGTTACCTGTCAGAAAGTAAACTTGTTACTGAATAAATATATTATTATTATTATTATATGTCTTACTGAAAGTTCCTACTGCACTCGGAGTCCAGCGTGCCTGGTCCATTGGTCCAGGACTCGACGAGGAGGTCTGACTGCAGGACCTCAGCTACGAGCCCGCTGTACAGGTCATCGTTGAACATTGCACTCTTGGCGAACGACAGGAACTTGCGACCTACTAGGGTTTCGAAGCTCTCTATGTGGTACCTGAAATTAAATAGAACATTATGTGGTTTCCTTGCCTTAAGTGAGGTTGCCTGGGGTCCATAGAAGGAGGAATGGCGGCAACGTTGAAGATAGACCTATTGGTCGCAGCGTGATGTTATAAAACCTAAAACCTCCCTCGAACTAAAAAAAACTATTAACTCACCATGGCGAAGCATCAATGGTCTTATTATGTACAACGTCGACAAGGTTAGGCAGTTCACTCTCAAACTCCTGCGGTATGTGGTGGTGGATGAGCAATGGTTCATTGTACTTCAACTGAGTGGCGATTTGGTTCAAGGTGGACGTCTGGACGGACACGCAGAGGAACGACTGGCCATACTTCATACCAGTCGCTGGATAGTCGTACGAGCTCACGTTTAGATGCGCCGCTGAAATTAACATAAGACTAATTTAGATCACAGCAATATTTACCGAAATTCTTGATTTATCTTCCCCTAGGTTCGATTACATATATTATTATGAGATAAACACTTACTCCCTTATTCAAAAACATGGTTTAAACGTAGACAAGACTAAATTCGAATTCATTTGTCTATCCCAGAAATCTTTTGAAATCGTATCACAGAAAGGTATAGAGCTACTTTTATACCAAGGACTTTGTAAGTGAAACAACATATTTTTCTAATATGAGGGATTGTCTTGCATGTCCATAATGCAATGTCCTATTACCTAGGCAGGTGAAGTGACTTCGTTTCAAACAAATTATTTAAGTTGATGTTTGACACCACAAATTATTTTGAAACTATACACAAACAAATTATTGGGCAAACCTGCTGCTTTACCTTCGTGGTAGTAAGATTTCACTTACAAACTTACATACCCCTTTTCACCCCCCTAGGGTTGAAATTTTTGGAAATAATTTCTTAGTGTACTCCCTTTGTCTTCAGGACCAGCGTTTTAAGCTATGCGTTGGTGTGTGTATAAGTTAGTCAGACAGGATTTTGAAGTTTATATGCATAGATATTTAAAGTTACTCGTTACTTTGGTTACACCGATCGTGGTCGCGAGCAGTCAAGGTACGTTATCTTCTAAATATTATCGTGATAAGTCCCGAGTTACTAAAGTGGAGATGGGCCGGTCACATCTCACGATACACAGATAGAAGATGGACCATTGAAGCCACACGTTGGACAGGACCAAGGGTTAAAAGGAATGTTGGCCACCATTAAGACGGTGGGCTGATGACATAACACACGTCGCAGGAAACAACTGAATAAAATCGGGGAAGGACAGGAAGTCATGGAAAAGGATGGAGGAAGCCTATACCCAAACAGGGGTCCATATCTAATTAATTGTATTAAGGGTGTTTGCAAAAAAGTGAGTATTTGTATAGTATACAAACCATCTGGTATCGGCGGGAACCTCGGAACAGAATGCACGAGCCACAAGGAGGTGAACTTGTCCCCTAAGATGACGCCCTTCGTGTGTCCGCTCTCCACTCGACTCTTCATAAACTTGGAGTGCATCTTACACATCTCCGCCAAGTCGTAGTCATCGTAGTACTTCTCTCCCAATTTGAACTTCTTGTATTTCTTCACCTGACCTTGTTTTACTTGACCTGGGGGCCATATCATAATGATTTGTTGTTCTACCAGGGGACCAAACATCATCGGTTTAAACAGCGCCTATTAAGAACTTTTTAGCTTTGACGTTTGATTGTCGAAGTTCATAATACGCTCTGTTAAAGAATATTAAAAGGGGTTTTATTATTTAACTTTAGGTTTACTAACTAATTTGAATCTACATACACTGGAGGCTTACCTCTCTTACTCTTGGAATACATATCGGCGACAGACTGCAAGATATCCGGCTGATTTTCAGTAGCGGGCGGTTGGTCGTTGTAAACAAGTGATATTATATTTTTATCCTGAAATAAATAAAGATTGTGCCATTATTTTTACAGAAAAAGAGCGAAAGCAAATAATCTCGATTTCAAAAGCGATGGTTATAGATTTAGTACGAATTTCGTCAAGTCTTGGCTTAAGCCATGTTTTGTAATAAAGGGATAAATAACGGGCAGCCGTTTTCATAGTCACCCTGAAAAATACAAAAATGGGCATAAAGTGTAAGTAGCCACTTCATTAAAAGGGGCGTACAAAGACAGTGATGGCTACGATGATCACAGATGTACGAGTATCATATCTCCACCATAGTCTTTCATTTTGTCTGTATTTCTCTGTTTTATTTATTGTTTTACACCACTAAAATAATGTTGATAGTGAAGTCGGACATTTTAGTGCCTGACGGTGATGAACTCGCAATCTGTCACGTTCGCACCATCTTTGGCTAAAATACGTTACAACACCTCTGCGTTGCCATTCGAGTACCCTGGGACGAAAGATGTTATGAATTATTTATATATTCATTAGCTATACCTGGTACAAAGGCGCCAAAGTCTTCCCCAACATGGACCTCGGGTCACTTATAGACAAGTCAGACATGATCCATCCTCCCCTCAACTTGGAAGGCGTCAGGTGCATGTAAGCTACTCCTCTACGCACCAAAGGATTAAGATGGTTCCTCTCTCTTGGTAGCTTATATACGTAGAACCTGAAGGGATAACATTTAGTTGAGCACTATTCAACTAGATAGACATGGACGGAACATCGTGAGGAAACCTGCATATTTCTGAGAATTAATTCAAAGACGTATGTATAGTGGCTGAGACGGCGATAGACTCACCATCTGTCACGTTGGCACTTAATCAAATTCATTGAAAAGTGAATCCCAGGAATACAGGCGTGAGCATATGTAAGTATGTACTAAAATACAAGGACGACGTTAAACGGGTCCATACCTATACTTGGGGTACAACGCTAATGGCAAGCCACATAATAAGACTGATTATCTTCCAGGGCAACTTATAAACTGACTGGTTTTTAGTATATGAACAAAGGGTTCAAAATACATACACACACGATTATACCCCTATAATAAGATATAATGCAAATGTAGAATAGAACATCGAAACAGTATGTACAAAGGAGTGAGTGAGTCACTTTTTATATAATTTATGAGTAAAGTATTTATCGTAGACCTAGTCATATTTTAGTTTACTGCCCTGAATGGGTGTCCGTAGGAAACAAATGAACTATTGTAAATAATGTTCTTTTAAAGTAATTTAAATTTATATATTTTAATTACTTAGTTCACACGCAAGGATAAACATGACTAGTTACAATCAATGAAAGCGTACTCTATGTTGTTATTAATATATCGCGCGTACTATTTTTATTATGAGAATGAATTTATGATGAAAATGAGATAATAAGAATAATTTCGGTCGAAATAAATAAAAAGGATAAAATATAGTTTTTTTTAAATAAATATAAAAAATACTTACCAATCAACCGGTTCCCCCTTTTCGTTTCGGCATTGTGGTGTCAAACAGGTACATCCAGTCAAAAATAATAATAAGCCAAATATTAGAACAAAGCACTGCATCGCGACGAGTTATTACAACGAGCACCTTCACAGAAGTAACAGGAGACCCAGGAAGTCGCTATTGCACTATTGTTTATGATGTCAGGCAATTCGATCATAACACCGGCAATGTATCAAACAACCATTATTATTTACACAACATTAACTATTCTTTCCTTTCCGAACGTCTCATTACAACTGCCGAAACGGACAGTTAAATACAACGCATGTAACTACAATAACAATGAATAACATTATGATACATCTATTCCCTCCTTTGTTGTGTTGCTAAACAAATATCACCTCTGCAACCCTTCACATAAGAGTTACATATATAACAAACAAATCTACCAACCACATGATCTCATAGCATTAACGTATCTTTCGTCTCTATCGAGTGCTTGTTTATAGATGCGCACGCGCACCCGAGCCGGGGATGAATCATTTGGCGGTTCGATTTGAATTACCAACAACGTTTGTGCTAGATATATACATATCTACTGCGGTGAGAACAAAGAGGAATAATAACTTTATAGATAGCTATAACGATTAATTACTTTTTTTCAAATTTTAATTACACTGTTTTCTATCTAAAAATTGTTTCATTTAGTCTTTCTAATATTACACAATATTAAAGTAACTTGACGAATAGGCCAAACTTCACGAAAATATTAATAAATTCTTACCAATTTTAGTATGTGTTATAAATTTTTTTTCTGATTATTTATTTAGGTACCCTAAAAAGTTAAGGTACATGCCTTACATGAATAAGTACTTATATCATGTTTATGTCTGTTGTTAGTAGACTAAATACGATTAATAAGTACACAAGGGTAAATTTCCCAGTCAGTAATTTCATATAGTCTGTTCAGTAGACTGAGAAGTCCCTAATGTCTAAATTGATTGTTACATACATGCTCACGCCTGTATTCCCCGAAGGGGTAGGCAGAGGTGTTGTAATCACAACACCCACTTTTCACCGGAGATAATTAAGTGTCAACGTGACAGATGGTGGGTCCATCACCGTCTCGGACACTTTACATACGTCATTGAATTACTTCTCAGAAATATGCAGGTTTCCTCACGATGTTTTCCTTCACCGTAAAGCACGTGGTGTGAAATCACTGTACATAAGTTTTTTAGAAAAACTCATTGGTACAGGCCCCGCTGGGATTCGAACTTGCGTCGCTTGCGCAACAGGCGACTGCTCAAACCTCAAGGCCACCACGGCATCAAAATGATTGCTGTTGTTGTATACAATCATTTTAGACATTAGAAAAGAGATAACCTTCTCCTTTTTGTGAAGTCTATTAAAAAGAGGATTGAAAGACGACTGGCTAGATAGAGAGTGAAAAAAGAGATGACGGCTAATTAAGAAATTAATGAGAAAGGGATACTATGTAGATTACAGACAGCATGATATTAATCCTCCAGGATGTCGATAGAATAAATGTATTTAGAAAAGCAAAATTGATTCGATATTTAGAGGCTGTAAGCTGTGCCAAGTGTTACTCTTTAATTCCTTAGTTAGGAAAATAAATATATTTAAATATTACAAATTCCTCATTGTCACCAGAATTTTGAGAGAATTGCTATACGAAATACGAAAATTATATAGGTACTCAACACAAATTTATTCACGAGGCAACCCGTTTGGTCGGTATATTTGAGATAAAAAGTAACATTTAAAATGATTAGATTATCTTGTTATGTTAAAACACGTCCAATGAATGGATAACATCTGTATCCGGATTCACGTAGTCATTCATCTCCTTACAACGAATGCTCTATCAATTTACCAACTACCTACAAGTAAAGATAAAATATCATAAAATAAACAATAAAGATAATTTTGAAATCACTTTAATTACCACAAACTTAATACAAAAATAACAACATTCTTAAAAAGAGAACAATACATATAAATAATTTTTGGAAGACATGATGGCTAAACTTTTAAAATATAATTCGTATCAAAATAAATGCTATCACACCATTTACTCTTAAACTACCGTTAACAACTTGAAGTATCCTTACTTACTGAATATTGAACACAAAAATATAATTGATGGCAAGTTATAACATAACATGTAAAGAATAAAGAATTAAAGAATATTAGATATAATCAAAATATAAACATTTCTGGAATTTAATACATAAGTAAATGGGTAATAAATATTGTATTAGATTTGTAGTAAATTACTGTTGTGTAGGCATAGAGACGGCAGCTTTAGCGTGTGAAACGTCACTCTGTCTCCAGAATGAGACAACGGTCTTCAACTCTGTGTAGAAGTCAATACCTTGCTTACCGCAGAAGTGGTTGGTACCACGGAAGCTGCCCCTAGTGCCACTGAACGAGAACATAGACAACGGAACGGGGATAGGAACGTTAACACCTACTTGGCCGACGTTGATTTCCGAGGCGAATTTCCTGGCGGTCGCTCCGTTCGTGGTGAAGACGGCCGTGCCATTGCCGTAGGGATTAGCGTTGATCATCTGAATGGCTTGGTCGAGTGTGTCTACGAACAAACACACCAGTACGGGGCCGAAGATCTCTTCCTTGTAGCACTCCATGGAGGGTGTGACGTCAGTGAGGATGGTGGGGCCTACGAAGTTGCCCTTCTCGAAACCGGATACTTTGACACCACGCCCGTCAAGGACTAGTTTGGCGCCTTGCTTCACTCCTGTCAAATTTAAATGTTGCATTTTAGATTTTCTTCGTAAAAGAGATTAAGAAGGTCAGATGGCAGCCGCTTCGTATAAAAAGGTGTTAAGTAGTTTTTGCATGACGCACATGTTTACTTTCTAAATTCTTAAAAATGTGACGAGGCGGGATTCGAACCCACCACCTCTGTAAATCCCGCCTCGTGTTCGTATTTTTCTCAACCATTTTTAAGAATTTTAAAATCAAGTGATCTTCACATCGTGTTGAATCAAGTATCGGACATCAACAATGTATGGGATAAGGCCAGGGAGATGATGATGACTATCTGTTTTTCTGTGGCCTTAACGCTAGTACGAGTATATAATGTTAGTGTTCCTAAATGTATACCTGATTCAACGAGGCTGAGGACCCTGCTCTTGGCCTTGGGCGAGATAACAGGTCCCACGTCAGTGCCGGGCACATGGCCAGCGTTCACCTTCAACGCCTGGGCTCGCTGCACCAGCTCCGGGATCCACTCCTTCGCCTCACCTGGTTACAAGACAACATGCTTATTATCTATGCACGTAAATCAAATTGAAGTGTCGATAGAAATTACTGATTAATTGCAATTAAATTACAGCTTCCCACTAAATCTATACAGATAAATAAAATTGATGAGAGTGTAATTCCAAATAACAGCTATATACTAAATGAAAATATATACGACGCATATAAAAAAATTCTTCGGCTGTCTGTCTGTTCCAGCTATTATATAGCTATCTGCAGATAGCATCATAGAAGATATAATTTACAAGGAGTAACTTTATAAAAAAAATTGTAAGGTTCTGCGGAATATCCACCCATAAAATTAAGTCCATGCGGGGCATAGTTTTAAGAAAATAAATGACATATAAACAGTAGGTACTGACCGACAAATACAGCAGTGCTGAGCGCCATGCATCGCTGGCCGGCGGCTCCGAAGGCGGCGCCGGTGAGCTGGTTGAGGGTGTGTTCCTTGTTGGCGTCGGGCATTATCACGCCGTGGTTCTTGGCTCCTTGGTTGCTCTGCACTCGCTTGCCTACAAACAATTATATTTTATGTATAGATACGTTATACGCTCACAAAACGCATTTAAGAATATCCGCACGCCATTTTTGTCATTCGTCAAATATGAGACTAACTAGGCAGAAGGCACTAGCGATTGAGGATAACGTCTAGTATATGATAAATTATTGCCCAATTCAATGATTTATTATTGGAAAGAAATTAATAATTCATCAGGATCAAGAACAGAGGTGTTATAACACCCACTTTTCACTGTAAGATGATGATGTAGACTAAACGCTACAGATTTTGTCATCCATATCCATACATATTTGAATTCCTTCTCAAGCATGCATGAGGTTCCTTACGATGTTTTATTTTTTAATTTTAAATGAATCCAACTTTGATATAAGTAAGCTTTCCAATTTAAAATCATGCTGTAAAAAGTTATGTATGGTTCATACATATGGGTCCACTAGAGAACCTCCTTTTTCGTTGGATAAAAACTTCTAGAAAGGGATATTCCTCCCTAAGAAATAAGATTATTTATAACGGGACGATTAAAACTTTACACCTATAGGAATGTATGTATGTGGTATTTAATATTGTTAAGTGTAATAGTTACCTGCAGCAGATGCCCTATTGTAGATGTGTATGCCGGCCGCGTCTCCTCCGACGAAGGACACCGCCTTAATGTCTGGGTGGTCGCATAGGAAGTTCACTGGATCATGGGTGCCGTGGATAATCTAAGCATTGTACTTTTCTATTAGTGTATCTCTTATAGAAAACTAACCCGTCACCTAGTCCTTAGAGTAAAACCTGTATCTATTCCAGATTTCACCAAAGTAGGTTCAGTTATTTAGGCTGCTAAGCAAGCGACACAAATTCGAATACCAGCAGCCTGCACCAATGAGTTTTTCTAAAATCTTAAGTGCAGTAATTTAACCCACGTGCTTTACGGTGAAATAAAATATTAATATATCAAAGACATATGTATAGTGCCAAGTAGGTGATGGACTCCCCCGCTTTCAAGTTGGCACTTAATCATATTTGCTGAAATGTGAATGTGAACTCTTCTGGAATAGCTCACGTTATATAAAGTATTTAAAACTCACATTAACAACGCCAGGGGGAGCGCCGGCCTCCTGCAAGAGTTCCATCATCATGACAGTAGCGCCGGGGTCCTGCTCCGAAGGCTTCACGATGCAAGTGTTGCCAGTCACCAACGCCGGAGGGAACATCCACAGTGGGATCATCACGGGGAAGTTGAACGCCGCCACACCTGTGCGATATTCGACCTTATTTATACTAACGGAAAGTCGATGCAATTTTTGTCTTGGATATTTTATTCATCGATGAAGGCTTTAAGTTTTATAACATCACGCAGCGACCAATAGGAGAATCAATGGAAAATATTATAAAAACGGGAAAAAAAATCACTAAGTAACATAGTCTGTCAATATCAATCTGTACTGTCAATCCTTAACGGGTAGAACCGTAAGGCAGGTATTGAAAAAAAAATTTTTAATATATGTGTTTCCATTGACCGCGATATTTAGCCGAATAGATCCAACAGTTACACGCGACCTATACTAGGTTATCGGTCAGGCAACAAATGTAACGCAGAATAAGGGAAGTAATAATTGGACACGAGAGGTAATAACTAGGGTAGCTCAAATTGGCAAGCGTTTGCGTTGTCGAATTTTCCATTTGAAAAAAAAATGGTGCATAAAAATTATAACATACACTGGAATTATCTACCAGTACATCTGATGGATTTAATCTGATATTCTAGATACAGGTGCCGTCAAGAATTATGAGCGCACAGCGAAAATAGTGTGGATATTGATCATGCTTTTATTCGCTTCGCGCCATACATATAGAGAGAGACAGACCCATAAAATGAATTCAGCGCATTTAAGGTACGCGCTTAGCTGGAGGCCCTTGGGTCTCGCCTTTTGTACGATTAAGCAGAGGAGGTAACTGCCCCTACCAACTGCGAGAGGCTAAATAATAAAAAAAACTTTTTAGTTTTATGCGCTCATAGCTCGTGACAGGAACATAAGCATTTATGGTAGAGTATAATATGTTTTCCAACTCACCCCCAGTGACTCCAAGAGGCTCTTTGTAGG
Organism: Watsonalla binaria; assembly: GCA_929442735.1. NCBI lineage: Eukaryota > Metazoa > Arthropoda > Insecta > Lepidoptera > Drepanidae > Watsonalla > Watsonalla binaria. The sequence continues at coordinate 5,844,578 of OV838930.1, forward strand.
TATGTGTGTCCATGTCCTTAGCAATGTTCTGGATACAATCGCCCAGCTGTAGAGTTGTGATGCTGCAGCAATGCTCGACCGACTCTGACAAATGAAACCATCACAGTGAGCAACAATCAAATTAAGCTCAATTAAATTTGTGAGCATAAACTTAGTGATAAACTGATGAATTAATGACATTTAGATATGTAACATAATTTCTGAAAGTATTTTTTTATTCTTTTACTATTAGCTGTGCCCCGCCTTATTTCGCGAAAGCAAAATAAAATAGTTTTTATTTTAAATAAAAGTGCGTAGCTAAAAGTTACTTTCTGTAACATAAGCTATTTGCCAGCGTTAGTCCCATAAACTGGATATTGATCCAACCGTTTCAAAGATTAGTCGGAACAAACAGATCTTTTTAATGATATTTGATCCATATAAACTTTCGTATGAATTTAGTGCAAACCAGACATTTCAATTTTACTTATCTCTATAGATATATAGATGTTGGCCCAGTGATTTCATTGCTTATAAGGTATTTGGGTATCCTATGAGTAAAACAAAAGTGGCACTATTTTGCAGGTCACACTAATAAGCTGTTTATCGTAATTATTACAATACCTATTAGGACACTTACGGATGCCTCGCAGCACATCTCCCTCAGCATCTGCTAATGTTTTTCCTTGTTCCTCTGTGATTTTCGCCGCCAGCTTACTCTGATTCTCTCTCAAAAGGCGTGCAAATCTGTGTATGTAGACATAAGTTTAAGTGCAAGTGCAGTGTGTGCTTTATGGTAAAGGTAAACATCGTGAGACGTATGTATGGTGCCTGAGACGGCTATAGACTCACCGTCTGTCACATTGGCACTAAACCATCGTGGGTGTAAAGTGGACCTTTTTCAGTCTTCGGGAATTACAGGCATATGTATGTATGCATGTTTAAGTGCAATTTAAATGAATATTTTTTAAGTAGATTCAGATTGCTGAAGTATATTCATGTGAAGATGATAGAGAATTTAGTATCTCCACTGGACTTAAATAACACCTTCCAAAGTCTGATGCACATTGGAATTTGACTCACTTGAACATCAGTTGCTGCCGGGTCATGATAGTACTGTGGCGCCATGTTTCGTAAGCTTTCTTGGCTGATTGTAATGCAGAATCTAATTCGTCCTTGGTTGTTTCTGGTACTCTATAACATAGAGAAATAATTTTCATTAAGAAAAATCATTGTCTCGATGGCCTTATCGCATACATTTCTGGGTGCACTCAATACAACCCAATGTGACTGATCACCTGATTTTTTATACAAAGTGACTGCCATCAGATCTTTGTAACCCCTTAACCAAGAAAATGGGTAATCTGGTTCTGGTTTCAACCAGATTCACAGACTCTCTTAGGCATTTGTCTGATCTGGAATGATGGCCAAAGATGTTAAATAAGCAACGGTGTTCAAATTTGTAGGACCGTCGATTGGATGAATTTTTAACTGCTCCTGTAAATTAGTACCTATCCAAACATAATATTTATTGCATTAATAATATTTGAGATACCTACCCTACTAAATATATCAAACTTACCTAACGACGCGATAACAATGAATATTACTATCAGCAATCAAGTCATTACGAAATTACTTCGAGATTTACCAACTGAGATAACATTACATTCACTCTGATTTCATTACAATTTTACTGAAAATTGTTTATCAGTATGTCGTAGTTTACTTTGATTGCTGCTGTTTTATGTAATTTATTACACAGCTCCGTCTGCTTAAAATGGACTCTATTGACACTGAACAGTCTATGAAATTAAAATTATTCTATTCCATAATCCATAAAAAAAGTATTGCACCCACAGGTAATAAATGTATATGAAAAGAAGAACAAGAATTGTACATGCTGCTAAATTTGCGCGCCAGTTTATTTAAATTATGAATGAAATCTTTATCAAATTTTTTTTTTTTTAGATAAGTTTTTTCTTGCGGTTGCATATATTTATTTAAGGAATTTCCCGGGTCACTCACAAGTTTGCAATTGTTTACTATGTTATACTTGTATGTAATACATTTAATAGTGATTGACATAATACCTCCCAATGACTTCATTTGTGGCTGGGTTGGTGAGTTCTATCCAATTTGAGGTCTTGGACTCCACAAACTGGCCATCGATGAATAGTTTTGTTGTGGGAGCTGAGCTGCTGTAATTTCTCCTCAGAAGCAAGTGAGACTAGAAGATAAAGAGATTAAAATTTTTCTTTTGAATAATAAACCCCATTGCCAAATTGGTATTGGACAAAATTTTTTTGTTTGTCAAGATATCATATTTTACAAAAAAAAACTTTGCCAAGTTTTTTACACAACACATACAGAAACATAGTATACTTATATGACACTACTGAAATTTCCAAAATATAAAAATGTTTGAGTAAAACAGAAGACACAATGAAAAAAATTTGTGCAGCAAGTTACATAATACATATTAATAAACTTATAAGTGAAACATCAAATATAATGTTCTATTACAAATCTTACATCTCTCTCGAATCTGGTACAGTTTATACATTTTCAGTCAGTATTGCTCAATTCTTCAGAAAAAATACATAGTAAATTTTAAATCCGTCAACTAATGTGGTGTATTAAGAATTGGAAATGTTGATTTCTACATTAAAATTTTAAATATCCCTTGTTATATTCAACTCAATTTTTTTATTCAGAATTTATGAAAGTTATAGTGACTTTTTTCCAGATCAGTGACTAGATTAAGTTAAACTGTATGGGGAATTCAGCAATCTAAATATTTATAAGGCTTATTGGGTAAGGCAGCATATTAGAATTAATGGGAGATGTGTTGAAACTGCCAGTAAACATATTCTACTGCGCAACTCAACTAACCCATGTATTAATCATGCTCTGACTTTAAATAACAAATTGCGTGAATGATGCATGATCCATACTTTGTTTGCTCGGGATAGAGTTAAGTACTTACTGAACCCATAGACTTAGCAATTAGCAAATAATCATAATAGAAAAAACTTCAGGAACAATATATGTAATTTAATTTTCACTGCATAAATAATACTTTTTTCTGAAAAATCTTGTCTCTAGGACCCTGAGGCAAAATTATTGTCTATTCTAGATTCATGCTACTTACAGTGTATATACATCTCAATTATTAATAAACTTATAAAAATAAAACTATCATTCCATCTGTTACATATTCATAGTGGTGATTGCGCACAACAGTTAAATCAACCTGTTTACAACGTGTTTGATGAAGCAACTTACAAACTATAAATTACAATAAACAAAGTAAACTTACTTCTGATTTTAATAATTTCAACATTGCAGATGCCATAATGATGAAAATACTTTGATGACTTTTATTATGAAACTACGTTACCTAAACGAGCACTCAGTGGGTTGGGGGCCAAGCCAACTAACTGATTAAAATACAAATGTCCTGACCTTGAATTGAATTGATAATGATAATATAAATTTAGTTGTCGTCATGTTGTACTACCTACCTACCTACTATTCGAGTTTTTTTTTAAATTTAGTAATAACAAGCAGGAGAAACGTCATATAAATGTCAGTCAGACAAATTGTCAGTCAGTTGCACTGACAGAAAGACGTTTCATTCCACATAAATATCTTATTTGAATTTCAATGAAAAATGTTTTACGTCTTTGTTGGATTCTATTTTTTTTCACATTGAAATGGGAACTTAAAAGCATACCTCACGGGTATAATCATTCAAGAAGAAATATTTTTCGTAATCGGACAACTCTGTAAAAAGATTTGCGAAGTCGTACATAAAGAAAAATATAAAGGTCGATTCAGGCCTAGGCAAGAGCTTACTTGTTTCGTTGACTAAAATTATATATCGAAGTACTTTATTTTTAAACTAAAAACTTGAGCGAGCTAGTTTCAGTAAAACACAACAGATGCCGCTACGATACAGTTTTTAATGAATTCGATTTAAATAAAGAAGTGTGCCGACGATAAAGTTACCAACTGTTTTTTTTATTTTTTATTTAATATCTCTACCAAACTTTTGGAATACACTTTCGCAAAATATTATTTGAAGCACTATATGTATTAGCTAGAATTAATTTAATAGACGAAATCGCCGCCAATTGCTTGCTACCTATGAAAGAATCACGAAATCATTAGGTACATTTTATACTCCATTTTTTTGGGCTAACTTTTTAAAGTTCCGTAATGTGATCAAAAAAACAGTAATGGTAAGTACCTACCGACTTAGCATGTACCTACATTTTTAATTTATTTACCGACGAAAAGAAGGAGAATATTCTTTACTCAATCCGTAAGGGTAGGTAAGTAGATAAGTATTATTTATTTTTGTATGACACATAACTTTTTACTGATAGCAGTCCGTTTTCGATTTGTTTATTAGACAGACTATGTACGTCTTCCAAGCAGGTCTTTTCTATTTACCACTTAAGTAAAATAGAAGATGATTGCCTCCATGACCAGATACTAATTAGCCGTTTAGTTAATAATAAGTCACTGCGCCTGACAATGTAAACTTGCTTAGTAAGTTTGTATTACTTGTCTGCAGTGACCTAACTTGAAATACGCTTCGGACCTATCCTGCCAAAGTTGGTATATAGGTAACTACTTACCTAATGTCAATTATTCCAAGGGAGTCATAAACAATTCGAGGTGGGTTGAAGTCTGGCAACACGTTGTCATTCGCCGGGCTTACTTGCATACTGTGCTTGTTATTTTGAACATTTTGCATCCGGTGGGGTTGTCAGGGTTGGCTCACAAAGACCCCGTTGATGGCGGGCACAGAACACAGCGGCCACTGTGTTGATAAGCCACTTGATCAAACAACCACATAGTCGCTTTACTGTAACGGGCACATTTTGTACGCACAAAGACATTACTAATAAAGCAGTTTATTCATAAAATGTAAATTTGTCGCTACTTGACACAGATTATCAAACGAATCATCCATGTTTTAATCATGTTTTTTTCGTCGATCACTCATGACTAGCTGATTTAGTTAAAGTACAATGATCTCTTGTTAAAGCACAACGATCGCAAATAAACTCTGTTCTTTTTTTCTTTAACACTCGATGTAGCTACCTATCCGACTAGGTGAAATGTGTGGCACGGAAAGCCAAATGTCTACAAGACCACAAGACAATGATTTCAAGAAATACACACGTAAATTTTATTTTGACTCGCATATTAAGCAGAGACCTCTGTAATGGCCAAAAGGTACTTTTTATTAAATTGTTTACTCGTTTATTTCATTGGGTTCGTTAGTAAGTACTCGCATGCGAGCTCAATATTATAATGACATTAATTAAGCCTATATGGGCACTAAATAAGTAAATTGGTACTGAATCGTTGAGGGAAACACTTAGATTGAACGTCATCCCCACTGATCTCCGCTACAGCAATTTGGAGATCATATCATTACAATAGCTGTGCCTCTCGGTTTTACTCGCTTAGTATAATAGGATTAACAATAAAAACTATGTTAGTATTATTTTTTCCTGTTTTTGTAACATTTACCATTGCTTCGCTCCTATTGGTCGCAGCGTGATGATAGAAGCCTAAATCCTTCCTCGATGAATGAAACACAACAAAAATTCAATTCCTGAAATTAGTGCTCAACCAAACAATCATACAAACTCTTAGCTTTATAATATACATTTTAGATGGCTTTATTATTGTAGTATCGTTGGGGTTGACCCAATGATGTGATGAACATAAAAAAAAATAAAAAAAAAACTGAAAAAACATTTTGGGAAATTGGTTAGAAAGGCATTGATGCTACACTTAGACCATGCCTACTTCACTTAGAATATTAAACATCTTAGTTTGCATAAAAGATACAATGGACTCGCCCGAGTTGACCATTGAACAGCAACATAGTAAAACCCACAGGATTGAGACTGAACTCTAACATTTGAGATGATGGAAGTGATTGATCAATGATTGATTGAAATCGACTAACGACTCGCTGGATGTATTTACTCAAATCAGGTCCGACGTCATCACCAGAACCACTAAGTACCTACCTACCTACTTCTTACAAAAAGTAGCTGTGACGTACTGGCGTTTTTTAAAAAATATCTAAGATTGGTTGTTAGATTATAGGAGTGTTTTTTTTTGCAGCGCAAAGACGATGTGAAATGGCAGATTTTTTAAAATCAGCGAAGTTAGTGTACGTATAAAAGCTTAATTTGTACACAGACCTACATTTTACACTCTCTACTTAAACAAGCGTTTATTCGACTTGCTGAAGTTGAAGTGTCAAGGAAGAGCGCGCGGAGTACTTAGATCAAGGTAATCAATACGTGTTTGTGCGTAGCTCCATTTATATTTTAAAACACACCAACATTTTAACATTTAGATGCATTCATCTAAATGTAAAAAGGTTGGTGACCACATTACTGTAATAAGTAATGTGGTCACATATTGTTTCGTTTCATGAAATACGTAGAATACGTGAAACAATAAACTTGTGGACTAGTTACCTCCATATTTGAAGAAAGCCATAAGATGTATAGTCAACAGACATTTTGTCCTCAAATCAAATGAACGCCTATTGTGTAAGGTACATACATTTATAAATTTCGCGTCTTTTGTTCATTTTACCTACATAGATGGAAAATTTATAGCTGGTACCGATTTCTCACATTCTTTGTTATTGTTAGGTAGGAGGCCTCTGAGTTAGTCATACAAAGGAGTGCATACGGGACTTACACGAACCTAACATTTCTTTTTTTTTTTTATTGGCGTGGGGGAAACCTTCAAAAGGTCCCCGATCGCCATGGGAGAGTCAGATTGGGGTATGTGGTATTTTTACCGCACTAAAACCCCCCCGGTGGCCATCCTCAGTGCTCAGGGGGGACTCCAGGTACTCTGATAGATCGCACCGGTGTCCCCCCAAACTTAGCCGGGGCACATCTCCGGGCCAACTGTATTGCCGACCCTGGAGACCTCGCTGTGCAAGGCACCTTCCCGGGCCCTCGGCTCGGTTGTCAAAGCTCCCACCCCGACCACAGCCAGCAGGCCCTCAGGCCCCCTTTTAGTCGCCTCTTACGACAGGCAGGGGATACCACAACCAAATTCTTAGACCCTGGCTATTGGGTGGACACGAACCTAACCTATCCCTAATGTCATAACCTGAAGACTGCAATGACATATTAATGCACCTACTGAAAGTAGGTACTGCATGGCGGCACGTGGGTCGCCGTGATCGTGCATATGCATCAAAGATTTTCATATTATACATAGGTAGGTATGTCAAATAGGTAGCTTTAGAGGTACCTATCTATCGAAAGAAAATTAATTGGACAGCTGTGCAAAGTGTGGAAAATAAGATCGTTCCGTGCATTGCGGAGACGCACGTAGGTGGCTGATAAGGGGGGTCATTGGCCTGGGTATCGGTCATGCACACTACGCTCACCGTAGCTAATGTGCCCAGCACACATAGGTACGTACGTTGTTAAAACACGCAATGTGTGATTTGATGATTGATGTTGATGGAATGAAAATGATCCTATACCTAGGTAGGAAGGTAATACGGTAGGTCCAATTATGCTTTAACAAATGTCGCATCAATGGTTTTATGATCTACATTGACATCGATTTCCTTTCTTTGATAATTTAGTAGGTAAGGTACTAAACTGAATCTGAGCCAATGGAGGCTAGGTTACATTTATTTCGCGTAGAATTAAAGAAAATGTATTATAAGATTAAACGACTGATTGCAAACTTGAAGTATACCTTCCTGCATGGATACCCACTTCCCACTTGTCGATATAGATTTCTTTATATAGATATCGATAATTTTTCTTTTCAACGTTACTACCGATAAGTAGGTATCTTGGATTTTTTTTATAAAGTTCTAAGTACCTATAACTTATCAAAAAGAAAGTGATAATATGCTTTGTTTATTACTAAAATTTCGTAAACAGTCACACGTCTTTAGATACCATTACTTATCAATTCGTTACGTAGCTGTACGCATTTGATGTTAGATATTATTTTGTACAAGGCGTAATTGTTGTGCAATTGCCACAAAGTAACGTGCGATAGATTTTGTAATATCTATGCGACTTCTATCATGATATATACATGTTCAGTCGAGTGCTTTAAGAATAGAACACTCGGTGTGCGATTATACACGTCACAAACCACGGAGAAACGATGCAAGTCCAAAAATTAAGATGGGATAGATCAACCAAATTAAGGACTACCGATTCAGGACATCAACGAAACGACATAATACTTTTGATTGGATGAACAACTATAAAATTACGAACACTTTTACCAAAAGTACGACGTATTAACGAAAATATATTGCTATATATCCAAAGGAATGATTCCTATTTGTGTTTATCACGATTAAATAAATAAGTACAGGCGATGCAAAAAGCCGTCAAATAATAATAATATATGCATTTTAAATTCAAAGCAAGTTGGTACTAGAGACTTGCGATAAGTCAGTATATCACTTTTTTTATTATTTATTTTGAGAAGGCTTGCAGATAAATTACATTAATAAAAAATACAATATACTTATATAATACAGATTGCTATTAACAAGCCTCCACAGATACATAATTATCTACGTCAAGGAAATTTAAAGCGAAACACACTAGAAATACTAACGAGTAACATAACATTTATAATTTGACAGTTCAAATTTAGAAAGAGTTGTTCGAAATTCCACCCCTGAGTAAAAATGAGAGCTGAAAATTAATTTTGTTTGTCAAATTTTACTGCCATGCAAGCGAAGCTGCGGCGCTAGCTATATTTAAAAGGAGAAAACATTAAAGCACGTAAAGCATTTAATATAATTTTTCTAGCTAATATTATAATGTAATATAATTATAAATATGAATGCGAGTTTGTTTGTTATTGTTACGCATGATAATTATAATGAAGCATTAACATGGTTACGTTATATCTATAAATTTCAGTACAAAGCAAGTTGTATTTTCTTGATAGCAGTGGAGAAAAAGCTGACAGTTTATCGTCGCGTACTACGACCAATACAAATTAATTTTACAACAAGATTTCCCACACGGGTATAGTAAAGAGACGTGTCACTAAACAATAAAGTTCTAACGTTCTTAACAGTGGTTAGATAATACAACATTTATTGTTAAGCAAGTATTTATTAAGATGTAGATAGTTTACTACATAATTGTATCTATTATGCCATTGATAAACTCGACGACAGTTAGTCATAGGGTGGATAACAATAGAGCCTTTACTTTCACTTTGGGAAGCGCTTCCTGGTTGGTCTACCTTCATTTAAATATGGTGGTTAGCATTTCACGAAACAGTCAAATGTAACAATTACATAAACCGCAGACCTATATTTTTTTTAAGGGAAATAACTTACTTAAGAAGTGTAATCAAATTTTTTTTTGTGGTTGGCAATATGTGTTGACAATAAGGACTTGTTCATTACTGTGCAGGTGGGTCAAGTTAATCTAGAATTAATACAAAGATATTCGAATATACAACGTGAATTCAAATAAAGCTAACACACACGCACTCGGGACTATGAAACTCACGTTATGAAAATCGTTCTTTTTATGCCTCTCTGGATGTAATGAAAAATGAATTTAGACAACTGTCGATAATTTTATATCACGTAGCGTGTATATAGCTATACCCTTATTAATGAATAATATAACAAAATGATAACATGAAAACACCGTTTTCAAATAACACATATTTCAGATGGTTTTCGCATTGATGCCATTGTCAGAACTGGACCGAATTGTTAGAAATGGGATCACACAGAAAGCACCAGCTTTCATATAAAAATAATTATTAAAATCTGTGCTCCCTGTTGGAAATACTGTGATAAAACATAAAGAAAAATCGACTTTCTATTTTAGAGTCGGTTAAAAATATCTTGTAACAAGATAAGCTCTTATACGGTTAAATTTTGATTGTTCATAGGCACAATATCCCAATCAACTTGGTTGTCAAACGCATGACACCATGTTGCAAGCGTTTAAGGCGACTTGCTACTGGGTACCTAAGTTATTCATATAGTGATTAAGTGCAAATACAGTTCTGTTGAAGTATTTAATTAACAACGTGTTAGCTGGCTACAGAGTCTATCTCGCAAGACTTCGCTGAGGGTGATGTATTTTATTCATGCAAATGCATCAAACTACGCATGAGGATTTATAATACACGACAGGAAAAGGAAAAAAAATGCTTTCACGTGAAGGTACTGAAGGAACTAAACTATTTTATACTATAACGACCCGTTCTCACTTCACTTTGGGATACTAAGACACAGCTAGAAAACGATGACTTTTTTAGTTAATAAGATGTAGTTTTCAAGAACGATGCGTTCAAACAGACAAAATAAGTTTGTATGAAAATATTTTAATGGGTGAGTATTGGTATACATATATGGTGTGTATGTCAAATACATAACATTATATAAACATTGCCAATTAACAGATAATCCCACTTTATAGCCGCAACTCAAGACGCGGTAAGATCGATTACTTATAAAAGAAAGAAGATATCATGATTAACATCTAGTGACGTAAGGTTCTTCACTCAACATAACACATTCGCACAATTATCTTCGTAAGAGATAGTTTCACGGCTTTTTACTCGACTGAGGTGATGAACAGCCCATCTGTGCCCCAAGTATTGGTTTTGACACGTTGGAACGACGTCGCTTGACCTTGCGTTTTGAGGTTTTTTCGTAAGATGTAAAAATTCCTACACTCGCGTCTTAGCTTTTTAACGTTCTCATACAAAATGAGGAAAATCCGCAGACGATATCGTCAACTTAACAACAAATATAAACCTATTCTTGGGGCAATGATGACAAGTGATTACTTAGGTACCAAATAATATTATGATAACTATGGTGGGATTTGATTGTCCCTCCCTTTTTAAATCCGTATCACGGAAAGAGATCGGAATATCTAAGTCTATGTTTTTAAATAAGGGGAATATTAAACGATATAAGGGTATATAAGGGCACAGATCTGTTATAATTATATGACATACTCTTATTATATAACATTTTGATTATTTTTCGAGTATGTTTGATTAATAAAATTATTAACTTGGTTTGAGATTACCTGTAAAATGTTGTAGTAATATAAATTACTGAATGCCTTATCGGTATTACTTAATACATGCTTATGTCATTCGATTAGGAATCATTAGTAACGAACATACACAAGTACGAACTCAATATTTCTAAAGTAAGCAACGATTTACTTAGTTTGTAACACTTGTAAAGTATTTCTGCATGGGGTTAAGTATGATAACCTTTTATGAAGGAGCAGTCTTTTGTCAAGAGTGTAAAAGCATGTCTGAACTCTGAACGAGGCAGATTCCAATGGGTGTTATGGAAATGTATGCGTTTATTTGAATATTGTCTGGCGGCAAAGTTATTCTTCGACTTGTACTAACGTAACCCTCAGTGGACTCTCATATCACTACGATATCATGAGGCTAACTATGTTCTTTTCAAGCACCATGTATTACGAACTTTATGCGAAATCGTAAAATGAAACGTCTGAGTTTTTGACACGATCTGCTTAAAACGATCATAGTTAGCCCACAGTTATGATTAATGAGTTATATTTTTGTGGTAAAAATTTACGGTTCAGGACCCACTGGTCCCCTAATATTCGTCCCCTAGAATTAAGGTGTAGATTCAGCCCCTATATGGGTGTCCATTGGTCCCCCGGGAGGAATAGTTAGCTATTAAATTATTTTAAGGTACCCACTCGTCTTCTGGTATAAATGTAACGTTAAGATACGGACACAGTCGAAAAAAAATTAGAACTTCTTCTTTTAACTTCTGATGCCCTAGTACTTTAGATAGATCAGGGGATGAGGGGAAACCTCAAAAATGTAAGGGGACGTGTGGGTCCTGACCCAAATTAACTGCCTTCCGTCATAAAATTGTTTAGGCTTATCAGTATGAGTAATTTTATCATGCTAATGAAACCTGAAAAATGTTAACTTGTTGAAAGACAGAATGAAATATTTTTGTGTGTCAGCTAAGTAGGTACTAACACTAATGAATCATAATAAACACAGAATTAACCTTCTATTATGTCTGTAATAACACAGGATATATAATAGTGTCTATACTTACTATGTTATGGTAGGTAGAATCATTTGCCGTTGTCGATACTATTTTAAGTAAATCATAACATTATAGTGGCAACGTATTCATCGCGGGAGTATTTCTATTTATAGCACAGGATAAATGAAGAGCGTTCTACATATTTACATTATGAAAATCGATTTCAGGTTACAAGGCGAAGCCATAACTGCTTGAAGATATTGTACAAAACACTAGGAAGAGCTACGCATTTCAAAACTCGTATTGTTTAGTATATCTGATAGGTACTGTCCTATCTTATAACTATGACAGATAGTACCGAGGCACTGACTGATAGATGACGAAGTTTTAAGCGACAAACGAGATGTGGTATGAGCTCCTGCAAATGGATTTCCCAAATTTGTAATTTGAGCTTTCTCAGTTTCGGTATTAGGGCCTTAGTCAAGTGAGTACCTAACTATCACTAAGGTATATGTTTAAGATAGGTTGGGGCCAAGTGATTTTTACTTATGGGATGGTCTGTTTAATTATAATGTAAATGAAAATGGTTTTTTCAGTTTATGCACTGACAACTTGCACTTATGAATGTCGAAGGATTGACTACCGATTCCGAAACTAGCCTTCTGAGAAGAACCGGCAACAAACTCAGCTAACAACATGTAAACTACGTGCAAAATTTTAATGTATTAAATTACCTACTTACTTCATGAGTAGACTATCTATCCTAAGTAAACTAAATTCAATAACTTAAAACTTTTTATTTTTACTTAAAACTATTGAAATCTTCAAACTCTTTGCTTTACAAAGTAACAAAATTTATGGACAGACGAGATGTTTACTCCAGACGCCGTGCCGGTGGATAAAAGGACAAAAAAGCGCACAGGAAAAGTAAACAAGTCCAATTATATAAACACTATCGTGCCGAGTGATCTGTTAATTGGCGCATACGCAATACGCGTATCTATCGGAGTACCTACAATAACGCAGCAACGTTCTCTATTTGAGAGCTAGGTCAATGAACGCGGTATCGCACATTTAGCTATAAACAAAGTTTATCGAACGCACTCACAATACAACACAATGGCTCACAGCGACATTAAAATCACCTACCTATAGTAACCACAGGCTGTCGGTATTTTTCAGAGCGAACTTAGAGCCAACGTGGCAATGGCATGAGCGGCGAGCGGCGAAGCCACTGAAAAACCTTAGATTAGTAACCTTTAATTAGATCGTAGTACAACTTTGTAAATTTGTCATGTAGTGGCATGAAACGAAGATATTTTATGTAAGGAGAGAGATTGTATTGAGAAACGGGATGCGTAAAACTTATAAAGTTAACTAAGTGCGATAGTAGGCATCTCGCTACTAAATCCATAGTTGAAGAAGAAGAAATTTTATTTTTACGATGACGAAGCCGCAGACAATAGCTAGTTCCTAGATTAATATAATTGAACAGTACTGCTATCAGAAATTCTCATTAGTTCAATCAACCAAAACTTGAAGTATAACGAATGGAATTTTAGTGTTGAGTCTCAGTTACAGTCATACTCGGAATAAGTACATACAACGTGCAAATTACTTAAAGTACTATATTGATTATCTAATTCACTTTATTGAGAAGATAAAGTACTTAATGACGTAACGACATTGACAAAAACAATTGAACAGATTATCACAAGTACAGATATGAATGATAGCGTTCCATCAAGACTTGTGTTTAAAGAAAGACACGAAGTTCTTTGAACTTATTTGTGTATGCGTCATGGAAGAAGGTAGCGTCGTCGTACCGCCGCTCTTATATTGTTGTGGCACATAATTCATTTGCTATGTCAATATACAAGTGGTAAAACAAAATTGTGAACACTTGGGCAAACAGTCGTATTGTCCTATTTTACACCACTACCTGTATAATGTTATGGTACATTGTTTAGATGGCTACAGGCAGTAGGTAATAGGTACCCGCGGAAATTTTCTGCACACCAAATACCTATTCGGCAAATTATCAATACTTATGTAGCATTTGTTTCAACGATAATTCCAGCTTTTGTCCCGTCTCGTAACATTCATTGTTCGATATCGTTACAAGTTTCACCGTCTGTCACATAGAAATATATAGTTATTAAACTGAAGAATTATAAAATGTTCATATATAACGCACAATCTAAGCCGATCCTAGAAACATGAAATTTGAAGTGTTGGTGAGGTTTTGGTATACACTAACAAAATAGGGTTTTTCAAAATTATACCCCTAAGGGAGTTAAATGGGTTGAAAGCTACGGGCGCTAGTAGAACTAGCTAATAATGTACCTTATCCACTGCGTCTGTGGGACTATTTTGAGCAGAAGCCGCGTTATTATAAGGATTCTTAACGTCAAACTCGACGTCTTTTGTCGTTTTCAATTATAGGAAATTGATACATAATACATAGATGATAATGTTCAATTTCGTACCTATGATCCGGCACTAGACGTTGAGTGCGATGCTGAGAAACCTTTCAGAATAACGCGGCTGATGATGTTACGATAAGGACCTAGGTTTCCTTCTCTTCTCTCTTGTAAAAACATGGTTCTAACCATGACTAAACCAAACTCAGCCTTAACTATCTTCATCTGTTTTGAAATCCGTACCACAAAAAGAAATGGAAGTACTTTTAAACCAAGGATTATCTTGAGCGAAGTTTTGTAATAAGGGGCTTTGGGTCTACACTATACCTTGAATAAATATTTATTTAAATTTGGTATGTAATAACACCCATAATATTTTCTATTAGAATGGTCTGAATCGCCTTCTAAATAGAAGAAAGATGGAGAGAGAACTGACACAGGTGGCAAACAGCTTTGTTTGATGTTTGCATACCATTTCTTAATGTCTCACGGCGTGTTTGTCGTTCAAATACGTATACATTTATTATGTCATCCTGTAAAAGTATTTCCTGGGAGGTTTTTGTTACACAAATCGCTTCGTGTAGGTACACAATACTGCTCGTTACTTTCTTTAGTATTGTTGAACGTGTTAGATCTTTGTTGTCAAGCTAGGAATGCCTAGAGTCTACACGACAGATATTCCTTGGAATGGAATATTAATTAATATTTGTTCAATTCGCTGATTTATTCCAAGCGTGTATACTGATACACTGCTGAATATAGTAATATGAAGCAAGTAATTATATTTCAAAGAATAAGTATCTACCCACTTGTTTACTTACTTGCTAAATATCACATAGCTGTTTACCGAAGTATGTTTTAACGTTTGACTATATCGATATAACGTAAAAGCACCCCTGGTGGCGGGTTTACGAAGCATTACGTTCTCATACAAAATGAGGGAAATACGCAGTCGATATCGTCAACTTTAAAACATGTTGAAATCAATACCAATACCTGCAACATAAAACATCATCATCTCCCTGGCCTTATCCCATACATTGTTAGGGTCAGCACTTGATTCAACCCGATACGGCTGATCACCTGATTTTTATACGAAGCGACTGCCATCTGACCTTTGCAACCCCTTTTACGAGGAAAATCTGTGACCTGGGTTAAACCAGTTGTCAGATTATTTTAGGCCTCAAACAGACCTGTAACGATTGCCAAAGATGATAAATTGGCAACCGGAACCGCCTTCACGTGCTCTCCGAGGCACGGAGGGAACTCGGGCGATCACCCATCCAATTACTGGCTAGGGTTAGGGGCTGCTTAACTTCGCTGATCGAATGATATGCGCAATAGCAAATGTGCCACGAGCTCTTCAACATAAAACAATACTGTAATAAACATGATATGTGATCATTTTAATAAAATCGATTCAAACATACAATTGACAAACACATACATTTCATATGTTCACGCCTGTATTCCCCGAAGGGGTAGGCAGAGGTGTTGTAATAACAACGTCCACTTTTCACCGATGATGATTAAGTGCCAACGTGTCAACTGGTGAGTGTCTTCTAGACTATTACTTTATGATATATTATATTTACATTAGCATGCAACGTAATATAGAAAAACGTTCAACTAGGAAGCTAACGAAAGTAAGCCTTAATACTTACACGAGTTAGGTATATAATTTGATAAAACAAAATATATAGTAGCTAATACATACATGGCAAGAAACCGTAATACAACTAATGATTGTAATTATATTTTATCAGATCAACGTAAATGATAGTAAGTGCAATAATTACGCGCCAGTTATATTATGCAGCTACTTCTACTTACAAATTAGAATAATGATTTATTCTAAATGATTTTACCTGTAGTTATTGCATTAATTATTGTTGATTGACTTCCTTTTATAGATAATGAGTATATATAATATGATAATGAAAACTGTATTCTAAATAAGTGTGATCAGTTATAGTCTCGTTATAACAAGACGGGGACTAATACGCGAAAAAAAAAGGTAAAGACTACATGATTTTATATTATAGTAATGTACATCTTAATCACACAATAACATTATATTCGTATAAAAACAAAAATATATAAATATGTTCATACATTACTCACAAAATATAATATGCGTTGTGTACGTTTAAGCTCCATGTAATAGGAGACGGTTGCCACTTACTTATCTAAGCTCTGGACTGGGAAATAGCTGATGGAAAATCCTAATAACACTTTGTCTGACCCAGGAACCCAGAACCTCGTGTTACTCGACTGTCTGATTGCCTTGTGTGCTAGTGTTTGCAAGCACTAGACCAATGAGGCAGTCTTCAAAGTCAAAAATATCTTTATTCGATCAGACTTTTTACAAAAAACTTTCAAATCGTCAGAATGACATAATTATACAGGATTATACATGCTACCGCCAGGTTCGGAAGGTTGCTTTTACTGAGAAGAACCTGACAAGAAACTCACTCTTTTCAAAAATATTATACAATTTTAAGAATACAAAATAAATCACTTAAGAAACATAAGCTCGTGGACTTAATAGTGACACGCTGGCCCCTTCCCATCCACATAGAACCAACAACAGAGTTGGTGCGGCTGAAAAAGCCAAAGCTTGCAAATACAGGGGTCTAGGCTACGAATATGATTTGGTCCCATTCTGTGTCGAGCTCTCGGTCCTAGCGCTACAAGGCTTTTTAAAGAAATAACAAAAAGGTTAGTCGACATCACAGGAGACCGAAGAGCTGGCAGCTATCTCGGACGAAGAATTAGTCTTGTCATTTAAAGGGGGAATGCTGCCAGTATCTTCGGAACCTTGCCTAAAGGGACTCCTTTTAATAATATAGTTTTGTTATTAGATTATATTTTTTAAGGTTTGCTGTAATAGTCATCAATTTATATTTCATAAATTTCATGAATAGTGATAAATATGGGGCCATTGTCTCATGTCTGCCTACCAACAGAGGGTAATTTTTGTAGTAAAAATTCAATGATCACCTTGCACGCGTAATGTAATGAAACGCTTTTCAATATTTCAACAAAACAAAGTAGGTAGTAATATCAGATAGTGCAATGCATATGTGGGTTACTGCCGGTGCCGATAACCGGACGCCGATAATATTAATGTGTTCATTATATCCATATATCGCCTCTTTTATTCAACACACATTTGGCAAACCTTCCACTAGTTCGATAAGAATGATAA
Organism: Watsonalla binaria; assembly: GCA_929442735.1. Taxonomy (NCBI): domain Eukaryota; kingdom Metazoa; phylum Arthropoda; class Insecta; order Lepidoptera; family Drepanidae; genus Watsonalla; species Watsonalla binaria. The sequence goes on from OV838930.1 coordinate 5,862,279, forward strand.
CCCACTATGGGTCAAATATTTGCTTACAAAAATATTAATGCGGAAATGTAAAAACATATTTTCAAGAATTGTATCGATGACTTTTCAACTATTCATCTACGTGCCGCCATTCATTGATTTGACCACAGATAATTTATATTCGACGACCAATATCATTATCTCCCTGGGCTTATTTTACATTGTGAGCATCGTCACTTGATTCAACCCGATGTCTCTGATCATCTGGTTTTAATACGATGCTACTGCCATCAGACCTTTGTAACTACTTTTGCGAGGAAAATCGGTAATCTGGGTTAAGCCCTGTAACGATTGCCGAAGATGTTAAATTGGCAACCGGGACTGTCGGCTTAGCGTGCCCTCCCAGGCACGGAGGGAGCAGTCAGCAAAAATGGTGGGGATAAAGTCGCATGTATAATATTTTGTCTCCTTGTTCTTCGTTCGGGACGCTCCGTGCAATGTCCAAATAAAATGACTATGCATTCAAAGGCTGCGCCCTTAACTCATGACGCACCGCTAAATAGTACCTATCTACTTTCATCATTCTCAAACAATTTAAAAACTCTCGTAATGCGTAAACACAACTAATAAAACGACGTCAGTAATAAAACGTATTATTTAAATATAAAGCTGGATGATTTCAGATAAAGGAAGTTAAAGTTAGTCATATATGGTTAAAGTTAGTCAGACATAAAAAAATACTCTGATTGAGATGATGAGTACAACTACAATTTTTTCACAAAGTGACTCAACTGAGATTTTGACCTTTAAGTGTTGAGTTGCTTGTCTAGTCAAAGTATTTAACGCTGACTCATAATGCTTTTGCAGTTCTTATCTCACACTCAATATTGTATGATTAATGTATTTTAATACCACAGTGCATCAGAATCTGCCCACGAAGCCTACAAGAAAAAATAAGCGAAATAATTATATTTTCCTCTAGTAATTTAAATGATTGATACCTATTCAACGGACTTGTATGACATGCTAATGATTATAAATCTTTTTATTAGTAAACTTCTTGTTAAAGGCAGGCACATCGTATGGTGTCTACGGAGCGAAGTCTTTTCATTCAGAAACTTAAAGTTCTACATTTTGGCTACGCCCGTGTTAGGAAAATGGATTTTCTGATAAAGGACTAAGTACTTAGCTGATATATAGCAGTTCAGAAGAAATTTATATATGTGGCAAACAATTAGATATCTTAATTTCAAAATATTAACATATTAACATCTATATTACATACATAAAATTAAAGTGTTTGTTTATAATCCTAAAATTACGGTTTTGACATAGAAAAACCAATTTTTTTATTATTCTCTGTCTGTCTGTTGTTTCCGGCTAATCCCCGCAATGCGTGGACGGATTTTAAGGGGACTTTCACTGGCGGAGAGCTAATAATACAAGGAGTAACTAAGCACCTTTTAGGGATCCGCGGGCTACTTATGAAATTAAGTCTACGCACCTGAAACCGAGGGGCACAGCTAGTGTTATAAATAATAAAACAAACATTGAAAAGTTATTACGATGTGAGGCTTCTAAAAGGTACTTTTATATCCTAACTTGTTCAGGAATATGAAAGTAATGGTGGAATGAATAGACATGATTTTTAAAGATTACATTCGTAAGCTATCCATATAGAAAAAAATCTAACATGCCTGATGCTTTCTGTCAAAGATCTACGTACCTCTTTCATACTGTGGTCACTTCACGTCACGTGTTTTCTAGAAAAGGTTATTTATTCCTTTAACCATTTAATCGCAAATGAAGTAAATGTGATTATTTTCAATTCAATTTGCATACACGTTCGTGTTTCGTACGATGAGATCATGGTCTTTTTATTTTCATTCAACATTTTTATAAACCGGCTACCGACGTAAAGGAACATGACTTGAGCATACTACTCATCCTTTTGGGAATTATAAAGCGTAGCTACTGACGAATATTCAATTGCACTTCCTATATTTGTCCGTAATTGTTTTCGTCCCAAAAAATTAAAATTGGAATAGCAACACTCTATTGAAAAGACGCTTTACTGGAGCCTTACTTAACCACGTCTTGCGATAAAGTCAAAGTCAAAGTCAAAATATCTTTATTCGATTAGACTTTTTACAAAGCACTTTCAAATCGTCAGAATGACACAATTTACAAGATGATACATGATACCGCCAGGTTTGGAAGGTTGCTTTTACTGAGAAGAACCTGGCAAGAAACACAATACTATTACTCTTTTCAAAAAAAAATTATACAATTTTAAGAGTACAAGAATAAATCGCTTATGAAACATAGCTCATGGACACAGTTCCAATGCACAAATTTCGATAAAATTAACATAATTAAAAATCTAGTAGTTCTACTTATAACTAAATGCGTAGTTTGGGATGACCAGCCCCCACAAGCATATACAGACGAACCCGCAGCTGTACATGTAGAGTCGCATAGTTTACGGAGACTTTGCATTATTAAAAAGAAAATGAGCAATAGTATTGTGAGTCAGTGCAGTATATAGCAGACTAGCCGACTGGCCAGGGTGGTCAGTCTGCGGTCAGCAGTCCCCTCTACTGGACATTATATTTATGAGTAGCATTTTTTATAGGTAACACAAGTGTTGAAAACGAGCACAGTACGTTCTAGTAATGCTAAGGAGCTCGTTTATTTCTTGCAATAAACTCCCAAGTATGGAAGATAGCGCATTTAACACATTTTATTTTCATCTTTTATCTTTGCTTGCTTTGATCACACAAAGCTTCAACCACATTAAGGTTTACTAGTTGTAAGTAAGAAGGATGGTGTATCTTTGTGTATATCATTGGTGTATATTCTTGATATATAGGAATATAATAACCTATGACGCAATGTTACACTTAGCACGAAGTAGCAGGCAATTGTTTTTGACTCGACGTAATGCCACTCCGCGTAAAGCGACTCGGCGTGGAGGAAATCGACCACACGGGAATAATTCCATGGGAATAGGGTACCTAAGGCCAACCTTAGGTACAGTAGGGGGCCAATAAAGTTTCGCCAAAAACATAGAAACAGGAAAGTGAGGATATCATAACATACTCTTTGAGATATCAAAGAGTATGATATCCTCTCATTTTACTGTACTCTGTTCTCTATCGAGAACATTTGAAAATTAACTCTATGTTTGAGTGAACACGGTCGAGTCAAAGTAATTATATCTTAGCTCTTTCTAAGCGTTTATCATGCGATCGTTGTAAACAGGAAAATAATGACGACATGTAAATGATTTATAATTTATAGTGTATACTACAGACAGACAATGTTACATACCTGGCTATACTTACTAGTATTACACGTTCATGTTTGTTTTGTTTACATGCTTCCAAGCATGTATGTTATTTGTTGTGCGAGACTCGCTCGCTAACGGGGGAACAACCTGACGTATTGCGTTCAACATCATACATTAAGCAGTTTGACTCCTGCCTTTATAACTGATGCAATTTCCTCCATTCGTCTCTATACAGTGCCAATAGTGTCATCTCTTTGACCCCCTATAAGTCATCACGAACACCTTTTTGATTTGTCTCACATTACTGAAATTAAATTACCTAACTGATGAAGGATGAAGCTACTAATGAGCTACTAATGGTTCTGCCTTCGAAGCTTGAAGTCCCCTTTGGATCTGCTATGTGTATTACCTAACTAATATTGTATGGTAAAGATTATTAACAAAGTAAGACATTTTGTTTATTTCTATTATTATGTGACAGTATTATTAATACAATGTTAGTAGCTAGCTATAAAACTTAATTAGTTAACTTTTAAATTGTAAAAAACAATACGGCAGAGGGAGTGAAAATTGACAATTCATTTGAGACCCTCGGAAGCATACTAAAGGAAAAAATATGTAGTTGACGTGCATTAACTACCCTAGGATTAATTGCCAAATAATATACACATATAACATTATATTTTGCATAAACGAGTGATCAAAAACTATTATGACAATGATACTAAACCAGCATACAAAACGAACTCAGGTATTTTCCACTGTAAAAATCTACCAACTGTACCTACTACCAGGCGATATCGCAGACGTGCCAAAATGCCTTTAAATTCACTGTACCACTTTCAACAAGAAGTGAAATAATTATGCTTACGACCAGTGAATTCATGCCAAAACATCTGTTACCTACTTGCAAGGTCCTGGCTTTACCAACATGTAAAGAAAGGATGTTTACACTCGATTATAGTCGTTTTGCATTTTAAATTGCGAACCTATTCAAAGCGAACTGTACCAATAAGTTTTCGTTAACAATAACAGTTGGAATACCTACCTGATGTACCAATTACAATATTTTAATATTAACAGTTTCTCCCTCGTCTTCACCGGCCTGGTATATGTAGACACCTTATACTATGTCTATATATGCAAAAATAGTGGTAAGTATTTTATACGTACTGAGGCAGACTCGTAAAATGACTGCTGCGCATTCAAGTCTCATAACTCGTGACGGCATACGTAGTTACCTAAAGAAATGTATTTTCGTGACCTGTAAAGTATACATCCTGATGGATCATTCTGAATTAGGTGACAGTGTTGCGAATATTACCTCCTACAAACAAAGTATAGCTTATCCATTCGAATTTACATTTCCTATTTGGCTAGTCGGCAAACACTTCAGCTGCGTCATTTTGTAAGGTATTTTGACGGCGATCTCGACGAGTCCTTTCAATCATAAGTAATTAATACACTATAAAGTTCAATTCCGTATGTTTGAAACCGAAAACTTGACGTCGAGCTCGCCGTCCAAATATTTTACAGAATTAAGCAACTGGTTTTATTCAAAGGTTGACTACTAACCTAAGTTTACGTTTACCATAGTATCAATTATTTGCTGTGTTTTTTCGCCTATATTAGCATTGGATCAGATCAAGCGATCCGACCAGAATGCTCTTAATAATAAGCCTGAGAGATACTCTGGATAGTATCTAAGTTAATATTAAATAAAGAACATAAGATGTATTTATAAGCTACAGACAAAGAGATTATCATTATTACTAATAAACGTATAATATTCAAACTTATTAATTTAATTATGGGAGGGCCCACCCACATACGTTTGTTTATAGCAATGATAACCTCTTTTAGTTTAACTTTGCCTTGAACATTACTAATAATAAAGCGTTTGTATTTCATTACATTTCGTGATGTGTGAAGTGAATTTGATAGAAAATCAGTCCACGGGACGGTCGGGTCGACCTTCTTTATCGAGTCATAAAAAACCTTTATCGGTTACCCGCTATCGTACTTTAAACGAGTTTTTATCTTCATATACTTATCACAACTATAAGGCAATATATAACATGGGCATTAATGGATCGGAAAAGCGATTAATTGTATGTTGAACGTATTGCAGCCACACTCGTGTATTCAACAACGAATCTACATACATACATAAGCTCACGTCTGTATTCCCAGGAGAGGTGTTCTAAGTACACCCACATTTCGCCAGTTATGTTTAAGCATGTGTGGTGGAATAGGGGGCAAAGCCTCTACTATATAATACATGTTACTGCCGTTTATTTTTCAAATCAGATTAGCTAGTATATGTATCGATGAAAAACTGTCTACTATTTAAATCACATACAAATCAGTCAGTCCTAATATCTATAATACTCACTGTTTCACAACCGCCTGCGAGCCAGGATCAATTAGAGCAATGAAACAGGTTCTGCAATGATTGGTTTCACAGCCCTTTTCACAGTTGTTAATTACGAAATTCAAAAGAAAATGAAATAAATTTCCACACAATTGTTTATACTGTAAACCCTGCTGTATACGTTTCCGAATGGAATTCACATTATTATTTTACGTTGTAACGATTGCCTTTACCCTTGTTTGCCTTTCTATACAAAATTGCGACACTGACTGCAATTTAGATAAGATTTGATCGCGGATAATAATTATTTCAAATTCTACAGCTTTACTATGACTTTGCACCAGCCCTACAAGGGTTGGACAGCTATGAAAGGAAATGTATTACAAACTTGTTAATCTAAATTAAAATTTAAATAGTTTAATTAATCTTGGTTTATTAATAACTCTTTAGAAACTTTACAATGTACAAGTTAATTAATGCAATACATTTTATTCATTATTTCATCTAGGATTCTCCTGACTGTAACAACGAAAAACGAGATCATAACCCAGGTTAATAAATATATAATGCTAAGTCTCTTCAGAAGAATATTATCGCATCTCCGGCGTCACTTCTTAGGACCCATTCGCGAGTCGAACGCAATGAATGGGTTAAGTTCCGCACTGGGTATTTGGAACAAATTTATTACGTTTCATTTTGTATTGTACTCCTGTGTGGAGACTGTTGAGTGTAGTCGGTTGCATTTACCGAGGTGATTGCCTCTGCTCTGTTACGTAAAGCGAGCGATACGTCGCGCACATTTTACGAGTCTTTGTGTGCCTTTGTCTCGATGCCTGCCAACCGTATTGCTCGAATACAGTCGCTAAAAAATATCAATCGATGATGTTAAGAAATATACCCAATCACACGTAACTAAAAGTAAAATAATTATATTGAGTTATATATACTAAGCAGAAATAAAACATTTGCGGCATCATAAATCAAAATCTCATGATTGCAACATTCTGTCAGCAATAAGATAAGGAGAAGCTGCGAAGAGAGCAATTATTTAGAGCCGAAAATTCTGCCCTTCGATACTGCTCTCATCGATGGGTACTTAGGTCTTTACATAGACAGCTTTAGATTGATCTCTTTTTTCCCTCACGAATTTTGTCATATCCAAGTTGCTAAATGTACTTTTGTTACGGAATTTTAATTTTGAAAAAAGTAAAATTGCGTTAAGCCTGATTAAAATAACCTCAACCACCTCTGTGTGCCATAGTACAAGACGTAAAAATATATATTACGCTAACCCGGTAGCGGCCGAGGTGGCCTGCCTTGCATTCAGCGATCAACGTGCTGCAACTGCTCTTACTAAATTGAGAACTACGACCTTATCATTATAACAAATACACATACATTACAGGTATTTCCATAGAACAGCAATGGTATTTCAAGGTGTAGCAACGTTTATCCGCTCGCTACATAGATGGCGCTATTCCCGACAATAGCACGTTTGTGAACAGATGACAATCTAAATCCCGCTATCGATGGAAGTTTTCTGCGCTTATTTCCAGCTAGATCATATGCCGCGATTACGCATAAAACTCATTTTGCTGGAAGGTCGTTCCTGTACTGGGGTCGAGCATGCTCACTTGCTTGCCCTATAAAGGCTTATAAAAGATACCTAATAGAGTATACTTACATAAAAAAGCCATGCACACATACACGTACTATATAATACATACAGATAAGAAAGTCCCTCACGACCATATCATATAAAGCTGTTATCACATCCACTTACCCTTCGAGCAATCCTTAAATAAATACGGAACGAGTGGTCTCGGCGTGGAGCGTTTTTGTGATTTCCTTTTTTACGATTACCCTTGAAAACGTGACTTTCCAAATATTTCGCAGTATTATCAGACAGGAAGTGGACGCGCGACGGTTTCTCCTCACTCTAGCAGTTCAATTAAATACCAATATACATAACTTTCAGTTTAATCCATTCACATACAAATTAAGTCGTAAACTTTCCTCTGGACGAGGTCTGCAATCATTCGACTTATTATAATTACCATACTGAATGGCGTATGAGTAAAACTCCTGCACCATATATGGAGAAAGATGGTGTATTTTAGGGCTCCGTTTTTTAGTGACCCTATGTGTACCTACGCTGTCACGTGTCCAGTAATAAACGTTTCGGGCCTTCTTTACCATGTATGTACTTCTTACTAGAAGAAGACAAAACTAAATGTAGGTACCAATACCTCTTTATACTCCTATTAATAGTCGAATTAATAGAACTAGTACTTACTTAGCTACGATATAACGAAAGGTTTGCAAGAAAGCCTTGTAACCCTATTCAATTTATGTACCCAAGTCCTATGAATTCGAAAGATTCTGCTATTTTCGATAACTTCTGAGTTTTGATGTTTTATTTTGGTACCGTATTTAAACGTCAAAGCTAACAAGTTCCTAATATGTACTTTTTAAACGATCATAGTTAGCCGTATGCCCGCAGTTTGTCACTTGTCAAAATATACCTAAGTAATATAAAAACTTGAGAGCAAACTGAGGACAGGGGTTAGAGTTCTGACATCTTTAACGCATCAATTTTGACACGCTAGAAGCACATCCATTTCTTTTTACGAAGTCTAATATCATTGCAGTTAACCAGCTAACTGGTTTAGTAACTCGGAGACTCCGTACATCTGTCCGTTATCTAATCACGGCGCTGTACAAATATTAGATAATACACGTTATCGCACACATCCAGCAGCAATTATTATTATCAGAACCAACACCTAGTTAGTATTTACTTTCTGGACATGATAATACGTATGTGTATGATGATATCCCTATTATTGCTCGTTTAATTTGGAACGGGAAAGAGATTTGTCGTGGGTGTCCTATCCTAAAACTATATTCATATTAGGTACCAAATTCTGCTGTAGCATTGTTTTTTTAGTGCTTAGATTTGGAAAATTGCTTTTAACAAGTGACTTTAACTTAAGAAATTGTTTCAACTGTTTACAGTTACAGATACAGTTAGGTACTGTTCTTAAGAAGAGTACCCCAAATATATACCTTCCTAATATGATACGAAGTTACTTAGCTACTTTGGTCAGTACTGAGTAAATCAATTTAAGTATCTACCTAATATGTAAGCATAGTATATATTGTAAGTAGGTATTTATTACCAGAACCCAACACTGCATTGGTTAATTAGACTGATCTCATGACCTCTATATTATGAGTCTGTTCGTTATTTTGTTCAGCAGGCAGATTATAACATCCGTTACACATTTGGTGTGTGCTATCGTAAAAGAGATTTAATTGCGAATTTGAACTTTATGACAAGTGCAGTTAGTGTTGAGTTTAAGTACGTTTGCTTTGGTTGGGGAATGGTCAAGGCCAGGTCTTATCTTGGTGTTGTGTTACCAGAGTTGCCGACTCAGCCCAAAGAGTGCGCGCGCGTCACTATGTATCATTTTACATAAGTAGTGGTAAGTTCGAGTAAGAAACTTTAATAAACCGTCCCATAAGCACCGTGCCATCGAATCGAAGACTAATCTTTTTGTGACCAAAAGTGCAACCTGATTTACGGAAAAATATTGCGATTTTACTATTTGAGGTGTGCTTGAGCAGTTTTAGAAATAAAATATCCGGGATATATTTTACAGTTAGAATAGCAGGATACCTATGTTTCTAATTCGTTTTTATGATTTATATTCTAATATTGAAAATTTACTGCACAGCTAGGAATCTCGGAAGCATTTAAAATTAAATGATAAAAAAGGCCTACAATTAAATAACTATTCTACTTTTACGTCGGGTCAAATAGCAAACTTGAGCTTAAGTAGTTGTAGAAGCATTCCTATTGAGTTTTCCGGAATAACAAAACAAATAGATAGGAAAATAGTAGCGGATCGTGGGTATTACTTGTATGATTGATCCTTCATTTCCATAAGAACTGCTAAACAAGCGACGCAAGTTCTAATCCCAACGGTCTGTCTATTCCAATGAGGCTTTCTTAAAATCTCAAATTCTATGATTTTTAACCACGAGCCTTACGGTAAGGAAAGCATCGTGAGGAAACCTGCTTATGTCTGAGATCGTGATGGACTCACTATCTGTCACGTTGGTTCTTATTATCTTCGGCGAAACCTACTGGGATGACGCTATACAAAATCTTTATTTCCATAATTGTTCTGTAATTAAGCTTCTGCCCTCACACTTCATTCTAGTCTGGATCCATGTGGAGTGCCGTCATCCTTGCAAAAGATTCAAGAAAAATTGTCTACAAACCTTCATTACAAAGTCTTAATTCTCACCTCCTCGAGGCAACCTCCTGCCCCTCCAGGAGCTACTGCGAATGGCCGGAGTTTGGCCAAACATTTCTGCAATTTGTTAGTATAGTTCTACTCTAGTTGCTATGAGAGATAATTACTCTTCCTCCATTTCGCACCTTATATTGTTTTTGTTGTAAAATCACAGTTCCTGTCCTGCTTTAGTATAATGTATTTGTGAGTAATTTTCTGAATCATCAAAATGTGTTCCTCTGTTAGTCAATAAGTATGTAAGTATGTAGGCAAGTGATTTAGTTGTTTCTAACTGCCATTTTTTTCCTTATTTGACGGTCCATTCTAGTCATCATTATGTAATATGAAACCGCGTCTGCTTATTCCGAGCATTTAAATATTGAAATATAAGAAAGTAATTTTTTTATGTTCTGGTGCGTAATTTGTAAGGTTTCTCAGCGTCGAACTCGACGACGAGCGTTGGTTTCAATCATAGGAAATTGATACATAGCACCTAATGAGGATAAGCTTCAATTTCGATTCTTTAAAATCGACACTCGACGAGTGCACTGTACTACCACCAACTAATATACATAGACAGGCATAGACGTGCGGTTTCACCCACCTAGATTTAATTTCATGCATTTAATAATAGTAGCGTTACTCCTGGTAATATTTCAGAGATTACCCGAAATAAACAGACAGACAGAGAAAATGTTTGAAAATTTGTTTTTTTAAGTCTTTGCCGTATATACTTTCATATGCATTTAGTGAAAAGCTGTTATTTTGGAATTACATACAGACACTTAAATTTTATTTATCTGTATAGATTTGATTGTCAGTTCAAATCCTATATTGTTATGTATTATTGCCGAATTCAATGGACATTTATGCACAATGCACGCAAGGTAGAAATAAAAAAATAATGTATTGTTAAACATTTATCTTGTATGAAAATATATATATTTTTTATCAGCCTTGCAAATATTCAAAGTCACGTTAGAGCTCAACATTTATTTATTGGATATTGGAAGGAATAAGGGCCGTACATCATACCATCAACTTTTATTGTGTATTTAGACTCATTTTAAGGTACAGATATGTACATTACGTTTTTACATCTGTCACTGTCACTCATTCGAGTAACAATATTATTATTTTTGATTAAAATTACTCTGCAATATTTAATTAGTAGAATAAGAGTTGAGCTGGTAAGACTTATGGACGGAATGGGAGGGATGAAAACAAAAATAAAAACAAAAATATAACATATTTTGACTATAATTGAATAAAAATGCAGATGGAAATAAGGAAAACTTACAAGAAAAATGTCATAAACAAGCTTTAACCTTAATTTGTTTCGTCTATAAGAAAATAGAATACGTAGTCAATTTTTGGAAGATTAACTTAATGATATTGGAATTAAATAAAAAATTAAATACTTAATTACAACTGACATAGGTACTAGAGTTTAACACTAATGTTTGTTATATTAAATGACTCATGATATATTACTAACATTAAGTTACAAATAATCGCAGTACTTCAGTGTTGGTTTAAATACAAAAGTAATTAAATAAATCAGCTTTTTATGGTTTATAATTCGTAATGAACTGATAATAAATAATATTCGCGAACTTTATGAAGTCTTAAAACTAGATTTCTTAACACTAGGTACAAAATTATTATCTTTTAGTGGTCACCATGCAAAGACTCGCTACTAATTGGAGAATCTGACGTAAACATAGGAAAACAAAACATATACCATCTCGGTCCTTCGAGCCGATTGAGCTTCGATAGTTAATTAAACGCAACAAGTACTGGTGAGTAGGTGTTTATTGCTAGTTGTAGGGGTGGTACGCAGTATAGTAGTGTTAGCTAGTATAGTAACTACACTATACAAGTATACAATTATGTGGAGCGAGGAACAGTCTCTTGGTAAGAATCGAAAGCGTACTCTGGTTTTATCTGAATTTCTCCTAATCACTTACATTGGTCCCTTAATTAAAACATTAAACTTTGTTATATAAATATTATAAAATATCACACTTTAAATTCAAAGAAAAAACTATGCTACGTCGAAACTAATCACTTAGCTCTGTCAAAGTACAAAAGTAATAACTGTGCCAATTTGAATATCATATTCAAAAGGAGACAATAAATAAACAAACAATCTATTTCGATCAACTAAAAATTAAATATAATCGATTTATTTAGTTTATAAAGTAAAAGGCACTCTTTGTGAGGGTGGCGGGCGCGGGGCGTGGAAGCGCGCGGGGGGAGCCGCCGCACGCCGCCACTTGTATAAACATGTTCATATATTATATCGTATGTAGTCTATAATATTATCTTTACACAAGCTTCACCATGTACAAGAAAGACCTCGGCAGTTCGGCGGGCGATTCTCGGCTTTCTCAGGTTTTTTGCAATCGAGCCGAACGCGGTTGCGTCGGGCGGCGAGGCGAGAGGGACTCGGAGACTGCGTCTCGAGGACGAAAAAAACAATCACCAAAACCTCAAACCGGTTTTAGCTCGGATCTCTGCCTCCTCGCACGAAGCAAAAGGAAAAAATCCTTCGCAGACGGCCGCTACGGGCGCGGCGCGGATCGCTGATAGTTCTCAAACGGGCCGCGGGTGATTAGATCGCTAGCCTGGTGCGGTCACCGTTGCCGAGCATGCGCTGCAATTATCAGCCAGGTACTCACTGCTCCGACACAAATGACTTTCGATTCGTTACCGCAACATGGAACTAGATCATAATGTCAATACTGGTTTGGTCAGCCCGCCGAGCTTCCGAGGTGAATGCAGAGACTGATTCTGTCCGTACAAGTAAGACTGTTAGGGTGTGACAACCTTCATAGTGGATCAGGAACAAAATCAGTCGAGCAAAGGCAAATCCCTAACGAGCCACGTCCCGTCGACGCTGGCCCCGTCCGTATGCGGTGCGGCATCGCAGCTGCTAGCTTCATAATAATTATTACAGTTAAAGAGACTCGAAATAAATAATAAATTATTATCTTAAACCCTTAAAAATAGATCACGAGCGCCTTCTCGCGGTACGGTACCGAGCGCGTATAGGCAGTACGAAATAAATAAAATGTTCTACAGCTAACTTTACAGAGACCACCGCTCGGCGGAGGATCGCATCGGGAAGACTTCCGCGAGCTACACAATAAATATCTAATAATAATATAAGGTGCCATTTACAAGTGCGTGCCGATAACTAAAGATGTATGTAACTACTAAATTCACACCGCAAACTTTCGAGACACCAGTAAACACTTTGTTAACTTTATAAATTACAAGGCGAAGTAGTAAAAAGCATCGACAACTGGAGATCATTCGTTGAGCGGGTATGCGGATGCGCGAGGCGCGGCGAGCGGGACGTGTCGCCCGGGCGCGGTCTGGAAGACGTCGAGTAGGCACTACGGTGACGGACGATCCTTATGCTATGCTCGGTATAAGTTAACTTAAGGACTAGGCGCAGTGCACGCCTCTAGGCGATCACGAGGTCGCCGAACGCCGACGACAGGCGGTTGAACACGGGGAGCCGCTCTTCTTCAGGCTCAGGGGACTGCGGGCGGCGAAACGCGAATGCTGTGGCGTGCGCAGGCGGCGACAGAGCGGGCGGAGATTGCGGCGGAGCCAGCGGCGACTGTGGTGCCAGCGGCGAGTGCGGCGAGTGTGGCGAGCGAGGCGAGCGTGACCCGTCACTCATGTACGACGCGAGAGATCCTCCCGATGACAAAGAAGCCAGGGAACCACCCGGCGACGTCGGTTCTCGGCGTCGTGCCTCTTCTGCGTTATGTACGAAGTGGCATCGCGGTCCATATGGACAGAAGCCGACCGAATGGAACGTACGGCACAACTCAGTCTTGTACTTGGGGTGGCGTTGGAGGTTGCGTAGCTCACGCATCCCGTGGGCGAATTGGCACTTGTCACCGTATTTGCATACTCCAGCTTCTTCAAAAGGTCGGCAGAGCTCGGTCTTGTAGCGGCTGGTGGCGGGTGGTGGCGGGGCAGGCTCGCTGGTGGTGCGCTCGAGGCGGCGGTGTCCCAGGCGATCAAGCAGGCCGGCGAGCGCCCGGTGCGCCGGCACGGACGCGGCGCGGGCCAGCACCGGGTGCTGCTCCCAGTTCACTGCGCCACCCACTGCAGCGCCGCCCACTGGAGCCAGGGCACTGCTAAGTGTGGTGTTCATTGTCTGCACTGGCCGAGATTGGTTCTGAAATTACAAATAGAAGCTATTTACTAAAAGTTAGGTTAAAATATGATAGCACCCTAAACTTTTCAGTATGTTGGAATCATTCGATCTCATATTTTGGAGTACAAAAGTTATCAATCTTTTCGGTTCGTTGAGGCGCGCTAGAGTTCATATTATCGATAGTTTGGCTGCAACAAACGAACAAAAAGTTAAAGCATCACCTAACGACATTTGTAACGTTTATGACGACATCTAAAATAGGATGCAGCATTACGATGGACTAAGGCTGGAATTGGAAATCTTCACATTTACCCCATAATTCAGTAGATTCATTTATATTCTTATGCTAGAAAAAATCTTAAAGGCCTTGGGTCTGGTACCTGCTAAGTAACAAAAAAGGTACCCCAACAACGCACCGATCCCACCGCCTACCTGCCCCGGCTCGTCTCGTTTTCACTAATGGTCCGTGTTGGAATGGTTAATGTTCTCAATTTATCCTACTTTAACGTGTATGGTATCCTGCGTTAAGTCCCTTGGGGTGAGGAGAATTTTAATATGAGTTTTATAACAACGTCTCCGTCCGGTGCGTCAACATGAATAATTTATTTCTGTAAAAATCTAAAAGCCCATCAATATTCCTTGTTCTAGCGAGTTTGGTGTTTAGAGATGCAAATGTGGAGGTATCTTTTGTTTCAACAGACCGTCGAACTTGGCGGCTGGCGCTCCGCGGTATCATCATAACAATGGTGGTCGTTCACGCGACAGGCAGTTGACACGGGCCGGGCGCGGCGGCCATAATCTCGGTGATTGTGCACTATTGTTCACGTGTCGCACTGACGAATAATTGTCGCCGAGCCCACTCCTCTGTAACAACGCTCTGTCTGTCTGAGGGGCAATGGTCGGCGTGACTCGTGTCGTATGTCATGTTAGGTAACAGTATCTCCGTCTCTCCGTACTGATCTATTCATAAACAATTAGTTTCCTAGATAGGTACTGAATGCTTGCTTGAAACGCATTTGTAAGGCAACTCTGCTCGAGTCAAATGAGGACCTTACATTCTTTATTTGTATGACAAAGTTAGATAAATAAACATTCGTATACCTTTTACGGCAGACAACATTATTACTCAAGCAAATTGTTGGTGAGCAGAAAGGTGCCGCTGTTTTGCTGGTGCTAGTGTGAGGCGCGTAGGTCGGATTGATCGCAGACATGTATGTGATCGTCACTTTTTTTACCTTCGCCTCACACCGGGATCACAAATACGCAAACACTTGAGTTTTCGAGCAAACTATGAATATAATTAAGCTTCGATAATGTCTTAAATAGTGAAATATTTTAAATACTTGCTCAACCTGGAAAATATTTTGTTACCAACGAGTAGGTAGGTATATCAAACCATTGTTTTACCGATTAGAGAAAAGGCAGAATACTGGAATTAATTTGTGCGATATTACGTCTATTGGAACAATATGGCCGAAGAATAGCGTCGAAGGCGAAAGTGTAACAAACAAATGAGCGTAGCGGCGCATTCGTGGGTGAAATGTTGCAGTGAAAAGCCAAGGGTTAGGTTGGTGGTAGCCAAGTGTCGACGGAAAATGGTTGAATCGTAATTAGAGAGTTATCAGAGCGGAACATTGGTTAAACGCTGCTTTCCATCGGACGTTGCGCCCGCGCAATCGAGCTCCAGGGAAAATTGTAATCACTGTCGATTTCAAATTGCAGTGATTGCTGACTTCGTGATTCAGGAGTTAGGTTGTTAATAAGGTTGGACCGGTATTCAAGATATGTGCGATCTGTTGTGTGCAACAAATAAGCGGAAGAATCGAAAATCGACGTTAACGTAACGCGTAGTAACGAATATTTACAAATAGGAAGGTGATGTGGCAGATGATTGCACCTGAGGCTTGATTGAAAGTGTGTGCTATTTCGGTTAGTGTACAATGATGTCAACACGACAACATGCTGCTCGGCCAAGCTAATGTGTTTGTGCTTCTCGTTACGACGATAGCGACAGAGCAGCTGGTTGTATAATGCTCCATTTCGTGGTGAACCTTGAATATTACTGCAACTGTTATGGTGAATGGAATAAAGTATGCTTTAAAAACACTTTGGGAGTATTCGGCAGAATAATAAACGATGAATGTGAATTCCTGTATACTGAAATACCATATGACATAGCGTCCCAATTTACAGCTATAAAATATTGAAAAAGTAAACATTCGTGAGATATTCAGAGGTTAAAATGTCCGAGCTGAGGGCAACGACTCATCGGCAAACGAAAACAAATGAGGCACCTTTGTGGCGCGATCGCATTGAAAATCTGTGGCGCTAATCAATATGGATGCACAAAAAGCATAATTCTCAACAAGTTTGATACTATGCACAATACCAACTCATTACCTTTGGACACCGATGATGTTTCTAGATTGGAAAATATGAAGCGATACTTCACAATTTACAAAGTCAATGAACTTTCAGAGCATCACTCCCATCCCATGGTTACTCGCATATTTACGTTGGCAATCAGTGGAAATTTACACCTTTACTGCTGATGTTTTTCGAACCCGGGGTCTTGCTAAATATATCCAATTTTGAGATAACCTTCGAGGGCAATGGCATGGGCATCAAAGAACAATGATAGAGAAATTTGGGCTAAATTTCAGACTTCATATAAAAAATCGTCCGTAATGATCTTGCAACGTGGATTTGATACAAAAACTCAGGGTAATTGTATTTAACATTGCTTCATCATTTGTTCAGTACCATTGTTGATTTTGTACTAATTAATACTGAACTTCCAATACAATTTATTTCTGAATTGCCATCTGCTACTCTCAGGATTATGTTATAAGCACAATGAGCATGAATTTGAGTCATTAAGATTGTCTGGCGACAATTGATACAACGATATAACTCAAAGCGGAGCAGCACTGCTTAATGAACATTAATTGGTTCTAATCAAATGTGTTCTATATTTAAATGCACGTTTAACATTACATTTAACAACACAGTTTAATAAAGGTTTGTATATATGTATTTTTTTGGAAGCACACTATACCCTTTTTACCCACAATTTAATAAACCCTGTTATAAATTGTTCATATTATTACCACCCCCGTTAAGGGTACGTACGTACAAACAAAGTAGCTCATTTTCAATTCATATTAAAATATAAGATATTATAACGACAATATTTTCATTCAACGGTCCGAAGACGTTAGGGTCTGTAGCGATTGGTTCATTTCTTTGAGGAGTGGAGCGAGGGTCCTTGCGATTGATCCCATCATGTTTATTGAATGATTGCGCGAAAATGATTCAGTGGTGATACTGCGGCAACCCTCCTCTAGAGAGAACATCTTAATAATAACGATGCACTATCAAGCTCTCAATGTTTTGCTGCGCTCTGTCGCCGTATTGTTTTCTAGAAATTAGTTAAGAAAAATTACTGCGCTGCCAAGCATTATATGTGACCAGTTGGAATGTCACGTTCAGTATCCCATAGACCATACTTAGAAATTCAGTCTTGATTCAGTTTTGTTTGAATAAACATGAGTGTGATGTGAAGTGAAGAATTAAGATATAAGTATTCTATATTAAATATATATTTCTTACTATATGTTGTTGATACAACAAGTTTTACTACACAACCCTTATAGTCAGCCGGGTCGAAAAAGTGGAATAAACTACACACATTTAATATTCAGGTACTAATTTAGTAGTTCATAATTTCGCTCTCTTGTTTCTACCGTAGTTAGGTTTCGTTATGATGGACGAGTTGAACGACATGCATTTGATGAGCGAACGGTCATCCATGTTGGTGGCGCAAGTATGATCCAGGCAGAGGTGTATTTATTAGCTTCGACAATAGTTCGCATAGTTAGCGACTGTTAGATGAGTAAGGCCGGACGCGCGGCGTACACTTCGCATGCAGATGGGCACCACGCCGTGATTGCAATGCAAGAACGCGCCGCTTATGGTATAAATGCCATCACATGACAACCGCTTGGCTTTATTTGTATTATAAACACCCACCGAACTATTGTCTGCAGCTTATATTAGACCAAACAATGGAAATGTATTTGATGAAGTAAATCAACGTACCGAAAAGGAAATCACGTAGCACTTGAGGCTGGGAGTTTCGAGAATGAAGAAATGAGCTAGTGGAATTTTTTTCCTGCATAATTACGTTACGTATTCAGCTGACGAACAATCTTTGTTTTGAGAAGTTCGTTGACTCCGCAAAAATATATTTAAGCGATTTTGGCATCCTTTGTGTGAAAAATAGTATGAATTGTCATCGTAGGAGCACGGCCTGATGACAGTATTGGCGTGGCGGCTGACTGGGCAGACGTTCACCTTTGCTAGTTAGCATACATACGGGCGGGACGAGACGCACGACGGCACAGGCAATGCGCTGGCGACGCTTCGGGTGCAGTGTTTATTGCGTGTGCGCCATAAAAACTTGCGTCTCGAGGTGGAGCGGCCGTAAAGCGAGTGTCAACAAAGGGTTTCGTTCAAATGGAGCATGTTTACCCCTCGGCCGACGCTTAAAGCGGAGGAAGCACGTCCCCTGGTTAGGCCGCTTTTAGCACCTCCTTATTTATAGTCCATAGACGCAACAACAGAACGATGATTTGCAGAACCGAACAGGTAAACAATGTTGCTCAGAACTATTCCAATACGACGTATAATATCCGATTTGCTCAATATTTTGGGTCAGAGGTACGTATACAGTTTCCTAGTCATTGTGCACAACAGCAAATAATGTAGCCATAAGTTGTTAACTATTAAGGAGACAAGCAGTGCGCGAGTCGTCATGACAACATATCATTAGCTAGCGGTCATTAGTGGTATCAGGCCCTTACGTCAGTCGTATCTGATGATTCCTTTGTCTGCACTTTTATTGTTGCGTCACGCTGCTGGGTTACACTTTCCCCGCAAATTGTATCATATGTATGACTCACACTCTGATAATACTTATGTTTTCTATGACTAAAACAATGGTCTATTTAACCCATTTCGGCCTTCACTTTGGACGTGAATATATTTGGTAATATTAATCAAAAACCGGTCGTTATGCCCTCACAGAGATGTCACACATTCAAATAGAAACTGGTCCCTAAATAGCTTCGATGGACAATTTTAATGGTGTCGTTAAGTTACTACTGTTTAGTACAACTTATCTAATTGCACAAATGGAAAATATTTTTGAAACATGGAGTGCGGGTAACCAATATGTATTCTGAACAAAACTTACGAAATAGTTATCTTCATCTTCCAAGAAATCAGGACTCACCTGTAAATAATGAAAAATAAAATTAGTCATACAATAATAAGCACACTAATATATAACCTATCCAAGTATAGATCATATATAAAAACAACACGGAAAGCAAGTAATTTGGTAGAATTGTCAGTTTCAATGAACCAATATAAGAAGCGAGTAGGCACATAACTACTCCCAACCGGTCCCCATTGAAAGCGACAGCACTTCCTACAAGAAAGTAAAACCATATTCCGCTAGGCGTCCGGAAAACTCAGAGACGGCCTGGTGTAACTGAACTGATTACATTACACTTGGTGCCGGGTTGGGGCTTAACACTGGTGTTTAAGATTGAACATACGTTACGACACTATGGTTTTACTGTAAATCATCATAACTTTAGTGGTATTTTTTGTTAAATTATGCAATGCAAGCCTGAAATTGTGAATAGCGTATATAATTTATTTTAAACTGAACCGCTTTTGTTCATTGTCATGTTATCTCATGAATCAACATGAAAAAGAAAAAAATAGTCTTGCCTATTCCTGGAATTATTGGAAGGGTTTATTCCTGGAATTGTTGTTACTAAGCACTATAATGTGTAATCATGGACAGACGTGGAGTGAAATTTAACTCAACGCACACAATATATAATTTACAAGTGTCCTTCACACGCAGCGATAGAGCGCGATAATGCCCACATTTTCCGCTCCTAGCTTGTTACCAGTAGGTTCGCTGCGTTCATTCCACGCAATTAACTACAAGTTACTTGCACGTGGAAATTACTGACAACAATACTAATATTGCGCCACGGCGTTTAGACGTGCGGTGTCACGACCCGTGTCCATAATAGGATACTAACGCAACTGACTGATCTCTAATTGAACCCGGCAGCGCGCGAAGGTTTTGCGAGGATCACGAACTTTCCTTACAAGTCACAACACAAATAAATCCACCAAAATTTGATATATTTAAACAAACATCGAACCAGTTTTATATTGTAGTCAAATTGATTCCCCCACGAGAATACATACGTTTCCAACCAAACCAATGCCAACAATAGTGCTTCGAAATCTTAACCATACACGACCCATGCCGTCTCCTTCCTTTGGTCAACGCCCTTACTTGTGATGGCATCCACTTCCTTATTATAGGCGTTTAGTTATACGAATCCGTCATCGTCACGTGTTAGTAACTGGTGTAGCTTGGCATTTATGGCGCCTCGGTTTTGCCATGATGATCGTCAGACTCGATCAACGAAGCAATCGGGGCCACTTGTGCTAATGAAACTCTTCAATTGAATTGGGGACATTAATTCAACGGGTCCGTTGCGCTACTGTTTACATTGATGCCAAATGAAAATAGTTATTCAAATAATGCACATGGAAAATCACTAAAGAAAATTGTATGAGTTAAGCATATCACATCTGTTATTGCAAGGTCGATATTTTTTAAAATCTCTTTTATATTGGATCCAATGTATTATGTGAACGAACATCATCGACTGCTTCAAGAACAACAAAAATATTCCAACTCAAACGGCGGGAATGAATGAATAAATAAACTGCCATCTCGTTGAATGCCACTGTTTTTTAAATTAAGAACAGACCCGAAAATATAATTGTGGAACTCAATTTCAATCATGTAGGTATCGACCATCTATGGGTGAAATGCTTCGTGAATTTCCGAATCGATTTGGATGTTTCAAAACATTTAAAGTTCTTGATTTGAATAAGACTTGCAAGAAAGACAATGAACTCCTTAATGAGATCGGAACGCAACGACAAAAAGTTAATTGAATGGTTGTAATTCTTCATAACGTGTAAGGAAATAAATACGGCCGTCGAATGACCCGAAAATTGAGTAGTTTCTAGTTCCGGCTAATCTCCGAAACGGCTCGATCAATTTTAACGGGACTTTCACTGGCGGATAAACAAATGTTACAATGAACTCCTAGAAAGTTAGGCTAATTTAAAAAAAAAATAGAAGTTCCGCGGGCGAAACCGCAGGCCAGAGCTAGCAATTTATAAAATCGGTTGGTTGGAGTTTTTGAGCCTATTCGATACAAACAAAGAAACAAATATTTGATTCTTTATGATATCATAATATACGACGACTGAAGCATCGTTCGCGTTTCTTGAGTATAATCTTTTTTTGAACAACTGCTTGCAAAACCATGTTACACCTTGGACCTTCAGGTTTGGAAACTTTATTAGAGCCACAACGTGAGAAACGAGGACATTTAGTTCCAAGGTGTATTGTGTTGCAATGGTAGATCATGGAATTGTTAGAATAAGGGCTTCACTTGAACCTATAAGCTAAAAAACACACACAGCAATTGATTTTTATACGAAACTCGGTACTCGGGAAAATCGGTACTGATTATAGAGTCGAGTCAGCTATCACTTGCTAAAGCTTGATCAGAAATAATTGCCCAAGTGCTTGCCTAATTGGTGCTCCTCGAGGCAAGGAGGAGAATCAAGCGGTCATCCATTCAACTACTAGCCAGCGTTAGAGTTGCTTAATTTCATGACCGCATCAGACCGAACACAGGAATTTAACTAGAATATATTTTTGATGTTATTCAGCCCTAATGATTGTATATCGACCGTTTACTTATTTAATTACTTATTCATGAACAATAAATATTAAGTATGTCTGGTTTGCATCGGTATGCAACATTTACAATCATTTTAAAATAACTAACTGATTTATACCAGTTCACTAACAAGATTACCTTGTAGCCAACAAATGCTTGATTAAAATACTTCCATTTAATATTCATTGTTTTCAATATATTAAATGCAGTGCAGTGAAAAAGTAATTGTTTTTTTTTTCGCAATATTTTAAAATAATCAAGAGAATTGGCCGTTTTTTGCAGCATCACTTGCTTTCTCCATGACACCCAAATCATCACCAATTTACAACAGATGTATCGCGTTTGGACTCGTTGGTATGGTCTTAACGAATAGACTAAATATATTATGATAGAGATGAGTCAGTCTGATAATTACGTAGGAAATATAAGTGAGAATATTAAGATTATTGAGCTAAGTACTTGTCTGAATAATACCTAAATATTCTTGACTAAGGTGTCCTCCACTTAGGCTATACTTCCTATACCTACTACATTTGTCGTAATTTTCTCTAAATACAACTTTCTCCGCCAACAAATTATCCTACATTTGTGTCCTTTCTCATTATTATGTTCCGAAACCCAAGCCATGTAATTCTAAATGTTACTTTCATTAATGATTCACAATACTTCCATATAAAGTGAGTAACGGTGCACGACCTTCGACAAACCTTCGCAGAACGTATTCTTAACATAAATTCTTCTAGCAATTTAAAACTGAATGTCGTAAATAATTGCATGTAAACATAATTAGTGTACAGGTTCCAGCCAAGACTTTTTAGGCGTCAGGTTTTTAATTTATTTTTCTTTCCAAATTCATATATACCTTTGGCGTTTGCATTGATTTAAGCTTGTTTCGTGTCTATATTGATTGTAGAATAAATGCGAGTAGACTTAGCGAATTGATTACATGCTGCGTAACTGTCAACAAAATATTGAGGATCACGGCGGGATACTTTTGATCTATGATTTTCGAAGTTAAACGTCCAAAGATATTCATCATAATTGAAATACTAAAATTGCACTTTAAAGAAGCAAAATATTAAAAACAAAAAATATGTCGATATGACGAATCTATAATCTAGAAAATCGGCTACGGCGACCTTGGGGCTACATAGAGTTCGCTGGCCAAATATTAATTAATTATTTATACCATAACTCGTTTCACCAGTCGTGGCTCGCGTGTTGATTCTCCACTCAACATTACGAATCCGAGAACGACTACTAATGTTGAATCCACTCAACACGAAGACTATTTGGTTTTATTTGTGTTACTTATCAAACTCTTAGCATACTCATAGATAAATTAGTTCGAGATGCAAACTATGTACCTACTAGGTCCAAAAAGATTTTAAATTATCCGAGCAAAATAGAAATAGAGATAAAACTTAATACTTTTCATTATTGCAATTTATCACTAGTAAGTCCTTCTATATACTCGTAAAACTTTAAATTAAGAGATAATTATTACTACATGCGGATCTACGGTCCGTATGATCAACGATGCGGCGTGATGCACGCAACTGCATCCAAGCACTAGTTATGTTGCAATCACACCTTTCAACTGTCACGCAAACGATGCCGATTACAATTTTAACATTGATCTACATTTTTTATTTGTTATTATTGTGCACTCTGATGCAACAGGTAGCATATTTAACATTACACATTGACAAAACATAATATGTATGTTTTGTCAATGTGTAATGTAATTAAAGTCTAATAAAAGTCTAATCTAAAGTCTAATCTAAGTTAATGTAATAAGTAGTTAAAGTTCTAAGCACAAAGGCTTTTCACTAAAGTATTTTTTCCACAATCCGTGTCTATAGAAATTCATGACGTTACTCAAGCAGAACAGTAATAGACTGATCTTCAAATGTTGAGTGTAATTACAAAATACAATAGATTAAACGGGGGTACTCGCGAGACCAGTTCACGACTATGATTTGTATAATAATTTAGGTAATGTAAGCACCGGAAGTGCGAGAGTGAAGGTCGGAGATCGCCGAGACGGCCTTGCCGGCGGCTGTGCCACTTTCTCCGGTGCAGCTCCGAGGAGCCCACGTGCGTTACGTATTCCGCAAAACAATACCTCGTTCCACAAGCTCGGTTACGCCAACGCATTCACTGGAACAACTGACATAATCACCCAAAATTACGGCACCCGTACCAAACCATACGAGGACAATTCCGATTACATTAGCCGTTCGTATCTTCCAGTGGCTTTGTTAACAATAAACAAAGCCTTGGTCTCAGAACTGTGACGGGACATTCTCTTTCCATAATAATTATGACCCACGCCGTTTCGTAACGCTGCTGATACATGTAAACTAATATTATGTAGATGAAATAAAATATTCAATGACAGAATATCGGGTTCATACAACTGTATGTCTACAACTTAATCAGCTCAAATTAACAGACACAAGAACATGAGCCCAGTGAAATTTGTTTGGAACACAGAGGAGAATATATTGTCTGATTCTATGTATCAGTTTGGATACGTAAGCCAATGAAGTAGATTGACAGTCAGATATTGGCGTTCAAATTATTCAATTAAAGTACTTCAGCGCCAATATTTATTAACTAACGTAACTATACTTACAGCAATTGCATATCCGAGAACAAAACATTCATAATTGGTAGGTAGAGCTTGAGTAGAGCAATTTGAATACTAATGTCGATTAACGAAACCACCAAAACAAGGTTTCTTATGCAACGAACTAATGTTGGTCAAATATAACGTGTGAAACGAGTTGCCTTAACTATGTAATCGTGGAAATTGTGTAAATATTAAGAGTTGTGGTCACCGAAATCGGTTTTGACGAGCAAATGCTATATTGTGTTATAATGGGAGAAATCGAAGGTTGCCTTGGTTGCGGCGCGGCGCAGTGGTGGCGGGTTGCGTTGCTAGCAAATTTCGGCAAGTGTTAGTTGTCGGCTTGGCTGGCTTGTACGTGTCGTGTCGCGGCACAAACCGCCGCCGTCTGTTTGGCAATATTTTCACAACTAGCTGAAATAGTGGATTAGCCACATTGGCTACGCAGCCGATACGCCCACTTCGTTGCGGACTATTGGCATAAATGCAAATTTGCATCCTAGCTTTTGTACTGACTCTTGAAATGAAGAGATTTTTAGCTATATGTACGATTCATATTTATATTTCTAATGCTACACTTGAAGATCTATACTTCAAATTAGTAGCCGAGTACTTACATACTGCATCGAGCTAGAAGTGGACCTTACCTGAAACATAACGAAAAAATCATTAGTAATTGTCGGTATTTCGAAAAAAGATGGAAAATAATTACTTTTTCCTAAAATTATATAAATTTTTAATAAAGTTTGAGCAACAATTTAAGTATAAGTACATATATTGTATTATGAATATAATAGAAGCTCTCTTTGTGAGATGATATGTCTTGATAAAGTAATAATGTATTGACAAGGTCGATTTTAATTGCATTAAACTAAGAGTGAACCTAATATTAATAACGACGATTCAACGCTATCATATAATTAAATATGTATCTAGTAAATATAATATAATTTTTATATAATATAAGTATCTATAGGCATTCAAAGCTTCAATAAACTTTGTATTTGCCTTTTGGGTCCATGATTTTACAATTTAATATAAAATAATTATTATATGTAGCTATCTACTTATTAATTATGACATGGCCGTGTTGTTAAGTTAACATTAAGTAGGTGTACGAGCGAGTGGGTGACCTTCGCTAGAAGATCAGGTGAATGGGCTCATCAGCCAATACGAGGCTTTTGAAAAACGTATTCATTATATTTTTATCATAATTCTCAACAGACATCAACTTATAAAGCTTGATTAAAGTAATTATTTGTATTGTACACTTAGTACAGTTTACGTAGAAAGCTCGATATCGCGAGGGATGTTTTGTGCTCATGCTTGTATTGTCTGGTCCCCATCCCATCCCAAATGTGGTTCAATTGTTCAATTGGGTAGTGTGTACAGTAATTGAGTGTTATTGTCGGGGGTGTCTGTGTGCGGGGGCTTGGGAGCGACGGAAGCGGTCCAACGTGTGGGACACATTGTGCGAAAGCGTCTCCGCATGTCTTGGCTGGACAGTCTTCCCTCGCTAATTACTTGTTATTACGACTCCGACACAACAGATGTGCAACATCCGTTCCGAACGTGCTTCATCGCATCTTTTAAGCTAACAATGCCTATCTAGATTTAGAAATAAGTAAACATTGCTCTGTGCTTGCGAAACACGAGGTCCTAGGTCCGATCCACGGGTCTTTTTACCATCTGTAATTTTCCGGTAACAGCCCGAAATCTGCTTTAGTGCCTGGGTAAGGCCAATGGGCCCCTTACTTGAAATGTTAATTGGCTAAATGTGGATTGTGGGTGTAAAGGCACACGTCTGCCTACCCCTTCAGGTAACAGGCATGAGCATATGTACGGTTGGTAAATAACTTGTTCCGAGCGGTTCTATAATAAACAAAAATAGAGAACAGGCGAGATTACGTCTAGTTTCACTTTCGTTAAAGGCGCATGCGGGTCAGCGCAGCGCATCGATGCGCTTACGCCGCCCTTCTTCTACTCGCTTCACCAATACATTATTAAATTATTTATCTACGATACAACTTTTATTTGATTTAGATTTTTTATTTATTTATTCATAAATCAGCACGTAAATAGTAATAACAAAATTTTTATGAGGTGTGGAAAAAAGTTGATATTGTTTGGTTTTACTAATTCAAATAACATTACATTATAGCTATCTATACCCTATAACCATACGCCCTGAATAATCTGCTTTGCTGATGAACGTAATAATTAACCATGACGAAAACCTTATAAAGATAGCAGTGTTAGCATAGCATACTCATAAGCATTTGAATTTATGGCGTGTACTTATACATACATATCAGCATTAATTACAGCAATTCAGAGAAAGACGTCTCCAAGAGGCGGATGCGACAGTTAAGGCGATTATTTTTAGTCATTTCGTTCCTCGTCAACAGTTGTAAATAAAAGCGTGTGACGAAACGCACCAAGTTGAACAAACTGCTCAAATAAATGTTCAAACGCTATCAGTTAAGCCGACTGACGGTTCACTTGAGATGAACTTTTGAACTACTGTGTACTAGTTTTCATATACGTTATCAATTTGCGTCACAATTTTGATTATTTTTAAAATGCTGCTCTCCATTTGTGCAAAGATATTTCATTGAACAAATTATAAGTTCCTTATATTCGTTAATTTCGACAGACGGTCGGTTAGAAGTAACAAGTTGATTATTGTGTGAAACTTGTTGGTTGTTATCGGAGCATTTTCCATGGGAGTCGGGCATCGAACCATGCCTTTTCACGGCATAGACCACCCCACTTGTCACGGTGACGGCTCCTCACCTATCTACACTAAGTGCGTGAGGGTTACTCACGTACCTACGACTATCTATCGTTACTAAGTGGTAATACTAACTTATCACACGAAGTAAACTGAGTTGCTAGCTTCGTAAGCGTACCTAATAGAAATTAACTCTCAAAGAATTTCAAACCATTTATTGGCAGATGCTCCTTACAAAAATTTGTTGCATTAAATAGAATATTTATGAATAATTTCTTATCTTTCTTTCATATTGGGGTAACTTATATTTGAGCTATAAAAATATGTTGCGCTTATACATATCATGACAAAGTTGTTTATGTTATAAACAATATTGGAAAGTGTATACGTCATAAATCTCTACAAATGGCATGGTATGTTATTTCACAGTTTGATAGTAAAGTAACGGTAATTAAGTTGATAATTCCGATGCGCTGCAATAGCAGGGCTCGTGTGCATTTCACGGGCCCATGGGCAGGGTGCGTTCCGGCGGTGAGCACCGATGCCCAACGATTTGATAATGCACAGTATTGTTGCAGAATGCAGTTACTACCAGCCAGCTACACTTGTTTGCAACCTGTTATTTAAACTGCGCCACTTCACATTTATTCATGTGACTTCACATCACCACTGTTCAATGAATAAAACATTGCGCCTCAAAATAGACAGAACAGCAAGTGCATGCTCGTTTATTTATTTATAATAATGCTATAAATATGCTCCACATCTTCTTATAAAAACCAAATTTATTTTATTTACACTTATAACAAGCTTGAGGGTGACCGGTGGTGTGAGTGACCTAAGATAGGATCTCGAGTAAGTACTTCTTTACTGTAGGTAGCTAACTAGGCTAGGTAGTATAATAATTTTGTATGGAAGTGGTACCTAGTTCCTACCTATTACTATGTAGGTATACAAATCTTACCAAAGAGAGGATTTGTTATAGATATTAAGTAATGACACTTTGACAGGGCCTTTAAATTTCAAACAGCATAAACAATTACTTATTTAATTATGACTATCATAATTGCTTGCATATTATAATAAATAATGGTAGATAGTCACGAGTGAAGAGACAACATTAGATTTAATGTATGTAAATAAATTAAATAAAATTAAGCCGTGTTATTGAATAATTAGGTCTTTAAATAGCGTGTCGTTTAAAATATTTTGAAGCTTATAAAGCTGGGACGGGAATTTTCCGTTGAAAATAATATTTTTTCTTGAATTTGAATAAAACTAGGCCAATCCTGTCAGTTGATTCTTCTACATAGGTATATTAATTTATCAAAACGCTTTAATATGTATGTTTGTATTTTTAATCAACGTCCGACCAGTAACAGCGTAACATTACATAATTATCTTTTTATACTAGTTTTTATAACGACCAGCAAGTATCAAAGCAACTCAAGCGTACTTTATTGTAAGTGAACTAAAGGTGAGTATACACTATACACGCGTCCTATTATAATCCGTTTGCTATAAATAAAGAAACCCATTCATTAGCATATTCAAGTCAATGGTTCATTAATATTTATTAATCAATGAAGAGTTACAAAAATCCACCTTGACATAGTTACTAATTTAGTAAACAAGTTAAGTTGAAAATTTCTGAAACGGTAGACATTTCTCTGATAATAATACTTTACATTCTGTGTTTATCGTTTCAATTAATTTATCAGTCATAATCATTACCATTCCCTAGTCTTATTGTTCATATTATTTTAGCTATATATACATTTGGGTTAAACTCCGTACACGTGCCGCCTCGAATTATGAGCGTTCAGCGAAAATTGTGGAGATATTACGCACGTATTTGTTCGGACTCGCGCCATATAAGGCCCAAAAAATACTACAGCGGATTCAGGGTCAGCGCTCATAAATAGTGTCGGAATCGAAATCTAACTATATTTACAGCAATATGCAATATACCATAGAGCATTCACTTCCGTCCTCAAGAGAAAATTGACCTCTGCTCTCTGCCCTCAGCTATTGGCACAAACATAGATACCCTGGGCATTATGCAAGTGACACACACTCGCAACAACCGGTTGATTGCACAACCATCGCTTGCATGAAAACGAAACTTTCAGTTGCAAATAGTTCAGACACGGTCAAGTCTATCTAGGAATTGTGGCTATGGGGGCTATCTGTGATCGTTTTATCTGCGCGTATTAAAGGTTTCTTTGGCGTTTCATATTACGATTACAAAATATGATCTCTTAATTCAATCGTGCATAGATGTTGTCTGTCCTTTGTCTGTACATAAACCTGATTGAAGTCATAATTTTTTTTATTGTTTACAGTGTGGAGTTCCTCTGGCACTATACCTACTTGCAGTGCCTCTAAGCTGTATTCGGCATCACAATATTTCACCATTAAATTATTTTTGGCATATGTGACGTAAAATCAGCTGTGTCCGAATTGAGCACGATGGATGTACAATATGACACGGATTATGTAAACAGCAGTGGACCGACACTGACCTACCGACGTCGGAGGTGGTCGCGCCACTTTCCTTTCAATATTGACACACAATCTATAACCGGAGTACCACGATTGCTTATCTACGTGATCCACCAACTAAATTACTAATTAATTAATTACATTATGACTAATTACTAATCACCAAATACTTTTAACCGTTTGCGTTAATTCCTGAGGATACTCGTATTTATCAGGGAGGTGTGACTATTCGCACAAGTGTTTGTTTTGGATAGTGTACGTCGTAATTGAGCTGTTTTCTGTAGTCTGTATAATTTATTTACAATATTAATTGAATAAGATGGCACCACATAGAGAATTGCAACAATGACAATAATTAATTGCCCGTTATCTACATGATAATGAAAGGAAAACACGACAATGTCCTGTCACGCTCGCAGATACAAGTTGTAATGATTCTGCTCTAACTTGATTTCCGTTAATACTCTGTACATCCCGAGTTATCTGGACGGATTGATCATGATACATACGTTTTTTTTCCACACCCAGTGTCACTCTTGCATTGACAACCTTATAAAATATCCACTCCAGTTCTTCCATATATAAGAGCATTGGTGATCTGCAGTAAGGTGGACGTGACAACGTTTTTATTTAATTAAATAGGGCATTGCAATGACTATACAAATAATAAAGACAGTGGAACCCGGACACATTATAATTTTATACATGAGTTTACAATACAATGTGTTAGGCCGGGTGACGCATCCACCAACACACTCACGAGGTCGGCCGATACCAGCACAAATTGCGCAGCAAATGATTTTAAATTCAAAATAAGCAGTATTTAGTGACTATAATTAAATACAATCCTGTCAAATACTCTTAATTAAGGAAGTTGATAGATAGTACGAGAACTGGTGGTAGACGATACTATATTCCGATTGTTAGGTCTTTCTGAACTACCTACCTAATTACAAATTCGTTGAGTGTAGGTTGAGGATATTTTCATTTTGGAACAAACCTAATAATTTAAATTATTTAAGTAATGCAAGCGAGTTCTAGAAGGTCGTCAATATTAATATGTAAATTTTCAAAACTATTGAGTGTCTAATGAAAATACGGCAAGGAGGATCTAGGTTACATTGATTTGTGTTTGCCTCTACCCAGCTCATTGATCAACAACGAACTGGGTAGATGTGATGAAGGAAACGATAACACTGTTCAGAACGATCGAAAACAGAAGAGGAAAAAAGAGGCACTTGATACAACACGACAATCTACTACAGCTAAGGAGAAAATTGAAGGGAGAAGATAAACTACAGGGACCAACTCAAGGAGAAAGCGAGTGTAAGTGTCGTATCAAGAGGTCAATGATTGTGCACAAAAGAGGCAAGGGGGTTGATTGCCCCACCGACAAGAGCAAAGCTCTTAAATTGGAGAAGAAGAGATCAAGGAGATTAAAGAGTTCGGGCCTTGGGACTGATTTGATGTGTTGGAGAAGGCAGATTGCACGATAGGTAGGTAGGTATGCACATAAGTACTGTTCTTTTCCTGCAGAAAAGTGAAAGAGTTCGAAAGTTCACTTCCTGCAATACGAATATACGAGCCACGAATACGAGCCCATAAGATATCGACAGCACGCGCGGATTATAATGGCGGTGTAATACCCAACTCTGCGTTTGTGCAACATGCTTATGCAAACTGCAATCGTGCGGATCAAGCGCAACGTGTGACCAATAGGGTTGCTATGCTTGCTACTTTGCTCAATATTACGTATTTTATTTGGGAATGTGACTCACGTAGGTACCGAGCACCCGCAAGATTGGATTATTATTTCTTGCTACATCAACCCCATCAAAAAACTACCATCAATTTCACCCAGACAGCGAGAAGTTGGTTGCCTTGTCTCCATCTTGCTGTTAGTTCCGCTAGTCAGCCGATTCACTGGTTACGCCCAAATGACGATTAGTATCGAATTTGAATAGGTAGTTTCCTATCTGACCGTGAAATAAACTATCTTGGTGACTGCAACTAAAGGTAGTGTAGGTATTAGTTTGAAAGGTTGTTTTAATCGATAGATTTACTTATTTTGAGAAATATTGTCAGGCTTTCAAGCTGGTAATGGCCCTTCTAGGCAAGAGGCTTACGAAACGAGAAAATGTTATGTAGAGTAGTTTTAGTGCACAGACTAGATTTGTAGATAATTCTTTCAGACGAGATTAACGTAATACCTATAGCCTTTATCAAATTTCAAATAGGTACTATAATAACTACTTTGCTAAATGTTTAAATCAATTAAAACTACGGTGCCAATTGTTTTAATTATGTAAGTGGATTAAATTAGAACCAGTCTTTGTGTGACCCCCTTACATAGAAATAAGTAGGATAGTTATCAAAATGTTGTTTTGCTATTGCGTAAGTTGATGTGTTGTTTACGAGCAATTATGTAAAGCGGTGAATCGCAGAGCCACAAGTAGGCGGCAAGAGGCGCGCCGCGGTAATGGTAACTGGCAAAGTAAAGTGTTACGCGGCAACGCTGTGCTTGATTCGCGCTGTGACGCAACCACCGAGCGAATGTGTGCCAAAAGTGCAGTTGAACCTTCACTGCAGAGATCAACTCGTACACTTCCAGGGAACTTAACCTAGTTAGCCAATCCTGATCCCACAATCACTGCGAGCTCATTCGCTAAAACCACTGGACATGTCCTTATTACTGCTGGCAAGGAATCAAATGTGAAGATACATTGAATGCTTGATATTATATGACCTAACTATAGTAGTTACGATTTGATCACAATTCATGATTAGACTAGGTTACACTGACTGAAGTTCGACCATAGATTATATACCCACGTTTTTTTTCACAACAACATTATCAACTCCACTACACTAATATAATGTTTCTAGCGTTATCAGCAGACGAGATAAGATATACACAGTCAGTACAGTACCCCTTTGTTTATGCACTGCACTTCAACATGAGACCTTAGATAATGCATTATGTATCTACAAAAGTGTACGGTAAGTAACTAACTACCTAAGTACATATCTACCTAACTGCTAACCATTTGCTTACTCGCTTGTATTTGAAGCCCCTGTTCTTTGTCTAGCCGTAATCTGGTTTATACTGCATGCAGGTTTAGCAGTCTGTTAAACTATTCGACAATTATTAAAATAAACTATAAGTTAAGTTTACCAAAGCCAAGAATTAAGACTGCTGATGTATAAAACTTATGGCCATTTATATGGCATTAAATTAGTTATTCTATTATAAAGTTTAGAGTTTATACCATTTAGAATCATTAGAAGGTCCCAAAGACATTCAAGGTCTGCTAAATAATTTCATTGTTTGCTAACTAGATGCTTTAGTGGAACTTATTTATTAAGGTGACAACTGACAATTAATGTGTACCTACCTATTAACCTCTTTGTATTGACATTTTGGTGTTTATGTTAATCAGACCGGCTTATATAATGTTTTCATTAAAAACTTATAAATCCACCTACCCGCTTTATTTTGAGCCAAATTAAATTTGCTCAAGGCAACTAAGCAATAGGTTGGTGCTTCACTCGTCTCTGCGTGAATGTCTATCTAATAGATTCGAATCTTATATTTCGTTATGGTATGACTAAAACAGTATGAAAAACGTAGACGTGCGCACGCATTAGTCTTTGACCGTGGACTGATCTACTCTGCGGCAATGTCGTTTGGCCGACAATGAACCCTCGCATTTACTCTGCCGAAACAATTAGCGATGTGCCGTGAATCTAACGAGACTATTTACACTCCACTTCAACAATCTACACGACATGCGGCCCGACTATGAGAACTTCAAAACAATGTATAAAATATGGTCGAATTTCACCAGATAGGGTTCTAAAACAAATAGTATTACCAATCATGACGCAAAAGATTCCTAGTTAATAATTTATATGAATATCAATGTAATGACCTAAAGACCCGTTCCTAATACAAAGTAGTCTTGGAATTAAACTTGGCAAATTAATGTCTACCGTGAGAAATAAAGCTAGGATCGGTTTGTAAAAATGCGAACGTGGTCCTTAGGCTCGATAATTTTAATAATTTCGATCTTTATCGCAGGAATCTAAATCAAGGTACTTTGAAGAGAATCACATGGGTGATATTAAATTAAGTTACACATAGATTAATGTTATAAATTCAAGTCAATCCCGCCAGCGTGTGGGCGGTCGCGGCTGCGGCGCGAGGCGAATTGTCGCAACGTTTGAGCCGAGGCCTGAGATGCAAGCCGGGGCCATTCGTGGCTTGTGTAAAACCTCCATCTTTGCGTCAAATTAGTGTCTGGCGTATACGAACATCGACACATAATGGCATCTCTACATTGAGCAACGGTGTGTTCAAGGCAAGCCACATATTAAAAATCTAAACAATATTGCGTGTTTAAGAGGGCTATGTGATATGTATGGGTTTCATTAAATCTATGAAAATTATTTATTAAGTTATTAAATTACTTATGAACGTCGAAGATTTTGAGACCGGCTCGGAAACTAGCCTTCTGAGAAATGCCGGCGACGAACTCAGCTGGCATCAAGTAACTATAATTTTTTCAATTTCTTTCAAGTTACAATCCATGTTGAGTGGGAAAGCATGGCCGATATAACATGTATGTTTTTCTTCTTCTATTAATATTGGATTACATTTGTAATCCAATCCAGGGCAAATTGCTAAGCTGCAACTTTATAGGTGACAGTTGACAAACCCATTTGCAGAGCATACGTATTATAGGTAAAGTATACGTCCTCTCGTCGAGGCCGTTGTCGCGCTTGGAAGAAACAAAGGGTTGACTCACGTCCGGGCTGCAGTCGTTGGAGAAAGGAGCCGGGCTAAAAATAGTACAGCAGCGGTGTGGTTACGAGTGGGGTGGGGCCGTTGGACCTAGCCTACGCAACGCTACCCGCGTCTTGCCCTCTCGCCCTACACCGACATCGCCAATCAAATCTACATGCAGAACACTTTTTATTCGTAGTGATCGTAAGTACTCTACGCTCATAGTAGGCAGCTACTAAAGTTGTGTAAGCAAACTGATTGCATTACACCAGAACGAAATTTATATTTCCAGCTCAGCGACATCACAGAGAGATGTAATCACTTACACGCGTGGCAAGTTCGTAACAGACGTCAAACTGTGGTCTAACGTACCCAATGTGTCAATGTGAACCATAATCCAAACATCATGCTAACCGGTTATTATCCACTCACCCGGGAACTGAAACTGATGATACCTCTACGCGTCTATTCCACAGTTGTTACATAATATCTTTATATGTGTGCCATGTGATAATTAATGGAAAAGTACATATATGAAGTACATATGGTAGTACCTTTATGATAATAGTAGAACCTATCAGTATCAAGAAACATACGAAGCGAGCACTTACTAGTTTCCTCTCAAATGTCGATTAAGTACTCGAGTTGCTGTTGGTGATAGCTGAATGGCGCTGAAGTCCCACGCGGAATCGCATTTCGCCAATGGAGCACAAGAGGAGGAAATACTTATTCTAAAGTTACTTATTGTGTAGAAGCAAGCGCTGCGTTAGCAGTAGTGAGCTCCCACGATCGACATTTATTGTTTGCTGCGCGGTGGAAGGTTTCTGCAACGTCTAGGTTATTGGGAAACTCCGGCACGGCGCGGCGGCGGAGGTGTTAGTGAATGACGATGAAACTGACTGTTTGAGAAACCATTATTGCGTTGCGAAAATATTGCTAGCTCGTATTTACTTCTACTTACATAACACAATATGGACAGCTAAGCTAAATTATAAGAAACTAACAGCACCAACCACACACACACTTGATACACACTTACTTAATGATTAAGGTTTAGCTATTTGTATTTACAGTCCGATATGATTGCTCTAAATAACGTCATGATTATAATCCGCAATTTTATTCCACATCATTATTATTAAATGCATGAGTTCAGCAAAAAATACCACCACTATTTTAATGAAAGTATAAAGTAACTAAGTAACTAGTGTTGTGATCACATCAATTTTTTTGTTAGTTTCTGTTAAGGCTACCATACACTCAATCAGTCTTTATCAGCACACGTGGAAAGCCAATCGCGTCGCGTGACGACCTCCACAACAGTAGTAAATGTATGCTTTCAGTTGCATTTCAAAATATTTTGCTACGACGATGACGAGTTGTATGTGGTCTAATTCAATGTTATTTTACTTCACAAAATTATTATATTTTTTTACAAAAAGTAACAAGGTGAAACTTAAGCAACTGTCTATTATGGAAGACCTTTTGATTGAAGCAATGAGTTAATTATTTCGTTAACCACTAACATTTGTAACGTTCTGATTTCCTTCCATGAAAGGGAATCAGTTTTAAATATTCTATAATACGCGACTAATAATACCAAGAGGTCATTCCTTGGTTATGTTGTCATAACTATTAATTAATCTCATTTGTTATATAATATGCAACACCTAATGACCCACACACTTCAAAATCATTTATACATACCTAAATGTTCATATAATTATAATTGACCACAGCTTATGAAAAATCTTCAAAAGTAAAAATTTAGTTATTTCATTTCATTAAGTACAGTCAGCCTCAAAAGTAGTTACAGGTATTTATTTAGAACAGGAATCTTGGACCGTTTCCTCGCTACGTCCTACTAGTCTGCCTGAATGAAATAATGGCTCCCTTGGCAAATCATTGAAATGTAATAATACCTAATTGTTTAAATGTTTCCCTAATCGCTATAGGATTTGATTACAAATTATACAATCAAGATTTGAATACCTTTAGACATTACGCTTGCCTTTGAAAGCTTGATTGTTATCAGTAATATGATAACCATGCAAACGCTGCTGGCAACCGAAACTAATTCTAAGCTATCCGGTTTAAACTGGGGGCTATTTTTCTTCGCAGTAGTTCGGTTTAGTAGGCCAACTAAAATAAAACAACTTTTCAATCCGACGAAGCAAGAAAGATCCCCTACTAAAGTAAAATATTATCTGAATCTCGCCACCAATAGATTTGGGACAAAGCAGGAGATATGGGACAAAGGGCTCTTTATGGTACAAAAAATAATGGCAAGCGGTTGTATTTGTAAATAGGCAGCAGGTAGAAGGTTGTAGGTGTATTCACGTGTTCAACAGCATAAAAAAACTTTTGGGGATTCGAAACTAAAAAAAAACAGAAATAAAACGAAACGATGCACCTTTCAAAATTCCCAAGCACTGCAATTCAATGCGTTATAGTATAGCCTTGATTTATTATGAAACTGGGAGTATTATTATTGAACAAATAGCTGTGAATTTAGGATTTAGGTTGTTTTGTTCTTAATATTTTACTATGATGCCCGGTCCCACCTGTGTTGACTTCTGTTCGACATTTTTCGAGATAAAACTTGTTCAAAAATATCACGCGAATTAACTCGATTTTAGTTTAATTTGCTGGTGTGGCGAATATTTAATTATTTAAGTTTTAAATTAGTTATGCGATTATTTTTCAATCCCTATCTTATGTATCCCCACTCAACATTATTATTAATATGTGTCACCCCTACTACAGCTAAATAATAGTAACAACAAGTATGCCCAAAGCAACCCCGAGCAACAAGTGTCTTTTACGCAAAGTAAAATGACCACAAAAACCCAGCAGGTAGTTAAGAAGGAACAAACCATTTATAACTATATGTTATAACCAATAGAACCGGTTTTACTTCACGACTACAAATAGCTTCCAAAACCGGATCTGGCACACGATTTTGATCTTTATTGTGATAGCTTTAGTATCGCT
This sequence comes from Watsonalla binaria, assembly GCA_929442735.1. Lineage (NCBI taxonomy): Eukaryota > Metazoa > Arthropoda > Insecta > Lepidoptera > Drepanidae > Watsonalla > Watsonalla binaria. The sequence continues at coordinate 5,899,906 of OV838930.1, forward strand.
TCGCGGAACCAACGAGTATATTCTGAGCTTCTCGACTTAGGCATGTCTGCCTGTTAAACCCCTGCCGAGTTTTTAAACTTTTGAAAGGATCAAGTATTTATTTAAACAACCAAGTCACGATGGTAGCCGTAATATGTATTATAGGAAAATACGCTACCTTGGGAAATACTCTTTTCTCGAATTGGAGTGTTTCTGAATCTACTAAACTAATCCGTACTTTAACTTTATTACCTGCCAATTAATTAAAATATTGAAGATAGTATATGTACTATAATTTTGGATAATGGATCATGTTTAGATGAGAAGCCAGTCAATCAATTGCGTGACGAAGCTTTTGAAAACTTGTTTTGTCAATCTCATTTTGATGCTGACTGTACTTATTACCCCAAGTTAATGCAGTAAGACAAGTGCTATTTGACCTAACCATTGTGAGATATGGGAGTGTTAGGTTAGGTTTTTTCGCGTGGTTTAAGAAATTTAGATTAGGTTGAATTTTTTTGTTGAAACACATCCCACCAGATGAAATATTCGTCGCTAACTAAAACATGAGTAGGTATCTCTAATTTTGTTTCTGGGGTATTTAAGGCTGGCAGGGTAGTAATGGAATCGAGAGATTACCCTTCTCGCAACTTAAGTGGCAAATTGACGCGGGTCGCGGGTGCACGTAACGCGGTAAAGCAACAGGTTTTTCTTATTTTCCGTATCGCGTTGGTAATAGGTAGGTATTTTATGAATACACTGTAAACATGATCACAAACGAACTGACTCGGGTAGTTTAAAAACTTTGCAAGCATACAATGCCAGCAAAAGAATTCGACCTACCCCTATAACTTGTGCGAGCATTGGTATTATCTACGTGCCTGTACTATTATAGAAGCGTTTATTATAGCATTGCAGATTACTTTATTAAACGTATTTATAGAATAGAATGGAATAGTCTACCTACTACACTAACTAAATAATTTGCATAGTGTTCATAATTTATAATTCAAATGATACCGGTACCTACCCACAATGACCCACCTAGTCTTATTTCAATAATGGTTAGATAAAAAAAAATATATTTGCAGAAAATTGATAAGCTGGATAGGTGGGTACAGTTACCTACTACGGCACTTCGGTCTCTTTGTTATCAATTCTGTTTCATTAGTTGGATTAGTCGTTATTAAAGACAACATTAAGGTATGATTTAGGAGTGTAAATCTTCTATCCATATTAAAAGTATGAAATAGTAATACAAAAAGTTAGTAGCTTTATAAGTACTTACCTAGCAATTTTTTAGTACCTATAATGTATTATATTTTATTAGTAGATAAATAAATTTTTTGTGTCTGTTTGTAATTCCGCAATTACAGTTTTTCACTAAATCCATATGAAATATACACGGTACTGAGATAGAAAAACCTTTTTTTTTTTGTTTTATGTCTGTCTGTTTGTTACGGCAATTCTCCGAAAGGGCCAATGTTAACAGGACTTTCAGTGACAAAGCCAATATTACAAGGAGTAATATAGACAACTTGTAATTTAAAAAAATAGGTTTCCGCGGGCCACCCATAAATTAAGATTACGCGGTTGAAACCGCAGGGCACAGCTAGATTTATAATAAAACTTTCGGTAAGTACTTACATATTCTAGATTTGTTTGTAGGGACGGAGTGAAATGAGGACATTTGGTTTCTAATACCTAAACTAGGTAAGTAATAGGTATAAGTGCGAACGTAATTTATATAAATTGTATGATGGTATTTACGTATTTACCTACCTGTCAACTAGGTAGCTTCTACCTAGACAGATAGCTACATACATAAGACAAGATTTTTCTTTTCTCATTAAAACAAGACAAACGGAGGAATCATGGACCATAGCCAAAGTTTGACAACAGCGACCGACAGACACAAATTGTCAGACAACAAATTGTAGATAGGTATTTAAAAAACTACTACTTACAAATAAATATGGTACCTATCCTTTGTGTACATAAAAATCTTTCGAAGGTATGTACCTACATAACTCATTACCGCTTCGCTATCTCGTGCAATGTTTTGTTGTGGCAGTGTTTTGATAAGAGTGCAACCATGTGGTATTATTATACAGGTAACAAGTACCTATTTGTGTATAAACTTAGAAATTAATACCCATTTTCACAACAGCACCTAGGTTGAAGTTCGTAGTAGGCGTAAACATTCATCTAGCCTAGGTACCTACATACCTACCTACTACCTCCTAGCAGAGAAGTAAAAGTAGGTACTACAAGATTCAAGAAACACCAATACATGACTGTTATCACAAAGAGCACGTTAGTGCGATATGCATGCAATGCACCTACCTGCCTTTGTGATGGTGAATAAAAATAAAAATGAAACATACCTTCAAGAACAGATCACCAAAGTCGTACAGCGCAGACTGATGCATTATGGCAGTAGACATTATGTAAACCAACTCGACACTCAATCCAGGTTTATTAACTTAAATCTCGATTTCAAAAATCTGCAAACTGATCCACTGAAGCACGAATTGTAAGGTCGACGAACTCACTGTAATTTTTAGGTTAGATAGTTTAAATGTCCACGATTTTTAACGAGAATTTGAAGAGAACCTTTGTAAATACAGTTCTTGCAATAATTTAGTGAAATCGATACGTTTTTGTTTTTTAACGTTCGGTGACCACAGATTGCGTCCGAACTAGTTGGCCGAGGGCAGCGTATTTTTGAATTGCGCCCTCCACGATAAAGCCAAGTAAGTATTTTTGAACACAATTTCGCAAAAGTTACGAAAATGTACAAAACAGTCCTTTGTTTCGAAATGTCTCCTTCACTTATTTTTCGCGTCTATACGGAAATTCACAATGTTGGTCAAAATTCTGCGCGAACTGTCTCGAAGTCAACATTAACAATAAAAACTTTTTTCTAGATTTCGACTTTATACACCAAATTTGTAAGACTGGCCGTATAAATCGCAAATTAAAAAAAATATTCGCTGTGTCAACGTCCGCGCAAGACGCACCACACGTTCATTCCGTATCACGCTTGCTCGCGCACTGAACTGAACTATCCCAACGAACGCGGACGGAACGTCGAACAAACTTGTTGTAGTTCGCCTTCGTCCGTGGCTCGCTTGCCGGCATTGGTGTAGACAAGCGGCGCGGCAGCGGGTGGGTAGGTAAATTTGTTTTCAAATCAAACTGTGTGTCACGTTTGGAGCGAGAATGGTTTTCCAGTAGGGTGCGTTCAGCAAAAAGTAACTGAATATTGGCACTCATATATTTAAAATAAAAAACGGAAATATAGGTAGGTGCCTTTCAGTAACTAAATCAATTAAGCGATGGTTTTAGGCAAATGTCCAATGCCAACTTATCCAAAATTTTGCCTAAATACCTACCCAAATGTCCAGTCTCAGTACTGGAACCTCTTTCGAAATGACATCAGAATGAAATCCCAAGCGTGCGACGCAAGCCTTTAGGGAATTTTGATAAACCTATAGAAAATAATACAAATTAAACACCAAATACCTGACTACGCCCTTCCTAGTTAGGTATGTTTCGTGAAAGAAGGTAATTTTAAGTAGGTACCTAGTACTAACAAGGTTAGTAAGATAATCAGGATATTGGTAAATTTCTTTTGTTTACTATGCAAGTATACCTACATGTTATATATTGTGCATCTTTCTTCTCACAACAATATATGAATTAATATTGGTTTTGATTGTATCCCTTTAATTTTATGAAACATTAAAATCGATTGCATCCCTTATTTGTATTGTATTACTTACACAGATATCTCACTCCTTCATTGGCAGTAACTAACATACATATGCTCTAGCCTTCCCCGAAGGGGTAGGCAGAGGTTTTGTTATCACAACACACACTTTTCACCGGGAGCCGTGGTGGCCTCGGGGTTTGAGCAGTCGCCTGCTACGCAAGAGACGCAAGTTCGAATCCCAGCGGGGCCTGTACCAATGAGTTTTTCTAAAAAACTTATGGACAGTGATTTCACACCACGTGCTTTACGGTGAAGGAAAACATCGTGAGGAAACCTGCATATTTCTGAGAAGTGATTCAAAGACGTATGTATAGTGCCTGAGACGGCGATAGACTCACCATCTGTCACGTTGACACTTAATCAAAAGTAACTAACAGTAGGTAACTTTATTAAAGACAGGGGACTGACCTAATAATAACATATAAACATATGCTCACGTCATGTATTCCCCGAAGGGGTATGCAGAGGTGTTGTATTATTGTTTGTATATAACAACACCCAATATGATTAAGTGCCAATGTGACAGATGGTGAGTTTATCGCCGCCTCAGGCACTATACATACGTATTTGAATGACTTCTCAGAAATATGCAGGTTTCCTCACGATGTTTTCCTTCACCGTAAAGCACGTAGTGTGAAATCTCTGCACATAAGTTTTTTTGAAAAACTCATTGGTACAGGCCCCATTGGGATTCGAACTTGCGTCGCTTGCGTAGCAGGCAATGCTCAAACCCCACGACCACCACAGCTCTAACCTAATAATAATAACAAACAAAATTGGTTGAGTAGGTACCTGTCTAAATACCTACGTACTAAATATTGAGATGTTTTTCACTGTAAAAAATTTGGTACTGAACAAATGCTAAATTAAATGAAAAGAAAACCTATCCAGGTAAAGCTACGAGATTCTCGCTTAGGCATCGAAAAATGAATTGGAAACAAGCTTTCCAAGATTTGGGCGAGGAAGTGTCTACGTACTACCTACTAAAAAGAGTGGTCGTCGCAGGGGAATAAAAAAAGTTGCGATTTTAGAGCTGGTTCCACCAATCGAGATGCGCCTCGCCGCCCGCACCCGTCTTGCGGGGGCGTTTACAGCCACGAGCGCAGCGAGCATCTTTATAAAAAAATATATTGTCTGTTTGAACGCAGGATGTGTTATATATGATTCCATACGAATCTTGATACGGTTACTAGCATTTAGTAGTTGAACTCCGATGGGTTTATAACTAAAACATCCTTAACTATTACATTCTCATTAATATTACACATTCAATCTATTTGCATTAAAATAATGTCGCACTATTGCAGCAGCTGAACGTTCTCCTCTGAGCCGTATAATGCAGTCCTATAATAAGTTTTTCACTGATATCGATGTATTCATTTTTCATTTAAAACACAGGTTACTGAGCACCTTGCAGATATCAATCCAAATCCAGAACAATTGGATTATATTTATCGTTACACAAATTTTCTTAAAGCGTAATTATGTGAGGATATTCACACATATTGCATTAATAATAATCTATATAAGTAGATATATAATATACTATATCAGTTAATGATAATAGCAGCTAACTGTACTTACTTACCTATATTATAATTCGTGGGTTGGTTGAGTATATAATAAGTAAACTGTTAATTTTAGATTAATCTACTAATTATATTTTTATTATTGTATTTGTCCACTTTTATACCCCAAAAAATTAAGTTAATTGACGGATTAAAAAAAATCTATATTTTGTAGGTATAATCATAAAATAATTATAACCCGAAGAGAAGCGAGGACGAGTCACTAGTTTTTATACCTAATGAAAAACTTTAAAATGTATTGCATTTTAAAGGTTTCCTATATTGAATTTGCGAATCGTAGATGACATATTTTTTGAAGCGAGCTTCTAACTAAAACCGAAAATGGTTAGCGTCATATCCCCTGACCCGTTTTTGTTCATTAAGATTGTCTTGTAAATATAATAAATACTTATCTGTATTTTTTTGTATTAATCTCAATAATCCTCTGGCATAAGGACATAGCAATGTAATTAAGCTACCTGGATCTTATTGTTATTGTTTCCGCTGGTTCTTGTGACCAACCCATTGGTCTTAGGTCTCCTCGTCTCATTCCCTTGAGCCTCGAACAACTTTTTATTATGGCACTCGTTGGTTGCAAACCCGTTTCACTGTTTTAGTGTTATGCGCTATGTTGCACACAGCTTACGGGAATCGGAGTTGGCCCTTACTTGCAATGTTGATCAACACGTTATCCCCTGGTTTATTATCGTGTCCAATGATCCTGGACGCAGGAAATTACAAGTTAATTAAAGTTTTAAAGCCAGACAGCATCTTGTCTTGTCTTTCACATTAATTCAGTAATCTCCCAGAAACACGATATATAGGGAAGACTTATAATTCACCCATAAAAAGTAAGTAACTATTCATTATCTGCCTAAATTGGCTATGGTTTTTTTCTGACCGAGAAAATTGTGAACTTGTAACTTCCGATGAACTGTTAAAAAATAGGCCTGGAAGGTTGGACCCGGTTGACTTAATTTGAAGGACTAATAATTGGATATACAGAGGTGTAAGCAATTAATATAATTTGCGAATATTACTTGTAAATAGCATGTGAGTATATTAATAATTGAAAAATAGTGCAGTAATGAACGCTTATCTCCGGAAGTGGCGGCGACAAATTAATAACTTCAGAGTTGCGCGGAACGTGCCCGACTTCCTGGACAAATCTAATCGCACTTATAGGAAAAAAAGCCATAGTATTATGTTTGTATACAACAATTGCCTCATTAAAATGTACCCATGGTTAAGGTAGGCATATAAGTAATTACTAATTATTTGCCTAAGACTATATAATCCGTTCTAGTGATCGCAAACGCAACTGCGGAAAACTAAGTCCGATCCCCAAGTTGTGCTAAGTGTTAAAGGGTTTTTCCATGTAATTTTCCATGCACGGTTAATGACAACAAGTTCGCCTCCTATAACATGGATCGGGCCTCAGTACTGTACACCTCTACCTTCCCCTTCGAGAACTACAGATATGAGCACAGTCTATGTATTGTATATAAGTAAATCTCTATACTTTATACTATGAGACATTTGAGGGTGATGGTACCAATCATGATCCGATTTAACGCGATGGGGTTGATTCGGTTGGACTGACCTTTGCAACAAAACCGTAGTATCAATACCGAGAAAATTAATAACCAACCCTAGTATAGGTTTTAATATGACAGTTTACCACAGGGAATTGCTGTTTTTACCCTATGCAGTTGGTATATATATATGTGTGTAACAAGCATCAAACATATTAGGTTCGGCATAAAGTCAAACAACATACGTAGGATGAAGGTAAAAATATTATATTTCCGTTGCTTAGCTTAAACTTAGGGTTTTATGTTATTGTTGCATACATAATTATTCTCTCGTGGGAAACACTTTGTAAGGGGAGCTGAAACTCTAGTGTGTTTAGGGATCCCCACAGCCGTGTCTGTATGCGCTAAGCGCAAAAGCACCTATTATTTTCTAAGTGTTATTTTCCACCTGTGGCAAATATTGAACTCCCATCATACTCGTACTGTAATGCAACAAATATGACGAATTTTTGAAAAAAAGTAACGTCTTTTCTAAAAATATTTTAGTTGGCAGCTATCTAGATACATAATTGATGTATAACATAGAGGTATAATTTCGGGACAAGAATTTTTATAACCTACCAACCAACGAATCTAGATTCAGTCTTTCAGTCAACATTTTAATGGTTTTGTGCGGAACCAATGAATGAAAATATATACTATTGGCTTGCCCTGTTGGTAGTTTAGTCGGTACTAATAATGGGTCAGTGTCAAGTGACGGTCACGTAGTGCTTACTCCTAAAGTTATGGCGCTTGGAAATACAATACATTGTGTGCAAACAACACTTACGTATGTACTTATGTACCAGGTAACTGCACCTTGCTTGTATAATATAATTAATCAATCGGCCTTCACTTGCGTCATTATAATTGACTACTAACTTATTTACTACTATTTAAGCATAATTAAAGTGGTATTGATGTAAGGATTAATTAATAAAATTCCGGCTTTATTAAACGAAATTATTAAATAGCATTACATGATTCAATAATGATTCCATAATGTCGGTGTGATGATAGCAGGTAATTCATTATTCAACGAATGCCCATATGAAGGTTTTGAACATGCTTTTACGTTGACGATGTCAACTACGTATTTTCCTAATTTTGTATGGCTTGGCTCTTTATACAAAAAAATCGCAAAATACAAGGTCTAGCGACGATGTTCGAACATATCAAAACCTATACTTGTAATCCTGAATCACCAATCTCGAAACTAGATTTATTTACAAATAATAGCCCAGTACATTTTATACATATAGGATACCAATCAATAAATTACATATACCCCACCACACTGAAAAGTAAGAATCTTTGTTGTTTCCTAATGGTGGTGTATAAATATTTAATTTCAATCCAGGTATAAATTTTGGGTTGGGCCGACCCTCGAATAATCCCTTCGCACCACCATAAACTTACAAATTCTACTCGTAAATAACAAAAAAAGAGTAAGCATAGACAACGTTAAACAATAGAAATTTCCTTTTGACCCAAAGTTACATTTCGTAATAATTTTACATAAACAAGGGAACAAAATTTTTAACAATAGAAAAGTAAAAAAGTATTCTCTCTGACTAAATAGAATTTTAAATAGCGTTTACAATGGAGACGGAGTCGGTATACCTATTATGTCGTTTTACCATCAGAGGTGTTAAGTGCAACGGTGAACATGGTTTAATGTACACGTGTCTACTATTTAAAGTCATTACCGACTTTTGCTATATGTTATGTATAAAATTGTTATCTTACCTTGGTATAGTGCTGAGTTTAGATTGGACTAAAATACTTGCGTTATGTATTTTAACTTGCAAAGCTTGCTTACCAATTGTATAAGAATTTTACAAAGGAGATATGAAATAAAGAAAACAATAAAACATACTTTATCGAGAAGTACTATTTACTATATAGTGTGAATGCATTACACATAGTAGGTAGGTAAGTACATAACAGAAATCCAGGATTTTTCCCAATAAAATTTGATTAAATTAATATATCTAGGGACTAGATTGCGATATAACATGTCATGAATTTAACATTATTAATAATAAATTGATTTGATTAGTACAGTGATTTCACACCACGTGCTTTACGGTGAAGGAAAACATCGTGAGGAAACCTGCATATGTCTGAGGAGTAATTCAAAGACGTATGTAAAGTGCCTGAGACGGCGATGGACTCACCCTCTGTCACGTTGGCACTTAATCAATTTCGGTGAAAATTGGGTGTTGTGATTACAATACCTCTGCCTACCCCTTCGGGGAATACAGGCGTGAGCGTATGTATTGATTTGATTCGAATTGAAAAAAAACATCTATAATTTTGTTCACTTATTGTTATAAGATGAGGTAACAAAAAAACAAACATACCATCGAATTGATAACCTCCTCCTTTTTTTGAAGTCGGTTAAAATCAGACGTTTGCGCCATTGGAAAACGTTAAAGTATATGCAGTAATGATTACAGAGTTCAATGACGCTCGTGGTTAGAACATGTGAGTAAGTACATTTCCTAGAGAGTGACGATGGCGTCACCTTCTATTGAAATATGACCGTGACCCAAACGAAGCTGTCTAGCTTCTTACTTCTCATTATCATATTATGTTCATTAACTTGAAAAATTGTAAAAATAAACATTTACATTGTACATCACTCGGCGATTTATACTGTACATCGACCTGTAAGAGACAATTGGCGATTCAGCGAATCAATGTCAGTCGCGCCATCAACTAGGAGTACTAGGAAGTGTGCGACACAGAACGCTCTACGAAGCCGAACTTAGCCGATTGTCTATTTCCTCATGTCGATGTGAAATATATAAGAATGCCCTCAGGTAGAGTTTGAAACGTTCGAATACGAAGGTAGATACCTATTTCAGATTTTCGCATCTGTCTTTAGCCCGTCTTCTTGGTTACCTCTCTACGTGCCATGCATACGGTATGTATCGTATCGCTAAAACCGCTATCAGCGGGTTCTTACAGCGATTTATATGAAAAGAAACCCTTTATTTCGGATACTGTTTAGGGGTTCCATTAAAAGAAATCATTAAAATTTAAAAATTTAACCTCTTCTGCACACCTGTTGTCAGGAGCTATGAGCGCACAGAGAACATAGTGGGGATATTTGCACTTGTATTTGTCCGTGCTTGCGCCATAAAAGAACCAAAACATTATTACTACACCTGCAGTGTCACATAATATTAGGGTACTTAAATTTATATTGAGCCCGGCCTCCAACACTGCTTAAGTTGGAACTTGATTATATGTCAACGCTTTAATTACACCATACAATTAGTAATGAAGGCGATAACAACAAAGGTGACATTGTCATTCATACGTATGTTTGATATGGCCGTTATATGCGGCGGTTATGGTATGCCATTGGAAGGTGATTTATGACATTCAACGACATTACATACGAAAATATGCTAACGGTAAATAACCACTTTTTATATTATTATTATTATTTATGTACTCCGTGGTACTATATGCAGTTCTAGAAATATGTCAAATAGGTATTCGTGTTATTTATCCATTGTTTATTTTTTATTTGCAACACTTCCGTCCCAATGACACTGAACTGCCCGGGCTAAAACGAGTAGGTACGTAAGCTAATATTTATATTATAAACCTTTGAAAATCTTTGAGGAGCTCGTGGCACAGTTGCTATTGCGCATATCATTTGATCAGCGAATTTTAGTAGCCCTAACCCTAGCCAGTAATTGGATGGATGACCGCCCGAGTTCCCTCCGTGCCTCGGAGAGCACGTTAAGCCGTCCCGGTTGCCAATTTATCATCTTTAGCAATCGTTACAGGCCAGTTGGAGGCCTAAAATAGTCTGTTTTAACCCAGATCACAGATTTTCCTCGTTAAAGGGGTTGCGAAGGTCAGATGGCAGTCTCTTCGTATAATAATCAGTTGATCAGCCACATCGGGTTGAATCAAGCGCCGACCCCAACAATGTATGGGATAAGGCCAGGGAGATGATGATATACTTTTGAAAATAATCGCAAAACAACGAGTCAACTCATTATGTTTGTACGTAATACTTACTTATACTAAGTAAATATTTGCTAAAGTGTTAATTTGTTATCACTCTAAATAAAATATTGTACTTTACCAATACTTTGACGGATACAATTTTGCACAAACTTTTAAATAATGATCAGTTTAAGCAAACTTCATCTTCAAATACCATAATGCTTTTGTTTCATTTTAATTATAGCTTAAAGTACCTAAATAATTATGAAATATTGTGAGCTTCCAAGTGAGGTTGAGTTTTTTATGCCTGAAAATGCGATAAATCCTGGTTTAATTAGACAGGCGTTTGCCTTCTTCTTTATTAAGTATCATTATAATTTTCGTGTGAAGTTAGAAAGTGGTTTTACTAATTTATTAGTTAGTACACCCCTTTATTACGCTACATTACAAATTGTGCAAATGCGGGCGTGGACGCTTATCAGACAAAACACTGCATAAAGTGCGATTTGCATCTGCTCACGCCTGTATTCCCCGAAGAGGTAGGCAGTAGGCAGAGATGTAATAACAACACCTACTTTTCACCGATGATAATTAAAGCCAACGTGACATATGAGTGAGTCTATCGCCGTCTCTGAATTTTGCTTGAATACGACTCTATAATAACATTTACTTACTTTTTTCATTATTTTCCTTATTTTATATTAACTTTTGTCTGACATAGACAATTCAATTTCCATTGTGCTCGCATACAACATATCTCAATAATCATAGATCATTTCAAACATTATTCGGAAGATCTTACCAGCCACAACAGAGGTTGGCGCTGCTAACACGCCTAGATCAAGACTTACATATTAATTGATCTAAATATTCATGACATGATTCAAGCGCTAGAACACTACATAACATAAGAAATCAACTGTTACAATATTTATATAACAATAACATTACTTCTAATGACTAAACGAAACATGTTTTTACGATAAGCGTACTTAGTTACGTTGCAAGAACCTTGTACTGTCGTGTATATTTGCCAAATTTGTGCAAACATGATGTTATGGCACATTAAGGCTATATACAGAACGTAACTAAAGATAGCTCAGAAGTACTTAGATCTTTAATCAGGTTTTGCCATTTTCTGGGAAAAGGAACATCATCAGGATTTTGAAATCTTAATGTATGAAGACTAGTTTGACGAGTAAAAACAAAGGTAACTTCAAAATAGTTAATAATTACCTCTACTTAATCCTTAGATTTTTAGTTCACAGGAAGTATTTACCTGAAGACTGACGGACTGAAGACAATAGGTAATGTGTATGTGTCTGTTTATGAAAAAAATCTTGCAAATTTACGATTACAATAGTTTCTTAGAACAAACCTTTGAAATAAAAGAAATATAATCAATATGTTTTCTAGTAAGTAGTTATCTGGTGGGATTATTAGTTGGAAATATTACTTTAAACTAACTGAAATTAAATTATGTCCCCGCGGTTTCACCCGCGTTGACTTAATTTCATGGGGGCCACCCATGGTGGAACAATAATGTTTTTTATAAATAAAAGTAGTCTTCTAACATTGGCTATCTGCCAGTGAAAGTCCCGAAAAATAGTCCAGCCGTTTCGAAGATTAGCTGGAACAAACAGACAAAAAGAAAGAGACAGAAAAAAATAATTTGTTTTTTTTTTATGTAAGCTTTAGCTACTGCATTTATTTTCTTACGCATTTAGTGGAGAATTTTGAATTACAAACAGATACTTAATTTTTTTTAATTTGTATATAAAACCTACCATAGAACACTTATAGGCCGTATAAAAAGATATTAACAAAGAATAGAGATTCAACAAAAGTTTCTTCTCGTAAAATACATGAGAAAACAGTATGATCAGTGGAGCCTGCAATTCCGGATTCTTTCCACGTAGCCAACACTATGCTACATTCCCTTTATGGTGTATCGACATATTGTAAAGGGCAAGTAGATGATTACTTCGATCGAGACGTTGGTGACCTCCTGATTACTGCCGGGTTCTTGCACGCAGCTTAACAGTGGATTAAAAGATGAAAGGCCTCCATTCATTATATTAAATAGTACGCACGCAAAACATACTTAACGCACCTATCTGGCGGATCAGGAAGCAATACTCTGTTTCCTCGTTCGGTACTCGACAATGCAATGAAACTTTAAAATGAGCTCGACATATAACTATTAGATTAATCTTTTACATCTTACAACAAAGGATTATAAAAGCTTAAAATCCACGTAGTGGTAAGCGGTTACTGTAACCAATAAACGTTTGCAATATCACGGTGTATTTCACGCGAGGCTGACTTTGCGTAGAATTCTGCCAGCGGTAGGTTTAAGCATGACGTATAAAGTAATGACTAATATCATCATACTCGCCCACCACCACCTCAAGGAACTCCCTCGTCCTAACTCATGACAGGATCCATTTGTAGCAAATAAAAAAAAAATAGGGATATCTCCTCTAAAATAGAAGTAAAGTTATTCCTAATCACATCAACTATAGCCAACTATAACCATAAATAGGTACAGGTCCCGTTACAATTTATCAGTGCCTAGCGAAAATAGGAGGGGTAATAGAGCTTGTATTTTATTGGCGTCACGCTGAATTGCGCAGACTCATAAAATTACAAGTGGACATAGTTAGGCATTCAAGGTCAGCGCTCAAAACTCGTGACGTAACCTGTAGGGCACAGAAATCGTAGGCCCAGAAATCGTCGACCCAGGGGTAATAAATGCGGGGCAAAGTGAGGCTCAACGTATGGGGACTCGATATAACAGGGAACCGCTCAGCTCTACGTACTACTACTATGCATGACGTAGTCAAAAACTGTGGCCATTTTAATTTGAAATGATTTCAAAGGTAAACTATGCCACTATGGTGTTCCGCTGGTGGATTTATCTTCTGTTTTTCTCTCCCCCTGCTGATAGTTCTGATTTTGAAGGGAAAGTCCGGTTGTATTCTAAATCTTTTGAAATAATAAAAAGATTATTTCAAAGTAGGTTTCTTACATTAATTCGGTGGTGATGTGGTAACGTTTATTTAGATTCTAAGTGTAGGTACACCTCACCAGTTTTTATTTGAATTGCTTCATAATTTTATTGCACGGTCTAATAACGAGGCATGAAACCGATCTTATCTTCAATTAAATTAACGAATTGCTTGAGACTCCAACACGTTTAGAAAAACCTTTGACATCACAACAATTGAAATGTTTTTCAATTGTAATGAAATTCATTCAACATTACAATAACAATGTATGGGCCAATATCCCACAGTCAATGAATAGGTACTATGATAAGGTACTTACTGTCTAATTCACTTAATGATAATCTTGATGAAAGATGATTAAATTCCTTATCTTTACATTGTTGTTATTATAAATTAGAAGGATATCTGTACACATGAATAAAATCTGTTTACGTTCAAATTTACGGCTTTTCATTAAATGCGTATTCTGAAAGTAAGTCCCGTATATATACGGAACAAACAGACAGTTAAATTTTTATCCGTTTTGTCTGTGTCAGTATGTCTGTCTGTTGCTTCCGGCTAATCATGAAACAGCTGGATCGATTTTAACGGGACTTTTGAGATGCCACCCGAGCGCGGGAGTATAAGTATATAAAATCGTAGGCTACGATCAAAAAGACGTACCTATATAAAATATTTCGTCTATTAGTACCTACTTACCTCAGCTGCCTGAGTCTGAAAGGTTTAAGTTATTGAAAATGTATTCTACTCAAACCAATGCAAACACTGTCTATGTCACTGATAAATACAAAAGTGACATATTATATTATGAAATTACTCATTTATTGGATGAATCACGGAGACACTAATCCTTTGTGAGACTGAAGGAATAAATCGCAGTTAGTAATTTAAAAGTCATAATTAAATTATATACAGTTTTGTGAATACATTACATTGTAATTGTATATTAGAAGCACGTGCGTAAATCTTATCGCTTTGTTAGGTATATTAGCGATTAGTTCTTACTTAGCAAAATAATCTTAGTTTTCAAGTTCACGGGAGTGCATGCAGTGTCAATCAAGCGCTTCACAACAAGTATTGTTGATTATTGTCTAATTAATTAGCCGGCAACAGCGCTCGCGTCATTACTGCGATTGTGCAATAACAGCAGTATTACAACATGGCTGCCGATTTGTACTACATTCGTATACAAAATCGTGTTCAGGCCACACGCACAATACAACCGATACACTGTCTGGGTGCAAAAAACCATGTTTACGTGATCCATCGCAATTAGTCTCATGCATGCAATTGTGTTCGTTTCGACACAGATTACCTCCGTAAATATTGCCGAGATTCGTTTTCTGTTTTCGATAAACAAATAATCTCGTTAGATCGTTTACCTAGCCTAGTAATTTTCGATAAACGAATGGCACATTGGGCAAGTCACTGCTCATCCATTTGTTCAAATCAACATGCTTCGTAGTTATGTTTTGGTCACGGATTTACCCTTTGATCGTGTACAAAGCAATGATTCCTTGTGTAATTTTATGACTTTACATTTACTTTTACCTAATTACTTTATTTGCATTATTGACGGCCCGAACACTGGAACGTTACTAATAGCTGTCACTGAACTATATATATTTAAATTATGTGCGACCACCTATTTTTGATGCAATGTTTATTATATTTAGAGTGACGGTTAATTAACACTTATTATTGTAACAATAATTATTCTAAAATTTGGTTTAGGAATTCGTCATTACCCATTAGGTATTAGGAAAATTTAATTTATGCGTGTAAAGTTGAAAGGCTAAAGTTCTTACCTTACATAAATGCTTATAAAAAAGGACGATGAGGGGCAAATGGCTAATTGCCAAGAACACTCCAATGAAACTACATTCACCCATTTCCAACTACCAGTTCCCTTAATACTTACACATTCAAGGTTGACGACAATCTGCAAATACCCGAGTCTGCTCAAGAGAGTTGCCTTAAAACGGCAGCTATTGAGCGCACTATAAAGGTAA
Source organism: Watsonalla binaria (assembly GCA_929442735.1). Classification (NCBI taxonomy): domain Eukaryota; kingdom Metazoa; phylum Arthropoda; class Insecta; order Lepidoptera; family Drepanidae; genus Watsonalla; species Watsonalla binaria. The sequence goes on from OV838930.1 coordinate 5,915,803, forward strand.
TCATGCCGTTAAATAATCAACTTTCAGACACATTTCGATAATTGAGATTTCGAAAAAAATATCAAAGGACATACTTTTGTACCACCATTATTTAATGCTTTTTGGTGGTGTGACGTAAATAAAAAAAAATCAATAAATCGAAAAAAAAAATCGAAGCCTTTGTGTGACACTGAGGCTTAAGACACTATTTATCTTCAACATGGCATTACACACTTTTCTCTTTCTTGTCCACTGTGATCTCCCTTTTTTCAGTTTTCAAGACTATTGGGTACAGGTGCCGTCACGAATTTCGAGCGATCAGGGAAAATAGCGGCACTCGCGTCATACCTAAAAATTAACTACTGCGCAATCAAGGCCAGGGCTGTAAGCTCGTGATGGCACCTGTTTCTGGTTATCAGGTTTCTGATTGGAACACATATTAACATGCAATGGAAAGTATTTTTTCTTCATAAGTTATAAGTTAGAATTTTTGAATCATTGCTATTCTTCAGTAAATTCGAGGCATCTTGATGGAAAAATAGACGTAATATTTGGTGTTTAAGTAATGACCGAAACCCGCATGCGTGAAATAAATAACTAAATGCATGAAATCGTTAATAGCCGTGTTCAAGGAAACTCAGTACAATGGCAGTACGTTATTCATTCGGCGCGGTTTTCCTGTCAACATAAACAACTGATTAACCCGACTTCGTTAACCTATTTTTACATCTTTATCGCAAGGGATGTAATTAGCTCAGGTCCCGCTGCTTACATTAAGGTAAATATGTTAATTAAAATTTTATGTCATGGGAGTAAAAAAACATTGTTAAATTTTGAGCAATGGAGGGAAGATGCCAACCTCGAGCGCTAATTTAAGATATTGGACAATGTTGCTAGTATAATCGCCATAATAATAAAAAAAATATGTTTTTAATGAGAATATTATTCTAGCATCAACAGAAAGTATTTTAGACACTTAAACGCTATACACTTGGATAGGCATGTCTTGTGACAACCTTTATAAGTTTACTGTTGCTGTAAGAAAATAAAGCTAGATCCTTTGTATCATTCAGGTGTAAAGCATTATGGGTACGCAAATGAAAATATTGTGAATAAATATAATTAATAAGAATATAGTGAAGGAGGATACTATGACCGAGAGGCCCTCCCCAACCGAATCGAACCGCCACAGCTGAACAGATCAAAAAGGCCCGATCCAAAGACCCTAAAAACTTTTAAATAAGCAACACAGCTACGCTATGATGCAGGGCTCGGACCACGGCTTAGAGCGTTGCTGGGGGATGAACTAGAGAGCTAGATAATATTGTCATCTTGGAATATATATCATCTCCCTGGCCTTATCCCATACATTTTAGGGGTCAGAACTTGAATCAACCCGATGTGGCTGATCACCTGATTTTTATACGAAGCGACTGCCATCTGACCTTCGCAACCCCTTTTACGAGGAAAATCTGTGATCTGGGTTAAACCAGTTGTCAGACTATTTTAGGCCTCCGACTGACCTGTAACGATTGCCAAAGATGATCAATTGGCAACCGGGACCGACGGCTTAACGTGCTCTCCGAGGCACGGAGGGAACTTGGGCGGTCACCCATCCAATTACTGGCTAGGGCTAGGGTTGCTTAACTTCGCTGATCGAATGTGCGCAATAGCAACTGTGCCACGAGCTCCTCATCTTGGAATATATATCCCAAAAAATTACTTACTTCATCTGCATTAGTCAGTTCATCAGGAGGTTTATACGAAAGCGTATCAGAACAAGACAACAAGAGATACGAACATAACCTAGCCCAATGTCGAAACGTTTATTTGTCAATTGTCCGGTGTTAATGGATACGGTAATATATAACGACAAGATAATGAGTGGTAATTAATAACGCGTTCGATAACAAGCTAAGAAGTAAAACTATTAGATTGTAATGGTTTATTTCAGCTTTCGAATCGTCAAGTTTTTTCTATATAAAGCAACAATTGGTAAGTATTTTTATTTAATTATTAAGAAGTATTCAAATTAATTTTAACAGACTTCAAAAAAGAAGGAGATTATCAATTCGACAGTATGTTTTTTTTATTTGAAAGGTGATAATTCCCATATTATGAGTTCTGATGGTGATTCCGTTAGTTATTTATTTTCATCAATTTTATCCTTTATTCCTTCAAATATTTGAAGCAATACTATTTAATGTAGTGTGGTGTTGGTCTTATGATGGAGCCGTACAGCAAGTACCTAGAGTTTGGACTTGATTCATTCGTATTGATGAGAACTTTACACCTAGGTGGGTTGTAACGAGTAGAGTTGAGCCGATTCCGTTGAAAAGAAACATACATCATGTTTGTTTTCAAAACGAAGAAGCTATCGTAACGCCGTCATTAAGGATAATAAGGACTTATTCGTTTCTTAAAATATATTTTATCAATTGTCGACAATTCAATTATACTTCAACTATTTGCCACATTACAGCTTTACCGATCTATAAAACCCTGTGAATTAAACCTCCCATATAGTAATAGTCGATGATCACCAAGTCGATACCTTTATCGAGTCGACTTGCTTTAGCCGAACGAGGGGGGCACCTTATTACTTAGTTCCAATAGCGCAGATAGCTTACGAGGAAGTCAAGACCGGTTCTTACTCCGACCGACGTGGTGTCGCCTGCGATACACACATGCCATTTATTATAATAGCCCCTTGACAGTTTACAACTAGGAAGTGCTGTATACAGTCTGACGTCATCATCGCTAATCATTATTCCTCCAGATACGAAATATTTTCTTTGTCTTCTATTTTAGTACATACATATGCTCACGCCTGTATTCCCCGAAGGGGTAGGCAGAAGTGTTATTATCACAACACCCACTTTTCACCGAATTTGATTAAGTGCCAACGTGACAGATGGTGAGTCTATCGCCGTCTCAGCCACTATACATACGTCTTTGAATTACTTCTCAGACATATGCAGGTTTCCTCACGATGTTTTCCTTCACCGTAAAGCACGTGGTGTGAAATCACTGTACGTAAGTTTTTTTTAGAAAAACTCATTGGTACAGGCCCCGCTGGGATTCGAACTTGCGTCGCTTGCGTAGCAGGCGACTGCTCTAACCCCGAGGCCACCACGGCTCTATTTTAGTATTTAATATAATTACGTATATGATAATACATACAACGATGGTTGTATGCTTCGGTCAGCCAATAATTCATTGTCATTTACGCAAAAATTACGTACCGAACTGATTATATCTCAAATCTCAAATGATATCTCAAAAATTTGCGGTGTCACATCGTCAGAATAGTAACAAAAACAAGTTCACAGCCCTATCATAAAATTCCAGAGTGGAACGTTCAGAGTAGCGTTTAAAGTACTTTAAGTACTGGATGTGTCTGCCCGAAGCAGCTAATCGAAAGGCTCGCCTCGAATTATACAGCACGCACTAATTTGAATAATGAACAATGTTACCCCAGCAACCGGTTTGATCATGCGACCGCGGCCCAGGCTACGCAAGCGCTGCTTTACGGGCGGCATGCTGGCCTATAAAGATGGCCAGCAAACCTTTTTGCCAATATCCTAAACTGGATAAACATACTAAGCTAGTCTGAGTTTATCTCATGATTTCACTTGTAAAAAAAAATAACCAACAGAAAGAGACCATTTCGCATTTATAATCTTAGCTTAGATGGATCCGAGAGTTCGTCTAAGGACATAAATTTGTCGCCGAACAACAAATTTATTTTCTTCGACCATAAACAAAAGAGCTCTTCGAACCGAACGTCGTTAAAACAAAGTAGACAACAATTCATCATCGAAGTTTTTTTGTTGCGACGTTTGAAATTCGAAGTTACATAATTTAAAATTGAAGGGCCTTCATAAAAAATATGGCTATAGATTTGGGAAAGAACAAAGCGAGCATTCGCTTAGGTTTTAAGACAGAAGTAGGCCTGACCATTTTAACTGCCAAATAAATCGCGAAACGAAACAATGAGAGCAGGCATTTATGTTTTGGATTTTTTGTTGGTGTCGAAATAGCGGGATGTTACATAAGATCGTTTGGCATTTCGGCACCACTTTTATAGTAGGTACGATACGACCGACTGCCTCCAATCGTTCAACTTTCTGCGTCTATAAATTAAATACAAAACTGGTTTAGGGTTACAATTTAATATCTACTTTAAGTTGTGCGGTTAGGTTAGAGTTTCATCATACCAATGGCCGCTTTGAATTTAATGGTTTCTGTAACTATAGACATCTATTAGCCCATATCTCGTTGGCCCCTAAGGTTTCTGTCCAATCGATCTCTCAATACAAATCAAATTCAGCAATGTAAAATCAAAATGAGCTCTTATTGCTATGACAGTTTGACTCCTATTATGAGACAGATGTAGAGCCGTTGGGGCTGTGAGGTTTGAGCAGTCACTTGCTAAAACCTTTGATATTTTCACCCCATCCCAGAAGGGTCCCCGAAAGGGTAAGTAGAAGTGTTGCATTAGCAACACCCACATTTCACCGAATATGATAGTATTTGGCACTTTATCTAAAAAATTTAGTGCAGCAAATTCACCCCGACCCAGAGTGCTTCACGGTGAAGAAAAACATGGTGAGGAACGAAATAATTCAAAGAAATATGTATAGTGCCTAAAGCGGCGATGGACTCACCCTCTGTCATGTTCGCACTCAAATCATCTTCGGTGAAAAATGGGTGTTGCTGTTATACTCCTTCGGAGATCCTTTTGAGATAGTGTGAGCATATTTATTTCTTTATTTATTTTGAACATCTATCCTTGGCACACAACTGAACTATAATTGCAATAAGAACTCATGATTCGGGCCCCTGACATTTGAACTGCTAGAAAAATCGCAATAAATACGTTACAAATATGTATCATAATTTTGGTTTGGTATTAAACTTATCTAGACTATCTCAAGACCAGGAACTGACCTCAGTATCATAGGTATGTTTAACAAACAAGTTTATCTTGCGTACAAAGTATATGGATTATTTTCGCTTTCGTACAGATAGTGTTATTGCTCTGTTTATCGGCGACACCATTTATTAATTTCGCTGTTATCGATTCAAAATAGGTTGCGATTACTTGCGATTCATTTCACGATAGTTGTACAATACGTATTTAGTACCTAAGTACTTATTAAATCGATCGATGATCATTATCTATTTCCGACACATGTGGCCGTTGGCTTATAATAAAGACGACCCTATTAAGAAATTTATGAATATTATACGTAGAGCCGTGGTGGCCTCGGGGTTTGAGCAGTCGCCTGCTACGCCAGCGGCGCAAATTCGAATCCCAGCGGGGCCTGTACAAATGAGTTTTTCTAAAAAAACTTATGTACAGTGATTTCACACCACGTGCTTTACGGTGAAGAAGAACATCGTGAGGAAACCTGCATATTTCTGAGAAGTAATTCAGAGACGTATGTATAGTGCCTGAGACGGCGATAGACTCACCATCTGTCACGTTGACACTTAATCAAATTCGGTGAAAAGTGGGTGTTGTGATAACAACACCTCTGCCTACCCCTTCGGGGAATACAGGCGTGAGCATATATATGTATGTATACGTAGATATCATGTATTATAAAGGCATCATTCATATCTCATATATTCGGGTACCAGAAGAAGTAGGTAAACGGGTTACAATGAGTAACCAATAGCAGAACGGAAGTTGAATAACGAACAAATTATGATGTAAAAATGTATTTTATGCGCATAATTACTATCTTAAATTCTTTGATAAGTTTATACATATATGTAAAGGTGAAGTGTTTGTAATTCCAAATAAACGACTTTTGAATACATATGAAAGTATATTGGTACCTAATACTTACCTACATTAAAAAAGAACAAGTTTTATTTTTTCTGTCTGTCTGTCTGTTTTTCGGATAACGTCTCCAATGGCTGTACCGATTTAAACGGGACTTTCACTGATAGATAGCTGGTGCTATACATGAAACTTAGGCTACTTTTATTAGAGAAAAAATAAATATCTCTTAGTAACATAGTTTTTATTGTTAATTCTAGGTGAACGCTGGTGCATTGTACTGTCCTGCGTTTAACGTGGGCAGATAAATTGCATTTTCATTTAATTACATATAGTATAGGCTAGGTCAGTTAGATGATAACTTATAATATATAAATGTACTTGCATATAAGTTATTAACTAATGAGTAAGGAATACTAATAATGCGGCTTAGGAACTACTTAGTATTGATAATTTGGTAATACCAAAACGAAACGGCACTGGTTAGAAGTTATTAATACGCTCTTCTTAAAAAGATTTTAGTTGACCCCTATATTTCTATTGCTTAATAATCTATACAAATATGTAAGAATAGTTATTTAATGCATAATATGAAAGTATATATATATATATTATTATTAAATATTATACGCTCTTTTTTCCCCCTAATCTCTGTAACGGCGTGACTGATTCATATGGGACTTTCTCTAGCTATAGCTAATGTTAAAAGAAAAATATTTTAATAAATAAAATTTAGGGGCACATCTTGCATAGAAATAATTTTACTCTATGTGACATGAGTCAAGTATATTCGTTGAAATATGAATGCGTGCATTGTAGTATAATACTGAAATTAGTTAGATAGGAAGGTAGTACTTACTTATAAATATTTCAAAGAGTAAAAACTAGATGACTGTCGTGTCTTGTGGATCTAAGAATCTCCAGACTGCAATAATTATTTTGACAACGGTATTATTTAAAAAAAAAGGCCCGTGTCGCTTGGTATAAAACATTAATTTTAATTAATCACTTCAAATTTAAAGTACGTAAATATCATAATATCTGGTATTGTAATCCATCAAGCCACGTAAGCGTAGTAAGCTATTTCACATTGCACATTAGTTGAGATTAATATCATACTTTATTAAAAAGTAAGGACATCTGTGGTTATAAATAATAATTTTAACGATTGTAATGTACATAATGTGAGAGCGGAGACGGCAGAGCCGAGGCCACGGCGATAGCCCTCGCTTATCATCGGCTCGACGACCCCCCTGCCGATAGCGGACTGGGCCCAACAATATTGACTCAACTCACTGCACTCATAAATGAAATATTATGTATCGCGCATAAACCAGATAACGGACCGACGGAACCAATCTTAAATTGAGTTCATTATTTTGTATAAGCGTAAGTTTGACTGGCAAATAGCGCTTTGAACGCTATGACGAGGTCCATCATATAAATATTAGTTTTTGGTTAAGTATTTATATTAAGATAAGGCTCCTTTTTCGCAGAATATTTTACTTAAGTTAGTACAAAAGTACCACAGATTTAAAGAATAGGGTAATGCAGCACCAATGCATCTGCATTGCAAAATTAATGTTTATTGTAATATAACAATGAGGTACTTTGGATTCCGACTTGGTCAACGCAGGCTCAGAGAGACTGAGCGCAGTCGAATTTATTAAGTTAGAGGTAGGTCGCGTTTTGCAAGCAAAGCAAAGTCTAGACACAGTATAAATATATGCTTTACAAGCAGTAAGGAATCTAGGAACATATTTTTCAAAATGACTCAGTCGCACAGACGCGCACATCTACGAGATTATAAGTGGTGCGTTATTCTGTAAGGTTTCTCTGCGTCGAATTCGACGACGAGCATTGATTTAAGTCGTAGGAAATTGATAAATAAGACATAGAGGATAAGGTTTAACTTCGTCTCGACGACGGGTGCAATGCTGAGAAACCTTAGTGAATAACGCGGCAGATTAGCAGTAGCGTCAATAAAGGGTGTCACATCACATCGTGTCCGATCATGATCGATGTATGCGTCATTTACGTGGTTTACCGACATTTACCAAAACATCAAAACGACAAATCCATATTATTTTTGACAGGATATAAAAGAGTCTGCCTGGCCTTGTCTCCTACACTGTTGGGGTCGGCACTTGATTCAACCCGATGCGGCTGATCACCTGATTTTTATACGAAGCGACTGCCATCTGACTTTCGCAACATTAAAGGGTAACGTGGAAAATCTGTGACCTGGGTTAAACCAGTTGTCAGATTATTTTAGGCCTCCAACAGACCTGTAACGATTGCTAAAGATGATAAATTGGCAACCGGGACCGACGGCTTAACGTGCTCTCCGAGGCACGGAGAAAACTCGGGCGGTCACCCATCCAATTACTGACTAGGGTTAGAGTTGCTTAAATTCGCTGATGCTCCTCACCGGAAATAAAGGAGTAAATTTAAAAATCTGTAGGATTGATAACCCTCACGCTCAATGGAGCAAACGTTCTTATTTCATAAAATATGCTGGATTCCTTACTACTTATAAAGCTTATAAATATTTATCTATGGTCTAGGCGGAGCTTAAGTCGAACGAAGCGCCGTAGACGACATTGAATGTCTTACCTACGCAGACAAGCTGGTGTTAACCTCGGTCGAAGGATCAGTTTCGTCATGAAGATGGCAATTCGAATTCCATGTTATATTTTGAATTTCTGTCTTGTGTATATTACTACACTAGCTATGCCCCGCGGTTTATTTAAGTCATAGTTTTTTTAGTAAATAAAGGTTGCTCTTTTCTCGGTCGGTCCGTTTTAGAGATTACTCGGTACATACAGACAGACAGAGAACAATTTTGAAGATTTTTTTTATGTGATTACTGTATATACTATGCATTGCGCGAAAAACTATTTTGGGATTGCAAAAATACACTTCAAGTTTATTTATCTTCATAGATTTTTAGAACTTTATACATTTGAATTAATTCATAAATGCTCGAATATGAGTATTTAAAGAATATGGTAAGCTCGATGAGGGCAGAGACATACAAGAGCCGCGTGGACAGTGGACACCCAGTCGCCATCTCCCCAATTAGCCACAATTGACCCCGCGCCGACTGACGCTGCATCACGTGTTACTATACAATACGACCTTGTGTTCTATATTAGTAGCCATCATTTTTTATTGACACTTCTCATCAGCAATCATTCCATAACTTTTTTATTATGAAACACGAAATAATGAGCTGATTGATCAAACGTCAGCCTCTTTGTAGTTTGCAGATCATGTCCGGTATATGTTTCAGTTTTCATGTTTGAAGTACTTTGTAGCTAGCAAAAAGTTAAAAAGAGTGTAGGTACTTTAAAAATATAATTTGATAAATCTTTGAAAAATATATATTAAATACATAGTCTTACAACACCGGGAATGGCTAATGGTTTTTAAACATGAATTATCATAGTATGTACTATTTTATGTGGCAAGCAAAATTTCATATTCATTTCATAATATTTCATAACATTGCTAAGTAAAGAAAGTCAATTATCTTTGTTTGACCCCCGTACCGCAATATAAACATAACCTTTACAAGCAGTAAGAAATATAGGCTTTTTTTTTTTTTAAATAAGTACTTTTGATCTATTGAGCGTGAAGGTTGTCAATTAATAATATTTTAAAATATACACTTTTTTTTAATTTCAAATTAATGTAGATTTCATATTTTCAAGTTTCGAAAAAGTAGGAAAAAACGTACTTAAATACGCGATCCAACTTAACGTGACGTAGATGTTGTGCGTCTCTGTGAGTGTGTCATATTCAACAATTTGTTCCTAGATTTCTTACTGCTTGGCTAATATTTTTACTGTACGGGTAGACTATGTTGTATATTTTAATGATTCCCAATTCAAATCGATCAAATAATAATCAGTATGCATGACTTGAAATCATCAGTTCAAATGGCAATGTACAGACTATCAATACACAACGATGACAAAGGATTCATTGACATCGATTTGCAAATTTATAAAGTGACGTATCTGTACTTATTTCATTATCGCCGTCCCAAAATTGTTGATTGGGGAATTACGAAGATAGTAAGTAAAGTTTGACCGATAAGTGAATATGACTGAATATATATTGATAGCAGATATGTATGACCGGGACACATCGGACTTTATGATTTTGACTTGTTCAACCTTCTTGCTGGAATCTGGTATTTAATTCTATGATAAAACTTTTCTCAAAAACATTTTAAAACTGCCTCGTTGGTTTAGTGGGCGCAAGCAACTACGGAACACGAGGTCCTGGGTTCGACCAGATCGGGAAATATTTTTTTTTCTTTGTGTAATTTCCCAGGCTGAGTCTGGATTAGTGACCGGTTAATCGCAAAAGGCTCGCCCATGCACATAGCTGGCGAAATTTGGATGTACTATAAGTACACCTCGCCTAGACCTGCGGAGTATACTGCAGTTGTGAGCACATGTATGTAGATTTAGCCATGATGTAATATTGTATGATGGTTAAAATTTGAATTGAAAGCGTTTCTATAATATTGCGAGAAAATAAACATCTTTATTGCCAGTTAAATCTATCGCTATTTGCTTGCGGTAAGTATTGTAATAAAGAAGTAAATTACAATGAATGTGAGCTGCAGTTACGACGTGAGACGGGCGGTGGCTCGGCGTACGGAAGTGCCGAGTGACTTGTACTCGATAAATTATATCACCAATCGCACTGATTATAGTGTTGTTCAATTACCTGTGAAGAACAGTATATATGCATATTTACTTTTCGCATGTACAAAAAAACTTATGTACAGTGATTTCACACCACGTGCTTTACGGTGAAGGAAAACATCGTGAGGAAACCTGCATATTTCTGAAAAGTAATTCAATTACGTATGTACAGTGTCTCAGACGGCGATGGACTCACCATCTGTCACGTTGGCACTTCATCATCTTCGGTGAAATGTGGGTGCTGTGATTACAACACCTCTGCCTACACCTTCGGGGAATACAGGCGTGAGCATATGTATGTATGTACATACGGCAAATGAACGTCTCCCTATATTGGTTAGTCTATCAGTATACCTATCCATTATTCCTTTTACTACTTTTATAGCTAATATTCTATGAATATGAATCGGGACCACGAAAGTCATAATGTGAAAAATAATAATGAATTCCAAAGGGCCTTTGGGGACCATGGTCGCAGTCCAATTTGCCCCTTAATTTTTTTTTTAAATCCAAGGTGGTGTTTGGTGTTGGTCGGTCCCAAAAGGTCCTCGACGCATATGTGTTTTATCTATACTAAGCCATTATAAGTTAAAAGTTTAGAGTTACTATAATTTTATACCGAGTTTTAAAATCCCTTATAAATACTTAATTACTTTATAATTATCTTGTTTAATATATCTGGGGGCCAACTATGATCTAAGCATCTTTGGCCTTTAATTTTACGGTACCATAATGAAATGTCAAATCTCAGAACTTTTTAAAACGCTCTGCTTAAAACGATGATGGTACATCTCAGACTATGATATTAAATGGATTATTTTTTATATAATAAGTATACCACTACTGTCCTTGGTTTAAGCAGAGCATATTATTAAGAATTTTCAGAGCTTTAACGTTGTTTTCGTACCATAAACGTCAAAGCTAAGGAGTTCTTAATACGCACAGCTTAAACGATCATAGTTGCCCCCTGTTCTCTTTAGGTTTGTGATTTGTTCGTTATATGTACTATTCCGCGTTCTAATATTAGAATTATACCCTACTACCAGTTTGACACGATAAGTGTTTAGTAACAAGTCAACATAGCTATATTTACACGTCACAAATATTACAATAACGATAAGTAATATTAAGTTATTTACCTAAGTCTAATTGTATTTATATTATAGTGTACTTAGTTGCTTCATCATGCTCGATCAATGTAATGGTACTTAAGTGGAAGTTGTCTTGATCACCGGAGAGTAATAACCTCACTTTTATATACTTATTTGTAGTTTTTGTAAGGATGTCAATAGACCGACAAATGGTGGTGGGTAAATCAATTCTTGGAGATGTAATGAGAATGAGAGAGAATCTTCTAGTTGATTGGTTTTGTATTTTCAATAAAAATAGATTAAGTTTAATTGAGGAATGACGGCATCGAAAGACTTAGATAGGTAGCTTGTTTTTATTCAAAAGGCTTTAAGATATGGCATTAAAGCCTGGAGCACTTCTAACAACCCGTTTCTCCAGTGTCAACCCAAGCTGTACTTCAAGCTTGGATTTTGTCTATCGGTATTTACAAAAATGCAGTCTGCATTGAATCTAGAAACGCCATAATTGTTTTGGTGCATTAGGTGTGTGACTAAAAAGACCTTACTACAATCACCATCACCACAAATCCCCAAATGGGGGTTGTCATTGTATGTTAGTCGAATAACCCCCGTAAATTCAATCTAATACTAAGAGTTAAACAAAATGAAAAGTAAGTTTGGTCGGTAGTACGACGGCGTGGCTTCAGTGACATAAAGCGAGCCTTTCACTGGCGAATGGTGGCGGAAGCTCGGTTATGTCACGGCGAGTCGAGCTCAGTGGGCCATCGGCTGACCGTAATGGCCGCGGCACACTTAGACCCACGAAAACAACCATTGCGTCAACAACACATGACAACTTATTGCATAATTTTCGATTTTAATGACGTTTATATTTGTCAGCAATGCGGGGTTTCCCACGTAGCTTCCGGCACGAATCAGAAAATGCAAGTAGCGGTTACATTTCGACAGACACACTTACCTACTTATTTTCTAATGAGAGTAAATCTTGCAGAATATTACGTATCTGTGTAGATGCATGCACTAACTGCTTGTGTTTCATCTGTGTATTTTGTTTGTTTGTATACCGCAACCTACATAATAATTACATACGGCATATTTTTTGATAACAAAAGCATAATAATAAGCGCACCTAATTAACCGACCTTCTGCGTCTCGCTATACCATAAACACCTACGGTATAATGGATAAGGATAATATATCAACCGAAATGTACGCATTAATTAGTAGGTATATTAAATGTATTTTGGATGTTATTGAAACTCATTTTATTCCAATATCAAATTTGCATATTTATAAAGTGCTATCAAAGTGCAAAATCCAGTATCTGGTTGTTTTGGACGTCATCAATACGTCAGACACAAAAAGGCTACGCGAACGCGAAGGCATAATGTAAATTGTACAAACTGAAATTCAACAGAGCGTAAAGTTGGCACAGTCATTGCGTACTTACATTTAAAGGGTATAAAAAGTGTTATAATTGACTCGCGTAGGCGAGTATTAGTGTATAAAACAAATAAATAATGCAAGCGCATAAGATACCTTCTTAAATGTCAAGACGTAATATCTTAAATGAGGTCATCGCGTGCTACGCCAAACGATGTTTCGCACATCGAATAAAATATAAAGTAGTGGGGAATAGAAGCGACAAGGCAAGATAACGTACGGTAACTTATCACAAGTTAAATCTCAAAGCTCGTTCTTTACTTTTGAACTTATGTTATGATGCGAGCTTTGACTTGCTTGACTTTCAAGTTATACAGGTGTATTCGATAGAGGTATAGTTTTAACTCTAATATAAGAAATACCCATCTTTTTCCTTATCGTTTCGATGACAAACATGTTTGTCATGTACCGAATACCCGTACCTTTATCAGTGCGTGTATCACACCCCCGATTGCCCACCTATCCGATCGGATCGATGTAAACTTTTCCATAATTTACCTTATTTCACTAGAGTTATTTATACGTCCATACAGATAAATAAAGGAGTCTGTTTGTAATATCAAAATAACAGCTTTTCAGCAAATGCATATGAATTTCAATTTTTGAGTTTTCAATTTTTTTCTTCTTCTGTCAGTCAGTTTGTTCCGGGTAAACACTGAAACGGCTGGATCGATTTTAACGGGACTTTCACTGGCAGAAAGCTAATATTACAAGGAGTAACTTAGGCTACTTTTATTTTAAAAAACATTAAAGCTTCCGCGGAAATGAAATTAAATCTACGCGGGTGCAACCGCAGGGCATAGCTAGTTAGCAATAAACCTTTATAGCATGATTTATAAATATATTATTCCATTCATAAAATATACTATTTTGAGAACCTGAATACATACGTAATTAAATGCATATCCATTCACAATAACACTTATATGATGTCTGTATTTAATATCTGTAAAATATTCATAAACAGTAATTTACGTGAGTTAAGAAATTAACAAAAATTTCCAGTTGTTGATGAAAGGTCACGTTGCATAACTCATAAGTCTGACAAAAATATTCACATAAAAATAATATGAGCCAAAGTTATTAGCTTCTTATATGTATAGAACCTGTTGCAATGTGTGCAAATAAGAAAATAATTTTATAACTCCCCTGACTAAGTTACTTTGTAGAAACATTCATATTGAGTTACGTTTTATACTAAGAAAGATTCTAGCTGAATTGAAAGATGATATGTCTAGAATGGGAGTGAATACAGATATGACGACTGATAGACTGAAGTGGTAAAACACATTGCGCCGACCACAAATAACATTATGGGATAAAGCCATGAGGATGATTTTATGCAATATTATAGCATCATCATATACACTACATATTTTTAGGCTTAATTATTATTTTTGGATGGATTTCGATAGTTTGCATAAACTGGCCGAGTGCAATTTTTTGTTAGTATTGGGTCTTTTTTTTCCCTGAAGGCATTAAGACATCTGCTTAGTCAATAATTCACCACTTATAAATCTGTTAGCTATAAAATAAAACCTGTTTATATAATGCTCAAACGAACCTAGCCTATCTCTACCAACGTTGGTATTAAAAAGATTGAGTATTGGTATAAAAAAAGAGTTTGAAATAGCTGAGTCGGTGAAGCGTGGCGCTACAATTTGGGCGTGCGCAGCGTGCCTCACTCCACTGCGCAGGAGTGCCAGTCATCCCGCAGGATCAATCTTACTGCTTTACTCATAAAAAAAGCTTGAATTATCTTTGCTTAGTCAGGAGAACGTGAGATTGAGATAGTAAGGTATTAATTTCAGTTGTTATGTTAGCCTACGAAACACAAGAGAGTTTTAGTTAACGATTTCACTCTCGTGTAATTCATTCAAGGACCCTACCATGACCTCTTATTGCCATGAGATAGTTTGACTCTTATTATGATACAGATGTGTATGGTGTGTCACAAAATGGAAATACTATGGCAGTAAGAGTTTAGGGGCTCCAGTTCCAATGGTAACATTAAAGATACGGATTTCTTCATCAGGTCTTCTTCACGGTTCCAATTATATATGTTTCAACATTTTAACGCAATATGTATAGAGATTTGTTCGTAACAAATAGGTTGTCGTTGTTATTATATGAGTAAGAATAGTGGCGGTGTAAATTTTCGTAAAATCAGTAATCAGTAGTGTGGTTAATATCAGCGCGCCCTGACTGGGTGCCACAAAAGTATGAAGGATTAAGTTCGTCATTGAAAATGGACTTGCTTACTTTATTCAGTTCATTAAAGTTGTGAAAATCAGTCAATCGTATATAAATAACAAAACAATATTGTCATTAATCCATCACTTCATTTAAAACTTTCAACAACATCGGTTGAATATGTTGAAAGTTGTTTACGACACAAACCTCCGATCCTAAATTATAAACAATTATGTCTAGCCCCTTCCAACCAGTGAATATAAAATAAAATGTTACAAACCAGTATATCTCGTTTTTATTTATTGAAGTATATAGATCAGTATAAAAAGCAAACGATGTTATACATAAACATTACATATACATTTATATATGTAATCTTTGGGATTATTTATTAGAAATTAAAGGCTTTAAATGTTGTTTTTTTGTCATTTCAGGTGAGGTTAGAATTCTGTTATTGTATTATGTTAAGGATCGTTTATGTTCTCAATTTGTAAATAATTATGAATAAACTTTTGTCATTTCAGAAAAACGCAATTTTAGTCTTTATTTGGTAGTCACGACGATAGAACAGTACAGTCTGTTTATATATAGACAGGTAGAAGCCATAGCATTATTCATGATAATGAAAGAAGTAGAAAAATATAATAAAAAGTCCATAACACGCTATATGAGAATTATTGAAGAGAGACATAGTAATGCTGAGCTATGGAGCTCATACACATTGTATGACTATAATGTGTCCGTCAATTTACTATGCAAATGTGTAAATGTACAACATAGCTTGCGAGTGTGCGTCGCCTATCAAAAGACTTCAACGCGCCGCTTATCTAATCATCTCCGAAAATAATGTGGCAACTTTTTATTCACTACTATCACTACTTATCTATTATATTAAGTAGCACTGGAACATAATAAAGAATGGATAAATATCCATTTCATCTGGAACTTCCTAGTTGTTGAAAATCAGTATCAATCGTCAGTGAGAGTGGAGCGAGGCGCTCGGCTGCGGGCGCGCAGGCGTTACGTCACAGCCGCACACACTCACACTTTCACTGTTAGATAATAGTTCAACACTACGCTACTGACTTACTTACACACTTACACTTACAAAGGAAGTTGTTCTAGCGGCTGGTTCACACTGTAAAAGCTAGTGCAGAATTATTACGACGCAGTGCAACTTGAATCGATGTTAGGTGTGATAACGCTACACCATAGGCTGTAGATGTTCATTAACTTATTATCTACGTTACGGTCATTGCTGCGGTAGGAAATATACCAATGGAACACATTTTTTTGATAAACGTGTATTATAGTCGTACATAGTATTATATCATATCATGAATAAGGTAGGTAGCAGGAATATGATGTAATTCAATTCTAGAATGATGGTCTGTAAGGCTGAGAGTTAAATGGCACGTAATTGACTTCGTCACCGTCTATCTTATCATATGATGTACAATATATTATATGATATATAACATTTTATGGGAAGTACTGTGATGGATAGTAACAGGGAAAGAAAACGTATCCAAATAAGCGTAGCATACCTACTCTTAAAATGTATATGAACTACTTTTCAGAAGAAATCACGTAACAAGACATTTAATACATAGCAGTTAAAAATAAAACGATTTACCAACGTTAATTATTGTTATTTCATGTGTAAAGTATACGAATTCGAATGCATTGACAGCTCCAATAACTATAACTAAGATTGCTCTCAAAAATATAACACGTTTTATAGTCCATCGTTATTGAAGCGAATATTGTTGCTAATTGCTCAAGCGGAACTTAGTTTGGTAACATCTAATAGTTGGTAATATCGTGTGAATTCGTGTGCTTTTTTGTTTGAGGTGTTATAAGTTGTTGCGTGTACGCAGCTCTAGCCGTTAGGAGGTGTTAGGCATCCTTATTGTCGTAGACGCGACTTGCTTAGTAACGATACTTTTTTCCTCAATCAAAGATTGATCACACCGCATCGTCACAGTATAAAATATAAGCGTACTAAGCAGTATGGAATCTAGACCATTTTTTTCAGTCTAGCGTTTGTTCCATCGTGAGGTTTGTAAATCTTCAATTTTATAAAATTTTCTGTTAACGTAACGTCAATTTGTCAATTTGAAATCTAGAAACATGTCTGTAACATACGTAAATATATATAAACATACGATGACGTGACAACCCTTACTGTTATCAGGCCGATGACGCTTTTCGTCTCATAGATGCGCGCGTCTGTGTGAGTGTGTCACTCCGAACGATTTGTTCCCAGATTCCGTACTGCTTTTGGTAAGCTTATATTTATTCTGTGGTGCCTCGCGTCGCGATGAAGACGCACAACTTTAGGCAGACACCGCCTCCGTGGCGGCCGGCAACACAGCAAATGAATATTAAGTTTGGCATATCCGCATGTGGCGAGCGACCTTGGCTCCACTCGTTCTGCTGTACTTAGTGTTCCGTATTATGATGATAAATATGCCACAGGCGTGCCTACATATCTAAATATGGACAATTTAGCTTTATCTAGTGCCATTTAGGTATGTACGATTTTAAGTCATTTTGCCAATTATAATTTATTATTATATTATAAAATCGGGTTCTCAAGTGAATTGTTTTAGGAATAAGTATATTGAAACTACGTACTATTTACGTTTTATGGGTAATATGTATACAATGTGATCGTGATTTTAAGATAGTGTCAGCACAGCGTATTTGTCTGGGGGCCTACGGCGCACGCGCACGAGGCCTCGCGGTGGCGATGCCTTCTTGCGTTTTCTGGGACCTATTTAAAATTACACGCCACTTTTTGTAATGCTCAAGTTTGGTCACGAATGATAGCAAAAAGTTTTATCTTCAGCTTGTAGCCTTGATCTTTTCTTAGCCATTTAATTAAGTTGCGTCGAATTCATATGATCATTGTCGAAACTGTAATAACACATGGGGAAAAAATAGCAATTTTTATGTCGTATTTCAGAGTGATTCACGGAATTTGTACGTAAATTACAACAGTTTAAAAAGTTACTACAGGTTTATGGGCAGAATGTAGTTTCCGTAAATAAAGTTATTCCTTAAACAACATTTAATTGAACAAGAACATCTTAAAACCAAGCTGGTCTGTAAGAAGGTATTGATGAATATGTATGAAGTGGTAAAGGTCTTTGCAATCTTTGCTTACGCCATTATGTTGTGCACTGGAGAAAACATCTTTGCAGAAGAATTTATCCTATGTCATAAATTGAGTACACTCTAGCTCCTGTCGAAATGTTTTTTGTATGTTTTGTGTCAGAGGACTTGTAAAAACATGTAGGTAAGCATTAAATACTGTTATTTCTACAAATAAATGTAACAATAATATTAAGCAATGTGTTCGGTTTCGCATCTTGGTTATTGAGTTAGAAACTGTTAACATACCATAGATTAAAAAGTTAATAATTAGAGATACAATCACAGAGAGCCCGGTAACTTAATATTAAAAACGAATGTGAATTACTTTTTTACACTAGCTTCACGTCACCTTTTGATTAACGTTAAAAACTCTTTCCGTTGGTATAGATTAAAGTTTCGGAATAGAACATTTTATTATTTCACCCTCCGCGGCAATTTTTGGGTTCCCGAAATTTCCTTATATCAGTCTTTAGCTCCGTTTTTGAGTAGCAGAAGTACGTTAGTTGGTATTTAAGAGTGTCAAAGATGAACCACCGCCGTCCCGGCACTAAGCATGCGTCTTTGATTTTCTTCTCACACTTCTCTATATTATGTAGATTCCCTCGCGATGTCTTTATTCACCGTAAGGCTCGTGATGTTTCAACATTGTATTTAAGTATAGCTGTGCCCTGCGGTTTTACCCGCGTAGTGTTAATTTCATTCCCGCGGAACCCTAAATGTTTTTTTAAGTAAATGTAGCCTGAGTTACTCTATGTAACATTAGCTATCTGCCAGTGAAAGTCCCGTCTTTCTTTTGTCTGTTTCTCTTTTACTGTCAAATAGCTGAATTTACAAGGAGTAACCTAAGGTACACTTATTTAAATAAACATCAGGGTTCCGTGGGACACCCATGAAATTAAGTCTACGCAGGTGAAACCGCGGGGCACAGATAGTGTATAAAATGTACCAACCTCAAAACTAATTCTCAATTTGCAAGACACCGCGGGACATACCTAAGTTTAAGTAATCAATGGCATGAGCTTAATTTAGTATCGCTAAGTCATTCATGAAATAAACGTACATAATACAAAGATAAATATCGATTTAGCAAATAAGATCAAGCGACAAACTTATTGCCGTTCGGCGAGCGACATTCAGCATTCCGCACAACAAACGACCCGGCCGTATTACATCATTTACATTTCGTAACACGCTTATGCCACTTTTTGTACAGATTCTCTAATGTATTGAGATCTTAGTGTTATTGTACTAGATCTATATTTTTTGTTACTCAAAATCACGGATGTAACGCTCCAAGGTGCAGTCGTCTTTGTCGAATTTCACAAAGTGTTCTATGCTCCAATTTTTATGGCACCAATAAATTAAAAAGTATGTTCTCGTATTAGTCGCTGTGATATGTAACGTTTTTTTAATACGCATATGCGTTGTGCATTATATTTATGAATGTAATATACATAAGAATACATATTTTCTGCGTTTGCGGTTGAAACTGGCACCTTGGGGTCCGGATGCTCATCAACTTTTCAAAGAGGTTGCACGTCGTCTGGTAGAAGCCTCTCGTGACAAGCGGGCTGGGGCTTTTCTCGCTCAGAGAATCAGCATTGCTATTCAACGTGGCTATGCTGCCAGCATTTTGTATGTATACTACATACGAAATCCCTAATTAATCTCTAGAGACATTCTATTAGTTAAATAATTTAATAACTGTCCATATATTTTTGGAACCTTTTCATTACAAACAAACATAAACATATCTTTTTTATTGTAGGTATATTCGAAAGAGAACACAAATTTGAGTTATTTTTAAATTAAGTATGTATTATAATTAATTTTAGATAACGTGCAATGCAAAAATACATGCATACATGTACTCACACCTGTATCCCATGTGGGTAGGCAGTGACCACTGTTGGCCACAAGCTACGATCCTTACATACTATCTGAATAATTACCGTTTTACACATTGTATGGGGTATGGATCACTTGACCGGCTATTCTTTCTGAGCGCAATTTTCCTTACTAGCCCATTATATTTTTAAAATAACTAACACTTTGATAACACTTCAGATTTGTTAGGTACCTTTATGGTAATGGAAAGTGAACCCACCCATTTTTTGTGCTCATTGTTTAAACATTGTCTTATTTAAATTCTGGAAACGGTTTCACTCGCCTACAGTTTAGGCAAATATGATAATATTATAAAGGAGACTGCTTCTGATTTCGAAATAACTAACTACCTTGGATTGTTATTCGGTATTTTTCCACTGTTCCTAAAAGATTTTCCTGTCGGATTGGCTAAATCGTATTTATGGATTCAGGATTAATAATTTATCAGTTGGAATCAAGGTATCGATGTGTTGAAAGCTTATGAATATAAAGTGACATTTACAAGTCCACTTCATCTCATACATTCATGCATTCAGAGGGTATTATGGTCACTTGGTGCCGTGATTGACAGCAGTTTGTAAAACCGGGGTCGTCGCACGATAGCGCACCATTATATACTTTATCATGTTCTATACTCACGCGTATCAGTTAACAACGCAAGACAATGTAATCGGCTACCTAGTAACTACTAGAAAATTACAACACAAACAACATTCACTCAATTTTTATCCGGCCATTGACATTTGATTTATGAGAAGGGATTGTTTAACAAAGTTCGTTGTACCTTAATTTGCTTTTTAAACTAATTTGCCATCTGACCTGAGACACATATACATTCAGTTTCGACAATGAGTCCGATTAAAAAACGAATGTTATAAAAAGTGCGATAATAAAATTGTGCTTATAATGTGCCTTTGGCTGCGATCGGTACTTAAATGCTAATACGAGAAATAAACATAAAAAAATGTGTTCTTCGTTTTACAGAATTGACGGTCGGAGCTGGTCGCGTTCTCGAGAAAGAATTCCCATAACGCAACCGCAAACGTGTATAGCTTTATAGCCAGTCGTCACCCCTTTTTATGGTGCAACAAGAGTGGTGCTCAGTAAGCACGTCATTTGCGAATAAAATTATTGTAACACAAAGCATCCTCGCTGTCCCATGCGGGTCGCGTGTGCCGCGCGTGTCCCCTATAATACGCGAATTCAAACATCATACAACAGTTACAACAATTACAAGTACAACACTTGAACCGCGTATCAAAACGATGAGACATTAGAATGAGCGTGGCGTATGATGTTGTATGAGGGGTGCAACGAGGGAAGGTGCGAAAGATCAAGGCTTCGGCGTCGAGAACACAAATAGCAGTATTTGCATAATTAAGGAGATGTTTTGCAAAGAGTACACCGGTTGATATTTTAAATCCGGTTTAGTGGCTTTATTATTATGGGTTTGTGCGATTTCATTAAATTAAGTACTACCATATTAATTATTTACATACTATGCATACATATATGTATATAATTACAATAAATAGCTAAGTATAATTAATTGGACACGTACAGTCACTGTTGTATTTACATACATTGTATTGTTTTACAATTCATACAGAATAAAAACCATTTTTTTTAACTGGTTTCGAAATTGTACCTTTTTTTGTTCCCTCCGACTTTCTTACTCACCTATCTTTAGTAGATAAATACATAAATATGTTATAACGCATTGCCATAGAAACTAAATAGTCTTAAGACCAATCTTCGCCTCTGCTTAGGAACAAAGATTTTTCTTCAGATTCAATTTGCTCGATGGATGGCGAATGTATATCAACCCCCATTCGTTATTACAGTTAAATGTCCAGTTGATAAGTGAATACGTTAACCTTTGTCCCGGAAGGGTGGGTGACCGTTGAATGACATCCCTAGCGATTTGTAACGAATCCTGTGGCCCGCCCCCATTCAATATAAACTTACTTACTTCTACTCGCCACTTTGCCTGCGTGAAACGTTCCTTGTCCTTTTGTGTGATCTTTTTCTTACATTTTGTTTTAGAGGCTCAAATTAGCTGTGAAAGGCTATCAACAGACTTCAATATAATTTTGAATCGCACAACAGCTGATGATGTTTTAGGCTTATGCTGTCACGGGAAGGGCATAATGCTAGACGTATGCAGTCATGGGAAGGGCTACTTTGCGTAGTTTATTATTGGCACTGATTATTGCCGTAATACTATGGATTAATTAAGCAATTGCGTGGTGCTTGTGTCAAATCGACTGATTAACAGAAAATTGTAACAATATTTACACAATTGTTCCATTTACATATCGTAATAATACACGATATACAAATGAGGTATATTACACGTTTCTAGTGAAAATCATGAGCGAGGCAACGAAGTCTGACGTAAATTACATTTTGTTGATTACCGAGGTACATACGTTTGTTCGATATGAGTGCGAACGTAATAAGTTGCGTTCGGTGAGAATATTTCCGTGTTTTGTAATAGCTCACACGGCTAGATTGTATTATTCTTGTAAAAACATTACTGGTATCACTCTAGCGCCCTTTCCTAGACAGCTAGCTCTAATGATCTCCTACAGAATTTCGGTTACGGCGGAAAATATGAACGAGGATCAGCCATCTGCGCAGGAGATATTATAGTGCACAAGTGTGTGCGTAAAACTTTTTATGCCCTCACTCTCATAGTCCAGTGGTACGGCAATCTAACACGACCGGAGAGAGATCAGGTGTAGGACCAACGGCTTAACGTGCTTTCTGAGGCACGGGGGTGTAAACACCGCCCAACTTCCAAACTCCGGGCATTTATTGTGAATTTCTTGACAGAAAAACCCAATCTATGTTTGATCCGACCTGCGAAACGAACCCGAGACCTCGTGATTAGCAGGCAAACTTGATAACCACTAGGCCAACCAGGCAGTTAAACAAACAGCTAGCTCTAAGCTTACTGTAAAAATACGTAACATCCTTCATCTGCAGAACGCAACATCGAAGATGTAATCTTAGAAAGGTCTTGTATAAACGGAATGCAATTCATACCTGATTGTATACCATAATTAGTGTAATTAATAAGAGCCGTGCTGGCCGTGGGGTTTGAGCAGTAGCCTGCTACGCAAGCGACGCAAGTTCGAATCCCCGCGGGGCCTGTACCAATGAGTTTTTATAAATACTTATGTGCAGTGATTTCACACCACGTGCATCTGTCTGAGAAGTATTTCAAAGACGTATGTATAGTGCCTGAGACTCTGGGGGCCAAAAGCCCCGGTATCCCCAGCCCCCCCTACAGGGGCTGTGAGAAAAAGACGACTGCCTGAGACTGTGATAAACTCAACATCTGTCACGTCGGCATCTTCGGCGAAAAGTGGGGGTTTTATTATAATACCTCTGCCTACCCCTTCGGGGAATATAGGCGTGAGCATAGGTATGTATGTAATTGGTGTAATATAACAATTAGAATTAGGTAATAATAATATCTTGGAGTCCAACTCTGAGTGTTATTTGTTTGCGGACGAATGACAGACGATCATGTCGGCAGTCCGGAATATTTGATTTTGTTTGTATTATTATTTCATTTTTGCTGTGTATATAATTCAATGTATTGTGTACTGTATATATATTGTGTAATATTGCTACGTTTTGTGTAATTGGTTACTGGCCGTTCAAAATGTATATTTCAAATAAATAAATATAAATCTGCTGCAGCATAGAACGGTTTTCGGAACGGAAAAGTAATCAATGAAACTAAAATATTTAGGGCTATGCAATTTATTTGAACTTTTAATAGACCTTAATCAAGAAACATTAAATTTTGATTTGGCATAATTGAGTAACAATAGTACCAACAAGGTATCAGAGTCCCACGTTACGTTCCCATGACATCAATCGTCCCTGTTTTGATTTCTACTGTAATAGCAGATTGCTAATATCATTTGAAATTTCAACACTAAAATAAACCTTATAGGATTAAACTTACAGTCCATATTGACTTGAAAAGTTTGAAATTGATTAAAAAATAGTTCGATGGTTTCGGCCGTAGTACCCGCATGTTTTCCCCATACACAGAGATTATGCTGGTTCCATATTTGAAACGTTAGGGTGGCAAACCCCAAAAAACAAGGGTGCAAAATTGCCTAAGCATATGACAATTCTGTTAACGATAATAATATTGAAACATTCCAAACATAGTTCGAAGCTAGGTAAGCTATGGACTAACATTATGCTAATTTGTTGGATTCACTATTCCCACAGATACAAATTTAAATTCAGTTTTTCATTAAATGTTTTTAATTTAATTTTACTAGGTTTAAATTCTGTTTTATTATTGTCGTAATAATCTTCTAGTTTACAAAAATAAATAAAACAAAAAAAATATAGATAGATAAACAATGAAAAATCAAAAAGGAAACTATTTATTTATCAATTATTATTTAGAAATTTCATTTAATCCCGGGGAGCTACTATCATCGTTATAGCAATGACGTCTTGCTAACTTCTTGGCCTTAACTAAGATTTAATACGCTCTGCTTAATCCGATGATGGTAGGCCCCCAGTTGTGGATAAATACTTGCGTCACCGTATACATGAGTAAAATTTTTTTTTTTAATAAAATAAAAACTTATTTCATTGAAAAAAACTCGACCCAGATCGGTAATCATTCAGATAGCGCCTTGAAGGTTCCGCGACCCAACCATGAGCTCTAACTACCGCGACAGTTTGGCTTGGCAGTGTGACAGTGGCAGATTTTTATACAAGTTTAATAAATCTGTTAAATTACCAGGGCAACAAGAGCTCGTCGGTTTCAACATGTCTAATGAAGTATTTTCTTCTTTTCGTTTTTTTTTCTAACACAATAGTGTTTTTGCTTGATCCCAACACGGATATCGTGGTAACTTATGATTGTTAGACAAACGTTTAATCAATTGTTGGTGACCTTGTTTTTTACACGCCATTGCTTTGTCGATGAAAATGTGCAAAATGTACTACGGTTTCCTGGGAAAGCTATAGTAAAGTTAAGTTCGACAGTAGTTGATGGCGGTAAGGTAGGTATCAAATACAACAGCTTTTAGCATGTTAATTTCTAACGCGCTATTTTATAACATTTCTCAGCTTTGAATTCGACCCGGCAGTTTCAATCAAAGGAAATTGATACATAACTGTATAAACGGTAAAGTTCAATTTCGAATCTTTAAAACCAACACTCGACGTCGACTGTGGTGCTGAGAAACCTCACTGAATAACGCGGCTGGATATAGGCTTCTCTCATGGTGCGTCACAGCTCCCGTTTATCAGTATTCTTTACCCACCGGGACCATTATCATTATATGTATACAAGGAAGAAATACTACTATAAAGTATTGTCTATTCAGTAGTAGACTGGTATAGCAAAGTGGGTTTTGCTATCTGTAATATTCCAATAGCAGCCCGTTGTCTGGATTGGTACTCGGTTAATGTCAATAGTATATTGGGCCTTAGTTGGCACAATGTACGTGTACTATAGGCCCCTTCGGCGAAAATAGGCATGGGGGATATGGATGCAAGTCTCTAGTGCTATTCAAATATTATTGTATATTGTTAAGAAACTTAATAAGGATTTGACATAAGTAATTGAATATCGTTTTTTTTTTCAAGTAGACCGATGATTTAAAATTTATTTTCAACAATATTTATCTGCGTCACTACCAATATGTGATTCAAACAATGTTATGTATTTACATTACCAATTTCGTATGTTTTTATATTTCTTGCAGTTATTTGGGCGTTCATAAATTTTTCCCATATATTTTTTCGAATAAATAGCTAATGACCTAATAATATGTAAGTATGTATATGTATTCAATGTGTAGCAAAAAAGCAACAACAAAATAAACCCACACAAAGGATCGTTAGCTTTGGTTTGTGAATCGTTAATGTTCGCCACAAAGAAATACGAATTATGCTAACTAGCAACACACTAGCAAGTGGAGTAATTAAATGTAACTCAACATTACACTTTATGAGCTCGTCTTATCTTGACGGAATCAATATGCTAATAATAGTGAATGAATGTAAACCAACGGCTGATGCATAAAACAGGGGATCAAAGTCGGGGTGACCCGCATGTGTGTTATTAGCGGTGCGCCAATCTAAACTCCCCTCGCGAGCTATTTAAAACAAGAGGGTGCTCGCACTCAAATGGATCAACAGTTTAATTTCTAACTATAAGGTCAGCAAAATAAACTGTTGGTTTTAATTACCATGAATTAACTAAGTGTAAGAAACCGTGGTGGCCTTGGGGTTAGAGCAGTCGCCTGCTACTCAAGCGACGCAAGTTCGAACCCCAGCGGGGCCTGTACAAATGAGTTTTTCTAAAAAACTTATGTACAGTTATTTCACACCACGTGCTTTACGGTGAAGGAAAACATCGTGAGGAAACTTGCATTTGTATGTATATATCTCAGGCACTATATATGACGTATGTATAGTGCCTGAGACGCCGATGGACTCACCCTCTGTCACGTTGGCACTTGATCATATTCGGTGAAATGTGGGTGTTGTTACTACACCTCTGCTTACCCCTCCGGGGACCTTTCTGGGATGGCGTGAGCATATTTAATTTAATTTTTAACTAAGTGTTAGCGTTTAGCTTGTTCGTTACTACGGTTGGAATTAACTTAACTAAATGTATCCTAATATATAAAGCTGAAGAGTTTCTTTGCTTGAACGCGCTATGCATTTGTCAAGGAAGGCTATAGGCAAATAATCACGCTAAGACCTAGCCCAAAGTAACTATTCCACGCTGGCGAAGTGGCGGCACATCATACCTATTTTTGTTTACTCATACTTATATTATAAATAAGAAGGATTTGTTTGTTTGTGACGATTTAACTAAAAAACTACTCGACCGATAAAGTTTTCGATTGAATGCTTTCACCGTTAGAAAGCGACTTTTTCAACGAGGATGTCAGAGTTTCAGGATCCGTAATAAAACGCGGGCAAAACCCACAGATGGAATCTAGTTTTAATTAAAATGATCAAATAAAAACTCACAAATAAATTGTATATAGGCGCACAGACAAAACCATTGGTCCTAGAGATATATACATTTTGAGGGTATGTTCACTAAGAAACAGTTACTGAAAGTTTATCCGTAATGGAGTTAAATGAGATTAAAATGTTGTATGTGAAATCTTCCTGAGCGAGTTAAGTACAATAAATAATTCCTATATTACTGAATCGATGAAAATGTATATGAGTAGTTAATTGTAATTGTGCTCCGTTTTAATTTCTTGCTTTGTATTGCTACGACGAATGCATCGACAAAGCAAGAAATTTAAACTAAAAGTTCATAGAAAAACCGCGGCTACCACGAGTACATTCAAGCGCGATATTATTAACGTGTGTTGCATTTAGGTGAGAGAGTTGAAATGATCTATATTTAACTAATTTGCGTGCATCTAAAATGCAAGTCACGTACAAAAACAAAGCGCTCGCGGCGACCACCGCTGTGCTTTCCGAGAACGAACTCCGAACGCATTTAGCTCGAAACATCGAGTGAAAATAATTCACCTCACTGGCTTTGCCGAGCGACTTCGGAGCGTGAACAACCTGACGTGATCGGGTTTTTTGCTAATGGGAAGCATCACGATTGTTTTGAAACAATAACACAGATATATTGCTATTTGAGAACAACTTATTTAGCGCTGACAGCGCTTACAAGTCTTACTTCTTGTTATGTTGTTGCTTGATTCATAAATCCAGTCGTGGGACTATCCCAGACTCCCAGTCGCGATTGAACTTACTTCAAAGGAAGTGTGTTTTTTCTCCCATTGAAAGTATATTGTCCGAGATTCCTACCGTAAGTACAAAATTATCCAAATGCTGAGTGATGGGAGACTAAGAAACTATAATTTCATGACAATTCCAATAGAATAAATACATTCTATTCTATATCTATATATCTGTACATCTATACAGATAAATAAAATTTTAAGACTCTGTGATCCTTAAATTACACCTTTTGACTAAATGCATATGAAAGTGTACATGGCATAGAAAAAGAACAGACATAGATAACCATTTTTATTTTTTTTACCTGTCTGTCTGTTTGTCCGTCTGCCTGTCTGTCTGTTTGCTCAGGCAAATTTTACAAAGAGTAGCTTAGGTACGTTTATTTAACAGTATAAACAGTAGCGTTCCGCATGCCTCCCATGAATTTCAGACTACACGGGTAAAACCGCGGGCACAGCTAGTTTAGAATAAAATCGATCGAACATGTGGACTTATAATTTGATACTAACTTCTAATCTATTAATCGGACCACCCCGATTCAAGTTGCTGAAGTGGAAATTCGCGGACTCTACCATAAGTGGCAACTATGTAAATTTATTAAAATTTTTGTTTTTAATTAATATTATATACACGTGTTGACATTTAAATTAAAGCAGCAGGTTGTAATAAAACTAAAAAAATGAATTCATGATTTGACGTATAATTTGTTGCAAGCAAGAGTAATTAAAAAACCATTTATTAGTTAGCGAATACTTTCAGAATTCGTTTCAGAACTTTGTGGTTTACATAACGATAACTCAATATCTAATTTTATGTCTTTCCGTGGCTACGTCTAAATCTTATCAAATCGTAATCTTGCGTGAATGTGTAACGGACGGCAAATTGCTGAAAAGTTTCTTGAACTTATATTACGCGGTTGGTTAATATTCAAATAGAGTTTTATCAATCGGCCCTTGACGAAATCATCATATTTACTTAAGTACTAAGCATTTATAACCGTGTGTGTGTTTGTTTGGACTGATAAGTTTGTCAGTCAACGCCAATGAAGTAAGCGACGCTATGGATGCGGTAACTACAATAATCGTAACATTTAACAATTGATTACGCCGTTATTCAACCTCCTATCTTACGATATTTTTCAATTTATATCGTAATAAAATACAACACCAATAAATGGATGAATCATTTATCACAAAGCTCGGAACCAACTTATTCATATTTAGGCAACGATGTACGATTTGGTCTATTTTTAAAAACAGATAAGTTGAAGAAGTGTTAAGATCAATCTATAAAGGTCAAACTATCGAAATTATTATACCATAAACTAAAAAAAAACAACAGATAAAATAATAGGCTATCCATCAGTTCACTATTCCTTAATCATCACTGTTGCATATACAACTGATATCGTTATGTATATACAAGGAGGATAGGGGTACATTATTCCCAGCTTTTTATATCGTTGCAACAGTCTTTATAACGAGTGTAATAGGGTGTATATTGGATTGAACAGCTGAGGTTTGATAGAGAAGCAGGGAAGAGGTCTCGAGGCTATCAGCTGATAACAGTTGAACCGATTCAGACGTGGGTTGGGTTGAGTGAGCCCGAATGTAAACTGTCGCTTGATATGTGAACATTTACCGGTGTTTATTTATGCAACATAGCTCTATGTAGTATTATGTAACCACAAATTATACATGTTTTCCCATAAGTTTGCTGCAATTATCAGATGTATCAAAGTTTTAAGAAATATTACTAATATGTTTTTAGAAATTTGTTTGCTTTCGACATTCTTGTCGTATCATTAAGTTTCGTTACGTTTACAAGATGCAGGAAAATATGATATTTTTATCTTGACACGTTCAAGATATGATTTCATCCAAATCAGGGGTTACCAGGTCAGGGGAAAAGATAAGTATTTTCTTATAATAAACGTTACGATAAATTATGACCAAGCAAGCAACGAAGAAAATAAATAAGAAACCTACTTATCTTTTGAGAGGTAATTTATAATAGACAATCTATTATAAATTTCCTTTGGGTGTAAGTCAATTTCCATGCAAAAACAATTTTCTTCCTCTCTTTTCTTCTATTTTTCCTTCTAGTAAGTTCTTAACGATAAAAATAAAATAAATATGCTCATGCCATTCCAGAAGGGTCCCCGAAGGGGCAGAAGCGTGCATTGGATTTTCAAAGGGGTAAGCATAAACAATAAGTAGGTAGGTAGGTAGGGTACGCTACTGTGCGTGTATATCCAACGATCCTTACATCTTTAACTTCGTCACATTCATACATCTCTTCATACTCTTCAGGTTATGAGTGATCCGAATTTAACCTGCCATGAGATACACATTGTTTTATTGTAAGCTCTTTAAAATAATGAATATTTACTTTTTGACATGCACCCAACTAGTATTTTAAGGGCAGGTAGTAATTTGTTATTTTTTATACGTCGAAAAATACTAATTAACTAGTAATTAACCACACACTAATTAAGAGTAACACAAGTTGTCTATCATATCTAAATAACGTCATTAATACAAGTAGGGTCTCGCCCATTTCCGAGAAGGCTTACAAAAAATATAAAAGCATTTAATACATGGATCGGGTTTTCGGGTCCCAGATTATCTCACTCCCTCAGCATTCTTAAAATTCTACTGGGAGTCAACTGTGGTCGTTTTATACAGCGCGTATAAAGAACTTCTTAGCTTTGACGTTTAATGTGGAAAGAAGCTTAACCGACCCTTGGTTTTGAGAATGCAACATTTTCTATTTCTTAGCAACAATGTTCGGCTAACTTCCTGATTACTAAATTCTTGATTTCGCAACAGAGAGTGCAATTCTGACCTAGTTTTAGTTGTAAAACTAGAAAGGTCTACATAAGTGTTTAAGCTAAATTATCTTCGTTGCGTAAACGACTTCCTTGTAAAAGAGGTGGATATTGACGGAAACGTAACTCAATAAAATCCACTAAGGAACTAAAACTGCAACAATATCTTACGTAGGTACTATTACAGTAACAAGCGCGGTATAATTCTGTACCAGATGCATAAATAATGTACATAATGTAACGTAATAGTTTCTTAGACAGAATAGCGTTCACTTTTACTTTCGTTGTAACAGCGCCGTCCTCACTTCCCTCTTCAAAAGAGAAGGGATGAATGCAACCTTCGTCTCTTTCCATCTTATTGTAAATTGAATATATTCATCTCTTTTAAGTTCCCTTAGCTTCATCTTCAGATACCAGTTTTGTTCGCGCTTAGTCATCTTGGGTCAGAGATAGTGGCTTCAAATGTCATTTCATTATATTGCTATCGGCCTAAGTAATATTCGACAGGCGATTCGTCTGCTCAGGGTCGTGGGTTCCACTCCTGCAATGAAAAAATATGAGTATGGTTCATAAGTAAGATTTAAATATAGATAAGGTGTGTTTCTTACATCCTACCGCTGCTGATGATATTTAAACTTGGATTGGCCTGCTTGTTGAGTGATATCTAGAGGTTTCTTTTCATAGGAAAGGAGAATAAATTACAGTATGAATTAAATTACATACAAAGAACGTTTTGTTTTAATGTTTAAGTTAATTTTTTGACCAATCAGCTCATATCCCATTTTATTTAATTAATACAGTATTGAGCCTGTGCTTTCTTTCCTTGAGTGTTTTTCTTTCATACGCAATATGAGATAAAATAATTGATGTCACAATCTGATTTAAAATGGGTTCTATTAAGTATATATTATAAGTTATCTTATTTGAATTCTAAATGAAGGCCCTTAAATTTGACCCAAAATAACCCATCCATTCGTTTAAATTTGAATATTCGATTAGCTAATAACGCCCTTACATGCATACATTTAAAGGTGGATTACATAACTCTGTGGAAACGTGATTTGCATGTCTGGTACCATCTACTACCAGCTATCGACATGCTATGATCTATGAGGGTATCAGCTAGCCCTTATAAAAAGATACAAACTCAATACTACGTTTCGAAACGAATTAAGTATCCGATTAAAAAATATTTTACCAATAGCTGTGCCCCGCGATTTTACCCACGTAGAGTTAATTTCATTGGTGACCTTTGGAATCCTAATGTTTTTTTTAAATAAACGTAGCCTATGTTACTCCTTGTAACATTTGCTATCTGCCAGTGAAAGTCCCGTCAAAATTTATCCAGCCGTTTCGTAGATTAGCCGGAACAAACAGACAGACAGGCAGACATAGAAAACATTTCAAAATTGTTTTTTCAATATAAGTCCGTATGTACTTTCATATGCATTTAGTTAAAGCTGTTACTTATTTTATTACTTATGTTATTCCAATAACAAACTTTTTAGAAATTAAAACAAAGAAAAATAAGAAACAAAGAGGAGCTCGTGGCTCAGTTGCTATTACGCATATCATTCGATCAGCGAAGTTAAGCAACCCTAACCCTAGCCAGTAATTGGCTGGGTGACCGCACGAGTTCCCTCCGTGTCTCGGATAGCACGTTAAGCCGTAGGTCTCGGTTGCTAATTTATCATCTTTGGCAATCGTTACAGGACAGTCGGAGGTCTAAAATAGTCTGACAACTGGTTTAAACCAGATCACAGATTTTCCTCGTTAAAGGGGTCACGAAGGTCAGATGGCAGTCGCTTCAGAATCGATTAAGGCCAGGGAGATGATGATTCCAATAACAAACTTTAACTAAACTCAGCTTGCTTCTTTGGATATCACTATTTCCATTCCAGTCAAAGGTTCCCTATGTTATATCAATGGATAAAAACAAAAGATAATGTTAATAAAAGTCAGTACCAGCGGTCAACCAGGTTCTCATAATTATCAAATATCTTATCGAGACTAAATACATGACAGCTTAACGCAGAAATCACCCATTACATACCATTTACAAATTAGTCTTGCGGACCTAAGGTCTAATAAAGTACCCGTTTTATATCCATATCTTCATATGTATAATGAACACATACGTATACATTTCCATAATCTAAACATATTTCCTCGTTCGTGATCCGCGTACAGACTAAATTAGCTATTAGTTTTTTTCTACGAACGATATTTCATGACCTATTATTAGCAAGACATAATAATTGCTTTGTTCTTGGATGCGGTGATAATTCATCAACAAATAAATATACTCTGTCAACATTCGTATTCGTTTTGTATTTAACTAATATCTACACTGAAGTCGAGGCTTCGGACTTAAGAATAATTAATTTAGAAAAAGAATTATACTTTTTATTTTATCTCATTCAGTAGGTACACTAGGTACCTTATTTTTTATTTTACAACTAGCTGTGCCCTGCGGTTTCACCCACGTAGCTTAAGCTACTCCTTATAATATTCGCTATCTACCAGTGAAAGTCCCGTTAAAATCGGTCCAGCCGTTTCAGAGATTACTCGGAACAAAGAGACAGAGAGACAGACATACAAAGAAAAAATTTGAAAATATGCATATACTTTCATATGCATTTGCTCAAAAGGTGTAGTTTTGAAGTCACAAACAGTCCAATATTATTTATCTGTATAGATGTATAGACAAAGCGGTAACGCGACATTTAAGCTTGCAGCGCCTCTGGAAACCATACAAGCTGGGGGAATATAACGCCCATAAGTATGTGTCATTTGTCTACGATCTCCTTTAAGGTGAAGATAAAATGGCAACGCAAGCGGTCGTTATGCAGTTTGCGAAGTCCCGGTTTAAGGGTCGCATTCTAGAATTTGACATTTCTATCTATTTAATGATTATGTATATCAATAATTAAAAGCAGCTCAAAACAAGTTATAAGCTGTAAGTAAAGTCATTTTGTAAATAAATTAAGCAAGTTTATGATCCATGCTGTCGATCCGCATACTTAATATGTGAATCTGTGAAATATGTAAATACTGTGTAACAAAATGTATTTATTTAGTATACATATATGGCACACCAACAATAAGAACATACAGAAAAATATAAACGTATGCATATATGTATATGACATATTGTTGCTAAAAATATATTTTCAATCGGTTGAGTCCGGTAACATAATTTGTGACAAATGTCGACCCCAACCCGTTCTGTATTTCTAACAAATCTAATGATCTCCCTTGGAAGAAAGCACATTGTAGGTGAAGAATACAATATTCGCAGTCTGACACTTTCAGCTCGAAATTGGGACCGTAAAGTAGTAGGCGAATCGCTAGACCACCAGAACTTATAGAGACAATTAACGTCACACTTTTATTTTGCTATATCAAGTAAACATAAAGGGTTTAGAGAGGGCACAAGACTTTTTGAAGCAAATTTTCATCGCAGATCATCGGCAAACAAAATTAAAAAAAATGTTAAGTGTCTGTGCCATAAATGTACGTTTATGAATATATTATTCAACGCTTTACTACACAATATACGTATCTATACAGATAAATAAAATTGAAGTGTCTGTATGTAATTCCAAAATAACAGCTTTTCACTTAATGCATATGAAAGTATAGAAAGTACTTATAAAACAAATTGTCAAAATGTTTCTGTCTGTCTGTTTGTTCTTGAACGGCTGGGCCGATTTTAAGGGGACGTTCACTGGCAGATAGCCAGTGGTACAAGGAATAACTTTTATTAAAAAAACATGTAAGGTCCCGCAGGAATGAAATTAAATCTACGCGGGTAAAACCGCTGGGCACAGTTAGTTTCTTTATATAGTTCCGTCTTGTTAACTATGTTCTGTGTGTTTAGTGAACAAATCTGTGAGGCAAAATACATGAAAATATTACCAAACACGATCTGAATATGAAAATCACAATGACAGAGGACATTATTCAGCAACGCAATCGGGTATCTGGTCTAAATTTCAAATAGGTAACGGCCGAGTTACATTCATTTCACGGTAAACACGCGTTGGCGGTTGCGAAAAATTGTTTTAAACATGTATTATGTTGTGATTACAGATTTTATCTGGCCACAATCGTATACAGGCTAATTAACAATCTCTATACAGCGTAACTCCATTCTTTTGTACCATAAGGAAGGCAAGGTATTCAATAGAAGTGAAATTCTAAAGATTACAATCACAATCAATTATATTTTGTCAAAAAAGTTTAGTAAGCTTATTTTTACTGGCAGAGTTTAATACTCCCAAATTACCTTTGTATCAACAAAGTGTGAACATTTTGTTTGTTGATTCAAAATTTGATTGAACACGTAAAGAACTACAGTAGATTTGCCTTTGGCACAGGATTGACCGAAGACCCGAACTCTAAGGGGAAGTCACTATTTACAATTAATTGCGACTTTTCCTCGCGGTTTCTTTCGGTGACTTCTGTTTCATTCAGACCTCATCCACTTATTTAGAGATTTATTAACACATTGTTCATTTATTTTCTTAAATTGTATACTTACAAACGTTGTCCTGGCAATAACAAACGTAACAAAAAAGAATTAGCCAAATAAGTACTTAAGTGATACATTTTTAAATTTTAAAACAAAATTAAGTGAATCTTAGACAAACAGACAAACCGACAAATATTGCTAAGCGAGTGATTTCGGTGGATACGTGCAAATCAAGTAGTCATTAGAGCTAGAGAAGCTTTCTTCTTATTTTCAAATCACAGACATCCAATTTCAATAAATATAATTTATGTGTTACGTGTCGATGTATATCTAGATGTATAGATCGAAATGATAGGTGTCAGTAGAATGCACACTTAACCGGTGGGACATTAGTAAGCAAGCGGCACTCGCACCAAGGTTAATTGCTCCACGAGCACCATCACTTCCTCGTTGCAAGCAGTGGTGGCTCGGCTTAGGCAACCGCCTCTCACTTGAATTAGGCTCCCGGTTACAACACCCGCGCGCGCCGCTGTCACACATCCAACAGTTGCTGTGATGCGCAACCATACTAGTCGCTTTTAATTAACGCGCTAGTAGTTTCATTCGCTTTGATTATTTTATTATCCCACATCAGTCTTTAGTCGTTATGGGACACAAGAACCAACAACATATTCGCATACAATGAAGAAAAATATCCGAGATGCGCGGGGATGTGTCAAGTCAAGTTCAAAAAACTGACGACGCAACAGCTGTGTGCTTTATGATACTGGAAGGTCTGGAAGTCGCAGAAGGTCTCACTGGGCTATGTATGTTAAACAAAATACATTGCCGAGTATTTTATACATATAGTATTTAACAGAGTACTATAAAAATACTACGCTTGGCAATGGATAACGAAAAAGTCGCATCTTCAAAGATCCGCTATACAACATCGTTCGGTCTTTGATTATTGTATAAAAGTCCCAATGGTTGCAAAGAATATGACGTAACTGAGTAACTTCCCCAATATACGATTTGCGCCGTTCAGTGCGGTTACGAAATTTTCTTAGCACATCGTGTAGCTTGGCAAACGCTACTTATTTATGTAGACAACGTATTTAAAATATGACATCTGGGATCAGCACTGCAAAGCAAAATGAATAACTTATAAGTAGTACAAATTGAGCAATACACCTCATTGTTATTATTAACCATTTCCATTTGTGCTTGGCAAGATAAAATCGTAACGTTCAATCGAACACAAAGTGTCGGTACATTGAATATGTTAATCCTGTAATAAAATACATTTACATAAATAGTGGTAGTGAGACCCGTTTATCAGTTACCAAGCCTCAAGGCCATGTTGTCCTATAAATGATAAACTAGGAACAAATGTCGCTTCACTTAGATTTATTGTTCGAACCTACCGTTTCATTGAATGAGCATAATTACACAAAGACAGCATAACGCATAAATATCGAACGTAAATATGCCTTTTAAAGGTCAAATATTTACGCTGGCACTTTTTTTATTTACTTCAAAAATAATTGTAAGGGGCTTAATGGCATCCCTATTCGCGAGTTTCGAGTTTTCATCTCAAAGGTCAGAGCTCTTTACTTATCCAAAAAAATAAGTAGAATATTTTCCGTCGAGGATATTTAAGTATGTATTTTCTGGATACGGAGTAAAATAAAACAGAGATGTTTTTTTATTGCGTTTTAAAGTCGTATATTTTTATTGGGTTTTGTAAAGAAGCGGAAATGAAGGCAGTAAATTTAGCGCCTTACCATACCATGCATATACAATGCGGTCAACCTCCACTGGAACTTTCTTGAAGGGCGAATTGTTAATAACCAATACATTATATCCAATTTAAAATGAATGTCTGGTAAAAATTTAAATCTGAATTGATTTACTATTATTTTCAGGATACGTAGGTACCTGAGGTGGTATTCTAAAGGTAATGTATCAAAGACTGTACGTAGATATCTAAGGGCGCCAAGTATAGTTTTGTAAATGTCTTGTGTTTTAGCATGAATGGCTCAAAATGTGTTAATCCGCCATCTTTGGCATTCAACCACAATCCGCCTCCAGAAAAGTATCAACGCATTTCTAGCGTTTTTTTAAACTATACTTGGGGCACACTAACGGCCGTTTTCAATAATCAATCCATCTGTCATTTAGGTTGCTTTACTATCATTCCAACAAATTATCGCTCGTTAACATTATTATGAAATTGAAGGTAAGGATATATCAAATCTGACAAATAACTGGGGATAGCAAAACCATCTGTAAAGTATGATACATTAATGAAAACGTCCGTTAATCAGACGAGTACGGAATGAATTATATATAAGTATAAATAAATGTCATCAAAGGCTAAATAATGTGATATAAGTCCAGTAAGCATTATCCTGCAGATAGCATGTAATTGAAACAAAAGGTTTCAACACCTCAATACAATGCCCTTAATATAACAAGGTGTGGGGTGCCGGATGTTTGTCCAAAACAAACTCACACCAAAATAGCGTTGGATGTGGTCCCAACTCCCAATGTGCTCTTTGTTTCAGAAGGCGGCCATTACGCTCCAATTAGCACCAAATTACCCACCCTTTGTGATTTATTTAAACTCACAACGCTTAATTTGAGAGAATTCTCAAATGAACGTACGAGTTGGTATATATGCCGTATTGGTATTACTAAGCGCTAAATCGTTTTTGTTAGTTCACACTACGTAACGAAACCAAACCTGTTACAATTTAAAATATGTCAGTCAAACAATGAAACTTTTAAGTATAAACGAAAACGATTGACGTGACGTCATTTTATTCAGTATGCAGGAAGTAAAGATTACTTGGTGTAATGTAGCTATGGTTGCCCTTTGTGAATTGAGTGCGTTATTCAAAAGTAAATGATCGAGGAGCATTCCATTTTGCTCTTTATCTTACGGAATGACAGGTGACTTACAACCGGTAAAGTCGTTTATACCATAAACAGAGATCGATTGAAATGTGTCAACAAAAAGTGGCAAAGAGCGAGTTATACTTGCGTTACATACATTTTATTTGGTGCTGGTCTTAAGACTTAACTGTTAATTACCTCCACTACTCAATATTATTTTACACAGCTAGTGAGCCAGATGTTTCACATAATCTGAAATAAATTGAATGAAGTCGTATTTTGTAGTAAATGTTGATTAGCTATTTTGTTTCAACGCCAATAGAATTTCCACATTACAATTTGTCTCACAGGAAACATTTTAAGCACAATAATTTTCAATATTTTGTCTGAGATAGTAATGTCATTTTTGATCAAAGTGTTGTGTGTGAAAACGTTGCAAGAGTATAATTTGTTTGAACCCCGCGGCTTTAGCCACGGAGGATTATTATTAATAATTAAAATTATGTAACTTTTTTTTGTTAAATAAAAGTAAGTTAAATAAACGTAACATCTATAACATCAGCTTTTTTTGTGTTTCAGAGATTAGTAGTGTAGGTATATATAGTCATATGTACTTAGTGAATTAGAAATCACAAACAGTCACTTAATTTTATTTAACTGTATATATACGGAAACCAAATAGCATTAACACAGAAGTAAGCTACCGACACGACACGATCATCTCATTGCGATGAGAATTAACATTTAAATGTTATTATGAACAAAGAGTCTTTATTAACCCAACTCAAGGTTAAATATGTCGGCCAATTAGGTTTTATCTTTTAATCTAATTGACTGTTTAGTGGCATCACTTGCACACGATTCTTCCATGATTATTATACACAATGGGATGATTAGAGCCATTTGACAAGATGATCGGAGCACTAATTTACAGACCAGCCCAGTCTGAACTTCTTATGTGCCGTTAATAATACATGATTGTCTTGAAGTTACACTTTTTATACCATGAATAATGATTGAAAATGCTTTTATAATATTGTTTAGGAGCATTAACGATATCTATGCCATAT
Source organism: Watsonalla binaria (assembly GCA_929442735.1). NCBI lineage: Eukaryota > Metazoa > Arthropoda > Insecta > Lepidoptera > Drepanidae > Watsonalla > Watsonalla binaria. The sequence continues at coordinate 5,955,112 of OV838930.1, forward strand.
ATTTCGATCGGATAAAGACTTTTGACGTATCAATTTAAAAATAAAATACAGATAATTATTTTTCCTTTTTTTTCGTCGTCATACTTGCAATTTAAAAATTAAGTGTAAATTTATATATTTTATAAGTACCACCAAGCAATGATCTGTGACAAAAATGTTCGGTAAAAAGTCTAGACCCTACATAAAAACTTTACGCTGCTCCCGCGAAAGGATTTTATATATATCTCATTTATGAATACTTTTTTGCAAAGTGACTGAATACTTTTATAGATAAAATTGAGAATTTTATAGAAAAAAAAGATCAGGCCTCTGCGCGTGCATAGCCGGACGGTTTCATTAATATCAAATAAACTAGTATGCAAATTGGTGGAAATGTTCTCGACGTAAATTCCGGGCCCAAGCAGAAAAATTGAAATAATTTTCATTTGCTTGAATGGCTACTTATAAGCATCGTAAGGTAAATCTTGCTGGAATTTAAAGTGAAATATGAAACGGGTCCAATAAAATTGACTTGGGATATAACCAAGAAATATAAGGGATATAAAATTTGCGTGACTGCGAACAATTGTTACAAAAAATGCCAGTCGTTTGTGTGGGTTGAACAGATGATTGCTAGGTATGTCTCAGTGATAAGTTAATTTTATTCGGCAAGGTTTTAACATGATAACTAATGACCACGCGTGACGCAAATTGTATGGAGCACTATTCCTTTACAATTAGAAAGTTTATGAGCGTTAGATAATAAGACACGTAACTATAACAAAGCGACTGTGAAGGCGGATACCTTATAAGTGTAATATAATATTGCTTGTTAAGCAAAAAAGGCACACAGTGACGTGCCGTGAATCCTTGAAGCTCAATAAAGACTTAATTTTTTCTACTTTATATGCTTCCTTATTTTTTAGTATAAGCTCGTACTTTATGAATGTAATTTATAGAGTATTCTGATTCTGATAATCGAATATCCGGGTCATGTTATAAAGGTATCATAATTACGTGGGAAAAACGTTGCTATTATACTTATGACGTCACGAGGAAACAAGATACTCCTGATGATGCTAGAATACATCAATTTGCATAAAGTAATCGAGTTGACACCTTTTATTGCAGTTGTAATTTGGCGCCACACTTAGATAATAACTGGCTGTTCCCTTGTTTACTGCCAAAGTTTGCCGCGACAACAGAATTACATTATACTTCATTAGATAAATGTTCATTTAATGGTGAGTACGTAAGTATAAATGCTAACTACTTTGACCTCTTTATATGACTATTTTTAGCAAATACTTTTTCTTATAATAAAGTTCTCGCCACCGTTAACTCCGTAATGAAGAGATTTAGATAAAGCAGATATATATTATGTAAGACTAGGTGCGCCTCGCGGCTTCAACTGTCTAGATTTTATTTTCTTTCCATGGGTGGCTTTATTGCGAAGAACTCATTTTTTTTTTAAATATACTCACTCCAAGTTTCGTCAGCTATATGCTAGTTAAAATCGGTCCGCTAAAATGTTATACATACTTATGTATTAAATTTTACCGGACCGATATATTTTCGTATACATTTAGTGAAAAGCTGTTCATTAGGAATTACAAACAGACACTTCAATTTTATTTATCTGTACGTATAGGTGTAAAGATAGATAGATACAAGATATAGAAAGGAAGAATAATAATTATACGTACTTACATAAGGTTCAAACTAGAATCGTAAACCCGTTATCTATGATTATTACCGCCAGTCTGGGTGTAGACATAATAAATAGGGGCATTTAGTGCAAGATAGATCAATCACCTATTCTACGAACGTTGCTCTTGCATTTGGATAGCACTATGTTACGACTACAAACGCCTAGGTACTAAATACTTTGTAGTTTATATATTACTACCTAGATGACCGAGCTTTAATGTTTTTTTTAACGTTTTGTGAAAATGAAACCAAGCTAGATTGATTTATCACCCCTGAAACCTCCTGCATACTGAATTTCATGAAAATCGTCGGAGCCGTTTCAAGGATTCACATAATTAACATATTGCTCGTTTAAAGATTAGACAGTGGATCGCGCCCTCAACTTTATTTGCGTGGCAGTAACTTTTCACATAAAAACTTCTCCAATCTCCATCTAACTCCCTAAGGTGTGAAATTTCAGAACACTTTCTTAGTGTATACCTACACCTCTCCATGTACATACCCCCAAATATCATTGCTTCTAGAAACATTGGTTTAGGTTCTGCGTTGCTTTACATATAAGTCAGTCACTATACCAATAAGTCAGGACTTTACTAGGCTGTATGTATTTTTAAGTATTACCCATGTTATAGCTTTTTGTTTTGGTTCAGCGGAAAGGTATGGAAGAACTGTCAGAGACACTTTTCAAGTTATATATTTTAATTGATATATTATATTTCAGGTAAACATACACTGCGTATATGGAAAATATCCTGAAGAAACGGAAAGCAATTCTAAGATATATTATGGGAAATCGTGCCTAGAAATTCTGAATCTTCCCCTTTGAGAGCCCATGTGATAACGCCCAGTATAGAATATAGGAAAAGATCAATACAAGCGACCTAACTACGTAATGCAAAGGTCTCGTACCTCCTACCTGTAGGTTACATAATGTATTACGGATTACACGGCCGCACTTAGGTAAGCACTGGGTGATTGTTCAAGAGACAAAGCTCTTGTTTTACGACATTACTCGATATTTATGTATTACATAAATCCGCAACGAGGCATTACACTTTCGATTTCATAATCAGCTTTAAAACTTATGACATGTTTCAGCGCGTTCAAATTTATTTGTAAAGGAAACCTTATTTGTATTGTTTGCGATTGAAGCTGTAGGTCCTTGGAGTCTGAATGGTCTTCTTAAGCTACACAATTTTTGTTTCGATTTTTTATTTTTTTACTACTTTTGTGCATTGGAACTGTGTCCATGTGACGGGTTCTACTCAGTAAAACCAACCTGCCGAACCCAGCGGTAAAAATCATGTCATTCTGACGATTTGAAAGTACTTTGCTAAAACTCTAATCATGAAAAAAATATTTGTTCATTTGAATGATCATCATCATTTTAAAAAGGTTGCACATCGTCTGATTTCATGAAAAGACTAAGAGAAAAGCGCTGTACTCGCAAGGAGAATCAGCGTAACTATTTGTCGTAGTTAAAATAGCCAGCCTTCTCTACACATCCCGACAGACACCGACAAAAATAGGTCAAGTTTTTATGTGAATGTTATTTATAAGAATAATAATGGGAGCTTTAATTATTATTTATTTATTACTATTATTATTAATAACAAATTGTTAAACTACTAGCAAGGCAAAAATAATATACGCCATATAAAAAAAAACATATTACATCATGACTTTAACTATTAGCTTTAACCGCCCATGTTTATCTAGATAATGACATTAAAATAACACTGACAGCATAATTTGCCAATTGACAGCGTAATTCGGTGCGACGCATTTCACCGTCAAAACTAAAGTCACAGCTATTGTTATCGTCAATTTTGCCTTTAGCTTTAAGAACTATCATCATGCAACGGGTCCTAAGTTTTTGTTCAGGGGACTTACCATCATCAGCTTATGCAGAACTTCTGAGCTTTAACGTTTCATTTTGGTACCGTAAAGTTAAACGTCAAAGCTGATAATTTCTTAATATGCGCTGCTTAAACGATTATAGTTGGCCCCCAGTTCAATTATTTTGCATAGCGTTAGAACTTAGAGGTTTAATTTTGAAATTTGTATTTTGAGCCATGAGAGCTTTGAGTAGTCGCTTGCTACGCAAGCGCCGCAAGTTCGAATCCCAGCGGGGCCCGTACCAATGAGTTTATCTAAAAACTTATGTGCAGTGATCTCACACCACGTGCTTTACGGTGAATGAAACCTGCATATGTCTGAGAAGTATTTAAAAGACGCTCACGCTCTGTCACGCTTAATCATCTTCGGTGAAAAGTGGGTGTTGTTATTAAAACACCTCTGAACATTCCCCGAAGGGGTAGACCCTTCGGGGAATACAGGCATGAGTATATGTATGTATGTATTGACCTTCGAAGGTGCAGAGCAGGCGTGTTGTTTATCGATGTATACGTTTGATCCACGAAACTGGTTCCATGCCCGCAACGCCCGCGAGTCTGCCTGGCAACTTGCAAACTAAAAAATCTAATAAAAACACAAACGTATCAATGGCTGCACCTAGAAAAAATAACAGCTGCTAAATACAATCACAACGAATATCGGCAATAAAACAGGTTAAGTAATTATAAAAGTATCTGTTAGTAATGGGAAACTATTAAAATGTAATACAGGTTGTTTCAAAATCTCTGTGTAGATTTTTTCGTTTATGAGCTGAAACAATACGAATCTCTGCTCTAGACAGATAAATAAAATTGCAGTGTCTGTTTGTTATTCCAAAATACCCAACAGCTTTTCACTAAATACATATGAAAGTATATACGGTATTAACGTATAATATAATATATAAAAAATATGTCTGTCTGTTTATTCCAGCTAATGAAACTGCATTTCAACGGAAAGGTATCTGAAGTTACAAGGAGTAACATAGGCTACTTTTATTTAAGAAATAAACGAGGGTTCCGCGAAATAAAACCACCTATGAAATTAAGTCTACGCAGGTGAAACCGTGGGACACAGCTAGTTATTTTTAGATTTGTGCATCCTCCAATATGATCATTTATAGTTTCGACGACGTGCTCGATACCTATAGTTAGGAAGACCTTAGAGGTTAGGCGACGTTGATATGGTTGAACTATAACCGTATATTATATTTTTTTGTACAGTAGGTTGTAGTACCATTTATGGAGTAAAACATTATGTTCTTCAATAAAACAATCCATGTACCTAATTCCACGAGTTAAAATACCTAGATAAATAAGTAACGTATGAAAATAAATCATAAATTAACGACGCAAAAAGAAAATAATACTTACAAAAACATTATGCTCTATTAAAATCGTATCTATCCAAAAAAATGTAAAAGGGTCAAATGGGTGATTTAAAAAACAATATTTTGCTCTTTGAATATCGTCAGTGCCACTATATTGACCTCAGAACAAATTAATATTGAAACGCGTAACTATAAAAGCTTTTTTGCTTATCCTAATGAGGTGGTCGGTAAATGTTTCGTAACGAATGTTGTTGGTTGTGCATAAACGTGATATGTAATTGTTTATTTTTAGAAGTCTGAATGTAATACCTTAATTAATATTTATACGTTTTATTTACGTATTAGCTTTAATACCATTTTATGACGTAGCTGAGTAAAATATATTACGGTCACCTCGTTTGACTCGATACGATAGAATTTGTGCAAAAAAAGTAAATTCTCTAAGTATTGATTTTGACACGTTCGAACGTCGTCGCTTGACCTTCCATTTTGCGCTTTTTTGTATGGAGTCATAAAACTTCCTACACTCGCCGCTTGGGGCGCTTTTTAACGATCCCATACATAATAAGTAAAATACTCAGACGATATCGTCAACGTAAAATCATTTTAAAAACCTTGAGAATTAGGACTATAAAGTGTCAAGATATTTGTAACAAAATATTATTTTCGGTGGATAGCAATGTAGGTACTTACCGTGTTTAGTAGTTATGTAATATAAGACCTTGACATTGTTCAACAGGCTGGTTACATCAGTGTGGTAACACAGTGTAGAACACGACGCCCCCTATCGCCTTACAAACCTATGGCACCACCGTGATATATCGTGGTGAGGACGTGCTCCGAACACTAAACGGCCCGAGCCTCCAACTCTGCCTCATCGCCATATTAACAATATATTGTGTCACATGCACTAGTGCCATAGAAGAGTACGTGTTACCAGCAAGCATTGGACGTCTAACATATAAGAAACAGTCAGTGTTCGCCTGTTACAACGACGATAAGCAGATCATGCACCTTACACGCAACGCGCATACCAAACCACCCGCGTCCGTATTCCAGAACGTTACAACGTGTGATCGCTGGTTATTGCCGTAATAATTAATATTCAATTAATTGTATTCAAAAGTTCAGCAGCGACTTAAAAAATTGGTAATGAGGCTTTTTTGTTCATTACCTAACCAGTTACCACGCCCACGTCAGTTAAAGTCGAGTCGTTAAGGCACCATTACAAATCAAACCTGCTTTGCGCTGTTAAGCATACTCTTGGGTGGAATGGAATACAGATGCTGGCAGAACTTATGTAGAGAATAGTGATAGAGCACGGTCAACCACAGCCTTCCGTGACCTGTATTTATAATATGTATCTGAAGATTAGTCAATTCATTCAAGCGTTGCAGTTCATCATTTTGCATTGAGATGCAAAGTAATGAATAATCGACCCGCAGCACGATACAATGTTCAATAATTGCCTTACATAAGAAACACACGACTCTTACGTCATGTCTTCTCACTATATGACTGACTGTACTCAGAGGTGGCGATTTCTTTTTTCGTGAACTAAATTCATATAAAGTCGGTTCTTGGGGTCCTATTGGTCTTGGAAATCATTTTTTGTCAGAAATCTTCTATAAAATTGTATATTGTTAATATGATTGACAAAACAAATATGACGTGATGTCGAGGATTGTTTCTTTGTTTACCAACTTTGTTTACTATTTATAAACAAAGTTATAATTCTGCGTATATTCATTCAAATGTAACTTTTATAAGTCAACAAAATATTCTTTGAGATTAATAATTAATATTATAATTGAGGCCGCTTCCAACCGGGTGAGGTGGAAATTATTGGGAGAGGCCTATGTTCAGCAGTGGACGTCCTATGGCTGATATGATGATGATGATGATGATGATGATGATTATAATTGAGAAGAGTTTAGATGTTTGGTTCTTAAAGTTACTCAAAAATAAATTAACGGCTGAAAAGATTTCGATAAGTTTTAACACGTATTTTATTGGAATTCTCGTCACGTGCGTTGATCGGTAAGTCATATAAAAATTGCTTAAGTACTTCAACGGTGGGTTATTTAATCAATACTTACAGAAAATATGTCGATCAGTCTGTATGTTTATCAAAGACGGAAGAGATTAAGCACACATCGGCACCCACAGGTGTCGTTAAGTTGTGTCACACTTTGATATATACTTAGATACACATAGTGTAGTTGCAATATTGTAATACCCACCGTAATGTCCCAATATTATTGATAACAGTGATAACGCGGATTATATGCCTATAAAATACATTTCCAAACGTACCGATATAATACAATTTCATAAATATTGATAACATCTTCCGAGGAAAAAGTTTCATTAAAATAAAAACTATGATATTTCGTTTAGAATTTTCTATATTGTCTGGAAATTCAAATATTTTAGTAACACCCTAAAAGCCACCATGGCATTTGTTCATCTGGGGATTCGATTAGTACTTCGATTTTCATATAGAATTAACAATTATTCCAGACCAAATTTAAACTTCCCACTAGGGTCCGGGAAGGAGTGTGAAGGAGCTCCACTGAGGGTATTTATGGGTGCTAATTTGCCAGAGTTCCGCTCTTAAAATTACTACAAGACGACCACGATCGCTCTGATGGGAGCGTACCGATTAAAAAGAATTTGTCAGATAGTAGTGCCGGGGGCCAACTAAGCGTGTACACATTTGTAAACTTTGATTGACGTTCCATTTTGGTTCATTCGAATCAGCCCCCCAGGGCACATTAACAGCCAGCCACTAAAATATGCCGATGACACCTAAGTATCTGCATTATGTATGTGAATTAACAATGTATAGCGTATACATTAGTGCTTCATACTTACACGATTTCTATCAAACAGTATATCCAAGTATTACGTATAATAAATTATTGTTATTTTATTCACAACTAGCGTAAACATATTAAATGCAACGACGTCTGCTGGATTTATTGCAAATATTTACATCATTGTTATTTAATCATTCAGCCAACGTTCATGTATTAATGTCGGCAGGTATCCTTCACACTTTATGTACTTTGGTTTATTTCAAAAACTTGGGTTCCGTGAAATGAGGCTAGTAATATAAATATAAAAAGCAGCTCGCAGCAGACGAATCGTAGTGAAAAAATATATCCGGCATTTCTGTCAGCACTATTTAAACAGTGGTAGAGCTGACTCGAGTGTCATCCACCCGACGCCGTCCGAGGCACGTGCTTATTGACCCTGACGACGATATCACATTGCTTCAGCAAGCAATGTCTCAAAAGCACACATCAAACCGACCATTATTCCGTCCTCGCCGGCGAGGCTCGTCGCGAACTCTACGTCATCATCCCCCCCAGTCCTCTGCTAGGGCCGGCGCGCGCCGAGCCACTAGCCTTAAACATGTTCCTAAATAATACCACTCAGATCCAGCTCCCTAGCTCATCCCCCAGCAACGCCCTAAGCCGAGGCCCGAGCCCCGCACGCGGGTGCCCTTAGCTGTGTTGCTTAGTCTCGCCTTTTAATCCGGTTAAGCAGTGGAGGTAACTCCCCCCTACCAACTGCGAGAGACATAGTAAAAAAAAAAATTACTCGAGTGCCAGAAAAATACAAGTACCTAATAGTTTCTTGTAAGTAAGAGACAACCTGGAGAGTCAAAAGTAATGGGAGGGGTAATAAAACTCTTTAGTAGCTACAACAGATAATAACAGTTGGATGGTGATGTAAAAAATCGTAGGCTAGTTTATCTTCTCACCTTAGATTGTTGTTCTTAGGGAAATATGAATTAAATCAGCCAGGTTGATAACATTATAATCAAACCATTTAAAAAAGTTACTCAAAGAAAAGTTTTAAGTAGGTAATGTGAAGAGGAAGGTTTATTTTATTTATCAGATAATTGCAAAATCGCTTGCAAAAAGCAACAAACACTAATCGCTCAGCTATTCTTGAGGAATGCAGATCGCTATGAACGCAAGCATTCAGCATTAATCACTGATAAACTGAGTTTGCCACAGTGATCTTAACAATTCAACAAGAATGTATACAATTGCGCTTCATAACCTTTTTTCAAATTGCTAATGAACTCGACAAAAAGTCAGCACTCTGTAATGTGTGCGTTGGTTTACTCAGCTGTGACAGTTTCATGTAAAAAAAAAAACAATTTAAATATCTGAAGCTTGAAGATACATTTTATGATACTAAAATGAACCGTGAAAACCAAGAAGTTCTTAATACATGCTACTAACAACGATCATAGTTGGACCCAGCTGACGTAACCTTATTTGAGTGCATCTACGCATGTAATGTGTAGCTAAGTTTGTTACTACCAACTAAATAAAATGGGAGTGTGTAGTTTATTTTCCAGCTTTCCGCATTATAATAATGAATTGTAGGTAGCGCGCGAGCCTGTCCGCCGCCGAGCCGCCTAGCTGACACCTGGGGACCGGTCCCACTCGTTCTGCAAGCCCACGGAACGCCCGCCTCTACCATGCTGCTCCGCCTACGTTAAAAACGTAATGATTACAATCCCTTGTTTACAACATGCTGCTAGGCTCCAGCAGTGATGTTGTATAGTAGGCAATGGACACAAAATTATTGCGATGATCGAGATACGAGTAACTACACCATAGCTCATAAAAGCGCAAGCTCTCGAGTGGACACCTAATAACCGCAAGTTAGTAACCAAACTATTTGCATCCGACGACGGTATTTTTCCTTGAAACGCCCATGCTACAGGCCACAGAACTGCCTTATACTTCACTAGTTTCTTACCAGTAAGGTTTGCTCTAGGTTGTGTTGAAACTCAACATTGCGTACACCACGTTTATCTCTTGCAAAAATAAAACCTGTTCAAACGCAATATTGAGGCAAGCCCAGTTAACAAACAAACAATTACATTTTACTAGCATTATCAGGGTTTCTGTTGTTGACATACTCTAAATATGTAAATTGATAAAGAAAGATAAACGCGATTCGCACTGGCTTTACGACAGTAGTGGTATACGGAAGACAGTTTCTTTGTGTTTTCAGCGGAGATTGGAACACATAAGGAGATAGGTTGAGGCCGATCGGAAGTGACGCAAGTCTTCCGTCTGGAGAGACTTCCGCTCGGAAGCGCGGGCTTCCTGACACGTCGGTCCAACGAGGCCGCCCTGGCGTTCCGCTTTGTACTAACAGTAGTTATTTGATTGATTAACTCATACCTCTCCCTCCCTCCTACCTCGACCAGATGCAACAGATGATATCACCCCATTGTGCAATCATACGATAATGAGTTTAGCGAGCCCAAAATGACTTCCGCAACAATTTGTTTAAGACTGATCGCCGGTCTCTAAGCAATGTTTGGATGAGTATGTGTTGTAAGGAAGGTAGTTTAAATCTTATATTTGTGTAACTTTACAGCTCAACTTGTGGATTTGTTTTTAATTGTTTGACTTTAGATAATATTTTGTAATGAAGCTATACTTCTTACTTACGACAGACTATTTGTTCAATAAAACATTCGCGTTGTTACACCTCCATAAATGTATTCCTGCAACTTTAAGTAAAATGCATTTTGAATACTCAAGTATGTTGAAAGAAGTTTTATTGTGAAACTTATTCATAAGTTACCGGTAAAAAAGTGTTTTGCGGAGAGAAGAACAGAAATTCTTGCGCATCCGCTGAGTTAATTAGTTTGTCTGTTCTGAACCATACTGACGTTACTACGATTAAACAATCGATTATGATCTTTGTCATTATGTAAATAGAATTGTTTTTGTAATTACGGGTTCATTAGTTATCTGCGAAACCGATATGGACGCGCCCATGTGCGCTGTTTTGTTACTTTATTGCCAACAGATGTCAACAGAACAGTGCATTATCGTCTAAACGTAGCAAAAATTAATACTTCGTGATAATCGTCACACAATTTATACGTCATATACATATAGAAAAATGACAAAGATATAAATAGATAACTATAGAAGGATATTCTTAGCAATATGATATATGCCTTACCCGACTAAACGAAATAAATTGTTTACCCCCTTATTACAAAACACATATTAACAACATCTTTGGCTTAAAAGTAACTCCATCACGTTTTGCGATACAGATTTCATAAGTGCTAGAGTTTGGTCCAGTCTTCGTTTAAACCATATTCTGTATTAAGGGTGTAATGACCTTACAAATATTTTATTGAAAAAGAGATTTTATTGGTAAACTGACCTTTTGGAGCTCAATGGCGTAAAAGTGCATCGCCCTTGTAAACTTTTTATAATGATTTCAGTGTTACTAACTCCTTAGTCGTGTTTGTAGGTATATGGGGACAGCTCTTAGCTATCCTGTTTATGACTCAGTAGCATTTTTGTGCGCTGTGCAACTGTCTGATGCAAGCCTTCGCAACTTACACGTTCCTCTGTAAATAACTCATTGCAATCTTCACTAAGCCTTTTGATATTTCGTTGCTAATTATGTGTATCTACGTACATGATGCCTTGAGTGACACATTTTATACCTTAAGGTATCGATAAATATATATATATATATATATATATATATATATATACTTAACATGTTATCAAAATATTAAAGGGTATCTGTGGTTAAGACTTTTTTGTGATAACCTCAGATGTTTCGCAATTCACTAACATACTGCTTGAAAGTTCTGGATTTTGATAAGAATTCACTTATGATACTTACCATCAGACGGACTATACGTTTGTTTGTTTCACACATTTGAAAGGATATAATATCCAAAAATATCCAATTAATTACTAATCTAACCTAACTCTAATAAATATATAAAATCTGACCTACTCATTTCCTGAGCACTATTACTGGCGTAAGTACTGACAATGAAACGAGATATCCTTTAGACTTGTCACTAAATTCGCTATGTGTAGAAGACGCTGATAAATTTAATACATAGTTTGAATCCCAATCACCAAGTTACTGACAAACAACTCTTACCAAATGTACAAAGAGAACAAAGAAACAATATGGATACATTGACTAATTCATTTACACTTTAGAATCATTGTTAAAGAATAATAACTATAAAGACAACCAAAAGAAATCGCAATGATCAAGTTTCGTGGCGCAATTTTTGCTGAATCATCAAGCAAACCCAAGGTGGTTAACAGAGCAACATCATCAATATATAATTTTATTAATACGCTGATATCCGGTGGAATGATCTACGCTCAAGAGATTTGCGTCAGAGAGGTCGAGAGGCCAACTACCCTTCTCAATAAGAATAAAATATGTACCCATTAGCTTGCGACTCTAAATTGAGGTATAACTAACTTCTGCCAGGGATTTCTGTACAGGACTCAAGGATAACGCAACGTACCTATTGGTTAAAGAATTTACCAGCAAAACTGGAGATTACACTACTTAAACCCGATAAACAAACTTTACCTCTACATTGTTATACATTATAAGGTATACCTAGTATAGGTAAATTGTCGGTGATATTCTGTAACATTATGTGCGTAATTTAATCAGAATAAACGTAGTTACAGTGGGTTAAGTTAACTAGTTAAGTTAAGTTTTAAGTAACGCGTGTCATGAACTTATCTTTGACGCTTGACTATATGGTACCAAAATTAAATGTCGTAGCTTTTATGGTACTTAAATAAAACGTCGGAGCTTAGCTATGTTCTTACGCGCGTACGCGCTGCTTTAAGTAAGTTGGCCTTCATGGGCGCTATCATGAACTCTGATTCCCATCATAGACAATTATTATGAGACAGATGTATTTGAAGTGTATAACTTTGTTACTGTCACAGCCGACATCATGGCTTATGGACCCAGTTGCCGACATCCTTACTTCAAGGACAAACGACTAGCCAGTGCCGCCACCGGATCGCAAACGAAATGCTAATTCGTTTGCTACAGTGAATACCTTATGTGAATCAAAAAAACTCATGCCTACATACGTTGAGACCGACATAGGAAAATGCCGAAGATAAATATGGCTAGATAGCTCTTAGTAGATAGACACACAAGGATGACCAATTAACTTCCTACGTTTATTATTTTGATAGTAATGAATAAAACCAGTATTAGTGATAATAGATTTATAGCTATAGTGAAATATAGCTTCGTCAAACGTGAGTAATTTATTGACTCATACCTAGTGGTATCTCGGTTTCGCAGTTTAGTCCAATAATTAATTGACTGGTGTATAGAGTAAATACTATGTAAGTAGTATTGTGTACGGGCATTTCTTACACCTGGAATAGGCTATGACTATGAATATATACTTAGCTAAATTTAAAATATAGACATATAGTTAGTGAGTCGCATAGCTATTATGTATACATAATATATTACTTTGCAAAACCCATCAGGAAAACAAGACGAGTAAGAAGTTTATTTGTGTATGCCAGTCAACTCCAACGAACCCACCATTGTTTAAAAACAAATGTTTTACATTACATTGGTACGCAGGCATCAATTTGTAATGAATGACGCGTGCTTTACTCTAAAATTGAATACTACGTTTACTACAAACACTGAAGCATTAATCCCGCTGAAACATCACTCAGAGCGATATAAACAAGCTGTAAAGTTTAAAAGCGGGTCGTTGGCAACATGCGCGCGGCATCCGCCAAAAATACAATCCTTGACCTTCGTGATTCGACTTTATCTCATTTAAAAATAAAAGTAGCCGTGAACTTCTCAAAATGTATGTACGAGAGTACAGAGCAAGCGGCTAGTGCATGTAGGAAACACGTTGTCGTGAACAGCCTTCGATGGTTCATGAACAAGGTTCCTTTGTTGGCTGACGACGCCCGTATTACAAACACACGCCATTATCCGCCATCATTAACCATCCAGGAAGGAAACCGGATTCAGATTAAACACTATCTACATTAATTGTGTCAGCATCAATTATTTGGGTCATTGTTTAGTTTGTATTGTTAGTTGAAATGGGAGTAAGTGCATAAAAAAACGAGGGCTGATAATGCAAAATGTAACAGAATAAGACTTCCATTGTCCCGTCGATCCCATACTTAACAACATGGCAAAAGGTGGGAGAATTACGAAGATATACTCATTTTGCCAGGCTGGCAGTCCAGATCTTTCCTACAGGAAAATATTGTGTCTGTGACGTGTGAGTAACATGTATGGGCCAGAATTTGTGAATTGTTCGATAGGCTAATAGACCACTTTCTTTCGTACAAATTAAGCGGATCCTGCACTATACTACACCTAACAGAGCCCGCTTCATCCCATGATCTTGTGTCATGTAACAACCCATAGGACAACCTATAGTAAGCAGTACTTATTTCGTCAACGCGGGCGTAATCGTAGGACGCACAATTTAACTCAAACATTTTTGCGTTAAAATAATCAAACGCCATGAATAATTCATTCACACATATACAAAAACTTGAAGATAAACAAGTCCTTTGGTTTCCAAAGTATCTTTGTGTCCGTAAATAGACATAATGCGCCTGTTATTCGCGACCGCCACCAATTAACTTCTGGAGGGACTTGGAGTGATCTCGAGAACAGGCGAGCTTTGTTTCTTTAAAACATTTTGGCACGTTTCAATGTGTCTCAACTATTCGCTCCAGTCGATAAAACTGGAGCCCTCACTCTCCTCTGTCTCCATGTATGTATTACTTGCGTTCTGATTATTTAGATTACATGTCGATGTAGTGATTAATAGTCAAATATAATTAACAATACTTGTTCGACCTGTCTTATTTTTGATAACCATATTCAAATTTATATTTTTGTACTCACCAATACATAAATTAATAATGTTTTATAATAGTGTTTATCTTCTTCCAATATCCACGCGTTTATTAAGCCGGAATTACTTAGTAATTCTAATTAACTCATTGTAAGTTTGACAGTGCGATTTTTGCATTCACCTCTATACTTATGTAAATGCCATTAAACTGATTAACCTAATGAAGCTCGCACTCCTGCGCAGCTATCAAAGGACGCCGCGAGCCGTTGGACCAGTTTTTGGGTCCTGGCTTGAATAACACCGCCTTAGGCACATCAGCAAAAAACATTTTAACTAGAAACCCTCGTTATACCTTTATACGCTTTATAAATTAGGTTCTAAAAATATCTTAACTCTATGTGGAGAAAAAGCTATTTTAGATGCTTTTGCCATTGATTTGGTATGACGTGACTTTACCACCCGGCTCCATCTTGTTCAAGACGTAGACTATGTCTTGGTATGTATCAGTATCTATATAAGTGGGTGTCTCTTCTACCATCTGTTTAGGCAGAAAACGAACGACACACGGACAGCAACAACCTAAAATATTGAATATAGCAAAATCACGTGCTTTAACCTAATAAATAGAAAATAGAAATCAAACTGATTGAATATAGAAAAAAAAAAGGTCAAACTGTCACATATCGAAGGTGGTTATTTCTTCGACGTTCAGAAGTGCCTAACCAGGGCCTAATCTGAATTAATCATTCCCATTTTCATGCTCACGCCTGTATTCTTCGAAGGGTGTTGTAATAACTACACCCACTCTTCAAACAAGCTAATTGAAGTGACAGTTGGTGAGTCTGTCGCCGTCTCAGGCACTATACATACGACTAACGGTCATTTAAAGTAATCATTTGCTTACACATACACAATTTACCTCGACGAAATAAGATACACGAATCGTGCTCTCAGCCTCACGAATCATACTCCTTGCCAAACTAGACCCGCGTCTATATGTAGACGATTAAAACTAGAATGTTTGCATACAGATATAATGTCAAACATGTGTTTATTTATTATGCAGATGAAATTAATATTCACATGGCAACTCGACATTCTACTGACCTTATTGTTATTGCTTTAAAGTTCATAATAGAAAAGACAATCTTGATCTTTTTGAATGATTCAATAAATTCAAAGAATATGGGCTTTATTATAATTAATTTAAAGCAGCATTATGACTTGAGAATATTTGCATTTTAAGAAGAATTCGAGGCTATTGCTATAACTATGTCATTGACATGCATTTACCCGCAAATTTGCCCGAGTATTTTTTAAAAGAGGTGCGTCCTCGGGTCCATCCTTTTACCAAATTTCACTAAATCGGTTCAGTGGTTGAGGCGTGAAATGTAGTAAACAGAGACACAGATCCTCATATATTATGGATCCCATCGTTACATCTTCCTTATAAGTGGGATCTTGTTAATGGGTATGAGCTGCTGATTAAACAGAAATCTACGTATTTTTATTATTAGCCCATTGTTTCCCACTGCCGGCATAGGCCATAGGACATAGGAAACGTGGAAGGGATCCACGTTTCCAACTGTTCCTCTCCTCAACAGTCTACGTATTAATGAAAAACCTTCATGAGAAAATCTGCTTACACGCATGTCTATGCGTGTCACATCAAACAATTTGTTTGCATAGTCGGCGATCGACTCCCCATTTATCACTTCAGCACCATCTTCAGCTCACACCAGCTCCGTTGGAAAGAAAGTGTACATTTTACTAACCGCTTCGGCAACACGAACCCTATTGGGGAGGCATGAAGATATGTATAAATGTTAATTAGAAGAAGGACTTGTCATCATATTCTAAACAAAGAGAATTACAGAAGGAACTAAACCCAAATGTCTTCCTCGTACGGATATAGCCGAGGCCGCCACATCTTCCTGAACAGTAATCAACGAAGGTACATTATTATTTCCTAGTTGTCACCTCATTTCGCAGTAAGCAAAGGTCTTCGACCCAACGAACGGTGTAAACTAGGAAATGCCCGACAATATGCCTTGACATTTATAACATGAGCTAACTTAGGCTAATGTTAGTGAGGTAATTATATGCGGTAAGACGTAAGTGTATGTACAGTGATTGACATTCGAACGGATTTATAAATACCACTGTTCTATTGTATTATAGCAATGTCCTGGTTCCCAAATTTGTATTCACTGAGAAACTGTGCAGTGTGCAATGTGTTTTAGTCGTGCTTCCTCGTGCTTTGCATGAAGCAAATAGACGCTTTGACATTTTAAATTAAAATGTCAAGAAAATAAAGCGAAAACATTGTACCTTTAACAATGCATAAACACTCTGTGAAGAGCGCTTAATACCACGTTATAAGAATACAAGCTTTAAACAGTATAGGTTTCGGATTACCATTTTTTACGGTAATCTAAACTTCCAAAGCCTCATGATTTAAGTGCGGCAAACTAACATATTGTATTGGAAACCAAAGTCGAAACTGCTTGAATTACTAGTTATATAATAAATTAAGAAAAGTTAGTCCAGGCTATTAAGTTAATTATAATAGGTATAATTGGTAGAGATATCGGAAAGCCAATACAAATTTGGGAGAAAGATTTTCATTCAATCGCTGAATAACAATTAAGAATGCAATGTATAACAATGAAATATTATGAGAATTAAAAGCTTTTTAAATGTACGAGGTGTAAGTATATATTCCGTAGCGTCTGAAGGACAATGCGTCGGGCGCGTTTAGGGAAGTGCGTGACTCGACTTACAACATGTTGTTTGCCGTAGGGATGTCGTGTTTGCAAGCTTTGTGTAGCTTTTTATCGATGCTCTTAGCAAGGATTAATATACTTATGACTAATAATTGACGTTAAAATAAAAAAAATATATATATGTTTTAGTAAGTTTTACCTACCAAAAGTGTATTAATGAACAATATGACCTAACCAACTCCCTAACACCAGCTGTTAATTCGTACTTATGACTAGAATTCTAGCCATCGCCCAGCTCAGACATTATGAACCTGTCATTGACACACCTGCCTAAATTTTAAAATTATGAACCTCAATCTTCCTTCGCTGTAGTTGACCTCGTATGCATGCATAATAATTCATGCAGGGCTATTTCAAAATTTCACATTATTACATACTGACTGGCACTTTACAAACTGACTGAGTACAATATAACCTCAATTAAGCAACAGCCTTAATTTTTCATCATAGACAGTGGCATCAGTCTATTTGATGATGAAAATATTGTATGAAATTGTGTTGTAATTAAAGTAACACATACGTTTCTTCAGTTGAAATCCTACTTCTTTTAAATTTAGGTACCTACATATAATAATAACGCGTCTAATGCCATTTGAATCTCATTAATACCATATTGATTAATTACATAAAATGAAGCGCTGTTAATATCCACGCTTAATTAATTTAATATTAAGAATATCGATATAGCAGTCAATCCAGCAACACACTTCACTATTGCGGTGAGCTTCACGCGGCTGGCATACTATAAAAGTGCATTGTACACCTCTTGGAAATCACACTACGTCATCTGAACTTATTTACATACTGAACCGGTCTCTATATATACAAAGGTATAACTTTTCAATTTGTAGTAAGTTATATTATATTGGTACTGCGTAAATCGTTAAATTGTTATTGGCACTTGTGCGTTCAAATAATGATAGGCGTTGTTATTTCAAAGCAACAAAAGCTACTCACTTTACATACAAATGTACTATTCGATTCCTCGAAACAAAACAAAAAAGCTATTTCGTGTCTGCATGCGTATTAAGTGCCTGCCATAGTAAAAATAATAATACGAAGATTACTGATTAGGTAATATTTGATCCCATTTTAGTCGTACTACGTAATCCGTCGAAGTAAATCAACGCTTCTCAAATTTGTTACAAATATACCTTATTAAAACAGTTAAGGTTCGTTTATTCTCTGTTCAATGTATTCCAATATTATCACCAGTAAATTGTATACATATGCTCACGCCTGTATTCTCAGAAGGGGTAGGCAGAGGTGTTGTTATCACAACACCCACTTTTCACCGAATTAGATTAAGTGCCAACGTGACAGATGGTGAGTCCATCGCCGTCTCAGGCACTATACATACGTCTTTGAATTACTTCTCAGAAATATGCAGGTTTCCTCACGATGTTTTCATTCACCGTAAAGCACGTGGTGTGAAATCACTGTACGTAAGTTTTTTAGAAAAATTCATTGGTACAGGCCCCGCTATTGTATAATCCTTAAATACTGGTTTAATTGTTATATGTACATTAGTTGCCTTATGTTAAGCAAAGGAAATACGTCAAATCTATATCTGAAGCCAAACGTTCAGGTATTTCATTATTTATTGCACATAAAGAGGCAGTTAAATGTACTTTCGTATTATTAAGCAAATTCGATAGAGGACAACAGCATATCCCAAAAAAAAATTCACGTATGTAAATAAATAAAGAAAAGCTCTCATTCAGTATTGTTAACTCATAACTCATTTGAGATCACAGAGACACTCCTAACACAGATCACCTTATTACATCCCCTAGGATAATAATTGATTAGAGGTTAACTCGAGTATTGAATGGAGTATAAATCTATGTTTATTCGGCAGAAAAATGGTAGCAATGTTTACGAAGTCGTTGCAATCACTAAGCCCTCGAACCTAAGGTTACATGATAACTTATGGCAGTTTAATTTATTAAGTAATCGAAATGAAACTCAATACATTCTGACCAACATTAGTTTTAACCTTCACACGATTTTGACCATTGCAGCAAGGCAGACGCACATGTTTACATAAATTAATGCTTTGAGGTTATGTTTGACTGCCTACTTAGAATAGTGCGTTATGTCACTAACATTATGTTAAACGTAACTGAATATTAGTCACGAAATACTTGTATTGAATAGGTAATCATAATAGAGTTCGCAATTGATCGAAAAAGCGCACGCCCCATATGATGGTAAACGGACACCGTGGCAAGTGTAAATATATAAATAATAATAGTTTTACTTAGTTAATTCAAAACTTCTCAAAAGACTAGTTTCCGAACCGGTGGTAAATTTAGGGCCAAACTGAATAAATATTTATCATTTTAATTTTTCATTTTCAAAAACTTTTTTGGAGCTAAAGCAATGTAATGTATACCTAATTAAATATTTTTATTATTGAGTATCTTTTCTTCAACAACGAAATAAATTCAATGTTAGTCTTGTCTTCTATAAACTCACTTGCCAACTTTGCCGCAGGCTCATTTATATTCAATACTTAAGGGTAATAATATGTCAGAAAGCCAAACCACGTACGATTGCAATCGCATGGAATCAAATAAGTACCTACATAATGCTTCAATGGAATCAAATCCGCTTTTATTTACGTGATCGTATTTTCCAAAGAGTATATGACTCAGATAAATATGCATGTACATTGTATATAATCTGAGGCGAAGGAGAGTAGAAGCCAAAAATAAAAAGGGAGCAGAAGGGCGACTCCCACATTTGGTAGAAATATCGAGCTTAAAAGGATCCAAACGCGTTAATAAAGGTCGAAGATCACGTCCAGCTATTTCCTGCAGTAACATAAGAGTCAGCAGCTTGTTGGTTATACGGTAGTGCGCCTTATATAAAATCTATACTACATACTATACAACAGTTTTTTTTTCTAAATGCATATTAAAGTATATATGAACTGACATAAAAAAAATTACAAATTTTCTCTGTTTGTCTGTTTGTTCCGGGTAATCTCTGAAACGGCTGGACCAATTTTAAATGGACTTTCACACGCGGGCAGCTAATTTTACAAGGAGTAACTTATACTATTCTTTTTTTAAACATTTAGAGGTCCCCGAGAGTAAAAAGAAATCTACGCGGGTGAAACCGCAGGGCACAGCTAAATATAAATATACAAAAATATTTGCTATATTTCTTAATTTTCTATTGTTATACCTTCTGTTTCTGTCAATGTATCAGAGCTGACCTTTTGTCAATTTCTAGTTTCTCATACGATAACAAATTCACCATAGAGGGTGGTATGTTTGATATTTACTTTAGTTTTTATTATCTTCACGCCGTCCTAAAACCGTTCCCGAAAGGTTGCTTTAAAACCCACAGTTACCAAAGAGTCAAATATAATTCTGAGGTTGAATTTCTCTTTGATTGTCACATAATGTTTCTCCGTAACTATTTTTTTAAATCCTTAAACGTATTTTAACTAACGTAATTTATGCCTTTTTTATTGCAAATCAATAGAAAGTAGAAACCACAAGTAGACTGAAATAATTTTTAAAATTAAACTGTAATTTTGAGAGTTACAACACCTGTCTATGATCCATAGCGATGGCTCTATTTTACATGACATTGCTTAATGTGAATTGAAACGTGAAATGTCAACTTAGTCTGCACATAGTATTGTACTCGTTTCTTAATAAACAAGGCACCTTAATTCACTTCAATGTATTACATACAACCTTCTTTGAGACCCGATAGAGAGTTCCAGCAAAATTATCTAGAGAAACAAAAATGCACGTTTTTTTAACTTACTGGGAAATATCCAAGTTCATAACTATGAAATCGGAGTTGCACAGAATTAGAAGATCTATGTATATACATAGGTATATTTTCTAAAATATCACAAAACCGTAATAGGATAAGTAATTGTCATTCTCAAGTGGCTGTTTATTATAAAGCACGCGGCCATATTTATGAGCCATTAGGGTGCTCAGCCTGTGCTCAAGGGCGAGATATTCAATAACAAAATTCCCCAAAGTTCTTAAGAAGGGTCGTAGAAATTCTCCGTTGTCACCACTGTGAAGCAGTATTTTTTGTACCACCCGTCAACCCCACTCACTCAAAAAACAAAACAGATTAGATATATTTTTGGGGCGAGCAGATATCGATACAAAATTTCGATATTTAATCGTCCTATCGTATATTTAGAAACAATTAAGTTACATACATAAAAATATTGTTATTTTAATAGGTGGATATTTAATTTGCTATACTAGGAGCACGATCGTTTTTTAAGATATTATTTCTGTTCTTCAGTAGGAAATCTTTCAAGTAGTTACACCTATAGATCAGTTTCAATATTAAAATATGAATTGAACGTCTATGAGAGCATTATTTTAACAGGGCACATAACTGAGACCGTAGATCAATAAGTGTATCGCAGTGAACTAACCAGAGAGTCCAATCATTATTACAAATAAGCGATCGCGTTGTGTTGATTCTTTTTAAAGTTTCAATACCTATCTTAACATTATATTCCTTTTCCGAAGACTCAAAATATTATTTCATCGATATGTTATCCCTAAAACGCATGCTCTACATCACTTGGTTGCCTGCGGGAGTCAACACACAAGTGTACGGTTGGGTAAGGTCAGGTGACACTCCACTGCGCTTGCTTCGCTACGACTAACGAACAATACGACCTGACCTATGATGGGAAGCTTTTTTGTCAGATTATATTTTGTATGGGATTTTTACACACAAATATCTACATATTTCAATGTTTCATATGGATGGTAATAAGGGTGGAGGAAGACGTAAGGAACAATGGCTAGAAAGAGAAACACTCTCTGAATCACAAAATCATGATAATAGATAATGACGGTGAGATCCATTTTAAGGGTTGAATTGAAGAAAGTAAATACTTTACTATGGCCATCCGTTATGTTCTCACATCATGTCTGAAACTCCGCTATTAGTATATGCATTGATATCTATGATATTCACAAGCTTTTGCATGCATCGCAAACTACCATTCGTTTCGGAAAACCAAATCTTTTGTTAATAAACCTACGCTACCAACAACGCATCGTCGTCGAAACAAATATTGAAAGATATGTAAAAAATGTGCTTGCGGAACAAATGCTAGTGTTTCGTGACTCGTCCGAGAGTTTTTCGAGTCGAGCAGAAGTTTGCGACACGAGCAAAAGTTTACGAAACAAATGCTAGTTAGTGAAACTGGGGGCCAACTAAGATCGTTTAACTAACGCATGTTCTTGCTAACTTCTAGCTTTGACGTTTTATTTTACGGTACCAAAATGAAACGTCAGAGCTCAGAAGCTCTGCTTAAGCCGATGATGGTGGGCCCCCAGACGCTCTCCGTAAGTATAGTCTATTAACACATAATATTTATAAAGATACAAATACGAATATTTACAGTTAGAAGCATTCTGAAATTACTGTGTTTACGCTTTTATTTAGTTATGTATTTTAACACATGTTCTGCAAATAAAAATCACTTATACTATTAGCATCAACAACATGTTACAGTTCAAAAATACCTTCTTCTAGGTTCTTTATCCGTAGAAAATGTTTAGACGGAGAGTCAGACATTAACAATTTATATAAATGGACGTGTATGCATGAGTAAGGTACCTATATTGATACTACGTATTAAAGTATTATTTGTTATACTTACCTAATTCTCTTATATCAGTTAAGCACGAGTTTTTATGATAAAATGTGTACTTAGTAATAAATAATATAACAAGTAACATTAATTAAGTAAAACATTATTATTTTGCCAAGATATTACAGACCTTACATAAAATTATAAAGCTTCCATGTATTGACTGTCACACACACTACACACTCTCTCACACTCAACACATAAATAAAATTGAAGTGTCGGTAAATTCCAAATTAACAGCTTTTTATATGCATATTATGAAACTATATACGGTATATATAAAGCCGTGGTGGCCTTGGGATTAGAGCAGTCGCCTGCTACGCAAGCGACGCAAGTTCGAATCCCAGCGGGGCCTGTACCAATTAGTTTGTCTAAAAAAAACTTATGTGCAGTTATTTCACACCACGTGCTTTACGGTGAAGGAAAACATCGTGAGGAAACCTGCATATTTCTGAGAAGTAATTCAAAGACGTATCTATAGTGCCTGAGACGGCGATGGACTCACCCTCTGTCACGTTGGCACTTTATCATATTCGGTGAAATGTGGGTGTTGTTACAACACCTCTGCTTACCCCTTCGGGGACCCTACTGAGATAGCGTGAGCATATATATATATATATATATTACGGTATACACTCTTTTCAATTTGTAAGAATTCATAAAAAAAAACTAATTTTAAAATTTGTGTCATATCTTGTAGGTACTTTCACTGGCAGATAGAAAAATATATTATTTAGTGATAACTAATAAACATAGTTGTTATTGTAAATCCTACGCGGGTAAAACCGTGAGGCACAGCTAGTCGACTAATAATATTACAGGAGACAGGTGTGCATATTTACTAAATCTGTAACGAAGCGGTAAAAAGTGGTTATCGTGCTATCCGGCCATCTGCGAATCTAGTCTGGTTACAGGACGTTCGCTCAAATTGAACCACCACGCAATGATGTTACACTCTTGAGATATTTTTGTATGGTATCCTGCAACGAATTACGAGCTTATAAGTAGATCGGTACCTAGATATAGATTTCAATCGAAAACATGTGGTCGAATTAACGAGAAAACACATTCTACAAATGTTATAACTTTATTTTATTACTAGCTTAGTATTAATTTCATGGGTGACTTTATTTCGCGGAAACATATTTTTTTAATAAAATTAGTCTTAGTTACTCCTTGTAACATCAGTTATCTACAAGTGAAATTTCCATCAAAATCGGTCCAGCTATTTTAGAGGTTAGCCGTAACAAACGGAAGGACAGAGGGACAGACGGAGAAAAAACATTATTGTTTTATGTAAGGACCGTATAAAGCTACTTTCATATTATATAGCATTTAGTGGAGGCAGATAATTTAGAATTTCAAAAGACAGTTCAATGTTGTTTATCTGTATGTGTATAGATGTATAAATGAGCAAGTTTTTACTTAACTACAATTCTTACATGCGGCATGTGGCAATGGATAAGTACCGTGTTTTTTTATCCTTTGTCATGTGTTTTGTGATATATTTGTAGTATGTTAGATTAGCCTAGTAACTGATTAAAAAAACAAATTAACAATGAACGCAGTATAATGTAAAATTTGTAATTTTAAGAGCAATTTGCTTCGCAATGCCTAGTAAGCGTCACGCTACGGTAGCCTTTAGTTTTTACGCATGTTTCCGTATCTGTATGGCTGCAATGAGATTCAAAACCGCTGTTGAAACTTCTACGCAATCTACATTTTCAGAAATCTTACAGATTTTGACTAGCTTTAGACACATTCACAGACTTTAGACACGATATAACTACGGAACCCTCTTCACTGTTAAGATAAACTCAAAGATGAAGAGTCCATAAGACAATGAGATATATTTAAAAAAAGGCGTTTGCAAAATAACGTTTTCGACTATCGTAAAGATGAATGGTGGCCAAAGACTTTTGACTTCAATTAACAATGTTTGCTTGATTTGTTTATTTTAGTTACGTACTTGCTGAATGAGAACGTGGAGAAAACATATTCAAGTAATTAAGCGCGATGCCTTTCGATACAAAAACCTCAAAGGTCAAGGTAAAACCAAAAAATGGTCTGAGGGTAGGTAATTACTTATTTGTGCTGAAAAGTGGGATGTTGTCTGTCTATACAGGTGATGTATCTATTTTTAATAAATTTAGTCTCGATTCCTTTCTTTACCACTTGCTATTAATCTTCTATTAATCAACATCTATCAACAACAAATATTTATAAATTAAGTCATTTTAAAATAATAGAACCCAAATGTTATAAAATCACCGGCATTGTGCATTACCTATACATAAGTTTACTAAATATTTCATTAATCAATTACGCGTCGATCAATTAACGTCGAGTCGTCAGTCCTGAAGCCCTAGGCGTGAACATGCGACATGAAAACCCGGGAGGTAAAAATCTACCAAACTTACATGACCTTTACTATCCTGTGGTGTTGAAGTGTATTAGTGAGTGGTGATATAACGGGATGAGTCAAGTTACGGTGGTCAGGAGCACATGGTGCGCCGGGATGGGGCGCGGGGCGTGGGAACGGTGCTGGCCCACATGTGGACCGCAGCTTTATCTTACACCATGCTTAATACGCGACTAATAATAAAAAAAATAACGTTTAGTTAACACGACCTCATAATGACCGAGCTCGCACATTTAGATTGCTCTATGTAAGTATGCTATGTCGGATGGTATTTACTATGCCACTTTGTGATAGGATCGCCTTGAGTAAGATATATTAGCTTTAATGTACCAAATTACATAGTATACCCGTATATATTATGTTGATTATCATTATCTGTGTTCGTAGAGTAAAATTGGTTTTGTATTCATTAAGCGACGAGGCTATGTCTATAATCTACATGACGATCAGAGAACATTTTAGCATATTGTTCAAGAGTTCGAAAAAAAATCTCTTCTACGTCAGTAATTAGCTAACACTAGACAAAATGACAGATTGTCTAATATCAGTTCCTAATTTCGACTCTTGCTGGCAGGGCTGTCAGTTCATGTCATAACGTCACCGGACAAAGTCAAGTCCAAGGTAGATTATTTTGAATGATCTTTCAAACTGGCCGGGCTCCAAGAACTATTTGGAATTTTGCTACAAATAGGTGTTTGACCGCACATTTATTTCTTAGAACAAAGGGGCTACGGTAGGGATTTAGTTATATTATCAGTTACAAAGGGCCGAATATTCAAATAGGTATTACTGTTTGCCATGTTGTTATCAGCTTTGACCCGCGACTTTGCCTGAGTTGGTTTTTTTATATACTCTATGTCCTGGAGACATAGCTCTACCAAAATCAGATATATCGGCAAAATAAAATAGGTTCAATGATTTAGAAATTAAAACACTTAAAATTGTATAATATTATAGACGTCAGTATAAAATCATTTATTATGATTTATTAAAACAACCCAATTTTAATCACCTGAGCATCGTTCCTATTAAGCACTTGTATTATTGTATCGTGGTTACATGAATGTGTTTTAATTGCAGCGTTTATTGAGATGCGAAGATAATGACGTCCATTTTACAATCATCCCATTATCAGGTTATTGAGGCAATAAGGCTGTTAGGCTATTTAGTCAGTTAACTTAATTAAATGAACGAAGGGACAGTATGTAAGTTAGGGATGGCTCTATCATATTTCCTTGAGGGACAATGCGTACTGATATGTTTTGAAAGCATTGACTGTCTTCCTATCTACTAGCTTTACACAGCTGAGCAGCTTAAACTGATTTTGCATAAAGTTTGGTGTAAAACACAACTTTGATCCCAAAGACTGACATAGGGTACCTTAAAAGCATGGAAGAGGCGGTGCGGGTATAAGCTAGATTTTTATTTAAGCGTATAATAAATAAATAAATAAATAATGTTTGGTTATTATCACACAGCGCCATCTAGTTCAAAACTATACAAAGCTTTTATTATGAGTACTAGGCAACGGATGCCTATAATTCATATGTGTTTCTTTTGTAAATAAATACTTACAATACCTACATACCAGACACAAGGCAAACTTTTTTAAGGCAGGAATCGAATCCACGACACTTAAAATGAAAAAATGAAAATGATTTATTCAGTTTAGGCACTAGTAAGGCACTTATGAATGACGAAGAATTTACCACATACTTATAATAGCATTCAGGTATACTAACCACTGGACCAACGTGTCGTCATAATAAACATAAAAGCAAAAGTATAATAGCAACATAGTGCGTAGTTACGAGACCGGCTGTACTTCCACTTTCAGTGCACCGTGGCCACGTGATCAGTTCAATGTCCTGAAGCTGTGCCAATGCTAGCTCTTGGCTGCCAATAACGCACAGTTAATATCTCAGAGTCACACTCGTCACCTTACTAAACCTGTCCGTAAACAGTGCCCCAAGTATAGGTTATAATATTTTTACGTTGACGATATCGCCTGAATATTTTCCTCATTTTATATGGGAACGTCAAAAAGCACCCTACGCGGCGGAGTGTAGGAAGTTTTACGTCTCAATACAGTGTTATTATTATGTTTTAATTCCTTAATGATCCACATTATACTTTGTCATTTAGGTCTGGGGCCCAACCATGAGCGCTTATTGCAATGTTATTACAGTTGTGTGACAGTGACAGATGTATACACGCCAAATACATCTGTTGCATAATAAGAGTAAAACTATGATGGCAATAAGATGTATTTTTTTTTTTTTTTTTTTATTTATTTTAAGAAGGCTTACAGACAAATTACATTAATAGAAAATGAAATGTACTTATATAATACCGATTGCTATTAACAAGCCTCCACAGATACATAATTATCTAAGTCAAGGAATTTAAAGCGAAACATACTAGAAATACTAATGAATAACATAAAATTTATAATTTGACAGTTCAAATTTAGAACAACCCATAACTTAACCATAACCATAACAACATAGCCAATAACTTTCTAACAGGACAAAATGAAAGTAATAACAATAATATCTGATAAATATAAGATATATCCCCTGATCCCTTACTCGTTTTGATAGGTAAGTACAGTCAAGAATATATACTGAGATTTATAGACAGGTATTCAAAGCAAATCCTCCTTTTTGTGTATAACGCATTTTTTTCATGAGGTTGCTATTAGTAAAAGAGAATAGAGATTGACGGACCTCTTCAGATTCATATTGATCATACTCATACATTCATAAATGCCTTACCAAGGCTTAAGCTGAATAAATTCTGAAAAAGTTTTCATTTCATTCATTCTGGGAACTTCGCTGTTCATTTTTCTTTATGTAATGTTGGCCATAAAATTATACCAACCCAATATTGGTTCATCTCAAATGGAATAGGCTTTCCGTGCCATTTTATTTCGGAGGTAATTTCTCTCGGCAGATAGGAGTAATAAAATTGCCAGGAACTCTTACATAAAGAGGCTAATGAAGATTGCTCTACACAACATCCCTCCAGTGTACCTGAATAATCTATTGAACCAATAAACGGCTATTGGCCTCTAATTAAATTATTGTGGACATAAATTAACTTAAGTAGGGAATTAAAATGTACTCGGGAATAGTTACAGTAGTCTTGAATGTATAATGTTCAATTGAAGACAATATTACATACTAAGTAATGATCTTATGAGAGGTTGTAGAGGTACCTAACATGTACTCAACATTTTACAGTAGTATACTTTAATAAATATGTGAAAAATTTAAAAAGAAGTATCATATTAGCACTGAAGACCATCTGAATATCTCTTGATCGACTGAGTTTAGTAATGAGAACGCGATAACACTGGTCAAGCAGCACGAATCAATTTGATACAATGAAATACGAGTCATTAAAATCGATTTAGTAGACTGGACGTAATAGCGAGCATGTATAAATACGCATCGGAGGAGGACAAAATAATTACAAGAGGCAACACATTCATTGCACCGACATTAGCCAATCGAAATAGGTATACAAATGACATAGTGACAACTTACGGATTGACACGATAAAACGTACGTATGTACCTAGTAGGTTTTTGATGACTAGGCAATGGTTCTAGTAAACAATCTAACTAACTATGTACTAAGTAATTCGCAAATGGTTTCATGCTTCTTGACTTAAACCTGCAAAGCAAGATTCAAAACTTAACTCAAAGGCTTTGCCAGGTTACCCTATACTGTTAAATGACTTGCCTCATCTTGGTCGGTTTCCTAAGTACATTTGCTTACTCAGCGTATCCCATGAGACACTCGCCATGTATCTCCTGTAATTAGAATTCGTAAAATTGAGTTCAAGAATAGCCGAATCCCTAAGTGGAGGTGTGAATGGTGGTTTGCCAACGATGCGGAAGGGTATGGTGCTGGCGAGGTGCCCGCTCGGAGTGGTGGCATTGGGCCAGCCAGGGTCAGGAGCGGCCGATGCACTCGCGCCGTCACTCCTCACACTACTGATAACGACTACCTACCACACAGCACCTAAATATAACACCTCCATACAAAATTACTCAGCATCATAAAATAGAATACGATACCACGTTGATGTTTGCTGTCCTCTGATTAAAACTCCAAGGGAGTATTTTTTTATCTACTTCACACGTATTTCTTTCCATGTGTAAATATCCTGCAAATATACATAATATAATTTCTTTAGCACCATAATCTTCTCACTTCAAAATAAACAAATCTTTAGTCACGATATTAAGGTCATTTTTATGCAAGATTCAAGCTAAATATTATCTCTGGGCTTAGAGTGTCTCCTTGGCAGATAAGATAAGCGAAGGACTATCTTAAGACTCGAGCAACGGGGAGGTGAAACAATATTTAAAAAGCAATGGGCAAAAAAGGCTGCAATAAAAACCTTTCTCGCCCTTTCGAGCGCAGCAGGTAGTAAAGTAAGTCATCGTTTCTCCATCTCTTTGTAAGTGCATGGGAGAACAATATTGGTGTGGCAGTAAATAGAGTTTTTATGACAAAGGTTCGCTCGGGCGGTGCAGAGTATCGGTCGACGGCTTGCTAGCATTAACATCCAAACACGTGTTCAAGGAAATGTTTATTTAGGCAAACCTCGTAAAACACGCTGACAGGATGTGCTTTGAACCCTCAAGGTTGTGTATGTTATTTTAAATAACACATATATGTATTATTTATTCTGCCAAACGTCGAAGTGTCGGTGACTTTGTGACTCGTGACGAGTTTCTAAAAATATGCGTGTGTTGTTTGCAAAATTAATAATTTATTTCACGATGTAAAAAAATGCGTCCTTTAATAATACTCTTCATAATGCTTGTATTCTCTTGTGAATTGCTTCCTAACGCGGGCCATTACTAAATTAGTCGGATTCGGTCCGAGGAGAGCGGAGCGCACCACAGCATGCGCATGCGTTTGTCATGTACGTTTATTTACGCGATGCCCCGTGGAGCTGGCCAGGTTCCAGGAGCTTACGAAAATAGCGCTTTGTGGATGTCGTTGTACTAGAGCACTCGCCCGCCCTAATGCATGCAGGGCCATCCTAGGGTTGACACTACTATTTCTTCTCTAAGGAGAGACATCAACATATTATAGAGAGACTGTTTACATTACCTGAATCATTTCATTTGATTAATTTAAAATGTAACTAGTTTAACAGCTTAATGAGATAATCTATACCAAGATATAAAAAATCTTTTTCATATAAATTTAGAACTAGTAAATTTCTTTTATGTCAATAGTCTACAGAGAAACATATTAATTTATTGCAAACGTACAGAGCAGATCTGAGGTGCAGTAACACTATCAGTGAAAGATTTTACAGATTCATTAGCTGACTCTTATATACATTTCTTATGATTGAAACCAACGCTCATCGTTGAGTTCGACGTTCACTAAGGTTCACTTAGTGAATAACGCGGCTGCAGTTTTTGTTCGTGCGTCGGTAGTATCAACCCTAGCCACACAGTACATAATAATAACGTTCATGTTAATTTTTAATTTGGTAACCTCCACATGTGAGGCGTTGTGTGTACAAAATCATGTGAATTGATCTACGACAATGAACTGATCGTTACGTACGTGGCTGGCGTACGCGATACCCTCAGGTTTATCACCGCGAGAACAATCAACTTGCTTATTTATTTGTTCCTGTAGTAAATAATTCATTGCGATTTTAATGTCTTTTTAGGCATACATACTGGATAGTTTATGTACTTTTAAATAAACAGGGTTATAGCGTGTATTTAGATTATTATATAGTAATGAAATGAATACTACCAGAAATGAATAATGTTGGGTCGTAGAAGTTAATAGGTACACCGTGCGTAAATCAATGAATCATTGAATGGTCATTGATCTAATAGTATTTAATGAACCATGGTTTTGGCACAACCAAGAGTCGCCTGACTGATGACTCTAGGAGAAGAATGCCAGAAGCTATTAAAATAATTTAGCGCTTGCTTAGGAAGAACGTAAATTATAAACGAATAGATTAGTTATTGCAGTAGATGTCGAGTTCATTTTAAAACGCAATACCTTCACATTTGTGCTGTAGGCCCTTGAGCAAATACAGAAGTACCTGCAAAGGTACCTGTAAATAAATTAATGTATTTGTATAACGAAGGCCGGTGTCAAATAAATCATTAAGTTGTAATGGAAAATGTTTGTTCAATTAAAGACGATTCCAATCTCAAAAGTATAGAAACATGTATGAATATAACATATAACATACAACCTAGTACATAATCATATTTCTCTGAACTAACCTAAGTAAGTAGGTGTAATATGAAAATCAAGTTTGTTGAGCTTAATGAGAAGTAGGTACTGGGTAAGTGTTGATTAAGTGTAATTGACTCGTGTAATAAGAAATGCCCCATAGCTACCCACTCATCTAACCCGAAGGCTTTGGTTCTCATCAATTTGGAAGTGGCAACGCTGGTCGACCGGCAAAAAAACGAGGCGTGTCGGCCGTCCAACCAACTCCAACCCTTTTATTTTGTATGGCCGCGCTTTTTTTAATTTTGTTCTAAAAATATAGAATTCACGAACCAATTTCGAAAGGAAACGTGATTCTGTCCAAGGTCAGGGGAATTAGTATGCGTGGTGTGTTCGCAGATAGACCATTCGCAAAAACTCCTTGTCCAGTTTTTTCTAATCTTGATTAGCTCTGCTCGCGAATGTGCCCAGCTAACTCCTACGTTCAGTAACATTACTCACGCAACTAAATTTGATAACATCTTTTGATGTTGGGACCAATACAAAAAATAACTGAAGCTTGTTTATATGTACAGGGGCCGTCACGAGTTACTTACGAGCTGAACTTGAATGCGCAGTAATCATTTTATGAGTCTGTCACTCTCCGTATGTATGTACTTATAAGGTGCAACGCGAATAAAATATGCTCAATGGGGGTACCCATTATTTTCGCTAAGCCCTCTTTGCGTCTAGAATCGTCAGATCTTTAGTATCGCCAGAGTTTAAGTCTTAAGTTCTTCTCCTTTCATGCTTCCATATTCCATTTGGAAACGGTTGTATAAATAAACATATTATACTTACTTAAAAGGTTGTTTGCGGTGGCAGGCAGATGTGTCTGCGGTATAAAAATCTAGTTGGAGGCAGAGAGATGGTACATTTCTCTAGCTAGATAGTGAAGCTATTTACTTACCTAGTAGTTATTTGATATAGATTATTAGTACCCCATTCACCATCAATCAACCACTCGACGTCACGGAAAGTCTAGCTTTATGATATCTATACTATTTCGTGCTATTCGTAATTATTACTGTTCAACGTCTAGAAAAAATATTTGAATTGACCGAAATATGAGTCATATCGAGATCCTTGCAATAGAATAGCTGCAGTGAATCAAAAATGTTTTGTTGAATTTGGAATTCGATTCACAATGCATGAATTTCATGAAGTGTTTATTAGGAAAGTCTTATGTTTCCGTTCAATAATAATAATATATCTTATTTTGTACTAAGCACCATCTTATACAATGATATGAAACGAAAATACTCATTCAAGTCTGAAACTATGATATTCTCTGTTCCATCCCACAGCAAACCCATTCCATATTCCTCGGGGTTTATTAGAAGGAACCCAAAATACATATTCATTTTTATATGACGGCAGTGTATTAGAGTAACATAGAGTTCAACCAGACCCATAAGACAACGTTGGAACGGTACGTGTATCAGAGAGTAGTAAGAGCTCAGTTAGCTAACGAAGCAGATAACGAATGATGTGTTATTGTTATGGTAGTGAGGGATGTAGGATATATGCCGGCAGTGAGTCGTATAACCTCAAAAGCTCGGGGCCGATGGGCTGGATACTGGATGGGCGACAGGGGAGCGCAGCCGCTCAATGTTGTCGCGCATGCGCCCCCGGCGCCGCCACCAAACGACGCTGCACAAAGCGCGACCGGCCGCGATGTCTCACGCCGACTCTATCCGACGTTGATGACTCCACAAAACGACACATATTTTTAATCCAGTGACGTTTAAAGAAGTGCAAAAATACGAGCATGTGATAGGACTATTTGTGACGAAACGTTACCGTAGTGTTTCTTTTTGTGATACATAGAATCGGTTAAAATGTACAAGACGGTGAGACACGGCGAGAACAGCTTGCAATATACTATCCTCCCGCAAACAGAGGAGGTGCTGAGCAACAGCGGCCTTAAGGGGAAAGGCCGAGACTACAGTCCATCTATTCATGTGCGACGGTCCCGCAGGAAGTCTACAGTGAAATATATATCACTGATCATAGTCGGTATAATAGTAGCTCTCGCTTTAGCCTCCGTTCCCCTCTATGTTATGAACGGAGCGCTGTATGCCCGAAGAAGCAACCAGGACCAGCACGATACTATCACCACTGCGCCGTTTGCACATGCCAGGGAGATAGCAAAAACACGGAAAAAGGAACTTAAGATTCTTCCTGATGTTATTTCAACTCTTGAAACGAAATTAGGAACTAGTACGAGCACTTCAGTTCGTACGACTATCACCACAACGTCACCTCCGGTGACCAGTGAGCGAGTCACCGCGCCTCCCTGGATGCCGGCATTGAAATCATGGAAAAGCCTGACATTTTCCACGTCTGTTCGACCCGTGCCCACGGAAGACAGAGTTTCCTTCGTCGTAACATCTCCCAATAATCATTTACTAGATGGAGTCAAGCCTTGGGATAAGGATATAATAATCCGGCCTACCATGACTCCAGAACCAATCACGCTACGAAGTATCATAAAGCATTATTCCCGGTCATTTATTCCCTCTGAGAAATCAATAGTAGCACATACTAAAGTTTTCGATGATGTGTTGATAACCACAAAAGGTACCACTACTAGGACTCCAGTTACAACCGACTTTACAACGCCCAGTGAAAATGATAGTATGAGGGATTTGAAGGACACTATGCTTTCTGTCGACGATGACGATGACTTTAAGGAATCGTTAGAAGTGGATGAGGTATTTTCGCTGCCTCCCCTGAAGCCAGACTCCGCAGTACCAGGGGATTCGGACGAGGTGACAGTGGCGAAGGCAGGCGACGGCGGCTGGTACGGCGCCCGATGGCCGTTCGTAGACACCTCCTCCTATTTCCAGTGGACGGTAAGATTGAACACACATTATGTGATGTAATGAAGCCGGGTTAAATAGTCACGTATTGAACTACTTGATCGGACCGTATTCGCGTGATCGACATACCAAATCAAAAGTTCCTTGGGTAATAGCTGAGCTGAGTAATGCGAATTATGAAAGCGGATATGGAAACCGTAGTTTATTTATGAAATCTACTGCGGATCGGGTTCTTATGTAATGTGATTCTGATAGTAGCCTGCTACTTTTCCTTGCTGTCCGTATGACGCAATTGATTACAGCTGCAGTGGTGTTAAATTTATACTTATCTAAGTAAAATGGCAAAATTGTTAGGTTCTGGATGTAAAAAATATATTGAATACAGCAACCGTAATACAGATAATTATTTCACTACATGTTCAAAGAGAAAATTTGTTTTGTTTGTTGACTGCGCTATTTTAAAAATGAAATTTAAATGAACGGGCTATGTGAAAATAATGAACATGTCAATTATTATGATTCATGTGTTAATAGAGCTACCGTTTTCAGAAATTTCACGCTTTCGTGTGCGTACGTACCGTCGTTGTTACTCTGAACGTATTACAAAGTAGATATTACATTTAATTTACATTACAAACAGTTTCCATTTATAACCATTAGCCAAACTAGGGTAGGTAAATTATATTATTAACTAAATCTATACAATAATTAGCAATAGTATGTGTAATATGTTATTTGAAAGTAGGTACGAGAGAAAAAAAGTAAGTGCGAAATATATAGAGATTTGGGACTATTACTGAACTTAATGTCTAAATAATATCCACGCAGAACCGCTGGATCGTGCAACAGGTGCGGGTTACTTACATCAAATTAATGGGAACTTAGAAGCTTTCTTGTCACTTGTCACGTATAGTAAAAGTAAATTCACGCCTTCCCAAAAAATCCATCGTCCTATATAGGTGCCAACATAATAGTCGCCGTCTCAGGCACGATACATACGTTTTTGCATTGATTTTCAGACATGTGTAGGTTTACTCACGATGTTTTCCGCAAAGCTCATTTGCCATTATCGGAAAAATAAAAAATAACTAAATCTATACATCTATGAAGATAAAGTAAATTTAAGTACATATCTGTGTGTAATTCAAAATAAACAACTGTTCACTAGATTTCATATGAAAGTAAGTATGCGCAATACTAACAAAGAAGTTTTTAACTTTTTCTCGGTCTGTCTGATTGTTCTGGCAACTCCGAAACGGCTGGACCGATTTTAACGGGACTTTCACTGATTAAGCTAATGTTACAAGGAGTAACTTGGCTACTTTTATTAAAAAACATAAGAGGCTCTGAAACCGTGGAGCACAGCTAATATGTGATTATAAAAAAAAAAAATCTAAAAGATTAAGATTTTTTTCCGGTCGTGATGATCATACAATCTATTTACATGTCAGATAGATATAATTTAGGTATTAGAATACATTTAACACACTGGGTACTAATCTTATTATTCATTGATATTACTCACAATATTACGCTTATAAAAAGAATACTTAAATGAAACAGAACAAGACACTTTTTGGACAAGAACATTCTTACCAACTCACATTTTATTGATATCCCCGGTTACGTAGCAGATATTTTTTCTCTCTGTGTTACCCGTCTCGCTGTAACCCTCGTCAGCGGGTTGGTTGGACAATTTATCGTGTTATCCCTTCGGCCAAACTTACTTAGTAGATAACTGTATATATATACGTATACAACATATTATATACTATAAGTGGTACTTTTATCTAACCATATCAAATTCAGACTTGATTGACGGAAACTAGCCTAAACCGCTGGTCCTAGACATTATGAGATTTGTCTAACTCCGAGACTGTGCTCTTGGTGAGGTGTAGGGATACATTAAGAAAGGGTTTTTTCGAAATTCGAATTCTAAGGGGTTAAAGATAGCGCGTTAAATCTTACTGCCATGTAGGTGATCATCCTTTGGATATAACGAATCGAGGTCTTCTTTACGTTATTGATAGCTTTCAGATTTGTTTAACAGCTACTATGTTACACTACGGTTATGTTTGATTATCCAGTATATTTATAATTTCTGTACTTAGTCGATTCCGGTAACTGGTATTTAAATATTTCTATTGTATTTTGAGCACTTACTTGCATATTTAAATTTACAAATAAGTAAACATCTAAAGAAAGAGAAATGTTTTATATTCCAAACAGACGCGAAACGACAAAAAAGACACATGCAAGAATAAACAATAAAAAATAAAGAATGACGACATTCTTAATTCTAATTCAAAGCCTCAGAATGCTCAAAACAATATTGTATGTCTGTACAATGTTGTGTCAGGCTTGTGTTGTCCACCTATCACTCCTATCTAATATATAAAATTCTCGTGTCACAGTTTTCGTTGCCATACTCCTCCGAAACGGCTTGACCGATTTTGATGAAATTTTTTGTGCTTATCCGGTATCTATGAGAATCGGCCAACATCTATTTTTCATCCCCCTTAATGTTAGGGGTAGTCCACCCCAAAAAAAAAAAGGCAATACAACGTATGCCGGTCACAGCTAGTATTCTGCTCAACCACCGTTCGTAGCCTGTTTGATTTTTCCAATCACTCAGCGTATTCCCTGCTATATGGGGCCAATTTTTCCCAACCTTAGATGCCTTAGATTTAAATCGATAAAAATGATTGTATGCTTATACTAGATTAAGTATTTATTAATTATAATTATAAGATTAGATTACTTATATATTTCCTTGTATTGTCCCCAATGTCGCACAAAGCTTCTGCCCAACCATTATCGGGGTTTCCGTGATAGGCTATAAGCAAGATGTTCCAATCCGTAAAATAAATCATAAAACAAATTCAGAAATGTCTTTATGGCAGTTTTGCATGCGATATATTGATGCAGACAAGCGTTGTACTGTACACGAATAAAGCACGAGAAATGCGAAAAGTAGAAACATGCAACCCCGCAAGCGTTTTTCGTTGGGTCCTCCATTTTTATGTGCATTTTATCGTGTAATATATGCGACTAACACCCTCTAGTACCACTTCGTTATCGTAGCCTTATCGTTAGCCTTCTAGTTTTTGGAACTGGTCAGTTAATACCTACCCATACATATGTACTAAGTAACTAAAGTACACTAGTAGCTGATATAAATTCGCAACGATAAAAATGTTATGTAGGGTTGTGAAGTCATATCGAGGACGTTATTTACACTTCACGTAAATTGCGGTAGGTAGCTACATAACTTCATAGGTGCTTTACTGACCGACTGCGGAAGTACGAAAAAGATCTGCCAGTTGATTATTCCTATGAAACACCTACGGAGATTCATTAGACACTATCATAGAGAGCTAAAGACAAAATATCTATGGCAAAATAAAATTATTTTCTTTCAACTCGTACTCTACTTACTAAACACTTGATAATTTATGGTCGTATCTGCTAATCTTGCACTGAGTTGGTTCCCATCCGAGGCTCCAAAATCAATGATCGGTAGCTAGAATGTCATATAGTTAGTTAGCTATAGTTCTACTGAAATTACCGATTTTCCATGAATGTAAATCGCCTTGAGATCTGCGAAGGTCAAACGGTAGTCATTACGTCCAAAAATGTTTTGATTGTACGAGAGCACGTAAAGCTAGTTGCCAACAAAACATCGAATCGGTTACCATTACTACTAGGAACCAAATTATATTCTAGTGACCAAGTTAGTTATTCTCACTATAAAACGGGTTGCAAAGTCAGATGACTGCCATTTCGTATAAAAACCAGATGACCAATCACGTTGGGCTAGATCGGATGCCGATGCCTATAATGTATAAGTTAGGGCGTGAGGAATACGTGCGATTATAGTTAAAACCATTATAACTAAATTTATATTGTGTGTGTAACGTTAACTAACTATAACATAATGTATGGATGAATGAATTTTGACCTCCAAAAACGAACGAAAATCACATGATGCTACAATCGTTTTGTTTTTATCGAAGCCAAATAATCTTTAGTTAAATAATGTAACTAAAGTAGGTTTAGGATAATATAGAATTAGAAAATAATAATAGAATATATAAGACCACGTGCAGATTTTAGGATGAATAAGAACCGTGGTAGAAACTTTGCTTTCGACAGAATCGAGATTTTCTATTTCTTTGAATAAGAGGAAGCCCCCTGAATTATGAACTAACTTTAGTTGAAATCTAGGAAAAGAGTGTTAAAATTACGATACGTTTTTTGCCAGGGATACTCACCTGGAGACAACTTGCTGCTTCCACTGCTGGTGGCTGCTTTGTCATCTATCGTCCTGGTACTGCTCCTGGCGCTGGCCGTCAAGCGACGCAAGCGATCACACGCCGCGTCGGCGCAGATTGGGGTATGGTGTTTACACTTATTTTCATTTCGCTAGGTGTCTTTGACAGCATGCTGAGTTTGACCGACATTTGGAAATTGCTGAATAAAGACGAATAAAGAAATTGCATGGATAAACTTTTGCTATGTGCAGACCTGAAATGAACGTTTCTAGCAGTTTCTAGCGTTTTCTGGTACCTAGTTAAAAGTAATAGTGGCAATAATAATGATCAATGTTTTTTTTGCTATTACATTTTTCTTAGGCGTAATTTAATTTTAAATATGTTGTACTATTTATCATTATAACATTGTCATTCTTACGAAGATAATTGTATGAAGTCGTAACCACTTTTCAATAGAATTCCGACAAAGTTTTGTAAATCTAAAGCATTGAACTTTGTATGTCAAGTTATCCGTCTCCCTATTAATACCTAGAACATAAGACCACGATTGAAACGTAATGTTATCGTAGTTTATAATAATGATATGCGTGTTCTGTGGTCATAACTCTTCGAGTTTCATTTGAGTGACAGTTGTTTACAAGAAGCGTTCTTAATGGCGCACTTTGTTCCAGAAGTTAACTTCGGAGTTGCAAGCTGACGACAACACCAACCTGTTGACTGCCGAGAACGCGGACGATGCTGACGAGTGAACTAGCTGGGAGTCGCGCTTGCTTCACACTTCAACTCACCCTCGTGGATGCCTCATGTACAAAACGCTTGTTTGTGCTCCTTATTTGGATTACTAGGTACCATTCAGATCCAGCTCCCTAGTTCATCCTCCAGTCCCGCCCTAGGCCGAGGTCCGCCCCCTACATGGACGCATATGTTGCTTAGTTTATAAGAATAGCGTCGGAGTCCTTTGAGTCTCGCCCTATTGATCGATTAAACATTGAAATGAATAAAGAAAGAAAACATTTATTAGCACACAAATACTTCACAAAATGCAAGAAACAAAAAAATGGTAAAAATTGTACTAAATATTTGTCACAAACTGGCTCCGTATAGTCAGCGTTGAGCTGACCATGGAGCCAGTGCTGGTCTCCGTTGACACCATTCGTTTGGGTGACGTCATGAACAATGGATTTTCCTCCCCCGACCAAGCGCAAGAGATCATATTGTAAAAAACATATTTGGACGCACATATAGAGGTTTATTACCTCTCAATATTAGGTGTATATTTTCTACATTGACGTTATTATGTTTTCTTAAAAGCTTCGAAACAAAGGTACTTAGGTACGATTAGTTGTATCCATGCAGCGGTCGCTAATGAGTTAGATAGAAGAACAAATTCATATTATATTGATGGTAACATATCTAACACCAAATAGAAAGTATAAACTGAAAGTAGGAAATGGGATATATACATGGTTTATAGAATTGAGGAAGGTTTGTTAGTATGTGGTCAGCGATAAATAGTTACGATTTAACATTATAAAAATGTGTGCGTGTACATAAAACGCACATTAGTAGGTGGCTACCTACCCTGTGTTCACCGGCGAGGAACATTGTGATTATAGGGCTGCAAAATTGCACTGATTAGTGACATTATCGTGAAATAATAAAAGTGCAAATATGAGCACAATATATTATATAAATACGGCTTGTACATAGGGCATTCCACGCACTGTAATGAAATAGTCGCCATAATAGTGTAGTTTCGTGAGATTCTCTAATGCAATCGCATCGGGGGACCATACTGCGTTCGTCTTCTAACACAAATATTTCCCACTTTCAGTGCCTATTGTTTGTAAAGTAATGAACGATTCGTTTGGTCTTTGCTAGCGAGGGCCGTGAGCCGAACGCCAGTTCAGAGATACGATATAGTATGTACTTATA
Source organism: Watsonalla binaria (assembly GCA_929442735.1). NCBI lineage: Eukaryota > Metazoa > Arthropoda > Insecta > Lepidoptera > Drepanidae > Watsonalla > Watsonalla binaria. Next base: position 5,995,921 of record OV838930.1, read on the forward strand.
AGTATATTTTGTAAACGCACTAGATATTGGACTGTATATTAGATACGTACGTGACATGCCAAAGTTGCTAAAATGTATTTTTGTTACAAAATTGTCTACAAGGCACTTATGTAGTAGTGCGGCAATCGCGTCGTCACGTGTAATAAAATATAGATATTGATAGTCTACCCATGAGCTTGCTAGTCTTGCTACTACTTACTTAACTTCATTAACCATGTAACTACATCTAACTTAGTCATCATTACTTACCCATGATAATCGACTTATTGATAAACGGTGCACACAAACTTAGAAACGTTAATCTATGCGAATCGTACCATGCTATTCACCATTTGTCAAAATGGATTCGTATGTGACTCGTGGGGGCCTGCTATCATCGTTAGGTATAGCAGTGACTTACTAACTTCTTAGCTTTGACGTTTAATTTTGATATCACAAAGTTGTTAATACGCTCTGCTTAAACCGATGATGGTAGGTCCCACTTAAGTAGTTAAGTAATCGTTACAAGCGCGGAGTTGTTTTCTTGAACTTATAGGTCATTCATATTTTCTCATGTGATCACAATCGAGTTATAAATACACGAACGATATACATAGACGTATCGTCTACGGTAAACTCAATAGAGTTGCAAGTATGTTTTCATCTCGTTGAAGTAAAGTGCACATCATGACTTGCTTGCCACAGACTACAGAACTTAGCTTACCCCAGCACTCTCTGACCTAGTAAGTTAGCAGTTGTAAGCGCGACAGGCGCCTGAGTAGTATACCTAGGTATCATATCTCTGAAAATTTCGATCGTGTCTCGTCAGTATTAACTAAACCCTGTGGTATAAAATATAAGCATACTTATTTATTTTATGTAGTCTGATAGGATAAGGTGAAATATCATTATCGATATAAAGTTATGTGTTTAAACGTCACCATATTATTAAAGTTTCAATTTACTATCTACGTAATATCGCAATTAAATACTTGAATAATTTTAAAACATAGTTATAAGACTGATGTACAATTGAGTTATTACAGTAGTATACCAATTTAGTTGATTGAGAAATGTAATTTTGTAAACGGCACTAGAATTAATTTGGAATTAACACTTGCTTAATAACTACTCTATATGTTACTCGGTGTTAGTACCTATATGACTGTAATTAGTCTTAAGAGTGGGCGAGTGTGGATTATTGTTAGATAGGGAAATGTGATACCTCCGTAGCATCTTTGGGTGTAAGCTCCCTCGTAGAAGGAATTGTTAGGTCAGTTACAATTTGACATGTAGGCACATACAGGTGTCGTCACGAGTTTGAGCGTTTGCCTTGAATACGCAGTAGTATATTTTTGGGTCTTGTATGGCGCGAGTGTGAACCTCAATACATGCGCAGTTATCTCCGCTATTTACACTGAGCGCTCAAAACTTGTGATGGCATCTGTAACTGAACGGAATCCTTGAAAACATGCAGTTGGATAGTGCCGTTCGTAATAATGATAATATGAGCCATTAAATATATCATGCTAATATTTTATAACATGTATAGATCAATGCACATTTATGTACGTCCGTCAGATATGATACTATAAATAAAATATTTGAATTATACCAAGGCTTACACGCAGCATTTAAAACATTTTGAACCTTTAAAAATATATCGTAATCTGATCAAAAGATGTCTTGTAATTTAAATCGATATATTCATTATAGCTACGTATATGACGGCGTTTAGTTAATTTTAAATCAGCTTTGAGTTAGTCATAGTGGTGATGCCATGAGCAGTGTGATTTTTGTATTCGCTAACACACACCATGTACATAAGTAATCGAATAAATTATGTTTTCCCACCCATAGTATGTATTTTATTACACCTGTCTAGTGTACAAAAATATATTTAGAAAGTCCAAAGCGTTGGACGTTATAGAGACGACATAACCTGGGGCCCGACCATGAGCTCTTATACACGTTAGTGACGGACTTATCGACGTCATATACATACAGACGGCAAAAAGAGGTTATAAGGCCCCTGACATGTGGTTTTCGAAAATTACACCGAACAAGTAGTAAGAGATACGGCCTAAGAGAAAATAATCCATAATTTATACTAAATAATACCTTAGACCAAATATACTGTTCGTGAACATCCCTTGCACAGTTGCAAGATGACTTCTACTAATGTATTTTATTGCCCACAAATGAAACGATTGATTGTATCAATGATTTTAATGTATCAGAACGAATATAACAAAACACTTATATACAAGGTAAAATAAAACCCTAATCTATATTAAACCCTATAAATTTAAAATAAATTTTCGTTATTGCCACATACAGATCTCAACACATCAAAGATCCACTTGTCATATAATATGGTTAATATCCAACCACGTACTTTAATGCGGTATCACAAATACCGTACAATAATGAAAAAGTCAATAAGGAAAACATAATATAGTTTGTTTTAATACATTCAAACAGACATAAGTGAAACACGAATAATATGGTAAAAATGCTCCTAGTAAATTAAATATCGTTAGAGTACATTTTTCTCTATACGGTTACATTCAACATAAATACATGCTTGCGAATATTTAATAAATTAAATACAAGTAGAACCATCTAGAACCACATTTTATGCGTGTCAATATAACGACCTCATGCCGTTGTACTCAACTTATAAAACGTTCAGTGTATAAACATTCACATTGCAAAATACTGTCTTTATACATACATCCTTCATAAGGGAACATAAACCTTTGTATACGGTTACATATTCAATATAACTTTATTAATAGGGCAGTATTTTTGTTAATATTGCAAATATATAAGTGATATTAACCTTTCCCCTTTAATTACCCCCATTAGGTAGCTATAACATCCGCGTAAGCGACTACACGATTGAACTACAGCAAAAAGGAACTTAAAAATGTTAAGTCAAGGATCAAATTGACTTGGTTTCATCCTACCTAACAAAAAAATTACATAAAGTTGACCAAGGTGACATTTTTGTAAACACTGGGCCTAAATAGATGCAGCGATTGTAAGTATTTAACGTCTAATAAACTCCTCCTTTCTTTGAAGTCGGCTACAAAGGAGAGTGATGCTCTTCTTTTGCTGCCGTTTTATAAATCCACACTCCACTGCCCCCGACAGTACCTTACTTCATACCTCTGTTTTTTTTTTAAAAATTGAATTCTCTCCATATTTAATTTAGTAATATAATATTTTGCACAGAGTAGGATGAAACCAAACCAAACACCACAATTACATTGAGTTTTCTTCAAGAGTGCATCCGAACTGCGTACATGCCTTGTCTCAAAGCTTACTGTCATGTGTGTCACACAATGATGAAATGCAAGCAATGATATAGTTATACTAGATATGTTACGTTAAATCTTATCGTGCCATTGTACAGTACAAAAGTTAAGATAAGACTTAATTGGGACGTTTTCACATACATATGTGTCTCTTTGCTTTTCATTTTATCATTGTGTATATTTTATTATTATAGAGTGCCTTAAAAACTAATTACAAGTAGAAAACTTGGCCCAAATCGGTGTCTCACGGGATCGTGCCAAGAAGGCTGGCAGCATTGCCACGTTGAATAGCAATGCTGATTCTCTGAGCGAGAAAAGTCCCAGCCCGCTTGTCACGAGAAGCTTCTACCAGACGACGAGCAACCTCTATGAATAGTTGAGAAGCATCTGGACCCCAGGGCCCCAGAGTTTCAACCGCAAACGCAGAAAATATGTATCCTTGACCAATGCAAGCATATTTCCGGTGCTCCTGCATATTAGATTTTTGTTCATGACACACATGTTTACATTTTAAATTCTTAAAAATAGTAAAGAAAAATACGAGTCCCGCCTTGTGATCGTCTCTTATTTCCCGATCGTGATCGTATTTTTCTTTACCATTTTTAAGAATATATCATTGTGTACAAGGCTCACACGAAAACTGGTAGTAAAACTACCAAACTAAATATTTAATTATAAAAAGCTATCCTAGCTTTTCTTTACTGTACCCCAAGGTATAGGTTTTGACACGTTCGATCGTAGCTTGACCTCGCGTTTTGAGCATTTTTTGTATGGAGACGTAAAACTTCCTACACTCCCCGCGTGGGGCGCTTATTAACGATCCCATACAAAATGAGGTAAATACGCAGACGATATCGTCAAAGTAGAATACGTTAGAGCCTATACTTGGGGCACGGATACTATCTAAAATCAGCCTATTGAGTTTCATTACTATTGACTGTAAAGTTTTCAAAACCAATCAATAGAGAGATTGGTATTGTACATAATATGCGTCTAAGCTTTATATTGCACCTCAAGTACATCAATGTAGCTTTAAATTAATATTTGGGCTCAGATCACTTACCTAGTGCATAACCGCATCTTAGATTACTTAGAATATTGTTACATATTATTATTGCGTAAAATTGGCAAATAGATCACATTAATCCAGTTAAATGGTTATTTTGTATATGGAGGAACTAGATTTATTATATCATTAAAGACTGTAGACGCTTGATAACATATTAACAACGATCTAATGATCAAAATTCAGGCTAAATATTTGATATGGTAAATGTACAACTATACTGTATAAAAACGTTCGTGTTCGAGATAGCGAGTTCATGTATCGTACGATCAGACTCTAACAAGGAGCTTACGTATACCTTTTTATATGAGTTCTGAATATTCTGAATGCACCGATACGTTGACATAAACGAAGATTTGCATAGGATCGAAACAGCGCCATCCGGCGATAGATGGCGCTATTTCAAACCCATGTTCCCTTATTACAAAACATAGTTTCAACAAAGACTAGACCAAATTCAGACTAAAACTATGTCCATCCTTTTTTAAATCCATACGGCAGAAAGAGATGGAGTTACCTTCAAACCAAACACTAACCAAGTCTTTGTTTTGTAATAAGGGGTAAGGATTCCACGTTAACGTCAACGTGGCGGCGGTAATGAGAAAGCTCGCACTCTGTACCTAAAAGGTCCCGCCACGAGTAAGACGTCTCGCACGATACATATAGACAGAGACAGACTCATAAAATGACTACTGCCCCTTCAAGGTCTCGTTTCAATGTCTGTCACAATCCGATATCTCACCATATAAGCTTGTGTGTAAATGTAAATGCAATTTGTAGTAAAACGTCGGTGCCGTAACTTCTACGCCTTTGGAGACCTGAGCAAAAGCATGAATACTGAACTGAAACGTCATACGGTGCAGATAAGTGAAGGCTGCTGTAGCCACTTACCAGGAAGCCGGCTGAACGGGCTATTTACCACAACAATATCAATAGAAGTTTGAGCTATTCATACGGGTTTATATGTGAATCTCCTGCTTATAAGATGTATAATCATTCGGATTTGAACAATAGACGGATTCACTAAAAAGGTTTATTATAATTGACAATCTTTTGCTCACGACCGTTTTGTCTACAAAATTCGTTCACGTATAAACGAATTTTGTAGACGAAATCGCGGGCAATAGCTTTAAATGTATACATAAAAAAAATGTGAGTACGTGTCAGCTGGCCACGGGGGTAAAGGGGTGGTAAGCGTGTTCTCATTGGGGGTGAGCCGGTCTTAAGATGCGTGCTAGTACGTGGCGGCCTCCGACCAACTTCAGTTGCTGGCCATCCATCACCACGCTGCGGACTCCTGTAGTTGTTGCACCCGCGGTCGATACTGATTGCTGTAACATAACATTCAGGTGAATATACGTTACACACAGTGATTAAAAATATTACCCAGCAGCGCCATCAAGTGTTAAACGAAGCAGAGCTCCTACTATTGATACTAGACAAGTGATATAATACTTATATAGTTTTCTCTAACTTATAAACATAGTATTTTCCATAAAGGTCAAATTCGGAGCACTCGTAACCGAAGAAAGTGTATGAAGAGATGCATGAATGTGAATGAAGCGAAAGAAGTATGTAAGGATCGTAGCATGCGGCAACCGGTGGTCTCTGCCTACCCCCATGGGATACAGGCGTGAGCATATGTATGTATGTTTGTTTGTATTATAAATATAGGACTTAGACTTATTAGGCGAATATACGTTTGGTAGTAGATAAAAAAATTCGTCGTTATACTTTCTATTTAGTTTTGACGATCGTAGCATGTGGTAAACGGTGGTCTCTGCCTACCTCCATGGGATACAGGCGTGAGCATATGTATGTATGTTATTATTGTGCACATTACGTAGTTAATAGAATTAAGGGACTTTTTAAATATATTTTTAATTGATATAAAAGTCTAAATTCTAAAATGTCTACCCTCCCGAAAACCCAGACATAAGTCGAATGAAAATATTTTTCAGTTAAATATGTTTGTCTTCACATGAGAATGGAACCACAATATCTAGCGTAGTAGTCAAGTATGCTCCCCACTAGACTAAAGTAACGTTCCAAGCCATCAATATCATTCTGTTAAAATGTGCATTAGTGCCAAAGGAATTGTGTGATATTATTTATTTTATTTTCACACAATCTTACATACATACAGCTCACGCCTGTATCTCATGGGGTTGGGCAGAAACCATCGTTTGCCACATACTACGACCCATACATACTTCATTCGCTTCGTCCACATTCATTACTTCATACACTTTCCTTCGGATCTCACACAATCTGCAGGTAAACAATATAATCGTGGACGTTTAATATGCATTTTTTTTTCATTAATTCATAGTGCCTTACAAACGGCAGGAGGGTGCAGTGGTCAATGGCCTATAAACGGATCAATACTAGGGGTGTTCATTCACACTTATTCATGCGTTAAGTACCGTATATGATGGTCGTTGATATGGGCCCTGGTTATTTTAAAACATAACACATTGTAAATAAGACTAAGTGAACATTGTCTAATAGTTCCACAAATAAACTAGCATTATTTAAGTTTTAATTGGAGTGCCGCAGTAAAACGCTTGCACCTTTATGATAGCAATCAGTTCGAAAGCCCAAACAACGCTTTATCTACGTGCTAAGTAATATTTTTAGCCATTATAGGAGAATCCAAGAGGGAACAAGTTTAATAGCGTATAGATAAAAAGTTCACTGTACAAAATATCGTTAGAACTATCCGTCACGCGATGCTTTACTCTCAAGGAAATCCAATGACCTACGAACTGTTATACGGGATTCGGAGAACGGCTTTTTAAAAAGGACTTTTATAATTAAACTATATAATATAAGAAATGGAAATATAATTAATTGAATTATTTGGAAATAGTATTAAATGAAAATATAAAATGAATCGGTCTTCCGACCCGTACCGACTTTCAGACCCGACTGACTGGATGGCTATCTTCCATCCAGACCATAAATGATAATGTGCTGACGGGAGCAGTCCCGTCAGCCAATCTCTATACATGGACGGGGTATAACAGAACGTTTGCTTGTCCATACAATCTTAGTCATATACTCAAGCTATACCCGAAGGGTCCCCGAAAGAACAAAATTTTTCACCAATTTGTATTAAGTGCCAACTTGAATAGTATAAAATAAGTATAGTGTCCACATGTATAATTTCTCATTCGAGCACATTCCCCATTCCCCATCCTCATTCATCCCTATTATTATGTTGAGGATGCAAAATAAATTGTGGAAATTTGTGGAAAAATGTTTTAGTAGGTACTAAGTTTGTTTGGACAAGCAAACCTTTACACACAGACCTCTTTATATTGAACATTTTCCATAAGAGTTTATTGAATACAAAGTTAAGAAGGGAGTTATACTAAATTGATTGTTAGTAATTCACCGGTACAATGCACACTTAGCGAAAATCCTCATGCACATTATCCAATCCAATACTACATTACATTATCCGTAACACACTGTTACAGTAGTCAAAGCATGCAGTCACCTGTTGAATTTTAATTCCTTGCGCGAGTTTTACTTGTTGTATCTGATTCACCTAAAAATTACGTAACTATTACAACTCAAAATTAATTTGTACTTAAAAAATAAATATTAAAACAAATTAGTCACTAAAAATTAAAGTAATAAAATAAAAATATTTTTTTAGTTTGGTGACCAACTGCTGGCTTTCTATGGTTGTTGCGTCCACTTCTTGTTGACTCAAGTCCGTTTTATTTTTGTTAAGAATTGAAACTGGGTTTGGTACATTATATTTACCTATTTACAAAAATAATGAGATATGTACCTGCTGTAACTTCAGAACCGGCGCTGAAGTTGTCGACGTATTTGCTTGTGCTCCTGCTAACAAAATGACTCATGTTAAATTATAATTCGATATTTATTATTTCTCACAATTAAAAGCCAACTTACCAATATTTCCTAAAACTAAGGTCTGTGTAGAACCGGCCATACCACTGGACGTTACTCGGATGCTGCCGTCGCTCTGCTGAAAATATTATTAATAAAATAAACAAAATAGGTTTCCTGTACATTTGCTTGTGACGTTAGAAAGTTTGGCAATTTTTTCATTGATTGAATTATTTTCAATCCCAGAGTATATCCAATGAGACAGCCATTAAGGCCCAAATACATGGCCTACTTGAATCGAACCACACTTCTCTATACAAAGTTCTTTCGCACATATACGGCATGCTCGAGCAGTCACAAAATGGACCTTAGTCTGTGTAAGGGAAGTCTTCATTAAATAATTCAATATTCTGTTATGTTATGTTTTTACTCAATTATTCAATGCCAGGGCTCTTAAGCCCAGAGGGGCCCAATAAGTTTTTAATCTCCAACGCTTCAAATTTTAAAACCAATGAAACCAATCGTCAGCCGAAATGATGCATCGACTCCTCAATCTCCAATCAAGACAACCTCTCGCAATCGCGTATCGCTAGTCCACCTAGCTACGTCACTGAAAGCAAGATGTCAACTAGATTCCGTAGGTAGTATCTCCCTGCCGAGTTGTACCTGTAGTATAATGTTGTGCAGCGGTTTGCCGGAGGTGAGGAGCAGCGGGCGAGCCAGCCTCGCGGTGGGCGGCAACACGCGCACCGCGCGCACCGCGCCCGCCGCCCCAGCTGCCCCGGCGCGACCCTCCACTGACACCATCTGGCCCTGCCATATTACTACAAACTCAACACACGACACAGTACAGCTAATCCAAAAGCCAAGTCAAAAAGGATTATTTACAGAACTTGACACACACATAGATCTGTTTTTATTTTGGGGAAGTCGACAACCACGATTATTATTAATAATTAACTTGAATGAATTTACCATCTGTCATATGCGTACTTAATCATCAATGCATGTGGGTGGTGTAACACCAATATCTTACCCCTTTTCGGACACCCTTCTGGGATGCGTGTGTGCCCATATTTAAGTATGTGTTTTTTTTTATTACTGCAATTCAATCTTTCTCACCACCATTTATTATGTTAGAACTTAATTGATAGTTCAAGTAGAATCTACGTAGTAGCACTGACCTGTGCGTTAGTGAGTAACTTGGCGACAATGGGCTGCACAGCCGACTTGTCGCCAGTAGCCTGTGCTCGGATGACTTGCGCCAAAGACTTCGGAGTCTGGTTCGACAGCTGCATAGTCTGTCCCGCGAGCTGTAGCGTCTGTCCACTCGGTAACTGCACTGTTTGTCCGCTGGACAACTGAAGAGTTTGTCCACCCGGTAACTGTACAGTCTGTCCACCAGCTAATTGAACCGTCTGCCCGCCCAGTTGCACAGTTTGCCCGCCCAAATGCACACTTTGCCCGCTCGGTATTTGCACATTCGTCCCGCCCAGTTGAATAGTCTGAACGTTCCCACCCAGTTGGACGGTTTGGCCCGTCGGCAACTGGACACTTTGGGAGGGTAACACACTTTGACTAGCCACTTGAACACTCTGTCCACTCGGCAACTTGACCGTATGCCCGGTGAGTTGAACGCTTTGACCCGCCAATTGCACCGTCTGCCCGGCGATTTGCACAGTCTGACCGGCAATTTGCATCGTGGACACTGGTATTTGGACCGTTGAGCTGGTTTGAACGTTTTTGATAGTGGGAGAGGACTGGTGTGTACGGGGGCTGGGGTTCTTGACGGCCGTGGTGGACACCCGGACAGTTTGCGGCGACGCGAGCTGCACGGTCTGGCCGCTGGGCAGGCGCACGCTGTGCGTGGGCAACTGCAGCGAGGACAGCTGCAGCGTGTGGCCGGCGGTGAGCTGCACGGCCTGGCCGCCGGGGAGGTGCACGGTCTGGTTGGCGAGCTGCACGGTGCGGCCGCCCAGCTGCACGGTGCGCGTGCCCGCCACGCCCGTACCCGTGCTGCTCACCACCGTCGTCACGCTGCCCGTGCTCTATAATCATAAATAAAATAAATTTATTTCGTCAAAAAAGACTGGCTCATTAGTCTAGTGGTCGCTAGCGCTACTGCGTCATAAGGGATCGTAAACTCGATCCTTGGGTCGGGCTAAGTGTCATTGGGTTTCTCCATTTGTAATTTCCGAGTAGCAACGTCGAGATTAGTGCCAGACTAATGGCAATAGAGTTGACAATAACTACAAGTTCGAAAACATCCAATTGCGTTACAAAAAATCTCAGTATCCTATTACAGCGACATAACATATAACTCACCTGGGCAGGAAAAGGCACAGCTACCGTACTAGTAACTGCTGTCCGCTTCTTTGCTGTAGATGTATCTGTAGAACATTAATATGTTACAAAGGAAAGTCGACTTAATAACAGGTAATATTAAGTCTTATTTTGAAATGTGCTCACTTTGCTGCATGAGAGCCCTTGGAGATATGAGTGATTTCCCTGAAGATGGCGTTGCTGGACTTAATACTCTAACCACTCCACGTCGCGAGGTCGGCGTCACCTATATAAAAAAAAACCGTATATTTTGGCCAGTTCTTAAGGACATTAGAATATATATATCTGTTGACACTTATGCTAATCTATGTTCAATAACTGGGCTTGTAGACAAAGTAACATTCACCTGCGCTTGCGCTAATAGAAACGATACATAATGTATAGAAATGATATAAATCAGGCACGTGACTATGTCATCATATGTAATTCTCAAACTGCATTGTCACTTTGTCTAGGCCTGGGACGGATGATTTGAAAAAGTTGCAATTGCTATGAAATTGATCTAAATTCCTTTTAGAATTTGTAATTGAAATAGTACATGCTGCTTCGATTCAACTACTCTCAGTAAGGTATGTACGAACCTGTGATTGTATAGTAGTAGAGACCAGTGGTGCAGCCGTCGTTTGCACTGTGTGTACTGCGGGCGGCCTTATGAGCAGAGATCGCGTCACCTGCGCCACCTGATAACACACAAGAGGTAGGTCATAACGGGGTTTCTCGTTCGAAATTCAGAGCTACCCGACTAGGGATTGTACCTCCACATTACAGAAGATCGCGGCCAAATGAGCTACCTTAGAGCTGTATTGTGATCCTGCGATGAGTAAGATTGGTAAAAGTAAGGCCAGTGCTCCATGAGGGGGAGAGGAGTGGAGTCGCTGCGCTAGCAGCAGACTCATTTATCTTGTAATTTGTGACGTTTTTATTCTTTATAAGCTGCAGTAGCCGCTTACCTTAGTTTACGCTAATTATTATTATTTTTTAAATAAGGATCGATAAATAACAGAAAAACAATGTTCTACAATTTGTAATATAAATTAATAAGACCACAAATAATTTTGCTTACCTTATTTTGAATTGAAACTGCGGTCGGAGTCTGGACCACTGTCGGGGTAGGAACTATTTGCTGGCTAATACTACTACTTATACATCCCTGGAACAACAATATGAATTATAATATCGCAAAGAAGAACATAATAGTTCCACAACCAAATATGTAGTACCTGTGAATGCGGCGGTGGAGCTACTTCAGTCTTCTGCAAGGGCCGTTGTTTGATCAAAGGTGATTTTTGCGGCGGCACAACTACCGAGGGCATAGATTTTGCAACTTGCACTGGAAGCGTTTGTATGATAGTCGTCTTAACTTGCGACGTACTGGCTGATGGTACCGCGTTATTTGCCGGAGACTGGACTTGTTTCGCAGCACCTACGACCTTCGCTTGCACGTTCGCTTTAGGGGTAGTCTGTTTGGTCGTAGCGTTGGTTTGTTTCGGCTGAGTCGCAGCTTTCGGCGACGGTTGTGAAGTCTTCGGTGTAGGAACGAGCGTTTGCTTCAAATGCGTCAAGTTCTGCTTCGCCGCTTGAGACATCAGTGTGGCTTGCTTCACAGACTGCGCCATTAGACTGGCTTGTTTGACCGAGTGTGACATTAAGGCGGGTTGTTTAGCGGCGTTTGCTTTGGCTGGTGGTTTAGGGGGAGTTTGTTTGGGTGGGGTTTGTTTGGGTTGGGGTTGTTTTGGTGCAGGTTTGGGCTTAGGTGTGGGAGTTGATACTCGTTTACCCTTTTGTTTAGCGGGGGGTGGAGGTGCAGGGGTCGGGGGTGTTGGTACAGTGGGGGTGGGTGTTGGGGGTCCTCGTAATAATAGAGCTGATGTCGGAGCGGCACCAGTCTCCTCAACATCTACGTCACTGTCGGATGCCTCTGGCGGCTCTTCGGCTGGATACGGTTCCACCTCCATCTAGGATACACAACCGTCATCTATAAATATTGTACTATAAAGTCGCTTTTCGCGAACGTCAATCTTATACTGTACAATGCATTGTCCAAAAACTGAAGTTCCTGAGGAGAAATGAATCATAGGACACAGACCATTTAGATTCAGATTTAATAAATAGTCAATATTATTGCATAAATAAATGATAACTACAACTACTGTAAAAAAGTAGGGTAAATATGTTACCTGCAATTACGCCTGCATCGATGGTAGTAAGACATATAAAACCTTTCAACCCCCCTTTTATCCCTTTAGGGGGAAATTTCGAAAAATCCTTTTTTAGTGTGTAGGCTATGCGTTCATTCCGTATTTCGAAGCTTAGAAATGTATATATAGAGATTTCGAAACGAGAGAGTGGGCAGCCTAGTGAGTAGTATGGACTTACGCGAGGCGGTGAAGGCGGAGGAGGCCGAGGTTTAGGTCCACGCCGGGCGCCACACAACTTAGCCCAATCTTCTTCACTCCTGGGGAAAACACTCATATTAAATTGGTGGTTTCATCCAAAGCAATTTTGCTCAAAAAAGGATATTATACTGTTAGTGATTATTTTGTGATAAGGGAGCCTGGGATGTATCATTGTCGGAAAATTATTGCAAATAATCTCATTGGCACTGTACTTTTGCTACTATAATTAATCTTAATTTGAGCTTTTCTTTTACGGGCTGGAATTTGCCATGCTCACAAATATTTGTAATATTTTTGTTATTATTTTTGACAATTGAGCATTGGAATTGAGTCCATGGGCATTCATGAGATATAAACACTGTAACCAATAACATTGCATAATATTCTTATAAAAGAGTAATTCTGAGTTTCAAAAGCAACCTTCCGAACCCGGTGGTATCATTTATAATCCTGAATAATGTATTTTAAACTTATGTACAGTGATTTTACACCACGTGTTTCATGGTGAAGGAAAACATCGTGAGGAAACCTGCATATTTTTGAGAAGTAATTCAATGACGTATGTAATGTGTCTGAGACGGCGATGGACTCACCATCTGTCACGTTGGCACTTAATCATCTTCGGTGAAAAGTGGGTGTTGTGATTACAACACCTCTGTCTCCCCCTTCGAGTAATACAGGCGTGAGCATATGTATGTATGAATGGATGACATTATTAAGAATGTTTATTACCTATGTCTGTGCATGTAAGTCCACACGGCGGTGCGTTGGTCGTATTTGACGAGCGGATCGCGCTTGGCCGCGTGCAGTCGATCTAACGCTGACGACAGAGCCACCAGCAATGCCTGGTCGCTGCACTGACCCACCCACTGGGACATTCTGTACATACAAACATATTAATAAAATAAAAACTTACCTCCCTTTTAAAAAAAAATACTTATTACTTTTTTGCTTGCTAAATATGGTACATGTAACCATAGCACCTATAATATTAAAACTATTTGAACACTTATATTTGTATAAGCATTGTTACAATCAATGTGTTGATGTTCTAGAGGTAAATTAAATATAACCCATAATGTCCAATACAAAAATTATTAATAACGGAGATACATTAACACCTAGTGTTATGTCATACATAGAGATTGACTTTACGCATCCAGTCAAGCATACTTATAGTGGTTGGTGGGTTCAACAGTCATCCCTGTATCTCAATCCTGTACCTTAATTACAAGTTGAGCTGTACTAATGCTCATAGAAATATTCGGTGGAGACGCTACCGAGTATAGATTAGGAAAACGATGGATTACTCCTGATACTAAATTGCATAATCTTGCCATTGTGAGGATTTGAAAGTACTTCATTAAAGTTGTAATGAAATAAAGCTATGTTTGAGAGTGAGTTGTGTAGCGTCATACTTGAGCAGAGTGAGCACGTCGTGGCGGGTGCCCTCGCCGTTGGGCAGGCGCGCCAGGGCGTCCCGCAGCAGCGCCGCGAACGTGGCGTGCCGCGGCCGCGCCGCCGCCAGCAGCGCGCTGCTCGCCGCGCCCACGCCGCCGCGCAGGCACGGGCCCACCGCCGCACGGTAACTGCGCACGACACATTCACATACAACTATCTATTGGGAACCACCCATCATTATACCTCAGACGAGAACATGTTTCAAATACAAAACACTTCAGTGAATATAAAACAGTCACAAATTAACATTACATTCAGCTTACCCGTGTTGAACATATGTAAACGGTTTGGCAGCCGACGCAAATCGTTTCCGCTCCTGAGCTCGGAAATCCGCAATTTCCGAATTTGTCGGCGCTCTCACCACCCAGGATGTAGGGTACCTGAATATTATATGAATATACTCGTCTAAATATACTAGAGTAGTTTTATGTGACGGATCTCTGAAGATAATGTGGACAAAGTATTCCTTCACTTACATACACAGGTTTCCTCGCTATATTTTCTTTTTCTGCCACTTATAATATACATATAGTTACCTCGGTGGTCACAAACGCAGCTACGGAACACGAGGTGTTAGGTGCCCATGTTGGGCAGTATTTTGGATTTTCTCGCCAGTAATTTCCCAGGAGTCTGGATTGCTGCCCGGTTGGGGCTTAACCAGCGAAAAGTGGGTGTACTGTTATACACACTTCTGCCTTCCCCTTCAGAGAATACAGGCAAGAGCATGTTTGCGACGTACACATAGATTGATCAACTTACTTGGGTGGTGGTGCCTCGGCAGTGTTAGGCGGCGGTGATGCAGTCCTCAACCACCGCTCGCACAGCCGCCCCAATATCGCGTCACAATCGCGACCCGCACCGATCCACTGGTACATCTATACCAAATATAAACACTAGTACAGGTGCCGTCAAGAGAATTCAGCGCTCATCGAAAATAGTGGTTCAATTACTCAGTCAAGGCCAGCGCTCTTATCTCGTGTCAGTCACCTGAGCTCTTTTTTTTTACCGACTTCAAAAAAAGAAGGGATTCTCAATTAAACTGTATTGTTTGTCGTTTATGGCCAAGTCGTATCGCGATTTAAATAGTGGAACAGCAATAAGTGAAAGAACGAAGTGAATAAGTATATCTACAAATCGAAATCATGTTTCGATTTTGAATATGTGTCCAGTCATGTGCAGATCTTGAATAGGCCCCGAAACTGAGAATCATATCATATAGAATAGAGGAATATAGCCGTCTCACATATATCGCTCCATTTGCCGAAATCCTGATGGGTAAGGCGAGGCGGTGGATTTAATTACATGAAAGGTTATCGTAATGTTTACCTGCGTTTCTGGTATGAATTGTAAGTAAGGAACGAATTCATCAGGGTGCGGTCCTCTCTCTCCCGCAAGGAAGTCTAACGCGGAATCTAGCTCAGCGCACCAATCGTCTGATTCTGAAATAAATGAATAAACACGATGAAGGATTGCCGCACATTTATTAGTGGAAGAAATGTGAAAATTGATCACTCACACTGGTGGAAATGGAGAATATATCCCAAGATCCGCAGCACGTCAGTGAAACCTCTGATATTACAAAGGTCCAGATGCTACTATAACCATGTTACCACCAGGCTGAGCATATGTCTTGATGCTTTAGTGGTATAAAACTATACCAGGTCAACACACGAATTGGAGCTTAGAAAGATATAGGTTCCGTCACATCAGCCATATTAGTAATTTTATGAGTATTTCTCCGTCTGTATGTCGCGACGTAAATAAAATGCGTAGTCAGACCAACTATTTTAACTGAGCGCTCAAACTCGTGACGGCACCTTCAGAAATAAAACCAACGTTAGACTCACGTGTGTACCAAGTGTTGAGAGGAGCGATGGGAGAGGCAAGGGCGGCAGCACATCGGGCACGCAGTTGTTTCTTAGAAGCACGATGAGCGGCCGGCGCTGGGAACAACGCCCGGACCAGAGACAAGAAACAGGCGTGAGTTGTCTGCGTTAACGCTGCCTCTGCACTACCACCCGCTACCTCGCCAGAGTCGTCTGCTATCTCCACTGGCAGCGCCATCATGTCTGACACAAACAAACATTGATATACATCATTCTACCTTATATTATTGTGGAGGTGTGGAGACAATCTTCCAAACCTGGCGGTAGCATGTATAATCTTGTAAATTATCATTCTGACGATTTGAAAGCACTTTGTAAAAAAGTCTAATCGAATAAAGATATTTTTGACTTTGACTTTGACTGTGCTACCCATTTATCTCTTACACATTCATTGGGTGCAGTAGCTACTTACCATTAGACGGACTGCAGGCCTGTTTGTCACCTTTGCAGAAAAAACAAAAAAACATTGACTAAAATTATGTTGTCTATGATCATATTGATCACATTGGGAGCATCATATAATAACAGTTTGCCATATATAATCATAACAATACAGAGACGTTTGAAATTTCGACAGTCATTCACTTTTATAAGAGGTTGTATAGATGATGCTTACCAATTCCATCCAATTCCTCCAGTCTGATAGGAACTGGCTGTTTTGTCTTTGATGTGTTTGTTGCAGGAGGGGGTGTGTCCTCTGGTTCTTGTTTTATTACACAATCCAACTTAGGGTCGTTGAAGAGTGCACTGCAAAATATGAAGAATTACTTATATGTAATTTTAAACATCATCTACTTGTTTGCGTCTCCAGATTCGGGCGCACGGTATATAATATAGATATATGTGTTTATCAATAAAGCCTTTGTTACTCATTATATTAGTGGAAGTCCAGGAATTTATGAAATTGTACATTATAAAATACAATCTATTTATCTTTAAACTCTGTGACTAGTGTACTTACTTGGTAACAGTAGGTGGACATTTGTCCACAACTTCTTGTTTAATCTCAATATGTTCCATTGGCTTCTTGCCTGACATGGGGCTTGTCACAGGGTCTAGCAATGAGCTCTCAGAATCCGACTCCTCTGGCTCACATTTAATCTTTATGTTAGGAATTAAGCCCTCTATACTGTCCTGTGGGTCCTCTTTGCCTTTCTTAGCCTTGTTCACTTGCTTTCCACTGACATCCTTTTTGGGACCTTTCCTTATTTTTTGGTTGGGTAAGTCAGCCTTAGACCCGCCAAACATAAGCTTTTTGGCACCATTCACAAGTGAAACTCTCTGCTTTATGTCGTCTATTGAAATACCAGTTGTGTTTAGTTCTGGATGATTCTGGAATGATAAAGTTAACATAGAATTAAGATCTCATATTTGTCAATGAGTGTTGATGTAAGATGTGTGAATACATTATCTATTGTGTATGTAGTGCAAAAAAGATTGAGGAAAATTAAAAATACATAAATACCTCCCTATACTGCCTGCGTGACCTGTGAGCTGCCAAAACATTCTTCAAACATTCTAATGATGTTGGATGAGATGGATCCATCGCACCCAATGTTCCTGATATATTATTATCAACTTTCTGCAACATTTATAAAAGATAAGAAGTTATTGCAATAAAAATTAAAATTTGGGACTACCCTACTAGTTAATCTTTTTGAGAGTTAATGAAGTACATGTTTAGAGTTAGGGGGTAGTAGTTGTTATGAATAAAATATAGATACAATTTATCTCACATAAGTAAGATGTGAGGACGTGAAGTTGTTTGTTAAACTTGATTATGATGACAGTTAATACAGAGACAGTAATTATAGTATATACCAGAATAACACATAGGCTAATAATTTATAAAGGTATTGTGTGAACATAACAACTAACATAATGTAGAAGGTAACTAAGCTTTAATTGAGAATTTGAAGAATGCTATCATACTACCAGGGCCTTATAAACTTATTTTTGGTTTGCCAAAAAAAATAAACTAATATGGCACCTATGTTGAGTAAATAATAAACTTTGTTACACTTACTTGGCTTGAACTGCCTTGTTTCTTTTTCCTGATGAACTGATCAGGTGGACCTTCAGGGTAGTTGTCATCTTCAGACTCATCCCCACCCATCTCACTCCTAATTGCAGTGAGCTCCTCAAAATACCTCTGTCTTACTCGCATATAAAGAGGCCTTGTGTAAGTGTTTTTCTCCGATAGTGTGAGCGGTAATCCTGGCAATTTGGGGGCCGGCCCCGGTGGAGCAGACTTAATAGCGGCCAACAAGCGCTCCCGGGATATCAGCACTTCTGGCAATAGTTTTGCATAGTATGACTTTATCTGTAAATTCAAAATTAAGATTTAACATTAATTTCACAAAATTAACGTGTTCACTGCTAACGTGTCCAACAGTGGGGGAATTTACGAAAATGAATAGTTTGCATTGAATGTGCTAAATTACTACATGACCTTAAATAACCTTCCAGCTTACTTCTCATTGAACTTTCATATGTTCCAGATTCATAATGAACTTATTGCCGCTTTAAACAAAAGATGTATTATTACAAAGATTAAATTGGAGTAGGACTGAAATATGTCCATCCCTTTTTACACCCATATCACAGAAACTATGCCCATCCCATTTTAAATCCATATCACAGAAAGAGATGGAGCTATGTTTAAACCAAAGACTATGTTATGAATGTGTGAATTGTGCTTGTATTGTGAACAACTATACTAATTACCTTGTGCCTTTGTTGCTTAGCTCTTGCTTTCATTAAGAACTTTCTCATTTTAGCTATATCCGGTCTGTAGTTACCTTGCCTTAAATTATTGAAAAAGTTACTCAAAGGTGATGTGAAATGAAATGGCTCATGGGAGAATAACATTTTGATAGTTGTCTCTGTTTCCTCTTCTTCGTTTTCTGTGAAATTTGGTAAGAGCTTCTTTAGTTGCTCCTTGTGGTTATCCTCCAGTGATTCCCAAGTTTTCATGGAGAAGAACTCCTTGAAAAGCGTATAGTCTTCACAGAGTTGCTGCGGCAGCTCGAGCGTAAGCCCCAAGAGATGCACCGGCTCCATCACCTCCTCGTCGCCCTCCGAGCTGCCGCTGGAGGACTCTGTGGAGGTGCTGCTGTCCCCACTGTAGCTGTGTTCACTATCCATCTTGTCATCCATGATACTGACTGAGACTAATGCACGCCCCGCGAACTTGCGATCCCACAGATTTTCACTACTTACGTTAATGATTCTCAGCCCACTACATCGAATTTTCACGATGTTTTCTTAGTGTTGTTTACGAAAATACAGAGCAACGGGTATAACAAAGTCGAACTATGAGCCATGAAATTTCTATAAACAGCCGTCAAGTCTTGTCTAGAATAAAATAGAACGCACACGCCAAACCACGGTGTTTCATACATACTATGCGCCAGAACGGAACATTACGATGAGAAAATAGCTTGACAATCAAGAACAGCGACATTTTACCCGCAAATTGGAATTTTAAAGAAAAAAAAATTGTCTATGCCTCAATACTCTTGTTGTCTTTGATAACTAGATCACGTTCCATTTAAAAACTTGAACCAGAGACAAAAATGCTTCTGAATTTTTTAGTCGATGTGACTAAAAATAATAAAACGTCCTAACATTTTGTTCAACTATAATAGTGAGACTTGATATTTAGGCTATGCACTAAAAAAACCCGTTTCTTGAGTTCCATCTTTAGAGGGGTTGTAGTTTGTACGTATTGGATGTTTTTTAAAACCATATCACATTTTCAAACAAAAAAAAAGGGTTTTAGAAATGTTTATTTCAAGGGGGTAAATATGCATGTAAATGTGCACCCCCTGTGCACATTTGTATGTAGAATACCATTTTGGAAAAAAGTTACACGCGAAAACTCGCATTTGGTCTATTGTGAATAATACAGTTGAAAAACTTATTGCTTAAATTATTGATATAATTAACTATTAATTAATATAATTAATTAAAATGATTATACATATGATATAATTGACGGAACCATGGGGTCCTTAATTACTAGTATAATTTATTTTACCTATAAGAACATTTGGAAAAGTAATTTGAAACATCTTGAAATAAATTCTAGTCATATACATTCTAGTCATAATAGTAAAGGTCATTCGTGAAACGAAACGTAATATTATAAAACCATAAACAATAAAATTAGTTCAACCGACCGGCGTCTATGGTGAAGTCGAACGAAAGATTTGACGAGGTTTTGACTTTTTGACGTAAATTATTCGTGTAGTAAATATGGCTGACGAACTTAATGTTGACAGTCTAATTCACAGACTTTTAGAAGGTAAATCTTTAAATTTAACATTTTATTTATTCTTAATTAAATGTATGATGTATAAATTAATGTGTAAACATAATGGATACTCGCTAAGTATGCTCTTGTTGCGTAATTATCACCGAGTATGTAGGTATAGAAACGTCAAACTCATAAATAAATCGATTATCCTCAATTCTTATCTGATTCTACTTAGGATTTTAACTTTTGAGATGCTTTGCAGATGACTAGTCGCTTAGTAGGATAAAATATTATTTGAGAGGTATCTACGTCCCTTTGGGCGTCGAGAGCATTATCGCCGCTAACATTGATGTCAGATCGTGAAGCACGGTGTACTTCAATAAGCTTATAGTCTTTCTTTATGCGCGTTATGTGTTACTTTATTGAAACTTGTTTATTTTACTTTACTATGCTGCTTTTGGGTTACCTACTTCAGTATACAGGCTGCAACAGGAAACAGCACGGAGGAAAGGGAAATTGAAAGACATCTTTTCGGGAGAATGTATGGTTACATGCAGAATTGTTGACAAAGTATTGAGCTAGATTCTTTATTTTCTTCTTCCTTTAGTAACCAACCAAACCTGATAATAAAAAACTGCTCCCATTGTCTCAGTCTGCCTTTATTCTTGATTCAAACTACCTTGTTCATGCCCCTTATGTGCTAAGAATAGCATCTGATGCTATTAGACTAAACAGGAATAAACTGTAATAAATACATAGTCAGTCAAACACTTGAGTGGTATCATTATTTGAATATGGTGAATTATTGTGTTTTAAAATAAGCTTGACGATTTAATTGTAATTAAGTACAATAAAACCCATTAATTGTAATTAAGTACAATAAAACAATTTGCTTAATAATACCTATCATATTTTGATATTTACTACCTTACTGCATGTTATATTATTACTATAGTAAGGTTTTCTTTTCTAAATGTTCACTATTATAATGGCAATATTATAATATATATATTGGGTATAATTCTGTGAAAGTTGATATTATAAATTATGTGCAAAAAATTATACTCTAGCATGTTTTAATAATTAATTTGAGCTTGTTTGTATTGTATTGTGAGCGTGGGAAATGTTCTTTATGTGTACACTGTTCTTATGGCAACAAAACTGATTTCATTTCATAACCATACCTTTCATAATATATTTGATTTAATTATACATTTTGCTTGAGTTGGCTACTTGCTGGTATTTGTGAACATGCCTTGTTTCATAATATCATATGAATCATACAAAGCTTGATTAGTTCAAGTATACATTAGGAACAAAAGTTGAATTATCATGGACAAATACATTCTGATGGTAAAAATGTTCAAGCATCCATAGAGTAAGTATTTGCCTACAACCCCTAAATTAATGTTAATAAAGTATATTGTAAGTGAAATACACCTAGTAATAGATGATACATTGTCCCAGTTCGAGGATGCAGGCCCGGCAAGACAGTCCAGATGTCAGAGTCGGAGGTGAGGGGCCTCTGCACCAAGTCACGGGAGATATTCCTGCAGCAACCTATACTACTGGAACTGGAGGCACCACTCAAAATTTGTGGTATTGTATTCATTTTATTTAATTTTACTTTATAATAGAAGAGGCATAGGTTTCATTACTCTTTCATTTCATACTCATTAGCATTTCCTACTCAATTTGAAATCATAAACATCAGGAGTATATATTTAGTGTTGAAGGCAAAACCAACCATTAATTTATAAGATCATAAATCTTTCATTAATTTGATGTTTCACGATAAAATAATATGCATTAAGTGTTGTTGGATATTTATAGAATACTGATATGCTATTCTTTGGCTGGAGGCCAGATATCAGAGCTAAATGTAAAGGATAACTAAAGAGAAGTGTGAAAGCCTCTGAAAAATGGGTGACCATTATGTACCCTGCTGGAAACCATTTCTTATTGTTTTTAACAAGGATCTAATTTAAATTATACCTTTTTGATTTTCTTTTGGATGACAAATTGTTTTGGAATATTTCAGGTGATATTCACGGTCAGTACACAGACTTGCTGCGTCTGTTCGAGTATGGTGGCTTCCCGCCAGAGGCCAACTATCTGTTCCTTGGTGACTATGTGGATCGCGGCAAGCAATCGCTCGAAACCATATGTCTTCTGCTCGCTTACAAAATCAAGTATCCTGAGAACTTCTTCCTTCTCAGAGGCAATCATGAGTGTGCAAGCATAAATCGCATTTATGGTAACTATCCAATAGGATTCCATTTGTATATATGATTTTGTCTTACTCATAAGACACACTAGCAGCTTTGTATATGAATTCATATGTTTGCATATGTAATACTGAAACTACAAAGACCTTATGCATACTACAAAGACCTTGAAATATTGCAAATGCAGGTGACAGATACCTGTTATACTTAAAATGAGTGGTTAAATGTATGTGTTGCACAGAAACTATATCTAAACTTAGAACAGCTGCTGAACAATATGTGTAAGGATGTGTAGTCGCCAATTGACCTTTGTCATTAACGTCTATGTCAAGGCTTTAATATGTTGTGTAATTAAGGTGACCTGAAGTGTATGTTATTATTACGCGTTTAGGTTTCTACGACGAGTGCAAACGCCGGTACAACATAAAACTGTGGAAGACTTTCACGGATTGCTTCAATTGCTTGCCAATAGCCGCCATTATCGACGAGAAGATATTCTGCTGCCACGGCGGGCTCTCGCCGGACCTACAGGGCATGGAACAGATCCGGCGAATAATGCGGCCAACCGACGTCCCTGACACAGGTAAATACACCAGCTTTTGTGGCCACACATGTTTAAATTGTCCTTGCATCAACTGTGACTAATTGATGATTCATTGTTCTTCGTATGACATGAGCAAACTATTTACTTTTATCATTGTCTTAATCTGAAAAGTACATGTTTAAAAATACTTTGTTTGACTCATTGCCTCATCCAATCTTGATAACAATTTTCATCCCTATTTTGTCTGATGCCAATATTATAACAAAGTGTAACTATAACTTATATTAACATGATTTTGAATGCGTAATGAAATCATGACAAAGTGATTACCTACTTATTAATGCATACAAGATAATTTTAGTCCATCACATGCAAGGTCACTCGACAACCCACTTTTTGCCCTGTAGGTATGTTGTAGCAAATGGTAATGGTACCTTTGATATGAACAATGGGCATAAAATAAATTCAATTATTGTTTCCAATTATTAACAAAACAGAAGTTCAAATATTAAGGAATACCTATTGTAATCTGTTTGCCAATTTATCATCTTTGGCAGTTACAGGTTAGTTGGAGGCTTAACATAGTCTCACAACTGGTTTAACCCAGATCATAGATTTTCCTCGTTAATAGGGTTGCGAAGTTCAGATGGCAGTCGCTTCGATAAAAATCATGCCAAAGTGATCAGCCACATCGGGTTGAATCAAATGCCGACCCCAACAGTGTATGGGATAAGGCCAGGGAGATGACCTATTGTAACCTGTGCTAGGAATGTTGGATCTGGATATGAGCTAAATTATAATAAAATTATATCGGTTTTGGATATGTTAGTATCATGTAATGTGTCAATAATTACAGGTTTGCTGTGCGACCTTTTGTGGTCCGATCCAGACAAGGACGTGCAAGGTTGGGGTGAAAACGACCGCGGTGTGTCGTTCACATTCGGCCCCGATGTCGTCAGCAAATTCCTCAACAGACATGATTTGGACTTGATCTGCCGGGCTCACCAGGTTTGTTTGTAACTTGTATTTAGTAGCTAGTTGTGTTCAACTTTCAGTGACTAATGATTTCATTCAACAACCAGTTTAAAAAGATTAAATAATCCTCATAACTTTTATCTCTCATAGGTGGTAGAAGATGGATATGAATTTTTCGCAAAGCGACAATTAGTAACGCTGTTCTCTGCGCCGAATTACTGCGGGGAGTTCGACAACGCCGGTGGAATGATGTCTGTCGACGAAACACTCATGTGTTCGTTCCAGGTAATGGCTCTTATCCAAATCTATTGGGCAACAAGTTTAAACTATAAATTGTCAGTACTAAGATAATTTTCGTTTACTTTAGATATTGAAGCCATCGGAGAAGAAAGCGAAATATCAGTACAATGGCATCAACAGCGGGAGGCCGGCCACACCTCAGCGGTCACCACCTAAGAAGAAATAACTGACGTTTGGGATCCAGTGTGCTGCACAGTGAGAGGAATGCTACAAATAATTAATTATATCATGTATTATAATTATTATGTTTAGTGTGGTCATTGGACAGAGCCGAATAATAATGTCGAGTATTGTTAAAATTATTTATCGATTTGCTTGTGCCTTCTTATGTTAATTTTTATTATTATAATGTGAGTGATATTAATTTATGAATTTAGTTCTACAGACTTGTGGGGATAGAACTGACATGATGTATTCGGCGACGCCTCAGTGACTATTGCTTTTTCGATCCCTATACGCATTGCGCACTCTATTGTGGATAGTTTAACCCTGTTGTGTTATTGTGACTTGTTGATGGTGTAATAAATTGTTTCGTTCATGTTGAGCCAGTCGGTGGAAACGGAAGCAATCTTGAAGATGCGGGCATTGGACACAAAGCGTCATTACATTTACATTATTACCTATTTATTAAGTTGTAGCGGATCGAAAGCACATTGCTTCGTTTATTCTGTAACTAATGTGCCTATAAATGTAAATTAATTATATAGGTCTCGTAAGTGACGATAATTGGTTAATTTGAAAATTCTAGTTTGTAAAGTAGGCAAAATTGGTTTCAACACCTGAAAGTCGTCCATATTTTTTTCCGTTTATGAATAATAATAACTATAATTGGAGAACATTAGCAAATTATTGAGATCCAAGGTAATCCTGTCGTGCAGCTGGCCTAAGACGAGCGATACTAGCCTTCCCCATACCATAGCAGTAAGTGTTTATTATGTTCTAGGACTCCATTGCATGCAACCGTCGTGTTCAGGGAGTGACATGCCCAGTGAAATTAATGTTATTTTGCAGTATTATCCTTACGACATAAGATAGATTCAAAATTGGAAGAAGGATTGGTGTGATCTCCCTACTGAGGCTTCCCTGTTACAGTATAGTGCTGTAAGTCTCAAAATGAATTATATCATTTAAATATGGTAGAAGCAGTGTAGTCCTCGCAACAATAGTGCAATTGCTATATTATTACAATTATTATATTATAAAAAATTATATGCAGGTTTTGCATTGTACAATTTTATTTTTTAGCTATGTTAACAATGTCAAATGATTTTCATTAATAAATATTACTATTTAAACTAAGAGGTTTATTTTTGTTTCATTTTCATTCAGGTTTGCATTTAAAGTTTTACTGTCTTTTATCACAGCTACATAACATAGTAAATAGTTATCATTTAAATATAAAGTACTTTCAAAATATGTTCTGGATGATTTTTCAAATTTTAAATTGATTGTTCAATACTATGTTTCTAATAGATTTTTCTCTTTGTTCTCTATTTGTAAACTAAATTGTATAACATTTAGCTTATTATCATAGCAGCTTGTTAGAATTTGTGTGGTCTGCTGTAGTTACACTAAAATTAAATTTTATTGTCTATTTTCATCTACACTTAGTGAATGATAAGTTTCAGAAGTTAATGAGTTTATAAAACTATACATTTTGTTGTACTTTTTCTCAGGTGTGTACAATTTTCTGAAATATAAATTTTATTCAAATAATATCATATTGCATTGTTCATTTATTAATTTATTTGTAGTTCTTTCTCAGTCCATATGATGTCCTCTGCATCTACTCTGTTGGGTGTTATCATCATTCTTGTAATGTTCTGGTGGTTTTCGATTCTAACATTGGTTGATGATACAATATCTTCATATTTCTTTTGGTACTTTTGAATGTCCAGTTGCAAAGCTTTTAGGTAGCCTCTTCGAGCTGTAACTGTTTTCTTCATCTTGTTCACATTTGTTTCATATTCCTTTGCCAAAGTTTCCAACATTACTCTTTGCTTTTTTAAATTGGCAACATCGGCTGCTTTTAGTTGGGCGCTGACATCACCTAATTGAGGACGCCTGTAATATACAAAAATGTTGAATTATCTTTTATACATTTTTTAAACTTAAGGCTATGCTGCCAAATTTTAGGTTTTAGAATGTATGCATACAAAATGTTACCTAATTATGCATTAACTCAACTGCTGTTCCTTATATAATAAGATGTAATTTTTTTCAATCAATGAAATTGGTAAATTTAAAAATAATTTTAAGTACTTATTTATGATAACAAGGCAACAAAGGATCAATCAGATGAAGTCAAGTATCTACTAAACAAACCATGTTGAGGAAAAAAAGGAGATATTTTATCAAACAACAAAAATGTATCCTATAGCAAACTTATAGGACATCAGAAATTAAAAAATTAAAATACAACAAATTCAAAGATCTAAAGTCAAAACAGATGATTCACTCACCATAAAACTTCACCCGGGTGAGCGTCTTCGAATTTTTCCTTCTGTTTTTCCAGAGCCTCTAATTTATTAGGCATATCCTCATATTCCCACATTGAACTAAGTTCTTGCAACATTTCATCAAGGAAACCTTGTTTCAAACAATTAAACATTGGCACCCATTTAACACGTCTAAGCTTTGCCTTTGGCACTGTTTCTAAGAAATCTTCGTTCCTACAAATTTGTAAAGGGTAAATTATTGGTAAGTATGACGTATGGATCCATACACATAATAATCACAAATGATGATATATATATATGATTATATATTTTTAAGGTTTTTAGTTATTAGATTATATTTATAATATATAATCACAAAAAGACTTACCTAACAAGATCTACAATATTACCAATCTCTCTTAGAATGGTTAAGTTATCAAATGTAACTTCTGAATTGCTCATATCTACATCTCCAATCTGATCTTCTATCTGCTCACCCATTTTAGATAGGAATTATAAATAAATATAAATTGTAAACCACCCAAATTTTAAATCAACGAACGTTTATTTTTGATTGTATTTGTTTGGCTTGGCTTGGTTGGATGAAAGTTCAAAATATGTCACTTGTCAAATTAATGTCAGTGTCAGTGAAGTGACATGCCAATTTTTGTAATACATGTACATGCAGTAGGCAAAAAGAGCGTTGTTCACACAACGTTATCAATACTTCATAATTCTTTCCTTATTATAGATTTAGTTTATGTTTCGCGAAGTTTTGGAACATAGATACCTGATATAAATCATTTAACAGTATACTTATTCAAAACTAATTATGTAACTTGAAGTCAAGAACTACATAACTAAAAACCTTAAAACTACTACAGTATACTAATAAGTATTAGAACTTAAATCTTAATCGCTCAACTGAGATTCCAATTTCTAAAACGAAACAGAATGCTAAAATATTTTCTTAATTTTGATAATTACGTATGTTTTTGATGTTTTCATAAATATTACTATGAAGATAGCACGTAATAAATTTAAGCTTAGCTAAGCTCATATTTATACAGTGCAGTTATTATTAGTTTACAGGAGCTTTGGGTAACACGTATCATTCGATCAGCAGAGTTAAGCAACCCTAACCCCAGCCTACGAAGTTCGTATGGCAATACTTGGGATAAGGCAGCACGGAAACGATGGTGAGTTATGTTCAGAAACATAGGCGTTGTGTGATGCTAGGATGCTGCTGGGCTTAGGTAATAAAAATTGTTGTTTACCTGGGAATACATTTCTTTAAGGCAATACGTCTCTTAAGTCTGATAATATTTATCTCGTTAACATGCCTAAATGACAGTGCCCTAGCAGTTTTGAGTTTTAAGAATTATAGGGATTCATGATCTCCAGTTCGAGCTGTCCGGCTGGGCATTACCTACCTACCTTATCGACTGTTACCTTCATAAAATTACAGTAATATGTGTCTACGTATCTTTTTTAAAGTAGTGATGTGTTCCTGAATAAGATCGCCAGGGCTTTATGGGGTTTGGGGGGAAGAGGGCTGGAGATTTGAGGCGTTATACACTGGTCTTAGTAGTTTAGAATATTGGTAAGCGCTAACGCATGAGTGACATCCTTGGTATTGCAAACGCTCTAAGGTTACATACATAAGGCCACTGACTATCATTTCAATATTACAAAATCTACTAGTAGTAGGTACTCGGATAACTCGGACCTACACCCCTAATTACGAGTTTAACACTGTTTTTGGAATCTTCACTCGCTGGCGTCCCTGGAAATATTTACATGAGATATTTTAATTATTAACGTCAGGAGGCTGCTAGGAGGCGCTGCCGTACTATTTCTCTATTACAAATATTCGGTAAATGGTAGCTACTTAGTATAGAATAGGAAAACGGTGGCAAACTCTACAAGTTTTACTAAACTGCATAATTTGACTGGTTCTGAGGTAGTCGAACCCTGTTTTACCATTAAGTTCTTTGTAAGCGGATAAAATACCTCCTATCAATTGTAATAACCATGTTACATACAAGTTGAAAACTTACACCATAAGAGTCACATAAATAAAAATACCTTTTTGTTTTTGAAGTTTTATAGATTTTTTTATTTTTTGGAGTACATATAAATATTATTTTTAAAATAATAACAAAATTTTCGTAACAAGTTCATAATCGTGGCAGTGACTATGTTATTGCAGTCTTTGAGATCTTACTAGAAAATCTTGATTATTTATTTATGTTTATATTTAAAGGGCTTGTAATTTATTTAATATTTTTCTTGTTTTTATTAACATAGTCAAAGTTATAACAGAGAATATAAGTTTTAAAGTAATAAATTAGGCATAATGATGTAAATAACTTAACATTTATTTAGGTTCGATGTCTGGCCCTTTAGAAAGCAGCAGCTGAAAAAAAAAAGTTAATTATATAGGTATCTATCTTTACTCTATTTGTTTGACATGTTTTATCTCAATACCTGTAGTTATACTATTAGTAAAGAGTTTATTTTATAATCTACCTAGGTATGTATTTTGAACTCTCTATTATAACTAACGAAATTTAGGACAAAGCCCACTTTGTACCGAGTCAGATTTTGGACCTGTGGCCTTAACCCAACTTTTGTTGCTAAATCAGTTTGAATCACTTTAAGGGACAGGTATATGATGTATATAAAGCTGTGTAATTGTTACACAGACGAATAACTACTTGAATAATGGGTACTGACTATATAAAATGCTTTTTACAAAAAGTTAACTCACAGATTTGATATACAAAATGTCCTCAATATACCATTTTTACTGCATGATTGTGACGTACCTTCATGAAATTATAGCTTGTCATGACTGATTATAATTCATGCAAATAGAGAACGGAGACCTCTAAAATTATCAGGCATAGTAAGTAAACATCTATACCATCCATAGCTTTCGGTATAAATGGTGACTCAGGACTCTAAATAAAAACGGTAAGCTTAACTGTTACCAGTATATATCAGTCATTTAAAGAAATATTTCGGAAGATAACGGTTATTCTTACATCATATCTACTGTAATTTGTAAGTCCCTAATACAAAAGTGTTGGAAGGTGTAGGTATGATCGTTTGCGTCTACCGAATTATTTCTTCAAATATCTGTCCTTTACCTGATAATTGTACCTAAGTTAGCCTGAAAGTGCTGTAAGGATTTAATAAAATATAATTTTATTATTATGCTACTAAAACAGTGGCTAAAACTCAAACATAATTGTGTCCGTTTAAAAATATATGTTTAAATCTGGTGGTTTCATACAAATGATATTGATTATATATACAATGTAAATGCAACAAAGATAATGGAATCTTCTTTATGCGAGTCAAATGTAGGTTTAGAAAGTTAGATCTTCGAAGAAACTGAAATAAGATTGGTAGAACGGTCTGATGAAGGAGCATGGCATGGCTGAAAACATAGTCAAGTTATTGTTACCCCTATTATGATTTTCAGCATGGTACAATTAAACCAGATACGCCCTTTCCGTGACAGTTATGTAGGTCACGTGACTGGACCCAATTGTCTCCATGACTGTCCTAATCCTGACGTAAACTTGGAAATGGCATAGCTGGCAGAGTTTATTATTGTAACATGAATCAAATGTATTAATAGCAAAATACAGTCGACCCCCTTCGATCAGCTGTATCTGTCTGACACCACTTTCAAGTGACAATCTATATTCTGCGTACACTTATATTAGAAAAACCAGTGAATAGAATGTGCCATTTACAAGAAATTGCAACGTGACGTAATGAATGATGGTGCATGGTTCACTCAAAATGTTAATTATCTCGCTCGATTATAAAATAAATTTTAGTAAAAATAGTTCCACCTGTTTTTCTCTTCGTGAAAATTTCTTTAAGATACTTACCAAACTTGTATGGCGTATATTTAATAGTGTTGTTGCTACTAATGATAAAATGAGAGACAATAATGACTGTGATCATGTTACTACTGAAACGACAGTGATACTAATAGTGCAGAACAGGAACAACACAACAAAGGGATCTCTCTACATAGAGGGGCAATGTATCGGATACCTGATGTTGACACTTTATAGACTACGCATGAACGGTAATGTCTTGCTGAGATCCCCCACGGTGAACGAGTCTGCCATCATTAAATCTGCCGTAACCAGAGAATTCACATTTACACATCTGCCGGAGCAACCTTTGAAATATAACTGTCATGGTCAAAGTTAATTTAAGAATATGAGTGAAAACTCGTATGGATGTTTTTAAAAAGGCAAATTTTGTACAGCAGAGGCACCATGAAAGCTGCGGTGTTGGGCGTAATATCAGCGACCCACTAACCTAGGGGCCGGATGGGGTGCTTGTCCCAGAGGAAGGTGCGTTTGACTGGTGACAGGTACGAGTCACGGATGTAAGACGGGCTGCGGTCCCATCGGGCCATGGGCTTCAGCTCCGGCCAGTCGTACCAGAAGGGGTCCCGAGTGATGGCCGAGATTGGCAGGGAGGGGCTTGGGTTGAAAATGTCAGCCCAAGGCCTGCGCAGCAACCCACCGGCGTTGTACAGCGGGGCACCTACGCCACAACTCCAAGTTTAGACTACAGACTCATACTCCCGCGCACTTCGTCACTGCCCACGCAACAAGCCAAGCCACAAGCGTTCAGTACAGCGTGATACATTAATGACATTTAATTGTTACATTATGTTGTATATAGGCACACATATAATTTAAGCATTATTTTTTAATGAAACTTGCTGGATGATTCACAATCACTAAGTATCTATTCCCCATTTTGGTTAAAGCGTTGTTAAAACGCTTACCAACTAACAAAAAGGCATGAAATCTGATTGAAACTAATTTACTTTCCCCATTAAAGTAAATAAAATATATGTTACTCGAATTATTATTCTTATGAAAGCAGTTATTTGCTCATTGCTCAAAATCAAAATCTTATTTTATATTAAAGCATTCATTGGTTAGACTGCATGAAAATAAATAAAAATACTATTAAGTAAATAAAATACATAATGGAAAAGAACACGTACACTCATTGAGTAGTAGACCGATAGGTAGGTTAGTCAAACTACCTACAGAGGAATTTAGGTGAATAAATTCGTATCGTTTTCTTATTCACTGGAAAGGATACTAAATAACAAAGGGCATTAACTACAGACAGA
This sequence comes from Watsonalla binaria, assembly GCA_929442735.1. Classification (NCBI taxonomy): domain Eukaryota; kingdom Metazoa; phylum Arthropoda; class Insecta; order Lepidoptera; family Drepanidae; genus Watsonalla; species Watsonalla binaria. The sequence continues at coordinate 6,028,176 of OV838930.1, forward strand.
GCGGGTAATCTCACACAGAGCTGAGACTGAAGCCATACTGAACAGGGGCTTCGTTGCGGCCTAGTGAGCAAGGTGTTGACGTGGACAAGAAGAGGGGAGTAGACGAAGAGACAGGATGCATGGGTCTGCGGCCCTTACCCTCGGCATCATATGCGACCTCGCAGTCGCGCGGTGGGCTAATCCTCGGTTTCACAGGCGTCGGCGACCTCCCTCGGAGTGATCGGTCAAAACCTGACCATTTTTCGGCTTCCGCGAAAAATCGATCCGTTTTGAACACGTCCGATATTCTCGCCGACCACGCTCCTTCATGCCAAGTCTTACAATCAATACCAAGCTCAAGTATACACATAGGGGCTTGACACGCTCATATATCAGCGTTTGTCAACATCAGGGGCGCAACATGATCTACAGATTGTGATAATCTGCTTCTTTATCTTTTACTTTACCACTTAATTTTACATAATTATATTGAAACTCAAATAATAAGAGAGTGTAGTGTTCTTAATTTAGAATGAGTTCATACGCAGTTAACATTCCGGTGTGAATGTCGCTTTGCATATATTTACAATGCAAATCATGCACATGAATCTGTATAAGAAATGAACATTTCGTCATGATATAAGATTGTCATTATGAAGGAATGTTCACAAATCGACTAAGTTCGGAGTCACAAATAGGTAATTCTATAATTTTAACAAAGGTACTAAGCTACAAAATCAAAACACGAATTTGTCTTTATGTTTTAATAGAAAATATTTATATTGTGTTAGTTAATAAATTAAAAACTTTGTACTATTCAACAAATATAGGACAGGAAATCTTTAAAAATTATGATCTATATGTTCATTCGTAACAAATACAAGTGTCTATCCTATAGCAGTTATGTACGGGTTATGTTTACAGTTGCATATCTTTAAGAAATGTTTAGACCTTAGTTCAAAATCATTGGCCAAAAATAAATATAAATTTATATACAAAAATTTTGAATTTTATGAAACATAATTTACATAACCAACATATAAAAACACATAATTCATTAGGTACTCGTAAGTTTTCTAGGTAAAAAAGGTCTTTATTAAGTACCACGTATGTCGATTTAGAATTCATCTCACTAACAGGTGTTAAGGATGGTATATGAAAACTAAAAACAATTGGACTTCGTTATATCACTCAAATAAGATTTGATAAAAATCGAATCGAACAGGTGAGCGTTGTCCCAACAAGTTTGTACAATTGCCTGACACCACGTGATTTGCTGCGTTACAGTAGATCAAATTAGAAATTGTTGTTAAGCTTACAAGATACAATTTGTCTAATTGGTCGTGACTCGAGCATATGACATGGGCCAGAATTGTTACCGGAGTTCAACTGTTGGCGAGGCAAGCGCAGTCGCTCTCAGACACAGAAGAGGACCTCAATTGGCTTGTGCTGCAACTGACAGTTGAGCTGGGGTAGCGCCTACGCTAGCTTATCTTAATGATCGTGCAAAGAGGTTGTTAGTATTTACCTGTTCCCCAGTGTGGCTTGTTGTCAGGTTCGTATTCGATGCCTTTCAGGCTGCTAAGAGGCTTGAGGGGGTTGGTGATGGGGGCGGAGAGGTCGGTGATGGGGTAGGCGCGGTCCTTGAGGTACAGTCCGTAGCGGGAGGGGTACAGGCGGTCGATGGCGGACAGCCTGTCCAGATGGTCCTGCCACGCCTTGTGCGCGTCGAAGGGGTCCACGCCGCGACGGATGCGCCTCGGCACGTGGTAGACTGCACAACACACACCTTTTAATTCAAGTCTTTATCTAACAAATATGAGCCTAATGCACGAATTCAACAAAATCTTGAATTCCTATCTTCGTTCCTTGCTAACATTTTGATCGCTTTGGTGTGAACGATTTAAATAAAAATCAAACGAAATATTCGTCAACAGAATTATTTTCAAGAACTATATAGATTTACTAGATAGCTAGGCAAAGCACACATCATATCACGAACAAAATAATCATAAATAGTAAAGGGAATAAATACCCCATTTACACGTCAAATATAATAGGTACAAAAGTATTAATAATATTAGGTTACTATATTAAGTATAAAGATGTAGGTATTAGTGAGTAAAAGCTACACTTATTAATGGTAAGAATTGGGGAAGGTTTGAAATGTGTGTAGGAAAATTCTTATCTAAAGTCATTCTTAGAACTCACCTCTATTTCACATTCGTGGTCTTTATGAAACAACGTTCACTATGAATCTACTTTACAAAGGACAACGTAAAATATGGGGGATGTAGAATAAAAATATATGTGTCACCTGACATATGCTAGAAGATTGATACAATATATAATGAAGTCGATCAACATTCATGGACTTACCTACAAGTGTAATGTAATGTTATGTTCGTTAGAGGTGACTTCCATAATGATAGGTTCATGCAGTTATGTTATGATTGTAACTAAGTACTTAATGAGTGTAATGTAAGACTTGCACAGGCAACAACTGGAAAGTTATCTAGAATAAGCTTAAAAATTAAATAGAGTAAGTAACGCCTTACTAGATCCAAACATTGTATACTATAAAACATTTTTTTTTATATTTATTGAATATTAAAATGATTAAATAATTCGTGTGACTTATTCAAAACATGGTAATTGAAATGCACATATTACGAAATACTTGTATATAAACGAGGATCATGGTATATTTTATCGATTTCCAATTAAATATTATTGTTATATTAATCAAACATAAACAAAGTGGATTCGTGTGACTCCATGTAATGTTATAGATCGAATTGACAATCTCCTAGCGTATGACAGGGCCCACTTCAAGAAAGTATTAAGAAAATTTTATTTATTATTTATAAAAACATTAATACAAAGAATTGAATATATTGACGAAGCGAACTCTGCTTCGTATCTCTCTATTTACTGTGGTATTATGAATGCTTAGGCTGTATAACTTTGTGATATGAAAAACTGTTAACATATGAAGCCTGCGATCATTATGTCAGTTTATTAGTTGGTCCGTATATTTATTTACACTTCTCCGGATTCTGCTGAAACAAGTGAAATTTGCATACAGTTCATGAACTACCAGGGCGAATATTTACAATATAATACGTTTAGAACACATTGGTGTTAGCGTGTTTCTTGTTGAAAGTCGTTTGGTAATTTTGAAGAAGTTTTAATTCGAATGCTCAAACGATTGTTACTATATACAATGCTTAAATATATGTTATTTACTCGTACATAGATACTGCTATGAAAAGCTATAGAGAACAATTATATACTTACTTATGAAACTAATTAGAACATCAAGGAACCAAAGGTCAAACTAATCGTGTTATTGAGTCGATTGCCAAATGATCGTTTGTGAGTTTCGCATTTGCCAATCAATTACTAGTCATAAATCTTATTATGTTTAATTTCATCACACTTTTAGAACGTCATCAAGATTGTTTGGAATATAAGTAATAAACGTCACGGAATAATTAAATCTTCTCAGACGCTGGTAGTTGATTGGCAAGTGGAGTTAGTGTGGCGTGTGTGTGGTGTGGTTGTGTGTGTATGTGTGGGCGCGGTACTTACTCGGCCTGTACCGGTCGAGCGAGCGCGGGTAGTTGTGCGCGTAGATGGGGCGCGGCGAGTAGCCATAGGTCTCGCGGTGCACCGGCAGGTACCGGTAGCCGGGGACGGTGATCCTCTCGGCGGCAGCGATGGGGTCGTCGTAGATAGACTTGCTGTAGGGGTAGCTGGACAGCACGTCGGGGAATACGCTGCGACGGGTCGGCCTGTACCTCTCCTCGGCCCTGATGTCTTCCGATCCTAATAAATTAAAACAACGCCGTGATATACCATTGTTCTGTATTGAAGAGATGAATAACGCTACTCTAAATTCTTTTGATTCTCACCTTTTAGAGATCGCACAAAGGATTGCCAAAACCTGGCTTTCTTCGATGGCGACTCATTTCTGCCAATCATTTCTAAATGATTTTTAAACATTTTGGCAGTTTATGTCGAGCTCGTTTCTGAAACAAAATATTTAAAAAATAAATATAGTTTGCGGGATAGCTCCGTTGGTATATATTTAACAGCTAATGTTTGGTTAGGTGTGTGTTTTCAACATTAACCTTGAAAGTATCGATATGTATTTAAAAGTATGTCCAGGTGACATGGATTGAGTACAATAGTGTGCTCGTTCCTCATAAATAGAGCAGTGACGCGTAGAGACTTAGCAGCAGGGCTGCAAATAGCCGCCTCGGAGGCTGGCGGGCGGCGAGTGGCCCGTGGACTTGGCTGCGCGCCAGCCGCGTGTGTCGAGGAAAAACTTGAAAACGATCGTTTTTACGAATGTCTGCTCATTGCTCAGCTATTTTGGAGATTGTGTCGACCTTGTTGCTGAAACTTCGTGAATAAGTCAGCGGCCTGCCACAATTTCTAATTATGTAAGCGTCGGCGTTTAGTAGAGCGAAGATAAACTGATTGGTGTTCAGACGATCGGCTATAGAACTAAGGGTAACATTAGAGTAGCAATTTATGTAACGGTTCCATTCTCAATATCATTTCAAAGTTTCCGAAGACCATGTAAACTTTCCGCTAGTTTTTCACGATGTTATGATGCAATATCGATCCCAGAATACTAACAACTGAAACTGTTCTGTTTATTCAGTGGCTTGCGTCATTGCTTTATATTTAGGAAACAGAAGCAAACTGAATCGCATAAATCAGGAGTTCGAGCTAAGATCGACGTTTGTGTAGATAGGAAAGAGCACTTGACGAGTCTGGAATGAATCTCGAAGTGTCTATGGGGCGTGTCCAAATGAAATCAATTAGATAATGCATCTATTCGAACACTGCCTCTCATTAGAAATACATACATACTAATGCAATAACAGATCGAGTCCGTAAATAAAGGGGGTTTGGCTCGAGATTAAACTATTATATTGTTTAAAATCAATCAACTGATTTGAATGTCAAATTAATAGGACCATTAAGTCAGGTAATTAATTACAAGTGGTTTGCATAATCATGTGAAGTTTAATTCTGCATTAAACTTGATCTATTAAAAAAAAACTTCATAATAAAACAAACAAATCTATTAAAATAAATTAAGCATAGGTACTAATTTAGTTTTAGAGTAATGCATTAATTAAATTAATGAATTTTAAATACTCTTTAAAATCATGTACCAGACAATTAATGATTATAATGTATAAAAGTAGAAAGCATAATATTGTTGAAAGTTGAATTTGACATGAATTACTGAGTATCAAATTAGATAAACAGGTCAAGATGAAGGCCAATGTCAAAAATGTTTAGCCATGAGTAACATTTTGAAAAAAGATGCTCGAAGCGCCCTATATTATCCTTAGACGAACGCTAGCTCTATTTATAAGCCGAAGGTTACGTGTTTAGCGTCAAAAACTAGATTAGACGTCGAAAAAAGTTACGTCGATTGTGAAACGGTTACAAAAATACGCGAAGGCGCGTCGATTTGGCGGGATTGCAAATTTGGCGCGGGATGAGTGCGTCCGAAAATAGGCGCGCGCGCGGATCGGATTCACGGCATTCCCGGATCCCGCGCATTGTCGTCGCCAGGTGCTATGCGCACGGGTAGCCATCGATGCCGTCACGCAACACCTACCTATACATCACTCAGAACATTCCAGCTAGTTTTGAAACGAAATTGATATTCAGACTATAGAAAAGATCACATAAGTAATAAAACATAAAGTAATTTGTAATGGTTGCTAGACACATTTTTACAATTTCTTTACATTTATTTATATTTTCATGATTCGTAATTCGTTGACTAACTTAACAAATTATTAATGAAAGCAGAAAAAATATTGTTCTCTGTAAGGACATAATTAATATTATTCTTTAAGTGGCAAATACATCAACTGTAATTCAGCATGAATTTTAAAAATTAAAATTAAAAAAATATCATACTTCTTATTTAGTAAAATTTATGAGACTCTACAGATCTTTATTTAAAAAAAATAACTCTTAAAACACAAATCTGTGTAAGTAGGTAGGTAATATAAGCCCGCTGTTACATAAACTGACACACAAACAATTACGCAAAATGAAGGTGGTAAATACTTGCGTTACTTCAATATTATCGGCTAGTGTGAGGAAATAATATCACTGTCTTCAGGAGATATCTGTTATCCGATCGACAAACACGATGGTCAACTTACTTGCTGGTGAACCAATGTTACCCGATAAATCAGTCCGATTATCTCGACTAAACACCCGCGAGAATACCGACTTCAAGTAGCCTAGAAGCAACGAGCGAGAGGTAAACTAAATTGCGCAACCTTAGAAAGGGACGACGCTATGCACTAAATGTAACCGCACGCGAATAAACACCCTGTTGGGTTCACTTTTGGCACAACCCTTGCAAACTTAGCTCAGACACTGGTCAGTATCTTACCGATTTAAATAATGGTCGTAATAAATAGTAGTGTTGTGTGGTTGACGAGCCGACGTCGAGTGTCGGACCTGGGCGGGCGCGCACTGGCGGCGGGCGCGCTTCGACCGCCCCGCGCCTCCCGCCCGCCCAAAGCATTCACCAAACGTTATATTTTGCTTATGTTTTACTACTTTACGGGCCTACGTCGCTCCTGGCCCGGATATAAGCTTTCGCTTTATTATGTATTCATAAGCACAGCCATTTATTCATCAGTGAATTACGCATGTTTTTGAACGTGTATTACATATGTATTTCTGTATGTAACCGGACTAAGCAACTAGTGAGATATTGTATGACATTGATTTAACTTCTTAGTTAGGTATCTTAACACTGGTCTTATCCCAAAACCATTTTTGTGGTCGGCACCCGCATTAAACTGATGTAGTTTACAAAACATGGCCAAAATATAAAACGCTCACAAGGTGACTTGTTGGATTTCGTACATTATAAGACCTAGTCAAGCGAGAATGTTATAGGATAGACGATCATCTATGCATGACTAAATTTGATGAATATGCGCAGTAGCAACTATGTTCTGAGCGTCGTTTATTTTATATTTCTCGTTAATTAGATCATTGAAATTCTTCGTTGTCATAAAAAGTTATAAGCTAAGACATATCTTCCTTGACATAATAACATTAATCTTGTTTAATGTAAGCCATTACTTTTTAAAGACACTGTCGATTAATATTGTAAAAAAATATTAAAGTTACAATTAATTTAATGTAATAAATATCCATCGCTGTATTGAATGTCAATTAGTTAATTTAGGGGTGAATATAATTAATGATGGCTGATAGAAAGAAATGGAAGAGAAAAACGCATTGCACAGACAACAAATAGCATAGGATAAGGGCAGGAGGATGATGATACCTAATATTAAAGTGCAATTAGATTAGAAGGCTAACCAAATCTTAAATCAAAATATAGAATATCTTAACAAGTGGTATTATAAATATTGAGTAATATTTATAATACCACTTGTTAAGATACTCAAATATCCTATATATTTCGGAAATATTTAGTTTGACATTAATTTATAAATAGAATGGTACAGTGAGTATTGAAAGCTCCCACTCGTATGGCACACGTTGAAATAGCCTTGTGTTCACATCTACCTGGACCAACCAAGTTCAACCGTGATTCAGACCGGATTCCGAGCCCGTGAATACTCTTTGTTTATATTTAAATACGTAAAAATATTTATATTCAAATTATGGCAGAAAACGTAATTTTTATTCTCGTTTCAGAAGTACTTATCATTTTAAATTACAGGTAAACTGTTCATCCATTCGGTAGGAATGTATTCTAAAAAATACTTTTAATTAAGTATGAAAATCATAACTAAATTTCTTTTGTCCAAAAAATGTTGTTCAGGTTTTATTTGGATTTATAAAATGCACCCGAAATATTTCAGCATAAACTTTAAACGAGTTCACTTCGAAACTATTATTACATCCAGATACATAAACCATCAGCCCGTTTGATGTGAAACCCATTAATAGATGACTTTCATCGAACGAATATTTGTTCATTTTGCATTATTATTTTCGTGTGAAACGCAGCAAGGTCGGCGCCATCGATGACGGACGACCTCGGTATTAGTTTCACATATTTCAGTACTGACAGTACGAGCTTGTGCTTTTTACATTGTTTTTTATACTGCGAAGATGACAAACCAGCTTACCTACGACTTATCTGATGGAAACTGTTATCATACCATGATCCACCGTTGCACAGTCTCAGTAGCGTAAGACATACTTACATGAATGAGTCATCCTTACCACGGAAACACAGCACTAAAAAGGTAGCATTTTAAGGCTACGAACTCCTTTAGTGTGATGGTAGACAGATCCCTGCTGCCTAAGCTCAAAAATAATAGACTACCTCCTTTTATCCTATACATATCTAAATCACATTCAATTAGAAGCCTACATACCATGAACGTATCACTGACATGTCCTCCAGACACATTGGCAGACAAGTTGGTGATATCATGAAAGGGCAGAAAACAGAGATGAAAGTTTATATACAAAGATATTTATATACAAAGATAAAGATCTACTTTCGCAGTGCAGCGTTCAGCGATCCGTGAATCCAAGCTCTCTCAAGGTAGTCAGAACTCTAATTGCGGTGCCTACTAAAGATTAAGGGACTTCTTAATAGCAAACCCGTTATTTTTTTTCATTAATCTTAAAAAAAGAGACATTTGTCAAGCCAGTTGACAATAGTTGAAAAATAAGTGTTGTTTCCGTTGCCAAACTTGCCAATACAAATCTAAATGAGAAGAATGATAGCTATGTGACTGATATGACGTTTGGTGTTACGGTAGTTGTCGGTGTCACCGTGGTGTTTACATTACGAAGTACATATTTAGGTTCGTGTGTCTGGCTATGCTATGCCGTCATCCGGCCCACGTGCACTGCGGTGAAAAATCACGTTTTATCGAATTTTGGCTCGTTATCAACTGGGACGAAAATAGCTCAGCTATAAACAGCTGAAGATCACACTTCGGAATAACTTCCGATGGTATAGCATCTATTTCCTCAGCGGGTTCATAATTCACCAAAGTGGGTTCATTTATGATGAGATAATAGTTCACTCTAAATTTATCAGCCTTTAAATATAGCTATAGGATTAAACATACGAAATGGAATATCCATTTTGCTATTTTAATATAAGCAGAAATTATTTAAATGTAAAGTGCCGTGGTGGCCATGCGGTTTGAGCAGTCACCCTGTTCCTATTCCCAGCGGGACCTGTACCAATGAGTTTTTCTAAAAACTTATGTGCAATGATTTCACACCAGGTGCTTTACGGTGAAGGTAAACATCGTAAGGAAACTTGCGTTTGTCTGAGAAGTAATTAAAAGACGTATGTATAGTACCGGAGACGACGATGGACTCACCCTGTCACGTTGGCACTTAATAATATTCGGTGAAATGTGGGTGTTGTTGTAACAACACCTCGGGTTACCCTTTCGGGAACCCTTCTGGGATGGCGTGCCCATATTTATTTATTTTCCACTCTATATGTATCTTGGCTAGTACAGTTCAAATCTTTTGAATGCGGTACGTTGGCATGACAAAGATTCAATAACAGTAATGATTAACGCTACGATTTGATATTCATTAATCAATGTACTAGGAGACTTCTTGATTTATAGCTAACGCTACGTTACAATTAGTAAAGTTTATACGCTCAATTGAATGCTATTTTTTTATTAATGATCCAAAGGTTTCACTTGGCAGCAGATGTACCATGGATTAAATTTAAGCGTACCTAATTGCACCTAGACTAGTGGTGAGAGATCAACATAAACCCTAATTAAGGCCAAGGACTTTATTTACACGTCTCTAAATAGACAGAGAAGATATTTTGATCAATTGAAATGATTCAGATTCTCTTCGCACTCTTTTGCTACCGTAGACATTTTTACTTATTGGTAAATCCTTATTGGGATTATAGTCTCGTGGTCTATTTCTGGAACCAACACAATATTTACTCATGTGCCAACCCTGGATAGCTTTTCAAGGTCATCTCAACTTGGCAGTATACGCGGTCCAAAAAAACTTACAAATAAAGCATGTATATATTGTTTAAATTTCTGGTAATATTTATCAAATCTTGATATCAATACTTAATTGAACAAAATGTCAGGAATTATACGCAGACAGAAGAATACGTTATTCTACATCAAAGAAGAGTTTCCCGTAATTTGACTCTTACGTAATAATATTATACTTATCAAAAAGTAAACATACTAGTAATCTGGAATCGACGTAGTTTTATGCAACACTCACCAATAAATGGAAAAGATAGCGTTTGTTTATGATTGAACAATAGGTGCCTTTGTTATATTGTCACATATTCATCTATACTTACTATCACGTACACTCGACAAATACAAAATACATTTATCTGTTCTGTGAAGAGCTTATATACCATGAAAAATATTGTTATTTACTGAAGACTTTGTCCCATCGCTAGCGCAGCGTGTCTAGTATTCCACCCCTCCATGAGTACAGTGGTCATATTCAACACGGGAATACAACACCATTATAAATCATATTACGTTATTTAGCTGTTATTTACTTTATAGTGGAGGAAATTACCTTTAAATCTTCAGACGGGTAGAAATTCGGAGATGCTGTTTACGGCATCGGCATAAGTAGGTAGTAGTGTATAAGAAACACTACCACCTACTTCTCTATCTCCCTTAACCTTAATCTACAATTAATAACAGTACTTATGCGCATAACAAAATAGAGCTTAAAATACATTAAACAAATATTCGTACAACATTACCTAATTTAGAATAACAAAATGACGTACAAAACATTTTGGCAACGGTTTCTTGATTTCCGAGAAAGTCTATTATTACATTATGACTAATGAAATAATTGATCCTTTTGAGTCGTACTAAGATGCACAAACAAGTTAGTGCCAGGATTCATACTTGCATGTGATCTATTTCTGCAATTAATATTAAGGATATGTATTATGTAACTCCGTCCTTCTCCTCCTGTTCAGGATACTTAATAATCAACATATTTAGAATCAGTGAGAGAGTACCTTGATCGTTGTATCCTAAGTTTATTTATAAGTTTTCTTCCGTACTTATAGCCAGTTCGTAAATATCAATTAAATATGACTAACTTTCAATATTAATAGTATATTTACACAGAACATAATTAATACAATATCAATACGAATGTATTCGATAGTAATAATTAGGTACAGAGAAAAAACAAAAGACAATAAAAAAAAATTGAACTATTTCTTATTTTCAATTTAGAAGGCCAGCAACAAGTAGGTCTGAACCTTCTTGCGGTTTTAAGAAATAATATCAGTAGATGGAAGACTCGGGAAACCATCATATTATATATTCGCTGTAATTTTTTTAAAAGGTAAAATAATATTGTATAAATAATAATATTACAAAAATATATTGTAAAAATTAAATCGATCCGTTCGGATATTCTTAGTAATTTCAACAGTTAACTGATGTCCTGCTGATTTAATATAAGACATTCGCTGTTTACTAAACTAGCGGAAATATTAAACCATCCGTGTCAGGAAAATCTATGAACTGTGATTTAATATTTTGTTTGGATTTAGCATAATCGGACGGATTAGAATAGCGATGACGATGTTCTTTAGGGACAAGATTTACGACCGTGGCACACAACAGTAACTACGGGTATGATACTAAATACATAAAACCCATCTTGTAAAATACTCATAACCGTTTAATATTCTGGAAATACGTAAAGTCTCTTACATTGTTCGTGATATTATTCATTATTTTACGAATGTAATAAATTACTTATATTATGCAATTGTTTGTTCAGAAAGTTTCATTTTTTGTTTGTTGCAAGAAATCATAGGCTTTACTTACCTTAGTGGTAATTGATTAGTAAAGAAGTAATTCCTTCTTGTATTAACGAGTATCTCATTAAAGCAGTCAAATAAAAAAAACAAAAAGCCTTTTTGTATAATTGCACTAAAATATTATATTTAATGAAGTGTGCTGGGTCAGTGGTAAGCTTACATGCGAGGAAACCATACAGATATTAATGGACGTTAAGTATAAGTAATGTAAATGAGGGCTCAAAGTCGGTGTCGGAGAATCCAGTGTCACGTTGATCCTTAATTATCTTCAGCAAAAAAGAAGGTGTGGTTTCACATACTTACTCTTCAGGGAATCTACGAGGGAAGGCGTGGAAATAATATGCACTCTATTTCGGGAGAAGATGTAATATCTCTGTCAATTAAAAGAAAATGTAAGCTCGTTCAGACTAACAAATTGTGTTTGGATTACGGAAGGAAGATTTTGTTCTCGGATGTATTAAAAGCTCAAGGCGTCGCGGTCGAACATCAACATAAACATGTGCTACGTAGGTCACATTCGTATATTTCCGGACATTCGCTGTGACGGAGAATTTATTAAACTATTTAATTAATGCTTCAAAAACGTTTATAACGATAACGGAACTCCAAAAATCAAGTGCTTCTATAACATATTTTTTATTATAAAACTGCGCGTCTGTTTATTCACCGTGAATGACGTGTGTCGATATGCGTGGGCAAACGTACACAACCATGGCGATTACTTCTACCAACCAGTATTTGAAGACCCATATCGTGTCCTATCTAGTTCTTCACATTCTTTTGAAATGAATGACTATAGTGGAAAGCTAGAGGTCTGGGTGCAGTGGTCGTATAGCGCTGTAATACAATATCACATGACCTTGCTGGGAATAGTGCCGGCCCACGCGAGGACTTACTGAAAGGTCGACATGACGATCTCTTCTCTATTTGTCGTTATTTTTATTGATGATTATACTAATTATGACTCCTTCTTTGATACTGTAAGGTCATTACTTAACACCATAAAGGTAGCAAACGGCTTCTACAGCCTATGAACACTTGCAGCTTAAAGTATCACTACTTAACCAAACTTATAAAGTAAAATCTCTGTGCCAAGAAAATGTATGGCGATAGGATAAGTTACTTATCGCCAAACAACAACAGCAATTCTAAGGTAGCGTTATTTATCTGAACTCTTCTGTAAGACTCAGTACATAATCCCCAAACCAACTCTCCCCAAAATCGAAAGGCAATATGTTATAATATGTTCCTCTTGTATAGTGTCTTCCATATCTTTTTTCATTGACATTGTGATTTTAGCACTTGAAATTTTGACACATATTTACAATTGAAATGTCAAAATACTATTTAGATTAGTCCCAAATTGAATTCCATTCGCAGGACCACTGCGTAGCAATCGTAGCGCGCAGGCGTTGTGCTACGAGATTGGTAGAGGTCATAATTTGCTAAGATTTTTTTTTATTAAAAAACTTTTTTGGATTTTATTGACCTATATTTCATTAGAGATAAAATTACTCTAAAATTAAGGGTTTCCGGCGATACATAGGTTCTGTAAATTTCACGTCTGTGTCTGCATTTTATAAAAACTGAATTATAAGCTTTTTATAGTAAAGTCTTTTAACAACATCGTACCAAATATAATCAAAATCGTGTTAAGTTGAATATGAAATGCTAACGGTCAATCGAATATACTTTTTTTATTAATAATATTAGTTAGGATTACGGACGGATGTAGAGCTTTTAGAATTAAGTCATTACGCATTAGTAACACCAAAAAAATTTAGGTATTGCACCTACTCCTTTGTTTTACCGATACTCCTTTTTCTAATCTATGTATCTATCTATATCTGTACATTATATACAGAATTTTTTTATTGATGCGTCTGTTAGTAATTCCAACATAACAGTTTTTCATATTGCATATTTAAGTGCTTATTTACGGTACTGACTTAAAAAAAACTTTTTTTTTTCTCTGTCTGTCTGTTTGTTCCGGGTAATCTCTGAAACGGCTGGACCAATTTTAACAGGCCTTCCACTGACAGATATCTAATGCTACAATGAGTAACTTAGGCTACTTTTATTAAAAAAAACATTTATGGTTCCGCGGGAATGAAATTAAAACTACGCGGGTGAAACCGCTGGGCACAGCTAGTTTATACAAATAAAAATGTAATAACTAGCTGGCAGCGCATTATGCGATGTATGCGAATCATGCGCAGAAGTTAAATGGGTCATGATGCGGGCCCACTCATCGCTGACCGTGATCTCAAGTGGTCTGCTACTCATCTACCTAAAGTATAGTAGGTACTAACTATAATCTCCTTTCATTATTAACATGTATGTATTTATGGAGAAGGAGCTTGTGGCACAGTTGCTATTGCGCATATCAGGGAACTTAAGCAACTCTAACCCTAGCCAGTTATTGGATGGGTGAACGCCCGAGTTCCCTCAATGCCTTGGAGAGCACGTTAAGTCGAGGCCACGTAGGTCCCGATTGCCAATTTATCATCTTTGGCAATCGTTACAGGTCGGTCGGAGGTCTAAAATAGTCTGACAACTGGTTCAAGTCAGATGACAGATATCCTCGTTAAAGGAGTTACGAAGGTCTGATGGCAGTAGCTTCGTATAAAAATCAGGTGATCAGTCACATGAATAAGTGCCGACCCCAACAATATATGGGATAAGGCCAGAGAGACGAAGTATTTAAAGCCAATATATCCTACAGTTTTCTACTAGCAGACTAGTTCGGTATTTAACTGATTAAATTTGTCTGTATATACGTGAGACTGTACTCTAAAAGTATTCTAAGTAGAATTACGATAAAACATGTCATAAGATGTTATTGGCTAACCATTGAACAAACAAAGAATCCAGCCCCACATTGTATTCCACTTGAATAAAACGTATAGCAAATAAAGTCATTGAACCCACCCAGAGTTGTTTTTCAATAAGCAAATAAATCTTAAATAGAGAATAGAGTGAACAAAACTACCCTCAAGGAAATCCCAAGACATCCCCTCACGAGTTGACAGCTCGAGACTTTTTGAAGAGAAGCCGGAAATACGTCAGTAGATCGGACAGTTGTAGAAGTTGTAGATGGCGCCACAATAGGAAAGTTGTGCGATCCTGCGATAGATGCGAGCTCCGCCACTTCCGGAAGGCAGCTCTGCGCATACAAATGGCAACATTACACATTGTTACACAAAACTTTTCTAGCATAATACCCTCTAACTACGGGCGTACTTCACCCGGTAATTCTCTGAGCGTTTCCTCTTAAATAAGTAGTTCGATAAACAGAAAAGTTATTGTTGTATATCTTTTACCCATACTGTGCATTCTAAATACATGATTCAGACATTTATTTCCATACATACAACTGTTAATTCGTCGCATCATATGTTAATTAATATACAAGCTTAATTTGACAAAATATTGCAATAAATTACATGTATAGTCGTATCAAAATATGATACGACTCGCTTGGGCTGCAAAGATATTGAGATGGATAATTCTGGCAAAATGACAAAATCTATAAAATTAGCAACGCTTAGATAATGCAATTACGTTGGCTGCGATTTTAAGAACCTGGATCAGCTGCGGTGCTTGTCAATTGGAACCGAGGACGTACTTTTCACACCACAATTCTTATAAAAAGGTGTCAATACCTTTGAGCTTGCATAAGCGTGTGTATAATAAAAAGGATTCCAGGAATTCTAGAATAATTTAAAAAGGAAATCTAGGAATTCTAGAAAAAAATAAAGAAGACCTTCCTATACGTAGACCTTATCCACCGCAGAAAAACCACACTACTCTAAGGTAATTGTCCCGTAAGTAATTTCTCAGTAAGAGATCCCGCTATGTCCTGCCACTCTTCTACTTGGTAGTGGAGGTACACAAATAAACCAGTGGTACAGAGGGCGCGGTACCACAAATGTTTGCTGTTGGGTGACGTGTGGCGTTCTCACAACACTGTTTGCTTTATTTGTTACGGTAATGGACGATTTAATTGCTTCCCGTAAGGTCAAATATTGTCTGACTCCAACGCGTGTGCGTTGCACTGTTGTCTCAATAACAACGTTATGTTCACATTGCAAACAGACATTTAGTACGACAGGGATTTATTCATGTTAACACATTATTTATTTTCGATCGAAGTACCAATTTTAATGAACATTTTCTAATTTATATATTTTACTCTCTCAAGGATTCCCAAAGGCGTATATTTGTACATTTTAATAATAGAAATGGTGTGTTTGTATAAGCAATTGACTACCCTACCATCCGTGCAATATGTTTGCTTTCGTTGACTTTGATCGTTGCTAAAAGCCGACATGACGATTACATCAAATAACAGTTATTCAAAAAAGAGACGGCCGCTCAATAATGCATTCACTGCACGAAAACATGTTCCAGATAATTATTAAACAACATTAACTAACAGATAAAACAATCATCGACTCTATGGCACTCAACAAAATCGTAAGTGTTAGGAATTTTGCCATTGAAAAATGTTCCTAGTCTAATATACATAAGTTTCATAATATGTTGAGAATTACGGTTGTAATATGTAGATAATTATTAGCTAGCAACCCTGTGAGTTTTGGGGTGTAGTGTAAAGATGGCGCGGCACGCGGCGCGCTCGTGCCGCGTACAGCCGGAAGCCGCGCCGCCCTCGCGCCGAAACAATACCATCGCGTAAATTGAAATAAATTGATGCACTCCCATTGTTTGCCTACACAATAACATTTACAGGTCATCATTGAAGACGCTTTTAAGTATTTTAAAGTGAAGATACGCTTGGAATCAGCCACCTAGGAGAAATTATCATCAAGGGTGATTTGCGATATAGTCAGTATTCCATCCCAAGAAAAGCATTTCTTATAGATGTGTATTTTATTTATAGTTATTTTATTATAAAGTAATTTAGGTACCTTTAACTGAATTATAACTACCCCTAAATGTAACAATCAAAAACTGGCACCAAAGTAAACATTAACAATTAAATGGTCCCACGGGTGTAAAAAACAACGGGCAAGCGAGGGTGGCGCATTCCCGCGCCCTCTGTGACTCGTCGCGCTAATTACACAATCAGTTCTCACAATTATCTGTACCACCACCGCGACCTTTAACATTGTATACATATTAACATCGAATACGTAAAACCGATAGAAAATGTTTGGGTCATAAGTGCCCATAATATTTTTGGCAAATAATGACAGATTTAAGTAGCTAATGTTACAAATAAAGAGCTACGACGACCACTAACTATCTAATGCTCTATGTAGTTTTCAAGAAAGATTAAAACGCATTATCACTACACGGATACACGATGTTTCGCAGTATTCATCAAACTATTTTAACATCCTGTATCTACAATCTACATGACATACGTCTTTTTTTATTACTTAGGTATTTCTTCAAAATGATTTTAATTTCTTACGCAATAATCACGATTAAAATGAGATTGCAAAAACACTAATAATCGCGATCACCACGGCTCATTGGCCGTGACCTGAAAGCTCTCCATCAG
Source organism: Watsonalla binaria (assembly GCA_929442735.1). Taxonomy (NCBI): domain Eukaryota; kingdom Metazoa; phylum Arthropoda; class Insecta; order Lepidoptera; family Drepanidae; genus Watsonalla; species Watsonalla binaria. The sequence continues at coordinate 6,045,563 of OV838930.1, forward strand.
CGGTCCAACCCTCTACATCCTAAACGCAGGAGGAGCCGGTAACGACGTGTTTGCGCTCACAAACGGATTATGACACCGGAGTACAATTGTGAAAGGGAAATGTGTAGAGTTGTCAATCTGACACCAACAATGTCAAATAGCCCCTTATATCTTCAGGATACCACAGTAAAATTTAATAAAAATTGTAGCTTCGAAAGGATAACAGGCACACACTAGAACTTTTAGGTGAATGGAAGTGAATACTGAAATACAGAACAGAAGAGCACAAATAAAATGGATAAGGTCAGGAGGATGATGATGATGATGATCAGATTATACGTCTATACTTCAGTTACTATGGGAAGATTTCTGCCATCTCGTAGTTTTACGAAGAATTTTATGTATTATGTATTGAGATGCAGGTATTTTGAAGGAATTTTACCACAACCAAGTTAATTTCTGTCTCTATTGTATTTGAACTGCAATCTTTTAATGAACTGACCGCACTTTAATAATATAACTGACGATTTAGTCAAAGATTATGTCAAAAACAATAATCATTTAACAGTAAGTACTCACGCCAGTCAGATAAAGTTTTTCTGTCCTTGACGCGCAATTCAGACAAGCTGATATTTACAGCTTTTATCTTGCGGTAAACAGCGAATGGAACATCAATACCGACTCTACGCATTTCTCGTACCAATTTGTAGATGACAAATACTTGTCGGAAGCGATCCATTTCGTCGGGAAGCGTTGTGCAGGAAGTGGATTCGCCGACCGCGATGCTGGCGCCATCAGCGGGACTCGGGCATGCCATTTTTTAATTCCGCTTTTCTCTTTATTTTATTCACGAAATATGTCATCAGCGTATAAACGAGCTCGTAAATTATGCGCATAAAAATGTTTTCAACTTCTTTCTCACATTACACCCAGTCTTATTTAATGCCATGGAATTTGTGCGCATGCTTTGCACTATATGTTTAGAGACTAAAATTAAAGAAAAATATAGTTTATACAACTAATGGTAGCAGCGCTTCTTCGCTCGCTACATAGAGGGCGCTAACAATCGCAAGTTTGTTATCAACAATCAACCTAAATCGTGCTATGAGAGTTTTTACAGTTAGAACTGTGGAGCCGCGATACCTCAGGCAATCATACCTGGGTATCAACCCACCTGGCTAGAAGATCTTCCCTTTACTTGAGAAGAGCACGATCCCTCGATCTTTCAAAGTGACCTCGATGCGATTTGAATTCGCAATAACTTTATTTCAATCATCGATCGTCGTTTTAGGTACGTACTGAAAAAAATAATTTGTAATGATTTTCTCCATGAGCTCCAAGAAACCGTGACTCGCGTAAATAATGTTTTCTTTGATACGTCTTATTCCGTTGTTGGGCTACCTACATCAAAATACATAAACCGCAAGAAGGGGAATGGGACATCTGCCATTCTACACGCCTCCCGCCACATCTGCACATGTTTAGAGAACTACTTAAATGTTATTTGAAGATCACATAATATAAATTAAACAATCATATTGACAAAAGTTGGTGGATCTAACTAAAGGTTACCGTTTAGGGTCGCGTGGGGCCAGGTGCTCATACAGAGTCGTTCTACGGTGACAAATTATCATTGTGTCCTCCAAAGAACGCCGGATTTATGACAACATCGATAAAAACTATGACACTTTTTACAACAACCCCAGTTGACTTTTGTGTAGAGGTGTGATAAAAAGTCTATTGTCTAGATTTAATATGAGTCATATAAGCTCGTTTTATGACACTTCATCAAATATCTTCATGGTCCAATGACAGAATTAAATACAATATAATAATTATACACCAATTACAATCTATTTTTCTGAATTTCAGTTGTTCTAAGTGCTTAAGTTCCATGTAATAGGGGGCAAGCCTATTGCCTCTAAGTGGGCACTAGCCCTGACTCCGGACTGCTTCTGGTAAATCACAGATGGAAAAACACAATAATACTTTATCCGACCCGAGGATCGAACGCGGAACCCGCCCCGACCATGCATCGCTTTTGCGTGTATAATAACGTGGCCACGTTGAAACACGCCAAAACCTATACTTGGGGTACCTACTGTTTTCATAAGTGTATTTATACAAAACATTTAATTTATTTAGCCGATATGGCCGTGGGGTATGAGCAAGTTCGAATCCCATCGGGGCCTGTACCAAAACGTTTTTCTAGAAACTTAGATGCAGTGATTTACGCAACATGCTTCACGGTGAAGGAAATCATCGTGAGGAAACTTGCATATGTCTGAGAAGTAATTCAAAGATTCACAGTATGTGCCTGAGACGGCGATAGACTCACCATCTGTCACGTTGGCACTTAATCATCTTCGGTGAAAAGTGGGTGTTGTTAATACAACACCTCTGTCTACTCCTTCGGGGAATATAGGCGAGAACCTATGTATTTTTTAATTAATATCTAGGCTGAAATTTAGAACGTTAATTTGTTTAAAGTACAATAAAATTTTACAGATTTTTCATTTATCAATACGCTGTACGCACAACTTGCTCTATTATAGTTTTGATTATTACATAGCATATAATTATGACATATAGGTTGGTAAGACTTCCGAAATCATATGAACCGTCGCCGGCACCTTGTTACCGTGTTACTCACGAACAATTAACGTTGTGTTGCGGTCGATGTACGACGCTGATAATACCTCCTTCTGATGGGTTAATTACCTTACTGTGTTGTGTTACGAGGATAATTACCACAGGCAAGTACGATCATACAAGTTATAGTTAAAACTCAGAGCACGGAGAAGCATTGTTATTATTAGTATAAGGATCATACACTAAAAGGTAGAAAATAATGCGTGTTCAGGTTATTAATGCACATATCTCTTTATTTAAATACGAGCTAAGCCCCGCAGTTTCACCCGCGTAGATATGGTTTCATGCGTGGCCTTATTACAGGAAAACTTAATATTTTTAATTAAATTAGCCGTGCTACTCCGTATAACATTAGCTATCTGACAGTGCAATGAAATTCCCGTTAATATAATTGCGGAGATTAGCCGGAACATTTTTATGCATATATGCATTCAGTGAATATTTGTCGATTTGGAATAACAAACAGACACGGAAGTACAAATTCATATCAATACTTAGGTGTCATCTGGTCAATCGTAATTTCAAGCCACATAGACCGATTAATAGTATGGGTACCTACTTACTTCAGACTGTGTTACAATGTCTAATTCAAAACAAAAATAAAAATCCTCACTCCTTACTTACTGGCTGATCACGGTACAAGTTCCACATTTCCATTACATATTTTCGTGATGGTTTCTTTATGGAATTGCATTGTAGCCGTCATTTCAGTCACGAGACGTCGGAATTAATTTTCCTGAAATTATGTTTCTTTCGCCATATGCAGTTCCGCGATGAGTGACGGCAATATACGAATTCGGGAAGTACTAAGGAATATACCGATAAAGTATTTTATACAAGAACGTCGTGGCATTGATTTGAATTTAAAAACTTACCGAATTAAAATATTATTATATGTGTTTAGATTAAATAAATTACTGCGGTATTTGCGATTTATGCATTTAAGGCTGTATGGACACATAATACAAAAATCAAAGCGAACTTTCAATGGAAAAATAATGCCTGAATTTGTTTAGATTAGGTTTTTTTGATAACACCTTTATTGAAATGAGAAAGAAGAATATAATATTTTCATAAATCCATTTCTACAGTTTGATAGAAATTTAACCTTATTTGTATACAAACTATATCGCTCGTTTAGTAACAAGAATAATAATAATTTTATTAATATTACAACTTACGACAATTTGTCAGTATTTATAAAGTGCAAGTCATCCTTATTCTTTCGTAGTATGTCGAACTGCGCAAGGGCATTGTAAAGATGGTCTTTGTAGTTCGCCGCCATCTCGCCTCTCGGATATTAATCGAATATAGATTATGCACTTCCTTCCTCCAGACTGCAGGATGAATGTGTATTGTTTGCAACACTAAAGGCCACTAATACTGTATCTCGTATAATGATCATCGCCTGCATTGTCCTTTTGTGTATTTTGTGCAATGACTTTTAAGCATCCGATTTTTTATAACTACCCAAAATTTTATTGATCTTAAGTAATGTTAGCTTATGAAAAAAATCTCTATAATTATTAATTAATATTAATAATAATAGTATCCGTACTTACTTTATTTCTTACCGTCAAACACAATGTATTAGTAATCAAATATAGCTTTACTAACGTGCGGCCGCAGCTTCGCCTGTGTGGCAGTAACATTGCACATACAAAATTTCAACCACTATTTATCTCTTTATGTGTTATTTTGGAAAAGCCTTTTTTGGTGACCCACACCTCACTAAGAACTCACCCTCTGAAATTCACGTCTCTAGGACATGTGAAATTTGGAGAATTTGGGGAGTGACTTTGTATTGATTTCAGTAAGTCACTGTATTTGATATACATAGGTACCTACATGAACTATGTACGTATTAATAATTAAGGCGTATATTGTTTAATATCTATAAATTAGATTACATTAATTATTTATTTATATTCAAAATGTGTAGCCTATGACGCATCTAAGCGGGTATGTTATTCGGTAAAATTGTGACTAATAAGCACAGGGATCATAAAGTGGAAATGTAACCCCTCAGTCATAACATTAACTTAAATTGCGAACCGACATCAATTGTATCACTACATGGCCATCGCAAAGAGGTGCTTTTGTCTGTTGGCCCCACCGACACTTATAAGACACCATCTCTACGTAACTACAACAATGATTAAGATCCATCGCCGTTTCCATTTAGCCAAACGTGAACATGTAATTCGAAAACACAGCAATGCAATTGAAGTTATTGGAAGGGGTGCAATGATGTTCAGTTGACTTGGGAGCAGTGGTAGCGGTCAGTTTCCTCACCGTATACTAATTACATGGTGTATGGTGGGCAACTAAATGTAGGATAACATAAAAGTTCGATATAACGGTTGTAGTTACACCTATTGTGTCAACTTTGACGAACTTAATGGTCCAAGTCATAAATTTAGTTTCAGTAAATTTTATTGTTTTGTTCTGAACGGAAATAATGTTAATAATGTTGTAAAGGGGTCCTATACAACTGATAAGTCTTATGTATTAGTCTAATAACAATATGCAGTAATAAATGCTTGCTAGCATCAAATTTTCTCATTTATAACCTATTCTGAGTCGAATTTTGTGTCAGATGTCCTATTTCTCGATGTTACCTGCTTAACATTAACTTAGACAGGACTAGAATTATAATGAAAAATAACCTCTAAAATAAAGTTTGGTGCATGTAAAAAAAAATGCACAATGCTTGACACACGTGTGCACTTGCCCCGTGAATAGAATCGACGAGTATTTTTTATGATATCGACAACCAGATACAAGTGTCTCAAAAGTTCCGATGTGCGTGTAGTCATTTCCGATTGTCCATAATGAGCGATGAGTCTGTCCCGCTGACTTGTGGGTGGAAACATCCCCTCGCGACAAGAGACAGTTCTTTGTCACAGACATTGCGTAAAAAATCGCCGTGTTGCGTTTGTCGGCGGTGAGACGACGCGAATCGCATCCGCTCTTCCGACTTTTGTCGGCACGCTCCATTGTCCTGCACTATATTTTTGATGAAATTACGTCACACAATGGGTAGAACGCTCAATGGCTTGTTGTCCAATTGTTGTAACCTCATTGAACGAGTGATGTATGAGCAAGGCTCTGTCGTTCCTTCCGAATTCATTTGGGCCGATACCATTGTACAACACGGTTATTTACTGAACATTACGATCCTAGCAATCGCAGTGACCATTAAATTATTAATTGTGAGCTATAAAGTATCTACGATTTACCAATGTATTAATGTTAATAATGCTCAAATGCAAATAATTGCCCAATTATGTAACATTAATGAGAACAATAAGTTTTGAAACGAATAATGCTACAAAAATAACTTGTGTAAATGAAATTTACCCCAGAAACGTCACAATATTTTCAGTTCACCGTCCTCAAAGCAACCCTTTCGATGGTTCCTGCCAGCACTTTGTCAGAATTAATAACCCGTAAACGCGATCCGGGGTTTCACAGCACACTGGCACAACTTTTCTGATTTTGGGATTGTTTCACGCATTATTAACCTAGCAATCCAATTACGTAAATATTTGTGAAGAAGATATTCTTTACTTAGCTTGTTTAGCGTGAAAATATCATAAAACATGTTTGACAGATTAATTGCTTGTTATTACTATGCGCATTCGAAATCGTGTTTGAAAAACAGAAGTAGGTTGATTGCTAACGTTCCAGTCGCAGTTTACTGTTTGTTATTAAACCTTGTAATCCAATTGAGCATTAAAAAGCAAACGGACAAGTTAAATGTAATTTTCGAGAAAAGTTTGCCCGTGTAACAATGGGGAATCAATCGCTTTGTTGGGGTGCGACATGAGCGCGATGAATACTAAAACAACTGGCAGTTAGTAGGGTGTGAAGGCGGGAATGATTAGGCAATATCCTGCGGAACCCTCCGGCCTCGCCCTCCGACCCCTGCTGTTACATCTTACTTAATGCGCCCGACCTCTGCTGATCGGACATCTGATTTTGGACGACTTTACAATATTGGCTTTCGGTGTCGAAGGTAATCCATTTAATATACAGATAGTACGATTGTTCCAAATTTAAGTTCGAATTACTGAATGGTTTTCGTAAAGTAGTTATTATGTTATTTTTAATAGATTCTCATTTAAGATAAACCTATAAAAAATGTTTTAAACAGGCAATTTCTTCATTTGTAAAACAGAACATAGTTGCCTTCATCAGCACCGAGAAAGACGCTAGTCCCTCCCGTCACATAATTGTAGTCGCTCTTTTTATCTAGTGCTCTAAACGTGGTTCAAGACAACGTTTTTTCATAAATTAAATAAAACATATTAAAATTTAAACAGGGATTGTTCGGGCCTCTAAGCTGGATTGGACGTATCACAGCACAATATTAAAAGGATCCATCACAGCAGCTTTGTGGTGTCACCCCTTATTCGGTTAATTAGACCGTCATTGTCCACGGTGGAGGGTTAACTGATATCTTCTGTTTCATTTTATAATCTGTTTATCTCAAAACTAAGCACAACTGTTACATCGCAACACTTTCTTAAACTATGTACTTACTGGCAAATTATTGAAAATGTGTGTTCCGAGATGAGGAGGCCCTCAGGCCAAGTAGGCAATCAAATGTATGTAAACAATGAACAAATTGAACGACGGTATCAATAAGAGAAAATAAATCTAGAATTGTAGAAGGTGATGGGGCTAGAGGAAGAGAACATTATGTTGCATTGTTTTAATAGTCTTTACACCACCAGCGTCGAGGCGACGTGTTGGTTCTGGGAAAACAGGCGTAAGCATATGTATAATGTCCGAGCTATTTTCTTTTAAAAACATCGATAATAACCGTTAAAAGTTAACACACAAAGGATATACAGACACCTTATTTGGTCACAAGATGGCGCTACTTGTTCGTTCTCCGCACGAATGCTTTTCTAGATTGAAAATCAGCGTATCTTCATAAGATCCTAATATTCATTTGCATGAAGGTAAATTTGGACAAGCTTTATGTGGTTACATGGCGAAGATATCAATCACATGGTTGAAACGGCTTGTTAGAGTCCATTAAAGGTTTAACGTTGTGTTCCGAGCGATCGTTAATAGGCGACGACACCTTACGGCTCATAATGTCAGTTTGATTACAGACTTGATTAAATCTTCGCGTTACTTCCTACTACCTTCGCTAGTCCTAAATTGGAAAATATACTTTAAAACTTTTCTGTAAAGCTTAAAATAAGTTTAATGCTGCTGGTACATAATTTTGCCAAATATCACGTCTTCTTCTTGAAATATTTAAAAAGATATAACACTTACAGTTCCTTGCAATCTTAATCACATCGTACAAATTAATTAGAGTGACAGGATTTTTTCTCTGACGCAAAGTTATCCTTTCGTTTGTAATGTGTCTTGAGGATTCAATTGATTGTGATTTCCAAGAATTATAAGGAAGTTATACAATTTATTATAAGTACCTGAATGGCCCAGCTTCGATCGATTTTTATTACTTATGTTGATTTATCGCCCCCAAATCCCCCTGCATACCAAATTTCATAAAAATTCATATTTTATACATATAAATGAAAGAATTGCTCGTTTAAAGGTTTTCTTGGCGGTTCTTCTCAGTAGGCTAAGTAGATTCCGAATGGTGATAAATTCTTCGACATTCATAAGTACCTTACCAGGGCCTTAACTGAACAAATCATTTTCATCAGATTTAACCCTAAATGTGTAAAAAAAAATCTGGCTGGAGTACATGTAAATAGGAATGTAACAGATCAATCTGTGCACAGTATGAATAGGCAGTGAGAGTTTAATAAAGTGAGCTGGCAGTTATAGTAAACTATCAGCGGGCAGTAGACATAGGTTCGGATTAGCTGCAAATCCGTGCATGGGGCTGCGAGGGTCCTACCACATGACAAAATCTGCTTTCGCGCGTGGTACAAGCTACTAACGATTGCGGGACAAAAGTTTAAACTATAATTACGCTTAAAATAATACAGCAGTAGGCACGACTTAGTAACATCGTATCTACTAGCTGTGCCCCGCGGTTTCACCCGCGTAGATTTAATTTGATTCGCATGGAACCGTAAATGTTTTTCTTAATTAAAAGTAGCCTAAGTTACTTCTTGTAACATCAGCTATCTGCCAGTGAAAGTCCCGTTAAAATCGGACCAGCGTTTCAGAGATTACTCGGAACAAACAGACAAACAGTCAGACAGAGAAAAAATTGTGTTTTTATGTCATTGCTATGTATACTTTCATAAGCATTTAATGAAAAGCTGTTATTTTGGAATTTCAAACAGACACCTCAATTTTAATTATCTGTTTAGATATGGGTACTAATGTATAAAGTTGAAGAGTTTGTTTTTTGTTTGCAAGAACACGCTAATATCAGAAATTACTGATCTAATTCGAAAAATATTTGAGTGTTAGATAGCCAATATGTCTGAGAAGTAATTCAAAGACGTATGTATAGTGCCTGAGACGGTGATAGACTTGCCATCTGTCACGTTGGCACTTAATCATCTTGTTCAACTCTATACAATAAAAGCTTACTTTTTGTGCCAAGCACGCTAACGCCAGGGGTACCAGAGGACACAACAATCAAATGTACTGGCGGTTTTAATATTGTCGACGATTTATAAGGATAAGTCAGTGAGAGTAAATATTAAATTTGTTAACGATACTCTGAGATTAAGTGGGAGGGCTCGTTGCGGCACTGATTCGTAGGGTGTACTAGCGGAGCGAATTGGTTATGTTATTTTTACTGTACCAATTCTTACATGCATTTTACATGCAAATCATAATTAATCAAGATTTATTTTTTATGACGCCATTAATATTATGTAATTAAGACAGCTTGCGAAACTAAACAAATATTTAAAGTTTTTGTTACTTGACCTCCTGTCCTGGCGTTTACCTATTTACCTACAATAAAATTAATTTCAATTACTAACTACCGACTACACTTAATGAAAAATATAATTGGAACTCCAGTTTTATTTTTGCCAGTAGTCATTCGTCAATTAATTTTGTTCGTATTTTTCCTTAAATTTTGCACAGTTGTCACACGCACCGAAAAAGATACTGATTATGTTACAACAAAGCAAAACCACTAGCGAAAATTAGTAAAGAATATGTTAATATATGTTGATATATTAACATTATTACTACGTAAATGTATGTGTTATGAAAAGGACTAAATTCACAATGAGAGTGAACATTAGGGGTGGGCCGCGTGTTGGATTATCGCGGCGCAATATCCAGGACCATCCATCCTCATTAACGGGTCTGCGGAGCCCTCCTGTCTCTCAACTTGGAGCTGGATCCTATATTTTACTACATCATTACTGGGATCTCACAGTCAGGTGTAAAGATTGATTGTTTATACTCGTGACGTAACTTAGTAAGTAACCATAAAATTATCTTCCTGGTTCTAGTTACTCATTTAAAAGATTAACTGAATTCATAAAATGGTTTGATAAAATACGAACGGATAGTGCGACACACACCAACAATCTCCTGTAAGTTATATTTTTTTTCTTTTTCTAAACATTTTTAGAGTTTAAAATTATAACATGTAACCACATGCATTAAGCATCGCAGAACATAACTAGAGTTTTAATTCAGCATCTCAGCCTTCATAAACTGAACTTGTAGCCATTGCTTCGAGTTACTAAGAAAACGTCATTTCTATTTGCGTAAGAACTTGGAAATGCTCGAAATTTTATAGCTTCAATTTGATGACTAAACGTAACCCTATCCTGTCTAATCAGTTGCCAATTTGTTCATTATGCAATGTAAACTCGTCTTACAGCTGTTTTAGAACTGATTAACTACATTGATTGATGTAGTGTTACGAACAGTTTTGTTTATATTAATATTATAAATAGGAAACTTGTCCTGTCAGTTATTAGATTAGCAGAGCTTTTACAAAATTAAGAAAAACGTATTTAAAGCGCCGACTAGCTGAACTAAGTACTTGATATATGTAAATGATTACTATAGTTTTTAAATTTAATGGCGCAATAAGCAAGAAGAGCATTATGGTAGCAATGAATATAAGTTGGTCCATAAGACTTGCTTCTAAGTATTCCCCGTACATGGCGGGGAGGTACATAAATCTCCACATATTGCTTCGCTCCGAGTATCCAGGCCTGTAAGAGAAACAGCCAACCCTTGGCTGCCTCGTTATTGAGCTCTCACTCCCATTGTACCTGTCCCTCTCACACCACAGCTGAAGCCTTGTAGACAAGTCTCATACTGTCTCCCTCCAATTTCAATTTACTCGAGACGGATTTTCAGGGCTTTATGATATCGCTCATGGCAGTATACGCTAGTAAATGCGATTCTACTGTTAGAGTAAAAGAAAAGCCTTTAAAACCATACTTTTAAGGCTTTTTACACCAACTCTCTTTACGATTGAAGTAATATGCTAATTGTAAGTAATAGACGTGGTGACACAGATTGAACATCTAATAAAAACAATACCTGAACATAATACCGTACAGCCGTACTCGTGATGTTTAATCTTATTGAGACTTAAATATTTTTTAGGATATCATACATCAAGTCCTAGAAGTCCAAGAACAAGGGCCATATTCCTACAAACGAATGCCATAGCTTACTCTTTTATTTACTGTCAAAATAATATAGATTTGTCTTTCTCCTTTCTTCTTTCTTTATTTATTTAATGGCGACAAGCCTGAGTACAGCTATTCCGCCAATGTCAAGTGATTGTTGAGAAAAAAAAACTTGTTAATACATACATACATATGCTCACGCCTGTATCCCATGGGGAGAGGCAGAGACCACCGTTTGCCGCATGCTACGATCCTTACATACTTCTTTCGCTTCATCCACATTCATGCATCTCGGCATACACTTTCTTCGGTTAGGTTAGTTCTTCCTTAGACGCCCTCTACCGACACTTCGGGTCACATACGCTCTATAAATTTCTTTCGTTAATCGCCTTTCACTCATCCTTTCGATATGTCCAAACCATCTCAACATACTTTTCAATTCTGGTCACCACATCATTCTTCAACTTGCAACTGTCTCTTATCACACTATTTTTGATACCATCTACAATGGTGACCCCACACATATTTTGTAACGAACGCATTTCCGCTGCATTCACTCTACTTTCATGTTTCTTCTGCCAAACCCAACATTCACTTCCATACATCAGAGTAGGTACTAGCACCCCGTTATTAATGGCCAGGTGCGCTTTTTTTGTTACTGATTGGCCACTCATCACGTTTTTTTTTTTTTTTCCGACATGGTCTCTCGCAGTTGGTAGGGGGGAGTTACCTCCACTGCTTAACCGGACTAAAGGGCGAGACCCAAGGGCCTCCAGCCGAGCTTAAACTTAAAAACTAAGCAACACAGCTAAGGGCACCCCGGTGCGGGGTTCGGACCTCGGCTTAGGGCGTTGCTGGGGGATGAGCTAGGGAGCTGGATCTGAGTGGTATTATTTAGGGACATGTTTAAGGCTAGTGGCTCGGCGCGCGCCGGCCCTAGCAGAGGACGGGGGGGACGATGACGTAGAGTTCGCGACGAGCCTCGCCGGCGAGGACGGAACAATGGTCGGTTTGGTGTGTGCTTTTGAGACATTGCTTGCTGAAGCAATGTGATATCGTCGTCAGGGTCAGTAAGGACATGCCTCGGACGGCGTCGGGTGGAGATTTGGGAGGGGGTATATCGGGCGGCCGATACGATTAGTGGATTGGGATGTTTTTCAGCAGATTCGAAAAAACGCTTAGAGGCGCTTTTCATAAACTGTTTTATGGTGGGAATTTTGAAGTCTACATGGAGTTGACTATTGCGAACGTACCACGGGACTCCCGCAGCCTTTCGCAAGAATTTGTTTTGGAGGACCTGCATTTTATGGATGTTAGAGCTGCCCGTGTGTGCGAAAACAACACTGGCGTATGTCATAATGGGACGGATGCAAGAGAGATAAATTCTCAACTTAGACTTAAGTGACAATTTACTCCGTGCATTTAGCAGGTAGTGGAGTCGACCAAGGGCAAAGGAAGCACGTGACCGTACTTTCTTTGTGTGGGATGCAAAGGACAACCTTTGGTCGAGGATGACGCCTAGGTATTTGGCCGTGGATTTCCAAGGAATCGGTTGGCCGAACATGGTTACAGATGGAGGAGGATCGTGATATCGGTCGCCAGAGCGGCAGAAGAGGACAGCTGCGCTCTTATCTGGGTTGACTTCAAATCTCCATTTCCGGAACCATTTGCCAAGGGCATTGGCTGCGGTTTGGAGATGTTTGGCGATCGTATGACGGTCTCTGCCTCTATAGTAGATAGCCGTGTCGTCGGCGAAGAGAGCTAGATCGGCACTGGGACTTTTGGGGATATCGCTGGTGTACAGCGTGAAAAGGAGTGGGGAGAGCACGGAGCCTTGGGGGATTCCAGCACGAATGCGGCGAGGGGAAGATAATGAGCCCTCGATGCGATATCGGAAGGTGCACTCATCACGGCGTGCAGGGCACCATTTACGCTGTTTCCCGCAGAAACTCTTCTTTCAATATCACTATCGCATTTGCCATCTCTTGCAAACGCACTTCCCAATTACACAAATTCACTTGGTCTACTTTCGTACCTTCTATCATAATATTACATTCCTCATCATCACATTCAACATGTTCTGCAGTTCTGTCGCCGACGGCGCAAGTAAAACTTTGTCGTCGGCGTACAGAAGACACTTAACACGTAGTTCATCCATTCTTAGTCCACACTCCATATCTTTCAGATTTGTCAAACAGCTGTCCATATAGAAGTTAAAAATCCATGGCGACGCTACACATCCATGTCTTACTGCCTTCGAGATGTAGAACCCTTCTGAGAGCACCTCAATAGCAGGCTTTAGAGTTTAGATAGAAGGACTAAATAACAATCTTGTTAATTGTCAGAAATATATGGAGGAATCGATTGGACTGCTCTCGTTTCCACCTATTTTATTTTTTCTATAGATTTGTCGTTATGTATTTTGGAAAACTGTCGGTAAAACACGTGAATAACGAATACGCGATCGACCATGTCGTGACACCTCTTACTGTTTTTACACCTAGGCCTAATTCCTTTTCTCGTAGTTGCGCGCGTACGTTTGAGTTTCTAGATTCCTTACTGCTTATGTATTTAGTGTGGTTAAAACTTAGTAAGAAAAACGAATAGATAGTTCTTAGTAAGAAGTACAGGTGATTGATTCTCTTCTTCCTTATACTTCATTGACAATGCACGATCCGTTAGGTAGCTAATAGAGACGACAATCTTTTGTTCTTGTTAGGGAGTAAGAGCGGCGACATATAACTATGTACATGAAACTACATAAATATTGTATGTATAGGTACAATACCAATTTCTAACTCTATGAATCTACATCCTTTTGTACATCGAGATATATTATACGACTTTTAGAGTTTATAGAATCGGGAAAGTGTTATAGATAAATCACATTTAAGTCAAGTTCCGAGTACAGTTACATTGCAATAGACAATAACGCTTACTACCAGGCATCCAAATAGCTTGCCTCGTCATCACACGCCCTCTGGATACAAGACAGCAGCTGCCCCATAGCATCTAGTTAGAATAGGAGACACCAATAAATCTGCACATACTTTAGAAACATAGAACACGCCTGCAATGATTAATCTCTCCGATAAGAATGGCGGTGTTTATCACAAATGTGACACAATCGCGCCGATAGGCGGGTGGGCATCACTCTTATGGGTGTGATCTTTTATATAGCCCTCGCGTTGCGTCATGACAGCGGAAAGATATTAACTCATTTTTATTATTACTCTGATTGTGAAATGTATGAATAACATATCGTAACTATTTCTGCCGGCAAATAAGCATCAAAATAAGCGCGTTACTATAGACCGTAGGAGATTATTTTTTGATGTAGACAGTTTTTTAGTACCTTGTACTAGTCCCGTCACGAGTCATGAGCGGGTACCTTGAATGGGCAGTAGTCATTTTAGTAGTCTGTTTCTATCTTTTTGTATGACGCGAGGCGAATAAAAACATCCGCAGTGTCCCCACTACTTTCACTGCGCGCTCGTGAGTCGTGGCGGCACCTGTACTGTATCTAGTGCTGGGAAATAATGCCTATTGTTACAGTAGTTACGGTACCTATCCAGTTTAAATTATTTTACGTAGTGTGTGTGATTTATACGCCTTATTTTCGCAATGGTCCACTAAGAGGTAGCGTTAGTAGTTAAACACCTTTTAAAATAAATTCGTCATTACAATAACGATTATTATTCTTACATTCTATGCGACTCATCAAAATGTCTATTTGAATTAGGAGGATGGGAAAATTGTTTGTCATTGCAATAATTTATCAGAAGTGTACTTACGTTGTTGGAAGGCTGGTAGTAAACGCACCGAGTGTGCGGTCGCCATTCAAGATGATCCCTTATTGTGGCTTTGTCCGTCTGTCAGTGACGGCCCAAACATTCATTCTCTCTTCCATTAGAAAAAATCAATGTTTACCTTTATACTCGAGCACATATTTTTATACAAAGTGTGGTTTTATAATGAGGACCGTTTACAGAATAACGCCTGTCTACAATAGCTAACTGTGGGCTGGAATTAAAGGTGCCGTGGTGAATGGACACTGCCACTAATGTGCGGTATGGAGACGAAAAAGTGCCAGAGAAAATATCGTATTAATTTCCAAATATATTCTGCATCATATGCCAATGATGGGTGAATTATGCGATGTACAATGAATTAAAAAAAAATTGTTTCCCTATTTTATGAAATTAGATTTTACATCTTATCACATGCATTATCATATTATTATTCTAATGATTTGCCTTATTAATAAACCTTTATGTACGTTTAAAATATTACATCGTTTCCATGTGATACAGTTTAAATTCAGGCTACTTGCAAACGAATATATTACTTAGTACAATTCATATATTCAACACAACTCACAACCAAGGGGTCCTTGTAAAGTTCTTAAAATAGACATAAGTAAGTATTATCAGGAAAGAGCTCGAATAAAATGAACACATTAAAAATAATTTGACCGTCAAAAATCTAGAACATTGTTATAAAATAGAGGTGGGAGAAATGTTGGCACGCTCCACCGACCGTCACTTATCGCAAGAATATACATAGTGTGACGACCGCTGTCATTATAACTAGTAGTTACGACTTTATACGTGACAAAATGTTTTTAAATTAAAAAAATATATATCTCATTACCATACTATGCATCATGGCATAACAATTTTCTCCAACATAAGAGTGACCCTCCTATTCCAAGAGTTTATAGGCTGCAGTAACCGCTTACCGTTAGGAATTAGTTATTTTCACCTTTCCTTTACTATACTATAGTTATATTATAGCTACTAGCTATATGTACGTAGATCGTTCAATAAAAAACTCTGAAGTCTCACCTAATAACATTTTGTATATTTAGAAAATCTATATCTATACACATAAATAAAATTGAAGTGTCTGTTTGTTTTATTCCAAATTAACAACTATTCACTAAATGCATATGCAAGTTATACCTACATAATAAAATATTTAATTCTTTTCTCTAAATGCCAGTCTGTTTGTTTCGGGTAATCTCTGAAACGGTTTTGATTCAACAGCATTTAGCAGATTAGATTATAAGGAGAAAATATTATGTTTAAAAAAAAACTTATATACCTACTTTATTGCTAATCTCACGCGGGTAAAACCGCGAGAGACAGCTAGTACCCAATAAAGTATGTTGTATGTTAGAAGGCAGCAGGTAATTTCTTAGTGCCATACATACCCGCTAGCGGCTCCTCAACGCGCCCTCTATGGGTGGTCGGTCAGATTTCATTCATCCATCAGTTGTATCTGGGATCTGTGTAAACAGGCCACCGCGGGCCGCATTATGCCGGACACTTCCGAACGGATGTTGCTTACAATCACTCTGTAATCACACTAAAATGCAACGGACCTGTTTTCCTACTGTACCTATATCTAATCAATTTCATCAGAAATTATAAGTTTGCTTCAGAACTAATAGGTAATCAATTTAAACTTAGGCATTGCCGAAAGATTTCCATAGTCATATAAAGAAGTGGAAAATCACTCATATCTTCCACGTCCATCTAACATTTATAATCGCCAAGTAGAAGAAGGTTTTAGCAGCCTCCTTAGTAATTGTCTATATTTAGATTGTAACATTTTCTACTCGCTCATACAGACATCACAGATATGAACAGTGTTTCAAGTCGCAGCAATAAGCTTTCTGGGTGGTATGTTATTTTATTTTAATGTTTACGTATCCCTAACATTGCACATGCTAAGAAAATTACCACAAGCTGATAAGAAACGTGACAAAAACAAATGAAACTTAACATCCACATCTGTTACGAACATCCCAATTGTCACCTTTTTCATAGGCCTGTGGCACACGTGGCGCTTTGTTCTTCACTTCAAGGACTGGACAAACGAAGAAAGGGAAACAAACAAGTGCCGAAACTTCATAAACCATTACAATAAGTAATTCTGGTCCACTCGTGGGAACCCAGCCTCTGCCGTATTCGCATCCGGATCTGTACCTGACTCAATGATGTTTTTTGTGCCAAGTTGTAAAACACTCGTAACAGTAAATGGGCATTCATTGAGTGTCCTGTGTTTTGAGTGCTCTATAGTGAATGTTTCAGCTTTGCCCTCGACTCCCCCGCGGAGCACTCTTGATGACCCTCGTGTGAAGCTAAAACTAATTGTTTCAATATTATTAGAGCCATTGACATCAATGAGTGCACCAACCATAAGGATCTTCTCATATCGAGATATTCGAAAGCTCTTTGATTATCTTTATTATGTACCTGTTCTGTAGATCATAATTCTAATGAAGACAAAATAATAGCTAAGCGATCCGGTAAGGTCACCATAGGCACAGGCTCTTATTACCATAATTGTTCCACTGTGTGACAGTGACTGACATACATATACACATCATATAAATCTGTCTCATAATAAGAGCAATACTAGAGCAATACAACTCATAATAAACAATCATGGCAATAAGATTCAATGCAAATTCAAACAAAAAAAGCTAACCATGTTTGGATACCTTTTTGTTTTTTCATCGTTACGTATTCGTAAGAGTAAACTATGGAATGCAAAATTCATCCATAAACGGGCCTACCTGTGCAGCCAATGGTCGTAGTAAGCCCGAGTTGTAAAAGTTTATGAATGATCATTCATGAGCGACAGTAATCACAGATTGGGATGCCTTCCGCCTTCTCAATGCTGCAAAAGCGAATCAATTTTACGCTCCCTCGCCATTGCATAAAGCTAAATTTGAACACAAACAAGACACCGTGAATCCACACATCAATGGGCGAATTTGGATTTTGCACAGAAATAACAAATTGTATGAGTGAACGCCTCCGGAGAATAAGCCTCGTACAAAGCGACTCTATCGCGAGTTTATCGAATATACTGTCATTTGAGATTTTATATGAACATTATTTCATTGTTGTTGCATCCCCTACATGTTACATGGATAATTTCAATTGAATGTCATTTTTGGTAGCTTTTACCGACAGTGTTATACTTATTGTATTCCATAGTAATAAGTAGGCTACATTAAAAAAATCACAAACCTATGACAATATAATAGAGGTTATAGGTAGCACTAAAGCAATCAGTGTTATCTGTTATTACAAGTAATTGATAATGATTATATTATCAAACAATACAAATAGATATTAAATTACTGTTATCAATAAGTCTAATCTTTAAGTAATGCAAAAACAGGCACTTCAAAGGAATGATAAAATCAATGTATCTTATCAAGACAATATTCTACATGCGTTTCACAGTAACACCTGGTAGGC
This sequence comes from Watsonalla binaria, assembly GCA_929442735.1. Lineage (NCBI taxonomy): Eukaryota > Metazoa > Arthropoda > Insecta > Lepidoptera > Drepanidae > Watsonalla > Watsonalla binaria. The sequence continues at coordinate 6,064,041 of OV838930.1, forward strand.
ACTTAAAAGGTATATAATTTTACATAAACCGCTGGATACGTTCCTACCATATTTACCTACATAAGAAGTATAACTAATCATGATTCCATAAAGAGTTTGATCCTCAATAAACTAAAATATTAATCCGAAGCGAGACCTCCAACGAACGGGTATAGCTGTTGTAAAAATTTACAAAATAGTGAATCTTATTTTTTCCATTGAACGGCGACACACTGTCTGCCAGACACAGCTATAGTACACATAATCGTCATTTTTGCCATAACAAATCCCTTTAAAGGCGCGATTCCATGACGTGGGTCTTCTTTCCGGTGTTCCATAAAGGAGCCAATTATTACTATTACAGACCCGTATCTTACATTTAAAAGGCCCTCCACTGCGGCTTCCGAATTTCAAAGAAATGCAAGTAAAGGATAAGGGATTAGGGTAATTTAGTTTATTCATCCAAATAAAAGTCGAATGCCAGTCACCACTCACAAATCGTCAACAAGTGTGACAGAAATTAATTGACAATATAAAATGCTCTTATTGTCTAAGTTACCATACCATCCGAGACCAAAATATTTTATCTTTTATACATCGCCTTGGTGTATATAGATTTCTCAATCCACAAATACTTACCTAAGTAAATTTGATTCACTTCGTTCCATCTGTTTATCTCAGCAAACTTACATTCAATTTATTAAAACTTTTTTCATTCCGTAGTTGCGAGCCAGCCGAATGCTTTTGTCAGAGGACACTGGCCAGACCCCCCGCAGTAATATAATTCCCCCTTCACTAAATGGTCACTCCATCTCAAATCACTGGGAATAACACTTGTTTTTTATACCAGTAGCATTAATAAAACAACGAGTAGATCGGACGTTTTCACGCTTTCTATTCAGAGTCATTAGTGGGGTGGGTGTCGAAACATTCTGTGACCGGAGGTGCTGCGTAGGTTTATTTTAAAACGTTATTTACCGGCGATTTATCTTGTGCGCTCAACACTCTTATTTAATTTAAGTCTAGAATTGCCTAGTGGTCTTGGAAACTCTGCAGTTATATGCTTAATAGTGATAGACTACCCATCTGACATGTCCAGTATTTTTAGCTCAGTGTGTCTCGTTACACAACTGCCTTTGAATAAAATTTACTTTGAACCATGAATTCAAAATAGGGTACTAATTTGAATTCATGGTTTAAAGTGAAGTCTATAAACTGTGCCGTATGAAAACCAGCAGTATTTTTCTATCATTTAGAAAACTAAAGCAAAGAAATATAATTATCTTACGAAGTATGGGATAAGAGATAGAGTATCCATCTAAATGTGTTATTTCTTAACACATAATTGTAGCAGTAGGGTGTTCACACGCACCTAAGTATGAACAATCTGTGGCACCTCTCATCATTGAGCCATCAGAGGCATCAGCCCGCACGCTGGCTGTGATAAGAGTAATTAATCATATCCCAAACCGACTGACCATTAGTGTTGGCTGAGTCACGCCGACGCGGTGGTCCACACTTGGAGATAAATGCTTTGATTTCAACGACGCACTTGTTAAGTACTGTTTATATGGTAATAAACCCGGTGTTACGCAGCAACGGACCGGCTTAATGAAACCTTTTCTATCGTCTTTCTCAACAACACTTTTTGTTTTCGTTAGCGTATAGATCTGGTGATAAATAGTGCTTATTCGGAATATTTCATTCGTCTGATGGATGGACAAACTCATCTTCGATTTATTTATCTCTGACAATCAATTAAATGGATAAAGTTTGTTGTTGGTGGCTCTGTGACTATACAACCAATATTGCTGAATTACTATTCAATTCAAAAGTTCGGGATTGAGACATTTTAGAGTCAGCTGCCTTTTTCATAATATCGACGCGTGTGTCCTACTTGAATTGTATGTGGTCATTTCGTTAGAGGCCATAAATTGTTCCACACTGATTGTGGTTGGTATTGGCGATGTATAACAAATATGTGGCTCATTAATCGATACCGTTTGACAGGTCTTCCACAACAATCAGCGGGGCGCCGCCGCCATGCAGCGACCACGAGCGGAAGTGCCATAATATTGACGACTCAATTCTGCACTTCCTGACTCATCCACGCAGCCATTACTCACAAAATGGATCAACCATTTGTTGTTACTTCAAATACATATATTAATTAATCTCTGGTCTTAAATTATTTATCGGACCAACTATGATCGTTTTAAACAGCGATGGGCAAACCCCAGAGCTCATGTTTTTGAGACAAACTTTGCAATTACCGCAAAACTAATTTCCCAAGCTGTAAAGAAAGACGCGCAAACAGTTTAAATCCCCGCTGAGTTCCCAAGACAAAAGTATAAAGTTGTGAATTGGATGGACAAGCGATGTGTAATAAACACTCGCCGCTCGCTCCGTATATCGATTTTCTGATTTAGCCTCCCCCACGCAGATAACGACGACAGGTAACAGGGCACCTCTGTTTACTTATACTATATTACTTACTTACCACTGCTTCCACTTTATAAGCTTTCAGCAGTCGTAGCGTATCTTAAACAATCCTACTTTTGCTATTACTACCTATCAATTAAGCTAAATGTGCACAACAATACAACCGATAAAAAGCACAATAAAAAGTATAGCATTAATAAAGATATACGGCGGGCCACGGTGCCGAGTTTCCTTTGATTGGACGCCGATTTATTGTGCGGAAATGCCGTTACAGCGTAATATTTCCGCCCCGCACTATTCATTTTCCCTTTTTTACAGAAAAAAAGGGCGCGATATGTCTTAATCTAAGTGACTCTCGGACTGAGGGCGAGCTGTCAAGCAAAACTTGCAGGATGTTCTATTTTATATTTTCTATACAACGAAAGCTAATATTTAATTCTGGGCATAGTATTTATAAAGGTGAACAAAAGACAACAAATTTCGGCTGAGCTCGTTGGCTGTCACTACAAGTTACCCAAATAATTTGAAAGAACTTAGTATTTAGTAAGTTCGACTATGCTTTTCAATAAGTACTTGTTGGTCTTTATTTAAAAACATTTCTTTGGACCAATTAGATGTCCATTATTTTTATTCAGAGAAGATACTGCTAGATACTTCGTTGGTTAAAAAGAAAAATCCGACCCCAAATATAGAAGCGCATAAAGTAACAAATAAGGAAATCTCCGGTTACAATATGCGATAAGACAAATGAGAACAAAACGAGCTCGCCCCACGGAATCGAGATGTAACCCCAAAACGGTCGCATCCGCCGTCGATGATATATGCTGGGGTATTTCCTGACACCGGCCAGTAGCTACTTGATTTAGCGGAAAGTCAGATAAAACCTAATGCGCACAACAAAAAATATATCACAATACCAGTGCCATAAATATGACGGCCTGTCGTAAACCTTTATGTCTGTGCGTTGTAGCTGGCACGTGAAAAATGGCTCTCGCGATACACGTATGGGAGAACTACAACATTTTTGCGCAAACAGTGGATTCTAGATACGCTCCGCTCCGCAAATAATGACATGACCGATTTGCTCACAACCTTGTGGGTAGTTGAAAGTTACCTTCGGTCGCCTGACTTGATAAACATTTTTTTATTTTTGGCGCATGTCTGTACGAAGCTTAGTTGTAAAAATCAACATTAAAATGTAATATTTAAAACATTGATATGGTATTTCGATACACTTTATTAGTGTTTCCAACTACGTAGCTAATCCAGATAAATCTTTAACGATGTGTCGACAAGCAATAACAAAAATGAGATTCATCGGGCGCCGCAGGAAGCAATGTTATTAATATTCGTTAGGTATAGCATAACGTGTTTATTAGCCGCAGTAAATCCACTTGGTAGCGAGGGTTAGCCGCGGAATGGGACCAACGCGTGCCGGGTAAGCCCTAGCCTGTTCTTCAGATCCAGCCATGGTTGGTGACAATGATTTACTTCGAGGATTAGCTCCGTGTCGACATTCAATTGTGAGAACGAGGGTGGCTTTAAACGTATAAATTAAATCATCAATCATAAATCTAGGATATACTTAGGATATTTTTTTAAGAATAAAGAAGATTAAGTTAGTAAGACCCTAGGTACTTCAGATAACCGTGTTCAAACTTTGTGTTATCTCTAGTTTTAACATGAGCACTCAGAACAGTAGGTAGTCCAGGTATCCAGGTCCAAGGATGCCCTCGGTGGCTTATCAGTGTTTCAAGTTGACTGCGCGCTGACCGTCACACCCTGCTCGTTCATCATAACGATATTGCGCTTACATCGACAATATTGTGTTTCATATTCCACCTCATTCACTAAACTGCCATTCAAAATTCGACTCTACCAGCACCACATACACTACATAATTGTACCAACGACACAGACGCAAAATCAATACACCCCATCGTCACAGCATTGACTTTGTTGAAATCATATCGCAACCCCGTAGAAACATGAGACAAGAATTAGCTTTTATGATGTGGTGATAAAGCTCAAAATGGTTAAGTAGAATGTTGGATATTTCTATGATTTGAGTGCTTGGGTTGTGGCTCTAATGTGCCCCGTCATATGAAGCACTTATTAGATCATGTCGTGCTTTAAACATGTCCATCAATTGAGATAAGGCACAATGCATTACGGGTTGCTATAACATACGAGCTGATTTGGTTGACTGGGTTACTCCCAATTAATTAATTTAATTGCAAAAAAAGAAAATTGTATCATCTGTAAATTGTATCATTGAGGTAGCCTTATATCTCGTCCGATCAAACTAAATACTAATAAGTCTCGTGAGCCGTGGTGGCCTTGAGGTTTGAGTAGTCGCCTGCTACGCAAGCGACGCAAGTTCGAATCCCAGCGGGGCCTGTACCAATGAGTTTTTCTAAAAAACTTATGTATAGTGATTTCACACCACGTGCTTTACGGTGAAGGAAAACATCGTGAGGAAACTGCATATTTCTGAGAAGTAATTCAATGACGTATGTAAAGTGTCTGAGACGGCGATGGACTCACCATCTGTCACGTTGGCACTTAATCATCTTCTGTGAAAAGTGGTGTTGTGATTACAACACCTCTGCCTACCCCTTCGGAGAATACAGGCGTGAGCATATGTATGTATGTAAGTCTCATGAGCTCCTTCTTTACAGGGAAAATTCGGTTGCTAGGACTCCTGCACATCATTGTAACGATTGCCAGGACAGTTAATTGCAAGCGTGATCGTGCTTTACAGAGCTCTAGGAAACACGAAGAAAACTTAGTATGGTTTATTGTCACCTATCCAGCGAACTACCACCGATTGCTTTTCGACATTAATCAAACCAATATAGTTATTTATTCAAGAATGTCCTCAAATAAACTACCTACTTTACATCGTTTTGAAAACAAACATATCCCACGTGTGTCAGCGTCAGTATTTGTTGTATATCGCTAATCGGCTTACGGCTCGGTTCGACAATCGCTCCCATTGGGCCCTTTCACCGAGACAAATTCGAAGGCGGTTCAACTATTTATTGAAATTAATTCCCAGTTTGTTTGGCCATTGTCGAACTACCGACGACTCCAGCCCTTTGTGTGAAGTGTTATTATTTATTTAATAGACGGCGACATTTCATTGTTGAAATGTTTCCAATCAATGGTCCAAAGGCGTTTGAATGTCGGCAGCAGAAAAAATATTACACGTCTATTGGAACGTTTGGAACTTCCAAACGATTTCAAGTAAAGCTTCAATTAATCCTAGACGATCTCGAACGAGACGAAAGGTGTTGGAAGATGACAACTTTTTTTAAAAACCAGAATGAATTATTTTTTAAAAATATACTTAAAGGTCTGTATACTTAAGTCTTTTTTTTGATGCCGCAGCTGAAAAAAATTAAGAGAGTGCATTCTTTACATTAAATTGACTGGAAGTACCTAAGTAGACAAGTGATGTAATCTATACATAAGCATACATTGCAAAGACCTGATGGACAGACCGATTGACTAATTTATATGTCAACGCACAGCCTAAGCCGCCGGTAAAACATGAAATTCCTTTAGAAGGTGTTTATAGCATACACTAAGAAAGGGATTTCCGACATTCAACTCTTCAGTAAATTTTCGCCGTTCGTAAGTCTCTTACCAGGGCCAAAACTGAATAAATCTGTTTCATTTTCACAACGGATTGAAATGGGGGTTGTATTCTCTAAAACGAGCCCGAGGCCGGTCTCCTACCAGATGGACCGACCAAATAAAAGACTCCAGGTCCCCGAGGTTTAGCTCCGTCGTCAGGGCTGCGATGGACAGAAGCCGATGGAAACAAATAGTTCACTCCAAGTGTGAACCTCTTGTTGATGACCACGATCCTCAGTCAGGAGGGAACGACTAGAGAGAGATTCCCTAAAATGTATATTCTCTGCGTCGAATACCTTGCTGGCGGAGCTTTTTGTTTTAAACGTTTGAAAGTTATTAATAATTTCTAACTTTCTTACAAACAAATGACTGTAATATAAAATTAATTGAATATAAAATAGAGCAGGTGTTGAGAAAACAGTATAGATAGTTGTTGGTACAGGTATGTGAGTAATCGGGTCGCAACTGGGCTAGCTATCGCGGCCGGCAGCAGTGATTAGATAAACTCCGGTAAATATTTAACCGGCAAACAATGCTCGCTCGCATCGCCTTGTTTGTGCGTCCATCGATTTCACTAATCATTTGTTACATATAAAAATATTTACCACAGTCTATCAGTTCTGAAACAAAAACACATGATTTCAGTAGAAGGCTTAGTTTCATCTTCATCTTTCATCATTACTTTATTATCAATCTTCCTGTGGTCAGCTGGGTTTCCGGTACATTTTATTTGCCCCCGATAAAGTTAACTTAAAATAGGTCAAAGGTATGTATTGTATGACAATCTTGTAAAGCTAATTAAAATGGATGTCAACGACACAAAATACTATTTATTTTACGGTTCCGCGATTTTTAAAATTCCACACTAAGTAATAATTAATAGATACGAAACTATTCATGTATATTTTTTTTCATTAATACATACATATGCTCACGCCTGTATTCCCCGAAGGGGTAGGCAGAGGTGCTGTAATCACAACAACCACTTTTCACCGAAGATGATTAAGTACCAACGTGACAGATGGTGAGTCCATCGCCGTCTCAGACACTTTACATACGTCTTTGAATTACTTCTCAGACATAAGCAGGTTTCCTCACGATGTTTTCCTACACCGTAAAGCACGTGGTGTGAAATCACTGTACATAAGTTTTTTTAGAAAAAGTCATTGGTACAGGCCCCGCTGGGATTCGAACTTGCGTCGCTTGCGTAGCAGGCGACTGCACGGCTATTTATTCTGAACGCTATTTTATTTATAATCCATCTGTTTATCAATATGTTACATTTCCAAAATTGCATATCAACTTCACTTTGCATGATAATTAGTAGGTGCAGTCTTTACCATCATGAAAATACAACCATTTTGTTGCTTATTGAGATGTTCTACTGCACTACAATTCGCACTTTAGGGTTTCACGTAAAAGAAAATTCTGTTTTTTATTTCAATCTTTTAATATACTGATAATAATTTACATTTAACACATTTACAAATCTATTTGTATAACACAGACGTATGGAATGTTTATTGGTAGATATACGTATCTCTAAGCACTATATCATGTACCAGTGTGACACATAACCGTAACATAGTATGTTGCATGCTTCATATCTTAAGTGGTAAAGCTTCATTTGCGGTAACTAGTCACACAAACCGTTATGTACACAATATACATTTACCGTTAATTTATATCTAAACTACGTATATTAATATATAATTTTATCTGGAATATACAAAGATAATAATTATTTACTAGGTATATTCGACTATGATAATACTGAATCTTACAACTAGATATTGCATTCTGATAAAATCTGGTCATTTCTCATAATATTACTTAGTCTTTATACACAAATATACAAACTCCAATTACTATGGAATGCATTTGATCACTATTAATATAATCCTAAAGAAATATGCCTTCAACATACATAACATTAATTATTTCATTATAATACAAATAAGTAGGAACTCCCAATACCTTAAGTTTCCAATGTATGTACTTAGTGTACATTAATATTCGAGTAATTTTTTGATCTGAACAATACTTTTAACTCGATTTTAATTCGATCTAAGTAATAGTGAATATTATGCTTAAATTAAGAGTCGCGGTAGGTCTGTCATAGTCGTGTAGTATTAATATGTGTAGCAAATTTTCTTAGCCCAAATTTTCCCTGGGTGATTGATAAATTTTGATTCCAAAGTTTTTAATGTATTTTTCAAATGATGTAACACTTAAATGAAAATATCTAACGTATATGTAACGTTGGTGTAATGTGTGTTATTTGATTGAACCATACCGCGACCCGTGGGACTAGTAGACTCTGGAATATACATGTGGTAATGTTCACCACCAGCAGCCGCTGGGTTGGGGCCCGTGGCCCGACACTGGAGGCTGGTGGTGCATGTGCTGGTGGTAGGGGGGCAGTGCCATACCCAGGGGGGGCAGCCCGTCGGGCTTGCCGAGACATGGCCTCCCGTCCTTTACGAGTACTGGTACAGCCACCCGACGAGGCGAACTCAACCCTCCAACGTTCATATCGTGCGCACCTTTCTCCTGCACCGCCCTCTTCGTCTTATACCTATGATTCTGGAACCAAATCTTCACTTGCGTGGGTGTTAGACGGATCAGGCTCGCGAGGTGCTCCCGCTCGGGAGCCGAGAGGTACCTCTGCTGTCGAAACCTTCGTTCAAGTTCATAGGTTTGAGCTTTGGAGAATAGCACCCGTCGCTTGCGCTTTTTGTGTGCGAGGCTTGAGTCGGTAGCGGTGTTGGGGGGCTGGTCGTTGTCGAGGTCGTCGTCGTGGTCGAGGTCATCATCGTGATCGTGGTCCTGCTCGTGGTCGACTCGCGGGTCAGTGGCTGGCGGGGACGCGCCCGACGGGCCCACGTACGATAGCTCCGACGCACGGGACGTGCTGTCTGGACTCGCCTGCTGACCTATTACACCTACAACAATGGAAAGTTCCCAATAAGTATAAAATTCTTGATTATTTACATACTAGTTGGATATAGAAAGTTTATGAATAAAATATTAATTAAAATCGTTGACTTAAATTAATATAGCTTATACGACTGTATCACATTTGAGTAGGCTGATATTATATGTTCACCACTTGCTATAATCCTTGCATACTTTTACGCTTCGTTTTACATTATTCTTACGCTTCGTCTACATTCAGGCATCTTAACACACTTCCTTTTCCTTTGGATATGAGTGCTACGAATTAGCTTAAAATATTTTTTAATAATGTATCTGGCTAGCTGCGTTCTTAGTAACGATCGACTAATAGTAAATCTATAAAACATGTTTGTAATTGAGAACCAAACACTCGTAACGATCTCAAGTTAATCCCTGTGGGGATCTGATGTTTACGGCCAACTACATTCAGTGGTAAATCGAATAAATAATGAGACGTGAAAAAATGAGTGTGAATAATATGATAGTGTGTATTCCCCCTGTGTTTCACACGGTGGGGGCCAGGGGGGCGGGAGCGGGTGGGCGTGGTGCCCAGGGAGCCTCCCACCCCGCAGCTGCCGGCTCCTATTGTTCCCGGCTTCCATAAGCGCATCCAGGCTATATCAAAATATGACACGATCGTCCTTTGTCTCTTTCGTTTATGACCTGCGTCAGGCGGCGCGTTACTTTATCGAATTCAGGAAAGCTATCGTGTAGAAACACGGTATTACACAGTTGTTTATAGGTTTGATAAATAACGTTTTATTTCTGAAGAATATTAATGATCACAAATCAATATTGCTGGTAATATGAGCTATTACCAGCAATATTGATTTGTGATCATTAAAAGTATCAGTACGACGTGTCTCACCCCAGAAAATTATAACTGTAGATCCGAGGATATAGGATTAATTACGTGTATCAGTTCCCATATATCATATTTCTGGTATTCAATAGCGCTTTTGGATCAAGTAAAATATTTCCGAAAAACGTCCACTCTACCTACCACACATAATATTTAATGTAATTATTAATTGTGTGGGTAAGATAACATACCCCATTAAAGTAAAACTATCTATGAATTAACTATTTTAATCAAATGTAGTTTGTATGAACTGTACTTAAAAATCCCGAAAACAATCGAATACTACTAGAATTACAGTTCCAATACAACAATGGCTATGTTACATCTACAGTCAATAACAATTACGAAAGAAATTAAACAATGAACGCAAACGGTTTGCAATAAAATCTATAACTGTCATCAAATAATGAACAAATAGCGTCCCTAACAGGCGCAAACATGGTGTAATTGATAGCCGCAGCTGCCCTGTGAAGGCTGAACGAGCCAGCCTCCATTGGTGACTAATTTCGTTCCACGTCGCGCCCCTCGCCTCAAACAATCCAGCTAGTAGCGACCCCAAATTGCCCCCGAAGGGCGGGCACAATTACAACCCCGTTTAAACGTGTGACATTTGATTTGAATACAACTAAATACATTGTCAGATCATTATCCAACTACTAGGATTTCACACGAAATAATATTTAAGCAGTCATTGTAGGATTCGTTCTGTTTTAATATGTTGGTTCCCAATAAAGAAGCACCAGCGACTAAGAAGTTGCAGACTAAGCAATACACACAGTATGGGCAATACGGGCATGTTCAAAACGTCAAAACAGTCCAAAAAGTCCAAATCAAATCCATCAATGCCAGATAGAAGGCGGCACTAGAGTCTAGCGCATGCGGAATGAGTGCCGAAAGTGTTAGATAAGCGATAAAAATAATTAATGACAACAAGAGATTAGCGGCGAAGGCACTCCACTGGAGGAGCATTTCAAAAAATAATCTCGCCCTCTCCAACACGACTACCGAATACACATTATTTCGAGTGGGTCAACTTATTTGTGTATGATAATTCAACAACTTCAACACTCGTTTGAAGATAAAACATACGATATTATTATGTCACAATTTAGCTTAGCGCTACATTTTTGATTTCTAACAACTACCTATATAATTATTCAAGTTTAATTTATGGATATTTTCCCGGATTTCAATATTGATCAATCAATCTTCACGAGCATTAAAAAAACTTCGCGTTTTGAATAATATCAATAATAAACGTGTGTATATTAAAAAAACAAGTTAACCATATGTTACTGTTCACAAGTCTCTGATGCCTAAAGTAACGTACAGTTTTATCATTTATCTATCAACGGATAAATGTGTCATTTGTAAATTGTAAGTTAAAATTGTATGTGTTATTGTAAGATACGTGTAACATCTTGGTCTTCGGTTACGATAACAGTATCATTTCATGTTTTTCCAATTTTACAGGCGGCTCTCTCAATTACTTATATAACAACATTGTATTATTTATTGGATCTTATTTATGTAATCTTATTAACTGAACTAATATAATCGAGAGTATGTCATTGATTTATAATATCACGAATCTATACTAATATTATATAGAGTTTGTTTGGTTGAATGAACAAGAACTACTGATTTGAATAGAAAAATATTAGGAAGGGTTTTTAGGCTATATAACATCAAGCTGAGATCACTAGGAGCAAGCATCGATGGGAGAATGTTATATAAATGGGAGAAATATCACTTATCAATAAGCAATAAATAATATATTTTTCTGTCAATCCTACGCGGGTAACACCGCGAGACACAGCTAGTTCTTACAATAAGACTGAAACCATCCCGTTGCTGTACATTAAATTGGAGATTATTGTAATAAATAATTATCAAGTTACATATGTATTTATACGTTTTTGGAATTTGATGGACAAATTCGGTTACATCTTTTCCTATGCTGAAAACATACTAGCGATGATTTTGTGCCGCCGTAAAGCACTATACATCTTTCAATTCCTTCTCTGACATTATACAGTTTTCCCCACGATGTTTTCCTTCAAGCTCAAAGCGTTCGGCAACCACAATTTTTTTTTATTCCATAGATATATAAACATAAACTCTCTTTTTATCTTACCGTTTCCCTCATGATGGTCCAAGGAGAGCCAAGGCTGATGGTGCCTGAGTAGTTCGTGGGAGTAGTGGTGCGACGGCGCATAGGGAGGCAGGTCGAGGCAGGTGCCGAGCGAGCCGTGTGCCGACGCAGGCTCCAGGGCCTTCCCCTCGTTCAGGCCCAGGATGTCCGAGATCTGGAAACCAGGCCGCTGTCCTGGCATCTTCATGCTGTCCAATAACCTGTTAACAAGACCACTGGTTACATTCTTATTCTGATATAAATAAAAACATTAGAACAGATGCAAGTTTCAGTCAGCAACATACATGTTGGCTTGTTGGTAGGTTGATACCTTATGCAGCCACTTAATGATGAAGTTAAGAAGCTAGTAAGATGTCACGGCTATAACGATGTTAATAAACCCCCAGGACTTTTTTTTCATTGAATTTTTTTTTAATACCACGGTAATAAATACGCTTGGATAACAGTATGTACGAATATAATAAAAAGATGAAATATTTATGTAGCAAGGAAAATTATCTTGTCAGTGAGAGCGCGTAAGTAACGCGTCAATACTTGCGTAGTAATGCCGAAAAACGGCCAGAAAGGAACTCGCTTGCTACCTTAGTACCGTATCATAAAAGAAAAAATATAGAAAGTAGAAGATCATCCTCAGTCATGCTTGAATTATATTGAGGGGGTGAAGAACTTTTGAGTATACTACTTCAAGATATACGTTGCCGTAGGTAGCCTATGATAACTGGATCGAATGATTTTACGGTAAATTGTTGCCTGTGCAAAGTTTTGTGTAAGAAGTTTTTATAAAAAAAGATCTAAGACGTAAACATCGCAAAAATGTATCGACAATTCAATTCAACAAAATTAAAACATTGTAAGTTCTCCACAGTGGCTTTATAAATAATCTTTCACATGCGAAGTTATTCTGTTTAAATTAAATAATAGCAAGGAAACAATAGCATGGTGTCAATGTAAGCATGTTCGTAGCACTTGCGTAGCACGGACTATGTTCAAGTGACAAAAGAATTAAACGCGCTCCAGGGAACAAAGTCTAATTTGGTTTATTTAGACTTGGTTTACCGTAGTACCGCATATTATTTATGGTTTTGAAAATATAGTAAGTTGCATTCAAAATTTAAGTCCGTATGCAGGTAAATAAGCACGATTTTATAATAAACACATAATAACTCAAAAGAAACGAATAATCAGCAATGAACCTGGGCTGGTTTGTTGTACATTTAAGTAAACTTCGTTCATTGATTGACAAATAAACTCAAACTCGCATACACTTAACAAGTTACAAGCACGTCTCGAGGTGTATAATTGAAAGAAAACATTCTAAATTCCGTCTATTCAGCTATTATTGTTAAAGAGGGCCTCTCCAGAAAACGTGACTCAAATAAAGGACCAGTCCCGATTCATGTGAGCAATCGGCTGTCTACCGGTGTATCGGTGTTGTTAAATGTTCACGAGAAATGCCGGCGGTCCCGTACGTGACCACGTGAAAGGGCGGCGGTCGTTTAGCAGGTTGTAAACAACCCTATTAACGAACTCTTACTAACAAAGGTGTTACTGTCGCAACATATTTAAACAGTACCTATTTACGCTACGAGAAGATACCTACTTCTACTTAAAATCACTGAATATCTTAACAAACGTGATAATTTCCCTAGTAACTGTCTGCTTTTCATAGTTTCGCAAACCTCTATTTGGCGTATAGCACTTAAACCACTTTCTGCATTTGAGGCACACACGGTTTCCGTCGCTCACCCAGGGAATGCGGATCGGAAGGCAGCCGGGTAGAGTGCTGGCAGAAAGGCATGGCCCCAGGGCGGTAGCAGGATGGGACTCCAGGCCAGCAGCGAGGCCGGCGGCAACAGCGGCGGCGGCGAGCGCCCCTCGCCCTCCTCGCACTTCATCTCCCGGCCGGGAGAACTCGCCTTCGGGATAATGGTGCCGGTTTTGGGGACTGTCGCGAACACGTGCTGCGCCTCGCGACGCTGCGTCTACACTAAACAACCCTCGAGTGGCCCTCGGGGTGAAGCACACCCCGCGCCGCCCTCGGGCCTCGACAGCCTACTCAGCGCCGGACTAGTCTCGAGGGTGCTCGTCCGCGCGCCCAATAGCGGCCCGCCGCCGACTGGGCGGGACCCTCACCGACCAATCCACACGCATTCAAGCCTTCCCAACAAAAAAACTGGAGTATACACTTTGAATAGAGGAGCTTTCGACGTAGCGCGTTATGTTATGTCGCTTTTTGTAATGAGTGCGAGCATTAAGCCCATTGTTGAGGCCGGGTTCGTTATGGACGCCGCTCCAAATGCCCGGATAACGATTTTCATTTAGAGTGTTTTAATAAGTCCATGTAAGCCGGACTTCATACAACATTTGAAATTGTGTATCTTTTTTTTCTCCATCAAAGGCCTACTTTTTGTACGTACCGAGAGTTTGTACGTCACGTCAATCTATCTAACAATAAATATTAGTATTCAAAAATACACTGCAAAAATTTCGTTCGATACTAAATTGCAAACGGTAAGACTGTATTTTAGTAGAACTGGGATTTTACTGGAGACAATTAGCTAAGTGCACGGGTCGTAGCCAAATCTCTTGCACATGTTGGGCACTCGGTACATTGTTTCACTGCAGTGAATAGTAAATATTGTAAAAGTTCCGCGAACAGGTACAAAAAGCCGTCAGTTATCAGTTTATGGATGCACGTGTGCGTTTCCATTGTTTCTGCGCTCAAGACTTTGACAACACTTTATTGCTAGGGACCTGTGAATCTCGCAATATATTCAAGTAGGTGCCGATTAATTAGGTACTTGAGCCTCTGATAAATGTATGTGAAGTTTGGAACTTGACTACGCACCCGGCATAGTTTAATTACTGAGATCTAACTGTTAAGTTCTTGCTGCTCTGTTTATGAAAGCTTGACACTTTATACTATTTTTTATTCATCCCGTCTAAATGTTTTTGTTGTTTTTATAATATAAATTTATCTTCAACAGTAACAACATACAAATTCACACATAACACATGTCTACACATCTATACTAATATTAAAAAGAGGAAAGGTTTGTATGTATGTGTGTAACGAATTGACTCAAAAAGAACTGCACCGATTTTAAAAATTCTTTCACCATTAGAATGCCACATTATCACTAATTACTATAGGGTATATTTTATAACTGTAATTTCACGGAAACGGGAACTTTGCGGGCGAAGCCGCGTTACTTACACAGCATTTGAAAACACTTCTAACATACATATTACATATTTTCAATACGAGTAGTGAATAGGTTGTGTTAATGCTTATAACTATTGAGGATTAGATTGAATATGTCCAGATCTTTACACATATCGTTGTATAGGTTACACATGCGGGGTAGTGGGCTATGGTAGATAACATTATTGTATCGCTCTTATTATTTAGTACTTACATGATTACAAAAAAAATCGGAATTATTTTCTCTTATTGCCGACTCTACCTCTAGAATAGATATGTAATTACATGCATACAATGAACAGAACACGGAGAAAGACAGTTCTGACGTTCTTACTCTAAACAAAATATTTAATGTGAATGCAAAAATATTTTTTTAATTAACAATAATATAACTGCGTTACAATAAGAACATTGCTGCATTCAAAATGTATTAAACTTTATACTAATAGCGATTGTCGTTACTTTCAATATGGAATGATAAAGTTTGCACTTAGTTGTAGGTAAGTACTGTATGTAATTATAATTCAGCCATAGGTATTCTGCGCTTCAGCAGAATTAGCAGAGCAGTATTTGCGCCCTGTATTCGGGGTTCAAACTAGCTAATTCCTGTTGTAAATCGCTTGGGATCCGACCACTATTATGGTCGGATCCCAAGCGATTAGCAGTTTGTTTTACAGCTTGCAGGTGTGCAATTGGATAATCTCCAAGACAATGAGGGCTCTTAGAAGTCACTAGCTGCACTGAGGGCTTGATTAAGTAGTTAGGTTATTTAACTTATGTTCAATTAGTTGACTAAGGATGCCATACTGATGATTGTGACTACTATCATCGTTATAGCAGTGACGTCTTAATAACTCATTAAGTTTGACGTTTAAAATTTTTTTTGTCACTTTATTACACATCATAGCTAAGAAGTTTTTAAAACGCTTCGCTTAAATCGATGATGTTAAGCCCCCTTATAAACGATGCGTAGACATTAATCAGCTAAATTTTTCCTGCAAGTGAAATCAAGATAAATTGTATACTGACTAGTAAATTCGTCAGTAACAGATTGTTCCAATCTATGGTGATCCCACCAAGCGGTTGTTTAAAGAATATAATTAAAGACTCGCATTCGAAAATAATAAACAATTTTCCAGGAAATTATATATCATGTATTTTGTGATACTAAAAAACCAGAGAAAATACGCGTATCATATAACATTTACTCACGCATTGTTTCCCCGCTAATAGCAGCAATAACAAAGAACAATTTATTTACATCGGGAACGAGCCCCAAGTGGCGTGCATCGATCACGAAATGTTTAATTGACTTATTGAGAACGATTTTAATGCATATCCATCGCAACAATCGCATGCTCATCAGTTTTTTAAACGCAATTATAGTATACGTAAAATTATACGACCTTGCAACCCATTAAATCGATATATTTCTTTTAGGTATCAAAATATCCCTTTCCATAACTCATATTGACATTATAGTTTTACTTTTATCATAAAACTATATGTATAAACTTCGAGATTATAATACGTGTATAAAATATGTCACAGTCTCAGAGCCAAACTATGACGTCATGGTAAGACCACAAACACCCGCATAGTACTCAAAACTCAGATATTATAATTTAACAGAAGTTTAACAGGTGCCGTCTTGAATTGTAAACGCTGACCTTGAATACGCCATAGTACTTTTTTAGCTCCTGTATAGAGTGGCGCGAATGAATACATGCGCGTTTATGCCCGCTATTTTCGCTAAGCGCTCATAACTTGTGACACTGCTAAAGTTGAATAAATGCTCACGCCATCGTAGAAGTGTCCCTGACGTGGTAAGCAGAGTTGCATATCAAAAAACCCCACTTTTCACCGTGCCGAATAAATAGTGAGTCCATCGCCAAACGTCATTGAATTTATTCTCAGACATCATGCAGTTTTCCTCACGATGTTTTCTTCCATCGTGGTATGTAATCACCGTAACTTTTATAAATTGATATGTTGAATGTGATATACTCCCGTATGCTAGGCGTAGAGGTGCGAGGGCCAGATTAGCGAGGGGAGGCCGGCAGGTGCGATCGCCCTCCGCACGGGTCAGTGCGCACACGCTGCAACCTCCCGCGCCACCAACTATAAATGGTAATCCCATAATCAAACTTACCAATTATCAATTTATTATAATTTACAGCTGTCTAATAGTTCAATACGCACATCATTGTCTTGCGCCGATGTTTTAGAATCTGACCATGGATAATTTTAAAATAATAATTATATTGGTACTTAGGTATTGTCTCTTTAATTCCGATTTAATAAATTATCTATGTTTACTCTAAATCTATACCAATAAATAAAATTGAAGGGTCTGTTTGAAATTGCAAATAAGGAGGTCTTCGCTAAATGCATATGAAAATATTTATTTTATAATATAGCTAAGGACGGATCAAAATAAAAAAATATTCAAATTGTATCTATCTGTTGCTTCCCTGGTATTAATAATAGGCTAATCTCTGAAATTGCTGGACCAATTTTAACGGGATTTTAAATGCTGAAATTATAAGACTACATTTATTAACACAGAATAAATATCACTTTTTTTTTTTTAATTTTTATTAATAAGTAACTAAAAACTAATTACAAGTAGAAAACTTGGCGCAAATCGGTGTCTCTCGGGATCGTGCCAAGAAGGCTGGCAGCATTGCCACGTTGAATAGCAATGCTGATTCTCTGAGCGAGAAAAGCCCCAGCCCGCTTGTCACGAGAAGCTTCTACCAGACGACGTGCAACCTCTTTGAAAAGTTGATGAGCATCTGGACCCCAAGGTCCCAGAGTTTCAACCGCAAACGCAGAAAATATGTATCCTTAACCAATGCAAGCATATTTCCGGCGCTTGAGGCACTCCTGCTGAACAGCAGCAGCACCGGCCGCCACAGCAGTGCCGGGGAGATGGGACGGAGCCAACGGATCGACACACGTGACATCCCACCAGCGTCCGGCCCAATCTCCACGGCACCAGCGACATACCATCCGGCCTCCGGCCATCGCTGCGCGCCAAGCCCACTGGTTCCAGTACAGCAGGCACCCCGGCGGTGACCAGAGCCCGGCGTATTAGGTCATTGATGGAAGAATGACGACATCGTCGACTGGCGCTACTGACGCATGACAGACCATGGTGTCCGAAGATGTCCACACTATCTCCACAGTGACACCGATGAGGGACAATGCATTTTGCGCCTAAACGCAAGCAAGCACACAATCTGAATGTTGTGTCATCCAGAAGCGTACCGATGTTAAAAGATGGTAAGGCCTGAAGCCAAAGACCAGACTCCCATTTAGCTACTGCCAAGAGGCGGGCACGATCAGCAGAGATTAAACTACTTATTTATTTATTTATTTATTGTTCGAATATTCACAAGAACTTGTAGATAGGAAAGTTGATAGTAACGTGTAACATGAAAGTTTCATAATGCCAATGTAATAAAAAATACCAGGGTACCACTCAACGTGATATAGTCAGAAAAAAAAGAATACATTTATTCTAAAAAAGTAAAACTCAAATTGCTTCGATGTATTGAATTGTTTTACACATATTTTAGTTTGATTTAAGCATAGAACTTTACCTACGCGGATTTGTATAATAAAGGAATGTGCCAAAACGCATAGATTATTATTATCCTACATACTATGAATATTGTAAAGAAATAATCGCATGAAAGTGTACGCAGTAAATAATTACAAATTGGTTGGTATGTTAAATACCACCGGCCGTCGCCAAAATCGCGACCTCGTCTATTAATATTGTGATCTTGGTATTCTTTTCGAATACTCTATATCCTAAGACTATACGTTCGTTAAATTAACATTATACAGTAAAAGGGGCCAACCATGATTGTTTTGAGCAGAGCGTCGGATTTCACGTTTAATTTCATGATTAGTCAAAGCTTAGAAGTTATGATCATACTTGGCCCCCTGGTCATCATAATTTACAACAGGGTTTAAACCAGTTTGCCAGATGCATTCCGTATGAGGTAATCGCCGGGGGCGAGGTAGGTTAATGAATTATTTCTGATGCTCAATTAGCTTTTACGGGGAACGTGCATCCATAACATAACATCATAAGCTCACAGATCGGCTTACATAATATTGATTATTTTATTTACAAGCCTGTTATAATAATCCTGACCGATCGTGAAGCTACTACTACCTATATGAATTTAAAGAAACATTATTTGTGTCTATGTGAGCGAGACGCAGTAATATAATTTAATAAAAATTGACAATGTTAAAATTATCGTTTAAACCTACAAATTATTCGGATATGAAAACGGAATGATTAGTATTAGCCTCGGCTAATGATAAAATAATAGGGGCAGATACTAAGCACGATAGGAATGTAATTTGTATAAAAGTGGAATATTGAGGAACCCGCGCCGTCGGTACCACGCGCCGTCGGCCGCGAGAAAAAACTACCCTGTGACCAAACCGAGTCGCGATATTACCTGCCCACCTCCTGCTGTCGACAAATTACACCGCAACGTTGTGCATTCATTATACACAAACCAGACGGGGAATGAGACTGGCATGACAAGTTCAGGGGTATCGGCGGAAACTTTGCAAATATAGAATATTTACGACTGAGGCTCGCAGAACATTCACGACCTAGATTAACGCAGGAAGAAATAAACGACAACGGAGCTCGAGTCAGTCAGCACCTACTCGTGTCGTACTTAAAACCAAATTTATAGCATCCCAGGCTTCTATATCCAAGTTTTGCAATTTCGTAGTAAAGTGAGGCAAAGTCGATGGTTTCATGAATATTTCGTTATGGCAATCTGGTTAGGCGCACTGAGCTTAAATGGATGGGAAGCACGCCAACCTGCGAAGAGGGTTTCCAAACCAATTAAGGGCTCCACGAAGGCATGGGAGCGAGTACAGCTGGCGGATTATGAACTCGATGGTACTCAGCGCTATCCGCCGCCGACGGAGCCATAAGTGGAGCACGCGACCCACACCGACCGCTCCGCGCCGTAACTTATGCACTAACCAACCTAATCAGACATTCGTATACACCATAGATACACATATTACAAGTCAACCTATAGCTGTAACGAAATATTCAATATTAATTTTAAGAAGGTTCAAGAAATCTTAACTAATTTAAATGTTTGCAAAATTTAAAATAATATTTTTTTTGCATATAGACCAATTTAAGACCGTGGGACCACGGTATGGGCCCATTATTTTCATGATATTGAAATTGCAGATTTTTTAAAGTACCTATTATATATATTTTATAGACTGAATTTTTGTTTAAAACAGGTTTGTTTCCGGCTTTGTACCTACAATGTAAAACTGATTTGAATGTTATATGCAAAAAAAAAATATTAATCTAGCTTGACTCCTGCAGGGGAGAAAACGAATAACGTTGTATCGCAATAATCGTGACTTGAGCATATCGACTCGCGTGCAGTCAGTCACCACGTCCCCGTGCACTTCGCCGCGTACTTCTTGTTCAATAAATCCACATTTATCGTCTTACTTAAGTTATGTCTATTCAAAACTTCACATTGAAAGTCGAGCTGACACATGTGGCGTAATTAGTCTGCAAATTAAACAGATTCTTTGATCGAATCAAACTGGTCTGTGCAGCCTACAAGTATATTTTGTGAGGGCTGGTCACGGCGAGCCTTAATTTGTATTCAAAAACTAGCTATATATATATATATATATATATATATATATATACTTAGTTTAAATTTGTATTGTCATTTGAGCATTGGAACTGTGACCATGGGTTCATGTTTATATTTTAATTATTGTAACGATCAAAATTGCAAATAATAGTGTATTGCTGAGATTCTAGTCGGATTCTTCTCAGTAAAGGTAACTTTCCGAACCCGATAGCAACATTTATAATCCTGTACAATGATGACATTCAAACAATGTGCAAGTACTTACCTTGTTGCAGTACTTTGTCCAGTAAAATAAATACATTTTGTATTTGATATAAATAAATACAGAAGAATAAATACGTTGTTATTGTTGTACCATGCTAGTCATGCCATTATAATAATATAACAAGCAGTGTGAAAAGGAAATAAAATACAGGCATTTCACGATCAGCAGCAATCATTAGTGCACCAAAATGTTGAGGATCTGTCTGTTAACTAACACTCACCTAGAAGACGTACTGCATTTAGTACTGTTTTCTATATCTCTGTACAGTTTATTAAAAGTTTCTTTATGAATAAAAAGAAGTGTTCAGTTTGCAAAGATCCTATAAAGGCGGATATAATTTTATATATTTTTTTTATTGGAATATAATAAAGCTACATTGTCATAACCGAATATTAAACAAACGCCTGATTCAGGTTAAATATTTTTATTCAAATAGGACTCAAATTATAAACTTCAGGCTCTTTAAAAAAAAACGCAACGCAATAAGGATTTAATTAACTAGTAATTTGGTTCCCTTTTACAAACGAGCTTTAAATTAGCGTCTTATTAGATTTGATTACGTTACAGGCAAATCTAATCAAATAAAGACCAATAAGGTTCTAGATAGTTGAGATTAATTTTACATTCTAATTAATCTAATTCATGGCTTATTTAACTCTGGAATTTATGATTTTTTGAGTAAGTTAAGTAAGAAGTTCTATTTAATACATAATGGAGTTCCTTACTTCAAAATAAGCGCCATTTTAGAAAACATGTTTCAAACCAAGACTAGAAGAAATCCGTACTAAATATATGTACATCTCAGTAGGATAAACCATAATTATGTTTGTATCATACACCTAGTAGTAAGTCTATTTCAAGTATACCTACTTGTGTCAAGTATTCGAACGCAATGTGGAATATAAGATGACTCACGCGTACGAGTTGTATCTGTAGTCATCCTCGAGCTGTGGCTGTTGGCGCGGCTGGTAGCTAGGGTCGGCTCCGTAGTCGGGCGGGATGATCGACCAGCTGCTGTCGTACCCGTAGTAGTCCCCGTAACCCATGTCGCTCTCACCCATCATTCTCATCATACACTACTATCACTTTATCACTACACACTCTATCTTCAAAATAATAAAGACAGCAATTAACAACGGATTTATTATCCCAAATCTACACCGATAACGCACGTCCAAAACAAAAGCTTAATTATTGTCTAGATAATGATTTGTGTGATGGAGTAAAGCCGCGCGGGGACTGCCGCCGTATCGACTGATCGACGGCTCGCCGGCCCTTATCAATAAAATTGAATCGTTATCATATCTAACAGCTTTCCCCTGCGATATGGGACTTTTATAATACGTACGGTGACAACTCACATCGAAGCCAATACTGCAAAGCAGATAGTTTTATCTGTGTCAGATGTTTCAGCGAGAACATTAAACGTGCCATTGTCAGCGGTGGTGTTGTAACGAAATCCAACAGTGACAGGTGATGGACCGTGGCTCTCGATAAATATACCTATAGATATTACCTACATATACCTACTTAATATCACAACGTAAAGCACCCGATAGTCACGACCATTGGTTAATTTTTTTAGGTACCTACCTACCTATAAAAGTAGATATTAGATTTAAATAAGAGTACCTAATTTTCTATAACAAAATCCTATAGGTAGGTATCTTATAGGTACCTATAAGATGAACCAACAAAATTGAGTCTAATAATTTCGATGTGCAAAAATAGTTCAACGTAGGTACTTATCATCAGAAATGGAATTAACTAATTAATTCTGAATAAAAGTCAAGAAACAAAATAAGATGTATAGGATTAGTAACTGACGTGTAAAAAACACTGGAAAGAAACAAAACCATAATTTATACAAAGCGCAACTTGATATTAGCAGGTACTCAGGGTCAGCAATACCCGATGTCGGGCTGTCGCAAGCGTCTATCCACAGACTGCATTTGCTGTCTTGAACTAATATACAATTTTACAGTACCTAAATGATTCAATTAAACAAAACATGATATTAAATAGGTAACATAGATATGTCTTCAAAAATGTAAGCTCAAGAAAAATGTACAAAAAAACAACGCCAAGTGTAACAATCAATAATTTTCATTGTTTTAATTTTCAACTCGAAGCACTGATTTAACGACCAATTAAAGTAAATCAAACACCAGCGTATCATCGTTGAATTGTTCAAAAATGCTGTTGTAACGTGTACCTCTGGTGGGACTCGAACCCACAATCCTCGGCTTAGGAGGCCGATGCCTTATCCATTGGGCCACAGAGGCGAACGGCAGACCGGTGCGAGAAGTGGCACTAGTTCCGCGACAATGTTGCGTCACCACGCGTCACTCGCCGCCGACGCCGCCGATAGGTGCGTCCACACATTTATCTACAAACGATAATTACACAAGGACGACGGCTATGTTACCTACTGTATACCAATACTATGCATTGCAGGGCATATATACTACACATGCCCCGCGGTTTTACCCACCTAGACATAATTTCATAGATGGCCCGCGGAACTCCAATGTATTTTTTTATAAATAAAAGTAGTCTATGCTACTCCTTGTAATTTTGGCTATCGAACAGTGAGCGTCCCATTAAAATCGATCCAATCGTTTCGGAGATTAGCCGGAACAAACAGACAGATAGTCAGTCACATCGTACAAATAGATATTTGATTTTACTGTTTTTTATTTTAGTATAGTACCGTATATACTTTTAAATGCATTTAGTAAATGGCTGTTAATTTGGAATTACAAACAGACACTTCAATTTTATATATATGTATAGTTTTGCTTGTGTACATTAGTTGCTGCTGCCCACTATCTCGTTTACGTGAATGTTCTTGACTGTAGGTATGGTTGGAGGTCATGATAGTGAAATTTGAATAAAACTGCTTCAGCTGTTTGGTGGTGAACAATTATAATTAAGACACATTAACCCCTTCAAAATAATTAATATTTGACATGCATACTTGTAACGAACGACGACGAAGCGAATAAAATAAATGCGCCGTTACATCCACTGTGTCTTCTGAGCGCTCATAACTCATGACGGCACATGTATCACCCTTACTACATTTTTTTCTAACCGACTTTGAGAATTAAAAACTTAATGAAGATAACTGTCAAAATCCTGACTTTTGTTAAATTCTACGGGTTTCTTGAAATCATATTCAACGTAATTCATCAAAAATGTATAATAGTAATTTCATTTAACATAGATACACCATACAATTAAGGCTATAAACATGACTACATTTTTATCACTTTATCACAAATTACAAATTGCATCTGTACATAGATTCTCAATGTAAATTTTACATACATAATATAACTTACTATACTATTAGTTAAAGGATGGTATAGATAGATAGGTGATAGACGTCGTAATGGGGGTACTACGTAGCTATAGTACGGGAGAGACAAAACAGTTTTTATGCCATCAAAATGAATCTTCAAGTCTGAGAAGTGTTTAATACACGCTTATATCGATCGTAGTAGGTTCCCTGTTGTAATAGGGTGTGTTTTAAAAAAATCCAGTCGCACCGTATCGCCGTTGACCGCTATTCCATCCAACACGTAATTTCTTAAGTGACTACATCGAGTGCCTAGTGGGAGTTTTCTTAAAATCGCAGATTTGCTCACAATAGTTTCATCTTTAGGCCGACAGACGGCGCTGTTTCGATCCTATACAAATCTGCGTTTACGTCGACGCGGGGACTTTTGATGGCGGCAGTGAAAAACTCGCTCTAGACCCTCTCAATTGTGCAGTCCATGTCCTAAGCTACATGTGTGCAATTAATTCAATATTTTTATTTGTTTCAGTGAAATCAAAGGAGCAAGTGCGCTATGCTCAAACTCCTCCTTACCGCGTCTTCAGCGAATAATACCAAATAAATTCCATTTCTAAACAATATTTATCTTTTCTAAATACTAATCTTCTCTCTTCAATATAAAGCTACATTTATCGTTAGGTTTTACGATGCATTATATGATAAATCATACGCAATTTATAATCTTAAACTGTAATATTTATAACGGACAGCAAATGTGGGGGAAATGCGATGGCTCACTGTATGAAAAAAGGTTTGTTTCGAGTGCTTTACTTGTCGAGTCTACAGGAATAGTGGACGACCTCTCCCGAAGGGTATCTCACGAAGGCGCTCTGATGGCCAAAACGTTTCTTGCACACCGGACACACGTCATAGTCATGGATCACTACGCTCTTCGACTCGTGGAACTGTTTCACCTCTTGGACCTGCAATCAAATAGTTTTATTAATTTATCTATGCTCACTTGCCACAATCGAGCCGTGTCCTACTTGTTGGTTAGTGGTCGCCGCGACCTATGGACGAATGTAATACTTGAAATCTCTTCATGCCCTTCTTGTGCAAGTGAGCGCTAAGCTTTGACGTTTTATTTTGATGCCGAAAATTTAAACGTCAAAGCTAAGAAGTTCTTAATAAGCGCTGCTTTAACTTTGCTTTTAGTTTGGGAAAATTACGTCAGAGAGCTCATTTCACAGTTAACCAACCGGAGGGGCTACTTTTAGAATTGCAAATAGCAAGAATATTTTGACTCCAAAATGTGGCTGCCGATACATGACAGATAGCCACATGCTCGTTTTAATCATTAAAAGTATCTCTCTAGTTCACCTGCACGGCAACAAATATTTATGAACTGAACCCTTCACTTAAAAAATACCTTCCCCTGTGCAAATATTTGCAACCTTTTCCTATGGCAGAACCAAGAAGGCATAGCCAAGCCGTGCCTATTTGATTATTCAATGAGTATTGATTCAACGCTAGTACACATTGGTAGTCATATTCGTATAAATATATACAAATATATTTATATGAATGTAGTATTGAAATGGAGGCAAGGATGTTAACCTGCATGTGTTCAGCGTAGAGCAGTCCCTTGAGCAGCTGCGTGCTCCTCTTGAGTGTGAGCTGGCCGTCCAACGCTGACTCCAGGAAGTGCTTCAGGCGGCTCAGCGGCACAGAGTCCGGCAACACCGATAACGCCTATACAACACACATCAACAACGGCTAATGACGTCACTTTAGAGGTCTCCTTCTAACAAGTAACATCAAAAATGTGCAACAACCATGCACATTTGCTATCTATATCAATGCTTCAACTGTAGAAATAATTAAGATTTAAGTGGGTGTAAAGTTCTTTTGTCCTGGCTATATAAACAAGTTATCTTATATAGCTTTTATCCGCAAATTCGTCTGCGTAGGATATATTTATATTCTACTACACAAAAATTGTGGGATGATGCAGGATCCTTCGCAAGTACTGGTCGAGTTGGAATTCCAGTCGAGTTGAAATTTATCAAAATACGACTCGACTGGATGAACGAAAGATGCTTTCACGGTAAATGATGGATTTTATTATTTTATGTACAAAAAAATTTTAAAATTGATTTTACTAACTAAACTACGGTACTATTACTAAAGATCTACTAGCATAATTAAATGTAAAAATTAAAAGTAAAATGTTTTAAATTATTGGTCTCACGTCTGTTTACGTAGTACGTGAGTAGTTAATTTACAAACTACTAGTTAATTTAAGAGTGTGTTCGTAACGTGTGCGACAACGTTTGTGAAAACTAGTCAAGTATCAGTGTTACCTTAAGGGGTGATATGTGGTCGGCATGTTTCTCCAATATGGTGAGTGCGGTGTCAAGGTCCGGTTCCACGGGTTTGGTGGGCACAGCGGCCAGCGGGCCCCCCAAGGCTCCGCCCAGGGTCCCACCCATGGGCCCACTCAGCGGAGTGCTTCCCCTCACCAGTATCTGCATCAGAGCGACGTACACTTCTTGCTTCTTGTCCCGAACGCTCTCACACACCTGCCCGCAGTACCGGATGGCTCTTTCTACGTCACCTATAAGGTGAAATTTGATATATTAATTATAACTTTGTTATAACACCTCTGCTTACCGCTTCGGGGATGGCGATCGGGGATGAGCATATAAGTTGGTTACCTATGACACACAATATAAATTTAATTTAATTTTTTTACTGCATTAAACTACACTGAAGAAGATTTTAATAAAAACTATAATACACCAATCATATATTGAATGTGATAGTGTAATTGTTTGTTTGAAGGAATTTAAAACTGTGATATTCGGAAACGATAATATTACGTTGTTCCTTACAATGTTCAAATACTTTTGCAGTGAATTCGAATATATTTAACAAATCAAGACTGATGCTTGACTGAAATGTTATTTCTATTCTCCTTACCAATCCCTTCAAAAACTGAGAATTATACTTATCAATGAAAGCATAAGACATCGTTATCCACAAAAAATTACCTAATGACTATAATATAGTATAGTAATAGAGTCCTCACCCAGTATCTGGACGTATATAGCGAGTGCCTGCTCGTGTTTGCCCAGCTTGCCTAACACAATGGCGCGCTCCTCGAACAAACTGTCGCTTGGGAAACGTAGCAACACCTTTTCAGGGGTATACTGCGTGGACTTCTCTAAAAACGATATCAACTTCGATTTGGTATGCTGTAACTCCTCCTCTGTTAAATTAGCCTTCTTGTCTGTTATCTTCTCCCTATACATGCTAATCAAAGCGTCGTGGAACAAGGAGTTAGTGTCGTTCCACGTGTGTATAATGTGCTCCAAATAAGGTATGACCAGCGGTTCGTGCTCTCTCAGCAAGAAGTCTAAAATCTTCGGTCGCGGCAAGTTTTCTACCTCGACTATGTCTTCGGTGAATATTTTCAGTCCTTCTTCTGGATGCTCTTTCAATATCCAATCGGAGAATTTGAATATTAAATTTATATGTTCAGCCCCTGTGAATATTAGAATTACCAAATATTATCTCGGCTGCTGATCTAATAGTGTATCTTCGTAAGCAGTATAAGTCACTAGACTTCGAAAGACACGGCGTAACTTTGGTTATTATCAGACAAAGGCGTCAAGACGTTCGAATCATAACCTGCATTGCGCAAAGCATTAGGATTAGCGCATGGTCGTGCAGCAGTTGCATAGCAGTTGCACCTCTACGGGTGAGTGGTAAAATGGGACTCGCCTAGGTGCTGCAGGTATTGCCTGGTGGCGCGGAACCCCTCGAGGCTGGAGTCGGTCTGGCGCGCCTGGTCGCGCAGTAGTTGCAGCGCGCGCGTGTGCTCGCCCTTGGTCTGGTACAGGATGATGAGCTCGCTGTGCTTGCGGTGCGCCAGCAGCGTGCGCTCCGCCTCCTCCAGCCGGCAGTTGTTCAGTCGCAGCAGAGGTGCCACGAACGCGTCGTTAGTCTTAAACCACACACAACTTCCAATCCCAGTAGTCTGCATCAATAAGTTTGTCTCAAAACTTTGGTGCAGTAATTTCACGCCAGGAGTGATTTCTACGGTGAAGGACAATATCGTGATGAAATCTGCATATGTCCGAGAAGAAATGGATGGTGCCTGCGACTTCTATGGACTTACCATTTGTCACATTGGCATCGAATCATCTTTGGTGAAATGAGGGTATTGTGATAAAGACCTGTACTTAACCCTTCGGGAGCCCTTCTCGGATGGCGTGAGAATATATATGCTCAAACCCATTCTCAAAATATCTTTTGAGTTTATCGCGTTATTATTACAGTATCCGATAAAATTCATGAACAAATTATAAGTCCCTCTTCTCAAATGTATGGTTCACCAGTCAAATAGTAATTAAATCAAGTACTACGGGGATCAACCCAAAAACGAGGAGATGATTGGCTACCATGTGCGATTCGTAAACTTCTATCAGAACATACTAGAAAGAAATGGGACAAGACAAGAGATTTACAGTTAAATGAATAATGATGTACTTACCTTGAGTAGATTCATTAAATATATGTAGTATAAGTTTACCTGTAAATAGCATTTGAGCAGCGTAGTGTCAATCAACTCCAGTTGGTGCGTAACATTCCTTTGTGTGGGCGCCTCATCCCCAGCGTCGGACGAGTTGCCCTTTCCTATCTTGGCCCTCAGCGCCACCAAATACTCTATGAGAGCGTTCAAGGCATTTTCAAGGTCCTTCCCCTTCAGTTTATGCCCCTTGGAAGAGTCCGAGTCAGTCTTACTATCCAACATGGGGAACAGCTTGATCACCTCCGCCGGGTCTGTGTTCAATTTGATGAACTCCTTCATAGATTGCTTATAATCCTTCTGGTAGAATAAGTCGTGCGCGAACAGCAACTGAATGGAACGTACTTTTTGCTCCTTCTCTTCTTGAGAACATCCTGATAAACTCTGGCAAAAGGAAAATGTTATTTCATTAACATTACACGTAACTATTTATATGACTTCATGCACTTATAACATATTCTATAAGTATAATATCGTAAATAATCAAAAGATCTCACGCTTTTAAATAAATCCAGGGTTTTTCGTACCAATAGGTCTCGTATTGCTTTAATGTGTTGCGAAACGGACTACACCCATTATTATCAGAGAATTCGTTCTTGACGAAGCTTTCAAATAGCTAGCACTGGGACCCATAGATGAAATTCACTCAAAAATGTAGTCAGGGTTGATTTGGATATCATCGACATAATTAAAATTTTATATTTACTGTAGAAAAATTATTTAAGAACAAATATTTTTTTTATTGTTGTATAAAAAAATTATTTGTTCTTAAATAATTTTTATACATTTATTTTAACTTATACATTTTTAATTAGTTTTTAGTTACTTTATATTTAAATAAAATTTAAACATTACATTTTCATTATTTTATATAGGTAAAATCAAAATTTAGATAAATTAAAAAAAAAACCTACTTACAGACACCATCAACGACAAGGTCCCTTTAATATTTTTCACAGGATACATAATTCTAAATAACTGTAGATATATTGTAATACAATGTGATCGGAGAGCAGACAACACAGCATCTTATTAGTAAGCACTTACATTCAGAGCGGTAATCACTCGAGCCTCATTTTTCTTCGGTCTAGTGTAAAACATTGTTTAAAATTATGTAAATTTACAAACAGTTACACATAATTACGTCAACAAAAGCCGAGAGCAGTACTGATACGATATACATATAAAATATATTGATAGCATATACTTGATATACTAGGAAGTAGGTACAATTAAAATTAACAAGCGCAGTTATTATATAAATTAAAAATACGCGTAAACGTTTACTATATTCGGTTTACTCTAGAGCCAATTAGTCACACAGAAAGATGTAACATAATAATGTTATTAACCAGTTTTATATGCTAAAGCAGTTCAATTGTAATCAAAAATAAGGTGCTATTGTTTTCCTCTCCCCACTCCCTCAAACAAATCCTTTTTCCACTTCACTGCACGATCACAACAATAAGGGTATATTTGCTAGTAACACCTACAATTAGGTAACTTAGATAATATACTTGCGCAACTCTAAATATATCTGCGTTCAGGAAAATATGTGTATTTCATGACTATATTATTATTGGCTACAATTATTGTTACCAATGATAGGTTAAAACATTATGGCCTAAAACGATACGTGTAAATTAAATAATAGCACTGCCCCGCGATTCCAACCGCGTATACTGAATTTCTGGTTGTCTTGTGATTGGAGTGATTTTTCGAAACCAAGATCTGATGGTGTGATCCCAGAAAAAGCGAGAGAAACCTTCGAAAATCGTTATTTTACAATTTTCGTTTACAAACGCAACAAGCCGTTTTAAGTTATGCACTAGAATGAAATCGGCAATTGATATTTAATTCTTATTCCATACAAATATTTTTACAAAACAATATGTGTATAGCATTGGTGAAAATTTTAAAAACTGTCCAGTTGTTTTTCAGTTCACTATTTTCCACTCCTTACAATATTTGTGTGGATATATATACCTCGAGACCTCTATGAAGTCATGGAGAGTAATAATGACAAGCATGTTCAATATCAAATATGCTTGTAGTGTAAGAGATGTTATGTATAAGCTATTAGAAAACTACACGATGTGTTTAGGTACTTACCGTCAAATCGATCGCAATTTGAAACTGTTTATCGTTCAGCAGCTGCTGCGTTTGCTTTGCGATGTCAACTAAACTGAGGCACCACACTTGGCCCACAGATGATACGAATATTAAACCTGGCTTGCATCTGGAATATGGCAAATTATTTATTTTTACAATCAGCTGGGGACATCTGGATGAGCTCTATTATAAAAGTTATAATACAATGATATTTTCTAGGACATATTATGGTCCTAATCAGCTCCAAAAGAGCATTGCAACTTTCGTTCTAAAATTTCGGGCGCTGCGAAAATAGTGAGGATATTGTGCATGTTTTTATTCGCCTCAAGCCATACATATAGGACAGGGACAGTCTCATAAAATTACCGCTGCCCTTTAAGGTGCGTGACGGGACCGAGGGAGCACGTATGATCGTGTAAACAGCGCATATTCAGAACTTCTTAAGCTGGCGTTTAATTTTGAGGTAGAAAAACAAAAATCAAAGCTCAGAAGGTATTCATATGCTCTGCTTAAGCTGATGATTTTAGGCCTCCTGTACTATGCAATAAAAAAGCTCTCAAAAGCTTGTGGGCGCAGACGTATTCTGTTCTCGATTTTTATTAAACGACAATAAATGTGTACCTATACATCAGTCTTGCTTTGTTGAGTTCAGGTAAAGTCTGTATAAACAGTGCTGGCTCCACAGTCTGTACAACCACTTCATCTTGCAGGAGTCCTAATACGAAGGGTTCATCCCACACTGCAAATGAAAACATACCAATTAGTTCTTCCCACACCTAACAATAATAACATTTTAAAAAAAGTATATTTATGTAATACGGAAAAAGTTTAGTAGATTACAAATTACTAGCCATTACCAGCGACTTTGTAATTTTTGTACCCTAACCCTATTTCTATCCTTAGGGTTGAATATATCTCTATTCCATGTTTCGGCAAAATCGGTTCAGCCGTGATATTGTAACAGACGAATAATTTAATTACTCACAAGAAGTCGTAACACGTCCGTCAGTTAGTTTTTTGTCATTCCATATATATGGAATGGATTGTATTTATATCCTGAATTCTTAAAAAGGGTAAAGGAAAATACGAACACGAGGCGGGACTCGAACCTCTGCAAACCGTTCAGATGCTCTTCCAACTGAGCTACTCGTGATCCTACCTCATGCGTCGAATTTTTCCTTCCCTTGTCTTTGTGGTATAGGGGGCCGCTTATATTGTAGCTGAATTTATATTGTAGCAGCGTTTCTCCGCTCGGTACATAAGTAGATGGCGCTCCTCGCTAACAATTGCAGAATTGTAGTACAAATACAAGAGAGCCTAAATCAAACTGCAGACTTTAAAAGCATACATACCAACAGCAGATGGCACCTCTGCCCAACGAATAGTTTTCTTAATATCAATGTTCTGAGACTCCTCTAAAAGCACTGAGCTATTGTCTCGACCGAGGAGGAACGATGTTTCTGAATACTTAGTTATTGTGGGCTCCAGAGACTTTGAGCTACCCGTTGGGAACAGCTCTTTTGGTTTCCCTGAAGAGAGCTAAAAAATATAGTCAGAAGTAATATAAGTACAGTATGTATTGACAAATTTATACTTAGTATATCATTGATGTATAGAAATGTTAAAATATGGTTTATTTTCACCTCTGACATTCCTTCACTTTTGTTGTAAAGAAGGTAAATGTTATTTAATGTCCAAACCACATTTACAAGATACGGCTAAAATTCTCATACTAAATATAAGTTGGAAAACAATTATTTGTATGAAGATTTATTATGAATTCAAATAAACTAAAAAACCCAATGAAGCCATTGTTTCAAAGACCATTATGAGTATTAGTAGGTCATGTGAATATTGCTATTGTAGTCAGCAATTATAGCACCAATTCATGATTATGTTTTTGATGTAGTACAAATCAATCATATTTTGTGACTGGATCATTCATCACTACCCCAAGGAAAATTACAGCAGTTTAAATGGTACATTTAAGGGTTTGAATGCCAGTGAGCATTACAGAGGGCCAACTATGATTATTTTAAACAGCATGTATAAACAACTCCAAAGCTTTGAATATTTTATACTGGTGCTGACATGAGTTATGACCTGACAGGTTAATTACGCAGGCATTATAGTCCCACACACGGAACACAGAGACAGACTCATGAAATGACAACTGCACATCCAAGGCTAGCACTCATAACTTGTAACGGCACCCATAATCAAAATGTTTACTGCTTAAAACAAATATAGTCAGCCGCCAGATCAAACTTATAATAATATGGATAGGCTATTGTAAAAAAGTTTTGGTAGATATCTTACATCATACAGCATGTACTCTGCTTTGAACCCCACACAGATGTACTGCTGACCCCAAGCCATATTCCTAGGAACATCAGGAATGGTGAAATCAAACAAATGCTGCTTGAACTCCCCATTCTTTCCATAGTATAACTGCAATTTTCTTCTGACTGCCACACACAAGCGAATTAATGAACTTGATTCTCCTGTCATTGATGTTGTAGGCTGCAAACAAAACAATACTTGCATAAACAATGTGAGGTATGTATCTGCTTAAGCATAATCAAGTTGATAGGGGAAAATTAAGAAATTTCGAACTAGTTAAGGAAATATGTTCAGTTGACTGGTGTGGTTATTTATTTAATTAAATTTATTAATAACAATGAAACTAGTAGTAAAAATTATATTAATAATTACTGCATAGGTCTTAAAAAGTATTATAAGACTAATTACATTCCTGTTCTAGATTTTTGTTAAAAATTTTGACTCACCTTATTATCCAATGCAAATATTGAAGCACCTTTTGTTTGCTCAAATGTCTTAACCAAGGGAAAGTTGACTCCATTAATATTGTACATGGAGAGAACTGAGTCCGTCAAACAGAGCAATAAGTTGTCTTCTGCAATAAATAAACAACAGGCAATTAAATAGAATCTAAGTGTGTTGATTCATGCTACGTAGTCTATAACTGTGTTAAGTATTATTATATCACTATCTTCTGTCTGTAACTTTGTCTGTTTAGTATAGTTACTTTGGGCTCAAGCTGTGATGTGTGATCCTATAGCTGTCCTCATTAAATAGGATATCTGACTTGGAAATATTTTTTCAAACCAGACTAGTTGTTCCTGAGATTAATGTATTCAAGCCATCGAAAAAACTCTTCAAATTTATATAATATTGTCATAGATAAACATACCTGGTATAACTTCTATTTGCTGTAGTGGCTTCTTGCTAAAAGTTCTGCAGTAACGAAGAAGTTGCAGTTCAAACTTTTGGTTACCATTATTTTCGGATAGTGAGTACATTAATAAATGCCCTTGTCTTGTGCCCAATAATAAATTATTATCTGAAATATTATATTAAACAAGACATTCCAATATGTGATGACCAAATATAAATGTTTACTAACACTATAAAGGTTGCTCATCATTGAATAGTTTACTTACCATATGCAGCTATGGCTTCTATCTGTACAGTAACATTAAGTAAGTGAGATAGCTCGTAAGCTTCATGCATGATTAAGTATTTTTAGTAATATTTAGATAATTTAATAAGTGGCCGATATTTCTTTTGATCACAGTATACTTCTGCTCTACAACAGCTAACACATTTTTAATTATCTCTTACAAACAAAATTTGAAAGGCTTTAGATGAACAATAATTTATTTGGAAAAAGTAATAACAAAAACACCTCCTACTGTTGTAAATATTGTAATTATTTTTTAATCTTGGATGGATTGGCCTGATTTGGCCTTGTGTTGTTTCATCCGTCACTCAACTTTTAACGGAAACGTCAGTTTAACGACACTGTCAAATAAAACAGCTGTCATTAAATTGTCATAATTTCTGACAGCCACAGCTTTAAAATACAGAATATCAATCTGGACCATAGATAAAAAATTATTTAACTCTAGCTTTATTTTATTAAGAAAATGGGTATAGTCATGGTTAAAAAAATCACTATTGTATGTTATTCTTTAGGGTTCCATTCCGAACTATGGGAGCATTGGAACCTACCTCCGTATCACTACAGCTGTCCGTCCGTCAGCGAGCTATATTATCTCACGGAGCTGAAATGTGATTTTGTAATTGACCAGTACAGAATTTTATTTCTTAAGGATTTGTTTTGGCAGCCATCATTTATAATCAAAATTTTATGGGCAAACGCTGGACTCAACATATTACATATTTCAAATTTATAACAGAGTTCTTAATAACGAAAATAGAATACCACACAATAAGAATGAAGTTTGTCTTGTAATGTAAGTGGTGTTTGGTAACCCTTGACAATCCAGTAAGCGTGAGACAAGATATACAACAGGGAAGAAGGTAGGGTGCGTGTTGTGAGTTATGGTGCTCGTCGGGGAGTGCTGGTGTGAAATAAAAAGCCATGTTTACTATTCATTTAATATTTACTTTTATAATTATGTTATTTTCATTCATAACTAACAACGATATGGGTGTTACGACGTATCCAAATTCAGTAAAACAAATATTAAAACAAAATACAAATTTCACTCACTATTAAATTTAATTATACAGCAATAGTAATAAGAAACTCCTTTTACTTTAAATAATTTATATGTATATAAGTAAGTCATCGTAACTTCATGTAGCAGGTTTATATGCGGGATATTCTCATGTAGTAAATGTGCACGGCAAACGTGAAAGTGAGAATTCAGTGGGATAAAGACGTTCATAAACATCGCTTCAAACATTCAGGTCACTAGTATGTCTTAAACTTTTTACACAAAGGGTCTTTAGAAGCAACGTCGATTACAAAATTCATATTAGATAGACTTAATAAAAATATGCGTATCTAAACTACCGTTACCCTCGGTGAGTCCGCTGGCGGGGCGGTCGGCCGCGGCAGCCGTGCCCCGCTCCCCCACTCGCGAGAGCCATACCATAAACATTATTATAATATATTTACACGAATTATAAAGGTGTCTCAGCAAATCAATAGCCTTAACGACCACAACTAAGCTCCACTATGTGTGATTTCAAATCGAAGCGCCGAGCGCTTATATAATATACATACCATAAATTTGTAAGTAATTAGAAGGTACTATATTGGTACACAATATTATAAAGTCAATACGATTTATGGTCGGAACACTGGTGCTCGTATAGCAAGATGTTTCGGTTATTTCTTTTCAGCTAAGCATACACTTTATAAAAAAGATTTGTTTAAAATACTATCTTACTATTATAAAACGGTAAATAAATATAGATTCCAGAATTCAATCTACGAATATGCTTGAATAATTTCTAGACGCGAAGCAAGATATGAAAGGCCAAAACAGTAGGTAGTCAAGTCCGAATGGGGGTTGTCCCCAAACGCGTACATGCAACTTGTGACAATACCAACTACTGCCCCCCCGCAGTACTAATACACACACTAGTTATAGTGGCGGGTGACGCGAAACGAAACCAATTTTTACATCGACACAGCTATGCGTTTAGGCTACAACTACACCATTAATATAATTATTTGTTACTCTATACTTAAGGTATAATTAATACCTTCTCCTAATTTGTAATGGTACGCCAAATCGAAGTGCAAAATGAAATTACTTGAATACTTAAACTATGACAATGAAATTTATAGCATTATTTTAACATTGTTTTAAATGACTACTAATAACCATATTGTTCAATGACAAATTTTATATAATAAGAAATATCATTTTATTGAATATAGAATACATTATTATCGAAAAACTATGTCGTTACATTAGGATACCGACAGTGCTAGTAGATAGGTACATTACAAATATCCAGCATTGGATATGACAAGATACACCGCAAAGAAACACAGAAGTTGCCCAAAATAATGTAGTAAATCTAAAAATTTATATTCTCTGAATGTTTATACAAATACATAATATTCTGAGATATCGATATTATAAATTACCTTGAGAGATCAGTTTATGCTAGTTATAAAAATGTACAAGTATGCTCTCTATGTATGCAACGTAAGTGTCAATTGCTAAGTTCCATCGTTGAAATAACACTATGCTTACACACACTCGTTGCGAATTTGTTGAGTTAGTGATACGTTTCAACAATAAATACACTAATGCACTACTACAGATTGATGCCCGCGTGGCCATTACACGCGGCAAGCGAGGCACCGCTCCAACTAGTATCGTGTGGCTATCCGTCAATAGGCGATCAGTGAAACGACATGCGACTGCTCTGCGTGCGGACTGCGGACCTACATCTCACATCGAGAACCTTTCAATTCAACCTACCATTATAAGCAAATTGTTTTAAACTAAATAGACACTTGGACGAGATATTACAAATCAATATAAAACAAAACAATTTATCCAGATGATAATCTGTCGTTTCCAAATAAACATTATTTAAAACTCAAGTTTGTAAGGTATGTACATAAGGGACAATTTGAGCTTACAAAAGTACAAAGTAATCACATCGCGACGGTTTAGAATCTACAGTGGATTTACCCTTCTTACCGACTACGACAGCTCAAGCGTTATCGACAGTTAAACTACTGTATCACACGATTACTCGCCGAAAACACCTATTATGCACGTAATTTTTCCCGATGGCCAACACGAAAAGAACTATAACTAATTGATAGCATACGAACGACTCTCGATCTGGATGCGCGCTGCGATGGCGACGGCGACGGCGGCGACTGCGGCGGCTGCTGCGGCTCTACGACGCGGGCGAGCCGCTCGGACCGCCCGCCGCCTCGCCTGCGGACACAGTCTTATAGTCGCTCCCAGAGCAATACACCGACCAATGTGGCCATGGGGTAACATTATCTATAAGCTGTCCTCACTGGGGAGAGCCAGCTAATAAATAAACTGGTTGAACTCATAAGACAAAGATATTCCAATTGTTAAATTTAGTTCTTTTGAGTTGATCGTTCTGGAAAAAAATATCTATCTAGATCAACTTTCATTTCTAACCATAATTCTTCATATTTTTTCCAGTATTTCCGATTTTCTTTTCTTAGTAAAAAGTGATGTTTTTTTGTTGGTGTGAACTATTCGACAAATTATTTAAACTTTGTAACAATTATGAATGAGTTTATTGAAGTTAAAAGAATTGGAATATTTTTTGATCAATTAGTTCCAAACCAACGATCTAACTATAACACATAAAATCTAAGTATCGTATGTAAATGGGGGCTTTGAAAAACTAGTCGAGAGTTGAAGGAAGGGGAATGAATGAGAGTAAGTCACCTGGTGGGTCGGGCGGCGGGGCGGCGGACGCGCCCGGGGCGTCGGGCGAGGCGCGCGGCTTGAGGAAGTCGTTGAGCGACGGCTGGATGGCGAGCTCGTACTCGGTGAAGTTGAAGAGCGGCGGCAGCGGCCGGCCGTTGGGCAGCCGCGCGGCGGGCTCGCGCAGCTCGTCGAAGAAGCTGTGCGCGCACGCCTGCAGCGGGGACAGGCGCGCGCCCGGCGTGTACTCCAGCAGCCGCGACACCAGCGAGATCGCGTCCGGCGGCGTGCACGCGCGGAACACCTACGTACACAACATACATGACTTACAAAAGGTCTACTTACTCTCTTTATGATGTCGTTTTGTTTTTTTATCAAACTCAAATTTTCTTCCGCTATATTATTGAGTCTAAGTAGGTTTCGAATATATCAACGTCAAATAATTTTACTTGCAGACCACGTTCAGTCGTAAGTTTAAAACAAATAAAAAACGTAGTATGTTCTCCTTGCGAACTTTCGACTGAAAATAAAAGTAAACGGTTAAACGGCTTATAACGGTACGGCTCATTTTAACCTACCCCGCGGCGGGTTCTTAATATGCCCCTGTATGTAATATGTACTCTAACGGTAAGTACTATACATTTTTATTCAAATAAAAGTACATACGCAAGAAAAACAAGAAGCCGATTCACTTTCTATAATGTCAACAAAATAAACATTACAAATGAACTATAAATTCTAGTCTCATCCAGTTGAATCAGAACTTTAGACAGCTTCAATGTTAACTTTCATAGTAAACATATAATTGTATTACATATTTACAGAGTTATTGGTTAGGAAAACATACATTGGATTATAGCAAAATCATTTAGTAATATACTTGAAGGTAGACATATTATTAAGAGCGACACGCTGCGTGCCGCTCCTTTAGTTAAAACGGAAGTAATACTAATGTGAATCGAACAGTAATGTGAGACAATCGCACACAGAGTGGCACAGTACGAATGCACACTGAACACCAACAAACATATTGCAATAAGAGACAGCGGCAACCGATTAGTTGTGGCTTCTGGTCATCAATTACATGCCAAAGACTCGTTAAGTAATAGCTGACGACACCAAATACCTCCATTGCCTGCCAAAATGAAACACTAAAGTACCGTAATGGTCTCGAAAGCTGTGAATAACATAGGTGATATTGAACATGAGAGGACTTCATGATCTATCAATATATTCCGTAACTTGATTTACGCTTATCATGAGTCTGAACTAAATGCATTCGATCGACATAATTCATGCTAATTAATAATTATCAGTCTCCTACATGAAGTTGCGGCGTAACATGGTGAGTTCGTGAATTTACAGATCATGAGATGATTTAGAATGGTCGAACAGATATTTAGTATTTTTCAAGGATGTTCAAAGTATTTTTATTTTATTTTCATAAAGTATTATGAAATCACCGTAATTACGATTAAGGTGAATAATGCATTTTCTTAACTATGAAATGAAATCACCTAGGCTATCCATAGCTTTGTTATTACTAGTGTCATTGAGAACCCGTGAAAAACGCAGGTTAATGAAGGCATTTAGGTGTTCGTTATAATCTTACTCGGATGCGCTGGTGGTCAGTGGCAGTCTTGGGCATGGTCATACGCTCCAGCATGTGCTGCAATGACGCGCGCGTTATAGTCATACAATTGCTACTTCATACACATTTTAACGCTAGAGTAGGCTCCTGTAGCCTATAATCGTAACCAACATCAGAGTGTCGCGTATTGCCTACTTTATAAAGAAGTAGCGCACGTCATGCGTTGTTAACCGCGTAGTTCCCGTTCCCGTACGGAGACAAAATATAGCCAATGATGCTAGCTAATATTGTAGCTTAGCTGAAACAATGTTTCAAATCGGTCCAGTAGTTTCGGAGTTTATTTGTTTCATGCAAAAATACAAATCAATCCAGATTAAAATATTAGCATAGATTGAACTACTGTGCTAACATAGTTTATGCACTAATAGAGCACTGGCGGCTTTATACACCGCAGGAACACAATACTTCTCTAAGTAGTATTAAGTGGCTTCGATCTTCTATAAGGTGGAGGTTCATATCCATCGGGCAGCTAGTAATTACGAACAGGTGATCCTGTTATGCCCTACACTCCCTGCCTACCATGTAGCAATCATTTACTTCACTATTACTATTTCGCTATTTTCCTAAGGATTTAATTTACCATTATGTGTGAAACAATGTGAATATGGCGGCGAATTTTTCGAATGGAATGGACGTCTAGGAAATCATTTTATTTTTAATGGACATTAACGACTTTGTTAAAGCCAGCATAAAAGTTCCACCTGGCGAGTTTCAAATCGGAGACTACCATAATCGCTTGGGTTGTTCTTATACCCCATATACACATAATAGCTCACCTTGGCCCATGGATGACTTTTGATTTGTGGGAATTTGAATTCTGTGTAGTTTGGATTCATTTCTCGTATTTGTTCTCGTGTTGGTGTCCCCAATACCTGAAAAGAAATGAAAATATTTAATCCATAAATCCATTAGGAAATTTGAGATAGGTATTTCATTAAATTATATCAACTAAGTACCTAATTTACAAAAAGAAAGATAATGACTATTTTAAACATTAGATGGAAATCATAATTTTAAAAAGAAATTAAGAATCAGTAATATATTTTCTTAAACTAAGTGTCATTACGGCTCTGAAGCAGGACAAACATCGTGTCGAATAATTTAAATAGGAAAATACAATAAATATTGTTCCACA
The DNA here is from genome assembly GCA_929442735.1 of Watsonalla binaria. Lineage (NCBI taxonomy): Eukaryota > Metazoa > Arthropoda > Insecta > Lepidoptera > Drepanidae > Watsonalla > Watsonalla binaria. Next base: position 6,105,222 of record OV838930.1, read on the forward strand.
TAAAGCTTCGTATCATGTCCACAATTACCTTGATGATCTCAACAAGTTGATCGACCCCCGAGTCACCGGGGAATATCGGTTGACCCAACAACAATTCCGCGACCACACACCCCGCACTCCATACGTCTGTCAACATAAATATTACACTGAACTTGCTAATCCTAGGAAATGTAAAGTCAAAAAGTCACACAAATCGAAGTATCTTCACTAATATTTAAAACACGAACGTGAGTTTGTTTGTTACGCTTTCTCATCTTAAATACTCGAGCGATCATCATACAATTTTACACAATTTTAATCAAGTTTATAAATTAATTAATTCGTACTAGGGCCAACTGTCACCGTCTCTTCTGTTCTCATCTTATATGTCAAGGTAAGGAGAATTTTTGGCTCTTAGTAAGAAGCATTCCTATAAGTATAGAATGCTTAACATAATAATTATTGTCTGAGGATATGACTCGTTTCTACCACCAAACAAGAGAACAAATTAAATCTAGATCTGACTTAAGAAACGAAGAGTTTCAAAAATTACATTATTAATAATGGCTAATTGACCTAGCTTCAACTAGCCACGTAAATCTTAGTAACGCAAAATTCGACAAAAAATTACAGACAAAATCTACTAAGTATTAAAAAAGTTATACGCGCAATTCGCAAATATAGTATGGCTATAGAACTAAATTGATGAAATGAAAAAACTATTGTGAAGACGATTTTGTGTTAGATAAGCGAGTACTAACCAATCTTGGTGGTATAGTCGATGGCTCCGAAGATGAGCTCAGGCGCGCGATAGTAGCGCGAGCAGATGTATGAGACGTTAGGCTCGCCGCGCACGAGATGCTTCGCCGAACCGAAGTCACAAAGCTTGAGCACGCCCGTCTTGGGGTCTAGCAACAAGTTCTGCGGCTTGATATCCCGGTGGCAGATGCCCAGCGAGTGGATGTACGCCAGGCTCCGGAACAACTGGTACATGTACAGCTGCGCACACAAATACATACATCATTATTATTAAGTATCAGGATTTATATAGCATATACAATTTTATATACCATATAAGTACAAAAATAATACATCTTCAACGAAGGAAGTTCTTTATACGCACTGCTTTTAACGATCACATTACTGTGCTGCCTGGAGTAACTGAAGCGATTATTCTAATCCGTATGAAGCCAATCGCTAATGCCAATGAAGCTGCGTGGTACTTAAAGGAAGTAAGAGACAGGGGCAGATTTATTTTTGCTAACAATCAGGATCGTATCCTTATATTCCACCGATAGTGAAATAATATGATCAAAACAATTGCAGCAATAGGTACCATAACATATCAGTGTAATAGGGCATACCTTTATAAAACTAATGGGTATGGTTTGTTCGTCTTTGGAGTAGTGACGTGCCACTTTATACACCGTCTCTGGTATGTACTCCAGCACCAGGTTCAGGTACACTTCGTCTTTCTGCAAGCAAACAAACACACATTCACAATTGCTCTGTCGCCACACACTATAGTAACGGTATCGATCATTACGCCATGTCATGGTGCGCACACATTGACACGCACGCATCAAATGACCATTCGATTAGGAGATTCCCTCATGAAAGACCACTGTCCTATTTAGGTCCTGATGCATGCGTGTAATGAACACGCTTAAGTCCCTTGAGTATGCAGTGCAATCCCTCTTCAGCAATCCCTGCTTACATTCGATACAAATGAAAATATATGACTGACCTTAGACATTAATAAAACAATAATAATAAATTTTACACAAACTAAATTAAATTAAAATCGTAATGCGTAACATTGTAATTTACATATGAATGGTAAGTATAAAAATAATCCAGTAAAGTTATTTATAAAAGGGAGGATCACGGCATTACGTCTACCTACGTACACATAATTAAAAGAAAACATTTTAGGGCATATTTACATCAGGGCTCTAAGATGGTGGTTCAATTAGTTTGAGATAGGACGATATCAAGTTCTTAGGAGACCATCCTTAACATATTATATGAACAATATCAGCAAAATGTCAGATCTGGGTAAGCAAAATCTCATTTAATTTGTACAAGCATTGAAATCAAATTGGAAAGGATCACTTCTTCGTATCATCGTAATTATAATTATCATAAACGTTGATAAGCTAATGTCCAAATTAGTTTTTTATATCCAGTAAGTGAAAAGAAGAGAAAAATATATTCTAATTTCTAATAATTACAAGTAAGGATGTAAATATTTTATATCCCAAATAAAACCAATATTAAAAAAAACTATGTGGTTGGTTTAAACCATCATAATGAAAAATGGAAAATATTTATAAGTTTAGGATAGCCTCCTGATATATCTGAAATGAATAATTCCCATCTCATATAAATCAGCAATAAGTAACCCTGAACTACTCTACAATATATATATATTTGCCTTGCACTATTATTATCTTTGTCAAAGCAAATTATATTACATACTAATAGAAATAAAACATATATTTATATGATGCAAAATAATAAGATAGAAAATGAAGTTTCTAACCGAATACTGTATTACATTTATCCTTGTTTATTTTTTCAAATGACAGTAAAAATACTAATAATACACAAAGCGATTATAGAATAAAATTGAATATATTTTTTGTTGCGACTCAAGGTTGACTGAGTAAGGTCGACTGCACTAGATAATTGACTCGACAAAAACATTTTTTATGTGCTAAAATTACCTTATTATGTATTAAACTTATTATAAAACAAAATTATGAATTTTCTACCAATCGAAATTGTTTGAAACATAACGATTAAGTGCATAAAGGCAAGGAATGATATGCTAAGCATTTGGTCAAACACAAAGAAAAACATAACAAGCAAGCAGTTGGTAACCACAAACACAACTTTGAGGGCGTAACAAGGACTGTGTGGTTGTTTGGACTGTAATGACGGAACTGAAGACGAAATGAAGGAACATGGCTGTGTCCTGTTCTTATGTAGAAGCTCAAATGATCGAAAGATTACTGCTCGTGGAGTGAACAAATCTGCTCTCAATTAGGTATGCACACAACTGCTTGGCCGGCCTTCAAGTTACCGAGCGATATCGTTACACATAACATAATGCAACGTTTTAAATGGAATTGCAACAAAAATATAGTTCGGTAACTTAGCCACGACTGATAGACCTGTATTGTGCGTTACCACACTAGCGCAACAATCTTATTGGTTCATAAACATACTGTGACATCGAGAGACTGCATTGCGTTTAGCATTGAGCTCACCGCTGCGGGCACTGCCGCCTTCCCCCAAATAAAACACACAAATAACACCAACCTTAATTATATGTTCTACAATATGCAATAGGTATATATCGGGCTCAAATAGCAGGTTGGGACATATGGAAAGCGTACACAAATATATACTATATTTATTGTTTAAACATTCTTAGAGTACCTATACACAAACAAGCAATGCTTATGTATTGTAAGGTTAAACTATGCAACATTGACCTTAAACAAAACTGTAAAAATATTGGAATGAACATTTCCACTCATAAATATTTAGTGCGAATATGTATTGAGACATTAGAGACATTGTTTGCATGGACTGGAATACAAAAATAACTGTCTGAATAATAGACATTATAGCCTTCAACACCTGCATAAGCTCAAAAAAAACAGTAGCAGGAATAACTTATCCTACCGAGATTCCTAATAGCCGATTTTTATGTGGATTTTTTAGTTTCTTCATATGCACTCACTCTTTTGTTTTCATACAGACTCCATATCCTGAGAGTGTTGTATCATATATTTTACTATAAAAACTTCGTTCTTTTTATTCCATCCTTTTAATAAAGTTTGATATACCAAAGAATATACGAGCTTATAAATACACCTAGCTTCTGTGCTCTAAGTACACACGATGGCGCAGTAAACAATGTGTATTTACTACTATTAGTGCCATAATGTGGACAATCAAATTGTCTCACAACAACTTTACATACGGCCAGTTCAATATACTTAGCAGAGGTCAATGATATTTATCTTCTTAAACACATCTTACTGGGCTATTTAGGAATCATAAGACTAAAACAACAGAGGCTTTTGTTGAACCCACTTTTGATCGCTGGTCGGATTTTATATATATAGTGTTAAATACTATATTTGCATATAATATTATAGGTATATTTCAGCAAAAACAAGGGTCCGACAGAAACCACGATAATTATTATATACCAACAGAGCATACAAGGTGTAACATAATTCATTAGAAACAAGTTTACTTAGAACCAGTTGTTTTAAACAGTTTTCTATTAACTTTACATGTGATTTTTTTTATCTTTAAAAAGCAAAGATACACCAATTATAGTTTATTGGAACAATGTGGTTGAGTGCATTAATGTGATTTTAATTATTGGATTGTACTTTAACCTTGCCGGTTAAATTAAGTGTGTAAGGTTTCTAATTACTATTATGTTACGCCTTGTAGGTACAGCGGGTAGTTTGTTAGGAATTGATGGTTAATTCCTTCACAATACTCACCTTTTCTCCACTTGAGTAAAAGAAATATTTCAATTTCACAATGTTACAATGCTCCAACCGTCGCATGATTTGAAGCTCTCGGTTCTGTAATGTTCAACATCATAATATTTTAATCGACATCATTAAGAAAGCCTCTTGATTGATGTTGAGGTAATTAATGCTGTATCAAGAATCATTTTTAAAATGAGTTTTATGCAATTAAATTGCAATGCAGACAAACTGAACATGTCAATGATAGTGAAGAATTGTAAGAGGACATATAATGAATTAAATGAAAATTAATAATCAAGAGCTTTTTTAGTGAATCGCGGGCAAAAATGTTCATGGTAGGACAAAGCTGGTAAAAAAATTGTCAGATCGCCATACCACCTCAATGCACTAAGGAGATTATTGTAAACTAACCTTAAACCTTTTGTCCTGGAGCACCTTTTTGATGGCAATAAGTTCGCCGGTGTCGCATAGTTTGGCTTGGTAGACGACGCCGAAGCTGCCGTTACCGATGAGCTTCATGTCCGCATAGCTCACCTCCTGCGGCCGGTCGGGGCCCTGCCCCGGCGTCGCGACCACGGTCGTCACCTTCGAGCCGTCCTTGCCTGCAACACCATCGGAAATTGTTTCATTAACCTGATACACCATTACCAACTGTCCTAGCTTATTTTTTCTAATGAACCCGATGCTATAAGCAATTATACTTAGATAGTTAATATGTCTGGTTCATTCCCATTAATTAATTACCTAAAAGTGGGTTGGCGATAGCTTCACCAACAAGAGTGTAGCTCTTAAATAAATGATGATGACCTATTTCGTTAATTTTTATTTATCTTTAATACAACCATAATAAGCTCACTGAATCCTCTCAAAGCAGGTAGCAAAGATCTACTTATAATACACTAACATTTCGCCAGTTATGTATAAGTCTCATGTAATAATGGGGCGAGCCTATTGCCATTTGCCATCATCCGATCACTAATCCAGACTCCGGGCTGCTACTGAGAATAACAGATGTAAAAACCCAATAACACTTTACCCGACTCGGATATCGAGCCCAGGGCTTTGTTCCGTTTGTGACCACTAGACCAACGGGGCAGTCACAGTAGGTATTTTTAAGATAATTATTTTATTGTGTCCCAGCACAGTTTTGAATAGAAAAAATATCTGCTTGGCTCATTAATTTGTTACTATGTAAATTATACATGTATATAGGTATTTCTAAAAGTAAGTAATATCAGTCCGGTAAGCAAGTGCAAACAACATCACAGCATGATTTAGATATTATTATAAGTGATCAATTAATCAATCACTGGAGGAAACTGTGTGACACTTGAAACGATAAATAAATAGGTAACAACAACTCAAATGGCGGTAGTGCAATTTGAAAGGCCTCTCTAATGCAATTAAAAGATGACATACACGAATCCATTTTATAGATACGAATACGTTTCAAGAACAATTACTTACATTACTTGTGTATTAGTTTGTACTCAGTTTAATTAGTGAAGTGAATTACCTAGCTCGTAATCGAGGAATTAAATATTATATTTACACATATGATACTACCTATACATTTACAAACAAGTGTATTACTGGAACCAAATTGCCTGTAAAGCATTCACGTGCAAACAACATTTATAATTAAAAATATTACAAGGTAAAGTAACGACTTTTAAACCTATTGTGTCAGATTCGCTTTTCTCTTTCATATACGTGTTACAATGTTGGTTATCACTGTCCATGATCTTACCAATCACAATTTACAATTTAAAAATGTAACAAAACAATATGCAGTAAAAATAATATTTATTATGGCATCAGAAGAGCCAACTGGAAAATTGACAAGCAGTGGCGCTATTTATTATTATCGAAGGTAAATATCGAATAGCGAATTAGTCGATTACAATTCGGGTTTAACAACAATTTTTTTACTCCTATAGGTCTTTTGTATGTACTATGCCGTAATGGTCCAAAACGGGAGGAGTATCAACTGTTCTAAATATAAAGACGATATATTCTAACGCACCCTCTCCTATAGCAATATTCTCTACTCATTTTGCGAGTTTCCTTTTCCAGTCAAGCGCGCGTACTCATCGTTTTTACGGTCGGGCGGGTCACTACACAAGAACCACGGTTTACAGGCTATTAGTTCATGCATCTAATACTAACATGCCTTACCAAACAATTTACTAGCCATGATCTGAAATTGATTGCCAGGCTATTATTTATAGGCTTATACAGAACAAGAGCTGTTCTGTATAGCGGCTAGGCGTTTTGTGCACAAGCGAATTCAATGATCCGGTGTTGAAATTCCTTCTTAAAATTGCACAATATGATAAAACAAATACTTTCATATTTACTATGCAGAACTTCCTACTGATTGAGTGTTGAAAAATAATATTAATGCGGCAGAGAATTAGTAAATTGTATTATTTGTATTCTTACGAACCGAATTAAAGTGTGGTAAGATTCTGTGAATAAATTATATGTCAGTCTGTAAACTCAAACTACAATACGTACCAACCATTTACTGAACATGATGCAACACCAAGGTGAAACCGTCTGAATAAGTTATGTTGCCATCAAACAATTTAATTACACAAATCGATAGGTACTTTTCACTATCGGACGCGGCGAAGTTACGAGCATAATTAAAGAGAAGCTAAAGCTCTAAAAGTTAGTAAAAATAATCTATTAGTAAGTATATTATTTATACAAATGTATTTTTTTTGTTTTTTATTGAGGAGACAAATATATCGATCCAGTTAGAAGTGTTTGTTTGTCAGAAACAAGAGCTTGTAATGAATGAGGTAAATCAATCGTAGCCGACACGAGACATTTGACCATGGAGTGCAACCACACCCAGTAACCAATGTTGGGTCAACATTGTTGACGCCAACTCGAGCACACTCCACCCTTGTTTGTTCGACTTGGTAGGTAAGTTATTCCCAACCCAATGACACTCAATCACCCAACAAACAAATAAGTAAAAAAAATGTATCCACCGGTTTTCCGATACCGCAAATGTTTAATAAATTAGTATAAATTGAAGACTCCATTTCTATACAAAATTATTCCGTCTGTTTGAACGCTTCTTCTAAATTGCGTTAGGGATCTTAATACGGTCTTCACTCACATGTACAAGTTAAACTCTAGTGGATTTAGAGCCAACCAAATCAATATTACATTTATACGTAGACAATGACTTCAACGTTATGTAAAATGTAGTATCAAATAATCGTAGCCCGAAGTGAAGTGAGGGCGGGTCGCTAGTAATTTTTACATATATAGATCCCGTCACGAGTTAAGACCGAGTACCTTTGAGTGCACAGTATTTATTTTATGAGTCTGTCTGTATGTACGGTGCGAGGCGAATGAAAATTCTTTACTTATAATGGGATCTGTAACAATTCCGATCTTAGTAAACCGCACAACCGAACACAAATGGTATCTTGTAGGATATTTTGCAACCTTGTTACGGCCCACAGGGTAGCTATGTACATCAGGTGCATATCTGCGTATCCTGGTGGAGCGGAAAAGGCATGCTAGGCACTGGACCTTCTGGTTAAGGTTATGACATACCAGGATGATAACTCCGCCCTATTAGAATCACGAGAGCCAATCCCTACCTAAGGCTGTAAGTTATTCGGACGTATCGGATATTCTACCCAAAGGTAAAAAATGATACTATAATCCTAAACCCAGGCTTAAGATAAAAGTATTTTCCCTACCTGCCGCAAGAACATTTTCAATCATTATTTTTTTAGTACGAGGAAGAAAATGGTAAGCGTTTGACATAGGTCGTATTTTACCAGTCATAGTGGATATCGATGATGCGGCCTAAGATCCTCAGTGAACTTCTATTTCGGCTGACATGATGATGGAGAAAAATTATCACATACATTTTTTTATGTCTTATTTCAACAAATGGATCAGCATAAAATATTTTACAGTGTACTGCCTGAATTGACGGGAACGGGAAGACCGAAAGGTGTCATCTGCATGCAATCTACACCATTCTTTCATTACTTTTTACTTTAGTTCATTTAATGAACATTCTATCAGGTTCTCCAGTAATATTTCCTATATTTTAATATTGATTTGATTATTATTCCTTGTCTTAGTACTTGAAGTAATGATTTAAGATTTGCCAACATGCAGGAATGATTAGAGTTTTCTCGTGACTACAAATCTTTTATCAATATAATGTATCTGTGCGTCACTCACAACAGATTACCGGAGTTCAAAAGTGCCTGTAAAGTAGATATAGATACCAGTAGAAATGTTTAATGCAACTTTACTTCCAGATAAATCCTAAGGTCCCCAAATAACAAAATAACGTTGATTTATCCATTTTACAAAAATGTGATATAAAACATTAGATACTCGATGTAATGTCTGTACCTCGGTAGGTGTAAGGCGGGGGGGAAGAACACAATTAAAGTACGTAGTGACCGTTCAATCGTTTATTGCAGACTGTCGGCTGCCGCACAAATTCCCACTACCTACATAGTACGTTATAATAACTGGCGTACACCACATTCCTCCACCTTAAATTACAATTAAACTATAACAACATACAATACAATCCTTATGTCTAACTAATTATAATATAAATATATATTTAACAACAGAGCTTACACTACATTAAGATATAAGATATAACATAGAAGATATAACAATAGACCTTAATTATTTTTCCGACAACCGCCCATATATAAATATAAATATATATATACAGTTCATGACACATCTAATTGTTTTGGTCTGTTGTCTTGTATAATCGGCATTTCCGAACTGGGCGAGTTCGGGGCGGTACAGGAGTGGTATGCGGGGTGGAGAAGTTCTCGCAGTCTTCTGGTATGGGCATCTCACGCGGAGGGGGTGTTATAGCCATGCTCTCCCCGGTGGGTGGTGACAGCGAGACCTCCGACCGCTCCGACGGAACCCCATCGTCAGTACCCGAGCCCTGGGGCACGTTGGGAACCGTGGATGCTGCAAGCGAACACCTAGACCTCCGTTTAAGCTGATCGACATGTTTATGGCATTTGTTTCCTACCTTATCAACAATCGTAAAGTCATTAGGTCCCGAAGAAGTGACTACCCTACCGGGCTTCCACCTCTCCCCTTTAAGATATTGGCGGTACCATACTTCCTCTCCTGTTTTAAAACTTCTATGAGTGCCCCCTGCCCCTACTACTTGCCGATGCTGTGCCTCGCGTACCTTAGTCTGCCTGTCTGGCTTAAGTACGTCTAGTGAAGTACGGAGGCGCCTACCCATTAATAAAACCGAGGGACATTCACCCGTACTCGTATGTTCCGTATTTCTATAATGTAATAAAAACGTATTTAACGCGGAATCTACATTTTTTCTCTCGTAGATAGCTTTTTTGATAACTCTTTTTAATGTTTTTACAGCGTTTTCCGCGGCACCATTAGAAGACGGGTGGTAGGGGGCTGTAAAAATGTGTTCAATGTCATCTCTTTGAATGAATGATGCAAACTCTTTACTAGTAAATGGGGGTCCATTGTCAGTAACAATTTGCCGTGGAAGTCCCCATCTAGACCATAGTTCTCTAAGTTTAGTTATGGTGCCCGCTGCCCCAGTACTAGGAACACAGAAGACTTCTAACCATTTGGATGTCGCATCGATGACGACTAAGTAAATTTTTCCCTCTATGGGGCCCATGAAGTCTAGGTGAACCCGAGACCACGGCTGGGTGGGCCAGGGCCATGGCCGTGGACAAGCACGCGGTGGAGCGTCCGCCATCGCCGCACATGCATTACACGAACGGCACTCGCCTTCGATCGCTTCGTCGATGCCTGGCCACCAAACGTAACTGCGAGCTAGACCTTTGGATCTTACAATACCCATGTGTGGTTCATGTATGAGCTTCAGAACTTTATCACGACAACCTTGTGGAATTACCACCCTATGGCCCCACATAACACAACCTAACTCCTCATATAATTCCGACTGTCTATTATAAAATGGTTGTAAATTAACAATTTCGCATTGTTCTGGCCATCCACTTCGAATATAACTCAACACCCTACTTAATATCGGATCTTTACTAGTCTGCTTTTTAATATCTGTATACTTTAATAGTAATTCGTCCTGAGCGAAATGAAAGAATGTTTGCTCCGGCGGCGTGCAGGTGCGACTAGCCTCCCCATGACCTTGAGCCCGACGCACAGGTAGGCGCGATAAACCGTCCGCACAGTTATCATTGCTGCGAATGTATTCAATATCGTAGTTGTATGCAGATAGAATAACGGCCCAGCGCTGCATTCTACTAGCGGTCATGGTAGGTATGCCCTTTTGTGGTCCTAGGATGGACACCAGGGGCTTATGATCAGTTCTCAAGATAAATTTCCTACCGTATACATATTGATGGAATTTTTGCATACAAAATATAATAGCGAGAGCTTCACGGTGAATTTGTGAATAATTTTTCTCCGCGGCGGTAAGAGTTCGCGATGCAAAGGCGACTGGGCGCTCGCCGCCGTGCGGCCCGGGCTGCGCCAACACTCCCCCCACGCCCTGCGCGCTTGCATCGCAAGTTACTATCAGCTGATTCTGTGGATCGTAATGAGCTAATACGTCTGTACTGGTCAAAACCCGTTTTACTTCACTGAACGCGCGCTCACATTGCTTATCCCAAACCCAATCTACGCTTTTGCGTAGTAAATTATTTAACGGATTTAAGTAAGAGCTAAAATTTTTGACAAATTTAGAAAAGAAGTTTACCATCCCCAAAAAGGAACGTAGCTGACTCACATTATTTGGTTTTTCCATTTCTAAAATTGCTTTAATTTTGGAATTATCTGCTTTAACGCCGCCCTTAGTTACTACATATCCCAGATACTTTACTTGATCAACTAAAAATACGCATTTCTGTCTCTTGAGTTTTAGCCCATTACTCGACAAGCGTCGGAAAACTTCCTCTAAGGCGCTTAGGTGTTCCGGCACCGTCTTCCCCCCAATTATCACGTCATCAAGAAATACTTGGACATTTGGAATGCCTTGTAATAAATTAGACATTATGCGTTGAAAAATTCCTACACTAGAAGATAATCCATACACTAACCTATTGTAGCGGAATAATCCTCGATGAGTGTTAATCACAGTATATACTTTGGATTCATCGAGTTCGATCTGATTGTATGCTTGAGATAAATCTATTTTACTGAATAATTGAGCTCCATTCAGCCCTACAAGAACATCTTCGATTCTAGGTAACGGATAGCGGTCGATCAACAAAACGGGGTTTAGAGTTGCTTTATAATCAGCACAGATCCGCAACGTACCATCAGCCTTCCTTACGGGCACCAGGGGCGAGGCCCAGTCGGAGCAGTCGACGGGCTCGATGACGCCCGCGCGCAGCATGGCGTCCAGCTCGGCGTCGACGCGCTCGCTCAGCGCGTAGGGCACGGGCCGCGCCCGGTGGAACACGGGCACCGCGCCCGGCCGTACTCGTAGTGTCGCCTTACCACCCGTGTACCGCCCCAACCCCCCGCTGAACAAATCCTTATATCTGTCGAGGATTACACGGATTCCATTATCTACGTGTAAGTTATTTATATTTGCATCGAGAACCTTATTTTCAAATAGGGGTATTTTTATCTGTAACTCGGCTAGCCATTGCCGGCCTAATAGGGAAGTAGTACCCTTACTTATAATAAACAACTCTAACTGTTTCTCGCGGTCCAAGTAACGGACTCTGGGCCGGATAATACCTAAAGGCTTAATTTTCGAACCGTCATACAGTTTTAATATAGTATCGTCCTTTTCGATACTGTGGGTTGAAAAGTACTGATTATACATCTCGCTATTAATACATGAAATGGGGGTCCCTGTATCAATTTCCATGTTAATCACTATATTATCTATGTGAATGGGCACACTTACAGATTTGTACTTGTTAAGAGCCAAGAGATTCAAATTTTCTTCGATATTTTCTGCGCCGTCTTCCTCGCTCGACTCGCGGCCGGCCGCCCCGAAGTACATTTCCCGTCTTTGGCTCGAACCCCGACGAGCTGTACGATCCAGCCGTCCCGAGCCATTTGACTCGCGATTTGGACAAACTCGCCGTAGATGTCCCGGACGCTGGCATTTGCTGCACACGAAGTCCCGGTATCTGCACTGATCCCCCTCGTGGTTAGTAGCTCCGCAAGCCGCACAGCTGGCTGTCTTGACCCGTGGTCCACGTGAGCGCACCCCGTCCGCTCGGCGTCCACGTGGCCGCCCGCCGCGGCCCGCGCTGGACCATGCCTGCACCGCATGCACCGGTTGTTCAACCGCTGTGGCCGCTGTCACCTCGACGATGGCCGCGTCTCTCTCCGCCGCCTCTAGTGAAGTGGCTAATTTAATGGCTTGTGTGAATGTTATCGAATCCTCCTCTGCAAACAGTCGCTGGCGTATGATGTCACTCTTGAGTCCACATATAAATTGGTCTCGTAAACTCTCGTTTAAATTACTTCCGAATTTACAGTTACGGGATAGTTTCTTAAGTTCGGCCACGTACGCCGCCACGTCTTCATTAGCTCCCTGCCGTTTCTGTCTGAATCGGTATCGTTCTGCGAGTGAAGATGGCGTCGGTTGTAAATGTTCCGACATAACTTTGCTTGCCTCTTCGTAGTTTAGTTCTGAAGGCTTACGTGGGCTGGATAAATTTACAAGTAGTTCATATGCCTCATCTCCCATAGAAGCAATCAACGTCGGCAATTTTAAATCCTCGGTGACCTTGTTGACTTTGAAATACATATCCAGTCTGTCTTTGTACGACGACCACTGCCCACATTTAACGTCGAATTCACTTAATTTGCCGATTGACATTTTGTCCACTTATTTTTGTAACCAGTTTTTTTTTTCACTTTGCACGCGTTTATAATATACTGTTATTATAATGTTTTATCCTCGTCGTCACTGTAATGTCTGTACCTCGGTTGGTGTAAGGCGGGGGGGAAGAACACAATTAAAGTACGTAGTGACCGTTCAATCGTTTATTGCAGACTGTCGGCTGCCGCACAAATTCCCACTACCTACATAGTACGTTATAATAACTGGCGTACACCACACTCGACAAAAAGACACCAGCAGCACTTAAGCCGAAAATTTGGACTTGCTTTATGCCAACCTTTATAAAACTAACATGTATGTACATATTTACTAAGTGTTCCTAAAATTATGGAATATGATAAAGTTAAATGATAGTATTCCATCCTCATTTACCATATTAAAATACGTCATACAAAGAACGATTACGTAATTGACATGTACTCACTGACATAAGTATCTGAAATAAGTACATAATTATCATAAAGAGAAAATACACACTTAAATGACGAACATATAATAGCAGGCGGGCACAATAAGTAACAACATACATAAAATGTAAAGATGCATACCAAAATACATTCTACCTAAATAAAATATTTACCATTCGTATCCTGCATACTTACTAGGTACATAATAAAAACATGGTGTAAAATGAATGATATTCAATGTGGAATTACGGTTATCCTCCAACTCCACACGAGCTTCGCCCGTGTTTACAGGTGGAAGATTCTCGCTTTACGAAAACAGACTTCACAGAAGTAATAGGTAGGGAAACTGTCACTAAAATAAAAACTGCAAACTAAAATTGTGCGCCACAATTAGCACTTACGATGTGAGGAAGCCGATTTCTTTTCTGGAGCCAGCTCGACCTTTTTGGGAGTATCCACGTCGCCTGATTTTCGCAGCAAAACACAAAAGCAGCGTTAGAACATTGATTGTGTACATGAATACAAGTATAATCATAGTAATGCCGAGCATGACAATTACGGATAGAAGTAAAGAGCTACTCAGGATTTTAAGACGAACAGCACTACAACGGCAATCAATTACCTACTATTTGAACACTCACTGATAGTGCGTCGTATTTTTTTACAAAAAGTAGAAATTCGATCACGGGCGCGGCTTAGCTGGCCACTTTTGTCCGTGTCAATTAGTCGGAGTAGCGAAGGTTCGGAGCGCACGGCGACTTCTCCGACGGGGCGTAGAGCCACCGCGGCAAGGCCGTCGGAGACGCCTAGCTTGTCGAAGCATACTGGCCCTATGGAACACTCCAGTTTGGTAAAAGATCGCACACGAGCGCGCCTAGTGGTAGACTGCCGGTCGCACGCGCCAAGTCTGCACTGCCGCCACCCCACCCCGAACAAGTTCACTTGACTCTTGTCACTACACCATGTGGTGCTAATTTAAACTTCGCGACCAACTATTACACCTACATATTGTCACATACATTAATATCACTCCGGTACTGCCTGTTATACGTTTATCACGAATGCGTATTATTATGATAGCATAAACACAAACAACTAAAGATTTAAGTGCTCCTTGCAGGCAACTTCGTCTGCGTGATCAAATTTTGGAGATAAAAGGTATTGTTTATCCCTCTTTCAGCAAAACCAGCCAATCGGTTGAGAAGTTTAAAGGCGGAGATACTTTTAACACTTTCGTATATATAGTATTACTAGCTTAGCCCCGCTGATTCACCCACACCACATAGATTAACATAATAATTTGTGTATGCCTAGCCCACATGGACGGACGCATAACATACGTAATAACAGTAAAGCTTTGTTAAATATTGAATAGCTATTTTCAACTATGCACATGAATCAAAATATAGGTATAACCAGCCAAGGATATTACTAACTGTAATTAACTCGCACGTGCATTTATATTATACGAGGGGACTACAAATAGACCCTGGTAGGATGCAATAACAGCAGATGCAGCGATATTAAGCGATTCACAGGCTAATCGCATCGTTCGGTTTCCAAATTCAAAGGGCTAGATAGAACTCTATCCTCTACCTGCTTCATATAATTTCTGGATTCGAACTCTTGAGAACCTTTGAGGAAATTGAACACGTAGGTGCTCCAATACCCGCGTATCTGCCAGCGGCTTAGGATTTGCATTGTACGCAAAACAAGTCAGTATACATTATCAAATTGCATCCATAAAGATATGAAAATAGAGGCGTTTGGAAGTTGACAGTTTTCTTTGGATATCTGTTATAGAGCGGAGAGATAGAAGTAACGCCAGTATAACACAGACGGATTTAGCTTAATAATTTTTAGCAGGAATATACTTCTAAGAAAAGTACTTCCTTTCCTACCAATAGTTTCTTTGAACATACAAATACGATGACTCCCAGTGAAAAAAATATGAGCCTACTATTAGTACCCATAAGTATTATAAGGTTCTCTGACAGTGTATTGCTGTATAGCATCACATCTATCAGCATCTAAATAGTCAACATTATAAATACATATGACACTCACACAAAGACATATTCGCTCGTTCACATCAGTCTCACACGACTCAATTTTACGTGTCTATCACTTTATACATCGGGTGATAATTCACGTGACGTCATAAACAACGAATACCTATCAAACAATTCACATCTCTTAATAAACAATGCTTAAGTAAACAAATAAGGGATATAAGAAACAGTTGACAAGTTCCTAAAATAATACAAAATTGTGTTCCTCAAAATGCAGCTCATCTGATCCTGTGATCAAGCCTAAATACATTTCCTTTCCTCATACATTTCGATTGTACAGAACTGCTTTTTATAGACCCATTCCTTACCTTTAGCTACTCTTGTTACACACATTTCTCATACCTATTTGACTATTTGTTACCCGTGCGTGTGGCCTAATATTCAGAAGCAATAACATCAAGGCGGAAACGGCTCGGAAATAGTTCCGACTACTATATTCCAATTTTGGAATTACAATACACAAGAATTTTGCGTTATGGTTAGGTACATAAATAATCCGGTTATTTGTCAATAAAATTGTTCGCAATGCATTCCTCAATGAGCTCTGATTCAACCACAACTTAAATCTTTACAGAAGGACTAAGACACATTTTTTTATCATAATAAAATGGGTTATGGACATTGGACAAGCATAAATAAATAAATAGTTCTAGTATATGCTCACGCCATTACAGATGGGTAAGCAGAGGTGTTGTTACAACAACGCCACATTTCACCGAATATGATTGAAAGCCAACGTGACAGAGGATGAGTCCATCGCCATCTCAGGCACTATACCTACATACTTTTTGACAAGTACATCAATGTATATGGGCTAATGAGAATAAAACCAAATATACAACGAAGACATCGTTCATAATGGATGAAGCGTAAGAGATCTAATATATATATATATATATATATATATATATATATATCTATTACCCTTTTGCTGACACGGTCATTTCAGTGGATAAGTACTTCATTTTGTGTCTTTTAAAAGGTAATCCAAGACATTAGACGTTTAATAAAATAAGGCTTTTACTGTTACTAAAATTGATCTAAACTGTTAAGGTATATCATGCAAGGTTTTTTCATTATAGCAGGTAGCAATTATAGTACGTACTTTAGACGTTAATAGAATTACGATATTGTCGTCATGGGCCGTATAATTGGATTAGAACTTTCGGCGGAGTTTGTTGGGTTCTCGGTATGCGAAGAGCCATGGCTTACGCGCCTGACATTCGATACGCTTTCATTTATTGCTGAGGTGGGTATTCAGCTAAGTGTTTCTCTCGTGGATATGTACCAACGTTTAAAATTAAACCACTTTATTATTTTATTATTACTTTAAGCCGCTACAAATAAGAACATTAATACCAAATATAGAAAGCAGAAGAGGAAGAAATATTGGTCGGCTTTTTACGGCATGACGGGTTTATAAAAACTACTTTGGAAGGTAAAATAAAAGGAAGGCGTTGCAGAGGCCGGTCAAGGATAAGCTACACCAAACAATTTAAGGATAAAATAACCGTCCAGTCGTATAAAAAGGTCAAAGAAGCAGCACAAGTGGAAGGAGCTGCACCGACAAGAGTGTAACTATCTGATATATGTACTGATTCTGTTGTAATTATCGACACAATGTATGTATGTATATTGCACAGGATGAGGTAGTTATGAACTAGGTACCATATATTCAGTAGGATTCCATTCGAATCAAATCATTCATTATAAAAAAAATTGTTAATGATATTACATGCGAGATCTTTTGTTGGACATTGCTGAAGCAACATTTTTAAAACACGAATATTGGGTGTTCGATATTTTCATGTTCGAACTGGCTTTACATTTGACCTAACACTACGACCTAGAATGAAAAATTAAAACATTTTTTAGCATACTCAATCAGTATATCTATCAATCAGCCTTTACTTGAATCCGGTCCAACTGCTGGGAATACATAGGTAACTAAATGTTTTATAGGTTAATAAATGTTTTATTAACCTATGTTCAGATGTTTATTAAACCTATGATTTAATTCAACAGCGTATAATAATCCTCATAGGTGTTCAAAAATCATTACGTTTGGATTACTGCGGATAGACAATGCGCGAAATTCACGACTGCATAGAAACTTAATATAAAAACTAATTGATACGGGTTCTACGGTAAATATTGATAAAGAACATAATTAAGAATAAATGTCTATTGTCTAATACCTTAGTAGATGTAGACGATTTAATTGGAATTCAAGCCGAACCTAATTACTTAGCAGAATTAGATTGAATTACTGTGTATTGGACAATAATCTATGCGCATTTTATTTATAGAATAGATACCGAATCAACTATAATTTATTTTATTTTACTAAATTGTATATGTAACGTCATCCACAATCCGGATTTTAAAGTATTTCCAAAGAATCATAAATACATATCATTCTTAGACACACAGGCTAGCGACGGACCAAAGTAAGGTTTTTTGTTTGCCATGTGATTTGATGTGGCTATAAATTACCAAAGACACTTATATAAAGATAGGAAATTCTAAGATCGAAAGCTTATGGTCGATGGTTATAAGTATTCACACTACTAAGCAATACGTAGCTGATCATATGCGGTTATGGTAGCCTATGGACGCTTGCACTGAGTGTATAGCCAGTAAACATAAATAAGCGAGCATCAATTACATATTTACATTGTAGCTGATTTAATTAAAAAATCGAAGACAATGTTTCTAAATAACCAGATTCTTTCGGGCTTGCAAACATTTTAGAAATATTTGCCAAGCAGAGCGTAGTTACCCACAAACCGTTTCCTGGTTAGACGAGAGATTAAACGCAGTGCATTCTGCTATTCCATTGTTCTAGGAAGATGATACCCATGTTTACGGACCTGTTCGCTAAACACACACACTATCCGCCTTTGATAAACCAAGGCTCTGTATTCGCACTATATAAATGCATATCATATAATGAACAACCGGTTTCGCCTGCTCTATGACACATAGCTCACTTTAAAAATGCCACCGTGTTACTAGGTGCGCTTCAAGCGCATCGTTCCGACGGCGCGGCAATCCCTTAACTGAAGTTATGTAAGAATACGATGCCAGTGTTACAAAACAAAACAAACGGAATAGCTCGTATCATTTCTAAAAAGTGAAAGGACGGTGAAATTCACACGAAGCACGAAAGCGCAGATTCGTGCAATACAAGACAACGACCACTATTTTAGAGCTTGCTTATTAATAACATAATATTATAAATATAAGGGTTTCGTACCATAAAAAATAAAAACGGAAACCTTGGAGTTTCGCTCCGTATCGTAACACACAGTATACATACATATAAGCCACACATCATCGTCTTCTCTTTGCCTATGTATCTAACGGCAATCGTTCCGATTTTCGGGATAAAGTAAAATGTTAATATGACATCAATGTAAAATGCCTGTATAGGCTGTAGAGGTGGAATGTAAACCCAAGCGCAGTTTTGTTTCATGCGCTAGGAAACACATTTTCTCTAATAATAAACAATTACACATCACCGAGTATATTACTATGTAGGTAAGCAAGCTACTCATCACTCATTCACGTTCTATAATGAATAATGTTAATCCCCAAAAAATACTGGGCATATTTCCAAGGTAAGCATTGGTTATGTATGACGGTAATGTTACATTATTTTGTTTGTAGTTACAGTCACCTGCAGTCGTCCGGTCTGCGACAACACATGACAATTGGCGACAAAAACAACAAAGAAATATTTTCTACGTAAAAACTACAATATACGTCAACTGCAAATAAGTATGTATGTACTATGTAGTATGTATGTACTTAGTGGATTGTTCTGAATTTATTTGTCACTCTGAAACTAATTTTATACACGCTTTGGACAATTTAAGAATCGGTCGCAACATTTTTCGGGTGGGATACGACTAGGGTGATGAATAATAATTTACAAGATTTTTTTCTCAACAATTACTTGAAATTGAAGGAAAAGTTTTACTTAAGATCATCGCCAAATAAAATAAAGAAAGAAAACAATGATAACTTTATAGATTTTGTATCGGTCCCTTAAAATTGAAGTCAATGTAAATTGTGTCGAATAACATGAATAAATAAGATCGTATCTTATCAAAGGTGCTTCAACGATGGGTGACGTAAATATAATAATATATTTAACAATAAAATATGTCATAAATTTTTACTTGCGATACGTAGTTATCGACAAAGGCAGAACAAATAAATTATTTCAAGTCAATAAATTTCGCGTTTATCTAAACACTAAATTAGTGTATTTTTAACCGACTTCAAAAAAGAAAGAGGTTTCTCCACATTTTACTTCGTTTATGAACAAAATTTTGTGATTATTTTTGTTGGAAAGGAGATACATATCCGAAGGGTGGTACTATGATGAAGAAACCATGATCTGAGGGGAACTGTCAACAATTTTTTTCCTGCAAATAGTAAGAGGCACAACTACTATTTAATTAAGGTCTGGAGTCGATCTGATCATGGAGCCGAAAAACAGTCAAACGTCGAGAGTCGGAACTCCTCAACGATTTAGAGAAATTACCTATTGTTGCCAAGTTTGATGCTACATTATGCACCACATTCGAAGACTAGTGAGAACACTTTCGTAAACATGCATTATATTTCTATACATATTTTTACTATTTAGTCAGCTGTAATGTAACCAGCAATAGCTACGCTATCGGTATTTTGAATGCTACAATAATGTAATTTTATACATACAAAACACAGCGGAAATTATTTGAGGACACTGAGTAAGAAGGTTGTATTTTATAATTTGTCTATAACATTAATAAAATACCTCAAATTAGTACACTGCAAAGAGAATGTTTATTAGGTACATATATTTAAGTTCTATATTACTTGTTACTTCGTCCGCGTCATCATGCATGTGTGTGGTTTACATAAAACCTTCGATCTTATCGCAATCGGATGAATGATGCGCCCGATTGTTTTATCTATTATAAGAAGATTACATTTTATTTTGTACAATTCGGTATTATTTAATATGCCTGTCAAGGTAAGCATTTTTAATCTAAGAATAACATCAATACTTCTTAAGACTGATAATATCAATAATATTCACTAAAAACAGCAATGTGATACGCGATGTATGATACCGTCTCATCCTGCTTGCACACCTGTATGAATTTCAAGTAATTACTTCGGCGCTACGCGTTGCAAGTGTTTATTGTAATGTTTTATCGCATTATCATAATAAACAAATAGGGGAAAGAAGAATGTCAGACAATTAGGACATAACAGGAGCCGAAAATCACAGTCAGCATCGCTACCTTTGAATAGTGTCGAATTTCTGTTAATGTCGCGATTGCTGCATGGATGGGAAGTGTACCCCCACCTTACGGAAGATCGTAGCCAAATAAAGCGACCTTAAACTAATATTGTGGTCCTGCGGCGAGTAAGGACGCCAGTGCTCTTTCCATATTATATTTATAGCGTAGGCAAAACTAAGTAGTCTTATTTGAATAGGTAGCCGAGAGGAACCTTTAATGAGTATTGCCTGCCAGCGATCATAGGTTGCTACTGTAGCCGCTTACTATACTATCAAGCGTGAATGGCGTGATTTATTTTTATTTACCAGCTTCATATAATTAGAAAAGAAGCCTAGCCTATGGCGGTGGAAATGTGAGGAACAGAAAAAGGGTTCTCTATCACTCGCTTTACCATTTACCATAATCTCCTAGCACCTACCTTAACATTATTTAGTTATATAATAATGCACACAGGTATGCTTTATCACTTATCAGTAACATAATCTCTTTGCAATAATATCAGTCTAAGGTCTATCCACTTTCGAATTTCAACTGATGATTTTTTTTCTTAAATTAAATGTGGCAATTTGTAAAAATTATAAAACACTTCATACCGATTTTTTTAATTACGAAGGCAGTAGTATCTGTAGACTTTGATCTGCTGTGTCGAGTTTCAGGATCGCTATTAACTGTGTAAGTACCGCGTCGCCTCAGCATCATTTCTGTATTGTAGTCCGCTTGTAAAATCATCGAGCAAAGCGGGTACAGCACACTCATACTAGATCACAATAGTATTTCTTTGTTTCACACTTACGTACATATTAGTTACATCACGTCACATTGTCACTGATTCACTGTAATATTTGAGACGAATAAATAACGATCCAACGACTGATTGTTTATAAATGAGCCGCAAAGTGCACACCGTAGCGCAGCAGCAGCGGGCCCGAACTGAGCAAGTGGGTTAACGAACCAATTGGTAATTTAGCAACATGCACCGGCTGTAGACGACCACGTCGTTGCTCTGTGACGTGACCACCTCACTCACTGAGCGAAAGGCGACTCGAAAACCGAGAGTGCGTTGGCACGGTTCTTCCTCGAATGGCAGGATGGAGCGGTCATACCGACCGCGAGATAGCGAGATCGGCGACCACCGATAACGCTACTTACTGATAGCGGGGACAATTTACTAATGCCTATCTAGTATCTAGGTACCTACTAAAGTAAACATACATACGTTCACACAAATAAATAAGTTTACTTCTCGCTCATCGACAGCGAGGATTTTCGACTAACTATAGGGTAAGCAGGTAATATTTAATTTTAAGCACAGGCACTACGAAGCTCTAATTGACTATTGAGTACCAACAAAATTACTGAGCAACTTCCCCGTAGTCAGCTTACACTTTCACATTGGATCGGAAAGTGCCTAAACCTGTGGATGAATGTATGAGCTGGCATAGGAACGCTGTGCTGGCGTGTAGCAGAAGTTCCATTTAATAATACTAGAGACAGTAAAGCGCTGTCTGCTGATAATTAGTACAAGCCACAGAGATGTTTGTTTACCGATGGCTCTGCACAGCTTAACTCATGATTATCACCGACACTCTAAATCTAGGTACCTACCTAGCCAATAAATGTAATATGATGAGAATTTATTTGACTGTCTCACAGCTAAGCCTAGCTACTTAGTGGTCAAGTAGCCGAATCCAGGTGGCGATTCGGTCGTATTGAGGGCAGCTTTCATTGCGATAAAACAAAAAATATACAACTCCTAAAAAGGGCCGCTTCATTTTCTATATTGAGAATAATTAAATAGCAATAAAAAAAAGCATAAATTAAACAATCTGAGCCTTAAATAGAGCGTCATTTAATAGCACGTATAGGTCTATAGGTGCCGTAAGAGTATAATGCAAGTTCATTCATTAGTAAGTAGCCCACGAAACAGGGTGTCAAGGTTGCGCTGCCTGCCATGTCATTAAAAATGCAAACCTCGCGCCTTGCTTTGCTACTTACTACACACTAGGCGTTAAACCACTCAATGTCCGCTGTTTGTAACTATACCCACATTGCTACTGAACTTTGAAGCCAATTCTAGGATAGGTGCTTTAAGATTGAAGTTATCCATCACTTTTTATGAGAATTACTTATTATGAATCTTGGGAATTTCTGAGATCACGTTTTATAATCAAGGGGCCGTACCCCTTCAGTTATAGCTTTATATCTACCCGTCAGTATATCGTTATAGCTAATTAGGTCACATCGTGATCGTGGGAGAATACGTCAACAACCGTATTTAGGTCACCTCAATGGAGGCTGGAGACTTAGAAATGGACCAACCTTACGTGAACCTGATACACAATGTTCTGTGAACAATACTTCTAGTAGGTGTTTGCGATTAGTTTTCTATTATATGTATCTACCTAAATGCCAACTCCAGTAGGTATGTATCTAGGCGTCTAAAATTTTGAAGGTTTCACGATAGTTACCTGTTATTAAAAGTCAATTTGCACAAGGGTTACGCCTCATTTTTTTTTAGGAGAAGTTTGCCATTGCCTTGATAATTACTACTTTATACAAATACCTACAATGTTGAGACAAATTAAACCTATCTTGTCTTCTCTAGTGATTGGTTAGTCAGCGGGGTACATTTTACGTAGGTAACTTATAGGTACGAAGTTTTCCTTCATTATTTCTATGTCCCTCTCTCTATAATAATTTCATGATTAGTAAGTATCTAACTGAGATCTTCACTTATCCTGTCTGTAGCTGACTAAATTGAACATTACCTGAAACATTTATACGAAAGTTGGGAAAATTAGTAATGGGTAGACTAGTTGGGAATGATAACCAGTCACTCAGTCACAGTTGGCGGACTAGTTACAATTATTCCCTCAATTAAGTGAGATAGGTAAAAAGTTTTATGATATGTGAGATTTTCCTTTTGAGATTCAGACTCCTAAAAACTTAACTAATATAATGTAATCTTGAATATTATAATACTGTGTCTACATTTTGTATATTTAGTTTATTATTGTCCCAAAGAGGTTACCCATCTTTTCGAGGGAATTTAACCCTGCAATGATACATAATTTAATTTACAAAAAAAAGCCGAAATTAGAATTATAGTAAAATTACATACATACAGGTAGGCAGAGGTGTTGTAATCACGACACCCACTTTTCACCGAAGATGATTAAGTGCCAACATGACAGATGGTGAGTCCATCGCTGTCTCAGACACTTTACATACGTCATTGAATTGCTTCTCAGAAGTATTATGTATTGGTTATGTGGGTATATTTATGTTAATATAAATTATATGGGGGTACTTGTATGATTAAGAATAAATGTCAGTTTTGACTTCCACTGCAACTGTGTAGTATCTTTTAATGGCGACTGCGGATAATTAATAGTAATTGTGTGTAAAATGGCGTCAAATACGGCAAATATTGTATTTCCCGGCCAGTTCAACCCTAAGACTGATAAGTGGTGTGAATATAAGGAACGGTTACTTTGTGCTCTGGACGCCGCGGGTGTTACGAGTGATGATCAAGACAAGGCGCGGTCATTGTTCTTGTCTCAGTGTGGCAAAGATACCTATTCACTGATTGTTTCACTTGTGGTACCAAACCGACCAACCAGTCTCGGGTTCAATGACATTCTCAAAGTGTTGGACACATTTTATGAACCAGAAGTGAATGAAATATTGCAATCTGGGAAATTCCATAAACGTCTACAATTACAACAGGAAAGCGTGCAAGATTTTGTGGCGGCCATAAGTGTACTCGGTGTAAAGTGTAACTTTATAGACTTGAAACGCCAGTTGCGGGACCGACTAGTGTTAGGTGTGCGCGACGAGCGCCTGCGTCGAGAACTGTTGAAGACTAAACACCTCTCGTATGAGATGGCTGTTCAGATGTGTCTTAACTACCAGGCGACGTTCCCTGACATGTACCCCGATACTAGTGAATTGAAGCAAACTCCGTCCAGTGTCACAGAACCTATGGACATTGGTAGAATTAAGTCGGTGGATTGTCGACACTGTGCACGACTACACGAGGATGGCGAACGCTGTCCATTTGTGAGAGCTAGGTGCTTTTACTGTAAAAAATTTGGACACATCGCATCAGTGTGTATGAAGAAATCAAATAAGGTGCATCAGATCGAAGGGGGTGAAGGAAGTAGTTCCTGTTCTACGGATCCTGAGAAGATGATGGGTGTATATGTTTGTTCGGATAATTATCGATCGGCGATAACAACAGATGTAGCAATTGACGGCGCGAAGCTAACGATGGAAGTCGACTCTGGCGCCTCGAGGTCTATCATCTCTGAAGAGACGTACCGCAAGCTATGGACAATACCTCCACCTCTGCAACCTACCAATGTTAAACTGGCGACATGGACTCGTGAGACCTTGAAGGTGTTAGGTGTGATATACGTTCGAGTAGTGCTTGGTAATAAGGAAGCTCAGTGTGAACTGATTGTGGTGTCTGGCAAGGGACCGAGTTTACTTGGCAGGAACTGGTTTCAAGCGCTGAGTCTAGAAGTGGCAGGAATCTGTTGGAATGATGATCAGGTGTCTACATTAATACGCGAGTTTCCAGACTTGTTTAAGGAAGAACTGGGTGAATATAAGGGCCCTGAAGTTACCTTGCATGTGCGCCCTGATGCGACACCACGCTTTTTAAAGGCACGACCGGTGCCATTCCCGATGAAGAAACAAGTCGAAGAAGAATTAAATAGAATGGTGAAGACCGGTGTGCTCACCCCCATCAGGTATTCAGAATGGGCTACTCCATTGAGGCTGGTCAAAAAGGAGGATGGATCTTTGCGGGTTTGTGGTGATTACCGCTCAACGGTCAACGCAGCGATTGAAGTCGATACGTATCCACTGCCAGCGGCGGTTGAGGCTTTTGTGAAGCTTAGTGGAGGGAAAGTCTTCAGTAAGGTGGACCTTAAATTAGCTTACCTGCAAATGAAGGTGGATGATGCGACCGCAAGGTTATTGACCCTGAACACACCCCTTGGTTTAATGCAGATGAACCGCTTAGCCTTCGGTGTGAACGCAGCACCCGGAATCTTTCAGAGAGTGATGTCAACAGCCCTCGCTGGTATGGAGGGGGTGGCATGTCTGCTTGATGACATTGCCGTGACTGGTGAGAATACTGAGCAGCATGACCAAAGGTTACGTGCAGTGTTACAAAAGTTGGATGAAATGGGTTTTCGCCTGAATGTGAAGAAATGCGTTTTTGCTTCTAACAGTATCCACTTCCTGGGCCATATGATTGATGCTGAAGGACTACATCCATCACCCTTAAAAGTCAAAGAGATCAAAGAGAAACCAGCCCCTACTAATAAAGAGTCGTTGCGCGCCTTTTTGGGATTGTACAATTTCTACGAAAAGTTTTTACCCAATAAGGCGACGTTGCTAGAGCCACTATATCGTCTGCTTGAAGCTAAAAGACAATGGGTGTGGGGCGATCTGGAGCAGAAAGCTTTTGATAAAGCAAAAGATATATTGTCATCGGATTTAACTTTAGTTGGTTATGATATGAATAAAGATTTACTGCTTATCTGTGACTCATCCGAATACGGTTTAGGTGCCATCATAGCGCATGTAATGGATGATGGATCAGAAAAACCG
The DNA here is from genome assembly GCA_929442735.1 of Watsonalla binaria. NCBI lineage: Eukaryota > Metazoa > Arthropoda > Insecta > Lepidoptera > Drepanidae > Watsonalla > Watsonalla binaria. The sequence continues at coordinate 6,132,000 of OV838930.1, forward strand.
GTCATGATGGCATCGAGAACTCTACAGCCCCACGAGAGAAGATATGGACAAATTGACAAGGAAGCGTTGGCCATAGTGTTTGGTCTCAAAAAGTTCCATGAGTTCCTAGCAGGTCGGAAGTTCTGTATTTTAACAGACCACAAGCCCCTGGTTGGTTTGTTTAACCCTTCAAAACCAATACCAGATCAGATTTCTCCCAGAATGTTAAGATGGTCTCTGAAACTAAGTTGCTATGGATACAATATTAGATACAGACCGGGAAAATGTATAGGCAATGCGGACGCACTAAGCAGATGGACTACAATTGGGGCAGCAGAAAACGGTACAGATTCAGTCAGAGAAGTACTATTGCTGGAGGAACAACCAGAGGGTTGGAATCTTGATGCAAGCAGGATTGCAGCTGAAACGAAGAAAGATCAGTTACTGCAAAAGGTATTGTTTAATGTTCTTCATGGATGGCCACAATCCAACACTGACCCGTTAATGCAGCCATTTTGGTTTCGTAGAGAGGCTCTTTCACACGATAAAGAGTGTTTATTGTGGAGCAATAGAGTCGTGATACCTGTATCATTGCAAGAGAGGGTACTAAAATTATTGCATGCACCGCATGCTGGCATTGTCCAAACAAAGGCGTATGCAAGAGGGTATGTGTGGTGGCCTGGTATGGACCAGCAAATTGAGAGGGTTGTAGCTGAGTGTGAGTCGTGCCAGGCCGTGAGGAACAATCCCCCTAAAGATCCACAAGCTTGGATAGTCCCGGAGAAACCATGGAGCCGTCTACATGTAGACTTTGCCGGCCCCTTTCAAGGAAAGACTTTTATAGTGCTAATAGATAGCTATAGTAAGTGGTTTGAGGCTGAGATAGTTCCGTCTATGAGTAGTGGAACTATAATAGCGATTCTTAGGAAAATATTTGCGTCACAAGGCCTCCCTGATGTTCTGGTATCGGATAATGGACGCACATTTACTTCTAATGAATTAAACATGTTTTTGAAAAATAATGGAATTAAACATTTGTACTCGCCTCCATACCATCCAGCATCGAATGGGCAGATTGAGAGAGCCATACAAACATTCAAAAATAAGCTAAAGAGGATGTCCAACTCGGATACACCATGGAGTGAAAAACTGCCGAAAGCTCTTTTTGCACTCCGTACCATTCCGAATAGTAGCACCAACAAGAGCCCGGCTGAGATGTTAAACGGGCGCAAGTACAAGACGGCAGTGTCGGCGTTGCACCCCGCCTCTGCGCCCAGTGCCGCTCACAGCCAGCTGCAGGCCGCGGCGCAGGTCGCGCCTGCCAGGACCTTCTCGGTCCACCAACCGGTGCTGGCGCGGATGTACTCCTCTGGGGACAAGTGGGCTAGAGCGACCGTGGAGATGGTGGAGGGCCCGAGCTCGTACAGGGTGAGAACGGAAGATGGTGAGCTACACCGCCGCCACACTGATCAGTTGCTAGCTCGGTCAGCAGAGCAGATGCGGGCAAGTACCCCACTACCAAGGAATAGGTCACCTGATAGTTCTGAGTCTTCGCAAGAACCACCGATTGTGATTCCACCTCCAGAACTATGGCCCGATATTATTGGCATACCTACTTCGTCATAATGACTCTTATGTGATTATACATTGTACCTAATGTTTATATATGTAATTCTGATTTGTGTTATTATATTATTTCGATTTATGTTTCAATCCAATTGTTATGAGGGAAAGGTATATTATGTATTGGTTATGTGGGTATATTTATGTTAATATAAATTATATGGGGGTACTTGTATGATTAAGAATAAATGTCAGTTTTGACTTCCACTGCAACTGTGTAGTATCTTTTAAGAAGTATGCACGTTTCCTCACAATGTTTTCCTTCACCGTAAAGCATTTGGTGTGAAATCACTGTACATAAGATTTTTAGAAAAACTCTTTGGTACAAGCCCCGCTGTGATTCGAACTTGCGTCGTTTGCGTAGTAGGCGACTGCTCAAACCTCAAGGCCACCACGGTAAAATTATTTGTTTTAAGGTTGACAAATGCAGCAGCAAGCAGCAGAATGGGGGAGTATTTATGTGAGTGTTGTATAGGTGTTGTTGAAACATTCAGTAGTCTTTATATTTTCAATATAAATAGTGGATGAAGGACTTTAGTGTGATAGATTGCATGATACTAAAATAGTTAGTGAACAAAGTAGTAATTAATCATATTTTTTACCTTTCAACACCTAACCTTTGGACCAATCTTGGCATCCAAAGACAAAATATTTTTTTATTGTCTTTAGAGAATAGAGCCAAAATAATAATTATTAAGTAGATTATAACTATTATTGTTATATTAAATAACTAATGATCCAATAACTGGGACATTGTAATTTGTATACTCCTTTTTATTAGATCTTTAAACATGTCAAACATACTGCAAAGAATACTTTCAAAAGCAATGGATCATAATTTATTTTAATTCAAAAATAACTATAATGTATATGTCAGTTGGTCATAGATAAACAAATTATCATTTCAGCCATGAACCATAAATCAGGGTTTGTACTTCCAAATCTATTTATAACATTTCCTACAACTTCAATCAAAAACATTTTCATCAGTTTCATTCACACTTTATGTATACTTCACATAAACAAAAATAACTGATTCAACTAAAGTTTGTTTTTCATTTGAGACATTTGTGAATGGTGGTTAATCCTTCCTTAATAAAACTTCCTTTTCCTAAAAACTTTCTTTGTTATAATAATTATGGATATTATTACAACCAGACTTTGACCTTTCTACTCAGTTCTTAAATAAGCTCAATTATCAAGCAGGTTTTATTTATTCATGAAAATCTCGCAAGGAAATTAAATTTAATTTGTTGGAAAAAAAAATATGCCACAAAGGCGGCAAACACACACCCAGCCCGCATTATTCAGTTTCTACATATTTGATTCCATTGAAAATTTGTTCTATTTTCGTGTCAATGATCTTTGCTATTTGACTGAAGTTTGAGTTAAGTGTGCACATTTATATTGAGTACAAATAAAAACAAAAATTATAGCATGTCATAACTTTATAAGCATAACAGAATTGGTTATGCACAATTTATAATATGATATTGTGTAATGTTTTTTAAATTAATAAACATTATTTTATTTTATAGTGGTTTACTGAGCATTTAGTTTGACTACTAAATGTGTTTTGAAATTAATTGAATTAAAGTAAACATTTTTTTAAATTTTATTTATATTTCCTAAAACTTGAAGTTTTGTAATGTCCTACTGAAGAGAGAATGTACATATTAGTGAAATTGCATCATTTGTATTAGTACAGTTTGAGGGTTTTGTCTTTGTTAATACTTACAAATAATGTTATTTTTACATGTTGACTAAGATTTGAAATAAACTTACATGAAGGTAATCAAAGTTACTTAATTATTTGATAATGATCAGGTTTTTAATCTCCACTAGATAAAGCTATTTATAGTGAAGTTAAGAAGTAATAATTAAGTTTGTAACTTGGTATACAAAACTACCTACCTATTTGCATGTAAAATGTTATAAGGTACAAAAGTACATTACAAATATGCTAATTATATATGGATTTAGTTATTGGTGTATTTTATTAGTTTGCTTAAGGAATGTGAATAGGACAGCTGGTTTTCCCCTCATGTAGTAGGTATCTTTAGATTGTCTTATATATGCTTGTTAAGGCTTAGTGCATAGAACTGATAGATATATATATTAAGTAATCCTTATAACTAGTCTATTCCCTATAGGCCCTATAATTAATGACGTCATTATTAAAGATAATAACCTCTAAAAATCTATAAACGCAGAACAATTGAGCAGCTAGAGAAGTCAGAAGTCCTTTATGCTGCTTAAACTATAAGTTAAGTGTTAGGTTATGAATATCACATAGTAACCGGTTGTAAATGATGTGGCTAAGGGATCATGAAAATACGACGCATTTCGCCTAAAATTGTGTAGTTTGACATGATTTAATCTGTCACATTCGAGGCTTATGTGGCAGAAAAGGAGGATTGCCTGTGGCCATTTTTGAAATGCTCCCGACGTAAAATGTTACCTACCGATATTGATTACTTCGCATATTAACGTTACAAACATGCGAAGAAGTAGATTTGTGGCAGTTTGCAGCCATTTTTAAAATTGTCAGTAGCGAGATACGTCACAGGCGTAAGAAATCACGATGGCCGACAAAAGAATGGTTAGGTGGTAGGTATGTACTCACTGCTAATTTTTACTCCTCCTAGAGGTGGTTTCGGTGGTTGATTATCGAATGTCTTTCGAACGGATTTGCTGCCCTCGGCGAATGACGTGGTCCTAGGGCGTCCGCTCATTATTATATGTATAAAATAAACGGCCTTAGAATCCTGAGCTTCATAGATACTTCACATTTCTCGTTACCACCCTTGCACTCGCACTGAACTCACTATGCCGTCGAAATACAAAGTTACGGTTGGATAGTCAAAACAATATCACTAAGATACAATTAAAATCAAAATAAGACTGTCTTAAAGCAGATTTACAATATCATTTTGATAAATTTTCTAAATTTACATCACTAAAGTGTACGACAGATTTTAGTTTCTTCAGACAAGACAGACTTGTACTCGCTCTCGTTCGGCAAATTTCGGTTCTCGTTCGGGCTTTCGATCACTGAACGAACGAAGATGACGTCATAATAAGTGCCCGTTAGCGCCATCTGGCATTCTTTCAGGCTATATCGGTAAAGCAGTAAGCCACAGATGTAATATAAAAATATTATTGATAGATTTATAATGAAAGTACATTATTTCAGAATGGTAACAATAAGCATACCTGATACATATAAAAAGTTCTCTTAATAATTAACGGTACTCTTAGTAGTCAAAAAAAAATATAGTTATTTATTTATTTCAGTTAATATTTCATATAAGTTAGGCCGTTACGAGCTATGAGCGCTGACTTTGAATGCGCAGAAGCGCATTCTGGGTTTTGTATGGAACGACGCTAACAAATGCATGCTCAGTTTATGCCCACTATTATTATGTATTACCAACATTACACGAACCTAAGTGCCGTCGTTGAGTGGAATCGCGGTGCTAAGAAGAATAGAGAAAATGGGATCCCTTTACTGCCAGCACAGCACTTGTCAAATCAAGGTCTATGAATCTTTATTCAACGTAGGTACACAAATCTTCAGAATAATAACTTATTTATGGTGGAGGATAAGGTTTATTAATGCAGTGTACCCACTACCCAGTAGGTACATACATTTATGCTCACGCCTGTATCCCATGGGGGTAGGCAGAGACCACCACCGTTACCTACTTATCCTAAAGTAAGATTTGAATATGTTTAGTTAGATAGGTAGGTACTCTAAGTACACAACATTCGATTACAGCATTCAGCAACTATAACAAGTGAAATAAAGAAGGAAAGATTTAATTTATACGATATTCTATTGTGACATCAATGTTACATTGTTGTTATGCAATAAATACATTAAAATAAAACACATGGCCACACGTCTCCGTGCATCTGATTAATCGAGCTTATTACTAGTAGAGAGGGCAAGCCACTGACTTGACTTGGAAGCCGCTATCACTCGGTGTCGTAGTTAGTAGCGCGTGCGCCGCGTGCCTAGCGAGCGGCACTTTTAGTCCCAGATTCACATATTGATAATGTGTATTCAAAGTCAAACACAATTAGTTCTACTAAATCCTACAAAGGATATCGAATAATAACACCACTTATTCACTACAATGGAGTGCTACACGTCGGACAGTTGTGATAGCGATAGCAGGGAGCAGAAAACTCTAGACTTATCAAACCAGTTGTTGGAATCAATCGGTCTCGCGTCCGAACTGAGGAGCATTGTTGACGAGAAGAATTGCGCAGAAAATTACGAGATAATACTGCTATACAATAATCGAATTGGCGTGCTTCCGGACACAATCAACCGGTTTAGTAATTTGAAGATACTGGATGTCAGCCATAACAGGCTGACTGTGCTGCCTGATGTGTTCAAGACCTGCCCTCTGACGTCACTCACAGCCAAGCACAACCACCTCACCAATGAGTCTCTCCCGAAATCATTCTTCAATACGAAGAGCACTCTCCGAGAGCTCAACCTTAGTGGTAACCAGCTGAATTACTTCCCGGAGCAGGTTTTGGAATTAACCGCTCTCAAATATCTATATTTGGGTGGTAATAATATAGTCAACATACCAAAGGATATATGGAAATTAAACGGGTAATTTACTTTACTTCTAGTCAGTAAAGATTAGCTTTTGTACCTACCTACTTTGCCGAATTATAAGTACGTATTGTCGAAATATTTATTAGTAAAAACTTCAGAAGGTACTAAAATATCCTATATTTATGTAATCTATCTAATTAATACCTATTTAAATTTAATGCAGCCTGTCCAATTTTAAATTCAAAAAGGTAATAATGTCGAAATAACGTTAATATCATCTTAACGTACGATACGATAAATTTATTTTGTCAACGCATCTAGGTACGTTTGTAATTCCAAATTAACAGCTGTTCACTGAATGCATACGAAAGTATAGGTACAAAATTATACAGAAAAAAAAACAGTTTGTAAATTTTTCCTCCGTATGTCTGTTTGTTCCGGCTCCGGCTAATCTTTGAAAGAGCATGACCGATTTCACAGGCAAATTGATAATGTTATAAGAAGAAACTTAAGCTACTTACCTACGTTAATTTTAGAAAATAAACCCTGAGTAAAATAGTTTTCACAGTACGCGGTTAAAACCGCGACGCACACCTAGTCGGATAATAATTTTAGTAATTGCTTTATTCTTTCTTTGAGGTTAAATTATTGTTCCCACAGCAAATGATCGTGGTTAATTATACAAACATCATTCTTCTTTGTTTAATACAAGAGCAACAAACCCACCATTATCTATGGCTAACACGTAGGTACCTACTACTTACCTAAGTGTATATTATCAGTCTCGGTGTAGAAATACTTGCGTAATTTAAATGCATTGCATATTTTGTTAACGAATTAAACTAGGTACTTAAAGGTAGTAGGAGCTACCCACGTCACTATTGCAGTACCTACCTAGTTAGGTACAGAAAGAGGTAAGAGAGTACCTTACCTAGAGTTAGTAGAGAAATACATTAGCAGAAATCGATAGAACTTATGTTGGAGTAGTCTAGTAGTAGGATGTACACAGGTAGTTTATTGAATAGTCGTCTATTACTTGAGCGACTCAAGAAGATCGGGATCTCACCAGTATGTTTATATGTCCGTCTCATTGACTTTAGGTCCATAAAAGGACAAATTTATAACATAAAAGATAAAACTTCTGTGCAGTACGCAATGTGGCACCACGAGCACGGTGTTGGAAATAATCATGAGGAAACCGGCATATTTCTGGGAAGAGATTCAAAGACTTACATAATATACTTACAGCTACCTACCTATGTTCCTACCCTTATCATAGTGGTTGGCGATGAAAAAATGAAAATGAAAATTATTTATCCAGTTTAGGCCCTGGAAAGGCACTTATGATGGACTCAGCATCAGTTGATTTGGCGTGTTAGCATCTTCGGTTCGGTGGGATTGCTTGAGCTTATTTGAGCGAACATACTCTGACGAAAGAAAGAAAACTACATGAGCTGGTACCTACCTACCTAATTCTACGTACTTACCTATAATGTGTAGGTATGTATGTAGAACGTTAACATTTAATTGTTCGTTAATTTATTGCATGTTTGACCAGTGACCGCCATGACAAACATTATTTGATATTTATTTACGAATGCAGGGGAATCAAAGATAATGGTTTACTAGGGTCCAGTTTTCTATTTGATATTAGGAGTGAGACTTTAGTAAGTCCCTGTCTAACTAACTTACTTATAGTTAGTAGTTAGGGCAATCAACATTTCATTTTGAAATACGGTTTTGCCCCACCCGGGGACAGAATCCAGTGCAGTAGCGCTTGCATCCACTAGACCAACGGGGTAGCTAGGCAGTCAGACAATACTCAATCTAATATAACAATATTCAAAAGTATCATTATAGGTCCCGTCACGAGAAAAGAACGCGCAGCGATAAATAGTGAGGATTCTGTGCATGTTCTTATAACAGATACAGCCTCCTAAAATTACTACTCTGCATTCAAAGCTCTTAATTCGTGACGAGGGCCATACCATGACGTCTTATTACCATGATAGTTTAACGCTTACTATGAGACAGATGTATTTGACGCGTATAAGTTTGTCACTGTTATGATAGCATTAAGGGAGTAAGGCCTCTGTACTAGGTATATCACTAATTTGATAAACACAGACTGCCAGCGACCTTGTCGGTACTCGGTACCGTGGTCAATCCATCATCAGAGACAGTCTAAATATGAAACAATTGCACTGTGGAATAAAAAAATATTTTAAATTTGAAAATCTTTTAACACCTAAAAAGTAGCTAAAATTAAGTTTATAAAAACAACGTCATGTTAATTTCATTTAGGATCGACAACGTGCTAAAAACTTAAAAGGAATGACAATTCACAGCTTAAGACAAACGTTTACGGTGGCACATAATGATTTAATTCCATTCAGAGCACTACCAAAATCTCTTATTGCCCATATAGATTGACAATCATCCCACAGATGAGGTAGGTACCTGTAATTTTTTAATTGATAATACTACCTGTGATTCTGAGTCGCCAAATTTACTTACCATTATACCTACTTACCTACTTAATATCTTCTAGCCGATTGTGAAATTTCGACACTGAAGTGTCGACATTCCGAAACCACGATGAAATTTTTAAGCCATATCGAATGGCGTTTAAACGAATTACCTACCTTCTTTTTCCTTAGGGGTTAGCGTAGATATCTACCACAAGTAGATAATATATATTTCTTGGAACTGGATTCAAGGAACTGAGATACAAACAAGAGACAAATAAATACATAAAATTAGTTTTTTCCTCAAGTGGAAGAGTTTTTACCTACTTATATTATTATGTATTTTCCTTATAAGACGCAAAGCGAAGGCAATCAATAGTATCTAGTCGTAAACAAAACAAATTTCTGACACCAATAAAATTACCTACCTAGTAAGTGAATGACGTTTTCATCTCAACGCTCTAATCTTCTGAACCGAGCATTCCAGTTTTGTAGACGACTGCCACTCGGTCTTATCATATCACAGTGGCGTTATCGTCCGGCGCGATGCATAGGGCACATCACCACAACGCTCATCGTAGAACGAGTTTGATCCCATTTCTGTTACGAGTCATGTTCCACTTTAATGCGTATGCGTCGGCAGTCGACATTATCAGGACTATGTTAGTCGCGCTTGCGATAAAAACTTTATAACACATTGCTACATACCAATTTTATAAACATAGAAATTGTTTGAACTTTGAGTTTTCTTCCTTAATACCGTCTCAATAAATCCTTGTCGTCAGGCAAGAGTGGATTCAGAAGACTTTAGATTCAGAAGTAGGTGAACTTAGGTATCTAAGTTGCTCCATATATACCTAGGTATTTATAAATTCACGAGATCAAAGCGAATGCAAGGAGTCCCAATAAGCGCTCCCGATATTGTCCGCTAAACTTTTTAGTACGAACGTGCATACCTTATTATTACAGGTTGTATTTTTTTGTTTACATTAATTAGGTAGGTAAGTATGTTTTAAATATATTTAAGTATAATGTCGATACTGAATGATCTCCTCTTTCTTAACAGTTTACAGATCCTCGCAGTGGGAGGCAATCAAATAGTGGAAGTTCCGGATTCAGTCGGCCGCCTGACCACGCTCCAGAGGCTAGTGCTGAGCGATAACCGGATTGAACTGCTCCCACAAAGTGTCGCTAACCTGAAGCAACTTCGCTCTTTATGTCTCCATAAAAATAGGCTCAAAACTCTTCCAACTCAAATCATAAAATTGAAGTACTTGACTGAGGTGAGTTGGTCATTGATTGATCTTTCGTCTAAAGAAAGCTATCCCCAACTCAAATACTTCATCCACACCGAATAGGTACCTACCCAGAGGAGAATGATTGTAGGCAATTGATTCCACCCATTGCATCTGAATAAATGATTTTTACACTGCCATCTGACCTTCGCAACCGCTTTTAAACCAGTTGTCAGACTTTCTTAGGTTTTCGACTTACCTGTAACGATTGCCAAGGATGTTAAATTGGCACGTTCTCTCCGAGGCACGGAGGGAACTCGGTCACCCACCCAACTACTGCCTTGGATTACGGTTGCTTGTTCTTAGCTGATCGAATGATTGCGCAATATTAACTATACCACGAGTTCCTCTTTAAACTTCTACCATAATTTTCTAGTTGAGTCTCCGTGACAACCCGCTGGTGGTCCGGTTCGTGCGCGACATGACACTACAGCCGCCCTCGCTACTCGAGTTGGCAGGGCGCACCATCAAGCTTCACGAGCTGCCAGTCATCGCCGGCGAACTACCCGCCACACTCTGCAGATATCTCTCGGCTGCGCAATGCTGTGTCAATCCCAAGTGCAAAGGTATAATTACTCAAGTTTTGTTCTTATAAAACATTTTAAATTGTTACTTAACCTACTTTATAATTGGCCATCTAAGTAATAGGTAAATTGCCCATCGGTTTTCGTTTTTTTCGCGCGCTTGGTGATGATGTCTTACGAATATTTAGGTGTAAGTACCTAAGTTTGGAGCTTCTAACAACAGCTAGACTTACCTACGTATCGGGATTGCCAAAGAAAAAAAAACAACAGACAGGTTGACTAGGGATTTTCTCCTTTTTTCCGCTGGTCAAAAATACAGTTTCTTGTACGCACTTTCTTGTATTCTGTGGGGTTAATAAATAAAATGTATCTTATTTGCTGATTGTCTTACTATACATACATACACACATACATTGTTTAGTAACGTACTTACGTGACATAAACGTTTCAGGTGTATTCTTCGATAATCGTGTGGAACACATAAAGTTCGTGGATTTCTGTGGGAAATATCGCATCCCATTGCTGCAGTATCTGTGCAGCTCCAAGTGTATCACCGGCAGCTGGGAAAGTCGTGAGGTGGACAGTAATCCGCATCCACACATGATGAGGAAGGTCCTTCTCGGCTGAGCATTCCTACAGTGGCTACAGTATGCCCCTCTTCTCCTAATCCAAATCTTTAAATTAGAACCCAACGGAAAAATCTTGAGTGTTCCTTGAGTTTAGTTGGTTTATTAAAATGTATTATTATCTGAGTACTATTGACCTTAATCCTTTAATCACGGGCATACCTAGCTTTTGGCCTTTCTGTAGCTTATTGAGATGGCTCACCTTACCAAACCTCTTTGTGAGATGTTACATGCAATCAAATAAAAAAGTATTTTTGTAGTCTTCATATTTTATCTAACTGTTGTTATTAGAGAAATATACAACATCATTTTAGCTATTTAAGTATGTACCTATAATTATTATATAGCAGTAATAAAATTGTTAAGGCTCTTTTTTATTTGGTGGAATTTCCAATCGATAAGTTTTGCTACATTTAAGGCCACCATTCAGAAGACCTATTTTTAAGTTGTTTGGTGTGTTGTTTATAATGTTACCAATAGAAACCAGAGACTTACCAATTGTATATTGCTTATTTTTTAACTCATCTTGGCTGGCACCCAGTGCCCCAAATAAATTAAATATAATATTTAATCATAATGTTATTGAGTACTCAATCAACATTTTTTTACAACTAGTTATTATTTTATAGTAAATATTGTGATACTTTCTTTGTTAAATATGTTATGTATAAATGCTGAAATAAAACTAAATATTTTATGTTACACCTACTTTATTATTACTATGTTATTCAAATAAATTTAATATTCATACATCTAGTTGTTATTTTGTAAAAATTTCATTCGTTCTTCCTTCCCTCTTAGTATAGCTGCTTTGAATAATTTACAATAGAGCTCAATGGCAACAGGTGTATCATCATTGCCGGGCACTGGGTAAGTGATCAGGTTAGGGTTACAATTACTGTCTACAATACCAACAGTTGGAATAAGCATTTTAGCACTGTCTCTGACTGCAGTGTGCTGATTGAGAATATTATTTTGTGTGTTCAAAAATATACACAGATCTGGCAATCTTGTAACAGCACCAAACTGATGATCAGCATTTGTGAAAATACCACCACGCCAGAATCTCGTATGTGCATACTCTCCACAGTCCAAGGCCAATTTTTCCACTTTATGAGAATTTAATGCATTTCTATTGAAAAAGCAAATTATTCCACCTCTGTATGCAATGTGGGCGGTGAAATTTAGAGCTTTTCGTAAATGCTCAGCAGTTACATCAAGGTCAAAGATTAAATGGCCAAGTCTGGAGCCGTAGATGTAAGGTCTCATGTAGTCATTGAGGGACCCTTCCTTGTGGCCATAATGTACACGAGCATCAAATAAATCTTTCACTGTAAACAAGTTATGAACTTGGAAATAGTCTGGTTGGTCAATTGGATTCTGTGTTTGCAATTTCCCTGAAAATAGATTTTAACATTATATGGAAAATAATTTACATTGTCTGCAATAAGAAGCACACAAGAGAACATATCATGTTACAAACCTTCGGGCACTCCTTGTAAAGCAGGTTGAGTTACTGTTGATTGACTTCTTATTAACCTTAGGCCTTGGCGTAATGAGAGACCTAGAAATAAGTCATACATTACATTATAGTATATCTATCATAAAGTCTTTCTAGAGGGGTCTCTGAAATTGTTGAAAGAGGTGTTGTCACATAAAATTTTACTCAATAATAAAAAAAAATTGTGGGTGTGCTAACTTTGAAATTCTATCACTATCTCAGGCACAATGCTTTATTAGATAATATACAGAATTTCTCAAGAATTTTATAATCGTCATAGTGTGATACCACTGAACTTAAGCTTTAAGAGAAAGTTATTGGTACATATCGGAGTGAGAAATAGTTGTTCACAAACCATTTGGCGACCAGGGCTCATTAGATTTAAGTTGAAAACGAGTTTAAAATAACATTAAAGTAATCAGAGGTTACAAAAATTATGTTATAACGTTCAATACGTTACCATATGTATTACACAACATTTTTCTTCTATTTAGTAGCTTTATCAGTATTAATAGTATTAACCAGAACAATCAAACTAATAATATACACAAGTCTTTTGAAATAATTTAAGTAAACATTTAGGTTAGATTTTCAAGACCAACCTGTCAAAGAGAATAGGAAATGTCTTTAGTGTCAATCAACTAAACTGATACTTACACTGAATTTCTATCTATATGAATAGGTATGATGGAGGAAAAAATGCTCTCGTATAATGCTAATTGCTCTGCACCATAGACGTAATAATACTTAGTCTCTATTATCTTCACTGGAGAGATGGCACTGGATAGAGACAAATGGAAAGAGTTGCATCGGTAACACCGACAAGAGTTATTATTCTTTAATTCATAATAATGATGACCTGCAACATACAACTTTGTTTCTTCATTGGGTTCCGCTCGTTCTTGTTGCTCTGTAGTCATTGGTAATGATATTATGAAGTCTGTGCCTGTAATAGTAAAATGTCTGTCAATGTCAAGTCGTAATGACAAAATGACAGATAGTATAAGTATAGGCAAGGCAAAACAAGCTTTTTAGTTTGAAACTAAGGGGAATCCAATGGGTTCCTCCACATAATTTTAACAGTTCAGCTTGATGAAATCTAATTAATTATTTAACTGATGTATGTTTTTATATTGCATGGACTGATTAAATAATAGTCTTGTGGTGTATTTCATGGTAGGTATAAAATAGTAACTTACATTGTGAAACTTAATGAAACATACTTTACTACAGGAATTGTGTCTTTAAAAACTTTGCTTGTTTTAGGTGCAAAAATGGCTAAAAAAAGTATTGAAGATTTGGACTTGTATGCTATTTTGGACCTTCAAATCGGTGCAACAGAATCGGAGGTATGTAACTAAAATCTTGATTCCAATAGTGTGTTTTATATGTTATCCAATATTAAGTGCTTGTTTTATTTACTAAGTTATTCAATTACATTTATTTTCCAGATAAAAAAAGCATACAGAAAGAAAGCTTTACAATGCCATCCCGATAAAAATCCAGATGACCCCAAAGCTGCAGAAACTTTCCATCAATTATCACAAGCTTTAGAAATATTGACTGATGCATCAGCCAGGGCTGCATTTGACAAAGTATTGAAAGCCAAAGCTGCAGCTAAACTTCGCCATCAACAATTAGACAGTAAGAGACAGAAACTGAAAGAAGATTTAGAGAAACGGGAAAGAGATTCAGGAGATGGTGGTGTTAAGCTCACCAATGAACAAAAACTGGCTGCTGAAATTGAACGGTTGCAACGAGAAGGCAGCAGCTTGTTATTAGAAGAACAACGGAGGATGAAAGAGGAAATAAAGAAGACTATGGGAGGTCTGAGTCAAGTTGTATGGGATCCCAGTTTGAACAGAGTAAAACTTAAATGGAAAGCTGATAAGAATGACTCCAATAATGGTGGCTATGATGAAACTACAATAAGGAAATGCTTAAAGAAATATGGTAATATATTAGCCCTGATAATGTCTGCCAAAAAGAAAGGCAGTGCATTAGTAGAATTTGAAACTAAAGAAGCTGCAGAAATGGCTGTTGAATTTGAGAAAGGTAGGCAAACATATTATTTATATAGTTAAAGTTTCTATTCCCAATTGCATGTCCAATTGGATTTAATTTACTAATGCAATTTTTATTTTTTACAGGCTTACCAGATAATCCCTTAGAATTAAAATGGGTAAATGAGAGACCTGTATTGACCAAAGCAAAAATAAGTGGGGGACCATCTCTAGTGTCTGATAGAGATTATGAATCATTAGTTATAAGGAAAATGCGACAAGCAGCAGAGAGACAGAAGTTAATAGATGAAATGATGAAAGAAGAACAAGGAAATACATAATAATACATCATATTATTACATACTTGATATTTTATATTTCATAAAAAAATATTTAGTAATTCATATTTACAGAGTTTTATTTACTGTATATTTATGGTTCAAAAGCTTTCCAGTCCTTGATAAAATCTATAACTTTTTTCCTTTGTGAATCACCATATTCTTTTCTTGGATTCCTCCAAGAACTGTGTGGTAGATCTAAAATACCAGCTATAATTTCCTGTAAAAAATGAGTATTTTTTAGAAGAACCACTTGTTAAAAAAATAAGAAACTATGAAGTTTAGTACTTACCTCTGCAAACTTTCCAGAGAACAACTGTTGATCTTCTATAACATGCGCATAACCTGGATCCATGCCAAAGTCTACCCAGAAATATGGCAATCCCTTTGGCACACACTTTCTTATATTCTTTCCTTTCAACTCAACCACTTTTTTGTTCATTGACCATTCTGCCTCGCACTCAACAAGAGCTTTCTTGAAGTATATTGCTGCCGTATCACCCACATCCCGTGGTAGAGGTACACAATTTATAACCATATGTGGGTATTTATGCAACTTCATTGCGGTTTCAAAAAATACTACATCCATGTTTTGTGAATTAAAAAACTGTGTGAGTGCTTTTCTGTAGTTCTGTAAAGAAAAGAAATTATATTAAATTCCTAGTTGTAGGATTTCATTGCATTTCAAATCCTAGAAAACAGAATAGACATATTTTGAAAAAAGCAAAATTTTCACTTTACCAAAGAGTAGAACAATAAATAAAAAAATTGCTTACCATAATTTCCTCCCAAACATCTTCATCTACAGATGTGACACAAGTGGCATGTTGGATAGTAGTTATTATGCATTGATTTGTGACCATTGACTTCCTCGCTGGCAGAGCTATGTACACCTTTTGTCCGCATGAGACCATTAGATGTTTTACCATATTCTTGGAATCCACACAATATTCACAGCCTTCCAATGTTTTCTCCATCTTAACATGTTGGCTGATGGCTCTCTTTTTCTCAAGTTCACTGTCCTTAGCATCATTTCTATTCTTTGATATTTCATCCATAAAGATGTCTTCCAAATCATCATTTGGATTCTTGCTCTTGCCTGCAATTTTGGCTAATTCAGCTTCATCATTGTAATTGCTGCCATATTTCTCTTGTTGGAACTACAAAAGTAAGTTGCGCAAATAAGTAAACATACATACATAATATACTATATGCCTATACTCTATAGGGGACGGCAGAGACCATGATTTGCCACATGTTATTTTTTATACACCATCCCTTTTGCTTCATCTACATTCATACAGTCACACAGTTCAGAATTTACGAAATTATTGTATTGTTGTTACAACTAATAATAAATGAGAGTCTCATTTTCTGTTAGCTTTTCATGGTTAAATAATTTTTGCTGAAATTTCATATAGGAATAGGACAATGGGAAGGCTAAATCTACCCTGAAAAAAACAAAGTGTGGATGAAGTCAGGGGCAAAAGTAATTTATAATAATAATGTATATTACCATTTGCGCCAAGTTATACTTGTCATCATTGCCAAAGTACTTGGTCCTCTCTCCAGAGGCATGTGTTTCAGATTTTCTCTTCCCACCTTTACTCCTGGGGTCACCTTTACCTGTATTTGTGAGTGGGCGACTGTTGCCTAAACTATTAGTGGCTATTAACATCACCCCTTCGTCATCAGCTTCTTTGCCAGCTTGAGGGTTCTGTTTCCTATATTCTCTTGCTGTCTCTAATTTTGTTTTCAATTCGTCAACAAGTTTTGTATCACCCATTATTTCCGCTTTCACAATTTTAGCAGCTAACTTATTCATTTTCTCATCACTAAGATATTTTGTGTCAACTTTCTTCTCTACATTACTCACTGATGTACTGGCAGCAGTTTGGTTTACTTGAACAGGTGTGTCAGAGTTATTACTTGGTTTTAAACTGTCTCCTTTCTCACTTTCTTTCTTCCAGTTGTAAGACTTTTCTTCTCTATAATGCTCTACTCTTCTTTCTATATGTCTGTCTTTTCTCTTGTTTGTATCCTCACTTAGGGAATGTTGAGTGTTCCTTGAATAATAATCATCATCATCTGATGGTTTCATAAAAGGTCTTGATTTCCGAAAGCTTTCAGTACTTTGTGGTAAGCCTGAGCCTCCATCTTTCCAGTATGGATTCAGTTCTCTACTACATGTTGCCGGGTTGTATGAATCAATGTGTTTTCTATTTTTCTCTTCTCGCTTTGGCTTAATGTCCTGTTTAGAATAGGTTTTAATCAAACCGGTCATAGACATCCAGTCATCCCGTTCCTTTTGCTTTTGATTTGAATCTTCTTTAGTGGTTTTTTCAACCCATTCCTCTGATTCAGATGATCTTGAACTTGATGATGTCTGAAGACAGTAAAATTAATAAATTAAATGAATCATTTAAAACTAAGGTCGCTATTGGTTTCGGGGCACTAACATAGTAACAGCAAGCAAGCTAGGGAATAATATGTGTGTACAAGTAGGAATCAAATAAATCACATGAAATAAAAGCTAAGAAAACTTACGCTTCGGCGTTTATGTTTCTTTTCTTTTTTATGTTTATGTCGTTTCTCTTTCATAGTTTACTTTTTTAGTAATATAAAGTTTAGGAAGTGTCTATAGTGACCACAGTATTGCTTGTTCTGTTTGTATTTTTAATTCAATCATGAGAATAATAATATTCCTTGTTCTTCTGTCTGATGAAATGAAAACACAGATGAAATAATTTATTCTATCTACCCTACCATGGACAACAAAAAAAGCATAAACCTACATAGCAATTTATAGTTGTTTTAAAATATCTAAAGGAGTTCTATTGTTCTAAAATACATAGGTTCGATCATAGAACATATAGTTTAAAAAAAATGTCGATGTTTGTGACTTTCTTAATTAAGCGACTTCGAAAAAAAGAGGAGGTTCTTTACTCACTTATACATACATAAAACAAACTATATACGTATGTATGTTTAATTTTATATGTATATTCTTTACTCTGGCAAGTCTTGGTATTGGTATTATAAACTGTGGTTTAAGCGTATATGATGGCTACACTACGGCATGGCTGTGCTGTGGCTGTTGTTGTCTGTCCGTCAATTTATTTATTAAAGTGTCAAAAAGTCATTCTATAACATGTTTGTCGATTTCATCGACAATTGCATGAAATTAGATTTCTGTGATGTTTAAAAGTAGTGTAGTTATATTTTGTTATCATAAACGGTTCATGTTAATTGGACTGAAGAAAAGTTGTAGTGACTAATACTATTACACTAATCGAATTTTGTTATTGTGTGGAGAAGGGATGGCTGCTTAGGAATGTCGGACTACCTTTGCTGTTAATTTAGTATTCAGTTTGTGTTCATGAGTACACGTTATGATACCAACTACATTTCAAACAAGCCTATTGTTATCGCTACTTGTTGGCGAAAATTCACGCGTCGTACTTGGATCGAATTGATTGTCGATGGTGATTCGTTATATTTTAGAAGAAAGTATCCGTAACTATGTAAGCTTTCTTTTCATTAGTTTCGGTTACATGACTCTTTTGATTCTATTGCTTATATCATAGCTAATAATATCGTGTGCAAATTTTTCAGAAATTCTGAAAGTATGTTTTCTAAGAAGAAGAAAAAGCCTCTGATTTCTCCACCAAGTAACTTTGAACATAGAGTACACACTGGGTTTGACAAACGAGAGGGAAAGTTTGTCGGTCTCCCACTGCAGTGGGCATCCCTTGTAGGCAACAATCAGGTAATTCCAGTTTCACATGGCACATATTATTAATACCTTTACTAAGACACAGCTTTTTAAACATTATGTATCTTTACAAAGATATCTACATTTAGTTGGTATTTTTGTTACAAACCTATTGATTATTGAATTGCTATCAGAAGTGATAAAATTGGTGTTATTTAGTTTAAGAGGTCAATTCACTCAACTGATAACAACTTTTATGTTACAGATATTAAAATCAACAAACAGACCACTACCATTGGTAGATCCATCAGAAATTACACCCACTGAAATATTAGATCTAAAAACAATTGTAAGAGGTGAACATAGAACTACCTCAGTATCTTCTATAGCTCGACCACTTCCATCAAACATACCTGTGGTCCAACAACCTGTGCAGAATGGGGTTATCTTGCCAAAAACATCGAATGTAGCTCGATCTAATTCCCTTAGAAGCTCAAGTCCACCAAGAATAAGACGTGACTTACGGAGTCAACCAAATGTGCCTCCAGCTGTCCCTGAAGAATCTCCCCCGGTTCCTCCAGCTCCCCAACAATACCCAAGCTTGAGACGTGACCAGGGCAACTATGCTGGCAACAAGCAAATTCCAGAGTCACCTGTTGATTGGTCACAACATCCTCAAGAGATGCAAAGTAGACAAATGCCTGAGATTAATGACAACCAGCAAGGAACAATGACTTATCAGAACATCCAAAATGCTAATGTACCGTATCAACACAACCACCCTCCACAGCCAATGCAGCACGGTGTGCAACATGGACTGAATGGGAACAGTCTCAATATGGGTGAGCTAACTAACATTATTGTTTATTTATAGTTAGTAGTTAGATGTGTCATATCACTCAAGATATATAATATATCTTTGTTGAACAGACTTTTACTTGATGATAATGAATAAAACTATTACTGGCATCTGACAGTGGTTTCACCCGCTGACATAGGTGTCTGTGGTTTCAGTTTATTCAGTCCAAATATAAAAAGGTGCTTAATGCATTCACTGCTAACAACGTATCTGTATGTATAACTTCAAATTCTAAAAAAAATTGAATTTATAAAGAAGATAAAATGTTAGCAGTGGATGTGATAACGCGTTCACTGCTAACGACGCGTATGTGCGTCCAACTGTTCGAGAATTTACGAAGAAGATAAAATGTTAGCAGTGGATGTGTTAAGGAAATTCAACACCATTTAACACACTTTTGAGTGGAATTTCAGAAACAATTTCTTGGTATACATACACCTTACAAACACCACACCCTCCAAATTTCTGGTCCCTATGATGCACGGCTCAGTCAAATTTTTTTATCAAGGGCATTTATTTTATAAGCAGACATGTGAATCAATCAGTGTCACTTAGAATTGTATCTTTATGTATTTATGTATATTCCCATAAAGTGAGAGTGCATAAAGTTTTGGTCTGAGCCAAAGTATAATATAGAAGTTGTGCCTGCCTTGGCATCACGGGCAAGTTTTTTGTAAGCAGACAAACAGTGACTTAAGACACTATTCTGTTATGTAAAGGTGATGGATACTCAGCGGCGCGGCTCCAGGCAGCCGTGCCCCCGGCCGCAGCGCCGCACTTGCCGCTCGCCGCATCCAAGCATGAACTGAGATTGACACATGAGCAGGTAACACTATCTATACAACATTACTGTTCATTTTGATCCATGTATCTATTATTATGTTAGTGTGTTTCTGGTTGTCCAATTAATGATAAAATATTGTGTGCACTAGAAAGTACTCCAAACAATTTTGAAGAGTATAGAGAACCTTGCATAGTGCTTACATTTGTGACATTGGTACTGATTATTAAATTATATCACTTTTCTGATTTCGCATAACACTTATCCATAATATCGTACATTTTTCACATTAAGCCCAGGTTGAAGAAAGCTTTTCTACTGATATGAAGTTGTAGAGACAAAACTCATCAACCCGAATGGGCTGATCACCTGATTTTTTTTACGAAGCGACGGCCTGACCCCACAACACAACCCCTTTGATGAGGAAAATTTGTGATTTGGTTTAAACCAGTCGTCAGAATATAAGTTGTAGACCAAACTATTAAAATTAAAAAATGATTATTAGTTGACAACTTCTACAATAATAATTCTGTTGTTTGTGTGAGGTAGTGAATATGTTTGTTTATTCGAATGTTACTGTTGTGTACAGTTCCGTGCAGCCTTACGTCTGGTGGTAAGCGAAGGTGACCCTCGGTCAGCTCTCGGCGGGTTCTGTAAGATCGGCGAGGGCAGCACGGGCGTGGTGTGCGCCGCTACAGACACTCGCACGCGGCGCCGCGTCGCTGTCAAGATGATGAATCTACGCAAGCAGCAACGCAGGGAACTACTCTTTAATGAAGTGGTATGGACAAGCATTCAATTTATTAATTACATGGTTATAAATACTACACAATATTACTGTGTAACATTGCTAACTGGGACTACAGTAACATGTGATAAAACCAGTGAAATTTTGCTCTAGTCAAAGAAAACCTTACTAGTGCTACATAATACTAGCATTATTATTATATTTAGATATAGAGGTAACTTCACAAAGAGCACTGATTTTAAATGTGTAGCAGGCAGAGGTGGTCGTGGCACAGTTGCTATTGCGCATATCATTCCATCAGCGAAGTTAAGCAACCCTAACCCTAGCCAGTAACAGAGCATGTTAAGCCGTCAGTCCCGGTTGGCAATTTATCATCTTTGGCAATCGTTACAGGTCAGTCGGAGGCTTAAAATAATCTGACAGCTGGTTTAACCCAGATCACAGATTTTCCTCGTTAAAGGGGTTGCGAAAGTCAGATGCCAGTCGCTTCGTATAAAAATCAGGGGACCAGCCACAACGGGTTGAATCAAGTGCCGATCCCAACAATATATGGGATAAGGCCAGGGAGATGAGTAGGCAGTTTATGAGTTTGTCTCTGTTTGGCAACGCGAATAAAATACATGCGCGGTCATCATCATCATTATCACCGTCCTGCACTTATCCCATTTTATTCCGGGTTGGCGCCGTGTGTTCTTCTCTTCCATTCTGCTCATGATGGCTGCGCAGTTAGCCCCATTACCTATCAAGAATGTGTGAGGCTAGAGTAACGTTTTGTAGGTGATAATGCGCGACTACCCGCACCCGAACATAGTGGAGATGCACGCGTCGTACCTGGTGGGCGACGAGCTGTGGGTGGTGATGGAGTACATGGCGGGCGGCGCGCTCACCGACATCGTCACGCGCGCGCGCATGGACCCCGAGCAGATCGCCACCGTCTGCAAGCAGTGCCTCAAGGTACATTACATAATATATCGCCCTTGCATTATTCTCTTACAGTTACTAATTTATCATTTCAAATAAAAATAATGTGAATGTTGAATATTTTAAATGTTACAAATCATTTTCTAACAGCAGTGTGGGAGCACCCTAACATGACATCAAATAGCCATTAAATTCCAATCTTATCTGTATCAAGTGTAGATACAAATACAATGCAACATTTCCAATAAGTAAAAGGTTGACAGAGGGTGAGTGACCTTAAACAGTACCCCATGGTCTATGAACTGCAAACAGTAGGTACTGTTCCAAGGAAGGAATTCGCACAAAGAATGTAAATCTTAAGAACTCAAAAGCAACCAATTTATCAATTCTGCAGTCAGAACGTAGTTTTCAAGCTGTGCTATAATCAGTTCTCTGTTTTTCTTTAGCAATTATCATTTTTTGTTCTCCAGGCTCTAGCATTCCTTCACGCGCAAGGCGTCATCCACAGAGACATCAAATCAGATTCCATATTGATGACGGCAGACGGTCGGGTAAAGCTCTCGGACTTTGGATTCTGCGCCCAAGTATCCCAAGAGCTGCCGAAACGTAAATCATTGGTGGGAACACCTTACTGGATGTCGCCGGAGGTGATATCACGGTTGCCGTACGGACCCGAGGTGGACGTGTGGTCGCTGGGGATCATGCTCGTCGAGATGGTCGATGGCGAACCACCGTTCTTCAATGAACCTCCACTACAAGTAAGTTCGATTTACACAAACATCACATTGATCGATTTGTTTAAGACAAATGCTTAGGTTCCTTAATGATTACAACCGATTAAATAGCATAACACTTAACAGATACAGTTGTTTTATCTCACGAAGGCGAAATTGATCTTTGTTGAATGTGTACTTGGGTTTGAAAGCAATGTGCACGCACATTCTTTACTGTAGCAGTAAATTAAGGTTGCGTGTGATGCGACTCGAAACAATGTGCTATACGAAGCAGACTGGAGTGAACGCGCGCATATGTTCATTTAATTGACTGGCTTGAGTTGTCATGTTCACTAAAATGCCTTTGCTTGCGGCGGCGTCTGGATGACGGGTTGTCCACTTCCCTCTATAATGGTTGAGGAGGTCAATGGCTGGCATTCACGTCATACTTGTGAACAGGTGCTGCTTGTAGGGGCTGGTCATTTCAAGCTACGCATTTAGTTATAAGTAGATGTACTAGATTTTTTGTTATGTTAATTTTTATCGACGTTTGTGCATTAGAACATTGTCCATGAGCTTACGATTCTTAAATTATTTATTTTGTATTCTTTAAATTGTATAATATTTTTGAAAAGAGTAATTACTGAGTTTCTTACCAGGTTCTTCTCAGTAAAAGCAACCTTCCGAACCTGGCGGTAGCATGTATAATCCTGTATAATTATGTCATTCTGACGATTTGAAAGTACTTTGTAACAAGTCTAATCGAATAAAGATACTTTTGACTTTAATGATATTTGCTACGTCTTTCAGTACACTATACAAAAAAAAATATCAACGCGTTGCGACTCGCCCGTTGTGCTATGTGCATTTTGCGCTGCACTGTGGCCCAACTTAATGTGTTTAAATGACATTTACATGAAGAACTTACTTAATGTATCACCTGTAAAACAATAGTAGGTACACATTTATTTTCATTTTGCTTGAGTAATCGGGCGGTATATAAGACGTTGTGTGTGGTGTCCAGGCTATGCGGCGTATCCGCGACATGCCGCCACCGCGGCCGCGCGGGGCGGCGCGCTGCCCGGCGGACCTGCTGGCCTTCCTGGAGTGCGCGCTGGTGCGCGACCCGGCGCAGCGGCTGTCGGCGCAGCGCCTGCTGCAGCACGCCTTCCTGCGCCGCGCCGGCCCGCCCGCGCTGCTCGTGCCGCTCATGCCGCCGCCGCCCGCCGCCCCGCTCCTGCACTACTAGCCTGCCTCTACTGGTGCCCAAACTCAATCTGTAACCTTTTTTTTTTTGGAATATGGTCTCTCGCAGTTGGTAGGGGGGAGTTACCTCCACTGCTTAACCGGACTAAAGGGCGAGACCCAAGGGCCTCCAGCCGAGCTTAAACTTAAAAACTAAAGCAACACAGCTAAGGGCACCCCGGTGCGGGATTCTGTACTACCAGCCTCTACTAGCCTTTTATATACTGGCGCGCTACCCTTCCCTATACTAGTAACTAGGTTATGTGAGATAGTTGCTGCGAGCGTCCATAGGCTGTTACACCCGACTGATGGATCGTCTGCTTGTTTACTACATCTAAACACATCAATAATCCAGTCGTCTTAACCGTAAGCGGAATTCTGATAATTATTTAAGATAGCCTTGTGTTTTCAAAGTTGTACATAATATGTTTGTAATTTGCAGATTAATCGTGTCTTCTAAAGCACGTCGACTACTTGATACCTCCGAATCGAGCTGTAGTAACATATCTTATTACACGAACTACATGACATACAACAAGTCTAGCATGACAAGCCAAAGTTGTTATTAAGACAACTGAATAATTATAAATTTAGTTACATTGATATTCATATTTAAACCTCGACGTTTCGAATGGGTTACACCAATCTAATTATTAAATAATACAATAATAATAATTTGGTCCGTCGAAACGTCGAAGTACGTTATTTTCAAAATATTATCGTGAAAAGTCCCGAGAAACTTTAAATATGAATTTAAATCGCGAAAGTTTAAGAATTACATTGATATTTTTTAAATCAAATATTAATTTATATAATCCAGTGAAATCATTCCATTTCTCTATTTATGCTTCTTTTAATAGTGACAAACGATACTTCAGTATTTATCACATTCCTTGTTTTAACGTATACTTTACTTTTTTAATTATATTTTCATACATTGATGATATTTATCAATTTATTGTTAATGTTTTGCCATAAAATTGTTAATAACTATCGCTGTAGTATTTATACTTAGATTACAAAACATTAGGTATAGTGATGAGCCTTAAAATTACCGCCCCGTCCAGTAAATTGATGTGTTCTTGTTGACTATATTGGTAACTTACATACTTCATTATACTTGTAGGAATAGCTTTAACAAATGGTTGTATCCACGACTCGAAATTGAAATGCCTGTTAGATAAAGTAATCGAAGTGCCACAAACAGCTCAATCGGCTTTAAAGCAGCTAAGTACTAATTACTGTTTCCCAGTTATATAAATAGAAATACTATTTAATTATATAACGCGACCTAATACAATTGCAAATTTGAAATTATATGATATAATAGATTTTGAGAAATAAGATAACAAATACAACGTATGTACTTGGACTTGTATCTACATTAAATAATTAGATCCGCATCTACTTTAAATAATTAATCAATCCTCGACCATTTTCGTGAACAAAATAATATTGTTCTTTTCGTGTTACAATTTCATGTTTTCAAAGCATATGGATATTTCATGATTTATTTAACGAAGATGACGTCACAATCAATGCTCTTATTGACATTTTGAAAACAATAAACCTCATAGCTGGTGACGTCATCGAATCAGGCATGTAATTGAATATAAGTAACATTACCTATGTTACTTAACTGCAGATGTTGTTATGATGGATTTGTAAACGTTTCGTTTTTACTTTAATTTCACACGAAGCAAATTTGAAACCAAGTTTTAAATGCGAACGAATATTAACTGGGAATCTATAATTAGTGCAGTATCAGTATTATATTGCCTACGTACTTATTGTGTAACAAATCAATTAGCTCTATTCTTGTAGATTGTTAAGGAACAATTATATTAGTGTACTTTTTAAGTATAATATCTGAAATGAACAATTTCTCACTTTGTGCCTATTTTCACTTTAAAAAACCTGTTTAACGTTATTTAATATTTGTCATTTACTGATCGTAATAAATAGTAATAAAATTCTTTGGGTAGTATCAGAAAAACATATTTTAATATATTTTATGGGTCGCTGTTATAATGAAAATGAGTACTTACCTTTATTCCAAATTCGAATATAATTTTGACTAACTATTATGCTCAGTATGAGCGAAACGAGTAATTTAAATATTAGCGTACCTATCTAAGAATCTAAAATTTCTTAAGAAATATTTATTCAAACTGAATCTATTTTAGAATTATATCGGGTATTAACAATTAGCTGGGCTAGAGTTGAGATTTTAATGTACTAGATTTGAAGCCTAGAATTAGTGCCTTAAATTAGCCTAGATCGTTTATTGTAAGCACATGAATGCACCTGATATTAATTTGTTATAAACCATAACGTGTAAGACAAAGATATTGTTATTCATCACAAAGTATGTATTCCATCCAAAGTACGGTATTGTGACGACATCGATTCATCGTAATTTATTGTTTTACACCAACATCCGTTTTTATAAGGTATTATGCCAAATATATTGTAATATTAAAATCACATTGTTAATACTGTTATAAAATAAAATATAGATTTTGTGAATTGATGTTTTATTTTAAATCACGTGGGGATCTGTGATAAAAATTGCAGTTTCATATATGCCATAAGTCTCTGGTATTTTAATATTTTCATCGTTTATAACTAACTATACTAGCTGTGCTCCGCGATTTCACTCGCGTGGTTCCCATTCCCATTGGATTATCAAGATATAAAGTATCCCATGTCCTTCGCCAAACAAAACAAAAGGATGATCAAAATTGGGTCACTAGGGTAAATATATTTTTAATAATAAGTAATAATATTATGAAATTTTTAACAGAACTTTCAAATTGTCATTATTAAATGATTATTTTTTAGGACATTATAGATGTAGATCGCCGTTGACTCTTTTATAGCATAACCATTATTTGTGCTCTATCCTTTTTTTTACCCCGTGATTTGGACATGTATTTTTTATTTTAAGGTTCAGTAAACATGTATCAGTAATTTTATTTATTAATTAATCAATACATTGAAAATCAGAGATACATAAAATTATTTGTAGAACTCATATTCACTCTCATCCTTCTTTATGTTATTTTTGTAACCTTTCTCGAAGTCCTTCGGTAGTACAATGTACCTGGAACCAAAATTAATATTTATTAAAGCCTTCGTAAAATGCAGTGCGTTTCGTAACGATTTTACTTGTCGCCATTCATAATTAAATTCACTAAACATTAAGGTTTCAATGTGGATAGTAACAAGGGGAAAGGAAGACCTAAAAACGATAGATGGATTGTGTGAAAGATGATAATGGGTCTAGCTATATGGGAGTGAATACAGACATGAAGGCTGATAGAGATAAATGGAAGGGAAGAGAACATTGCACCGACAAATAACATGTAATAAGTTGGTGATGATGAGAATGATGATGCGGTTTAAGTTGTCATTCTCGTGAGTATGGTACAACGTAAAAAACATGCCTGTGAGCCAAATCGTTTTAAAAATATGTTCTACCTGTTTTCGCGAACAGCGTGCATACCGGCCTCCTGACAGATGGCGTTGATGTCAGCGCCAGACACACGATCAGGGCGCGCCACGAACTCTTCCAGATCCACCTCTTCTGACAGGTTCATCTTGGTCGTGATCGTCGAGAAGATCAGACGCTTCTGACGCCTGGACACAACAATAAAAAAACTTCTATACCGAGGACCCTTTTCGAAGGATACACGCAATCATCAGCTAGCATTAGAGGGTAAAAAAAGTATCATAAATCTTAATCAAATAACTGGATCCATTCCACCTAGATTCTGTTCCGACAAGATCAATGGTGTAATTTATTGACATCATTGGTACAATTTCGACCCACAGCTGTGACACACCCTTGGTCATGTGACACACACATGACACTGTATAAGTTATTATTGTACTATACTTACAAGCTGAATTCCCACGAGGCCGAGTAGGCCCGGGTATGCTAATCCAACTACATATACATACAAACATATGCTCACGCCTTAATTCCCCGAAGGGGTAGGTAGAGGTGTTGTAACATCACCTACTTTTCACCAAAGATGATTAAGCCAACATGACAGATGGTGAGTGTATCGCTGTCTCAGGCACTATACATACGTCTTTGAAGTACTCCTTTACTTCAGCCACTTGCAAGTTACCGATGTTTTCACGTGGTCGGAAATCACTGCTCCTAAGTTATTAGAAAAAACTCATTGGTAAGCTCACAGCCCCATTGTGATTTGAACTTGCGTCGCTTGCGTAGCAAGCGACTACTAACTCCGCGGTCACCACGGCTCTCTTATCCACCTCTATATACAAAGAAGTAGGGTAACTGCTATACTCACTTCTGTTTTTAAGAAGACATATTTTTCTTCTAGTATTATTGTTATATTGTTTCGTACCTGTCTGGAAGTGGGAACTCGATTTTCCTGTCGAGACGCCCGGGCCTGAGTAGAGCGGGGTCCAAAGTATCAGCTCGATTTGTGGCCATTATCACCTAAAATTATCCTTGTTTTAATAATTACGCGGAAAAAGTATCAAAAATATAAAACACCTACATTTAATTATAAGTAAGTGTAGATAAGTAATAAAGACAGATAATATGGCATGTCTGTTTGTTAAATTTACCTTAACATTAGTAGTTTGATCAAAGCCATCCATCTGGTTGAGAAGTTCCAGCAAAATTCTCTGCACTTCTCGGTCGGCACCCGTTTGCGCATCGAATCTAAAATAAGAGTTTGCACATAGTAACATTAATTCAACCCCCGTTTTATTAAAATATATACTATAACGTAATCATCATGTATTAGTGTAGTACCTTTTGGTGGCGATAGCATCAATTTCGTCAATGAAGATGATGGCGGGGCTGTTCTCCTTGGCGAGGCGGAACACATCGCGCACCATACGCGGGCCCTCGCCGAGGTACTTCTGAACGAACTCTGACCCCACCACGCGGATGAATGCGGCTGCACACATACAATACACACACGCTTACAATACAACTAATCACACACCACGTGCTTTACGATTAAGGAAAACATCGTGAGGAAGCCTGCATATTTCTAAGAAGTAACTCAAAGACGTATGTATAGTGCCTGAGACGGCGATAGACACACCATCTGTCACGTTGGCACTTAATCAAAAATTCGGTGAAAAGTGGGTGTTGTGATAACAACACCTCTGCCTACTCCTTCGGGGAATACAGGCGTGAGCATATGTATGTACTATTATTTTAAAAACATGCTCATGGATTTTCATTTAATTATGTGGTATGGTATGCTGAATCATCCTTTTTTAATTTCTTTTCTGCAATTATGTAGGTCTGATAATCAATAACAGGATATATAGAAAACTTATTTAATCACCTATTTATTATATGGTTAATCACAATTTGAAAAATTAAAAGTTTAAATATACCTAAGCTTACATTTTAAAACTTAGTTTAAATAATATTTTTTATACTTAATTATTTGTTACGGAAAACAAGTTTTAATTTGTTACCTGTAGTATGGTGAGCGACAGCCTTGGCCAGCATAGTCTTCCCGCAGCCAGGCGGGCCGTACATGAGTACTCCTCGCGGGGGCTCAATACCAATCTGTCGGTACAGCTCCACGTGTGTCAGGGGTAGTTCCACAGCCTCCCTGATTTCCTGCTTCTGTGTGTCCATACCTCCAATATCTGAGTACTGGACATCAGGCTTCTCATCTATTAATATCAATAAACACATTCAACTTTGATGCAATTTAAGACTACATGTTGACTTGTTTTGTAAGGTAATAATGCAAAGCAATAATGTTGAAACAGTACAAATTGAAGTTGCCATTTCCATACAAAATATATATTTTTGAGGAGTTCGTGGCACAGTTGCTATTGCGCATATCATTCGATCAGCGAAGTTAAGCAACCCTAGCCCTAGCCAGTAATTGGTGACCGCCCGAGTTTCCTCCATGCCTCGGAGAGCACATTAAGCTGTCGGTCCCGGTTGCCAATTTATCATCTTTGGCAATCGTTACAGGTCAGTCGGAGGCCTAAAATAGTCTGACAGCTCGTTTAACCCAGATCACAGATTTTCTTCGTAAAAGGGGTTGCGAAGGTCAGACGGCAGTAGCTTCGTATAAAAATGAGGTGATCAGCCACATCGGGTTGAATCAAGTGCTGACCCCAACAATGTATGGGATAAGGCCAGGGAGATGATGATATATTTTTTTGAGCGCATAATTATTCAACAATTTGTTATGATAACTTATACGGTTTTTTAACATGTGGGAGTTGAACTCTAAAAGGTTAATTGATAAGAAACACATTCTTTTTAGATAGTAGAGAAAAGTAATTTTTTTTAATAGTTTTAAAAATCAGGTCAGAAGAAAAGTCAGGGCAGGTTGATGGTTCTTATACTGTGTTTAACTGTAGATTAACCTAATAGCATAATTAAATGCCCATAATGTTTGTTGAAGCTTGGGATCTAAGCTGTGTGATAATAGTAACATAGGGTTTCTTAACTCAGGGAGATGATGAATCAATAATAAAGCATTTAACCTGCTTGTAACATAGAGATGGAGCTGTCAGCTTCCGGAGGTAACACATCAACCAGTGCATTGGAGTGCTTGTGTAAGGCCACCGATGCAGATGGTTTGAGCAGCTCACGGTCAATTGTAGACAAAATGCGGACATAATAGTTGGACCCTGTAGTACTGCCAACTGTAATAATAAATAAAAGGAATATTAATATGAAACATTTTAACTACCTAGGTGGCAGTGTTGTTAGTTAGTATTTATTTTCAATGGCAAACAGCCTTGGTTGAAAATGGGC
The DNA here is from genome assembly GCA_929442735.1 of Watsonalla binaria. Classification (NCBI taxonomy): domain Eukaryota; kingdom Metazoa; phylum Arthropoda; class Insecta; order Lepidoptera; family Drepanidae; genus Watsonalla; species Watsonalla binaria. The sequence continues at coordinate 6,162,708 of OV838930.1, forward strand.
TATGACTATCCTCGGAGATTACATGAACATTTCATATCTGCAATATTTATCACTGAATCTCTAAAGATCCTAGCAGTCCTTTACCACTGTAAAGAATGCCCATGGGATTAGATCTGCCTATGTGTATTTATAATGCAAGGTGCTTATAAAAGTTGCTCTCTACCGGTCTCTCTCAAACATTTGTATGAGAAAACAAATTGACAAAATTAATAATATTGGTATTTTATTATTATACTATATATTAAGTGAGTATGATTATCACAATTTACACATGACTCAATTATTATTTAAATTGTATATTTGTATGTATGATTGTTTGGTCAATTAGTACAAAAAAATGCAATCAAGGACTGCAGTAATTTCCCATGATATATAACTTGCAACATTTAGCATAATCATTAAAATTTAAAAACTTTACCAATGCCAGTGTTCTGATCCACAGCCTCTAAGAACTGTCCAATGACTAAGGGCACTGACTGAATGCGCTTCACCTCCTCCTGTGCGTGCAGGTACTCTTTCTTGAGGTTCCTCTGCTCATCCTTTATATACTCCTCTTGCACTTCCAAGAATTCAAGCATTCGTTGCAGTTTCTGGGAAGAATTATGGTAAATTTAGAACTATAATTGTGTAAAAACACAATAATATCTTTTGTATTTAATGTAATTTCTTTGTAATGTTTGTAATTTTTGTCATATCCCTTTGTCGTATCCCTGAATAAATAAGTAATATAACATTTTATTTGTCTAGTTTAGTAGAGAGACAATCTATTCAAGTCAACGGTGAAACTATTCTTCATTTTGTATGTTAGTCTAAGAAGATAGATGATAGGAGAAGATATATGGTAATATGTAGGCCCCCGGTAATAGTATAATGCCCTGACCAATGAATTAGCAGATTTTTTCAAATGGAGAACATTTACTATGACAATGTTATCCTGGAGCTATTCTTACCAAACGTTTACTCACAAAATTTGATGGAAATTGAGGTTTCCGGAGGATAAAAATGTTTACCTTATACTTTGTATAAAGGTCTTCAGATTCGAGTTCATCAAACGATTGCGGTCCAGCGAAGGGCAGCCCTTTGGCATCGGTGATTTGGTCATCCTGAAAACAACAACACAAATTTCGGATGTATTTAGGTACAAAGACGGTTTTCCTCTCACATTCCAGCCAATGTTATGCACTAAAATACCTTCTCAGGCAATATGATGCCAATTTCATCCATGATGCACAATATACAAATTGATTTTAATAAAAAATAAGAATTGCACTGGATCTTTTAGATTGGGTACTTCTCGCTCGTCCCTCACGGCAGGTTGTGTTATGTGTAGCACTTTTACAGCATCAAATAAGCATGACTTTCAATTTAATGCGCCGTGAGCAATGTATTAGAGCAGGAAAGAAAATACTTTATGCTCAAAGTGTTAGTAGGATAAGAAATCATGACACGAAAGACAAGAATATTGACAATGACGTTTTGAACTTTTGACAATTTTGGAAACGCATCGTCACGTACGTTCCATTTTACATGACAAACTTTCTCCTTTTGCATACCTACAGGGAATTTAAGCGTATGTTTGTATGTATTATGTTATGTACATATGTAAAGTGTAATACAATCAAGGGGCAGAGATGTTATAATAATAACACCCATTGAATAGTAAAGTTTAACGTTTTAACGTTTATATATTTTTAATGTCGTTCACACTAACTTTATATTTTTTCTAAGTGTTCCACATCGATGAATGCTTACATCCTTGCATTTGAATTCACGATCACGATAAATGTGAACTTTTGTCATTCGTCATTAAATCTTTATTAAAGTTTTAATGACGTTATGTGAGAAAGTGGAAAATTATCTTGGTTTGCTTTGCATTAAGGTGCAACCATATGCATTGTCGCTGGAAAAGAGCGTCGGGAGGCTACGCTCGTTTACAGCGACAAATGTGGTCACGTGATATGTAGCGACAAAGCTGAAAATATTGAGCTTTATCGCTGGGAAGTATCAAGAGTGTAAGTAGTCTGTTAAATGAAATGCCCCGTGACCAACTGCCACATATGGTAAAGCCATTCCATCAATCGTTAGCTTTTCTTGATCGGTTACTCATTTCTCTCTACTTGAACTTTTGGCCCATCTTTGCATCACGAAAAATGCCACCATTATCAAACGAGGCGAGCGGCTGCATGACGTAGTTCCTTTCAGAGACGCGGGAAATTTAAAATGAGGTCACGTGACCACATTTGTCACTGGAAAGGAGTATCGAGTGGCTGCATGTGGTTGCACCTTTAGAAAGAAACATTTTCGCTTGCTTAACTTGTAACTACATGTTTGTGGCGTCTGTAGCTATGCTATTTTTGGAGTTAATGTTTTCTTTATTAATTATCAATAGTATTTTCTTATTATTATTTTTTGAATAAAATTTGGGCTAAGCCATAGATAAGCAAAATTTCATCTATGGTTTGTACCTTGTGACAACTGTGATGATCTTTCTTTAATGGCGATGAGCTTAAGTAAAACTATTCCGCCAGTGTAAAGTGATTGTTGAGAAAAATATCTTGTAAATTGTTAAAAATATGTGAAGGAACCCATTGGATTCCTCACTCTCAATCATACATTCTGTGATGATGATTATTGACGATAAGACATAAGGACAGATTTGACATTATTTGACGTTCGACATTGACAGATTAAATCAAAAATCTATCAAATTTCTAGCTAAGCTTAGCTAACCTCAAATTAGACGAGTGTTGAATTTAATGAAAGAAATAATAAAGTTTATTATTCTTGAGTAAATATAGGCTTATTAGCGAGACTAATCAACGTAACTGATCTCTGAGCAGACCGTTACCATCAAAATGACGACCCCAACTGACATGATGACTGAAGCAGACCAAATCAAAACGGTAATGTCTCGCTAAACAATCAGATAAAAGCAAAATTATTCAATAGTCTACAGGTTAGCCCAGTGGTGTGTAGTTTTGTCTGCATGCACGGTCATGAGGTCTATGACTAGATCCCAAAGCAACTAAGTCCTGCTTCAGGCTCGTGTGATAATATAATTATATTATTAGCTTCGCTTATAGATATCCCTGTCTGAAATTTTATTTTGTCTGCTATCCGCTAAATTCAGGGTCATTATTTGGTATGATTATTTCAGTTCAAAGATTTCCTGGTCCAGTACAACAAACTGTCAGAGTTGTGCTTCAATGATTGCATACATGACTTCACCTCTAGAACTCTAAAACCTTCAGAGGTATGTGGAATTTTGTTTTTATATGACCTTTGTGATAAGATTCATCTGATGATGAATCTTGGGATAAGGCCAGGGAGATGATTCTCCCTGGCCTTATCCCATACATTGTTGGGGTTGGAACTTGATCTAACCCAATATGGCTGATTACCTGATTTTTATACAAAGCGACTGTGATCTGACTTTCATAACACCATTTACGAGCATAATGGGTAATCTGGATTAATCCAGTTGTCAGACTTTCTTAGGCCTCTGACTGATCGGTAATAATTGTCACAGATGTTAAATTGGCATCTGGGACCAATTGCTCTCTTAGACATGGAGGGACCTTGCATGCTCACCCATCCAACTACTGGCTTGGGCTAGGGTTCCTTAACTTTGCTGATCAAATTATATGCGCAACTGTGCCATGAGCTTGTCTTCTGTGATAACATTATTTCATAAAAAAATTGTCTAAGAACTGTATTTTATGTCTATCAATCATCCAAGATTTTTTAATGTATAAACCAGCTCAAATGTATAAAAAGTAGCAGCTGAGTTTATATATCCCCATCTGCATAAAATTCTGGTAGTAATAATAACAAGGCACAGCTTTTTTCAGGCAAGAAGTCTTGTCCCTGAATGTGTAGTAATTTTAGTAGTATTTAAATTGTTTAAGCACATTGCCATGTGACCATATAATACTTACAAATGATTTGTTGTACATGTTTCAGGATAAATGCACTTTACATTGCATGGAAAAATATTTGAGAACAAACCAGAGGGTTTCACAAAGATTCCACGAGTTTCAGATGATTGCAAATGAAAATATGTTGGCATTAGCTCAGAAGTCTGGTAACACCAGCTAAGTGTAGTTCCTGTACTATGGCTTTTATTTAATTTATTTTGTTAGGTTTATTGCCTTTAATGTTGGCAAATAAATTGTTGATGATGACTTATTTTTCCGCTTACTTTAGTTCCTGTTCCCGTGTTAGTATGGGGATAAAATAAAGCCCCTCTATTTTACTCCCTGATGATGTGGCTTTCCAATGGTGAAAGAATTTTTTAAATCGGCACAGTAGTTTTTGTATTTCTTCATTACAAACATACACATAAATATACAAATCTTCCCTCTGTAGTGTAGATTTGGCTCAAATGTTTTGTTGTTTGAATCCTGATAATGAAGATGATTGATGATTGGGGTTGAAAATTTTAAATCGGCTTTGATTCTGATGTGGCTGAAACAATTTACCTGATATATTTAAAAATATAGAGATAACTTGGTCCAAGAGAATGGAGTTCAAAAATTCATCCCCTTGGGACCTTGGGGGATGTTTCATATTTTAGGGATAACAATTAAAATTTCCAGTGCAAAGAGTTTCAATTGTAAAAATGTTCTTTTTTGAGTTAATGAAGTGTTGTTAAAAGTTTATTTAATGCTGGTGTTTAATGCTTACTATAAGTGTAGATACTAAATGCACCTAGATGAATTATGGTGTCCATCAAGCATTTTACGTAGTGGACATTTCTATGCACTATTTTTTGAATTTAGCATGGATACAATCACAAATCTCTTAGGTATGATGTTAATCTACAAAATAAAACAAATTCTTTGAAGCTGTTATTTACTATTTATCTGTGTATTCAGCCTGGCTACTGTTTCTCTAGGATACTGTGCAAATATATTTGCTTGAGACGATACTTGACATACTTCAGAAAAATTGTTTTGTACAAGTCATCCATTTCAAACAGAAAAATCAATGTTGCTATCGGGGAACAATCACGCGCACGCGTTATATTCTCTTAATCGTCTTTAGAGTCTGTGTTGGAGTTCTTGGGGCAGGGCTTGTAACATTTTTGTTCAGGCGGTGTGAAATCTAAAACAAAGGAAGACGTCGAGCTTGTATAATCAAAGTGGTAGTCGTTGAATTTAGCTTCTACGCTGTACTTGGCATTAGCGGGTTCCTCATCATCTGTGTTCAATACGTATTTCAAGGGGTATGGTCCGGAGGGGGAGTTGGTCATATTTGAAGGTTTCGTGCATATGCTGTAGCGGCCGTTGTGCCTGATGATACGGATGAGAGGCTGTCCGGGCGCGGGCTTGCCTCCCGAGCAGCATGCGGGAGAGGGCCCTGCACACTTGGGCGTGACGCAACACGACCGGGAACACGGGCGAGAACAACACGGGGATTCGCTTCTGCAACTGTTGTGCTGCTCTATTCTTCTTAGGACGGGGCAGGAGATATGACCAGGACGCCAACCGCAACGTAACTGCAAAGATAAAGTGTTTAAGTCTGTTAACTATTATGCAACACCAGCCTAGGTACTTAGATACATACATACATATGCTCACGTCTGTATACCCGAAGGTGTAGGCAGAGGTGTTGTAATCACAAAACCCACTTTTCACCGAAGATGATTAAGTGCCAACGTGATAGATGGTGAGTCCATCGCCGTCTCAGACACTTTACATACCTCATTGAATTACTTCTCAGAAATATGCAGGTTTCCTCACGATGTTTTCCTTCATCGTGAAGCACGTGGTGTGAAATCACTGTTCATAAGTTTTTTTTAGAAAAACTCATTGGTATAGGCCCCGGTGGGATTCGAACTTGCGTCGCTTGCGTAGCAGGCGACTGCTCAAACCTCCAAGGCCACCACGGCGTACTTAGATAGATTTCTAGATACTTTGCAATTGCATATCAATTTATAGGGTTCATTCTCTATTGACTATCCTACTATCTGGGTATAATCTGTAGATGTTGTAAGTTGTTGTAAGTACCTGATGTTCAGGCGCATTTAAGGCAGTGTAGTGCCAGCCCATGTACTTGGGCACAGGTCCAGGTTTCACTTCCCGTTTGTCGAGGCATCGATGTTTGGGAAGGTCGCATCGGCCCAAGCAGCTCGCCGCGGCTTTAGTGGCTGAGAATAATGACACTTGGTAGCTACCAATGAACGATCATTAAACGACTAGACTTTAAGGTCTTTAATCGATACATACATTTTCCTGACTTACAGCAACATGCCATCGTGATGAACCAGAGGCACTGCAAAATGGGAAACTGTCCTTGAATTAGATAATATCTATTGGGTTGGTACTTAATACGAGTTCTAAAATACTAAATAAGGAAAATGAGAAAGTACTTAGAAGGTACAGGATTTTTTAAGCCGTCGGTGTTTATCTACATTAAACTAAATTCAAGAGAGGCATAGTAAGCGGGCTAATAGCTAACAACAAAGCTGGTATCTATCTAGTTGAAACAAGACGGTACACTTTAATTACCTATTTTTTCAAATTATCCTATATGAACATTACGGTCGATAGTTCATTGTGACGATACTGTTGCCACTCAGACTGCAGATGTTTCATTTCTTGTGGTCATTTTAGCGTTAGATATTGGAATTTGAATTTCAAACTGTATCCCCATTCATGGCGTATTTTGATGTTGAGACATAGCTGACAGAAGGAAAACAGAAAAGCAAAATTCGTTTTTAGAATGTCAAAGCATATTTTTTTCTTTTTGCTGGTATTACATTAGATTGATTGGTGAATATAATATATAACGTAGGCCTGCAATGGTCATGAGCCCTTCGATCGAGAAGTTCCAGCTGTGGTTCCGGCTGTTAGCTGGAAAGCTAACAGGTGAAAGACGTAAAATAATAGCGGAATTGAATAGGGTTTGAGCAGTCGCCTGCTACGCAAGCGACGCAAGTTCGAACCCCAGCGGGGCCTGTACCTATGATTTTTTCTTAAAACTTTTTGAAAGTGGTTTCACACTAAGTACTTACGTGCTTTACGGTGAAGAAAAACATTGTGATGAAACCTGCATAAGTATGTCTGAGAAGTAATTCAAAGACGTATGTATAGTGCTTGAAATGGCGATAGACCATCTGTCACGTTGGCATAACACCTCGGCAATACACGCGTAAATGTATGTATGTAAATAAAATTGAGTTATCGGTTTGTAAGTCCAAATTAACAGCTTTTCACAAAATGGATATAAAAATATCAGGTAAGTACTTAAGTACTTTAATAAAAACTCTTTCAGTCTGTCTGTTCCGGCTTATCTTTGGAACGGTTTGACCGACTTCAACAGGACTTTCACTGCCAGATAGCTTACTTATAAACCTTACATTGTTGGTAGTTAATTCTAATATTAGCCAATAAAGCAACATTGAAATATGTAGCTGACTTAGTTTATTAGTATGCTACAAGTAGGCACCTGTATTGTTCGTTTGAGTACTTTTTGGAAAATTAATAATAATCACTATAAGCCTTTTCAGTGATTTTATTCAGTCTGTAATTTATTTGGTCTTCACTTTTTTTACAATTTTTGTCACACCAAAAACTATTTGAAATGCTTTAGTTATTGCTAGCAACGTGATTGCGAAGAGAGAGCTCAAAATAAGAATGATATCCAAGTTGTAATATTGGTACATTGGGACATCTGCAGCGGCTGTTCTGAATGTGAAGTTTGCATTTCGTGCTGCGAACTCTGTCCAGAATATAGCTGTATCCAACGGAGACATTGGCCGGTCGTGCCATGCTTTTGACACTCGCTTCACATTTTCACGAAAACTATGGAAAGAAAAATTAAAAAAAAATTAATTAATTAGAAATCAAGCTTCATAGTGCGGCTTGTCGTTCTGTTAGCTTGAACTTTGCTTGACGCGCTACAGTGTCTTTTGATTTGGAATAGTTTATTTGTGAATTGGCGCTAGGGTGGCTCTTTTGGGACGGTGATAGTGTTTCAATTTGTTTAAGTACTTGTACTTTACGAGTGATCAAATCGGAAGACACCTAAAAGTTCCTTCGCATTCGATTACGCATTGTTGCTTTGGTTTCTTATAAATTTATTGAAAATGAATAAGTACGTTACATTTAAGTATTATTGTATGTAATGAATTGCTGTTGGTTAGTTGAAACTTGAGAATTGTTGGACCGATTTGGGTAATTTTGGTCTTGATATATTTATCAAAGTTCAAACAATGAAAAACATACGTAATAAGTAAAGAGAAAGGTGATACGAAATTCACCGGGTCAACTAGTACGTTATAATTTGTAAGCACTACACATTATCAGTTCACACATTATCGACAGTTAGAGAGATTATTAAGTGACAGTGTTCAAAAACATACGGTGGCAAATTTACATGTAACCGTATGTTAAAAATATGCCGGTCCATCCCCTCTTTGACCCCCAGTCAAAGCTACCTTTAGGCCAAGTGTCACCACCTTCATTTTACCGGTTTATTCGTGACGGTCACACAACAGGGCCGTCAGTGTGCCTAGTGCGAGTTTTTCACTGCCTCCGTCACAAGTCACTGCGTCAACGTAAACGCAGATTGGTATAGGATCGAAACAGCGCCATCTGTCGGCTCACGAATAGCACTATTTTGATCCCATAAAAATCCTTGTTTACGTGAACGCGATGACTTGTAAAGGCGATTTTAAGAAATCTTGCACTAGGCACTGAGGGAGACACATAGATTCACTTTCTCATTCATAATAATAGTATCGATTAAATTGTTACACTTACTCAGGATTCAAGACAATTTGGAACGCATTGAGTAAGTTGTCTTTGGTTAGTGCGTCGATTGGCAACTTTATTCCTAGACCGCTCTCCTCGATAGCCGCTGCGTTAGCAGGCTGATCACCCACAACTGGCATGGCTATCATCGGCACGCCATAATGAATAGCCTCTGCAGTCCCTCCCATACCGGCATGGGATAGGAAAGCTACTGTTTTTGGATGAGCTGAAACATACAGTTAAATTGATGGGTGCCCATTCGAATAACATTTGAATACTTAGAATCTACGACAAGGTTAAATAACTGATCTATTTTATACATAGTTACAATAGTGTAGATGATTCTACATACATACATATGCTCACGCCTGTATCCCGTGGGGGTAGGCAGAGACCACCGTTTGCCACATGCTACGATCCTTACATACTTCTTTCGCTTCATCCACATTCATGCATCTTTTCATACACTTTCTGATGATTCTGAATGTCCTTATATGACTTATTAAATACTAAGGTGACAGTGCTCACGCCTGTATTCCCCCAAGGGGTAGGCGAAGTGGCGATAAATACATGTTCCATGTTATAGGGGACGAGCCTGTTTCTATTAACCGGGCACCAAACTAATCAATCTCCGGGCTGTTGGTTGGAAATTACAGATAGAAAAAAATAACACTGCCCGATTCGGGCATTGAACCCAGGATCTCACGTTGCGCCGTAGGGCTTTGTGACCGACGAGGCAGTTAATGAAGAAAAATGTTTTTGGCATTAAAGGTATCTTACAGAACATCCTACATAAGATATACTGACCCAAAATGTCCACCTGGGGCAGCCAGTTGGAGAAGTAAAGTTTGCTTTTATCAGCATTTATAGTTTCATTCTCCCATTTAAAAATAACTCTCTGAGGCAATTCATTAAGAGCAGCTAACAAGGCGCGCTGCTGGTCCTCCGACATTGTGGAACTTTTGACCACGGAACCGAAACTAATGTATATTATTCCGTGTGTCGCTCCTTCCACGAACTTCTTTAAATCCTGCAGTCAAATATGTACCGGGTCTTTAAGTAAGTACTAATATTCTCAGATATTTATACACAAAGTGAAAACAAATAAGTTTACAATTATTAGTTAAGCATACCTATAATAACTAGGTTTATTTGATTTCATCAAAAATATTCTTCTTACTTACCCCTGATAGAGGCTTCGGAGGAGGTACGTGGTAACCACCAACTTCAATGACGTTTGAAGGAAATATAGTTGATCCAAATAATATGGAATGTGTATACACCATAAGGAATTTTACTTCTCTGGCTAAGTCTTGCAGCGGTGGTATATCATTGAAATACTGTGCAAGGCTCTGTTGGTTACTCCTCTGGGTAATCAGACTGTAAAGTGCCCTGAAGTAAAAATCAAACACCACCCGCTCTATTCTTTGGTACAGAGTTGGTTTAGTTCCTCCGTCTAAGAAATGGAACGATACGTAAGCAGGATTGTACGGAATACCCAATCTCTTGTAGTGGTAGGGCATCAGAGCATGAGACGTGACTCCAACGACCGGAGCACTTAATTTGTATGCTATTCCTAAACCACAATCACTATTGAACTGTTCCACAACAACTACGTCGAATTTTGGTTTTCTTCTAATTAGGTCTTGCACATGCTTATTAGCCATCATCGCTTGACAGTTTTCTACACCCGAGAATGTCAAGTACCAACCAACTCTCAGAATGATCAAGTAAGATCGCTCGAATGGTGTATCATCTTCTGCAATTTTAATACTTCCAGCGAGGCTTATATCGGTGTAATTAGGCGGCGGTGTGGTCTCTGGGAAGTGGGATATAACTGTTACGTTATGGCCCCTCCGGGCTAGTTCCCTCAAGTAAACTCGAAACACGAAGAAATGACTTTTGCCCTGATACGGAAATATTCCCAATATATTGAGAGCGTGCGTGGTGAATAAAGTCGCGAAACATGTTATAGCAATCAGAATACACTTCATTGTTAAGACAAAAGATCCAATCTCTTAGAGATCGCGCTCACTACTGCAAGCATCGCTTATTTGTGTGCGTAATTACTAAATGTAATACGTCAAGGTGGTCAAGTTGATGACGACACAAGCATTGGAGCGGCACGGCGCGGCTAACAACAAAATAAGGTTTACGCTTGTCTAAATTCTGAGCATGTTTTATTTCATTGTAGATAATATTCCACTCATCTTCAAGTGTAGGTATCTTACAATATCTACAATTTGGGCGGGATAACTCAAACTCAAACTCAAAATATCTTTATTTGATTAGACTTCTTACAAAGTACTTTCAAATCGTCAGAAGGACACAAAATACATTATACATGATTATAAATGTTACCACCGGGTTCGGAAGGTAGCTTTTGTTGAGAAGAACCCGGCAAGAAACTCAACAATTACTCTTTTAAAAAAATATATATTATACAATGTTTTTGGTTACAGTATTTATATCTCATGAATATAAGCCCATGGGACACAGCACAAATGCTCAATTGTCAAATATAATAACTAAAATATTACAAATATTTGTGAGCATGGCAAATTCCAGCCAGTCAAAGCAAAGATCAAACTAAGATTAATTAATTGTAGCAAAAGTACAGTGCCAATGGGATTATTTACAATAATTTTTCGACAAAGATACATCCCAGGGTTCCTTATCACAAATATAATCACTTACAGTATAATATCCTTTTTTGAGCAAAACTGCTTTGATGGTCTCTTTAAATTTATTGAAGGGCAAGTTTACAATTTCTGTTGGTAATTTATTATAGAAGCGTGTGCACTGTCCTAAAAATGAGCCATGTACTTTCTGTAAGCGATGCGCAGGCACTACAATTTTGTTTTTGTGCCTTGTGTTTATGTTATGCACATCACATTTTTTTTGAAACGATCCAATGTTTTGATGCACAAATAATAAGTTAGCTAAAATATACTGTGAGGCCACTGTCAAAATTCCAATTGATTTAAATTTTTCCCTTAACGAATCTCGGGGTCCCAAATTATAAATTGATCGTATAGCCCTTTTCTGTAATGTGAATATATTCTCTATATCAGCAGCTTTGCCCCAAATTAAAATAGCATAGGACATAACACTATGAAAATAACAAAAATATACGATTCGAGCTGTTTCTATGTCTGTATACTGTCTAACTTTACGAATTGCATAAGCCACGGAGCTGAGTTTTCCTGATAACTTGGATATATGTGGGCTCCACTGAAGTTTGTTATCAAGGGTTATACCTAGAAATACTACTGACTCTACGATATCCAAAGTTTCACCATTTACCATGACCTTTGTATCAACAGGTTTGACGTTTGGTAAAGTGAATTTAATACATTTAGTTTTTTGTGCATTTAAGACTAAGTTATTTACATTAAACCATTTCAATACCTGATCAAGTGCACTGTTTACATCTGCATAATTCGTTTTGGCTCTGTCGACTTCAAACAAAAGAGATGTGTCATCAGCGAACAGTACAATGTCACACGTATTCTTGACTAAATTTGGTAAATCATTAATATACACTAAGAACAGAAATGGTCCTAGGATTGAACCCTGTGGGACGCCCATTAGTACTGGAGAACCGGAAGATTTGACGCCATTTACTTCGACCGTTTGAATCCGCTGACAAAGATACGATTTGATTACGTCGAGTGCCCTACCTTTGACACCGTAATAATTTAATTTAACTAATAAGGTTTCGTGTTGGACACAATCGAAAGCCTTGGATAGGTCGCAGAATACACCTATGATGTCATGAGCGTTCTCCCACGCTCTATAAATATGTCTAAGAAGTGCAACACCAGCATCAGTAGTTGAACGACCTTTTGTGAAGCCATATTGCTCGCCATGTAGAATATTATTAAGATTAAAGAAGGCGACTATTTGATTCAAAATAATTTTTTCAAAAATTTTGCTGAGGGCTGGCAGGATAGAGATCGGTCTGAAGTTGGTAGGATCACTATTATCACCACCTTTAAATAATGGAATAACTTTACTATATTTCATGAGGTCCGGGAATACACCGCTCATAATACAACTGTTAAAAATTTCAGCTAAACAGGGGGCAATTATGTCAATAATATCGTGAAGTACTTTCACTGATATATCCCACAAATCACCAGTCTTTTTGGAATTCAAACTTTTAAATGTCTTTATTATTTCAAAAGGCGTGATAGTACAAAAACTAAAGCTAGTGCCACACTCAGAAACATTTGATTTCAATAATAATTCGGCGTCTGTGGGAGATGAATTTAGGGAACTAGTAGTTACTAAAGGAATATTTACAAAGAAGTTGTTGAAAGTTTCAGCTATTTTGTTATCATCTTCGATTACTTTGTTATCAATATTTAAAGTAATACGACAGTCGCGACTCTTTGCCTTTCCCGTCTCGGCATTAATAACGTTCCAGGTAGTCTTTATCTTATTATCAGAGTATTTGATTTTCTGGGCAAGATGCAAGGCTTTAGCTTTTATACAAACTTTCTTAAAACATTTAGAGTATCTAGTTACGAATGCTGAGAACTCAGGACTATGATCATATCGTTTCATACCATAAAGATCATACAACTTCTTTCTACTTATATGTATACCTACAGTTGCCCATTCATTGAATTTTACTTTACTTTGCTTCTGAACAGTTTTTAATTTAAAAGTACTATTGAATTCCGTTTGTATAACGTTAAAAAGGCTATTGTAAAGAGCATCAGGATCTTCTTGTGGCCCTTGTAGGCTGGTTATTTTGCTTGCCAAGTTAGACCTGAAATTTGCTACAAGTTTCTTAGTAATAGGTCTATAAGTGGTTTTTTTACTACATTATTTGTTTTATTTAATATTGTGATTTTTTGACCACAATGGTCTGACGTAAGATCACTGATAATAGATTTTTCCAGGGCCTCACAGTCGCAGAACACATTATCTAGACATGTGGCAGAAGTGGCAGTTATTCTAGTGGGTTCTAGGAATAAGTGCTTTAAATTAAAAGAATTAAACAGACTAATTAAACGCACCGAAAGGAAATTATTTTCTAGCAAGTTAACATTAAAATCGCCACACACTAAAATGCTTTTATTATGGCCCGCAACACGTCTAATGGCATCTTCAAGGATAGATTCAAATGAACAGAAATTGCCAGATGGGGGGCGATATACGCATATTATTACATGTCTTTCTAGTTCAATACACGATAGTTCGGCAGTACGCTCGATAGACAGGTTTACTATATCACTACGCTCTTTACATTTAACATTATTAGATACCAATAAAGATACCAATTGATAAACATACGTAGATGATATCAATTATGATTTTATTTTAATGCTTGAATCTAAGCTACCTAAAATATGTATTATCTCAATCCCTCTACGAATCATGAGACCTTAAAAAAAAATACTTTAGTGCTTTTAGATACAAAATTTGTTTAAGCCTTGTGTCTTACGCGCCTGCAATGTTATCAAGTTGGTGCTACACGAGGTACTAACTTAACCATTTTGTACAGGCGTCTAAGCTATTGCGCTGCTGACAAATTCGTCGAATTTTTTGCGTCGTTTTGCGAGAAATAATAAATATATTTTTTTTTATACAAAAGTAAACCGCTTTCAAAAAGAGAACCATTCTCTTTATTCACGCTTTTCAGTAACTATTTGCTAAGTGCACCTCACATAGGTGTAAAGTTTTCATCAATACAAATTAATCAGAGCTTCCCCCACATTTATTTCCCATCATCAAATCCTGGTTTTCTTATCATCCTTGGCACAATGTCCTTCCTAACAAAAAATATTTATCAACATTTAATTATGGACATAAACGATGAAGTTAGGCATCCGCAAAACTCATCGTCTAAGTCAGATAAAAATAGGCGTTAGACCATAATGCCACAACAGAACGGATCCAATAAGTATAAGAACGGGCGCCTGAACACAAATGAAACGAATTTATAGAAAAAGAAAAATAATTTATAGGACTTGAAACAAATATGTGTTTGGTTTGCAGATGGAGAGCTTGCGTTCCAAGTCAGGAATGCTTGTGAGATACGGCAAAATTATCACAATGTAACATAGTTTTTATTGTTAATCATACGGGTCAAACCGCGAGGCACAAGTAGTTGACGAATAATATTACGTTAACGTAGGTATATTCGATTGAATACCTTGAGACGTTGGTTATCTTTATCTAATTGATAAGGCTATCATAGGTACGTGAGTTGGCACTATGTGACCACTACGTCAATGAAGTTATACTTAAATTTCATAAGCAGAAGACATACAATCTTATTGATCACTCTTTGGAGTTGAAAGTGACTCAGCAATTATTGAAAGTACTACATATGACTGTTGAAACAGAAGCTTTAATTGAACAAAATGATGCAACACGATGTAATGTAGATGAGATGCCTACGTCTATGTTGGAATCAGGTGTTAACTATTAAAGTTCATTAGTTCAAGTGTACAAAGAGAGTTATTAAGCAGAACCTAAAGGTAGCTATGAGTTCGCAATTAGGGACAGTACATTATACGTCGCACTGTTTTGTGGTTGCCAGTTTGTATATTTGACTTGAAGGGTCCAACCAGAGAATGCTTTTCCATTTTCAAAAGGTTATCTGTGCGTCTCCTGCAGCTGCTCGAGCGTGTCAGGGACATTACGAGGTTAACTTATGAAGGCTGTGATCCTTGCTAAAGTACCCACCAACCCTGGTGGCAAATTTGCTTCAAAAGTTACCGAATGATTGTGTTCACGGCTATCGTACATCGTATCGAAACATCGTGAGGATACGTATGAAACGGATTTCAACGACGTATCTGAAGTTCTGTGCTTGAGACGTTGGCACATAATTCTGAATTCTGAGGTATATAAACCTCAGGCTGGTGCTTTTGTGAGAAGAAAAATGAAAATGGTTTGTAAATTTTATTTAAAGGAATATAATACATCGTTAACACATTTTTTTATCTTAACTAATACTACAAAAGTAAAACGTTAATCTTTTTTGCTCTTTCTTTGACATAGTTTCAGTAGAAGCTTCACCAGCGATATGGTGACGTAGAGAGTCGACAGCAAAATCATTACAATTATACATATGACATCCAAGCAGAAGAACTGGTATAAGGGTACGTCTTCAATAGGAGAAGCTAGTGAGAAATTGCTGTTGCGTGCTGCGTACTCCGTCCAGAACACCGCCGTGTCCATCGCGGACATAGGCCGGTCGTGCCACGCTCTCGATAGTTCCTTCACTTTTGACCTGAATCTGAAGTGACACAAATTCAACTTGGCTGTACGTAAATGATAGTAACGTAGATTACATTTTCATTAATTGCTTGCAGTCTTCCAAGTAAATAAGCATTTCACTTACGTCGGATTCAAAACAGTTTGGAATTTCTTTAAGAGCGTCTCCTTGGTAAGATCTTGGATATATATTTTTACGCCGAGTCCAGTCTCAACTACGGCTGCAGCGTTTGATGGCTGGTCTCCAAACACTGGCATCCCGACCATTGGTACTCCGTGGTGCATGGCTTCTGTGGTACCTAACATACCGCAGTGTGAGTAGAACGCCAGCACTTTTGGATGGGCTAGAAACGAATAATACAAATGCTAGAGGATTTCGGATGATTGCCTTATGAAATTTCCTTGCTTTTGTAGACATATTTACCAATTTGAATTTGTAACGTGAAGGAAATGATCGGATGAAACTACCAAACATAGGACGAAGCAATATACTGCAAGACACTCTTCAGCTATTTAGCTCGAAAAGAGTTCACCTGAATTAATGACCAGATGAGGATAACAGCAGATCCTGCTGGATGCGGAAAACTGACGAATAAGTGATGCATCACCACCACGGGAGACGCTCGTATCTCCAGTAGTGTATCCTAATAGGCTAATTTATTAAAACTTTTATAAAAAGGTGGTTGTAACAAAAAGCCCCGTTATTTTGCAATAAAACTGTCTTCTACAGTTTGTTTTAGCTTATATAGACGATGAAAAAAAATAAACAACTAAATTGGAATGACCATGCGTTTAGATAGAAATAAAAAGTTACATGTATAACAGGTCCTATAATTTGGAATGATAAAGTTATTATCTCGTAGCCTTCTGCGATGGCGAGATAGTGGATAGATAAATATCGTAAGCACAATGTATACTTACCTAAAATGTCGTTCTGTGGTAGCCAGCTGGAGATGAATATGTTCTTTGGGTTGCCAGGCAGAGTCGGCTCTTCCCACTTCCAAATAACTCTTTGTGGCAACTCAGACAACGCGCCTATTATAGCTTCTAACATTGGCTTCGGTGTTAAGGTGGCTCGCAACATCGACCCGAAACTGATATAGATCACACCATGTTCCGATTCCTCGATGAATTTTAGAATATCCTTAAAATATACAAGGCTGTGTTATAGTTTATCTAAAAACAAATTTGAAACTAGCAAACATTAATTAAAGTGTAAAGCAAAATTATGTTGATCGTAGTCCAAATGTATCCCTTCCAGACTATAAAAATGACATTTAGAACAATGACGTGGTCTTTTAGAGTGTATTTATTTAACAGCTCAACTCGACGACGAATGTTGGTTTCAATCATAGAAAATTGATAAATAATACATAGAAGATTAGGTTCAATTTCGTGTTTTTAAAACTTACACTCGACGACGAGTGCGTCACTGAGAAACCTTAGTGAATAACGCGGCTGAAACTGACTCTTAATCCCACCATGAACATACACCATACCCAACGCGTAAAGTACCTATGTAATATATAGGGCATGTGCAGTAAAAATATATAGCCTTGATTCCCTACATAAGAGACACCGGCCATTATTAAACATTCCATGTAATTTATTAGAAATATCCTAGATTTTCTGATTGGTGTTGGTCAACAGGTTCACAGGTCACAAACAATTTCGATAGCTTAGATTTTCAAACTAGAAACAATATAAGTACTTACTGCAGGTAATTTCTTCGGTTCAGCAACGTGGTATCCGCCGACTTCTTTAACTTTGGGTGGTAGTATATACTTACCATTTAATAACGGATACATGTACACAAAATACAAGCTCATTCTATGAGCTAATTCGTCTAAAGTAGGTGTGTCGTCAAAGTACTGAGCCAATATGTTTTGTGTGTTTCTGTGTGAGTAATACTTGAACAGAAGTTTGAAGTAGATATGGAAAATGCTGCTTTCCACTCGCTGATACAAAGTAGGCTTAGTTCCGCCGTGAAAGAATTGAAAGCTTGTATAAGAAGGATTGAAGGTCATTCCGAGGTATTCGTAGTGCCACGGCAAGAAGGGGTGGGATGTCAGTCCGATCACCGGAGCTCCCAGGTGGTGAGCCAGACCTAATGCGCAGTCACTGTTGAACTGTTCCACAAGCACTAAATCGAATTTCTGATCATCCTTCCATAGTTGTTGCACTTTTTCGTCGGCCATCAGAATCTTGCAATTATCTAGTCCCGAATTGACAATAAATAATGAAATTATGATTATTGTTATATATGTACTTTCTAAAGGAAACATATCTTCATATATCTTTGATTTTCCCGCTAAACTGATGTCGTTATAATTTTTGAGCGGTTCATTACGTGGGAAATAGGATATCACGGTTAAATTATGTCCCCTTCTTGACAATTCTTCCAGATATGGCTTGAACACAAAGAAGTGGCTTTTGCCTTGATACGGAAACACGCCTAATATATTTAATGCACTCGTTTCATTTAATACACACAATATTAGTAGCAGCAAAGCTAATTTCACGTACGATCCCATGTTGGTAATATTTGTTAGGTATTCTCTATCCAGCTACCTAAAATAGACTGACTGCTGATCGCTTTAGTCGGCGAATGAGTAAATTGTGATAACGTGGGGCCTGCATATACGCGATATTTGCTCTACTCCTGTAAATCAGGGCCTCTTTTGTTTAGTGGAACATCGTAAGCAAAATATGTGTAAAGAGGGGAATATAATTCGCGGCGATTACTTATGCAATAATAAATGATAAGGAAACAATAATAACCTATGAGTCAATAATTATGAATTCAGTTATTTTACACGCAATTTGTGACTGCAATGCTGAATGCGAGTGGATGAACTCGGTATATGAAAATGAAAAATGAAAAAAATATTTATTAAGTTAAGGCCTTTATAAGCATCGCTACAGCTTAGCAAATTACCTAATAGGTACTTTTAAGAATTTGGGATTGTGTTGGGTGACTATTTGTTATTAAACAAATTTTTATTAAATACAATTAGGTATTTGATTTTGAATATATATCCAAATCTTCCAAGTCAACCGCAAGAAAACAAAGATGATGATTATAGACCGTATTAAGTCAAACTCGCCCGAGGTTACACAAATTGCGATCTGTGACGTAGTCCAAAGTTATATTTATTTGGGAGCGCTCATTGGTAGCACCGGCGGATACGTGGAGGAAGTAAAGCGACGCATGACAATCTCCAGGTCGGCTATGGAGATGCTGGGTAAGATCTGGAAGCACCGCAACATAACCAAAGCCACAAAAACCAGGCTTGTAAAAGCCCTTATCTTCCCCATATTTATCTACGCTGCCGAGACGTGGACTTTAAGAGAAAGTGAGAGGAAGAAGATAGATGCTCTTGAAATGTGGTGCTGGATAAAGATGCTTGGCATAAAGTGGACACAGTTCCGCACCAACGATTCCATACTGCAGGAACTCAGGATCAAACAGCGTCTGTCTTCCACAGTTCAATCTCGCATTCTCAACTTCTTTGGACATGTGTCGCGACGTGGAGATCCAATGGAGCGTCTGGTGGTGCAGGGTAAATTCAAGGGTATTAGGGCACGTGGCAGATCACCAATGAGATGGACGGACCAGATTAAGGCTGTGATGGGTGTTCCTACTATCAACGAATGCGCCCATAAAGCAGTAGTCCGAAATGAATGGCGCCGTTTTGTTCAGCTAGCCACCAATTCTGATATTACGACCACGACCGCTCTGCCAAGAGTGTAACAAGAGTTGAGAAGAAGATCCAAATCTTATTGCAAATTTACCTAAACTTAAATAAATTAAAAAAGGCATATTTTCTAGTTACAAAATCTTCCGTCTTTCTCATTCGTTTACGACTACTGTTGATTTCAACTATTTTGGCTGATGATTACTGTTTAAAACTATCAAGTTACATACATGCTCACGCCTGTATTCTTCGAAGGGGTAGGCACAGGTTTAAACAACGCCCACTTTTCGAAGAATGTGAGAAGAAAAATGAAAATGGTTTGTAAATTTTATTTAAAGGAATATAATATATCGTTAACACTATTTTTTATCTTAGCTAATACTACAGTAAAACGTTAATCTTTTTTGCTCTTTCTTTGACATAGTTTCAGTAGGAGCTTCACCAGCGATATGGTGACGTAGAGAGTCGACAGCAAAATCATTACAATTATACATATGACATCCAAGCAGAAGAACTGGTATAAGGGTACGTCTTCAATAGGAGAAGCTAGTGAGAAGTTGCTGTTGCGTGCTGCGTACTCCGTCCAGAACACCGCCGTGTCCATCGCGGACATAGGCCGGTCATGCCACGCTCTCGATAGTTCCTTCACTTTTGACCTGAACCTGAAACGATACAAATTCAATGAATGTAATTTATTCTGGAAACTAATTATTACTAAACCGATGGTCTTCAGAGAGATGATAAAAAAGTTGGCTTGTGTGTGTACCATGTGACAGTTAGATAATTAATTTCAACCCTAACTACAGGTAATGAGAACGTATCATCTCACAGATGCATATATTTCCAGCCTTTGCGTTTTGCCAAGTTTAAAAACACAGCTATGTACATGAATGATATCTAGTAACGTAGATTACATTTTCATTCATTGTTTGCAATCTTCAAGGTAAATAAGCATTTCACTTACGTCGGATTCAAAACAGTTTGGAATTTCTTTAAGAGCGTCTCCTTGGTAAGATCTTGGATATATATTTTTACGCCGAGTCCACTCTCAACTACGGCTGCAGCGTTTGATGGCTGGTCTCCAAACACTGGCATCCCGACCATTGGTACTCCGTGGTGCATGGCTTCTGTGGTACCTAACATACCGCAGTGTGAGTAGAACGCCAGCACTTTTGGATGGGCTGGAAACAAATAATACAAATGCTTGAAGATTTCGGATTATTGCCTTATGAAATTGCCTTTATTTCCTTGTTTTTTGTAGACATATTTTCAATTTGAATTTGAAACGTGAAAGAAATGGTCGGATGAAACTACCAAACATAGGACGAAGCAGTATGCAAGACACTCTTCAGCTATTTAGCTCAAAAAGAGTTCACCTGAATGAATGACCAGATGAGGATAGCAGGCTCCTGCTGGTGGCGGAAAACTGACTAATAAGTGATGCAGCAACACCACGGGAGACGCTCGTACCTCCAGTACTGTATTCTAATAGGCTAATTTATTAAAACTTTTATAAAAAGGTGGTTGTAAAAAAGTGCCCCGTTATTTTGCAATAAAACTGTCCACTTCTACAGTTTTTTTTAGCCTAGATAGACGGTCAAAAAATGTATACAATTAAATTGGAATGACAATGCATGTAGATTGAGATAAAAAGTTACATGTATAACAGGTCCTATAATCTGGAATGATAAAGGTATTATCTCGTCACGTTCTGTGATGGCGAGACAGTGGATAGATAAATATCGTAAGCACAATGTATACCTACCTAAAATGTCGTTCTGTGGTAGCCAGTTGGAGATGAATATGTTCTTTGGGTTGCCAGGCAGAGTCGGCTCTTCCCACTTCCAAATAACTCTTTGTGGCAACTCAGACAGCGCGCCTATTATAGCTTCCAACATTGGCTTCGGTGTTAAGGTGGCTCGCAACATTGACCCAAAACTGATATATATCACACCATGTTCCGATTCCTCGATGAAATTTAGAATATCCTTAAAATATACAACGCTGCGTTATCGTTTGTCTAAAAACAAATTTGCATCTAGCAAACATTCATTAATATGTGAAGCAAAATTATGTTGATAGAAGTCTAAATGTATCTTCCAGACTGTAAAAATGTCATTTAGAACAATGACGTGGTCGTTTAGAGTGTATTCATTTAACGCAACAGCCGCGTCATTAACTAAGGTTTCAAAGAACGTTGGTTTCAATCATAGGAAATTGATAAATAATACATAGTGGATAAGGTTCAAATTAGTTTTTTTAAACCTACACTCGACGACGAGTGCGACGCTGAGAAAGTTTAGTTAATAACGCGGCTCAAACACTCTCAATCCCACCAGCAACATGCACCAAACCCAACGCGTAAGTATGTTATATAGGCCATGTGAAGTAAAAAAAATATAGCCTTGATTCCCTACATCAGAGACACTGCTAGATATACTGTTCGTCAACAGGTTTATTCACTAAAAACTTCGATAGCTAAGATTTTCAAACTAGAAACTATACAAGTACTTACTGCAGGTAATTTCTTCGGTTCAGCAACGTGGTATCCGCCGACTTCTTTAACTTTGGGTGGTAGTATATACTTACCATTTAATAACGGATACATGTAAACAAAATACAAGCTCATTCTATGAGCTAATTCATCTAAAGGAGGTGTGTCGTCAAAGTACTGAGCCAATATGTTTTGTGTGTATATGTGTGAGTAATACTTGAACAGAAGTTTAAAGTAAATATGGAAAATGCTGCTTTCCACTCGCTGATATAAAGTTGCCTTAGTTCCGCCGTGAAAAAATTGAAAGCTTGTATAAGAAGGATTGAAGGTCATCCCGAGGTGTTCGTAGTGCCACGGCATGAAGGTGTGGGATGTCAATCCGATCACCGGAGCTCCCAGGTGGTGAGCCAGACCTAATGCGCAGTCACTGTTGAACTGTTCCACAAGCACTAAATCGAATTTCTGTTCCTCCATCCATAGTTGTTGCACATTTTCGTCGGCCATCAAAATTTTGCAATTATCCAGCCCCGAGTTAACAAGAAATAATGAAATAATTATTGTTGTTACATATGTACTTTCTAAAGGAAACATATCTTCATATATCTTTGATTTTCCCGCTAAACTGATGTCGTTATAATTTTTGAGCGGTTCGTTACGTGGGAAATAGGATATCACGGTCAAATTATGTCCCCTTCTTGATAATTCTTCCAGATATGGCTTGAACACAAAAAAGTGGCTTTTGCCTTGATATGGAAACACGCCTAATATATTTAATGCACTCGTTTCATTTAATACACACAATATTAGTAGCAGTAAAGCAAATTTCACGTACGATCCCATGTTGTCAATATTTGTTAGGTGTTCTCTATCCAGCTACCTAAAATAGACTGACTGCCGGCCGCTTCAGTCGGCGAATGTGTAAATTGTGATAACGTGGGGCCTGCAGCTATGCGATATTTGCTCTACTACTGTAAATCAGGGCCTTCTTTGTTTAGAGGAACATCGTAAGCAAAATATGTATAAAGAGGAGATTATAATTCGCGTGCATTACTCATGTAATAATAAATGAAAAGGAAATAATGATAACCTATGAGTCAATAATTATGAATTCAGTTACTTTACACGCAATTTGTGACTGCAATGCTGAAGGCGAGTGAGTGGATGGACTCGGTATATGAAAACGAAAAATGAAAAATATATTTATTAAGTTTAGGCCTTTATAAGCATCGCTATAGCGTAGCAAATTACCTAATAGGTACTTTTAAGAATTTGGGATTGTGTTGGGTGACTATTTGTTATTAAACAGAATTTTATTAAATATTCAATTAGGCATTTGATTTTGAATATGTATCCAAATCTTATTGCAAATTTACCTAAACATAAATAAATTAAAAAAGGCATATTTCCGAGTTACGAAATCTTCCATCCTTAATATTCATTTCTTTTTTAAATGTACACAATTTATTGGTTGTGTAATGATATTGATAAATAAACAGGAAAAAAAATGAACATTTGAAGACTACTGTTGATTTTGATTTTTCAACTATTTTGGCTGATGATGGCTATTTAAAACTTTCTAGTTACATACATGCTCACGCCTGTATTCTCCGAAGGGGTAGGCAGAGGTGTTGTAATAACAACACCCACTTTTTACCAAAAATGATTAAGTGCCAACCTGACAGATGGCGAGTCTCAGGCATACGTCTTTAAATTACTTGTCAGACATATGCAGGTTTCCTCACAATGTTTTCTTTCACGTTTAAGCACGTGGTGTGAAATCACTCTACATAAGTTTTTTTTTAAAAACTCATTGGTACAGACCCCGTGGGATTCGAACTTGCGTCCCTCGCTCAAACCGACCCGAGGCCAACAGGGTTCGTTTCAAGCTACGTAAAGAAAATGCAAATTATAAAGTGTAGTTTAGTAACTATACAAAATAATACATTTATTATCATTTTGATAAGAAAAAACAACAAAATATACACATACATGAGGCGTTAATTGATGCACCCTTGTCACATTTACAGTAGTCTACAAATTGGCTTAGCATTACACCTGCCAAATGTCTTTTAGTAAGTACAAGTGAACACATAGTATCTTATTTTAATAGTTTATTTCATTCAAACTTGACTCTTTTCGATCTTCTTCCTTCGACGACTGTGTCTTGTATCTGTTCGCTTGGACAACAGCAGCAGCAACATACGGATAGTATTTTATAAATGGCGAAGAGTAGGATGTAGCAGACTAAGGCTAAGAAGGCGAGGACATCTATCTGAAGTTGCTGGTACAAGGGTAGCTTGGGGGCGATGGATTGCAGACGGGGTGCGCCTTGATACCGCGCTACGTACTCCGTCCAATAGATGGCGGTCTCAAGGGGAGACATGGGCCGATCGTGCCACAGGCGAGACGCGAGCTTTGCACGTTGTTGCCATCTGAAATATAGGAATTATGAGTGAGGACATCTTAATTCTACATTTCGCAGGACAAAATTTGGTATGTACGCAACTGATACCTCGACACATAAGATCTCACTTTTGAAATTTGGGGCTACCAGACTGGAGACAATACGTCATTACAGAATATCGTAACCGTACATGTTTTGTAGCTTCTACCTTAGAATTATATTGTGTTCCTGGGATGAGTAAGATCACCAGTGCTTCATTGTGTGTATTTGAAGAGCTGTGCTCGCTATTCCGGAATGTATTATTGAATTTAATGATTCCTCTATCTAGTTACATGAAACAAAATCTTACTCAGGATCCAGAACTTCGTTAATAGCGCTCATAAGGTATTCCTTTTTGAGGTCTTCATAGGTGATGACGGTGGCAACGCCAGCGTCCTGTAATGCAGCTGCGTTGCCGTACTGGTCGCCGAAGAGAGGAATGGCTACCACGGGAATACCTGTGTCTATCGCTTCTATAGTGCTGAGGATGCCAGCGTGAGATACAAAAGCTTTCACGTTGTCGTGTTCTGGAAATTGGATAAAGCATACCTTATTTTATTTAGAACTTAAACTTGAACTTAAGTCTTAATTGCTGGACCCGGTAAATTGAACATTAGCAAAGATAGATTTATGCGATTTTCGACCTTATGTGTTTGTAAAACATTCTCATTTTAATTTAAAGTTCTTGGGCGCTCAGTTTATACACTTAATTATGTAGAGAAACTATATTCTCGTGTAGGATATATCCCCTCGTAGTCGGTAAACTAGTCTTGATACTTAACTTTCCGTATCTGTATCTTCATTTATAAATAAACATTATGTTAATTTTTAGCTCTGCTGCAGTACGAAACAAAAAAACATTTGAGCTTCTATATAATTAATTTGAAAGCGGGCCGCTCACAATTGGTTGAGTTCGTTGTATCGTAGATGACGTAACTTACTACAGAAATGTATTTCTTAGGGTATCGAACCCGTAACATAAGCAATGATATAAATTAGAGGTCGTTTGCCGCTCGCATATAGATGACTAAGGCGTATCATTAAAAAAAAATAATTATACTGGCGTAATATAGAAAAAAAAAAATAGGCAATTACACTCACTGGGTTTTTTTTATTAAATGTTCTTTTTTACTTATATAAAAAATATATGCTCACGCCATCCCAGAAGGGTCCCCGGAGGGGTAAGCAGTGGTGTTATAACAACAATATACACATTACCCAACATGACAAAGGGTGAGTCCATCGCCGTCTCAGACATTATACATATGTTTTTGAATAACTTCTCAGACATATGCAGGTTTCCTCATTAGGTTTTCCTTCACCGTAAAGTACGTGGTGTGAAATCACTGCACTTTTTTGAAAAAACATTGGTACTCCCTCGCTGGGATTCGAACTTGCGTCACTAGCGCATCAGGCGACTGCTCAAACGCCAAGGTCAGCATGACTCTTTGTTATTAAATATTTTCTCGATTTTTATATTTGCGTTTTGGGTAAGCGTTGATCTTAATAAACAAATTAAAATTAAAATAGCTGTTTCATTGAATATTTGGTTGTCAAATTGAACCTTACTCGAGAAATTATTAGCAATAGAGGGCCAAAAGTCTAGTCTGGAAGAAGTAACTAATCCTATAGAAAGGGACGATATGGTGCACGTATTATTGAGACGTAATGAGTGACATATACCTTACGAAATAAGGCATAATTTAGCTTGAACTTACTCAATATATCATACTGGGGCAGCCATCTCATAGTCATAACGTTCCGCGGCAGGTTGAGATTTTCGCCGTCCCATTTCCAAAGGACCCTCAGAGGCAATTTAGCGAACGTTGATAACAGCTCGTTTAATTTATCGCCAGGAAGCGTTGAGTCCTTCACTGTGGAGCCCAGGTTTACGTATATCACGCCGTGCTCAGCTTCGTTTATGAATCTCTCGATTTCCTGAAAAATTAATCTTATCTTATCTTGTCTGAGCCTTTATAACATCCTGCTGAGCAAAGTTGCCAATCATAAATGGCCCCACAATTTTAGCACTAGTGCACTAACGGAAATTCCTAGGAAGTAGCTGATAATGTCCACCAAACAATTACTCGTACATTATTCCATATCCATCTATCAAATCTTCGTAGCATATAGGTATTATAGGTACTTGTATATCGATGTATACGTGATCACGAGTGTAAGTGTCACTATGCCGAACACTTAATTTGCATACAATACGTATATAATGACGATATATTAGATATGTACATTATTATGTACTAATTGACGTACTAAAACGATATTAATGTATTAGAATTTACTACTTTTCATTTTAATAAATGCCATGTTAAATGCGTGATTAACTGCAAGCGTCATATCTTAAAATACATTAAATATATTGTGTGATCTCATTGACTTTACTTACCGTAGGTATAATCTTAGGAGGTCGTATATGGATGCCGCCAATGTCAATAACGTTATTTGGCCGGGCAACACCACCGAACACGGATTGATGCGTGTTTACAAACACTAAGCTAGCGTTCGATGCAATACTTTCCAACGCCGGTAGGTCATCGCCCAGATACTTGTACAGGTACACGTGATCCGTCACTTGCGACCCGACATAATACACCCAGTTGGATATATGATACAGAATGTAACTCTTCAACCGCTCATAAAACCACGGCTCCTTTCCATATGGAAGGCCAGATTGGCTTACATACGCCGAGTTGAAATTGATACCCAGCCTGTTGTATTGCCACGGGTTCAGCGGCTGTGGATTGAAGGCAATATACGGAGCGCTCAGATTTGCGGCCAATGCCAGTCCACAGTCACTGTTATATGACTCCACTAGTATCACATCGAATCGGGGTCGAGTTCGTATCATATGTAGCACTTGATGGTGATTCATAAGTGTTTTGCAGTCATCGTTGCCGGCTTTGGTGGCGACTAACGTTTCGAACGGCACACGCGACACTTCGGATCCGATCACCGACTCGAACGATAGTCCTTTGTACACTTGTTTGTCACTTAGCACTATATCTTTGTAAGATGCCGGTGCATTTGGTAGCTGGAAATGGCTGATTAAGGTCACTTCGTGGTCGCGTATCGCCAGTTCGCGGAACAGCGAGCGGTATGTCAGGTAGTTGTTGCGGTCCAGTGATGGGAAGATCCCCAGTATTTTGTAGCTACTCGTACTGAATATTGTAGCGATGAAGTAAAACAATACTATTGCGAATTTAATCATTTTTATTTTGACGCGCGCGTGTGTTGATGCACAGCCAGCTGGTTACTAGGGCGTAAATGGAAGGCGAGAAACGTGGTTATCTAATAATAGGTGGTATTTATGAGGTAATCGTTCCGATGACGCCACTATAGTTTCGTAAGATTCAAAAATATACGGTGACTAGAGGTGTCACTGATCGTGACCTCGATGGATCCACTGCCGCCACAGCTGCGCTGGCGTCACAAGCCGCGTGCTCGGGAGCCGGCGTTGCGGCAACTACTGAACTGTGTTATTCGATATGTTCTAGGTACAATGCCAATGCGTTTTGTCACTTTGTTTGCATACATTGATTACAACTTTTACCGATATTAAGTTATCAGTAAAATTTGTTGTCAACCCAAATTTTGTAAACAATATCAAGTCTGTAATTATAGGTCATTAGTGAATGTGATGTGATGTTGTTTATTTCTTGTATTTGCACGAGGAGGCCGAGGGTCGGTAGACTGGAAACTATTCGGAGTTGGCCAAGCGCGGCCATACAGCGCTGCTCATAGAACAATGCTCGTTAATAAAAGAATAGGTAGGTGCTTCATTTCCATGTTTTGAGCTTCAATATTTAGTATGCTGACGAGAAATGATTACCTCAGCGAAATCAGTTTGAATACTAGCATTTGTAAATGTAAGTAAGCGGGTACATTTAATGTAATAATAAAAATTTATTTTAGTAATCCAGGTACTGACATTCCTGATGCTTTCGTTGTATTTTGAATATAGGTAGGTATTTGAGAAGAATCACAGGCGTTAATATGTGACAAAGAGCGAAAGTAGTAACGATATAAAACTACCAACACACTTTTTTTTGTAAAAATGATATAATTTATCAGATAACAAGGTAACACACACAAACTTAAATAGTTAAAAACATGTAAATTCGATGTGTTGCGGGGGAAGTGTCGGTAGCTGTTCGCTTTGTCGCTGTCACATCAGGCGAAACACTAGCGTAGGGCTTCCTTAAGGGCTGTCGATTTCGTATATTATAAATACATGATGGAAAATAAAATGATCTTAGGATGAACCCATGGGAAGGAATAAGAAGAGGTGAGGATGGAATAAGATTAAGTGTCAATGTGACTGATAGTAAGTCCATTGCTGTCACAGGCACTATACATTGAACGCTCGGTCACCACAGCTCTCTTACATAATATTACTTTAATAAAATCTTTGTAGACATTCCATAATTATAATTGTAAAATTTTCCTTTCAACTTGATTCAATTATCACCGATACCACTGACGTAATTTCAATTGTTTTAGTACATTTACGTACTTATGTAACATTCCTCTAACATGATCCTTCACATATCTTACAGAGTAGTATTAGAAATTGGTACATTAATTTGAAATGTACTTAATGTTTCATTGTGACAGAGTCTACTTACCTATTAAAACTTTATGCGAACAACAAATTTGTAGCAGCCCTGTGATATGATAAAACAGACGGATTATCAGGTATTACGATTTACTGCAGCCTTGTTTACACGGGATATACTCAGTCGGGCTATTAGATACTTACTGCATTAGAAAACAATAGTAGTAGCTAAACGATTACAAAATGTGTGGCCATTGGTATTAGTAGTCTCCTGATGTGTAGATTCAAACAGACCGAGGAGCTGGCAGCTACCTCGGTCAAAGAATTAGTCTTGCCATCCAAAGGGGGGATGCTGCCAGTATCTTCGGAACCATGCCTAGCCCCTTTTAATAATATATTTTAGTTATAAGATTATATTTTTTAAGGTTTTTAGTTATTAGATTATATTTTTAAGGTTTTTAGTTATGTTAGTTATTCTTTGATTCAAACTTAAGTTTGTAATGAGATTTAACAAAGATGTGAATGCCACAGTTATAATAATTGTTTAATCCGTATAAATGTATAACGATTACGTCATTACTTTATAAGCATACTTCGATTAGCAATATAGCCTGCATTAATCGCTGAAGATGTAGCTTTCAAACGATGAAAGAATTTTTTAAATCGGTTCAGAACTCATCAACTCTCTCAAACAAGTATTTCCCTTATAGTATTAGTATGGAAAATATAGATGTGCTATGACGAAATAGTATGTGCCTTGAATCTGAACAGCGCTTGAGACTGAAAACACACTGTGACTGTGAGGAAAACCGCGTAGTGCGTACGTCGTACAAACAAAACAAATCAAAATATAAAGTCGTGTATGAGAAGAAAGAAGAAAGAAGGAAGAAGAAGTAGGAAAGATCAACCTTGAGGGTATGGCACACAAATTTCACCGATCGCGTCAGGTGTTAATTGAAGCGCGTTTAGTGCTAATAGCGATCATTATGCAGTGCAGTCACTATGCAAACTTCAAAACGTTCTTAATACGCGCTGCCTAAAACGATCATAGCTACACTTATGTATTCAGTAAATAAATAATGCTATGTACACTAGCTATGTAATTGTTAGCTAACAGTTATTAATGTTGTTTGCTTTCAGTGTGAGCTTACAAAGGCGTCGTACGAGCCCTGAAAGAGATCTCCGAACCTCAAGGTCTATTATATTCGCATTTGTAAGAAGCATTAGTGCGAAGCTGGGCCCCCGACAGTATAAAAATGTAATTACAAGTGGGTCGCTGCCCACTTAAATATAGATTTACCCTTTGAAGAGCATCTGATGGGCCGTCGGTGAGGTGTTACATCCATCATATCTCGATTGTGCGCTCTCAATTATTCTCTCCGCAGGTTTGATGGCTCCATTCATTTCTCGATCCGAGTTTTCGTTCTTAATACGCTCCGTTAAATGGGCTTGGTTGATTGTAAATGTAAATATTATCTATACTAATTATTAAGAGGTAAGTTTGTAATGTTCTATGGTGTAATGTGTTCAGATCATCTATCAGATTCAGATCATCAGACAGATACAGACTTAACAGAAAACTCACGTTATTTGTCAGGGTCAACATTTGTAATTATCCCGAAAAATTAAAGAACTTTTTCGTGGCAGTTCAATTATACACGGGTGATACCGTGGAACTCAGCTAGTTTGATTATGATTTCAAATGGATATTAAGCTCATCCATCAAATTTCGATGGAGTTGTGTTGTGTCACAATAATATGCAAATAATGAAAATAGCTGCTTTACCTTTGAATGCGTATTTCACACAGACGAAATCGATGGTAGAATTTGGTTATTACAAAAGTACATAAATTCTTCTACATATTGACGAAACTAGGGAGGCATTACAGCATCAACCGTTAGGAACAGACAGGTTGATTGGCTTTTAAGAAAGTCACAACAATATTGAGATCAATGGGGTGCTGCTATTAACTTTAAACGAGATTAATTAATAGCAAACTATATCGAGTTTCTTGTTCGCCACCGGAAGGGAAGGATATACCTACTTCCGAGATCCGACGTCGAGGCTTAAGTCTCGTAGTGGAAGGTTACAAGGTGATCTTCTTAATAGAAGAGTAAAGTATGGACATGATATCATGCAAAATAATCTTTACTTATATTCAGAGCTTTAACTTTCTGACTGATTTTCATATCAAATTATCAACACACAACAAAAACTACTAGTTTTAGAGTTTTGCAATTTGGAGGCACATCCTCTTGCCCTTATCCCTTTTTATTTGGGGCGCAATGTGTTCTTTGCTTCCATTCCGCTCTATCGTCTTTCATCCGAATCATCTTTCACTCTATCCATCCTCTCCCCTTTAAACCATCTACAATAATAAACATAACTTTATTGGCAACATCTTCATCCTACTTATGGTAGTGTATGATACCTTTGGATATGCATATCCATTTTGCAAGTGTAATACAGACTTCTAAGTCAAATTACTCTTGGATGCTTTCGAACGCTCGTAGCTAAGAGCGTAGATATGCATTATTCCGATTGGCTCGTTGAAACTATCACCAGGTATTAGCTAATTGGACAACACACATGTGCCAGTGTTTCGCTAAGTGCAGTCTAGTGCTAGTCTTTAAGTGTCATGTAGTAACCTACAGTTTCCTTTCAGTAACCTGAAACTGTTATTAACAGCGTGTTTCATAGAGTATTTCGAGTCATTAAAAATTCATTTTGTATATCTAAGTTTAGAACAGTTTAGGCTATTGATATTGTAATATTTTCTGTGTGATTGTCACTCAATTATAATTTGTTTTGTTAAGCGTAACCAATAGGAATATTTTATTTATAATCGCGTATGTATGCATTTGTTTCAAAATATTTTTCATGCTAGTACAAAATTACATTAAAATATTATTTTGTTACCTATCTCGTTAAATAGCATGCTGTTTAAATAGGAACAAAATAAGAGCTTTTAAATTATTTATCGTATAATTATTGTGTAAGGATCCATGAGACGTATTCGGTGACGCGGGCAAACGCCGCGGGGAGTCCGATCTCGCAACCAGCAGCGGCGCCGAAAGATGTCGCACCCACCTGAAGATTACACCCACATTAAAATTATTGTTATTTTAAAGGAAGTCTGAAATACTGAGCTGTCAGCTACTAATTTGGTAAAATCAATTCGATGGAAGCTAATTCAATTTTAAGATATCCCTGATTTTAACTGTCATAAGGGACAAATCTCTTTTCAGGCGAGCATTAAAACAGTTTTTTATACCTTCTTTTAATATGTAACCGTTTCTTAAAGTCGTCAAGGAAGAATTGGCTAGTTTTACCTTGTTAGTTATTCCTTCCTTAGTTATTCCTTGTTGTGCTGTCGAAATCTACGTGGATGCTTTAATAAAGAAGATAGTGTCGCTTACACTCCATAAAATACCACCTAGAACGTCCTTTACGCACTCACCACATAAAGTAATATACTTAGGTTGTATTGGATCCTGCATCAGAGATCTAATACCCATTTTAAGGCGTATAGGTGACTAAACTAATATAGTAAACTAAATCTTATAAGGTAATAGAAATACTTTAGTCTAAAATTAAACAATTACGACAATTTTGACTATAGATAAGGTATCCCTTATCAAAAAATTCAAGATATTGACGAAAAAACACTATGTTTCGTCTCCAAAATATGATAATTTGACCTCAGAGTAAATCAACTTTATCTTTTTCAATCAAAAAAACATTGAACAATATTAGTCACCTAAATTACGAATTGAAAACAAGTCATGTATTTAACAAGAATAGTCAACTCCTAAGCCTTGTAGAACTTGCGGTCCTTAAGTTTGATAGCGAATTCATCTACCTTGGGTCGCTGATAGCGGATAGCAAATATTACCTTAAAAGACGAACAAGGAATAACAGGATGATCTCTTTTATCACCAAAAAGAGACTTGTCAAGCTGACTTCAATCAGAAAGAAAACAGATAGCCTTCGAAAATGGTGGTCAAGAAGAATGATTCGTCAATATGTTATTAGTTATCATTAATCTGCTGTCAGAAGATTTTTGGCTACTTTGGAAACATGTAAAAAGGTGCCGCTGTAATAACCTTGGCAAACTTATACTGCAGTCAGTATAAGTTTGCCGAGGTTATTACAGCGGCACCTTTTTACATGTTTCCAAAGTTTCTTCTTCGACCTCATTTTCATTGAACATCAGTCAGTACTGATGTTAAATGAAAATGAGGTCGAAGAAGAAGCTCGCTTTCCCGTCAGTAGTCTATTCTTAATTTTAATTTAACTGGTTCTATATGCTGAATCGGCATAACAAACGTTTTTGCATGATTTTGATGCTTGTAGACTTCTATGTATTATTCACTTTGCGAAGTTAATTAGTGGCGCAAATAAACTTTCTGCCAATTGAGCCACTTGGACAAATGACTGTCAACTGGTTGACAATGGAAGTATATTGTAGAAGTACTGAAAGTCTAAGTTGATATATGAATTTACCAAGATAGCCTGGTCACCGTCGTTAACGACTAGAGGGCCACCAGAGTCGCCACTGCAAGTGCTGCGGCCACCTTCTCCGCTGGTGCAGATGTTGGTATCGTGCACCCACGGGCCGTACACAGCGGCGCACTCTGCGTTGGTGATTATGGGCAGGTTCACTGAGCTCAGCCGCTGGGCGGTTGAGATGCTGCCACCTTGAAACCAAAAAGCCATTTAATAGTTCCTTACCCAATATGAAATTGGCGTT
Organism: Watsonalla binaria; assembly: GCA_929442735.1. NCBI lineage: Eukaryota > Metazoa > Arthropoda > Insecta > Lepidoptera > Drepanidae > Watsonalla > Watsonalla binaria. The sequence goes on from OV838930.1 coordinate 6,196,669, forward strand.
TTTTCGAACTGGCCATTTTGATCTCCAATATCTAGTTTAACTTTTTAAACTTTCCGAATTCCGAATTAAAATTTATTTCAAACTTATTAATTTCTTTCGAACTTATTAATTCTTCACGTCACTTCAGTTTGATGATTCAAAAGTTTTTGATATCTTGCTTACCGTCTGTAGTTAGGCCAAAGCCAGAGGCCAGAGCAGTGTAATCAACGAAACTGTTTGATATTTGGTCACCGCTCGGCAGTGAGATCGGCTGGATGGAATCTGTAAATAAAAGTAAAATAAGTTTTTAAAATTTTTGGATAAGAGGGAAGTAAACTGAAAAATACCATAAATAAGGGTATTTTGCAAGTTCTCATTTATAAAAGTACAATCAAACCGCAGTAGTGACGCAGTAACTATAAGTAGCTTTTATCTAAATTCATAATCTATACATATAAAACTCAAATTCTTGACTGACGGACTCAGTGACATTAAATTTGGAGGATGCTTTCTTTGTGAGGTGGTGGACCCCCTAATCCACTATGAAAGGATGCTCTGAAATTCTACTTCCTACCCCCTACCAGGGGTTGAATTTTTTTACTTGAAATGCTTACCACGCACCCGAAACTGCGGATTGCAAGGGCAATGTAGACTTGCTACTTACCGGTCAAACTAATTGTCGGGATAGTTATGACAGCGATGTCATTTGCAGCGTTAGAAGGGTTCCAGTCAGGGTGCATCACTACTCTGCTAGCAACGACGCGAGTGCCCCCAGAGAATATGGTATTTGAGCCAAGCACGACGGTCATTGACTGTGCAGTGACTGAGCCGTCGGACTGACAATGGGCGGCGGTCAGGACCCTGCTGGTTGACAGCAGAGAACCACCGCACACTGAGGTGAAGAGCCACAAGATTGTTATCACGAGTCCAGCCTGGAATATAGAGTTGAGGAGTGATCATACACTCTTATGAATAGTCCTCCATGGGATGTATGTAAGCCTAAGCAACGATCAGTCAGGTCAGTTTGACCTCTTGCAAATTATGCTAACGCCGGTTGTGTAACAGGAGTCTAAGCGTTGTCATGTAAACGCGAAGAATGACTTGCATTGAGCATAACATAAAAACGGTCGTCATGTTTTTTTTTAATCGACTGCGTGCGTTTGCAGCGTGAAGGTTTGGTTAAGGGCTAGGAGCTGATTCATCAAAGCACCTTGGATGAAAAGTGAGTGTTGTTACCCCTCTGTCTGAATTCTCATTCAGGGACTCGAGTATTGAAGAAAGTCATGTTGAAGGGTTTACCATAAAATACTATTATATAGGTTCAAATAAAATAATTGTCCCTAAAAAGTTGATTTGAATAGAATTAGATTGCGTGAGTTCGAGCTTAGTGTAAAAGGTGTAAAAGGATTAATTAATGTAAGAAAATTAAAAAGGTACCTGGTACGGTGTCTCGGAGATATCAGTGACGGAGCCACCGACGATTCTTTGAGAAGTCAGCCCTCCAAACTTCGCGGCTTCATCTTCTAATGCCTTGATTCTTGTTGCCTCAGGAATACCAAACCTTCGGTGGTAATCGCGGATATTCGGCTCAACATAATCATGTGACTCGGAATATACCGACGCTACCGACAACGCTAAAATAACTGCCCCAATTAAAAATTTCATTTTAGTGGTTTGGTAATGTTAATTACCGTATAATCCACCTTTTATAATAATGAAATAATCTTATCTTTGAAGTTCACTAAGACTTGGCTGGGTTTTTAATGTGATAATTTTACGACAGGATTATAATTAACCGATAATTGATTTGTATTAATTAAGTAGATTTACGCAGGATGTGAAATTCAATACGATATGAATATACTGACGATCTACTCGAATTTTTCATAATTTAACATCCGTAACTTACTCATATAACTAGACTATATTGATGTGTGCTCAATTAAAGAGGATTTTACTTTGGTTTATCGTATTAATATTCACAGCGAACTAAGTAAAGTAAACGTAAACACAGATCACGGATTACGCTAGTCCTCACAAAGAGATGAAATCAAAGAGAGTTCATTAGGGTTTTACAGAATAGTTGGAATTTGTGGGCTGTGAATACTGAGAGGATTAAACTTTAACTTGGCGCACCACACCGGTTGGTGCAACTGAATATTTTACACCTTTTATTTGGATCATGTTACTATAAAGGCGTTTATGACTATCAGGAAGAGAAGTGTAACTGAGACGAATATAAACATTTCAATAAAAGGTGTTGGTAAAGTCACCAACGAAGCTAGATCTAAGGTTCCCTACAAAAATAATCATAGCAAGGTGTTTCTATCAAGTCAGTTGATCAGAATTCGTAAATATGATACGGCAAACAGGTATAAGTCTGTTTCAAAGGAATCTTTGCCAAAATTAAATGATCTAGAATTATCAATACGTCACAAATTAATTCAAATTAAATCTTGTACTGAATAACCAGCTTCAACTTCATAATTTATATTATTTACAAATTCGGTCAAAAGTGGGTGTTGTGATAACAACACCTCTGCCTACCCCTTCAGGGAATACAGGCGTGAGCATATGTTACGATAGAGCCTCCAAGTGAGACCAAAATGGGGCACCATTATTACATACCATAAAAGTACCCAGTCCTGTAACGTGGCTGACGTTACAGGACTTGGTACTTTTATAGGAGATAGAAGTAGAGTAAGTTATTGGAACAAATTTCTTTCAAACCTGAGGAAAGGTAGGTATTGTATTTAAAAAAAATTGAATTTAACATAGCCAGCCAATAAAGTGATTATAAATACTTTCGCATTCACAGTATTAGTTGAACACACTCCTAGTATGTAAGTTTAATAACAGTATGGAACACGAGGTCACAGCCTAATTTCTTGGGTTGACAGTGGAAGTGTACGGCTTGCGCGTATAAACATTGAATAGAAAAGTGAAGTGTGAACTCATATCTGGGTCACGACGGCATCTTAGGCTCTGTGCGCCGGGTGAGAACTCGCACCCACAGCCATGTGCCAACTCATTACACAAAATGGGTCAGATACGAGTCGCATTCTACTCCTATTGTGTTCTTATCATACTTTATTGACTTAGTATTGATCCTGAAAATAAAAGGTAGATTGGATGCCTGTACAATAAAGTCAGGAATGCCTTAACTTGGCTTGTGGTGGACGCGAAGCTTCTCCAAAGTGACGTCATCAGCTTTAGTGCCGTTGCACATGTCACTGAAGATGTCTATCAATGACAACACTAATCGTGACGTATAGCCAATCATGAGAAGAGCCTACCAGATGGAGTATACAGTATAGGTACAGATCCATAATATTGTATAAAATTAAATAAGCTGAATGGTCAAAAGCGGACTCGAAAATGAAATATTGGGAATATTTCATTACCTCTCTTTATCTACGAACTAATATTTCATCTAAGTAAGGTTTGTGAGTTTGTAGACAATATTATCTCGATCAACTGAACCGATTTTGAAAATTATTTTATCAATAGATGGTCACGTTATTTATGAGTGCCATAAGCCGCATATGTTAACTCCGAAAAATTTTAAGAATTAGAGATCAGATAGAACAATATTACAGCACGATTAGGTTTTTAACGTAGCCTTATCTAGTGTTATAATGAAGGTAATTGATGTAGTCTGAATTATTGTACTATGGGTTGGTTGAAACAAAATTTTCTTTCGGACAAATAAAGTCGATAATTTGTGGGCGGTCGTGTGTATGATCTGAGCTCGACTGGGGGCCTCAATGTCACAGCGCACTTGCCATTTCCCACAGATCTTAGTACTAATCCGGTTCGTAATCAAAATGAATCTCGGACCCACCCTACCCTCGATGGACCTATTGCTGGCAGAAAATTTGATTAATTTTCTCCTGTTATTCATCGTTTAATTAGTTTGGGATTATAAGGTATACAATTGAGTGCAAGCTATAATGATATATACGGATTTTCGTTTGTAATTACCTAATTTAAATGAATTTGAGTTGTGCCGTAAAATTGTTTATGATGCATTAATTTTTTTTGTTTCATAACAGCTGTGAAAAAGCGATTCAAATTTAGTTTTTTTCTTTTTTTAAGTGTGTGAAAGACTGTCTGTTAATTAAGAGTCTGAAAAGAGTAGAAGTAAAAGTTATTTTGTTTGAACTGAATACGTTATTGCTTTTACAAACCAATTTTTACTATTCAGAAAACCTTTTCCAAAAGAGGTATTGACATCGTCATTCAACATATTATTTCGTGAATGTGGGCCCGAGGGGCGTTTGATAAACTGCGCCTAGCGAATGCTACATTGGCAATCTCGAATCTCAGTTTAACTAGATTTGCACAATGCGTCGAGGGCTATTTAGGCACACCTGCTGGTAACTACTTTAATTACGTCACCCATTAATCCTAGTCAGCACCCGGGGGCTGCGGACAGAGACAGATCGATCTACAGCTCTCAATATTTTAACCAGCTTTCGATGTACTTACCTACTTAGATATACCTAATGTTTGTATACATGGTTCCTCTTCTAGAATTTTTTTACAGAAAGGTTTATTACTTAATAATGTTCTAAATCAATTGACATTTGTAGAAAGGAATGCTTTCTGGTCTACTGATTTATAGGTATATCAAATTTTACCATAGTCTAAATTTCCTTATACTAGTTACCGCAAAGATTAAATTGATTAACTTTAGTCTCCTTGCATACAGTTTTGCTAGTAATTTGATTATTTTACGTTCATCCCGGCTCAGTAAGTAATTTCATTACCACATTACCTGTACTTTATTTTCAAGTTGCAAAGTTTACAGAACTTACATCTCATTTGAAGCTGTATGCGCACGTATGCGTTTATTTATTGGGTTAAAATAATGAATGAAGGCAGACAATTTCTATGATTTTTTATCTATTCCCTAATTAAATATCAATAAGCAGCGAGTAAAGCAGTTTTGTGGTCGTGAAAATAGGTGAATAAAAATCTATACTAACTAAGTATACAGATGAATCAAATCTTATTCCAAATTAATAGTTTTTCACAAAATGTATATAAAGTAAATAACAAGACTTCTTTAAGTTTGTTTGTTCCGGCTAATCTCCGAAACAGCTTCACCGATTTTAACGGGACTTTCACTGGCAGATAACTAATATTAGAAGGAGTAACTTATATTTCTTTAGCTACTTTTATTTTTAAAAATCATAAGTGTTCCACGGGCCACCCGTGAAATTAAGTCTTTGCGTGTAAAAATCTAATTTTGAAATTAGGTAAAAATAAACGAATTCAGTGCTACCAAAACTATAATGCGCTTTGTATCGAAAATTACAAAGGGATGAAAGTCTGCGCCCGTCAAGCCTGAGTCAGCGCGAATGTATCGCGAATGGCATATAGAAATATATCCAAAGACACGTGTGTGTGTAAAAATGTATAGCTAATTTAAGCATTTTAAGTGAAAGTGGACCGCTAATATAACGGACAGGATAAGAGTTTCCGTTCGAGGCTAGAGCCACAGTAATCCGACAGTTTCCCGATGTACGAGTACCCCTCTCTATGCCGTGTAGTGGGCACTGGGGATTGCATGGAGTCGCCAATCATTTGCATGTTTTTAATTCACTTGGTTCGTGGGTGAGTTTGCAGTAAAGTTAAAATTACGAATAAGTAGCATTGATCATGATTAATAAGATAGGCTTTAAAATCATAGTTTTTTCTTATTCTGCATAGAAATATGTTTCAATCTCAACAATAAAAGTGACCGTAACAATTTAATTAATAATTTACTAATATTTATAATAAACACGTCAATCTTAATTGCCGTAAATGTCTAATTTAAAATCATTATAAAAGGCAGCTCTATACACAGTGATATGCCGGAGGTAAGATTTAAGGCGGGGGAACACTGAATTTTCTACTCCTGTAACAAATCCACGTCAGACCTCTGGCGATAATCCAAGAGTTTGTGTCCGGGACTTCTTTCTGGATATATTACCTATATCGGGAATTACGGTGCTTGCTGCATCGTATTGTGTACTTTAAAGCTTTGATTTTGGAAACAAGTACAAAATACATTGATGCAAACGCAATAGATGCGGCTCTTTTATTCTATACAAAATGTATTATATATGTTTGAATGACTGTGGTTTTCTCTCGTTCTCTTATTGTCATGATAGCCTGATTGTGCGATAGTGTCAGATTTATATATTTACATCTTCCTCATGATATGAGTCAAATAATCATGAGATTCCTCAATCTCACTGTATACTGGTTTGAGTATTAAGTAGTCAAGATTTATTTTTTCTATTTCCTGAAAATACACACATTTGCTAACGCCTGTACTCTCCGAAAGAGTAGGCAGAAGTGAACGTTTCGCTCGTGTAGTAGAGGGCGAGCCTATTGCCACTATCCGGGCACCAATAGTACACTGCGACATTACAGATTGCAAAATCCGATGACACTTTGGCCAACTTGGGTTTGCAACCACTAGACCAATGAGGCAGTTTTTGAAATTATTTATTTCACTGTCTTATCAAGCTGGTTGTTAACCACATATCAATGGAGGAAAATCTGAACACTTCCAGCGAGTTTTCTAAAATAGTGACAAGATTTCCTTCCATTGATCCCCAAAGAAATTTCCTTTTGCTTATTAATTGACACACCTCAGGCTTACTGAAGAAAATTGTGACGAAGCTACTCTCGGAAAATTCAACGAAGTTGGTACGGTAGTATCAAATTCACCCTTTGTCACTATGACACGTGTTGTTACAAATGTTATACTTCTATCTGACGATTTGAAAGTACTTTGTAAGAAGTCTAATCAAATAAAGATATTTTGAGTTTTTTGAGTTATCCGAAACCTAAAAATGAGTGGAGATATTATTACATGTGCTGTCACGAGCTATGAGCGCTGACTTTGAATGCGCAGTAGTTATTTTACAGGATTGCCTTTATCTATATGTATGACGTACCGCGAATAAAATATGTATATCCGCAGTTAGCCCTATTATTTTCGCTGTGCTCTCTAAAATCGTCTCCTGTATCAATACTTTTATTTATTTACCTGCGATCTATTTATATCAACGTATAAAAACTGCATGGTTTTATTTCAACGTTAATGCATCCTAAATCACAGTGTTTTTGTGTCCGTTGTCCACCCTAACAATGTAACAAAAGGATAACACGAAATGTGATTACTCAGCCGGCACTGGGGCTTGCATGTCATGGCAGAGTGAATTACTGGCCACTGTTTTTTCCTATTTTCAGGTGTACCGTGTGTAAAAAGTTGTCGCGGCCAACGTTCCCGCGCACTGTAAACACCATGACTTGTTTGCAATAGAACACCTATACTTTATTATTTGTGTCTTTACATGTATGTGCTGCTCTCTGGTTTTGTAGTTTGAGAGTTATCTGAAATGTTTAAAAATACATTTACGGCCGTGGTGGCCGTGGTGTTTAAGAAATCGCCTTCTATGCAAGCAGCGCAAATTCGAATACCAGCGGCCTGTATCAGTGAGTTTTTCTAAAACTTGTGTGCAGCGATTTCACGCCACGTGCTTTACGATGAAGGCAAACGTAGTAAGGAAATGTCTGAGAAGTTTTTCAAAAACATATATAGTGCCCCAGACTGCGATAGACTCGCCATCTGTTAAATAGCCATTCAGTCATCTCCGGTGAAATATGGGTATTGTTATTGCAACACCTCTGCCTACTTCATCTTGAGTTCCTTACCGGTTCTTCTCAGAAGGCTAGTTTCCGAACCGGTGGTAAATTCCTCGACCTTCATAAGTGCCTTACCAGGGCCTAAACTGAATAAATCATTTTCATTTCATTTCATTTCACTAAAGCAGATGTAGTTATGTATGCACTTTACAGTTGAAAATCGCAAGCTGATTGTATAAGGCTCGTTTTGTAAATAGTTCTTCATTACTATTATAGAGAAGTAACAACGCCTTGGTTAACTAGAATTCCCTAATGAGGGTGTTTCAAGTAACAAGTTGTAAGGACTAACTACTAAGTGTAATTTATGGAGGAGTCACCTAATACTTGTTACAGAATTAGTGCGCGGACATTGATTAATCTGTGTTTGTTGATCTTAAAGTTACCAGTCCAATTAAGTTCCAAGCCATGCTTGGCAGATATATCAAAGTTTAACTAAAAGTTCAGATTTTAATTGAGCGGCAGCTTAGCCCCTAGGGTGATACTTGGTGGGGGCTGAACTAAACATCAAAATAACTAAGTAGGTAATATTTATGTAAAGTTTTTTGTTGCGCAATTAATGTTATGGAAAAAATCGTTGTTTGTATACCCACGGTTACACAATATGTTTATGTAAAAATAGATAATATTCTTTCGTTTACATTTAGTGTGGAGCAGCTTTTTATAATTACAAACAGACCCTGAATTATATTTATGTGTACAGATTTATGACTTGATGATAGATGACCTTCATCATGATAGGTTACAATGAGTAAGTCCAACATCTGATTCAGCAAGATTTTTTTGCGAGAAATATTTCACCCAAACTCTCTCGAAGTAAATTACGTCCCTACCAGGTTCTGCTGGACAATTAATAAAACAAACGCTTATAAGCTGAAAATCCAGAGAAAAAAATGGTAGCAGTGTCCCTTTGGCTGGTGAGCAAATCCGGATTAAATGCTCCTATGCGCTAATTGAACCCTACCGAGTGTTCGAAAAATAAGTACGACAAACATGTCGGCTTCACAACTTATTCATAATTTTGAGAATTAAGTAGGGAAATGTTTGTTTCCCTATAGGATTATTATTCTAGTGTTTTTACAGCAATAAGCAAGTATTACCTACATTTATCATATTCCACTGTCACGACAAGCCCAAGCAATTTTCCTAGGAATTTCATGTCATGAACATTGTCTCATCTGAATCTCCTTGGTTTGCCAAGCACTGAAGATGTAATGCTTATTTATCAATTAAGTATCTGCCATGAAAAGCTTGTTCAAAGCCTCAGTTCAAAGCTAACTCAACTCCTTAGTCAATTATATAATTTGTAATAAGAATGTAATTTGCTCAACAAAGGAATAAAAAGTAAGCAAATAATAAAATGCAGTGTTGACCCAGAAATTGTTCTCTGCTTATCCTTTGGGAGCATGTCTTTGTCGCCTGGTGCCATTCTGTTCCATGTCGCTGTAATTTGATATGAGACGTGACGTAATTTTAACACAGCTTTATAATTTTTATTCTTACAATATCCTGCAGCGGTTCCTCCTTACTGTAATATCTCTTGGAATAAAAATACAGAGCGCAAATACAAGGCATTTTCTTTGCGGCATTGCTAACTCTTTTATTGATATCAATAGGGATTTAAAAAAAAAAGGGTAGTTTGTTTTTTTTTATTTGCTACTTACTAATATTATAATTAGATTAGAATTCGTCATTACGGAAAAATGCTTAGTGGTTCCATTTTCCAGCATCGTTCAAAGTTTTGCGCGGACAAGATCATAGGTTTTATAACTACGAATGCAAAACCTTTGAGCTGCTCAGAATATAGAAAAATAGGTACAGGTACGATATTATTCATATAAGTAAGGTTCTACTGTTTAGATACTTACTTATTTCATAGCATTGAAATCATTGTGAGTATAATCTTATTTCTATTGTCTCGAACATTACATTGTTACCAGGTCAATCCAATATTCAAAGATAAATCTATTTCTTGCACCTCACATACATACATAAGTCTACGCTATTATACCATGGATATAGGCCGAGACTAATAAGCGCCCTATACTACGATCCTTGCATACTTCTGTGGATTCTACATTCATGCATCTACAGTTCGTGAGTGCTTCGAATTTCAACTTACACTCCAACACAAGTGTACAATGACCATTTCTCAACGTCCTAAAAATATGAAACATATCGATATAACATTTCCCAACGGTCCGAGTAGAATAAAGGTAAATAATAAAACGTGCGGTCAGAGCGAGATTGCCCCAGTTTGAAATGGGCTCGGTGGCACCAGCACTCATCTTGCAATCGCTGTTGCATTTTATTACTTTTCCATTTCCACTGGGGTTTCAATTTCCTTTCTCATAATTAATAGCCTTCTACAAGTTGTCTGTCGTTTTCTATTGCCGCACCGCACAAACTTACGTTCAATTTGCATGCCATTTTCGACTTTATTACTTCGGAGCTAAGCTTTCCTGCTCTCGGGGTTTTTATTAGGTTTTCTTTGTAGGAAATTTCGAATGGTAATTGCTTGGAGCAGTGTACATTTTTTATTTATGTATAGTATATTGGACTTGAATTGGGTCTTGTTGGTTACCAAAGCATACAATTTAAATTACTCAAAAATCTATCACTTATTATTATATTATAATATTAGTGTATAGCATATAAACATTTCGTAGCCAACTCAAGAGTAAGTTTATTTGTATACAATGGTAATCTTTGAAACTATTCATCCATTTTCCAAAAACTGACACCAATTTTAAGAACGGATTTACATAAGATATGCGTAGTCGCGGACGGAAGGTAATGTTATATTTATATAACGCATACAGTTTTGTAGCCTTCATGTCGTAACGGAAATGTTTTTCAATATAATTGGTATTATTACGTTTCTAATTAGCAATATCCCTTTGTTCATAAGCCCCCAAAATCGCTTTGAGGAGTCAACGGAAATATACTAATTTGGACACATCAATTGAAATGTATACCTTATTTGCTTGTACATATACCGTATAAATACAATAAATCTCGCTACTTTTAATTAACGGCGATCTTAATTAAGCGTCAAGAATTGATAAATTATGGTGAATATATTTCACGGGGATTAATATATTATTTGCACGCTTTATAAATAGCTTGATTTGCCGTAAACATGTAGATTTCGTATCAATGTTATTAAATGCAACGTAATCACATAACAATATTTTCTGAAAAGAATTTGATGCTATAAAAGCAAATCAATTCCATAGAATTAGGCTATAGCCAGCTGATAGCATTTAACTCAAGTCATTGCCAAAGTCCGGGGCTACTTGTGCAATAAAAAACAATGAGTACTCTCGTATAAATAAGTGTAATATCTGAAGCAAATTGTAACATAAGTACCCCCATTAGGTAAGCTCTGAATCAGCCGAGATGGGGACTATTCCACAGACTTTTATAGAGTTCTCGTGCGAAGCACACGGGCCTTAATGGAATTTGATCGCTTTCATATTGACACCCGGATGGTGGGATGTTTTCACACGTTATAGCCTACTTTAGCCGTACACGCCGCGGGTGATAAACCTGTCGGCTTCAGCCCAAATAAATGGTTAGCCACTGATAAGAGAATTTATCACAGGCCGCTAATACTGGCAAGCTTGACGAAATTACTTTTTGCTGTCGCTAACTTATTTTGTTTAGTGCCAGTGATTTTTCACTTTGCCTCAAGAAAGTGTATAAGTACCTATACATATTTTTGCCAGACTAGGCGCCTACATAACTTGAAACGACTTTTGTTTCAGATAATTTAAAAGTAACATTAAATTGGCACCGCTAACGTAAAGGCGAATCTTCAATCTTTAGAAGTATTGTTATGATAAAGTTATTCGAGTTGGTATATATAATACGTTTTCACGTGACACAATAGCTTACAATAAATAACATTTTGTACATTGAAGGTTCAAAGGAAATTTGATTTGTCTCATCAAACGCTTCACAAAATTGAATGTATACGTAATTATAGAAAAGGACCATGACTGCGCGTGTCAATACTTCATGCTTTGTTATTACACTTTGTTATAAAATGTTAATGGATGACCTACAAATTATATTTTAGTTCTATAAGTTTCAAGCGAATTCGGCGGCTTAAGACGTTTTAGCTTTAGTTTACATAACTCATATACAAACATCATAAAAACAAAATACACCTGTAGTTATTTCTAGTTATGAACTGGACCTCTTTCCTAATCGATAGGCAGAATGAAATCTTCAACTCCGTTTGGAACTGTTAGAACTGATATTTTTTGTGTATTTTGTTCAAGGTAAGAACTTACAAAAGCGAATCGAGTCGACAAAACTTGAACACGATATCGTCGAGTAAACAAAACCCCTCGAAATCCATCAAAATAAAGTTATAACCTTTCTCATTTTACATATCATTACGTCTTACGAGAGACAAAATAAGGTAAACAGAAAATAAATGTTGCCGATATTCGATCGACAAGCGCATTATTATCGTAATGGGAGGCGGAGGGTATTTTAACGAATATGTAATATTCCATATCGTTATCAATAATAGCAACAACGTCGCTTAAATTGAACGGCAACTTCTTAATGAGGCCAAGAAAATTGGTGCGCACCCACTGGTAGAACTTAAGAGGCGTGTAAACTTTCATTCGGCGTCATTAAAAGTTTCGAGCTTGAAGATTTCTGCCAGCACTAATTAGCTAGACACTTATGAAAAAAATAATATCTTGAAAATAAACGCTCCTCAAACATAGCCTATTACTTACTACTTATTTCATTTGGACCATAGTTAACGAACTCTGTAGTAGATTTTGACTTTGTCGATTTTTAACTTACTCAAGCTTGAACTGCACAATCAAGTTTCCCGACTTAATTAAATTTATGTTCGGACATTATAACACATGCATATTATAGTATATACAATTTACAGTATATACAATATTGTTATCCATAATTAAATATCTACTTATATGTAATAACAACCTAAAATATTTGCAGTTTCGCCGCGGCGCCGGAATCAAATCCGTGAGACAGTATTCATGTAAGTTATTCAAACAAATAAAAAAAAAATTTAAATGACACACTCAGGCAGACGCATGGAGTTTTTAAGCACCATCGAAGTGCTGTCATTACGTTGTGGAGGTAGTTTACGTGCTTTAGCGAGATTTTTCAAAAAACAAAACGAAATATGAAGTATTGATTCAAAAAAAATCCGTTATTACTTTGACAGTAAAAAAGGCACAAATTTTAAAAACATTAAGAGCGGCAAACCTCATGCTCCAGTGTAGTAGCTAGGTATACTAAACCCCAGAACGATTAGCGTCGTACGCATCGAAGTGATAATTCACCATGAACAATTTACACAGACTCTATTACTTGATTTGGTTTCAAAGTAGTGTTGCTATTTCTGTAAGGTGATTCATTTACTTTATCAATCACTTCATAAAGCTTAAACACGTGTGGGGAACAGATTGAAACCATATCGTTCAAGGGGAAATACGCAATAGTAGATATTTCAGCTTTATCCGTCACATTATCTTTTATCATTAACAAAATATAAAAGACTATGAAACAATATATTATTATCTTGACAAATAGTGACGCGACGGGTTTTAACGTAAATTGATTGCAACAACAAAACATTTAAGTAAATTCATTATAATAATAGTGATTGCAATATTTTAATATTCCTGTTAAAGCACTACAGAGTAGTTGAGACATGATCTGAGATCTGGAAAAGCTACCTAGGAACCTTTGAAATCCAAGTGAATACAAAGAAGTCATTAAAAATTTGTATCTGACCTTGTATGAAACGTTATTTTGCTGTTAATATTATTTGGCCTGGTAAATTCCTTTTAATTTTACCTTAAAAGGATTGGCCTTAAATTCATAGAAGTGTTCTAGAGTGCAGGCAACGTAACTTGGAGAAGTTGGCAGGATCCCACTAGATTCGGAATATTGATGACTGGGCGCTGTAGAACATCATGATCATGGTAGATGCATAATTATATCTCGCAATGGAATCAAACAGGCAGAACGATTTGAACGTGGCACCAAAAACAAAAAATTTGCATATCCAGCACCATAACCTACAGTTGATCAGTTTTCTGTGATATTTAGGTACAATACTGAAATAGTGGTTAGTCAGATGGGCAAAACTTGGGTATTTTTGCAAACTGTTATTATATTCTATTGTAGACATTATTTCAACAATAAAATGGGCAAGTGGGTCGTCATGTAATTCAAAAGCTGGAGCACACATGAAGTAAACAGCGTCCGTGGTCGGTAAAATGTTAGTGGTAGGTCGCAGTCACGATCGCCTCATAACTCCAGGACGTGCCCGGATGCGCACACCGAGACAAAAAGTTTAATTGCTCTCACCGATGCTGCAATGTATACGGGAAATGCCTTAAAAATTAATCATTGCTGAGTGCCAGCGAACAAAAATTGTAAAGATATGTTTATTCATTTTTAAGACACGTTAAAAAACGCATTGTGTGAATGTTTAGACTGTTAAAATCTTAAATTGTATAGCTTCACTACGAAGCTTAATTAATAACATTGCCCCATTAATTGTTGGGGTTAGTATTCGTTTTAATCCGATGTAATTTACTTACCTGTAATTTTACTAAGTGCAGATCACATCGTAAAAATAAAACTTTCTCAATCCATTTCCATAGAAAATTGGCTAGCCTTGATCGCCTCTTGTAGAATTTCTTAGGTTTACAAATCTTTCAAGAAAGATTTGTAAAGTTATAGGTTCTATTAGAAATCGAGATCGTAAAATGTACGTGCTCTTTAAAGCACAAAGGATAATATCAATACAATTGTGCCACGGGCTTTTATTATGTATTAAAACACAGTATTTGAATATTTCAGGTTTGCACACAATTTACCTACAGTATCGGTCGTTAGTGCTCACAAATGGAGCAATACCAAAATGGACGCAAGAAAACAATTTAGCGACGCGAGGGCGTGGGCTGTCCGGAGGTGCAAAAACATTCTGTGAATGCGACAGCTGACCCTGCACGCAGGGGTGGACTCGGAGCGCTCACTAATAATGATGAGAACAGGGTTCGCACACATCAGTTAATGTCAGTAGAACCTTTAGATACAACATTTTTACTACTGATTTCTGTGAATAGCAGATCCAAACGCTAATTCTTCTTTTTCACTTTGTATTCTTTTTCGGAGGAATTATGATTTAAATCAGTATTTCTCCTAATATTCCAAGAAAGTTATTTGACGCGGGACCTATGTCATAAGGTAAATTAGGATAGAATTTCTTTTAACACATTGTTTCATTGAAGTAATAAAGGATGATTGAAATATTCTTAGTGAAGACGTAGAATCTTTTACACAACCAACAGGATTTTCAAATAATAGAACCCATTTCTGGTTGAAGTCTGCCCCTAAGCGACGGGTATTAATGGCTAAAGCAATTAAAGCAGTAAACAGCAGGTGCAGTGAGACACGCTGCCCCTACTGCAAACAAAATAGTGTGGGAACTAACGTTTGCAGCCAACATTGGCCACTAGTGTTACACAGGCAGCATCAGGAAGGCTAACGAATGTTCCATGAGGTCCTGAGAACATTGAAACCATCGATCTTCACCTTGACGTTGAAGTAGATTGATACCAAACAGACAATTCTAAGACTTAATTCACTATGAGATGCGTTTATAAGGATCAAATATTTATAGTCTTATGCATATTGAGACATATGGTTATCATTTTGGCTACGCCAATAATCCAAGAGCGCCAAAGCTTTGTAATTCAAATGCGATTTTTTATTAATCGACAAAATATAACGAAGACGTTTCTCAATACGACCGTATATACATTTTTTTATTCAACTTTTCTACAATGTCCGACATATAAGAAGACAGTGAGTCTCAAATAAGAAAGTAAATGCAAACAGAACTAGTCAGATAATTCCGTTGGGTTTCGAACTGTGTACGGTGTGTATTGCAATACTGTGTGTGCAAGGAAATAATCTTTTAAAGTAAACAGCCATTGCACTTTATTCGCACCAAGGTGTTCGTGCACCGACTGTAGTGTACAGTGTAGTGGCAAATGCAGAGATTATTGCTCACATAGCGCGTTTTAATGATACTAGATTAATAAAACAATTAGGGAAAGAGTACATAGCTGGAAACACTGCGCGGGCTAAATTTATTGCCTTAGAAGATTGCACTACAATGCTTTTTTCATTACACTGAAAACCAAGCGCAGATGTGATATCTAGGTTCAACTTACTAGTATTTATTGACTCCGGATTATTAAAAACTCGCGGGGGTCCGAATTGAGATCTAGTTCAAAATCCAATGGGATGTTCTCAATGTCGAAAGATCTCCAAAAAGTCAACATTATTCTGTTCGTAATGATATGAACTACAACTATTGTCAAACAAAACCATGGAACGAATGATGAAATCGATCTCATTATCTCGGAATATTTTACATGAAAATAAGCATACAATATACAAGTTCTGTCCAGGATCAGTGTTTGTTTACCCTGAAATAATATTAACTCAGTACATTAATAGCGATCATAATTCCCATATATGGTTTCCTTAATAAATGTTGTTTATTCTTATAAGACTCAACACAACAGAGTAAAGATAATTAAAGGAAATATCACAATAATAACGCGCCATATAAAGGAAGAATACCCGCGCTAATTTCTCTGTCGGCCGGAATATGGCCGGATATGGAATATGTGTCGGGTTTAACCTCATATTTACCTGAAGATTAAATTATTTATGGTAACAATAAAAATGTGTAATAATGAGTTGGTAATACGATTTTTTGGTTATTATTAAGTGCCAAAACATATTTAGCTTTTTATAATCGCGCGTTTTCTGACATCGGTGGCAATTATGTTCGTTGTAAGAACTACTCTACACTCTGCTTAAACGTTCATATTTATCCTTCTGTTTTCCGGAGTACCTAAAAATGGTATAGTCTTGAATTAAAATTACATCATTTGAGAGGTAGTACACGTCGTGGACTCCATCACTTGGACTCATATATATAATCATATATCATCGTGGTGGTGCCCGTTCGTCCTCATCGAGGGTAGAGTTGATCCTTTAGTGTGGTGCGTTGACGTGAGGACTATGAAAGATTTCTCTTACACGTCTTTACAATTCCTAACAATTACGTGGTGTATTATATGTGTCCTTTAGATTGCCATATTTCTACAAACGGAAGGCCATTTCGAAATGCTCAGTATAGTATTTATTTTGAGGCGAGTTATTATTTCAAATTGTGTTAAGGCTCAAATATTATGTATGAGATACAAGCTTTAAGCCTAAACTAGCATTAATAACTCTTGTATTAGACAAGTGTTCACGTACAAAAAGAAACGGCCAGTAAGTGCATTATTGGCCGCAATAAACCCAGGACGGTGGCGGGAGTTAATTTTTTGTCCGGCCAGGCACGTGCACGCCGGATTTATATCCGGGCCGTGCCATTCTCGACAATAAACTAAACTACCGACCGTTTACTTTAGGTTTGACCGATAGCTATCATTGCGATCGTGGCTTTGGTTTAGAATGTAGTTTCAAGTTAGGAGATACTTCATTATATTAATTTGGTGCAAATAAAATTGTGGACACACGCGATAAAGCTAACATAGATAAATTATACGTCGCGCCCAGTACCAAGTATAGGCTTAAAACATGTTTTAACGTTGACTATTTTGATTGCGAATTTTCCTCATTTTGTGTGGGAACGTAAAACTTCCTACACTCGCCACTAGGGCCACTAGGGGCCATTGATATAGTGTACGTTAAAGTATTCTGGAACATATACTATTCATTGCCAGGTAGACGGGGACATGGAGAGCAATTCCATTCAACATATACATGCCTGTTTAACTTCATTAAAATTCATAAATCTCACGATACTATCTGTTGCTTTCTAGAACTCCGAACCGAATTTTCCTTCTCAGGCAGACCAAAGGGCTATCGTAAAATAACAAGAACATGTTACTATGCAACATTGGAAAAAGGACATAATAAACATGTATCTATTCCAAGTACATATTGGAAACTTTTCGGGCAATGTCAATATCGAAATCCTCTACTACAACGTCTCTATTATCTTACAATCTTTTCCTTCAATTACTATCATAAGAATTTGGTCTTACCAATAAAGAACCGTTCGGACTTTTACAAAAAGAGTTTCCATGTAAGAAAGTGCTGGCCATTCGGTCCTTTATTACATTAGGCAATGGCGTCTGAAATACCGCACTTTCTTACAAAACGTCCGCCGTAAGTAAAATTTTAACACAAGAGAATAGTTGGGCAATAGTTGTTCGTTTGTAATGAAGTTAGACAGTTAAGCCCTGAAGGAGCCGGCCCTTTTACGGTGTTCGCGTTTACTGCCACTAAACTTGACTTACACTTAACGACTGCTAAACGTTTCCCAACTTTATTCACTTCAAATAATGTGCACTCGAGAGAATTTAACACTTACTTACTTTTTTACTGGAGTAAATATTACTTGCCTATAATGGAGAAACATTTTGACTACTCTTGACATTTTGATACATTTCAATGCATACGAATATTTTAGAATGTTTATTGATACATTACAAGGTGGCGATCAATTCAGAGTTGTAATTCGCAAACTCAGTAAGCTTGTCCTATGAGAAACTGAACCACAATAAAAATAAGGATTTTCGTTAGAATCTTCCACATAATGGCCATATCTCTTTATTGATCTTACAGAACTGGCCTTCATTTCTACATTATTATTCTCGTAGAAAAGCGTCCGTGCTCCGACTGGCTCCCTCGGGAGAGGCCGGCTCCTGCATACGATGGACCCTGGATACAGGATACCGACTTATCGCCATGTTTCACATTACGATCAATAACCGCCTTACCCTAGCGAGAAACATCATGTAAGCTTATTAAAACACTCAACATTTTAAAAACCTACTTACAATCTGATATTTTGTCTCCTTTTGTCCCTACATCCTTACTCGTATTTCACTAAGCCAAATGTTCTCCACATTAATAAGTAGACACAGGCTGTAATGTTTGTCAGGCGAACAGACACAAGTGCTTCCCAAATAAAATGTCCAATTCAATGGACGAGAAATGATGTCTCGAGACGTACTAATAGGGATCACGAAACGTAGAAGCATAATACCCATTCAAATATCGTACGAAACGCACAATGAGCGACTCGAGTCTAAATGAACTGGTGGTGATTCATTTGATGTTTTTATTTCAGTTCTAAATTCAATACGAATCGAGGAGCTAAAACAAAATCAAGCAGCGGGAGTTGGCAATTGGCGAGTGTTTGTCGTGCAGTGTATGCGAGGCCGCCGTGATCGGACTCCAATGCACCGGGAAGGATGCACAATGCATACAAAGTGCTCCGTCGATCCAGTCAGCCGTGATTTTTCCTTCCTACTATATCCTGCTTCAGATTGTCGCGCCGCAGGATGTGACAGGGACTGATTCGATTCAAGATTTGAATAAAACTGCACGAGTTCCAATCGATTGCTTCATTACGTTTTAACTACTACATACTTACTTCGAAAACGTAAACCATTTTAGTTACTTTTACTCAGAATATATAGGTGGTATTCCTGCATCAGAATTATACTATCTAATTAATGTACTCAGGTACTTTCCGAGATTACTAATGATATCGTTTTTACGATAACATATCAACACGTGTGTATAACTTGGTTGCTTAATTCATAAAAATATTTACAAACAACGCAAATTATCGCCTATTCGTTTACGGTTTAACAAAATCTTGTATCATTTGAAGCAACTGCATTGGATATTCCATTTATAGCGGTTAGAGATGAAATAAATTAGTTTACAGATTGCCCTACTTTCAGCTTTTTGCCGTTGAGAGCGCTGGATTGATTTTTGCATTTCATTCCTTACCAGGTGCATTTAGTCTTCCATTTCCCATTGTAATTGAATAGAAGAAGTTTGTTAAAGTAACTCGGAATGCTTCGTATAGCCATTCCCTTTGCTCTATTTTTTCATCAATTACAGATATAAAATCACAGATTTAATATGATTACGCTGAAGTAGCTTCGTGATTCAAGACGCTTTTATTTCGTTTTATTTTGCTTTTATTTCGTTTTAATGTCTCTGAAGGAGCTCGAGGCACAGTTGATATTGCGCCAATCATTCGATCAGTGAAGTTAAACGACTACTTCCCTCCGTGCCTCAAAGAGCACGTTAAGCGGTCGGTCCCGGCTGCCAATTTAACATCTTTTGCAATCGTTACAGGTCAGTCGGAGGCCAAAGAGAGTCTGACAACTTGTTTAACCCAGATTACCGAATTTAATTGTAAAGGGGGTTACAAAGGTCAGGTGGCAGCCGCATCAGATTGAATCAAGTGCCGACCCCTACAATGTATGGGATGATGCTTAGGGAGATGATGATGTTGATGTCAGTTTTAATATTCACATAGTCATAATAGCGATGGGATAAGGGCAGGATGATGATTATCTATATGGTGACAATGATTAATACCTATAAATACTCTGCAGGGGAGCCTTGTCATTACAGTATGTATGTTTACGAAGAGCCGTGGTGGCCTCTGGGTTTGAACAGACGCCTGTTACGCAAGCAGCGCAAGTTCGAATCCCAACGGGGACTGCACCAATGCGTTTTTCTAAAAACTTATGTGCAGTGATTTCACACCACGAGCTTTATGGTGAAGGAAAACATCTTGAGGAAACCTGCATATGTGTGAGAAGTTATTTACAGACGTAATGTGCCTGAGACGGCGGCACTGTACCCACCTCACTAATAATTAATTAGCGAGTGCCGGTATTTTTATTATTGCTAATAAATTATGCAATGGTTTAAATTAAGCCTTCACTGTTTATATGAAATAACATAAAAATTCCCCCAAATAACTGTTCCATTATTTGGAAAGTATTAAAGTAAGTTCTTTTAATGTTGTTCGGAAATTAGTCGAACCTGTCAATATCATACATACATTCATATGCTCACGCCTGTATTCCCCGAAGGGGTGAGAGGTGTTGTAATCACCACACCCACTTTTCACCGAAGATGATTAAGTGCCAAAGTGACAGATGGTGAGTCCATCGCCGTCTCAGACACTTTACATACGTCATTGAATTATTTCTCGGAACTATGCAGGTTTCCTCACGATGTTTTCCTTCACCGTAAAGCACGTGGTGTGAAATCCCTGTTCATAAGTTGTTTAGATAAACTCATTGGTACAGACCCCGCTGGGGTTCGAACTTGCGTCCCTAGTTTTATGCTAGTCGCTCAAACCTCAAGGCCACCACGACTTTTTAAAGTTTTTTTTCATTACATAAAAAAATTAAAGAAATTAGGTACAGCACCGATTACGAATCGGTAACGATGATAAACGTCGACATAAATCATTGAGAGGTTTCGTCACCAAATCAAGATCAAATAATAGTTACGAAGCGCCGGAGTTAAGACAATAGTATAAAGGCTTAACGTAATATACTTGTAACAGTGTCGTGCTCTAACATGATTTGGTAAAATGAAAACGAATTTGTTCCAATATTAGAATTTCATCATTGCGATAACAATTTGATGGCAATAGGCAGTTGGTCAAGATAGTAAAATATATATATATATATATATATATATCTATCAATACATTTGCAGAAGAAAAAAATGCAAGCATGCTGCTCATAAAAATAATTGGAAACCTTTCGTGATGGAATGCAATTTAATTAATAGAATTCGTTTGTTTTAATGGACGGTAACATTAGGCACATTCGAATCTGACATTTACATTCGAATTTCGGTTGCGAGTTCGTGGTTCGTAGTTTGATTGCGGATTATTGTTTATTGTAAGTAATGTTGGTACCTGACCTAATAATAACGCAGGTAAATGGAAAGCAAGGCGTGGTACAGACCGGTTTCGTAGCGAAATATCCTTGTGGCGGCGGTAAGACGGTAAGGTGAGCTAGTTGTCCGAGTGGCACTTTGTGCAAGTATAGTAGAATGCGGACGCAGCCCACACCCCACACTGGTTCACCAGGAAGTCGGTCTGGACCAGTTTTTGTTTTGATTTTTTTCAAGTATACCAAAGACATTTTTTAATACATTTCTAAATGTCTCGTGCTTATTTTTTTGTTCTAGCTCCGTCCGTTAGTAGGAGAACTTAAAGAACTTGACAACCTTATACTAACCATACAGTAGCGTCACGTCAAGGTAGAGTAGGCAGGCAGATTTTATTGGGACTTTCCATTGTGTTCAACTTTTCTTTTTATATAGAGATCTAATTTGAATCTCTTAATCAGCTCAGGAATCATTAATGATAATATTTTTATTTTAGTACATTGTATAAGTAATTTGGGAGCTTTTTCTGTAAGGCGACGTCAGAGCTGATTTTCATTGATGTTACTTCCCGGTATGTATTTAAAAATAGTATATATTAAATTACATCAATATTTAATGAAAGTATTTCTCAATGCGATAAATAAAAACATCTTTTCTATGTACGTATTTAGTTGTAATTCTAAATTATTTACAAGTTCAGTTCGTCAGCAGACGCACTTTCCGCAGACCCTCCTCTAGTAACAAAACGATCAACATAATATGTATTCCCGTCCATTAACACACAATATCACAGCATACAACAATTAAGAAATGCTTTTGGAGCGACACAAGCGAAACGGTGCACCGCGGTCGCCCCCTCGATGACTCGGCGCGTTGCTAATTGACGCATGCTTTTTACGTGTTTTGGGCTTTACAAAACGCCGAGCCCTCTATAAATTAGATTTAAACTTTGTGGAAAGAGTATGTGTAGCCGTCGGGCGCACGGTTGAGGCTAAACTTGCCAGGCGGGAAGAAGTGCGAGGGCGCGGGCGTCGTCGTAGGCTCGTAGTATTGCTGGTTGGAGCGCGACGGCGCCGAGTACTGATTTGAGTTGTCGTAAGACGAGTAATCCTGGGTCTGGATGCCGCTGTACTGTGCCTGCTGAACGCCCGGATAGATGTTGTTGTTTTGGTATTGAGATTGCGGCTGAGACTGGTATTGGGACTGAGACTCGTACTGTGGCTCGGGTTGATACTGCTGCTTAGGTTGGTACTGCTGTTGCGGCGCTACATAGTTCTGCTGTTTTGGCGCTACATAGTTCTCCTGTTCGTATAGCTCTGGATGGTATTGGCCGTCATCTACGTTGGGCTTGCCGCCGTAGTTGCGGGCGGGGGCCGGAGCGCTGTATTGCTGCTGGGGAGCACTGTACTGAGGTGATTTGTAGTCCGGGGAGTTGTATCGGGGGTCGGGCTGGTATCCAGGAGTGGGTGCTACAGGCTGAGGCGCAGTTGGGATGTGATCACCTACAGCTTGGAAACCGTTCTTTCCAGCGATATAGTTCACAGTTTTCTTTTGACCATTGGGGTCGATGTAAGAATAGCTTCCACGTCTGTTTCCTTCAGCATCAGTTTCCTCCTTGAAGGCAATGCCATCTTCTTGCTGGTAAGCAGCGCCGAATGCACCGTTCCCGCTGAGGTACCGGGCTTCCTGCACGATCGCCGCGGTCTTAGGATCCCCCGCGTATTTGGGCACGCGCCTTCCACCCTCTTGCTGGCACGTCACCAACGCAAGTACACAGAACAATAACGCGAACCTAAACATTTTGGCAATTCAAAACGCACACTGCTCGCGCGTATACTAAGTAACAAAGTGTGTCGTTGCGGGCGGGTGAACTTATTATATATGGCCCGTGGAGGCCTTGACGTGTATTGGAAGGGCTAACGGGTGCGACCGCGAAAACTTACCCATACAAGCTCCTTGTAACGTCGGATATATGGCTCACATCAGGGAAGTGGTTTTAAGGTGATGACTGAGAGTGCCATCCGCTGGAACTCGATCGCCCTGTGTAAATGTCAACGAGTAGGCAATCCATTTTAAACGAGTTCGGGTGAATATTTTAACAACATGATTTGAGGCTTAGCAATTACTTCTACTACCTAGCAGAATTTTTTTTACGGTTTGGCCATTTAACTAAAAGGACCATTTTTATAAGTAACTGTGCCATGAAAAGCCGGGTGTTATGAAGAATGTCCTATTTATTGAACACTTTTATCTGAACGAGAACAACCTAATGTAACAGAATATTATAATAATTGTCGGTTCTATATTTGAATGGAAATTTGTATATTTTGGAATGGAATGGAAAATTGATAAGTTCAAACAAATAATAACTTGCACTGGGCACAATTACAAAATACTCAATATTTTCAGCGTTGGTTGTCGTGTGATGTATCTACTTACCCTAAAATGCATGACCGGGGAGTGACCACTCATTTAGTCACTCTTTCAGATCAATTCTACAACGAAGAGATTTCTGAAGGTAACATAAAAATGTGATCGAGATGTGTAACTTTATTGAATTTACATAAAATGATTACTTTTGCAGATTAGTGTAAATCAGTTGCAAATAACTACGTAAACAATATAATATTTTGATTGTACGTAGAACAATGTTGCTGCCAGGGACACGCACATTCGCAATGTTTCACTGATTCACATAAAATGTATCCAAATGTTTGTACATGCTTACGTATATCTGTGTGCGTATCTCGCAGATCTTCGGCCCAACATTATAACCTTTGCTTATCGAGTAACAAGCGTAAAATATGGTATTATGTAAAATTGTTTGAAATCCGTGTATAATAACAGAGTTTCCAGCAATTCCCACAGTCGAGTATTGGTTTGCGTAACAAACGGTGTCAAGTAGCTAGGTATTTCCAAAGCGCTTTGTTCTAAGTTTTTAATTCGTCCGTTACTGGGGCATGAGCACATTAATACATTGCATTTTGCGCTTAGCTTGCGTAAGTCAACATTTATAACAAGTATTTGCTCCATACCCTTACTTTATTATAATAATTCGTAACTCAATTAGCAAAAGTGTTCTAAGGTTATCTAATTAGGAGACACAAAGTAATATGTTATTTTGGATCCAATGTTGATACACTTTATGGTTAGTCGAGTAAAATTATAACTAAGAGGTCGTCAAACTATAATCTAAAATTTGTTTTTTATTTTGTAATGTTATAGTTTTTATTAGGTCGTGTAGATACTTTCAATCGAATTAGTGCTTCGCAAGTAAATATGTTTGACTGTCACCATTTCACTGCTGAATCGCTGACCGGATTTTGCTCAGATTTGGTCAAACGTCTTTTTCCCTTGATTACAAGACATGGTTTAAGCGAAGACTAGATTAAGCTGGGACTAAAACTGTGTCCATCCCTTTTCAAATCTGTATTACAGAAGGAGATGGAGCTACTTTTGAACCACGGGCCATATTAGTCTATGTTATAAGGAGGAGTCTTGAAGTTCAGTACCAGTAGAATATTTTTTGCACATATATACAATTTGCGATCTGTTTTGTATAATAAGAAGAAGCATAAGACTGGCTGAATAATGCTCTAATTGCTTTCACAAATCAAAATGCTAATACAATAATAAAGTAATGATACGAGCCAAATAAATGATGTTGGCGTGGGCTGAAACATTGATCTGCTTACTATTTCTTTGTAAGCCCAATGTTCAAGGGCCCTACCACGACCTCTTATTGCCATGATAGTTTAAATATTGTTATGAGACAGATGTTTATGACTTGTATAAGTCTGTCACTGTCTCACGGTGGAACTATGTTGGCAATAAGAGCTTATGGTAAGGCCACAGATCAAGAAAGTAGCTCATGAAAGAATTAAGTAGGTAACAAATTCGTAGCAACGAAACTCGCGTCTAGTTGTGTATCTGTCAGTGTGACAGGTTTATGTGAGAGGTGTGACTCATCAGAATTGTTAAATTAAATATCCTATACATACTCCACCACCTGTGATTCAACCGGGATATCCGCGTAGGAAATGTTCATTTAACAATTGCCATGTATCAAATAAACATCCAAAGATATCAAAGACAGGCGAGAAGAGTGGAAGTGAATAACTACCTGCTTCTACATTCTGACCTCCCATAACTTGGATTGTATAGGTTCGTGAATAAATAATTTTCATCAGGCTTATTTATTACCTATAACCAATGGAATGTTATATTTGAATGTTTAATGGTTGTTAGAAACATAAATCAATGTCCGTACAATTAGAGGTACCCACCTACTTGTTACAGGCCCGCAAAGGTCACCGGCTCGGTTGCCCGCGATCAAGGTTTCGAGCCGAATGCGTAAGTTATGCCGCCAAATAAAAAGGTAACATAAGGACGGAGACACAGATACATGCACATACGATCTCGCTTGGTATCTCGAGTATAAGTTTTGACGTGTTCATATTGCATATCGGTAGAATTCTAAAGATGGAGAATGAACACATTTCGAGTCACGTCACGTCGACAACGTTTAATCATTTGTAAACGTATACTTGGCGTAATACTACACTACATTATCATAATATCATCATGATAATGCCGGATTTACTCCAGTAGTAAATAAAGAGCGAGGTCTAATGAGTTTATATCCTACCATACACAAAGTACTCACACATTGGTCTCACCTACGCGCTTCGGGAGTACAAACTATGATGCGAGAGTACCCTGGGGGACGTTCCAGTGCGTATATAAAAGTTCGTCTCTAGTATATTTAATAATTATTAAATAACTATAAAAAGTTACCTACATGTATTGTAAACTTACCCTTTGATAAATTTAAAGAGACTGTAAAATCTGTGTTATTTAAAAAGGGTTATTATACAGTTACTGATTATATATGTGATAAAGAAACTTGGAATAATGTATTACCAGATAAATATTGTAAGTAATCTCATGGACACTGTACTTATGTTACAATTCTTAATATTTAATAGTTTTGATCTTTGTTTGACTGGCTTGAGTTGTCATGCTCACTAAAATGCCTTTGCTTGCGGCGGCGTCTGGATGACCACTGGATGACGGGTTGTCCACTTCCCTCTATGATGGTTGAGAAGGTCAATGGCTGGCATTCACGTCATACTTGTGAACAGGTGCTGTTTGTGGGGGCTGGTCATCTCAAGCTACGCATTTAGTTATAAGTAGATGTACTAGATTTTTAGTTATGTTTATTTTTATCGACATTTGTGCATTGGAACTTTGTCCATGAGCATACGTTTCTTAAATTACTTATTTTGTATTCTTTAAATTGTATAATATTTTTGAAAAGAGTAATTACTGAATTTCTTGCTAGGTTCTTCTCAGTAAAAGCAACCTTCCGAACCTGGCGGTAGCATGTATAATCCTGTATAATTATATCATTCTGACGATTTGCAAGTACTTTGTAAAAAGTCTAATCAAATAAAGATATTTTTGACTTTGACTTTGACTTTTAGTTGAATGCTCATGTGGCGAGATCTTACGCGAATGTGAGCAGACCTTCAGTATATTACTTTTCTGCGGAGAATGCTGTTCGCTGAATTTGTCACGTTTACTTTTTATATATAATTTTGTTTTTTGTGCAAGCAATTTTAGGAGTATGATAATCCGAATGAAAATATACTCCACACTGAGTAATTCCACCGTAAATAAATTGACGAAGTAGCAGTAACAAAATAATCCTTTGCATTATCCATCGGTTGGTAATGTTGAGAAGTCTGATTTATTTTTATAATATAGGATATATGTATGTTTTTCTCGTTAAGTTATCGTTTTTCTCGGGAAGATATAATGGAGAACTCGATATTAAATCCGATTCATAAAAAAATGCTCAAACCAAAACAGCCATTCACAATTTAACCATAAGTTCCTAAATTGGGTATATTTGATAGATTTAGGGGTGGATCGTTTATTGCTAATCCACTATTAGTAGGTGTCTAGACTGATTAATTGGCTTAAGTACGGCGAAACTCATCCGACCAGTTCCAATCGAGCCCGATTTCTATTATACATGGACTAGATTCCATACAACACATGAATTAATAGTCTAAAACATAGACCCAAACCTGGGGCTTTACCAAAAGCTATTATTGATATCATAGTTCTAACGTGTGAGAGTGATAGACTTATACACGTCATGTACATCTCGTAATGAGAGTATATTACTATCATGGCATAAAGTGTACTTAACTGATGTAAATGCAAGTATGATATCACACATCACACTAAATTTGTATTTCCTTCTTGTTATATGTTTGTGTGTGTGTGTGTGTTTTTCTCTACGCTCTAAATGTTATCATGATAGAAAACATTATACCTACTGGTACACTTTTTCTCAGTTGGAGCGTCTGTGTGAACACTAGTTTAGGAAATAATTTTGTACACGAGTAGAGCTTTGTCCAATTTGCTTATTGTGTGGAAAAATGGAGGCATAAACAAGCGTCCGTTGTTCTCCCGACTAGAGAGCCCTTTGCTATAAAAGTGAGTGTTAGTTTTACTCGTCTACCGAAAGTCCGAAATAAGTTTTTGCGTGGCCTACGTTCTGCCGCGCCGAAGCGCTTTCTTTGATTAATTATCTACATCGAGTCCCGACTCCCACCTTATTTCTTTTGTTTCTATCTACGCTTTATAAAACTCGAGATATAATAAAGGAAAATAGTGCCATTCATTTGAATTTAAGGTCATTAACAATGTCAAAACTTACTTCATCATATTGTTTCTGTTCCAGGAGGTAAAATATAGATAGATTCTATAAATTTTAGAATCTACATAAATACATATGCTTACCCCTGTATCCCCCGAAAGGTTAGGCAGGTGTTGCAATAAAGTGCCAACGCGACTGATCGTGAGTCCATCGCCGTCTCAAGCACTATACATACGTCTCTGATTATTTCTCAGTGCAGGTTTCCCCACAATTTTCCTTCACCGTTTACGGTGTGCATCGCTGCACATAAGTTTTATATAAAAACTTATTTTTACAAGCCCCACTGGCATTCGAACTTACATCGCAAAAAATATATGTTGGTGATAACGAAAAAAAATTACTTGTGTGAGAAATTAGAATAAATAAGTCTTGTTGAAAAATATAAAAGTAAAATGTTGGCTCATATTGAATTTACATAACAAACATTTTCATAACCTTGTTCATTGAGCGAACGATAAATAAAATACAAGACAAATTATTTCGTAATTTTACATCGTTTTCTCAAAGGTTAAATTTAATCTTGATCAAGTCTGCTTAGAAATAAGATTGGACAGTTTTGTAGAACAGAATTCCAATGTGGAAATTATTCTTGGCTACATATTGTAGTTCGATGTAGTTGTAATAACTGTAACTCTGCGGACTTTCATGTGGGAAAGTTAATTGGAGGAAAAAGTTAATGTAGGTGCGAATAAAAATGAATGGATGTTGGAACCAAGGGTCTTGTCTACTTCTCGGCTGTATCATTTGTTTGTGTGTAGGAAACAAAGTCACTTGTGTGACGCGCAGCGTGTGTATATTAGAAAAAAAAAATTTTTACACTTCATTTCTAGGTCAATATGAATGAATGTGCAAAGTGTAGGTACTTATATAAGATACTGACGACTACCTAATGCCAATTCCATATCCAACGACATGTACTGAGGCTCTACGAAGGCTGCTTTAAATTACTTAGTGAAAAATAAAATGATACGTCCATTACATTTGTATTGACATATATCTTAAAATATTTGTATAATGTACCTAAAGTTAAAACATAAAAAAAGACTACAAAAAGCTACGCTAACATTAATTATTGTGATTCTAACAAGATCACAATGAACGGACGTATATATCGTCAAGCCCGAATGTATATTCGTCACAATACAACATGCTCACGCACTAACATCAAGAACAAAACAAGTAGCTGGAAAGTTGCTTCCCTATTGTTTTGTTTTGCCTTCTTTCCTCGGCGGCAAACAGCGAATTGAGATTAATTTATTACGTCGCTGAGAAAACATGGGAATCGGTGGAAAGCTCTCTATTAAGACGAGCGGAGGGAATAGGACGATTAATTATGATTTCTTTTAACGCTAGCAGACGTGGCCGGTCTACGGATAGAGCACCTATTACGAACACGGTACGGACAGCGAATTACATTTTAATTTCTTATTGTTTTCTGACATTTCTATCAGAGAATTATGTTTCATACTACTTGTTTAAATCGAGTCAATCAAGTCAAGATACGTGAAGGAAGATACATGTCAAGTGTTGGTCACCACTTTATGCAAAACGGAAAAAAAATATTATTAAAAATTGAATATATCTATTTTAGATTTGAGAAGCGTTAAAAAATTACACTTTTACTCGTTTTCATGGTCAGTTCACGTCACTCTATGTAAATTGAAGATTTTTTTAAATTGAAGTTATTATCATTTCGATGGTGTCGTTATCATCTCCGTGATAACATTGCCAGGTAAAGATACTTTAATCATTAATGATTAAAATAATTTGACTTCATTATCTTTTTAATTCGTGGTAATCTGGTATTTACTTGATTCGAAGAGGTATATATATTTGAGACATGCACCCTTGACTTGATTGTTGTAGGACATCATGATGAAACTGTTGGTATTGTTTGCCTTGGCCGCTGTTGCCTCAGCCAGAAGTATCGACCAGATCGATCTCGAGGACAACACTGCATATGGCTACCTCAGCAAAATTGGACTTCCATTAGCTGAGAAGATTCGCAAAGCTGAAGAAGAACAGGCAAACAATCCATCAAGGATTGTTGGAGGTTCCGCTGCCGCTGCTGATGAATTTCCTTACCAGGTGGGTTTTATTTCTTCACTTGTTGATTTTTATGATCCCTATACCAACCCGTGAACCTGGGCACTCAAATGTGTGCCGAATTTGTGACCGGATTTGTTGATCTCAAATTGGATTTCTCAGCCACTGACAGAAGTGCCGTCAAATATTTCTAAACAATTGATCCTGCTTCTATCGTCTCTCATATATGTATACTTATATGGTACAAAGTTGGCAAACATATCAACCACCTGATAGTAAGCGGCTTTGAGTCATTACTCGCGTATGAAAAGTTCATAAGCACAGTATGTACAGGTGTCGCCACGATTTATGAGCGCACAGAGAAAATAGTTTGGATTCTGAGCGTGTTTTATTTGCCTCTCGCGTCATTTATATAAGCAGAGACAAACTCATAAAATGACTACTGCTGCTCATAAGTAATTTACGTTGTAATTTTTTTCCAGGCGGGACTTTTGTCAACCTTCGCTCTTGGCCAAGGTGTTTGTGGAGGCAGTGTTATCACCGCTTCTAGGATTCTAACTGCCGCTCATTGTTGGTTCGATGGTGTCAACCAGGCTACTAGTGTTTTGGTTGTCCTTGGTTCCGTCACACTCTTCTCTGGCGGAGAGAGAGTGACCTCCAGCAATGTGATCATGCACCACGGTTGGACTCCAAACTTGATTCGTAATGACGTCGCTATGATCTACCTCCCAAGTGATGTACCTTTCAGCAGTAAGTACCTATTTAATTATAGCACCTTTTTTTTGTAAAAGATCTTCTCACGTCGTTTTATTAACAAATGAGCCACAACAACATTCTAATATTCTCAGAATACAACGTCATAATTTCTTTATCATCTATATTCATCATATTATCAGAGTTACCGATAGAAATGTTTATAAAATGTTGTCTATTTTTTACCGGCTTAAGAAGTAGGTTATCATATAGACTGTATTATTTGTGTAGATGCTATTCTGAAATGCTAAATATATCCACTAGTTTTTGCACGTAGAAAGATAAAATCGGTTTATGTTGAAATCACCGATGCTTTCTTGCAATCTTGGACGTATAATAATTTCACTTATTCATAAATAAATAATATAAAATGGTAAATAGTGGTAAACAAACTCACTCAACAATTTTATGTCAAAGATATATTGAGTTTTGTAGTTCATACCAATTTTATTAATGTTGTTATGAGTGCCTAATGATCTTATTATATTTACTAGGTTCTATCAGTGCTGCTGTCCTGCCCAGTGGTAGTCAGTTAAACGAGAATTTTGCTGGTGAAACCGCTGTTGCTTCTGGATTTGGACTGACCAGAGACGGTAAGTCTTTATCGATTTCCAAAGTTTTGATACGTGTCTCTTCCCTTGATGGTCTTCGATATAATATTAGCGACCTTACAAAAAAAAAATTGCATTATTCTGATGAGCTGAAACGTTCTATAATTCCATAAATCTTGGGTAAGTCAGGGACTGATTGCTGCTGTAGTAACAGCTCAATGCTTTGGAAATGCCAGCGAAATAACAGTACATGACATTCTAAATAAAGTTGATTTGTTAAAGTTCGATCATATTCAAATCAAGTCAAATATTAAATCAACTCTTAATATATCTTCATTTATATAGTAGTTAATTAAATACCTCACATGGAAGTCAGATTTTAAGCACAAAATATGCATCAAAATCAGTCCATTTTAGTTAAGACATACGTTGCATCAGACAGATATAAGCACCCTTCATTATGCGGGTCGTTTTTTTGGTGGAAAGTGGGCGTTCTAACTTTGTTTAAATTACCATTGTTTCGTCAGGTGGCAGCATCACCACCAGCCAGTTCCTGAGCAAGGTGGAGGTCACAACTATCAGCAATCTTGTGTGCTCCCTGTCCTTCCCCCTGATCGTCCAGTCATCAAACATCTGCATCAGCGGTGCTAACGGCAGGAGCACTTGCTCCGGAGACTCTGGTGGCCCCCTTGTCGTTACCAGGAGCGGCGAACGAATCTTGGTTTGTATAATCCTAGAACTCATGGACAAAATACGTTTAGCCCTTATGCTATCTAGTTGACTCTTCATTCTATTACATTTAGGTGTCAGATGCTCATGCGGGAACCAAATCATAAATCTTAAAAAATATACTTCAGCCTTACAATCGCGCCGAAAATAATTATTCTTTGGTATTGCTTGATGTTACCAAGTAAGGCAGATACATGAATTTGTTTTTCAAGCATGCATATTATTTTACAAAATGTCATGAAGTCTTTTACTAATTTTTCTTTTGTGTGTTTGTGACAGGTCGGTGTTACATCTTTCGGATCAGCCCGTGGTTGCGAGGTCGGCTCTCCCGCCGCTTTTGCCAGAGTCACTTCTTTCATGGACTGGATCGAATCTAACATGTAAATTGTTATAATTCTACAGTTCAGCTATTTATAAGAAAATAATCTTATTAAGAAATAAATTATATTGAAAACTTACCTTGACCTAAACTAATTTTATTAAGATAAACAAGTAGTTTATTTCCTCACAGTAGATGAAATTCTGGTAAGTAATATAAATCGAAATTTTAAAATGCAGTTTTGAAGATGGACTACTGTTGAATTTTTTATTTGTGTCCTGTTTACGAATTCTACTTGTTAAAACATTGAACTTACGTGTGTGGTATCTAATAAAATATTGGTTTGTTATTCATGACACACCGATAAAATCGCTGTGAAAAGTCACACGTAAAATAAATCTCTTAGTTTTATTATCATATCTAAAGCTGCTAAGTACTTGATATTAAAATGTTGCACGCTTTCGACATTGAATTACTCATCGACAAAATAATTAAAGTATTTCAGTTTAGCCTTTTAAACATTGATATATAATTTCTCTGGTAACCCGTTTCCGAATGATAATTTGTTAGTAATAAGTAAAATAAAACATAATACTATTAATTTAATTACCGGGGCGCAACATTCCAATTATCCGAGATAGGCAGGGTGCTTAAGAATCGTCTGTGATGCAGGAGAGACGCCACCAAATATTGATTTACGGTCCTCGATACAGAAATGGAATAAATTGGAATATTAATTTCGCATAACAATGGCAGCAAACAAATTAAAGTGTGCCAGATGTCTTCCCCAGATTCCGCCTCATTTCCATTTATTTATACAACATAGTAGTTGATTTATTTTAATCGATGTCATTTTACGTTCCTTATTGTTGTTAAGGAACTTTATTTACAAATCTTGAGCACTCGTCAGTGGACGATTAACTTTGTGTTTCACTCACTAAATTGACGCTTTGGCCAAACTCAAATTACATCGTTCAAACAATAAGTTTTATTACTGTACGGCTTGTAAAGATATTATTAGAAATACTCGGTGGAAATGGCTTATTTATCAGAGATAATTATTTATTGCTTATCTTTAAGTCTTCGCAGATTGCTCCTCGAAGGGTAGGCAGAGTCAACAACAAACACCTTTAAATTTTATTTCTTCTCAGATACACTCAGGTTTTCTGACGATGTTACCTTCACTGCAAAGCTAAAGACAGGGACACCATTCTTCTTTGAAAGTATTTATTTATGTTTATCATCATATTATTTATCATAATAATAGTAAAACTTATTATTCTGTGTTTGCGTGTAGCTGAAAATGTATGAAACAAGAGGCATCCCTTCAATGAATCGTATCATTAACACGCAATGCGGGATCCGATTGTTTGTTCAACACGAATGTAATCTAAATCTGTTTGACCATGTTAATTCCTCGTCAAAGCGTCGCTGTATGGTAGGTACTGCGATAAACTTATATAAAGGCCGTGAATGTTAATTATTAAGGTAAAAATAGGTAAAAAGTGGGTAATAGCGGTCCGACACGAGATACAATTACATTATCTCATTGCCGAAATGTATTAACGGTCTCCTTTGCGTGAGAAACGATACTTATTATATTGCAATGGGTTCTTTATATTAAACAAGATGGGGAAGACAAAAGTAAGGACTATCCTTTCTGCCCACTCCTGAATTGTTTTTCATTTACCTACCTTATACCCTGTGGTATATTTTTATAGTAATTACGATTTAATGTATAATTAAGTGTTTTTACGTCCCAGTAAAAAAAAAAAAATTTACGTAGTCGTGTCGTAGAAAACTGGTGAAACACAAAAAATATTCTCGGAACCGTAAAATATTTAGAATCGAGGAACAAACTCGTTGCGCCTTGTAACTTAGCAAATAAATCAGTGGTACCAAATCCGACGTACTAATGGATTGTTCGCCGGCTAAGTGAGGTTTGTGCCAGTTGGACTGTTGCCTATATATACTTGACCAGCCGCAGCCAACATAATCTACCGAGCTTCCACCCATTCTTGGACTTGATCGTAACTAACGTGGCTACCATTGAATTATCTAAGCGTTACAATCGCCAAACTATGTATTACACAACAAACATTATTTACATTGTGTGTGATTCTAGATAGTTTGACAAATCTGTAACTGTTATTTTCAAATACTGTAATTTTCTTCTTTTTTCAAAATTTTTTTACGACTAGCATCTGCCTACGATTACGTCGGCGTGAAAAAGTTACCTTGGTCTTAGTGTGATTATATATAGCTTAAGGCCTCCCTGAATAAATGGTCTATCTAACAATGTTTTTTTTCAACCTTAAGTAGGTTGAAATACCTACTTCATAATGTATTTTCCCACTAAAAAAATACACTATCGAATGTTTCGTAGCGACATACGTATATACTGATAAAATTGTTTCAATAACATTCGATCCCAATATAATCATAGTATAAATGACCTTCTTCTTTTCAACCAGGATTATTGAATTACTAAAATGAAGTGTTAAGATTATTTTAATTAAAGATTAGGCCGATGATTTAGTATAATACAAATTCTTCATAAATAGGCGATAAGGAAATGGGAGCTGTTTTTCGAGTTCCAGGTGTGTTTTTCGAGTTCAACTTTAAGTTTACAATTATTTATACACTCTCGATGACGCCATAACAATGCGGCTCAAAACCTCAGTCAAAAACGTGGCTTCCAGAACAATATTCACATATACAAGTCTGAAAATAGTAAAAAATGTTGAGCGACGTCGACGCCGTGCATTCGACATTCGCATTTTACTTGCAAATTGCTTATATCCATCGATATCGAAATGCCAGTGGCCCATCTCATAGTCATGTCGATATACATCTTATAAAAATGTGATTTAGGCGTATATCTTTTCTACTTGCAGATAATTCAGCAACAAAAATGAATAGCTCGTCGTGTGTGCCAAGCTCCTAGGTACGTTCTTCCAGCTTTATGGTAAGCGGTTACTAGTTACTAGGTAGTGGTTTGGAATACATGATGTTCGTACTCATTCACTATATAACTAGCACAAGCTAAGAATTTATGAATATTACAATTAATTTCACGGTAAAACATTGGCGAACAAGTTACACCGAGAAATACGCATTCACATAAATCTTCACAGTAAGTCGCATCCCGCCAAGGTATTTCGTATTTTATTTACTCTATTAGAAAAGGTTTAAATTCGAATTTCCTTGCTGTCAAGTTGGGAAGGGCGCCAGCGTTCGTGGCGTGCGTACCTACAATCGAAAATTTCTTATTCAGTTATTTCTTGAGAAGTGTTTGGGATTTCCTTTTGGGAGGAAGTTTTAAGCCGGCAGTAAATTATTCCATCGACAGGTGAGGCCGTGAAGGCAAGATTTACGCCTACGGGCACAGCGGGTGGACCTTCCTTTTGATAAGATGTATATTACTAGCGAGTGCCGCTTCTCCTAAGTATCCATAGGGCATTGACCTAACACAAAACTTTTCGCAATGCGATAAATTGGAAAATGTCACTCTTCACCCACTACCTTCTCCTTGACATCCACATGTACATACAATTAGTTCGTCATATTGATTCAGAAAGGCAAATCTATATTCTGCAATGGATTACTATAGTGACTTTGGTACCCATTATACATTATGTGTGAACACCCAGAAGGGAAAAATGTTGGCAGAATAAAATACGAGTTGCAGTATCGGGTGTCGTGACGTCAGAAATATAGCATACTCACAGAGAGCCGTATGTTTTTATTTTCGCAATGAAATTCGTTTAAAACTTGGAGAGGATTCAAGCTATTCAACTGCGGAGGCGCTGCCAGCGCAATCTTAATCATTGTTAGCATTATTGCCAGCAAACTTGTTGTACATTTGTTTAACTTTTAAACGTTGGTTGTTTAATATGCCACTTGTTTATACCTAGTGATATTTAAAATATGAGTAGATAATGAAGAAATATACGAGTATGTTAGCAATATCGTTTTAATGTAAACGTGAAAGTCTTTGAAATGTTTAATACTCTGTGCCAGCCCAGGGGTAACGAGATCAAAGCATCTGTAGATAACATTGGCGAGCTGCTTTGAGCAGCAGGTAACTTTACAGCGAGCCTGAAATTTGGAGCGTCGTGTGTACTAAGGACGCTTTGAAAAGCAAAATTGAAGTTCGTTAAAACTAAGGAACCGTCGAATTTCGTGAAAGGCCCAAAGTAAACTGGGGCGGGGCGAGCACGGGTCAGCTCCGGAATCAAAGCTTCCCAACTTGTCCACTCGATTACCATAAACAAACGAGGAAGACGCTTCACTGTTTTAATGACAATGTTTTAAAGCTCACGCCCGTTGACTTTACTGCCAAAGGGACGGAGGCAGTAAATTAGCTGTGTCGGAAGTAACCAGTAAGTTTGATGAGTTACAGCCTATTTACTTTTTAATTCAATGTATTTCTGCGCGCAAAGATTGTCTAATTTATCAGCTGGGAATAATTTCACGTTAATATTTAAACTGCGTTGCAATGGAAAAAAGTATTTACTACAGTAATGTTAGTAAAACATTTATATATTTTTTCTTATGATGCTTAAGTATCTATTTATATTTTAATTCGTGCTCTTTTCCCTCTGTCTGCCCCGTGACAGACGTAGCACGTTGGTCTAATAAGTACGTAGGTAAAATTTACTTGTAGTAATTTTATCACAAACTTATCAAATACCTTAACATGTACTGTTAAAATCATTGTCATTCTATATTTTTTTCTAGGTGCTTTAAAATAGTTGAATAAGTTAAAAATTAAGTTAAATTATAAGATAAGATTCGAATGGGTTCTTGGTGTAAAGTTTAACAAGAATCGCTATGAATATCCATCTTTTATATAACTGTACCTATCTGTAGTCATATCTAATTTGAGGTACTTAATTACAAGTGAAAAAATCCAATAGCTTTCGTAACGTAGCGTCTTAACGAGCGTTTGACTGCACCCAGCAATTACTAGGCTGGACGAGACAATAAATCTTTTCTCAGATGGAAAATCTAGAAAGAATCAGGGTGGATCTGCGGTCTGATTTACATAAGCAGATAAGGGAGTTGGCGCTAATCCACTATTGTTTCAATTGCAAGACCATTCATTAGGTCGGGCCGGGACGGTCGTTATGCTAATGCTCCCTTGACTGTACCGCAAAATAGAAAGGTAGTTGAAGGGTAGCTTCCTATATTGGTCCAAAATCGTCGAACAAGATACGCACGTGTAGGTATCGTCACGATGTACGAGTGCTGATCTTGAATCAAAAATGACTACTGCGAGTAATTTTTGAGTTATGTATGGAGCGGCGCGAACAATTACATACGCAGTTATCCACAATATTTTTGCTGCGCGCTCATAATCCGTGACGGTACCTGAACGAGGATTTTGACAGACTTATCCCAGTAGTTGGAACGGGCCGATCAAAAGTGTGCGTCTACGAAAAATGGAAAAGTATTTTCTGTTTATTATTATATAGCGTGTACCCCTGCAAGCCCTAGTTTTTGCCAATGTATGGAAGCCGATCTTCTGTAAGTGTCTTATGTTTGACTGTACTCTGACATCATTTACGTTTCTCTTATATTGTATTCTACTCAATCTATTATATCACTGATATAAAATAGTATATACAGCTATATTTAGCCTATCGATGTTTTATTGCTGGTGATATAAGTCTATATGATTAATTATAGGTATATGGAAACGAAGTTGTTGTGATCACTAGTGATTGATCCCGAAGGACATTGTAAAACAATTTTTAAAATTGAGCTTTATGTCGCAATATGTTTACCAGAGGCCTTACCATGAGCTCTTATTGCCTTCATAGTATGTTTCTGTGTGACAATGATAGACAATCATATACATCTGTCTCGTAAAAAGAGTTGCACTATCATGACAATAAGAGATCATGGTAGGGCCCTAGGTGGTCGGGATAGGGACGCATGTAATTTTATTAGCTAATGTCATGTTTCTAATTGAGGTATTTCATATATTTTATTATAATCTATACAATTGTAAAAATAGTTTCATTATTAAATTAGAAACACCAAAAGCGAGTTCAGCAAAAATATTTATTTTCGCACAAGTTTGGTATCGACACAGGCACATAAATAGTGACATGACACCTATGACAACGTTGCGTGTCAAAATCACCTGTTTTACGAACACTACGTCTGATATCGCCAATATATCGTATCATTCGGGGCTACGTGTCTCGGCAGACAGGAGTAACTTCTTTTTTTCAACATAATATTGTATTGTTCGTATTTCATTTAGCTTGCAAAACTGTATGACGTATTTTCTTTGGTAAATCAATCAATCAACCACGTTAGTTAAAAGCTTTTCATACCAAATACTAGCTTCCTCCCCTGTGATGTTCAATCCACTGAGTAAAAAGTTTCACAGTACATTCAACCCCCAATTTCATCCCCGTAGGGGTGGAATTTTGGAAATCCCTTTTTAGTGAATAACTCCTCACAAAGAACAAACACCCTCCAAATTTGATATCTCTAAATCTTAACCTTAACTTCTGACTCACTAGCCAGACAATCTGTCAGTCATTCAGTCAGGACTTTACAATAACTAATTATAAGTGCCAGTTTTAAGATTATGCCCATGGTTGCTTGTGTTATATAAAAGCAGTTAAATGACAAAACTTGGAGGCAAGGGTTGAGCTGTTATTCCATATTGCCCCTCTACTATTAAATTTAAGGGCTAACTAGATCGTAAACTGTGATTTTAGATGCCGTTGTTTCGCGTTTTATTGTCACAGATATTCGGTGCAGGCTGTTGTCCTTTCCACACAATACAGCCTTCCTTACAAATACGTAGGTAGGTTGTATATACACACACGTTAAACAAATTTAACTTGGTCCGCTTTCCCAGTACGTATGTGTATAAAGACAATGGACGAACCGCTCTTCCACTCGACGGACTCAATTTATAGGCACAAATGGTCAAGTTGATGAAACGTGCATTTGTTCCATTGTAGGTATCAGCTTCGCCAACAAAATCTAGGATTTTATCTAAGGGTTTTTGTAGAAATTGGGTCGGAGGATTGAAAAAGTTGGGCACGTTCAAGTTTGCAGCTTCTTTGCAAGAGTGCGTGCCGGAACGTTGGAAATTTAATCGTGCAGGGAGCCGGCACGGCCGCATTATTGGGG
The DNA here is from genome assembly GCA_929442735.1 of Watsonalla binaria. NCBI lineage: Eukaryota > Metazoa > Arthropoda > Insecta > Lepidoptera > Drepanidae > Watsonalla > Watsonalla binaria. Next base: position 6,236,480 of record OV838930.1, read on the forward strand.
CGTCATGTTGAGCTGACGCAGAGCGATCGGACCGCTCGGCCGTGCTCGAACCTACGCACCCGGCCACCGGCCCAATGTTACAAACTATCGTTTAAGTTTCCTTCAAGGCCATATTTCGACTATGCGGTAATATGCGGTTCGTGTGAATTATTGACGCCGATTTCGGCTGATCCAAATTTTCCTGGAATATTAAAAAAGTAGGATTGGTTCCATAACATAACTTATGGCTCATAACACGCTCTTGTCGAGATTTCCTTAATCTATTCCAAGAACAATTAAACATATTAGGGTCTATTTACTGCATGAGATTTCCTGTTGGAATACACACGTCATAGAGTTTATTCGAATTCCTTGTTGGTTGTAACTCCAACCGCGTTTCAAAGACAGAATATGTTATAGTGACTCTTTTCGAACTTGAATTCTAATCTATACAGATAAAAAAAATTAAGTGTCTGTTTGTAATGCTAAAATGACAGCTTTTTTACTAAATGTATAAAGTATACACGGTACAGATATTGAAAAACCAATTCAAAAAAAGAATATCTCTCTGTCCGTCCGCCCGCAGAACGACAAGATTACACAGGATTATACATACTACCGCCAGGTTCGGAAGGTTGCTTTTACTAAAAATCTCAGTACTTACTCTTTTAATAAAAAGTATTTTAACAATTTAACAAGTCTGTTCCGGCTAATCTTGGAAACGGCTGAAGCGATGTAAACGGGACTTTGGCAGAGTAGGGTACTAATATTTAGAAAAAAATAGGGTACCGCGAAATAAAGCATGAAAAGGGAGGTAGGGGATTTAATAAAGCTTAATCTACGCGGTTGAGACCCTGGAGTTTAGCTAGTAATGTAATAAAATAAAAAATCGAGAACCTCATTCTATTTTGCCAAATAACCGTTCTACCAAATCCAAAACACATACAACTTCAAATTAAATTAAATTAATCTGAAAACGAATGAAGACGCTGTATATTAATTTCTTATTGATACAATAAGTGCGATTTTTATGAAAGCAATAAACGCGTTGGCTTGTGCAGTGTCGAATAGGTTCACGGTTAAAAATCCAATTGTATGCGGCAAGCGGCAGCTGTGACCGCATCATATTGGGGTGGTCATGTCGGCCGAGCAGAATCGGGTCAACTCGCAATGGACTGATGAAATACAAAACGTTATATGAACGCAAACTATATGACACTGTGACACATATTGTTATTATAACCAAACAAGAATATACTGGAATAATTTGAAGCATTTGGAGATTTTTATTTATTAATATTGTATTTACCTTTTCAGGGAGAAGAAATAAAGTTCATTTCGCGAGTTCAGATTGAAAACATTATTCCCGGAGGTACTGATACGATTCTGAGTACTGGTAGTGGATACCATTGAACATGGCGAGACGTTATAGGTACTATTGGAAGCTTGTATGCCTTCTCTGCGGCGTCTTTCGCGGAGAAGTGTTAAAATTTGCCAAAAAAACCTTGTCTTCCCGTGCCCGCATCGTATGCGTGGAGTTGTTACATAGGCCTACAGTATTTTAAAATGTGTTCTTTAACTCTATCCTCCGATAAACAAATACATAATATAATTTTAATTACATACATACGCTCACGCCTGTATTCGCACACACTTTTCGCCAAAAAAATATTAAGCCTTCGTGATAGATGATGAGTCTATCGCCATCTCAGGCACTATATACCTACGTCTTTAAATTACTTCTCAGACATAGCAGGTTTCGTCACAATATTTTTCTTCATTTTAAAGCACGTGGTTGGAAATCACTGCACAAAAGTTTTTTGAAAATTTAATTTGTACAGACCCCGCTGGCTATCGAACTTGCGTCGCTTGTGTAGCAGACGACTGCTCAAACCCCACGATCACCACGCCTCCTTTTCAATTATACTTTTTATCATTATTCTTAATGAAGTATCACTTAATTAAGTTGTGTAGTCGGTCAAAAAGGAAATAATTTAGCTACATTTCAGAACTGCAGTGGCAAAGTTGCAGACTATATAGCGCGTGTCCGAGGTTCCGTGAGTTAACACAGCCTTCTGCGAGGGGAACCCATCCGTGTTTGTCGTGTCCTGTCCGCCTTCAAAACTTCCCCGTGTCTATTAGGCTTTTGTGACAATATTTGTCTTCCCTGAACTCGGTGCGGGGATGCCATATCTACACAGCTCAACTTTGCCTATACCTAATCCGTTTTGCTGCTGCGAAAATATTTTACAGGCGCTGTTAGTCAAGCCGTTTCGGAGATTTGTGAATTTTTGAACTACACACAGACTAAGAATTTAAATTTTATTTATCTGTATTGATATAGATTTATTATAGCGCACACATGTTCTATGTACATGATGAATACCTACTTGCATCCAATTTGGTGTAACCACAATGATTTTATTGTTTTGATGTAATTTACAAGATGTCTGACTTTCTTGCCGGTTCTCCTCAGACATCTAGTTTACGTCTGGTGGTAATTTTAACATTCATACATAAACCAAACATAAAAATGCATTTTAATTTTTATAAGCACATAAAACGTGTTGTTCTACATCATTAGATATACGATCTAATGGGAATACTTTAAGATAAGACATACATATAGCATTTCATCATATAGCTAGATACTCTAGTACATGAAGCACCCTATATCGACTGGAAACGGCGGTGTTGATTAGTGAACCCTTAATCGCTAATAAGATCCATCCAACTTCCTCGATTCGGGGGTCGACAAAACGAAATCGCTTTTAGCTAAACAACGGTGTCCCAGTACGAGCAGGAAGACGGACTAGGCGGGCGGCGCGCAGTCTACGACGTACAGTGCTCGGTGTACGGTGCTACGAGTCGCCCCCGCCCCGGCGCTTCAGCCAGTCGCACCCGCGCTGCCGCCCAACGCAGTCTCCCTTATCGGGATCGCGTCGCAACCATTCAATAACATACTGCACTGACAACCCCGAGTGTACTCGCGCGCGTTTGTACCTCTATACACACATACATAACCCTCCAATATTTACGTCAAAATATATATCTTATAAACATACAATGTGAGTTTTGTAGACGTGTGAAATGCCTCAGTGTAGTTACTTTGATATTTGAATGTTGAGTGAAATTTACTGTGGATTCTTTTGAACGTCGTCCCTCAAACGATATGAAAACATTTATTTATAAAGGTAAGCCTATTTGTACCTTTATTCGTGCCTTTAATCTTATAACCCTCGTGTTTCAATGCTTGTTCTGTTGCCATTACATGTATTACATTCTGTTAAATGCTTGCTGTTTCTAATGAAACTCCTTTTTTAATATTTGATATAGTTATTGCCTGTCATGTTTATGTTAAAATACCCGCATAGTATATTTATATTTTTGTAACCTAAGCTTGGTCAGCATTTTCATCTTCAGAAGCTTGTTGTCGTAATGTTATTTATTAACGAACTATTTATAATGATATATATTTAATAATAGCCTTACTAATACAAATCTGGTAATGATTAGGTATTATAAACAATTAGACAAAACGAAGAACATGCCAAGCAATTAAATATTTATGTAACAAGACTGTATCCGTAGTGAATAGGCACCTCGTTACCTGAATTTTTGACAAATTACTTGGGGATTTCTAGGAACATATCAGTCATGCCATACATAATTGAGTAGGGTTCCTCCACTATTATGTATGGGATGAAACAGACCCTGCTACGGTACGAGAATAAAACGCATGCAATATACAATATGCATTTGCTCATTACCGGTGAAGCTAATTTGAATAACGAAATAGGGACGAGTTATATAGCCACATATTTCCATACAAGGTCATGCAATCAAATTACTGTTCAGTTAAGTGAAATAGTAACATTTTGACAAATTTTGGGCGGTTTTCTATAATACTTTGGTAACAGTCAAACCTGTTTCATTCAAAAGCTTTACATTTACGTATGAAAAAATCCCGGTGCCGTGCAGTGCGTTGAATCCCATGAAGAAAACTCCACCAATTACTGAATCTTATCAAAGCATCTACAAGTACATATAATATTAGAAGTACTTTTGTATTATACTGACCATAATGGAGGGGAGCTGAGGATTTCATGTGGAAAAATAAATGATTGATCAAGAAAATTGGCGAAGCAGAAATTGTTGGTAAAAGCGTAAGGACTGTGCGTTTTCAAATTGTGGATATACGAGCATTGAGGGTAGTTTGTTTATAGTCAAAGTCATAATGTAGGGTACCGGTGCATAGAGCAGGATGGAAATGAGTTATTTGCCTGCACTGGAGACAGGTGGGACAATTTGCACCTACGTATGCCATTTGTGTGCAGAATGCATAAACAGATTCGGAGAAACTATGGTAATCTTGTTATGTTATGTTATGTCAAGGAAATAATTGGTTTACTATGGATAAATAGGTTTATTCAAAATTCGTTCGAAAAGGTTGTCTATGCCTTCTTATTTTCGAAGTAATGTTTGAAAAATACTCTATGGCTACGCTAATATTAACATTGTAAGGAAAGTGGCAATATTAAGACTTTACCTACAGGCTGTATATTTCTGATGGCAGGATCGTTTGAATAAGCATTCGAAGGCTACAAAATGTAAAGTGGGTTTGGGTTGTAAAGTTCTACATTTAATTCTTCGATAACACCCTGACGACTTGCTCCGAACCATCGACATATATCGGTTGCCCTGTGCAGAATGCGAAACACGTGTCTTATTTGGCGTTATACATTACATCTTAAATGTCTACATGAAGCAAGATAGGGTTAAACATGAACCTCCTGTTAGCAGAGTAAGGAAATTAAGTTAACATATTATCGTGTCACCTTGAATGCTTGAATTTCCACAATGTGGACTGGCGGCCTATTTTGTCTACCTACCCCATCGTTGCATACGCATATAGCATATATTCTTAAGTATGGTAGTAAATAAAACTAGGTTAGCATAAAAAATTATGTTCACAGACTTTTCCAAGTGTCCCTTATATTGATAAAAAATATTCCCTAAACCATACATTTTGTAAGGTAACAAACATCATTATTTATGTCATGTAAATGTGTGGGTAATAGAATACGTTACACCTGCGAGAATGTTTCCGTTGACGACTGTCATAGCCGTCGAACTGTGAAGGGGTTTGTCACAGTTTCCAATTAGATTTCGCTCTACGTATATATGGGGATTAATTCAGATACCTGCTATTACAGTTACTTGGTACAAATAAAATAGTTAAAACATTTACAATGCTGATTGAATTCATATGAGTATGTCTAGTTCTACCACATTATGTTGATGTAATAGGAAAATATAAAAGTAGTCCAACTTCTAAGGAAATTTTAAGAGACTGCCAGCCTATCTAGTTTTCCAGACGCGCTATTCTGTATCATCATTATCAAGATTAGCAAATTTTTCACACTTTTGACATCTTTTGATATCTTTACCAATTGCGCATTTACGACCAATCAATATCAATAGTAATATATAAAGCAGAAGAGTTTTTTCTGTTTGCTTGAACGCGCTAATCTCAGGAACTATTCATACTTTCCTCGATAATTTGTCTATCTATCCACTGATCTCGATATTTCACATTTATATAAGTAAGTCCCGGACCTTACAGACGTTGTCCTATGTAGATAAATAACCAAGATACCGACTGCAGCGCCATCTGCCGGGCTGATTTGTGAATCTAAACCAACTAGGGTGCCTCGCATAAAAAAAAATCTTTCAAGTCGGAGGAGACTATTAGAAGGAGTTTAGTGACATACATACGTAGAGTAGAATTTTATGTATAAAGTAATAAGGTAAGTGCTATTTTCTAAACTGACGCACCCTTCCATTCCATCGCTGTAAATTCTTTACGCTAAGAACATCTCTTTGCGACGTAACGCTAAGCGGTTTTGCGTCTGAAAATCTTTTTAAATCACAAAAGCCAGTAGTCAAGATCGCATGTCGAAGAAGGAAAAGAAAATATCCTGTAGAAATAGCACAGCTGTTCGGATTTGACGACAACTTGGAGTAAATCCGAAATGAAAACACGACCGCGGAATGTAGGCCATCGCCTTCGCTGCAAGATAAATTCGAAAAGGATTCACCCAAACACACATTACCAACTCAATAAGGATTAAAACTTTATTCCGAGGAACGCTTTAAAACTTTCCTGTAAACGAGGTTTATCCCTTTTAATTACGCATATTTACATGACAAAGATGTTGGTTTCTCCCTCTTTTGTTTCAATGAAAACGAGAGGCCATGGCTCAATGTAAGCCATGTAAGTATTAAAACACCACTTTTGAAGGCCTTATAAATATTTCTGTGCTAACCTCATCCGGGTCGACCCTCTTAAAGCATTTGGGCGTATTGTAAATTGGGAACCGAGGAACAATTACGTGCTTAATTTTTTGGTGGATTCATAATTTCATGCATTTATCATAATGTATAAGAGGTTAAACGATGTTAATAGATTATGTAAAGTGTTTATACGAATAGAAAAACAGATACATTTATCCAAAGGAATTATGTTAATTTTAAGAATCAATTAAAATTTTATTAACTCAACTACAGGAAACATTTATAATGTTACACTAATGTTGATCACGAACTAACTAGTGAATTACACACATACGACAAAATACATATTATTTCTGTTGTTTTGTAAGTGCGGTACATGATTTGATACCGGGTATTATTTGCTTGATTATCAAATATACAGCGAATTCCAGTAAAATATACTTAGCAAATATTATATGCGCTGTTGAAATAATAAATACGTGATAAAAAAATATTCTACCGAAAACTCAATTTCCAATGTACCCACGTAATATGATAACAGTAGGTTTCGTTCAATTAAACATGAATTCGTTGGAATAAAGGCTGGAAATTTTGCAGTGCTAATTTTTCCCATGTAGTAATTGGGACAGGGCATTTGCGGATGCATGAAGGACAATCAACAAAAAGGCCAATACAATTTTGTATGGACGGGGTGAGGGCGTGCGCTCGGGCAATAATTAGTGACACGCAAAGTAAACCCTGACATCCATAGTGCTCGTTAAATATCACTATCTGTATTATGAGCTACATTCAGTGTATCCACACAATTTACATAGGATACTTTAGTTATTATAGGATGACGTTTGATACTTTGCAGACATCAATAAAAAAGTCTTTAATCGTTCCTTTGTTTAACTGTCACTGAACAGTTTGAACTATATCTTATCAAATATATTTTGTTGTACATTTTATGGCTGGGAGGAGGCCAGTAGGCCGAAGGAGAAAGTCGTCGCAATATCGTAATATAAGCGCAATCCGCAAGGTATTATCCAATAGGACTGGCATCAGCAGGGCTGCTGAACTCTTCCGCCTCGCGAAGAATAGACAGAAGTTTACCCAACCGACAGCCAACCTTGTAGTGCCTTGTAGTGTAGTACATTTTATCGAAATCAGAGTGCTCAAATATATCGGACATGTGTGAGTTTTCTGAGATAATTCACCCATTTAGTATCCTTTATAAACCACAGTCAAAAACGAGTATTAACAAATGTTCATAGCTTTTCGTTATTTGATCGAATTACCTTTCATGGCGCTAAGTATAAAAAAATAGAACCCTTATTTTATTTAATGTATATTTCCTTGGGGCAATATTGCGAATTATTTTTAACTTCTATAGTCAATGTAGAGGGAGGCCCCACTGCAGCGGGACACAGCTGGCTCATAATAACAAAATACTGATGATAATTATTCAATGAGTATTGTTACTCTGATTAATATCCAATTGTATAAACTGTGTGGAACGAAGAGCAAAAGGAGTCCCACTCAAAGGTCTCCCATTCTCCACGGGAATACACGAAAGGCAACAAAAATCGATTTGTAATAAACATGTTGAAGGACCACCTTAATAAAACATCGCCTACTTCAGTTTGACAAAAAAACATTGTGCCAGTAAATCTGCTACAATCAGGAAGTTGTTCAAATAAAATGTCGGCATATAAAAGTGGAGAGAGACTTGAGAAATGAAACAGCTCCGCTCCAATTGTTCCAACGTCTACGTTTCAATTTGCAGTCCTATACACACAAATGATACGTAACTAATTAATTGTAATGTCATTTCATTATACATTGGCAATTTAATTAGTTTAGGGAACTCGTTTGGGTTTAATTGCTCTAATAATTAGTTCGTTTGTGTTTGGTTAGGAATGGATACATACATACTCGTACTCAGTTACGTCACATTGTTTGGAGCTAAATACTTGTACCAACGGAAATCTAATGTATAAGCATAGCTTAAGCATAGCTTAAATATAAACCTTACAAGCAGTTAGAAATCTAAGAATGAATCGTTTGAAATGACACACTCACACAGACGCACGCATTTACGAGAAAATAAGCGGAATAGGCGTAATGACAGTGGTGAGACAGACACAGAAGAGTTTACGTAACGGCCGAAATAAAAAAAAATTAAACATTACTTTCAACTTCGTTCGTTGTTTTGACAAGAAGCAATTTATTATTTTGTCAGTAAATATAAGAGTTAATTTTAAAATCATTAAGTTGATAAACCCACACGCACTATTTCAAAAATATAGTCTTAAATACCTAACTGTTTGTAAAGCTTGCATTTATACTGTAACTTAAGCTTCTGTAGGATTATTACCTAATTACTTATGTCTAATACTCAAGCATAATAATGTATACTTGAAACAAATGAAATACCATAATCTATACTCTGTGCCTATGTTCGCTCTTAGTGTTCAAGCTATCACTGCTAAATTTTGCATCGTTAACATAGTTCGTAGCAAAATTCGGTTTAGTCGTGGAAAGGTAACTAATACTTAATTTTTGCCATATGAAGTAGAAATTAAGTCGATGGCAAAACATAAATAACTGAGATACCACCAAAAGGTTGTTTATCAGGTAAGGGTACTCTTTGACTTTGTTAAAGTCGAATGAATCGAATTAAGAACTAATTTTAAACTTTCGCTCTTCTTTGATGTCAGATTTCTAACTTTTGATTTCTATTATTTGTAGCAAATTCTGTTAAGATGGTCGTAATCCAATCAACTCGTTTGCAAATGTCCAATTCTATTTACATACAAAATATCACTTTTGATGTCTTATTTCTAACACAGTAGTACCTAAAGAGCCGTGGTGGCCTCGGGGTTTGAGCGGTCGCCTGCTACGCAAGTGACGCATGTTCGAATCCCAGCGGGGCCTGTACCAGTGAGTTTTTCTATAAAGTCATGTGCATTGCGGTGAAGGAAAATATCGTGAGGAAACCTGCATTAGTCTAAGAAGTAATTCAAAGACGTATGTATAGTTGAGACGGCGATAGACTCACCATCTGTCACTTTGGCACTTAATCGTCTTCGGTAAAAAGTGAGTGTTGTTATTACAACATCTCTGCCTACCCCTTCGAGCAATACAGACGTGAGCACATGTATGTAGTAACTAGTCGTGGCGAGTTATGAGAGCTCAGTGAAAATAGTGGGGGCAACTGTGCATGTGATTTATTCGCAAAATACAAAAACACAGACAGCCCAATAAAATTACTACTGAGCTTTCAAACTTAGCGCTCACAGCTCGTGATGGCATTGGTTACAGGTGCTAGCAGGTACTCCATTTATGGAATATAAGGTAAACCAGCTATGGTGATACATTTTATAAATAATATACAATCATCGGTTTTGAAAGGCAAATTGGCAGAGCTTCTATTATCAACAGTAATTTAATTGAGTATCTGTATTTAATTAAAATGCTTTCAATTTGGAATGTCAGCAATGGATTCTAAAAAACGGGAACCAGAAATGATGACCGTTACAAGAGGCTCTTGAAACAAACGGCGTTATCAAATCAGTGCACCCGAGTTAAAGTGCCGGTGAAATAGAAGGGGGTACTTATTGCCTCGCTCACACCCACCTCCCTCCACCGCGAGGGGGGCACCACCAGTCCCGCACCGTTATACCGAGCCCAAAGTACGGAAGATGAACTTAAAACATTACTTTCGGGTGACTCAATATATTCGCAGAATTAAAAATTATCGACACATCCGTTCAGATATATATCTTATATTTAATTCATCACGGGCCGATATTAAGGAAGAATGAAAATGTCATTTATTAATACAGATAGGCATACAAGAATTTGTTAAATACGTGTATATTTCTGCCGTGGCTTAAGTAAAATGCCGTTATCTGACATCTGGTCGATTTCAAACTTTTAATACTTAAAATAATAATGAGAAAAAAAGAACTATCGATCTGTGTTTCCGAATGTTCAATACCTTGAATAGTTTTGTAAATAATCCAAGAACTTACCTCCAAGTCTCAAATAGGTGTTGTCATTGAAAAGTCACATCAGTTTAAATATTTACCGCTGTTTTTGCATGTTATTCAAAACAGTTTTGGTAGATAACGGCATTATAGATATATCACGGCAGATTTATGCTTAGTTAAATCTAGTCTGTAAACAAAAGGATCAGCTTTTTTTGGTATCATCGAGGGCAACACACAGCAGCAGATTTTCAACCTACACCTTAAACACTTACAATACGTAGTGTAAACAGCCATGTCTGTCAGTCTGTTAAAGAATTTGAACTCAATTTTAAATCCAATGTTAGGATTGGCAGTAAAAAGGCAATTTAAGTTGTTTTGTAGCAAAGCTATCAACACTTTTAAGGGGTAGATTACACTTCGATCGGCTTACAATGTCCGTGCGATTAGATTTTTATCTTTACATTATCTACGTTCATAAGATTATGTTGAATAAGTATTTAATCCTAAACACGAATATTTGGAAGAAGTTACCGTGTTTTTATTTTGATTGCTTGATTAACAACATCAAATCATCAATCATCAAATCTTGTAATTTAAGATATAATTAACGTTCAGATCTACAAGTAAGTAATAGGGTTCGTCAATAACTATGATGATGGTGACATCCACTCATATGAATTGCATCTGGGAATCTTACTCATCCGAGACAGGATGAACAGCGAATCTTCGGCATTCGGCATTGAGCATAAGAGCCATGGTAATCAAAGGACCTACTCTTAATATGAAGATTGCGGTTTAGATACTTAATAGTAGGTTTTACACCATTAGGCACGAATCTTGGATATCATACCTATACCTGCGGTCGAGAAAGAAGATTTTTGACACTTATAAATGATGAAATTTACAAGATAAAAATCCACAAGAAACACAGCCGTGCATGTTTCGGCTGAGTTTTTTGCTGATTCTAATCATCAGATTGCTAGATTCCGAAACGGTGTACACTTTTATGTCGTTAATAAGTGCCCTGCTAGATAAGTATCATATTCATTTCCAGTATGAATTTTACAGTATCTTACATATAATTTTATCGAATATTACTTTTACCAAACGCTTTAATATTTACTATGTACCAGGGTAAACGTAAATACAAAATTTATTAATTCCTTGATATACATTTATCAGTGTAACATTTTAACGAATTCATAACATTTCAGCGGAAATCTTATTGTAAATCACAGCCGTTAAATATTTGGATTTTCGTCCATTGTTAGTGAAATTGAAAATTAGAATTCAATTTATTCGCTTTGGCGTGGAATGATCGAGTAATTGTCATTACCAGTACTTCTCATCTCGTATTTATCTCGAGTCTTTTGCATACGGTAATGGAATGGTTATTAATTGTATTAATGGGTATTGTAGTGATCATTTGCAGTGCAAATACGTAATCAACTTGCAGGAAGTGAGATGTTATGATCGATTAAAAATGCGCGAATAAAATACCGCAGGTGCACCGAAAATGTTACAAAAACTAATTATCATTAGGTACCATATCGTTAATTGTTGATCCTACATGGGTAAAACCTCACTATCAACTAGCTGCCTACCCAACTGGTACTAACTATCTAGTGCTGTCTACCCAGTACTAGGTATCTGTTGGGATGCTGCTGATCAGACCCTAGGACCAGGCTCCCTACCTTCCTGGGGAAGACCAGGCTGCTCCCAGCCGGACCCCTGTCCCTAAATCAGGCCAGTGTCCCCTTGCTCTACTTACCTTTATCAACTATCAGTAGATCTCTATAAAACTATCTATAGAAACAGACGTGAAATATACGAACCCATATTTTAAATATAAATATATTTTTTATCAGGAACAGGCTATGTTCCTTGGAACTCGACCTCACGGGTACCCAAAGCCCCCGGGACAATACAGAAAGTACTATAATAGTACTAACCTATACGACTAGAAAAAACAACATCGCAAATATCCTTTAATGAAAATATATGAAGAAGATAACGATTGTTCAAGCACAGCAATAAGGTACGTATTCTAGCTAGATTGAAAAACTGGAGACTATTCTGGAGTTTCCTTTGTTTTGCCGAAGCGAATCCAATGGTCGTGGAATTCCTAAAAGAACACCTGTGTTCGTTAGTAAATGAACTGATATTTCCTGTGTCTATTTTCTAAAGTGCATGTGGGTAAAACGAAACAAATAGAAACATTGTTCACAATGTATCACACATGGAAAGCGTAACCTGCAACAAACTCGGTATCATGCATATTAAACTACATAATAAATAACCATCCAATATAAATATGCTCACGCAATCCCAGAAGGGTCCCGAAGGGGTAAGCAGAGGTGTTGTAACAACACCCACATTTCACCGAATATGATCAAGTGCCAAGTGTCCATCGCCGTCTCAGGCGATGGACACACCCTCTCATACACACGTCTTTGAATTACTTCTCAAACATATGCAGGTTTCCTCACGATGTTTTCCTTCACGGTAAAGCACGTGGTGTGAAATAACTGCACATAAGTTTTTAGAAAAACTCATTGGTACGGGCCCCGCTGGGATTCGAACTTGCGTCGCTTGCGTAGCTGGCAACTGCTCTAACCCCAAGGCTTCCATAACCATCCAACTCATATTTTTTTCAATTTAAACTGGTAGTTCTTGGGATTAGAGAGTTCAATCAAACAAAAAACAAACTATTCAGCTTTATAATAATGGCAAGTATAGATAACAACCGTAGTAAGATAGGTATCGCGATATTTTCCAGTGTTTTTCTCACCCGGCCGTATGTTGAGGCGTTTTGAATATTTCATGCTCGATAATTTATTGCGTGATTTAGTGCGCGCGGGTCTACTTTATGACTGAGCTCCGCAGCGAGCCTTGGCTTCCAACTCTAGCGAGTTTTTACGTTCAACGTATCCCTTTTCATAGAATTTACATACAGAAATAGTTTAGGTAGATACTTCACTTTTGATATAGTATGTGCTCAAGTTTGCGTCGCTACGGCGATTTTACATTTTGACACATACAAATTGGAATATTTTACCAAAATGTTTTAAGCCTACTTAGGACCGAGTGTTCCCTAAAAATATTGAAATTCTGTGAATTAGAATTCTAAATATTAGAGTTTAAACTTAGAATGATATAATATTTCAAATTCATGGGCATGTGAATTAGATTCCGATAGACTTCATATGGTTTAAGTTTTATTTTCTTAAAACTACAAAAAAAAGCCGTGGTGGCCTCGGGGTTTGAGCATTCGCCTGCTACGCAAGCGACGCAAGTTCGAATCCCAGCGGGCCTGTACCAATGAGTATTTCTAAAAAACTTATGTACAGTGATTTCACACCACGTGCTTTACGGTGAAGGAAAACATCGTGAGGAAACCTGCATATTTCTGAGAAGTAATTCAAAGACGTATGTATAGTGCCTGAGACGGCGATAGACTCACCATCTGTCACGTTGGCACTTAATCAAATTGGGTGAAAAGTGGGTGTTGTGATAACAACACCTCTGCCTACCCCTTCGGGGAATACAGGCGTGAGCATATGTATGTATGTGTAAAACTACATAAGAAAAATCTATATCAATATCTTGAACATCGAAATAAAAAGCAATGATAATTATTCTCATCATCAACCTATATTAGTCCACTGCTGGACATAGGTCTCCCCTAATGAGCTGAAATATTTATTCTGTGAATGCTAAACTCAATGCAAGTTTACTATAAGTACGCCTCTGCCTCTCCCTTCGAGGAATAAGGTGTCGGCATATGTATGTATGTGTGGCAATATCAATATGAAAACAAGATACCGGCCACAATTCATCTTAACTGGATTGAACTGGGGACCTACCATCATTCAAAGTCAAAGTCAAAGTCAAAAGTATCTTTATTCGATTAGACTTTTACAAAGCACTTTCAAATCGTCAGAATGACACAATTATACAGGATTATACATGCTACCGCCAGGTTCGGAAGGTTGCTTTTACTGAGAAGAACCTGGCAAGAAACTCAGTAATTACTCTTTTCAAAAATATTATACAATTTAAAGAATACAAAATAAATAATTTAAAAAAACGTAAGCTCATGTACAATGTTCCAATGCACAAATGTCGATAAAAATTAACATAACTAAAAATCTAGTACATCTACTTATAACTAAATGCGTAGCTTGAGATGACCAGCCCCCACAAGCAGCACCTGTTCACAAGTATGACGTGAATGCCAGCCATTGACCTCCTCAACCATCATAGAGGGAAGTGGACAACCCGTCATCCAGACGCCGCCGCAAGCAAAGGCATTTTAGTGAGCCTGACAACTCAAGCCAGTCAAACAAAGATCAAAACTAATAAATATTAAGAATTGTAACATAAGTACAGTGTCCATGAGACTACTTACAATATGTATCTGGTAATACATTATTCCAAGTTTCTTTATCACATATATAATCACTAACTGTATAATAACCCTTTTTAAGTAATACAGATTTTACAGTCTCTTTAAATTTATCAAAGGGTAAATTTACAATACATGTAGGTAACTTATTATAAAAGCGTATACATTGCCCTAAAAATGATCCCTGGACTTTCTGTAAGCGGTGTGTAGGTACTACTATTTTATTTTTGTGCCTTGTGTTGACATTATGTACATCACACTTCTTTTGAAAAGAATTAATATTTTTATGTACAAGTAATAAATTTGCTAAAATATACTGCGAAGCCACTGTTAAAATTCCTATTTCTTTAAATTTTTCCTTCAAAGATGCTCTAGATCCTAAGTTATAGATTGATCTTACAGCCCTTTTCTGTAATATAAATATGGCTTCTATATCGGCAGCTTTGCCCCAAAGCAGGATGGCATACGACATAACGCTATGAAAGTAACTAAAATAAACTAAGCGTGCCGTGTCTACATCAGTGAATTGCTTTACTTTCCTAACTGCATATGCTGCTGAGCTGAGTTTCCCAGCTAGACTAGATATATGTGGGCCCCATTGAAGTTTATTATCGAGTGTTACACCTAGAAAAACTACTGACTCCACAATATCCAGTTCTTCACCATTGATCATAATTTTGGTCGGAACAGGTTTGACGTTAGGTAAAGTAAATTTTAAGCATTTTGTTTTTTTTGCGTTCAAAACTAAGTTATTTACAGTGAACCATTTCAATACTTTGTCAAGGGCACTGTTTACATCATCATAATCCGTTTTAGCTCTGTTAACTTCAAACAGGAGTGATGTATCATCAGCGAACAGTACAATATCACAAGTATTCTGAACAAAATGCGGTAAATCATTAATGTATATCAGAAACAGAAAAGGCCCTAATATTGATCCCTGCGGAACGCCCATTAGAACCGGGGACCCGGAAGACTTAACGCCATTTACCTCTACTTTCTGTACCCTCTGACTTAAATATGAATTAATTAAATCGAGTGCAGTACCTTTGACTCCATAGTGTTTTAATTTGAGCAATAATGTCTCATGATGTACGCAATCAAACGCTTTAGATAGGTCACAGAATACACCTATCATATCATGTGATTTCTCCCAAGCCCTATATACATGTCGAAGAAGTGCAACACCGGCATCAGTAGTCGACCGACCTTTGGTGAAGCCATACTGCTCATTGTGTAAAATCTTATTCATGTTGAAATGTAAAACTAACTGATTTAACATGATTTTCTCAAAAATTTTGCTAAGAGCAGGTAAAATTGAAATTGGTCTGTAGTTATTGGGATCATTAATATCACCAGCTTTAAACAATGGTATAACTTTACTGTATTTCATCAAATCGGGAAATTTACCTAATTTAATACAATTGTTAAAAATTTCAGCTAGACTTGGAGCTATTATATCTATTATATCTTGTAATACTTTTAGTGATATATCCCACAGGTCACCCGTTTTTTTTAAATTTAAACTTTTAAATGTCTTAATCACTTCTAATGGGGTAACGGAACAAAAACAAAAGCCGGCGTCGCATTCTGACACACTTGACTTAAGAAGAGATTCGGCGTCTGAAGAAGATGAATGCAAGGAACAAGTTGTAACTACAGGAATGTTAATAAAAAAGTTATTAAACGTTTCTGCAATTTGAATATTATCGCGGATTAGATTATTATTAATATTTAAGGCTATTCGAGTATCGCGACTTTTTACCTTCCCTGTCTCCGCATTGATCATATTCCATGTAGCCTTAATCTTGTTATCAGCATTTTTAATTTTGCACGAGAGATATAGAGCTTTAGCTTTTATACAAGCTTTTTTAAAGGTTTTTGAATAAGCCCGTACATAAGTTAGAAATTCAGGGTTATGATTACATTGTTTCAACCCATATAGCTCATACAACCTATTTCTACTAATGCATATACCTGGAGTTGCCCATTCATTAAATTTTGCTTTAATGTTCTTATGGACCGGTTTAAGTTTAAAGGTACTGTTAAACTCATTTTTTATAAGGTGAAATAGGCTTTTAAAGCGTTTATCGGGATCAGTTTGTGAACATCGCAAATATGGAATTTTACTTTCTATATTAGATTTAAAATTATTTAACCGTTTCTTTGTGATAGGTCTACATGTTACTTTTTGTATATCTGATTGACATTTATATAAAACAGTCATCTTTTGACCACAGTGGTCAGATGTGATATCACTAATAATAGCACTATCTATGGCTTCGCAGTCGCAAAATATATTATCTAAACATGTGGCTGTAGTTGCTGTGATTCTAGTAGGCTCAGAGAATAAATGCTTTAAATTAAATGAATTAAAAAGACTAACTAACCTAACCGTTAATGGCCCACTGTCTAGCAGATTAACGTTAAAGTCGCCACAAACTATTATATTTTTATTAAGTACACTAACACGCTTAATAGCATCTTCTAACAGAGATTCAAATAAACAAAAGTTCCCTGAAGGGGGACGGTACACGCAAATAATAACAAATTTGTCGAGTTCGATGCACGATAACTCAGCTGTGCGCTCAACGGAAATATTAACTATGTCTTTACGTTCCTTAAATTTTACTTCATTTGAAACAATAATCAATGAGCCTCCATGTATTGCTGAACGTCTGACAAATGCACTCGCAAGTCTATACTTAGTATTAGTGAGCAAAAGCTCATGCTTCTTTAGCCAATGTTCAGTTAAACATAAAATGTGAACATTGTGATATTCTAAAAACAAGTCTATCTCTAATTCTTTGCCAGCTAAGCCCTGTATGTTCTGATGAACTACATTTAAGCGACAACGCTGAGAGACACTGGGCTCAGCTATTGTCTCTTGTACTAGTTTAAAACACCAATAGGAGTGTTAACAGTACTGTTATGCTCAGATACATTCCTTAACCTATGTTTTGTTATATTTGCTATAACGTCGTTAATATTGTAAGCTACCAAGGTAGCAATCAGTTTGAGACATGATTTAGGGATATAAAACGAATCCCTAGTTACTCTAAGTCCACTAATAAATTTATTAGTGTCAAAAAATATAAAATCGTCACTATGACGGGACGTCGTGTACAGTAGGTTATTTAACCTACTTATGTATTGGTTCTGCCTATCTGTGTAACATTCAGAATATGGGAAAGCACATAACATTATTTTCCCACAGTTTAATTGGGAGAAAAGCTCCAAGCTACTTAATAGATATTTTTTGTTAATACCTAGACCATTTCCTATTAATATTACAATATTTACATGGGCACCAAGTGAGAAGCTTTTAATTTTATGAACTATTTGGTTGTATGTGGCCCCGGGCATGCAATAATTAATTACTTCGCCTGTTATATGGGTGTACAATAATTGACCTAGGTTTTTCCCCATACAGTCTGAGAATACCACAGTTTGTGTCGTTGTGTTATGCTGAGCTTGGGGCAGGTTGTTGCTACTATTATGAAGCGCCTCACACAAACTGTCATTAACCTGTGATGTGGTGGTGGAGCATGGGGATATTGGAGCACACTGACATGAATGTTTGTTTACTAATGAATCAAATCTATCCTCATTGTACTTACTAAGCTCCAATAAGTGTGAGGTTGCTAAAATCTGTTCATTGATAGTCTTTTGAGACATATCATATTTGGCAATAAGATTTTTTATGTACAGTTCTTTCTGTTGTAGTTCAAAGTGCAGGTGCTCCATATCATTGTCGTGCATTATTAAAGTGTCTTTTAATTGCTTCTTACAAGAATATAATGATTCTATAAGCTTGACATTGGTTTAAGCAGAGCGTATTAAGAACTTCTGAGCTTCGAAGTTTTATTTTATTACGATATAACAAGGAGAGGAGCTCGTGGCTCAGTTGCTATTGCGCATATCATTCGATCAGTGAAGTTAAGCAACCCTAACCCTAGCCAGTAGTTGGATGGGTGACCGCACGAGTCCCCTCCGTGCCTCGGAGAGCACGTTAAGCCGTCGGTCCCGGTTGCCAATTTATCATCTTTGGCAATCGTTACATGTCAGTCGGAGGCCTAAAATAGTCTGACAACTGGTTTAACCCAGATCACAGATTTTCCTCGTCAAAGGGGTTACGGAGGTCAGATGGCAGTCGCTTCGTATAAAAATCAAGTGATCAGCAACATCGGGTTGAATCAAGTGCCGACCAACCAACAATGTATGCGGTTAAGGCCAGGGAGATGATGATCACTTTATTATTAGCCTTAATTTGACTCGAATACTGTGAGTCCATACATTTTCGATCAAGTGTTGAAGGTGTTGAAGTAACACGTATGTAGAGTCCACCCTAGATAGATAAATTAAACCGTTTCCTGCAGTGACGGTTGGAACGTGACATGTAAGTGAGGATCTTAAAACAGGCCAAACGTCGGCTGCCAGGAGATTACAATAGCTTTACTGTTTCAGGAATTTTAAAGCTGCTACTAGAATACCGTGCCTTAGAAATATTATGACTTTATCCATATCTACACATCTATACAGATAAATAAAATTGAAGTGTCTGTTTTGTTATTCCAAAATTACACCTTTTGGCTAAATACATAATACGAAAGTATACATTGTACCAACATGGAAAAACCAATTTTTTAAATCTTTCTGTGTCTGTCTGTCTCTCTGTATGTTTCGACTAGTCTCCGAAACGGCTGGACCAATTTTTAACGGGACTTTCACTGGCAGATAGTTGATATTTCAAGGAATTACGCAGGCTACTTGTATTTAAAAAGAAAAAGGGATCCACGAGTTAAAGGATGAAACTAAGTCTACGCGGGTGTAACCGCGGGGCACAGCTAGTTGAAGTTAGAATAATTTTCAAAAGACTCCTTCAAGAAGAGTTATTTGAATGTAAACGTTGCCGTTTTGTAAATATGCATAATGACGTTTTAAATACCATAATATTCTTAGTTCTAATTCTCAGTAACACCCAATAAATAATAAGGCTTACCTAGGCCATTAGCGTGTTATAAATGTGTTATACCTTTGGTTTCTGACAAAATTGGACAAGTTTTTGCTTACACCCTATAATTTGACACCAATCTGTTAGATTAATCTAATGTTTATCAAAACGTCAATTGGGTCACAGCGAGGACAAACTGTAACCTATACTTTCCTCCATTAACGGTGACATGTCAAATACAGTCTATAGATATTCATACAAAAGCATCTATAGGTGTGTACTTCTCAAAAAGCCCTGAGGGTTCGAAGGTTAGAATTATCGCAACGCAAGGGACGTGAGTTCCAACGTCACGAGCCAAGTTTTTCTATTGATGACATACACGATTTTTATGTTAGAGAAAACCATGGTGAACGAATCTGCACTTCTCCTAGAATTAATTTGTGGACGTATGTGTGGTGCCTGAAAAGTGTACGTTACCGATAACATGTCAAATATAGTCTTAATCTAATTTTTACAAAAAGCTTCTTCAAGTATTTAGAATAGAAGTATGTTATCGAGACCGCTATCCCCATTGTTTTGGCGGTAAGGGTAAGGTTACAATATTTTGCAGATTGTACAT
Organism: Watsonalla binaria; assembly: GCA_929442735.1. NCBI lineage: Eukaryota > Metazoa > Arthropoda > Insecta > Lepidoptera > Drepanidae > Watsonalla > Watsonalla binaria. The sequence continues at coordinate 6,256,714 of OV838930.1, forward strand.
TCAATTGTTAATAAAAAAAACACAGTTTTATTGTACATCTTTTCAAGAAATTTAGTCAAACTTTAAAATTAGCAAGGGAATAGCAGATCTCAAAACGATTTCAAAAGCGGACTAATTAGGCATGTTCTTCATACCTATATTAATTTGAATGGAGGGAGGCAATGTTTCGGGAAGTCACGTCGCGATAGCTCAATTTGCTCTTTTTCGTTTTCCCTTTAATCCGCTCGTTGTGCATACTGCCGGAAAAGCTGAGGCTATTTATTAAACTTTATGTTGATGTCAAACAAAATATTGAGCTATTCAAATAAATTAAAAATTGCATAGCTTATTTATGGTTTTTATTATACGACTTGCAGTTCGTTTAGTAGTATGCGGTACTGTAACGTCAAAGTAGATAACGAGAAAATTATTCTAAAAGCAAATTTAAATAAAGTTATCTTAAGATACCGAAAAAAACTTAGGCACTTTATCAGCTTAGCGAAACTTTTTAAAACAGAAATATTAGCAATACCGAAAAGGAACTGTGTGAAAATAATTTCTTAATCCTGCCATTTTAAATAAGGCAGGACAGAAATAGTAATCCAAAGCGACATTATGGCCGCATGTTTAGGTTCGGATCGCTCGTTCATTTCCTCCCAAATGCGGGGTCGCCATTAGCAATACAAACAGGGCGTACATTTTGGTGACACCTGCTCTTTAACATATTGCTTATACCTACTGCTGTGGGAGTGTATCAAAATAGCATTATGTATCTTAATACATTATACGTTGACTTTGGGGTTAGATATGAAGGAATATCCATAGAAAATCATTTGATAGTCTGATTCTATGCCATTCCTATGAATAATAGTATCTTCTGAATATAGATATTAGATATAGTTCGACTTATGGAGATAGTTAAGTCAGTATTTGAAGAGAGGTAGGGCATAACCAAATCTGTCAACTAATGCTACCTGCGGTGAGTAAGGTCGCCAATGTTGTATGGGGGGAGGGGGGAGGTGTGTGGCCGCTGTGTTTGCGTCGTAGCATGCAAAACAAAATTGAGTGTGAACATATTTGTCAATTTATTCTTCTCGCTAAATAAATCCTGGCTCTCCTTGGAGCCTGTGCGATGATGAAACTTATTTTTCAAATAAAAAAATCCTCCCTCCATGTCCCTCCAACTCCATTCAATTTAAAACATGGCAGTATAATACAAACCACTCTATGTATATCTCCCTATCTCCGTCTGAAGAAATTTGCCGGCCATTGTTATTCAAATAGTAAATTAATTATTCATTCACGTCATTCTCAGACTTCAAAATTATTTCCCACTTAATACTCCGGCGGTGATTTTTCACTGTTTATTCTGAATATATTATATTTAATAAAACACATAATATAAATGTAAGTAATGTACTTAAGCACTGATATACATATATGTAATGTAACAAATATAATTATATCAGCTTTTAATATTACAAGGCTTGGGGCTTTACGGAAATAAACAACTGAGTGAAAATTCCACGAGGTTGAAGTATTGGGTTTAAGCTAGTAGGTTAATACAATTATTACGTTACATGAACATGCGTACGACTTATTTTTATAAAATTCAAACCACATTTTTTGAGGCACATTACATGAGGTGGGTTTACTATTATATAAAGTATCCAATTAATGCGAAGCTCATCTCTTACTTGTTCTTGTGTTTGGGAGCATTTAAGTATATTCGTCCTCTTAGACGAAACTTCAAAAATAGGTACAATAATACTTTTGATTGTTTGGTTTAAGGGGTCCAACTAACCTATTCTTTATCATTAGTTAAGAGGCGGTTGATATCTTCGTTTAGCAACTTTCGTGCATCTTTGATTTATTAAAATTACATGTACTTATTGCTTAAGTTTGTCGTACTCGGCATGTGCGTAACTTTGGATGCTGACGGGGACTCACTAGTAAATAAGAGCACATTCTATAAGTATAGCGTCATAAACTAAATATTGTCTATACTACCTGTCATGTTTAACTAAGGATCCCTAATTTAATTCGATTAACATTATTAACAATATATATTGTAGCAGTGATATTTTAGCAAAATTGTAGTGAAATATTTTTTTTAAATACCCCTACATACGTTATTCATATGATTATGTACAAAAAATAAGTTTTCATATTGGTATCAATATAATACACGAAAGCAAACATACGTTGGAAAAGTAACAAAAAGTGAGTGATAGTAAACATAATACCATATTTTCCTATTTTTATTTTATCGATGCTCTCATAAAATGAATGTACCGCGCAAACAAAACCCTTCCCCATATAGCCCGTACCCCTATTCCGCAAATAACATTAAACGTAGTTTAAGATCCCATCGGCAAACGGTCAGCTGTAGTGAAATATTAGCGTGGCCCGGGACATTTTTCATCCGCTTTCTCCCGGAATACCTTCAGTGGGAACTTCATGAATATTTCACCCCGGATCAATTATTAAAATGATTTACTACTCCCGGGCCGCTGTATAACGCACTAGGGTCAATGTATGCCAGGGTTTTTGCGAATGCGATGTGTAAGAAAGATCGGGAACTTTGGCTTCATATTTCACGGAGAAATATTTCATGTATATGCCTCTAGTATGTTTAATATCGTATTAGGAACGGAGATATTTGCTTGTGATGTGAATATAATGTTTACTCTTTTAGCAAATCATTATTACACAGTGATTTGTCAAAGGATTGAGTTATTTATTTAAATAAATATTAATGTTGTGTTTGTATTTTTCTTTCAGGTAATTGTGATGAATATAGTAAGTACCATTTCGGTTAAGGTAATGTTAACTTGATTTTAGTAAAATATTTTTTTTATAAGTTAGTATTATTTGTATCTCAGAACAATATGAATTTTAGGTTAAAAACCATCGTGAACCCTATGTGTATAATTTACCTCCAATAAAAACATGTTCTATACCAAAAATATTTCCGAACGAAGCATTTCAGAGGACTGGAGTTTGTATTGTACAAAGGTACAAAGGGTAGAAAATAAAATAGCCCAATGTCAGGCGATCGCAGAGTGCTGAGAGGTCAAACATTTTAAATATCCACCAGCCATATAAAGAGGTCGCTCAAGGTATAATAAAATTGTACTGTGTCACCGTGTGCCTCGGCATTTTGCTTGCAAATTGCTCTTCGGCAGGTAGAACGAGTATCGCGTTACGTCACGCCGTCGTGTCGAGGCATTAGCATATCGATGCGCAACGATATTGAGTTGACAACACCTGATAAAAATGCACCGTCGAGTGCTGTATTACCAGGTGCAATAACAACAGTATTTATCACGCTTTTCATCGACTTAAGTTAAATTCTTCACGTTTCAAAGCAAAGTCTTTTATTTCTAATAAACATTCTTTCGAGCAGCAGATGAACCTAACGCATGGGTCCTTTGAGGATCTTTATTATACATGCCACCACGTAGGTCAGAGTACAATCGTATTGTTTGTGGTTACCTTAGTATCTAAAAAAATATTACTGGAACAAGATTAATGTTATGTAAATGTCGGTTTTCTTGAAACTAAACATAGCCAATTTTCTTTATCTGAGAATAGGTAGTATTCTCAGAAATCTCAGCTAGGTTTAGTCTATCCCTTTTTTTAAGTCCATATAGGGTAGTCACATTTATTCACTGCTAATAAGGAGCTGTAACACAGACAGATATACTTTTTCTGCCTGTGAGCTTTAAGCTCGCCGACGTCTTTGCCTTTTGATATACATAATATAATATTATTATGGGTATAATCAAGAGATAAAACGATAAGTAGATAACTCAATACAGCAGTATCGATCCATCCCGTTCGCTTACTTTCATATTAACCCACCTAATAGTTATTTGAAATATTCTAGCGACTATCTTATATAATCGACCCTATTTTACCGTGTATGTCCCGAACGAAGGCCTAGCCTGACCTTTTATCTTTAACGATTATCTCTCTTTTAAGGGAGCGCCGAATGTGTTTCAATTTAATTTTAGCTGCTATTTTGCGATAACCTTCAAGATAAGCCCCGTAATGTATGCCGCGGATAGATAGCTGTTAAGATAAGGAGTTTAGCGCGCAGAGTCAGGGTATTCACAAAGGCTCTACCTTTAGCTGATGCCTATTCAGGGGCGCGATTGTGCTGGCTCCCTCAGCCGTGCTATACACGATAAACTATGAAAAGACCCACCGGACACTCCATTCATGTATATCATTGAGTGGCTGTACACGAGAGGTAACTGGGTAGAAAACCGGGCAAGCTTCGCGCTTTTGTACAGGCAAAGTAAGCCATGGACGTATTTGCTACGAGGATTTCGTGAGGTGAGATGAAATATTAGGGTTCTATTGGATAATATGGCTTAGTTTAGAGTTCAGTCATCGTGCCAGCCTTCTCTCAAGCGTAATATATATTTTGTGTAGAAAATTTTGTAAGTACCTACCTAATATGTATACTCTTGAAAAATACCTAACTACGTTATGTGTATCGAAGAAGATAAAAATAATAAACTCTTTATTTTACGTCACACAGTGGCAATAAAAGATATAAAAGAAAGAAAATTATGCTAGTATATGAAGATATCTTCTTATTTGCCGGTCTCACTCAAAAATTAAACTTTCACACGCGGTATTTTCCAAAGTTCATACGTGCCTTGCCTGGGACTAAACTGAATAAATAATTTTCTATCATTAAATGATATCCTAAGTTTTGTTCCATTTTGTGATTTCTATTGCTATTTTTAATAGCAATAGAAATGAAGAAACCTTTATAAATATTTATTTGATAATATTTAATTCATCAATAACAGTTTTGGTTACTATTCAGTTTTAAAACAGTGGACGCGAGGCTTTATAAACTATTCAGTCACCATCGCCTGTTTTGAATGACCACTGCGGTGTAGAGGAACCAAGATTAACTTTAGATTGGTTTCGTACTATTCCTATTGGAGATATGGGAATGGTGTGCTGAAAATTTAATCAAATATTATCTCTAGAGCCGCATATCTAAAACAGATAAAATAAAGATAATAATAAATTAATTGGCATTGAAGGAATTCATCCTGATACGAAGAGAATAGTTAATTGTGCTCTTTGTATAACATGGCAGCTTTTTAAATAATTTTATAGAAAGAAAACGAGCAAGTAGAATACCAAGGTTCACCATCAATGTAGATGGTGTTTAGTGTGTCTTAAATTGATGGTGCTTAAGTTGATGATGATGATGAATTTCTCGTCAACGTCCTGTCCTAGTTTGACGATAGCCTAGTTATCATGTTATCTGTGTGGTCGGACCGAGTTGAATAAGTAAATTTGGGAAAGAGGGTTTTAACAGGGTTGAAACCATGGGCGCTTTTTTAAAGTACAAATAAAATTTGCCAAAAAAAAACTATACACATTAGAAAAAGTGAGGAAGATCGCGACGCCTACGCTCTGTAGGCGACAAGAAAAAAACAATGATCTCTTAAGCAGCGCGTTTTAAGAACTTCTTAGTTTTGATGTTAGATGTAACGGTACCAAAATGAAACATCGAAGAACAGAAGTTCTTAATACGCATATATCTGCTTAAATAAACCAATGGTAGGCGCTCTGAATCTGTTGATGTAGGAAGATTGTAGTTTTTTACTTGAGTTATAATGATATTCATATTATACATTCTTAGGGGGCCTTCAGGGGGAAAGTATGAGTTTTTGCATATTTTTTTTAAATTCACAGACCTAATAGCTGTTCTTTCTTATTTTATCTTTCATGTTAACGATATATTTCGAATTCCATTCGGGCAAAGATGTAAGTAGCCATATCTGTTTAAAAGTATTTTTTTCTTTTGTATTTACAAGAGTTTAGTCAATTGTTCGCAGTCTTTCGGGTGTGGAGCGATAAAACGTTGAAAAGATGAAATATAGACGGACGGACAGCGGTCCAACGGTCAATGTAGCTGCGCAGAAAAGGTTCTTTCATATCAGTGCCACTGATGTTTATGTTTACCTTTCCGAGCGGAATACCACTTAGCTGCACCATATATCACATGTGGGTCAGGTTATTTAACTATACCTTCGTCTACCTACATACAACATATAATATACGATGCACGTATATATATATTAGTACTTTAATATATACAGCTGAATAGTTTGTTTGTTTGCTTGAACGCGTTACGCGCTAATCTCAGGAACTACTGGTCCGATTTTAAATATTCTTATGGAAGGCTATAGGCTATATATCATCATGTTAAGAACTTCTTCTTCTTAAAGTGCCTCTCCAATTACTGAAGGTTGGCAATCAGCTCCGAACATTTGTCTCTGCCCTTAGCGCGGCGAAACAGGTCGGCGGCACTCGCAATCCCGGTCCACTCTCTGATGTTTCGTAGCCACGACTTCTTCCTACGACCAGACTTCCTTTTGCCAGCTACTTTTCCCATCATATTAAGCAGTAGCATCATTGTAGCAAGTTATATCGGTCATGTCGTAACACATGACCTAAATATGCCACTTTTCTATTTTTGACGGTCTTCAAAAGCGCCCGTTTTTGTCCAATAAGTCGCAGGACTTCTTCGTTGGTCACCTTTTGAGTGCATGATATAGCCATCATGCGCCTGTAGGCCCACATCTCGAATGCTTCTATACGTTTCTATACGTTAAGAACAATCAGGTTAAAGTTAGCGTTAGTCCAAAGTAACTATTCCATGCAGACGTTGTCACGGGCAGAACCTAGTGTCTCTATACAATTGGGTTAAATTAAAAGAGATTTATGAAAAGACAAGTCAAACAGCGCTTTGCTTACTTTGAGAGACACCAATAACAGAATTGCCGCAAAAAAATGTGTTATACCTACATACCGTTGCCGTCGCGAGCTATGAGTGCTCAGTGAAAATTATGGGAGCATATGTATTTTATTCATGTCGCGCCATATTGACAGAGACAGACACATAAAATGAATCTACTTCGCATTCAAGGTCAGCGCTCGAAACTCGTGGCGGCATGAGTACTTATCGACAACGTCAATTTATCTTTCAATATTATAGCGAAGAACACGTAGATAGCTCCCAATCACACATAAATACTGTAAAAATATTTTGAATGCTCAATTAGAATTTTTCTCGGCATAAAAGTTTTAAGTGATTGTCTAATTTCCGTAACATAACGACAACCTTCGCTCCCCACTAGTGTAAGCGTTGTTTTGTAAATAATTTAGTAACGACTTTCCACGTCCACTATACAGGCCAATTAATTTTGAAGGTTCACTCACTACAGTTGGTTAATTACCTTAAATTATTAAACTTCGTGTCAGTCATATGAGTTCTATTGTTGAAATTGTTGTTGTTATTCGCACTAACTGTTTATTACCTGTATACATACAGATAAATAAATTGAAGTGTCAGTTTTTAATACCAAATTAAAAACAGCTTTTCATTCTATGCATATGAAAGTAAATAGGGTACTAACATTAAAAGACATTTGTCTGTCTGTTTGTTGCGGGTAATCTCTGAAACGGCTAGACCGATTTTAAAAGGAGTTTCAGTGGCAGATAGCTAATGTTACAGAGAGTAATTTAAGCTACTTTTATTTAAAAAAAACATTTATGGTTCCGCGCGAATGAAATTAAATCTACACGGGTGAAACCGCAGGGCACAGCTAGTTTGTAATATTACTCGAAGCCTAATATTGGTTCTTATAATAACATACTATACTACTTTTACTTGTGACTGTTCTTTTTTTGTCCTTGAGACTAGATAACAGAGAATCATGGGGTATCCTAAGACTTATCCATAAGAGCGATTTATTCAGAGAGATTTACTCTCTGAATATTTGAAAGAATATAAAATCAAACTGTGTTTCCTAGGGAAAATACGTCTGCATGTCAAATAAGTACATACGTAAGCTTTGGCGTTTTACGTTGGAACTGTAAATTCTAATTTCAAAGCTAAGGAGTTCTAAATACGCGCTGTTTCATGCTCATAGTTGGCCACCAGTTCCAGTTCCATTGAATATCGAACATGAAAACCCAATCGGACAAACTTTCACATTATCATTATTAGTAAGGGGTACTTTGATGAGCACATTCTACGTTTCGGAATGGCTCGGATGTAATGGAATTTCTTTTATATCATTCCTATGTCCATTCCATCTGGTCGGAGATATCAGAATAAATGGGTCACTTGTTACTTTGATGTTACTTCTATAACTTACTACTGGAGTATTATGGCTTATTGATACAGACCTAGTTTCTAGATTATATAAAGAACCTGGTTCTTTTTCTCACAAAAAACTAAACTTTTCCCACAAAAGAACAAAGTTGACGTTTTCTCATAAAAAAAGCAAGTTGAAAAAACGGTGTTATCCGAACCGGTGTTATTTGGACCCGATCCGTCTTAAGCAGCGCGTATTAAGAACTTCTTAGTTCTTAACGTTTAATTTTACGCTACTTAAATGAAACGTTAAAGCTCCGAAGTCCCTAACACGCTTTGCTTAAAGTGATGATGGTAGGCGTCCAGTTTACTTCATGTAACAGACATAAAAGGGTCTTCCGTTTAGACTGCATCTCCTCCTGTACTTACATTTGGCATTTCTAGAATTCGCTAAAAGGTTGCCTTGCTGGCTGCATACATTTTATCAAATAAAAAAGTGCCCAAGCGAGGATATGTACTTGTAAACGAAGGGATTTATTTTATTTGTATTAATAAATAAACAAAATACACTCATCGTTACGCATCATTGAACATAGAGTAAACGCTCCTTAATTATCTTTTAATGAGTTTTAAATGTAAAGTATTGTTTAAAAGACACCGGTTGCTTCTGCTTCCATCACTAAGTACAACGTTCGTGTAGTGATCAACATATCGCACCGTCTTGACTTTACCAAATGATTCACCGTCTATTGCCGTCATAATGTTCGCCACTAAAGGAACACACGTCTCGCATCCGGGTGTTTACCCTAATGTGTTCATTACTTTACTGAAAGGAACGTCGGTGAAAAGGTAATTTCGGGATATTAAGGTGAATGAGGTACGCAGAAAAATGCGCAGATAATTTTCCCTCTTTGTTGATTGACAGTGCTAAAATACTCTGCAGATGCCAAGGTTATTAACTAGCCCACTTTATTAAACCGTATCAATATATTCATACATCGTTGAGGCGAATGATAGTTTTAGGTATACGTTATCGTACCCAGGGGATCTCAGTCATTGCCAACTTTGAAATAAATTGGTAAAAGATTTGTTACATCTGAAATATTTTCTTTCTTATTCCACTGTTACAAAAGAACTTAAAGGTTGGATTCTAAAGTTTTCTGATTTGCCCGTTGTATCTTGACCTTGTTATAACGTAGTGAGTAAGTAATTAGTATTCGTATCAATTTGTGTGAGTGTACAGAACCTTGAACACACGTGTTTAACATGAACTCAATCGATTTACTAAGCGCGATTTAAATCAGCTATATTTTAGGCATACCCATTCAGACACATGGCTTTGGCAAAAGTCAAATTATATGTATAATTAGCTCATAATACATTTTTGTGAAGCAATTTTACGCAACTTAAATTCTAATGAACAGTTTGCGTGTTTATTTAACCTACCAACCAAAGTAAAGAAAGAAAGAATTCAATGTTTTATTTTCCGACAAATGCTACAAGTATGGTAAAAACAAGAGAAAATGGTAACAGATTTTTAAATATTTGCCGAAAACTGGCTCCAACTTAGCGCTAAGGCTAACAAATAAAAAAAATCCAATATTGTTCCATTAAAGGCCTTCCAGAAAGGTTGTTTAATAACATCACGCTACGACCCACGATCCTAATTCAATGCGGATGAAACCACCGGGCCGATTTTTAATTTAATAAAGCGTTAATGACGCCGAGCGATTAAGTAATATATTTTACAATGCTCTCTCTTCTTATACTGATGCGATGACATAACATTCATGTCAGCAGATCTCTTCTGTAACTGTAATGTCATTACCGGGCGTTTGTTTGATTGCTTACAGATAGGAATGAGCCTCGAGCGCTGAGGAATCGAATTTCTTCGGGCAACTTATATAAATGGTAACGGTTCTTTCCTCGGCTTTCAACATTTTTGAAGCATTTTTATTACTATCGATGGTTACATGGATGTGGAAATTAGATATTGATGGTTTGTGGCATAATTTCAAGCTCACTGTCATAAAAATATATTATTGGTCCAAACATTCTAACTAAAATCTGATTGGTCCTTTCTTATTTGAACGCATGATTTGTAAAAAAAAGTTAAATTTATTACGGAAAAATCGTCAAGTATCACAGCTCAATGTTAATTTTATCTCTAATAGCTTTTCGTAAGAGCATTACAAAATGAAGGAAACTGCACAAGAGACTATAATTTATAGGTTCTGTGATAATACGTTTTCTCGTACATTATTCAAATGCAGTCTTCCTCTGCAATTGTGATCGTAGATCGAAGTACTCAATGGATTTATCCACCCTGTTGTTAATTTATTGCCGATAGTCGGAGGGCGTTGAGTAACAGCTTCCTGTACAATAGCCGTAGATACTGAATTAACGTTAGACGTGGATTTTACTGAGTTCTTTATGATACATAAATGCATACTGACTGGACCCCCTTAGCCTGGTGACGTGGTTTTCTCGAGTGGGAAGAGTAATGGATTTTCATGAGTAACGCGTGCTTAATGCCCTGTTTGCTATCTTGGTAACCATTCTGTGGTAGCCTTATCAGGTAGGTGGTAAGTATGTTGCAAGAAAGTTAATTTAAAGTCACAAAGACACTTATGATTATTCAATTAATACAATTCACACATAACACAATTCGTCGAGGTATTTGAGTTGAGATTATTTAAGCGATATTTTTATATTCGTTTTGTCAAGTTTTGTGTTATCTGTGCCGTAGATATTAAACACACAATTTCAAGAAATAGAGTACGGAACCAATCCCTTACCACTAGTTTAATCGCTTCCATAATTACTAGCGCGAGAACAAAGATTTGCCTGCTGAGGTTAGAAATTATTAAAGCATTATTTTTTATTTTCCTCTTCTCATCGGCAATGTTATTAGCCTTTGTTGACTTTTAGCCGATAAAATATGCTAGTACGAGAATAATTAATCACTCCAGTCTAACATCGCTAGGCACATTTCCAATTTCTAGGTCCTAATGCGATCGGCGTTCGCGTGCCCGCACCGATTTGTGTCGGCGCCTTATCGCCCTTACTAATGTTCAGTGTAATACCACTTCCGACATGAAAACTGTTCCCAACTCGTGGTTCCTCATCGGTGGAATTCTCTCAAACACTTTTTGGGATTATACGAAGTAACAACTTCCCATTTAGATTTTTCTCGTCTGTTAGCAAACAGTTTAGGTGTTAGGTATTGGCAAGTGGCTGAGTACTCGCAGGACTACAGGTACTAAGGTGAAATAATTGACCTATTTCGCAAGCCCGGCCATGCAAACACGGCAAATTTATCTTTTCAAGTAAGTTTGGAAATTGCGTAACAGTAGCATCCACGAAAATTAGGAATAATTTAATTTAACAAATAATCATACTCCTTCCTCTTTCCGAGATCATGGAGGTCAGTAATCTTTTTTCATCCCATTTCTCACGATTTTCTATCACTCAAACATCGCTGCTTGCATCCCCTTATCCTCTTCTAGAAATTTCTTCACACTATACTTCCATCATATCTCAGGCCTTCTCTATCCCTATATCCACTCATGGACAAAACTCTTTTAACTACGGTATCCTCCGTGTAACATGACGAATAGTCGTCAACTTATCACTGGTGCTGCTTTCGAACTTCCCTAATAAATTAATTCCTAGCCTTGTCCATTCGAATTTCACCACACGTCCATTTCAACAATTCTCATTTCGATCCCAAACTTAATTTTGCATGTAAATATAAACTTTAAACACCTATAATAAGTAGGTGCGTGTAAAGATTCCGGAAACATTGATACTTAAGTGATGTTGTTGCGTAACTTGCCGCACCGGTGCATCGAGATATATCGCCGCTTTGAGCCACGGAAGAAAACACTTTTTCATTGATTCAGTGCCACATCTGGCGACAAAATGCCTCGGGCTTTCCATTCTGATGACCTGACTTGACATTTTTATTGCTCTCCATATTTTCTGCGCGGCCTCCGAGGCATTCGTCGTTTATGGATGCCGCCGTAAAATATTGTGATACTCGGAGCAGGACAGAACAGATATTATGATATTACTGACACGAAATATTGAACAACTTTCGACATCAATGGGAGCGTCCCATGGATTTTTTATCGCACTTGACAACTTTTTATCATTTTTGTTCGAGGAAACTTTGTTCTCTAATAAGTTTTTATTTCCCAGTAGACAGGACACTATATTTTTGCCTCTGACAGCCTTCTGATAAGTCTATACTTTTTTCAATACAATTAAGGAAAATTATCCTTGTTACTTGATACTTTAATAATTTAGTATTTTTAATGGATAAAAAATAAAATAATTGTTTACAAATTAGTAAGGTCCTTATTATTGTAACTCCATTAAGACTTAATTAGTCACCAGTAATCCATCACGAATATCTGAAGGATGTACAGTTTTTCCCTGTATCGCCTAATTCTTGACGTGAGACGTGCATTTCATTCATTTTTCCTCTCGCGGATATTATTTTCTATTCATAATTATTTATCCCAGAAAAGATAATTATTAGACATCATTCGACCTCGAACAGAACATTGTTGGAAAAACTTTTGGCCAAGAACTGACAAACTACGTCACTGGTGCTTTTAGAACAAAATACAATTTGTCATGATTGATCAAAGAAGTTTGGCAAAACATAAACAGACGCCATTACAAAGGTTGTCTTTTGTCAAAGAATTTTTGGGGACTTTATTGCGGCTTTTAAAAGTGAGAAAGTCGAACGGTCGTTTTTCGTTTATCAGGACTTTGTACCCTCTGGTATAATAATGGCAGTAGTGTCCAAATTTTATCACAGAAATAAGGTACAAACGATTTACGATTCGAGGTTGTTCGCAATGTAGTCCAGTACGATGATCTTATTTGAATTCAGAATTTCTAAGCACATATGAACTAACTTTGTTCAAGTGAGTGTAGATTTGAAGGAAAGGCAGTTTAACGTTTCTGGTCAAAGAATTTATACGTTTAGCTTGTTGAAATCCAAAATGTCATTTCAATCAATACAGATGGGACTATATACTTTTAAAGTATTAATTTGGAACTAATAAGTGGAGTATAGATCTAAGCAGTGACGTGAAACAGTGATCTAAGTCGTAAACAACCACAGAGAGTGCCAAGGATGTCGCGGCCTAATAACACTGCTTTAGTAGTGTTATGATCCTGAGGGCCTAGTGCGAATTTTTATTTGCCGCCGTCACAAGTCACCGCGTTGACGTAAACACATATTTGTATGGGATCACAATAGTACCATCTTTGGGTCGATCGATGGCGCTGTTTCACTTTGAACTATGGAAGGTTGCTAGAGTGCCGTTCACTAGTGTACAAGTAATACTATTCTATTATATTCTATCTTCCTTTATAAGATGAACGTGTGAGTTTAAAATTAGGCGGTACACATTTAAATTGAAGGAAAAATAAACGGATCTAAAAATACAAGATTCACGTAATTTTATTCTAATCGAAACTTATTTCTTGACTTGACGTGAAGACCTTCAAAGGATTTTTTTGGAACACAGGTTTAGTTAAAAATCATAATATTATTTTTTCTGAAGTAACTCGGTTTGGGGAATAAACAAGGCGATAAATATTCATGAGGGAAGTAAGCCTTCTTGTCATAGGCCTTGAGAGCCTGATGGATGGGGCGTCGTGCTTTGCTGTCTCACAGGGTTACTTATATAATGTAAGTGGTACGACGCAGCGCCCACATTCATTTTGCAATCTAATTATGTTCTAGAATACCTAGAAAGCCTTTAATAATTTCTAATTCTGCTTCGTACGGTGTACTTAAGACTTAAGATCTTCTTTGTATATGTACGTATCTACAATTTTAAGTGACGTATCTATGCACAGTCTTAACATTAAGCAAGGACTGTAAATTTGCTGCGCTATGTAATTTGCTGTGAAATAATGTGCATGATATTTTTGTATGTAAAATATGACTTTTCCATAATTACTTAATAATCAGTAGATTTCTGATAATGAAAACGTCATCAATCAGTAATTTTATGTATTGAAATATTCTCGGAACACGACAATGTTCTTTATGTATGATGATATTAAGCGAGTTTTCCATCTGTCATACCTTGGGCTGCTATATCTGTTTTCATCTTAACCCTGAATCTCCATCCGTAGTTCAATAGTCACCTATGATTTTAACAATGCACAAGCGATGTTTTCTGCTTGCATTTGACTTATTCCAAAAAGAGTTAGCTTTCTCAGATAAGCAAAATTATAATTGAATGATCAATATTGAAATATTAGCATTAAATATATCTCATCTAATAAATCTGATAAAATAACCTTTGTTACCGGTCTCACGAAGCACTTACGACGTTATCAATTTATCCCCAACCTGTCAAGAGAATTCGATAGGCGTACGTATAAAAGATAAACTTGCGAGTTTGAATGTTATCCAAATGCGAAGATTTCCCGCTGCGACTATTCGCCAACGCAAACACCTTATCTAGGAACACCCCGGGAAAATGCTACGGTAGGAAGGCCCAATTTTTAGCAAATTTTATCTCGATACATAATGCCACAGTATAAAATGGCTTAACTATCCACATCTACTTACATCTATAACCAAATTGTGATGGATTTTTGAGATTTTCGTTGATTCGAATTCGGATTTTTTCTTAATATGAGTCAGATATAAAGCACCGATTATAATATTATCATCAATCAGTCAATAAACTAAAACTAAGAGCGAAGTTAGCTAATTATTCTTTATTAACTTGTGATATTTACATTTCAGCAAAAAAGTAACTCTTGTTTGTATTCTTAAAGAAAAAGGGGTAGTACGTAAGCCTATAATAATAAAGTATAAATGATGAGGGCGTAGGGCTGCCTGGAGTGATCCATCGCGGGTCCCCAAAGATTTATGATAAGTCCCCAACTTACGGATGTCGCCACCCATCGCGACTTGACTGCGACACCCGCTGTGCTGGTTACAACCATACTATTTGTTACCACTGCCCTTGCAAATGATACACCCTGCCTTGGACTTTAATAACTGGGTTGGACAATACGTAAAAGTTTTTTTAAAACTATACATAAAATTGAGTTATTAACCAAACACCTCAAAATGAAAGCAATCTAAAAAAGTATAGAGGTTATACTCGTAGGTGTTCGTCACGTATGTGTTATTTATTCCAATTTAGTTATTGCCGTACATTTTCATGTGCACATTCGTTTAATGTTATGGTTAATTTAAATGTAACTTTGAACGTTAAATATTATAAGCTCCGAATGATTGTTTGATGACGACGAATTTTTGTTTTGCGTAATACATACTTATATTTAGTTTTGTGTACTCGTATATAAAATCAATACGTTATCATCCTCGGACACACATCGTCAAAGTCTATATTCGGAAACGTATTTACAATGCTGAATTCGGTTAATCCATTCATCCTGACTTGCCTCTCCTATCGAGGGCAAACTACGTAATGTCGGTTCCAAGGCATGTCATTTACATGAATGATTATTCAGTCGCACATCTCGCTGCACACAATTTTCGCCTCTAATATGTGAAAATTTAAAGACTATAATGGTTTGATAAGTCTGATCGGACCATTTCAAAGTTTATCTGTGCAGCCCGCATGGAAAGCATTGTTCGGACCCGTTAGCCTATGTTAACACAGCGCTTCCCCATTGGGAGACGAACAGTAAACATACATCGAATACCTTTCCAATATCATATTTTTACAATATTCCTGTTTTGCAGAATTTCTCTAAAACAATACTTGGTATTATGCAACTGCAGATGTTGTGTCCATATTAAATATCAGACAGAATACGAAACAGAAATCCTACTAATACTATAAATGGGATAGTTTGTAAGATGTATGGATTTATGTTTGTTACTCTTTCACGTTAAAACTACAGAACGGATTTTGATGACTTTGCAGTAATATAGCTTACACATTAGAATAACACATAGCCTATAGTTTACAACGATATTACGGGAATTGTCCTAAATATATCCATAAATGAAACCTAGTTATATCAATTTTTGCCCCTGAAACCCCCTACATGCAAAATTTCATGAAAATCGTTGGAACCGTTTCCGAGATTCCGATTATACATATACAAGAATTGGTCGTTTAAAGATATAAGATTGTTTGTTATCAGAAAACATGACAGTATTTTTAGCATTTAGAACTTGGTCAAGAACACATGCTATCGTTCAAATCGCGTGATCAGTAATTAGACTGATTATTTGATTATATCTAAATTGATATGCTACAATCGGCAAGTGTGTGCATGTAGTAGTAGTCCTCATCACCATTGTTTCGAGTCGTTAGTCAGAGTTATCTCATTTCATTGAAATACGAAAGGAGAATCCAATTTGAAAGTCGTTATCCGCTATCCATGATTCTTAACTTCGATTTCATAAGCTCAAAAAGGCGTTGTTCATAAAATATTTTAATAAAATTCATTTTTTATAATATGTGGAGTTCTGCTAACATATTTTCCCTCGGGTGCCGGACAGTAATGAAATGACTGTACGGAAATATTCGCAGAACGCGTGACTGTTCGCGTAATGCACACGTCACGGCGGCCCACATTGTTGAAATATTTCATTAAAAATATTTTTAACCAAATGGCTCTTCCCTTCACTGTGTTTCCGTACATGTCCATCTGAGATACCGCACTTTTATAAAATGTAATGCGTATGAGCCGCCATAGTACGTTTTATTTATTTTCTGTTTTTCGTCCTAGTACATATTCAGCAAATATAGGGCCATTCCTACTATTAGAAAAATAGCACATTTGCCTTAAAATTAAATTTAGAGAGAAAATATCCACTACCGTGTAATATAACACTATAAGCGGAATCCGTGTAAATAAAAGACATACTTAAATTATTAAACAAAACATACATTGTATTATGATAAGACCAGCAGGGCTAAATGTACAACAGGATTATTAAAAAATCCCATGGTTAGCTTGCACAAATACGAGGGATAGTATTTCATAAAAAAATAATACAGTTACAAGGTAGATTTTTTCTCAATTCGATTCGCCAGTATCGCTTTTAAGGTCAATCATGATTATGGCCACAAGTTAAGTAGTTGAACGTACAAAACACGCTAGCGCTAGTTTACATCGAGCCGCCGACAGCGATGGACTTCGACAGCAAAGTTGTTGTGATAACCGGAGCTAGCTCCGGTATCGGTGCGTCCGCGGCTGTTATGTTCGCTAAGCAGTCAGCGAAAGTTGTGATCGTTGGAAGAAATGAACAGTCTCTCAAAGACGTTGCTATAAAGTGTGAAGAAGCAAAGGGAATAAAACCTTTAATTGTTAAAGCCGAATTGACTGTTGATGAAGATATAAAGAATATAGTATTGAAGACAGTTGAAGTATTTGGTCGAATCGATGTCTTAGTGAACAACGCGGGTGTTGCTGTTCGAGGGAGTATTATTGATGGCATTGAACATTACGACCGCGCTATGTCGACGAATATGCGATCAGCTTACCTTCTCACCAGCCTGGCCACGCCTTACCTTGTGCAGGCTAAAGGATGCATAGTGAACGTATCCAGCGTTGCAGCCTTCCGCCCAATCAAGGACATGGATTTCCTACCTTACTGCATCTCCAAAGCGGCATTAGATCAGTTTACCAAATGCGTTGCTCTTGAATTAGGTCCAAAAGGTGTAAGGGTTAATTCAGTAAATCCAGGCGGTACAAGAACTCCATTTGTTGAAGCAGCAGGGTTTAGTAAAGAACAGGCAGATGGGATATACGCTGGACGTTCCGAATTTTACCCTCTCCGCAAAGTGGCCGAAAGTGAAGATGTCGCTGACCTGATTCTTTATCTCTCGAGCGATCGCGCACGCAGTATTACTGGAAGTATATACGTGATTGATAATGGTGAAATGCTAGTATAAACACAAAATATTGTTGTTTGTTAATAAATTGTTTAGTTCAATATGTCGTTTTGTATCGTAAACAAGCACCAAAATATAGACAAAATATCTTTTACCAGTAGCTAATTTAAAAAGAAGACTCTTAGCGATAACATTATTTTATAACTTGAATAACCGGTTCCATGGTATTTATACGCGTCTCGGAACTCACCTGAGTTGTACATACACCTGTGTTTACAATATACAAAGATATTTATTCACCGATTGGATCTTGTTTAACTAATCAAATACGTCCTGTTCAAGTAATGCGCTTACATACATTCAGTAAATGAGAATATAATCAAAATTAGGGGGGCGGTTGGGGCAAAAAAGGTTAGAAATTTATTTCTCAAAACTTCATTAATTTTGAGCTCAATCATTCCTGATAGATGAAAAACAAATAATTATTCGGCTTGATCAGGTAATCATTTAATGATTTGAAAATATCTAGTTGGAATGAGAATTCCGTTCCAGGAATTCTACTTGTGTGAATAAATTATATATTTTACATTGAGATTTTATCCTTATTGCGAGCTAAAGAAAACAAATAGGACGCATTGTAAATTATTTATACTAGAGAAGAACAAGAACGAAGTGTGCGTTAGAAAGGATATAAGAGCTAACATAAACAGGTCAGTGAGTAAGTCTGTAAGCCCGGCTGATATAGTTCGTGTTCCTTAAGCCATTAGTTCTCATTTTGCATGCGCAATAATTGAAGAAGCAGTGAATTTTATAATGGGAAAGGAGTAGTAGTAGAATCATGATGAAGTCACGGCATGTTTATTTAGTAACTTAGCATGTCAGGGGCTGCATATAATTCATTTTATTAACATACAGCTTTTCTTATAAACGACACCGTATTAAATATAATGAATAGTTATATTGTTGCTATAGTATTTTTAAGCAGTAAGAAGTAAAAAAGTAGAAGAATATTCGGAACAATTCCGGGTTCAATTCCTGCACGGAATAAAAGTTGTATTAGATACCAGTGTGCGATGCATTTAATATTTAATATGTTTAAATGTATGAAGTTCTGCATTTTAATGAGGCGTTATCAATGAATATCAATATTAATCTAATAATTTCGGGAGAAAATCAAGAGACTTTTTAATATCTTCTACAATTGTACGCACGTGTGTGTGTATCGGCTAGTAATGATGGACAAAGGCATATTATGTGGTGATATAAAATCTTATGGTGCATCTTATGTTTATGACATTTTGTAATTCAGTAAAATACAAGGTGTAGTCTAACGTGAAGCTTGAACAAATAAATAATTAAATAAATAATGTTGTGCGCTGAAGCCCTTTGTGCGGGGGAGTCGGCGCGTGTGAAACGTGCGAGGACCAATCCCCGAGGGATTTGCGAGCTCAGATTTTTCAATTTTTATTTGCGCTTGTAAGTGCTGACGCCGACATGGTATTGGGTGAGAATAGGGAATGCGCATTCACTATTTTTTGGCGATACGTAAATCCCAAAAGCTTTACTATGTATGCAAACTTTTTGGCTTTCCTCGTTCTAAAAAATAGCGGCGTTTATATGCAAATATTTTCTATGCCATTGAAAAAATGTATTGCGAAATTTAAACTGGTGTTGCTTAATATATGTAGCGAGAATCATCTAAGTCAACGTAACGTGGTGACACGATATTCATAATAGTGATGAGGTGGCGCGTAGTTTTTGCATAGTTCCACTAGTACTAGTGCCTCTCACATTCCTGCGCCCTAACAGGGCTTATGTTACTTATACACATGTAACAATTATAATAAAGTTTATATTGTATCATGTAACTGACTTCATTAAATAAATATAAGAATACTACCGAACTACATTACCTACTGAATTACTTAATTATCTTATCTATTGTAATAGTAATATAGCTGTGCAGATCTCTTCGCCTACCTTTGGTACGGCGTGATGAAATATATATGTAAGTAAATATCTGTATGTAATGTACAATTTAATGATCATGTTTCTAAGGTCTTCATCTTCTCTCATGACCTAAGACATGGCTCGTGTTTGTCAAAGATCGATTTGTGACGCGAAGGGGAATACCATGCAACATTTTGTTCAGTCGAGTGCTTTAACGGGCGAATGATGTAAATGTAATAAAGTAAATGGCTCTTCTTCGCACTCGCGTGTGGATGCCACTCCATAGCTCGCTGTAAAATATTTTTATGGTTTATTGCATTAAATATACGATACACGCTCACAGCTAATATGATGACATATTTTGTACATGTATTTTACTTTTCAGTCTGAAAGGATTGAATTGTATTTAAAGGGATAATTTTATGATGATACAAAAAACATACCAGAGTAGGACGAGGAGCTCGTGGTACAGTTGCTATTGCGCATATCATTCGATCAGCGAAGTTAAGCAACCCTAATCCTAGCCAGTTAATGGATGGGTGCCCGCTCGAGTTCCCTCCGTACCTCGGAGAGCACGTTAAGCTGTCGGTCCCGGTTGCCAATTTATCATCTTTAGCAATCTTTACAGGTCGGTCAGAGGTCTAAAATAGTCTGACAACTGGTTCAACCAAGATTACAGATTTTCCACGTCAAAGGGGTTGCGAAGGTCAGATGGCAGTCGCTTCGTATAAAAATCAGGAGATCAGCCACATCGGGTTGAATCAAGTGCAGACCCCACAATGCATGGGATAAGGCCAGGGAGATGATGATGACAAAAAATTACCACCAGAGCAGTATACAATTGAGGCAACGAATTACAGAAGATATTTAATGGAAATTAGCTCATACTGATAAAAGTAATATTGTAAATTCTCTTAGGATATAACTTAGAACTTACCGCAGACAATGGCCACTTTTAAAGGGAAGTTAGTTTCTGCGGTAAGGTTATTAGAACTAAACCCCCCCCAAGGAGGGAGACACCTCTTAAAAACTCTGTATAGTAATCTGAATTGAATAGTAATTCCAAACGTCGTTTAAAAAGGATCAATTTGATTTTGTGCCTATTCCTATATTATAGTGTACACCAATCATCAAGGTAAGTGAAATACCTAACAAGGAGTAAGATATCCTTCTGAGGTTATATGTTATATTTTTTTGTGTCAACAAAACTACTTAGTAGGTAAAACGAAATGAATGTTGTCTTTCATCCGAATATAAGAGATAATCCAATAACTCTACTCAGAAATAATATGATCACTGGAAACGAAAGTTGTTTATTTTAGTACTTCTTTCATAGTTACTATGTATTTTCTTTGCCATATCGAATTAGATCATGTGCAGTCCCCAAATTTGTCATTGTATAATTACGGCGTTAATTACAGGGCTCACACAAAGATCACAAGAGGTCAGAAAATATAAGATAATACTTACGCCATTGAATCATATCAAATAGAGCCGTTCATGCGAAAAATGTTCCAACAAAAAGCAAATCAACTCAATCAGATCATTTAACTAACTCACCACAAATCAGCCGCTAAACATCGAATCTGTATAAAAAACCTTGGCAATCCACAAGCAAAGTGTTACGAGGCGATCGACAATAATTAGTAGGAGTGTTGAGTGCGGAGGAAGCTCAAGATTGATGGCTCAGGCACAAAGGTTTGGCGGTGATAAATTGCCCAATATTAGGTCATGATTTGGGGTGGGTATTTGCCTATCGGTTTCACTATCGGCCTTGCATTTTTTTGTCTACAGGGTTGACGGTTCAATGTAAAGTGAATTCTGAATGAACATCCGCGACAAACGACCGATACGCATTGTTGTTTGTTCATTGTCTATTGTACTTGAAATACCTATGTTGTTCTATTTACTGCGTACTTTTGTCGTGTCGCAATAGATTGTAATAATATTAACTTTTATGTAGATCATAGTGTTACCTTACAGTGTCAAAAACAATCTGGCAAGTTTTAGATCTCTTGTTCAGATCGACGACTCTCAGATAAAATGTCTGCAATAAAAGATTAAACTTCAAAACATTTGATATGTATTTCATTAAACAAACGTTTCCCCTAAACATTCAAAGCGTCGTTATGTCCGTATGTGGAAATTGATCAGAGACGGTACACACGGATTATGCAAAATAGCTCTTATACCCCCAAATTTATGGTTTGAAATTGACCTGAAGCTAGATATAGAACACTTAGTTCGGTTATTATGCAAATCATGTGCTGCGGAAGCGCCGCGACGTTACCTAGTTCCCTTTACTTGAGAGGCAAATTATGATAAATGAAATTCTGCAATATTCAAATCGTACGTTTATGGAAACTTTAATATTGGGGTTTACAAAAACTAAACTGCGATCACTTATCACTGAAATTATACATAAGATAAAAAACATACGTTATCAAACCAAATAATAGGAAATTTTGTGTAAATATATAAATGGTTATATAAGCGAAGACCCAAAAACTATGGAGGAATTGTATGTATGATGATGGCTAGCTAGGGAGTGAATACAGATATGACGGCTGATAGAAATAAGCTAACAGAAACGTTAAAAGTAAACAGCTCGACTGAAAGGATTACATCAAGCATATCTATCTACTAAGTTTTGAAACCCCATTACCCCGGCACAAGGTAGTTCGTTTGCAACTACAAACACTATCAGAAATTTGGGCAGTACCCAGTGACACAGTTTGTGTTTCATCAAGCTTTGAAAGGCTCTCCGGCCGGTCTATTCAAGAGAGACGGTGAGCAAACAGCTTCCCAGATCACGTCTGTTTACGATCCTCTAATTTCATCCAATCAATGTCAAGATTCGACACACTATCCAGCTAACTGTGCTCATGTACGTTACGGATTGGCAGATTTCTCTTCCAATTTACTCATGTGATTGACACTTTATTATCATATTCAAACATTGTTATTTCTTTTGAGAAATAAAATTCAATAGACTTTAATATTATTCGTGCCAATGTTGATATTACCAGGTATTTTTTTTAGTTTAATATGTATAAATAGATGCAGATTTTCACTAACTAACTGGAATTAGGGCAAAAAAATATTTACAAATGTAATTACAGTAAGAAGTTCTTATGATTTATTCGTTCATAATCTTATTTCTAAGGTTTAAATGTATTTGCGGTATCAACGATATAAGACCGTAGTACGTAGCTCCGAGTGAAATACTAACTAATATGCCTTAATATTGTTTCGGCAAATATAGTCTTATTCTCTCGATTCCATAGCATGTGTAAATCTGGTTATATATTTTATCGGAGCTCGTAATACGGTGATTAACGAAGTGGAAACCTTTTGTGTTAGTGCTTCACTTGGATACAACTCACTCTCTTTTGTTTTGCGAATTTCCAAGACAATACGCTCAATTGTACACGTTTATGACTGTGGAACTAAGTTATAGAACTGTCGCAAAGTTTGATAGCAACTATTCATTTATAAGTTCTGTTTCTATATATGAAAATGTTCGACATTACCGTTTCATGCGAAATAGTTCCCCTTCTTAGAAGGAAGTTCATTTTGTCCGGCCGTTCATTATCCTTGCCTGACAGATTTGCGAGCGACGCTCCATCAATCCAATTAGTAGGAATCAAGAAAAATGGCGAATTTCGGACTAACCCTCAGAAGCGCTGCGTTGGTATTAAAATCATTACAGGCAGCAAAGTATTTATTATTCAAATTAGTTTCATTAGGAAACGAAATTTATGAAACAACTGAGAGAAACATAATAATTTTGTGAGAATGTTCGCTCGAGCGTGTCACTGAATAAGTTGGGTAAGGGAAAAATCTCTTCCAATGAATAATTTTAATAAATTATATTTTTTGTCATACTACCAAATCTTACGAGATGTTGGCGCATGAAACATACTTAATTTACTTGGAGTTGGTAATAAGCCCGTTCCGAGTTGCCATCTGCATTTTTGCGTATAACATTTTCACCTACCAACTTACATAATAAATGAGGGTACAGCGCCAAAAACGGAAGTAATGGTGTGTACTCAAACCGACACGAAAATATACTCACGACTACCATTAATTTTCATTTCGTTCTATGACCAGGGATTGGTGTCTTAAGAGAAGTGAGCGCGAGATGGGAACGGAGAGGTCATTTTAAGAGGTAAAAGAATATGTTTTCCTATGACTCTGGTTCTTGTTACATTCGTATTTCGTTTACTTACTCGATGATAGTTCTGAGGGCCTAGTGCGAGATTTTCATTGCCGCCGTCACAAGTCGTCGAGTTGACGTAAACGCAGATTTGTATAGGATCGAAACAGCGCCATCTATCGACCAAAAGATATGTATAATATACAAATTTACGTCAACGCGGTGACTTGTTACGGTGGCAAAGAAAAGCTCTTACTAGGCACTCTGGTGTATTTAATTTCAATAGGTGCTGAATTCTAATATCCTTATTCTAGTTTATTTTTGCAGTTGTAACTTCTATTAATACACACACATACAGAAGTAAAAAAAGAAGAAAACCAACACTAAGACATGGTTTAGAAGCGGCTTTATCTTTCTGTAATACGTATTTAAAAAGGGATGGATATAGTTTTAGCCCTAGTTGAGTATAGTTTTCATTTATGATTTTGTTATAAAGTCTTATAAGTTCATCACAACAAAGTATTATTAAATATCTATATGATCGTTTACAATACCTAATATGTAATTAGTTACAATTACAATCTAACAGTGTATCCCTGAAAAGCCCTAACTGTATCTAATATATGCATGCTCACATTACCTTCCGCTATAATTGTTATCCGTACATACCATACATATCCGTTCCAACACAATTGAATAATTACTTAGGTAATGTTTGGAATGTAAACCCAGATTGTATTTACCTACTTGCCCCACAGATGTCCGCTATTCTGGAATCGCTATTACACTATTCAAGTGAAAATACATTGATGTACATACATTTATTACTGTATTATTTTCTGCCAGCTTCTTCGTCCGTTGCGATAGCTACTTTGACTAACTTAGCCCGTTATTTGTCTGAACGTGATTATAGATATGCCTTTCTCATTAAATGGGCTATGTAACACTGAAACAATTTTTCAAATCGGACCAGTTCTGAGATTAGCGCATTCAAGCAAACAAAGAAACTCTTCAGCTTTTATATCAGTATAGATTTGTAAAAGACTGATACGTTCCAAAGTTTTTTTTAAATTAAACCAATTTTTATTTACTCTTAAACTATGATTATATTATTACGATTATAAATATATTATTGTGATTTATTTTATTCTTATCCAGTGGACATAAAAGTTCAGTACTTATTACAGTTCACCACCTAGTTTAGACATCTGTATACATCATTATTAAATTATACAATTGTATAGTTTTAATATGAATATTAATACACAAAATTATCAGTATCCTGTTTTTACGCGTGGAAACCGTTTTACAAAATAACATTAATATGACAACAATGAGTATGTAGTATGACGTATGAGGGCTGAGAACTTTCCAAATTCAGCACAAAAACAGCTGGGTTCTTATCTATAAGCGTTATCCACAAGCTACAAAAACTAGCTGGACAACAAAGAGTGTTTAGAATAGAATTGGGTCGATCCGCAAAGGTAAGTAATTAATCAGAGAGTGTCTCCGGAAAGAAAATCCTTGCCATGAATCTTTGCAATCATCCTCCACTTTTTTGGAGGAGGCTAATTAGTTGAATGGGCTGAGCCGTTCAACGCAATTAACTTTAATGATAAACGATGGAGTTCGCTAAGACGTCGAGTTGCACAATTTACATTGATGGCAGTGTTTTCAATTTATTAAATTAAGTGTCAAACAAAACGGGTAATGAAGCTTGTAATGTGATCATTAAACTGTACTCTTTTACCTCAAGTGACCTTTATGGAAAAAGTTGTCAAGAAAAGAGTTCGTATTGTTCGAAGCTAGAATAGAAAAAAAAGACAGAGTACTTCATAAACATATTGTCTTCGAAGGAGTAAGTATAGCATTGTAAGTTATTTCGATCGGGTCAGCAACGCCCGCGTGCTGCCGCATGGTATTGCAAGTGACCATGGGCTGCGGTAACCACTTACCATCAGGAGATGCGCATGCTTGTTTTACACCGTATGTAAAAAAAATCTTCCGTTTAGAACTCAGAGTTGCGCCATCTCCACTTTACAATAAAAAAGATCGTAGCAAACGAATACTCCTAACTCAAAGTTGTGTTGTTTTTCGATGAGTAAGGTCGCCAATGGTCTATAGAGGGAGGGGAGGATACGTTCTAGTTGAGACTCCACTAGTCATACTTAATAAGGTTAGGTTTTTAGAAAAAGTGCAGTGAATTCACATGACGAATTAACGCTGAAGGAAAACATCGTGGAAAGCTATGTCTGAGAAGTAATTTCATGACGTATGTATAGTGCCTGAGACGGCGATGGACTCACCCTCTATCACGTTGGCACTTAATCATTGTCTGCGAAATGTGAGTGTTGTACAACAACTCTGCTTACCTCTTCAGGGACCCTTTTGGGATGCCGTGAGCATTTTATAAGGTTAGGTAGGCTGCAGTATCGGCTTACCTTTTTACTAAAAGGTACCGCCTATTATTTATGTTTTACATATTTAAAATAATCATAATTTAGTTCATAAAGGTAACTGTTTAAAATTACGCTAAAATTTTGTACCTACCTCATTGTAAAGGACATAGGATTTATAGCAGAATATCAAAGTTTCCTGTCGGTCGAGCGTGGTGTTGAGTGCATGTCCGGTTGCAGAGTAGTTTAGAAGCTAAATGACAAAGTTGCTGAGCTTACCCTTACAAGTTGTATTTCTAATGAAATATAATCTATAACTCAAACCCTACGTGTGTGTAAATACACAAGTGTATATGTATGTAAAGCAAAAACGTTTGTAACTCATAGCACGCGCTAATACGGTTATCGGATTCCTGCGACTTGTTTACAGATGGGATGCACGCGGATTGCGGGCTGTTGTCCGGGATAACTGAATATTGCAATTATTGAGATGGCACGTCACTTTCAAATGATCAAAGCAAACACAGACTATTTGTCTCCTTGTATTTTGATACACCTCGGGTTCTGATAGACGAATAAATACATACGTGATTTCATATATATATTTAGCTATTGCAATCACAAATTCGTGATAGATATTAAAAAAAAACAATAACGCAATTACATATTCAATAAAGTTAAGTAATCACCTAGAGATTTTTCTCAAAATTACGCAATTAAGCACTGTAAATTTATAGCCGAATACTGCATGTATATTCTATCTGCTTATTTGTAAGAGAATGTTCTGTAGTTGTGCAACAATCGATAATAATGAGAGTTAATAAAACCGTGATTGGATTCGCACGTTCGCCGGCCGACAATCGGATTTTAAACACGTCACAAAGCGGTGTGAGTAGTATTATACGCTGATATAGTGTAGTGTACTGAAGTACGTATAAAAGTTTGTTACAGTTGTGGTTGAAGTTGGATTATATTTTATATGTAACTGTGCCTCTGCGTAGGTTTAACTATACAGAAAAATATGTTTATATTATACAAAATAAGTTTTACAGAAAAATAGCAGCCTGAGTTACTCCTCATACCATCAGCCGGCAGCCAGTTAAAGCTTCTTTAAAATTGGTACAGCCGTTTTAGAGATTACCGGACCATACAGACGGACGGACATAATGACAAAGCAATAGGCATACTTTTATATGCATTTAGTGAAGATCTGTTAATATGGATTTACAAACAGAAACATGAATTTCGATTATGTCTGTAAGTATATATAATAAGATAAAATATCTAACGTACATTATATACAGGCTAGGTAAATGTAGATGACTAATTTTATTCTCTATTATCTTCGAGATCATTGCACTTAAGAAATGTTAACTGTAACATTCTCTGGTTATCTAACCAGAGAATGTTACAGTTACTTAGCGTTACCTATCGTCAGTTTCAGACATATATATTTTATTGAAACAAAGGTGTTAAGTTAACATTGCTTTAAAATCCAATTTTCAATAACAGAAGCTTCAGAACAATTTTTGCAAAAGTGGAATTAATTAAAACCCATCACGTAATGTAAGTTCCGTTCCCGACGCTCCGTTCGAATTTTTCTTATAAAAGCACTCACGTCGGGCGTTGCAATGAGAGAAAAGAGGGCGGTGCTATTAGAACCGCATTGCTCGTTCATCAGAGCAATTTCAGCGGTTCAACGGAGCACCAATTGCTGATGTTCTTCTTATTTTAGCACTATGAGCACAATACATTTGTTACAGATGGGACGTATCCCTCTTAAGGCTCAATCTGCTTGATCAAGTGGCTCAATGAAGCGAGTCAGGACCCCAGATTGAGTTATACGTTATTAGAAAAAATTTCAAGTAGTCTTTGCTCAATGCGCAGTCGGGGAACATTTTTACGCTTTCAAAACTCTCAGACAAATACGTAACTACTCGAAATGAACGTAGAGCTTAATAAACTTTCCTGTCACAAGTGCTGATGGAATGGGTTGAGTTACAAGTAAAGCAGTTTTCAGAACAAAGAAATACTAATAAGCCAGTGGTTCTACCAAGAGCTATCATTGTCATGATATTTTTGACTCATATTATGAGACAGACGTATAATATGACGTGTTTAAATCCGTCACAATCACACAGTCAAACCATCATGAGAACAAAAGCTCATAATAAAGGCCTCTGTTCCGAGCTGGTAGTTGACAGGACTGAATTCTGGCGTAATCTGCGTAAACAAATATAAATTTTAAAGGGGGTTTGAATTGAATACCTTCGTAAATTGGTTTGCGCTCAAAAACGATTAGGAAAAAGTACGTAAAAATGGAATTGATTGAATCGCTGTCGCGCTTCCAGCGAAATTACTTGTGTTGTTATTTATTTACCAAAAACGATTTCTGTTTACATTTAATCTCATTTCGAGATTTACATCATCTGAGCCAAAGGTAAGCGTTTTTCACAAACGATAAGGGCGCAACAAATCTCGTACGAGTTTCCGTTCTCAAAATAGGATGCCAATACAGTGTTGCGGAAGATTGATGGAGCTATCTGAAACGAGATCGGGTCTCCATGGTGCGCCGAGCCCCGATGCAATGTTGCACACACTACCCAGATGCTCTCTTAAAATCAAATACGTGTTTGATCCACCCAGTCACCCAGTTGGATATTGTCTACTTATATACTATTACATTTTAGTCACACTATTATAAGTTAGCAATGTTTTTAATCATTAGCAATTTTTAGGGTTAACATAATGTAAGAATGCTTACAGTAATGGCTATTACTTTCGGACAAATAGAAGCAAAAGAAACTTCACATACTCAAAAATGGGTACCAAATATTTTTTGGTTGCACGAATAAAGTTTTATGCCAGAAAATCAGAATCAAATAAAAATAAACAATTTATTTTTTGACGAGCAGCAAATTTTTACAAATGCAAAATACTTTCTAATCGTCACAGCGACATGATTATATAGGATTATACATGCTAACGCCGGGTTCGGAAGGTTGCTTTTACTGAGAAGAACTGAGAATACATTTAAAATTCTGCTACTGAGTTTATAAATCCGTTTTACATCAAAATTACGTTATAGCGCAGTTTGCAGTACTATAGTTAATATAAACAAAATATAGTGATATTCGCGAGAAGAATGTACTAGGAGTGCATGGCTGACAAGTGGATATAAATGAAGTCGTTAGTACGTGGCTTATGTGTAATGTATTGTTGCGTGGCTCAGCTCTCAGTGGAGCAGGAATAACATCTTCCTGCACTCAACAGGTTACTTGGCGTGTTTTCTATCGGATAACGACGTTATTATTGTTATATTCGTATATTATGCCTGTCGGATCTATTTCATATCTTTAATTTAATAGTGTTTTATTCCTCCTGGAAACTATGCTTTTATGGTTTAATTAATATAATTTTACTGATTCAGAAGCCGGTTTATATATGTATATAACCGAGCTAAACACGTATGCTAATAACTCGGAGAGTCCCCATTTCACACGGCTCAATAACTCCGGAGCTATATACATACATCAATTAAACTGTGCAAATATATGTACGATCCCTCAAAATAGCCTGCTTAATTGGTAGGAACAATTGTAGGGGGCATACCATTCCAAATGCCTCACCTGCTGGAGGCTATTTGTCTTACGAGCTAATTAGAGGAGGCCTTGAAATTTCACGCTCCACAGCTGACTTGCGTGATGTGACTCTTCGTGTGACGGTTCGATGAGTTCTCCCCTCCAAATTGAAATTTATACCTTGGTATTGGATTTTTTAGTTAATTTTTGATGGTAAGATGCGGTACAGCGCCGCATTCGAAAAAATAAAAAACCTTCTAGATCTCTTACTACTTTCATGTGTTAGTCGTATTATATGCTTTTGAAAACGGCCGTGAAATGGGTTTGCAACTGTGTTTCTCGGTAGTATAACATACAAGCGGGGGCCCGAATTATCTTTATATTTTGGAAAGCAAAAATATCTTTGTGTTATTTTAATGTATATGCTATATTATTGTAGAGGTTCATTCAAAGCCATTGAGTATTTTCTAGTAACTAACTTTCTTACATCCAAATTTTTACGCTTATAATATTAGTAGGATTTTGATGAGGACGTTGTCATCACAAGAACATAGGCCGGTCATAGCCGTGACAAAGTACTTGCCTTGAATTTACTACCAGTACAAAAGAACGAAACAATTTCACGGAAAATAGCTACCACAATTTACTACTAATACAGGAAGTGTTACGCAAGATGTTTATAAAATGCAATCAATTCGAACTCACTGAAAGGTGATATCCGTGACTGTTTGTAAGATTTCAATCAATAGGTACTAAGTTGTTTTCCTATAAAAAATGTGCAGTCACGAGCAACAATGTACGAGTATGTTGTAGTACGCCATGCCATCAATGCATGTCGTGAGCTTTACTGTGAATAAAAACATCGTGAGGGAATCTGCATAGGGGGAGTCTTAGAAGAAATTAAAAAAGTGTGGTCACGCTGACGCCGTCGTAGCACCTGTGCTTACCCCTTCTGGAATGGCGTGAGCATAATTACATTTATTTCAAATCTCAGTAATTTCACGCCACATTTTTACGGTGAAGGAAAACATCGTGAGGAAACCTGCATATGTGTGAGAAGTAATTCTTTAAGTACCTGAGACGGCGATAGACTCACCATCTTTTAAGTTGGCACTTAATCATCTTCGGTGAAAATCGAGTGTTGTTTTTAAAGCATCTATGCCTACACTTTCATGCGTTTGCGTATGCATTTAAATCAAAACAATTTGACAATATCTTAATGTAAAAATGTACCAAAATAAATGTTATGTGATTTTTTCAGTGAAATTCATAATCGTTATTTACATTTAAAAAGTCAATATTTAATATGTATCCCATCAGGGTGTAATTGGCTCCAGACCGCTTAGGCACAGTATACAATATAAGCTAACTATAAATAAGAAGTAAACTCTATCTCTCGGATTCATTTATTTAAGTGAAAACTTTAAAGTCCTTCGAGTTACTATGCACTAGACTCCATCTTAGCTTCATATAATAATGTTCTATAATTTTCCTTATCGTCACGTCATTAGTTGCAGTTTTCTCACATCCCGTTTCAAATTGTTAGCTGTCCGACTGGGGACTGTGCCCTATTCCACTTATTAAAACTAAGTTCAAACCAAACTGAGACTTAAACTATGTCCATCCTTCTAAATCCGTATCAGAAAAATGGATGGAGCTACTCTTAAACCGAGGATTATCTTAGCTTATGTTTTTATAAGAAGGCATGGGCGAGTCCTTGAATTGAGTTTAATATCAATTGCTTGATTTAGCTTGATATCTAAAAACTTTCCTGTAAAAAAGATCTTGACAGACTGGCAGAAAGGCAAACGGGCAACGAAGTGATCCTTTAATGAGTCGTATTGTAACGGAGCCCATAAAAGCAGCCTACAGCCGAAAAATAGTGAGGCGTCTCACTACATTGGTCGAATATTTAGGTAACACGCCTAAATTCTGAGTTAATTTAATTCCAGTAGGAGCTTTAGAGTGAAACACTTGTAAGTACGCGTCCGGGCGCTGTTAAGGTAAAAGTATGGGAATCAACCTTTTGAAAGTCGCTATTTTGAGCAACTCCATAAATTTCACCGAAACCTCATAAAATAGAAAGCCCCACTAAACCCTATTAAACTACCTCCATTCACAATAAATCGAACAATATTGTCTTCCTGTATCCTGGCCGTTGCGTTGCGCCCTTTGGCTAAAAGCATTTTATAACAACATAAAGATATTGTAACTACGAAAAAGGGAAATTCTCCAGTATTCTCCCCAATAAAAAAATCTCTTCGTTGGTCACAAAAATGAAAAATAAAACAAAACTGTCTTAACAAAGGGAAAGCAGAACCGTCTCTCTAACGCGTGAATTTCGAAAATTAGAATAAAATATTTTGTTCCATCATAAAAGGTCGTATTAACAATATTTTGGCTTCAAACAAATAATGAACTTTGTTGTCTCCCAAGTAAAATTCATAATCGAGTGTTGGTCATGAAGGTTGAGGTTACTCGTATCAAAAGAGTATTCTAAGCATCGTTCCGTGCAGCGTCCGAGCCGAGTTCGTAATTAAAAGAGAATTCTCTCGTGTTGTTTTACAGCCCATCGTCTGGAGGCGTATAGTGGATGAATACAATGAACGTGTACCCGCATAGCCCTACCTACAACGGGGAGGACAGGCTGCATGCTTTTTTAGTCTGTACTATACTGTCCGTTCATCATTCTCCATCCAGTGTTACCAATTTACATATAATGGGGAATACCATGGTTATAAAGGGAAGGAATAAAAATCGATGGATGGATCGTGTGAAATTTGATTTGGCTACAAAGCAGGCTTCATGGACAGTGTACTTATATTACTTTTGATCCTTGTTTTGACTGGTTTGAGTTGTGGTTGAAGAGCTGGCTGGCATTCGCGTCATACTTGTGAACGGGTGCTGCTTGTGGGGGCTGGTCATCTCAAGCTACACATTTAGATACCTATGAGATAGACTTTTACTTTATGTTAATTTTTATCTACATATTTTGTGCATGGGGTTACATTTCGTAAGTGATTTATTTTGTTTTTGCAAATTGTATAATAGTTTTGAAAAGAGTAATTACTGAGTTTCCTACCAGGTTCTTCTCAGTAAAAGAAACCTCCCGAAACTGGCGGTGGCATGTATAATTATGTCATTATAATGATTTGAAAGTACTTTGCTAAAAGTCTAATCGAATAAAGATTATTTTTGAGTTAGAGTTGAGTTGAGCACTCCCTTTGTATATTAAAACTACCTTATGGGATTTGCGGAACGCTTTTAATAAAAGTAGCTTACGCCTTGTAACCTCAGCTATCTATCAGTAAAAATCCCGTTAAAAATCGGTTTAGCCGTTTCAAAGATTAGTCGGAACAAACAGACGGAGAAAGTTTTTAAATTTGTATTAATTGGTTTTATACGTTCATATGTATTTAATGAAAATTGTTAATTTAGAATTACTAACAGACACTTAAATTGTTGTTGATAGAGAGAAATTAAATAGAAAAACACTTTATTACGACCACAAATAGAATGAGCTCATGGCGGAGGCTAGGTGATGACTAGGAAAGTAAATCCCCATGAAGAAAGGCACTATAGATATCGTTTACATAGTAAAACCAACATATATTTACTCTACCTTAGATGTAATCCAGTACCTAGACGTATCGAGTGAAATTCATTACCTCTGAGCCACAGACGATATTAGGCAGATATATATCGCACCCTCAGAATGATAGGGGCTTAATTCAGGAATCTAATGTTTTTGGAAATCGCAATCATAGATCGGCCGGCAAGTAATTATATTACTAGTTTTGAGTACAATGAGACTTTTTTTATATGTTTACTAGCTTGGCCCCGCGGTTTCACCCGCGTAGACTTAATTTTATGGGTGATTTTTTTCACGGAACCCTAAACTAAAAAATACCCAAAGTTACTCCTTGTGTCCCGTGGAAATCGGTCCAGACGTTTCAGAGTTAACCCGGAGCAAACAGACGGACAAACAGACACAGAAAATGTTACAAATTTGTTTTTAATGTATGTACCTTATATACTTTCATATGTATTGAGTGAAAAGCTGTTAATTTGAAATTACAAACAGACACTTCATTTTTATTTATCTGTATGTATAGTTCGGGATATAGTATCCTATGTCCTACTCCCGGTTCAGCCGTTCTTGAGTTATAAATAGTGTTACTAACACGACTTTCTTTTATATATATAGATAGTAAAGTCTAGGTTGTCGATAAATGAAAAAAAATCTGGTTTTTTTTTAAACTTTGGGTGGAACATAACTTTTTAGGTCTGCCTATGATGATCTTAATTAGTTTTCGAAATATTTGGAGTTTAGTCCCTATTGTTCTGAGGGTGCGATATATCAAACCACAAAGCTTACATACATACCAAATCCAATGTAACAGCGAAAGGTAAACAGTTATTCTGTAAAACATGGCTTTGTGTGACTGTGGCTTGTTAGTTTTGGTTCGGCGACGCATAACGTGGCACAACTCTACGTCTTCTCCCCTCCAGTCTTCATGCTACACAGACTCTGCAAAACATCTACGTACCACTTCTGGTTTGAATACGTCATAGCGCTAAAAGTTACTGCATGCGTGCAAGCAGAACTATGCGAAAGTAGACAAGAGACTCGCAATTAAAAAATGAATACAATTTATACTCGACACGCATTACGCTTCTCAAATAAAAAAAATACTTAAAATGACTTCTTTAGTTTTTAGCTTGTTCGAAAGTCTTCTTCTTCAAATACCTATAGGTTTTGATTCATTCGAACGTTGTCGCTTGACCTTGCATTTTGCGCTTTTTAACGGGACGCCAAAGTTCCTACCCATGCGCTTGGATTTTTTTACTAAAATAAGAAAATAAAAATGATGTTAGAACCCATACTTCAGGTTTGTCTCAAACTAAATTCCATACAAATATAAAATTAAAAAAATTAAGCCAATTTGATTATTAATAATGCGTGGTTGTTGACTTCCCCGAATAAAGAATAAAGATAAAAGTATGTGCCAAGTTCAATAGATAAGTCTGTTTGGATTTATTCGTCTTAGCAAAATATAAAAATGTAAAATAACGATACTAAGGGAAGCTCAAAAATGCATCGGCATTTTATTCGAGCAATTACGGCATTCGATAACTGTTAGTATTTAGTTACCTTGTTACCAGACCAGACGTTTCTTTTGATCGCATAAAATGGCTCTCATTCTCGCTGTACACAGCAAAAGGAACGTTAGCGTGTTTTTAACGAACAACTTAAAGTATGAAAGGGCCCTAACATTCACCTGTGAATAGTTAAGCACCTTGTTAGGGTCGCTCCAAATGTCTTTAATACCCAGTTATGAATGCCGCGGACTTACCGGGTTTGCGTACATTTAATTAATTTCATGGATGACATACTGACTTAGAATTTTTACCTGTGTAACGTTATTGGTTGAACTTTCATAAAATAACGTATGTTTTTTTATTGTGACTATACAAGGTTAATAACCATTTATATTTATTTACATATGCTGACGCCTGTATTAAAGATGTAGGCAGAGTGTTGTAACAACAACACCTACTTTTCACCGAAGATGATTAGGTGCCAATGTGACAGATAGTGAGTCCATCGCCGTCTCAGGTATATGTAGGTTTACTCACATTGTTTCCTTTCATCGTAAAGCACGTAGTGTGAAATCACTACACATAAGTTTTCTAGAAAAAGTCATTGGTACAGGTACCGCTGGCATTTGAACTTGCGCCGCTTGCGTAGCAGGCGACTGCTCGAACATCACGGCCACCACGGCTCTATTTATTTGATAGAATTTAAAGAAGCATGTGAGGTAGGTTTGGTTAGACAAAGTATAAGCTGTAGGCGATTTATAAAAAAAAATTATAAGTATCTGTAGAGAGTGACTAAAGAAGAACGTCAGAAAGTCAGTCTCTGCCTATGTACCTATTTACATGGAATTTATAAGACATTTTTATAGAATTACACAGTAGCTCACTATTTTGTTAGCTACACAGTATATTTGCATGCGATACTATACACATTATGGTATCGTATATGATATTGGAAGTACGGACGGATATCCCTGTAATGTTTGATCAAAATATGCATAAAAAAGGAGTCGCTTCAAAGGACACAAGTTCTCGGAACTTATATCTCGAATGGTTTCAAATCCTCCGTAAGTACGTTTTCAAAACAAATTGTATATATATCTAAAGAGTTTTGAGAACGTGTAAAAGGCATCACCGCTGTGGACAGTGTATTCAGAGGCCTCTTGTCTCTGTAATGGTCAGTCGCTTTAAAAAGCCCTCCCGAGTCGCTCATTAAATTTGCATCAGAAAGGCGAGCCATTCATACAGTCCTTACCGACGCAAACATTACTTACAACCAGGCAATAATAATGTAGTCTTGCCAGATGTCACAGTAGCTATACATCGCGGTAAAATGAAGAAGTAGTTTATTGTAAACTATAATAATATTCATGCAACATGGTATTTAGATATCAGTTATGTTTAGGCATAATTAACTAAGCGATAATCTATAGCGGTTTCTTCAAAATATTTGCAATTTGTATGAGTACCTCCTTGTAAACATAAAAGATAATATAAAGTCAAAGAGGTGACCTTTTCTTTGCTGAGAGATATAGAGGTTTTGAATGAAATATGGAGTGGTGAGCGGGGCGCATCTTATTCGCATCATAGATTTTCTATATACAAAGAAATAATTAGTTAACAGAATATATTCAAGTAAGTAATAGTACATACATACATACATATGCTCACGCCTGTATTCCCCGAAGGGTTAGGCAGAGGTGTTGTAATCACAACACTCACTTTTCACCGAACATGATTAAGTGCCAAAGTGACAGATGGTGAGTCCATCGCCGTCTCAGACAATTTACATACGTCATTGAATTACTTCTCAGAAATATGCAGGTTTCCTCACGATGTTTTCCTTCACCGTAAAGCACGTGGTGTGAAATCACTGTACATTAGTTTTTTAGAAAAACTCATTGGTACAGGCCCCACTGGGATTCGAACTTGCGTCGCTTGCATAGCAGGCGACTTCTCAATCCTCAAGGCCACCACAGCTAAGTAATAGTTACAAAGGAAATACGTTTAGTAATTTTATCTTGATAACTTTAGCAGTTAGCACCGAGTATAGTTCACCTTTGTACCATTCCTGAACGAATGAATTAGCTCTTCAGACTCGTAATGTCGCTGTCCGTGTAATCTAGGGATTACTTTAATTTTGCTTCTTTGAGTTTTAATAGTCTTGGCTTTTCGGCTACGGTCTATAGTTAGGTAATAACAATTTGCTTACCTAATGGAGGATGAAAACTTTAAGAGCACGCTTTGGAAAGCGTTTCAAAGATTAAAATAACATCATTATCTTAAGCAATTTTTCAAGTAATATTAGTGCTGTTTCAGCTGATATTCATTTGTGTATTATATCGAAGTTTAAGGAGGCTATGTTAAAAGATGGCCTAAACTTAGGAGCTGTGTATTCAAGCAAATTTATTTTTGATCTTAGTTTTAATTAAACTAAAACTTCGGCGCTGTACTACCGCACTTATTTGTGACTCTAACACTGGGCCACGACATCAACTATATGGAATTCACAATGTGATATTAACAAAAAATCCTCAGGATTGATCAGGGTATTCAGCAATCATTACCAAACTTAATTAAAATACATCGCGTTTTTTTTGCGTTATAAGTACATGCACATAGACGGACTACAAATTAATACTTATTTTGGCATCTATACATATTACTCTCCCGTTAAAATTATCAAAATATGTTCAATGCTTTCGTTGGAGTAATGTTATGAGTACCTGCTCAATATCCTTCATCTTAATAATTACTGAATAGAACAGATGTACGTGGCGTATATTGCATACATTGTTGTTGCCTGCTTCTCATCCGTATGTATCGTAAGAGTTGATGCCTTTGGTTTATGAATTAAGAAAGAAATAAGTACAGTCCAAAAATTATCATTAAAATTAAGATACCTACTCGTATTTGAAATGTTTTAGTGACAGGTATTTCGTATGCAGAAAGCGTCAACATAATGGAAATAGCAGGAATGGAAGGTGCAAACATTAAATGTTAAATAAAAATCATTTCCTCACGTTTGTGCCTGTACAAGGTTGGCACATACTTTTGAATAGAAGCGAAAATTCTTCATCGGGAAAATATTGGAAATATTTTTCAGTTTTCAATCGAAGGATGCTTCAAAGTCAGGCGTGAGTGAAATAAGCTGTTCGTTTATTGGGAAACGCGAGAACAGCTGTTGTGAGAAATAAATTAAGCATTCAAGTAGTTTTGGTGTTATATTTTTAGTTTAATTTTACGGCGCTATCGATTGCATCGACAGCGTATATTGTATTATTCAGTGCCCTAAATATAGGTTTTAATATATCACACACTCAGAACGGGGCTCAACTCAAAAATTTGCGAAATGTATTTTTAAAAATATATCAAGAATGTTTTTTTTTCACTCTTATCGACAATGCACAACCTTAACTCTACTTAAAAACTATAAAAACATTCAAAAGTGGTAAAATAATTATGGCCTTAGTCATAATAAATTTATATAACTTGCCGATCTTTATTACGATTTCCTAAAAAAATATTTTTGGATTGAGCCCCTTTTGTTTCTAGGGTGCGATATTTTTACGTTGACGATATCGCTCGCGTATTTTCGTCATTTTATATGGGAGTTTTAGGTCTCGTTACAAAAAAAGCTCAAAACGCCAGTATATGTCACAACGTCAAAAATCTATACTTGGGTCACAGAACACGAATTGTCATGTTTAAAGTCAGTTCAGCGTTGAAATTTCAAGTATTGAAAATCAACATACTTGCATAACAATCGGGTAAAATGCCTCCCTATAGATTTTTTACACCATTAAAGTGTATCATATATCTATGTATTTATACATACAACTTTACTTCTTCTACTAATTGTACTTTAGTCTGTTTAAATTTTGAAGTAAAATAACTATAAATGCAAATTATAATTATTTCAAGATCATTTTAACTTTGATATTCAAACGCTTTTCATTACTCGTCTAGTTGTTTTTGTATCAGCTGTAGTTTCTAGTAACTTCTGTAGCCAAATTATAATGAGATCAAAGGGTTGATTTTTCTTTTATCCTTGTCAAGTGCCAGCCATCTTTTCTAGACATTTTAACAATGCTATGTTGTTTAAAAATACGTTGTTAAATTATATTTATTAAGAGCCGTGATGGCCGTGGGGTTTGATTAGTTGCCTGCTACGCAAGCGGCGCAAGTTCGAATCCCAGCGCGGCCTGTAGCAATAATCTAATCACTTAATTCACGTGATATCACATAAATATTATATTAGTCTTAGAAACGTACAATTCAGAAGTAATGTTTGTGTCTCATTTGAATGCAATCTAGTTGATGGAATGATGATTATATGTGAAACGTTTCTTTGAAAAATCAAATAGGGCGCGTATAATATATAAACAATGAAATCTCTTCACATTGATGAACACACGATACCTAAACATTAAATCCATTGAACACGAATACCAGATACCATATATAAATATATTATCTACTTAGAACAGGGGTTGTATTTGTAACAGGGCATGGTACATAATGTATGGCACTCGGAGCGCAGAGTAAAACTTTAATAGTAAATCCAACATTACTGCTGGAGTTAGTCGGTTGTATCACAATGCTTCCACTGGCGGTTTTCATTATCTCAAGTTTAATTGTATTAGCTTTGCGAACGTGCGTGACTGTACTACCTACTCATAGGATCGGTTCATTAACTCGACTTGCCTTTGATTAAAATTATGCTTGTTGCCATAATATTATTATGTTATATGTCATAATGTTATCTCCATCATGACAAGAGTGTAATGTTCAACATAATTTATGTTCTTGAGTGTACGGAAAAGGTTTACTGTATATTTCGGAACACAATTTTTTACTTACCTATGTATTGCTACAATGTTTTTGTCAGTATGTTTATTGTAATTACACGCGTTATGCAAAACCAAACCCGAAAAGTTGGAATAGCGAATTAAAGAGTAAGTTGACATATTATACGTAGGTACCTCAAAACTTATTATATTGCACGACGACGTGACGACGTCGTGGGCAAAAACCGTATTGCTTTAATGACGTGCCTTAAGACGCGCATACATTATTCAAAGCACATATCCCATATTTATGCATACAAGTATAGTATACACTAGAGTGGTTGGGCATAACGGGATTTCCCGTCTGATATTCGCAGCTGCCCAACTGAGGGCTGCACTTAGTGATTCCATTCTTGATATGGTAGGCAATGCCTCAATGATATGTTGGTGTTGATTACTTTCATAGCCTGCAGTAGCCGCGTGTTTAAAACACATGGCTTGTCCTGTCAAATCACCAAAGCCAATGGCTGTGGAGATTTAAAATTTGTAGGAAATAGTAGGTACTTGAATATTTGGGTGTTGAAGTTTAATAGGTGAAAAGGACTCTGATTCTGTCTAATTAATGACTCCGGTACAAGTACACATAAATGAGTTTGTAGTTCGGATAGGGCAGATGGTCAGTTGTTACCTAAAAATAAATCTTCCTCATTTTCTAAGAAAAAGTCTACTAGCTTTTCCTACCCCTTTAGTATTTTTTTATACATCCTAGGTTTTGAAACAAGCAGTCGCATGTCTCGTTACTTTGATATGTATTAGGACGATAAACGACAACGTATAATGCAAAAAACTTATTCTAATATGAATTTAAGTTACTTCTTGCATGGCAAGTGTCGGTTAGTAGGGTGAATTTGCAAATATATTATGCGGGAGGGAAGTGTTATTACTCAGCCCGTGCATAGCGAAGCTTCGCCAGGAGCATATTGCTAAAGTTTTCATTTTTGTCTAACCCAGTTATGATGTCAGGAGTTCGGGCCAGTGTCAACTTCAAAAAGAATTTTTGCACTCACCTTTTCAACTTTCGAATTTATATTACGAAGAAAAGTGTGAGGTGTAAAGTTTTGAAACGGATTACTTCAGCGAGAATCGATTCCGATGTTTTTCAATAGTAATAATGCGGAATTTATTTTGTAGATTAAACAAATTGAAATGTATGTACCTAATTGATGCACTTTAAATATGAAATCATTGACTAATTACGCAGTTCCGTAATTAAATTAAAATGTTACAAAATCATGACATGTAAAAACCACCAATGGATACTTTGATTTACAAATAAAATACAATAAATATATTCGAACGTATCTCTTGTGAATACATTTCATCCCCGCGAGCTATGATTTGAGAACATATTTGATAGTAAACACTGATATAAGTTGGTATTCGCGGTAATACATATCTCTTATAGCAGTGTGATTATGATCATGACTGCATTACCTGAAGAGGAAGGCAGAGGTCTTAATTATAGTCCATCCTCATTTCACCATTTATATTTAAGTCCTATGTAATAGGAGGCCAGCCTATTTCCACACTAATCACAAACGGAATAAGCCACTAACACAGCCCAACCCGGGAATCGAACCGCAGGATATGCGATTGCGGAACACGAGGTTCCGCAATGGCATTTGCGACTACTAGACCTACGAGGAAGGCAAAACAATCACTCTTTATAATCAGTCTTTGTCTTTACAAAATAAGTTGCCATTAACTTTTGCAGTTAGGTATATAAAATAACTTT
The DNA here is from genome assembly GCA_929442735.1 of Watsonalla binaria. NCBI lineage: Eukaryota > Metazoa > Arthropoda > Insecta > Lepidoptera > Drepanidae > Watsonalla > Watsonalla binaria. Next base: position 6,298,476 of record OV838930.1, read on the forward strand.
ACAAGTTAAATAAATGGCCTATAAAATCCATAAGTATTGTAATCATCATAAAATAAACGGTCTTTGGACTAAGTTCGATGAACGAGAAAGTTTGATTCTTTTCATGGAGATACTGTGCAGTTCGGCTCACGTTCGGGAAGTTAGGTGACCCGGTCAAAAGAGCACGAGGACGAAGAATGCGGGAGTTCTCCATTCAACCCTCATGCCATAAGTTATTACTCGAGGGACATATTATTGTTTAACCAAAGTTGATAGAGAATAATTTTCTGCATACTTGCTACATTCCTCGAATATTTTAGGACATAAATCGCACGAACGGGGTCACAGAAATGTAGAAGCATCTATTATTTTGGTCTACGATTTATGTCCCTGCATTATTTGAAGTGGTTTGACTACTAATCTTGCAGTTTTAGACGGTCGTATGTTTATGATAGCTCGACAAGGGACTTGCATTTTAGAGAAACCTAAGTAGTAGATCTTTTGAAGAAACCTATGCTATGTGCTATTTAACCTAACATTATGGAGATTTGTGTGATCTAAATGGGAACCGCAGTCTAAGGATGCTAGCTATAGCAGGGTATCACGAACGCTTTGGTATCTTTGTTAGGTAAGTTAGACAGCCATGTTAGGTTTGAAAACTAGTTTATCAAAAAAATACGACGGTTTTAAACTTGAAATACACTTGAATCTTATAGTTAGATACATACTGAGCGATAAAATAATAATTAATAATTTTCACATTGAATGCGCAACCGAAAATATATCTTAAGGTTGTACGGGTTATGTACACGTGATGCAGATCTGAAACTAGGATTTGACTGAATCCTTTCGTCTCGTATCGTCTCGATATAAATAATTTGGTATAATTTAAATGTTTGTGAAACATGCAAAATACGCTTGCTGAAAGTGGACTGACTCCTAAAATGAACAAATCAAAGTAATGAAAGTAGTTGAATGCTGACTGCTGCAACTACGGTCGTTGGCACGTGCTGTAAAGGAGTTTTATGGCAAACTTCATCAACTTAATTTAATATACATTACAATTTCATTAAGTATACTTATGTAATGTACTATACATTCCCGATGGAATAGCACCCTAACACGGTGGTCGGTCAGCCCTCATGGGCAGGATTAGGCAGAAGGTAACCAGGCTCATACAGCATCGAGTGTTATGTAACTAGACGTTGATTTAATAGTTTCTGCCTCACTGGTTGACATGGTTCGTTTAATACGGTTGGTATTAAACACTTCAGAGTGTAGTCACACCGATAGATTTATACTATACTATAATAAAGAGGATGTTTGTTTGTTTGTAACGAAGAAGCTCCGAAACCACTGCACGGTTATTAAAATTATTTCACAAATAGATCATCATTGAGTCATTGAGTAACATAGTATTTATTGTTGCACTTATTTATATCTTGACTCTTTTGTGGCCTTTATGTGAAAGGTAGGTCAATTTGTGGATTTAGGTTTCGAAAAATGTCGGTATAAACGTAAATTACGTACACATGATCGACCATCTCGCGACACTCCGTACCGACAGTACACAGGGGTCGCTTATAATCTCGTAGATGCGCTCGTCTGTGTGAGTTTGTCATTTCTTCGTAGTTTGCTTGTACTAAGCTCATATTTATTCCGTACTTTCGTCGAGCCTTCAAAGAGTTATTCCTCACTAAGCTGACCGCCCTATTACTTCTTACGTAGGTACAACCCTACATCAAATAAAATTTAATACTTGCAGTTATTAGCAAACTTAATCAATATGAAAACAGAAATTAAGTCTATATTTGAATAAGATACCGGCACTTATCGCAAATGGAGCTAAAATACTTCCACGTAGCCAGTAATATGACGCGCTTTGGCTCCAAGTTCCTAGGAGTTTTGCTAGCGTTGTCTTAAGGATATTACAGAAAATTACTTCAAACACTGCATTGCACCATCTCTGGAGCAGTGTGTACTGTAATTAGCAAAGCGTTTTACTATTCCATAGAGCTGAATTTGTGAATATTAATTAGTGCTACTGTAATGTTGCCGTGTTTAATACAACGAATTATGAAATTATTTCAGTCAAAGTTCCGCTATCGGGCTTAGGCCTCCCCCATAGCCATTTTGGTGTAATTAGACAATTTTTTCTCATATAAACTTTCATCCTCTACTTAAAAGTGTCTAAGATTTATTATGTAAGTACTTGAAAAACGCAATCTCCAGTTTCAGAAATTCCGATGAGTAGTGACCACCTTATAGCCAGGGTCAACGTACAGGGGGCTGGCAGACTTGCAGGTGGTCAGAGTAGCTTTGGTCTCATTCTGGATCCGGCTGGCGGCGGTATGATGTGGTTCATGCCGCTGAGAGTAAAGAGAGAGCTTCATGGGCGGGCGGAGATATTTCTGGCCTGGGAGGTCTTCTGATATAGTTCGAAGCCCTTGTAAATATACGAAGACCATCTATGGGATCTTAATTGAATATTTAACACAAGTATTTTTTTTAATAACACGGCTGTTTCTCTAAGGCGAACTTTTGTTTCGGAATAAATTATTATTTTAGTTCGAAGAAAGGGAGTAAATTAATCAAACACGAAGAATTACAATGTTTAGAGTATTTGAAAACATTGATGAATGGGTACGGAGTTGGTGCGGAAGAAATACTTTTGTCAGTATAGCTAGAGGGAAGTACTTTACGGTATGTTGATATTTTATAATGTACATAATACACACCAATTAAAAAAAAATAGTAGTACCACTGAAATCAATAACTTTACATAAAAACAACACCCTATATAATGATTTAATAAGCACTAAATAGACTATTGGCAAATATGTGTTCTGTTTTTCATTGCGCTAAAGTCAATTAAATGCTTTGTGTGTGGAAATAACAAATCACAAAGCGACTGTAATTTGTTGTAATCAGCCTTTGAATCAGGAATTTAATCAAAGGGAATCCGTGATTGTTCCGGTCGATCGAGTTGGTACATAGTAAGTATGTAGAACTGGTAGAACTCTGTGTGGAAATATATAAATAAACAAGCTATTTTGCAAGTGATTCAGGCTCTGTGGTGGCCATTTGGTTTGAGTAGTCATCTGTCAAGTTAAGTAACAAAGCATTCTTCAGACGACGAGCTTTATTGAACCTCATTATTTTAACTAGTTCTCAAGAGTATTAGTGTCATTGATTTGTATATAGTTCTTAGACTTTTCATTCACATGTCTACAAGCCGGGGTCCATTTTTGGATCACAGGATTTTCTACAGTCAGACCGAAAATCCCGGTATTGGATAAACTCAACGGGGTCTAACCGTCTAGATATGAATGAATGTCCCCCTTACTACAAAACAAAGAAATAGATAGCCCTTGGTTTGAAAGTTACTAAATAGCGTATCTCTTTCTGTTATAGAGGTTTAAAAAAAGCAAATATTAAATCGTGGAATAAGAAGCGTTGATTAATACAATACAATAGTGTAAGCCGGCCGTGGTTAAATGTAATGTTCAAATCATAAATTGGGGTGAGTTGAATGTGAGCGGTGCTAGGCACTACGAGTACCGCCTAATTTATTTATTTAATACAGGAGTTGCCTTGCAACCTGATGCAAATTTAGAATGTTAAAGTTAGCACGTACAAACAAATTGTTTGTAGTATGCGAAAATACTTGACGACAGTTCGTGTCAACAGATTTGCTTACTTGGGTCCTACCATCATCGGTTTAAGCAGAGCCTTTTAAGAACTTCTGATCTTTGATGTTTCATTTTTGTACCGTAAAATTAAACGTCCAAGCTGAGAAGTCATAGTTGGCCGTCTTATCTACTTTGAATAACTTGGACAAGCAAGTTCGGGAACAAAGTCAACAAAACCACAATTTTCATTGTTAGTATTTTTATCGTCAAGCCCTGTAGTTGGCAAACTCCGCCGAACTTGATCTTGGGCCGGTTCAATACAAACACATGGCTTTATTTCAGGCACGATGTTTATCCAGCTGTGATTTCCGCTTTGAGTTTTTCCGTTTCATGTCTTCACTTTGGGACTTTATACCAATAACTATCCGTTTGATGACAGGCGTGATAAACCCTCTTCACATCGGACTTCAACTTTGAAGTTGGTTTGGGGCTGCCTGCTTCAGTTGAGCGTATTAAGTTATCCTTTCTACGCTTATCCTTACTAACATTAAAAATAAGAAAATATCTATCAGTCTGTCGGTTACCTTTTTCACTGATTTTGAATTGACGTATTTTTTTATTACGTTATAGAGAATATTATCTTTTAAAGCTTGGCTCCAAACGTGTAGAAATCAGAGAAGGAAAAAATCTACACGTGAAGTGAAGACACGAGTAACTCAATCGGCGCGGTTAGCATGAGATCGTGACTGTATCCCATCTTCTCTTTTTATTGTTCCTTACCATCTTGAGAATATACATATTACTCGGTAAACATTGTTTTGCCATACATTATCACTTAGGTGTATGAAAAATAGTTAACATTATACATTTACTATCGAATATTGGATATATTCGATAGTGAATAGAAGTAAAGAAAAATCGGTCAAGCTGTTTCGGAGTTTTGTTATAGTCATTGAAACACTATAGCACGAGAATTGTATATATTGTAGGCAGGTTTCACCGTTTGGCACGTGCTATTCTTACGTACTTGTTTCGCCTCTTTGGAAGGTATCTTTTAACTCTATTCCTTTGGTTACGAGGGAGAGAGTTACGAGTTTTAGAAATTTACAGGGAATATTGTGTGACTAAATGCGGGTCTCCCATTAATTTGGACAGAGACAGCGTCGTTAAAACATGTTTAGCGGTTTTGTAGTGGTAACCAAGTACGCTAATAGTGTTTTAATAGCTACTTGGTAGATATGTATCGCGTCGTTTGAGCTCGCGCGTGAACCGAGTCATTAGCAAAAAGGTCTTTCATACTTTCCTGAGTTTAATAGTTTAGTATTTACTTCACATTTAAGATACGTATAGCTAATATACAATGGAACAGTTTTGTTTGGATTTGTACTATGATTATGTCGAATGGGTATGTTGCCGGATAGTAGAATCTGCCGTAAAATAAAATGCCTTATCGCTTTACAAAAACAACTTCAAATTTTTTTTTTTAAACGTGTAATTTTATAAGTTTTAAATTACACAACAGGGACTATTTCAGTATTTCATGGATATCCATGTCAGAATGGACAGTCAGTGAGTCGTAATATATAATATGTATTCACATAATATAGTATGTAATACAGACATAGAACTGAATACACAATGCAAAGAAATGTATGCACGACAACGTCCCAAGAAAATTATGATAATAAAACGAGATGCAATGAGTGAATATTTTATGAACTCTCCAGTCCTGTCTTGGTAGCAATCTGTAGCAGTCACCCGTTAAACGTCTAAAGATTAAAAATTCACCACAGTCATTATTTCCCCAGTCGAGAAGGCTCCGTGTTGTGGGTATATTATTAATTATTAAAGTCCACCTCCCTCCGAGCCTTGATTTTAAAAGAGTTGTTAACGACTTAAAAACAGGACCACCATTGTTATAAAAACAATATTTTTTCGGACGTTTATCTTGCCCCTGCGTTGATATTAAAAAGGAATTAAATGATGGTTTATCAATCCACGTTGCATATAAAATACCACAATCATTGATCCAAACAGCCAAATTATAATGCAATGTACATTAAATATACAATGCGACGAACTCAATTTTACCTCATTGTCTCTCGTGTGTATGAAAATTAGTACTAAATTTCGAGTGAAAATAAATAAACAGGCGTACACACCTTGCCAATTTGATCGTTGAATTATTCATGATGTCTCACGTGAGCTCACCTGCGGGGGTGAGGACTACAAATACAACTCGTATCGTGACTTGAGGGGGAGTGTAACGAAATGGGCAACCGAGACATCGCCTCATTGGGGGCAAAAATAAAAAAAGTCCCGAACTTATTACCGAGCCCAGAAGAGCAGGTAAAGTGTCATTATGATTAAGTGTGCATAGAAAATAAAATGGGGGTGCAGGTGCGCTGTGCGCCGAGTTTTTGAGGAAGTTAAATAGCCGAACACGACCCTCATTAGGAAAGTAATATATTATTATATAATCCAGTTATTTCTAATCTGGATCACCTACTGGCCGTAAATGAATACAAAACCTACACTCAATAAAAAACTACTTGTCAAATGAATGAAACGTCAAAATGTTATTTGATTCGATTACTAGGTAAAATGTGAAGTGCATATTGTTCTGATGGCAACGGTTTATAAATTCTTGCATACACCAAATGAGTTTTACGGGGATCTACAAGATAGGACTGACGTTGCCGAAAGCCGTCGTTTCCAGAGGTTCCATGCTGTGTTGCTGCTCCAGCGTATGACCAGAGGCTACTTGATTAGGAAACACGTTGCATGGCTTGCCAAGAATGCAACGATAATACAATGCGCTTTCAGAGTCCATCAAGCCCGCAAGGCTTACCGAGAAGCATTAAAGAGGGCTGTTAGAAACAAACATGATAGACATTATGCTCGAGCTGCTAGAATTATACAGGTAAATAAGTTTAAGAGTAGTTGTTGGGTTAGAATGTAATCCAATTTTGCATTCTAATGTAGATTGCCAAGAAAATTGCAGTATTTCATGAGAGTGAATATGTATAAAGATTTGTAGGTAAGTAACAAAGAGGATATAATTATTATTGTTACAACTATTTACTGCTTACAGGCTCTTTGGCGCGGTCATTTTTCAAGACGTACAAAGTTCTGTTATCGGTCGTATCGACGCTGGCTAGCTACTGTTAAGGAACGCGGTGACAGGCGGGCCGCAGAGGCTGCGGAATTCGGAATCAGAAGTAGAGCTGATGACTTGAGAATACTAGAAGAAGAAGCACGACAGTGGCTGGCGTTCGTAGTCTTTAAGTTACACCATCTTTTAAGAACCTATGTTTGCGCCGGAGTTTACTCCGAACCCGTCACATCAGAGCTCTCCGAATTCGAGAAACTACTCAAATCTATACACTACCATGAATATATGAAGAGGTTGAAACGAAAATATGATGAATTCGTCAGAAAACATAGGCCTAAATTCTCAAACAAGAGACTTTTCCCAATAATTGGGGATGGATCAGAGTATTGGTATCTATCGCTGCCTGAAATGTACGAGCTTACATACCCGTTTTCAAAGAAGGAAGATACACGACATTTGGATACGCATCACGGACCTCAGCACAAAAAGCCATTCTTGTGGAAGAAAGTAAGGTATGAAATGCTACGAGAAGGTAGGGGTCCGTTTAACTTCCCTAAGACGTCGGGAGTAATATCTCCTCCCCCACCAGCCCCGACCCCGACCCCTGGCGGGGACGGAGAGCCTCGTAAGGACCCTCGGTTCCACCTTTACATTAAGCACTATACCCCACAGCCGGCGCTATTTGATTATGTAGACTTTCATATCAATGTGCTTCTCACCAGAAAATGTTCAGTGGAAAACATAGATAGAAAATAGTGTTGTACAATAATCCGTGGATTCTAATGGATATTCACACTCATTCAAAATTAATAACACAGAAGTGGTTTACTTGAAAACACTTGTTTTTTTTATATGGTTATGTATTATTCCTCCCTTTATTTTTCTTGCTCGGAAATCCGTAATCAGGCTGCTAAGTTTGGAAGGGTCGTCCGGATGTTGCGAGCCGCGAGCCTTTTGTTGTTTCGCTTTTGTTGTTGTGAATTTTACACTTGTAATTTATTTCAGGAAACGCCTTGGTGAGAAAGAAATTACGTTAAACTCTCCAAGGAAAATGTGTTTTGTAAATTAACATTTCGCTTCTGTAGGTTTTGAGGTTGGGTGTTTTTATTTATTGTCTTTTATGATATTAAAAACAAATCGGATACGATTTTATGCACCTCCATCTTAAAAGTGGTTGTTTGATTGAGTTGTTTTCATAAACTTAAATTTTATCTGCTGGAACTGACTTTGTTGTGACTAATATATACAAAACAATATGAAGCTCTCACTTTATTTTTCATTCATATAATGCTTTTCTTTCTGCATTGTATGTTTGAACTCGTAAGTCTTTAAACTCATTTGTCTGACAATGCCCGTTTGACTCGGCAAATTTATTAGGGTCAGAATAATACAGGTTGTGGGTTTCTGAAGCAGCTCCTTATTGCAGCTCGACTAAGGCGGGTGCCCATTTGTTAGGCGTATAATGGTTGACCCACTTTACTTATGTGCTATGTGTCTGCTAGAATGGAGTGTGATTTGCCCCTATGCTTCTATCAATTATTGTTAATATGCAGAGCCTATTGTTCGCACAATACTGAGACTGAGATCTAAAAACTAACCGATGGCCTTTAATTTCGTCCATTGGGAATCAAGCGAGTTCGTAATCGAGTGAAAACGATCTTGGTCAAAAGAAAGCTCACTTTGTCTTTGAGTAAAATCAAGCTGTAATTAATTCAGTCGTTGTCGATCCTCTCCAGAAAAAAATACTAGTTATTACGTTAAAGACTTTAGTGTAAGCTGTCTAAAATATAGGTCACACGCTACAAGTCCCAGTTTGGGTATATTTTCCATCGATTTAGTGAAGTTTGCGTCAACTGTAACTGTCAGCAGTCAGCCTCGCCGAGGGTGTTTGGCACATGAATAATGTATGGGGTAAATTTGCAAGTGTTTCAATTTACACCCGCGCCACTCGAGCGCCGTTGATACGCACAGGAGGCAGTTGAAGTGCAAAAAAGAAAACAACAACTACCCACCGGCAGTCGACACGCGTCGAGAGGAACGGAGCCCATCACTAGCTCTCAACTTACATAATGTTAACTATGCAAGTGCAAAGTATAACTCACACAGAATTAAGTTCTTATTTTGTGACAATTTTGTTGAGGAGCCAAGAAACGTTTTACAGATTGGTCAGCTTGTCTCCTACGTAACTTTGTCACCACGTAACTCTGTTTGGTATAAATCATAATATCAAAATCCATCAAAATATATTCTGTACATTTAACTATCCTTAAACATGAACAAATATTCAGTACCCACCTATATATTATATTTGAAAAAAAAATAGGTCTCGGTAGGTATTATATATATTGTTAATCTCCAATATTTTCAGAATTTTTTTTAATTTTCTAACAAAATACTGTAAAGAGACTATCAGTGCAGTCAAGTGTTGGAAAGTAATAGAATAGGATTGCATCAAAGCTTATTCTTAAGTGTATAATAAAAATGTCGGTACTTTTACTGCAGAGCTTATCGATAAGATCCATCTAAAGTAGTGATACAATTTGTTTTATTAAGTGCTTTACCCCATGCACCTAGCATGGGGTAAAGCCAATTACGGTGGCACCTTAGGGATTGCGAGCGTCTTCAGACGCGGTAATTCTGTATATTTCTATTGAAAACTGCACTCACAGGGTTCTTAACTTCGTTTAATTTTGCCTTCAGACGCTCTCCTGGTTTTATTTACCCCAAATTCTTGTTCCTAATGTCTTTTCATTTCATGATTATTTACATTTTTATTTATGCACCAATATTATTATTTCAGTGCATACGTAAAACACATGTATATAACATATTTATAAAACAAATACATAAATGGAAGACATTCAGTAATATATTGAAAGATGACAAATAGTTATATATTGATATTTATTAACATCTAGGAACAAGCGTACTATTTGCGTTCATTTTCCATATATGTATAAAGTTATTTGAATTTGAAGGAACAATTAAAATTGGTCATGTTATTTTTTTGTTTTACGAGAGCAATTGGTTTCGAAATAAAATTAGGTAAGATTTAATCATTTGCTTTAATATTCAGGTATGATTGATATTTAGGCTATAAAGGTTCATTATTTATATTTCTGACAATATTATAACACTGGTGGCGCGTAAAGACTTACGCCATTGAGGTTTTCCGCGAATTTCAATTCCGAAAAGTCAAGGTAGATCCACGAAACTTAGAATTATTAGATATAATTGTAAATCCAATTTTACACCTTCACCAGCTACTGATAAACGATTAAATAAGTGAGTGCTTCTTTTAGGGTTTCGTAATCAACTAAACTTGCAGTTTCATCTTGTCCGTCATTGCGCTAACAATTAGTTGAATGACATGTTATATTTAATTAATTATTTAGGCTTTATTTAATTACGAAAACTACTTTGTTAAAAATAATTGTTTGTGGAACCCGAAAGAGACAATATCGTCACGGCCTATAACATCGGTGAAGTATTGATAAGTTGCGTAGTTGTGAAACCTTTTTCATAGAGGATAAAAGGAGCATTCTCTCGACTGCATTCCGGCAATTCCTTGTCGGGGCCTCAAGTAATTCCCGGTGGAACTTTCCAATCAATATACCAACTTGAGTAGGTCCGTGATCTGTATGAAAAATGCGGAACGAACGTTGGTACGCAGTAATTAGTGAACAGGAGACGTGTACCTTCTCACGTGACTACGCGGCGATGTGTGCCTGTGTGCCGCGCTCTTTGTGTCTGAACTCTGAAGGTGTTGCAATATTGTCGGATGAAAGGCAATTGCCAACTTCGTTACTAACACGTTGGGGCTGAAAACGCATTCATGTTTTTGCACATTCATTTATTACAAAACTTTTTCAATGCTAACACTATTTCCAATATAGAGTTAGGATGTCCCAATATCACAAACAAACAACTCGTTTTGATTGAAAATACCTGTAATAGAATGTCGAATAACGATTTCAATAGGTACTTCGCACAAAAAGCACTGTAGTGAACGCGAGGGTTTTCAATTTAGTCATATTTTAGTTGAGTGGGAGTGTTTTATCCAGTATTTGAGCACTATCCGTCGCCTGCGCCGTAGAGTCGCTACCTCCCGTGATCCACGTTCACGCTGCCCCGAATGCTATCGAATTTTCCGGTCACTTCGTTTAATATTCGCTTTGCTATTTTGTTGAATAGCATAGAATTGCTTTTCCGAACATTGGCGTTTCAAATTGAAAGTAAATTTAACACAAAATACTGGATTTATCTTTAATACACACGTCGGGTATTTGATTGAATAGTCAGTAAATGGCTGTATGTGTATTTTATTTGTGGTTCGGACTTCATAATGAATATTTTCAAGGTTATTTCAATGAATAGACACTCTCTGCTTAATCAATACTTATACCGATATTGGTGCTATCTATTACGCAAGTACGGCTAATTGACTCAAATGATAAAAAATAAATGATTAAATCATGACGAAAAAGTTATTTCCTTTTCCTCGTATTTCATAACAATTAGAATGCATGAAAAAATATTTGAGACAAAATTACTGCATCTAATATTACTATTAGTGTTTGCATTAAGTCAATGCACGCTGCATATTTTTATGTTCTGTGGCTCGGAGTGGTCGTCGCGCGAGGCTCTATAAACTCCTTTCAAGCACTCACACCGGAGGCTTGTTTGTTTCACACGTAGCTGTGTCGAGCACTGTTCACTGTTCACGCTTATATCAAAGCATCGCTTTTCGCTTTCCAATGGTTGAGACGTGTGAAATGTAAAAAAACAAGGTATTATTGTTCTCGTAGTTACTACTTGATTGCAAGATTAGGTAAATCTTGTTGTTTTTGATTGATCAAGTCAACATCGAGTTGGCAGTTGTTTTTATTCAAACTAAGTATGCGAAAATACATAATAGGGATATGGCTGATGAATTACTTTTCGAAAAAGTGCTATGTCTGTCAGCAGGAAAGAAATTTTGCCTGCTAATATTAAACCCAACTTAAAATGTGAGCAAGTCAATTTCCGATCAACATTTATTTATCTATTGTAAGAAATATGACTAGAAAGAATACAATATTTTTATTATTTCCATTTCCAACTAATACAAATTATAATTTAGGCAAATACATCGATCTTTATTCTAGGAATATGGACTGAATACTAATGTATCAACTTAAGCAGTACGATGGCTTTGGCCTCGATAACACCGATTAAGATTACAAGGTTGCGTTTGTCATTTTTGTGTTCTGATATTCAAATTAAAAATGTGTACCATAATAGTCCCTGAACAGGAATTTTTCATCCGTGTTTCAAAAGCAATTTTTTTCCGTATTAACATAATAATATCACTCCCACTACCTACCTTATAAGGAGCTAGCGGACGTCACATGGTTTCACTCGCATACTTCTAGTTCTAGTGGAAGTACAGGGATAAAATGTAGCCTATGTTACTCGCTGATAATTTAGCTAGCAATTGTTGAAAGAATTTTTAGGATCGGTCTAGTAGTCTTCTTTAGACTTTATATTTAATGCAAAATGTCTACTGCTATTAGACAGTATAGAAGACTCACTGTGCCAACTTTGTTACAGACGAATGGGACCATAATAAGCACAGTGTATCAATTCCTGCCCCCCTTCCCCCATAGAAGACCGGTGATCTTACTCGTCGCAGGAACACCAAACATCACTACTCTTAACTTAGATAGCTTTATTAGGTTGCTATCCTCATTTTATCCTTTACGAACTGTGCCCCGCAGTTTGACCCACGTTGTATTAATTTCACCGGTGACCCGCGCTACCCGAATAGTTCTTTTTAGATAAAAGTAGCTTTAGTTATTTCTTGTAACATTAGCTTTCTGCCAGTGAAAGTCCCGTTGAAATACGGATATTCGGGACAAATAGAAAGACAGGCGAACAGATAGACAGGGAAAAAAAAATTCGTTATTTTAAGTCAGTACCGTATATACTTTCTTACGCATTTAGTTAAAAGCTGTTATTTTGGAATTACAGACACTTACATTTCATTAATCTGTATAGAAATAGATAATGCTGGCAAAATTGTACACTTTACAGGTGCAAGCATTCGTAGTGTGTAGTAGCCGCTTACCAACAGGTGAAGTATATGCTTATTTCCCACCTGGTCTTTCTGATAGAAACATCATATTATCATTATAAGCTATGTAAAATAAAGTTTTATCGTGTGATAGCTACGAAAAATGGCGTAGCCTCGTAGGCGGGCTACGAGAACACGTAGACCTCGAAATTGAGTGTAGGCGTGAACCATTCAACTTGCTCTCATTTGCAATATCTCTTTACATCTTAATATGTACGGCCTTATCAGATTTCATAATGAAAGATTGAAAGGTCTTGGTTGAAATCAAGCTTCGAATTACAATTGAATATAATTTTGCAATTATTGATAAAGTGTATTCAAAGTAGATTTGGCAATAAAGTTGTTTCTAACCGCACACAATGATGTAACGTAACATATACTATGTTGAACATACATAACTACATATAAAATCGAGGTCCTCATGAGATTTGTAGACAAAACAGAGCGCCAATCCACTCTAGGCCCTTTTCTTTTCTTCCATATAATTACAATCATTCCGTGCTATATATTAGTGGACTTTATGTCGCTAGATAGTAGCTTAGGCATTCCTTCGTAACCTTTTTCGGTCGACCAGAAAGTACCTTTCCAACGACACTCTCGAATTTCAATACATTTTCCTTGCAACACGACACTAACAGGCAACGCGACACGACGGGAAATGTATTCGTAGACAAATTTTGATAGGCTGTTTTTTGCTTCATCATGCTACGAACGGTACCCCGTACCTACAAACGTACGGTATGTAGGTGATATATTTAACTTCGATGGGTTGTAGTGTGCTACGTAAAAGCTACAATTACTAGGAATGAGCTTCGAAACTGCTATCGTACATTCACCTATAAACCAAAGAAGTAAAATAAAGTATTGCATTCGGTTAACGCTCAGTAGCAAAGTGGTTGTTTCACGTTTAATTCTAGTGATACATTAAATGGTGTATTTTCTCCTACCTACCAAGGTACCCAGGTATATGACGGTAACTGTATATTTTTTGGTTTACTTGTCTGTCGATACGTTTAGCAGGAAGATCATGGCTAGCTGGCTCGTCAATCCTTAATTGGTCTAGTTACGGTATTAGTGTCACGACACGTCGTGATGTCTTATTAATACCGTGTGTCATCGTCGACAGTACGTTATTAATGATCCCAGTAATTATACCGTGACTAGACGAGAGAGTTCTCATTACACAGCAGGCATACGAATCTAAATACGTGTTTAAACATGATTTATCATCATTAAAAGTTCGACGTGTTAATGAAAGTTGATGAGACTCGCAGGACCGATACGTTCGCTTAACTGTCAATGTTTAGTTTATACTGTGTCGATTGGAAATTAATGAATGAGATTTTAACTGCTATTAGAAGTGAATAGGTGATTTAGCGAAAAATTAAACATGTTTGTAAATACACGAGCGAAAACCCTATTCGGTGTTAGAGTTGTGGTTGGCATAAAAAATAATTGTCACCCAAAACAAGACACGCGACAACATGCAAATAAAATATTTCGCTTTACATTCTTTGCCATAAATTCATCTTACTTGACGTCACACATGAGACAAACACGCCATAACTCATACACGCGGACGGCTATAAACAAGCCAGGGAAGATACGCCTCTGTGACGCTACCCTGAATGCACGCAAGTGACGCCAAACACACGGGCCGTGACCGTTGTGTGACGTCATTTGTCACTGTCACTCACCCGTTACGGTTTGGTATAAATCAGTCGCTGTGTTGACGAAACCTTTACTTCGTACTCACTTGCACTGTAAATCGTATGGCAATCTTTATACACTATTGAGACCTTGAAATATGTGAACATATTTCTAAACAGCCTCTGGTTATAGTAGTGTGCGTTAAATAGCTGCAACGGATGGTCCAGCAAGTTTTAACTTCAGTTTGCGCAACAATAAGTGTTAAAACTATAAAGTTAACTGATTTGTCATATCACGATTTGACGGTCCAGGAAAACAAGGGAAAAACTTGCAACGACTGAGAAGAATTAAGCATCGTGGCAACCTCATACCATGCAAATTGTCACGTCATTAAAGTTATCTCGGTTAAAAGTGGGTGAGATCGTTCTCTCGTTTTTCTTTCGGAAGGGACTAATAAAAAGAGTAAAATGTTAACTATGTCTTTTAAGTTTTGTGTAACGAAAGAAATACAATTCTTGTTTGACATTATACTTACTTAACTATAATTATCTCAACAAAAACTAGCATTAATCTTTGTCAAAATAAATAACTAAAAATATCATTTATGGGTGTCGTAAATTACCTTTTCGAGGCTATTTACGTCGGCTTTGTCTTCCTCTATATTGCTTTCAGGTCGTTGTGAAACTTTTAATATTGCCAGAAGAGTTGACATCCCCTTTAATTTCTTTTTCACTGTGTATATTTTTCGCTACATCAATCTTGGAGGCGTAGGCTTCGCGCGTACCTCTTTATTAAATTTACCAAAGCGCAAGCCGTCATGTATTGGAGGGTGTCACGTCCTCAGATTAATTTTAAGGCACGTCAAATTTATACAGCGAAGATGTATGCGATAATTACGTGTCAGATAAATTAACGTCATGTATTTCACGATTTTGTGAACAGAGCTCTCCTTCAGTGTTAACGGTACCTACATTGTATATATTAGGTCTATTAAAAGCTAAACAGTATTTATGTTTCATTGTCTTGAGCTATTATGTTTCAATTACGATGAAAATATTGTAAGGATAAGAACTAAGTCAACAAAATCGTTTATAAAAAATATTCCTCTTGACATTGACAAGTAAAATATATAGAATAAAGTTCCATCTTAATAACAAGATAGCCTAAGGTTGGTTCTTGTGAAAATAATGAGTACGTAGGAATGTATTTTCCAACATGATATTTTTATTCAACTATCTAGTCTGTTATTGCCAATTTATTTTTGACATTTTTGCAAAACTTCTAAGTATCTTCTTGAATGTATATACTAACAGAAATAGACTACAATAAAAGGTTACTGACGTAAGTTGTTTTCCCATTATTATCGTTATTAATCCTAGTGCCGGGCCTTGGGTGAAAATCGTTTGTCATATCCCTTTGTCCTACTCCTTTTATTTGTGCAAGGTCAACTCCTTAATAAATCTGAGTTGTAGTCTCCATACGTCTAGTTCATAATTAAATGAGTATTATTGAAGTAAATTTCTTCTAATCATATTAATATTATGTAACATAACGAAAAGAAAACTTATTTTACTATAACTTTCATATAGTCGTCAAATCAAAGTAAATCGTAGTGTCCCGGTAGAAATCAGATGCAGGGTTCTTGATAAAAAATGTGATTTTTCAGGCCCCCCCTACATTGTCGTGGCATGCAGATTGCAAGTACGTGATCTGAAAGTCAATGGCCGGGGTTGCGCCTGACAAGCCGATTAGTGGCTTACGGCGGCTACCGATGTCTGTCACTCTGACGTACGCCCTTCCGAACACTTTTTACATGTTTTCACAAGGTTATAGTTATTTGCATAATGCGGGTGTTCCGTTGTTTTCCTAAATACTTATAGACCTTCAATATTAGGGGCTTAAAGTCCTAAGTGAAATGTTGAGTGAAAAGTTACGTGTTATTTTTGGCAACAATTTATCACAGAAAGATGGGGTGAGATGAGCTGTTATTTTGCTAACATATTACGGAAATTTGTAGACCCTCTTTTACCTATACTTAACATGTAAAGACGCTCAACCACATTTTCTTCTATTTCTACGTATGTTGTATGAAAAATATGGAAATGTGATTAGTGAAATTTATTTATTTTCAACCGCATATTAATCAAACATTCCATATCATATGAAATATGAAAATCAAAACCATGTGGCACCATCGAAAGCATTAATTAGTGAACGTGTGGTTACAACAAATTAGTCAGTGTAACGTGAATTAATAAAATAGTCGTCAGCCAAAATTTGTTTGGTGACAAGAATTAATTGGAATCTATGACGTGCTGGCGTGCCATCTGCTCGGGCTTTAATTAAGGAGCTAATGTACTGCCACGGATACCGACGACTGAGCGTTGTGATTGATGGTACATGTATGGTACATATGTACACGCATTCACACAAGTACTAACAATACTAGTTCTTTAGGGCTGTACACACGGTGCGAGGCTCACAACTCGTTCACACTGGGTTTCCTTCAATATAATATCTGTTTTGTCTTAAGCATTTTTGGTACATTTATCAGATACTAAAAATTTTTGAGCATTTCGTGTATACCTGTATATCTGAGGGAGTATACAGATTTTAGATGCGTGTTTTTTGTACGTGTTATTATTAAGGACCTTCATTTTGTTTTGTTTGGACATGAGGCTAGCTGATATGATAGGGACACTATCTGGTTAACTGGAGAATTGCGAAATTCGCAACTGAAATATAGTGATGAGTGAGGGCTAAACACACTAAATTGAGTCGATCTCCTTATTTGTCACAATATATATCTCGTGGTACCCTTTAGCTAACGAATACTGCAGTTTATGAACGCTTGCAACACTGCATTGCAGCTTGTTTTATTAAGATTAAAATCACTGTGCAAACGAAACGAAATTAAAGATGAAAAGGAGAGGGGAACACATCTAAGGTAGCAGTATTTGGTTGCGATCACCTGTACGGTGGTGGAAAGAACTGCAAGTCGATTCCTTACGTCGAGTCGCGTTACGCTGAGCGGCTCTTCTTCGAGTCGCGTTACGCCGAGTGGCGTTACGTCGAGCCGCGTTACGCCGAGTAGCGCTACGTACAGTCTCGCAATGCTGCGCCAAAAACAGATGACTGCTACGCCATGACGAGTGTGACTAACGTGCGTAATATTAGCACTGCTACGTGGATACAATGCCCAGTCGGGTAGCAGCTCTGAATCCCGTTAAAAGTTAAAAGAAAGTCTACCTCTCCAAAATGTAATAAACCAAATACTATAAAGTACTTGAAAAGATGACGTATGTTGTAACCTTTATCTCTTAGGGGACTTATATAAAAAAAGAAAACTAAAATGAATTATGTATAAAATATGTATAACAGAATATCGCGATATCACATTGTTACTGGCTATACACGCGTCTGTCAATTCGATGACAAATTATTATTTCATTTGGCGAGGATAAATGGATGAATGTGTTTGATTTCAACAGTTTACGTATAAATCGTTTTGTGTAAATGGAGTTAACCATGTTAGTATATTAATCGCCTTTTCAATGTATATTCGTAAATATTATATAGGAGTGTTCGCATCTTTGGTGATCATAGGGGGATCTTAACTTAAAAAAAATCCCATCAGTAGCAAGTCCCCCGAGTCTGTCCGATGAATAACAGCAGGCCCCTGTCAAATGTACTTAAACTATTATTCGGAGTTAAACTATCATAGCAATATGATGTCACGGTAGGGCTAGACCTTTTCACTGGAATATTCTGCGACTTACATAAGTCTAGCTGTCAGCATTCCTAAATATTCTAAAAGCTTGTTGATACGATTGCCAAACTAAATTCAATTGGAAATTAAATCGATGGCATAGCCTATGTTCTCTCTGAGGGACTAGGAATCGGGTATAGAGTTATTTTTCTTATTTTACCCAAAAAGCCTAAAAATTATGTTTGTGATAAAGTTTTCCTATTCAATATGTTCTATAAAATACATTTCGTGCTGATTAAGAAACTTTAGATAAGGTTTTCTTTTTTAATACATATAAACATTTGGTAAAATTTTATGTTATATAAATATTTTTTTATATTATATATAATAATATATATAATAACATTGCATAACGTGGTAAACAACAGTAATTATTGTTGTTATAAAATAACACTCGATATACGTGTAAGTTACGACTTAGTGTTTTATACAAAATAGACGGGAGATCAATGGGAGAGAATAAAGACGGCTAATAGAGAAAAATTGAAGAGAAGAACACATTGCGCTGACCCCAAATACCATGGGATATGGGCTGTGTTCCCTTGTGGTACTATAAGGAGAAAAAAGTAAGACTATAAAACTTCTTGTGACCTAGAATAGTACGTACTAACGGTTGGGAGCGCATAGCTTGCCGATGCAAATGTAAGCAGACTGACCCATAACTCATACGTGTTAGACAGGAAGAGGTGAGCGTCGTGACGTGAGTTATGACGTCACTAGACCGCCCAGAACGTGACATAGCCTACATCATTGCCGTATTGAGGTATATAGGTACTATGTGTAGGGTAGGCTTCCAATGGACCATTTTTTGCGCTGCATACAATTTGATAAATTTTTGAGACATTTATTATTTCAAGGCGTATGAATATGTTAATTTTTGCCTGAGAGACTTATTAAATTCGGTCTAACCTAATATTTTTCGGTAAAAGTGAATTTTTTTATATGTTACTTGGGCGACCATCAAGCAGTAGTCAAGCGGCTACTGCAACTTAGGAATGCTTGTAACACCAAGTGTCGCTCGCGCGTTGCCTACCGTATAAACAATGAAATACCTCTGCTAACATAATGACCACTATTCCTAGTACAACGACTACACTTCTACTCCCCCCTTCATCGAGCACTGGTGGCTTTGGTCGCCGCAGGAAACAATACTAATCAAAGAAAGCATTATCAGGCTACGATCTTCTGTAAGGTGGAGGTACAGTTCCCAATCGGGCAGCTCAAATTATTGAGATCCCGTTATGCCCTGCCTCTCATAAGGGATCTCTAGTAGGTATCTCACCATGATAGCTAGCATAATTTTTTGAACGACTTATCTACATCCAATTTAATCCTACTGTAATTACTAAAAGGTAAAAGGTAGTTACACCATAAATTAATTCAGTGGCGATTGAAACCACTTGTCTGAACTTACCACTTAGTTCAAGTTAATTTATCTGAACGTATAGCGTCAGTTTTGGGTGTTAAGTACTCTTGGCGTAGGAGTACTCGTCCTCACGCTGACAGAGAATCACGGCTCGTGTCGGCAGCCACTTTAGAACAACCTTAAGTATATATATAAAACTGTAATTGACTTACTATTTCCGTGGGATCTAAACACAAAGTCGGACTTCTTGAAAATACTTACTTACTATATGTTCATTTCTAATACCATGCGTGTGTCTACTAGGAAGGCAGTAAGTACCTTTGACTGTATTTATTCTGTTATTGATTTTGTAGAATATTACATATAAAACTCATTTTAATTACGTCCATTCTTGATTTCCTGAGTATGCCTTAAAAGCAATGATATGCAAAAATGCTATTAGATGTAACCAAGAGGATAACTTAGATATGCTATAGCAACATGAAATCTACTTTATCATGTTCTTTCAAAGTAAAGGAGCAGTGGTGGCCTTGGGGTTTGAGTAGTCGCCTGCTACGCAAGTGACGCAAGTTCAAATCCCAGTGGGGCCTGTACCAATGACTTTTTCTAAAAACTTTTGTACAGTGATGACATGAGCTTTACGGTGAAGGAAAACATCGTGAGGAAAAACCTGCATATGTCCGAGAAGTAATTCAAAGACGTACGCATAGTGTCTGAGACGGCGATAGACTCACCATCTGTCACGTTGGTAATAATCATCTTCGGTGAAAAGTGGGTGTTGTTATTACAACACCTCTGCCTACCCCTTCGGGGCATACAGGCGTGAGTATATGTTTGTATGTTTTCGGCATCGGTAATTTCTATATTGAATACATATATTTAAATCCTAGTTTTGTTTATAGTACCTACCTATTCTATCTACTTCAAACAAAATCTACGTGGTCTAGAATATTTTTAAACAGCTTTCGTATAGCTTTGGTAAACGGTAAACAAAATAAGGTTTTCGTTCATTCGTAAACACGGAAGCAGAGCGAATATACAATCAATAACAGTGAAAATGCTTTTCCCAAAATTCCGAAACTAGCGCCATCTATGGCTTTCTTCTAAGAAAAGTTTGGATTAGTACCCCAGTTTTCCTACAGTGGCGCCACTTGTACGTTGTGGAAATTAGCGGAATGTCGGGAGTGAAACACAAACTGTTTCGACTACCCTTTCACAGATGGCGCTCAACTCAATCTACAAGAAGAGGCAATACGGATGCATTTCTGTTAATTACATATCTATAGAATGTTTTAATCATCTAATTTGCATGCTTTCGCACGTAGATCACTGATCAAGAAAGTGGGTTAATGGAGGTATCTCTATCGGTCAATTTTCGTATTATGTTAGTAAACGATTCTAAGGCACGACTTCTAAAAAAATACAACTCCGCATTCAACACTTTGTGTGACGTATCTTAAAAGTTATACCGAACTCTCAACTGTTATACAATTACTGAGCGACGTGAAAATATCCACTCTTATATTATTGGGTATTTACCAACTGGTAGATAATGCCTGAGATATCCACCAACAAATTATTTCCTTGTTCTTCGTACGAAACCAAGTTACATAACTAGTAATGCATAAAGAAAAAATATTCTTCATACGAAACCGGGTTATGTAGGAAGAAATTCATCCTTTGTACATTACTAGATATGTAACTTGGTTACGTACGAAGAACAAGGGAAATTATCACAATTTAATCACAATACAATACAATTTAATCTCAACTTATTTACCCTGTTCATAAAATTAAAGATGTGCAAATAATTTAAGAAAATCTGATTTACTTTTGGTAACCAATCCATTGAGCTAAACAGAAATTTATTGAAATAATACTTCCGCTCTAGATAAGTACCTTTGAGGCTGTATATATTGATGAAGAACGCTGTAATTATATAGGAGGTTGTTTCCTAGACCAAGGAGAAGTTTATCGTAGCCGCAGTGGAATTAAGCAATTACATGCAAGTTCTGAAAACTTCACGGGGCGAAATGAGTAAAACAGAAAACGCCAAACATCGTTTTATTTCCTTACATTTGCAATTCAATGGGTTTGGCTACTTTAAATGAGTTTTGAACACCAGCATTTTCCAGGATTACAATAAAATTTTGTAGATAATTATTGTAATTATACAGTTTTGTAGCTAAAGGAATTAGAAGAAGAATTAAATGTTTGTGTACAAAGTGTTTCTACAAAATTGTAGCATATTGTGGTTTACTTAAACAAAGCATAGTATACCATTACCATGCCTATTCTCTCTCTAGACTAATTAGAGCATTTCACTCTACACTTATATTATCTATTACTTGCAGATTGTTCCTGGGCTGTCTTTTTGTTATTTTTAAAGATTGTTGTATAAATTTATTTGTAGCCTGCAACTTGGCATTCCGTAAATAAATATAATGAGACTACAGTTTATTCGTCCACGTAGAATAGTTACTTTGGGCTAACGGTAATTTTAACCCGAGATTGATCTCAGCGATCTCGATAAATGGGCTATCTAACACTGAAAGATTGAAATCGTACCAGTATTACTGAGATTAGCACGTTCAAGCAAACAAACTAACTCTTCAGCTTCATATATAAAAGCATAGATATAGATTTGACAAACACAGTTACATTGACTGCGTAATGTTTTGCACCATCGGCCTTAATCTATGGCGTAAATGTCGACAAAATAACATTTGTATACTTTATACAAATTTTGTTGTTTATAACCGACTTCCCAAAAAGGAGGAGGTTATTAATTCATTTGTGTTTTTTATATTTGTTACCTCAAAACTCTCAGTGGGTGAACCGATTTCGATGATTCTTTTTTTATTTGAAAGGTGATGCTTCCCAAGTGGTCGCATTTTAATTTCATTCCTCTAATCTAATTCCATTGGTTCAGTTCTGATGGTGGCATCTTTGAGAATTCGAGGGGAACCTTCGAAAATCTTACTGGCGACTATTGCGTTTGTTAATTATTTTCATTAATGTCATTACGTGACAAACATTGTCACTTTATTTATAGCTTTGGAAAGCGAGCAGTTAAAGTTATGGCGACATCTAACATTTTTCAAATGACGCTACAAATTTTGGCTCAACTGATATTTGTACATGTTTTCTATTGTTAAAGATAGTTGCAATCCAGCGCTTAAACACCAACTAGGTAGTTAGTAACCATAAATCCACTGTATCCACTCTTACAGAATTTATGTATTTACATATTTGAAACAGTTTTGTACTGGAATAGTACCGCAAAATTATGAACGGTCGCCGGACTATCCTATTATGTAAATATACTTGTGCATGACGCACGAGTAAAATTTTACTGAAATGAGTTTGTAACGAATGCATGCGACAGGCTTAGCATTCCGAATGCCGTGGTAATAGAGAAAAATAACGAATAGTTGTCGACTGCTCTGAATTTTCGCGGAACCCAAGTACGTGTTTTGAAAAACGACTATATTTTTAAATAATTCAAATTTCGTTCCACTACTACTCACACTTATTTGAGTAAAAAGTTTCTTGTCTGTTTGTAGAATATTAAAAATACACGTAACTAGGGGCCTACTATCATTGCTTTATGCAGAGCGTATTAAGACCTTTAGAAGGTCTGGACCAAAGTAACATTCTCTCGCGCTTGCGCTAATATAAACAATAAATAAATTCATGGAAATGACATACATCAATCACGTGACATAAGTCATTCCGGTAAATTTTGTATCGTTTCAATTAGCGCAAGCGTGAAATGTTACGTTTTCTGGACCTACTGAGCTTTCACATTTCATTTTGGTACCGTAAAGTTAAACGTCAAAGCTAAGAAGTTCTTAATACGCGCTGTTTATAGATTACGATCATACTTGGCCTTCTAGGACAATTTGCTTGAATCAGACCAAACGCTATACTTGCATCTGTTTGGATCGTCTTTGGATAACATTCGAAGCGTTTTGAATTCGACAATTATTCAACATCGCCTGCTATCGAGAAGAGAATGCAGCTTGCAGCCAATGAATGAAGCTTGAATTGGCAACAGAAAGTTCTTGGAGGAATAATAGGTATTGCAGAGAGAATGGAATCGGACCACAATCTGTAGTCTGACAGATACCAAAACGGACTGAATTCTAACCTTTGGATCTCACCTTTAATAAACACTCGGAAATACGTTTCTCTAGATGTTATCTTAGGTTTAACTAATCAAAATCGGGGAACTACTATCAACACACTTTAATTAATTGTGGAACAGAATAGATGTTACATAATACATGTGTTATTAAGACAGAAAAGGAGATGCAAAAAAGGCACAACGGCATGTTCGTTTGAAAAATCTACATACATACATACATATGCTCACGCCTGTATTCCCCGAAGGGGTAGGCAGAGGTGTTGTAATCACAACACCCACTTTTCACCGAAGATGATTAAGTGCCAACGTGACAGATGGTGAGTCCATCGCCGGCTCAGACACTATACACACGTCATTGAATTACTTCTCAGACATATGTAGGTTTCCTCACGATGTTTTCCTTCACCATAATGCACGTGGTGTGAAATCACTGTACATAAGTTTTTTTAGAAAAACTCATTGGTACAGACCCCGCTGGGATTCGAACTTGCGTCGCTTGCGTAGCAGGCGACTGCTTAAACCTCAAGGCCACCACGGCTCTAGCTCACGGCTGAAAAATCTATGCAAAGAAATAAAGTTTAAGTCTTTGTTTGTAATTTCAAATTAGCTGTTTTTCACTAAATGTAAATGAATATACATACAGGGGGCCATCATGGGTCATCGTCACCAAGCAGAGCGTTTTCAGTACTTCTTAGCTTTGACGTTTTATTTTGGTACCGTAAAATTAAAAGGTAAGAAAATTCATACACGCTGCTAAAACAATTAACAGTTGGCCCCCTTTTCTTGGTTAAAAAAATTCTTTTTTTATTTTTTTTCCGGCTGATTTCCGAATCTTATAGACCAATTTTAACGCAGATACTGGGGTTACATTTTTATTTTAGACAAAAATAACAGGAATAGCACTAAGTAAAATTGTATTTATTGTTATCTAATCCTACGCGGGTAGATTTGTATGTAAGTATGTTTGTGATGAATTGGCTCAAAAAGTACTGGACCGGTCTTGAAAATTCTTTCGGTGATGGATAGCTACATTATTAGCGAGTAACATAGGATATGTTTTATTCTCATACTTCCACGGGAACGAGAATTACGCGGGTGAGACCGCGTGACGTCTGCTAGCACAAAATATAATTCTAACATCCACTGAAATGTACAAATCAAATGTGACAGTTCTAACACTCGGATGACGTCGACAAATACGGGAAAATGTTCTAACTGCATTATGTTTTCATGGGTCGTTTGTAATTTGTTAGAAACGCAAAAAAAATTCGCCCAAAAACTCCATATGCCCGAATTTACGTTCGACTCATTCAATTATGCAAAGCTACCATTTGTTAACAGATTTTAGGGTAATTCGGTAAATGTCGACTCGGTTTTATGCTAATCAGCTTAGTGTCCGTTATTTATGCGCTACATGCTTACAAACATTTCACGGTATAATGTGCCGTGCCACTGATAACGTTATTTCGCGCTATTAATTGCAGAAACACTCACTGCCATATGATTTAAGGACGAATTAATATTCACTCAGTTTTTGTTTAATTGTTATTTTGTGATAATTCAATACAAGTCGTAAAAACTTCCGTTTAGCCTGGGAGTGTTGCCAATTTTCCGCTAAATTAAGTGAATATTATTTTCGGTTTGATTGTTTTCGTTTTAAATCTGTGTTCTTAACACAATAATTTGATTATTATAAACGTAAATAAACGTTTGTCTTAATATTATTCCAAGGGCGGCAGAGACAGTAGAGCGCCACTCGACTGTAGATTTTCTGATTTCTTTTTTTTCTCCAAATTAGTCAATCAACATGTGGGTGTTTTTCTTTTATATTTAGGATCTGTTTGTAAAGTGGATTGCAATCTTAATTAATTAACAATTAAAAGCAGTTAATGGTAACACGAGAAATGCAAATAGCGGCAACAAACTTATCGCGACTGCACTTGGCAAATTGAATGTCAGGTATCGGATTACTTTCAATATTGATTGTGGTTGAAGTGGACTGGAACACAGCACAACTTTGGATGCGTTTCACGACAGAGGGCGCTTCCATAGCGGCGACAAAAAGTAAGCAATTTTCTGATAGCCATCTGACACGAAAATGGTTTCGTTTGACATGCCATTTATATTTCCATTTGTCAAACAATACGTGCTGGTGGCTGGTGGGTACGATTCACCAAAGGCTGATAATAGTGTTATTTTAATAGATCATAAACAAATTAAATAATTTTGAAGGGGTTTGCTATTTATTTACAGTTACATAATATTAAGGTACACTGCCTATTTTATGAAATTGCGAGCTACGCAGTACACTCGTCCATGCGTACCATAAACTCACCTTTTCCCAGAAGGATTCAAATTCAAATATCTATGTTTAACAAGGCATTAATAAAGTACTTTTGAAATCGTCAGAATTACATGATTATACAGGATTATAAATGATACCGCCGGCTTCGGAACGTTGCTTTTTCTGCGAAGAAGGCAAGACAGACATTGATATTTTTTTTTGAGCATAACAAATTAAATACCAACAAAATATAACCCAAAAAAATATAACACTGCTATAAAACATAAAATGTTTGATAAAAAATTTGTATGTACAATTGTGTAGCTTGACTAGCAGCTATTTACAAGTATGACTTTAACACCAGACGGATTCCCGGAGGAGTAGACGTAATAGAAGTATTGTAATGCCCACATTTCTCCGAAGGTGAGTAGTTATAGGTGCTAACTTGACAAATAATGATTCTATTACCTTCTTGTATCTACATAAGACATTGACACACACGCACGTTGTAACTAAATATCTTTGCGTGACACGCAATCTAAAGCAATAATCACTTTAAACGGAGAACTATTATTTGCGTCCAGTATCCATAGTTATCTATAATTGCACACTCTGTAGATAAATATAAATATATAGCTAGGTATAATTATAGTAGCAAGCTGCGCTGCGTCCCCTACTATTTCCCTGTGAGATATAAAATGGAAGTGTCTGTTTGTGATGCAAAATTAACAGATTTACACAGAGTACGGGGATAAAATATAACACTATGTTACTCGCTGATGATGTAGCTTTCCAATGGTGAAAATCGGTGAATTTTTGAAATCGGCACAGTAGTTTTTGAGTTTATCCATACATATGATCACGCCTGTACTCCCCGAAGGGGTAGGCAGAGGTGCTGTAATCACAACACCCACTTTTCACCGAAGATGATTAAGTGCCAACGTGACAGATGGTGAATCCATCGCCGTCTCAGACACTTTACATACGTCATTGAATTACTTCTCAGAAATATGCAGGTTGCCTCACGATGTTTTCCTTAAAGCACGTGGAGTGAAATCACTGTACATAAGTTTTTTAGTAAAACTCATTGGTACAGGCCCCGCTGGGATTCGAACCAGCTGTTTATTCATTACAAACATACACACAAAAATACAAATCTGTCCTCTATATAATAGTAGTATAGAAGTGTAGATGTATATTATGACCGTATGTACGGTACTTACAAAGAAAACGAAATATTTTATTGTAAGTAGCAGATGTTGGTACCATCCGCTATCTGCCAGTGAAAGTCTACTTAAAATCAGCTAAGCCATTTCAGAGATTATCCGGAACAAACGGACCGACACACAATCTGAGAGAAGTTTAAAAATATTGGTTTCATGTAAGTATTGTATATACTTTCATATGCATTTATTGAAAAGCTGTTAATTTATAATTACAAACAGATACTTTTATTTATCAGTTTAGATATAGTTTTTCCCAAACCTCTGGTCCTCATGTAACAGTTAACCAGAGCACGTCTATTATCAATGCAAAACTTGATAAACGAACAAACACGCTTTGGAATTATTCATATTAAAGGTTTACTATTTCGTGCTAGCGTGTTTGAAGAGTCCAGTTAATTAGCCGCTGGAAAATTATGCTTCGACATTTACAGCACTGTTGGAGGGGGAGGGGAGGTGTTGAAAATTACATCAATATTGAACACTGAAGTACCTTGTTATTTTATTGTATAACGGTGTTATTTTGTTATTATTTAACGACGTATATAATTAACTAGCGAACGTCACGCAGTTTCACCCACGTAGTCCCCGTTCCCGTGGGAGCATGGTAATAAAATATAGCCTATATTTCTCGCTGATAATGTAGCTATCCATTACTGAAAGAATTTTTCAAATCGGTCTAGTGCTTGTTGAGCGTCCCTTACAAATCCCTTACAAATATACAAATATTTCCTCTTTATAACATAAGTATATATAAATATAAATAACATTGAAGTGTATCTTTCTCATTTCAAATTATTAGATTTTCACTTAAAGCATTTGAAAGAATATAACGCCACATTTATACAATTTTCTAAACAAATATCTGCCTGATTATTCGGGTAAATCTTAAAAACGGTGGTAAATTACTCGACATTCATAAGTGCCTTACCAGGGCCTAAACTGAATAAATCATTTTCATTTTAATTTTCAAACAGCTGGGCCGATTTTAACTGGGACCCTGGGACAGATAGTTTGATTTTACAATGAGTAACTATATACTGTAACTATTATAATAAGTTCTACAACATAAAGCCACCCATGAAATTAATTGTACGCAAAGCACAGCTAGTCTAGAAATAAAATATTTATGAAAAATAATAAATTATGAGAATGTTAATTTCCTATTCTTATTGTTGCAGATGCCAAATGAAAAAGCAAGCTTAGTCGAAGGTAAGAACAACAAACATTTGGATGAAACTAGTTGTGTCCACGCGGTTTCACGCGTAGACAATGTATTTCATGGACATAATGTCGCGGTACCCTATTTTCTTAAATAATAGTGGCGTTTTATCTACCTGTGAAAGTCTCGCTAAAATGATAACATTTCAGGGATTATACGGAGAATTTTTTCAATTGACTTTTTTTTTAAGAACAACAAACATTTGAAAGAAACTAGTTGTGTCCACGCGTAGACACGCGTATTTCATGGACGGCATAATGTCGCGGTACCCTATTTTTTAAAAATAATAGTACCGTTTTATCTACCTATGAAAGTCTCGTTGAAATCGATCTTACCATTTCAGGATTTAGACGAAGATTATTTTCAATTGGCTTTTTTTTAATTACGTATTTTTACATGGACGTAGTGGAAAACTAGTAGTTAATTTGGAATTAAAAACAGACATTAACATTTTATTTACCTGTATAGATATAGGGCAGCTTTCGGAATCCGGTTAAAGTTTTGCAGGTTAACTGAGCCAATGCCCGTCCAATCCCAAAGACTGCGTCCGATGCTTAGTTTGAGCTCTTTGAAGTAGTACTGCATTGCGTCAATTTCCATGCCCGCGGTGTACCATCGACATGTAGCCACCATAAATATAACGCGAAAAGTTTCAGGGACTTGTTGTTAATCAGGATGTCTGTTATCATTATTTTTCTATTAAAACTTTGCAATACTTATTGCAAAGTGTATTAGGGTAATCAAATAATGTGTAATAAATTTTATCGTTCTTAGTAATTATTACTATGTAATTATATGTATTTAATGCAAGTATAGTTTCTTGCCGATTCTTAAAGACCTAGTTTCCGAGTTGGTGGTCAATTCCTTTGACCGTTTCGACTCCGTTACTGTGTTCTGATTTGAGTGGTCAATTTTGTTTCGGATAGTGCCTGCACATTGCCAGCACTTGAGGACACCAATCTCAAAATATGAATTATAGCAATGTCCCCATGAAGGGCTTTATTTCGCGAAATTTGTAACCCACTAAACCCCCCGTAACATTAATTATCCGCCAATGATCGTCCCGTTAAACGCGATCCAGCCGAGATTAGCCGTAACAAACAAACAGATAGATATATAGACAGACGGACCGACAAACAGTGTTTTTGTTCCATATATTTTTTACTAACTATGCCCCGCGGTTTCTTCCGCATAGATTTAGTTTTATATAATACTTTTTTTCGCAATAAACGTAAGCCTAAATTCTTTCTCAGGGTCTAAAGATTGTCTGTGCCAAATATCATCAAAATCGGTTGAGAGGTTTAAGCGGGAAAGCGTAACACACAGGGTTACTTTCGCATTTATAATATTAGTAGGGATTTAAGTATTCTATTTACTTTAATACTAATTTACTGAAAAGCTGTTTATTTGGAATTACAAGCAGACATTTCAATTTTATTTATCTGTGTAGATGTATAGATTGCCTACTGATTGGCTTATTTTCGCACGTGACATCTAGCCCAGCATGGCGAGTGGTCTCGAAACACAATGTTGTGGCCGCGAATTTCCGAAGTCGTTTAAAATACTTACCGATGCAAACCCAGTAGTGATGTTGCGGGATTCGTATCCGCGACATCTGGTGAAGCAGGTATTCAAACCAGTAAAGCTAGGCTTATTTACGAGTCAGTGAGTAAAAAAAGCTAAACGCGCAAATTGCAATTTCACAATCGTTTATTCATATGATAATTGAATGGTTTAGCGGATATCATCCAATTATCATATGAAAGAGTGAATTTCAGTTCAAGTCGGTTTATAATTATCTAGGCACCTACACACTGGATTAATAAGCTAGTTTTATTGTATTTGTGGAGCTGATTTTATACAAAAGAGGTATATTATAAAAATATCCAGAGCAAATTAACACTTAATCCATTAATGTATTCCAAAGGATGATAATATAACATAATATATAATCATTTATAAATATATAACAAGTTATAAAAGATATGATATATTTTTTGTTAATAATCATTATTGTCCAAAATTGTTTCTTTTTATACATACAAATATCACATACCTACCTTCTCAAAATATGAGTACAAATAACAATGTGTCATAACGAAATAAACTTACAGAGTGCTCATATAATTTAATATCCACGTATAGTATAAAATCAAAGGCACGGCACAAAGGTAATCCTCGTATAATCCACTCTCCCTATATATAATTAAATGTACCATTGTCGAACAACACTAATTTTCTATCAGTTGTTCTTGAGACCCTTTGTGACCGTTCTCACTTATTATACTCAAAGGAAAACAGCGGGGCTCCAAGCCTTTCGCATGAGACTGTACGTGCGAATCAATGGTGCAGAAAAGGCTTTATCGATTTTAAACTACCCTTATGTTGCAGTTTGTTAAACTTATATTGTTATTGGCCGTTTAAAGAGTGCTCTGTTCAACAGAGGTCGCTTTGTGAAGTTGAACTTCACCGATTGGTTCGTTTGACGTATGAGGGAATAACTTTTTATTTTCAGATATCTATCCCTTGAACCGTGATATAAGAGATTAAAATGGGACTTATATTGTATCGATCTTCATGTCGCTAATATCAAAGTTGTTGGGATATTGCTTTTAGCATACCTAAAAGAAGCTGCGCTCATGTTGCCAAAATGGCGGCCTATTTAGAAAAATGTTCATCTCAGAAGTATTAGTATTTAATAAAAAAAATTATTTAAATGTGATGGCATTTTCTCGTAAAGATTGGGCTAGATAGATTTTCAATTCAAAGTATATCGGATAAAAGAGCAAATAGACTATTTCAACTTTTCATTAATTATTGTGTAAAATTAATTCGATTCTGTACGGGATTAAAAGGTTTCAATAAACCTAGGAGCATGATGAATTTAATATATGGGCATATATACAAATAATTTAAGTGACAGCCACAATTAACCCTTAGTGGCAAGGCAAGTGGCTCTTCTAAAATCAAGGAAAGAGTATTAAATAAAGAAGTAAAGAGTAACTGTAGAGTCTGTAGACTCGAGTCAATGGATGTTTGAGCAAGCTTGCAGTCGAGAGCAGCAATTTTTTTAATCATTTTCGTAGTTTTAGTGACGGTGGTATGAGGACTCGGCAAGGACCATTGAGTACTAGCTTTGCGAAGGATTAAATAAGTATGAAAAGTTCCTTTTACTATTCAAAACAATTAAATGTTTCTTTTTAATAAAAGTCGCCACTTTCTATTTGGTTTTATCTAAGAATGAAAATTACTTATTTAGTTTCAGGCTTGGTAGGTTAGGCACTTATGAACCACTACGAACCGACCACCGATTCGGAAACTAGCCTTCTGAAAAGAAGACAAGAAACTCGGCTGGTAATGGCTGACAGGAATTTTAAGTCATTCACCAACGGACACACAAGAGACAAGCTAAGCCATGAATTATCAAGACGTGAAATTTTGAGGGTTAATTTGCCGTGATGGGTGGCGGTGTAGGTTAGTTACACCGCCGCTTGCTTAGTAGCAAGAAAGGATTTTTTGAAATTTCCTCCCTTTGGGGTGTTTCAGTTTTTACCTTTAAGCGTAATGTGTAATTCAATTATGAGTTTTGGTACCAAGTTTATCATAACCAAAAGAAAAGTTATTGAAAAATCAACCCAAAATGCGATAAAAATAGTATAACATAAAGGTGAAATTGGGGATCTGCTTTAATAGTAATCGTTATGACTATTTCTTTCAAGAAACGGCAATTAATTTTTAGTGACGTCGAGAAATATGTGGGTTTTTCTAACTCCTACAATCATTTTACAATCATTACAATCATTTTTGTATAGAAATAATAAGCGTAATTTATCACTGATTGAATCGGCATTGCGGGAATGGGCTGTCATAACCGAATTAATTAAACAACTCACGAAAATAATGTAAATGTCAGAAATATATTCTGGTATCTTAATATTTGTATCCGCGAGCCATCCCAACTTCATAACGAGTTTTAATATTTAATTAAGACCCCATAACTGACGTGATTGCATTTCCTGCATCTGACGTCCCCGTTTATTATTTTGCTAATTTGAAACGATATTAAATTCTTAGAGGTGAAACTAGGGCGTGTCGTGTTAGAACATGGCAAGACGTTATTAACAGTCGCGCTTGGCTCAGAATAAAATACTACGCTTCTCTCCACAGGTTGCTTAATATGACACAGATTATTTATTAAATTTGGCGCATACATTAAAGCATAGCTTAACAATTTTGAGAGTAAAAAATATAATATTTGCAATAAGGTTGTTGCTTTGTTTTTTTAGTAACTTATTTAATACCTGTCCACAAAATAGGCTTAGGATAACGTTACATTAGACTAAGCTCGCAGATAATCTACTCTTTTCAATATTCCTCACAGAACACAATTTACCTGGTAATATTTAGTATTACTAAGTAAAAAGTATTACTATTACTTATTTTCTATGCATATTATTGAATATATGCATTCGACGCATATACTATCAAATGAATACTGATTGATTTCTAGTGATCAGTCTTTGACTGTATGAAGTCTGCAATTGACAAGTTTTATCATCAAATATTTATGTTGAACAAAAAAAAACATAAGTTTTCGCTAAGCTTACTAAGTTTCATAACGTTATTGAGTTGGTAAACTTTTCTGTGCGCAGTTAACCTACGTAGTTATATACAATAATGGCATGAGTGTTGACTCCGACAGACGTCAAACTTTGATAAACTTGCCTCGTGGAGTTCACTACGAAATTATATCGAAATTCGTTTGGAGAACTCATCGGATGAGATCTCAGGTGCATCGATCGAGTACCTACTGCTGAAGTACTTCACCGTTCACTGGATTCAAATATTTTCACTAAGTGCAGATCCTTTCGAGCTTTCTTTTGAAGCAAAAGCGTCTTTGTACGTTCACTCTGTGATTTTTCGGTAAATAGTCGTATGATCCGTCGTTAAGTCAAAGCTTTGCCTTTCTCGTGCGTTTGAAAATATGCGGATTGTTAGGATGCTTAAGGAATTATTCGAACAAATATTTGCAGAGATTGTTAAAGGATTATGAAAGTACTTGGGCATTTTCACTTTCATTTGATTCTCAAATCTGCTTCAAAGTTACACAATGTTTAATTATTCCTAGCTGAATATAATTAAGTATCTTGATATCTTTTTCGTAATGCTTGCGATAAAGTACTAAAGAGGAAAGCGTTACTTACATCTTACGCACTTAGTTAGTTATATCATAAATATCTTACACAATGTATCTAAGCAGGTCAATATTTTTTCATACATACATAATGCTCATTTATGTGTGACATTTATAATATGTTCACCCCTGTATCATTGTGAGGGAGGCAGAGACTACAATAAATATTAATTTTTATTAAGCTTTTCTTGAGAGGCCTAAATAAACAAAAAAATATTTAATACATCCTATGTTCCTCACATATTTCTTTGGCTTTGTCTACAATTTAGTTTTACCTTCAAATAAAGAATATCTTTAAATGATAATCGTCTCAAAGTAAGGTATAATTCCCATGGCGTACGTTAAACATAACGATTCAAAGTTTCAAGCTGTAATTTGGTGAAAAGCTGTCCTGAACACGCAATTAAGTGTTTGGAATAATTACAGGGAACAATTATCAAAGTGGTGCCGAAGTTGTGACGACGTCAGCTGGTGGCTTTGCTAGCAAATACGTCACTTCTTTCCGACTTTACCTAGTTTGGAGGCTGGATGGTGTATAAATATTAGCATTTTCGAAATTAAAGATGAATCAGCGAAACAGTTTACAGCAAATCCGTTCCTTTTTCACAGGCTGTCCAGAGTAAATAACGAGGAATTAAATATAGGTTCTTTGGTTTTGTGATGTTATAAAGTGATTTCGGACAGTGTTATCAATGAATATAAAAGGTTTGGAACAGAAACTAAACAAATAATATATATCATACGTCTTATACCTTTAAACGAGTCATTTTTATATAATTCTTGTGCAATATTACATTATATGAATCTCGGAAACGGCTCCAACGATTTTCATGAAATTTAGTGTGCAAGGGGTATTGCAGGGGCAAAAAAAATCATCTAGCTTGGTTTCATTTTTGGAAAACTTCGTTTTGACCATGTTTTCAGGCACTGAAAACTCATAAAATATCATTACAATACGACAATAAATTTCGCCGACATCTGCTAAGAAACGATAGCATAGAATGAGGCTGTCAGCTTATGGGGCGATAACGGATTTAGAGTACCCCGCTTTGAGACTGACGTTTACCGGATTTTTTTTTCTTTTATTTTCCTTTTTTTTGTGTCAGAAGAAACCGAGCACAGCTCGGTCAACCAGGTACTAATACTCGTAATAATATTATGCTCAATCCTGTATACCAAGAGGGAAGTTAGAGACTATTTCTCGCTATATATAGCGAGTAGTAGTCTTAATTCTGCACTCCCATAGTCAATATTCTTCTCCATAAAGATGAAATGCTTGCATATCTACTTCTTTGGTTTACTCTACATCCATCTCATCTTTATGGAGAAGAATATTGATTTGATCTGTGCTAGGAATGTACAAAACTCTTCCACGTCTTAAACATTTGTCAACAAATTTGAACCCTGGTCGATAATGAATTTTTTTTTATGACGATATAATTCTTAAGCCGTTCAAAAATCGTGTAGCCAAACCAAATAGTGTCACCTGCTCCCCAGCTATTCAGAAGAGACCACTTGTTGGAGAGCCTAACTTCGACCATTCTCTCTTTATGTAGCATCTGCCACCACCCATTACCGTGCTCAGTGCTCTAATTTCGCGATATTTATCCGCGACATATCATATTGAATATCTAATGAGGTCGGAAGTTCGTTTGAGTGGCGTTTCCTGAAGACTGTTTTGCTCTCGTGGGGTCTTAATATTTATTAAATATGAATTATTTACAGAAGTTTACGAGCACTTACCTTTCTGTATCAGTTGTGATACAGACATTTTCTTTATGGTTCTGTGGTACTTCGAGGTTGTTTAAATTTACAGTTTCAGAGTATTTTAAAATAGTCGTGATGGCCGAAAGGTTTGAGCAGTCGCCTGCTACGCAAAGAATGCAAGTTTGAATCCCAGCGGAGCCGTACCTATGAGTTTTTCTAAACACTTATGTACAGTGATTTCATACCACGTGCTTTGCTACTGAAGGAAAACATTTTTTTGATGTTGGCACTCAATCATCTTCGGTGAAAAGTGGGTGTTGTTATTACAACATCTCTGCCTATTCCTTCGGGGAATACAGGCCTGAAAATATGTATTTTAAAATATTATGTTATTTAGGTATCGGAAGTTGTGTTGAGTGATTTGAGTTGGTTGTTTTGCGACGTAACATATTATCCACCAACAAAAGGTTTGGGCTCCGTAGGTAATACATAATTCTAAAGCTTTTCTTTTGCTGATGATTATCTGCGAATTGTAGTGAAGACCAAATCATGGAGATAATATTGATTTTACGATACTGAAGTAATAATTAAACTACATATTTCATGAGAATAACTAAAAATAAAATACATTTAATTTAAATTAGTTCATTTGAAACCGTAAATATTTTCCATAATTTCTCTCATTAAAATATATACACTAATTGAAATGCGTAGAATGATAATGAATATTATATTTCAAAAGGCAAATTTTCTAATTCTTAGAATGATACGATATTGAACCAATTTAAATGGCTGTATATTAATGTACTTTCGACGGTAACGAAGAACTCCATCCAATATTAACATTAATATTGTCGAAATAGATATTCCACCTAAGTAGAAATTTGACGAGATGGTGGTATTAATTAATACCGTCCATTAACATCGCTTGCTCCTCTCTGAGAGCTCTATCGCTCTAAATGCAATTAGTTTACGTTGCCTCGACACCGCGCGACACCGCTCGCTCTCAACCTAAATATAATTCGCGCCCTAACAAGATTATACCACGGAGTATTCACAAGAAAATATTGTACTTCATAATGAAATACGCTGGGAACTTTGCTTTTGATATAAAATTAGTTTTAAAGCGAATTAAAACTATTTCAATCCTCTATCACTGCAAGATCATTTTCGTCTTCAGAAGCTGAGATGACAGACAGAGTTGTAAGAGCATTAACTTTTTACCAAATATAAATGCAATAATTTACTTTAGGTATATCAGCAAACTTTCAGCTCCAGTTTTTAAAACATATTTTTATTTTACATCAAAAAAATCATCGCGAACTTAACAAATAATTGAAATAATTGAATAAGACGTTAATATTGGAATAAACTTTATATGTAATGTTACTATTTTGATTAAAAATGTTGTTTCAAAATCTTTATACCAATAATATCTAACTTGGTTCATTTTATATACCTACCATTACTAATACTTAATCGTAAAATACGACGATTTAACTTAAATAAGGCTAAGCTTATTACTGAAACTAATAAAGATAGCTAATTATATTCTAAGCAATTATTTTGCTATGTCCATGAGTAAGTTCGAGCGAGAGTAAAAGGGATCAGGCTTCTCTTCAGCTCAATGACTCGAGTCCCGCTAGTTAGCGAGGGTTGACAATGTACAATAAGAAATTATCACTAAATTCGAAATTTTACATTGTTAATATTATTTTTAATACATATATTGAGAGGATTTTGAACATTATTCGAACATCTGATATTTAACGTGATATTTAGGATAATTAATGGTACCTAATATTAGTATAACTTATATTCATAAAATTTGATATGATCGTGAGCTGCATTAAATAACGAAATCATTCTGAGTCGATCATATAAATTAAATGTGTTATTGTCCTGTTTGAGTTAACAATATAATAATTCCTTTTATTTATTTCCCTTTTAGCTATTCCTTCAAATACAAACCGTAAAAAATATTTGTGTACTGGTTTACTGTATTTAATCTGTGTAAACGAAACTCTTTTAAGGAATTGTATAATATTCCCTTTGCGACCTGCGGCCCTTGGTATTCTAACACAAATTATTAGCGCAAGTTTAACCCCATCTCCACCTTTTCACAAATATACAGGTTACGTAAGGTTGGCTTTCTAATTTAGACGAGGATCGTCTCACGCATATAAAGACGCCCTCGCACTCGGAACTTGTAACAATTTGAGCTAATTTCAATAGTAACTTAACTTTAGAAACAATCTCAATAACATAACTTTAGAAACAATCTCGTGATTATGGGTCTATGTGTGTATGTGCGTTTCTTACCGCCATGTATGAGGCTGGCCTTCTGTAAGGTTTACTTTTATGACCTTTCTTTACGTCCGGTTTCGCTTCACAAGCCCTCAATAGATTCATTAAGGCCCTAACGAGATCTTCCAGGGAAATCACGGGTGCTTTGTTTCGTAAAATACGATTTATTTTGCTTATGGTACTTTTGTAGAAGAAAGTTTTGGCAAAGCATAGGCTTTATTATATTGAAACTTAGCCATTTTCGAGGATTGTTGGAGAAAATTGAACTTGTTATTGGCTCTAATGTGACAGAAATTTACCGGACTGACACTTGGGTCACGCAGCCCTGATGGAATCACTTAAATTTGTTCATCAGTTGTTTTATTGAACCAATTTGACACCAACTTGTATGAATGAAATCAACCTATCGTCTTTAAGTCTTGAAAATACGAGACTAAATTACAGAACGTAAGATATATTTTTGACATTGAACTATGAACTCGTTCTCGGATTGGAAGATAATAATTTTTAAAGATACCTATTTAAGATGATAGGGTCCAATTGCTTAAACCAATGGTTTATTTAATTTATACTCGGTATAATTCCAGCATTAAACACCTTTATTGTAGCATTAAAAGCAATCGATTGGAAGCATCGTCGTTTCTCAAATCACAATTTTAGGGCGAGGTATTTTTCAAGCCGACTGCAGCTACGCGATAAGCGCCTCTGGAAATGTGACCGAATTTCAATCAAATTTATGAGTTATAATAATGATTATAGGTACTTTATCCGTGCGCCGCATAAAATTTGCAATTTTACTGAAAAGGTGAACTCTTGTGTAACAAATTCGGCAGCAATCGTAAGGTGGTGATAACGATTCGGAGAATTAATCTAGCGACAGAAAAACGCAAATTGTGAGGGGTGAGTCACGATGGAATGGGAGCACAAAACATGGATTTATTGCTTTACTTCGACGTACTTTATTATCATCATATTTATTAATAG
Organism: Watsonalla binaria; assembly: GCA_929442735.1. Taxonomy (NCBI): domain Eukaryota; kingdom Metazoa; phylum Arthropoda; class Insecta; order Lepidoptera; family Drepanidae; genus Watsonalla; species Watsonalla binaria. The sequence continues at coordinate 6,337,173 of OV838930.1, forward strand.
CAATATACTATTTAGATAAGCTTTATATTTTGTTGATAGAAGGAAAATATTGTTTTCTGCTTCATCCTCGAAGTCAATAGAGACTTCTATATATAGTAATTATAAGTAAAAGTCGACATTTGCGTACAAACAAATTTTGTCTGTTTGGACGCGTCCACCTTCTTGATTATGTGGCGGATCTTGAAACAGTTTTATATGTGTGGGAGTTGAATTACAATGGTTTAAGCTAAAAATCATATCATATTTTGATAGTCTTAGGGAAAAGTCAACGTTTTGCAATAGTCTTAAAAAAATTAAACCCGAAGTGAAGCGAGTGCATGTCGCTAGTTGTTTACAAAGAGAGTAAACAAATGATATTTTTCTCTATACATTCAAAACTTCCCGAAACTTTCCATATGGTCAGGTTGTGGATTGAGCTGGGATGTGGTCCTAAACAAGCATGAAGCACTTCAAGAATCCTCCTAGAAGAGATTTTTAGACGAGTGAGGAATGATGTTCTTTAGTGTTGCAAGCGCTCTTACGTTACGGTAACCGCTTACCACCTGTAGGGAGGTTTTGTTTCCACCGTTTTATATAATACATTATAAGGTTACTAAGCAGTATGGATTCTTAAAAGAAAATTTTGAAATTTTTAAAATAAGCACGTTTGCTCCATTGAGCGAGAGGTTTGACACTCTTAATTCGATTTGAAGTTTAGAAAATGTCTGTAAAACACGTAAATGATGTATACGCGATCGTTCTCGTACTCACTTACGCATGGGTCGCTTATAATCTTAAACACTTCGAAGTGACCGTGTGTCATTTTGATCGATTTGTACCTAGATTCCGTAGTGCTTGTATTGTACTTGTATACCATGGCACTCATGGTACTTAGTGGTGTAAAATGTTTTTGCACGACGAAGGTTTTCCAATAAGCAAATAATCGTTGACAGTTCTTAGCCAGTCTTACAATTTATTCAGTTTAAGTATTTTCTTATGCAGTTTTGTTGCCTTTGTTACACATATTTATTTCAATCGTTTGTAAAGTGTGTTAGCTACTTTACAAATCCTTTAAATTTCCTTTCGTGAATATTCTAAGGAAATATTACTTAGCTACGGTTTTGTAGTCATTGGAAAAAGTGTAATATATGATAGTTAATCAGAAAACTATACATAAGAATTATGAAGCCTAAATGGAAGTCTCTTTTGCTTCGCCGTAGTCGGGTAAAAATTTAAAACTCTTTACTAACTTCAATATTTGTATATTTTCCGAACTTCAGAAACATAACATGACTTTACACTTAACACAACATTCAGATTCGTTCGGATCTCATATTCCGATATAATAAGTTATTATAACACTTAGCAAAAGTCACCGGGTGAAATCTTTGTTCTGCGCCGCCCGGGGTGAGGTTGGACCGCTTGCAGCGATTGAAATTTAAAATATTGTACCCTTTGCCATTATGCGAGCTTATTCACCCTTGAAATATCCCTAGGGGGCGCCAGGTACAACGATTGGGGAAAATATTTTACACTTGTTACTAAGGATGTCGCTTTCAAGTCTACGGCGTGACCCTAATTGTAAGCGGATTTTGTACCTATCCCGAGGGCATTAAAGCCCAAAATCGATCGCCCGTGCGCGAGATTTTACTGGAATATTTATGAAAAGCACTTAATTAGTGTGTCGAGAATGAAAAATTGTTATTGAAACGGAGTTGATTGAACTGGCGATTCATAACTATGTCATTTTGGAGTAGTATGGCAACGAAAATGCTATTTATCACTCGACGCTTGATGGCATTCTTGATTGTACAATTTGAACTGAATGCATCTACTGTTGAGTTAAACCACTTTGGTTTTAAAAACCATTACATTTCATAATATGGTTGAAGAATTTAATGGATTGAATTAAGTTGTGACGATATTAAATTGGGTTAAAAAATTAAAGGGTTGCAAATTATTAGACTAACGAAGCCGATGGATTTTATGTGTAGATAAAATTACTGTTTTTCAAATGACTGTGCAGTTTACTTTGAATGTAAGAATTAATAAGTTGTAGGATTGTGCAAGAAAGAAAAAAAAAGAAGTTCCTGTAGTAGTTTTGCAAACAATAAAAACCCTGAGCGATGTTTAACTATCATAAGTTTCAAGCTTAACAAATAAAGATGCATTGCAGACGAATGCACACAATTAAATTAAGTTCAGTGGTAGTAGTCAGCACAAAAATAATTAAACAACTTCACTCATTAGTCTGCACCAAATATTCAGTACTCTGTGCCCGCATCACTTATTAGATGCAGTTCACTGAGTGGAAGGCGAACGTTTACTTGATAAAATAAATTTGAACAAAACAAACGCATCCGCAATATGAATCTACCTCTGAAGTTGTGCTAAGCGGCATGGAAGTGGAAAAATGGACGGGCTCGGGCTAATATGCGAATACTTCGCATGCCATCAGATGAAGATTTGTCGCTGATAGCTGCTCACTTGTATTTCATTGGAAACTACTGGTATTTCTACCTTTATAATATATTGTTATCGAAACAAAAATTCTGTGACGCGACCTTAGAGCTACGTTTAGAACTTTGTGTGTACTTTGTGCAACTTCTTCGCGTCAAATTAGGGTCTTTGAAGGGGTATCCAGAAGTGTCCAAACACCCAGAAAGTACAATCTGTTCACATCTCATGCTCAACTGATGTTTTCTTTTAATTTTTGATATATTTCGTCTACTTTTCTTTTATTGAATTAATAGTTATACATTTTAAACGAATAGGCCGCAATTAAACTCACCAGAAGCAAGCATTATACCTTCGTGCAATTTGTATTTATCAATGCCATAAAAAAGTAACGAGGACTGATATTAGAAATAATAATAATATTGTTTATTTATTTATATATACTGTAGATTTATTAATCAAAATGTAATTAGTTAAACCGATTTCCATATCACGGAGTGTCAGTGTCAAATAAGAGAATGTTTGCAATAAGTATCAAGAAGATCAATCCTCTCAATCCCTGTTGGTGTATTTAAATTCGCAACTAAACTCTAAGCCGAATTGAAGTGTGAGCCGTAACGTGAGTGTAGGGCGGCCATTCGTTAGTGTAACTCTTTTGGTAAAACGAGCCCCGATAAGCCGGGTGCACTGTTAACATTCTTTTCAATAATGACGAGGGGAGCTCTGTCTTGTTTATTGGATTTTTTGTTGCAATCTACATATGAATAGCAACTACAATCTGTCGGCCGAAGGAGGGCATCGAGTCGCATTGTTACAATTTCATTAGTTAAAAAACAATATTTGATCAAATTGTTTATGTAGCTAATTAAATTTATTTTAATATGCATTCTTTTTTCGTTGCATAGTTTAGGGTGGTTTAATATATAATATTTCCCCAAACAAATGGTTAAATGCAATTTGTAATAGTATAACAATTTGTAATTCGCAGCACACGTGCGAGTGGTTTGGTCCTATATTTGACTATTTTCGTTCAATATTGAACCAGTTTTGCATAAATCTACTGACAATGCAAATGATGTAACTCAATTTGTTTCGAATAACAAATACTGCTTTATTTTACAATAGTTATTCATGATATGTTAATGTACAAAGGTTCAAAAGAACTATGACCTAAATGATAATGCGGTGGTAGTGTTCAATGTTGCTTTAAAACCTTCAAAGTGTAAACTATCACAACTGAAATAAATCAAGGTAGAGAAATATTAAACAAATAATGGTGTACCTGACTACGAAACTTTACACGTGTAGGTAATATTTCAAAGTTGTCGACTCCAAGTTTTCCCTATCAACTTTAAAGTTCTACCGTAAAACACGCGTGTTGGTCGGTTTAATAAGTCTTGAGCATTATAAACAGGATCAAGTAGGACATACGAACTTGTTTTTATCTCTTTCTTTGCAACCGAAATTGATTGTGCATCCTTTTTGCTCCAGGGGTTGCGGATTTGATACGTTTGTGGACTGTGGACTTAATGAAAGCGTGGCTTCAGTGACTAGTCCTCAGCATCATTATCGGCGGCTTTACAGTATTGTCAGATAAAAAGCTTTTAGACGCACATGCTTCTTTGTGGTTAAACCATGCGAGTCACTTGAACTTACTTACACTCGTTAATTATAGTCCTGTTATATTTTAATTCGTACATATGTTCACGCTTATACAGACATGTAGACAGAGGTCTTCTTATAGAATAGGGGTTGAGCGTATTGCAATTATTCGGGCACTAATCCAGACTCCTGGCTGCTAAACTAATACAACAAGGGAGACAATTAGTAATTTTTAAATGCCCCTGAATACACTGGAATACACTGTACAGTCATAGCACAATGGACTCGCACTCTTAAGAAAATTAAACATAGTTATGATTTAGGTACACTTGATGCAATATTGTTAAGCTGCGATGGTATAGTTTGTGCAGTCGTAATACAAACGACCTAAGTTCCAATCTCACAGGAGCAAAAACTTTCTCTTATAACTTAAGCACCCTTGATGTGACATCATTGTATTTGCATGATAGGTGCATGAAAACATCTCGAGGAACAGTCTAAGAAAAAAAAATCGGAGTCATGCATATTGCTTGAGACGGCAATGACCTCACCATTTGTCAAATGTGCACCAATCTTTGGCGAAAAGTTTGATTTGGAACCTGCACTTTTTGGGGATTTTTCTGAGAAGGCATGCTATGATTAGTTTTGACTACAGAGACAAAACACACTTGTCCATCTGTATAATTTACATTCAGTTTTTAATTAACACGCTTCAAATAAAGTTACTGAAGTAAATAAATTTAGTGCATTATTTGAGCAATTTGCAGCCATAATACCCTTTTTTTAAATACCGGATGTTTTTTCCACCACTGCAACAACATTATAAAGTACCGTCAGACCGTGACGCACGTGTCGTACGACGGGTAGATGAGGGTAGATGTGACGGTAGTTGGCAACGGAATTAGTTACGCACACATGCACTTCTTTAACAGGGGTTGGTATGGCAACATTGTCTTAATTTGAGTTTCAAACCTTCTAATGAACTATTTCAAAGTATTCAATATGTTCATCTCAATCGTTACACTCTTGGCAGAGCGGTCGTGGTCGTAATGTCAGAATTGGTGGCTTGCTGAACAAAACGGCGCCATTCATTTCGGACTGCTGCTTTACGGGAGCATTCGCTAATAGTAGGAACACCCATCACAGCCTTAATCTGGTCCGTCCATCTCATTGGTGATCTGCCACGCGCCCTAGTACCCTCGAATTTACCCTGCACCACCAGACGCTCTATGGATGCGTCTCCACGTCGCGACACATGTCCAAAGAAGTTGAGAATGCGAGATTGAACTGTGGATGACAGACGCTGTTTGATCCCGAGTTCCTGTAGTATGGAATCGTTGGTGCGGAACTGTGTCCACTATATGCCAAGCATCTTTCTCCAGCACCACATTTCAAGAGCATCTATCTTCTTCTTCTCACTTTCTCTCAAAGTCCACGTCTCGGCAGCGTAGAGGAATATGGGGAAGATAAGGGCTTTTACAAGCCTGATTTTTGTGGCTTTGGTTATGTTGCGGTGCTTCCAGATCTTACCCAGCCTCTCCATAGCAATCAATCAATATGTTCATGTAATACAATACTTCGTAAATTTTCTAGTGTCTTAACACCTTCTCAGAAAGGTCCCTGAAGGTATGTAGATTCGTATTTAAGAGGCGCAAGATATTGAGTTGTGATTTGAGAGTACTATCTTTAAGGAATTAAACATCAAAACTAGAATCTCCACAATATTTCTAGAGAGACTACTGCAATACTTCGGACGTGGCAACCTAGAAAAGTTTATTGTTGTGGGGCTCATGGAAGGAAAGTGGAGTCGTGGAAGATCTCCAGTCAGCTGGACTGACATAGTCAAAGAGAACACAAAAACAAACATTTCAGAGGCCTTTAGATTAGGACTTTAGAGAGCCATTCGAAGTGGTCACGACCCTCAGACATGAGGAAACGAGAAACAATAGAAGAGATTTACACCGAAGATGAAACGAGGGCATCAACTTGATGAAAGGCGAGAATATCTCTGCGTAGTCTTTGAATTCCTTCTCAGAAATACATTATACAGATTAACGCACGATATTTCCCTAAGCTCTATCTCATGATGTTTTGATACCCACTCCTCACCATGAGCCCATCCCATATCACTAACTCCTTTGACCACGGCATTGAGCGTCTTTCAAAATTACAGTTTATTTAAATTATAAAATGAAATAATAATTAACTTTATGTTTGACAAGTTTGTGAGGAGAAGTGTGTGAGGAGCCGTGGTGGCCTTGAGGTTTGAGCAGTCGCCTGCTACGCAAGCGACGCAAGTTCGATTCCCAGCTGGGCATGTACCAATAAGTTTTTCTAAAAAAAACTTATGTACACTGCAGTGATTTCACACCAAGTGCTTTACGGTGAAGGAAAACATCGTGAGGAAACCTGCATATTTCTGAGAAGTAATTCAATGACGTATGTACAGTGTCTGAGACGGCGATGGACTCACCATCTGTCACGTTGGCACTTAATCATCTTCGGTGAAAAGTGGGTGTTGTGATTACAACACCTCTGCCTTATCCTTCGGGGAAAGCAGGCGTGAGCATATGTATGTATGTAAGTTTGTGATCATAATATTTATAAGAACCAAGCGGGCCGCCGGTTCTATTTGACTGCTTCAGTTTAATAAATTAATAATATTAAGACAATGGCCGTAGTTAGTAAAATATTTGTTATTTTTGACTCTGATTGTAATTCATTAAGTCAACACTCGATTTCGAATAAGCTAGATAGAAGCTCTCGTATTGCACATTTTAATGTGCCTAAAGTAAGCAAAAAGGAGAAATCCTGTAGTAATCCCACTTGAAGCCATAACAAATTGCACAGCTTGATTTATACTAGAGAGCCAAATTAAACTTGAATCTCCGTCGAATTAAATGACCAAAGACCTTTAGGGGCCGTTTGAAAGGTCACGTCCATTCGCAACAACACGTTAAAGTTACACAGACGGAATGGCGAGGCGACGTAGACAAAGCGACGTCATCAATAAATGTGAACACAGAGCAGCCAGAGGGCAGAGTACCACATTAGTAGTAGATTAATATACCCGTATTGGTTCCCATTGGCCGTCCCTCGCATATTGGAAGTCTTTCAACACACGCAACGCCTATTTGACTTGTGTCGCTTCGTTACATTCATACCACATTGGTGCATTCGTTTATGATCGAATCCGTAATGCTAAATCATGTTAGGTTGCCAAGGGTGGTGTGTAAACAATGCATTCATGTTGTTTTGTTGACATCGATGTCTGAATAAAAACGGTATCTATACTCGTAGATATAGTAGGTCTAACTTGCTATTTTGAGTGCAGTATTACCGTGTGATGAATGTAGCGAAATATGCACACCTAATCCATACAAAACACAAAACTTAAGTAATATTTATATATATATTTTGACAACATTAAAATTAGCCTTCAATATAATTTTGAACATTAGTGACTCTCCCGTGGTTTCACTAACATTGATATCTTGGCGTCATGGTCCTTCCCTAATAGGGGTTTCATAACGCAATTTTGAAATGTAACAAAACTTTTATACTCTCATATTTTTTAATGTAAAGATCCACCAATCTCAATAGAGTGATAGACGGAATAGTCTAAGTCGATATATGTATGCCTACACGAGTAGTTACGGACAAATAGCTTCAATCAATAGAGCAAGGTTCCCTTAACAAATGTCCCGGGACGAACTCACGTAGGCATTACGACTAGATAATTTACTGGGCGCTCCATCCTATCTACCTCACCAATCTACAAATGCTTTGTAGCACTTTTGCTGATGTGAATGGTACTTATCTCAGAATAGCCAACGCAGTTGTTAAATACATTTCATGAAATATTTTAAAGAAAGGAATGAAAACAATCGTGTCTTGACACATTCTGTTTCGTAATATGAAGACTCACGACACAGACGAAAATTTATTCGAAAAATCATTAATCCTTTTTATTGAAATTTGATAATTATTTGTATTAAATACAAACATACATATACTCATGTCCATGGGTGGGTAGAGGAGTACTTATAGTACACCCACATTTCGCCAGGTCTGTTTAAGTCCCATGTAATAGGAGACAAGCCGGGCACAAATTTTGACTCTGGACTGCTCCTGGGAAGTTGTTGATGGAACGCCCATTAACACTTTGTCAGACACAGGAGATCGAATCTAGAACCTTTTTCGCAGTAGGGCTTGCGACCACTAGAACAACGTGGCATTATTTGTATAAAAGTTTAAAATTCTACAGAAATTCATCATTCTATGATGGGTTGCTCACAAATCGAGATATTTGGAGCTATCTCAAATAAGCTTCTTAGGATTGCCTTCTTTTCTCTTGAACTATAATGTCTGCCCCATTTTTATTCTCCTACGTTTCTTTCTTTACCGAGGTATTTGAAATATAAAATAAAATGATTATGATCTGAGTCGCGAACTTTTTGCCGCGCCCTAGGGCGGCGCCGCTATCTCACAATCACTAACTTAATTAGACTAGCGCTGAAAATATTCAAAGAAATTAACCGTCTAATTCAAGCAATGATACTCGGGTTAATGTAATTAATAACTTTCCTCCCTGCCGTTCGCCGAGCTATGGAATTACATTTCATTTCATTTACTTGAATCTCGGTGTTTCAAGGATCACTTTGAGTGTCTTAACTGTTTAGTAGCTAGTTGTTTGTGAAATATTACTATACTATTTTCATACGTTTATTCTTACTAGATTTATTTGTGTGCGATTTCTGGGATTTGTTTCATAAAAGTCATCACGCTGTCCACTACAGTTTGGACCTTCAAGAGTTTTGTGCAAATTATTATCATAATAGTTGTGCCACGTGGTTTCACCCGCGAAGATTTAGTTCCATGCTTTATTTCGCAGAAATCTAATATATTTTATTAATAAAAGTCCAAACTACTCCTTGAAACATCAGCTATCTGTCAGTGAAAGTCCTGTTAAAATTGGTACATCCGTTTCAGAGATTAGACCGGAACCAATAGACTGAAATACGGATAAAAGCAATTAATTTGGATTTACAAACAGACACTTTCATAATATTTATCAGTGTTAGATTCTGCCTTTATTATTTCAAGCCTAGCTAGAAAGAAACTTAGTTCTCCGTCAACTAAGAAAAGCGAAGTAGGGCATAACGAGATCTCCTGCTTGAAATTAGCAACTGCGTGAATTGGGAACTGCACCTGCGCATTACAAAGAAACGTAGCCAAAAACCCTTAGAGAAGTGTTGTGCTTTTACTGAGAATAAGGTTGCGCTCACACATGACACTTTGCCTCCTTTCTTGGGCAAAAATGTCTTACCTGTAGCATGTAATTTCGTGTTATCATAGCCTGATGATATTGCAAAGTTATATCCTTCTAACTAGACTGAATTTTCTCCTCAAGTAAAGGTAAATTTTGTTGCTAACGAAATAAGAATGTTTTATTATAGAAAATTACCGTGAGTTTTCCGTTGAATTATATTAATTTCGCCGGTATCTAAGTAGTTAATGATACCAACTCGTGTATTTTTTCATGAATTTCCGTGAATTAGATTCTGGAGCTAATAATTTGAAAGGTCCCGTTAATGAAAAGGTACATATTTATATTACATTTATGTTTCATGCAAAATATTATGACTACTTTGCAAATTAATTTCGCAAATATGTTTAAGATTTTATTACCATATTATCATTTTATATTCTTTATGCTTTTTATAAATTGCAAAAAATAGAATTTGCTTCATTTCGATTAAAGTTTTACTGGGGACACGAATAATATTTTCTGGATTCGTCTGAAGGTATTATTTGTATCATATTCCCTGAAGTTCAACGGGTCATCTGATTAGAATGTTGCTTTACTACCAGGTTTTGATTAAATCTTTATATTTTTGACAAATCTCATAAATTCTTTATGAAAATGAGAAAGAAAATTATTTATTCAGTTATAAATTATAGTTTATGTGTCATTCTGCTATATTATTGTACGGGTTCATTAAAATCCATTCAGTATATTTTGCGTGAAGAAGTAATACACATCCATACTCACAAACTTTCACGTATATTATATTAGAAGGATTAATAGAAAACAAATATTCGTACAATCTCACAATTCCCACTGGGTATATAAATCTATAGATCTTAGTCTCATCGGATCTCCAAAGTTGGCGATGAATAAGTAATTAAATGGGACAGGACAACTGGACACGGTACCCTTAACTTCCATTTAATTATATAACTTCATATAAAATTCAGCATTATATTACTTGGACATTTCCAAAGGGGTCCTTCTAAACGAATTATACCGATCCTTTCCTTAACTTAGATAGGTTAAGTTATTTGGTGACAGAAAACTTATAAAGTCGACATCGATTTCACGGTTCATATTGGAACTTCATTGTCTTCGGTGAAAACTGTTGTCAAACATTTTTCACCAACATAGAGGACAAGTTTTGTAAATGTGTTATGTAGAAATATTTTTAACTATACTAGTCCACTTAGCGAATTTTGTATCCATTTTTTTCTTAACTTAAAATGTATGTTTTTTACCTTTTAAACCCACAAATGCATCAAGATCAAAATTACCTAAATTGGTCCAGCCATTTACTAGTTTTTTTCCAACGAACAGCAATAATTTTTTTATATATAGAAGATAGAAGAAGATTGTATGTACAGATATATTTATATTACGGTGTAGGAAAACATCGTGAGGAAACCTGCATATGTCTGAGGAGTAATTCAATGACGTATGTATAGTGTCTGAGACGGCGATGGACTCACCATCTGTCACGTTGGCACTTAATCATCTTCGGTGAAAAGTGGGTGTTGTTATTACAATACCTCTGCCTACCCCTTCGGGGAATACAGGCGTGAGCATATGTATGTATGTATATATTTATATTAATCAAATTTGACAATTTCACAAAATACTTCGCTTAGCAGACGCTTTATTTATTAACATAATTAACTTTCAACGTATCGGATTTTGTACTTAAAGCTTGTTTAAAAATTTAACGCCAGTTTTCTCCGTTGGAGCTTGCCGCCCCTACGAGCCTTCACTCTTAATTATTACTTTGGGAAAATTAAGACTGTCGTTTAGCCCGAGTGCCCACCTAGCTGAAGGTTGTGCCTCTCTTCCATTTATCTAAATGTACTTTATCTTGCCGGGGGCGCAAATGGCGCACGACACGTGGAGTCGAAACACGTGCTTATTATTGTTAAATTAATTTTATTATTATTAATTAGTAAAAAATTAAGTACATTTCTAACACGTCTATCTAGTATGTGTCATAATGATTTCCCTTGCTCAGTTCACAATTTCGAGTTTTTTTTTATATAATTGTTGTATTTATAGTATTATTTTTGCAAAAAATATTAAAGAGATACATAAGTCAGTCACATTTTGTAAAAAATTAGAACAAATGCCACATATTTATGTTATTTAAATATAATTATGTTACATAAATAAACCCAGTAGTATTGGTACTCTTATAATCATGCTTATTATACTTTGGCATACATACAATTTTTACCGGAATTTTATTTCAGTCATCAGATTTATTTACCAAAATTTAAAATGTATGACAACTGCACGCCACTTGTGTTCCGTATGACGCCTCAAAGTAATGACGATAGAGGCACTACCGCGCGTTAAGTACATTACGTATTGTAAGTGTGCTTTGAGGTGCCTACACACCGTCGCAGATCTATGTGACGCTTTTACTCTAATTATGAGCTTTACCACTTACATTCCCGATGAAAGGGACATAATATGTACAGTATGTGTACGCCCTTAAGATGTAGGTTACACAAAGACAGAACGTGACGTGAGGTAATTGAGTTTCATTATTTTCCGCCAGTTACAATGGCCTCGTTACCAACGGATTTGTACGGTTCAACGATTTCCTTGTTTTATTGGGATCATTAATTGAATCTGGTTTGATGAATTAAAGGTGGTACCGACATGTATTAAGCTCTTTAAACTATAAAATGTATGAGAAGTTAATTTAAAATCAGATTGAATAAAAATTTCCGTTTTCTTTAATACTTATATTATATCTATATTTATACATATAAATAAAATTTTAATGTTTGTTTGTAAGTCCAAATTAATAGCTTTTTACCGAAAGTGTAATAAATACTGAACAAAAAAAAATTATAAAAAAAACACTGTTAAAAACACACAATCTAATCTCTGAAACGGCTGGGCTAATTGTAACGGAACTTTCACTGGCAGATAGCTGACATGTCCTGACTGTTAAAAGGACTTACTTAAGCTAGGATTAATTTTTTTTAAGAAGTTTCAACGAAATAAAGCCATCCATAAAATTAAATCAACGCGGATTATTATTACTATGGTATTAAATCACGTACAACTAGTTACTAGATATGAAGAAAAATATACATAAAATAGGTGTTTCTAGAGATAGAGAGATAAGTAATTTTTCTTTTTTTCGCTGTTTTTTCGTAGACTACTAATAAAGCCAAGTCCCTCATAGCCTCGTAATTCCTTGGAAAGATAACACGATTTACCGATCAAAGCAATAAAAAATTGTATCGTTCTCTGCATGTTCAAACCATTTATCGCATTTCACGGAATTCAGTTTGCAACGATCACATTTAAATACCAATAAAACACTTATGAAGAACCTCCACTTAAATGTGTGAACGTGAAATGCTGATACACAAAACGACTAATTTTCCAATAAACATAATAATGTTATCTGAAAAACAATTCTCAAATTAATGGTTAACCAATTTAGGATAGATTTCATTTGCAATGCGTAAATTGTGGTCAGCGTACATTTTCATTGGTGTTGTGAATAACAACATTTTAATGAAGCGTAGGAAATGATTTAATATTTAATTTAATTAAGCTTCTAGATTATAATTCCCAAATGCCCCAAGCAAAAGTTGTGTTTTGACAACAAAGTAGACTAGTTTACTTTCGCTGCAGATATCGTATTTTCTCAATGCTACTTTTATTTAAAGAGTTAGCTAATGTACCTACACTTAAATACGCAACTCTTAAACGTTGTATTGTGTTAAAGCCTGATGTAAATGCATGTAATATAATTTTAAGCAATCATATCAATCAATCATGTTGGGTACATAAGAGTGTTTGAAAAGTGCAATACTAAAGGCAGAAACGTTAAACTTTTGGTTTATGCATTAAAAGCTTAATTAACTGTAAGAAGTTACAATTAAGCCGGAACTTATTAAGATTATGGCGAAGATACAAAACTTGCTATGGATTTTTTTACGGCTTTTTACGCCAGCCTTTCTTCGTCAAATTTTTAACGCTAGTAGTAAAGTAGGTAATAATAATTATAAACTCAGGTAAAGTATTTTTTAAATGGCGAAGTGGGTTCGTATTTGCTTATACTTTTGTATCATGTAGTCCATACTCATACATAAAGGGTACATTATTTGTTCATTACAATGTTCAATTCTCCCACACCAGTCTCGATAGCGGTCCATGATTCGCGTCTTGCTGAGAATCCTCGAAGGAGTAGGCCGATTGCAACACAGGTGAAGGAAAACATCGCGAGGAAACCTCCATATGTCTGTAAAGTAATTCAAAGAAGTATGTAGTGCCTGAGAGGTGAAATGTGGATGTTACAACACCTCTGCTTACCTTCGGGGACCCTTCTGGGATGGTGTGAGCATCTATATGGATAAAGTAGCAAGGATTTAAACGTTTTATGAACAAGCAAAAATATATACATATATATCCATACAGATAAATAAAATTGAAGTGTCTGTTTGTAATTCTAAACTAACATCTTTTCACTAAATGCATATGCATTTTTTTCTATTTTCGGGTAATCTCCGAATTGAGATAAGTAAAACGGATAAATATAAGTAAAACAAAGCATTTGGAAATTTATTTCACTCAAAGAAACAACTCTTTGTAAAAAAAGTAAGCTTTTCCACACGGTGGGAACGAAAAATGTCACAACGAAGATAAAGTGCGGCTTACACTTCAATGTTAATGTAAGGTTGTACTTTAAGTGTTCCGTGTTTTACTCTTATTTTCCATACTCGTGTGTTGTTGGAGAAGCTGTCAGGGTTTGTACATTCCCGAACATTTTCAAGCTGCACAGAGTAATAAATATTTATGAAAGCCCTGTCCGAATTGTTGCGTTCTCTGCTCGTAAGCCTAAATATTTGCGTTATTTCTTTTTTAATTTTATATACCCGCATACACCAAATACGCCACCTGACTGTAAGTTTTAACGATCGTTTTAACCACCAGAGGTTAACCTGATGGATTTGTTGGTGATCTAGGATAGATGAGCTCTGGAGACCGTCAGTCATCAGGCAACACTAGATACAATAAAGCTGCCATTGGTCAACGATGTATCTTTTACGGATTTATATTTGTACACGTTATATTGCGAGTTTTGAGCGGTCAGTGTGCCTAGTGCGACTTTTTCACCACCGCCGTCACAAGTAGCAGCGTCGATGTAAGCCCAGATTTGAATACAATAGCAACATGGCGTCGGCCCTCAGATGGCACTATTTTGATCCCATACAAATCTGCATTTACGTCAACTAGTGACGGCAATTTAAAAAAAAATAACACTAGGCACTTAGGATTCTTTTTTGGGATGACTTGACATTTTCGCGCTCGCGCATTACAAGACCCAAAAATTACTTCTGCGCATTCAAGTCAAAAGCTCAAAAGTCATAACGGCACATGCAGTCAAATATAAGGTTTCCATTAAGGGTATTTATTTATGAGTCAACTCTTTAAATCCGCTTTCATAGTGTACCAAAGACTGTTAATTTATCGTAACGCGAAAGTCGGTGATAGTTTATCGGCCACCGCGATAGACTATTGAGTGTGTTTGCATAATAGAGAGCACCCAGTAACCTGACAGTTTCGGTCATACAAAATTCAGCGGCCGACACACGGCTAGCTCGGACCTCGCATTGAGGCTTTATGCAAAAGGACCACAGTCTATAAACCGGCCATAAAGGGTCTCCGTACAAAGAATGCAAAGTGAGCTGCGCCGTAAACTCAGCTAACCTCCCCGTAGTGTCCTTTACGATAGATTTATATTCATGGCACTATCTCCGTCGCGTAAAATTTCTGGCAATGGCGATCCAGAACCAAGCATACGTAATTTTGTTTGAATAAGTAAAGAAGGGAAGGACAAAGGCTATTTGATCTCCTGTCTCAGATCGAGTACGGATAAATAAAATGGCCTGCGGACTGGTTTATGGGATATCTCATAAATGGATTTAGAAGGATGCTGTGTTATGGGATTATTGATTCCCGGTAGACGGTGTCTGAAGTATGTACGTACATTATCGTGCAGTCTCGAGAGATAATCTAATATAACTTGCATCCGGCTGAGTTCACCGACTAAGGCATATTTTACAGGCAGCTCTAAGATACGGACGGCTGTATCAACATTAGTTTTGCATTAATAATACTGACCTTTATTATGGGGAACATTCATCCTTACGTTAAATAAATGCTTACATTTACCTTCCGAGAAGAATCCCGAAGGGGTGAACAGAAATGGTTATACTCTCACGTTTCGCCGAAGATTATTAAATACCTACGTGGCACAGTATTGAGCCGTCTCAGACACTAATTATAAATAAACTTTGTGTAAAAAAAATAGGAATGAACCCGTGGGATTGAATCTTGCATCGCTAACGTATCAGGTGTATTACGTACTAAACAAACCACTAAACATTTAGCTTTCATTCGCTCCACTCATTTTAATTTAACACCTGAATACCGTTTATTTCAATTTACCTGAAAGCTAACTATTCTTGTAACAAGAAAATATTTCCTTTACTTTCTAGAAGTCTAAATTAAGGCTTTAGAATACAAATAACAAAGAAGGCTGCTGGATAAATGTATTAGTAGATAAATTTAAAGCAACAAGTGCTTACTATTTGAACGTTCAAGAGGATGTTTAGCGCCTGCAGCGATCTCTGTTCACTATTAATTCCCTTTTCTTTTGCAGGAGATAACGGAACTCATTTAAGATATCTCGCGAATGCCTCTCAGTCGTTTGGGGTGCAGCCGTGGAACTGCACAGAGAAAATTATAGAATAGTCTTATTTTATTTTAAGAATTTAATTATTATGATATGCTTGCTATTTAATAGTTATATATTGTAAGGCCACCAACACAGATAATACTAAATACATTATTTAAGTACATGTTAAATGTGACATAAGTGAGTGCAGCCTTAGACGCGTGGCAGAAGGACAAACAAACCCCTTAGGGGTGGAATTTTGGAAAACCATATTTTAGTTTATACCCACGCCTCATCAAGAAACCCCCTTCAAATTTCATGTCCTTAGGACCA
Source organism: Watsonalla binaria (assembly GCA_929442735.1). Taxonomy (NCBI): domain Eukaryota; kingdom Metazoa; phylum Arthropoda; class Insecta; order Lepidoptera; family Drepanidae; genus Watsonalla; species Watsonalla binaria. Next base: position 6,353,555 of record OV838930.1, read on the forward strand.
ACGGCTTAAACTGTGCGTTTATATATCAGTCAGTCAGGACTTAGAATTTTAAGGTACATACATATGCTCACACTTGTATTCCACCAAGGGGTAGGTTTTGTAAACATCGATCAATTGCAAGGCTTTACGAAGCTGGTACTCGTAAATTAGGTTTAATCTTAGGTTTTAAGAGCTTGTTTTGTGAGAGAGCGATTACAAAATAATGTAATTCTCACAATAAAATAATTCATAAACATAAAATAGAAGCCGTAATAATTTATTTCTAGAATATATTTCATTTGAGAATCAAAATAATCTACAATTAACGTCGCGTATTGCGCAACAACTGCTTTGTATTTCTCTAAGATTTATTTCAATAACATTTACCTCGTTCTCTGTAGACATATGTTTTTATATGTGTAAACTAGCTGTGCCCCGCTATTTCACCCGCGTAGATTTCATTTTATTCCCGCAGAAGCCTAAGCCTGTTTTTTTTAAATAAAATTTAAGCTTAGTAACTTCTTCTTACATTAGCTATTAGCCAGTGAAAGTGCCGTTAAAATCGGTCGAGCCGTTTTGGAGATTAGCAGGAACAAAGATGGAGAAAGACAATTTTTATTTAATTGGTTTTTTAATGTCTGTATCGTATATACTTGCATACGTATTTTGTCAAAAGCTGTAATTTTGTAATTAAAATTGACATTTCAATTATATACATCTGTGTATGTGTATTTGTGTATAGATGTATAGATAGTTAGGGAGCAATTTTTCTGAGAATGATCTTATCTGTATACTAAATTGACATACATACCTACATACATATGCTCACGCCTGTATCCCATGGAGGTAGGCAGAGACCACTGTTTGCCACATGCTACGATCCTTACATACTTCTTTCGCTTCATCCACATTCATGCATCTCTTCATACACTTTCTTCGGTTACGAGTGCTCCGAATTTGACCTTTCTGAAAAATACTATTAATTTGGTCATAGTAGTTCTTCCTTACTAAATTGAGTTAAATCGGTTTGGCAGTTTGGTCGTCAAAAGGTAGTAATTTAGTAGTAATCATTTCGAACCTATATTAATATTAGTGTAGCATAATGCGGATCCCTGTATTTCTTGCTCTTAATACGTATTTCGTCTTAAGACCAAAGGTTTCATTTCATGTCTAATAAAATTTTCTTCAAAGTATCCTTAATTGAAAATTCAAATTTATGCATAAGCTCTGATTGTAGGAGCGAAGCCCAAAGGAAAAAGCACAGAGTAAGACAGTACCATTTAAGAGATTCAAGCCTTTTGCAGCGGGATCTTTGGCAAATTGCGTTGATGAAAATTACGCTACAGATTAAAATGGGCGAGTTTAATTAATTCCTATTTAATCTATGCGGATGACATTGTTTTAGAGTTAAAAGCTTTAATAATGACGTCTGTGATAAGATTATAAGTTAATCGGTAATTGGGCTAATCAAAATAAATTGTATTTTGACAATTTTACAGAAAAAATACTCATAAGGGTTTATTTAATTTAAATTATTATTAGAATCTACTACATTATTTATAGCTAACTTTTTATATAATACTAGCATTACCGCGCGGTTATACCTGCGTAGACTTAGTCTCATGTGTGGCTTTATTTTTAATAGTTATAATTTGCCAGTGAAAGTCCCATTTAAATTGGTTCACCCGATTTAGATTTCCCGGAACAAACATACAGAAGAAAAATTAAAAAAATATTTTTTTAATGCATATAGTGAACAGCTCTTAATTTGGTATTACATACAGACACTTACATTTGATTTATCTGTATAGATATTTAAACATGTTTAAAAGATAACTGAATTTTCAAAATATTTTCAAATTTAAAGTAAAGAAAAAGTTGAGCAACAATTAAAAGAAAATAAGTAATTAGATACAGGTAATCGTATACAAAGAAATTAAAGGGTTGTACTTACTAATCATTTTAATTGTCATGTACAAGTGTGTTTGTCCTATATCAGAATATGGTGGATAATAACAGCTTTGCTATTGGAATATTTTACTCAGAACGTAATAACCCCTTATTACCAAATTACCGTTTACAACTTTATTACCATTGTGGTCGTATTTGCCTAGAAATCGTGTAGGCTTAAAATTTCAAGCTGTGCAAATTTAATTTTCTTAACTCAAGTTTTTTGTTTTACGGTGAAGGAAAAGTGTAAAGGGAAATTCATTGTTTAAGTCGCTGACACAGTATAAATATGAGTTTGCAGTAAAGAAGGCCTATTTTCAATATCTATATATCTATACGGATAAGTGTCTGTTTATTATTCCAAAATAATACCCCTTAGTACTAGTAATACCCCAATAGTTTTAATTAAGGACGTTGAACGTGAGAAATGATTTAAAAATTAACTCAATTATTTACATTCAAAATAATGTATATATGTTGTTATGAAGTTCTGAAAAATGTCGGTAGAACATGTGAATGACGTGTACGCGGTCGGCCACGACGCGACGTGACGCTTCTTACCGCGCTTATTTTCTCACAGATCGCGTCTGTGTGAGTGTGTAATTTGTAAGTGTTACTAGATTTCTAACTGCTAGTAAAGCTTGTATGTCAACTTGTATTATATTGCGGTGAAAAGTGGATGTTGTCACCTCTACCTTCTTACTCACATATATAGCTTTGCCTTTTTTTAGTCTATTGGAGTCTTAAAAAGACTTAACTGTCCATAGAACATTAACAAAACGTAAGACGAGAAACAAGTGCAATGTTTTTTTCAAAGACTCATTGCGATAATTACAGTCTAAGGGAGCACTTTTTTTTGCAGAATTTAATAGTTTTACTTATAACACAAATTTAAACATCACAATCGCGGATAAATTCCGAGAGAAAAATGAATACTATAAATAATGTTTAGACATTATCACACAGCGTAATCTAGTTCCAAACGAAACTTGTAATATGGGTAAGTACCAGACAACGAATATAAATACTGAAATACTTTTTTGTTAATAAATACCTACAATAACATACCAAACACAAGGCAAATATTGTTTGCCCTGACGCGGGAATCGCCTTGAATAGCGGTCAGATATACCTTACCTACTTATCACGAGACCAATAGAGTCATCAAAACAATTTGATCGAAAATATGTATTGTACCTACACTATCCTTAATATTCCCAAACGGGGGCAGGCAATAGGGCGTGAATGAAACAAATCATTGCTAAATGATAATTTTGCGAGTTCGTGTGAAATATCTGTTTCATTGGGGAGTCACAATCGGATGCGCAATCTCGCGATGCGCCCTTTTCCGGGCATAAATAAAGCAGAGAGACATTTATATCATAACTACGGAAATTTGATAAGAATTTGATTTCATGAGACTTTCATCACAGTTTATATCGAAAATAAATGTTTATCAAATTCTTTTACCTTTAAGTAAATCATCTCAAGTATAATTCTTCGGAACATGGGTCACATGTTCACAAAGAATTATACTTGAGATGATTAAAAAAAAACTAAGTGTTTGAGGTAACAGAGGTGTTGTTACAACGTACGTTACGTGACGAAGGATGAGTCCATCGCCGTCTCAAGCACTATACATACTTCATGGAACTACTTTTCAGACATATGCTTTCATCACGATGTTTTCCTTCACCTTAAAGCACGTGGGGTGAAATTACTCCACTTAAGTTTTAAATAAACTCATTGGTGCAGGCTGCTGGGATTCAAACTTGCGTCGCTTGCGTAGCAGGCGACTGCTCGAACCCCACGGCCATCAGGGCTTTTTTACATACATATTGAACAATAGAATTAAGGTTGTCTGGTAGAGATCGCTCTAACGATAAGATTGCCTATTGTTACTATACTTTATTAATATAACTAGAATACCTGTACTATATTATGGTGTGCAATAAAGAATATATTATTATTATTAATAGAAGAATAGGAATCTAATATGAGATTTAAGCCCAACACTAAAATGCAATCCGTACTGTTGCTTCGCACCTACACCAGACATATCGAGTGTCGAATTTTCCTTCTCTTATTATTGCGTATTGGAGAGCCGCCGAGTTCAATTTTATTTTCAGGCGAGGTATGATTTCAGCTTATTTGTTAAAACATGTAAAACATGGTTCATATACAAAAACTGAACCAAGATTTTACTAATTAACCGATAAAAGGATCATTTTAGTATTTTGAAGTTACATTTGCATTCGATGAACTATTTTTAATAACAATTGGAATTAAATGTAATGTTATTAAATCAAATCAAACAATAATTGATGGATGATTATATTCCAATGCCCATGTTGCCCAACTGCTGGACAATAACCAATAAACATATTAGAAAAATAGCAGATAATGCGTTGCTAAGAATAACCAACAGAATAACTTGGTTATTCTTAGCAGCGTATTATCTGCACGAACATATTTCCGAGAATAAAGGGGAATTAAACAAATTCTGTGGAACACAATGTTATTATTACATGCAAAATTCCACCCTTAAACAGATTAATGGATTCAGGGAGCTCAAGGTAAAAAGTGTTTTAAAATCTCAGTGTTCACATATGGCAGGTGTACAGGTGTAGCGTAAATTGTTACATAATCTCACTTTTACGGTCATTATTTTTTAGGTACGTCCCTAACAGTTACTTATAAAAGCTGATATAATTTAATAAAAGCGTTATATCTTGCTCGGGTCACGTAAGAGCCGCTTCGGGGGAAAATTACATTTTGTTTAGCCACGTCCCGACGGCGACATGGGACAACTCGGTTAACGAGTGTGCAGGATTCCTGCTACACTTTCATATCACGCCGACCTCTTTACAGATATGAGAGTTAGCTCAATCTCTTAACTAATAGCTACATCCATTTTTGTCGAGGTTTTTATTTTCTATTTTATTTCTTGATCTTGGTAAAAGTAGTATTTGAATTTTTCGGACATTTTTGTTTGATGGACAGAATGATCGCAAAATACTCGTGGAAATAACCTATGTTTATTTATATTATTGTTTTTTTCAAAAGTCCTGTCAAAATCAAACGAGCCGTTTCAGCTAACCGACTAGCTGGAAAAATAAAAATAAATTGTTATAATTATCGTGCAAGAAATGTTTATATTTTTTCCTACGCATTTCAGTAAGAGCATTATTTTTGGTTATCAAATAGACACATTTTTATTTATTGGTGTAGATGTTCAATGTGAACAAAGTAAAGATTTTAAAATGTTCAAAATGGTCCTTATTTTCTACTTTGATTTGATGACACAGTACAGTCAAATTTAATCCTCCTGACAAAAACTATCATAAAGCTTCTTAAATATGAATTTCCTTCATTGCAGATAGCAAACAGCCTAGTGTAAATACTGCAATAGGCATAATAAAAGGGGACTAAATATAAAGTTACCCTTTCCATTAGAAGGTATGGGGCATGCAAGGGATTCCGTACGCCTACATTATTTCAACATTACCGAAGTTACGGACATCCGCGCTCCCCGACTTCGCTACAACGTGAATAAAATTCCGCAACAAAATGTACATCATTTTAATTTTAACCCTTTAACGACATATGGGGTAATTCTAAAACTCGAAATTTATATTTGTTGAATATTTTACTGTGAGTACTTCTGCGCGCATCTTCGTCGGCGTGGGCTAACGCTAACTTTCATCGCGATAGATCTTAGAATGATGATTATATTATAGCCTATAAATTTTCCTCGATAAATGGGCTACTTAACACTGAAACAATTTTTCAAATTGGACCAAAAGTTACTGAGATTATCGTGTTCAAGCAAACAAACTGTTCAGATTATAAATGATGCGTATTAACGTGTCTTATATAGTATTTTCCACAGTTGCTCAGATTCACCTGATCTGGGGATCACACTAAGGGTAGTGAAACATCGAAAACATACATATGCTCACGCCAGTATTCCCCGAAGGGGTAGGCAGAGGTGATGTAATCACAACACCCACTTTTTACCGAAGATGATTAAGCGCCAACGTGACAGATGGTGAGTCCATCGCCGTCACAGACACTTTACATACGTCATTGAATTACTTCTCAGAAATATACAGGTTTCCTTACGATGTTTTCCTTCACCGTAAAGCACGTGGTGTGAAATCACTGTACATAAGTTTTTTAGAAAAACTCATTGGTACAGGCCCCGCTGGGATTCGAACTTGCGTCGCTTGCGTAGCAGGCGACTGCTCAAACCTCAAGGCCACCACGGCTCTCTCGAACAAAATAATATATGGATAAATTATAAACTATAAACTTCGTAAATGATCAAACTCAATCATTCGTTCGTTAAATAATTTAAATAAATTAGACTTAGAATATATAATCATAAAAAAAATCTGTTCTTGAGAAAATTCTTTAATGATTATATATTATATATCTACTTCACACGTTCGGACTTAATCTTAGAACAAATAAGAACCGGGTAGGAACTTTCCAAATTTTCGATCGAAGATACGTTTATGTGAGTAGGCCTCCCATTCCGTAATAGTTCCATATAGAAACATCTGTGAACTAATAAATGTTTACATCTTGTATCGGTAACCGTGTGTTTAAGTAACGTAAAAAGTTTAATGGAATGGGTTGGGAAGAGTACAGTAACCGATGCTTTAACACTGCGACCGCAAACCAAACATGTGTACTGAGGGTTGAAAATTAATGTTGAAATCTTTTGATGTGGCCACGCAAACAGTATCCATGCCTATGCGTGAATGAACATACTATGGGGTTTAAGGCTTCCATTCGAATTGTAATGAAATATTTTAACTTCAACATTCGGGTACACGGTCTTAAATGTGTTAATTTAATTATTTAAGTCACGTAAATGTTTATTCTTAGTTATATGTGTCGGTAATCTTTACTAATATATAAATCTGAGAGTTTGTTTGTTCGCTCGAACGCACTTATCTTACGAGCTACCTACGATCATCGGTTTAAGCAGCGCGTATTAAGAACTTCTTAGCTTTGACGTTTCATTATGTGACACAAAAATTAATAGTCAATGTTAAGAAATTAGTAAGACGTCACTGCTGTAACGATGACAGTAGGCTAGGTAGTCGGATTTGAAAGAGAACATTTCAGTGTTAGTTTGTTTATCGAGGAATTCGCGGGTTAAAGTTAGCGTTAGCTCAAAGCAAATATACGACGCGGACGAAGTCGCGGGCAAGAACTAGTGCGTATTAACGGTAGACGTTCCGTAACAGTTGACAGGTGGAGAGATTTTATTAGAAATAAGAAAACGTAATCTTTGTGCGATCTCAGTAGCGGATGATGACATCTAGGAGTAAATAAGTTAGCCGTCTATTGGTTTATTTTTCTCCTCTACACTGCTGAACTGATATTCCTGAATTTTGTAATAGAGGTAAATTTAAATATCTATAGGGAAAATCATCACCTCCCTGGCTTTCCCATATCCCATCCATTGGGGTTGGCACTTGATTCCACCAGATGTGGCTGATTTTTATACGAAGCGACCTTCGCAACCCCTTTTACGAGGAAAAATTGTGATCTGGGTTAAACCAGTTGTCAGACTATTTAAGGCCTCTGACTAACTTGTAACGATTGCCAAAGATGATAAAACCAGGACCGACGGCTTAACGAGCTCTCCGAGGCACGGAGGGAACTCTGGCGGTCACCCATCCAATTACTGGCTAGGGCTAGGGTTGCTTAACTTCGCTGATCGAATGATATGCGCAATAGCAACTGTGCTAAGAGCTCCTCATAAGAAATATTGATAGGGAAATTTCATTAAGTAAATGGGTGATGTTGCGTGGAAATCCCCTTATAAAATATAGACTAAGATAGTCCTTGGTTTAAAAATAGTTCCACCTCTTTCTTTGATTCGGACTTAAAAAGGGATGGACATGCTTTTAATTCGAGTTTAGTCTAGTCTTCGTTTAAATCATGGTTTGTCATAAGGGAGCAACGGTTTAAAACGATTGTCATTGGACTTGAGGATTGTATAAATTATTATGCAATGTTTTTATATTTACATATTAACAATACACCTTATTCACTTCAGTTACCAACTTAAGTGTTAACAAAGTTCACAAATGTTGGACCTCCTATTCACCCATTAAATTGTTGCTTATGGGCGCCACAAGGAAATGTTCTAAAGGGATTGTAAACTTCAAAGTAAGGCTGCCGAAATTAATGGTCTTAACAATTTACGCCATAAATAAATAATTGCACGTATCTCAACACGTTAGTCACGTCCTCGGTACGACAGAGTTGTTCTAAAGAGGGGAAAGTAATCTTGTATTATGCCTCGTTTTAATTTCAAATCGTAAATAATAATTTGGTCAATTTCCCACAATTTCGGTTGCGTGTTCAAAGTTTTTATTACAATTTTATTGTTATTTAGGCGTGTTTGTTTCTTGTTTCAGATTACATCCAAGGTTTTAAAGGAGCCCGGCGCTAATGTGAGTTTCCAAATTTAACTTTTGCTTAATATAACCAAGGAAAATAATTGAATTTTTATTCCTTAACGTTGTTATAATAACAACAATATTTCGCGCTTATAGGTGCGTAGATAACAAACTTTGTACCCGGCCTTTCGCACAGGCGTAATAAAAAGTCCCAAAGCAGATAGGGCCACGTAATGCAAAACGAAACTAGTGGCTACCCGGAAGTTTTTAGAGAGGAAAATTTCAGTCAACAGGAAGGTAGCCCAAAACTATGAGCGTTAAGAAACTTTTATGAGCGGCCGAGCCATTTAACCGCGAGTCAAGAGCTAATCCCACTAGCCGCGCCGGAGCAACGCACCTGAGACCCGCTTTTTATTTCTGTTTCACATTCCCACCTAATTTCAGCCCGTAGAGGCTGCCGAGGTGGGCTGAACTTTGTCGGGCGTCATAAATTTATTTAACGGCCCGAAGGCAATAAGAGGCGGAGTGTAAAAAGAAAAATACGATACCAACGTGCCTAGCCGTTATTGCAATTAAACAGAGGAAGTAAATCTTTCAATACAAGCGGCGAACGTTCGCCTCCCGTTTCCTGCCTTAATTTATCGCTTTGTTTTAGTCAGTGGCGCGTCCCATTGACGGATAGCGATGTGTTTGATTAAAAAACGCAACTTGATCTTGCCACCCCTTTTGGTCGAAGCGTACAATACTAATCCCGCTAGACTCCAGTCTGGTTCAATAAATGCTTGCCGTACGTGGTGGCGTTTTATCGCTACTGCTTACTAAAACTGAACTCGAGCTTTAAATATACTCTGTAGTTGCGTTGTCCAACCAAATTGCTATCGTGTTTTATGAGCACCAGTCAATGCATGTACGATTATATTGCGTTTTTTACGACGAAATATATTGAGAAATGAATTACACATCAGAAGAGTCATTGAAGCAAAATACATTTGGTAATATGGAGTAAACGTAAGTAAATTTAACTCGAGCACTCTTCAGAATTTTTCTTAAAAAATATAAAAATCAAAGAGTAAAATATACCAGCTGCGTGGAAAGCGTTCAAGCGGCAACGATTTTGCACATTATGTCTTTGATTCCTCTTCCGATTTTTTCTTCATTTCCTCGAAGGAGTTCCGATAAAAGCGGCGGATTGGCTTGCTATCCACCGGCGGCGGCAGCTCAGTCGCTCAGTCGAGCTCCACACGCGTATTTAACATGTTCCGAGTTTACTTATTCCACTTCGGTAATTTTCTTTCCTTATTGTTTGTAAAATTTTCGTTTCGTCTTAGTTATAAATTATACTTTATTTTTAAGCAAAGAGAAAACATGACAAACTGATATAATATTATTTTACAAAGCATTTTGATATTTTTAATTCCTGTAAGATCAGATGAAATAAATTGAATATTAAGCTAATTAGTTTAGCAATCCAGTGAGGTAACGCAGTCAGCTTATTGGGCACCATTCCCACAGACACAAATTTAAATTTGTGTCTGTGGGAATGGTGTTCTATTTATAATTTTTATTTTACTTTTTCTCGTAGTTCTATTGCACTAGGTTTAAGTAATTAATTATAAAATAATGTTATGTAAAAAAAATTCAACAAAAACTTTAAGCTAATAAGTAATTGTCTAATACATCATTTCACCCTCACCTCGTGTTCCCCTAAGCGCATTATGCATTTAGTTTCACGTACTACGTTTCAATAATCGCAAATAGCCAAAATATTCTGCAGTAATTGAATAAAATATACTTGAAGCTAAAATGAGTTGCGGGTTGCTGTCCCACACTCGCGATGCGACACTGGATTAGGGAGGTGTCGTCCCGAATATGAAATTTTACGGAAAAGTTTCGAAAGAACATGTCTGTAAAATTATTATGTCTATACGACATACTCGTATGAAGGTATTTTAATGACACTAGGTGGGTGACAAAGAACTTAAAATAAAGGCAAATGCAATAAACTTAAAATAAACCCGTCATAGTTATTTCAGGTAGAATTACATAATTAAAATATGATTTGGACCCGTAATAACGCACCAACATAACATTGTTTTAAGCCTTTCGGGACATCCAGGCTGAGTCTTTTTTAGCTCAGTGAATCAGCATTGCTTTCCAAAGCTGTCAGCCTTCTCGGCACGAGCCCGAGAGACATAATTATTTTCAAGGAACTGGGGGCCTACCAATTTCCGTTTAAACAGAGAGTATTAAGCTTCTTAGATTCGATTATTCATTTCGTACCATACATACCAAAAAGAGCCGTGGTGGCCTTGAGGTTTGAGCAGTCGCCTGCTACGCAAGCGACGCAAGTTCGAATCCCAGCGGGGCCTGTAGCAATGAGTTTTTCTAAAAAACTTATGTTCAGTGATTTCACACCACGTGCTTTACGGTGAAGGAAAACATCGTGAGCAAACCTGCATATTTCTGAGAAGTAATTCAATGACGTATGTATGTATAGTTCCTGAGACGCCTATGGACTCAGCCTCTGGTACGATGAGAAGAAGGTGTAATAGGTAACACCTCAGCCAGTCTTTCAACTACTAAGTAAAAATTAAACGGCATGCAATGCATGGACTTGGGAAAATTTGAGCAAAAAAATTTTTGTAATCTGCTCTTTATGTAGAGTGGAGATATTAACCTCAGTGGCGGTAATAGGAAAGTGAAGGCACGAGTGTTAAATTCAAATTGCTTAATGGCTCGGAAGCAGGCATTTCATTTTCCATTCGAATTGTTGCGTAATTTACTACTGTGTGCGTAAACGATGCGAAACTCTTTTGTATTAGAACGCTGTGCTTGCAAATAGCAGTGCAATTTTCTTGCAACGTTTAAGAATATTTAATTGAGCGTTGTTTTAATAACCATTAAAATGCGACATAGTCCCTATTTTTCATTGACGTTATGGAAAATTCTGTAATACGTCAAAAATGAAACAGAATGTATGGTGCTAATAGCCAGTATTTATTCTTTAAGTGACGCACCATAAAGAAAATTACCCATATCTTATGGTCATAAAACAACTCTATCAAAAGTATATTAAAAATACAATCGCTTTAGGGGATCGATTGATAAACAAAACTATTTCAATTAGCTGATACGGCGGGTGGACGCGACTTGGTATCGACTACAAAAAGTGTTCAAATATTCATAGTCAGTATCGATTCCCCTATGAAAGTCCAACATAAATACGCCCACTGAAAGATGTTATCGGTCACCGTCCCTATAGCGAGCAGCGATGAAAACACGGAGGTATCAACCGCCAAAGAATAAACACCACAATTATGAGAGTTCATGTTTGTAAGCACCGTGTCCAAATTACCAAATCAATTTGTGAACCGATCGATGAGACAAATATACAGGAAGAATTTTTAACGTTATGAAAGTAAAAAACTTTATGGTTTGCGTTAATTTAACGACTGATCGATCAATCCAATTTGTGTGCTCCGTAGATCACTCCGTCGAGAAAAGGTGCTTTATTCCCACACAAATAAATGGCTGGTACTTATGTATTAGTTCCGGGTTTGACCGATCTCTGTCAATACTTTGACACCCCCGTTCTCTAATTATTTTGTTCTAATATTACGGAACGGGTATAAATTAATTTTCTCAAATTTTTTTTCGCTGAGCTACCGATATTCCCGATACATTCAAGTAAAAATGTATCTTATACATACCGTTCCAAATCAAAACCCTTCTTTTTGCTTCGACTACGGTCGAGTAATAATCTAGTTGGGTTGCCCTGTTCAAACGATGTGACTCCTCTGTATAATATTTTAACCTATTCTTTTTGCGCTCCCCATGATATTGATTTGAATTAACAAAATACCTTAAATTTAAAATATTTATTGAATTAATAAATATTTTAATGATTACCCGGGAAATTATAATATCTACTCATAATGTTATTTAATTCTTATCTGTGTCCAATAAATCCATATTGGTGAAAATAGTAGTACCTATCATATTTTATTTTATTAAAAAAATTAAGTTTGTAACCAAAAAATACCCTGATTTCTCAGTCTCTAAATTAATTCACTATAGTTAGGGAGATACTGCCTTAAATTAGCCGGCAACGGTTTAAATGAAGTCGAGTTTATGGCATTCCCGAGGGAACCATTCATAAAATTAATTATTTTAAGATACAAATTGAAAAGTGCAAATGAGGCTCTAGCCAGCACCTGTTTATACCTTATGGTCGATGTAATGAAACAGCGAGGTGTTGTATTACCATACCGAATTAATTTCTCGTATGTTAATAATATCTCCATACGAATATTAAACATATAAGGACTTTTCATATCTATGCTGGGCGCCGTTTTCATGTCTAGCTAGAACTTTAATTAAAGGTGGTTGCTTAAGCAATCTCCTACCAAGGGATAACCGTACCCCAACAAAAAAAAAATGTTCGCAATTCAGTTAAACCAACCGTAATACCAAAATATAGTGTCCCAATTATTTCCATTACGGTAATTTAACAAACCGCCGAATTCGGTCGATTTGTAGATTGTTATTAATTAAGATTTCCCAAAAATTTTACAATAATGGATGTAGGTAAAAAATCTTTTAAAACTTTTGGTTTCTTAATTTCAGATATTCTTCAGTAGTATTTATTCATCATTGATAATTTTTTTTTATCAATGATGTACAAAATTTTACGATAGCAATCGTCGTATTTCTTAATCAGGGCCTGTAGACAAAGTAACATTATCCTCGCGCTTCGCACTAGCGAAGCGTATCGTTTCTACTAAGGAACGATACTATTTGTACGGGAATGACAGATGTGACGTGATTTTTTTATCGTTTCTTCCAGCGCAAGCGCGAGAGAATTTTACTTTATCTAGGCCTCCAGGTGGGATTAACCGGGCGGAAATTCAACGATTGTTTCAGCTTTTGAAAACGCATTGTCACAGAAACTGTATCTCATTACACTGATTACAAGAAGTAATCAACGTCCAACGTAAACTTATACGGTATTATAAATGCGTAAATCACAGGAATGTAATAGCGATATCAGATTGGTTCGACTCAATTACCGTGTGTGGCTATTACCGACTGATATACGAGCAGATTATATGACGTGTCCTTTATACTGATTACTCGATCGTCTTTGTTGAGTATATCCGTTACGTGAATGTACAGATTTGAATTCTGGCTATATAGGTTAGTCGAAGGTCGGGGTAAGTGTTAGAGGTAAAGTGCCCTCCGTAATTCTGGGCGCAGTTTAAGTATTCCATAGCAGACCATGTTAATAACCTTAATATGATATCATGATGAAAAAGGAGCAGACGCCAGTTTGCTTATGAGTTAAAAATACAGCGAATTTAAACGTCTTTCAAATCAAATACAGATTGTGGAAAATATTTTGTACAATCTATTAAACGGAATAAACTCAGAAAACATAATACAATGCAGCGACATAAAAATTATTAATAATAACACATTACCGCAGAGTGTTGATACATTTTTGAACCAAACCATAGTACGTTTTCATGTCCCATTATAATTATGCAAATGACATCATAGTGTGTGTATGCAAATCCATTTCGACGCAGGTGTATGCTGTTTATCCAACTGATTTAATAACTGGGCTCATCGCAGATCGAATGAACGTGCTGTGAGAGGAATATCAATGCTCTGTTACAACGCATTAGTGGAATAGGCAGAAAGCAAATAGGGCTGGGCTGTATTTGAGCAAGTGAATTTGAATTCCAAATATGTATGGAACTTTTGGTATTGAATTGAACTCTTTGACTCTGATTTCTACTCAGCCTCGGTCAACCACGGCTCTCAAGTAAATATAACAAGTACCTAAATATTTCAAGCAAGATAGTCAATTCGAATCACATTCCAGTCTATCGACCGAACTCAACCCTACACAAACCAAATAACTAAGTATCAATAGAGCCCATCTCTGTGTTAGCGACTCAACAAAACTGATAAGGGAAGGGTGAATGCACGAGTGCGTCCAGGTACTTGGGGTAGCGGGGGGTGACCTGGGGGGTGCTGAAGCCTCCACGCGGTTCAGGAATACCAACGTGATTAATGGATTCCGCGCAGTGAGATAATGATAATGACCCGTCTGCGACCGCCGGCGCCGCCGCATCATCGGAATCAATGCTGAGTGCATGCATTGATGACGCCACCGGTTTTGATCCCATGTACTTAGTGTCTGATTATCATGTCATTTTTTTACACGTTTTATTAATTGAGTTTTTTTTACCAGTTTTCAAGTTTCAAACAAACCGTCTAAATCTAGTTAGTTTCTCAACTGGCTCTTAACGTGTGCTTATTTGTTGACAAACTTGATTTTGATATGAGAATGGTAAATAAACTTAAAAAAAATTATTCTCAATATTTTCATTGATTTACTCAATGTTCCTTTAATCTACTCAAAAATCATAGATTTTTTTATTTAACCGTAATTCCAATTAAGTACATATTTTGTTTAAAAAAGTGTACTGACTCAGCGAGGAAAGAAATTTATTAAATTATCGTTTAACTTTACTATGTGTAGGCTTGTTTGCGTTGCCTACTAAACCGTGCTACGCATATGTTACGAAGTTCAATTCTTATTTCCACGCTTTGTGCCTACGTAACCTTAGAGCAATTCCGCACATTATGGATCACTTGAATATCACTGGAATTGTATAATCAAGTTGTGCAAATTGTGCCCTCTGTCATCAGTCGACATTGCACGAGAATTAATGGCGCTGTAAGCTTGGTTAGTTTTTGCATAGTTAGTGTAAATTGATGATTGTGCGTAATTTGGAGCCTTTGATTTAGGTCGTTTTGTTGGAACATGTTTTAGTGTTTAATACATTTACTTTATATTGTTAGTTGGTAAGTTCTCGTAGGGCATTAATGTTGAATAATTTATTTAAGTTTTAATAGTGAAAATAAAAATTAAAATGCAGTGAAAATATTCATTTATTTTGAACCCTGGTAAGGCATTATGAATGTCGAAAATTCATCTCCAAGTAATTCGTTGTCTTTGAACCAACGACAATTACCGCTTTCAGACCAGAGGTGTGTATGTCATTCGTTATTATTTACAACATTCTGACTTCATATTTCACGGTGTAATGAATCCTCTTTGGTTTGCCCTAAAATAATTTTCCCGACCCTAATCTGAGGGTTTTTTCGGAGCGTATGTTGATTCGTTCCATTATCGCTGCCGCGGTTGAGTGCGCCCCTGTCTATGAAAATAAAACAAATCCTATGCACAAAATCATTCCGCATTCGAACACTGCTTCGCAGTTCGCAGCTCCTATGTAGGTTTTGACAGTCGACTTATCAAAGATAATGCCTGGCTGGTCAAGAGACGCAGTGAAGTAGTTATAGGGGTGGTTAAATGTCAGTATGGCATTTGCGTAGCCGATATGTACCAACGTAGGTGGGCATTTTGAGGTCAACGCTCGATACACCTAATTAATTATATTATGATATTTATACATAAAAAATATAACAATATATATGTTAACTTAATAATTTACAGCATTATAACCAGTATGATCTTCATAATAAAATAAGTGGTTAAGTTGCACTCGTTCCGAAACGAGGTGCTTACAAAACTGGCAGAACAAAGGTTCTAAGATTAATGAACCGTCGTCGGCTAAACAAGGCGTAAGAATCCGCAGAATGTATAATAGAATAGTGAACTTTTTTCCATTAAGGTAATACGGGTACATAAATCTGTGTTTTCGCGAGTCGGGCCGCGTTAAGTACACACAATATGAGCGGGCGAGCCATATTTAACCGCTATCAAGCCGACGCGCAGACCTCGTATTCATCGCCCGATGATTTACTCACGGCTTATCCAACCTCAGTAACTGACTTATGTGTAGTATGGGACGCAAACGCCGTCAAGTTGTGCTTTTCTGAACATTTATGGTTACAACTCACTGGATATGAACTAATTCTGATCAAATCTTTTTCTATATTTGCATTTTTCCTTGTGCACCAAGCCTTTATGGCAGTGGGAACACTGCAGCTACTGTAATGCTCACAATTCCCACTGCTGGGCATGCCTGTTCCAAGTGATTCTAATTCAATTCCGATTTGTTCTTCTTTTGGCGTTTCATCCGAGATCCGTCAGCGCCATCTACAACATTATTGCGTAAGATTTTAGAGCGTCCGTTAAAGACCACATTTGACGTTTTGCATATAAAAAAATCAGGTAATCCCCATCCAATTTCATCAGTGCTTCAAAGTAATAAGCCACTGACCACGCGATCTTCCCATGTTTGAAAACAGTTTCGACTGCACCCTATCGGTTCAATAACCAAACACGATTAACAGAATATAAATGTCCCATTGATAAATCGCCGTGCGCTCGCGTTAACTGCTAAATAGCGTGTGACTAATGACGCCATACCAGACCATACAATAAAACTATCTACACCAATTTTATTGCACACGTACCCATCCAACCGCTTCTGATAACAACCCAAAGTTTGGCCAACCCTTTGTGATAGGGCAATTCCAATTTCTTGTTTAATTATTTCATTATTTTTGTGATTAAAACAAGTATATTATTTTAGCACTTCGGTCAAATGTTTGATGATTAACGAAACGTCGCTCAAACTTACAAGTAAAACCTTTTTGTGTTAGGTTTACATAAAAAGTGTACTTTAACAGAGAGTAGTTTTACATCACACCCTTGTCATATTCACTAAGCTACAAACGGTAAAGTGCTAAGATTACAATCGAAGGAAGTAACTTTTCAAGCAGAAAAGTAAAATGGTTTCTTACGGTCCATCCAATTTACATATCACGCATTATCATCTTGGGCCTCCCCTTTGTTATTTATTTGTTTTTGTTTTAATAAAAGCCAAGAAATGGGCAAGTTTTCATAGTAATAGTGCGGGTGTCTTCGCTTATGGGCTGTTTACATGCGAGCTCACAAACACGATCCAGCTTTATTTGGGCCGGAGCTTCGGCCGTGATGAAATTACGTTTGGCATAAAACATGCTACGCTACGTTTAGGGTTCCTGAGGAATACAGTAAAGGGTTGCGACATATCTAATATGTAAGTATGAGTGATTTTTTAGACTTACAATTCGTGAACATTTTCTTCTTTTGTGGGTACCTACCGGTTCCGACATTGTAGATGCCGTTTGTGATGGAAACAACGTTTAAAATATTTAAACTGCACAAAGTAGGTACTGCGTTCAAAGTTTACATTTTGATACTAGCTGTGCTCCGCGGTTTCACCCGCGTAGACTTAATTTCATGGGTGGCCCGCGGAATCTTAATATAAAAAAAAAATAGACTAAGACTCCTTGTTTTATTGGTTATCTGCCAGTGAAGGTCCCGTTTCGGATATTAGCGGAAATAAACAGACAGACAGACCGACAGACGGACAGACAGACAGACATTTTTTTAAAGTATTCAGTGCCGTAACGTATATACCTACTTTCATATGCATTTAGTGAAAAGCTGTTATTTTGAAATTACAAACAGACACTTCAATTTTATTTACCTATCTATCTAGACTATCTAGAATGTACGTATATATTAAAAGAATTTCCGCCTTAACAATTTGCTTGAATATATTTAGGCGTGGCCGTGGAGCCGTGGTGGCCTTGAGGTTTGAGCAGTCGCCTGCTACGCAAGCGACGCAAGTTCGAATCGCAGCGGGGCCTTTACCAATGAGTTTTTCTAAAAAAACTTATGTACAGTGGTTTCACACCAGGTGCTTTACGATGAAGGAAAACATCGTGAGGAAACCTGCATATTTCTGAGAAGTAATTCAATGAGGTATGTAAAGTGTCTGAGACGGCGATGGACTCACCATCTGTCACGTTGGCACTTAATCATCTTCGTTGTGATTACAACACCTCTGCCTACCCCTTCGGGGAATACAGGCGTGAGCATATGTATGTATGTATGTATATTTAGGCGTTACAGGGATGTGAAATAAAGCGTCAATTAATTAAGCCCGGGGCGGAACTAAAAACTAATTAATAAGCGTACAGTGCACGTGTTCAAAGCATCATAATTTCCAGATACTTAAACGTGAACCCTTAATGCGATATAGTATTCAGAATGGTCTCGGTGTCACTAATCTCATTAGTGAGTGTAGACACAGATGCTGCCGTGTAATCCGGTAGCTCCCAACGGATTTACATAAAGAGTTCATGATTTGTGTGCTTTTACCTTTTGGATATTCTTTTATCGTGCCCAATATGGGTCAGCTTATGAAAATTTAAGGGAATTTGAACCTTGTGTCTTTGTTATTAGAAAAACGTTTGCTGTGATTAATTTTTGTTTTGATCAGACGCATTTCACAAATTTTTGATAGGGTTAATGTGTAATTTCAAATTAACAGCTTTTCATTAAATGCACATGAAAGTACATACAGTACGTACTACTTACATAGAAAAACAATTTGATATGTGTTCTCTATCTGTCTGTCTGTTTGTAATCTATGAAACGGTTGGACCGATTTTAAACAGGACTTCACTGGCAGATAGCTACTTTTCTTTAATAATAAAAAAATATGATAAAGGCACTCGTGAAATCAATTTCACGAGTGCCTTTATCATTTTTTTAGTAGGCTCAAGCCTACCTCGGTGAAACCGCAGGGCACTCCTAGTCTAAAATAAACATCAAAATTGCGGAAATAGCACATATCTCTATTAAGTAAACGCAGTCTGATAGGAATTTATATGACCAATAGGTACGTACATATACATACATACAGATAAATATAATTGAAATGTCTGTTTGTAATTCCAAATTAACAGCTTTTCACTCAATGTACCAAAGTATATATATATATATATATATATATATAATAAAAAAACAATATTTAGATTCTTTCTCCGTCTGTCCGTCTGTCCCTCTATCTATACGTCTATAGAAAGTCGTCTGTCTGTCTGTTTGTTCCCGTTAATCTTAGAAACAGCAATTTAAACGTGACTTTCACTGTCAGATAGCTGATGTTATATTGAGTAACATACGTTAAATTTAATTTAAAAAAAATGAGTTCCTTAAATCTACGCGGGTGCGACCGCGAGCCACGGCTAGTTTTTCAATGAAGATGTTTGTCTTTATTAAGCATTGGTGAATGCCCAAATAAATAAAAGCTACACCAGCAACCAAACAGGGAGACCTTGTTTACGGGCAAATTTAATTAATTTAATCGTCAGCAAAATCTAATCCCCGAAGGGTAACAACAAATAAAGCCGATGTTAGCAGCAGGAATATCAGTTGGTCGGCAAGCACTCGCCAATACCGCCAGAGCACACAATACACGATATCGATAAATTAAATTGCACCGACCGCACTACAACCCATACTCTATGTTAATAGGTAAATAATCGAATATTCAACTAACGCGGTACCACTAGCTTGCATCGAGTACCCCTAATAGCTCTAATTTTGAAGCGCGTTCTAGTTAACAAGTGCGACTTTGCAATGGAAATTATTCAGTAACGTAGCTTTTTACTGGTAAATAGACTATTGGACATATAAATAAAAAAAATACCCACTTTTTCATAATGATGTCATCTTAAAGTATCGAAAAGATGCCTATTTGATATGTAAAGTTTAATCTAGAAACACGAAGACCAAGATTTTCTTCAAATATTCCCGGATGTCACCACAAGTTCTTTCTCATTGACAAGGGCTTGTAGTAAATTTGGTTGGTCCAGTCCCGCCAACCGCCCAACAAGTGTATGATAGCTTGGTGCCAGAAAGTGCTTCGTTATTTCAGCTTATTTTCTACAGTTGGTACTTACTGATCTGTATTCCATGTCTTTGGCTATGTTCATCTTGTGTGAGTACCTTCAGGCTAGAATTTTAATAGCTTTTGTGTATTCCCCTGACCTATATATAAAGATAAATAAAATTGAAGCGCCTTTTTTTAATTCTAAATTAACATCAATTCACTTAATGCATAATTATAAAAGTATATTTGATACTCACATAAAAAAACAACTTTTCTCTGTATGTTTGTTCAGGCTAATCTCGGAAACGGGTGGACCATTTTTATCTGCATGATCTAAAGTTAAGGAGTAAAGTTTAGTTTAAAAAAAGGGGATCCTCAAACCTCAAGACTCAAACCACCCATGAAATCACGTCTACGTGGGTGATACCGCGAGTCACAGCTAGTCTATACAGATAAATAAAATTGATGTGTCTGTCTGTTTTTTGAGCCGTGGTGGCCTTGAGGTTTGAGCAGTCGCCTGCTACAGAGGCCTGTACCAATGAGTTTTTCTAAAAACACTTATGTACAATGATTTCACACCACGTGCATTACGGTGAAAGAAAACATCGTGAAACCTGCATATTTCTGAGAAATAATTCAATGACGTATGTAAAGTGTCTGAGACGGCGATGGACTCACCATCTGTCACGTTGGTACTTAATCATCTTCGGTGAAAAGTGGGTGTTGTGATTACAACACCTCTGCCTACAGGCGTGAGCATATGTATGTATGTATGTGTCTGTTTGTAATTCCAAAATTACACATTTTGACTAAATGTATATCAAAGTATACACGGTACTGACATAGAAAAACCAATTTTTTTCTCTGTCTGTATGTTTGAAACTGCTGGACTGATTTTAGCGGGACTTTCACTGGCTGATAGCCAATGTTACAAGAAGTTAAGTCACTTCTTGTACTATTAATTTAAATATATAAGGGTTCCGCGCCACCTATAAAATTAAGTGTATGCGAGTGAAACCGCGGGGCACAGCTAGTCCAAAATAAATTAATTGGATATTTAGTAGGTGCAGTAATCTGATGTTTATCTATCTGTGCTAACGTAGACTATATGGAACAAAGCTGTAGTGCACTTGTTAGCTATCAAATAGAGAAAAGAGCAAACCCCTCAAGTGAATCAGCGTACATGTGCAAATATAGCGAGTCGCGAATCGATTGCACGGACGCGGGACAACCCCTTATCTCGGCCGTGCGCACGTGTGAACCCCGTTCAATTTTAATTTCATGCTCAAACAATGACGCTATCGAGCTGGCTATTATTTTGTATAGTCGCCAAGGGTTCAGTTCATCTAAATCCGCCAGATAAGCCCTGAGCTCTTTGTCGTCGCCTCTTCTGATAGCTAATTTGGGAGTGTTCGTTTCACGTCCGGGACATTCTCTCTGTTTTAATACAACACTATATCGAATCGTTGATTAAAATGAGGCAATTTTATCTCGTCCTTTTGAAACGTTAATTATCACGGCTTTCACATATTTAATTATATAGGCGCAGCAATATTGTGCTGTTTACGAAACTTCAATGATTTTCAGTCGAAATGAGATTCCTTCAATTTGCATTCAAATCACGAATACAATCGAGGAGTCATGAATATTGCGATTGAATATTTTTTGTTGGCCTATTTGCTAACGCTTTTATAGGTACATTGTATTTGCAAATTATAATGTTCTTATTATAAATAAAAATGAAATATTCATTCGATGTCTTATTTATTTCAATTAATTTTACAACTAGTTGTGGCCCGTGGTTTCACCCGAGTAGACTTAATTTCATGGGTGATATTAATCTACTATCACTATCTGCCAGTGAAAATCCCGTTCAAATCGGTCCAGCCGTTTCGGAGATTGGCCTGAACAAACAGACAGATAGAAAAAGAAAAAAAATAAAATTGCCTTTTTTGTGAGTACCTGCCATATAAGTATAATGCATATGGTGTATTTAGTACAAAGCCGTTAATTTTATATTACAAAAGGACATTATTTTGATTTGAGAATAGATTCAACATTTATTGATCATTGATTAAAATGTTAGAGATAAAAACAAAATCAAGTTGCGTTGCGATAAACGTACCTCGTAATCTTAATCACAGAACGTGCTTTCCCATCGAGGATGATGTACCAAATTCTCAACAGCGAATCGCATCATCGCTAACCCCCCTGTGTCTGTGTTTATCAAAACACTTAACGATTTAATATGTTCGCTGAACTCTACCCTCCCCTTAGTATATTAACGATACATGTGCCAATGTTCACGTAGATTAGGCTTGTTATTACGATTTTCATTATAAGTACAGACTAGTTCTCTTTCGTTAAGAGCAGTGGTGGCTTTGGGGTTTTTCTAAAAAACTTATGTGCAGTGATTTCATACCATGTGCTTTACGTTGAAGGAATGACTGAGAAGTAATTCAATGACTAACTAAGACGAAGTAACTGAGACGGCGATAGAGTCACCGTCTGTCACCTTGGCACTTAATCATCTTCGGTGAAAAGTGGGTGTTGTGATTTTTCTACCCCTTCCGAGAATTCTGGCGTGAGCATATGTTATGTGATAAGATGTCTTCATCTATATCGTACAACTGTTCAATAAAATAATTCAAAGCCCTTTTTGTTGAAATAATGCTTTTTGCTGCGGTGAAAATAGCACCATTGAATAGCCATCTGACTAATTATATTGAATGTTTGATTTTAATTATCGGTCTAGACTCTAGACGCTTCAAAAGAGTATAATGGGAATGGTTAAATATTATGGCGCTCCATGATCTTTACCTACCTCATATGAATTGATAATATTATTAAGATTGATATGTCCATTAATAAACGACCGCTTTAGAGCCTCTCTTTATCTTATTTCACGCTCCATAACCTTAGTGATCATTAAAACTGAATTAATATATGAATGTCAAAGCGTTGCTTATCGTCGGTAAAATTTACTAACTTTTGTTTAATGTTTTGCAATCAGCTCGATAATTTATGTGATGTTTTAATCAGACAAAACTTTTGTACATCTGATTCATTTGTCCGATTGGAACGTGCGCGCGGATACAAATGTACTTTCTCCCTTTGATTTTTATTGAACGGGATTTCCACACCTAGGCAAGTTGTAATAGGGGAACTTCTAATAAGAAAACTTCTAATAGACCGTTTGAAAGTCTGATCTCCGTTGCGATAAAGTGCTAATGAGCTCAAACGAACTGACTTGCGATGATTGCGTGTAGTCCGACGACGCAATACAAATCAGCGACCGAGGCATGAACTCTTATTGCCTTGATGGTTTGGTTGTGGGACAGTGACAGATTTATACATGCCATATACATCTGTTACAGCGATGTCTTAAACGTCATGATGTCTTATAATATAAGGCAATAGGAGTTCATGAACTCCTATTGCCTTAATGATAACCTTACCATATGGTAAGGCATGTGTAGTGCGATAAGTATACTATAATCATTTTGATAGTGTGAAGTTTGTTACTATTTTACTCATTAGTGACCGGTCGGCTTTGGACTTTTGGAATAATGATAGCATAGTAAGTAAGTAATTTAGTATGTACGTAACAAATAACCAATATACTACAAGTTTGAGATACGATATACTCCTTATTGTTATCATCTAACATCATCCACTATCAGTATTTATATCCAAATATTCTCATTATTTATCGAACCCGCTGGCTTAGCTTTACTCGCAGGACTAAAAATCACTGGACTATGAGGCTGTCAATTCGTTACACAAACCAAAATCAATCACTTTTACATATATTCAATGATTGATAACACCATTACTGAGCATTACCAACCAATAAACCATTTATAAATAGGTTCGTAAACAAACAAACAAGAACATAGCAGTGCACTGATATCTGTTCCGCTCACTGATGGAAATTCTTTGTTTACATTATCTCAATTAAGTCTACGTTTTGTTTACTCCCTGTTCTGTATAAAGCAGCACTTTCATACTTTTTGTTTGCATTCCTACTCCTCTACATTTATGAAACCACCCAACAACTGCGTTCTTGTTAGAATTAAAGTTCTCAACTATCTTACTTTATTATAAGACTGTACCCTGCGGTTTCACACGGACTTCATTTTATGAATGGCCCATGACATCCTAATGTATTTCAAAATTAAAATAGCCTATCTTACTCCTTGTAACATTAGCTATCTGCCAGTTAAGGTCCAGCCGTAAATAGACAGACAGACAGAAAATTGTTTTTTTTTTATCAGAATAGCTGTTAATTTGGAATTACAAACAGACACTTCAATTATTGTATTTATCTGTAGTTTTATAGATATATTATTTGAGAAATTACTTTTGAATTTGCATGGAAAACTAAAAATAACAGTGCACAGTGCACCACACAAGAGCCAGGCTCGATGGCGTTAATTGAAATCAAATAGAGATTAGCCGGCGATTGCGTCGGGATCACTCGTCGCAAGAACTCATCTCGTTTTAAATATCACTCAACTCTCCGGATCAAACGATTTATCAACACTAAAAATACAAGTCTGTTAAAACAAACTGCAGTCCATATTTAAACATTAAATCGTTTAACAAAGGTAGAAATTGTAGAAATTAAAATGTTAATTTTCTTATCAAGGCTAGTTGAAAGTTAAACTTGGCAATTGCTTTCCACACTTATCCGCAAAGCATTTTGTTGGCTTACAAGTCACTTAATCAACAAACGGAAGGCTTTACTCCTTGTTATCTCTTATTATTAGCTACCGCTCGCTGAATTTATTACGTGGCTGTAACTCAAATAAGTGAATTCACTTTTATGTTGAAAAAACTTGAGAACTCTGGTGTACTGGAACCGAACAATGGGTCTTCGACAATGCCGGTCACGTTTCGTCGCCTTAAAAATGTGACGCTTAAATCCATAAAGTACTCGAAGTATTACTATTCCTCCTCAGTATTTCCTTTGAACTGTATTATTATAATATTGGATTTTTTGTACCAACTTCAATAGGAATGCTTCTAACGAACCAACACTGATCTTTATTATGTATCTGTCTTTATTATATAATCGTATATATAAATTAGAATAGGATACGTGTTGATAAAAATTAGTATATGTAATATATTTTCTAGTTTATGGAATAAATAACTTTATTAATCCTCTGTAGTAACCCACTCCGATTTAGCTTAGTACATCGGTATAATACAATGTGAGTTGTTAGCTGTCGAACATTGCAGAACTTAAAGTTAAAACTAAAAATAAATGTATAGATATTATAATTACTTTTAAATCAAGGGATTTGTAAAACACTGTGTCATAAATAATATCTTTAAATATAAAATACACATACACGCCGAGTCGGGTTCCTCACGGGCTAGGTATGGTGAAAAGACGCTATTCTACTCTTAACTTGCATACCACTTTCGCTTCATTTAAATTAACGTCCTTTCATACATGCCCATGAAATAAATATAAAATGTGCAAAACAATTTATTCTAAGACGCTTCAAAATCATCAGATTGAATGTAATCTTGAGTGGCAGTAGGCAGTGCAGTTAATGAATATTCAAATGTAACACAAACACTGGTTCGATCTTGGAATGTTAGCAAATGAAGGTGTACACAGCAGTCAATAGCAACTCCGAGACGGAATACCAATAGCTGATATCTGCATATTCGAATACCTAAGTGATGATATTCCAACTATTCCGCCGCCCTTGCTGTGTGTAGAAACTGAAACATCATAAAATGCGTGGAATGTCAGCAATGGCCGGCTCGATACGGCGCGATGGTGCGAGCCAACGTGTCAATGTATTGAATTTCAAAGATGATTAATGGGATTATTTGTGTACTCGAACCCAATCCTATTATTGTATTTATCATTGTTTTGAACTGAACATTTCGAAACTTAGGATATTTCACCTATAGAAGGCATGAGTTATTTGATGAATCAATTGTTTAAGTCCGTGTTCACTTGCCATTGTGGAGTATTAATGTTCCACGTGGAAGAGTAACTTTGAGAGCTTTTGTTCTGTAGTAACAAATATCTACGTGGCTCGATTTCAAAGGAATTTAATTTAGAATTGTGAGTAATTGGAAACCGCACTATAGAATAGATGCATACAACATAGATGCAAAATACACCTTTTTATTTTTGTCGTAATCATTAGGAATCTTAAACGTGAACATGACATCTCTTCAGGTATGTATAATCATATTTTAACAATGACTTATATCATTACATTTTTCCGGAACAAACCTTATTTCACAGTGTGTGCACATGACTGTATATCTTGTCTGATTTCTCAAGAGTGTAGCTAAAATAAATTTTGCACGTTAGGCATTCTGATACTTACAGCACTTTGGAATGAACGTCATTCTGTTATTCTACTTACCTTTTTACAATTGTTTACGCTTATTGTATGATTCTTATGAGAAGAATAAAAAAAACCAGGCATTTGAAATTTATAATCGCGATTCTTGGCATTGGTAAAATAAAACAACCCTTTATAACGGGCACCACAAAACATCGCGGTAGTTTAACGCAAACGTTTCAAATCCGCAAACTTTTCTCAACGACCGACTTTTTCCCCATTATTGCGATGCCCCAAAAGTGTGAAATCATGTAGGGAGAGTACAGAGAGGAGGTCCCATATGACAGACAACACCACCGCGGGCAATACAGGTTTTTACTGCTCACTCCGAAGTGGGGATGGAATTAGGCCATTGTACTTGGGCGAAAATTTAAATAAGCCTTGTAGGTACGTCTAGACGGCCCGTTCCACTCGTTAATTTGCATCTCTCACAAAATTAGTCGGGTTTGTTGCGACTTTGTGTGTAGCATGGAACTGTAAAAATGTTTGGTCATTTTGTAAGTTTTGTAACCTGCCTAATGTGACACGGAGTATAGAGAGTTGAAGTTATATTATAATTGCGCCGATTTATTATCCCTCGTGTCATCGTTCATTTATAACTCTACGACTGGAAATTTCAGCAAGCTGGTGTTTCACGTTCCTTTAGTGGAAAATGCTCTTCAGTTTTAGAATTTCCTCATAATAATGAATAGCTATGGTCACATAAGCCGGCGTCTACTCGAACTCCATATTTCATACTTGAACGGAAAATGTCTGGCACGCAACGGCTGCGCGTCAAATATTGGTCAGCATCAGATATTTCTGACTCACGTCATTAATATTTCATATAACTATGTCTGGAAAATCGACCCGTTCAATAAACTTTTGAAGCCACAAGAAAGTTTTAGAACTGTTGTGGCAAGTTTCTGTTATAACCTAGCATCAAACTATCTAAATAATTTATTTGAGTATCACTAAGTACCCAATAACACACATGCATAAAAACCTGATGAAACTACAGCACCATTCTTAAAAAATGTAAAAAAGGCCCCGTTGTTCAAAGGTGCGAACCGAGTCTCATATTACAGATAGACAAAACGATCCGACAGCGAAAACTACCCGACGTTGTTTACAACATGTACTCCTCAAATGGTACCCCACTTTCCATGTTAATTTGAACGCCGCAAGGTTCCATTTTGATAACAGCTCCCGAGAGTTGATCCGTATTATTTCTGGCGCAAATTATACTTTATCCTTGAAGACCCAGAATAGACAAAAGTCGCTCTGCTTGCCACACCACCCTATTCGAATTTAGACTTTATCAACAAGAAGAAAGATGATAATTCACAAATGGTTTTATTTTCGCTCCCATTGGAAAATGTCATCGCGACAGGACTAGGCGTAAGTGAACGCGTCAAAGTGTAAAATGAGGGGTTTTGCGCCGTGTCAGTGAAAGTCATTAGGAATGGAATGGATGAAAATTGCGTGCATATTTAGGTACCTCTCTGAGTTAATATGAAAGACGTGATGAAATGAAAATAACCAAGAGTTTTTCGTCGCTTTATATTTGGGGGTTTTATACAGATTTGGGTGGGGTATGAATGTGTGCCAATATTAGTTTAAAGTAGGTGTGTATTTGGTTAATGCGTGGTGTAGTAGGGTAGTGGCGTGCAGTGCAGTGCGGTGGCTAAATCAAAGACAACAATGGGCGGCTGGGATTGTGTGCACGCTCGGTGAGCACTTCGCACCACTTTCGCTACTTTGTGGATTGTGGAGAGGCGCCGCGGCACAGGAGTCGACTCGCAAAATTAGATCGTACCGTCGGAAAAAATGTTAGCACAACTGATTGGATTCTATATCGATACTGTAGTAGACTTTATGTTATAGTTATTTACAATGTTGTACGTATTCGAGTGTTGTTAATACCACTCTAAAGATAAATTAGTTTTTCTGAGGGTGGATTTATTAGAGTAAACATAAATCTAAACTCTTATTAAATAATCAGACGGAATCTTTATTGTTTATTCATAAATTATGAAAAAAACAGGCGCTCCTTATTTTTTTTGGACAAAAATGTTTTTGCTATCGCTATGTGATAACCAGACCATTAAAACCTAGGGTGTGAAAATTCGCTGCTTATTTTCACCGTACGTTACAGCAGACAGATGCGGTACTTTGTATCTAGATACCTACTATGTGCACCTGATCTGTGAAATATTGGGCAAATAAAACAAAATTTTTACTATTTTTATTTTTTAGGAAAGTCCATAAATTGTCATGTGCAAAATAATTTACTGTGAATGTCAACTTCTCAAAATTTCTAGGACAGATAGAAGTTCTTTGGTCTGTTCTTAGGTTGAAAGTATGATAGTCTATAAATCTGGGTATTAAATAAATTCACAAAGATTTCATATTGTTACAAAAAAATCTTTAACCTCATTAACTAAAATGGATTAAAAGGAAGTGGCACTATCCACTTGCCCTTAACATTATATCGTTTGTGGCTAGACTGTTCAACACAGTATTAGAAGAGTTAAATAAAATTGCATTTCGAAGACATACAATGTGATAGCGACGAATTTGTAATGGGATGTGAGGTTACGTATTATTTGTGAGGAATTGGAATGCGGTCTTTTGTGTTAATAAGTCTTATGATAGTTTAAGCAGCGTTTATTAAGAACTTCTAAGCTTTGACATTTAATCGAATTTAAGTTACGGCACTAAAATGAAACGTCAAAGAAGTTCTTAATACGATCTGCTTAAACCGACGATGTCATGACATTCGACAAGTAGACGCTCATTAAAATATTTATCAGAGCTCGTTTTGAAATCTTATTCTAACTTTTCAATGGACTCTTTTATAATTGAAAATGGAATGCGAGAAGCAATAAAATTGAGAGGCGTCGCAAGGCGTCGGAGGCAAATTAAAAGGCAAAAATATTAGAAATGCAGCGGCACTGAGCGGTGTTTTATGTTCCGCCATTCTTATCTGGCTACTTCTTTTTCTGGCTGGCATGGTGCTATCTGGCAACCTGGCACTCGGTGAGATGTCAGTATCGTGGAATGGCCAATGCTGTGCCAACGATAGCCTGCCTCTTACCACAACTGTTTATTTTGTACAATTAATTTTGGTACAACGCAAACCGTTTTCACCAGGTTTACACTTACTATCATGCGTCAACTATTTTGAACGTTTCGTGAGTTTACTCATCTAAGAGATTAAGATAAGTTTAGCCCTCGAATGTATAGTAAAAGACAGTGGTTTTAATTAAATATGCAGATGGATAGGTGGACCGACGGACCGGGGGAAGTGAACGGTCGGCCATAACAAAAGTTTGTGGATTACAGCGCCCACGGGACCATGGGGCTAGAGCAACTAAACTGTACTAATATAAAAGTTATACAGCCACTCGTTAAACGCATAGATCTAATGAGTGAAGTAGACACGTGGAATACATAATGTTGCTATCGTAATCTGAAAGCTTCTAGTAATATTACCGCACTCATATATTTTATCTGCGCCTTTCGCTCGCATGACTATGATAATACTTCTTAGTTTAATTTCAAATATGCATGAGAGTTAATAATGTTCAATTTTAACTTATATTTCATGATTTTTGTCTAGAAAATATTATTATTCAAGTGAAGCATCTAAAGCTTTTTTCTTCTAATGTAGAATATATAATTTTGGTAAGCTTTCTTATCATTATTCATTAATATTCCTTATTCATTTATATAAATTTCAAAGACAAATAAACTTAGTAACGGACCAAATGTGTGTAATCCGAAAAACAATTTGCGTCATGACAAACTATTTGTAAGCGATGAAGGCCAAGTAACTCAATAATCGTCCAAATAACATCTCTATTATGTTACGAGCAAAGATATAAATTGTAGGGTTTTCCCGAAGGAAGCCAACTGCCAATATATCCTCCTACTTAGGTTGCGTTTCCCCAATGCTTCATATTAATCTGTGCGTATGATGGTCAGCTTTTCCCGTTTCTACCTACCTACTTATTGCGTATACGTTTGTATGTATGATATATGCAGTACTATAAAAGAGAAAGTATATAGGTGCAGTCAAGACTTATGCGTGTGCAGCAAAAGTAGTGGGGATACTGAGCATTTTTAAATCGCCTCGCACCATACATATCACACTCAGTATAATAATATTATCTCCGTGTGGACAGGGTAGCTAGGTGACCAATCAACTTTGGATTAAATACAATTATGGAATGGCATTAATCAAAATATTTTTTTTTATTGTATTTGCACGTGATGTCGTCAGTGTGTGCAAAATTTAATGATGTTCAGGGGGCCATCGGCTTAAGCAGAGCGCATTAAGAACTTCGCATTAAGAGCTTTGATGTTTTATTTTAGAACTGTAAAATTAAACGTCAAAGCTAGGAAATCTCATAACACGCGCTGCTTAAGCGATCATAGCTGTCCCCCAGTTAAATAGTAAAGAAAAATGCGAAAGCTAAACAACCAAATTCACATTCGTGTTTATACCTTACCTGTAGGTAATACACTCAAACTGCAGTATTTTTTTCCAAGTGCACTGCGCCTGTTCCCGACATGTGCATGAAACCACTTTGTTGCCAGCAGCCTGGATTTCTTTGTACAAAGCCCACTTGTATTACCGACCTTGCCTTTGTGCTTGCATCCAATACGGGTGCAGTTAATTCCGGTTTTACCTTTAATTACAACAGATTCACCTGCGGCTTCCTCAGCGTGTTTGAGCTGTGACGCCATTTGTTGGTGGAAATGAGAACTAATTTAATTTTAAAAGTTCATCGTAAAAAATACATTGAATTATGACTGCCACAATAAACGGTATTGTAGTGAAACATCTATACAGATAAGTACAATTGAGGTTTCTGTATGTAATTCCAAATTAAGGTTATCGCTAAATACATAATATGAAAATTTATAATATATGGACTGATTTTAGTGGGACGTTCACTGGCAGATAGTTGATGTAACTTAGGGAACTTTAGATTTAAAAAA
Organism: Watsonalla binaria; assembly: GCA_929442735.1. Classification (NCBI taxonomy): domain Eukaryota; kingdom Metazoa; phylum Arthropoda; class Insecta; order Lepidoptera; family Drepanidae; genus Watsonalla; species Watsonalla binaria. Next base: position 6,384,992 of record OV838930.1, read on the forward strand.
AATTGAGTTCCTAGAAATAAACCAACGCGGTTAAAATCGTGGGACATAGCTAGAATTAAAATAAATACTTAATTTTTAAAGATGGTTGAAAGTAAAAGAATGATCGATTCACTATCGGCCCAGTTTAATATAAAATGGTCCACATTCAAAATCCCTGTATTATTATTCTATTCAAGTCTCCGTAATACAAGTCTAGAGTCGAAGCAATTAAAATAAGACATCGGAACACCATGCAGCCGGCATTGTCTACGGTTATTCCCAACCGTCTATAATTTTGATAATAGGCTAGAAAATATTCTTTTGTCTCATCGGACTATCTTCCTGTAAGCCTCCCGTTCGATTATTCTCGGAACAAGTCTCTGCCGGCTATCGTTCGAGCTTCAGTTTTATGACATCAATAAGTTGACAAAGGAACTCAAGGATCTTGCGTTTAATGGTAAACCATGAGACTGATTATCTTTTAAATTACCAGCCGCGTTTGTTTACAGTTTCAAATGCTAAAGTACTAATATAAAATCCAGATAAATCTCTTGATTACATTTAATCTGGCAATTTATGTGGACGCCTCTATTGTTCCGTTCCATTTTATTTATATTCTGTAGATATCTGGATGATTTCTGTACGCAATTAATCTCGAGCTTTCATGTCTTTGTACAACAATGCACAAATAGCTCAGGCACGTCTGCCTAGAATGAAATTATTGTACCGTTAAGTATAATTTCTTCAAAATTAGATAAAACGTAACTCTCGTTGGTAACTTCCACCGGCCGAGGTGCGGGTTGAGAGCGCTCTTAACTATTGTTAATGACCCTAACGAGTACGTAATTACATTTTTTTCAACACCCCACACTAACAGCAATTCCACTATAATTACGTTCGGTAACGATGCGATGAAAAAACTTATAACAGGAGCCAAGTATCAAGAAAACTGCTCCGAAAATGTGTAATTCTTCAAAGTTCTGCTTAAAATTAATTATAAAATAACGTCCGCAAATCACTTAAAAAAGCGGCTCTCTGCCAAGCTCAATAACGCTGTAAGATAGACGTGGCTTTTATAACTTATCTAGGGTGTTTCATTAAACATTTCCATCAAAGGGACTGGTCGAGCTTGGCTCATTATTATAAAGATTTCAAGAGGACAAGGTGCTGTGAACTACAAAACTCGGTTACGGCTTACCTAAAGCGAATATGCTGAAATGAATTGCAATTAGTGTTTAAAGTAGGTGTTCTACTTTCAAGCTTAATGTGGCATTAGCATTTTACATAGCAGCTGAACTTATTTCGAGATCTTGCGACTTAGGGTAATGTACATTTGAATTGTGGAATTTGTAAATTCTTGATTCAAGTTATGAGAAACATTGTAAGTATAAAATGTATCAGAATTAAGTTCTGTAGACCTTTTTATGTTATTTCACGGTTCAATTCAACAGAAAAATCTAAATAACCATTTTGTTTCCCAATATACGTTAATAACACATTTTGAAATCTTATCCTAATTAAGTAACCCCGAGTCTGTTACCTTTATTGCAGACAGAACTGAGGAGAATATCAAAATGATTAATGAGATAGCAGTTTGCTGGCTTAATTGTATACTTCATCAAGCTTGGGGCACTGAATAACACTTCGCCATATAAAGGCTGTGCTAAGGCCAAATAATTAAAGCGGAATCTTTGATGCTTTAATCAGGTGACGAGCGCTGCCCCGCCTGCAGGAGTAATGAATGTCTCCTTGTATAGCCTAAGCTCGCACCTTTAATATGCGAATGAATATACGAATCGACAAGACTCAATATCCAACGAAGTATCATCCAGATGCTGGCTGGAATGAGGTTTTAATTACGGGATTTTTGTTTAAGATTGGACCATAATCTTCATGAGAAAATTAAACCTGAATAGAGTGGAAAAAAGTTTTTCTCAAAGTCTTTGATAAAAGCTGGCATTTCCGCCGTAGAAAAACTAAAATACGGTATAGAAATACAACATGAGGAAACCTGATTATGCCTGAGAAGAAATTTAAAGCACGTGTAGTGCCTGTGTGCCTATTGCGAGTCTTCCCGGTTCCTTCGGAGACTCTTCTGGGAAGGCTTGGGCATATTTTTCTAACTAACTGCCTTAAACTGGTACTTAAACTATTTTTGGATACACTTCTTACAATAATGTGTCACATCTCACATTAGGCGAATCACAAAAGGAGATAACAGAGCTCCATTGCATTTTAGAATCTATTCTAAACATACCTCTTTTTCATCGTTCACATTTATAAATTTCTTCATTTACCTCTCAGTCACCGTTCCAGGGTGCTACTATAATTATGCTTCACTTGGTACATTAAAATGAAACATCAAAGTTAACATATTCTTAATACACGCTGTTTAAAGCGATTATAGTTGTTTTTTTATTGATCGATAAATTTAATCAACGAAGTTAGAACGTGGTCTAACCTCATCTTCTCTTCTTGCATTGTATGGAGAATAATAATTGAAACAATTGAAGCGGGTAGGTTTAGTTCACCCAAGCTAAAATGAGAAGCCAAACCCTGTGGTCTCTTTCACGCTCAGTGGCATACTAATGATGCACATTGCAATTACTGCAGCTTACCGGGGGCACAATTAGAAACAGCCATTTATTATTACCGCCTTACACAACACGCATTTGCTTAATTTTGCCTTCCCTGTGTTACACATAAGTTTAATTGTCGTGTTGGCTGATGGTTTGCACTTCAGCAACGTTGCAGAACTATTAATAAACTATGTGTTCCATTAATGGAATCGCCTGTAGAGTGGTTTACGTATTCAATGTGTCCAAGTGAATGGCACGTTTAACTAAACGCAAGTTCTTGGAAAATTAAGAGCTGCCCATACGGTCAAACAATATTCAGAGCTCTTACGTTTTGCTATGTATGAATAACGCTTACGATTTTCAGAGGTTGTGGTTGAATTCCAAAGGTGGAGTTTTGCGTAGAAAGTAATTTATATAAGTTATTATTTAAACTAATACGTGAACGTAATTAAAACATATCAAATCTACAGCTTCGGCTGCAATACCCCTATCACGAGTTTGCCACTGTTTTCGTAAACTATACTCGCTAGCGTCACCCGCAATATTTGAATGATATATTTTCGTTCTTCACGTCACCGCTAGGTGTCGCTGCACAATTTCTCATACTAATGTCCGGCGGAGACGCTAGCGAGAAAAGATAACGAAAACGGTGGCAAACTCGTGATAGGGGATACAGATGATAAAATCGATCTAAGATCCCCTAAGTTATATATATTCTATCGATCCTCTTTCCAGTTTGCTAATATCACTTGGAAGTTTTCAAGTTCCGAATCTTGAAAGGTATACCTATAACAATCTTAATCCAAGCAGCAAACTTTCTTTGTGGAATAAACAGTGACTCGAGGTAAAAAGAGAAAGGTTTTTTCTTTGCCGCGTTATCTTTTGAATCCTACAATATTCAGGAGGCGGATTTGTGAGTTTAACTTTTTTCAGTTATTATTCATAAATGCAAAGGCGCTAGATGCTGCCAACTCTCATCCAAACTTGGAGGATTTCAGATTGAATCATGTCAATAAAATATTGAACCGTGCCTTGATACAGATTTGAAGCGATAATGCCATATTGCTTCGTGTCTTAATAAATTTGATTTACTACAACCGCGATTACATCGTTCAAGAGATTGGATAAAAGAAAATAAATAAAAACTTTCAACTGAGACGAATAATATAAAAATTACACGCAAATTCTTAGTTGCGCTGGTTTACTAAACAAGATATAATATTTATTAATGATGCACAAATTAATATAAAAATTAATCTCAGATAGGTCAGGCAGCTAGAACATTCTTAACATATTGAGCACAGACTGAGTACGTTTATAAAATATTTATGATTACTATAATTTCAATATATTTTCTTTTTCAAAATAAATATAGGTGGTTTGTAATTATCTCAAGGCGAGAAATCGCACCAAGGAAACTTTATAAATATTATATTAGTTACATTTACTCTACAGCCATTTCATTTGAAGAAAGATTACTCTGCCTATCTGTCGCTCAAAGTGAAGGGTTAGCGCGAACGATATATTCATAAATTGTTTTCTATGAACTTTTGATTTACTCGTTAATCTTGTTATATCAACATTTGCAGGCTTGTTATATTTACAGAAAGAACATGTTACAGAATTGCACTTTAAATATTTGAAACGTAAATACCGTAATGGATTTCAACTTAGATAATATCTCAACAAAATTATTTTATTGTTTCAGAACCCGAAAGTGAAATGGAGGACAGAAACGAGTGATGCCAACAAAGAGGAATTGATAGGCTTTCTACGGATCACCATGGCTATTATATGGATGTTTTCCTATTTGGCGGCCGTCGGGGCCGTGAAGGTTGTAATAGAACCTCTGCCAAAAGGTACGTGCATACATATTCCAAATTCATTGATCTGTTTCTTATTAAGAATCTACATTTTTCATGCTAGTGCGACCCTTAGAATTTCAGAGAAAATAAATTCAAAGCATTTCCCTCAAGACGATGTTTTCAAGATATATTCTGATTAAAAAAATATGCCTTAGCCCTGCTTTGAAAGTAGCACAATGACAATTTATACATGTAATTAATCGTCACGTCTCCCAAATACTTCGAAGAAGTACAACTTAGAGAAAGAAAACACATTAACGACATGCCGTTCAGAGAAAAGTAAACAAAATCGAGCGCACGATGTTAATTTAGTTTTTTATTTAGACTTAAATCCGTGAGTTGGCTCCCCCAAAGTTCCACCCCCAGATGTTGGCACGACCGACTTTGCTTTAGTTTCGTTTAATTTCCTATCTCTCTTGTCGTGACGTTTATTACGGAGTTGCTCACCCACACCGACACCCGACGGACCTACTTCTGTTCATGGCCACTAATAACCATTTGGAATTAATTTTTATTCGCGGCTCTTCGCTGTCTATTTTCGGCCGGTTCGCTCCGACGCTTTATTGTTTTCGCATTAATTTACAGTCCACAGCTGCGGGTAACGCGGATTTCTAAGGAGTTTTTATCTGCGCCTTCAGTATTCTTTCTTTTGAAAGTGAGAGCTCCTATTAATATTAATTAAAAGTTTGAATAATTGAATGGATTCGGAATTGTTCCTCGTTGTTGGGTCTCACCGACAGTGAATCACGGCAATAATTAAAACTTGTGAGGTGCCGTTCATTATTCACTGTGTGTAAATGACAGACTTCTTTATGTCTCCTTTGTTCAAACGGTGCATATTTCATAAGTACTTACTACTATTTAATTTAATAAAATACACAAATGTAGAGTAAGTTCTTTACGACTTTCGTTTAAACGAGTTTTATAATGATACAGGGTTCTCTAGCACTTCTTCAACTTTAATATTGCACTTAAATATTTTACGTTCCTTTGAAATAACGTACCAGCGTTTCTTGTTCACTCCATTCCATGTTTCTAGATTTATTAATTCTACTTTAAATACCTCCTGTTGGAAATGCTCAGACCATCATCATCTCCCTGGCCTTATCCCATATATTGTTGGGGGTCAGCAAGCAGAAATGCTCAGACCATTGAACACATAATAAGTTACATATAAACAGGTCGCGATGCCAGTCACGAACTTAGGGCACAATTAAGAGCTCGCCATTAGCACATAAAGCACGAAACGCATTCCATTTGCACTGTTTAGCGTTAATTGCTATAAAAAACGACTTCACCATAAAGTACCTATTGATTTAAAAACAGCAAATACTTGCAAAAATGCGTAGTTTTCAGAATAATGCTATAATATTTGCCTTCATTTGTAGATTATGTGTGTGTGTAACTTAGGTGTATGTGTGATACTGCATTTTATGTAGTGCATAATACATGAAACACACAAGTATAAAAGGAATCAAACCCGATCAATTTCGACCAGACAACCGCAGTCAGTGTATGGTTCAAGTGAACAAATAATTTTTATCAGTTGTTTTAAACCTAACAGGGAAATTAATATTATAATAAAGCGAGTTAATAATAACTTTATTTGTAAATGTTAAAAGTTTTTATTTAATTAAAATAATCCAGAAAAAAATCATCGTTATCGTACCTATATTTTTGAAGTTGGATGCTAAGTTCCATTTTACTAATAAAATTGCTACTTACAAAAACAAAACTTTATATTTGAAAAAAAAAAGTGCTACTGCAGAATACGATATCTTGGGTTCGATCCGCGTGTCGGGCAAAATGTAATTTGGTTTTTAATATAGATGGATAAACCAAATTTCTTCCCAGCCCTGGATTTCTGGATTAGCCCGGTTAAGACTTAAAAAACTGGCGAAATGTGTGTGTAGGTGTAGTGGGGGTGTATAAGTGCGAATACCCCTTAGGAGAATAAAGTCGTTAGCATATTATACAGGTATAAAAAAAAATTTACTCATCCAAAATCCTTATCCGCAGAATTGATCTGTCACAGTTGACCTGAATAGTTCAACAATAGATACCGGACTATTGGTAAATGTCCGGACTGAATGCATTGGTCGTTAGGCAGTACGTGGACTTGCTCCACACATCAACATGTCTGGTGCCTGCAGGCAGATCTACGGCCGCCAATTAAAAGTATAGATGGATACATGTCGGGAACGAATGGGACTCATACGTCGGCTAGTCTGGACGGTTTATGCTTTCCGCACCCGACGTATATATGGAGTGTCCAACAACTGCAGTTGGATTTTATTTTATTTTTGATACAATACCTAAAAGGTCTGCCATGAAACTGAGGCAATTTGGAAAAATAAATCCATCTGAGAAACGAATACTTAAGATAAAATAAATGATACTATAGCTAAGGTATTTTAATTTTACATTGTGTTTAATTCCACTAAAATAAAAATAGGGCGCAAGTAATTGCGTACCTACTCGTTCGTTAAAAATGCATTATACCTACTTAGTAATGATATATTTTTTGTTGTTTTTGAGGGACCGGAAAAGTAAAAGCGTATTTTATCGTCAAAAATATTTCCTGGCTGGAACGAAATTTTACCTTCATTAATTATTTAACGATACAATAATTTAAAATGAAGAAGGGTTTATAACCCTTTGCAAAAAAATAAAAGGAATCTACATAATTAGACTCATTAAGTTGATTTTTTCCTTTTCAACATTTCGGACTCAAAGGATGAAAATATAACGTTTATCATTATAACGTAATCAAGATATTCATGGTCCTCTTTTTCTGCTGAAAAGCGTAAACCTAACGAAGATTTTCAGCGGTTTTACTTAACTTTAACGACAATGCCTTAGTTTAACGGTTAGGTTTAATTACGTTTGTACTGTAATGGGTAATTTCATCCTTTTCCTTCACATTTTGGTTACATTGTCCTAAGTTGGTATTGAGTATTCGCGTAAAAGATACAGCCACTTTACTTCTGCTCGCAGCCCAAAACTAATTTGGGCAGCAGACATGAAAATTACAAAGTTCGCACTGCAAACTCCGTTTGTGCCACAACGTTGCAATATCTTGGGTAAGTTATTTTACATTGCCATTTTAGAATAATTGCTAATGTTAATTGTCCCTAAAGGGGTTTAAAGGGGTTGTTAAAAAATTGGAAATTAATATTCGTCAATTATTGTTTAGCAGATAATCAAAAGTACACGAATCAGTTTCTGCATACAATATTGAAAAATTGTTCATCCATTTAAATTTACGTCTCTTCTTTTACAATAATGCAGAATTAAATACGTCCATTTATTTATACTATTACTGGTTTTGTAGAATTTAATTTTCTATTTTCGCCTAAGAATTTTTAAAAACACTTAGTTTTGTTTAGAAACACTCTGTTTTTGTTTGCTAAGGGTCCCTACCCCGTGGGGGAGCGATTTGCGACACTAAAACAAATGACGCACGCTCCATTGACAACCAGTGACGTCAAAAATTGCTCTCACCAACAGGAATCCTTACAAATTATGCTATTTATCGAATCATTAAAACAATACTCTCTTTATAGACTTATGGATTTTAGATTTTTTTTAAATTTTCGCAAGATTACTGCAGAGCGACTGTCTTAATTTCAAACTGGAAATTTAAAAGTTTACCCTTGAGTTGTCGGTACTAGGTTAAGTTTCTTAGCAGAAGTTTGAGGAAATCTCCGATATTACGGAACAAATTTCAAAAATTCTTTCACTGTTGGGAAACTTTCTCCTTATTGCACAGGTATAAACTGTGTTGTTTACTTTTAGCTAAAAGTGATTTAAAAAACTAACTATCTTTCAATTTTATACTTTACTTATGTATTTTGGCTTACTAGTCGCCATAATTACAGTCTTTTAGCGACCAAGCTAGCCTAAATGAATGAATTATTTTTTGAAACGCAAAAATAAATTTATGATAATTTGCTATTTGCACCACACGTTTTTTGTCCATTTTTGAATGCATTAAGGACTTAAATTGAGATAACCCCCCTACAGCTAGTTATGAGACAAAAATAAATGAGCCCCACAGAAAGTCATTTTGGTAAAGGCGTCATCATGTGATAACGTCCCTGTTTACTCCTGAGTCGGAAACGAAAAAAATCCTTAGGAAATGAAGGGAAAAATCTTTGTTAAGAGGAACGACCCCAGGGAAGACACGAGATACAATGATTAACGTCCTTTACACGTGTTACTGTTACTATGTGTCACAATAACTCGTAAATAGCCTCGCTTGCTTGTTGTGACTAACATATTTTGTCACTGTTGTGAATGAATACAGTGGCGGTTTACCTTGTTTTGACCTATTTTTGTTCTCATCTAGCCAAGAATCACATTTTGTGAATGATCACATAATTTTTTTATATTATTTAAAAACCACATCAATGCGGAAAAAACATCTAATGATTTTATTGCGGCTCTGAGAACTGAACTCAATCTTCAAGAGCTCATAATTCTCACATAAATATTGTTGATGCAAGAATAATACGGTATAATATATTTCCTTTAACTTTAAACTACAGTTTTGTTGAAGTGTGATAGAAATATAATTAATAAAAAAACATTAAATTCGCAAAGTTAGATTTTTATTCAAACAGCGCATGCAGCTATCAAAAAGATACAAATAATATTTCCGTTCAAAATTGCTCTAGGATATCGCAAAACAAAATCTTATTTGGTAGTTACCATTTCATATCAAATGTAAACAAAATATATCACTATTGAACATACAGACTCAAAGAGACCACTAAAACAATGCGAGGAGATTTGGTTTCAAACCCCAAATAAGTACGTTGTCGTTATTCAATAAAATTGTTCAAACGAGAAAGAAACCTATTTATAGGATTGCAAAAAACGTTTAAATATTGATATGCACATGGATTTTGTATGAAATTTACGTACAAGTACATACTTATCCATCTAATGCTCCGTGTGTACGCAATAAACTAATTAAATAACTACTACTAATAATGCCAACTATGATCGTTTAACCTTCGCGTATCATGAGTCTCATAGCTTTGACGGTTAATTTAATACCAAAATGAAAGTCAAAGCACAATTTATTTGATTTTTTTCAGATTATCACAATTTTTAGTGACTTTCACTTCCACAGTCTTTAAGAAGGTGCTCGTGACACAGTTGCTATCATGCATATCATTCGATCAGCGAAGTTAAGCAACCTTACCTCTAGCCAGTAATAGGATAGGTGACCGCCCGAGTTCCCTCCGTGCCTCGGAGAGCACGTTAAGCTGTCGGTCCCGGTTGCCAATTTATCATCTTTGGCAGTCGTTACAGGAAAACAAAATAGTCTGACGACTGGTTTAACCCAGATCACAGGTTTTCCTCGTTAAAGGGGTTGCGAAGGTCAGATGGCAGTCGCTTCGTATAAAAATCAAGTGATCAGCCACATAGAGTTGAATCATGTGCCGACCCCAACAGTGTATGGGATAAGGCCAGGGAGACGATGAGTCTTTAGGAAGGTAAGGTTATGTTGGCATCCAAAAAGTTGAGTGTGTTCAATACGGCGAAGAAATAAGTACATATAGTAGAAACTGCGACTTTGTCGGAAACCAGATATCATTGTGTTCCAAGTAGGTCACTTGTTGGTTGCCAGCTTGGGACTTCTTACTCAATTTTGATATGTGGTGTTATTTCTGAACTATTCCCATCGTAACAATTGGTTCGAGGTTCTTGATTTAAGGATACATCTCAGTTTTAGGACAATGTTTAGTGCCATATTCTACCATTAAATCCATATAGTATGGAGCCAAAACTCTGCACTTCATAAGTCTTCTATGGAAGTTTCTCTTTACGAACCTTGAAAAACCCTGCAGGTAGTTATACGAATCAAAACCTACATGATATTGTAGAGAACTTCAGTATACCGGGATCTCCTGTTGGAATTTTAACCTGCCCAATTGAGCACTATCGACCTCACATAAGATAGCAGCCAAATAATAAAATGTTATAGTAATGCTGTGTTCCTGTGAGGAATTAGGTTGCTAGTACTTCAGACGGGGATCCTATTGTCTTTCACTTAATAGGCACAACGATTCCAATCTCCATGAGGTTAGCAACGCGTGAGTAATGCCCTTGGTGTTGCAAGCGTTCATAGGTTACAGTGGTCGCTTACCACAAGGTCTGTACGCTTCAAGTATGCCACCAACTTAAATATTCTTCAAAGACGAGAAAATATATTAAAGGGTCATTAAAGCGTACGTGTACGTACGCGATCCTAGGCAGCAGCCCGCAGGCTACAACTCTTACTTTTTCTTTCATACATAGATTATTCAGCATCGGATGGTGTTGATTACCTGAAGCGATTAACTAATAAAAGAAAAACTCGATGCTGAGCTGAGCTTAAATCCTCTTGGGATTGTGTTAACAGCTGTTACACTTCAATGTTAAGCTAAAAATAAACAGTTTCAAGTCACGGGATAGAATTGGATAAAATATTACTTTTAGTATAATTGGCAGAATATTTGATACCTTAATATTGGTCTAATATTGACTATTGGTTTCGTAAGATTGTATTGTCAAACAAAAATGTTTTAGCTGCAAATACTTGTGACTGAAGAAATAAATTGTCAATTTTTTCTAATGTTACTTTCTTTAATGGCACACATTTCGAACTCCATGCAGACAAAGTCGGGAGCAATATATTTGCCAACTCACAATTCAACATAAACACCACGAAAAAGGTATAGTAAATAACATCATATATTATGCATGTTTTTCGGTCATTTGATATTTTCCTTGTTTCCTGAAATATTATCATGTTGTTAAAGAAGACTTATGAAATATACTTTTCTATAAATTTACGTTTGTGTTCTCGTGTTCGTGAAATGAGATATCAAAGTATTATTGTGGAGCATTCGGAACGATTACTTATGTGATTCGGCTTTTATTTTTCTTCTTACATAAATGCCTTCATGTTCAAATTTCACTTTGGGTTCATTTTTAAGCACAAGTTTATAAAATTTCCATAATATAAAATGAAGTCCATTACATCTAGGTTAAATAAGAACAATGTTTCTCGATGTCATAAAGACTAGGGTAACCTGATTGAATTTTATAAGTAAGTATTCCAAACACTGTTTTGTAGTTCATCGTGTGGTTTATGCCCATGTTTGCAGGTTTCCGTACCCAAAAGGTAAAACGGGACCTATTACTAAGACTCTTAAAATTCAAAGACGTTTGTATAGTATCTGAGATGGCGATAGACTCATCAAAGTGACAAGTGGATGTTGTTATTACATATCCTCTGCTTACCCCTTCGGAGAATACAGGCGTGAGCATACGTATCTATGTAATACGGAACCTGACTCGGAATCGCACTTGGTAGGTCTTTTTATGTTATGGACCTTTTTGACGTAACTTAATTTTAGTGGTCACACTATCAAGAGTATCAGACACATATAACCAACCCGGTAAGAATCTCTTCATACCCTTCTTGAATAACCTTGTACTCTCTTGCGGAAACCACTGCATGAATTTCACTGGACAGCCTTATTTTTAAAGCATTGAATGCTTTAAAAGTAATACTTCCTGTAGTTTCTTACTATCAGGAGATTGCACGATAGCTTGCGATGGTAGCATTTTTGGTAGTGTAAGAAAATATTATCGCGAGGCCTCGAGATCCATTAGGCGATTAACTTTATTTGAGCTTTGTGAGCTGCAATAAGTGGTTCAAAGAGCGGCACTTTTAATGTATTCCAGACGAGTACCTGACCTTTCAATATCATTCCGAACGTAGCCGTCTGTGTGGAAAAAGGAGCCGATTACCCTTGTTTACGCACAAAATAAAGTTTTCTTCTCATTGGCTCGGAGATAAAGCAGGGCAGAGATTAAATTCGGGTCGTGTTTACAGTAAGATCCGCTGGCCCCATGTAAACGACTAGGAATGGAGACAAAATATCATTTGGCATACCGTAATGGACTCTGAAGAAAGGTTACTTTACGACTTCTTATTCAGTGTCCTGTAATGAGTTTTGTAACGCGAGGGTCGCCGCTAATACTGCCGGATTTAATGTTAGCTTTCCGCAAATACTAATCATGGACATGATGGCCTATATCATTTTATTTTATTACGGAACTTTAAATTAGGTATTTGTTTGGTCAGATATTTTTTGTTTATTAATAATTATTGCTTAAAAAAACATATGCTCACGCCTGTATTCCTCGAAGGGGTAGGTAGAGGTGTTGTGATCACAACACCCACTTTTCACCGAATTTGATTAAGTGCCAACGTGACAGATGGTGAGTCTATCGCCGTCTCAGGCACTATACATGCGTCATTGAATTACTTCTCAGAAATATGCAGGTTTCCTCACGATGTTTTCCTTCAAAGCACGTGGTGTGAAATCACTATACATAAGTTTTTTAGAAAAACTCGAACTTGCGTCGCTTGCGTAGCAGGCGACTGCTCAAGCCCCGAGGCCACCACGGCACTTAAAAAAATTGTAAATAATAGTATCACTACTCGCCAATAAATGTAAGTGTCATATTCTAATGATATTGTTATCATTACCTAAAAACACGATCAATATATTTCCCCCCAAACCCCTTACATACTAAATTTCATGAAGATCTTTGGAGCCCTTTCCAAGATTCAGATTATTAATAATATATTCATTAAGTGCTTTTTAAAGGTATTTGATTAAATAGCCGTAGAGGTAATCCTGTCACATCAAGTTTGCTTACAACTCGAATCTTCGTTCTTTCTTTAATACTGACAATAGTTTGCAAGCTTTAGTGCGACGTCAGATAAAAAGGACCTCCTCTATTTCTCCATCGCAGAAACCCACTTTTATGAAATAAGAATGAAATGTACACGAAAAAGCTATTTCCTATTTCGATATGAAATAATGTTAGATCTAAATGTAATAGTTGAAATTAAACTTGAATTTTGGAGTTGTAGTTGCCGATTAATACAATTGTCATGACGAAACACTTGTTATGTAGATTACAAGTTTATATAATTTATGTTAAAATTGGTGATAATATAAAAAATAAAAAAAGTCTTAATTGCTTTCCAACACCTTCGAATTATAAGTGATGAGTCGAATTTCCAAGGTTCACAATTTCCATAAAATACAGATAATATACCTGTGGTTTAATAAGCATTATTTTTTTATTCATCAATAGCTGTGTCCCACGGTATCATCTGCGTAGACTTTATTTTGCGGAATCCTATTTAAAAAAAGTAGCCTTCATTAGTTTAATTAGGTCGATTAGTTACTCCTTTAAACATCAGCTATCTGATAGTGAAAGTTCGGAGATTACCCGGAACAGATAGACAGAGAAAACACGTTTAATATTGTTTTTTTTATCTGTATCTGTCACTTAAACTGTATTTATCTGTAGAGAGCAAATATATCATAGCTTGAACAATACCAGGATATAAAAACGAATTGACAAGCAGCAAACGAAATACACATCAACTAAGTGGTCAAGCCGGCACATCCCCCAGCTCGCTATGATCCCACGAGTCCCGTGGGACTCCCAGACTCCGGCCGTAATTGAACGTGGCCTACCTCTCCTATCACACGTCAATTATATAATCTGTAATACGAGGCCGCAATTTTATTTGTCATTTAGTAAATTCTGAGGCCTGTATCTTGCCGAAGCAAGATTAATGGTATGAACTGAATGGCGGTCACACGTCGTACCAATTGCTTTCATGCGTAATCAAATAATGGTAATCAGCTGAATTGGGTTAACTGAAGCTGACTTGCAATATTATATACTTACATTTAGTACATACTAAATACGAGTTACTATAATCAAGGAAGCCTATTCAAAGATTATTATCGACTGATTTTACAATAGAGCTTAAATGTGTGTTCGGTTTAAGACTTCTAATCTTCATGTATTTATAAGTAGAATTGAAAAGTATAAATTGAATGAAAATTCAATTTTCTCCGAAACTAATAGAATGAATCTTTAGAAGTTCAGCCATTGTGATATGTCATCACAATACATCTTTTGCGTTCCAATCCCACGACACATTTCAATTGAGTGTCAATACCAGACAGGCGTGTCTGAGGTTAGCGGTCGAAGACGTGAGAGGCCTAAGTATTTGGTCTATGCTATCTATATATATGTATATTCTCAGTATTAGGGCTTAGACAAACGTTTCTTATTTCACGAAACACAATAGAAACATATTGTGCTCGCTTTGTGCCGATATTGAGACTTGGTCTCAAAACAGTTCTGGGAAAACATGTTCTAGATTCTCCATTGAATTAACTATACATGGTAGTTGATTTATGAGTAGCTTTTGTTGAGTTCCTTTCAGAGGCGTTATCTCAGCAGCAGGGGATCTGATTGTTTGTTCTACTGCTGTTATCTCAATTGTATTCAAAACATGATTAGGGGCCTTACTATGAGCTCTTATTGTAATGATAGTTCCACTGTGCGACAGTGAGAGAATTATACTCATCATACCTTACGGAGATTCAAAATATCAGATCAATAAGGCCCTTCCAGTGCACATATGCACCAGTAACTGCGATGCGGGCTGGATGTGACTGCCTTTGTAGTTCAGACAAGTTACAGTTTAGAACCAGGAGCACGTTTTTGCACCAACGTAAATATTCCAACATTGTGTAACAACGACTAAACAGTGTGAGTAACTGCAATTGTTCTAGAATAACTTGAAGTGAATTGTGGCATCGGATTAACTACTCAGTGAGAACCGACGAAACTTACCCGGAGCCTCAGATCATTCTCTCTAATATTCAATTTAACTTTGACACTTCGCCCGTCCAACAAAACCACTGCCAGCGTTTTGTTTTAGAATATCATTCTCATTTTTGGATTAAATACGAATTGTAACAGGCATCATTATATCCCTTGAAGCATATTCACTTTTGATCACATTACCATGCCTGTGATGTGCCTATCTCTGATTTTGAAACAAAGCTTTTATCATATGATATGGTTATTTGCAAGATACTTATAACTTATTCAGTTTGCTTATCAGTTTTTCCACGAGAATGTATTATTGGCGTGATTTCATCGATTGTGCACTCACAGGATGTTTAGTCGTAATTATAATCCTAATTAGGAGCAGAAAACTATTATAGTCTAGTCTTTCTCCACCAAATGCCTTATGGGCACGGTGTTTTGAGTACTGTAATAATTCCAAACATTATAAGTTCGCAGTAACAGTGAATTTGTAGCCGAATTAATGTCACGTACTTACACAATAATTTATTATTAAAATTAGAATTGGTTTAAGTTGGAACTGTTATAGCACTTTGATGGTTAAGTGAAACATGTTACGATATGTATTTCAAATTCTTAGAGAAGCAATCACAAAGTTACCGAGTAGACGGTGGAGGTGTAACTTAAGCTATTTCCTGGTTGTAACTAAGTTCCTTTTGAAACCCAACTTATGTTAAATATATTTGATATTCCTACGGAAAATTCACGTAGGAATATCATGGGTCTTTTATTTTGTATTCAATTTACTGTAATAAATAGAAAAGTGTTGCCATCAAGCAACACTCACCTATTTATTTATTGAGTTTAATAATAAAACTAGCTATGCCCCGCGGTTTTTCCCGCGTAGAGTTAATTTCATAGGTGACTCACAGAACCCTAACGTTTTATCAAAATAAAAAATAAGCCTTTGTTACTCCTTGGGGCATTAGCTATCTTCCAGTGAAAGTCCAGTTAAAATCAGTCCAGATGTTTCTCTGCCGGAACAAAAAGACAGACAGACTGACATACAGACAGAATTTATAAAAGACATGTTTTTTTTTAAATATTTGTACCGTATTATATACTTTCATATGCAAATAGTGAAAAAGCTGTTAATTTGGAATTACAACCAGATACTTACATTTTATTTATCTGCATAGATACATAATTAGTTTGACTCTTTGCTGTGTCTGACAGGTCATTTTCATACATAAATTATGTGTTGTATATCATCTTTATTTCTAGAAAACCCTATTTTATATCCTTTTCAATAAACCCAATATTATTTAAAACAAACGAAATTGATCATTTCACTTTCATTGATATCGAATTAGACAACTGGGGGATTAGACAACATTAAGCAAAAGGTATTAAGAACGTCTAAGCTTTGAAATTTTATTTTGATACCATTAAACATCAAAGCTAAGAAGTTGTTATCATGCGCTTCTTAAACGATCATGGTTGGCCTCCTGTTGTCACATAGCAAAAATGTACACTGAAAAAAATCTAAATCTATATTGTACTTTCCTTTGACCTACAATTACTAGTCGCGAGACCAATTTTTTTTATAGATATACATGATTTAATAACTCAACATAATGATAACGTTGGTGTAATTATTTCAGTAAACTCAGGTCCAGCACCCCTGTTTAAATCAACTACATTACCACTGACCTTTCCTAAATGCAGGTGAATTGTTATATCAGCTATCGTTTAAATGTAACATTATGCTGCCTTGATGTATTTGAGTGGGTGTTTCAAGTGTTACGTAAGGTAAGTGTAAGGGTAAGTGGGATGAAAAGAAACAAGAGCATATAAACAGTGAAGAGAATATACTTATTTAGTAATAGTATCTTTGGAGGTGTTAAACAGAACTATTAGCCTTCCAAAGGTACTGGAACCGAAGAAAACCAGGGTTCAATATACCCAAAGAATTATTATATGTCCTGGAAAAAGGGAGATACAAATCAATAGTACCAAACATATTTATGTAACGCAATACAACTTTGAATAGCGCGATCTATTTCACAACTCACGCCATCTACTTACCATTCGTGAAACTAAACCATACGCATACCAGATTCAATTTGTACTGAGTACATTGTTTAACTTGATACCAAATATAAACAGGGAACGAGCTATAAATAATGAAAGATGCTCTATAAAATTGTTAACTCGCGGCCACATGGAATCTTTCTGTCTGAGTCCGACGGGAGACAGTTTTGGTTTCGTGATTTCATTGCTATTAGGGCGGTCGAGCCGTTCCACGTTTATTGTCCAAGATACGAGTGGATTTGTGGAAGCAATTTCCTTTATACATTTTGTTTTGTCCTTTTTCCTGCAGTTTGATGGTCCACTTCGTAAGTTGTGGCCCGAGTTCGATTTAGCAAAACTCCCTCAATCGATACGATACGCATCGTGCCTGAGAGGTAAGGGAAAAGTTTAATTATACAACCCGATCACGTACCTAGCTTTGCACGGAAACTAATTTAGAAGCAAAGTTCTTGACACAAAAATTTAACATTCGTTTGATTTAGTGGCTCGTGTGGAGCGTATTGATTGATCAATTGGATTAGCTCCATGTATTTTACGTGTTCCCTTTATAATCTATTGTGTAAACGATACACATCTACGACTTCGTAATTTAATGTTAATAAATATTAGCTCTGCCTTTTTTTAAACGTAGCCTTTTTTACTTCTTGTAACAACAGATATCTGTGTGTGAAAATTCTATTTAACTCGGTCCAACCGTTTCAGAGATTAAAGAGAACAAACAGACACAATGAGAAACAAATTCGGTTTTTTTTGTAAGTATTTTCATATTTAATGAAATGCTGTTTTATTTGAAATAACGAATAGATAATTCAATTATATTTATCTGAATGAATGTAGATGTATAAATGTTTCTGCTTTCCAAAATTTTATAATTATAAAAAAAGTATTGTCAATAGAAGCTGTGTTTACACCTCATCTATATATATGAAGACATTTTTTAAGAGTTTATGTTTAATGTTTATAAATATTGAACCAGTTTGTGATCTTAATTTCAATTACTGTAAATATCATAATAATATAGGTAAAATATTTCTCCTAGCAACATTATCAGAAAATTTATACATATGTAAATGTGTCCACATTATCTACTTTAGATTACGAAAATGTTTCAGGTTGTACGTAGACTTACGAAATTGCACATGAAAGAATCCCGCTGTGACTTTGTAGTCTCGATATAAGAAGGGGAAAGGCTTTGTATTTCGAAATTTAATGGAATAAAAAGTGTAAGCACAGAATTGGCAAAAGTGCGTTGGGACTTTCAACATACAATGATATTTATACTTAAACGACGGAATCGTAAGTAAAGCGCTGCGTAGCGTTGACGCAATATGTATATCCACATTTAGTCAGTTTAGTACAGTTTGGTAAAGTCTTGGGACGAGTATCAAATAAAATGTACGTTCGGTGTAAGAATACAGCTTGTTTACCCAAATCATCCCAACTTAAAGATTCATGTTGCTTTCAACGTTTCAAGTTTTCAGGTAGGGCGCATACCATACATCTGTAGTAGCAGGTAGACTCCCTCTGAGGCAAATAAACATGACATAGTCATTCGAGCACAGCCCTCCTGTGGAACATGTCCGTCGTCATGGCCTCGCCTTTATTCGCCAGGTTTTGTCAATTCCTCCTTTGCTCACCCCCGCCGATCCTTGTAGGGAATGTCGTTTCACCCAAACACATTTACCTTGCATTGACATTGAAACGTATTTGAGCTCTGTTATAGTAAGCAGTTTACGTTCGTCTATTCCCGAAGCTAACATTTCTTTGTGACGAACAAAACAATGTGGAAATGTGCGCATAATGTCGTAAGCTATAATAATACCCTATTATTTATACCCCTCCACCTAGAAAATAATTCACTTTCTTGCCTTTATCCTGGTTTGTGATTCTCGATGAGCTTGGGAGAACCTTTCAGCTCAGCATGAATACATGAAAAAACCTCGCCATTTAGATAAGGTGAGAGAAATTTGGCGGCAAGGCGTATCGATGGGAATAAAGTGGCGCTTACTAACAGTACCATTTTTGGAATCAATCAAAGCCAAGCGTTCGCGCAATCAGCGTGCGTGGGCTGGACGAGCTAATCAACCTAATGGCCACCCGAGGGCCGGACGATTGGATCCGGCCGTAGCCGATGCCGCAACAAATCACAACAATAACATTGACGCCTGATTGATTACACTCCTGAGCCGACTCAATTCTATTCCGGTTACACCTGATTGATTCTTCATTAACATAGTTATCAAATAGCTTTACTTTAAAAAATGGGTTTTAAACAAATCGATCAGGGGCCTACTATGATCGTATAAGCAGTGCGTATTAAGAACGGTTAATTTTTCGATACCAAAATGAAACACCAAAGCTCAAAAGTTCTTAGTACGCTCTGGTTAAACCGATGGTGGTAGTCCCCCAGTTCTTAATGCTTACTTCACGAGACTTGCCGTGATGGTATTATGGGTTTGTTTCTTCTTTTATTCCCACTAAGCCTTTGTCAGGTTATTTATAGACCTATTTAGTAAAAAAAGTTCCTTCAGTACAAAGCTATCGCAGATTTTTCAAATGTATCAAATCAAAATGGATAGCAATATCGAACCTATGTCACTCTACCAACATTAGTTGCCGTTATTCGAGTTGTGGTGATTTGAATAGCTATGTAAACATTAGGAAGCCAAAGCCTTGTCGTTATCGGCCGAGTGCAGTGTTTCGTAACATACGATCTCATGTATGACATTCGAAGCTCCTATGTATAGCGTGTGTGCTCTCTTCGCGTGTCATTTAGTTCAAGATTTCGAAATTCAATTTCCTCGATACATAGCCGTAAATTCTTATAGTTTTGATATGTTCGAAACACAATGTTTAACATCCTAATGTAACATTATGACTGCAAATGTGACTTTTTTGTTACGCTTTCTCGTCGTTTATCATGAAATTTTGCACACACGTTGTCCGGGGTAACAGAAAAAGACAAAAAAGGAACACATGCGGGCAGGATATCACTAAGGTGATAGTCGTATAGGTAATATGTATATTATATATGTATAATGTCTATTGAAGTGTTTAAGAAGAGCTCCTTAAAAAGGTGTTGAGTAGGAAACATCAGTTAGTCCTACGTCGCGCACTCGAGCTCTAGTTATGCATCGTCTAATGTACGGTGAATGCATTCATCGAAAGGTCATTCATAGACTACGGTATTCACTTCAGGCTTTCTGTGCAATCAAGTGCAGCCATTATACAAAAACAACACTAAAACTGACAACGTGCCCCTCGTTTGCTAACCTACTAGATGTAAGATATAACGATTAGGTAGGTACATCATGTTTAGCTCAGCGCCTGGCCCGTCAGACTGACGTCGAGTTAGCGTCAGGCGGGCCTGCCTCCACATCTCCCTTGGACATTTATTAAGTTGGAGATACGAATCAACTGGCACTGTTCTTGCGTTTAAATGACTCAACAACTGTTCAGACATTGTTTGCTAGAAATAATTGACGTCAGTTTTAGACCTTAAAGATCGTCCGGTTACAAAATCCATGTTCCTATATTTACTGATTGTATTTTAGTCTCCACCGAGTTTCGAAGTTCAAAATTTTAGACTTTATATCAATAGATATATTTGAAAGCATAAAACATAAATGTTGTCTGCATATTTATGCTCCAGTGCAGATGTAGCGTGAACTTGCAAAACTGATAATAAGTGCCCGCGCATTCACATGCGCAGCCATCGTACAAAAATATCTTTTAGTATTCACCTGCGTTCGTGCAATAATACCGTGGCATCGGGCTGCCCATACAACACGGCGTGCATTTCGAGTGACATCCACTGACCAGACTTTTGCGGATACGGCACAAAGGCACTTATTTTTTTGTCCGCTTACATAAAATCCAAATCAATGGTTAGGTCGACTCACTTTTGTTATTGCTGCCATTATATTCTGGACGGTTGCCGCTTTGTAGACTATTCGCGGCTTTTTGGTCACTCCGTAACTTGCCGCCCTGCCAATTGCTTCGTGGTTTCCACATAAAAATTCATTGGAATACGTGAGTAACGTGATTGTGCTATCCATACCCTCTGTACATTGTTTGGAAAAGTTCGTACTTTTTAATTCACGGTAGATGGAAGCTGTTGGCATTGTGTGTGTATATTTCTATCTAAAGCTTTTGATAACACGCCGATCGTATAAAGCTGATAATAATAAAATGTTCGGTATAGCCTTGCGCTCAAGCACAATATCGTTGAACACAAAAGATAAGCGCTGAAGACTACAAGCTAAGAATGGCATAGCTGTCATATTTCTTTTATCATGTCTTAAAGGCAGGTAACATTACGTCATCCACCGTACATCTTACTGTGCAGCTTCTACAAAATAGACCACGAGGAGCTGCTTATTGTATCGCTGACAGCAAAGCCTTGGTACGCCATTGTGGAGCTCCTTGGAAGAAATAAATAATAGCGACTTACTTGATCCTGAGAAGCCACAATGCGTCGTCATTACTTCGCGCTTATGGAGCCAGAGGCCCTCTTTTCACTCCATTTCCACAGTGTGCGCGACGCCTTATGTCAAAACAATTGAACGTTATATCGTTGAGTACATTGTCTTGGCGGCTCCCTTGAATTTGTTGAATCGAGCTCAACACGCTTACACAACAGCTAAGTACTTGATCTTCCCAGTTCATGTTATTATGCACAGCCATGGACTGAATACAGAATTTGTGTGGGTGTAGGTTAATAATGGAGAAATCGAAAATTATTCACCTGAATCATTAAGGTAATCACCTATAAACAATAGTAGATTGGGAAGTAGGGCTAAATTGTGTTATTTAATTAATGAATTTGATTCGATTCTTAAGGTTTAATGTAGTGGTGCACTACAACATTTGCAATATACTTGAATGCGAGAGTATGATCCTATTCCTGATCCACTGCACTAAAATAAGGGAATAACCAGAATTAAGCGTAGAGGTTATTATAATGAGCCAATTCGAACGAAAGCATAGCAGGTGTCACAAGTGCCATCACCCGTCGCGATAGATTAATATTTACGGCGATTGCGAACTCGTGATTTCAGAGACTCGAAAAGTTAATGAAGTGTACCGCTAACAGTACCCGTGTCAAGCTGTCAGAAAAACGTCATATTTAGCGTTTTTTGTTTTTTTTGTACGTTCGCCACGTCGATTCCGCTTAGGATTACGGAACACGATAACACGTCCGGAATTCAAATACAGGAACATTTTCAGGACCCACAACTCGTCTGCTTAACACAACGCGCACGTCGCGCTGTCGTCTCGTGTGAAGTTTGATAAAGGTATAAAAATAAAGGGCGTAAACATAATACTACACTAATTTGTGTGTTACCTACATGGGAAAGAATTGTATATTGTGATGTGTTGTCGCGGCGCATTAGCGTCAGGCCTGCGTCGCCGCCACCGCACCGCGGCCGTGGCTCCGGTTTCGCAGAAGTGTTTCGCCTGACGCTCCCAGATACCCGCCGAGACACTTGATGGTTTTTTGGGTATCATATTACCCTACCACGATGTACTAAAACAAAACATTGTTAAGACCTTCGATTGTTTTTATTTTGTTCTACTGCTTCTGCCGACTGACGCCTGATTTGGTTTGATATTTTTGTCGTAATAATGCGATTTGAAATACAGTTCTTATTTAAGTAAATCCGGTTATTATTTCTAATGTTTTATACTATAAGAAAAATCTTTTAAGTATATTTATAATATTATGTGTGTATATTTCATAAATTATGTATGAACATGTTTTTTTTTCCATTACCTCGTCAGCTTTAAGACATATATAAATATAACTTCAGATGTCTCAATTAGAGAACTAATCAAACCATTGAAATAAAATTATCGGTCTCTGCCCTAAAAACAGCCTCAATAAAGACAGATGTCTTCATTGTCCGTTACATACGATACAAAAGGAAACCGCGGCGAACATGCAAAAAACATTCAAAATTTCGCATCGTACGTTAGGTAAAGTTGCACCGCTACCTGCTATTTTGTGACATCTTGACGTAGGGGTGCCAGTAGCTTATTCCGAGCATTTATTAGCTTATTATATCAAGTAATTAGTTTTTTGATCTCAAATTACATCTTTCAAAATATTTAACCATATCATCCTGACCCCCTTATTAATAAATATTATTTTAAAATAGACTTTGCTACTACTTAAATTATTTTTGTTTTAAATAGGTATGTACCTTCTAATTAAAAAAAGACACTTTTATCACGCCTGAGATCAGCCATGGTTCTTACGCCACATTTATGAATAAGGGGGTAGGCCAATTGCATTGTTTTTTCTTGGGCATTTCGGCTATTTTTTAAGACATTATTAAAACGTATGCTAAAGCAACGCGTATTAATGGAGTTTTTGTGTTATCACTTTTTTATTGCGCGATGATCAGGTGACGACCCTAAAAGCTTCATCTGCCACTTGAACGATCGAAAGGTACGGCGCGCCGCCGGTATCAGGAAGGAATGTACAGTGGGTGACTTGTACAGTTCCTGTCCCATTCTTACTCGACCGGCTTTGCCTAAACTAAATTTGTACTCTGTCTCATTCGTACACACCAACATTTTCAATACTTACCTGCGTGAAATGATATACATCTGTTGTGATATTGCGTTCTCATTCCATCGCACGCTCAGAAATGCATTGTTGATATTTGTGTCTCGCTCTGACGTCTCATGAACAGGGGGTAGACGGTGTTAGTGCGCGTTTGTGTTGGTGTTCGTTTATTTAGTGAACTTGGAAGCTCGCTTGTGTGTTTGTGTAGGGTGTTCAACACGATGGTGTGCGTGAGTTGTAGAGGCGCGACATAGCTTTGCCGTCTCCATGACTTAAAAGTTTTGAACGGAATGGGACCAACGAGCTAGTTCTGCGCCGGCCGGCACGCTCGATGGACGTGTGTGGACTCCTCGCGAATAACTTCTTCAACAAACTACGAATATAAAAACTTGATCTTAAGAACATTATTGTTAAATGTTTTGATTTGTCAAATTCATAGCTGATACTCAATACTTTAAATAGAATAAAGTGATTATTGTTCATCTATTTTATGTGTGCTGTTTGTTTTTTGTGAAACTGCAACGTGTTTGGTTCAACGGACTACGGTGGAGGTTGGTCGTCGTATTCTCGTGTATGGGCTATTGTGCATCAAATAACTCCGGCTCGGTTTGTGACTCATAAGATAGACATCAAAGTATCTATTTCATTAAACGTTGTGAAACTGTTGTATCGATAGCAAGGTATGGCAACACCTCAGATCAATTATTAATATGAACAACAATACCTCTTAAAGCGACATGGTAACTGACAAGTTACCATGAACTCGACGAATAAAAGCTTGAAAGGTTGAAAAATATAACAATTTTAATATTTATCTTGATGTCTCAGTAAGGAGATAAAACAGAACCTAGCTGTTGACGGTCTATTAATAACTTTTATAATATGATATTTAATTACACGTTCATAAAATGTACAACGTCATTCGTCTAAGCCCTGAAGAGTTGAACAACCTCAAGGTATAAATAGATAGAATACAGACGAAATGTAAACATACGGAAATATTAGATAAACTCGATATCCCGTAATAGTTGTCGCATCTGATTGTATCAGGTAGGATCAATGACAAAAAAATAGTATCAAATACAGCACTATGAAATCAAAGTAGCTACCTAGCTACATCTTTTATAATAATTAAGCCAACATTCATCTACAAGATAGTTATTATTAAGGATACAAAAAGATATTTGCTTTTGAAAGTTGCAAACAAAGTAATGAAATTGTCGGTGACGTGTCATGCTATGTTTTTTGCTGGATCATTTTTGTGAATAGGTTGATATCAAATTAAGCTCTGCCTATTAGGTATACAATATCACAAACATTACCGAAGGATCACAAACGTAACCATTACAATAAGCTTTTTAGACTACAAGTTTATATGTGGTAATATTTTGTTAAGTTAAGTATAGTCAAACATCCTGACTGGAATTGAGATATTTTCTATGCTTATTTTGTGTGTGAAATATAATCATCTTTACTTCTACTTCTATTAATAAAGAAACAAAATTTATAACTGTTAATTAAGTATAACTTACTAGAACTTAATGAATATTTAATTATTAACATCAATGTAAATGGCTCCATAAATCAAAAACGTGTAAGCAGTATAATATAATCAAGCGACACATTGAAATATCGTAACAATTCTGTTAAATGTACACCAAAAATTCAGTTTTATTAAAAGTAATATTTGTCTCATCATACCTTATATACATCATACATAGCCTCATCATGCAAAACTCGATGATTGTAACAAATTCCTAAAACCTGTTCCTACCAGGGGTAAACCCATCAATGAGGTCAACACGAAAAGAATCACATTCTGAAACAAAAGTTATACCACAAATATCAGGGTGGTTATGAGCGTCCCTTACATGCCATCCGAAGAATTCTATCATTGGCACATTGTTGTTTCTCCGTGTCCAAAACAATTGATATCTCTATTTGTATCAATAATGCGGGAGGCAGACGTTTACGTGCATTTGGTACGTGGCTTGAATCCAGTGGCTCATCCCGATACTGGCTAGGGGCTCCACGTCATATTTATTGAAACTATTCACATTCATATCGGCGATTTGAGCTTACGAACTACAACTGTAATATTTGTCGGTACACACTTTTATGCTATTCATATTGGTTTGTGAACTGTTATTTTCAATTTCTACAGTCATTGGCATCATCGGTATTCAAATCGTTAGTTTCTGAATTGAAAGCCTAAGAATGCTTTGTTATTTGTAAAATATTTACTTTATTTTACCGAGCAATCAGTTGGAAGTTTAATAGTAGTTTTCAATTATGATTTGTAGAAGTTTGCGTATCCCTTTGAAATTACTGCGAACATTTCTTGAGGTTGCGGTCGGTGAGATCCAATAGCGGCGTTAGTACCATTTAATTGATTTTGTAGTACAGAAACTAATTAGACTTGAGGTTTATGTAACCGAACAGTATTAATAACTTATCGTGTTGGCCCTCACATAATCTCGTCTTGGTAATCCGTCTTGGTTAATTGAATAAATTAATATTCGCACACGGCCCCTCACTCGCTACACATTAATATTTACATTCCTGCCAATTTCGAACCTAAATTGGATATATTGATAGTAAACCTACCCACAAATCTCTTAAATTACAAACATGGTATATTGATAGAGAAAAGTCTAAATCCGATAATATAAGTTCAACGTAGGTAACGTTAATGCAGCTAAAAACAAATTAGATTGGAATAAAAATTATCAAAATAAAATTGTTAATACACTTTTTTTAATAATATCTCTGATTACAGAGTACTTTTGTGACACAGAGGTCTTAACTCGAGACAAATGCATTATCTACTGAAATGATATTAATTCAGTATCGTCTCCAATATTTATTCAGCTCCCATCCATTGAAGCTTATAGTTCTATTGTAACTGAGTGGAACCAATAATTCAAAGCGTATTTCTTTTAGTCCTCTCAATATCTCTTCTGGGCAGCCCTTATAACAAAATAATTTCATTCCATTAAAATTCAATCAATGCTATTTTATGGGGCTACAAATTTAAAAGCTTGTACTTATTTTTGTATAAATTAATGAGACATAAATTTTAATAATGTTGAAATTTATAGCGTAAACGATCTCGCCATATATTGTAAAAACATGAATAATAAAATATTAAACCATTAATGTATATGTATATCTAGGCTTATCGTATATAATTACTACCTACATTATCCTCGTGTTTGCATTCCCTTAGGAGGTAGTCAGAGGTGTAAAGCCAAATACGCGAATTTGGGGTACAACGGGAAGCTGACCTTGATATCAAACGCGACCAGTTAAAGACTCGCCCACCTGCCGTCATAGCATATCATTATGACAACGACGTACTCACGTGCCACCGTTTCACCAAGATAGGCTACATAAGACATCTTATGACTAAGGGTCGAAGTGGTCGCCAAAATTGAAATCGGAACAATTATCATCATGTTCAGTCAGAGGTGTACGATACCTACTTATACTTATACGTACACCGACATTTTGCCAGTTATATTTAAGACCTATGCAACAGGGGGCGACCTTTAATCCGGCACAAATCCACACTCAGGACTGCTATTAGGATATTAAAGATCGAAAAACCCAATAACACTTTTTCCGGGTATCAAACCTAAAGCCTCCTGTTCCGCAGTAGCTCTTGCGACCACTAGACCAACGATGCCGCTCTGATATAAATACACAATTAATTTTATTAATAATTTACTAGGGACAAAAGATAATCCAAATCGCTAGAGCCATCGAAATAATGAAACCGAATGCAAACCACACCCGTTTGTAATGGGTGTAAATGTTAATTTGCTTAACGAAGATGTGTCGGCAGATATTTTTACTCAGTTTAATGACGTGACATGGATACGGGTTGAGGAGGAAACATCAAGTATTGTGTTACAGGCTCACTGGTCTTTATCGTGGCGAAATTTCATTATACTGTTCCCCCGTTCCAACCCACCATTCAATTGGAACACCTTCGCACAATTGGGGCTGCCTCAATGGGTTGTCGGATGAAATTTCTTAACATTCTTCGCTTATAATGAGTCGAGCCTGTCGTGCAATGGGCAGTAACGGTCTAATTGTATTCGGAAATGAGATCGACGTTATTAAACTCTTCTCAATTTAATATCAATAAAATTATAACTTTTTAAAAATATATTCCGTGAATTCATCATTTTTGTTGTATTTATCTTAGTTATCAAGTCATTAGTATACGACAAAAGTACTAAGGTTCGAAGAAGAATATGTAGACGTTTGGAAACATGAAAGGCCTACCAACTAAAGTGAGTGGTGTGGTAGTGAATCACCTGGTAATAAAGACATCATTAAAGAACCGGTTGGAATGACCACAGAACGCACAACGGAATGTTGGTTATCACATGTTTTTTGTTCAAGTGTTTTGGTTGATGGGAAATGAACCGTGGAGCTCGAACACAACGGAAACATTAATATAAAATGACACGACAGCATAGGCATTTGCAACGAAACCCAAAATAAAAAGCAACCCATCATTTCAAATTCATTTTTCATTTCTTCAATCTCACCGCATATTCCTAATCCCAAAGGATACAAACAAAATAAGAACCGATTTTAAATGTTGATACCCGTTAAGTACTATTGGGGGAGAATTCAAATATATACTCCACAGGATCTGCTGTCAATTGAACAAAAATCGTTCGGGCGTTTAACAGACATCATTAATCATTTGATATAAAATTTTGAAACCCTTCCCTTCCTACACGTGATATCCCACTAAGCTCCCATTTTCATGCAATACATTAAAAATAAAATTATCCGATACTACATTCAAGAAAAAACGGAATTTTGTATGGTGTAAACTATAGACTTAGTTTTTTGACACGAATTTAATTATAAATTCTAATTCGACTCTTAGTTGGGTTCCCATATAGTTGTAGTTGTATATCGCAAGTTCTTTACTTTGAATAAATTTACCGTTTCCCGAAACTTGTTTAACTCTACTCGTTTTCACATTCCCTCTTGATGGTCTATCTATTTAATCCATCTGGACTCTTTCAAAGGGCGAGGCCTGGCCGCATTCAGTGGGTGATATCGGTCACATGACAGTGGCCCGACCTAAAGATTGGAGTTAAATTTACTAGAACACATTATTTATTCCCTGATATCCACGGTAATCATCTCCGAGGGTAACTGAATAACGATTACCGATCTACGCGTGATAAAGGTGTAATGGATTACATTTGAAAAATAATCCTTTTTTATAATACGATTACGATACAACGTTTGCATAGAAAGCAAGGAATAACTGCGCTACTGTTTTTAAAACATTAAATTATTAGATTTTAAGGGCTTCATAACTTCAATATTACTCATACGAAATCAAGTAGGTAACTTGACAAAGATGCTGATGAAATTTGGCGTTATTCCTTAAAAAAAATTATGTTTACAAAATTAACTAACACAGTCACTATAATTAAAACGCAAAATTCTCAATTCAAATAGTTTAAATTGGACAGTTTAGGTCATAAACGTACCCGGAAAGATAACAGATATCCGTAGCCGAAGAACACATACAAATTGTAACCAAAATTGCCAGTTTGAAATAAATGAGCAATTAAAAACAGGATAATGTACATAGGACAGTATCAAGGGTAGTCCATATTTGTCCCTGTTGCATATTGCCATGCGGTTTTCATTACACGAGGTGTGCTTTACGCCATCGGGTCGCTTAATGGCCTACGCTACCATTATCCGACCCCACAAACATCCTATGATCGTACATTTTTAATGTTAACTGCAAAAGAAAAAAAGTAATTTTATTGTTGAAATAGGCGTACACGTTACTGTTTTCGTGCCCCTGTAATTTCGCGTATGGGCTGCATTATGTTTAATTTCGATTACGGTTTTTATATGTTTTCATTGTGGTTCTTTATCGTTATGATACTTACCATAAATCATAAGCCCAAAAATTATCACTAACACAATTTTGTCGGAGTAGGTATAAATTTTAAACAATTATCTATCTGTTTGACTGAATATATATTTATAGCAAAATTTTATTTTCTACTGTGAATTTCCAATGAACTTAATCTAATGAGCGTTTCGAACCTCAACTTTATATAAAGCCTTAATATATTTTAAGTTGTGTTAGCATATTTTTAAAGTTTACAAATTTCGTTACATGAAAATACTAAATTATACATTCTAAAAGTAAATTTGCTTCACATTAAATATTTCAGATAGTTAAATAACAAAAACATAGTGTAGCCACGAAAATGCGAAAAATAATAAATTACTTCTAATCTGAAAGCACCGGAGACTTTTACACGATTAATTTATAAACAGCAAGGTAATTAATTTGATAGTGTTTAAGGGTAAGCCTCTCATATTAGTTTTTATTATAATTCGTTGCCCGTCGCACGAACTCTCCGCCTAGAACAAGTTAGGCCTAAATGTATGCCTAAGTAGATAATACCGGGCTACGTTAATGGCTATTTAACTGAGTGTGCGTTTTGTGAAAGCATTTTCGAAATCATTCAACTCTAAAGAAATACAGACATATAGACATGTTTATAGTGAATCACTATTTTTTATGATTCACAATTTTAATATGGTCTGATTGTTTTTGTACATTAGTGTTTGGATTCGATATCATGATGGAATTAGAAATAAAGTAACAAAATCACTTTGGGTAATGACTGATACTGATTTAGATATTGGATCAAAACAAAATTGGTGTAACTTAACATTTTTAAATATACACAAACTAAACATATATTTAGACAAATCGATGCCGGAGTTAATGATGCAAAATTCACTCATCAAAATACTCAAATTAGTAACTTCTATTTCAGAATAGAGATGTCGACGGACATTTAAAACTTTTTGCAGTTCAGTGTTAAGTGCGTAGTGGATAAACAATGTATCAGGCAAATATACGGACTATGGGAGCGCTGGTCGTCGTAGTACGGTGGTTTTTGTTCCTGCTGGTTGGCGTGGGGTGGCAAGTTCAATCCCAGGTCGTGCAGCAGACCAATGAAGTGGACAGTTCTTACAATTTCTACTACGAACAGCCGTGTTGCTCCGGTGGCGTGACTAAAAGTAAATATCATACGAGACATCGACGAGGTAAGTTATTTTTGTATGTTATACAGAATAATTTAAATTGTACCGACTAAATAATTTTTTGGACACTGGCATCTATACATCTATATAAACAAATAAATAAAATTGACGTGTCTGTTTGTAATTCATAAATTACACCTTTTGAATCAAATCATATTATGAAAGTATACACGGTACTGACATAGAAAAACATTTTTTTCTCTGTCTGTCTGTTTGTTCCGGTTTATTTATCTCCGAAACGACTAGACCGACTTTGTTGGGCCGTTCACTGGCTGATAGCTAATGTTACAAGGAGTAACTTAGGCTTAGGGTACTTTTATTTAAATAATGACATTTAAGGTTCCACGAGAATGTAATTTAATGTCCGCCGGTTAAATAGGAGAGCCCAGGTAGATTTAAATACATATATAATAATTCTTCTACGAAATCACACAACATACTTGGTCCTGAAATAAATAACCCACATTAATTGCAATTGTATCGTGATTGTGATTTGATTTTTATTTCCAAGTACCTTCTTAATTTAGCTTTAACTATTTAATTATTTGACATCATAAAACAAGTCTCAATTCACAAAATTCTCTAACTATTATTTCTTAATATAAATTTTAGAATTTCTTGCGAGCTTATTTGCTACCCATAGATTGTAGGTTTTGTATGTTGTATCTGTGTGATAACTACGGTTCACACATACAAAGATACCGTACGATGTGAGTGCTCCTATCGCTAACACATTCAAAACTGAGACGCTTTCAAGGGTACATGATGCAAAGCAGGACGGAAATAGTAATTATTAACATGTGCGAAAGAGATGCAAATCTTCTTTTGTTTCATTGCCCTCCCAGCAATGATGACGGGAGTGAAAATTTTAATACTGTTGTGGGTTGTCAATTTTTCTGTTGTAAGTTAAAAAAAATTTTTAATCCAAACGCAACCATGAAAAAATATCTAGTTTAAAACTTGCAGAAATAAAAAAAAAGAATGTGGATATTTCAAATAGTTTTAAATTTCAAATTTTAAATAATAATAACGACAATAGGAAACAAAATGTATTCGAGGTCCATCGTTAATTGTTGGAAATACGCGATTTATATCGAAGCCAATTCAATTAACTCCACTAAGTTTCAGGTGACAATTCCAAATTATTGTTATCACTGTTTGAGGGTTCCTGACTACAGAACACGGTCATCCTAGACCGCAATATTAATGGGAAATTTACTGCGTCCATTAAATATTATGGGCTTAAACAGTTTGTACTGGTTTAAATAATTAGGAACTTGTACCCCTGAATATGGCACTTACGGTATCCATATAATACGCTATAAATTATATCGGTGCTCATATCATGAAGACAGTTTAATAATTAGGTAAAGTAAGGTAAGGTAATTGATACCAAATACTGTGACTACTTGTGAGTTATAGTAATGTGTTATTCTACTTTCAAAGTAGGCTAGTACTTATTCAAGGTGGGTATTCTAATTTGAAACTGGAATTATAGCTTACTAATAATAGTAGGTCCTAATTACAATACAATATTCTTTATTGCACACCATAATAAAGAACACATATTAAAAAAAAGAGTATAGAAATAAAAGGCGAGCCGTGGTGGCCTCGGGGCTTGAGCAGTCGCCTGCTACGCAAGCGACGCAAGTTCGAATCCCAGCGGGGCCTGTACCAATGAGTTTTTCTAAAAAACTTATGTACAGTCATTTCACACCACGTACTTTAGGTTAAGGAAAACATCGTGAGGAAACCTGCATATTTCTGAGAAGTAATTCAAAGACGTATGTATAGTGCCTGAGACGGCGATAGACTCACCATCTGTCACGTTGGCACTTAATCAAATTCGGTGAAATGTGGGTGTTGTGATAACAACGCCTCTGCCTACCCCTTCGGGGAATACAGGCGTGAGCATATGTATGTAGTAATAAAAGGCAGTCTTCATCGCTAGTGCGATCTCTACCAGACAACCTTATTACCTTACTAGCTGTGCCCCGCGGCTTTACCCGCGTAGAGGTTCATGTTGAATTTCACGGGTAACCCGCGGAACCCTAATGTTTTTTTTAAATAAAACTAAGCTTAGTTACTCCTTGTAACAGTAGCTCTATGCTATTGAAAGTCCGGTCATCGGTCAAACTGTTTCGAAGATTAGCCGTAACAAATAGACATAGAAAATTTTGAAAATTGCATTTTTTTAATCAGTACCGTGCATATATGCATTTAGTGAAAATATTTTATTGTGTAATTACAAACAGACATTTCAATTTAATTCATCTGTATACATTTATATATCGAACAACGAACGCAAACTTCACCATTATAATCAAAAATATTTTCTTACTTTAAATAAGTACAAGCCTAACTTTTATTCCTAAAAAATATTGGTAGAATAAAAGTAAAATAATATTACTCTAGTAGATCGTTATGAATACAAATGCCTACTTACAACCAAACAAACAACAACATGGACTTTGTACAAAATACACTAAAAGTGTATTTAACGGTCTTTTAATAAAAGCAACCCTTTCATCAAATAGCCATTCATCGCTGTGACATAGATTAAACAAGTTAGGCTCATACAACGCTTGGACAACTTTACTAAAACATTGCTACTAATGACAGGCCAGCTCGGTCGCTAAAGAATCGTCCCAAACTTATTCACCCCTTACGGCCATCCATCGTTCAGGCCTTTACCCTTGTAATTAGCAACGTTACTAATTTCGTAGGACTATTTATTTATACGTTCATTAGTGTTCCTCTCGTTAAATTAAAATATTTGGAGTAGTTTTTCAAACGTAACTCTTATTGCTCCTTAAATTATCCGGTTATCTGTAACTTATTACTATTGAAATATAAATATTTTAAGTATAAGTGCCAACGTTACAGATGGTGAGTCTATCGATATCTCAGGCACTCATACGTCTTTGATTTCCTCACGATGTACAAAAGTTATTTTAGAAAAACTCAATGGTGCATTTCCCGTTGGGATCCCAACTTAGCTCGCATGCGTAGCAGACTGCTCAAACCTCAAGCCATCACGGCTCTTTCCAGCATTATTTTGTATTATTATTATTTAGTAGGTAAGTTACTCAAACATCCATCCCAATCTGCTCCTTTTTAAAACTTCATCGTTATCATCATCACTCCCTTAGCCCATATTATTTGTAGTTGACGCAATATGTTTTTCTCCTTTCGTTTCTCTCTATCAGCTGTCATAACTACATTCCCTTTAAAAAATATTTCTTAAAGTTTGTGTAGTGACCCGTTTGCGAAGAAGGCTTTATTTAATAAGTCCCAGCAAAAAATGAGGTGGGTTTAGATCATGCATGCGATGTGTGCAGCTGACGCCAAAATATGGCATATTATGATGTCCCTAATCTACTTCACGGTTGGGTGGACGAACGCCGCTGTCGATAACAATAACCGACTTAATACGCCCGATAATCGGTTTTGCTATTCGAAAACATCAGTGATTGACACTTTTGATGACGTTTGAGCTGAACTGAACGCCCCTGATCTCGCAGCTCCAATCGGTTTTCATTATGCTCATGTATTGGCTAGGGGTTATTCTACTAATACGCATCTGAAGCACTGTGCAATCATAAAGTATTATATTTTGGGTATAGTAATAATAAATAAATAATAATTTGCTGTACCACTGCTGTGGAGAGGGGCGGACAATTAAATGTATTCTCACGCTATAAGCTAATATTAGATACTCAGACAGTTAAAATAATTTGTAAACGAAAACAACACAACTATCTTGTTTCACTTTGAATGAAAACCAAGCAAAATATGTTGTGGAATGAAACTTGGCTTTAAGGAACTTAAGTGACCGTGAACTGAAACACAGAACGCGAGTGAACAAGACTGGACTGAGAGGCAAATGTCTATAGTACAAATAAAAAATGCACGGGCCGTCTAAAGAAAAGAGTGCACTCAACCGTCCGAAGCGAAAAAGTAAAAAAGAATCACACAATAAGCAAAGGAGGCCTCCCTGCCACGTCCGGGGTAGACGAAACTTGAAGCAGCTCGCTTTGACCGCTGACTCACTGCCCACTAGTCATTAGAAAACCTTCAACGCAGTTTAAAGTTTTTTAGAAGTTGGATTATTTCGTTTCGTATTTTTTGCTTTTGAGTATTTTTGTTTTGACGCAACACTTTTTTTAAAACAGTATCCTTATAAAAGTATTTTGGCACTCCGCAAAGTAAATATTAAGCACTGCTAAATGCTATAAATCTCAATTTGTATTTTCTGCTTATTTACCAAAGGTTTTGTAAAAACTCAATCCAACCGAAATACCTTATTAAGGAGTTCTTCTAAAATGTATTGGGTCTTAGGAATATGATTGAAATTATCTGGGAAATTGAGATAACTTCCCTTGGCTCTAGCCGAACATGCATTGTACCGACAACGATATCGCGCACACTAGGGAGATGACATTACTTATTTCTGACATAGGTGTGCTACAAAACATTTTGCTCAAAATTTGGTCACGTAGTGGTGACGTGAGGGGTCCCTTGTCGTATCTTCAAACCATTGCGATTGTCCATTGTATTCTCACGAGACAAAAGGTTGTGGACTTCAGACGAAACTTACCTTCGTCAAACTGCTTTTTTGAATGAAATGTTTAGATATCTGGGATATTGGTATACATTATTGTTATTGTGTTTTGGGGATCGCAGTCTTTATTTGTTAGTTTAGTACAATTTTATTTTAAAAACGACATTTTGGAATAATGGTATTAACAAATAAGGTAACGTTGGCATTAATAAAATGATTATGATTACAAGTTTAAAAGTTAAAAGGGAATATAAATACCGGTAAAAATATTATTTTCTACGCCGTAATTATGTACAAACAGTATACAACATGTTTTTGATCGCTCAATTTTCAGGTGCTTATAGTGATCTTTTTTTTTTCTTAAAAATCTGTTACTTTCTTCGTTTAAAACATTTCAAAAGTAGTATGAAAGGCAAGTTGGCTTTGTAAATAGTTGACCGCGGTTCGCATTATTTTCTAACCCTTCCATTTACTCCCGCAAAATGGTCGTATTCAAACGTTGAGCATGTCTTTTGCTGGACACCTTCTTACGGTTGAAAAGCTATACAGTTTTATAACATGATATATACACAGGAAAACTCTTCCATCATCTCAAAGACACCGTAGCGTTACAGTAATGTAATATTATGAACAAAACATCACATAACATTTAAAACTTAATGTTCAACCCACTTGTAAGGCCTTCAACTAAATATATAACGTAAGTACAGGTGTCTAAAACTGAATGTAGGACAAGCCTTGAATTTGTTTTGATGTAATATTAACGCCTACATACTAGTTGGGAGATTAAGTTGAGGTGTTCTAAATGTCCCAAGTTTGTAATCCCGAGAGTGATGTGTGGTGAACCGTATCTCCTTCAAAGACTTATCACATTTTGCCGGTCGCTCTGAAATTAATAATCATCTTATTACACTTTTAATAATGTTTTACAGTATAGGTTCTTGGAGCATTATATGTTTTGATCCAATATTTTTTCATATAAAGAATGGGATGAATGAGTTTGTATGTAATTTATTCACACCTTGATAACAACTGGTTATCATCGAATATTGCTGAATACACATTGTTAATAAATGGTACGTTTCATCACCAAACGAGCACAAGCCCCCGGCAGAAGCTAGTCATAATATTATAAATACAGTTTATATGCGGTTACATGGAATGTTTTGAAGACAGTAACATAGCTAGTTGCAGCTAGTTTTACATGAATTTTTTGCTTGTTTCCATCATTTGTAAGTTAATTGCAGAGTATAACATTATATTTGTAGGTATGTAGCATGGCTTTATGATTTAGTACTTATTAACTTAATCAGATGCAGACAACTATAATCTATTTTAAAAGGCTGTTTCGTGTTGTTGTCATTCCGGACGAAACGCTGTTAATTTTTAGGCCATTTTCACCGTTATTTATCGACTTTACCGATGAGCAAAGTTATCAGAGAAATATTTATCACAAGCTGTTTAATGGAATCATACGACATACAAACTTACATATTATGATCATACCTGCATTGCCCAAAAGGATAGGCAGAGGTGTACTCAAAATGCATTAATATTTAGCCTATTTTCATTAACCCAGCATCGGTACTAATCCAGACTCTGGACGGCTACTGGTAAATTTCGGATGGGTAACCATAATATCCCAGGACCTCGTGTCTCCCAGCAGCGTTTGCGACCACTAAACCAACGAGCCAGTATTTACATATGACTGTTAAAATACTTAATAATGTATCAGTTTGTCCAGAATATTTAAGTTATTCATTGGGAATGCATATTGGGAGGTGTTAACGAGGACTGGGAAATATGACTGCGATGAAACTGCGATGATAACGTACTGAGCCCGCGTGACAATAAAGAGCTTAATAAAATTTCATTAAAACAGAAGCTGCATATTGCTTCTGTACTGTGTGAGGTATACATTTTGTGAGTTTTTAATTTAACCTCTTTTTACAGGGATATCATAAGCCTAAAAATGATCCGACATATTTTAAAGTTAAGTCACATGATTTGCCAGATTTGTTCGACAGCAGCAGACATTACATTGAAATAAGTTTAAAATTTTATTATTTTAAGAGACAAATTAAAATGTTTGATGTTTATGACGCTTAACTAGAAAAATTACAAGTGAAGATGAACCGAATTACACCTGTATGGAATTACAGTACTGTTTTATATTTTTCCCTCATTTCGCCAAACATATTCTATAAAGTGCTTATGTTTATGTGTGCGAGGGCTTATGTTCTAAGCAATAATTCGTTCATCAGTTCTTAACCAAAGTCACAACACTTACTAACATATTAACCTCTTCCCTAAAAGGCCTCACATTGTTCGCTGAAGATGTAATGGTGACAACGTTCTGAATTGCTGGTCTTATAATTTCTTCGCAGGTCTCCTAATATTTTCTTCACCGTAAACCACGTGGTGTGACTTTCACTGAAGTTTTGAAAATTTAGGTCACAATGAAACTTGCGTCTCTCGCGTAGAAAATGACTACTTAAAACCGTGATATCCGATATATCACGGTTTTTCTTCATTACAATGATACTTAAGTACTGAAATTAAGTACTATCTGCGATTAATACAAACTGTATTCATGTACATTGTGGCCCACGGCTATGTACCAAAGTGCTAATTATTAACTGGTATTTATTTCGTGTCTGTCGGCCAACAATAATAGTTGCATTACGCCTCGAGCATAATTTCATCGATAACTTCAATTTACACGCAATGTTATTGGATACTAATTAATAAAATTATTTTAATTTTGTACAGTCAAAACAGGTCGCAATCCTCGCACAGTAGGCCAATTAGCTTATTGATACGACCGTTTATACATAAATAAGTCATTACAAATTAATATGTCCACGTTTTAAATTGAAAACTTGATTTTATCCATTCTATATTCAAAATTACCCATTTACCAACAAATCATCTACACAATACAGTTCACTATGTGATATAGAGATGAACCGCAGACCTGTCTTCTTAAAAAATAAAACTAATTGTGTGAGAGTAACGGAAAACTTGTCATTATAGAAACTAAAATAGTAAAGGTTGGGAGAGTCAGCTAATTTATACAGAATAATTTTTTTAGCATTGCAAATATACAAAATGTTCACACAAGAAAGATATGATATAAAAAAATTGGATTAATCATAATATATAATTTTGTTGTGTATTATTCTGTATTGAACCTGTAAAAGAAGTAATGTGATAAAGTTACACAGAAACCAAATAAAATCAATGAAACTGATATAGATGAGCGAAAATAAATCCCAACAGAGCATAGCCCAGACTCTCTAAACATAAAATCTAACGAACTGTAAAATGGTACGGCAAATGTTGTACTTCAATTTAGTCCGTCCCTTGTTTACAGTACCTAAAAATGGAATACACGTGTTGATACAAATCTAGGGAATATGCAACAAGAACTTTAGTGGGATTTCAGGCGGACTACATTAACTGTATTATAGCCGGTGCTTTGTTCATTAACAATCGTGGCAACGAGAGAATCTGGGAATATAATTCGTGCAACACTCATTGCGATCTGGCTTTCCACCCATTGTTGGGAAGCATCAAAATTCTTGGCGTCTGGAAAATTTGAGCCTTTGTGCCCGAACACTGAAACCCCGCAAGTTAATCTGTGCTCTTTGTGTTCAAGTCATCAATACTTTTGGAAATTGCAATTCGAGCAAGTTTTGGAGCTCGAATGCTTATTAAAAGATAGCTCAAGAGTACGATTCATTGAAAAAATTGTAATCGATCAAAACCGATTTGTTCCTTACAATTGACAAGCATCGTTTATTGTCATACTTTATTGAGTCAGAATTCCCAAATAGTTACATATCTGACGTAGTCTTTGTACGTTGTTTTAAGTGAGATACTATATCGTTCATTCCAAACACCTACTAAACAATATCCTTAAGCATTTAATTATGATATTACGGCATGAGCTTACTCGAATGAATGTAAGTGATTGTTTTTTCTCTTCTTTTCTTCATGACTAAGTTTTGTAAGGCAACCTACCACTTTTTCCTTGTTATTTATTACCACACTTGTAGTATTTTTATGCAAATAAATGTTTTGTTTCATTCTTCCTTCTTTCTACGCTACAGAAAGTTTTGAACTTAGTTAACAAACAATTAAGTCACAAATTCCCGTGTATATATGAATCGCTACAAATAGAATCGAGACTGCCGAAGAGGTCTAATGTTATAATAATAAATCTTTGCACCAGCTTGTCCCCAGACGTAGTCTTAAAATTTCGTTTGTACGAATAATGGAATAAGTTTAATTAGTTTCCTCTACTAAGGTGTTTGTTCTTAATTAAGCTTTGGTTTCAAGTACAACGTTAAAGAGTTTTGTTTGAATGCCTACCGATCTATTTATTTTACCTTCAATGTATCTATACTAACCAGGTTCCATCCCAAATCAAAATTACATCCTTAACGATTCAAATTGATACATAGTTAACTAACGGTTGTTTATCCGTCTGTCATTTAGGCTACTAGAAATAAACAAATCTATAATTTGGTCCTTACTTTTATTCCAATAACTTATCGCTTGTTAACAATATGATGAAATCGAAAGTATGGATACAAAACTGGGGATAACAATCCATCGCTAAACTTTGATAAGTTATTGAAAACGGCCGTAAGAGTATTGCTAATACAAAACAAAATGTAGTATAATAAAACATAATATAATAGCAGTGTGCTAAATATTGACCGTAACTGGCTCAGATTTCTAGCTAGGCATTTATATTATGTATAGAGAAACAAAAATCTGCTGCAACATTTATTTGTAGAGGTTATAAGATGATTTACTTGAATAAATTAATTAACTTATGTGCAGTGATTTCACACCACGTGCTTTAAGGTCAAGGACAACATCGTGAGGGAACCTGCATATGTCTGAGAAGTAATTCAATGACGTATGTATAGTGCCTGAGACGGCGATGGACTAACCCTCTGTCACGTTGGCACTTAATCAATTATATTCGGTGAAATGTGGGTGTTGTTGTTACAACACCTTTGCTTACCCCTTGGGGACCCTTCTGGGATGGCGTGAGCATATTTATTTATTTTATATTATTATAAATTAATCAATTAAGAGTGTAGGATATACTTTATTATCTTAAAACTAGTGCTTGCTACATGTAAAACCATCAAATGAAGACGTGTAAAAAATACAGTCTCCATTATCCCTAATTCCTTTCAAGCTCATATTATTCTCTGGCTTTTATTCGAGAACGAGGCTTAGTCAAAGGTAATACGATAGTTTAATCGTGTTCGTTTTGTTTTCGCACTTAAGCATTGCGCCTTTAGTTTGTTAAAGTCGGTAAGGCTACACCGAGGTACGCGCCCCTATTGACACTTCCAATCAAAACATGTGAGGGAACCGAAATATAAAAGGGATTTCTTTAAAAAACGTATCGTTAAAGGAAGGTAAGGTTAAGTTTCAATGTTGTCAAAGCTTATAACATTGTCCGAATGGCTCTCATACAGATCAATACGACACAATTAGGAAATAAATAAATATTAAGTAAGTATCGAATAATTTTTTTTGTTAACTTTATTTGCATATTCTTACACCTTTCTAAAAGATCCTGTAGGGTTAGAAGATAAGTAGGGAAGAAGATAAGTGACAGATATTAAGTCCTTTTCGTATATACTTAGGCAGATTTCTTCTCAAATTTCCCTTTGTAAAAAATATAGTTAGTGTATAATTGCAACAAGAAGGCGGCTTGTGCCTTTGGGAATATAGAAAACTGGGGGCCTACTATATCGTTTTGGATGAAAGACTTACAAACATCCAAACTCATAAACTTCTACGTTCATAATATTAGTAACATATACTAGCTCTGCTTCGCGATTTTACCCGTGTAGGATTAACATTAAAACTTAGTTACCGAATTAT
Organism: Watsonalla binaria; assembly: GCA_929442735.1. Classification (NCBI taxonomy): domain Eukaryota; kingdom Metazoa; phylum Arthropoda; class Insecta; order Lepidoptera; family Drepanidae; genus Watsonalla; species Watsonalla binaria. Next base: position 6,426,386 of record OV838930.1, read on the forward strand.
TATTTTTTTCTAAAATAAAATTAGTATATTTCTCCTTATAATATTAACTATCTGCCAGTGAAAGTCCCGTTAAAATATGTCCAGCCGTTTCAGAGATTAGCTAGACAAACCCCCCTCTACTATCTATTTAACTCTGGAGTATTAAGATCATCTACTTCTTGGCATTGACGTTTAATTTTACGGTATAAAAATGAAATGTTAAAGTTCATAATACGTGCTCCTTAAACTGATGATGGTAGGCCACCTGGAATGCTATTTGGAAATCATGTAGCAGTGCAGTTTTCTTCTGTAACTCTTGTATAAAATTACGATATCTGCTTTATAACCGTACGTTGACGATCATCGTTAAGTCGTCTGATATCGATACCATAAAACAAACCACGGGATTACCGATTTAAATTCTCCGATACCCTGGCAGTTAAAGGGGCCTTTATAAATTAACGACGGTAATTTGCCTAATTTCATTATAGAAGCAAAGTTTACGATTAACGATTGTAGTACAACTCAGCCGATATTTGTTATCTCGATGTCAACACAATGTAGGCAAGAACCTCAAAGAGTTTTCTGTGAAATATTTACTTTTTACTTGTAATAATTTCAAAGAATTTCATTAAAATAACGAGACACGTCGCGTTTAATATTAAATTAAACACTTCAGCTAATAAGTGGGTCCAATATTACTATACGCCTACTCGTAGGTACTGTGGATAACATCTGCTTTGGGATCCTTAGATATACGCTACCTGGTGCCCGCAACTCTGTCTGCTTAGGATTTGACTCATCTTTATAGTTTGGACAATTCACACAGTACCTTTATAATTAGCTTTAGTGTTTTTCTGATGTTTAAGCTATATTATTGTAAAGGTTCATTAAGATCCATTCTGTCGTTTGCGTGAAAGACTAACAAACAACCAGACTCATTTACATATATAATATTAGTAATACTGTGCCTCGTGGTTTCACCCACGTAGAATTTACAATAAAACTATATTATGTAGTGTGTTTTTTTTTTTCAAATAAAAAGAGCAAAGAGTCATATTTAATATCAACTATCTGCCATTGAAAGTCCTGTTAAAATTAGTCCTTCCGTTTTAGAGTTAAGTTAGAAGAAAGTTTAGATAAAAGAAAGTTTAGTTAGAAGTTAAGTGCTAATCTGTGAATAACAACAAAGCTACTTTTGAACTTACAATATACGTGAGGATAAGTGGAAAAAATAATGTTATTCAAAATTCTGAATATCATTCAAATAATGGAAATGGAAGAGAAGAACACACTGCGCCGACCCCAAATAACATGGGAAAAGGGCAGGAGGATGATGATGAATATTATTTGATTAGACTTTTAAAAAAGTACTTTCAAATCGTCCTACCGACACGATTACACAGTATGTATACATGCTACCGCCAAGTTCGTAAGGTTGCTTTATCTGAGAAGAAAGTGGGAAGAAACTCAGTAATTACTTTTTTCAAAGAATAAATTTACAATTTTGAGTAATACAATATTATGTAGCTTTCAAAAAACTTTCATTATTAAGTATAAGGTTTTGAGTATTTTCTAACCTGACATGTTTGAATTTAAAATGGTAGGTAGCTGAAGTTAAAATAGGCTTTAGGCATTTTGTATTCTAATTTCAAAGTTTTTGTTTGAGAACAAAGAAGCTTTTTAAAATGTTATTTAGTGAGTCTATATGAAAATGTTTGGGTCATATTTCCAAGGACCATAGAAAAATGTATGTATATAACGACTGTATGATACTTGAGGGCTTGTTAGAAAATTAATTATCAAGTGGCTTTATCAGGTGCTTACCCTCCGGCCTTGCTGCGTTTCCATCGACTTCAGACGTTTACTTAGATTTGATTGTTGCAATCAACAACAGATGTCTTGGGGTTGTTATTAAATCCGCAATTACATTTGATTTTTATAATTAACTTAACTTTTAAATTAGATTGTAAAGTGTCAGAACGTTGGAGGACACTCTTTTTGTTTATTATTTAGAAGTGATTTGTTTGTTTCAATGCTTTCATCTTCAATATGTATGGCACTTTATTTCGCAATAATATAACATATGCTTATAACTAGCCAGTGGATGAGTGGCTGGAGTCGAATCGAGTCAAATTCCAATGTCACCGGTCGTCTTAATTGTGAGGAATCCCTATGAACATTTTCCTTTCAATGCATAACATAATATCTGCGAAATCTTCTCACCATTTGAAACTTTTGCCAAATCTTCTTCGGTGAATCCTTCCATCACTACAGAATAGCCCTTCTGGGAAAGCACGAGAGTAAGTCAAGAGTTATTCTAAAAAATAAAAACACAATACAACAAAAATAGCCAGTTCTATACAAAAACCTATAATGGTCATGTTTTTACTGGTTCCTTGGGTTGCTTTATTTAATTAAAATTCTTCAATTATATTTACGGTTTAGAAAAGGCTTAGTATTTATTTACAGAAAAGTGAAAAGACAGAAATAGTGAGTGCCAAGTCAGTTTCCGTACATTTGAATGGAATGAAAGCCACAGTTTCGATTAGCTTAACTAACATAGTCATGTCTCAATCGAATAATGGCACAAACGGCCCTCTTTCATTAATATCGTCCCTTGCTACAAATGAGTAACGACATCGCCGCTAGTCCCAAATTATATTACTTTATTGTTATTCTTTTTTACTTTGTTCCCCCAAACTAACGTAAATTGGCCCGGGATCACGCTACTATAACGATAAACTACGCCGTTGGATTGGTTTGTTGGGGTTTTATAGAGCTTTTTATGTCGAATCAAATCTTGTTGGTAATGGAAAACATTTTAGACAAAACAAATCATTTGAAAAGAAAATGTGAATGGTGGAATCACCGACATATTTCTGAAAAAAAATCGTACTACTGTGCTTAGATAAGGAGCCGTAGTGGCCGTGGGCTTTGAGCAGTCGCCTGCAACGCAAGTGACGCAACTTCGAATCCCAGCGGGGCCATTACAAATAAGTTTTTCTAAAAAACTTATGTGCAATGATTTCACACAATGTGCTTTACGGTGAAGGAAAACATCGTGAGGAAATTTGCATATGTCTGAGAAATTATTCAAAGACGTATGTAGAGTGCATGAGACGGCAATAGACTCACCATCTATCACGTTGGCACTTAATCATCTTCGATGAAAAGTAGGTGTTGTTATTACAACACTTCTGCCTAGCCTTTCGGAGAATACAGGCGTGAGCATATGTATGTATGTACTACCGTGTTTAGACTATTATTGTATTAAATAATATGATAACTACATGCAGTATTAACTGTTATTGAAGAGAAAGCTAAGCTAATTCCTACCTACCTAATGATATCAAGTATCGCCATATGCTTTATTAACCCACGCAGGTTGAGTAAATAATTTATCTATTATTTACATATAACTACTTAGCGAGATCAACCCGCATTGTTTTGTTATGTACTTATCACATAAGCAATCCTGTCTATATCGACATCGGAATGATAAAGGGTTTATTGTTCGGCGACTCGTCTGCTATAATCGATATCAATCCTGACTCGGGATCAGTTTATCGAGTGGGCAGCGGAGAGCTCTCGATTCCGTCCACACGCCCGTATTCGCACGTTGGTCTACCTAGCACCTACTTGTCATGTCAGTGTCCCTAACACATGCTTCAATAACGATTTGGTTTAGAGGATTGAATCATTCAACTCAATCTCGTGTCCGAAATTTACAATCATTTCTCGATCATTCCGCTGTCAAAAAGTCTTGGTTTACACCTGAATCATATTTTCCGATGGAACATCAAGGTTGGATTTCTCTCGTTTTATTCAATCATTAAAGTTGTTTTGGTAATTTAGTATATACATTAGACGCTTAAAAATGCGTCGTCATGTGCTATAAAATAATGATTCATTAAATTAACTGAAGTTAAAGTTTCCCCCGCGGTTTCATCCGCTTATAATTTTGTACCACAATAATATATTTTAAATATTTCCGGTTAATACGACACTCATAAATAAGTAGGTTTTCCATTGGTAAAATCATTTTCATAATCCACATAGCAGATCTAAAGATCCACGACTCCCCACAACCTCACAAACCCACAAACTTTACATTTTATTATGTCAATATACTACTATCGACAGTATAGATGAAATAAACGTGTTGTATCTCTACATAAACACCTATATCCCACAACCAGTGAATCTCCAAACTCGATACACAATATTGATGAATGTTCTCGTGTGGTTCATCAGCGGTGCCAAAATCAACTCGAGTGCTCGATTGTTTAGATAATCGCATGACATCCAGTTAGCCCGACGTGGAATTAACGCGATTGCAACTGACATCCGCAGAATAAACTTCCACTGAATCACTAACTTTACTCAAACGATATTAGTTTATGTCTTACGTTTAACGTTGGTAGTCTGACGTCTGCCAATTAGTTTCATTTCATGTTCGATGTTAACTCTATTTCCATATATACAAGCTATATACGTAGGAAGTGTAAATTAACCAATCACAATCAATTATAAGTCTAGTGAACGTGTTGATATATTATCATAGGAACAATTGATCAGCAATTAATACCAATTACAGCAGCTCCACATCAAGATTCTTAAGAGCATGTTTCTTCTGATCTTAACTTAAAATGTTCTGACAGTTAAATGAAAATATAATTTTCCCCTTTGAACCATTAAAGAAATGGAAAGAAAAGCACAAAACGTAGCCAAGCAGTCAATTACGAAGCTTAAAGATATCTCGTATTTTTGTTTTTTTTATTCGGAAAGAGAAGGGGTTTCAACGTTTTAAACTGCTTCAACCAACTTAAGATTAATTCATGCTAAGCCCCTGCGGAATCTGTGCTGCCGATTCTTTATTTTTTTTGGGCAGGCGGCTTACCACTTCACTAACCCTAAATATTGTAGTCATTTTGTTAATATCCTAAGCCTTCTCTTTTCCAAGGCTTGGATCGGAGGGAAGTCGGCATTAACCGTTAACAGTTTCATGATTAATGACTGAAAACTCTTTGATGGCTTTTTAATTAGAGCTGAAATAGGGGTGTAATGTAAGGTAGGTAGCGCGAGTGCTGGTCGGTGGCGACCGAGTGCAGAGGGGAGTTTTCCTTTGGATTTGCAAGGCTAATAAATTGACTAATTCCTAGGCCTTATTGGCTCAACGCCTGATCGATTATGTCGCAAAAGTCAGCTTCTTTGTGAGTCGCAGTAAAATGGTAAAGATTTTCTTTTGTATGGAGTTCCCGAGTAAGTATTTACTTGAATCGGTAACACTGAAACGGAATTTCTGACTTTGCATTACAAATTTATTTCCCTCAAACCTCCGTTTCGTCTTTCAGATTATTCCCATTCGTCAGTGAAAATGGCGATTAATATTCAATATGAACAGCCTATTTGAGTGATTGTTTCTGTAGTCTGGTATACAGATCGAGATCGGCTCGGAACAGTGAAATATTATTAATTGGAAGAAATTACGTCTTTCAATTTCTTAAAACAAATGTTTGATTTATTATTATTAATCTTTGGCCTTTACTCAAATATTGGTGTTGCTAAAGTAATACATTTTCATTTAATTTCAAAGGGATAACAAAGTTATTTGAGCCGTTCCTTGTGGCATAGAATTTAACAATACTTACGTAAGTATTAAATTTTAAGCATTTGTCAACGAAGTGGAATATTAAAACTTACCCATTTTGGAATAATTTCTTTAGTAATAATTCCTATTTCTGCTGTTAATATTTTACGGCTTCATTTATGGAAACGAGATATTCGCATTGTGAATATTATAAACAAAGTCATGCTTTTTTTTGGTACAATTTGAAACATCATGCTTTAAAGATCTTTATAAATGGTCAAGAAAATACGAACAGGAGGTGGGACTCTAATTTAGAATGTAAACATGTGTGTCATGCAAAAACAATCTAATATTTAAAACTTCTTTGTTTATCCATCGAAGCTAAGCTCAGCTCCAGCTTTGCCTCGACTTCTGACATATGACTGACCCACCCTTAATTTATTCACCGAAATTACGTATCTATTCGCCACGTCTCTCTCGAGATAAGCTTAGAATAGAAATCTTCTTATTTTCAGATACGGTGAAATTCTTTGTCATTATTTTCTATAGACTATTTCCAAAATCATATTAAACAATTTTTATAATGTACGCATACAAAGTAAATCTAAAGTTAAAAAGTTTTAATTTTACCAGATATAAGCTTGCTCTTGGTATTAATATTGTTAATTTATATCGTGCAAAGTAATATGCGTTACATTGATATGTCACAGTTTGATATTAATGATTAGCTCTAACAAGATGGCTTAAAAGTACAAGCACCGATGAACAAATACAGCTTTATCGCGTAGTTTGCTAACAGTTTGTGAAAGTCACGAATTCTCGGGAAGGGGGTGGTAACCGAAAATATTCCTATTACCACGCTGGCACGTCGAAAACAATGACTCAACGGAAAGTCGGCCAACCAGCCACTTCAAGCAATTAGGACAAACAAAGCATTTTTATGCGAACTGAGTTCGACTCGACTTGGGCTCTTGAACTATCTCACGTCTTTCTCAAAGTTTTGTATCCTGTTTTGAATTTTAACAATGTAAGGACTAACTTTTAGTTCCTACCTGTTTCGAAGACGAAGGAACACACATACTATTTTCTTATTCTTTATATAACTACGTGTGCCTGCCTAGTTTGTTTATTGGTCGCATGCGCAAAAAGTAGGATATGCGTTTCTGGATTCGATCCGAGGGTCAAGCATAGTTTTATTATTAGGTTTTTCCATCAGTAAGTTTCACCCCGGTTTCTGGATTAGTGTCCGGTTAGTGGCAATAAATTGTATGTATGTTGTATAACCCCGAATTTGATCACTTGCAACGCAAAGCAAGCGAAGCATGTTCAAATATATATGTTAATGTTATTTTATCAAAAAAAAGATCACGAACTTTAAGGTGAAACGAATCGTGAAGACACCTGCGTGGTTAAGAGAAAGAAATACGGATTGTTCGAAATTCAAATATTTTTGCAGCATTTGAAAATAGCAAAAGAACTTTTTTCTTAAAAATATTTAAATTTATAATGACGCTGGCACTCTGAACAAAAAATAATCGTTAAGGTTTTGTAGTCGTCATTGCCATCATTTGCATAAGAAGCCAGCGGTGGCACCCTCAACTTTAAACACCCAATACTACTTTTAAACAATTACTCATTCAATTCTTTGTGAAGACAGCCCATTGTATCTTCAGAGTAAATCAAAGCTCTACAATTATTCATCGTTCTTAATTTGTGGCTTTATTATTTCTCTGAAATATTAATTCCATTCTCTGTAAAAATTGTCTTCAGAAAATAACAACAATGTACGATTCTGTTTGTGTGGAGTGGATCTCTCGGGTTCTTAGATAGCGTTAAGGTTGTAAATATTTATTGATTTGGCCGTAGTCTTTTGAAAGATGTAATTGCTAAGTTTCTAATCATTTCCCTGCAATCCTGTTTAATTATGTCATTCTGGCGATTTAAAAGTACTTTTTTAATATGCAATCAAATAAAGGTACATAGAATTTTCATAATTTTATATAGCACCTACGAAAATGTATATAAGCATTTTTTTTTGAACTTTTTGAGTAAGTAGTAAAATTCACACATTATCCGTTACTGATAGTTATTTAAGATAATACAAACACACTAACAACTAGCGAAGTGCACATAGCTTAAGTAGGTTTAAGACAAATACTGACATTATTAGTAGATGCTCGTACATTAGTAGCTGGGGCAACATCTATTTGCATCGCAACCGCGGCGGGCCTCAGATGTTCCCGGGAACTGTTGTGATATATGAATGCTATTGGAGAGCAAACTTTTAATTGCCTCTAATACCATGTTGTAAATTATGTTTTGTTTAACGTAAAATATGGAACACTACGAAGAGCAACAATAATAATTAGTTGAAATACTCTGCTAAATTTTTCATGTGTTCAAGGAATATCCGCGCTGTATTATTGCTGTAAAACTTCCCTCTTAGTACTAAACATAGCTTAAGATGGTACTTGGCTTAAAAGTAACTCCATCTCTTTCTGTGATATGGCTTTAAAAAAAGATGGATTTAGTTTTATTACCAGTTCAGCCTTTTGTTTTGTAATAATAATTGAGTTTTTCCTTTCCTATTAATGATATTTTCAAGAAGGTTTCTCCAAAACATAATCCGGCCCTGTATATGGATCATCAACCACAAATGCCGTCACGAGTTATAACCGCTGATCATGAATGCTCAGTGGAAAATACGTTGTACATTTCGCAATAACGGTGTAAGTTAAACTTTATTCTGACATGAAGTAAAGTTCTCACCATGAACTATATAGTTTGTTTAAGCATTTTGCCTAAGCTTCTGACAAATGTTTTCCTTCACAAAACTCATACAAAACAATTTCTCACGGACTCGACTCCGTCCATTCGGCATCCGGAGCAAGTTGAACTCCAAACAATAGTTAAGCGCAACAAAGAAAGTTGCGGAGCAGACGTGCGGTGTGGTGTGTGGACTGCGGACTTAGCTCCGGACCGCTTGTTATGTGCTTCTCTCCTGTAATCACAGCAAACACTCCCACTACAATGTTAGCCTTAACACCTACTACTTGACTATTATTATCATAGCAGTATTGATTTCCAAATGAATCGGTATTATCTTTAAATCTTTATCTATACAGATATGGAAAATGTGTCTGTTTGTCATTTCAAATTAACACCTTTTCACTAAATGCATATGGAAGTAGGTACGGTACTCACATAAAGAAATGATTTAATTTTTTTTTCTCTGTCTGTCTGTCTGTTTGTTCCGTCTTTGAAACGGCTGAGCCGATTTTTACTTAAAAAACTTGCTTTATAAAAAACATAAGGCCTGCGGCACCACCCATGGAATTAAGTCTGAGCAGGTAAAACCGCGTAACACACAAGTCTTTTAAAATTGTTTCTCATCTATTTTAATGAATAACATGCTTTAAATACTCGGCATAACAAAAAAATCAGTCCCTCTTTATTACAAAACGAAGTCTACGATAATTCTTGGTTTAAAAGTAAGCTCCATCTCTTTCTATCATACGGCTTTTAAAGGAGATGGACATATTTTTAGTCCGAGCTTAGTCTAGTTTTCATTTAACCAATTTTCGCAATGAACGTAGTTTAGGACCCCATTTTTTCTGCCTCCATGTTCTCTATTTTTTTGATCCCTCTATTTTTTAACCTATTCCTTAAAAGCCAATTATTGGTAAAGCTTTGAAAACATAGTAAGTATATAATGAAGCTCGATTACCAAGACCTATATTTACCCTTCAATATATTCAGGTGCCAGAAGCCAATCGGTATAATCCATAATACGAGCTGTAAGCTTATTTGCCACTTTTGTTAAAATAAAAAGTGTAACACCCGTCTAGATTTTATTGGTAAAGTAATAAATTTGTTTAGTTAGGCGATAAAAATTACAAATATCAGGCTCTAAATGTAAGGTCTGAAAAAGTGGTCGTTAAATGTTCACTCGTATCAGCGCTAACGTGAGGACTACTGATTTATTCGTGGGTATGAAGCGTGAAGCAAATGAACTGCCGCTGTTTCCAGATATACGAGAAGACCTGCTCGTAACTATAGCCTGAGGAACGTATCCATATACATTACTAGAGGCCACACATCGCATCTTAAATTACTCTAACTATCTCCAAGGTGTGATACTTTTCCTTAATATATTACATACTTACACACCCAGTTAGATAAGCTAAGCTTTATTGGATCTTTATTTGTAATATGTACATTTATTTTATTAAAAGATTCTTTTTCGCAGAATTTATTTCCTTATAAATAATAATCTGTTCAGTTCAAACCATTTACTATAATATCTTGAACTACAATGGATGGTACTTAAGACCAAAAAAAGATTTGCAAATTGCTTCTCCGAACCTATTTACGGGTCGTGAATAAACAATACGGACAAAAGGTGAGGTGGTTTAAATGTTTGATTAAAGTTGTAACAAAGACGGGTACTAAGTAGTCGGTGAACCTAGAATATTTGTCTCGGCACCAATTCGTTATTCACAGGCAGTTTGTCACAAGCACGCGCATTAACTCTTGTGGTGTCGGTCCTCGTCGCTGTGCAGAACCGTGCCCAAATTGTACTTACTTGAACTGTCATTGCCGACCGGCGATTAGTCAAGCTGGTAAGTGCTACTTTCTGATTGTTTTTCTCTTTGCGACAGTCTGGAACTGTAATTTATGCGACTTTACAGTTCCAACACCGCGTGGAAATTTGCAATCTGCGTGAATCCCAGCAAAACCGAAGGCTTATTTATGGGGTGGAGAGTTCACTTCTGAACTGAAAGTTCTGCGGTGCAGCGGTAGTGAACCTTTTTTTGTTGGTAGTTGTTACTGACTCCGAGGGATATAGCGCTCTCCAGCCCCATATATCTTCATACTGGTCTTAGCTGTTTTAGCTTCTCTGTACCGATTTATTAAAATGTGTTCTTTGTGGGGGTCGGGTTTTAACTTACTAGATAACAGTTAAAGCTTTGCAGAATAACAATTGGACAATGTCATGATGTTAATTTAATAATTTACTTTACTGTCGACAGTTTAATAGTTGATCTCGTATGTGACTACAATGTATGGTTACCTGCGTTGAAACGAACGTGAATAATACATCAAAGGTGTTTCAAACGTGTGACAAAGTAAATCTACATCTTTGTCCGTTATTTTGTGCAGCTGTTTACGTTTTGTATTGACAAGCAATCTGTTTTCTCTAAAAGAGGACCGTTCAAACACGCCTGAAGAGGGACATGATTGCGCCAAGGCAGCTCCATCTTGTTTGTCTATCCTTCGCCTTTGATTAGCTGCTCCTAGTGTCAATAGAAAGATGTTAAACTTATCATTTGCTTCTTAATATTATCTTGTTTATGTTATTACTACCTGTGCCTGGCGGTTTAACCCGAGTGGACTAAATTGCATGGGTGGCCAGCGGAACCCTAATGATACATACATAAGTTTTTTAGAAAAACTCATTGGTACAGGCCCCGCTGGGATTCGAACTTGGGTCGCTTGCGTAGCAGGCGACTGCTCTAACCCCGAGGCCACCACGGCTCTCTGCTAGCCCTAATGATGTTTTTAAATAAATCTTACGCTGTGCTAGAGATGGTTCTCGCCACAGAAACATATTCCATGTACCTTTAACACCAATTATGGTAATAATAGTTTTGTCCCACGTGCCTGTAGCACTTAAAACAAATATTTTGTTGATGCAGATATATTTCACACCTCACTCAGTAAATTTAAGTCTCATATCCTTAATTATACACTTAATTAGTATTGTTGAAATATTGAGTATGCTATTAGTTATATTTTTGCACCTTTGACTAATATTGATTGTATCTTTGTAAATTTGTTATTATCTTTTGGCACTTTTTGTCATATAATTAACTACTTAAATATCTTACTTTGCTTTCTCATTGACTCTTTGTGTCTTTTTGAACAATAAAATAAAAAATAAAAAAATAAAAATAAAATTATCCCAAGTTACTTCTTGTAACATAAGCTATATAAGCCAGTAAAAGTCTGGAAAGTCCCGCTAAAATCAGTTCAGCCGTTTCGGACATTAGCCGGAACAAACAGACACACAGACAGAGACATAAAAATTAAAAATAGCTTTTTTTATGTCAGTACCGTATATACGTTCATATGCATTTAGTCAAAAGCGCTTATTTTGGAATTACGAACAGACACTTCAGTTTTATTGATCTGTATAGAATGGAAACTTTTTTTATTGATTTGTTTAATTTATTAAAAGTAGTGCCGCAGCAACTAAGCCTCATTGCTGCGAAGTAGTAAATGTATCTTCACGCGTTTCAAAAAGGGTCCTCGGAGTGATAGTCTCAGGTGTTACGACACCCATTTTTCACCAACGATGATTGAGTTTCAACTTGGACAGACCAGGTGGAATTCAATTTCATTGAATTTCTTTCCAGACATTAGTACGAGATTCATCATAATATTTCTCTTCGCCGCGAAGCTCACGGTAATGACATACATTTTTATCAAATCTTATCGTTGAGATAAGTGAAATCTTATGTTACAGGCGACTGCTCAAAGCACTTGGCTGCAACGGCATTTATTGAGATAATTCGCAACCTTGAAATTTTTTGTCTGTAGGCCGTGTATCCGATCGTATAATCATAAGAAAGGAAAAGACATTGGGGTCATGACATTTTGCCGGAGAGTCCCGGCTCACTGCGTCCGTTTCCGACCTTTGATTTATAACTGACGCCTCACCGGCCCATGTCAACAGCGTTCCTGAAGTAATATAGCATATTTCAACCGTTTTTATTAGCTTTTCTTGTTAGTTTGATGAGGAATATTCCCATATTATGTAAATATTTTTTAAGTATGCCTATACCCGTAGCCTCTATACTTTGTGGTTTAATTCTTCCGAACGTTTGGGCAATTTAATGTTATGTTAAAGTTTACCTTATAGTACAGAACAGAGAAGGGCTTAATCAAGTATCATCTATTTTATTAATAATTCAGTCACATTCCTAGGTAAGCATTACATTTCGTTGACTTATTTTTTTTGTTGATGTTTATTTTCGGGGATGATAAATGTACCTACTTCAGAAGCCTAGACGTAATATTCTTTTTGACTCCCCCATTTTTAAAAATGAAAAGATAGACAGCTGAATGATAGCTCTATGATATGCAATAGACCCCTAATGACTTTCTAGAATGTACCTTATATACGAGTACCTAAACGCATCCGAATAACGCTTGAAGTATAAAAGAGTTGTGATCCTCCCACCTCTCAGCGGCAACAATTAAAACATGAGGGAGCGACTACTGAGTGGAAGCTACGAGCTCTCGTGAACCTCCATTTACACAATACAAAAATACATACTTGGCTCAAATTATGTCTCGGCACGAATGCTCCCCGCGTTTCCATTGCAAGGGCTTGCAGTTAATTTGTTCCTACAATTTTACTGCGATTTTTATTATAGCGACTTGTTGTTTTTAACGAGACTTTTTCTATTTTAGTTGCGGTTATTATTAAAACATGCGATCAATATTTATATAAAAAAAACTAAATACAATTTGGTCGGTCTTCGAGTTATTTATTTTCATAAAACTTTAATGGCAAGAATTAAAATATAAAAAAAACTAATATTGCCCATTATAAAACTTTTTACTTATACCTGTTATGGAGGCTATGTATATAAATTACACACATACACAGGCTGTGAATCATTACATAAAAGTCAAAATGCTATAAAAGCTGGGGGGAGCATTTAGTATATTCTATCGTACGCTCTTGTCGGATTTAACGCGGGAGCACGTCAAACAACAAAAGTTTCTTGTGTGTAGACGTCGAGTTGCTAAAACAATGAATCCGATGCATGTAAAGGAAGGGGGTGTCGCCGCTGTAGTTCTCATGACGGCCCACCGATGCGGAAGGAAGCCGCACTCGAGTTTTTTTCAAAATGGCTGCCTGTCATACGTCACTCTGACAAAAGAAAGAAGAAAAAACAAGATGGCTGCGCAAAAGGGTTAGTCGTGTTTTGGCGCGGTCCGTAATTGAAACCGATCATTAAAATAAAGCCCTCAATTTACAAAACGCTCGGCTGTTGTTATTTGTTGAAAGTAGTTTAATATATGCTATGGGTTATTTTGTGTGTCATATTATAATTTTAATTTATTTCATTGTTGTTGGCATTGTTTTATTAGGTACGAAAAGCTTAAAACATTTTTAGTCAACCGACCTAGCTCTAGCAGGTATGTACGCTGGCGTATTTCAACCTTTATGTTAAACTGAATAGCTAAGTCAAGACCTTTACAAGTGTCTGAAAGACCCAGTGACATAAAGCTGAACTCAAGTTTATTTACTCGTTTATATTTGGCACAAAACAGTTTCACGTATTTCATTTTCTACACATTTGACTTTCTAGGTCTCTTTTATCATACGGCAGAGGGTTTCACCAAGTATGGCGTCAAAACGGCTTTTTCTCTTAAATCAAAGTGAAGCAGTACTCAGGCAACGGGCTGGGCAATATGAAACAGGTCGAGCCAAGTGATCCGCACTCCAAAGGGCCCGGCGTCTCAGATGTCGCTCGGAGAGCCCATTCGCGGGCCCCGGCCACACCCTCCACTCCACTCGCATATAAGCCTACGAGCGGCCCGCTTTATTTATTATGTACAGCCATTAACGCCACTGCCATCATGGCGGCGAGTTTTTCAATTTTTAATTTCCCTCTTAACACGGCGAGGATACTCCATAAACGATCTACAGATTGACACTCTAGTGTGAAACCCGCCGTGATTACCGACAGCTTACCTTGAGCTTATCACACCCAATGAATTGTTCAATTACATTTTCCATTTTAAAAGCCAGCCAGTAGTGATACGATCTGCTAAAATTGTTTTATTTTGACTTGTTCGAAACAAATTTTGCTCATTAATCCGTCGAACACCTCTTCAATAGCTAGAAACTATTCCCAGTTCCAATTTCAGTTAGGCTTCACGAATAAGACCTCAAATTAGAATTCTCAATTAACTTCAGTAGTAAGTACCTGAACTAGTTTCAATTAAAGGCTGGTCTAGCTGTAGCTTTCTGTTTTATTTACGTCACATATGAATCCTTGACGCAATAATTAATTCAATTAATGTAGGTACCTCTGGCTTATGTTCTATCGTGGCATTCGTAAGCATGTAGTTAGTATCGGGTATTTGTCGCCCGTATCTGGCTAATAGGGCTTCATTCCGTCTACCCGGTAAATACTCACCCAAAAGTTCTTTGTATGGTTTCGAAGGCAGGCCCGGCTCAAAATGGCGCCGAATATTCGATTCGGGTAATGTTACTTAGTATATTCGGCATGTGAAACAAAGACTTATTTATGAATTAAGGTTGAGGATGTAAAAGTTTTCTTGGAAATGTGCGGGAGCAACCGTTGATGAGAAGCAATGTCTATAACCATTATAGTAAGTAACGAGCATGTAAAGGTCGGGCCGGACCGGCCGCAACTATTCGCCCCTGGCGACTTTTGGCCGCGACTGCTGTCCATCCAAGACCCAGACATAACTTTCCACTGCTCCATTCTCAAAATTTATTTCATTAAATTTAATTCTATCCTCAAGGGCGGCCGGCTGGGAATTCGGTCGGAGGCAAACGAGTTAAAGTTCAAGAGTACCTACTCGGCAAATTAATCTTAAGGGAGTTTCGATGTTATCCTGCTCTACGGACTTGGAGTACGCTAAGTCCGTCGGACGTTATAAATTAACAAACCCTCGCCGGTAATTAAGCGAGAGGTGTGCTTCACATCGAGTTTAACGAACAAAAATTCAATTAACCCAAATTGTGTTAGAGCAATTTTTCAACACAGCGTGGTCATTTACATATCTCCTATATTTAAATCTGTACAGTTGGCTATCTTCGTCACACGTGTTTTAAAGCTCGTCTTTGAAGGATTAAATAATCAAAAACGACTTCAAACATAATAAATTACTTGCTCCTTAATAGGCCCACATCCAAATCTCTGGAAACAGGCTGTATCTCGCGAAACAGGCATAGATGCACATTTCCCTTCTATGACTTGTACTATTTGGTTTAATCTAGGTATATATAAAAAATTCATTAGCCATTGTTTCGATTAGGAGTAGATAAAAGTGACCTAGGGTGTTGGACATTGGTCTGAATCGGATTTTTCTAACACATTTTTGTGACTACCTATATAAATCTCCGTTTCAATCCTTTCTTCCTTCTTACTTTTATACGTGCTTAACAATTAATTAAACATCGTTTAAACTACCTTTGTAATATTATAATTAGTCTTTGTAAATAACAGCAAAATATTTTTTTCTTCATGTTTCAGGTAAGATTATTCTTCAGCATACGATCTTGAGAATATTTTCAAGAAGGTACAGTAATGAAGGAGCTTTAAAACGAAAGTCTTGTTTATGATGCCATAATAAGTTTTAAGTATGGAACATTAATGTGGGATAACGAAAACATACCTAATGGAGTTCTATCCCAACTTGTATCAGTTAAAATGTTAACATTCCCGAGTAAATGGACTTCAGGAACATATCACTCTTGCAACGAAAATAACAATGTAAAGTCCAACAGTCCTAATTGGCGAACATCAATAAATCAGTATGTACATCGTTATTTGGAGTCGGTATTGCTAGGGTATCTTTACTGTACCGTGTTTTATAAAGGAGGTACTAAGAAATGTATACGTATGTAAACTACAAAAATTATACTTCTAAACACTAGATTTTATGCGACTTTCATTAGCATTAAGAGCTTTTTTCAATTAATGCGGAACCTGGGCTAGTAGCTATGATGATTTATGTTAAAAGAAAAAATAAATCTACATGGTCCGAGGAAACCTATTTAGATATATTACTCTGCTTATTTAGAAATGTAAGCTGAAACATTTCCCGCGCGGTCACACACAGTACCTAACCTCTTTAAACATACATCAGCATTAGAGGCGAGACTGAGCGTTTCTGCCAAATTAGCCCAAGTTGAAACTTTATAATTAACACAGTTAAATATCCATTAAAATTCGTCAAATGAGTCGCCTCTTCATTTGCATATTTTGCAACGCCGCTCGGGCAAACTAATGCTGTTGGTTAATTTCCTAGGAGTCCCAAGCGGGCTGTACTCAGCCTTCGCTAGCCCGCGATATGAAATTAAATGTTGATTAATACACTGCATTTTAGGGCCGCGCTGCGCCCGAAAACCAAGAAACCCATTCAGGTGTTCAATTTAGAGCCACTTTGCAACTACAAACTAGTTAACACTTAAGCGGCTCGTGGCTCGCATTTGACGCGTGCTGTATTGCCTAAATAACCAGCTCGCGTTGCTAGCTAAGAATTGGCTCACTAGGCATAGGTAAAGCTATTTTTTAAAGGGACTTATCCTATTTTTTTCAAAAAAATCTTAATCCATTTTTAATCTCAGGATATTATCGTCTTTAAGAGTTAAGGCCAAATTGAAATTTTTATGTGCGAAATAAAGGCTTTAAATGGTCTACACCATGATTCATTATTCTTTATCAGATATTTTTGGGTTTTCCTCATTAAGTCGGTGCAAAGGGTAGAGTTATTCCACTATAGACCTGGTTACATTACAGAGGTTCCTCATTCTCATTGTCTGTATTAATCTTCATATTTCGAACCATTGAACTTTTCAGTTTACCATATTTTGCAACTATCTTGGTATTATCATACAGTATTCAAATAAATGTGTTAAATAATTCTCATGGAGAGTGTTCGCAGGGGAATGCTCAGCTGTCAATCGCCCTCCACTCCACGATAGATCACAAATAAATTATTTACGAACTTAATCCTGTGTGGCCGCGGTCCATTATGAATGGTCTTTTACAAAAGTGCGCCCTATCATATTACTTAGAGGCGGGTAAATAAGCCACATTTACCGTGTAATCGTTACTTATTAATGTTTCCATGTCTAGACTCGTGCAATGTTCCTAGTTTTCCAGTATTTGCTGTCACGAAGCTATGCATTATAAGTTGTTTGCTGCAATTGCAGGGGCGCATGCACCCAGTTTGTTCCAATGATCGTAATTACTTTTCGATTTCGTGCGGCTCGATTCGATTATAATGGCCGGAACGTATTGGATTAATATTGTATGTCCGGTTTTTTTTAACCGGTGGTAATGTGACTGACATTTAGAATAGCAATTTGCTGATAAGTCGATCAAGGGGTTGTGATTGTTCATGGAGTAAAGGGCTCCCTCATAAATATTATCATTTATAGCATAAACGTTAGTACTTTTATGAAAGCAAAGAGACAGTATTTTGTTAGTCACCAATCAAAAGCTTTCCTCCTAGTAAATTTCCAGCGGTGAGTGAACAGATTCGGCCACCCATTTTATCATTGATCATTGTCAAAAAGTAAATTGATGTTTGACAAAGTGACGTCACCGCGAAGTTAAGTCGGGAAGCTTTTAAGTATAATTAATGTGCACTGAATTCCAAACTTAGAAGAAAATTTGAATTTGTCAACGATAACCATCAAAAATGGTCTCATAATCGATCTGTGCATTTAAATTGTTTGATTTGAGTCGAGTTAGGGTTATTCTAGAGCGATTAAGGTACAAATCGACCAATTACGCTACCGTTCAGTTGAGGCATTTATTTACCGACAGGTTAAGGAAAATTACAGTATGATTCATAAAGGGATGGTCTCCTAAACCTATTATTATATTTTCACTTCTCAGTCCATATGTGGGTAAGTTATATTTGTTTTTGGAAACTAGAACTCTTAAAAAAATACCAAGAAATGTTCAATTAATAATTTGTTTACCAACTTATCAGCAAATACGTGCCCAGATACAGAAATAAAAAGGAATTCCACGAAAAGATAAATTTTTAGAGCATTTAAATGATTCCAGAATATCTTTTTTATGTTTTTTTATTATTTTGGACAATTCACATTATATCTTAAAAATTACTAGCTATGTCCCACGGTTTCACCCGCGTCGACTTTATTATGTACCACGATTTATGTCACGGATAAACAAATATCCTATGTCCTTCTCCTGATTCTAAGCTTCTTCCCCACAAATTTTCAGCCAAATCGTTTAAGCCATTTTTGAGTTATAAATAGCTGTACTCACAGCATTCGCGTTCATAATAATTAGTAGGATTTAGCATACACACACATACGCTATATTTGAATAATTCGTAATTATAATTTAAAATTTGGCGTTAATTTAAATAAGCGAGGTCACTTTTCTTATTTCTGTATTATAATATTATAATAATATGCAATAATTAAAGATCCACTAGCCGTAAATAATAGAACTCGTTCAAACTTTTATCATAGTACATTCCCGTGTTTATATTATTGAAATTCTTTAATCCAAATCATTTTCAACCAAAGTAATTAACTTACTACGTACGTAACGTACGAGAACGTAACTTTTACTTACATTTTTATTTAATATAACAGTACTGTTTTATTTATTGTAATTACAATATCATTTATACTATCTTGTCTAGAGCATTCTGCGGTTCTATTTATGTAAAAATATGAACACAAAATAGAGAACAAGCAACGGATTGCGGATGTAGCTACTCTAAAGGGCTATTTTCAATTTTCTCCTAAGCCAGCGTAAGTCCCTTCGTAGCTCGAAAATCCTTCAATCCCTAATCTTGAAGTTCGCTCTTTGAGACCAAATGTCGTGCTATCAACTCTCCTCAGAGTAAATAACGAGTTGAAAAATGACAGTAATAACTATCGAGGATAATGAAAGGGGAGGAAATGCCCCTAGGAATACATGGGGTGGAGTGCACACCAAATGTTGCACCGAATAGGCCCGCAAGGTAAACCAAACACACCATTGCACCATCATTGTTGCCTTGTTTCAATACACACTGCTCCTGACAATTTCATATGGACATTCCATTTGCATACCTGTTTTTTAACGAAATATTTGTACAATATATTATTTTAACGTTTTCATATTTTTACTGTACCCATTTACTTTCGATTTATTCTGAGATAAAAATACAAAATCCATTACATTGTACGCATATAAAAGCCTTCAAAAAAGCAGAAGCTTTTTTTAATTCAATTTGTTTAGATGTAAATCATTTAAAATTTAAATAAGCATAAAGGGAAATCTCCGTCCCGTGTGAGATATGGTCCACAATGGCCTTATCAGTAAGGCTCATTTCCACTCAATCCTGTTTCACGTGCCATCATACGCGACACCGGGGATTTGGGCTTTTTAAACTCGCTGAACAACGGGAAAAACGAGCGGGTATTTATCAAAACTCCCGTGTTCTTTCCATTAGCAGCATCTCAGATTGTCAGAGAGCGTGTTGCGCGAATAATGACGTAATATACGCGAC
Source organism: Watsonalla binaria (assembly GCA_929442735.1). NCBI lineage: Eukaryota > Metazoa > Arthropoda > Insecta > Lepidoptera > Drepanidae > Watsonalla > Watsonalla binaria. The sequence goes on from OV838930.1 coordinate 6,446,280, forward strand.
ACGGTGTAATGATACCTTTTGATGGCTCTCCTCACTCGTTACTAAGTCACCATGACTACACGTTCTTGTTATGCTCTTGATATATTACGGTAATTTTATTTTGATTTTTAGCATGCAGTTATTTTTATAATAATAATTACTAACGGTACTTGGTAGAACATTATTCGAGCTGTGAAAACATCACTTCGTTGATACAAGTGTTATGTGTAGCAAAGACATGTTACAGTAATCTTATCGGAATGGTTCTTCTATGTCTTTAATCTTATGGGTCTGAGTTTTCAGACTACTCGACGAACAACAAAACAAACTGTTTTGCAGAAAAGTGTATAGAGGTAAATAACATTCACGCTTGTTGTGCATGTTTATGTTCTGAGTAGTCTGAATATTAAATGGGTTTTGAATATGTCCATTGCCTATGGTACAGGGAGTCCTAGTGTGGGATGAATATGTGCGATTATTGCGTACAATTTAGTGACCGTTAGTGTAGCGCATTAAACATTATCTTAGCTAAAAATACCACCACTTTTTGTATAAAACTTCATTCCATTAATGTGAACAGAACAAGTTTGTAGAGGCACAAAAACCCAATTAAAATTGTTTGCGAATGGCTGCGTAAATCCGAGCAACAATTGCTTCCACGCAAATAAAGGCTAGGTAAGCTTCTTCCCAATTTAGAATGATAATAAGATATTCATAAAGACGTGCTTGCGAAACGACAAAAGATAGCGAGGAGACTGGTTTCCTACTAACTAAAATGTTAAATTATACGAAGCCAACAGACAGACTTGTGCTTAATGAAATCATAACGAGTAATGAAAATTATTAATAGTTCACACTGGAAAATGCTTTTTTTATTATATGAATTGTTTTAGGCTTGATTTTTTTAACAAATGAATGGTTAATATTGAAGTCGCCATTTCCACACATGATTATTTTGTCTGTTTGAATACACCGATCTTCTATTTTATTGTAATTAATTATTATTTATTATGTAATGAAGTGTACATGATGCACGCTGTGTTTCTTGTCGGTCTTCTCAGACGGCTCGTTTCCGAACCGGTGGTCAATTCTTTGACATTAATAACTGCCTTACCAGGCTAAATGAATATATCATTTTTATGTATGTATTATATGATATAGGATTCCTGACAAAGTTTTCTTTCACTGTAAAATTTGTAAAGATGCGGCATCACAGCAACATTTATTTTTATAATTTGAACAAACGCAGTGCTCTGGCCTTCGAGTAGGTACTTGGGATCAAATAAAATACGATGTAACAAAGAGATGAAAGTTTTTTTATTACACAGCAAGTCTTTGTATATATGTATACCGTAGAGAATCGCTACAGCGTGATTCACAATATAATTAGCCCCATCTATCGGCATTGTTATACTACTACTCAAACCTACATACTTGGCTCGTACAAATTACTTATTATTACTCGTGACTGTGTACTCTGTTACCCTACGCGTGAAGTTATATTCAAAGGCTGTGTATAGATAAAATCATCAGAGCACTATATACTAATTAACTAGGCTTCATTTTGCGACTGAAAAGTTGCCTCTTTATGTTTAAGGCTAAGCTCTTTTATCAAGTTCGCTGTCCCTGTGAGTAACAAAAAATCAAACACGGCAAAGATAATGTGCGATTACGAAATTAATCCACGGTTTTAAGTATATCTTTATCTGTACAGATAATGTCTGTTTGTAATTCCAAATTATTAGCTTTTCAGCTGTACTCGAATAAAAAAACTAATTTAATATTTTTTTCGGTGTGTCTGTTTTTTTCTTTGTTCTAGCCAAGTCTATTCATGAAATTAAGTCTACGCGGGTAAGTCTGCGGGGCACAGCTGGTTTTTAAAACAATGTAGCTGTGCTTATGTATCATATAAATTTCATGCCAAGTCAAAACATTCTGCAGTGATGCATATCGATGCCACATTAATTTCAAATGTGAAGACGTTTCGGATGTAGACCATTCACCTCTAGACAAGACAATCCGTCCATTTGTCAGGACTCCCCTCGCTTTGTTAGAACATATCAAATATCATTGGAAATTAATCAGGGCAACTGTGTATCTCGGGTGAACCAGGGGCCGTGATAGCAAGGCTTTGCTCTTACATGTCGTTCTATAACATGTATATGCAGCTCGGTGTGGTTGTTAACGCTTTATATATTAGTTATTGCAATGATTTCATCAACCAATCTGCTTTTTATATCCTTCCTGCCTGGAAATGCTCCAATAGAGGAGGCAGACAGTGAGTAAGGTTTTTAAGTTTTTTGAATTTTAAAATAATAATGAAATATTCTAAATCACTTTCTACTGCGCCGTCCCATGCTGAGAACTGCGGTGGTCGAATCATTTGAAGCTTTCAAATAAGTTTGTCTAAAGACTTGTTGTCACTAACGAACTTTACGGTAAAGAAAAACATAGTGAAGAAACTCGCATAATGTCTAAGATTTCAAAGACGTGAGTAAGTAGTGCTCGTGACACCGAAGTACCCATCTGCGACGTTGGTTATCTAACCATCTTTGGTGAAAAGTGGGTGTTGTAGCACCTCGGCCTACCCCTTCGATGACTCCTCTTGAAACGTATGAGCTTACGTATTTTCTGTTACTTCAAAAAAGGATGATTTTCTGTGTTCGCAGCTAGTTTATTTATTTATATATTCACACCAGCCATTCGCAACAGATTTCCATCTTTCAACTTCATGATGCATTGTTAGTCTAGGGTAGGACTGTAGCAAAATCCTTAAGAATTCCAACATTTCGTCTAAATGCCATGAAGGACTAGTTAGGCGCAAAGTATAGCAAATCTTCACCTTCTGCTCACTTAGACCAGCTTACTGCGTCTGCCCGGATCGTTTTGTACCGGCCGTTTTGTAATCGTGGGGAAGCTTTATTTTATACCCCCCACCCCGACAGTAGATGTATGGCGGTTATAAGTCAGACGAATTAATCCCTATCACTTGACAATAAAATGGAAGGAACATCTCAAGAAGTTAATAGAAATTTATTATTCTCTCAAGGGAGACATTTGTCATTAATTTCTAACTCAGATCCGTCATATTACTTTTAATAAGCTTATAATCTTTCTTACTTTGTTACTTTTACGGATATTTTTTGTTTTATTTTTTATCTACTATGTTATATCGCTTTTAGGCAGTAATAGATACAAATGTTAGGTACTTAGATAAACATCATAAGAATATTTTAAAAAATGAGTTCCTACTTTAAATCCGCTTATGAAATACTATATTATGGTAATATGACATTCAGTGGAAACTGGGTATTATACTCTGCCTGTCATACCCTTCGGGAAACCTTGCAGTAACCTGTGAGTTTGTCTTCCTTGATTTGATTACCAGTGTGTATGTTACTTGAGCTGTAGAAACATTGATATCGCAAATTAATTTCGCTTTCGGAACGTTTCGTTCCGAGCCAGCTAATTCAGTCATATTCTATCAAGGGCAAGTTCAGTGAAATAATTTTCCGCTATTCCGCCTCCTTATTGCCCGTTGCACCGCGGACCACATTTCAAACAAATTGAAAATCAATTTAACCAAGGGGCGCTTGACTCAAAGGGAGGCTTCGAGAAATAGGACCGTCTTTGAAGATTTGTCCCACGGGGGTGAAGTGCAACGCGATAGGAGATTTACCATAATAATTTGCTAATAGCCCTATGTTTTATTTGTAGTTGATATATAATATTCAGTGTTGAAACAAGTTTTATATAAAGCTATATTTAGGGCTGTTCAAGATTGCTCTTGAGATATAAGACCTTCCATTGCAATAATTCTCAGAGGACATACAATAAACAATATTGTTTATTACCTTTCCAGAGTAACACAAAACTTCCCAAAACATTCCAAGACTCTGTATATATATAATGTTTCCAATGTTATTTTAGCAGACGCGTTACATTACATAGTAACGCATTGTTGTATTCCTTTTGCTCCATGCACAAGACTCCGAGCGTCGCCCTAGAGGGTAGAAATAGCAAAATACATCACCTTAAAGCGAGTAGGGAAGATTCATATCAAACAGGAAATTCGACTCGCTTCTCGCCTCCACGAAGTAGATTTTTTGAAACGTACCTCCTTTAGCTTCACATATGGACTCCTGATTCATGAGTTTTATCTACCATGAAATGTGCGCCGTAGAATTGAATATTACCGGTGTGTCTTCACATTGGAATTAATGGTAATGAGTATCGATATATTGAGGGAAGAAAAAGAGCAGGGTAGGACTGTTCTAAAAGTTAAATTAAGATTTTTTTGATCACTGTATGAATAAGAATCGTGTTAAATAAAATAGGTAACATTTTTGATCCCTAGACGCGTATCTTTATAGCACAAAGAATAAAAACGCACTTAGTTACTTAGGTAAAAGATCTCGTACCTCAAATGCGAAAAAGATTACCCAATATTCTTTCTTATAAAGGCGAAAGTATAAAAAACATATTCATAAAAAAATATGCGATTGAATAATCTTCCTCGCGAGTAATTTTATTTCGTATCGTGAATGGTGTGAATAAAAAATGTATGAAATTTAGGGACAGAGGTGAATAATGTAGCCGAGATGTAACTTAATTTGCCGCATAAAAATTGGCATTCTTTTGTGCGTAGTATTCGTTGATTTGTGCACCCCATCAGGACGATACAGGCGATTATTATTACGTTCGAAAACCCATCAAAAGTTACAATTGAAAAGTTAAAGTATCCCGGGCGGATTGCCTCCCCCGTCTATCTACAAATGAGTTTGATGTAGGAATATTCTTTTGTATACGCTCCCGTGTCGTACAATCGATGTGGACTTCATTATGCTTTGCTGTTTTAATTTACCATCCCTTTTAATTAGATTCACGGTTTCGTATGCACATAATAAAGGAGGTATGAAATATCTGGCCGTTGTTTGTTTAGCAAACTTGAATTAAGCTCAGGGCAAATAATATAGGTAGGTACTTAATTACTAGCAACCCCTTTGTAAGTTCAGTGTCTAAGTATCAACCAGCGTAAATACTATCTTTAACTTGAAAAAATATAGTAGTTCGAAGAATAATGTGCAAATTATCAATACTCGTATAAATATATTTTATATAATATCCTCGTATTTCCAAGAATGTCCACTAACGGGTGCAAAGCAATGTACAGAGTCCACCGACGGTAGTAGGTACTTACTCTCTAAGTTTGAGATCGTAGCAAAGGTATCATCAAGACACGAAATGAGACTCTCATATCCAAACGTGTGATAGTATAGAGTTTCTTCAAAGACGCATGGAATTTCTTATCTATTCTCTATTATCAAGCTGCTGATGTTATAAATAACTAGCCATGTTTTAAGCTTATGAATGGAAATTTGCATCTTTGTTCTTTCTCCATGGCCTTTGAATTTCAAAAGTATACCCAGTACATTTATTTGAAACACAAAGTTATATAAAAACAGCCGTGTTGGCCTTGAGGATTCACCATTCGCCTGCTACGCAAGCCACGCAAGTTCGAATCCCCACGAGGCCTGTAGCAATGAGTTTTTCTAAAAATTTAAGTGCAATGGTTTCACACCACGTGCTTTTCGGCGAAGGAAAACATTATGGGGAAACCGGCATATGTCTGAGAAGTAATTCAAAAACGTATGTATGTACGTTGGCACTTAATCATATTGGGCGAAATGTGGATGTTGTTGTCACGGCTTCTCTGCTTACCCCATCGGGGACCCTTCTGGGATGGCGTGACCATATATAGAAAGCTATATTGTTAGTAAGAATGTCCTTCTTCTCTACTCGAGTAAAATATAAAGCTTATTAGGTTTTCTTATTTAGCGAACTTCATAAAACTCTACAATCGATAGTACATCGTCGACTAGGCGGAACTTATCTCGTTCCACGCTGCATTCCAAAACAATTTTATTAAACTTTGCGCGCCTCCATTGTTGGAGCGTTGCAAGTTCCCTAAAATTCTTTTCTCCTCACTTTTCTAAAACAAATTACCTTACCCTCGTGCAAGCGCACCTTAAAACGAAGGCACCGCCCTGAATAATTAATACAATGGCAGGTTAAATTCGTCCAAGTGTCAACTTTCCCCTAACTTTTTAAAATACAACACCATCAAAGTGCGGTCTAAGTCGCTGTCTAGACCTTTTATCTCGCCGGGGGTTGTTTATTTAATTTCGCTTATTTTATTGGGTTCGACAATGATTTAGGAGAAGTTTTTCGTCACAGACGTGCTTTGGTGTGTTTTTGTGTTAAGTTTGCAACACGTTAGGGGTGTTCCCGTTTGATCCTGATTGAAGCATTCCTCCTGTCCAACTGAATATCGTTGCTTGTGATACGTTTCGTGAACTTAAGCTGCTAAAACATTTTTTGACGTGGGGTGAATCAAATTATTGATATTCCGTAAGTGCATGTAGCGTAGAGCGTTTACACAAGGGGTTGGAGAAAGTAAACATCGCGAATTTTGTGTTTAAATCTGTAAAGACGTTATCTTTTCATGTTTATTGAACTATGCGCGGCTGTCAGCCTCTCTCAAAGGTGATAAATGTCTGATGAAAATGTTTTAGGTATTAACGTTAGATATATTGTGTATTTAAATACATTTCTAAACTACCTACGTACTTATATTCGTATACTTTTGTTTTTTATTTTGATATATCACCTGATATTTGTTAAAATTATCTAAGGAAAGATATTAATAAGCGATGATTTCTGAATAATTTATACATCTCAAAAAAAAGGGAAATAAATTCTTATACATGTCATAAAATTTATAAAAACCCGAAAATAAGCATTGCTTCAATCATATATAAAAAATCGCTGCACTTTATCAGCGCTTTTCTCATCTAAGCTCACATTGTACCTAGCACTATCATTGTAATAGAGCTGTCATGCAGCGAGACAGGTCACGTGACCGATAGCAGATAAAACATATTATTGCCAAGTAAGTACAAAGTTCTATTATAAGTACTCGATGTTTTTTATACTTGTACGTAAGCAATGCCCTTTAAATCCCGACAATAATTTCCCTAGGGAGTCCATGTTGGCCTTTGACAGGGGTAGTCGTGGACAGCGGGGGTGACCGGAGCTAAGAACTTGGGGCTAGGGTCACTCCTTGCCTCGTTTATTGTTCCTTGACGTTTATGGTCACCGAAAGGGCACAACGAAAGGTCAGACCTCCAACTCGCAACCCCAGGTAATTTTGGAACAATTAATATTGAATAAAAGCCTTTTGACCCACAGGAGAGAATTTAATGCTTATCTAAAATGTGGGAAATTGGTTCCCAAAGATTTATTTGAAAATGTTCAACGAAGCTTTGTTTAGAGTTCACGGCTAAATTTAAATTTATTTGGGTTAACTTTAAGGTAAGAGTTATGTTTGAAAACGGAAATATGTATTTCATGGTATTTGTGGTTCGTGAAATATTTGAACCGCATTGAATTGATTTATCAAAGTCAAAATCCATTAGGTTGATTTACATGTTTTGTGAAGTTTGCGTTCGTCTTCAATATTAAAAACTAAATTGCGTCGGTAAAATAGTTAGTTCCCCTTCAATTAGGATTCAATTAACTTTTATTAAAACGCAACAGCGGATTTTAAATTTCCGAACAGCAATAGAAGCGTTTACGGACTAGCAAAATTATTTATAGCACCTCGGGGAGTTAAATTTAACGTGCCCAATTCCGTCTAGACTGGGAAAGCAAATTAATAATAGTCTTTGTGCGATGCATCCCCGAAGATCCAACATGAATCTTTGTAGAGGCCCACGAGCACGCAGCCAATATGTCCCAGCCTGTATGAAATGCAAATATAATTCAAAAGTTTACATATTTTCTCAGTGAGACAGAAACCTCGCGCCTAAGGGACCAGCTTTGTACATCTTTGCTTTACATAAACACTGGAAGCTATTTCAAACACAGTAATGGCATTGTAATAAGCCGGTAAACTAAGAAGGTTTCTCTTTAGACCAAGAAGAGTTTATCTTATTCAGTCAAAGTTTTTATCATGTTTTATAGCGTACATTAAATAGGCAAAATTTATATTTTTTTTTGTCGTAGGTGCAACAATATAACTAATAGCATTCTAAATATTTTAACAATACAAATTAAGTGTATAATTAAGGATTTTTTTTTATATTTTTTCAGAACAAAAAACACAATTTGATCCTTGTAAGGAAAACCTTGTGACTATTATTACTAGATTTATATTGTTATCCTTATATTGTCACAATTTTATCCAGGAAAATATATTCTCACCGAGTCACAAATAATTTTCCTGAAGCTAATACAGGAAAGTTATTCAACAAAACTCTTCGCAAAGTTGAGAGTCTTTGACTCTCACCAAGTAATAATACTCTAGCGATTTCTTTACCAAAGTTTTATTTCAACGAAATTACTCATGACTGTGAAGTAATTAACATTAGTAAATATTAGTAATAAAAATAGAAGTTTTATTATAGTCTAAACTTGTTTAAGAAGATATCGAACTTATTTGCCTTTTGCGGTTGAAGTAATTCAGTTAAAATAAGTATCTATACATCCATTTTATACATATAAATAAAATGTGAATGTCTGTTTGTAATTCCAAATTAACAGCTTTCCACTAAATGCATATGAAAGTGCTAGCTGTGCCCCGCGGTTTCACCCGCTTAGACTTGTCTCATCCCGATCGGTTTAAAATTGACAGTGTCTTACAAACTTTCATCCCCTATTTTATCCCCTTGGGGTAGAATTAATCAAAATCCTTTCTTAGCGGATGCCTATGTCATAACATCTACCTGCATGCCAAACTTCAGTCCGATCCGTCCAGTTGTTTGGGCTGTACGTTGATAGATGTCTATGTCAGTCAGTCATCTTTGATTTATATATTTATTTAGATAATATACGGTACCGACATAAAAAAAAAATGTCTGTTTGTTCCGGCTAATCTCCAAAGTGGCTGAACCGATTTTAACGGGACTTTCACTGGAACTTTGAAATGTTATTTTCTAATAAAAGAAATTGTACATTATAATGACCGTCCTTCTAAAATTCATAAAACGTAATCTTAAATAACACTAAAAGATTTTAAGTACCTAAAAAGGTACAACGAAATTTAGGGGCATAAAGTTACCCGGCAAGAGACACCCAAGAACAAAATTAATAACTTCCAAAATTGGCCCAGTTGGCTTCTTACAATATTGTATTCAATGCACATTATTAATATTCGCGTAACGTTAAAGAATGAGTTCGGGCCAATGTAAAACAAACTTCTTAAGGACGAAGCATAAAATAAGGAATCATAATTCAAATCGAAAAAAGTTTCTCGGAGCCTCGGTAATTTTTCCCATCTTATAGCAAGTTTCGCCGGAGGGGTCGAGTCTCTTGCCTCGAGGAAATCTAAGAGAGGGTTTACATTTTTAGCCTTTCGCCGTGTCTTCCTCTTCACTTTATATCGTCTTTTGATTACTCTCTCAACAAGTTATGCATATTGTAAAAGTATTCGGCAGGCGTCGCGGTTAGAGGAATTCTGCTGTCTCCTTTATGTCTTCCCGGCGTTGATGTCTAATTTTTTACCATCTTTTATATCCTCCCCTCATTATTAATGCATTTTGTGTTCTTATTTGTGTCTTTGAATTTAAAAAACCTCGTTAAATCTGATAACATTTTACTATCTATATATTATTAATATTATAAAGAGGAAATATTTGTTATTTTGCAACTAATAGGCTCGGAAACTACTGAACCGATTTTAGAAATTATTTCAATAATAGAATGTTAAAATATCTCTGAGCACTAATGCTATATTGTTGATCGTGCTAAATTAAGGATCACATATTAAACTAAAATATATTTATTAATAAAGTCACGTCTTTACTCTTTGTTCAAAAAACTGCTGTAAGTTTACAGCAGATAGTAGTTATAAAGTACCGTATAGTTATACGGTACTTTATTTATCAAGATACATAAAACGTGAGGAAAAATACAAAAACAAAGTATTCCATCCTCAGTAAGTATTCTTTAAAGCAGTGCTAATGCGGCATGCCCTGTTAATTCCCCATAAGATTCCAGATCCACCCTAATTGTTATCGGCCTGGCCGACCCTTAATGGTGTTTCTAATGCGACTAATGTATTTTCGGGACATTTTGCAGCTTGCTTGGGGCCATTTTTCTGTTTGTATGAGTGAAATGTGACCCCTGTAGGAACGGTAACAGTATTATCTCCAAATATGTTCTCAATTTTCATTGTCCAGCTTGATAGTGGCAGTGCGAAACGAATGAAATGAACATAAATAAGAGATATGAGTTCAAGAGGCCGCGCGGAGTGTTTGGCTCGTCGCAATACATCTTACTTAACGCCGTGTCTTGCCTGGGGCTGAAAGGTTTTTGTTTTATATTCATAGTACCCGAATATTTTTCGCCATGAATTTTTATTTCGCATTTACCAATTTTTTGTGTAAGTATTTGTATGCTTAGTTTAAGAGTCTTGTTTGGATCGTAAAGTCAACAACTGTTTCTACATATATAAAGTTCATATGCTTGAACCCTATTAGCTCTTGTGGTTTAGTGTGCATAAATAACCGGATAAGCTTTATTTCTTAGAACTTTATTGCCTTTATCTTGTTAGGGAGAAACAAATAAAATCTCAAAGTATTGAAAGTAAACAATACTGAAGTCAGCGGCACTCGTAAAACAGTTCCTATAAACGTAGCGTGGCGGTAAATTAGATTTTATTTTATTTCTTAAACAATTTGCGGCCGGACACAGACAAAGGGCGCGCAGGTTCGATGCCGTGGTCAGCAATTCAAAGGTTTATGCGGGTACGTTTATTACTTACCTACGTTTTCCTGGTGCTGTAACACACGGAATTTAATATCGATACATTTTTGACTTGTTATAATTTAATGTAGTCTTAATGTTCAACGCGCATTTGAACCTGGCAAAATAATAAAAAAATATGAAATGATAAAAATGCATTATAGTTCGAATTATAATTATTTTCAACATCATCAAATGATTGGCCATTCAAAGCACGAATAAACTTTGATTTATTTTACGCGTTATTAACAAACTAATAGTAATAGTTGCCACCAATAATGCTGTTATAGTAGCTAAGTTCTGGGCTATGACTCAAAAAAACAAATTTAAAATGCCTGACAAAGACGAAACGAGAAGAAGTATAAAGAAATTAATGTAATACTAATCGCCAAATTTTCACGAATTGTATACCTTAAAAATATTTAAAATTTTATTCTTTGCTAAAAATTTCGATATGATGAATAGTACGTACAGCACTATCCGGCACGTTGAGTGGAGTTCGCTTGACCACTGGACCCCAATCGCTGGCTATTGTCCACCATGTTCTTGTTCACATTAAAACGCAGTTAACCGTTCTTTATTGTTTTATCCGCCAATAAATGTCCGCGACTCTTGTGAAACGATCGGCGCGATTTCGATTTCAATCCCGAGTCCCTTCTATAACTTCTATACTTACCCACCCATTATTAAACAAATATGCTGCCCTCAAATTACTTAATACGATGTCCAAGCGCGCTTTAATTGTTAAATCTCCAAATGTATTGCGCTCGTGAGAATATATTTGCCTCCACGTAAAGTTTGCATGAATTGTATAGAAATTGTTGTGACAATATTTAAAAAAAAACCATCTCTTATGCTATTTATTTTTAGCAGACCAGTTTCTAAATGTTGTGGCTTGCAAATTGTCTTACTATGTTACACTCAGGAAACCACTCATGAAAAATTCACACATTAATTAGTCTTAAGTGCGCATCGATAGCGCATTAACGCGATGTAAGTAAACAATGCTGTGGTAATATGTCAGCCACACAGCCATTAGACGTAGGTACCTCTGAGCCGCTGGAGTGATCTAATAAAACATTCAAAGGCCAAAACGGGGAAAACACAAAATCAGATTGTCTCAAAATCACACGACTGACAGCGTACCGCGCCGCCCCGGACATCTATAATTCAGTACGTTCTCGGATCGGACGGAGGAATACTTTCCCAACGTAACCATTCCCAACTAACTTATAGCAATCTATTCTCGTCCTACCCCACGGCACTATTATTCAGACGAATAAAGTTATAACAGTGCAATAGTGCTCTTTTTTCTCTGCCTACCTCGTGAAGGACTCGCGAATTATAAATGATGTTGTATGAGTTACATATATAACTTTACACAAACATGCATACGCATGCGTAGACACCATTTCTGTCCGTTAAGAAAAATAGTGCCATAAAGTATGTAGTTAAAATTTGAGAACAATACTTTTCAATCATTTGGGCATAAGCATTTGATCTTAACTCTTAACTCAATTGTTTATTAATGCCACATGTTTTGAAAGAAGAGTTTGTAAACAGGGGGCCAGCTATGACCGATTAAGCAGCGCATGTAAAGAACTTCTTTTTTCAACATGCAACGTCAAAGCTCAGTTCTTAATACGCTCTGCTTAAACCAATGATGGTAGGCCCCCATATATCTACTAGAGTATAGTAGGATTTATCTTGAGTCTCTGGTGGCATATAAGATATAAATTTATTGGGCGCTATTTTCATCGTCGTGACATCTTGGCAGTAATTGGTAGGCACTGTAAGATAATTCGTGCAATTACTGCTCAGAATAGATTCAGCCGCACGCGGCGCGACTGATAATTGTTAAATTGAGCTCCGCACACAAGTCTACGGTGGTGGATCACGAAATTGGCACCCCGTTCACACTTCAGCAATTATCGACGGTGAAGTTTACCACCTCTGAATGAAGGTTTCAGTCATTACCGCCTCGGTACGCTGAGCAAAATGGAAAGTCTGCAATGTGCTCATTCTAACTTTTAGAGCTTGAGCTAAAATACTTTCAACTTTAACAGTTTCCACCCAAAATTAGTGCGCCCGTTAAAATATTTAGCCAAGTACTAGGTATAGTATAGTATGTCACCATACAATGGGTTATACCGATTAAAAAAATATATGTCTTACTTAATTGTATGTAACTAACGAACTCAAAACGCTTATGATATAATTTATAACCGAACATAGGTTGAAGTTAAGAGGGTTCTGTTTGAAATTAATAGGGGTGATACGGCGTAAAACATTTATTTTACTACATGACTAGCAGTGCCCCACGGTTCCACCCGCGTAGACCTTATTTCGTGGAACGCAATTTTTTCAAGGTAAAGTACTTCATAAAGTACTCATTGTTGCAACAACTATCTGACAAAGAATGTCCCGTTCAATTGGTCCAGCCGTTTTAGAGATTAGCTGGAAACAAAGACAGACACGTGGATTTAAAAAAAAATAAGTACCGCATATACACCTGCTTGAGTCAATATCCCTTAGGGGTTTTTCTCAATGTTGAAGTTTTTTTTTGGGAATAGTTTACAGTGTCTCCTTCAGTTCTAGTAACATTTACGAAGATCGTTAGTTGTTTTTCGACCTCCAGTTGGCCAAAGCTGCAATTAATGTCTTGAGCGAATCATCCCCCATGTTGGAAAGTCGAACTTTTCCTAATTAATTGTAAGATTTTAATCATGGTACTGGCATAACTAAATTATTATGGGCCGTTTAATTTCCTTGCCCTGCACCCCTGGCGTCTTACTGTGCTAATGCGTAATTGCAAAATTTTAATCAAGGGTGTGAGGAAATCATTAAATTATGCAGGCTGTCGTATGCACTCAGCGATTATAAATCTCTCCAGTTTGCTTAGGTAGTGCTTAGTTGTTATAATTTTGCAGTTACGTTATAACCGTGCCACCCCACGCTACGCCAGCCAGCATCTGGGACAATATAGTGATATTATTACTGTTATAATAGTAGTTTATTATAATAATCGTTTCCATTGCCGCTTGTGTAAGATGTTATTTTATTACCTACATAATATATTATTATTAAGAATGAAGCGAAAAATTTATAATAAACTCCAGTAACAGTTTTTGGCAAACAACAGTGAGATATTTAACCTAGTTCATTATCACACTGAAGGTTAAAACAACATTTTAGTATTGCAATGCATACTTTCGTTGTGATAAAAGACGTTTACTATTCTAACATGAGACCGCACTTTAGTCAATTTGCAGATCCGCCCTCAGTCAGAAGTGAATACAGACAGACGTACTGCCATAAAGCTACTGTTTATGTAGTTGCTCCACGAATAAATTCAAGCAGAACGATCGCTCCGAGGTTTCAGGATAAAATCTTCGACGAACAAAAATGAAATTAAAATTCTACGATCTTCGCGAATGGATTGCGTCGAATTGGCCTTCTCGGGCCAAGATCAAATAATTTCATGAAAATGAACCTCCGGTCCATTTAATTAACCCGACCTCCCCTATTAAACTGTACAAGAATTCCCCGGTTAAACATTAGCATTCGTCAGGAATTTAATTCGCGCGGAACGAAAAAATATTTATTTACACTTTTCTACATTAAAATTCTATTGCTCTCACACATGACTCCGTTTGTTAACGATTGGGAAAGTAATTAATTTTCATTGGGTTTTCTTTTCGCTAGAGAAGTTTTAATTACTGCGGAGCGAGAGGTGCGTGTAGCTGTTTTATAAGCCGCGTGCGCGCCCCGCTCGGACGCAAATTGTTTGTTGTGGTCGTAATAAAGCTCAATATTCGCCCGTAGCGCGGCTAATTTGCTTATTTTGGCTATATTATTCTAGAATTATGTGATTTACAGCAACATCTTACAATTATTTGATTCGGTATACCGTTGGCTAAATCATTAATAATACATACCTGCCCGTATTTGATTTGCTTGGCACGCGTGGGAAGCAAACATCCGCAGTACGTGATCGAGCCTAGATCTAATATAGAACAGATGCGTGCAGAAATTAAGGACGCCGAATCTGAGCTCATCAAACATTAAGCCATTTCGTGTACCTGGCCCATTGCTAAATAAATAACTGGCGCAAATGAAAAACATCCACGTTCCGCTTGTACGTTCGAACGGTGAGAATTCGTCGGAGGAAATAATAAATATGCATAGCGCGTCTATGCCACATCCTCTGTGATTAGTCGTGTAGGGAGATGCCTCCCTAACCGCTGATACGGATAGGTGAGTGATAGCAAAGGGGCCACGAAACTAAGGAGCCCCCAGCTAATAACGGTATTTCTCTGTTGTATTGGCGAATTTCTTGGATACTGCCAATATTGGTTGTTCACGTGCGTACTTTGTTTCTGTCAATGTTCATGTTAAACGTAACGTTTGCCAGGGGAACTGCTATTCAAAGGGCACGTGTCTGAAACACGGGAATGACAATATTGCATATAACAGAACTATGAAATTATCATCTATTTTATATATCATATCAAGCGTAGGACAATATCGACGTAAGTTTTATTTATTAATTTAATATAATGCATAATCATTTAAGAATGAATGTATTGATAAACACCTATGTACCATTTTCCAATAACAGGGATAAAGCTGAAGTACCTACTTCAAAGTCATAATGCCTATCTTTCCGTAAGTAACTATTTTGGTGGTAGAACTATAAATTTACAACGAGTAGGCGCCGGGGCAGGCATGCAGTTTATTGCTACACTAGGTTTGAGATGCATTATGTTCTCCCGAGTTATATGCTCCATGGGAAACCTCCGTGCGCTGAAGAATTGGTCCCAAGGTAAAGGGAAGATATCATACCCCTCTCATACATGAGTTTACCATTTGTATTTGCTGTATAAACTATCGTCATGCTCTAGATTTGAATCATTGTGAAGTGGATTGGTATGGATAAGGTGGATTCGGTTTCGTTGGGTTCTGATTATTAGCAATTGGTATTTTCAAATATCATAGAAAATCGACATAATCATTTATCCACTAACTACTTGGAAATTAAATGTTTGTGGTTTCTTAATCACGGTACAGTATTTAGCGTAAGCGTATGTCAACTATTCCCAGAATCCCAATGCCGGTCCGATTAGTCGTAACAAGTCACCTTTAGCGGAGAAATGTATTGTTATAGCCACTTGATTGCCACGAGGCGTCGCCGAAATCAAATTAGGAGTCTGCCGGAGTCCTAAACAAATTTCAATTTTCAATTAGGACCCTGGTAGGAGTGGCAACCGAGTCCGACGCTCCCTGGAGGTCCTTGTGACTTATCGCACTCGGGCCGATGCCGAGTTGATGCTGCAATAATGTATTCAGAATAATTGTTCATTGTACAGACACCCGGCCCGATTGAATTCACCCTCGAGAGACTCAATAAGTTTTGATTTATTGGATTCCAGATTACAAACTGATCAAACCTGAGTACGGTTTTATACGAATTTTATTGCATGAAACAGTTCTCCAGAACAGTTGCCGCGTCACGGTTCTTATTGATTTCGTGTGGCAATAAAAGAATCGACGCCGACTTTAGCCTCCCCATATACTTTTTCCGGTTCAATGAGCATAAATTGCAATAGGATTCCTCGCGGTGGATGGCCTCGAATATTTCTTCCGAACCACCCGTATCTGCCGCGTGGAAAAGGTGCAAAGATCTACCTGAGACCCTCGTATGGGCTATCGGTTAACATTAAAATATTTATTTTTCAATAAACCTTTAGTGCGCGGGTGCGAAAATGTCTCAAGGAAACTTTGCCTGCTGATTTGTTCTCACGGTCGAGCGAGCGTAATCGCGATAACTCAATTTTATTGGAGCAAATATAAAGTCATTCCAATCAAAGCCCTAAGAGATTTTCGGGTACATTATGTACTGTGTGGATAAGATAGTGATTTGGCTTCCCATCCTGTTTTTAATGGTAGAAGTATTCATCGTTTTTCAATAGTAAAAAATGGTTGTCATCATAATCATTTATTAAGAGCTGCGCTCATGTCGGTGAAGCATTTGCCGACCCTATCTATTATTCGCTATCATTACAACTTCGATGTAGTTCTTAAAAACTTAAAAACGGAAATTAACAAGGAATAAGTAACCCATGTCTGTTTGCGTAGCAAATCGTATGACGTATGAAAACAAACCAATTTAGATCGACTTATTGGAAAAGCGCCCCTATTCATTCAACGACAATATGAAACCAATAGTTGTATCCGAGCGGTTCTCGTTCCAATGAATTCTTACGGGTCGGAGCAATAAGATAAAACAAAACAACAGGGAAGTGACGTAGCAGGTGGAAGACAAACACGTTGCAATATCGGAAATATTCATCCATAGCCGACACCGGTGATATCAATAAGCGGCGTGATGCCGCGCTACCCGCGAGATAAGGGTGTGTAGGCGGTCGCGCGTGCTTCACTCAGATTGTTGACGATTACACGAGCGCTATTGCTTCCCGTTCTACTTACTAACACAATGTTGTTGTTCCGAACTCCCGCGGCACAATACA
This sequence comes from Watsonalla binaria, assembly GCA_929442735.1. NCBI lineage: Eukaryota > Metazoa > Arthropoda > Insecta > Lepidoptera > Drepanidae > Watsonalla > Watsonalla binaria. The sequence goes on from OV838930.1 coordinate 6,463,595, forward strand.
CTGCGCACTCATCGATATAATACAGTATTGCAATTAAAAATGAATTTCTTACTAGGTACCAATATTTGCTCCCATTTACGCCTGCGATACTTGCACGTAGAGTACAATAAAAATAAACTGTAACTGTCTTCACAATGCAATATAATTTTCTAGCTCAAAATTCGAAGTAATATCAAATATTTGTTCTTTATTGATTTAATTAGGTAATAACACGCAATGACAATTTACTACCAATATAGTGTCTCAAATATTCCATTTCCCTGCACAGGCCATTAGCAAAGTAAAGGAAATCTGCGATCTCTTGAGATTGAAAATCAAACAATACAAACGTACGAAACATAATACCATTCGTTATTAAGACACAAAATGTGACATTAGAGAGAAATAAGTTGCGCCGTCCCACGACGACGGGGGGAACGCGACACAGAAAATGTTTATAGAGAGAACAGGGTAAGGGGGTAATGCTAGTAATAAAATTTTATACACCTTAATATTTCGCCGAACGATGAGTCGAGGCGTGTGTGAAATTATATACCTACGTACCTACGCGTGGCTGAAATTTACTGCTCTCGGAGAAAAGTATACTTTTTTAGCCACACAAAGGTAACAAAACAGTAGCAACACTTTTTTGCTTATAAATTGTTATTGCGCTCACATTTTAATTCGCAGTAAATATGTTTTCGCTTAACCTTAAAAGCCCCAAGAAAATTAATTCCAATGGGCTATCACGACGTGTTGCGTAAACAGGTATCCCTCCAAGGCGCCCGTGTTGGATAGACACCATTTCATTGCGAGATAATTTATGTAAATTAAATTCACATTACCCTGTTTCCTATCCGGCGTCGAGTGCGGGCCTGACATGTTTTCAGAACATGTTTATTGCTATGTTTTGTCTTTATTATCTCGTAACTCGTGTCACTACTTCCATCCTACATGTCACCGCGTCGCTGTATTTCATATTTTTTGTCGCATAGTAGAATTCATTTTTATAACAGGCTAAAAGCCGTCTGATATGAAATACGTATTTGCTTAAATGCAAGCAACATTATTAAAATTCACTTTGAAATATTACCCAGAGGAACCACATTTTCTGTTTAAACACTAAATGCATGACATGAAATCTGTGGAGATTGAAAAACTTAATCAACTTTTCAGGGGGTTATACTGAGGGAGAGGATACTCACTTTACGGCAATTTTAGGAAAGCGGTTTTAGCGCCGCAGAGCTTTCTCTGAATTACCCAAGTGAACTAATAAAGGCTAAGAAGTTTTAGGATCGCATTTGATAAAAATACGGTGTCGCAAAAGTTTTCTTTATTAGTTTCCCCCTTTAATCCGACCAAGCGTGTCCCAATGTCTTTATGGCGAATTTTCAATCTGAGTCTGGGTGGAAGCCAATAAGAAATCAACTATTTGTTCCCTGATTCCCGTGCAACGGTTCGAGGGGGGCTCGCTTCTTTACGACTTCTTTTACGATTTGAGGTGCATTCGGAATTAGTCCGCGCCAACGGGAGAGCCTTTCCGTGTCTACTAAGACGAATGGCAAAAGGATTACAATGACAGGCTTTGCGTTTTGTTTTCAAACAAAAATTGGATACCAAATCGATCGCAATTTGTGTAAAATACAAAGGGTAAGGGAAAGGTGAAATGGAATTTAATCATGATTTTTGTTTCGGTCGGTACTTTCTTAATTTTTATTAAATATATTTATTATGACAGGTTCTATGTGACTTGATTGTATTAAACAGACAAACGAATAATTAATTATATTGTTTAATTTGAAAACGTTTGTTTAATTAGAATGAATTTATTTAACATGACGAGTCTTATCGACAATGAAATGACAAATCAAAATACCAAAGAAATTTACTCTGTTGAGCAAATTCCCCGAAGGGGTAGGCAGAGGTGTTGTAATCACAACACCCAGTTTTCACCGAAGATGATTAAGTGCCAACGTGACAGATGGTGAGTCCATCGCCGTCTCAGACACTTTACATACGTCATTAAATTACTTCTCAGAAATATGCAGGTTTTCTTACGATGTTTTCCTTCACCGTAAAGCACGTGGTGTGTAATTAATTATTTTAAACCCAAATTGTTTAGAAGGCGTAACGAGAAGAGTAGGATTGATACCAACATTATATTGTTCTGATGAAGCTAGTGCAGACTTTATCAAGGTACATATGACATCGCGCGGTTTACGACACTTTTAATCGCTAGCGACTTCCATCGACCTCTGCAAGACCGTCTCTTATACTTTTACAACAGCTATTAAAAAATTAACTGCTTCATAACACTTTAATAAAGCATTTAGATGTGAAGATATTTGATAAGGTAGGGTTATTTGTTATAGGTATTTATAACCATAAGAAATCAATAATTTGGTAGTAATTTCAATAGCTACTTATAAGTCTAGAACTCTATGAAATGAAAAAAATTTTGTTTAAAAACTAAAGCTACTGAAAAATCACGCTCAAAAGTATAAAACAAGTGATGTTTGTATGCTTTTAGAATAAATTATAGTACGTGGCATATGACCACGGCCTATGACCTGCAACATGTTTCATCAACGATACCTCATTTGTCAAATTATGGTTTATAGTTTTGGAGTTATGAGGAAACAGATGAATACATACATAGCGGTGAAAATCATAAATCATTTTTGCTTCGCCGTGGTCGGATAAGGAGATCATTTCCACTCAAAACTGCATGTGTTAATATTAGAACAAATACTTACAACTGTAACTATGCAGTAGCAGTAGAGTCGTTCTCATACTTTTTTACTACTGGCTTAATTTTCCACTAAACAAGTGTATGTAACAAAGAACTAACTATTGACAACTCTGTAATGTAAAGTAAGGTATATAATTTAATATAAATCATCTCCGACATACCAAGCACATTAGCTATGAACATTACATATCACCGAGCTCATAAAATCGAAGCTTACCTGTATTACATGTTGAAAATTCAGTCGGTACATTATCTCAACACGTGTCGCGATTAACTCACTTACTCACTTCGACTTCCAAGCAACGGAGTATTCACTAGGATCGTGACTGAAATATCATAAGGGACTTAATTTAGTTCGCTTGCGGTCCTCGAGTGAGTTAAGATGTACATAATATGTATAAAGTTACATGTATGGCGTGATAGAGTGAGGCACAATTACGGTTATATTCTATTTTGATTTAACCGTAGACAATTCTTTTATTACTGGTGCAGTAAAATTATGATATTAGTGAATAAGGTGATAGTTGATTATCAATATTGAATGAGTACTTACTGGCTTCCATTTATCTTCCAATAATCATTACTCTTCAGGCAGGTTCTTTTTCATGAAAAAAATAATGTTATATTCTAGCATGCAAATATGAGTTTTTCTATCACGCTTTCGGTTCAGAAATACATGTTCTCAACTGATCATCATGAAATTATGCCCACATGTTGTCAGTGGTACAGAAAAGGAAATATTTACCCTTTTAAACCACTCGGGCAAAGTCTCGAATGGAAGATAAGTTTGTAAAATAAATGTAATGAATTCAATTGCTTTGGTACATGCCATTATTACAGTTGATTAGTGGAACTAAACCTATACAGAACGCACGTAAAATATTTAATTCAAACTTAAGCACTGTTATCGCTCGAGACAGAAACGATAACGACACGATATACAATCAGCCGCGGGTCGCGTTCCAAATTAATCCAATCCACGAATAGGTATTACTGAAAGCTAATGGGGCAAAGTTTCCATGTAAGCCAATTGTGTGCCGTTAATCTAATCGGTGCCGTGTAGAGCGGTATTTTGATATCGCCTACCGTACAATTGCCAAATGAAAAATACGCGGATTTCCTGTCGGCTGTAATCGCCTTGTAATCCATCAAATGAAACGGCGGCGGACTGAACACCTTGCTTGCAGAATATACGGAACCCTATTACGTACTGTCACGGCATTATGCTGTTATTATGAATATTTTATTAAGAGTTTTTAATCTCTTGTATTCGAAATAACAGTCACAGTGTTACTGACTTCTGTGTCGTAGTGACCTTTAGACTTGTTCTCTAATAATAAGACTCTCCATTCGGGTTTACCCTGTCCTATCTCCTTGCAGTCTTTCACTTGGAGTTCGCGCCAGGCTTCCCAACTTCATCACTCCAGCAATTTCTTTTGACAAGTATTACATAGTGAGCTCGGTAGCGTGATCTATAAATACCTGAAACAGAATGAGTATAAAACTACCCACGGTTCTACTTCCCACTAATGTTAAAGATCGTTATCTTATTTCCTTTATATTTAAATATTTCTGTTGAAGTTGCCTACTATCTTCCCAGCATAAAGACTATGGAGAACAAGTTAACCTATTTACCCTCGCAATTAAAATAATTGAGCAACGTAAGTAGTCTGAAATGAAAAGAGGGGGCGTTTTCAATTACCAATTATAATATCCATAAAACACAGTGCGTTGTTTGCTTTAACTATCCTTGACCAAATTGTGGTGTGATAGGATCTAGGTAACGTGCGGCGGTTGATTATAACTTTCTTCCTGAGCTCCAACTGTAATGGCCGCTACTCCCAGACCCTGATCATGTAACCGTACTCATGCGATAAAACAATTACCCCAATGAAGTCGTGTTCGGTACATGCCATTCCACAAAACTAAAAATGGCAAAAGTTTCACAAGCTTAAATAAAATAACTCGAAATGAAGGAAACATAAATTGTTGATAACTCTTTGTAGAGCACGGTGGTGTAGTAAAACATTTTTTGACTAACGCAAATTAGGCATGATTTAGTATAATTTATGCTTTCATGTTAATGTGATGTAATAAGGAAACATAATTTTGTATGCCAATTAGTAATAGAAAGAATATTCGAGAGTATAATATTACCAAACTTTCGTAATATCAGAATGACCTTATCCCATACACAAGTATGAGCAAGGACATACGTTTCAACGTACACAAACGTTACTCGTTTAAGATAAAATACTCAAAGTATTTTAAAAGTACCTTGTAACATAAATATGTCGGCATTTTTTAGCTATCGTTACTCAACAAATAAACAAACAAATTAATTTAATTATCAGAGCCAGTGGATCGGTTACTTTGTCGTGTTACCGTTTAAATAGATCGCGTGCTGAGGCCTACAAAGATCTTGATACGGTCGGCCCACACTAATTATAGTTTTGCTTATTACGAACCGACCTCCACTCACTGCTTCACTCGCAATTACCTCCTGAACTAATTTCTTGATATCTTTTCCGTACACCTAACTTCAAGCGAACTAATTTACAAAATAGTTCGTAATGTACCACCACAAATGTATTCTGAACTTCACGTTGGTAGCTATATCGACAGTTCCCTTGCCGACTTATCATCCAAATGCTTTGCTGTTTTACGTAATAGTCAAAGTCAAAGTCAAAAGTATCTTTATTCGATTAGACTTTTTACAACGTACTTTCAAATCGCCATAATGACATAATTATACAGTATTATACATGCTACTGCCAGGTTCGGAAGGTTGCTTTTACTGAGAAGAGCCTGGCAAGAAACTCAGCAAATATTCTTTTCAAAAATATTATATAATAATGTTATTCGTTAACTCAAGTAAAAGTTTACATTAAATATAATAACTATCATCTCTCCCAACCAAAGTTGTAATCAGTATTAAATTTAAGACTCAAGTATGGACAGTAACACTAGTGGGCTAAAATGCACCCTTGAAGTAACTCCCTACGGTAACAGTTTTATTATGATCCGCGTTGAAGATTGAACTTTGAAATATTCACTAACATGGACAAAACATTACCCAGACAGTCGCGAAAAAATTCAAAATTGCATCTGCAATGTATTTGGAAATAGAATGCAGGAAGCTTACAAATTACTAGCTTAAAACGTCGAATTTTAACTACTTCTTTAATATAGCAACGAATTGCAGATTATATTTACTTATAGTCATTGGTATGCGTGAGATCTGTTAGATATGCAGAGACAACAATAGCATATAAATAATATGCAGGTATACTATGAACCTTTTAAACCCATTATATTATTTTGAAAACCGTCACGTTATGCACATTAAATATATAGGATTTTATAGTTTGGATGCGAAAATTGTCTAAGAATGGTCGATAAAGATACGTGACTATAAAATGAATGCAATATACACGTCACAAGCTAACTCTGTCTATATGACTCTATAAGCTGTTCACACGATTTATCTGTTAGTGTTTATACTAATGACAAACAAGTGCGCCTGATGGTAAGCGGCTACCGTAGCCTAGGAATGTGACACATCTATATCTATTCTATACAAATCAATAAAATTTAAGTGTCTGTTTGTAATTCCAAAACAACAGCTTTCCACTAAATGCATGATTATGAAAATATATGCGGTACTGACATTTTTTTGTTCTCTGTCTGTCTTTCAGCTAGACTTACAGTAATATAGGCTACTTTTATTTCAAAAAAATATGTTTACCGCGATTCACTCATGAAATTAAGTCTAAGCGGGTGAAGCCGCAGGACACAGCTAGTAAACAATAAAACCCTTGTTCTAACATACTGCCAATTATTTCTAGCACAACGACTACACTCCTGCAACCTTCCCACCATGAAACATTTACCTAATATCCTTTTATAAGCGTACCTTATATTAAACGGCTTGGTTATTTAGATGATCAAGCATATCTTTGCATAGGTACTCAATGCCAAATCCGACCTGTACATACATGCAATAGGGTTTAGGCTTCAGAGTGTGTTCTGAGTATAAGTAGAATAGATTATGAATGTAATTGAAATGTATGAAGCATCACGCTATACCTACGTTTTAGTTTTGGGTTAAATTGAAATGCGTTTACATTTTCTAGTCTCAAATAATATGAGATTGCGGTAAAAATATTATGGCAACCGTAAAATCCGACACGAAAACACAGTGATTGTCATAGACATCCAACTTACATCCTGGCACCGTATGCAAATAGTTGATACAACAGTGTTGCAAACAGAGTCCCAGAGGCGTCGCGTCCGCGAGCAATACTGATTCCTGAATCTAGGTACACCTGTCCAATTCCCCACTGCAGACTAGCATTTGCAACGCTCCATTTCAGCACCACGAAATATTGTCCTGTCGACGCAGACTAGCTTGGTACTTATTTTAATTGCAAACGCTGTCCCTTGGACCGTATATATCCCGAGCATTAACAAACTGCTTCTTATGATTATAATTTACGTCATTAAATATTAATTTATGACTTGTAAATTTTATTCTAAAAATAAATTGGAATCCATATTTTTGTCATCGACGTGGGTGTCGCACAAAGCCTTAATAACGACCTGAGTGTCAATCTGTGCTTTATTTGAGAACGGACTCGAAATAATATTCTAGTTGTTACACCCATACATTTTAATTTGCACAATAAAAGTTACATACGGTCCACTATCACGTTTTGTTTACAATTTGTAGTCGGTCGTTTGGGCAACATTCACCATTGACGTCGGTGCTGGTAAAAGTAAACATTGATATTAGATGCGTGACTTGATCCCGCTTTCGCCTGTAGACACCCAAAACGCTAAAACAGGAGGGCACGCAACATTGTAACCTACCCTGTCGTAAAACTCCTTAATATTAAATAACCCCGAGTTGTTAATGTAACAATGTAAGGTTGTTGTTACTAGACATCTTATTACAAAACATGGCTTAAACCAAGAGTGTACCAAAATTGGACAAAACGAAGTCTTCCCTTTTTCAAAATTGTATCACAGAAAGAAATCGCGCTACTTTAAAATAAAGACTGTCATCTACCTTTTGTAATAAGGGCGAAAAAAGAAAGAAAAACAGAAAACCAGCTGTATGTTGTAGAAAGAGCTCATGAAACTATATTGTCAGGATCAAGAAAAGAGCTGTATTGTTTGACCACACTTTTCTGTAAACTGCAAGTACAAACCAAGTTGAGCAGCTCAAATTTTTCAGCTGGATCCTATTGTGCGCTCTTTTAAACTGACTTAAATGTTATCCATATTGACTAAATTCGGTCACATATTCCTTAAATAAAAATACAAAACAGTTATGTGCAGAAGAATATAAAAATGTTAAGTATTATTTAAAGGTATCTAACTGCTTTGAACGATACACTCGACTCCTTCAAGTTAAAGTCAACGAAATCTCTCTGAAGTACTTTCTCTATGTTATGTGGTTTTTATCTTATATATGAAGAAAGTATATATCATACGATTGAATATTTTTTTACAAGAATAACTTATTATGTTCTCCTACGCATCGTAACAGACTTATCCTCAAACTGATAATTCAAACATAATAATTTTTTTTCTCGTGTATTTCTTTTACTATTGAGATGGACAATATATTAAAGATTATTGGTAATTTAACTAATAAAAATAAAAATATATTTTTACGGCTGATAAATTATAAATACAATTTTCTATCTTTACAGATCATGTTCGGGAGTTCACGTGCGGTACCCTCTACTACAGAACCTTCTTCATGGATTCCAAAAGAGATGCTCTTTACGTGGGGGCTATGTAAGTACCACCTACTATTTTCATACATTCCGAGTAAGAGCTCAAAAGCGTATACTAATTAATAGCATTATTCTCCGATTATAATTTGCCGTGACAGATAAGAAGTCTGTCCTGTGGACGATAGACATACAGACAGTATTATCCTGTTAACTTTACCATTCCCAAGATTAACCCTGTGAAGTCACGCTTACTTCCCGCAATTTCTGTCATTTATTGACATTTTTAATACCGCACCACGGATTGTAACGTCATTTTGGTTCAGCATACTGGGTTTTTATCTACCATGGCCGTATACATATAAGCTTATTACCTACAAATAGTACGGAATATAGGAAAAAATCGTTCGAAGTGACGCACTCACACAGACGCGCACATTTACTAGATTATAAGGAACGTGCTGTCAGTAAGGGGCGTCACGTCGTGGCCATATATGCATACATCAATTATGTGGTTTACCAACATTTATCAATACTCCAAAACGACAAATCTGCATAACATTGACAGTAAATTAAGGAATATATATTAAAAACGTTAAGAGTAGGTAACCTTAACGCTCCAATAGAAAAAACGTTCTCATTTCAAATATTAGGCCTATTTTCCAAACTGTTTATTATATGTATACTGTGACCATTTTCTGTCCAGTGGTTTAGTTCAGTACATGCTGACATCTTATTTGTACACCGTAAGACTCCAGGCTTAGATAGAAAAAATAGAACGTCATTTTATTCTGAATGTCGTCGAATAAACCTCTTTCGTTGCTTCCAAGTTCGATTTGAACTTATAATTTTCTCCTTTTAATAGGTTGAGTACTTACTGATTTTCGTAAGCATAATAAAGTTGTTAATATAAATAAAAGAACGGTTAGAAATAAACCAGTGAGCTGTTATTTTAAATTCAGGTATTCAATTGAACTTAATGAGGGAACATTTTGAACTTAGTGTGTTAAATTTAAGTAAGTTCCCATAAAAGTGGTATACTTTGCATGTCATGAAAGTAACTAAAATAATATCAGGAATTATAAAACCAAATTTTCAGCTATAAAACGATTCTTCAATAAATGTTATAGCAGTTTAGTGCTACTTTGTAAGGCCTGCGGTGAATTGGCTCAACTTTTACATTCAAATAGTCCAACTTTACACTTGTGTAACATTCTTTTTCGACTTGAGTACATCAATATACCAATATGACAAATGCGAATGTCTGTTAGAACTAAGCTGATAATTCCACACCTTCTTCTGTTTAAATTTATTTTTATATTTGTTTCAGGGATCGACTTTATCGATTGAATATGAATAATATCAGCGCATCTCATTGTGACGTGAGTATATGTATTATTCAACAGATAATAAAATTCTACTAATATGATGAAAGTGATAGTATGTATGAGTGTATCAATGGTTGGATGTTTGTTTATCTTTAACACAGAATTGCGGTGTGGATTTTAATGAATATTTAAAATATACATCAGAATAATACATTTGCAAAGATATTGTGTGAATTGACTAAAATATAAGGACAAGTCTACTTTTACGCAGACGAAGTCGCGGCTCGTGGGCACCAGCTAGCATAATAATATTTATCATTATGAGCTTGTCATGTCCCACTGTAGGGCAAAAGCCATCCCTCCACTTTTCCAACCGGTCCTGTCCTCAGTAGTACTCCGCCAGATATAATTTGTAAAAACTTTGTATGAATATAATAGCATTTCGAAAAACTCAAATAAAAACGACAAGCAAAGTGAAGGTACCCAAAAAATGTAAAGTATTTCCAGTCAAATACAAGTCCAAAATTTTGTTTACTATTGTATTATATTTTATTTTACGTCAAATTGTCCACAGAGAGATGCAATAAACTTGGAGCCAAGCAACGTAGCCCAATGCGTATCAAGAGGCAAATCCGAGGTAAGTCTTCATTTTACTTCATTTTACTCAGGACGACGGCGACGTTTGCTCACCAAGTTTTCAAAGCAATTTAATTAAAATTTCTTTCCGCGTTATAAAAGTAGTTGCAACTAGCACTATTTCCATCAAGGGTTAATCCCATTTTTAACTGTGAGCGGCGGGCGGCGAGCATATTTCATAGCAGGGGGCTTACAAGCACGCTTTGCTCCGTAATATTAAGGCCGTTAATTTTGATTTACAATCGCAACGTAAAAGCAATATTTGTTTTATTTCTCCGCGGTCGGAGGCTGTCTCGAAGACCGGAGAGCGGCGATTATTGCGCGCTGCCTCGCTTCGTCATCAACTAATTCGATAATGCCCACTCTACGCGAGATATTACGCTTGAGTGGTTTCCTTTATTTTCATCTTCCTTTATCGGCTTTTTGATATATTTTCCAGGATTTTCATTATAAACGGATTTTGCTTCACTGTTCAAGGGATAATCAAGTTATAAAATAAGTACCGTCACACACACGTCTTCTATTTATTTATACGTTTGTTGTGTCTCTAGACACGTTTATGTCTAATAACAAAGTCATAAAGCTCACAACCAGAAATGGAATGTCTCATGAGAAATGTATAAACTCGCAAAGTAAGCAGTAAAACCTCTTCGCGACTCTAAAAGGTAGCTGCACAAAAGGCAAAAACCGACGCAAGCAAATTCACAAGTTTACTACAAGGGAATATCGCGGTAACGGCCTCGTATAAACCAACAAACAAAAGGTCGAACTTCCGTAGTAGCGCACACGGAGCAATAGACCACATGCTATCCTCTCCAACTCTTCCGATGGAGTAAAAAAGTAAATTTGTTTTATTAGTATCAAAGAGGGTCATAAAACGAAATATCCCCAAGTCTATCACTTCGATCGTGGACGAAACGGCCACTCGTGAAAGCTATAATCAAAGTTTCTCGCTGTCGACGAGTTTTCTTTTCTCTAAACACGATGTCGTAACACGAAAAAGGCTGGAAAAATGCCGACGGCAAATTCTGTAAGGCGGCCAGGCCAGCACCGCACCGGCCCGGAGCTCTCTTGTTGTTTTAAGTTCTCTGATCTTTGTGACGCTATTAAGGAAAATTCACAGGCTTAGGTAAATCAGAGCTGAGTTCCTAAATAATATATGCTTCTGAATCTCCGCTATACGCTTCTTTACAAAGTGAGTGACCGCATTCATTCCGTGAAAGTTTAAATATTTACGCACCCGAATTTTTCTTTGCCAACGCATTTCCTTATACTTTTGTGTGTTTTTGTGTATTTCTTTCATTCATATTGTAAGTCTACCTCCACGTTTTATTTTCAAGGTTGCAAATATGCTATATTCCTTTTTGAAAATCACACATATATAAATAGGAACTTTTCCTAATTGGTTCGTAGTACACCTTAAAGAGCAAATAAGACTCATATTTAATTTGTAAGCATAGAAATCATCAAAGATCCACATTATTAATAGAAAGTAAATCAGAGTATGTAGACAAACCTTAAGACAATGGTTCGTTAAAAATACAGAAATGACACTGCTTTAGTAATGCAAATGGGTCTTAAGTTCCTAATAAAAACCATTATAGAAAAACAAGTAAGAACCTTTTTGGTAAAAAACGCAAGTAAAGCCGGCCGTAAATCTACTTACGTACAAAGTGGCGAATAATTAACGAAATGGACCAATCGAAGGCATTAGTTCCGAGTGAAGTTATGCGAGCGCTGCCAGCTAAGTGCCGTTAAAAGAAACTTAGACGTGGGCTTGATTGTTCTCTTGCTTAATTCTGATTGTTTCTGGGAGCAAAACAGTTCTCTGTTCACGTCAGTACGACGGCTGAACGTTCCGAGTATATTAATCCGATAATTACTTTAGAACAATCTCTCGCAAAGTTACCTCCGCGAGGCCGGTCCAAAGAACTTGCCAACTTTTTATTATGAAACAAAACACTTCGTTAATTGTTTTCCAACTAATGCGCACGTATTTTCACTGAGTATGTTTGGAATCGTTTCTTGAAGTGCTGTAGCTTTGCTTAGTTCAAACGGAACAATGGGAATTTTAATAGCATTACACCATCTGTGTTTAAATTTCTCAAGTTTTTTATGATTTTAGAAACAGTTAAAATAACATTATGAATATTTGTTTTCTTTAACACAAAATAATAATCTTAAAATTTTCTTTTTTAAATACTGGTGGGGTATTATTAATTATTCTAGGTTTATCATTATTATAAAAATGGTCAGGCTATCAGTCGAATATCGTTGTCACATAAATTTGTTCCAACCACGAACACCACAAACCAATCTATTGTTAAATGAACAACGCTCTCGCGTCTCCGCGCAATGTTTTGCTGCTATAGGCTCTCGATAGATAGTAGATGGGTACCTACTATATAAAGTCTATCAAAGTAATAAAATACCATAGAATAATTTAAATTACTTATGACCAGAAAATCAAATTTACCGTAAAATGTTTCTGACGTTGGACCTACCTATAATTCGGCAAAATTATTATTGAATAGTTATAACTTTCAAAGTAATCCAAATTTAACCTAAAGCTAAATTGATATAGAAGTTAGTAATATAAATTAAACAAATGGTCCTTAAATTTCAATAAGCAAACTAAAAATCTAAACTACATAGACGAAATATTTCCCAACGATTAAAAATGGACCTTTAATTAAGCGGAATGGTCAGTATAGCACTGTTTTATCCAGTAAAGCGAGCAATGCATATTTCTGCCGTTCGGAATATTAATGTCCCGTTTAATATTTATGTCGAACGCAAATTTGCATAATCACAGCCTGTGTACACTACACACTCACGTACTTCGCGAATTACTATTATTCCAATGAAATTCTGCCTCGGGTTGGTAAGTGGTGCAATATACGCGAATGACCGGTATTCGCTTCGTCTACCGTTTATGGCACTTCTTTCGATTGCTATATAAGTCTATTTTAATTTGAAAGGCCCCAGAGACTGTAAAACATAGTATAAACATATGTGGCTGATCATATGAAGTTTATAAGAAGTGACTGCCGTCTGACCTTCGTAGCTCCTTTAACGACCAGAATGGGTAATCTGGTTTAAGAGTTCTCAGATTTTCCTCCGACTTCACTGTAACGATTGCCAAAAATAATAAATTGGCAACCGGGACCGATGGTTTAACATGCTCTCCGAGGCACGGAGGGACTCGGGCGGTCACCCAATTTTTCAATTTCAACATTGTCTTCACAGATTACATAATACTTAAATAAAATAAATTTTAACAAAAATGTGAAAAGAAAAACATTCACTGCTAACATTTCATCTTCTTCGTAAATTCTCTAACAATTGGACGCACAGATGCGTCGTTAGCAGTGAACGCGTTTAAGAAGTTGAATATGCATTCTTTATTGCTTATCTGTAATATAAAAAAATCTGGTTGCCACTATCGTCATCCTTTTAGCATAAGATCTCTTGCATTTGTATTACAATTATTATTAACTCAATATATCTTTCAGCATTTTGACTGCCGGAATCACGTCCGTGTGATCCAACCAATGGGCGATGGATCCCGCCTCTACGTCTGCGGCACCAACGCGCACAGCCCCAAAGACTGGGTCTTATACGTAAGTACCTTTACTCACCTTAGCAAACTAAGCTACACTAGTTAACTTAATTAATCAAGTTTCTGCGCGAGCATTCAGCCTGATAAACCTTGGATTTTCTCAGCTGAACCTAATAAATTGTTCTGAATAAAACTTTTGGTAGAAGATGGAGAAACGTAGATTTGTTTCCACGAATAAATAACTAATTAATAGTGTTGACTACTTATTGAACGCAAGGAGTATGTAACGGATTTTCTTTTGGCATTATAGTTTGGTCAATGATCAGTTGTTACAATAATGTAAGTAGTAAATATTTGAAAGTATTTCTGATTAGTCTATCATCGTCAATTTCAAAGTTGAAAATCCTCTTATTTTTTTATGGGAAATTGTAGTTTGATGAAGTGTTAAAATTCGAGTGATTAGGCCCCCAAAGATCATATATGTCTCTGTGATCAAAAGCCACTGCTTTAAGTCACTCTCCATCTTCTTACGTACTATGCAACCAATTGCGTCAAAAAACCAAAAAATACTCTTTACGCTCATAACATTCGTGCAGATTTCAAACAAAATATGTCACATTAAGGCAATATAATTCCTAATAGAACGTGTGATGCAAGCATCAATATCCGTTGGCTGTCCAAACAGGGATATGTTGGCCCATGCGACGAAACCCGCTATCTTGATATCCACTTGAACCGTCCCTACATGAGCCTTGGACGCGTGCCAGAGACGCAACAGATACCAACAGGTCTAACATTTTGGTTGTTGGTGAATTAAAATACAGTTTAAAATGTCGTCAAATAGATTTAAAGATTTGGAAAGTGTGAACTAAACTTCAGCTACTTAAACGCCAATATGTAAAAAAAATATAGGCCTGTTTTATATAAGGCGACTAGGCGAGTCCTGCGGTTTCCCCTGCGTAGACTTAATTTCAATAATGGCCCAGGAAACCCTATTTTTTTAAATATAAGTAGTTTAAGTTACTCCTTGTAACATCAGCTACCTGTCAGTGAGTCCCCTTCAAAATCGGTCCAGCCATTTCAGACATTACCCGAGACACACAGACAGACAGACAGAAGGACATCCAAACTGACGGAGAAAAAAAAATGTGTTTTTTTATGTCTGTATTAACTACTTTCATATGCATTTAGAGAAAAACTGTCAATTTGGAACTACTAACAGACACTACAATTTTATTTATCTGTATAAATAGATATAGATGTTCCCTACATCTTTATCTATCTATAATTAGATCCGAGTCTCACTTTATTTATTTAACATAGGTAGACGTTAGGCTAAACATTCCAATAAACCAGGTACGTAACAGACAGGCAATCCGTATTCAGTATTCAATTTGATCTGACACTCTTATTTATGTCTAGATTGAGATAATGTGATTGGGGTGATACAACCCTAGATCGGTATATTATAGAATTCTCTTCGGTTATACCTGTGTTCAATTTGGGTACTTTCAACTAAATATTCCCAATAAAATTGCCTAAATTGTTCTTGCTTTCTGAGTATTATAATCCTAACGAGTCAATGAAGAACAAACTAGTAGAGGAGGTAATCTATATAATTATGTTCAGGAGGCCAACTATTATCGTTTAAGCAGCGTGTATTAAAAACTTCTTAGCTTTAACGCTCTTAATACGTTCTGCTTAAACAGATGATGGTAGGCATGGTAGGTACCCCTGTATTCCCCGAAGGCGTGGATAGATGTGTACGTACAGTACCTATACTAACATTTGCCAGTTATGTTAAAGACCCATGTTGTAGGGGGCGAGTCTATTGCCATTAACCTGGCACTAATTCAATTCGCTCTGCTACTGGGAAAATACAGACGGAAAACCCCAATAACACCTTGCCTGACCTGGGGATCGAACGAAGGACCTCGTGGTCCGCAGTAGCACTTGCGACCAACGATGCATCTATTTATGCCCTTGCATCGTAACAAACTCACATTTACATTTTATACAGTTGTTACATATGCTCACGCCTGTATTCCCCGAAGGGGTAGGCAGAGGTGTTGTTATCACAACACCCACTTTTCACCGAATTTGATTAAGTGCCAACGTGACAGATGGTGAGTCTATTGCCGTCTCAGGGCACTATACATACGTCATTGAATTACTGCTCAGAAATATGCAGGTTTCCTCACGATGTTTTCCTTCACCGTAAAGCACGTGGTGTGAAATCACTGTACATAAGTTATTTTAGAAAATCTCATTGGTACAGGCCCCGCTGGGATTCGAACTTGCGTCGCTTGCGTAGCAGGCGACTGCTCTAACCCCGAGGCCACCACGGCTCTTTTGCATTCGGCATTTATACAGTTGTTAGGTAATATTTATTGTGAAGCAACTTCAAACTCACTTGTCTTGTTTTATTGGTAGATTGTGCTTTGGAGTGGAGGAAAATATTAAAACCCTTGCCACAGTAAAGAGTTTGTTTCACAAAATCGTAGCCGATATTTCTGTTTTACGTCGTTATTTTCGAGTTTGTTTGCCAAAGTCCTTTGATTTCAATAAAGTAAGTTAAAATCACTCAAAAAGTTTTAAAATCTTTCAGTTGTGTACTTTTATGTTGAACATCCATTCTGTAGTAAATAACTTTGTTAATACAATACTTTAAGTACTGGTCCGAAACCCTTTTAAGATTAAGTCTCTGGTTTTATTTGAATATTTGATCGTATTACAAGCTATTATAACCAATTTTCTTCTCAATATTTATTATTTAAATAGAAAATACTAAGCTAAGTACACAATCTATAGTAGTATTATAAAGAAATGTGAGTTGTGATGTTGTAGAGGTAATACCTGGATCTGGAACTGATTAAAAAAATATTTTGCCGATTGAAAGCCACGTTATTTATAAATATCTTAGGATAATCGTTGTAATTAAATTATACGCGGGTGAAACCGGCTTGTTCTAGATAAAATACGATTACTTGTTCTTCGAATGTATAAGAGGGTGTTCTTTTACCAGATATCTCCTTTCTATTTGGTAGCAAGATTCCAAGCGTTACTGAATGCATTCGACGCATCTTCTGAAAAGGAACGTAACGATGCCGCTTCCTAGTAGGAACCGCGATGAATTTCACGGCTAGTGAGTTCAAATGACGCTGTAGGATGCCCGAAGATTTCTCCTCAGCGTCAGAGATGAAATTTCTATCCCAACGACTCCACAAAACTCTTCCATTGACGATTTTACGTGCGAACGTATTTTGGTCGTAAACATTTTAGAAATATAAAATTTTCTGTATTCGTCTTTATGACGCTAGCCTAGCTATAGCTATATAGACTTACTTGGGTGGAGTTATATCGATTCAAAATTTTTTTTTATAATCGTAATATTTTTTCATAATAGGTATCGGGAGCAGGCTGCAATAAATTCAACTGCGCCCTGTTCACCTCTCACTTTCCCTGCTCTTGACTTTCATATAATTTTATGATGTATTGGCGGTCGTTTTGACCCTTCACACGTTTTATCGCAGCTCAAACAGTATAAAGGTAGTGCTTTTTTACCATCATTTTTGCAAATTTACGCTATAAAGTATCTATCAGTCGTTTTTATGACGGTATATTAAGGTTTCATCCATGCCATATCTGTTCTTTGTTATATAAACCCTGTATTATAAGGTAGGCACATACACTATAGACTTATTAACTTATTTGAATACTAGCGGACGTCACGCGGTTTCACCCGCGTAGTTCCCGTTCCCGTACGGGATGAAATAAAGCCTATGTTACTCGCTGATGATGCAGCTTTCCAATGTTGAAAGAAGCATACACACAAAAATACAAATCTTTCCTCTTTATATTATAAAGAGGAAAGATTTGTAGTAGATAGTATGTTTTACATTTATGATAATAAACATTTATATTTAATTGGTCGACTAATATTTTACCCCCACATTACACACATTTCATCTATAGAATATAAAATATTTCCTTACTAGGAAGAAGTATTGGTCACATATATTACAAAAAAGATACCGCAAGGCAATATTTTGAAACAACATTCCTGCACCTCGGATACTAAAGATAAATCCTCACATAAGCCGGAAATTCATACTAATAGAAAGCCAAAAATTGAAAATATATCATTCATTCTTACATGGGGAGGGAGCGGTGTTGATACTCGGCGGGGCTCTTTTGTACAGAGCACCCTGTCAAAACACAGATAGTTGGCGATTTAACTGCGCCTCGACCGTCTTAATCCTTTATGGAAATTGATTCCACTGATTGGTATAGTTTTTAATTAACTCTACATTGTTCTCTGTAAAGGAATAAAATATTTTTAGTCTATTTCATGACCGCAGTGAAAATCATTTTACACGTAGGTTTAATTGTATAATTATTTGTGTAAAATTATAAGTTTTATAATTGAAATGTATAGTAATTTTCTATCACAATTAACATGGAATACAAGTTGGAGTTATTAATAAATCGGTACAAGTAGTAGCAACAAAACAAATGCAATATGGGAACAAATTGCTCTAGGTTGTCGCGTAATCCATAATTTTTGAGTTATGCGTTCACCCCCTATGAGCGGTTAGGGCGCGTCAGTTTCAAAAATTGAGTGAAATCGCATGTACGCAATTGATAGGGCAAACGCGACTTGTGGCCCGAGACGCATCGAACCATTGCAAAACTAACCAAACGATCCATATTTGCTGCAACCGCCAATTTATATCTATTCTGTTACAAATGGGTGTTTTCGATTGGTCGGGTCGGTATTGGAAACAAATGACGCGCGGTCTTGTGTTGTGTACATTGGCATTCGTTTTAAGGGTTCTGTAAATTAAATTATTTAAATTTTAGCCCAGTTCATAATTTTCTCCACGGTCAGTTTAACGTTTGTGTACTCAACAAGTGTATTATTAATAGTAAGACGAAGGTTGCGCTATAATTATATAGTATAGGTATAGAAAATATAATAGTAGCAGACTGCAATAGCTGTTTAATTGTATTGCAGCCTAATGATCAAACACGTGAGTAATACACGGAAGGGTTCCACGGAAGCAAGAACATCGCTTTTTTCAGACTAAAGGGTGTGACCCAAGGGCCTCAAACTTAAAAAACTAAGCAACACAGCTAAGGGCGCCCCGGTGTGGGGCTCGGACCTCGGCTTAGGGCGTTGCTGGGGGATGAGCTGGACCTGAGTGCCAGGACATCGCCGCCACAATGTTTTCTATATACCTAAGTATCTCATAATTTCGTGTAGATATCGTATCCTGTAAAGCTTATTAGCAAATCATTTACAATAAAAAGGTCTATTCGATACTAAATAAAATACTCAGTGAGATAAACAGGAAAGCAAAGTAAACAAACCCCGCAGACTATGAACCTTAAACATTACGAACGGAAATAATAAATATCGATAACGCTTTATTTTTCCGCTCATTTGATTTCTGTGACGAGAAACAGATTTAACGTTTTCAATTTAAATGGGAACAATCAATAAGCGGGGCTTATCGTATTTTTATTCGATACGAGATAAATGTGATGTGTTTTAAATCTGCTATTAGGTACAAATCACAGGGAAACAGGTAACAAAAGAGTGTTAAGTTTATTTTTGTCTGATCACTTTGGAATTGCGGACGTGGGTGCTAAATTGTCTTAATGTCCCATTTTTTACAACGGTGTCCAATTTATCTTAGTGCTTTCCTTTACATCCTTTTTATACTCCTGTTTGACAATAATAGTTGCTACTCTAGTTAAACACTGGTAGCATACCAGCATATCCGCCTGGTGGAAAGCTAGTGAACTATACACAACATTATCCTAAAGTAGAATTATGTGGCTGCGATCTTCTGTAAAGTGGAAGTATAGTCCCTATTCGGGAAGCCTCAATTTTCGAACTCGACTTCTCGCTAAGCCCTACCTCTCTCTACTAACGTTGTTCATACAATAACCAACAAAGTAAGTACAACATTTATCAATTTTAATATGTCCCATTTGATAAAGTTTATTAAAGACGTCACTGCAGGTGTAGTGGTTAGTGTATCTGACTGCTGCACGGGGTTTCGCGGATTCGATTCCCGCTTGAGAGCAAACATTTTATTTGACACGACAGCATTTGTGTTTGCCCTGTGTCTGTGTGTTTGCTATGTTATTATGTACACGTACTTACAAACAAAACAAAATATTAAATCACATAATTGTTACCATTTTAGGGATCGCTCACTGTTGTCCGAAATAAATAATATTAATTAGTATTATATTATTTTTAAAAAACAAGCTTTACTCCGTTTGTGCCTAGATGGCGCTGTGCGATAATGTTTGAACATTATTTATTGATTAAAGTTATGTATGGATCAAACTCTTCCATTTAAAAATAAATCAATATATAATAAGCAATAACATGAGGGGTTCCTCTTTATCACCATGTTATTTCCTTATTACAACTACCTCACATTACGATAGCACTAAATAAAACCATAGTAACATTTGTTTCAAATATGATGACAGTACAATACAATATGTATTGAACGTATCCTCTACCAACCCGATCTTTAAACAACTATCCAAACTTGTCTCCTAAAATAAGAAGAGGGACTCTACTATGTTTACTAGAAACTTTACCACGCATATAAACTTAAGAGGTTTTCATACAGACCTTTATAACTTTTGTACATATTGCCTTAGTTTCAGCAAGGAGTTTACGTAGACCTGAAAAGTTTTGTCGCTTTAATCCTACGCAGTTGTTATTTTCCCTAACGTTTGTTAACTATTTTATTGCCTCTAACTTTTCCAACTCGCTTTAACTATTGCTATTCGCTAATTTCTCGTTCTGCCTTGTTTTTACAAAAAGTTATACTTTCCAAACAAGTAGTTTTATAATAGTGGCTCCTTTAAAGTAATATTTATTAAAAGCATAACCTTAAGTATGTATTGTTCAGTAATATAAGCTTATGCTGGTTGGCTCGTGACCACGGCTAATGCAGCTGGGTTGAAATATTGAATATAATAATGTAGATGACGCATTTACGTCCACTGAGAAAATTCTTCCTTTTATTTTCATTAAAATTATATAATCAGAGTCATTATCATTATAATTATCATTGCGTTGATAAAAATATCAATAACTTATTAGTACTTAGAATATTATTTTAATTGTAGTATAATAATATTATAATTACAAATTATTCTTAACACAGTGCAGCCATATCCCACCACGCATCCCAGAACGTTAAGGTGAAGGAAACCCCAGAATTAGCGAGCTCTTTATTATATAAAGTGTGTACATAGGTACATTGAATAACTGTTATTTTATTTTGGATTCAGATACTTATATTCATTATCAAAATGTTTGTTGAAAATTAAATGTAATGTAGTGACTATTACCAACCACTGATGACAAAGTGCGGGTTATATTAATACTGTAATACTGCGCTGCATTGCCGAGCGCACTTTGCAAAATCAATTTTATAATCTATGCACCTGTGTATCCAACTGTACCACGCGTGGGATGCCACATAACCATTTTTGTACACGGTTGTACGCCCGCTGTAAAATTTTACACAATCCACAAACTAGGTTAGAGGATGCTACATACGCTTTAACAAGTTTACATTTTTAATCGAGTTCTGTTATTAATCGAGCGGCCTGTGTATATGGCAGTAGATTAAAACAGATTTGTGTTTTTAACGCTACATTAAGGCAATATGTGTAAGGTAAAGAACAGGGGGTCAACTACGATTGACGATTTACTTTGGTACAATAAAATGCAACGTCAAAGCTTAGTACTTTATAAGAAGCATATGTTGCTTAAAACGAGTTCGCCCCTTGAATGTAATGGTATGGACACATTATACAATTGTTTTTTGCTCGTACCTACCACAGAAAAAATACCTTCTTATTAATGTATGTGACGTAACGTAATGTATATAATAATATTTGGATTGGAGATGCCTATCTCTTTTCGTGAAATGGATTAAAGTAAGACATAGTCTTATTTCGGCCTTAACATATTCTAGGTCTAAGCATTCATACATACATATGCTCACGCCTATGGGGGTAAGCAGAGACCACCGTTCGACACATGCTACGATCCTTACATACTTCTTTCGCTTCATCCACATTCATGCATCTGTTCATACACTTTCTTCGGTTACGAGTGCTCCGAATTTACATTAAGGCGACTCAACAAATTATACTGTTGGACTGGGAATAAAGCATTTATTTATAATTAAAAATCTTAGTAATGTTTGTGTAAGCACACTTGACACACTGAAACATAATTCAAACCAAAAGTCCCGATGCCAATTGCTTTATCTATTTGGATGTAATATAGTAACTACGAGCAATATACAATTTTGACATTCATAACATCAAATTCATAAATTCAAACTCCAAAGTGCGATTGGCAGGATAATGAAAAGTCATTCCGTGAAATGGAATATTTTAATAATCATAATAGTATTCCTTTTGTCGTAATTATAGGGATCGATTGAGTTTGTATTTAATAGCAACACATGTCATTCTATCAATTTATATTTCCTTATGTGCTATCATCCTGGCCTAGTACTGTTGGGGTCGGCACTTGACTCAACACAATGTGGCTGGTGAACATCAGTCACGGCTCAGTTTTGAAATACGCTTGAAATTTCTAGTTGATGTTAAAATTATAATTGGCACATTGTGTGCAATCGAAAACATTCTTTATTATCTTTTGACATGTAAATGATTTTCAACTTACTTTTACGATGCAGTAATAATTCACTTAGTTTACCCAAAATCCCATATTACTTGTACAATAAATGTATAGGCAGCAACAATAATAAGGATAACAAATAACAATTTCTGGAAAAGGTAACCATTTTCTGTACGTAATTCAAAAAGCTTTGTGTCAAAGAGGTAAGTATAAAGATAATAAGAAGTAACATTGGAATAAGAAAAACAGCCAGAACTGAATGGTAGGTAATATTAATGTTACCGTATTATTCTTTGATATTCAGAAATTACAATATGTTATAACGTTATTAACTTTCCCGTTTATCGGTAACAAGTAAATGAGTGCGAGGGTACTATTCATCCTATTAACTATGGAAAATGTTGACTGTTTGCAAAAAAAACAATACCAAAATATACATTTGCAAGCATTTTATATGGGCTATTGCGCAAATCATATCAGCAGAGTTAAGAAACCCTAACCTAAGCCAGTTTTGTGGGTGACCGCCTGAGATCGCTCCTTGCCTCGGAGAGCACGTTAAGCCGTCGGTACCGGTTGCCAATTTAATATCGATCGTTGCAGGTTAGTTGGAGTCCTAAAAGAGACTGACAACTAGTTTACCCCAGATTACCGATTTTCCTCGGCACTTGATTCATTTGGCTGATTCAACCCTCTGTGCCTGCAACAATGCCCCATGTCGGGGATAGTAATTAATTTAATTGAAGTTACCTTGTAGGTAAACCTGATATTTTTATTTTGGGAATTTCCTTATGGAAACGCCATCCACCGCGTATGCAGCGGAAGGCTTTTTATGTTAGTTTAATGCTTTGTTACTGATACAAGTAATAGCGCACGAGACTTGTTGGAAAACGTTTATTTTTATTTGAACTTCAGCCACAACGTAGACGACACTCATTTTATTATTTCAAAGATACAGGTGCCACCTACGGTCAGGTGGGCAGCAAACTAACTAATTTCCATCTTATTTATATCACAGAGTAAAATAATAGTATTTTCTTCATCGACAGATACTTTGGTATGCAATATAAGTAGTATAAAGTACCACTTACATGAAATATAAAATATATTTTTGCCTCTGCTGGTCTAGTGGTTGCAAACGCTGCTAAGGGAAATGTGTTTGTTAGGTTTGCTAGTAGCAGCTTGGAGTCTGGATTATCGCCCGGTTAATAGCAATAGGCTAGCCCCCTTTTGGTTGGGCAACTTACTTAGGCAAAATGTTGATAAGCACTCCCCTTCCGACGAATTTGAAGAAAACAGGCATGAGCATATTATGCACTGTATATGAAAATATTTCGACATCTATAGGTGACAAAAGTAATCCAAAAATGGGATGCACAACTCTACGTATTAAAATAATTTTATAGCAGAAATTACGACCTTTTCAAAGTGGATGCAAGTCCTGCAACCTCAAAGTTGTGAAGTCTGCACGAGTAAACTCTGCCAGGTTATTTTCTATTTTAGGCATACAGAATGAGTTCAGTGTATGCAAGTGATACCACCGCGCGGAACTTACTGTGGACTTTGTCTCTGTACTTATTATGCAGCCTCTTTGCTAAAGTATACCCTCATGTTTATGTAATAGGTGCTTTTACTTGGTTAGGTGTGTTTGCTTGCGGTTAAATCTAGGAACTTTTGAATAACTACCTTATTTTTCAATTAATATTATCATTAACTTCACTTTATACTCGTTTTAATTGGTGAAGTGTGAGTTGTACTGAGCTCCGACTACCAGGACACCTGCCATCATCCAATTAAGCAGAGCATATTAAGAACTTCTTAGCTCTGACTAAAATTAAACGTCAAAGATCAGAAGTTTTTAATACTCTCTGCTTAATGCGATGTTGATATTTTTGATATTTTTTCGGTATTGCAAATTTTTGATAATACGTATCTTAGTTGCGTTGAAATCTATTACTAATCACTACAATGAACTGATTTTTTTCTTTAAAATTATCAAGAGCTGCTAGCGAGTCGAGTCGTGTTACTAAGGTTTAATTGTCTTAGCTACTTGTTATAAGATAAATGTAAACATAACATTACAAATTCAGATCACCCTTCAGGTTATTAACTGATAGTGACGTGGTTGTCAAAACTTTGTTGCCACCCCTCCCACAATCCCGAACAATTTGAACATCCCTTGTGCGTTTGAAAGTTACTCCTCAGCGATACACGCAGTGACAAGTTTCTTAATAATAAATGTCGTAACTCAAGTAACGCTTAACATAGGTACCTACATTATTTAATACCTTTTGGGGACCACTTTATGTTATGGATGAAGTTCTTAGCGACCTCATATTTCCGTGGTATCCATTAAAAGCTATGAACTCAAATGAAGCATACGTGGGAAAATTTTCATTACAAATAATGAATATAAAATAATTTTCTAATGAAATAAAAGCATATGCACAGTACCTTAAAGGTCTGACCTGTTTAAAACTGTTAGCGTGGCTGGCAAAGTGTTGATACTTTTTCCAAGGAGTCTTGTGGTTGAATTCAAAAGCTGGCGGATCAATATATTTCAAGGCACCCCTTTCAAGGAAATCCTCGGGACAATATTTCGCTAACCTCCTTGTTAAAACGTGTAATACACAAAAAATAAAATGATATCAATTTCTTAGTCACTCAACAGATGAAAATATTCGTATCAAATATTCAGACTGGGATGTTATTTATACTCGCACTCGGGGAGAATGTCTAGAAAGTTTCGCGTTAGTCAGATATTACGAGGTAACGTATTGTCATGTATCGGGAAGCTATTGTAGTACATCACCGGTCGCGTCTGCAGGTGCCAGCTATTCTCTTGTCTACATGCCTGTACTTCGTATGAGCGTTATAAGCTCGCTATTGCACATTTTACCGATGGAAAATGTAATAACTTATATACAAATGGTTTGGATTTTTAAGTTTTAAATTCACTCGGTTTAGAAATAAAGACTTTTGCAACATTTTGTAAGTTTCTTTATACTTAAAATTATAGATATTTTGCTTATAAGTTGTGTTTTATATTCTAATAACAAATAATAAATAAGTAACTAAAAACTAATTACAAGTAGAAAACTTCTCCCAAATCGGTGACTCTCGGGATCGTGCCAAGAAGGCTGGCAGCATTGCCACGTTGAATAGCAATGCTGATTCTCTGAGCGAGAAAAGCCCCAGCCCGCTTGTCACGAGAAGCTTATAAGGTTACTTTTTTTTATCCAATATATTAAACATTTTCAGAGTTTGGAACATTTACTTGGATATTAAAAAAAAGATCGTGTATTTACCTACTCATTTTTACGTTAGGTATTCCCGTCAAATGAATTTGATATACTTATTTCACCTAGTTTAGAGTCGGTGAAAAAGAAAATTTGAGATGGTTCGAGTAATCAGAGACTAAATTATTAAGATGAGATAGAAATGAAACTGAAAAAGGGACTTATTTACGTGCCAATCCCTATGTACGAATCGTACTGTATGTTTTACTTCTAAGTAAGTAGATGGCGTGAGTAGTAAAATAGATTGCGTCTACCATTGTACTGTTTTTCCTTAGTCTGGTTAAGCAGTGGAGGTAACTCCCCCCTACCAACTGCGAGAGACCATATCGTAAAAAAAAACTGTTTTTCCTCTTCTTTTACAGAACATTATAACAAACCTTTGGATGTGAAATCTAGTTTTATTTAGTTCTTGCAACCTTCGGAAGACCAGTTTGATCCCCTCAAACAACCTTAATTACCTGTTACGGATATTTTTTCTACATTTCTATGGTCGATGAAAGCGTCAGATGCTAATTTCCTAAACAAACAAAAGAGAAAGCCTAATGCCTAATGAGGTGCGTTCGTGGGTCCCAAGACAAACTTTTCTATTCAGGAGTCGAGCAAAGGGGAAGATCCCCGGCTGCTCTTCCGTTCGGACCATTTGCTTGTTTATCTTATACATTGGATTGGAGTTGACGAAAAGGAAAAAGGTGTACCGTGTCAGCTGTGAAAGTGCACCGCACTTTAAGCTTAAAACCGTTATATTGTATCATCTTAGGAAAGGGGACGAAATCATAAAGTCATATATTAAAAAGTCTTTATTATTTTTTCACTTATAAAATAAATCTAGCGTTTTACGGTTGTTCATAATATATATTATTTGCGGGTTAATTGATTTACGTATACACACAGTGTGTATAAAAAAGTGAAGAAAGATAAATAATATTACTGGTACGCAGCGATTAAACGAAAATTACTTGCATTGTAAAATAAATTGCATGTGTCCTCTTCAAAAATGTTGTCCCTACTTGAAAGGCAACAAATGGCCTCGATACAAGAATGAGGAAAACCTCTTCGCCCGCGGGTGGGTGGCGCGGGCACGTCCTCGCATGCCTAATTTAATCCTCAGCTTATTGAAATAAAAACGACATAGGTTTTCGACAGGTGCGGAGGGGGACAGGGGAGGGCGGGTCACAGGTGGCCCCGATGGTCGCAGCGTCGTTAAAATTTACATAAAGTCTCAATCCACGACGCCCGACGCTGCCCACCCCACGTTTATGCTACATTTAGTAATTTTATGATAATTTCCAAAACCGTGCCGCCACCCATCGCATTATACTAATAGAGGAATTCTCCGGAGGACCACCGAAAAAGTCGAGAGGCTTCAAAATAAGTTTAGGTTAATAAATCGCTTTCAACGTGAACGAGAAATACGTTTTTGGAAAAATTAATAGCAGATGTGTTGTTGAGTTGCATAGCCCCATGTACAGGGGTGGGCAGTTTGCTGTTAGTGACTTTGAAACGCATAAATCTAGTCGTTACCTTTTTTACTTTTTGTGTTTTTGATTAATGGCCCATAAAATCAAAATATTAATATTTTTGGTTGCCCAAACTTTTTTCATGTACGGGGCGTACACTAATTTCGCGCTGAGGGGAAATTAGGGTGCTCGGGACCCTTGTTTTTACTAATCAACGTACGAGTTTATTTATTTATCGAATAAAGAATGACATAAATCACTTTAGCGCGGCGTTTTATTTTGCGTCGCATTAAAAAAGTAATCAACAAGGAGTAGTTTATACGATTACCTGTTTTATTTTACGAACGAATGCTTAGTTTTATTAAGTTAAGCGACTCGCAATTCAAACACATAAAAACAGGGCGACTCTATACTAAGTCGTTAAACTAAGAGATACTTGTAGAAATCGTAGTTTTGTAAATAGGAAAAAAAGTAAGGTGTATTTTTTGTTGCAGTCCAATCTGACGCACCTGCCGCGGCACGAGTACGTGCCTGGCATCGGCATGGGTGTTGCCAAGTGCCCGTATGACCCGGCTGACAACTCCACTGCTTTGTGGGTGGAGCGTGGCAACCCAGGCAACCTCCCTGCGCTGTACTCAGGCACTAATGCAGAGTTCACCAAAGCTGACACAGTCATCTTCAGGACGGATCTCCATAACTTAACCACTGGCCGCCGCGAATTCTCATTCAGAAGAACCTTGAAATATGACTCCAAGTGGTTGGACAGTAAGTTGTTTTCAAACATTAAAATGTTATATTGAAAATAATTAGGATAATGGCTACGATACAAACAGTCAGTCAGACGTCAAATTAGTAAAATATTTTTATTACATTTTTCTTTTCTTGTACTCACTTTCATTATTAATTTACATTGAATCAACAACGCTCTCAAAATTCTAACTATTTTATTTTTATTATAAGATGAATTCTCACCATACACAGTTTCTATCAATTGTATAGTCCATTGTTAGTCCAGCTCAGTGACTCGTTTACACCGATTGGTGTAATCGAATCAAAATCGAAATAAACGGTATCGTTAGTTCAACAATCAGCTAGTTTCCAATATCCTGTTTTCGCCGGTAATGACCGGGACATTGTTACAATTATCGACTTTACTCGATTTACACGGCTTGTTTGCGATTTAACAATCGAAATTAAACTGTTTACGCTCTAATGAGCGCCATCACCCTAGCATGACTCATTCCCATTTGTTCGAATATTTTCCACCAAACAGTTACGCTAGTTTAATATTCAGGTAATTATGATATATCAGATTTTTTAAAGATATCATTGTACAATTATAGACCATTATTAATTTTAATATAGTAAGACAAAAGATATTGCTGTTTTAATTTACTAAAATAAAATTATAGGTATTTAATATGAATCTAGTAACTGCAGCAGATAAGAAAAAAAATGTATAGCTATTAAATATTTTAGCATTGTATCTACATTACATTTAAAATTGCATTTAACGTTCTTGTTAATTAATGGTATTATGAAGATAACACGATAGCAAGAAATTATAGCATCAAATTTCGCGGAGCACTTAACGACTTAAATGGGGTTTGATTTTTCGCTAAAATTTAAATCAGAGTAAACCCTTCAGGCTGTTAATTTGTGAGTGTTCCACAATAACAGCATAATATAAATTACGCTGGAATTTGCGTAATTTGTGTTAATATCGCTTTGTTCATTACACATCGACCATTATTGCTTACGTTTGAAACACCACTAACAGTTAATTATTTTCAATTATAAGCCAGCCATTTATAATTGTACCTTTGAGAACGCATTTCGTGATGTCATCTATGTTATGTGTATTAAAGTTTAAAACTGTGTTTGTTCTAGCTTTTATCATGAGTTTGTTACCAATTTCGTAATTTATACTCGAAGCGACACCACACTTTTTAAGAATTCGCTATGTTTTATTAACTGCCTCGACAAGTGGGTATAATAAAATCCTGTTGCATATTATTCTATTACAAATCGCTATCACTCCTAGTTACATTTACTTTCGTTTTTGTAAGAAGTCTAATCAAATAAAGATATTTTGAATTGAATTGAATTGAGTTACTAGTTTCCTAGTTGCAATTTAAGACCACGAGCCATGACATAAGTGAAGATGACTATAGTTAACTATAGCTATAGTATCTATGTAGGTAAGTATTCTGTTTCCTAGGAAAACTGGGCCGCTTCAATTGGAAAAATGGAAAAGTAAAAATAATAGAGTTGAAATACAGAGTGTTATGTATTTTTTCTGCAATTTCTACATGACGGCTCGAAGTCTTTATTTTCATAATTGAGACTTGGTAACGAGGCCACTGAACGAGGCTATCCACCACCTCACGCCAATAACTAAACTTCTAAATGGATACCTTTATAAAACTAGTTTACCTACATACTAAAAATATGTCTGATTCTAATACAGGGATA
Source organism: Watsonalla binaria (assembly GCA_929442735.1). Classification (NCBI taxonomy): domain Eukaryota; kingdom Metazoa; phylum Arthropoda; class Insecta; order Lepidoptera; family Drepanidae; genus Watsonalla; species Watsonalla binaria. The sequence continues at coordinate 6,493,522 of OV838930.1, forward strand.
TAAGAGACTGAAATAAGAATTTCTTTATTGAACATTTCATCGGTTTCTCAAAATCATAGCAGCAACGAAACCACTTAAAAAACGCAATGTCTAAAAAGAGTTAATTTATTAATGTTTCTTAGTAAAACATAATCCATTATTAAGTTTTATCGTCAAAGAAGATTTATTATTTAATAAAAATCAGAGTGAATTAATTCCACGTACAATATATTCATCAATAAATGGGTTGCTTTATCGGCACTATTAATTATGATGAAGCCAAATTTATAGCGGTAATAATTTTAAAAGGCCCGAAACCGTATTAATATTTAATGCTTCTTTGTGTAGCGGCACATCTAAGCGTATGCTCCAGATCATTCGGCAATATTCGACAATATCCGACAATGGAACGACCGTCGGTGCTCCATAATCCGAAGCACGCGTCGGTCTCATTATATAGCCGACAAATAAGCACTTATTAATCCGAATGTCTCATAAATGACGTAATTGACACCCATACAGCTTCATCTCATATTCATTGCACACTGTACATATATATTATTTTGTATTGATTTGATAATGTAGAAATAACATGACTGTGGGTATAGCGTTTGCTTTAAATTCTTCGAAGTATTTTTGGTAAATTGTAATTTTTGTTGCATAAAACTTGTTGTGTTTTTGTTGCCAACAGCGCTTGGTTTAAAGGAGCGATAAAATGTATGACAATGACAAATGTTAAGTGTCTGATTTATTTCATTTCCATACGTGTTTTATCGCAAGCCGGAGATAATTATTACTTTGTCCAGGCCAGAAGCCATATTGTATAGAAACTTGAAAGTACTTTGTAAGAAGTCTTATCAAATAAAGATATTTTGAATTTTGAATTTTAAACCTAATTATAAATTCATAAAAACGGTCAGGAAAAATACGAACACAAGGCGCGACTCGAACCCAAGACCGCTGCAAAACGTGCAGTTGTTCTTCCAACTGAACTACTCGTAACCCTACCTCATGTATCGAATTTCTCCTTCCGTAGTTTTTCGGTTTTAGGGGTCGCTTCGTATTCGTATTTTTCCTGGTCATTCTTATGAATTTAGAATGTAAACATGTGTGTCATGCCAAAAAAAATCTAATACCTAATTATAAGTCCTTAAAAACACAAATTTTATCGACTTTTTGAAATTAGTAGAATATTATTTTAACAAAACTTTTATTTCTAGAACCGAATTTCGTGGGATCATTTGACGTCGGTGACTACGTTTTGTTCTTCTTCCGCGAGACTGCAGTGGAGTACATTAACTGCGGCAAGGCGGTCTACTCACGAGTGGCGCGGGTGTGCAAGCGGGACACAGGAGGCAAGAACATACTTAGCCAGAATTGGGCCACTTATTTGAAGGCTCGTCTCAACTGCAGCATTCCTGGAGAATTTCCCTTCTACTTCAATGAGATACGTAAGTGTTTTGACACCTGGGATCCTACCATCATCCATTTAAGCAGAGCATAACAAGTACGGCTCAGCTTTGATGTTTCATTTTGATACCGTAAAATTTAACGTCGAAGCTAAGAAGTTATTAATATGCGCTGCTAAAAGGATCATAGTTGGCTCCCATAATTTTAATTGTACACGTTGTCCTCTTTATTTTAATCAAAAAACTATACTCAACGATATATGGAGGCACAGTATGTTCGAGTAGTTTCTATACAAAGTAGACTTTTTGATATTCTTAAGTAGGTAACAATACGAATGATATTATAGTCACAGCTGTAAAAAATCTTTACTCAGGTGTATTTTTTTATGTTTTATTTGATGTTCTATGTTTGCTCTTTCCATTACCAATTCTTAAAACTCCTACAATGAGCACCAGCGGCCTTCTTAACCTTTTCTCCAAACAAGTAAATATTGACTGTCAGTCTCGAACAAACATCCAACTTCAAATTTAAAAGCGTAGTACAATTTGAGTCTAGCCGATTTGGTACCACTCCACGTAGCCGGTCCTCACAGACTGAACTCATCTAATATTAACGATTTTCGTTCGAGTTTCGCCACGGTTTTTCACGCGCCCCCTATACCTGGCGTGCATAACTCATGAGAATGTAATAGGTACTCAAATGCTCCGTATTTGCGCTATGCCCATTTTAGAGGAGTACGTGTTTCTGTGTGTGTGCGGCGCCATCATATTTCTTTCGGATTTTCTTGAAAGAGATTATTACATTTCGGTTAAAGTAGAAGATTCCACTTTAAATCGTCGATAATCGAAATTTAAGTATATGTCCAAAAACATATTTTTGTATTAAAATAAAATATGATGAGCGAGGAAGGTGATATTACAATAAAAATATGCTGTGGAGCTCAGGCATGAGTAAGTTTCCAGATATTATAAATCATGTATTTAACAGTAACATACTAATGGGCTTACGAATGCGAATAACTGTAATCATTTTCGGATTGTCTCCAGATTAAACTGACGTTTATAACTTAGAGAAACTAATTAAATTGTTGCACCAACTCTTGGTTACATCGAGATATGAACTTAAGCTCCCACAATTATGGCAATTTGATAGTAAACCCCTTTAAGTTTTGACAACTCAGAACAGATTAGATGTCGTGACACTGCGCTCGATAAGTTTGAACTTATTTCTCGGATAACTTACCCTTAAATTAGAATTCAAGTTACTTTGAACGAGGTTTCTTTGTAATTTCACACCTGAGTAGATGTTACGTTGACTTAAGGCGCATTTATACATCTGCTAATCTTTGCTTTCTTATAATTTAATTAATATTCACGTACCTATAAGGTTCTTCTTTATTTAGTAAGCTCATCATCTCCCTGGCTTTATCCCATACATTGTTGGGGTCAGCACTTGATTCAACCCGATGTGGCCTGTGATCTGGGTTAAACCAGTTGTCGGACTATTTTAGGCCTCCGACTGACCTGTAACGATTGCCAAAGATGATAAATTAGCAACCGGGACCGACGGCTTAACGTGTTCTCCGAGGCACGGAGGGAACGCGGGCGGTCACCCATCCATTTACTGGCTAGAATGATATGCGCAATAGCAACTATGCACGAGCTCCTCAAATTTATTAAGCTAATTAACTAAAAGCTTATAGAAATAAACTTAAGATAGCTCTAAAATGTATGAATATTTAATCATTATTATTCTTAATAATGTGGTGAAATAATTTCTGAAGATTCAAATGTATTGTTCTGTAAGAAATAAGTAAATGAAATCGTGCATAAAATATTGGGAATAATTTTAATATAGCTAGCTGTGCCCAGCAGTTTTTATCCGCGTAAACTTAATTTCTTGGAAGGCCTGCGGAACGTTATTGTTTTTTTAAATAAAAGTAGCCTAAATTATTCGTCGTATCATTAGCTATCCGGATATCTCCGGATAGCTAGCTTAAGAGCCGGAAGCTAGTATAAATATAATGTTTTAATATTTGTATTATATGTGATTATGTTATCTAAAGTGCCTGAGACGGCGATGGACTCACCATCTATCACGTTGGCACTTAATCATCGGTGAAAAGTGGGTGTTGTGATTACAACACCTCTGCCTACCCCTTCGGGGAATACAGGCGTGAGCATATGTATGTATGTATGTGATTATGTTGTGATGCACTAAAAAGAGAAAGCTACATTATTCTCTAAGGTTTCGTTGGTAGGTAGGTAGGGTTTCAATCATAGGAAATTGAGACTATATAGACAATTCGGTATCTTTAAAACCGAAACTTCGACTTCGAGTGCGACGCTGAGAAACCTGAGAAAATAATGCGGCTATATTATTTTATGTGTATCACAATTTAATCACATATAATAAATAAATATATTTAAACATTTATTCCTACTAGCTTTTGCCTACATTTTTAGTTACTGAGTTTCTTGCCAGGTTAATCTCGTAAAAGCAGCGTTCCGAAGCTGGCGAAGATTTTTTTGAGTTTGAGTTCAAACTGTGATTATTAAATCTTAATATATATAAATCTCGTGTCACAGTGTTTGTCCTCAATGGACTCCTAAACCACTTAACCGATTATAATAAAATTCGCACACCATGTGCAGTTCGATCCAACTTGAGAGATAGTATAGATTAAATCTCCAATTATAGTCGCAATTTTAATTTATTGCTAAATTATATAAAAATCTATGCGGGTGAAAACGCGGGGCCACAGCTAGTATTATATAAAACAAAATGTTTTCAAGGAATTTACGCCATCAGACGCAAGCGTAGTCATTGTTAACAAATCATGTATCTCTTTGTTTAGAGAGCATCTACAAAGTACCTGGTGATGACAGCCGATTCTACGGAGTGTTCACTACTGCGTCTACGGGTCTCATGGGCTCAGCTATCTGCACGTTCACCATCGGGGACATACAAAAGGCTTTCGAGGGGAAATTCAAGGAACAGGCGTCTTCCAGCTCAGCTTGGCTGCCAGTCATAAGCAGTAAAGTCCCAGAGCCCCGACCCGGGACCTGTGTTAATGATACTGCCTCTTTACCTGATACTGTCCTCAATTTTATAAGGTAAGATGTGCCAAATTTAAAGAAAAACATGGGGTCTACCATCATAGATTTAAGCAGAGCGTATTAAAAGCATCTGAGCTGAAACTTTTCATTTTGATACCGTAAAATTAAACGTCGAAGCTAAGAAGTTCTAAATACGCGCTGCTTAAACAATCATAGTTGGCCCCCATTGCTTTTATTGTAAGCGTTCACAGACGAGCACTTCTTGCGTACCTTGATTGCGCAGTACTAGGTAATAAATGAGTCTGTCTCTGTCTATACGTATGGCGTGAGGCGAATAAAAGCATGCGCAGTATCCTCACCATTTTTGCTGTGTACTCATAAGTCTTGACGGCACATATAGGTACCTGTGAAATGCTTTGAAGCATATAATATAATGATATAGAAAGGAACGTTTGTTAGTAATTCAACACCAAACACAATTATGTCTTCCATTAAACCAACCGTGAATGTTTTGAACAATTTACTCTGTTCACAAAGTCAATACATTGCCAGCAAAGTAAATAGTATAAAACAACAGTACGAACTCGACGAAACAGAATTAATTTATATTTAAAAATGTCTAGCAAACAGATACTTAAAAAAGCAGTCGTTATTGTAACAAGCGCGCCGGACGCAAACAAAGTAGAAAATCGTCACTTAAAAACGTGAAACACGATCCTTTCGCCAAAGTCTCCAGCGAATCGAGGATTCCTCTCATTGAAATCCACAGGCACTTTTATCCGCGACACGTCCTGTTAATTATCCGACGCTCTCTCTCACCCCTAGAGCGTTCAATTATTTTTTTACCCCGCTTTTCCACGAACCTCATGTGGAAACGTTGAGATTTTAACACTTCACCTGAACCAGTCTACTAAAAATGTTATATTTTTTACATTCATAACGAAAGTGGAGATTTTAATTAAATGAATGAGTTATTTTGTCGTTAGCGCCGAAGCGAACTGTTATTGTTCGACATCGCGTTTGTCTCGACATTATCGTGCGACTGTACACGCGAGCTGCTTCTTTGTTAGCGACATGCACTTAATGTTTCCACTCGGAAGCCCCGATGACGCTATTACAACACTTCTTAACATACACATTATTCCTTGTAGTAAGAAAAGAGTTTGTTCACGTCCCTGCATGCCATTAACTCTATAGCGCTTACACGTTCTATACATTTTGTTATAGTTGCTTAGTACTGAAATTCCTTAATCTTGTAAATCCCTTTAAGCTTCGATGGTTAAATACGTAATGGTAAAAAACTTCGTTGAACTTTATCAATGAACTTTCAAGAAATTTTACCACCCTATCAATCTCTGGTTATAATATTTTCTGTAATAATTGAAGACACAACTGATGATAAAATATTTTTTTTATAGTACATTTAACTATCAGGATGATCGAGATATCCTGCATACAACCCCCTGCATACAAAATGTTACGAAATAATTTTATTTTGCGAGATTCAGTTTATTTAGATATATGTAATATAATATGTAGGTACAAGAAATGTTTTTTTAAAGGTATTAAATAATATTATATGAAACACTATTAGATATAGAGATTTTTTAGCTATATTTCTTCGAGTTTTATTTTCAAGTCTTGAGAGAAACGTATCTAGTTTATGCCTTCTTCAAATCACGAACGCTTGAGTTTTTAACAATTAACAAACATTCAGGGTTATTCTTACAATGTGGCTATAAACATGTTATTTGTCTTTCTGTAGGTCACATCCGTTAATGGACAGTGCAGTGTCCCATGACAACGAGAAGCCGATTTATTACAAACGGGACCTGTTCTTCACGCGTTTGGTTGTGGACAAGATCAAAGTGGATATGATGGGACACCAGCTGGACTACACCGTATACTACGCAGGCACTAGTGAGTATATTTTCGCATTAATACAGGGCTTTAGAGGAGTGACTGGAAGTTTCAAAGTAAACTAAAGTCAGTGCTTTACCACAGAAGTTTATAGAAAGGTGAAAGAGCCATGGTGACCTTGGGGTTTGAGCAGCAAGTTTGAATCCCAGCGAGGCCTGTACCAATGAGTTTTCTAAAAACTTATATCCAGTGACACTAAGGTGAAGGAAAACATAGTGAGAAGTAATTGAAACACGTATCTATAGTGCCTAAGACGGCGATGGATACACCCTCTACCACGTTGGTACTTAATTATCTTCGGTGAAAAGCTGGTGTTGTTATTACAAGTCCTCTGTCTACCCCTTAGAGGAATGCAGGCGTGAGCATCTGTATGTAGAAAGGTGATATCAAAAAGTTTGTCGCGTCTGAATGAAACGAACCAAGACAAGGTACTATCTTCACTTATAACATCTTGGTATGACTTAGGCATGTATAATTTCATTTAGGCTACCTTAACGTTGCCTTTGTATAAATCCAAAATAGTTGTGTTCTAAGTTCTTTTATACAGCCGCTAATTAAATGAATAAAGTAAATGACTAACTCAATAAACAATGGCCACATTATAACAATGAAATGTCTTTGAAAATAAAACAAATGAGTATAGTTGGTCGTCGGAGTGTCGTTTGAAACAATTAGCAGATTCCAACACGCACACAGGCCGGCGGACAATCAGAACGCGGACACGAGAGGACATAACATTCATAAAAGCTCACGAATTAAAAAATGCCTTCCCACTGGGAAATTAAAAAGTGGCTGCGAGTGAAAGTGGCACAAAGACCATAACTCGTCTGCTCCCTGACGGGTGGACATTTGCACACCGTCTGGACCTATGCCATGCACCTATAATCTATATAACACGGATTTACTCCCGTTTCAAAACATGAAAAACCGATTATACCACGCTGATTTTTTGATGCAAAATTCCGTGCGAATGGGCTACCGTTTAAGTGCTTTTATTGACTCTTTAAAAGCTCGTGCTGAAGCTTGTAAATCCATACACTGCAATCAATATGTCTATAACAATAGCCGCTGATCCGATACGAATAGGTGAACATAAACATTGTTGCTGTTGTTTTGTATACACATTTTTCGAAAAGCATAATTATACACGGCTTAGACTTATTAGGCGAAAATATTCGGCACATGGCATCGGTACGGTATCTTTTTTTTAAATCAAATTTTAAAAGTATATAAAAAATTCTTTAACAATTTATTTTTGTTTAGCTTGCTATTTATTTTTGAATACACAGTTATTAGAATTTTATTCAACATGTTAATACTTCTTTTCATATTTTGAATTTGATATGATAAATTCGATGTGCTTCTTAACACCCATGTTATTTAATAACACTTCTAACAAAATACATTTAATCAGTGATAATTCCAAGTAACATGCTTACACGTTGGTATATTTTGTAATTTCGAAGTGATTGCTACGAAGCTACGCCATAGGCTCGTAGCGGCGGCTAGTCTCGGCGTAGGCCGCAGAGACTGCACGTCACATTTCCACTGCTGCATAAATATGGCCCGCGCCGCCGCCGCTCTAAACAACGACTCCGAGTGGTAATTTTCACGTATGTTGTTGCAATTTTCACAAATTTTCCTCGAAACCATTCCCAGCCGAAGCACCCTACTGAGTGGATTAAACTCACGTAGATATCTAACGAAGGGGGTTCAGTTACTGAACAACTTTTGCAGGAGAAGCTACGTTTGAGTTGCCGTTTGAAATACTTGTGTGTAGAATATTAAATTGTTTAAACGTTACCTTTGACGTTCCCCTTGTACCATTCCCCGTACCACGATAATTACTCTAACGTCATCTACACAGTGTAACTTTGTTATAATGTAGTAAGACTACAGGATAACTTTTCAAAGTACTGAGAATGAGTTTGATTACGGAACTCAAACCCAATAAATGCAACTGCCGAGCCCCGTGCGGCTCACAATTAATGGCGTCGTGTATTCAAAACCACAGAGGAAAGAGGAAGCGTCCGAAAATCCGTAGCGCTCTTAGTTCACTATTATTTACACTCGAGCGCAAAATAAGTTGCACGAAATTCCGTCACAAAGAGCTCGAGGCGTCCCGTGAAAAAGGACAGTTTACTCTTTCAATAAAGAGTGCGCTCGTGCTCTGGCGTCTACCGCGATATTGCCTCCCCGCTTAGTCCATTTTGAGTGCTTACCGCGTTATAATATGCATTAAACTGCGCCGGCGGAAAGTTGTTGCCGCTTGAGGTGCTAGCAGACAATGAGAAATGAGCGTATGATGCTCCCGCAATGCGGGCGCTCCTCTCGCCTCATTCCATTTGTTTTATCACGCCTAAATCACTGTTGCCAGACAACTTTTGAACGCCCCGCGAGGTTGATAAAAGTTTGACAGCAACTGTCGTGTACACACCGAGCGATCGTGTTTGTCAATGAGAGGGAGTGGAGGACGGAGGTATCAAAGACGTTAAGAGTGTTTAGAACTTAACGAAGTTAATTAAATTCATGTCGACGCCGCGACTCTTTAGTATCAAGGGCGCCTTTGTAAACAAACATACATATTAACGTTTACGTATCGCTCGAATGCAGACTGTGTTAACTTTACAACAACTCCGAATGTACATAATTATTGTGCATTTGTGTTGAAAGACGAAAGAAAACTCAATTTTGTTTCTAATTATGTTACCAAGTATGTGACAACGAGCTATATGTATACGAGTGACGATACCTATCATTACCAAACGATACATATATCGTAGATATGGAAAATCTAATTGCAGAGCGAGGGTCAGGTTTGACGTCATACGCGTACGGCGCTACTATTAAAAACCATTTAAAATTCACAGAAGGCTTAACTGCCGAATTGCTCCTGGATACATCATAGCAATTTGTTGACGTAATTATGTAAGCTCGTAGCAAAATGTTTAGTGCTTTGATGTTTCGAAATCTACTCGGAATATGGTGGATACACTCCTATTGGGTTATAAGCCTCCGCAGATATTTATGTACCACGAACTTAATTCTCGTTCTGTCGAGAAACTCATTTTGAGCATATTAAAGTGAGAACGATAATAATCTCGAATGTGAGTCGAGATAATGTCTATTGCTATCATGATTCCACGAATGGTCGGTGGCACTTGAGACGGGCACGCTACACGTAAACCAGCAGATGTATTGGTATAGCTTCATGCCAAACAAGGGGTATTTTAATTACAAAAATCCTAATCGAACAGTTTTCACAGTATAGTACATTTCAGGCTTCCACCAGATATTAATCTCTAATTTACTTCATGAATAAAAGCTGCTATAATATTTAAATTAAACTTTTGAATATAAATCGAAAAGCACATTTTTTTAGTAAAGATAATAAATTGTAAGCTGTTACATAAATTGTTAAACATAAAGTCGAAAGCCAAAAAGAAATGAAGCACAAAGTTTTATTTATAGTACTTGAAGAATAATGTGAGAAATAATTTATAAAATAACTCTCTCAGTATAAAATGTAACGAAACGCGAGGAATATTGCTGTTATAAGTATCGGAAACCTATTTCCCTAAGTGCATGAAGTCCAAGTTTTGCCATAAACATGAATTGCGGTCCATGCAAAATGATATGTTAAGGTGAGGCGCAACTCTCCACGCTCGTACATTCTGATCTCATGCGCATATTATATTACAGCACACACCTTTATACTATACGTGTACCTTTTCTGTAAAGCCCCATTTATATGAAGGTATATACCGCTGTAATCAGAAATAGCCGATAGCGAAACTTCGTGCTTCATCGACATGCATTGCCCACAGGACGTAAATGAACAATATTTATTGCTTGGCTTGCGATGCTTTGCTGGAACGAAATTTCTGAAGTAATTTATAGTTGGTAGCACCTCGTCCTCAATACAATTTTGAGGGCTGTTATGCTTCTATTTTTAACCAATACAATACCATCCATGTATTTAAATCTGTATCATGAAAGTTAATGAGTATAGGTAAAATTTCTTTTTCGGGACATGGAAAACGGATGAGCCCCGATTGAAATAAAAAAAATCATTAATTATTCCATCACGTAAATAGCCGGACAAGGGAAAATTCGATCCGGATTCGTCGTGCGGCGCTCGAAAACGATTTACAAAATGAACGCGCCTTCACACAAACACAAAGCAATTAGTTATACTGATAATTAGCATTCGAATCTCGTCCACTGGGAATAAACATTGATTTTTTATTCCCCCAAAACTGGAGGTAAGGGCGCGCTCCTGCGCGAGTTTGGGAATACTAATGTGTTCACTTTTGAACGCTTATTCGCGCCCCGCTAACGGCGCCCAACGTTTTTTGCATAAAACATCTCATCAAAGGATTGCTTAGGTTCCGCAGTATATTGAATATCAAAAGGTGCACGAACGAGAAAGTTTTAGGGGGGTGGAGCGGCCGCGGCATTCCTAATACCGACCACCGTGAAAGCCACCTTTAAAAATACACCTTTGAAACGTGTCCCGAATAATCGCTCGCTTAACGACTACACACACTTTTTAAATATTTTATTTATGTTTTATTCAGACGTTTTCAATCAAACCATGTGTTTCAAACTTTATGACATTAGTGAAACTTTTTGTTTGTTCGAATGATGGATGTGATAATAAACCAAAATTGATATACAAATGGGTACTAAAAGTTTTTAATATTGGATTTAGCTGTAGCAGCCACGTAGCAACGGTATCGTGACAATAATTTTATAATAGACTAGATGTGCCCTGCTTTAATTCCCGCGAAACCTTAAATGGTTTTTTTAAAGTAGCCTAAGTTACTCCTTGTAACATTAGCTACCTGCCGGTGTAAGTCCTGTTCAAATCAGTCCAGCCGTTTCGGAGATTAGCCAGAACAAACAGACAGACAGAGAAAACTTCTGAAATTTTATATTTATGTCTGCACCATGTATTAAGTCAAAAGGTGTAATTTTGGAATTACAAACCAGACACATAAATTTTATTCATGTGTCATGTAAAGATATCGATATTGTTTCGTGTCATTAAAAACAAATAATTATGCATATCAGAAGTAATATAGCATCCAAAGCGGGTCAGAGGAGTACAGGTCGGGTCTTTGATAGTCACATAAAATTTTGAGCGATGAATCTCGTAAAAGTCAGCCGAGCGCTCGTAGGTAAACGTTAAAAAGCCACGTTCTTCGATTTACGGCGCCTATAAAATACATATTGCGATTCGTGATAAAAGTATTTCCCCAATATTCTCATACCAATCGCACTCGTCAATCGCAAAATTATCTGTGCTGTCGAACTATTTAATATAAGCATTATAGTTTACGATACAGGTGATTGAAAATGTTGCCGTGAAATCTATGGAAATTAAAGAAAATATTTATCATTATTTAGATCGATTTCTATAAAACATCCTTATACAGCGTTAGCTTCATAAAAAGCATTTGGCAACTAGCTTGCTAGTTGTTTGTTGAATGTTACATGGACGGAGTCACGGCTAAAAGTTACCGTAACAAGGAAAATAGAAAGCCTCTACAACAATGGATACAATGTGAAAGGTAAAAAATGTCGCGGCGAGGCGATCCCATCCGATCTGTAACTGGTAAATCTATACGTTAAACACGGACTTTTTATGAAAAGCAATAAAAACGGTGGAGCTACTTTGTGTTTGGGAATTTATACCACTTGGAAGAATAAAACTTATATTGTTCGGGGATCGCAAAAAAGTTTTCACTTAGGCCTGTCGAAGCGAAATCTTTATTGGATTGCGGGATTATTTCTTTTGAAACCGCTACCGGGTCCTGTGATCGCTCGTAAGGAAAATAATATGAAAAGGTAATTAAAGAATCGCTCATTCTCCGAATGGAGACTTTCTTATTATTAACTAGAGGTAAGCTACGTGTTATTTGAGTTTATTTACACCAGTGAGATAAATATTGGCATAATAAATTAATGGCAAAATAATTACTTAGGAAAGGACCGTCTTGCAATATTAAGAGTTACTTAACTGCCATCTTATTGATTGACAGATACTACTCAATCTGAGCTAGTTAATCTATTCATCTATACAGATAAATAAAATAGAAGTGTCTGTTTGTAATTCCAAAAAAACACCTTGTCACTAATTGTATATGAAAGTATACATATTATACGGTAGTGACATAAAAAAAAAATTCTCTGTCTCTCTGTTGCGAGTAATCTCAAAAACTGTTGTTACACGGCTTAGACTACTTTTTTTTAAACTAGTGATCTGCGAATTAATAGTCCAAGCGGGTGAAACCACGGGGCCAGCTAGTCTACACATGTTTTTATACATCTTTATGAAATTTCAAGGCGGGTGAGCTCTTAGCAGTTTGTGTGCAAAACAGAAAGAAGGACGATTTTTGTACTTTATAGGTGGTCAGCATTTCCTTATGAAATAGGTTATTGTTTAAGCGAGGAAGGCCCACTGGGAGCGACCCGTCCGTTCAATGCGGGCTTGTTTAATTATTTCGCTCGGCCCCACCGTGATCGGAATTAATCACTTTAAGTAAATTTATTTATAGACCGCCATGCTACTACGTCTTGAGATGCGATATACCTCAATAATCTCTGTGTAATTTCAAATTAATCATTTAGAACAGAGTTGATCCTTTCAATTTTATATAATTTTATAGATATATATTTGCCGGAACAAACAGACAGACAGGCAGACAGAGAAACAATATAAAAATTGTTTTTTCATATAAGTACCGTAAATACTTTCATATGCATTTAGTGAAAAGCTCTTAATTTGGAATCACAAACAGACACTTGAATTTTATTTACCTGTATACATATTTAGATTACCAACATATTTTACAGAATATAGAGTAAATTTTATCAATCAAGTCGTATTGCTACCCAAACTTAACACTCAGCAAAATATCAGTAAACAGATTTGCCTGATGTCGTTGTACCCCCGTATTATTTGCTTACAGACAAGTTTGTTGAATGCTTTCCTGTGTTCTGTCTATTATCGCATCAACTTATCTAACTGGGGTAAGATATACATACATATATACAAGTATGTTCTCAATGTAACATTATTTATGTATGCTGCAAAGCAACGCACTCAACATGTATCTTGTTGTATATGCTACATAAAATTAACACTTACATTCCTTTTGCGGAATATAATTAAAATATTCACTAGCGAAACAAGCTTACCTATGGATTTTAAAGGTTTAGACTTGCTGATGAGGACATTTCACATTCAGCTGTTGTGGTTGCGATGCGGATATTTTGTAATTCCAAATTAAATTTCTCATATTTATGTTTTAAAAATAATTCGTGTTCTTTTTTATTTTCGGCTTAATTACAAGCACATCTTATCTTCACGCTTTTTACATTTTTATTTTGTTGAGTTGCATTCTATACATAAAACAGAACGTGCATACAGTCATTACAGTATTTCAAACGTGACATCTGCTTCTATAAAAACAGACACCACGTTATTTTCTTCATTCAAAACACAAACGCAGGACGCACGGCTTATCCACAGAGCCACCATTACCATTGATTAGAAGGGTCCTAATATAATTACAGATTTATAGCTAACCAAGTATAACGAACACAATAACACAGCCTCGTCTCGGAGCAAATGCGACATGCGACACGTACGCTGTATTGTAACCCAGTTAGGTAATTACATGCCTCTAATCCAATTAGCTATTAAGATTCGTGGCCCGAATATTAATTCGATCCTGATTCGACCGCTTTGTAAGAAAAGCGGTGCGCGACCTTACATGTACCTAAATGATAGGCTTTCCCAGACCTTGCACTTGTATTAGCGATTGTATTCTACGACTTTACGATTCGCGAATAGAAGAACACATTGTACTCTATTAACTTTGGCTTTTGTCCGAAAATACCATTCGAAAGCGGTGCGATTTACAATTACTTCAATCGAACTCAATAGTACTTATAGGTTGCAGGATTTTTCATCACCCAATTTCTTAAATTGACTGCCAATCAAAAGTTATAATTGCACAAAGTTACTTAATCTAAGTCACTCAATTGTCTTTATGAAATATTCACGAAAATAAAATGATTCTGTAAGAAAACGCGTTTTGTGAGTGGTGAAGTTAGAACGTTTCAACGTCCATTAGAAGTCTTTTTGACAAACAAGTGATCGTTTGAGCCTTCGTGACTTTTGTTCGCGTCGGGACAGATTAATTGGTGCTATCATTTGACGTGACTGCACAATTAATCACTACTAAATAAGCTGTTTGAATCGCACTGTGTTCGGGACAGACATTGACATCAGACTGTTAACCTACACGGAATTGCTTCTGCTACTAAGCTATCTAAGTAGTCGTTTTCCAGATTTTCCTTGGTTTAACAGTAGGTCCATCGCTTTCTGTGGTATGGATTTAAAAAGGGATGGTCATAATCGAAGTTTGGTCTAGGCTTCGTTTAAACCATGTTTTGTAATAAGGGGGAAAATGTTAAGAGAATTGATCATGATCTCAATAACTCCCATCATCGTGAATTGTAAGCATTGACCTCCAAATACGTCATGACAGACACATTTTGTTTACTTTGCTTATGTGTACCTAGATCTTCCTCTCTTTCATTCTAGTGTGTTATTAATGAAACTATCACGTCAATCTGAATGAAATGCAATGCTATACAGTATACTTAATTTAAATTAATGTGTTCTTAACACGCTAATGCTAATTTACTATAATAAAACGCAATTTAACATAAAATCACCACTTATGGCATTAATGCTATCGAGGTACGCGCAACCCCTTGAAGATACTGCTAATTGACACCGGAACTTAATACACCAGTGGAATTCGCTCCAGCATCCATAATGTATAATAATTTAATCATACATAACTATCGCGTTAGCGAACATTATATAACATAGCTTGTGCATAATTTAATTGATAACCTAAACTCAGGAATATTAATGTCTATTGCTTTGATGCGCGATCGCTCATATCTCTAAATCCTTATACTATTGAATTTTTTTAAAGAAATTATATCATAGCTTCGCATTCCGTTGTCTAAGTGATATACATCCATTATAAATTATATGTATTTATGGATTAAATTATTTATATCTATAAATTAAAACTGCACAAACTGTCTTCATGCGGGAAATGTTCAATAGTGCTGACTTATAAGTAATACACATTTCGTTTGATTGCTCCTTACCCAACCTAATATGTATATATTGTTTCAGATGAGGGAAAGATACACAAAATAGTTCAATGGGCGCGCAACGGGGACAGCCAATCAGCTTTGCTGGACATTTTCGACGTTACACCTGGAGAACCCATTCAGGTATTTTGATTGTGTTTTAACATCTTAATTTTCCTCAACGAGAACAACAAATGCCTCGGTTCCTACAACAAGGCACGTACATTGCGACCATTCGTAAGCAGGGTGAAATTTAATAAGCTCGCCTTCTGACGCTGTTAAGACCCGAATTAATTCCGTGGTGACCAATTTACCGACCCCTTGTGAACTAACTGATCAATAAATTTTGATTATTGAAAGTGGGTCATGGTTTTGGTTAAGTTGTTACATTTTCAATGATATTTTGATAGCACTTATTTGCAAAACTTATTCATCCAGTATTTCTTGATAACGAGGTCTTAGTATCCCTTGTTCAGGGATATGTTTGGCTAATGGCCTTTCAGTGCAAAATGTGCCCTGTAATAGCAGCTTCGTGCTCAGTCTGCGAACCTTAGGCATTATCATTATTGTTAGGTATATAAATATTTGCCAATAATGTATGGCCGCTGTTCAATCGGGAATGTGTTGGTTTAGGTCTCGTAGGTGTTTGGAATTCTGTGTGTTCAGTGGAATACGTCTGCTTCTTTTTGGTCAAATATTATGAGAAAAACTGATTATATTGGGAGATCTTGTCTTCGATTCTGCAATGAAAAATATACGGTAGTAAGTTTCGAAATTTTGTGTAAAGGCAATCGAACACATCAAAGAATATTTTCTTAGATATTTACTTTCAGTGAAAGTAGAAAAATTATCCATTGTTTTTATTTTATATCTTCAATAGGCTATGTCAATATCCCGTATGCACGGATCCCTGTACGCGGCGTCAGATCGTCGTATATTGCAATTGCGGCTAGCATTGTGTGCGCGGCGGTACGACGCATGCGTGAGATGCGCACGCGACCCTTACTGCGGGTGGGACAGGGATGCTGGCGTCTGTAGGGAATACATGCCTGGGTGAGTGCTTTACAACATTATAATGGGCATTATAAAACCATGACTTAGGAAGAGATCTATATTATGTCGACGAAGTAGATATTGAGAAGAAAATGAGTTCATAGGGCGGCAGAATAATAAATAGTATGGAATGTTTTCTTTTTCTGGTAATCCACTGCTTAAAATAGAAAGTACCTTTGAAATGTAGATTAAAAACGTTTGTCTCAAGTCAGGAGGGCTGTTTCCGCTTCTATGTTAAATGCAACATGTGTTTTGTCGATGCTAACAAAACATCAAAATTCATAAGAATGCCTAACTTTTTCTAAAAACTACCTCTAACAGATTATATTCTAAAATATTCATTCTTCTTCGTAGATTAATTCAAGATGTAGCAAATGAAACAGCGGATATCTGCGATTCTTCGATACCTCGTAAGAGCGTGTCCGCTACTTGGGGCCAGAGTCTGCACCTTGGAAGCTTCGTGAAGATGCCCGAGGTGCTCCAACCCAGGGCTGTCACGTGGTACCACTACTCCAGGGAAAAGGGAAGGCATCCCATCAGTTTCAAGTAAGCAGCATTATTTCTAGTACTTATATTTTTCTAGGTGAGAGTTGCTTACAGTAAATGACAGTGTTGAATATACGAGAACTTATTATTGACTGGCTGTGCGCCAGTTCCCCAGCGTATAGTTAATTTCATGGCTGACTTTATTTTGATGTAGCCAATTATTCATAATTTATATGTTTTTTTAAATAACTGGCCTAATTTACTCATTGTAATATTAATTGATAATAATATTTTTTGTTAATAATATCATGATCAGACTCTCCTATATGCACAGTGTTACAACCATCATTTTGAGTAACTATTGACTTGTCCCAGGATGCCTTTGGTAACATCAGCTATCTGCCAGAGAAATTCCCGAAAAAATAAATACAGCCGTTTCAGAGATGAGTCAGAACAAACAGACAGACAGATAAAGAAAAAATATAAAATTGTGGTTTATTAAGTATGTACCATTTATCATTTGGTATGGATTTAGTGAATAGCTGTTAATTTGGAATTACAAACCGACACTTCAATGTTTTTTTATCTGTATATATATTAACATCAATAACTCGTAGAGTAAATGGTCCTGCGTTTGATGTAACTTTACAGGATCCGCTTTAAAAGTATTTCTAAATTATAATCGGAAATAATTACTTAAGCACTTTAATTTAGCGCGTAAATTAATCAAGAGAAGGTTTTGACATCTCCTTAATTATGAAAATATCTTTGATCGAGTCAAGTTCGCAAAGCGATATAAAATTATTTTCTTGTTTGGACATTTCACCTGACCATTATCGATCAAATTCAATCATTAAATATTTAAAATGCCCAAATTGTTAATTATATTGTATTATATAGCATCATGGCCTCGAAAAGCTTCACGCACCCTTTTTAAACGTACCCAAAATTAAATTGGAACAAAAGCAGGGTAATTACAGCCGCTCGCAGAAGATAAATAGATATTAAATAGCTTTAAACTTACGGAAAACACTCTAAACGAACACGCATGCAACATTCATTAAAGGGTTCCCGAATCTTGTGTTATCGCACTTCCGAACAATTAAAATGCAAGGGGAACTTCGGAATTAACGCGTTGTTGCCAACTTTCTATTTAACCCATTCAAAGGGGTCTTCTTTTTAATCCAGAAATATTGTATAAAATCGCTTTTTAATGGGTTTTCGACTATACGCTTGTTTTTGTTTTATCAATCAGACGTTGTTTAGCACCCGATAAAACACTATATTGTATCGAGCCTTGGTCCTTGGCCCATGTAGACTACAACGCGTGGTTATTATGTTCACAATAAAGCATTGAATTTTAAACTTAATTATTTATTTATTTATTTATTTATTTATTACAATTTTAATATATAAACTTACAGCTATTGCCAAAGCGCTTATATATAGAAACAAAAGAAAATTATAATAGACACTATTTACAAATATATATTCTCAAACTCTGTATGAGTGATGGCAGCGAATCTGCGAATACGTCAGCATCTTGGATTATGGCGACAAAGTCGTTGAGAAAACTAAGCGCCCGAGCAGTGGGACTGTTTTTGGCGTGACAAGAACGTAACGCAGGAATGGCAAACAGTGGATGTTTTCGGCGGCAACCACCCCGTGTATAATTTTGAGGAACAAATAAACTAATGCGCTCTGTGATTGATGGGTTATCAATTTTGTTACGCAGTAGCATGCAGTAGTGGATACCCAAGAACAACTTGCGTCTGGATTCCAAGGTGTCCAGACCTACCATACCATTCACAAAAAGCGACGGATAAAGGAATGGATAATAACCATATTTCTTTTTATAGAGGTATCGAGCAAATTTTTTCTGTATTTTCTCAATGCACTGTATGTACCTCGCGGCACTTGGATCCCAGGCGATTGAGCAATACTCTAATTTGCTGCGGACGAACGCATTGTAGAGCATTACAGCAACTCTAGGGTTAACAAATTGTGAACCGATGCGCATTATAAAGCCTAGGGACTTACTGGCCTGTTTGCATGTTGATATTATGTGACTATGAAAGTCCAGCTTAGTATCTAGAGTCAAGCCGAGGTCTCGTACTTCATATATTCTATTCGCAGGGATTTTAGCCACTGTGTAGGTGACTTTAATAGGGGCACGCGCGCGGCTAAATGTCATCACGTTGCATTTAGAGTAGTTGAATGACATTTTATTGTCGTCAGCCCACTTGACGACTGCATCTATATCAGCCTGCAACGCATTACAATCATCTGAAGTGGCAATGGGGACAAACAACTTTAGATCATCCGCAAACAAGAGGCACTCTGATTTTGCTAAGACCACTGGGAGATCATTAACCATTATTGAGAAGAGAGTGGGCCCCAGTGTACTACCCTGACTTACTCCTGAACGGGTGTAATAGTCAGAAGAGTTAAAGCCAGCTAAAGTGACATATTGCTTACGATCACCAAGGTAATCAGAAAAGAAAGCTAAAAGCTTTGGTACGAACCCAATCTGCGACAGTTTTCGGAGCAAGACGCCATTGTCCACGAGGTCAAATGCCTTCTTAAAGTCAAAATAGGCTACATCGACTTGACGCCCGCAGTCCATTTCGCGAGAAACTTTGTCTACAAAAACAGTTAAGTTAGTTGTTGTAGATCTAGCACGTCGGAACCCGTGTTGGGAGCTGTGCAGATAGGGATTAATTTGTTTGATGATAGAGTCGTTTATCACTCCCTCAAACAATCGGCAGGGCACAGACATTACAGCTATTGGTCTATGTAAAGTCATATCCTGTGAAGCTTCAACCTTAGGTATCGGTGTCACCCTAGAAACCTTCCACAACTTGGGAAAAACACTAGTCTTAAGCGATAGATTAAAGATATGAAGTAGAGGGGTACATAAAACTAAAATACAGTCCTTAAAAAGAAAGGGAGGTATACCGTCAGGACCAGCGACTGAGGTGGACTTCAGTCGCTTGACGACTTGTTGTAATTCCGATGCTGAAATGGATTCCACACAGATTCTGTTCGAATCACATAAGTTGTTTGTATCCCACTCTGCCACTTTAGGATCCAACAGTGGTGTTTCAGGGTGGAAAACAGAGCTGAAGAACTCGGCAAATTTATCAACTGCACTTTGACCCATGAATGTTTCTCCGTGAAAACTATATTCAGTGGGCACTGGTCGCTTTTTGCGCTTACTTTTAACGAAATTCCAAAACGTTTTGGGTTCACGAATTATATTAGATTCTGTTGTGCTTAGGAACATATTATAGTCTCTACTAATATATTGTTTAACCAGAGTCCTGTAGTACTTAAATAGTTCGTAATTAAAATCTAGCTTATGTATTTTATATTTTTTTAGGTTAAAATACTTGAGACGAATGTACTCTTTAAGCTCAGGGGTGAACCAATGGGGATAAGAGTAAAGCTTTTTGCGATTCACATTGTTTCTAAGACGAGGTACATTGTTTACAATGGGTATGTTAATTACTGCGTAGAATGCATCTACCGCTAGGTTAACATCCTCCTTGTTCAACACCTCGGACCAATCCAAGCTAGATATATCTGAATATAATTGGCTGTAATTAGCTTGTTTGAAATTGAATCCTAAGGGAGTTGTATGAGGCGTAACAGAAGAATTAGGTTTGAGCGATAAAATGTCCTGTGTGAATTGAATTTCCACTTGGAGTGCAGGGTGGTACATATCTGCTGGTACCAAAGGTTCTGCCTCCGTAACATTTATACAATCGGCCGCGACTCCCGTAACAACCAAGTCCAAGATACTGTCGTATTTGTTACAAATAGTATTAATTTGCCTCAATCTACAAAACTCTGTGAAATTGTCAAAGTGTAATTTTACTTTTCTACTACATGAATTTAGGTTAAAATCTCCTATTAATATTATATCATGTGAAGGAAACATACAGATAGCATTCTCGATACATGTTAATACATTGATATATTGTACATCAGTATAACGGGGTGGTAAATAAACCACACAAATAAACATCTTTACACGCTTAGACGATACAACTGCAAAAATAAGTTCTTTATCATATGTTAGGTCCTCAACTTCAGTAACGAGGCGGACATTGAAGCAATTCCGCACGGCAAGTAAAACGCCGCCCCACCCCACGTCGCCCTTTCTATCTTTACGTAGTACGACATAGTCTGTGGGAAATAATTCACTATTCAACACTGAACTGGTGAGAAAAGTTTCAGTCAATGCTACGACGTCAGTAGGATATTGAAGCAAATTATTAGAGAAAGTTGTTGTTTTGCTACGAAGTCCTCTAACATTTTGATAAAAAATAATTAAAGTTCTAGGTCGTATTAAACTACACGTGAACTCATACACCAAAAGCTTAATGTTTTAAGCAAGCTTCACGAGTAAAACCTACTGTGTCGGACATTGAAAGTCTGTCATGTTGAGATCTCATTATTTTCAGCGAAAAGGAGATGTTTTGATATTTTAAGCACATAATAGAAGAGTAATAGAAGGTCGACTTCTTTTCATTTGTAATCAGCGTCGCCCATACGAATAGACGAGCGCGTACTATAAGGCTAATTCCGGAAGTAAGTAACGCAAAAGACGCTGTTGCATCATTATGCATCGCTATTGGATCGACCTTATGTATGTTTTGTTTTTATTTTTACCCTTTTAATACCTGAAGTTGCAAGTCAAACGGATTGGTTTTTTTTATGAAATTACGTATAGTACATTCATTTTTCCTATAATTGAAAAAATATTGCGTTAATTATTCAGATTTTTTGAAACACTTTTATTTTATAAGGTTGGAAATAGGTCAATTTAAATTAATTTTGTGTCATTCCTAGAGAAATATTAAACTCCAAGATTTACCTGAAAAGCTTCCAAAATGAACGTAACAAAATCAATGTTTATACAGAGTGATTTACCTTAACCAAAGCTTTTAGGGTAATTTGCAAGCAAAGGTTTTTGAGGTAGTAATTCAAAAAGTTTATAATTAAAGAAAGATAAACAGCGATGGATTTAATTGAGAACCTTTTTCCTTATAAAGAAATACTTTGGTTTTAATGATGCTTTCTGCTAAAACAAATATTAAATCGGGGTAGTTGACCAAATCCACATTGAGATAATGTTTACTGTGGGTCCAATGTTAGCTGGGAATTATAGAAAAGAAAAATAAAATTTGGATGTATACTAACAGAGGGGTCGTTTGAAACGATTTTTGAACCGAGTTGTAATCTAACTCGTTGTTGCTTGACCTCAAATTGTTTTACACACGAGATATTCACCCCTTACCTGAAATAACTAACTTTAACTGTCAGTCTGACACAAGCGACGGTTGGGCAAAGTTATAAACATAGCTACAACCAAGACCCACACGTAAATCATTTACCTTTGAATAAATCATTTTGTAATCACTCTATAGATAACCTCCTAGACGTAGGCCTTTAGTGGAGAAACTTTATACTGCAACTACTGCGACCAACCTGCTTTGATACTTGGACAAGTTTTATTGTACTCATTTATTGGTCATTATGCTTTGTCAAAATCCGAGTGGTAGTCAAATTACTGTTTTAGACAATATAAAAAAATCGCACTGAATTTATTTTTGAATTTCGATTGATGGAAGTGATCGATCCGAGTCGCGGGGAATCTAGCCGAATGGAACCGATAGTCGGCCGACCGACTTTGCGATTGAACAATAACGACGCATCGAGTTTGAACAATCGAAACAAACGTAATTATCTTATCGCCATCGGGCATTGTTTAATATACTTCGTATTTAATCATTCATATATACGATTATTCTAGTCGTTAAATGCATTAATTTAAGTGAGTTCTGCAGGAGGTGTATCTCTTAAGAATATTTCAAATACTAGCTAGTCCTGTCTTTTAGTATTTTGTTTTTCTCTTACAGCAAACCGGAGAAATATATTGAAACATCCGAACATGGTCTTCTAATAATATCAGTGAACGAAGGCGATGCCGGCCGCTACGACTGCTGGCTCGGAGGCTCATTGCTTTGTTCCTACAACATTACTGTCGATACACACAGGTATTTTATTATACTCGATTAGCTTTCAACTAATATTTTAATACGTAAAAGTACTTGGCATTAATCTACATTTATCTTTCCTTTATAATGCTTATAATACTGTTTCCTTTTCAGATGCTCGCCTCCAGAGAAAAGCAATGAATACCAAAAAATATATTCAAATTGGTGTCATGAATTCGAAAAGTATAAAACGGCCATGAAAACGTGGGAACGGAAACAAGAGGTAATTTTCTCTGCCATAGTATATTACTAAGTTGGCTTCACACAATAATACCGTACCCAACGTTAAACGTAAAAAATAACGAATCTCTTAAAGTATTTTGGGTACTGTCTTTGTTGTTCTCTTTTTACTTCAGGTTTTTACATGATATGAACATTTTGATGTAAAATCTAAGTTGTTTTTTCGCTTCAAAGTTTGTCAATAATAACAAACATTTCTTTCTGTTTTCAGCAATGCGCGAGACATAATGACTCAAATCAGAACACACATCCGAATGAAATCGTGTGATAGCTTCTGAACGTCGCCTATCTCATGTTTCAGTCTGTTAATTATTACGCTGGAGCCATTCCGGTACCGTACGTCTCAGCCGGCCTCAAATACTTCAACATATTCTCGTGAAATCAGTAAGCCATCCGCTCAAAAATCACTATCAACTGTGATCGGGCTCAGTACTAATAGTGATAGTAAGTGACTCCCCATAGCTTCCATATATATATATATATATATATATATATATATAAATATATAAAAGTGTAGTGAAAAATTGTGTAGAGGTACAATAGTGCATCGTTCCGTCGACAGTAACATGAGAAGGTGATCGGACACTCAAAATTTTTACGAACATTTTGTAATATTATGATTAATGGAATGATAAAATTACGAGCGTTGTGCGTTGCTTTGTTGGTAATGAATTGTAAAAATAGATTAAACGATTTTTCTCATAATTATTGTATATGTACGCTTTGTTCGTTGATTAAGCATAGTGAAAATGTTAGATTTTATAAAATGGAAGTTTATTTCAATTCATTAACCATTGACAATTATTTCCAATTTAATAATTTTACTTTATAAAATCAAAACAAAAATGTTGTTACAAAATATTTGTTTTGTAAGTTTTTGTGCAAGATAAATCTTTCTGATCTGATTTCGGTTACAAAAACGAATTTAAAACTGAAGGATCAAAATTGGTTGTCCGTTGTAAAGTAACGATTGAGAATAAAGATACGTATTGCGGTGTTTCTATACGCAGCGGTCGTAATTTGAAATCTCCTAGGGTTGTGGGAGGGTTCGCCTCATTATTTTTCCCCTATTTGTGTAAATAGTTGCCTAATTTTATTCGACTGTACCTATTATAAATGTACTTATAGTATGCACGTCCCTAATGATAATGAATATAATTTAAGCCTGTGATATATAAGAAACTCGATTAGGAAAATGTATTTTTATTATTAAGATCGTGGACGTACATATTAAGGGCTGAATTCTGACTCAATCTGTAAGTTTTACTATCGCTTGTTTTACCCAAAAACATAATTTTAGTAAGTAGGTAGATTTATTATTTTGATCTAAGCTTTGGATTTAGGATGTGTTCCTACCACATCCAAAGCACCTTAAGGAGGCGGAGGCTAGCAATATAGATACTATTCCCCTTATTACAAAATAAAGACTAAAATAGTTTTTGACTTAAAAGTAATAACATCTCTTTCTGTGATACGGATGTAAAAAGGGATGGACATAGTTTTAGTCAGAGTTTGGTTTAATCTTTGTTTGAACCATGTTTTGTAATAAAGGGTCGTTTATATGCTGCTGGTACTGCGATTTGACTCAATTTAAAATGGCTACAGATACCGCTTACAATCAAGCGGTTTGTATGCATGATTGCCACCTTTGTAGTATTAGTAAAAATGCATTTATTGATCATATTATATTAATTTAGTAACTCATAATATTGTACTATATCATATTTATACAGAATAAAAATGTAGTATTAATATTAAACACTTCATTTGCACCTAGCGTGGAACTTGAGAGAACACAATAATTTGATTGATTTGTGAAATGTATTTATAAGTATATTTTTGTATGAAGGACCTATCTTTTACCCAACAAATTATCATTTTGAACACCTATCTGACTCTATCATCGTAAGTCATATTCCATATCATAATAATGTACCTAAATCGGACATATTATTAGAATCAATGATCATCATTATTTATAAGTAATAGCGATGAAAATTTTAAAAATAAGTATTTTTTCTAGACATATTTAAGGTAAAATAAATTAAATTGTGGCACTGTATTAGGTTCAATTTTGACAGAATATTTTTCTCTATCACTTAGAATATACGAAATTGCATATTTCGAACTAACCATGGACATTTTACTTGCAAATCTATCAAATATAAAATATAGTAGAGAACAGGAATAACACAAACTGCAAACAAAAATATATGAAAATAGTATACAGTTTCACATTTAGTACAAAGTTAATTTTTTTTTTTGAAAGTGTAAAAACACCTTTAAATGAAATACACAAATGTTTTGGAGCGGCGTTGTGACACTAATGTGACTTCTTTTTGAATTTGTTTTTTATGCATGCGAGCATGCCGTCAAACTTTATAATCTAAATACACTCTTCTAGCGAGAGGGAGATCAGGAAATCTCTTTCTGCATAATATAGTCGCAGTTCGTAGATTTTTTTAAAGTAAACTATCTTGGCATTTAAATATATGAATTGCGTTGCATAAACGGTAACGAAAACTATTAAGTTATTATATAACATAACATTTTAATGAATTACGAAAATTGCAATTTTACAAAATATTCAGTACCCGTAATTCCACTTTTTAAATTTTTTTTATTTCAATCTGAGTGACGAAAATACGCTCGCTGCTATCATCGGTACTAAACTTCTATAATTATTTGTGCAATTCGTATTTAAATCTTTTTTTATCTAATGCCACAGATACTATGTTGATCCTGGAAATATGTTAATACCTTCATTTAAGCAAACAATTTATTTTGTTATTTAAGGACATAATTTTGAAAGATTTGCTCACTCCATGTACCTAGGTGACTGAACTACTTGTAAAGTTTTGGTGTAATAAAATGTTTATTTCATGTCCGAGTCGCAATAAACTGCTAATGTAGTGGTTAATATAGTCTAATAGGTGCTTCGAAAGAGTAAGCTTTCCTTTTTGCAAGTATACATATTTCCCGACTCCTTTCATATCATTGTAAATAGTAAAAATCGATGATAACAGATACTTTGGGGTTAAAATCCGAATTTAGTTTTAATATACTTTTTCTGTGAGTAGCGATAAAAAGTAAACTTCTTTTAATTAAAGAAACCAGTCGTACTAAATTCGGGTTGTAACTAGAACAAAAATAAATTTGTAAGAAATATCTGAGCTTCGTCGTTTATTGTCTTAGTTAGGATTTGGTACTTAAGTATTTTAGCGATAAATATAAGGATTTCCCCAATCCCGGGGTAATCTTGCGCAATAATTATAAACTAATTACTATTATCTATACTAATCGAATAGCTCTGTACATTTCACATGTTACTATACTAAGTTAAAATTCAAAATGTAGCGTTAAGATTTTATATAATAAATCTATGAAATGTATCTTTCAGTTTGTTGGAGTTTTATTTAGCCACTAGCGGACGGCACGCGGTGTCACCCGCGTAGTTCTTGTGCCCGTGGGATTACCGGGATAAAATATAGGCTATATTAATCAGCGATAATGTAGCAATCAAATGGTAAAATAATTTTTAAAATCGGTCCATAAATTTTTGAGCCAATTCGTTACAAACATACATACAAACCTTTTCTCTTTAAAATATTAGTAACTAGCTGTGCCCCACGGTTTCACTCGCGTAGTCTTAATTTTATGGATAGGCCACAGAACATATATATTTTTTAAAACAAAAGTAGCCTATGTTACTTCTTGAAACATTAGCTATCCCGTAAATATCGGTTCAGCCGTTTTGGACATTAGCCGGAACAAGCAGATAACGAGATTTTTATTCAAATTGTTTTTTTTTTGTGTTGGTACCGATTATAATTTCATAATATGCATTTAGTGAATAGCTGTTATTTTGAAATTACAAACAGACACTTCAATCTTATTTATCTGTACAGATTTGGAGATTGGATATTTTGTCATTGTAATGGAGTTGCCATAGTGGAGAAAATGTTTAAAATAGTGCCAATTCATCAAGTGACAGACTGGGTTGACATTTTCGTCATAACACAGCCCCGGGCGAGCACCCTTCTCGACGACCGAGGGACTATAAAAAGCGAGGGCGCGTAATTATATAGTGCCACTAAACTAATTTCACGATACATTGCCGACGAAATCTGTGCTTGGCACCGCCTCGCCTGCCGACGAAATGCGATTTCTTTCACAACCACCTGATTACTATTGTTATGTGTTATTACGTATGAATTGCTAATGTCACTGTGGCCAAAGTTCGGCGTGATTAGTCCCTAACTAATGAATGGGTGATGAAGGGGCTTACTGACCTTAATAAGGTCATGTTTTGCCTTTTCCAAGCTTGCGTGTTGAACCAAGAATTGCGGTAAATTGTTGGGTTCGGTTTCTTTCCTCTCCGTTGTTTTTACTTTAAAAATTTACTTGAGCAAGTATGTGAAAATAAAGCAGTAGATTTTTTTTTATTTCTACCTTAAATGGTGTAATACCTGGAAGATTATAGCATGTGAGTAGAGGTAACTTTTTACGATTAATTTAAGGGATTTACCTAAATGTTTGATCAAGCTGGGTTTAATGCCTGGAAAACCTATAGGGAAGGAAAACCAACCCAAATAATTTGAGTCTAGGTACTAGTAAGGACTATTTTTCACTATACATGTGCTTTTCCATATGGGTAAATTAACACAAATTTTCGCTGATCGAATGACACGCAATAGCAACTGTGCCACGAGCTCCTCAACATAAATACACTATACATAATCAAATATATAAAATAATTATCTTACATCCTAGTAAGTAGGTACGTAGTTGATAATATGGAACTATAACAGTTTGAACCAAGGCGTAGTATGACCAGACTGAGACTTGTGTAAGTGAGAACACTTGACAAGTTACAAGTAGTTTATCTCAGGATGTGGTCCCAAGATTAAATTACAGATTGCATCATAACCCGCCGCTTGGGGGTGGTTTATGAGGCTCCTCACTCATATTGAGGACTAATGTGTGCATGTTTGCTGTTGTGTACAAAACAGATATGAACACCTATGTATATACACCACGAAATATGAGATACATATTTAGTAAACTATGTTCGCAACTGTTTATATTTTTTTATCTGAAAGGCCTTAAAGAAGATCAGAGCGAAACGTTTTATTTTTCAAAATTAATGCGTAACATAGCCAAATAATAAAGTTGCATTTTCAATGGATTTATAATGGAGGGGAGGAATCCCGATGTCGAGAAAAGCACATGAAAATGTCAAGAGCGTGACATCAGCGGTGAAGCATGTAATGTTTCATTTCACGGTGCGGACGGCGGAGCGCGTGCGGCTGCGGACTTCTTGTCCATTGAATAATTACTTACTCACCAACCAACCGGGGGAGTAATCAACCGAGGGCAGCATCTTCCGGATACAATGGATTTTTTGGTAAACTTAAGAAATCCTTATAATTATATATAGATAAATTTATCATATAAATAATATGAAGCCGTGGAGGCCGAGGGATTTTTACAGTGGTCTGCCACGCAAGTGACGCAAGTTCGAGTCCCAACGGCCTGCACCAATGAGGTTCTCTAAAAAGCGTGTTTTACGTTGAAGGAAACCTGGTTATGTCTGAGAAGTAATTGAGAGACGTATGCATAGTGCCTAAGACGGCGATGGATTCGCCCTCTGCCACGTTGGCACTTAATCATATTCGGTGAAATATGGGTATTCTTATTACAACACCTCTGCTTACCCCTTTTTATTAATTAGTCCAAAAACAATCAGGATAACAGCGAATACTTTTGTGTTCAATTTCACACGGAGTCAATACTCATAACACCTTTTAGTCGAGTCAGAAAGCTTGGAAACCTTAGATAGCATTGCAGCAATGATAAAATCAATGGCGCTCGAGCCCTGTGTAAGCTCTAATCAAAGCTGGCTGTAAGACAGTGTTGCGGTGAGGTCAGCCGAGTAATCCGTTATTACACGACGCAGGACGCACACCACTCTGGTAAGCGCATTACCCGAATTAACAATTAGTCATGCCTACGTCTGGCCACGAAGTTTGCACAAATTTACATAACAATAAACCCCATCCGTACCGCTCCGGTTGGTTATGGCGATTTTTTTAATTAATTGGATCGGGAACCGTGGAAAATTTGTGGGCTTCCCCTAATGTTTGTGGTCAAAGAGAATTTTAAATACAAAATCAATATTGGAAAACTGAGAGAGTTTTGAACTTGTTTAGTAACGAACTTGAGTCCAAAATGGCATGATTAAAATATCTTTTAGAAATTTTGATTACGACCACAGCCGCAGCTTTTATTTTATTGTGCTGTGATGGGGTTACAATCGTCATCAAAATTCAAATCACTCGAACCCTATAAGTAGACTAATTTTAAAAGTCAAAATATCAAAAATCAGTTAGATAATTTGAAGTATAATCAGATAATAATTTTACTGTTGGTTGGAGAGAGTATAGCCAGTGAGGCGGCGCCAGATAGGCCCTCCGTTCCAATGGACAACGATAAAAGCGCTAAACTAAATCGAGACCGGAATGAGCAAGAACAATGCATAGCTTAAATTGTAGCATTGTGCGTGAACAACGGACCGACACGTCCACGAAGAATAGAGTCATTTGCTTCTAACAACATTAATGCCAGCCTGACCCCCATACCAACACTTTTTGTTTGTTAATCTACAGAAAAGGGCGTAACTCATTTTGTCAACTCGTAATTTAATTTCACTTGAACCCCAGCAACTCGCCGGATGAGCCTCGATCGCTGTAGGCGGCATAGGCTTGCCCAGTAATTTACTTACTCCAAATTTATTCTCTGTTTATTACCATAGAGCTCAATTCAAATATGGCCTTACGAATACGGAAAAGCTATACAGAAATATATGCCTACATTTTCCTGTTTTACGTTGTAAACTCCCGACTTACCAATACACGTGCATACGAGTCCCATCGTTATAGAACTTTAATGTCCCTTTGCGGAACCGCAGCCACTCAGCCTCCCAACCAAAAGGTGACGGTCGCGTTGAGAAATGCTTAAAATGCAATTTTACGTGGGCACTTTTATTTATGACCCCAAAATGTAAAATGCAAACGTTTTATTGCGGGCTTTATAAAAATACGGCGTACAAACAATGTTCCTGTTATCCCAAGAGGGGATGTCGAGGCATATTTGTACGTTTAGGGATGCACCCGATCACGTCTTCCTGTAAGAATGGAAAACAGGTAGGTAAGGACGAGGGTTCTGTTGGTTGACGTGCCATACTTTATATCACATTCCGTGTTTTATTGCAAGCCAATAAAAATAGTAATTTCATTAAGATTGTGAACAGAGATGATTTTAAAGTCTCCAAATAGACCCTTTGAAACGGATTGAAGATTCAAATGAGCGATAAATTTGATTACTCCACTTGACAAAGAGATTTAATTTTGATAAATCAACGCTTATTGTTGTAGAGATTTATTATATTTGCCTTTGCGTCGTCAATGTTTTGAATAAGTAGCTTTGACGCTCGCCACTTAGGAGGAAAATGTTTAGAAACACCGAGTTCACAAAACGCAGAATGAAATATTCATGGTTGTAAAAAAGTATTGTGGACTATTACGAAAATATTTCAAGCCGTCCAATTAGCTTTTTATATAGGTAAGCCAGCTCCGGTTTTCTCGAGTCTACTTTGTCTGACGTAATAGCAGCATTACCCTCTTTCGGGGCGTCGCTCGTCGCGATGCAAAGTGTGTTGAAAAATGTGAAATATTTAAGATGCAAAATTTTATAATAAGCATCGCCGAGATTACACCTTGTGCTCATCTATTTATAAAGCGACTCCGGCAAGTGGGACATTTTTATTGCCCCCAAGCTCTAGATTAGTTTTGTTCAGAATTTGATGCATATACAATGAGCTCGATTATTCAACGCCCTGTTCAACTTGTCTAATAATATGAATGCGAAATTATGCCATATGACTTTTCGTATCGCCCTTGGAGATGCAGCACTATGTTTGTCGCCAGAAATTGTAATGATGATTTCTGTAACATTGTTTACCAATAGTTTATCCCAAGAAGTATAGAGAAATCTTATAATCAGCATAATATGTACTTGCCTACCTATCAATCACTTTTCGATTAAATGACAGGTAGAGCTGTCAGTGTTCATACGGTGTGTAATCAAAATTTTAAGAAAAACGAAGTAATCGATGTTCCCGGTCGCACGTAACTTATTCGACTAATTAAAAGATTCTATGGAACCGCTTAGCATCAATTACTTAATTAATATATTGTTACATATTTGAAGTGCATTCCCTTCGATTGCCAAATCGAAATGTTAGTCATAACATACTTGATATTGGCTACGTATAAAGTTCTCGAAAGAACCTAATAGTGTAAGTATTAGCAATTCGAAATACCGAGAACCAATCCAAATAATGTCAACAAAACTGACATTCTGTATCGAATACGGTAACAAAAGAAAGAATATGAACATGTGCAAAAAATATCTGGCGTATGCATTTGGGAATTTCGCGTGACAGAAAATTTAATACGAGGGGAGTCTAATATTAAACCTCGGGGACCCATCACTTTTAATATTTGGTCCCGGTCCTAGCGGGCTCTAAATTATTTACCAAATGGAAAGGTAATGGTCGAGGAAGAGTGCGAATGAAGGTATGCAAATTTTATAAGCACATATTGTTGGCTGTAAAGCCTGTTAGCTGCTACTTAAATGTGTGTTATGAAGAACTCGCGGCCGGCAAATGTGTCGCTGAAACAGCATTCATCACCGTAGCAGAAGTGAATTTGGATGTACATGGTAATTAGAATTTATACCAAAGATATATTTGTATTGTATTGTGCCCTTCTCCCTTGGACAACGACAGTGAAAATTGTACACATAAATGACAGTCTTGATAGAAATATATATATATTTACATGAAATAGTTATGCAAAATAGGTTGTCTCAAGGTCACAAGGATCACATATTTGACTAGGTACTTGTTGTCAACTAAGTATATTATATTAGTGAAACCAATAATTATAATATATTTTATTTTCTTTCTTATTATTTTATTATTGAACACTTTGGAAATATAAATATGTTAATAAGTAGGTACTGTAGCGAGCGACCCCCGACTCGGATCACTCGCTCTCCGGTATCGCTATTATTTACTATAAAATACAATTAATATATTGTTTTTCACGTTTTATTCCTTTTCCTTGCATACCCGTTCTATGTCTCTGACAACGTCTACTATTTTCTTTTTTCGAATTCCTTCTGGATTATTTTAAATATCTTTCAACACAAAACAATTTATTTACATATTAAACTTATACAAACATAGGTAATTCACGTTTAACTAAAAGGCGGTTTAAGCCCAGACAACCAAATTAGATCCTTTTATTTATTGTCCAATATCACACAATGGGACAAAACAGTCCTCGCTTGGAGTTTTCTATGACCCCGAGAAATAAGAGAGATAGATTGATAAACAGTTAACAAGTTTCGTCAATCAAGAAGCATTTTTTAAATAATCTGAACAAACTGTGGGGAACTAGTCAGTTTGCAAGCTTTATGTACATTTTATTTACTCCTCCCGCTATCATAAACAAAGCTAGAGCGAAATGTAATCACGACGTCCGCTCACAAAAACCACGACCGCAGTGGAAATTGCTCGGAAAGTATCAATTTATAGGTATGAGCTACGAAATTGAATTGTATAACAATTGGACCTTTTAGCTCCGGAGTCGACGTTGGGGATTTATTGGGGAAAAATCACGATTAATTCGCACACGTGTCCGCGTTTAGAATGAAGGGGTGAAACGAGTCACGGGCCATAAAGAGTCACGGTCTACGAACGACCCGTCACGATGGCTGGTAATCTACCACTCTGCCTACCACAGAATACAACTTTACTGCAGCTTTTACTTTTTTAATTGACAAGCTTCCGTCCCCGCTTCGCCCGCGTTTTATTAGGGAGCCTATATTTAAATCGATTAACAAGATATTCTTTGTTTGATAAATATGTTACTTGATGAGTTTTTAGAATTAATTTTTAAATCATTCCAGTAGTTTCGGAGCCGATTCGTTGCAAACTAACACACAAATATTTCCTCTTTATAATATCGGTATAGATAAATAGGAAAACTTATGCCTTTGCGATAATGGCGAACAAGTCAACCATATTATAGTTAATCATGATGGTAATAACTTCATGTAAAGTAGACCAATGGATCGACAAGGTTATGTTTCAATTGCACATTTCAGTGTTATTTAAGAGATTACTTTCCTTCAGACTGCATTATAATTATAATATAACTGTTTGTTCCGGCAAATCTCCAGAACAGCTGGACCGATTTTGAGGGGACTTTCACTAGCAGATAGTCAATATTACAAGAGGTAAATTAGGCTACTTTTCTTTAAAAAAATACATTAAGCTTCCGCGGGCCACCCATTAAATTGAGTCATTTCGGGTAATACCGTGAGGCTCAGATAGTTTTAATATAATATCGACTGTAGATTTCTAACCGATGCAGTCATGAAACAGTCTCTTATTCAAAAAATATAGCCTTTAGCCAAAAACCCAATTCAACAACAATATTATACTTTTATGTATTATTAAAATGAGTACCTTCCATCTTCCGTCAAGCCGTAAAAAGAATCTTCGTAAATACGTGAAATAACAGAGATAGGCACCACATAATTCCGTTCATGCTGATGTGAAGGAGGCACTTAGCATTATTATCTAACTATTTATTAATAGGTGCACCTCCCGGTTTTAACTGCGTAGGATTAATAATAAAAACTATGTTAGGTACTTAGTAATATTTTTTATATAAAACTTAAAGCCTGGATTAATGAACTATCCAACACAAAAATATTTTCCAATTCAAATCAGTAGTCCCTGAGGTAAGTGCGTTCAACCAAATGCACAAACAAACTTTTCAAAAGTAACAATTTTTGTACCTAAGTAGCCCCTTTTCAATATTTTTACTTAACATAATATTACGACATGTAACATAACATAATTTCACGAGTGTGTATGGTGTAACTAATTAAATATAAAAACGTTCTGTTCTCAAACTGCCGCCATTGTGTTTTAATACGGAGTCCTAAAGTCTTTAGCTCCATCTTTTTCAATTGAAAGACTGTATTTTACTTTTGAAACGAGAGATAAAAGAGTAATAACCCAATTAATCAGATTTTCAGTCGGAACAAGAGTTCAATTCAGTTTACTCCATTGTAGGAACAATTTTATTACAACTGAGCGAGGGGGTTCCGTG
Source organism: Watsonalla binaria (assembly GCA_929442735.1). NCBI lineage: Eukaryota > Metazoa > Arthropoda > Insecta > Lepidoptera > Drepanidae > Watsonalla > Watsonalla binaria. Next base: position 6,528,175 of record OV838930.1, read on the forward strand.
TACTTTGATTCTAGAAATATCGCCTTTCACAAAATATATTACAGCTTTGCCATTTCATTAACTCATGAATAGACTCCAAGTTATACATGCATAGAAGTTTATTTTCATAAAATTAATTAAGTTTGTTGCCACACAAGGAAATGCTTAGTGAATAGTAGGTTGCAATAGTATTAATCTACACTACTATTATAAAGAGGAAATATTTGTATTTATGTGTGTATGTTTGTAATGAATAAACTAAAAAACTACTACGCCGACTTCAAAAATCTTTTCATCATTGGAAAGCTACATCATCAGCAAGTAACATAGGTTTTATTTTATCCCCGAACTAACCTACGAGAACGGAATCTTGCCTATAGTATATACTAATATATTATATTACAAAGAGGAAAGATTGTATGTAAGTATGTTTGTATTGAATAGTTTACGAAATTACTAGACCGATTAGGTCAGGCAAGGTACATAGAATTTATTCTCATAAAAACTTACATAAGGTAAAGTCACCAATCATGGACAGTATAAGCGATTTTTTATCATATTTTCTCTGCAATTTCTTTATTGTTCAACATACATTCTTAAGGATTTGGAGGTAAATTATAAACTCTTTTCTTAATCAGAATTTAATGTTTAATTTAAGTTTAGTACTTAGTACAATAAAATAATATAAATAAACAACACTCCTACTTAGACACCAGTAATGGACAGTAAAGATCCAGTGTTGTCTTTTAGGGCTAAAATGATAATTTATAGTATGGGTTATATTATAAAATTGATGCATTTCTATTGATAAATCATTAAATAATAAAAATTTCAACATCTACGATACACCAGACACAAAATAAGATGATAAGTGTACCTACTTCGCGATTCTAGTAAGAAATTACGATTCTCGACACCAAATGACACCGCGAAACTTACAACCGTTATGGCCGCAATCAAAATAGGTGTCAGTAGTCAAAAACAGTTGTTATGAACATTTAAAATGAATAAAAAAATTGATTATGCAGTATTTTAGATTCTGAATAAAGGGCTGTTTCAACGTAGGTGAAGCCACGACCAGATCTTGTATGTATGTACATATCATATTCATGTAAGCAATACTGGCAGTGTATAATCGGATTGGGGCCCACATGCATTAGTAGTCACAGTCAAATTGTGCCCAACGTCCCATGATCAAACCGCGACATACGAATAGTTATGTTACATACTGCCGATTAGTACCACTTAGGATTAGTTTATTATAGCTCTAGCTCACTATAATGTGTGTTTATGTTGTTAGTGTTACCATAGTGCTTAATCTATACTATAATATTATAAAGTTGCAGAGTTTGTTTGTTTGAACACGCTAATCTCAGGAACCACTGGTCCTATTTCAAAAAATCTTTCAGTGTTGGATAGTCCATTTATGGAGGAAGGTTATAGGCTATTTTGTTTTCAAAAAAATTTGGGATCTGTAAGAAAACTGCGATTTTGTAACCCAGGGTGTAAAATCGAAAACCTGTTTACGCGTGCGCTGCAAAAACTATTGACAATATAACAAAATTATGTACTACGGGTTTTGTAGGTCTAATTAAGATCTACAAAAAAGTCCGAGAGAGCATATATCTAACTAACAAAGTTTAGTCAGAATAACCGCTTTTATCTTCATAGAAAATATTAAATCGTCTGAAGAAAGAATCTACGTTAAATGTGTATCGTAATATTAATATTATATATTATATAAAATTAAATCTACGCGGGTGAAATCGTGGAGCACAGCTATTTAAGCTATACAAATACAATGAACATGGCACGTAAGTTTATTGATCCGATGGAAAAACCATTTGCGAGCCATTCTAGAATTGCGTGATTGATTACCCCAATAGGGTAATTTTTTTTTCAGGCAACTGTACTCAACGTTAGTCCTAAAAAGTAACATAATGCTTACATATACGAAATAAGGGTTAGGTTATTAATATAATATAGAAACTAACTATATAATCTATATTTACTATATTTATAAGCTTTGAAGAGTATTTTAGTGCCGTAAAATAAAACATCAAAGTTCTTAATACGCGCTGCTAAAACGATCATCGTTGACCCCCAGAACTGACTGTGATTGTTTGAAACATCGCGTGTTTGGAACTTCTTAGGTTTGGCCTCTTGATAGTCTAAAGCAAGATATACAACACCTAGTCTAAATAGTGTAGAATATAACCCTTGTATTGGAAAGGAGATACATGCGTCGGGGGCAGGTGCGGTCGCTGAGCTGTGCTAGACGGGACCGCAGCCACCGCGACCACCTGCGTGCCGAGCAATGTCCTGAATCAATGCCATGAATACAACTACATACATTACTCCGACTATCCCAGTTGCGGGATTTGGTTTTGGTTACGCAAAATTATCACGTAGCTGGATAAAACTAGGTGAAAATTTGTCACGGGCGAAGCACTGTTTGATTAAATAAACGTTATCTACTTAGTTAAATGTAGGTCATCTTAAGAAAATAAAAAACATATACACGACGAATTCTTTAGTCCCGCATATTTGAAATTTTAAATATTATAACGAAAGCCCTAATAAAAATGGGAGGGTCCAGCTGGATCCAGAATACTATTATATCCCTAGTTTAGAGAAATGTCTCCACGTTGAAATATCTTAAAAGCTACACTTGGGATACAGACACCGTGTAACATCACTGGAGACGCTAATGTCCAACAGTGGACTCAGATTGAGGCTGACTAATCGATCGACATTTTAATTATATTATGAATCCGTTATTTTTTAAATGAACATTTATTTTTTAACAGAGTCCAACGAAATGTAATTCTTTACACACTGTATATCTTATGAATACTGTTAGAAAGCTTAGAATAACACTGGTGTTGGCAGCGAACTTTAAATTAAAGCTCTCATGCAAGGTCTTAATCATATATCTCTTTGTATTACAATAAAGACTAAAAGCTACCGTAGTCTGTTAAGATATTCCGAGTGCGGTATTAAAAAGCATTTGGAAATGTTTGCTAATACCCCAGTAGAAAAGAACAATCGCAGCGCGTGAGTGCTGTGTTGTGCATTACGCTAGTTCGGTGGTATAAGGTACCGGTGGTGCAGTTTTCCCATGGGACCTAGACCCCTTTGAAAAGCTTTTAAGTACGTCATGTCTAATATACATTATTGTTATATACTTTGCTTTCATTGATCAACGAAAAGCCCCATGGAAACATTAGTTAAAAGTTTTATGTTTTAGTTATAAGATTATATTTTTTAAGGTTTTTAGTTATACATTGTGTAACATATTTCGAAAGTCATGTTATTATGGCTGCGAAATAATTTTGTCATATCGGTCTACTACATTTATAGGACAAGCCCCTTAATTTTGGGGGCTATTTATTATTTTGGGGGGACAAAGAGACGGGGACACTTTCCTATTTTGAATATTAGTATCTATAATTTGTATATCATAATGATGGCACAAGATCGCCTATGACTTGCACAAAACATTTGCGCGGCAGAGATTAGGGAGAATAGACTAGTATACCAACTTGAACCGGGCTCTTCTACAGCTTTGTACATTAACTTCCTTTATACACCTGCATTTAAAGGCAACGGGTTATTTTATTCTCTCTCTGAGCGAAAAGGGAACATAAACGCAGCGAACACATTTGATGTCAAAAACATTTGGATTAGCTATACCCTGCTTTACTCGTACCCGCAGTTCTCGTTTAATATCTACCTTTAGTATTTATTTTTAACAAGAGTTGTTAAACCCTTATTTCTTGCTATCCTGGGGGCTACCATAGTCGGTTTAAGTAGAGCATATTAAGAACTTCTGAGCTTTAACCGAAAATTTAAACGTCGAATCTAAGAAGAATACGCGCTGCAATTAGCCCCCTGTTTTGTTTAATATCAAAAAGAAAAAGACAATTTTTACCAGTGAGTAAATGAATCTTAAGTCTTCTAATCTCGACCAACATTTGCAATTTCCTTCCCCACATCCAAACATTTATCAGTGCGTCAGCAAATGAGTAGCATCCCTCGCTATCTAGTGATCTGTGGACACGTCATCATCCCGATGTTTACACTGAGAGATAAGCGAGACCGATCTTTGGACACCCCTCTGCAGGATGTCCAGGATACAGTGTCAAGAGTCGATTTACTTTCAAACAAAAATGGTAAGCTAAAAAAAATCTTCCAAAGTACTTAACCTTTCTCATGAGAGTGGCTGCACTCCGTGCTTTAAACAAATTAGTTTTTTTTTAATGTGTTGCGAATTAAAAAAGTTATCTTATTTGCCTTATGAATTGAAAACCTCAGTCTTCAATCGTTTTCTCTCAATATAATTATGTATAGACAAAAAAATAAATGGAGTAAAATTTGATGAAAATACTTTTAAAATTGAATCTCTTTTAATTATTTGACTTTATAACCATGCTCTTTAAGAACTTCATTATAAACCACTCCACCAACACTAATCCATGACGAGACCTAAAAATAAATTCCATAAATAATGTCCACAATATATTCAGTGGCGTCCGCATTGTTTGGATTCCAAACAGTTTTATTGTCTTGTAAAGCATCTTTATCAGTTTTCCTGTGAGCATAGCATACTCCATAGCTTCTGTGTTCGTGTCGGAAGTGACTCCTCGGTCCAGTAATGCGTTGACCTAGGTCGGCCTCTTCGCGACCGCTGCAACCATTACTCATTGAAAATTATACCAGACTAAGTGGTGTTTCGGGTATATTCAGTCATGCGAGCCACCGTGTTTGCGAGCCAATTGAAAATAACAACGCAACACTTCTGTATCGATTGTACCTCCCTACGAGGTTTGCGAGTTGCTATGCACTTTGATACGCTACATACATTATGATGTCGTTTGATTTTTGTGATCCTTACTAGCTGATAAATTTGAAGATAAGAATAGTTAAGTATATCCATACTATATATTGTGTAACTAGACACGCATGCCCCGCGATTTTACCCGCGTAGACTTAGTGTTGGGTGGCTTGATCTCACGGAACCATCATTTTTAAAAATAGTATTACCTATAAAAGTATTACTGATACACACAAACAGACAGAAAGTTATTTTTTTATGTAGGTACCGTATATACTTTCATGTGCATTCAGTAAAAAGCTGTAACTTAAATTGCGCTAGCCTCATCATTAGAAAATAAAGTCGGTCTATTTTATACCTTAAAGAAACTCATCACTACGTTCTCATGTCTAACAAAACTATTTATCATCATTCATTAGCTGCCCTCTATCGACGGCACGCATGTCTCTTGTGGCCAGATTAGCGGAAGGGTTTAACTTAGACCGAAGGGCTGACTCGACTTAGATGGGATTATGTTGTTAACCAACTTGAAAAGTGATGTTAATATGTCTTGATAACACTCAACGTAATTGATTTACGCTAAGACTCGCAAATTATCCACCACCACATATTAAAGTAATGTTTAGCTAATTTCATAAGGCGATACTCAAACGACGTCGACAGTTGAAGACAAGTATCCGTGTAAAGAGCCGAACAAAGACACACTAAACACTTGGAGTACTACATTTTCTATATAAATATCTCTCATATCAACCAAGCTTTTCGTAAATTATGCGACTACGTAAACTATGCTAATATATAAAGCTGAAGAGTGTGTTTGTTTCTTTGTTTGCTTGTACACGTTTATCTTATTAACTACTGGTCCGTTTTGAAAAATGATAAGATAATGTTAGAGAGCCCATTCATCGAGGAAGGTTATAGGCTATACATTATCATCACACTAAGATAAATCGCGGTTTAGAGTTAGTGTTAACCCAAAGTAACTTTTCCACCGAATGAATTCACGGGCACAAGACAATAAAAAAAAATATTTGTCATTACTGGGGGCCAACTATGATCATTTAAACAGCTCAGAAGTTCTTAATACGCGCTGCTTAAGCCGGTGATGATAGGTCCCAGGTCTTAACAATGCTTATATCAGAATCACACTCAAATACCAAAAGCAATTAAGTGGAACATCTGGGGTCTTACCATGACCTCTTATTGCCATGATAGTTTTACTATTATTAAGAGACAGATGTATTTGACATCTGAAATATCATTGTTACACAGCTGAAATATCATTGCAATAAGAGCTCCTGGTTGGGCCCCTGGTGATACCACACAAGATTTTCATATTAGAAAGTTCAAGACCAAAATATGTGACTGTTATTAATTGATGGTCAATTTAGCCATGCTATCGAAGTTTGGACGGCATATGGGTCAAATGTTAAGAGGCCGGTCAAAGTGTACTAATGTTTGTAAACTAGTGCAATATACTGTAACTGCCGTTGACCGCGCCATCCATCGAGCAAATTGTTTAGGACAACCCGGTTTTAAGGCAAAACTATTTAATTCACTTGCCGTGCCATCCGGGAAAGTCAAAAGTAAGTTGCCAGCCCAAGTGGGGCACTCACCCAACTACCAGAGGCTTGAATAGTTAGCGAAATACTGAAATTAATTTCACCAAAATGGGTTAGTAAGACGTGCTCTACTTTTAAGTTTTCGACGTACCTTTTTATGATAAAGTTATTTTTTTACCATGAGTATTTTTTCAGTATAAGTGATCGGTATGCTCATAACGACTGCTTTATTAATGAAGGTTTTTTTTAAACATACATACCTATGTACCTACTATGTACCTACATATGAGGAGCTCATGGCACAGTTACTATTGCGCATATCATTCGATAGCGAAGTTAAGCAACCCTAACCCTAGCCAGTAATCTGATGCCGTCGGTCCCGGTTGCCAATTTATCATCTTTGGCTATCGTTACAGGTCAGTTAGAGGCCTAAAATAGTCTGAGAACTGGTTTAACCCAGATCACAGATTTTCCTCGTAAAAGGGGTTGCGAAGGTCAGACGGCAGTCGCTTCGTATAAAAATCAGGTTATCAGCCGTATCGGGTTGAATCAAGTGCTGACCACAACAATATATGGGATAAGGCCAGGGAGATGACATAGGTACATTTGCTCACGCCTGTATTCCCCGAAGGCCCGAACGGATAACCACAGGTGTTGTAATAGAAACACCCACTTACACCGAAGATGATGCAGTACCAACGTGGTGTGTCTATCTCCGTCTCAGGCACTATATATACGTCTTTGAATTACTTCTCAGGCATATGCAGATGACACCACGGCATTTGAAAAAAACTTGGCAAATAAAGGTACTTCCCTAGTAAGAGGTAGCTTTAGGCCATTGTTTATTGGGCTAAATTGCAATGCTTAAATCCTCGTTGATCATGTATAGTGACTATTCACATTAAATATGAACACGTATCTGTGTTGTTTATTCCAATGAAAGAGCCAATTTCAGGCGAAATTAATGCAAGCATTGATTGACTCATTTATCCACTGTCAATTTAAAGTATTCATACCGTGAGGGAGCATCAATTTGGCATTATGTGACGCAATAATGGCTATGACATATTCCCGGCTCGGGAAATAAATTAAAAATCCGAATGCGATTGTGAACAACAAGTATATAGTATGGCACTAGGTTTTAATTAATATAGATACTTCTTGTAACCACAGTTTTTTGTCAACTAGCTGTTACTCGTGGTTTCACTCGCGTCAATTTAATTTTAACAATTTTTTTACGGATATTTTTTAAATTGAACCTTTTAAAATGAAAATATTCAAATATGAATTATTTTTTTCGACATGCATATAACATAATTCCGTCGCTTCGGAAATTACCTAAGCGAGATAAATATTATTATCATGAGCTTGTTGTGTCCCACTGCTAGGCAAAGACCTCCCTGGGATAAATAACAGACATAAAAACATTGAATTATAGTTTTTCGATACAAGTACCTGCGTATTACATCTTATTTTATGTACGTTTAGAAAGAGCTGTTCATATGACAATAAAAGTAGCCAATTCTATTTCTCTATAAATACATAATAATAACTTTTTAGGCCACTACCAAATTCTAATACTCGGTTACAAATTGAACAAAGCGCATAATAAACGTTTGGTGTATTCATAATTACGAGTAGGTTTATGAATGAATCTTCAATTCATAACTAAATATATGTGTAATATGTATGATTGTATACGTGAAACTATTTATATGGAAAACAAATAAAACGAAAGGGGAGGTCATAAAGCGCTGAGCGTCGGACTTGATTGATGCTTTAGAGCCTGTCGCGTGATGCGGCGCTAAATCCGGATGAAAACTTTAAAACGGCTCGACGTTTTAACCGGCCCGCCGAGCGTAATTGCAGGAACAAGGGTGCTCTAACGTTATTTAGTCCGGTGGCATTAACGTCCCGCCGCTGTCACGTCCGAACACTCTTTGCATTTAATTGTATTTATTTTCCAATCTACGCCTTTGTCACTTTAATATGAAAATTGAAACAAAAATTAAATTTGCGTGCAAATAATGCGATGTGGTATTAATTTTGTTGGATTATTTATTGATGTGCTTTAAAGGTTGCTGGAATTGCTTCGTGGAATCAATCAATCTAGTAGTACCTTTAATTTTCAAATTATTATGAAGTATTTAATACGATCGAGCACCACTATTTCGAATTTATTTAATAAAAATGAACTGTATTAGACGCAATATTGTTTAACCCCACACCTAACCCTCGGTGTCGTTGATGGCTAACTAGCTGTCAGTATCGACAGGGAATAGTTCACATTGTTGACGGCGAACCCTCGCGTCAAAGACTAGATCGATGCGTTATATATAGGTAGTTGAGCTCGTTCCACGCGTAATCTTCCAGTTAATAACATAATATGTATGCTGACATTTAAAATTTACTTTTAATTAATTTCAGTGGCTACCTGATGAGCTTCACAATAGTTGACACATTTTATCCCTGAGTTAAGAAAATAGAGATAATTCAAAATTTCACAGGAAACCATTGCAATTACTTTATGTTCGCGAGTGTCAAACATTTTACACCAAACACACGGACACCAAAGATAAACAATGAAATGGATCAAATTGTTCACTTTGCATATATAGTAAACAGTATCTGTAAATCACAGTATGCTTTGTCAGCATTTCAGAATGTACTGCTTTGCAATTTTGCTGCTCGAGGTGCACCGATTCTGAGTTAACTGTCCCCTTGACATGAAGCAATCACTCGCTGCAGGCATCTCCATATCGTATATCGAACACTCGAGTGCGAGTATCAAGTGAGACTAGAGAGGCCTCGTAATGCGAACTAACGCACACTTGATCGTTGGCCTGGTGAAGACCAAAATTCGATTAACGTTAGTCTGCCACTACTCACTCCGTTTCGAGTTCGCTATGACTAATCGAATCTCAATTCGATCCGTACTCGTGGTGTATACGAGGACTTTCTGTGGATTGTCTAACTTAAGTCGAAATAACTTAATTTGGTTTTGTGATATTTAAGTAAGTTTTACATAGCATTCATAAATATTAATCAGTATTCACACCGTGTCTCTTTTAGCATAAGTAGAGAGGAAAAACCACCTCTGCTCAATATTAACAAACCTTAATATTAGGTTACTACCTACCTAAGCCTCGAAAGCTTTCCAACCAAATATTTACATGAAGGTTCTAATTAAATATTTATCCACGATCATATAAATACAGCATAATTAGGTGTGTTAGCCATTTTCGGCTCGGAAATGAAATATAAATAAACAGACAAAGGATAGCGAATTGAATCAGAATACAATGTCAGCATAACTAAAGAGTTTGACTTTAGACTAAACAGACTCACCATTTACGGAGGACCTTCCTCGAGGCCCGCGTAGTTTTGTTATTGGAAGAGGAACGGGTTTTGGGTAAGCAAACCGAGGGTCTGGTATGAGTGGTCAGCTAATATCATTCGGTTGTTCCACTCGAGCGCGTGAGTGACAGTCCCCTGTGCGGGGCAGACTCTGAAATTGTGGAAGCGCATTGCAGGAGATTCTATCAACTGTAACAGAAGTCAAATGCCTAGTTTTTGTGTTTCGTTAACTACTACACGTATACGTCATAATGTTTGTAACTTTTGTATACTCACAACAAAGAGTATTGGTATACAAACCTCTGCGTTTCCTATTTTGATATTATTTTTCCGTTCATCATCTCCCTGGCCTTATCCATCCTATACGTAGTACCTACTTGATTGACCTGATGTGGCTGATCTCCAAATTTTTGTACGAACTGACTGCCATCTACCCCTTTTACGAGGAAAATTGGTAGTCTGGGTTAAACCAGTTGTCAGACTCTGTTAGGCTTCCGACTGACTGAGGCACGGAGAGAACTCGTGCGATCACCCATCCAATTACTTCGCTGATCGAATGAAATGCGCAATAGCAACTGTGCCACGAGTTCGGTTTCGTTTTATCAACCTCCATGACTAATTACGATATGAAATCTTTTTATAATTCATTGTGGAATTTTAAAGGAATTAACAATGATTAAATGATAAAAGAATTATCAGCATTAATTCAGTTTACGTGGAGTTAACGAACATATTAAAAATATACTTACTTCTCAGTGGCTTTCAAGTCTAGAGTGGCTTGTACAATCAGAATGAAGTCTTTGGCCGTGATATTGCTGGCTTTGGGCACCATAGCCTACGGAAGGAACATCGATCTCGATGATTACTATGTGGATATTACTGCATATGGATATTTCCACAAAGTCGGAATTCCATTAGCTGAGAAAATCCGCCAAGCTGAAGAAGAATACCTAAAAGATCCATCTGGATCTAGAATCATTGGAGGTTCCGCAGCGAGTGTTGGCCAAATCCCTTACCAAGTACGTAACATTTTATATTATAATATTACTTTATATAAAATAAGGCGTAGTTCTATTTTCAAATATTTTTATGAAAAGCATATATAGTTATTGAAATAGTAAATTCTGCCGATTATAATTTCTAACAGACATTTTATTCAAATACTGGCTCCACAGGCTGGAGTAATCTCAACTCTTTTGGGAGGTCAAGGAGTCTGCGGTGGATCTCTGATTAGCAACGGGAGGGTGCTTACAGCTGCTCACTGCTGGTTTGATGGCATCGTCCAGGCTACCGACATCACTGTTGTGTTGGGATCTGTCACTATTTTCTTCGGTGGCGAAAGGCAAACTACCACTGATGTAGTCATGCATGAAAATTGGACTCCAAGGATTGCACTTCATGATGTGGCTATAATTCGATTACCTGAAGCTGTCACCTTGTCAGGTATATCATTTTTATTAATTTTATTCACAATTTAATGTTAGCATTTGTGGCCAAAAATTATGACATTACTGTCGAAACCTTTGCAGTCATTAGATCTTCCTTTAGTCATCAGATATCCTTGTATTATAAAGTCACAGTAACACAAAGAGTATGATTATGGTATTCCTAATAAGTTATTTTTATTTCCAGCTAGTATTGGTGTGATCGCCCTGCCTTCGGGCACCCAACTGGGTGAGATTTACCCCGGTGATCTGGCCACCGCTTCAGGCTTCGGTCGCACCGTCGAAGGTGGCAGCATAACGATGGCCCAGACTTTAAGCTATACCAACGTGTTCACTATATTAAACGCCTTGTGCGTGCAGTCGTACAACATCATCCAGGACTCGCACATTTGCACAAGAGTCACCGACGGGAAAACCACTTGTCAAGGCGACTCCGGTGGTCCTCTCACCGTCATCAGAAACGGAGTTCCTATTATTGTACGTATTCACAATTTGAACAATTAATTCACTCTAGTATAAAAGACTTTAAAAAATATATTATCTTCGCACTAATTTAAAGAGTTGACATTTGGAAGAAATATACATATGTATACACTCAGATCACAAAATAATGGAACTGATCATGAAAAATAAAAAGCCTTTATTATTCTTAATTCACTTCAAAATTGGCAAATCAGTTCGTACTGGAGCTTATAAACGTATGCTAATCCAAGCTCCATGCTCGCATAGCGTCCAAATTGTCACAACAATAGCGTTGTGAAAAAGTAATAACTATCATTGTTTCACCTCCTTTTTTTTTTTTTTTTGTTGACGAGGGGGAAACCTTCTAAAGGTCCCCGACCGCCCTGGGAGAGGCAGATCGGGGTATGTGGGATTTTTACCTCACTAAAACCCCCGGTGGCCATCCTCAGTGCTTAGGGGGGACTCCGGGTACTCTGATAGAACGCACCGGTGTCCCCCCACACTTTGCCGGGGCACATCCCCGGGGCAGCTGTGACGCCGCCCCTGGAGACCTCGCTGTGCAAGGCAGCGCGAGCCACATCGCGCTGCCACCTTCCCGGGCCCGCGCCGGTAGTCAAAGCTCCCACCCCGACCACCGCCAGCAGGGCCTCCGGCCCCCTTTTAGTCGCCTCTTACGACAGGCAGGGGATACCATGTCTTAACCTTACTTACCACAGAAACACGACGCTTAAAACATTAACTTGGCTTATTACTACCGTAAAATTTTAAGGACTATATTGTTTTCCTTTACAGATTGGCATCTCATCATTCAGCTCGGGCCACGGTTGCCTCGCTGCACCTGCCGGCTATGCTAGAGTTACCTCTTACGTTAGTTGGATCAACAACCAACTGTAAAGATGTTTAATCCGTGTACTTGTTTCGAAAATGACATCGATTTAGCTCTATACATGTGGGATTATTACGTAAGCCTAAGTACGCATCTTTTATTCCCCAATATATCCAAGTTTGTACCTCCTTTATTTCACTATGCACGTACTATATACTAAATACACTTTTACACACACAGAACTCCTGACACACTCACAGTCACATCCTTCGTAAGATGCAAAAATTGTATGCTCGTCATAAAAAGAGATAATCAAATTATTATCATTAATAATCTGGTTTATACGCTTTAATTCTTAAATAAATAAATCCTATGTAAGTATGCAATACTTGTATGACTTTTGTAGGTTAGTTGAAGTCAAAATTAAAAAAAAATACCGTTATGACTAGTTCCGCACGTATCAAATTGGTTGAGCTACAAATCCAATTACCATATTTTTCCCCGATTAGTTCTTCATCCAGTCCATAGCTAGGTTGTTGCCATAGGAATTTAAATAAATTATATTGTAGAGGTATACATTTATTTTGTTAAGTTGTAACAAGTTATTTTTCTCACAGGTACTTTTGAATTATAACATTTCAAATGTGACTACTAATGAAATCCACGTATGAGGTAACTCTGGCAAATCCAGCCGGTGCGCCTACTTCACAGCCTTCGCTCGCACTAAACGAGGTGATACCAACCTGCAAAAATAAACATTATTGTAGAAATAAACACATTAAAACAATAAGTATAAATTATTGAATTTATTTTTTCTATTGAAAACGTCAATGACTGCGAATGAGAGCAATTTATTTAAAACATTACTGTCGTCTATCCACGATTTCGTCTGCGCAGTATTCGTAATTACGTATCGTTATATTTCGGACTATTCACAGAATATAGTTTTAAATGGTAAGTCTTTGGAACTAAGTACTTAACTACGTCTCTCAGGCTGGTCTTAACGTACGATTCCTTTACGCAAAGCTATGATAATATAATAAAAAGTATTTCTAGTAACATATGCCTATTTTTATTTTATCTAATGTAAAGGTTTACTACAAATACTTTCTATTAAATGTTTATTTATATTGTCTTTGTCTATCTTGAGTGCTATGTTTTATTTTATTTTATTGTAAATATTAGTATTTGTATTAAATGGATGATATTAAGGACAATTTCTAGTGCGAAACCAACAATTCAAGTGGTTTATTGACACCTCGTTCGTTTCACCTCATTTCATATCAATGTACTGAATGCAGTTTGTTCTACATCTGGTGGCTCATGCCTATCTCTGTCAATCAGACACTCACTCACACGTCAAATAATTTCCCAACGTATACTGGTTCCCTCAAAATGTTTCCCTTTACTAATCTAGAGTACTTTTCGGAAAAACCTTAAATAAATAAAGCGTAGATACAAGTAAGAAACGCACCAGTACAGGTCTGTTACTTCTGACAACAGTGAGGGGTCCTCCAGAATCACCACCGCATGTAGACCTGCCTTGTGTACCATCGGTGCATAAATGAGAAGACTGGATGATTGTAGGGAAAGATTGGAAGCATTGACTGTTTGAGATGATGTCTAAGTTGACGTGGCTAAGGTATTGAGAGGTACCGATTGAGGAACCTGAAAAAAGATTATCTATATATATTGTGGTATTCTTAGTCGTTACACAGTAGATAAACAAAGCGAACGCACATACAAATCGCTATAGACCGTATAATTTCATTCTGTTACTAAATATATAATATTATTTAGTAGAATACGATTTCTACCGGAAACGGATCTTAAACTATTAGGTTATTATTGTCAAGTAGTTTTTGAAGAGTCTATTACACAAATCAATATGATATTAAAATATTAATGTTACTTACTGTCTGAGAGACGGCCATAACCAGAGGCAACACCAACGTCTTCTTCAAAACTTTCGAAAAGCTCACTTCCAGTAGGCAGAGCGATAATGTTGATAATACCTGAACAATAAGCACACTTTATACAAGAGAATCCAAAACTGCATTGAAATTGACTTCAAGAACTTCTTTACAAACCTACCCGACAAAGCTACTGGCACAGCCATGTATAACACGGCAACGTCATTCAGAGCAGTTCTAGGAGTCCAGTTGGGGTGCATGACGACATCGAAGGTGATTTGTCTGGTACCACCAGTGAACACCGTAATAGATCCAAGCACTATGGTGATGCTGCTCGCCTGATTTTCTCCATCAAACCAGCAGTGGGCAGCCGTTAGGACTCGGCGGTTGCTGATCAACGTTCCGCCACAGATAGCCGTAGCTCGCGGCAATGCGATGAGAAGTCCAGCCTTTTACAAAGACAATTTATATACATATAAGACTAAGAAAGAAAAATAATAGTACCAAATATAAGTCCCGCTCGGTTAGGTTCAGGTTTTGATTCCCTCATGGTATCCGTATAAAGTTCTTTTACGGTGCTGATATTCCAAAATGATGGAGTTCAAAGTATTGGAATAGGAAAATTGTAAAATAGCTTTCATAATATTAACACTATAACAAACAACGGCAAAGCAAAAAAATACATTAATTTTACACACCAACCAGAATATCACTACGCACCTGATACGGGAATTGACCAAGAATAGCTGGTGAACCGCCAACAATTCTGTTTCCTGATTGAATGGTGTATTTTTCTTCAGCTCTCCTAATTTTTTCTGCGATTGGTATACCTATTTTATCGAAATAGCCATGGGCGGAGACGTCATCAACGTAACGCTCAAGGTCAAGTTTCCTTGAATGAATTATGGACGCCAAAGTCAATAGAAGCAACACCAACAATTTCATTTTGAAACACTCTCACGTCTAATTACTCAGGTGTTACAAATAATCAAGAGTGTTAAGATACCAATTTGAATACATTTCACAAATTAATGAAGAGTTATCAACTGATAAAATAAATTTATCACAACAATATGATAAATACTCGGCGTAAGGCGTGTAACCGCCTCTATAGGTTTTCTCTTAGGTGACATACAAACAACTAACCACTATGCAATTTCAAATACTTTATCACAATTCGTCAACTTCACACTTTTCAAATCTCAATATAATGTTAATCATAAACCTTAAAGTTTTATCTAGTATCATCGGTTAAAACAAAGCGTATTAAGCTTTGATAAATATCAATGCTTAGAAGCGCATTTTGTGATAAATTACGTCAATGCTAAGAAATCATATGTCGTCACTGCTATTAACGATGATAGTAGATGCCCAGGATCAACGTGCCTTATCATAGATTCATCACGCATCTCACTTTATTTAGCCACGTTTCTTTGTCAGTAGAATAAATTATCTGATAAAATGTTTAGTGCCACTTTTACCCTTAACTTCTTCATAATTAAATATAATTAGAGATTGGCAATCTAGGTACTTCAAATAAGTGGATATTCCATTCAAATACTCCAATGTAATCTATGTTTACTAGTTGAATAACATCTATTGAAAAGCACTTAGGTGCATTTATCAGTCTTTTGTCTGTAGGGGTATTTAATGTTAAAACGAGAGTTAGCCTTAACACTTGCAATTGAATCGTTACAATGCATTACGTTGTCGTGATATTGTTAGCTGTCACTAATTGGGTTCAAGCTCAAGAACTTCAAGTTGAACTATTAAGTCTAACCGCATACGGATATCTTAAGAGAATTGGCATCCCGAAAGGTGAGCAACTGAGAGAAATTGAAGAGTCCTTACAACAAACAAGAATAGTCGGTGGAGAGCCAGCTGCAGATGGATTGTACCCCTTTCAGGTTTTTTTTACTTCTTAATAATTTTAATGCCCTTACATTCCTTGAAATTGCTTTAAAAGAGACGGACGCTGCACAGCGAGTGTTTCTTCTAAGGTATATTAATACTATAAAAAATATTTAGATATCAAGAGTATTAATAACTTGTGGATGGAATAAAACACACTCGTCTTAATATTATTTCGTATAACAGGCAGGTCTCCTCGGCAAAATTGATGGCTTAAACGGAACAAGTATCTGCGGAGGTTCCCTAGTCAGTACTAGCAGAGTGCTTACAGCTGCCCATTGCTGGTTCGACGGCAAGAACCAGGTGACCCAGTTAACCGTTGTCTTGGGCACCACTCGTTTGTTCAGTGGTGGTACCAGGTTGGACACCAGTGAAGTCGTCACACACCCTGACTGGAACGCTCTTATCATCCGCAATGACATAGCTGTTGTTTACTTGCCTAGTGATGTGACTATTTCGGGTTGGTATCAAATTAATTACAACATTATTATTTCCCTACTAAAATTAGAAATATTCGCACGCCATCCCAAAGAGATGCCCAATGAATAAGCAAAGGTTTTGTAACAACAACACCCACTTTTCACCGAATATGATTAAGCACCGAACATGATTCGTAATGTTCATTCCTTGACCGTAAAGCTCGTGATGCGCACTTGTAAGATGAAGTTTTTACAGAAACTCATTGGTACAAACAGACTGCAGGGATATTATCTTGCGATTGCTAGTCCATTTCGTATCTTAGATTTGTTCTGTTCTGCAGATTCAATTGCACCTATTGCGTTACCATCTCAAGCTGATCTATTGTCAAGTTTCTCTGGCCAACATGTTGTGGCAGTTGGTTTTGGACGAACAACTAACGGTAAGCCCATATTTCAATAATTTTTAAATAAAATCATTACATTTTTTTGTCATCTATGTGACAAATTTATTATTTTTGTTTTGCAGGCGCTCCGATCACTATCGACCAAGGTCTAAGTCACGTCAACATGACAGTGATATCGAACTTGGTCTGTTCAATTTTCTTCCCGTTTGTAGTTAAGACCTCGAATATCTGTACTAGCACATCTGGCGGTCACAGTACTTGCAATGGAGACTCGGGAGGTCCTCTTATTATTACCAGAGAGGGGGAGCATACTTTAGTAAGTAATTCATATGAGTCTACTTATTTTGTATTTTGTTCTCATCTTAAGGTATTAATTAAAGCTGGGTTTTGTTGCACGTCTATCTGTTTTGTAACCCTCCTGGAACGGGATGAACGTATGTCATTTCGATTCAAAGCTTAAAAATGAAAATGATTATAATGAAATTAAATAATATTTTTGTATCCCCTCACATACATTTTGACCTTCAGATTGGTATTACATCGTTCGGCTCGGCTCTCGGCTGTTCTGTGGGCTTCCCGGCAGCTTTTACCAGAGTGACCTCCTTCATGGACTTCATCAATATCAATTTGTAAGAAGAAACAATGAGTCCAAAGGAAATAAATGATTGAAATATTTTTAGAAATGTGTTTTGAATTTATCAACGTATGTATTTAATTAAACGAAAGAGAAAAAACTTTTATTTTACATAGGAAGTAATATATGTTTGAAATTAGTTAAGTAGTTTCTTAGATTACCTCCTAATTCAAACCTATACACTCACAACAATAAACGGCCCAGTTTGCGGCAACAGTAAACGGCAATGTTTAAACAAAAACCAGTATTTATTGCTTTCATAAATAAAAGTCGTCCTTTGCGTATAATTAGCTATTTCCAATATTTAAGGTTTACACTACCTCGCCTTTCGGTGGCCATCTTGAAGTGGTTATAGACCTAAAGCCTCCAAATTTCCTTCAGGATACTTTGAAACTGAGTCTTTAAGCTCAACACATCGCGATATCCCGGCATCACGTGCCTCAATGTGGTGCTGGTCATTTCTGACAGATGCCATTCAAAGCTCCTATTACGACAACCCATGGGCCAAAGCTATCGGTACCTGGACGATAGAGCACCTAGTTTCGTCGCTCTCAGGGAACTTTAGCATCTTAAAAATCTGACTTCCTTAGCCATTATCGATTTTGCACTATGCATGTTTACTTTTATTTGTAGGTAACTACTGCATATTTAAATGGGTATTTTCAAATCATGCTTAAATGCTATGCTTGTTTTGAGATCAATCAATTTGTTATCTTTACTTAAATAAAGTAGACTTTATTGACAAAAAATGTTTTAATGAGACATTGACGTAAGCATACATTAATCAAAGATTAATAGCATTTATCTTGTTGAGTCTGGGTGTTTATTTGTAAAGTACCTAGTACAAATAACATGTAGTAACAACGATGTTTTAAGAAGAACTCCTAATCCATACTTCCAAACAGAAACCTTTGTAGATAGTCTACCAAACTTGGAATACAATCTTATTAAACCTTAGTAAGTACTTTGGTATTGTCAATTGACAACTATTCTTTATTGTAAGAATTCTTTAATAAGTTTTGTGCGATGATCAAGCGATCTAGAGAATAAGAACATGCTTTACTCATTTAATACATACAAAATTCCATATCAGATTTTGCTATTCTTTAATTACTGTTGATTGCTACTAATAAACTATTACGAAGTCCCAATCAAAGTGATTATCCATAAACCCAAGCCGTATCTATCGCAATGTAATGTAATCCTCAAAGTACCTAATCTTAATCCGATGTTTCCTATAAAAGGAATTAACATTAATACATTTGCTAGTTCTTACTGAGACCCTAAGAATGAAACCAATCGTAGCAGCACTCCTTGTTCTGGCAAGCGTCGCCGCATCTGAAGTACGGCAGTCAGGTAACCCTGTGTATGGTTACTTGACCAAGTATGGTATCCCTGAGGCAGAGCGAATCCGTCAGGCCGAGGAACAGTATCTGTCCCAAAGAATAGTTGGCGGAGTTCCCGCTGGTGAAGGACAGTATCCGTACCAGGTAAGTCTATTCGTGTACTATTTTTTCCTTTAAGATCGTCTAGAAAACTTTTTATTTTCTGTTACCATTTCAAAAATTATCTTATTTGCCTTTTCCTTCATTGTTCTTATTTAAATAAAAACTACGTGAGATCTTGAAGCGTGAATTAACGAAACAGCTTATTTATTCGGTTTAAATTTTTGTGAACTTTTGAACTTCAGCACAAGATCTCATTTGTTTGTCTACTACGATTTTGGTTATACTGATTATGTAGCGTTATGATAGCGTAAACACCAATGTCAGCGACCCATTCCTGTAGTAGCCTTAGAATAAAATATGCAATTGTATTAATGATTTGCTCATTGTTTGTACCAGGCTGGTCTTCTCATCTCACTGGTTGGTTTCGAAGGCACCGCTGTGTGCGGTGGGGTCCTTGTCAGTGAAACTCGTGTCGCCACGGCCGCTCATTGTTGGCATGATGGCGTGAACCAGGCGTGGAGATTTACCACAGTTCTTGGCTCAAACTTCCTGTTCAGCGGTGGTACCAGGCTTGACACCAGCGTAGTAGTTACTCACCCTAACTGGAGTCCTTTCCTGGTCCGTAACGACGTTGCCGTCGTCTACTTGCCGAGTGCTGTTTCCTTATCAAGTAATGTTTATCTCCTACATAATTTACAAATTTCCCTACTAACTCCTGCCTCCATTAGTCTAACTACACTAGAGGTCGCATATTTCTAATTAAGTTTTGAACAGACAAATGTATGATCAGTAAGTAGAACCTTACTGTTCTTTGTCTGGATATGGGCCAGTCACTTAAAATATAATATTTTGCTGCTTACTTGAAATGCTACTTTCAACATATAAGTGCAAACATACAGACAAATGGAGCAATGGCTTTAAAGGTTCCGTTTTAATCTCTTGGAACCTTAGAAACAATACTTATAACAGGCAATCACTTGAAGCTATTATTTTTTTATACATATGCTCAGACCTGTATTCCCCGAAGGGGTAGGGCAGAGGTGTTGTAATCACAACACCCACTTTTCACCGAAGATGATTAAGTGCCAACGTGACAGATGATGAGTCCATCGCCGTCTCATACATTTTACATATATCATTGAATCACTTCTCAGAAATATGCAGGTTTCCTCACGATGTTTTCCTTCACCGTAAAGCACGTGGTGTGAAATCATTGTACATAAGTTTTTTAGAGAAACTCATTGGTTCAGGCCCCGCTGGGATTCGAACTTGCGTCGGTTGCGTAGCAGGCGACTGCTCTAACCTCAAAGCCACCACGGCTTTATTTTTTTATACCTTTTGAGAATTAACTTTTACCCAATAACCAACAATACTGGTTTGTACTTAATTATATCTTTGCATATTTTTCGCAGACACAATCTCACCAGTGGCTCTACCTTCTGGATCCGAACTCTCCGAAACCTTCGCCAACTCGGTCGCCATTGCATCCGGATTCGGATTGACCAGTGACTGTACGTACATAAAAATACTCATACTTGACGTTTTCTTAGTTAATAAGACCCGATATAATATTGAGAAACTGACACACAAATTAACTTCTGTAATTCTGACCCATTGTACACATGGCCCCGCGACATGGGTTTCAAGGTTAAGATGTACCTTGGTAAGGCTGTTGCATTAGAAACTAATTCAACCTTTCATATCAATAACAATTCTATTTTATTTTTAGCTGGTGGTATCTCGAGCGGCCAGTTCCTCAGTCACGTGAGCCTGAACGTAATTACAAACAGCGCGTGCTCCATTGCCTTCCCCCTAATCCTGCAAGAAAGCAACATCTGCACCAGCGGTCTTGGAGGCGTAGGAACCTGCAGCGGTGACTCTGGTGGTCCCCTAGTAGTCAACAGCAATGGCAGACAAATCTTGGTAAGCAAACATTATATTACAGCATGAAGAATGGGTCGTTAATTTAAACAGCGAGTTAATGCTGAACTCTCACTATTATCTAAACCAGGCACGGCATATACGTGGCCAGTAGTTAAGCAATCAATCATTGACCTGATTGTAGTGTATCATCAGTTGACTTTTATCACAAAACTATAGAAATCTAACAAGATAGATAACTTTTACACAACGATTAAGATAAATAATTTGATTGCGTCTGTTAACAAATAAACCCAAAGTTCATCGATAAATTACATATGAATGTTCATTATAAGACGACATTCCACTTACTAGTTTGTCTAATTGGGATCATAATGTCCTCAGATTGGTATAACGTCATTCGGCTCAGCTCTGGGTTGCCAAGTCAACCTGCCCGCTGCTTTCGCCCGCGTCACCTCCTTCGTGGACTTCTTCAACCAACATATGTAAACTGGGCCTAAATTAATTACTGCATTAAAAATATCGGAAGTTAACATTTGTTTTAATTGGTTATTCTTGAACCTTTACTTTACCGATAAAAAAGATCGCATAATAATCCTACTTAGGAGTATTGTTGCATTCGTGCAGTGAGTGGTAAGGTAGGTTGCTTTATCTATATGAAGAGTGGAAGAGTTAGCGATAGTGGGTTTCCGCCATTGATCGTGCTTGTGTAGCTTCAAAGAGTAACTGTAGCACACGTCGCGAAGTCGGAGTAAGTGAAGAATTCGGCCAAAGCAATGTTGGCCGAGTCGTCAGTTCGATTTAATTTATTATTTAATTTTCATTTGGCTCGATCGAAAGTAAAACGGACGCACAAGAGTAAAATCTGAGATAGCGTTATTAAAATTTTGATACTAACTCACTCATTATTTAGGTTAATTTTGCAACTAGATACTGTATAATGAAAGGACATAATCATTTCTTATTTTGAAATTTAATACATTGCATCAACATTTCCACGATTATCTTATCATTAATATAATTTCAGGTTACGAGATAGTCAATAATTATCTCTTAAGAAATTTTAATAATCTTTTAATCCTGATCGACTCTTATATAAGTATTTTTATGAGTACATTTAATTAGTACTAACTGAGACTAGCAGAATGAAACTAATCGCAGCAGCGCTCCTCGTTCTGGCAAGCTTCACAGCAGCCGAAGTACAAGAGTCAGGTAATCCTGTGTATGGCTACCTGACCAGGTATGGTATCCCTGAGGCAGAGCGAATCCGTCAGGCCGAAGAACAGTATCTGTCCCAAAGAATAGTCGGCGGAGTCCCCGCCGGTGAAGGACAGTACCCGTACCAGGTAAAATTATATCAACTTTATGGTACGCCTCAGTCATTAGAAAATACATTAACCACATTTATTTTCAATGAAACATAAATAACTTTTGTTTTACACACATGCAGGGAATGCATAATATGAAGAGATTAATAGGTACATATTATACCGACCCGTCTGTAAGTAGGTATTCTATTCATGAGTATTAGCATGACTCCTGTCGTTGGCATAAAGTTTTACGCATATTGTCCCATATGTCCAACAATCTTTTTTATCATTTTATTTGTTTGCACAAGGCTGGTCTCCTGATCTCACTGTTGGGTTTCGATGGTACCGCTATCTGCGGTGGAGTCTTAGTCTCAGACAGTCGTGTCGTCACCGCGGCTCACTGCTGGAATGATGGCGTCAACCAAGCGTGGAGGATTACCGTAGTTCTTGGCACTACCTTACTGTTCAGCGGTGGTACCAGGATCGACAGCAGCGTAGTGGCGACTCATCCCAACTGGAGTCCCCTTCTCGTCCGCAATGACGTTGCAGTTGTCTACTTGCCAAACGCTCTTACAAGTACTAGTAAGTTTAAATACAGTGGCCGTCAGGAGTTATGAGTGCTTTGCGAAAATAGAGGCCATAGAGACAGACTCATAAAAACACTACTATGCATCAAAGGTCAGCGCTTATATCTCGGGACGACACCTCTAGATTCATTTAGATACCGAAGCAAGCCACGCACAGATTTTCCAATAATATCCACTTGATACCCATCATGTTATATTAAATGCAGTACATTGTAAATTACCCAATTCAAAATGTACTGCATTTACGAATATAACCAAATATTGGGAAGCTTTGTGCTACTGATCTTAAAACTTTTATACTTTTTGCACAGACACCATAGCACCATTGGCATTACCATCCGGATCAGAACTTAACGAAGACTTCGCCAACGTAAACGCAATTGCGTCAGGATTCGGAATTACCTCTGACTGTAAGTATTTGACAGAAAAAATATTTCATAACTCTCGCGAACTCTCTCGAACAGCCCCATCTGCTTCACTGGAGAATTGTGGCCCTTGTCAACCCCAAAGCCTTAAACATGTTTAAGGAGAGCCTAGCTAATTATTATTCCCTACTTACGAACAAATGAGCGCCAGTGAACGCCAAAGAATTCAACCAATCATCGCGCCTGTTCACTATTTGACGGTTTGGCATGGAAAGATTATGAACTATCTAAAATTGATACATTATATTGGAAGCAGAATGGTAAGTATTATCATAATTTATGGACAGTTTACAATGCTGCGCTAAAGATTATTAGCTAACGTGCTCACAATGCTACAGTGTCATAACTAAATAGCCTATTTCCATCCTAAAGGTTGATTAATTCACATGTAATATTATTTTTTCATAGCCGGTGGTATCTCGGTCGACCAATTTCTGAGTCACGTAAGCCTGAACGTGATCACAAACAGCGCATGTTCCTTCGCCTTCCCTCTGATCCTGCAAGACAGCAACATCTGCACCAGTGGCCTTGGAGGCGCAGGAACTTGTAGAGGCGACTCTGGTGGTCCTCTTGTCGTCATGAGAAATAATAGACCGGTCTTGGTAAGCAAAACCTAATTACCGAGTAGAGCCTCCACCAAACAGTCGTACTACACAAAAAATATTGTACATCCTCTTAAATATTCTTCTGTTTGCCTGTTATATTACAAACAATTTGATTGATGCGAATAAAAGTGAGTAAAGCTTCGGAATGAACGCATATTTTTAGTGTGATATTAATTAACTGCGTCGAATTTTCAGATTGGTGTTACGTCATTCGGATCAGCTCTAGGCTGCCAAGCCAACCTGCCCGCTGTCTATGCTCGCGTCACATCCTTCGTTGACTTCTTTAACCAACACATGTAAACTGAACGGATTTATTCAATAAAAATGATATGGCCTCACCTGTTTGTTTTTCCTACGAAACTATATATTTAGCGGTGAAGAAAATTATCATGAGAAGAAGTATTGATATATAGTTGTGCGATTATTGACTTATCAGACATTTCCAAGATTCGTCGTAATGTTTGCCTTATCCGGAAAGCTCGTGGTGTGGCATATAACGTATCTGTACATTCAAATATATGGATATTTTAATGCTTATTTAACAAATTCGAAAAAAAAGAAAAACTAAAATCACTTCATAGTATTAAAAAGTGGCACCTTTATACTAATACCAAGTGAGTTTTCCAAAAACCAATACATTTTTTTTATTATTTCAACAGCTTACCGTTGAAATAAAATATTTAATCAAACCGCCAAATTAGGTAAAATTATGGAATTCAAAATGAAATACATATTTGGGAGTGTGTAACCGTCAAAAATTATACCACATAAGGTTGTTGCTTAACTTTTAAAATGAAAAACACCTTTATAAATTCAATTTAAATATTTTTGTCAATTATTTGCGCAACGTTGACTCTGCGCATACCGTAGAACTAGGAGTATATCAAAGGCACGTAAGATAGGATGAAGCAGACAGAGATATTTGAACAAGGCTATTAGGGTTCTGTTTTTACCTTTATTACGAAACCCTAAAATAGCTAGATTTTTCCTATAAAATGCAGCAGACAGTGGCTCAGAAGCTCTGATGTCTTGGAAGGTATCCCTTTGTAAAGTCTGTTATCTGCAACGTCGAGCTTGTAAGAATAAGTACCAAGACAATCCAAAAAGTTATGGAATATGGCAAACCGAAGTAGATTTTTTGAAATCTGGTCTTTATTAAAGCTTGGTTAATTAAATTAAAATGTATCATTTTTAGTATTAGATCTCCATCAACCTACCAAAATATTGAAATCCAACAGAAACATATTGAAGATACTTAATAAAAGCTGGTATGATAGAACAACCTCATCGACACGTGTTTCAAGATTGTCGTCATAAGCTGTTATAATTACCCGGATTAAAATATGAATAACGACAAATAAACAAGTCTTAATATTGATTTCGAGATTGAAATCACATTACTTATAAATTATGCAAAAATTAAACCTTATCATATAATAATAAACAGGGTGTAACACGAAGTTCTAATCATAGGTAGGTACAGATCAGATAAGTGTATTTTAGATAGTGCATAATTTATTATGATTTTTTGTATTATCTTCAGCTCGGTTAGTATATAAGCATATTGCATGCAAGTTTGTAGTTCTAGAAACCAGCAAAATGAAACCATTCGTAGCAGCACTCCTTGTTCTGGCAAGCTTCGCCGCGGCTGAAGTACGGCAGTCAGGTAACCCTGTGTATGGCTACCTGACCAAGTATGGTATCCCTGAGGCAGAGCGAATCCGTCAGGCTGAGGAACAGTATCTATCCCAAAGAATAGTCGGTGGATCACCCGCTACAGAAGGACAAATCCCATATCAGGTAAATCTCCTTGACCTTGAGATTTTTTTCTCCTTGACCTTTGCCACTGAGAAGTTTTCAATAGCTTGATAATTTGCTACATAAATGTAATCGATGAACGAAAATGTTACAATTATACGATTATATAGCCCGCTATTCAGGTGTTCAAAACTAAAGAAAGAAATGGCTGTAATGACAGGGCAGGAGACTAACAATTTTACTCAACCTTACAGGTTACAGGACCACGGTATAACGCATTCTCTTTGTGCAGGTGCAGTGGTGTCTCAAATTCATAAATATTTTTAGGCTGGTCTACTCATCTCACTGGTTGGTTTCGATGGCACCGCTGTGTGTGGTGGGGTCCTCGTGAGTGCAGAACGCCTTATCACTGCCGCTCATTGCTGGAACGATGGCGTGAACCAGGCGTGGAGGTTCACCGTAGTTCTCGGCTCTACTATGTTGTTCAGCGGTGGTACTAGGATCGATACCAGCGTAGCAGTCACCCATCCCAACTGGAGTGCCCTTTTGGTTCGTAACGACGTATGCGTCGTCTACTTGCCCTCTCCAGTTGCACTTTCAGGTTAATGCTATTATTTATTATAGAGTATTAAGCATTTGCATTTTCTTATAATCGCTATTGCAAATTAATAGCTAAATGTTATCTTTTTTTTATCATATTGTTTTTAGATTGAATTGGAATTAATTACCTACATTAGATAACTTACTCCTAAGGTAACTATCTCCGCATTTTCACAGACATTATTTCACCTGTGGCTTTACCTACCGGAGATGAACTATCCGAAGATTTCGCAGGCAGGCCAGCTGTTGCATCTGGATACGGTTTGACAAGTGATAGTGAGTATCTACTATCTTTTTAACATAACTCAATATGTCTTGGATTTTTTGTCAACCAGGCAATGTCTGCTCTTTTGTGCTCAAAAATTTCATTTCACCTACACAATAAAATATATATTTACCATCTGAATATTAGCTGGAAAAGCCTACACCTGAGATCACACGCCTAGAAACCTGCACACTGACCGACTTTTTAGATGTCAGATAGTTTCTCTCGTATATAGGTGTTGTAAACTATACATTTTCTGTTCCAATAGACAGCGGCATCACAGTCAACCAGGCCCTCAGTTTCGTGAACTTGAACGTGATCACCAACAGCGCGTGCTCCATCGCCTTCCCTCTGTTCCTGCAGGCTAGCAACATCTGCACCAGTGGCTTGGGAGGCCAAGGAACCTGCAGTGGTGACTCTGGTGGCCCCCTTGTTACTACCAGCAACGACAGAGTGATTTTGGTACTTTATCATAATTTATTTATAACATGCGGACTTAATTCGATTCCTACACATTTTTTTTTTCGAATTATATAAAAATATATTATATAATGCACAAAATACTTTAATTATGGCTTAACAATGCAGCAAAATAAAGCATTTAAAAACAATATTATCAATAAAATATTCCTTAAAAATTTAACACAATACTGTGTTCAATTCCTTAAGTATGCTCTGACTGACTGGATTTAT
Organism: Watsonalla binaria; assembly: GCA_929442735.1. Lineage (NCBI taxonomy): Eukaryota > Metazoa > Arthropoda > Insecta > Lepidoptera > Drepanidae > Watsonalla > Watsonalla binaria. Next base: position 6,555,496 of record OV838930.1, read on the forward strand.
CCTGGATACTAAAAGAATAATCTAATTTAGCTCAATCACAAACTTAAAGTACTTAATGAAAAAAAAGCAAAATTCATTTTCTCGATTCATAGTGTAATTTACATTGTAAATTATCTTAATTACTATGTAATTATCTTTAGATTGGTGTGACGTCCTTCGGCTCAGCTCTTGGCTGCCAAGCCAACCTGCCCGCTGCCTACGCTCGTGTCACCTCTTACCTGGATTTCTTCAACCAACACATATAAACCACTTATTAAAAGTAATTAAATTGGAAATGTTCTTCTTAACTCACCATTTCTTCACAATAGTCCTAATATTGTAACAAAGCATCTGAGTTTATCTAAAACATTGCTTTCTTGAAACTGACAAACTTTCGTCTATACCTTTCACTATACCAAATAACAAAATCACACTAACGCATCATCATTAATGTTGATGAAGTTCAAGAAGGATCCTCACTCGAGCGTGTCCCAGTGTTCAAATAATACGTCAGTATGTATGCATACGTAAAATAGTTTAATGTGTGATATAAATAATGTACAAGCAACGAGTATCTTCGGGCAAGTCTCAGAGCCAAGTGATCGGTCGGCGGCGGGGCCGCGACCGGTGCAGCGGCGGGAGGCGGGGGGGGGTCCTCGCCGTGATGTGTGCGTGAGCGCACACACATAACGCGCTCCTTGTGCGCGTTAACATGCTGCCGCCCTTGGAACGTTCGGTTCCAAGTTTCTGAGTGGACAGAGTCGGTTGAAAGCTCTTCGTATTGTGCCTGAAGAGGTGTAGACGTCTGCGACGCGGTTGACACCATCCGCTCCGGGGAAGACAGCGACGACACGACCCAGCAGCCATCGGTTGGGAGGCAGGCGGTCGTCCTTGACCAGGACTATGTCTCCTGGTTGTGGTTGGCCGCTGTGTGAGCGCCATTTGTTCCGCACCTGTAGTTCTGAGATGTATTCCTTATAATATCGATTCCAGAAATGAGATTTTAGTTTTTGCAGCCTCCTATATCTAGTCAGTGAGCTAATAGGCGCATCTTGGACCTGGGGCGCAGGTAACATCGTTAGAGTTCGACCAATTAAAAAATGCGCAGGGGTTAAAGGGACTAGATCTGAGGGATCTGAAGAGAGAGGTGTGAGAGGTCGCGAATTGAGTATTGCTTCTATTTCCACCAACACTGCATTCATTTCCTCGTAATCGAGGTGAGCCATGGTCAGTACTCGTCTCAGATGATGTTTCACTGATTTTACTGAACCTTCGGCTAGGCCGTTGAAGTGAGGACTATAGGCTGGATAAAATTTGAAATCAATCTCTCTTTCAGCTGCATAGGATGTAATGTTGTCTGAATTATGTTTTAGAAATTGTGCGAGCTCGCTACTTGCTCCTTTGAAATTAGTACCGTTGTCAGAAAAGAGAGCAGCGGGCTTACCTCTGCGGGCAATAAACCTGTTGAGGGCTGATAGAAAACCCTGTGTTGACAGATCGGTGACAAGTTCGATGTGTATCGCACGGACTGCCAAACATACAAATATACATAAGTATGCCTTTTTTAATCTGGAACCTCTACCCTTTTTGTCTGCTATGAGGACTGGCCCAGCGTAGTCTACAGCTGTGTTTGTAAATGGATAGTCTGCATGGAGTCTATGTTGAGGTAGGTTACCCATGATTGGTTGATACGTCACACCTGAGAATCTACAGCATTTTACGCAGCTACGTGTTACCTTTCTAGTGAGATTACGACCATTAACTACCCAATATTTGTGTCGTAACGTAGCTAGCAGCATTTGCGGCCCTGCATGTAAAAGAGCCTTGTGGTAATGTTCTACCAAGAGTTTAGTAATGTGATGTGATGCATGTAAAATAATTGGATGTTTTGTATCATAATCGTAGTTACTGTTTGAAAGCCTACCTCCTACTCTCAAGATTTGTGCGTTTTCCATGAATGGATTCAGACTGAGAAGTTTGTCCTTCGAAGAGAGTGGACGTTTATTTTTTAGTAATGTGTACTGCTTACAAAACATATCCCTCTGTACAATTTTGCATAAGGTTTTCAGTGCAGCATCTAGCTCTGACGTCATAAATGGACCTGTGAATTTATTAGTTTTATTTTTGCAATTATTGATAAATCTCTGAATGTGAGCTATAATGCGCTGTAATTTGTTGAAGTTAGAATAATTAATTGTGAAATTATTTGTATGAGGCTCAGAAGTTGACAAATTACACTGAAACTTGACTTCAGGCAAGTTTTCGATGCTTATATTTTGCGGTTGTGTGGCCATTTGTATATCTGTGGTGTGTAAAAAGCGTGGACCTCCCCACCACAAAGTTGAGTTTTTAAGTTACTTATGCAAGTGTTTTTTGACACGTGACCTAGGTCTTCGTATTGTTGCATGAAATCTACATAATTTTGCCTGTAAATTGGATTTCGTTTGAATTTACGCTCAAGCGCACGAAATCTGCTATGGGCTTGTTCCCGTGAATCACCTAAACATTCAGGCGATTGTCTTAGTGGTATGGTCACCACAAATCTGCCATCTGGCTGACGGTAAGTTGTATTTGTGAAAATATGTTCGCACTCACTCGCAACCTTTGTTGGAGTTTGTTGAGTGGTGCCAACTGCTTCTAACTCAAAGAACTTATCTAGTTTAGCTTCGAGCTCAGTGTCGTGACTGAAATTGCAATGGACTGTACTTGAATATTGTGAATTTGTATCTCCAATGGAGCCTGAGACAATCCACCCAAGTGTTGTTTCAACTAGGGTTGGCTTGTTTTTGCCTAGATGCAGGCGATTGTTTGATAAGACCTGCCAGAACAAGTCTGCACCCAGCAGCATCTGCACCTGCGACGGAGTGTTGAATGTGGGATCCGCGAGGTGGATGTGAGGGGAAATATTGAATTCGTCTACATTAATCTTGCGTGTAGGAATGAGTTGCGTGATGTTCGGGACAACAAAACAATTGACATTTGTTGTGAAACCACTACTTGTATGAGATGAAATTGTGACATTACATCGTTTATTGATTTTTGAAACTTGATTATTTAACCCTTGGACGGTTATTGAAGTGGAATAGCTTGGAATGCGTAATTTCCTTTGTAAACTTTCAACTATGAAACTGGATGTGCTGCCGTTATCGAGTAAAACTCGAACCTTGTGTATGTGACCATCGTGGTCTGCAATGTGAACAATAGCAGTGGATAGTAGTACCTGACTTTGATGTGTAGTGGATAATGTAATACTATTTCTTTGTGACTCTGACTCTGTTTGCGCTTGCCCTTGCAATGCAGGTAAAACTACACACTCACTTTGATTAGGCTTTTTATTGATGTGGGATTGGTGGTCTATGTGTAACATTGTATTGTGTTTGCTTGAACACAGTCTGCATGAACCATATTTACAGCGGCCTTCGTTGTGTCCACCACGTAAACAATTGGTGCAAAGGTTTAACTTCTTAACTCTCTCAATGCGTTCTTCTATTGGCATTGCCTTGAATTTAATGCAATAATAAATTGAATGGCTACGCTTACATATAGGACAAGAATATTGAGGTTGTTTTGGTAATGTTTCATTGGTTATAAATGACCTTTGTCTTGAATGGGTTATATCGCTATGCCTGCGTTGTGGTATTGGATGACTGTGTGTCACCTGCGAGGCTTCCATGGTTTCTAGCAAGTTAGCTCGGTTTCTTAGAAAATTGTTGAAGTCTTCAAGCGTTGCTATATCATCGCTTGAGTTTCTGTGAGCTTCCCAGTCACGGATGGTGGCTGAGTCGAGCTTGCTAGCAACCATATGGATTACTAAAAGGTCCCAATGCTGAGTAGGAACGTTTAATGTTTTTAATGATCTTAAATTATTATTGACAATGTCTATGATACTACGCAAGGCCTTGGAAGATTCTTTATGTAATGTTTCTATGCTGAAAAGTGCTTGTATGTGATTATTTATTAAAATGCGACTGTTATGATAGCGGTTACACAATAGATCCCAAGCGATCTTGTAATTTTCTGAAGAAAAATCTATTGCTTGTATTACTTGAGCTGCGCTATCCTTCAATGATGCACGTAAGTAATGAAATTTGTGTATATTTGGAATGGCAGAGTTCTCGTGGATGAGTGATTTAAATGTATCGTGGTATTCAAGCCAGTCCTGATTGCGGCCAGAAAAGGTAGGTAAAGAGATTGCAGGAAGTCTAAAATGTGGCCCACCTACCTGTGCGACAACATTCGAACCTGCCACCGAGGCGAAATCCTGCCCCGCAGAGGCCGCACCCGCTGCCTCGTTCCTGGCCAGCAGCTCCTGGGCGACGGCGATCGTACTGAAGTAGGTGCTCTCAAAGCCCTCTCGTTCTGCGAACTCCTCGCCTGGAATTTCCGTTGAATTTTCTATTTCAGTTTGATTCTGATCAAAATCATCATACATTTGTTGCATTTTGGACAATCTAGTATTTAATTCAATAATTTGCAAGCTGTTTAATTCTTTGGACGGTAAAAGTGGCTCAAGAAATGATTTGAAAATTGTAAGTTTTGATTTATGAGATGATCTAGTTCTTTTTAATGACTTGAGTGATTCCATTTTAAATAATAAATTAATATTGCAATGAGTAGTAGCGAAGTAAAGGAAATACAATACTAATAAATTCTGAAAGAGCAACACATATAGTTATTAGAATGAAGCAGTGAAATCAAAGGAAGAAAATAAAAATGTTACGTAACTTAAGCTGAAGAGATTTGATTGCAAAGAAGCGAATTGAAGCAGCGCAAGTTATGCGAGCCAACCGGCAAACCGGTTTCGTGGCCAGCTAGCCGCGTGAGCCACTCGACTCACGGCGCAGGAGATGCAAGCTAACACGGCCCGCTTGTCTGAACCGAGCGACGCGCACACCTCACCACGATTTGCAAAAACACAGAAAGAATGCAGTGATTAATAAAGATGTAAATACATGAATAATGATAATCTGTACTATTTTCACCTATAAATGTATATCTAGATAACTGACTGAGATTGGTAGATATTTCAGCAATACGAATCTGAACCTCTGAAGTTAAAGGAAAGGATTCGTAAGTATGTACTTATTACGTACTTGAAAACCAAAAGTTAGACTGCGCAAATTAAAATTGGAACGACTCACGATTGTGCTTGCTTCTACCGTGCCGCCCCGTTTCTTGGTATGTTTCTTGAAATTGGTTGATTGTTTGATTGGTTGAATGTTGAAGAGACGTCTCGACGATGTCCTTGATTTGACCTCACCGCTGCGAACGTGTCATGCCGGCGCCTGTTGTTCACCGTGTTTCTAGTTCGCATCCGGCTCGAAAATGTTGATGAAGTTCAAGAAGGATCCTCACTCGAGCGTGTCCCAGTGTTCAAATAATACGTCAGTATGTATGCATACGTAAAATAGTTTAATGTAAACTGATATAAATAATGTACAAGCAACGAGTATCTTCGGGCAAGTCTCAGAGCCAAGTGATCGGTCGGCGGCGGGGCCGCGACCGGTGCAGCGGCGGGAGGCGGGGGGGGGTCCTCGCCGTGATGTGTGCGTGAGCGCACACACATAACGCGCTCCTTGTGCGCGTTAACAATTATCATCCTCCTGGACTTCTCCCATGTTATTTGGGGTCAACGCAATGAATAGAATACTAACGCATAGAATACTCAATTAATATTTTTAAATTAATTGCTTATTTCCGTAAAATTGCCTCATCCAGTTTAAAACCTTGGAAATACTTTTTTTCCCTTTAACTACACTACCACACTCCATACACACCCGTTTAATGTTAGCAATAAGTAATTTTTTTACTTATTAGGTAAGTAGTACTTTAAATTTAAGCTCACTAGTTAACATTTCCTTACCATTAATTTTAAGTAATTCTGTGTTCAAATAAACTTTTTAACCGTTCTTGTGTTTTTATCTTATAATATTTTTCATTAATTTCCTTAAAAATTGTACCTATATAGTTAGAGTGATCAACATTTTAGCTTTTCCAGTAGGTAGTTCTTGTTCGTTTCACTTACATCGTAGGAGTGTAAACAAGATACTTATGCATGCAATGTGCAGTCGTTAGCAGCGGTGGCGTTAAATCGGCTCGCATGCCACACGGCCCGACGCCGCCAAACACTGGTGCCAATTACAATCAGCATCGCAGCACGTCATCATTGCCACACACTACGTCACGAGCTTGCGGCTAAAATGCTCTTTCGTGACGAAATTATATCATCTATTAAAAATACTCGGAAACAGATTCAAAAAAACTTACTTCATTTTGATCGTTCTCAATCATCCTTTCCTTAGGCCACATGAGTAAAGCAATGGATTAGGCAAGAAAATCATATCTACAATGTTCCGGAATATTATAAAATTAAATTATATTATGTATTCAGTCAGTTCTCAAGTCTTCGTCATATTTTTGCCACATGAATGTCCATAAAATAATGTTATAGGTATACCGTGTTGAAATAAAGTTTTTTACGACTTCGTGGTTTTTAGTTCGTCCCTTGGTTAAGTTTTAGGGCTTTTAATGCTAGTGACGGGGTGAAGAGTTGTCGTTATGGAACAAATTAGTCATAGCACAGCGTAAATTTAATTAGCGTGATAATTGCCGTACAGCGTTCGGTTTAGTGCGGACTAATGCAGGCTAGACCCGTATGAAAAATGCCATTTGTTCATCGAAATAAATCTTTGAACCAACTACTAATGGTGTAATTTAATTCTTGAGATTAATTTACTTTTTCCTAGTTTGTAGCATAGTTTAATGCACCTTTTGCGTTAATAATATTTAAAGCTGGTAGAGAAAAGACAATTTTTTGAAATACTTAGGTAGTTTTATAAAGAGCCGTGGTGGCCTTGAGGTTTCAGCAGTCGCCTGCTACGCAAGCGACGCAAGTTCGTATCCCAGCGGGGTCTGTGACCAATGAGTTTTTCTAAAAAACTTATGTGATTTGACACCACATGCTTTACGGTGAAGGAAAACATCGTGAGGAAACCTGCATATTTCTGAGAAGTAATTCAATGACGTATGCACTTAATCATCTTCGGTGAAAAGTGGGTGTTGTGATTACAACACCTCTGCCTACCCCTTCGAGGAATATAGACGTGAGCATATGTATGTATGTATGTTTTAAAAAACGAGAGCGGGTCTCTAGTATCATATTACGACAAAAGTAAAACAAAAAAAACCGACTGAATTCCTCAATGTAACTCTGGTCAAGGGGTTAGGGGATTTACGTGCTCAGTGGCTGACCTCTTCCTGTTTTTTTCTGCAAGGACGTGTCAGAAACACTAGTTGTATTTTTCTACCTCGAGGGCATGAGCCGCTCCTCGGATAATCCTCCTACTTTTGATTACCACTAGGATCAGACAGAGGATCTAGTTATACCGATCTTCGTCAAAGAAAGGCACAGTCGTGCCCCAAGCCTGTGGATACAGTCCACAGCCTTGGCCTGCACTAGAGCCAGTAGCATATAGTCAACCACGATTAAGGTTTCTAAAGGGCACCGCGCCGTTCCATTCACTCAGAATAGTAACTACATCTATACTAATATATAAAGCTGAACAGCTTGTTGGTTTGATTGCTTGAACGCGCTAATTTCAGTAACTACTGGTTCTCCCAATTTTAGACAGCCCATTTATCGAGGAAGGCTATAATTACGCTGAGACCAATCGCGGGTTAAAGCCAGTGTATAATATTTTAAAAGATCACTTGTAAAAACCGACACTATCTACTAACTACAATATTTCCTAATGCATCTATCTACAATCTAATATAACAGGTATAATTTGTTATATTTTTATATTTTGCTTACGTGACCTAGGTATCTTTATTGGTAGCACTAATACGACTTCTTGAAATAAAAGTAGGTCCAGAGCACATAATATTTCACACTATTTTTAGTCAGACGTGTAAATATTCCTGCCTATAACATTTTATCTACCTATACATACCTACACAGAAGGTAGCTATCGTAATACAGTGATATCAAAGACCCTTCAAAAATGTATCAACTACGTAAACCCTATAATCCAGCGTGCAAGTTTATTAAACGTCAGTAGCATGCGGCTCGCAGTGTCGTTCAGGAAAATTGAGATGAAACAATAACGGTTTTCATATGTGCGACTGAAAAGGACTCACTTCAGAGTTCCTCCAGTGATATTTAATAACGTACTTACTTATTATACTGTTACTATTTGTCAGAAGGTAAGTTGGTAGGCTATTATCTATCAACTGAATAATTTCGCCCAAAGCAGAAATAACTGATTAGAAAATAATTTGATAAAAATACAGGATGAATTACTCAATGTGTTTGCATACAAAATTTCATATACACGGTCCAGCCGTTTCGGATTAATAAACAAAATAAAACCGAGTATTTTATACATTAGTAGATACCTATAGGTACTTAAATATTTTAGATTTAACTGTTTCGTACTAAAGCGGTAGAATAGAACTCCTGACTCGTTCACATTTGTCTCTATCGTCATATTATTTTATATCTACTCTGCCTGAAGAACAATTTACCAGGAATCTAGTCTATCGACTAGAAAATTTAACAACGCAGTGGGAATAAATAGGAGAGTATAAAACTGGTTGTGCCCCGCGGTTTCACCCACACCACGTAAAGTTGTGGATTGAAATAAAAATGCGGAGGTTACCTATTGTTTTTGACATGCTGTGCCCCGCGGTTTCACCTGCGTAGATTTAACATCATGGGTTTAGGTATTTCATGGAACTAATTTTTTTTTTAATTAGCCTCATTACTTTTGTAGGTCTTTCTAACATCAGCTATCTGCAAGTGAAAGTCTCTCTACTATTAATATTAAGCATTCCTCGGTAAGAAAAAACACTGTGTGAGGTTAGAACTGGCTTTAAAACACTCGTAACCGTTCAACAATGTAAAAACCTCGGAAACCGAAACCTAAAAACGATCAATGATAAGAAATGTAGAGCCATATACATACCACAAAAAAAACCATAAAAATACTCTGCTAGGTGTATGTATACAGCAGTCCAAGCAAAGTTAAAATCTCGGGAACTGAAACCTTGATCACTTCGGGGTCTATTACTGTAACTGCTCTTGTTCGAAAACTTGCAGACAAATGATGAGAAATAGAAAATATTTAATGACAAATTTTAACTTAAATATTGTGATCCTAGCTTGTTCTAAAAGAAGCTTCGGTAAAACAAATTCACATTGCGTTCCATTTTGCTTTTACATCTACATAATCAGTTTTCTCGCTCTTTCAAAGGAAAAACGTAAGAGATGCATATATCACACAAATAACAGGATTGTCAACTAACAAAAAAATTATATAGCGGAACGCACCTAAGCGTCACTTTGTGTCAGTTTATAAATGACAGTGACGGGCGTGACACTGGAATTAAATTAAACAACACGCTATTTACTTGAATTATTTATTTAGATTTAAAGGAAATGAATGAAAATGAAGATGAAATTACAACGTTTTGTGACTCAGCAGTAATTTTTTTATTGTTTAAAAGTATAATGTGCTAAATTGGTGAATATTTTTTTTATGGTGTATTATGTCCTTTTAGGCAGCACTTGTGGAAGGATGTCGATTGCCCGTACGAATGCAAGGCGGCGATGACTGGCCCTTGGCTGAAGTCATTAGTATCAAAGAGATCAGAGGACAGAGAGGATATTATGTACACTATGTGGATTGTAAGTGTTGACTTTGCAGCTTTAACAATAAAATTACAATACATTTTTAGCAAACATTTGTCTTACTTGTTTTCACTGTTTATGTGTTAATTGTAGACATAGAGAAGTGGAAAAGGCTATGTATGCTATGTACAAATAAGTAATATGCCAATTTTTATGCAGATAATAACAGTTTTATGTGATTTTTGTCTATTCGTGCCAATAACCTCGGGCAGTTACTGTGGAATGTTTTCATAGTTGATTTAATGGATTTTTTTAGAACTTTTCATGTTTACACGCTTCTAATACACACACCAATTTAAACTTGTGCTTCAAAAGAAATGCAAAGTGGAAAAAGCTAAATTTCGTAGTGCAATTCTGGTATTTAACTTACAAAGTTTATTAGATTTGAAAACTGAATAACATTTACAGTCAACAAACGCTTGGATGAGTGGGTGGGGGAATCATGGCTGGATACGAGGAAAGTCCAGTTCCCCCGGAGAGATGGGGCCCCGGCTGCTGGCTCCACCACACCAAAGAAGACACACATTGGATCTGGAGGTGGCATGATGCCTAGTTTTATTAGTATGTGTTTTCGCTGTTTTAGAACTAGTTGCAAAATCTAAATCATAAACTACTTATTGCACAAGATGACTTAAATTCGAGAATCTATGTCTGTCACTGTTTAATTTTATACTTCTGAAAGAGACAGAAACATTGTTTTACAGACTTCTGCCAGTGACTTTGTCTGCGTGGAATAGTTACTATCTAATGCTAACTTTGACCAGCAGTTGGCTATCCTGATAATATATTATCTATAGTCTCCTCAATAAATCTAACACTGAAAGAGAAAAGTGCATTGAAGTAAACAAACAAACTCTTTAGTTTTATATAGTTTCAACGCATCTAAGCTGAGGAGAGTTAGGAAAAAGTATTGAATATGATTTAATTCTCCCTTACACAAGTCAATGTGCTGCCTTAATTTCAACACACACATTATCGCACCCTATATGTGTGTTGTAATTAATGTAATGATTTGGATTTGATTAGATTTTGCAAAGTTGTAGTTAAAAGTTTTTCTATGCAGCTTTGCGATAAATTCTTGCCTTGGAAATTTATGACAATTGCTTACTGATCAACATTTACTAGACTAGCCTTTTGACTGTACTTAAGATTGGTTTTTTTATCACCAACCTACTTCAAAATGGCAAATTGAAACAACATAATTATCTGATAATTTATTTTTGCAACATGCATGCTTCTCTTTACTCTCAGTAATTTTTTGTATCAAAAATGTGAAAACCACTTAAACATAATGAAATAATGCATGCATGGTTGTTTTGAGCAGGTTTCAATAGATTCTTAGCTTTTATGTTTCATATTGTAAGCAAAATCAAACATCAGAGCCAAGATGTTCTTTATATGCTTAAAAGATCACAGCTGTCACCCAGAGGTGGCATAAACGAGTTGACATCCTTGAATGAGTTCTATGTGCATGTCATATTGATTTTCGATGCCTGCACTGTAATAATAAAAAAAAGGTTCTGTGTCTAATTAATGTACCATTTAATTTTCTGTCTGATCTAACCTTAAGGAATAAAACATAATGGTAGTGCGAAAGCTCTTATTGCCATGATAATGTATCTCATTATCTGAGACAGATGTATGTGATATGTATACATCTGTATCTGTCACTCAGCTGAACTATCATTGTAATAAGAGATCATGGGTGGGTCCCTGATCTAGAGTGCCACTCTAGTATCATACAAATGCATTTCACCCCATAAAACTAGAATTATTTTAGTCAATCCAAAGTTATTAATTTCAGTGATATACTTATGATATTATTAGAATTCTAAAATGTTTGTCTTAAGTGTAACATTAAGTTTACAGTACAAGATTTTACTTCATACTTTCCATAACTCTGTTTCAATTTACCATTATTATAGTTGACCATGTAACTGAGACTATGATTTTTTAAAATGACATTTTGTTGGCAGATGATAGTGTCTGCACAGAAAGTCAGAAGTCTAGTACAAATACTAGTAGAACTTCTAACGTGATCCCGCCCAAAACAAATGAAAAAGTCCATATTAGCAATGCACTCAATGGTTCCGCACAAAAAAATGCACTTGGTATGTTAAACATTTTGTACTTTTGTGTTTGTGTTTTGTTCTTTCATTTTACAGGTCATTACATATATTATTATGGTTATAGTGATACTCATTTGAAAATTTTTAGCTGTTTTGAGAAGTTGCAATGAAATGTAAACCATTTATAAGTAACATACATACCTACTGGTTCTCCCAAAGTTTCTGGTTTAATACTACTTACCACTTTCCAGTATATAGTAAAGAACTATGCAACCTAATTCATTCAGCTAGGCTGGAGATAATCGAGGAAGAAACTAACCAACGGCAACATTTGGTTTGATAGTTTTATTTGGGAGTTTTGATTACTTCACAGCAATGCAATAACCACCTACCCCATTCTGCATATTATGGTATTTTGGGCTGACGGAGACCGGGAAGCCCTGAAATTGTCTCTTGCAACAGGCAAAAGTTTCATTGACTACATTCTTAAACCAACAAACATACTTGGTGTGCCTCTGTGCAGTTCACGCCTGCATTACCCTAAGTGGTCGGCAAAAGTGTACTTATTTAACACCACCGCCAATGTTGATGATGATGATGATTTGCCAAGTATGTCATTAGTCTCATGTAATGGGGACATGCCTTTTGCCATTAACGGGGCACTAATCCAGATTCCGAGCCAGTATTAGGAAATTTATGGGAAAACCCAATAACACTTTGCTTACCCAGGATCGAAGCCATAAACGATCTTGAGTTCCGTGTTAGCGTTTCTGAACTCTAAACCAACGAGGCAGTTCTTAAACCTGTTTTTTTTATTACAGCTATTATTGATATTTTTCAATAATAGAGATGTCAGAACGTTTTACTGACTGCTTATGCACAGCAAATTGGATATGATCGTATTTGGTTAAAATAAAGGTTTAGGATGCGAGCCGCGACAGCTGGTGTCCCGGCCGCCGAGCCCGACGCTGGCCGCGGAGCCCCCGCTGCTCAACGGAGGCGCCGTGCTCGCGGCCGCTCTGCACAAGAAGATCAACAGGAAACGCAAGGCCAACTCCTTGGAGGAGCCCCTTACCAACCAGGTATGCTGTTGTACGTAAAAACATCGTGAGGAATTAATTCATTAAATAAAAGAAGTAATTCATAGACGTATGTATAGTGCCTGAGACGGCGATACACTCACCATCTGTCACGTTGGCACTTCATCATATTCGGGGAAAAGTGGGTGTTGTTATCACAACACCTCCGTCTAATCCTTCGGGGAATATAGGCGTGAGCATATGTATATGTATGTATTTGAAGTTTTTTTTTTAATGATGTTCCAGACAGAATCAATCCCACCGCTAGAGGCGGTGGAAGGTCTCGAGCCAGTGCCCAGTGGCGCCGCCACCCCTACTACTCGGCCGCGACAGTCGGGTAGTATGCTGGCTCACGGTCATGACGACCTTGTCACTCGCATGAAGAACATCGAGATGATCGAGCTCGGCCGACACAGGATACGGCCGTGGTACTTCGCACCTTATCCACAGGTATATAAAGTTCACAACAACTTGAGCGTGTAATCCTCTACAACATGCTTGGTAATAATGTACAGACAAATTAATTATGTCTCAAGAAGCTATGATTATATAGGCCTATTCAAACCCGAGTTTTATATGTTTGTGTCATCGGTTTAAGCAGAGCGTAGAAAGGACCTCTTAGTATTGACGTAAATTTTTGTGAAAAGCTAAGAAGTTAGTATGATGTCACTGCTATAAAAATGATAGTAGACCCCCCTGGTACCCATGGTACAAGCTTTGCTTAGTTTGGGACTAGTGGGCGCTGCGTCATTTATTTATTTGTTTCAATGTACTTGCATGGCCCAATACTACTCTAGCCGCGGTACTTCAAACGATACCTCTGCGTTTTACCTCTATCCATATTATTACGACCGATACTATACTATAAAAAATAATTGAATGTAAAGAAATTCAGCATATCGTAATGACAATTTGTCACCAGACATTGCGATATGCTGAACATCTTATCATTTCTTAGGCGTACATTTTACCATGAATACAACGCTTGACGAATATATGGCCATCCAAAATGATGGCGTGAGAATTTAATCTTAATATTTTATTTTTCTTTTCAGGAGATGGTGAACCTTCCGTGTATTTATATTTGTGAATTTTGTTTGAAATATAGAAAAAGTAAAAAGTGTTTGGAGCGACACTTGGTGAGTAGCAATTATTAATCTATACTTTATTCATGAAAGTTTGTTTTACGCAGAGGTGACATTGGATTTTCAGAGGGGTAAAAGAGCATAAACAATAAGTAGGGTTGTTAGGTAGGTAGGTTAATTACATACCAATGGAGCGCGTGTATAGACACACACACATACGCACGACACGAGTGTATTTAGTCATCATAAATGGTAAGCACTGCTTATCTGCTTATATGGAATTCACGCCCCTGGTTATACGTACCGGTCCCGTCACGAGTTATGGTTTTTTCATTTGGTAATTTTATAAGTTTCTCTCTGTTTGTCTCATAAAATGGCCCATACTGGGGAAACCATGACCTCAGAGTGTTCTTTAACTTGATTCCTCTACCCCAAGTATAGTAGGTTTCAACGTGTCTTAACGTTGACTATATCGATTATTTTCCTCATTTTTTCGTGGAACGTAAAAGCGCCCCTAGCGGCGAGTGCAGGAAGTTTAACGTTCGGATACGGACACAAAAGGATCTTTCCTTTTGTATTCCCGCCGCCACTCGCTCCGATAGTATCGAAGACAGTATGGAGATGCGGTTTTCTCGGTCCGTTATTAATGAGGATTTTTCAGTGTATTTTATTAATTACTAGTAATTATGATTTATCCACTGCGAAATCGTCCTAATATAGTGTATAATGTATATTTTTTAGATAAAATGTAAACTAAAACACCCGCCGGGCAACGAGATCTACCGTAAAGGCAGCATTTCGTTCTTCGAGATCGACGGCCGTAAGAACAAGTGCTACGCACAGAACCTGTGCCTCCTCGCCAAGCTGTTCCTTGACCACAAGACGCTCTACTACGACACCGACCCCTTCCTCTTCTACGTCATGACTGAGTTCGACTCCAGAGGTGAGGAAAATTACCCTATAAGGAAATATTGTGATTCCAGCAGATTTTGTCATCGTTATGATTATTCAAAAAGATATCGAACATCTATGATTTTTTTAAATATAACACAGCTGCTGCGGATATAGTATAAATAGTTTTTTTTTTTCATAAATGCGATATAAGTCTCGCGTCATGTTCTTGAGAAAGTAGATACTTTTAAAGCATCTTATTACATTTTTAGATGTTTCGTCAATCATAGACAATGTCAGCTCCATTGTGCTCGCACATCTCACCTCGACACTCATTAACCGCAGGCTGCCACCCATCCAACAACGGGCCTGAGTTGGGGTTGCTTAACTTCGCTGATCGAATGATGTGCGCAATAGCAACAGTGCCACTTACTCCTCTCGACTCCACTGAATTTCATGGGCTACCCGCGAAACCCTAGCCTTTTTTAAATTCAAATTAACATAAGTTACTCTTTATCACATTAGCTATCTGCCAGTAAAAGTCCCGTCAGAATCTGCCCAGTTGTATCGGAGATTAGCCGGAACAAACTGACGGACGGAGAAAATTAAAAATTTTTTTTTATCTTAGTACCGTATACACTTTCATATGCATTTAGTGAAAAGCTGTTATTTTGAAATTACAAACAGACACTTCTATATATCTGTAGGAGCTCGTGGCACAGTTCCTATAGCGCATATCATTCGATCAGCGAAGTTAAGCCAGTAATTGGATGGGAGACCGCCCGAGTTCCCTCCGTGCCTCGGAGAGTACGTTAAGCCATCGGTCCCGGTTGCCAATTTATCATCTTTGGCAATCTGTACAGGTCAGTCGGAGGCCTAAAATAGTCTGACAACTGGTTTAACCCAGAACACAGATTTTCCTCGTAAAAGGGGTTGCGATGGTCAGATGGCAGTCGCTTCGTATAAAAATCAGGTGATCAGCCGCATCGGGTTGAATCTAGTGCCGACCCCAACAATGTATGGGATAAGGCCAGCGAGATGATGACTTCTATGTATATGTATAGATGTATAGATATTGAATGCATTGTTTCAGGTTTCCACATAGTAGGGTATTTTTCAAAAGAGAAAGAGAGCACAGAAGACTACAACGTAGCGTGTATACTGACTCTACCTCCGTACCAAAGGAAAGGTTATGGGAAATTACTTATAGAATTTAGTAAGTATCAAATACATACATATATATATATATATATATATATATATATATATATATATATATATATATATATATATATATTTTTTTTTAATATCTTTCCTAATTAGGACTAGGCAAGATTATATTCTACAATTCATGTCGTGGTAGCGGAGTGGATTTGAGCAGTCGCATGCTACGCGAGCGACGCAAGTTCAGATCCCAGCAGTTATATCTGCACTACTAATTGCACTTGATAGTAACTCATTGGTTTGTACTAATGAGATTTTCTTAAAACTACTTAAGGCACATATTCTTCAATAAAATTCCTTGTATGAATTCTTCATCATCATTAATTTGCAGGTTACGAATTATCAAAGTTCGAAGGTAAAACAGGATCGCCAGAGAAGCCGCTGTCGGATCTTGGTTTGCTATCGTACAGAAGTTACTGGGCACAAACTATACTAGATATACTGATGCACGCTAAACCGGTCGGCGACAACGAGAAACCAATCATAACTATCAAGTATTTATGATTCATTTTTGCCTAGCATGGATATCTTCCTTTTTATTTTATTTTTTTTAATAACTAGAACCAAGTATATTTTTGCAGTTTTTTTTTGAATAGCATTTTATGAATTTAGTTCACCTTTATATGAAATCAAGTTTGCATGCTTTTATTGATAGAAAATGAAAATCTCCTTATTAATAATTTTACGATCTACCAAGATTTTACCACTCATTACTTATAATTTTAAATTTATAAATTCACAAATTCAATGAGCCTTGACTAATGAAGAATTGGTTGTAAGATTATTGACGGCATTTTTATTAATCCGTCTTTTCTATTAAATGATTGTATTTTAGTGAAATATGTGAACTAACGAGTATAAAAAAGGAGGACGTGATTAGTACACTGCAGAATTTGAACCTGATCAATTATTACAAGGGGCAGTACATCATATCGGTGAATCAGGTAAACTGATACGGCAATACACGTCATATTAAGGGCGTTTTTCCATTTGCCAACAGATTTTATCAAAATACCCGAAAAATAAAAAGATATATATTTCTTATTTAATTGTCGTTTAAAATGAAAACCGGTGATCATGAGGAATTGAGCAATGAAATTAAATATATTAATTTCATTCTGAATATAATTAGCAAGTACCTGGTTTCTTTTTCACACAATAAAAATAACTTCGGCCTACCCCCATGGAATAAAGGCGTGAGCATAAATGTATGAATGTATGTATGTTGAAAAAATAAGAAAAGTTTTCATTAGGACTCGAACTGGGATATTCTAGTTTTGTTATCGCCCCATAGACTGTAAGCTTCACGTCTTAACTTGACAGATGTCGGCGAAATTTACTTTCGTATTGTAATGATATTGTACCACTTTATTGACAAATAAAATAACCAAACACTAGCGAGGAATCCAATGGGTTCTTCCACATATTTTTAACAATTTACAATATATTTTTCTCAACAATCACTTGACATTGGCGGAATAGTTTTACTTAAGCTCATCGCCATTAAATAAATAAAGGAAAGGATATTGTAGGAGTTATTTAATTGCCTGAAAACATAGTCAAAACGATGTTTTCTGAAAATTTAACCTAGCTAGATCAATTTGTTGCCTCCGAAACATACGAAATTTCATGAAAATCATTGGAACCATTGCTGAGATTAAGATTTAGCTATACAAGAATTGCTCGTTTATATGTACACGATGTAATTTAAATTCCCTGTATCACTATCTCCTTTTGGGCAAATTCGGACAGATTACCGGCATTGTTTCTATACGGCTCAATTCAATTACTTGTTTTTGGAGTAGTTGGTAAATGGAGTTCTTAAAACCAAGATGATGTTGGCAAGTGGAAATCCGCCCGGTACGTGTATTTTTTCCCGTGATTTGATATTTGTCATACACTGCAGGAAACTCTACAGCAACACGAAAAAGTGATGGAGAAGAGAACGCTTCGGATCGACCCCAAATGTTTGCATTGGACCCCGAAAGATTGGTCGAAGCGAGCAAAATGGTAAATATTATTATCATAATAAAATTCTCCTTTGTGTATCATTTTCATACCACGGTGTTTAACCAAAGTTAAAAGAACCACGAACGCAATAGGAATAAGGTTCATTATCAAATAAACCAATTTATTTGTTTTTTTTTGTCACCAGCGTTTGAAGTGACAGAGTAACGGAGATGCGAGCTATCTAACTCAAGCTTCGAAACGTACGCAGTTTGTTCATTTTGTACCTAACATTTTAACATTAGTCATTTAATTATCATACCATGTATCTTGCTAACACGGCATTGGGGCTTCATTACTTTACTTTAAGATTATAGCATTAAAGTGTAATATTGCATGTGAAAGGTAAGAATGTATTGCACTACGCTTACAACAATATATCTGCCGTCATTTGGTTCAGTGTATACTTCGTAGCTCGTATTTCGTTTCGTTTACGTCCAGAATAGAATAGAATATAAACTTTATATGGCAACCATTGTAAGAAAATATATATAATACATCAGCTTGTAAAAAATATAATGCTACTTTCGAACCGCCGCTCATATCAAAACTATCATATACAACTTTTAGCCAATTGTTATCAACATCCAATATTATACACCCCACATAATATGAACAGACTTCGAATTTAATGCTTACAAAATAATTGTTGCGTCATCATATAACTTTTATCTCGATATAGCTAATCACATACCCGAATCATAACCCTCCCTTTTCGCTTCGCAGTAGTTGGGTAAATAGTATCTTATGAAATTAATTAGTATCAAAAAAAAATTTATAACGCTCGGAATTAAATTCGATGTCTTAATGCGTTCAAAGTGATATAAATATTTCGGAATAAATTATGTTTCTCCAATCAAATGTCCTCCTTTTAAAGCAGACTATTTAAAACTTGATTCGATATTTAACATACTATTTAGTTCTAACCTTGCAATATTTTATAGTTTGATATATCCATATAAGTATTATATATGGAGTCTATTATACAATGAACTCTGACACTTCTCTTATTTAACATAGTAGGGTTTTTTTATAATAAATTCTATTGTGAATAAAATTTTAACAATATCATACAATACCGATATGCGAGCACTAAAAAAATATTTAAAAATACGAATTGTCAGAGCTCAGCCTTAATCTATATATATGTTGTATATTTTCTTACTAAATGTCACTAATAATAATTAAAAATGTAAATAATAATAATAATACTATGCTTTGGGCTGTTGGATCCACCCCATAATGCTTTCAAAATGCTTAGACATATGACCATTTAACACTTGATATTTAATTCACTTGCATATTATTTTGCTATTTGTAAAGATAATTCATTATATATTGTTTTCAGGTAAGAGCAGCCAAGTTCTCAATACTGGTTAGCCTGCAACTAACTTCGAAGATGCATCGGTTGTAACTGAATAGGTATTAGCAACATTTTTATTATTAATCTGGTATTGCAATTCTCAAAAAAGTGCAATTTTTTTTACTTTTTTTATTGCCTGTTCAACATGTCTGTATGATCATATTTCATTCATTCCATTTTGACCTCTATATTTGTACATATAGAGCATATTTTTGAGAATTGCTCCACAATCTAGTCTCAGTTGAATTTGGAGTGCACCGAGGATTTATCTTAGTATGTTGCGTCATTGTCGTTTGGAGATTACGCTCGCTAGCAATTATTTAGCCAAGTATCGAATACATTGTGTAATGTAAGCTCTTATTGTGATATTAAATAATATCGTTGGAATTTACCTGTTTCATTTCATCTGCAAATTGGGAAGATTTTGTTGGTGACCCTGGTGTTTATAAGTTATTGTGTATTTATCTGTTACTAGTTGTGCCCGGCGGTTTTGCCCGCGTACACTTAATTTCATGAGTCATAACTGGATGCTGATAAGCAATAATGTGTCAACCCACAAAAAGTCAAATTCAAAGGTTTTGATATATTTTGATAATGCATCACGTATTTAACATTCTAAAAAAGTGTTTCAGGTCATCTGAAACATAAAAGTACGTAAAAAATGAATTTATGTCATAAAACAAATTAATTAACTTAAATCACGTATACAATCATCTTAAGACGCCATTTTCTCAAAACCAAGTTTATGCGGGTTGACACATTATTGCTTATCTGCATCCAACTATTCAAATATTCGCCCATATGATGTATTGTAAAATACAAAGTTTATCTAGTTTAAATATCGAATGACACCGTTTATCTTAATAAATTATAGTCTATGTTTTATTCAGAAGTGTAATCTTAATTATTTTCAAGTTCTATTGAAATTAATTCAGTAGTTTTTGCGTGAAAGAGTAACAAGCATATTTTTCGCGTTTATTATATTATTAGTATAGTAAGATTATATTTAACATCTCAAAGCCGTACCTACCTAGTAATTAGAATTCTCAGATAACTTTTCTCGGTGATGAGGTTTCGAGGGATAGAAAACATAAAATCAAACAAATTTTCTATGTAATATATGATTTATTTTTCGATATATAAGCGCAATAATTTTGCTTTGTCTGTCAAAATATTTATAATCAAGAAGCAGGTACAAGTGATGCATACGACACCTTACAAAATATAGTTTATACATTTAATGTTTTTTGAAAACTTTCACTTACCAACTAATATTTATGTTCATACGTAAATATTAGACATATTACAGAAAGCCGTATCTCCTTATCACGTATGATATTTAAACATTTCCATTTTAACATTCACTTTGTGACACGTGAAATATAGATGATATCATGTTCTCATTTAATACATAAAGTAGAAAATTCAATAAAATATTTAATATCAAAGCATTAGTAGATAGCATACAGGTATTACTTAGACGTAAGTATAATAATTTCAAGATATAACAACATATTATAAAAGTACATTGGCGATTATTCTCATGAAATATAAATAAAGAAGTTAAACATTATTATGTAACAACAATTATATGTTAAAACAAGTGTAATACTAGCATATTAACTTACAACCAAATTATGCAATAGTAATGTACTATCACAACTGCCCCTAAGGGGAGTAGAGACAACTTATCGGACGTCACCCGGCACATTGAGCAACACTTAATAACATCATATGTGCCATTAAATATTTATCAATATGCACCTAAACAGCCTACAAATAAAGATCAATTCAATCTCCCAGTACATCACAAAACGATACCTTCTAAAGTTAATCTTAAGTGTAAGATTACATTGACGGTACATCAAACTCCTACATAGCAATCATAGTGTCAAGCAATCAAATTAATATCAACATCAACTAACATTCTAACTTTCTTGGGGTTTCACGTTATAATAGGCAGATTTAAAATATACAAGTTTAATGACACTAAAGTTAATATGTCCCTGAAGTGCTAACACTAGTCCCCTTATTAGAAAACATTGTTTAAACCAATCTCGGACTAAAACTATGTCCATCTAACACTATGTCCAGAGTCGCGGGAAATTTAAAATGGGGTCACGTGACCACATTTGTCGCTCGACGCTCGTTTTTAAACCGATGTATTAGGGTTTACGCGATGTTTTGTTATAAGAGGGTAGGTGTTTTTCAATAATATGAAAGGCTGTTAAGTACCAAAAGGTTGGTTTGTAATATTAATTACCGTTAACATTCCTTACAAACTATTCTACGGAGACTCACATTCTTGTTGTACAAGATATAACAATGAACAATATAGTTCTTTTAAAATTGTGCTCTGTGTTATAAATAATGTTTCCGCTATCACAATATCACCAACAATATAAAAATAAATGCTCGCTCGACTGTCTGCCCGGGTTAGGCAGCCGCATAGACTAGGACCACTGGTACGCAGAAGGCACTGTTCGCATGGGACATTTAAGGCAACACAGTCAAACACTAAAGAGATTCAAACGGCTTTCTTATTAAAGCTAGATATACATCGCGGGACAGTACAACTCCAGTTGTCACGCAGTTAATAACTAGCAGTCTTTTTACAGCTGATATAAGGTACCTATGCCGTTTTCTCGTATTTAGTTCTGCAGCCCAACACTAACATTATTAAACATTTTAATTATCAACAAAAGATATCCCATTTTGGATAATGACAGGCACTTGATTATGGTGTTCCCTACAATCGAATAACTGTGAAGCGATCTCACAAGTTTTATAGGTATTTTGTACACGTACATGCTTAATTACATACAATGTCAGGTTCTTAAAAATAGTGGTTTATCTTCAATAAAAATTAAACAATCTACTCGCACTTACTACTGTTATATTATATCACGATTGTATATGTATTAAAGCACCTTACAGCTATATTATGAAAGTTTAACGCGTGTCAAATAATACACGTAAATATATTATTTAAATATATATAGATATCTGAATATATTTTTGTAACGTAAAATAAAGTATTTATTTTGGAATTTAAAGGAGGTATTTTATTCTCGTTATTGTACTGGAAGTGTTATTTGTGATGTATAATTTAATATATTTCGGAGCCACGCATTTACAAGAGATCAACGGCTATTCTCCGAATAATTATTCTGTCATCAATCGTACCGTTGGCAAATAATCAGATCTCATAAAACTTAAATAAATATTTCATACAGATCAAAGCAAAATTATTTAACTTAAAAAAATAAAACAAATGTGGTAATTGTTAGAGTTAATCTACATACAATTATAATGTGATATACCTACCTAATTATAAACTGTCAAACAGTTTACTTGAATGTTACGCGTTACGATAATGGTTACGCAAAACTATTAACTCACAACTCTTTGAAAAGGAAATTAGAAAATTATATTAAACTGACGTCGAAGACTGTAGAATGTTTAGTCATTCGCGGTGCCCACGCTTATGTTACTTACGCTATGTATGTATATTACGTATATACACACATAGATATATTCACAAGTATCTAGCTAGGTTGACAGGCACCATACTAATCTACGCTGTTGTTCTACACAGTAGACATACGACTTCGTTTCGAAATAAACTCTCCGCCATTTAAAAGACTTTCTAGCATATCTCTTCATGAGATACAAATATTTATTTTATTTATGCTTTATTATAATGTTCAATAACAACTGTACGAACATTAAGGTGACTTTATCAAGGGCTTTGTATTTAATGTCGGAGCACGTTTGAACCGTTATCGCTTTTTATTGCTTTACAAGTAAGTTGTTGATGTCGGTCAAAACAAATTTGAACTCAATGCATCAATTACTTATTATGACTTGAACTAATTTGTTTATACATTATGGAAGTTTGTGAAAGATACAAATGAGATTAATTTAAACGGTGTCATTCTATTTCGAATTATATCATAATTTCAAAGCTTAAAAATTATACGTATACATGTCGAAAAAAATTTTGGACCCGACAAAATGTGGTAAACATACTTGTAAAATATTAAGTTATTATACAAGGCATCCGTCGTTAAGGCTATTATTGAGTTTACTCTGTGTTTCGGGCACGTTGCTGGGGTACGTGTGGCATTGAGGGGTGCCCGCCATGCTGTAGGTCACCTCGGGGTCGTAGTACTCGTGCTCCGAGTCGATGGGCACCAGCAGGTTGGTGGTTTTGGGCAGATACCCGTCAGTGTTGACATAGTTCTCCGCACCGGTGCCCAGGCTGAGCACGCTGTCAGGCCTGTTGTATTCAGGCTCTAAGAGCTGCGGCGCCACGTAGATGGTGTCAAGTGACGATATGGTATCGATAGAGGAGTCTCCGTTGAGCGGAGTGACGCAGGTATAGCTGGACGCGAGAATGTTCGCCGACTCCGGCCGCAGGTAAGGCGATTGAGCTTCGTATGAGGCAGGGAATGTATTCGGGGACTCGAACGAGCGGATTATGTTGTATTGGGTCGTCGGTGACGCCCTCGTGTTTGAAGTGTTGTTCTTCACGCACGACGCCGAGTGCATCGACAGCATATCTATCAGCTGTCGCTTTTGCACTTCCAAATCCTGCAAAAGGAAACATGAAACTATTAAAAAAACAGCTATCAAACAACATACTTAAATTTCAAACCGTTTTGAAGTTGTGATGCGAAAGAATATCTGATTTTGGTCATAAAATAATCAAACTCTTCATTTGAAGGAGCATGAAGTTATAAAATATTAAAATACTGCCACGAAATGTTCTCACTATTTAAAAATGTTATCGGTTGCGCCTCTACAACTAACAATAATGACTGATTGCTTGGCTTGAGACGTTATCAACAAGCGTCACAAGTGATAAAGATTGTTATGCTTTATTTTCCTCACAAATGGACTTTTGCTTAAGCAAAGTGTAGCTCCAGCCTACAGTCCAGCTGTATACAGATACAATCTACGAATAAGCCGAAATGCTTTAGCCTATTGTGACTTTATTCAAGGTTAACAACACTCAAAAAATATTGTTTGCTTAGTTTGTAAAGTCAATATACATTAGGCTGTGTATGCAAACATTTCTTGGGTAATTATTAGAAGTAGTCATAATACTACATTCAATGAAAAAATGTATGCGCTATAAGTCCACGTGAATTTTAAATGTAGAGTCAGAAATATGCCAATCCAACCAATCGATGCAACATCTTAACAGTAACGTAACAGAGTCTAGAAGGAATGTCCTAGAATATATTTTTCGCTTGAACTTTCTAGGAGCCCAACCATTAGTTCTTATTGCAATGATAGTGTATGGCAGTATCAGATCCTATATACGTCATATTGATCTGGCTCATAATATGAGTCAAACAGTCGTGCCAATACGGTCTCATGGTAAGGCCCCAGACATTAGAAGCATCAAACACAGAATATGATCTTATTTCGAGTGAACTGTTCAAAACGTTCTGATATCTAAATCTGATTAGACTAACTCTGGAGTGGGGAGATATAAATTACCTTTAGTTGTGCCTTGAGATCGATGTTCTGGTTCTCAAGCACCTCACTCTCTGTGACCAAGTTGACTGTGCGCTCGCGTTTCTTCATCCTACACTTGGTCGCTGCTATTTTATTCCTCTCTCTCCTACGCCGCCTTCTCTCCTCGTCTTCTGGCGTCAACTGCAGAAAAACTTATAAATTATATTATATTCCCTTGAATAGTCGAAATCCCCTTGGATTTCAACTGAATTCTTAACTCATCGATTGGCAAATTATGCGCTGAGAGGCCTACCTAACAAAGCTAGTATTCATCAAGTACCTAATTAGGTAGATACAAACATGCGGTGCCATCAAACGATTTTAACATAACAATTCATATTAATTGTTTTCAACACGGTTAACATATTACTGAGTGCACGAGTGTATCTATCTAGTAAAAGAGGAACTAATTAAAATTTTAGTCACCATTTTGTGGATGTTGCCTATTCGATGGATAGCATGCGGGTCTATTGTTAGAAACTGTAACATTCAGATGTTTTGATGACTTGCATAAGAAAGTGAATTTCTAATAGCAGAAACATACTAAGTACCGGTAAGGTGAATAAATCTTGAAAGACGGGAATAGAACCATCATTTCTTGCGAAAGAACGTGAATACTAATATTAATAGTAGTAATATACCTAATATTATTCATCCCTGGCCTCTGCTTACTGTTTTTAAGACCTTATGGCAAGTGTAGGTACTTGTTTCAGCAATAGCAGTAACAGTAGGTTTATCCAACTGTATGAGTAACTGGCTAATCGATAGGCAGATCATACTTCGTGATTGTCATAAGTATTGCGAACTTTCAGAACTAGGAAGTGAAGTCACGATCGCATATGCATTGCAATGCCTTCTTCGTAAACTCGTTAAACATCAATGGTGCCGTTGAATTACAATGCAGTGGAGGTCGCTATAAAACTTACTTTAGAGCACCAATAGGTGCCTGCATACTGAATAACTATTTCAACAAATGATTCCTTGAACAAATATAAATTTATGCAAATCATAATAGGTGTGCTAGCGATTTGAGACAAAAGATTGAATAATTAACTCCGCGTGTCACCCAGACTCGAAAATACGTAGACGGCAGAATTGTAAACATTATTTGCAACTTGTCTTTAGGAAATTACAATGGGCTTGTCGTAAGTTGAAAAGATGTTAATATCCTACATTATTTTAATAGGTCTTCGAGCTCATTCAATTTGTATAAAATAGTATGAACTTGCGAGTGACTTTATTAATCACAATGTGCTTCCTTCACTTTTACCTATTAATAACATTATTACTGCACTGTAAGAAAGCTAATCTGAGTTACAAACATATATTAACTTAAGAATAAGTTGCACCCACCTGTCTTTAAGACCGACTTATTGCTATAGCGTTCAAATAAATTCTTATGTTAATTTAGAAGTGCCGACAGGTACTAATTACCTTGCATCTTTGCATCTCTAGCGTATTGTCATCATAATTGACTCTAGACACTTTTGAACAAGTATTTCACATTCTTCATTTAAAAACACATCGTCTTAACCCGTGACTGATAAAAATTGACATTAAATTTGCTTCATAACACCGATTGGGAAATTACCTACTTATTTGATATAGTGAGACAAACGTAACGTGGAATCTTTAAAAGAAGTCTTTTAGAGAATATCTGTCAAAGTCCTCCACGTAAGACTTATGGGAAAATAAAATACAATTTCAACTTTCAACAAATAAATAGGTAAATACATAAATATTAATCTAATTCCAAACGGCTAAATAAAATGAGTCTGTTTAAAATTTAAACCTTTTTGGGCACCTCTTCAGTATTTAAAATTCAAAATTATTTTTTATTCCTATCTACGTTTCGAAAAATTTCAACAAATGTAGAAGTAGACAGTTATCTAAAACAAAAGAGGTTTAAATATTGCTTCATCTTAATATGAGTAAGAATGTAAATGTGCTAATTTTCCTGTAGGTAATGTACCTACAGACATGACTGTACATATTAGTTTCAGTTGAATCTTGCGGTCTGTTAGCTATTCTAATCTCCGCCTAAGTCGGTGGTTTTGAATAGAAAATGTACCTTATTTGTGTTTATTTTATTCTTAAATAGAACTAGTTAACTTGGTATTCTAGGAATTAATCGAATGTGGTTAATAACGATTGTGCTGTAGGTCGAACATAGTAAACTTTTGTAACATATCAAGACTATCAAGGTTAGGGACAGGCGAAGTTCTACCAGAACCAAGGGCTGGCCAAGTGTATTTCAGCCTGGACATAAACGCGTTAGTTTTAGGCCAGAATCCTGCAATGCAAAGGGTTCTTACCGTTCCTTTAGATCATTTGAAGTTAAGGTCGTTATGGAATTCATTCATTTCGACGTTAAATTTATACCAATTATGAATTTTGAGTCATTACGTTTAGGCTTATTTGTTTGGGTTATGTTCGCGGCCAATTTATTTCACTCGGCCGTAGTGAGGGACCTAATGGCATTTATAAATTGGTCGCTGGACGAATGATAACCTACACCCACAAAGTACTTCCAAAAACGCTGTTAGTACATTATGCATTAGATACTCTTCAAAACATAGAGGTTTTAAGAATTGTAATCTGTCTAAACGCTTACATGAATGTATAAATTGGTTTGATGCATGCAATGCTCTCTCGATATAATTATTAAACAATTGAATTGAGTGCCTCTTCCACTCCTTCAGAACACTAAATACGGCCTCGAAAACATATGTCAATGATTCTACTATAGTGTAATGATGTCGTCAATACCTTCCTATTATATTAAGTAGCATCTTAAATACGTATAAACAGCACGTAGCCAGACTTTGTGGGTTTCGCTTCTATTTCCCTTCTCCCAACAACACATGGCGACTCTGCCAGTGCGCGGAATGTGCACGGAGAGTTTTGTCCCATATTAAGGCATCAGTTTATAAACATTCCAATTATAAACAAACTGTGTCTTCGATATTTATTGACGTTGATCGCGGATTCTAAGGTTTCTAAAAGTTAAGTAATCTAACATGTACTAACCCCTTCACCCTTGGTGGTGTGTGTGTGACTGCTGTCGTAATCATCGTCACTGTCCTCCTTTTTGAGTCGCTTGAAGCTCGCGTCTGTGTCGCTGCCGGACATCTTGCGCTTCGACTCTATGGACAACTTCAAACCAGCCTTTATCAGTTCCGAACATGTCTGAAAAAGATTACCGTACTATGTTAGCTTGCTGATAATGAGTTATGCTTAGTGTTGATTTCTTTGGGAAGGAAAATGATGGCAAACTAAATCCTCCTTATTACAAAACTTTACTTAAACCAAGACTCGGACTTAAATTATATCCATCCCTTTTGAAATGCGTATCACAAAAAGAGATATTTTTTTAAACCAAGGCGATGTGTCATTGTTACTATGTAATAGTAAAATGTACATGATGATAGCTGAGTTTCTTGTCGATTCTTCTCAGAAGGCTAGTTTCCGAACAAGTGGTAAATTCTTCGACATTCATAAGTACCTTACCAGGGACTAAACTGAATAAATCATTTTCATTTTCATAGTTTTGTGTTATGAGGGCGATAAAGCTCTCTTGAAATATGGTATTACTGAAATATGCGATGTTTGTACGTATAATTTTAAATAATATTGTTTCTATTGATACCATATTACACGTAAATAAATTATTCTGATTCTTATTCTCTACCAGAAATTATACCAGTGATAATACAGTGGTATTCAGCTGTTTACTAAATATTTCTTGTAAATGGCTTGGATGAAGAATATCACTTTGCATCCAATCAAAAGTGTTTAAATTATAATTTAATATTCCATCTTCTGACTAACTTAATTAAATTTGTAAGCACGCACTTTTATTTTCGTAGTTGATAATTGTAACATTTTAGAACTCAACCCATAAAATAACATAACAATTTGTATCAAAACATGTGTAGGTGGATGCGCTAACTGATCTCGAAGTTACGATATTGATTCATACCTAGAACATTTCCGTATTTTTTCTGGTTGTTAATTTTGTAAACCACCACATTTTGCTGATATATTTTAAAGGAAACGCCATAGTCAACAACAGAATTCAAATGGTCAAAGTAATTAGTGGTACTTTTTAAGCTAAATATCTATACATATATCTAATCATATACATAGAGATAATAAATACAAAGGAATTATCTGTTTATAATTCCAAATTAATAACTTTTCACTAAGCATAACATTTAGTATTGCAGACCATTTAAAAATCTACCTTATGGAATTGGAATTAAATTCAAGGTTGATTTACAATTTTTATTCAACATTTTGGACGATATTTAAAGAGAATAATTGCACGATTGTCTAAATTGTACTAAATACTTACGTATCTACTTTTACAAGCTTAGATGGGTTGCATGTTGCATAACACGGAACTAGAAAAGCGGTAATAAAATCACATAAATTACCGTGTGTTATTTTTTTGCACGTTTACAAATGATTCACGGCCATTACCTTGCTTGATGGATGATTTCATCAAGGTCGTATGAGATTCTCAATAATACCTAACTAAAGCTAGACGTAGGTACGTATGTCTACATATCAAACTATTCACTTCCATACGCGTTATTTTGTAAGGTTTCTCAGCCTCGAACTCAACGTCGAGCGTCAGTTTCAATCGTAGGAAATTGATTCGTAACGCATAGATGATAAAGTTCACTTTCGTAGCTTTGAAACCGTCACGACGTCGAATGCGTCGCTGAGAAATCTTAAAGAATAACGCGTTGGTATATGTAGATATTGGGAACATTTTTTTAAGTTGTTAAGTGTACCTTGGAACACTGCTGTAGTGACGTATATGCCTTATTTGTATGAAGCTTACTAGCCTAAAATTGGGTGAAATATGTGATATTAAGAAAACTTATTTATGGAACATATATCACGTGAATTATGTATTATTTATATTTCTATAGTATGAACTGACCTCAGCACATTATCATTATAGCCCTGGCCTTATCTCATACATTGTTAGGGTCGGCACTTGATTCAACCCGATGTGTCTGTTTTTTATTTATTTATTTTAGAGAAACAAACAGTATTAAGACCTTACATATTAGTAAATAAAAATTATACATAAACCAGTGAAGTTTCTACTGATAAATTAAACATATTCAGAGGACGCTTGCAATAAATGTACATTTCTGTGACTGCGATCACATCTGTAGACAATGTGATGTTTTAAGTATATGTAAGGTAAACTAAGTTTATATAATATATATATCTAAATCCAACAAAGACCTCTCTAACCCCCTTTTTAAAGTTACGTATTGAAACATTGGGGACATCAATATTTTGGAAATGTTTTTTGTACATTGAACACGAGCGGAATACAAATACATTCTAAAATCGGGTGGACCTGTTCACCCGATTTTCATGCGAAGCATCTACTATTTGATCTTTTCCCTTGAATGAGAAAAATAATCTGAGTGCACGAAAAGTCTGACTTTTATGTAATTAATACGAAGCTTAACCAATTCTTACAGATCGTGAAAGATATCTAACTAAGAGTCCCGACGTTTACTTCCCCCTTATTAATAAACGTTGTGCAAAGCGTGCTTATAATCATTATATAATTTTATAACAAGGATTAGTATGTCATTCTATCTCTTTTTGTGCTAAGAAGGGATGGCCATAGTTTTACACAGAGTTTATAAGAATTTTTATTACTAGATGACGTGATGATAAGATTATTTTCATACTTATTTACTATGAGTGCGAACTCATCTCAACCAGTGACTATGTTAACCATACTACCTTCCTATTATGAAAATGACTCATTTAATTTTGGTCCTGGTATAAGGCACTTATGAATGTCAAATAACTGACCACCGGTTCGGAAACAAGACTTCAAAGAAGAACCGGAGAGAAACTCAGCTGGCATCATGTACATTTCATTTCACCGTGTATACGAACGAGGTCATCCTATATTGGGAATGTGTATCTAAGTATTGCGGGAATGTCGAGATGCAATTACCATGCCTTATTGTGCAACATCAATTGAAGTGTGAGAAAAATAAACAAATGCATTTATTAATGAGACGTTTTTCTAGCTTTTCCATACGACGTCCGCCCATTGTCTATTGCCATCGTATGTTTGCGTAAAAGGTAAACAATCTTGACGTATCTTTGAATTTAAATATGAGTGTAAAAAGTTAATTGCGTGTAGGCGATTTGTTAAATACGTAGAATAATTTAAATTTTGTACCTAGTTTACCAACCATTTATTTTACATTTAAGTATGCATTAAATAACTGCCAAAAAGAATATACGTATTTATGTCACGAAATAATTATATTTGAGTTATTGGTAACTACTCGGGCACTTACTTACTAGATTTTGAATTCATATGCATTTTACAGCACATGGTTTGAACTCTTACATTTTAATATTTTAATGATTGATACTTTGTATACCTACGCTTAATCATAGGTATATTAATTGCCATCATTAAATACTAGTTCTAAATGGCAATTATGTATGGCAAAGTTTATCCCAATTAGCTCGTAATTATTTCTCTTGCAACAAGCAACAAGCGCGCGCACTATCAGTTTTTTAGATGTTTTTTATTGGCATACTATGAACACTTAAAAATAAAAACATTCACACCTAATATAGTAAATATTAAAATAGTTACCTTTTGTATGCTTGGTGGAGTGCCAGAGGCTGGTGAGGTGGCCGACGAGCCGTTGGACATCGAAGAGTTAGAGTCATTGCCACTTCCACTCTGAAACATTAAAGCAAAAAGGGTTCACGCTTAGTACAAGTACATCATCCTGCCCTAATTCCATGATATCCTATGTATTGTTAGAGGTGTAATCAACGGATTTAAAGAAACGATAATCTGGACTAGACAATCATAGGCTTCTACGTAACGATTGCCAAATAATGTTATCAGGATCGACAGCTTAATTAGCTCAGTTTCTTATCGGTTAGTATCAGAGGGCTAGTTTCTGAACCGGTGGTATCTAATTTTCTCGGCGCTCATAAGTGCATTACTAGGGTCTAAGCTGGAAAAATCGTTATAATTTTCAAGAAAAACTCATTGGTACAAGCGCCGCTGGGATTCGAACTTGCGTCGCTTGCGTAGCAGGCGACTGCTCAAACCTCAAGACCACCACGGCTCTATATATATATAGAGAGAGAGTCGATATATAATAAAAGTACCGATTACTTATACTTACCGGTACCAACCTGACAGCGCGCCTAATTGGTGGCTTTTAACATAATTTATTGGTAAATTAGGCAGGTAGGCAGAAACTTGTTTCATTTCCTTTCCATATATAATGTAATTCTCTAGTCAATTGAAGTCGAAAGCTTTGTCTCAATAAACAACTTTGTTAACGAATAATTTATTATTCCAATTTGTATTTTCGTGTTTAGGTATTATCGAAGGAAACGATTACTGTTACCTGTTTCATGGTTGATAACTTTCTTACTTAATGGAAAGAATTGTATATCTTATCAAGTTCAAGTAAACAAATGACGACTCGCTTTGTGATTATTATTGTTGCGTTTTATAAGGTCGTCAGATACTTATTGCACCTAATCGTCCAACATCGTATCATCGTTATGCTCTGAATTCCCCATTCATATAACGTTAATGGAACTCATTCATGTTGGTATGACACACCATACAACAAGATTATCAGCACCACATATGTACCTACCTATTATGTAAGTTACGTATATAAACAACCGCTATAAGTATATATGTGCAAGTTTGCAAGTAAACTTTACTGTAACGGCGCCATCGAGTCTGGTTTCCTTCAGTAAATACAGACTGCATAAGACTGCATATGACCTCACAGCTACTGGCAGTGTTATCCAATGTTTATAATGACGTTGTCACGTGACCAGCGACGCGGCACCCGATACTTGGCAGCGGTTCAAGACACTTATTTAACATTCTGACCAATGCTTGGATGCGTCTAAGGTTCCAAGGATGCTTGCATTGCAGACGGTGTGGATTAATCATTAACCACTAACTTAACTATTGGTCAATTTAATTAAGTTGTCTGTTGTCTCCCTGTTCTACGAGTGAAGACTTTTAATTTACTCAATGTGTTCGTCTACACCCTGCTTTAAATTAATTCACGGCGATAGCCATTCGTGACTTTAATGTTACATACCTACTTGGACTACACACCCACACAAGACACCAGAAAAAACACCCGTGGGTTTTAGGGACCGGCATATCACATGAGCTGCCTCGCTGTGATTGCCGTATACATGATGGATTTCTCACGGAATCAAAAGGACTGAGTACCTACCTACTTTTTATTATGAAATATTATGATATTTTTACCTAGATGCCCTAGTGACGAATAAAACCCAAATGATTCACTGCGCTATCTCGCCAGTGTACTTGAACTTATTAGCATAAACCTGATCTACTTAACTTTCGGAGATTCGGAAGGTGTTTCCCCTCATTTATCATCAAGATATTCTACCTACATTATATGAAGTACGTACCTACTAGTTTCGACGTAGTATCATTTGACCTAATTCTACGTAGGTACTATATATACCTTGGTGCTACGAAAATTATTAACACGCTGTCTGTCGTTGCTGTTTCCACATTAAGCAGAAATTAAAAGCCAATCTCGAATTCACTTATCCCTTCCTACACGCTACATTCGCCTAAACTACGGTCCGTTCCTATCGGGAGATATCATAGAGTCATACATCCAAGTATGACTCCATGTTAGGTATCTGATAAGAACCCACTTTTCTAGTTTCAACAGACGTGGCACTCCTACCTTCTATTCAAATTCAATCTCATATCTATAACAAAGTACTTTCAAATCGTCAGAATGACATTATCATATTATATATGCTACCGCCAGGTTCGGAAGGTTTCTATGCTGACCCGTGGCGGTTTGCGTATCGATGGTGGATTTCCTACGAAAAAAAACGTAACTATGTCCTGATATTTTCATGATAGGAACATTGTTACTTAAATGAATAGTGTGTTACCTTAAATCCAGAGTTTTTGTCGTAGTTGAACTGGTCGAGTGGGTTGGTCATGGTGATGACGTCGTTGACAATCTCCGGCGTGCGGAGGGTGGTGGGCCCCGCAGTCTCCGCTGTCAGCATGTTGATCATCGCCGCACTCAGGTTCACGTTGACACTCAGATTGTACGTCCCAGCCGTATCGACGTCACCGTTACCCCCAGGGGACGTATCCTCACACTTTATGGTAGGCACTGCCGAGCTCATGCTAGAGCCCGTCGAGTTCATTATATCCTTGTAAGGAGCCAGCTTCGCTTCTTTTTGGTAACGTTTGTAAACAAAACAATGGTGTTAGCACCTGACTATTCCTACTTATCACGGTATGCACTATCACTAGATAAAGTAATCACTAAATATCACTGATTGTGGTAAACTGGTTTTGAATGGCACTTAATGTCTTCTCAACTAGAAGTCTTCACGGGTAACGTTCGTTTTGGTTCACTTCACACCTGCAAAAATAAGAAACAATTCATTAGAATTTAATTTTATGGTAGCGTTCGTCTATGTATAGTAAATTTATACAAAGTTTGTATAATATGCAGCATATACTCGGCCATATGTAGTTTTAGCTTCTATATAGCTTATATAGTATTATTAGGTAAGTAGCTTCGTTTTAATGATATTTTAATGACTGGATAGCGCGGATATTTAAAATGAACTCTGAGCTCTGCGAACATAAAATAAGCAAATATTTATCTTTGTTCACAATGTTAAGTAAATTGCTTCCTATATTGTATGTATAAAGCGGTCACGAAACCAGGTATTTTGTCGATAAGTATATAAAGATTATTATTATCTATTATAACTATATTAATCCTGGTTAACAAGAATGTAGTTGATAAATACGCGAAGGGCAAAAGTTTCGCAAGTGGGTACCCATTCGGCGAGGCCCAGTGTCGCAAGAGTGCACGCAGCGGGTTTTTAATTAGAGCTATCCGAGCATCGCGACCTCGCGGCCAGGATGCAGCTCCAATAAAACGCTTTTTTACAGGCCCCAATTGAACGCGAGCCATAAAATGTAAACTACGCGTGCTTTTTACGACGCATTATAGCGCTCTTCCGCGTAACGTGTCGCCAGCGATTGTTCAGAGGCGCGGCGATCGGCGAGGATTAACACGAGCTCGCTAATGCAAGGACATCGGATTAAGCCATTAACAAGCACCACGGCTCCGATCCTAACATTAGACAACATTATGTGGAAATTAGGGAGTCAAATACTGTATAATTAGAACACGCACGATGCCTAGGTCGGACCAAACAGGAGCTTAATCCGCTAGTTCCATATATAGTTTGTCGAGTCGAAAGCAGTCTGACGCCTTGACCTGGCGTGTATATCTGTATATCTCATAATATCTGAGGCACGTAAACACAATAAAGCACAGCCGGAGTAACCTAGTTGCGACGGCGTTGCTTATTCCAGTCGCGGAGTGAGGAAAATGCCAGAAATGTGGAGGATCCTGAATGGTCCAAGTATTTCCAAGGCTCATAATATTGTATTGCGAAACATTCAAATTTGTATTAATGCATCATAGAGACCACGGTTTCTGAAGTTTGCGTCTATGTAGCTGACATATCGAAACTGGACATGACAGCAATAAAATGTATGTTAATTACTAGTAAATGACAGGCTTAATTTAGAAACGGTATTAAAAAATGTCGTTCCAAGTGACCCATATGTAGATTTTTTTTATGGGTATAAGGGTTGTCAACTCGCACTTTTAAATCGCTATTACAAACCTCCATGCTAGATTAATTATTTTCTTCTGCTTAAGTACGTAGTTAAAGTACCTAGATATAGATAAGTACTTGAAATACGTAATGCATACCATTTTAGAATAGGAAATAACTATTGCATGACTGCGTTTATTCGCTGATGAGACATCTCTTTTTTAAGTGAGGAAGAGACAAAGACCTCTGTTCACTAAATGAAACACTTACATCTGCGTCCAAATGGTTTGAAGGCAATAACCTTTTTCTTGACTGCCAAACAAATCAGCATTTAATAAGTGGCATGTTGGCTGTGGTGAGGTTTAATATTCGCCTGCAATGCGATGTGGAGATGTAAAAGTTAATATAATTTTACAAATTTAAGAACCTGAGGTACGGGAAATGTGTGATTTATCATATCTTTTTAAACCTATATACCATTATGACGTTTCTTGAAATTGAATCGACGATATATATATTTTTTTTTAATCATGATTTGAATTACAAGTTTTGTAAATCGTACAAAAATACCAAACTAAATCCCAAGTACCTACTCATCATAATTAGATACTATATGTATAGGTACTGCAACGTTATAGGTCTTAAAACATAAAATGTAACTGTGACACAGTTTCTACTTACTAAAGCAAATACAACCAGTCGCATTATTAACTAATCTCTTCAAATGGCTCGGCAAACCCAAATGCCTAGATGCTTGTAATGTAGGTACAATGATGCAAAAAAACGGAGGCCGTAGTTTTACGCAATGTTGAAACCTCGGATCCATCAGTAGTAGGTGACTAGTTGTTTGATGAGTAAACGAAACACATCTGTGCAAATACACACTAGTTGCCAAAGATATAACGCTCCGACAATAAACATTTGAATCTATTGGTGAAAGCGACGCGCGGAAAAGTTGGGAAAATGTGTGAGAGAAATGCACTTACTGTACCCCTATTACGGGTTTGCCACCGTTTTCGTTATCTATACTCGCTGGCGTCTGTGTCGAATATTTGTATGAGAAATTGTGCAGCGACACCTGTCGGTGACGTGAAGAACTAAAAATGCTCATACAAATATTGCAAGTGCCGCTAGCAAGTATTGTTTATGAAAACGGTGACAAACTCGTGATAGGTGTACTGAACTACGTACCTACACTACACATTTGTTTATGAGCTTTGGTTTTATATTAAACTAGCGCCATGACCTCTTATTGCCATGATAGTTTAACTCTTATTATGAGACAGGTGTATATGACGTGTATAAGTCTGCCACTGTCACAAAATGGAACTATGATAGCTATAAGAGCTTATGGTAAGGCCCCTGCCTCTGCTTGCACGGGTGTAACATAGATACTAATTAAATATAATAACTTTTCTTTTGAATCATTATATCTATGTATTACTGAAAACTGCATTAAAATCCGCCTTCATTTTATACTATGAATATATGAGATTATGCTTATGTAATACCAAGTAAAAGTGCAATATAAATACAGACAAACACGCAATAATTTTATGCTAATAATTCTTATAAACATTCATAGGTATTTCGAGCATCTGTATCTTCTTATATTCCCTATTTCTTGCAACCTATTTTATATAATTTAACGCGTTTTGTATAAAATAATGTTATTAGCCATACGATAGTCACGTAGGATTACTTATTTTGAGGTCTTGTTAACAACTATGATCTTTTATACGTAGCCTATTTACTCATAAAGAAAGTCACATAAGTTTGAAAATGAGAAATCTATTGTGCATAAATAGTTTATTAAACGCAAGCCTGTGGGTAGTACTTAGGTGCTCAGGTAGTAGGTACTGTATGTAGGTGTAAATCACTACCTTTACAGAATATGTTAATACCTTTTTGTTGGCAGTAGGACGTCCGTTACCGAAAATGGGAAAATAAATATGGCAATATATATCCGTTCTGCGTTGCGTGGGCTTAGATTGCAGGTTTGCCCTTTGTGTCTCTTTAACATACGGATATATGCGTGGATATTAAGATAATATTTACGTTGAAATACGAGTCTGTTGATAGGTCCTTATAATTAAAACACGTCTGTGCAAAGTTTAATGATAATTAGGTACCTACTTATTTTTAAAGGTTGTTTATATTGAGCATCTGTGGGTTGTGACACTTGTGACATTGTAGTAATCAGTAATCACTGTATTATCATTTTATGGCCCTACCTATTAATATCTACGAACTTATTAACATTAACTTGTTTAATTATTCTTCTTCTTATTTATTACTAGCTGTGCCCTGCGGTTTCACCCGCGTTTAAATTGATTCCCGCGGAACCGTATTTGTTTTTTTAGTAAAAGTAGTCTAAGTTACTCTTTGTAACATTAGCTACCTGCCAGTGAAAGTCCCGATAAAATCGATCCAGCCGTTTCAGAGATTACCCGGAACAAACAGACTGACAGACAGACATAGAAATATTTAAAAAAATGTTTTTTTATGTCAGTACCGTATAGGTATAAACTTTAATATGCATTTAGTGAAAAGCTGTGTATTTTGGAATTACAAAAAGACACTTAAATTTTATGTATCTGTATAGATGTATAGAAGATTATTATTTGTATCTCTATCTCTCTATACCTACCTGAAAGCCTTGAAGTACTCATAAAATGCGCAAAAAAAGAAACTACGCATTTCTCCACCCATAAAAGTTAATAAAACTGCAATACGAGCCGTAGACGTGGGGAAAGAGGCGCCTGAGGAGATTACCATGAGCTTTCTGAAGGGGTCAGCTCTCCTACAGTTGAAACGGCGTTAAAATGCAATTAAACTAAAGCTGATATGTCCTTTTAGTTCTGGGTTGGCGAGAAATGGGTGACCTAGTTTCAGCCGCACCCATCGGAGCCAACTTTAACGCTCTTTGTTTGGTAATTAAATTGCAGTATTACTATCCATTATTAATTAAGTTAAAACTTCATTTTAATGTTGGCCCCTTTGCAAAATGAAAATAAAATATGAATTGAATAAATTTGCCGCCGTGAGTTGGTACTATGGAAGGAAAACGAGTTTGGGATTTTGATATTCATCTGATGTTGGACCCATCTTGCAGTTTTATTCAACTTTACGACATATTTCGCTACATTTCTATATACATGTAGCTCTTTCCTGAGGTTCTTTCAAAAGTTACGGGGATATAAAATATTTTATATTCCAAATATGTTTTTATGTATCTAAGTACCGTTTATTTTTAAAAATGCATTTAATAAAAAGCTGTTAATTTTGAGTTACAAACAGACCCGCATAAATTATAATTAATATAAATTACCCGCATTTTGAATTATAGCGTGACGAAACTTTTTCAGTCTTAAATGATTGAAATTTCAACGAAATCACTTCTTGAATTATAGCGTGGAACATTTTACATAGAGTCCTTTATAAATGTTATTAATTTGCTAGTTCTGATAGTCAGTGCGTTATCTTGTAGTAACTAGTTAGCTAGAAGTAGTAGAATGCACTTGAGCAAGTATTTTATCTCTTTATTAGCTATCGGTCGATAAAGGTGTTGGTATTTAATAAGGAATGTGTGTTCGACTTAAACTTTAGACATGATGTATCTAAACTTTTCTGCTCAAGAATTTAAGGTTCATTTTTGTGTAGCACTATGATGATGATGATGATGATCCCATAACCGAATTTCGGTCACGGCGACTAATCTCAACGGGGATTAGCCATCTGCGCAAGAGATATTATAGTGCACAAGTGTGTGCGCAAACACAGGTGCACTCTTTATTCTCTAATTCTCATAGTCCGATGGCAAGCCAACCGACACGACCGGAGAGAGATCAAGTGAAGAGTCAACGGTAGCACTACGTTTAACATAATTTTCTCTTTCACACTTTTCACTAACCCGTCAAGTATATAAATTACACAATACCTCACACAATTGATATAATCTGTATGTTACTCAACAGTAACACCTACATACCTACGCCGCAATTTGAACTATCGAAATATGCGCCCGCTCTCAATCAGGTTATCTTATCTTTACTAAGCTTCAGCAGACTTCATGCCGCTAAGTATAAATCCACGTCACATTTGCAAATGTACGACAAAAAATATAACAATAGGTAAGCACACATTTTGACAAGCAGCAGAATGTATCATAGATAAGTAATCAGACAGAACGGCCAACTGACTACGAACATCTATCTACCTTTTCCACCAACCAATAAATAAAATGTACTATCATATATTTATGATTGGTATAATAACAATAGAAGTCTAAAAATGATAGTGCCTTTATTAATCCCATTTCTACTTTTATAAAATTTTCATCTCTACGAAATATGGTACTCCAATACCATAGTTTTTTAGTTTAATACCATAGTAGCAATTACTGTAGGCTAAACGTACGTGAAGCTTGGGGCAAAGTTAGCTAAGTATGAATATAAATTTTACGCACATACATGTGAAGGACGTAATTTTTAACATCATCATGTTTGGTATTAGAATTATGATTTGATACAATGCAGCGAAATCACACATTACTCAAAGCATGTGGGTAGGCATAGATACGCGGCTTAACTAAATACCTGTTAAAAACATTGTATGTAGGTACTCGTAGCTTGATGAAAACACAGATGTGCGGAGAAATTATGAAAATTCCAGACTTTCGTGTTGGAATCTTTCATTATTTTCTGCAATCGCTCGTGAAACAAGTATCCGTGCAGAATATTTTATTACGTAGCTAACTGGATTGGTTGATTGTCCTCCTAATTTTCATAAAAAACCTCTAATAAAATTGTTTTCAGAAGTTTTGAGATAATTACATGGATATAGTCGTGAGATTTGAATGTATTTATTGAAAGAGTAGAAATTGTATTTAAAATTGGATGGTAGAGTCTGTAGATAGAAAATCAAGTAGACATATTATACCTACTCAAACATAATTGCACAACTTTTAATTTCAACCAAGTTTTGAAACAAGCGTTGTTGCATCCCATAGAGAAAGGTAGGCAGTAGCTAACTATCTTCCTTACTGTTACCTAATTACTGTTGCCAAATGCTACGATGCTTACAAGTAACACTATTTCGCTTCTTCTTTGTGCATTATGGGTATATTATACACTGGCCCAATAAAATAAGTCCCAAATTAGTTGCACAGCCATCAGTAGTTGTCATTGTGAAAGCACAGCGATTTTTCTCGACACTTGATGTTTGCAAGTGCTTACAGGCAGCAGATGCCGAGGCGGGCTGTAGGTTGTTTGCCACATTTGTAATATTAAAATTTCCAGCTTCACTTGAAGGACTGATTGTTATTGGTTATGAATGCATCTATTTTGATAAACGAATTCCAGCTTACATAGGAGTGTCATCGCCCAACCATGAGCTCTTATTGCAGTTGTGTGACAGTGACAGATGTATACCCGTCAAATACATCTGTCTCATAATTAGAGTAAAACTATCATGGTAATAAGAGGTTATGGTAAGGCCCCTGATCATGCACCGGTCGGGTTGGAAGTTAAATTAAAATACGATCATTAATTACACTGTCAAACGTAGCACGACACAGTGAATGCCACTTAGTTCCAATACCTACTTAGGTACCTAATAATCTATTGATCATGTTTTGTTCATGAGAATATTCAGCCAAGTTGTCAAGTGGCATTAGTCACATAAGGAGTTCAATAATAAACACAATAGAAACAAATTTATAACCTGAGAGTACTTATTTCATAGAATTTGTCGGTTTAAAGCATCGAATTAATGTTACAAAGGAAATAGAATTCTGTTAAATTGCTGGACCAAATTCACTTCGGTGTTCGGCAGATTTTCTGGCAAATTCTTGATTGGGCAGAATTATCTTAGGACAGAATTACGGTTTCAGAAAAAAGCATTAAACAATAGTTACAGACATTACTTACGGTAAGATTTTCACTTATTACGAAATTGCAGCAATAGTGAAAATATCAGCTTACAGAATATGATTTTCACTTTGCTCTCACTCAACATCATCTTTCAGCGGTGATAATGGATAAACTTGGAGTAAACAAGCCTTACGTTAGAGTTATCTACATGGCTTTTCTAAAAGGTTTTGAGTGTACTGCCTTTCACTGATAAGCACTTGTTTAGGTTCTTGTCTCCGTTCAAGTGGGTCCATTCATTTCAATCACGCCACGGCAAGTAAGTAGTTATATGAATGAAGGAAAACATGTTGGTTGATTGTCACTTGAATGTTTCCTTACAAAAAAACATTTAAATTAGACCTAAAAGACATTCAAATTGTTTATCTCTTTCATTATTCTTAGTCAATGGTTTAGCGGGCATTCCTCTGTCTTCGGAAATATTTTTGTTCTGTCAAAGTACAAACAAAGACATGGCCAGATATATTTTATAGCCAATTAAACTAAATAGGCTTTTATAGGTTAGTGGGCTGGTATCAATCATCGCTTAATTGTAATTATGTCCATGAAAGTGGATACAGCAATCATTAAAGATTTGTTTCGGCAAATCAACTTGGAATGTAAATTAGATATGAAACTACTTTTAATTACAGCAGGCTTAATACAGCCTGAAGCTAATTCTATCAACAGATAGAACGTATCAAAAAGAACTCTAGAATGTGGCTGTAGATGGCGCTTCACATTGCATTAATTCACACAACGCTGCGAACTAATACTAGAATTTCGTTAGTTTGATATTTTTTTAGGTAATATTACATTCTAATGTGGGTTTATTTGTTTTCCTTCTTTCTCGCAACAGATTCACATTAATATTTGGCATTTTTCATATAGATGATTCCTGTGGCAAGCTAATGAACGCGGGGAAAACCGCAGGGCACGGCCTAATAAATAATAAAACCGGAAAATAGTACGGAGTTAAGTACGGATCAGTTGTATCCAAAGTTAAATCTGAATATCAAATCCATAATCGGAGAATCTTGGCAGCGTCGGTTTCGGTGTCTGCACGAGCTTAGCAACAGAAGCGAGCGTCCTTGACACTCGACAGCGGACAAAAACTATCGGCCGTAATTTCGGCGCGTCGGGCGGTGGGTGTGTTCCGTCCAAACTCACCCACACTAACGCAAACATGCCATAGAATAAACACAAATGCGAGCATTCATTCTACACTGTACACTCTACACGCACAAGCTCTGCCTCACAGAGATCATTAGCTCCATAATCTGATACCTTCTTAAATAAGAGCACTTGCTTATCTACTTCAATTGGTGTTACGAAATACGATGTTGAATTGATTAAAACGTTTCAAAATGTCGAATACCGCTGGAAAGGATAAACCTAATGAATACTTAAGTGCTGCGAAGATAATTCATGTTAAGCAGAATTCATTAGTGTATCTACTTGATACATAATTCACATTATTTAATAAATACATTTCACTACGAGCTCTTTTAACGAGCGAATTTTAATCAGTCTTTACCTACATTTTGTCCTCAGTAGCACACATATTTTTAACTTGTCCTATACCCACTATTATAACCGCAAGAGTAAACAGGCAACTCATAATTCTATTGTTTATGTTAAAAACTAGCCAAAGCCTTGAATGAGATTATCACACACCCACGCTTTAGAAGTTTCTTTAGCCTACTAGGTATTTATTACTAATAATAATTTTATTTCCCTGTGCCATCGTTTGTGTAGATGTCGGATAAGCTAATTGTTGTATTGTCTCGGAATACCACAGTACAGTTCCACACTATCATTATAAATTATTGATTATAACATTCTACGTAATGCGTTAACGCAAGGTTGATAAGTCACGAAGGAGTCATGTTTGTTTCTAAGATAAAATACATTACACCAATGTATAATCGTTGTTGTTACATTGCCGAACTAATAACAAATTTGCATTTTAACTTTAATTAAGATATTTAATCTGAAAACATTATACAAATAGGTATTAAAGGAAAGCATCGCCTTAATTGCCATCTGCGAATTAGGTAGTCTATATTGTAACGTACCTACAATTCGGCGCCACATTATACACACGTTCGTGTATCCTCAAGTAAAGGAACAAAGGAAGTTTGGCCACGTTCGTATTGTTCTTTCGTTCTGAGTTGGTTGAACGACCATTTTTGCATTACTTGCACATCGCAGCGACACAAAAAATATTTGTAACTAAGTAGGTACCTACTATATGTTAACTGACATACAAATAATACCGATTTTTTAATCTAAATTAACAGCTTTTAACTAAATAAATATAAACGAGAATAATTATATAAGGTACTTACATAAAAAGAACAACAATTTTTATTATTCAAGGAAAATGTATCCATCTGTCTGACTGTCTTACTGTAAATTTGTTCCGAGAGTACAATACACACTTCCTTTTAATGAAATGTTATTTATTTATATACTTATGAGTCGTATTATTATCCTCATTTTAATACATTAAGCATTCGTATCAAGAGAACCTGCACTCTGCAGTGATACGATACATAGATACCTCTTAAGTTAACCTTCACCGATTTATACTCACTTAATATGTTTGTATATATACAGGTATATAATATAATGTATTGTTTATAGCAAAGCTATTAATTTTTAATGTGTCGAGTTTGTGAGCGCTCACGATTGATGTTGGAGTTACATGACATATGTACTTACTTAAGATGTGCAAAGGTTTTATTTTTTTCAATACTTAGGTATATTTCAGGCTCTGAAGGTTGGTTGAAATGCAAGCTTTTACTATGTTTCACGACAAAGTACTTACTTAATACTTAGTATTTTTCTTTTCTTATTGACTGAGTTATTTTGTTATGCTACCGTTGAAAGACAGCATAGTGTTGCGAGGTTTCGTTGTAAAATGTTCTAAGTGTTATTTTTCAGAATCATGCCACACAGTCAGATTAAGAAATGTCTTAAAGTCAAAGGAATGTATATCGTCTACATTTATTTAAATACTAGCACAAAAATATACATTATTAAACAGATACTCTGGTATTTTATTTAAATCCGTTTATAAAGTTGTTTGATTAAAAGTTTATGATAGGTATATGAGAAAATATACAGATTAATAAAAATGTATTCCGGAAACATAGGTTGGAGACCACGACAAAACGTGAACATCAAATTAGGTTAATTAATAAAACCGTACATACACGTACATTTGGCAGCATATCTACTGACCGATGGGTACCTACATACATTA
The DNA here is from genome assembly GCA_929442735.1 of Watsonalla binaria. Taxonomy (NCBI): domain Eukaryota; kingdom Metazoa; phylum Arthropoda; class Insecta; order Lepidoptera; family Drepanidae; genus Watsonalla; species Watsonalla binaria. Next base: position 6,600,303 of record OV838930.1, read on the forward strand.
CTGTAGTAAAATATGTTATTATGGAAATCATCTGCTTCGCTCACACGCTATGTCAAATTTATACAGATAAATTAAATTGAAGTGTATATTTGTAATTGAAATAGTATACGGTATTCAAATAAAAAAAATCCTGTCTGTCTGTCTGTTCGTTCCTTGTAATCTCCGAAACGGCTAGACAAATTTTAACGAGGCTTCACTGACAGATAGCTAATGTTACAAGGATTAACTTAGGCTACTTTTATTTAAAAAGCAAGGATTCCGCGGGCTACCCATGAAATTAACTCTAGGCGGGCAAAACCACGGGGCACAGCTAGTCGAAAATAAAATGAATCGACCAAATTAAAAAAGAATCCTCGTATGTAGTTTCGTTCTTGTATAATGAAACATAAAATTTAAAACTAATCATAGCTTTTTGCTAAATACTGCATTGGTAATTTTCTTTACAATGCAGTTTGCTAGACAAGGACAGAACTCATGGACAAAGCTAAATTTTAGTAAGTTTTAACATCTAATTGTTGGGTAAAATTCCATCATAAACTAAAAACTTAGGTAGGCACCTGAGTAATTACGAAGTTAACTGGATGGTTGTGTTTAGTTCACTGGACAAATGTAATAAATTCGTGCGCACCTGAGCCAAGAATAATACAATTTTGTTGCATGGACATTGGACAAGTCATGGACAAAATTAATTAGACTAACTTCATGTTAAGTAGGTACTAATTTAGAATTTATCATCTTCATAATCTCTGCATTAATACTAAATTACACTCAGGGGGCCAACGATGATAATTAAAGCCACGAGTATTAAGTAAGAACTTAGCTTTGAGGTTTTATTTTACGTACGTTAAAAAGCGCCCTAAGCGGCGAGTGTAGTAAGTTTTACGTTTCCATAAAACGCAATATCAAGCGACAACGTTCAAACTTGACAAAACTTGGGGCACATAATTACTTTTCATGCTCTGCTTAAACCGACAGATCTTGTTAAAAATGTTACTCAAGTGGTTGAAAAATAAGTGTTCATGTTTACGGTCCATTATTATCAAACCGATGCGCTATCTTGAAGAAGATGGACACTTGTTTGCAGTTGCATTACTTATCTGGTGTATTAAAATCAGTTTCTTTGCCTATCTAAGGCCGCTGTAGAAGGCCGTGTAGGCACGATAGCACATAGCACCGCCCTCACGCTCTATACGCGGAAAACTGCAAGTATTGATCACGATGTACACTTTGTTGTGTGACCTCGAACATTTTACGACAGGAAACCAGGATACCTACTCACAAAGCTGGCTAATTGTACTGATCTACATAACTATACGTATGCTATTGTTGTTGTACATATAGCAAGTTAATCATCAACGCATTGTGGCCCCAAGGTCGTCATGGCACAGCTGACTTCTTTAATTACACACTTTTATGGCCATACATAAAAAAGCAGGATGCTCGCACTTAATTGTACATGTATTTGATTGAGATTTATCATCTCAAAGTCAAAGTCAAAGTCAAAAGTATCTTTATTCGATTAGACTTTTTACAAAGTACTTTCAAATCGTCAGAATGACATAATTATACAGGATTATACATTCTACCGCCAGGTTCGGAAGGTTGCTTTTACTGAAAGAAACTCAGTAATTACTCTTTTCAAAAATATTACACAATTTAAAGAATAAAAAATAAATAATTTAAGAAACGTAAGCTCATGGACAATGTTCCAATGCACAAATGTCGACCATTGACCTCCTCAACCATCATAGAGGGAAGTGGACAACCCGTCATCCAGACGCCGCCGCAAGCAAAGGCATTTTAGTGAGATCTCATCTTTATAACTATGTATCTAAACTGAAATCGAATTAAAACAATATGTTAAATTGTGGATTTCCAGAATGCATTAATAATGGTTTTAATGTGCTATAAATGTTTAGCAGATATTATTTTGTTCTATAAAGAAGGAAACTATGATTTACTTAATAAACACATATAAACTGTTAAATTGCCTCACGGCGTTCGATTCTAGGAAATCACAAATGGCGTGGAACAAGCCGGCAAAGTTGGTGCTTAATGTTCAAAATAATTTGTTAAGGAAATTTCGTAAAGTAAATATACTCTTGTCTCAATAATAATGCCATTATTGAAGGATTTAATTAACAACAAAAATACTTGGATAATGCTCTTAAATATATATTTGTTTGAGTTATATTTTATAACTTAAATAAATGTTTTATGTAGACAGGTACAAACTCTCCGCTTTTGAGAAAAAAAATTGTAAAGTTTATCATTTTATATTTCCTATTTTTATTGTAAATATAATATATGCAATAATATAATTAGTAGACTAATATTTAGTAATAATTGACGCGACTAAATAGGTGCAATGACCTACAAGAGTCCATATAAAATCAAATGGACATTATATAAATAGAGATTTTGTTAAGCTTTCTTAAGCTTTTATACATATTATGGCAATCTAACGGGATCTACTTGTAAGGATGCTGTGTAGGCTGCAGGACTCGTTCTTTTGACGTATTTACGATATTATGCGACAATAACATCAAATCTGTCAGGCTTATGTAGATATTTGACCATTATATTATACCTTCAACTCAAAGCCTCTCGGAGGGGTAATGTGTGTGACTTTTGACTCTGTTCGCAAATTTTGGTAGGAAGGTTTATTTGTCCATAAAAATGTGTCGTGAAAAATTACACATACTTTTTGCTTTAAATAACCAAATCAGATTTTGTTAGTGACCCGCTAAATGGATCTAGAACCACTAAACATAACCAGATTTGAGAGAAAAATAAATAAGAAGATAAAGGTGGACTCCTATACCTACCTCCGTCTTCAAACTAACTTTCGTATTGTAGATATTAATCCAGTCTAATAACCGATCTTAATCCTTATGATTTTACTCAATAGGTATCTTTTTATAACTATAATTAACTTAATTGCCTGTAAGTATAGGAACATCTAAGGTTGAAGCTGAGCATACCTATCGGTAACTAAAATAATGTTTAATTTGTACTAGCAATTTATGAAATCCAAATATTTCTGTAGGAATAAGTTTGTCTATATACTGATAACGCTGGAATATAAATATTCAATATCAGACTGAACTAATCTGATACTGAATATTGTTGTAGTAATAGACACCTGCATTATTTCTTAGCGAGGAAAGCAATATTTATACAATCGTGAGCAGATTAAATTTAAAAAAAACCATAAAACCTCTTCTTCTTATGAAGTCTGCTAATTTACTATACTAGATAGGCAATAGTGGCGTTGATATATTCAGAATATTATAAATATAATGAATCCATCTGAATTTAAAACTGACATAATAATACAAACAGCCAAATTTTTATGATAAAAACAACTTAACTTAACTTTTTCAAATGTCGTATATAAACTTTCGCAAAGTAATGTCGTGTATCACGTCTGTCGAGAATTTTGTGGGCGTGGAACCTGTTTTGCGGCCCTTAGTCACGCAGACCATTCACAAAACGAGAAAAAAGGTGAAATAATAAAATCTGACCTAACCCATATAAAATACGAGATGTTACACGTATTTTTAGCATTGGACTAATAAACATATTGGTTCAACAGATGATGATATGGAACGTTTAATTTGTAATGTTCCAACACTTCCAATGCTTATAATGCTAAAAAACCTATTCCTATAAGTATGACCCATTTATACACATTCGTCGTATTTTGATCGGAATATTGATGTTTCGCTGAAATTATAACCAAAACATACCAACTCATGATAAATAGTATTTTACGATACCATTCGCTTGTAGCACAGTTGATATAGCGCATATAATTTCATCAGTGAATTTAAGCACCCCAACCCAGATTTATAGTTGGTTGGGTTACTTCCCGGTCCACAATTTTACTACATCTTTGGCAATAGTTACTGGTCAATCAGAAACCCAATAAAGTCTGACAAATGGTTTGAAAATCTGATAACCGGTTTTCCCCGTAGAAGAGGTTTGAAAAGAGTGCCACCCCCAACAATGTATGGGACAAGGCCAATCAGATGATAAATACGTAAGTAAACAGCGTAAATGTGTCTTGAATGTTAGTAAGTATCACAAACTGGTAACAAAGATACTTGGTCAACGCAAGATAAGCAAACATAGGAACGTTATAAGTGTGAGGAATGTTGAATGCGGGGCAGAAACATGCTGCGTAAAATAGAACAATAAGAAGTATTCACGTTCGGACACTAAAAGTACTAAAGCTGTGACCTATAAAGTGGATGGAGTCCTAATCTATGCAGCCCACACCGAAACGTGCCTGACTCAATGTCACAAGTGATAAATACAATTGAGGAAACCTTATTCGACTGTCCACACGTTTATTACGTTCAGTTTATTGCACATAATATAAATTCACTAAGAACGATCAATTTTATTGTTAGCGATGATTTTTTATGGTCTAAACAAAATACGGCGCGAATATAGGAAGACCCTCAGCTTGAGGTGTGGTTTTTCTCAAGTTCTGTATTTGCTTAGATTCATCGTATAAGCGAAAATAATCATTTTTGTTAGTAGCTAAATACTAAGTTCTTTGTTTTTTAAATGGATAACTTATGGTCTAAATAATAAAACGTGAATATTATCGAGTTATCAACAAAAGCAGCTGTAACGATAAATGGCGATAAAAATAAGTTTCGCAATCATGAGATATATACATAATCTTAATCTTAAATAATAAAATGTTTGTTGAAGTACATAATAAGACTACCTACATAATATTTACAAATAAATAAATGACGTTTTATTGTACACTTAGATTAAGAGCTTCTTATTTAGACTTCAGTTTAGTCAATAACAGCCATTAGTGTATTCGAGGTCATGCCTGTTTAAGTGGATTGAATTTAACAAACTAGGATATTTACAGAGCTCGGCCTCGCGAAGACACAGTAATCACCTCGATGATTACGATGTTTTACGAGGAGCCACTGTATCACCAAATAGAAAAGAAACGCAAGGGCGGCTTCTAGTATTACTTGAGAATTGTCGCAGGTAAAAACTCTTTGGAACTGCTGGCAATAACAGCACGTGCGCGGCGCCGCATTCCGGGTGGGGCTATTGTAGGAGTACTATAGAGTTATCTTGATGGATACTATGCTTAACTATAATTAATTATTAGTTCATTACCTTTATATTTATAAGAAACTTATTGGATAATTTTTCTTCATGCCCGTCCACTGTAAACAGGCAACTATTAAAATACAATGTTATAATCCTGCGAGTAACTTTGAAGACGTTAAACAGACCGCGTCAGTGTGCATAAGCTTGTTACAGCTTGTGTACTGAAGTTGACCTTATGTATGGTTTTATTTTATTGCTTTATATGGGCCCTCTGATTTATGGCGTTTATAGCTAGTGCTAGGTTTCATGACAAACCTTGAAAGCTCAGTAACTCTACAATGTAGCTAAGGTGTATAAAGTTTTTAAGGCATCGATTAGATTATAAAATGTTACACCTATTGTTAATACTTAGTGAAAGCATTACTTAATTAATCCCTTGTAAGTTCTCATTCATGTGCCTTTTTAGGAGGATACAGTGAGGGCCTAAAATAAATAATTCATTTTCTTAATCTTGCGAACTAATGTGAATTTTTGACATTTAAAAGTGTGAATTATATGACATGGTTTATACAAACTTTTGAATGTCAAAAATTTCCCCGAACCAAATACTAAAACATTAAGTACTTTTAATGCAATTCATTAAAAGTATAAGTATAGTCAACTTGATTTATATAATTTATTTATTTGTCTAAGAAGGTCAATTAAATTGCATCCCTGTTATAGCTTGTTAGTGAAGTAGGTTTATTATAAGGTTATAAGGTCTCTATAACACTAGTTACGAGGTTCAAGTAATTTACTCAATTACATAGTAACTTTGACGTGTATTTTACAATCGCAAGTTTTTTGTTGTATAATTAATTACAAAAAAATATTTAAGTACAATAAACTGTTTTACATATTAAAAGAAGTCAATTATAAATTAAAAACAAATCAATTTTATTTGGAGAATAATTTGTGCCAGGGGCCTGCACTCCTTTATCGCCCCGAACCCTCCAGACCTCTAAATCCAATTCTGATCGCTACAGTAACCCTAAGATCAAGACATCAAGTTTAGTACAGGTGTCATTACGAGTTTTGAGCGCTCTGCTTAAATAGTGAAGATAAAACCAGCATAAATAGTGGAGAAATAGGGGTAAACTGTGCATGTATTTGTTCGCGCTCGCTACATGAAAGAGCCAAAAAAATCCTTAGTACAATGCATTCAAGGATTAAACTTAGCCTCTAGCTTTTTATGAAATCAACTTAGAATCGCATTATAAACAAAATAAGCAATATAGTTATTACAGATTAATTAGGTGCTAGCCGAAATGTTTAAGCGAATGCCAAAAAAACGCTTGATAACTTATTCTGTGATCCTTATACAGGTGCAAAATTCACAGAATCAGTAATTGAACCCGTGTCGCTGTTTTTGGTGAGGTATTCTTACAAATTGAAACGTGAGTCGTATATCAAACGAGGGAAGGTTCTGTTGCTGTAAGCTTCTTAGGTACAGATGATGTATACTTTGATCGCATTCTAAGATTCACTATAAATATCTCTAACAACGCTGTATTTTATTTGCAATTTGAACTGTTTTCATATTTCATGTCGATAAAGATTTTTGATTGAACGCTTGATCGTCAATGAAAAAGTTACATAATGTGACATACATGTGGTCACGCCAGTGTACCGTGGTTGGCAGGCACTGGGTAGGCAGAGACTACTGTCTGATGAACCACGTCGAATAATCGTCTGTGGCGGGGAAAACTTACTGGCTGTGAATTTACACTGTGACATGGAGCGCTCCCTTAGCCTGTCCGCGTATCGTAAAAGCACGTAGCAAGAAATAGACCGCGACGAACCACAGAAAAATTATACACACGGAAATTAAAGTGAGAAAGACATTTTCGCAATGAAGTTTCTTTTAAACCCCACTCTGGTTATCATTTCATTTCAGGTCATATTTGGTTAGAGTTATATATAGAGTATAGTAGTGATGTGATGGAACGTGAGTTGTAGAATGTAATGTCACACTTATCTCTACTCCTTTCGCTTTCAAATCAAATACTTCTTACTCAACGACACAATTAAAAAGTGTGTTCTAATTCTTTATAACTGTATAATAGACCAAGCTCAGTGGCTGATTAGACAATATATTATAACCATTAAACCTTGATATGATAACAAAGTCTATATACCACATTGTCCAATGAATAAATCGGCTTATTTAAGTACACTATAAATCAGACAAGTAACAATCGAGGTGTTACTTCTCAATAGGAGTAATGAAGTCGATACAATCAGTGAGTAGGTAAGTAACATGGTCTAGCCTGGAGATTTATTACCAACTTGCCAATGGAATCAACGTGGTGTAGGCAACAATAATTTTCTGCTATTTGTATTACTTACGTACTATTGCAGAATAAAATATGTTATATAATCAATATAGCCTTAAAACTATTTACAAGTAGAAAAACACAAAACTTGGCCCGAATCGGTGTCTCTCGGGATCATGCCAAGAAGGCTGGCGGCATTGCCACGTTGAATAGCAATGCTGATTCTCTGAGCGAGAAAAGCCCCAGCCCGCTTGTCACGAGAAGCTTCTGCCAGATGACGTGCAAATATGTTTAAGTATCTAGAGAGTATATTATACATAACACTTGTAAAACCCTTCCTATTAATATATGAAGGACATAATACATTAATTAAGATTTCTTCGGGGACCTATTTTGGCGGAATATGTGTATGCTTTCACAAGATATGAGCACTAACCGCGAATGCGCGCAGTAGTACTTTGTGTTATAAACACTCTTTTTTTTAATTTAGTATGTGTGTAATTGCTGCATAGCCGGACAATGGCGAGACTTAAAATTCCTCCAACCAGGCAAGGTTATGTATAAAACAAACGGAGCTATCCGTACTCGCTGAGCGCTCATAGCTCATGATGGCACCTGTAATGTTATAAGATATTCCCGTTCTAAACTACGAATTTTGTGAATATATTGTCTGTATGCGTATATACCTAATCGAATAACGGTTGCATATTGTAATATTTTTAACTTTGGATGATTTGATGATGATTTTGAACAATGGATGTGGAAATTCCGATATATTATGTACCTATATATAATATTGTTAGAATAATTTTATTTGATAAGGAACGGAAGAATGCTTCAAGAACTCCAAATAAATAATAGATTTATTTTATCATCTTCTAGCTACACAGCAGGATATAATAGATATGACAATGATCTTACTTATAATCAAATCAAACGTATAAAATGTAATGTGTGATGGCAGTCTTGTGAAATAAATACATCAACATTATAAAAAAGCCTACTGAAATATTATTTTTTTCACATGTTCATTTGTATGCACTAAAATGGTTGAGTCTACTTGATGTATCTATAGCAATGTCTAGATCTCACGGCACAGGCCTTCATTATGGACTAAATCAATCGTGTCCCGAGACATTAGTAACCAATATTACCTATTTATTTTAACACTAGCTAACCTTCTGATCAATCATAATTCCGGAGTTCATTAGGGAAATGATTATCCATGAATCCGTAATACGCGTGTGGTAATGGAAATCCATTAGCAAGGGACGCCTACGAGACGTCTCCGGGATTTATATAGGTCACGTCACGTGCGTCGGATGGAGGATGGAGGTCACTCCCGGCCGCGTAAAGTCAATATCTGCGTATGAAACGACACTCTAGGCGTGTCGCGCGATTTACGTCCCCGTTATTTAAAAAAATGCGTATTTTATAATAGACTAGGCTGTTACGAATAAACAATGGATTAAAGAAACTGTACTGTAAAATAGGTTTTTATAAACTAAACCTACTGGACAACATCTATTTACCACTGAGGATTTACCACCGGCGCCGGCGACACGGCGGCACAGCGTTCTCCAATACATATATTGGCTTTACGCCTCCCGACCATTGTGTAACTTGCGCGATTAATTGACCCGAATCTAGAGTAGACCACACACCCCCGAGATTCCAGAATAATTTTGATACATTGTTGTTGCACAATGTATGAGATCAATGTATTCGGACTTAAATCAATTACTATCTATGTGCTCACTTATTTGCTTGGGTGGTCTGTGGTAAGATGCATAGACTTCGAGATTTGAGCTGAAACTTGATGTTTGTATTTAAAGATAGTATCCCAGTAAGGAATGAACTTTGTGTCCCAGAATCTTTATCCTTGCACAAAACAAATTTAACTTCAAAATGTAGGTAGTTAGTAGGTACTGATAAATAACGTAGTTGAAAACAAATAAGTTGCTATTTACTGATTGAACTAACCTTTGCTAATTTGGAACCAGCCTACGTATTGGATTTGTTATCTTGATCAATATTTATTTTGTAAGAACACACAAGTTATGCGATCCCACGTCGTGGGAGTCGAACCGACGACCTCTTGGTCAATCTTGTTATCAGACACTTCATTTGATTGATGCATCTGCCACTCGCTTTGTTTTCTAAGCGAAACTTAAATAAATCTTTGTTAAATGCCAGATGTCTTATGATATTATACTCATACATAGGTAAATTAAAATGTAAGGCCGAGTACAATTTTTCAGCGTTATTCAAACTCTTTAAGGTTACAGAGCAGTTGTATAGACAGAAAACATTAATTATGTATATCATATACATTATGATATGACCTAAAACTCTATTTAATTAATAATTCATTACATTTGGACGATCACAGATAATATTACAATTGTCAAGGCCGTAATAAGTCACCTTGCGCGCTGTTGATTAATGGGGACTTCGAATATGTTCACGAATTAAAATCCTCTAGTGTAAAAACTACTATTAATTTTGACGCGAATTAATGATTTTATCTAAATATTTTAGAAAAACTGTGTTAAGCCTTCGGAAAATGTGTTAGGTATGTAATTAATAAGCATGTAAATTTTGATTGGGCAATTTAATTTTTATTTTGGTTGGTTTACTATTTGTTACTGTCAAATTAATAGCATTCGGAAGGCATTCGGTCTCGGTGACCGCGACCTGTGACTGCGCGTTGATTTTAATTACGCAATGACGTTACCTTAGGTTTTGACGAGGATTAGGCCGGGTGTAAACTTTAGTCTGGCCGTGGTCAGAACAGTGTAGGCGTGGCTATACTACGCAACCTAGCCTCTCATTGGCCGAACGTAAATGGCACATGCATTTTACTTCAACTACCTGATAGGACTGCTAAAAAATCGAGTTTTCCGCCTAGCGTCTACGCTGCTACCAATATTAGGTATATTCAAATACAGGTAGCTAAGGAAAACATTATATAGGTACCAACCGCAACTAAAAATACCTATTTGTACTTACATTATTACATTATTCTACGTGCATTATTCTGAATTTTGACCTTATGTGCTGAAATTTATTTACATAATTGTTATAATGTACCTAAGGTTATATTTAGAGTCCTCTATAAGAGTATATACTAATCTTGACCAAAGTATTGATAAAAAGTAAAGATATTTCTATCGTCATTCTTAAGAAATTATTATTCACTATATTACATTTTATTATTATTATAAAGCGTATTTCAATTTGTTTTAAAATTTGGTTGTCAAGGACACATCATCAAACAACATGGATATTGCGAAAAATGTTCTAACTCATCTCCAAAAAGGTACATAATTAATGTGTATTATATAGGGACCTATGACTTGGTCACACCATTGTAGATAATTAGCAAAAGCTAGAATGCTTGCGTTAGCAATAATTGCCAACGTAATTAAACTTCCTCTCTGCTTTAGGCATATTATAAACCTGAAGAAATTATATATATTATTAAAATTAAAAAAATCTAGTATTGCAAAGAAGGTTTAAGAATTAGGTGACCAAATAGGAAAATCATTATTTATTTAGTCATCCAAATACCAGCACGTATTTGGATGACTAAATAATTAGCAAACTGCAGGCAACAACAGTGTTTATTTCTCATATAAAAACCTGTTAAGCCAATAAATGTACACATGTAACAAATAATTATAATTAATTCGCGGACATACGTAATCTTTAGCCACTAAAGAGGATAATGAAGGGATACCGATTTTACATAACTTCCCTGTAGCCAGCGATAAAATTATGAATATTGAAACGTTCGGACAACAAATAACAACGGTGCCGTGAGTGCCGTTCCTTTGAGAAGAACTGTGTAGTCATCTGAGCGATGTTTTCGGTTGACAATGAGACAAATCATAGACAAACGGCCAAGACAAAGGGTTTCAATAGAGAATAGAAAAAATTCAAAACAAACACGCGCTATGATTATTTTCAGACATGTCTAAACAACGGACGGTACGTGTGGGTATCGATATCGATGTAGAGTACCTGCATGTAGAGAGCACATCGATTGCATTGTTATGAAAAAAAGCATACCAACGGCGAAGCGCCAATACCTTGTAACTAAAGTTCTTCAAGAAATACTTCTTAATCATATTGATTTACAGGATTTGTCAGTTTGTGTGAATTCTTGACTGCGATAGTTAGGCTATACTTGATACTGACCACTGATATACTCGATAAGATGAGAGTTAGACATAATATAGGTATCTATAACATATAGGCGGTGAATCGTGAAATAATTTACATCTTAAGTGTGATGATTATTTCAGTATAATATTTCATTCTTCAACAATAGCTCCTTCTACTACCTTCCAGATGAGTTTAAATAGAGATAGATTTTATATAAATCTAGACATAATATAATTTTAGTTTAGAAGATCAGGATATGATGATGGAAATATTTTTTTCATTAAGTATAAGTAGATGTTAGGAATATAATATTGAGCCCTGAAAAACCTTGATCGTAGTCAAAATTACATTATAAAATGGTGTCAAAACTCTTGCTAGTTTTTATGACATTTGAAACGTCTGAGCCGATGCTGCATAAATACATATAAGTGCACTAGGTACTTAACGTATGCGCTGGCGTTCATAGAAATGTAAACAAATACTGCATCGAGTGCAGCTGTGTCGTCTACGGTCCAGCATCGCAGATACAATTTGAGATGTATTTTGATTAACAGGGCGTTCCCCTTTCGAGGGCTCATATGACTCAGGTTGGGATTTTTTTTAAATTTTGTATGAATTAAAACTAAGTGCCTAAGTATCTCTTTAATCATATAAGCACTAGGTGGCGCCACTTGTAAATTACATCGCGCTATGGTTACGTTTTCTTATGTATGTAAATACTCTCCAATTATGACAGCCGCTTGTCTAGGATCGGTCGGTGTTTTCAATATACGTCACAATTGTTCAATAAGTCAAGTGCTGCATTCATTCCCCATGAGCTCTGCTTACTGTTACTTTAAAACGTAATCACATTAACGATGCCGTTTTTATGTACAGTGTTAAGGCTCTTACTTAACAGATTTTTCTGGGTAGGTATTGTGACATTTAAAAACAATGGTAATATTTTGTTACGATTATTTTTCACGCGAACGAACTAGTGGGCAGAAACCTAGTAGGTACCCTAAAATAAGAGAGAAATATGAAAGATGATGAATGTTTTCAGGTGACTAATTGATAAACATATAAATCTAAACCCGTCAACAGGAAGAAACGATACATACTGAAATAAATAAAAAACGTACAATGTGAGCGGCAATATTTTACAATTTATTTGTAGTTTTCGTGCTTGGCACATTGCCCGGGTGCCTATTATGTTTTCAAAGGAAAACAGAGGGCATTTCACTGTTAATGGACTGCTTGTAAAAATAAAAACAATTAATCTCGATAAGCAACCTATATGCCCTGCTAAGATATAAAAGAACAATTATTATTCCAACTGGATTTATAGATAACTAGGCAAACGCTTAATATAAGATTTACTAAAAAAATATGTCGTAATTTTTATAATAGAATCAGGTTTTTCATTAAATTATAATATTATGTTATAGTCACATATTCTCTATATATATAAACGAAAGTCGTGGACACAGTGACTGAACCGCTTTGACTGAAAATTGGTGGAGAGTCAGCTTAAAACCAGGAGAAGGACAGGATACTTTATCCCGTTCCCGTGGAACGTGACATAAAACGTGGTATAACACAATAAAGTCTACGCGGGTAAAACTGCGGAGCACAGTTAGTATATAATACATTATAAATAGTTATACTCAAAATAGGCAGCTGTACATACATAATTGACCTCTAAAATCCTTTAATACTTTCCATTCATACTTCTCAGCTATTCCACGTCAGGGTTCGTGACGCAAATCGTAAACTTATTAATGTAACCTACATCATAAAAATCTTATGACAATTGTGCAAATATCGACCCAGTTCTCTCAACTGGCAGAACGCCCGACTCTTCAACAGGATGCGAGAAAACATCATTCATTTACTACGTAATTTATTATAATCAAAATTATGACACCCCTAGGCATTTATATATAATAACTTTTTTATTATTAACATTTGCATTCGAATTATAAAAGATCTGTTTAAAAAATTAGGCACGCTTGTTGGGTATAATTAGGCATGAGTTTTTGACATTGGATGGATGAGACTGGATTTCATAATTCAAATGTTGTTGTTCAAAATGTTTAAAAGATCAGCTGTGTATATTTGACCTAATTGCCTTCTTCCAGCTCGTAAAAGATCGATGTAAACGGTAAACATTTCGAAGTATAGAGTCTAGTTGAGCAGTCTTTTAAGTATTGTATTAGACTCACACCATCATATTATGTTCAAAACATAATTCGGGTGCCTGAGAGGGAATATTCCAGTTATCCTCTTAAAAATCCCCATTGATGATTTTTTTCGGTATTTCTAATTTATGGTCCCGTCACCATCTGTCAAGTTGGCACCTTTGGAAAACTGTGTGATCGTTGCATAATGAAAGCATGTTATTTTTCCTTGAATAGACGTCGATGGTTCTCAAATTAATTAGTAAGTAAAGCTTATAACTGTATGTCGGTTCATTCCCACCTCGTTCTGGACTTCGGCCAAATGTGGACCACCCAATGATACCTGGCGCGTGTTAATGACCTGCTGTTCAGATAACATTTCACGACATTTTATACTTATGTTGTTTCTACCAAAAGAGAGTAAGGTCACCATGGGGAGTGGAGGCACTTTCATTCCTTCCATTCCATGTATAAGGGTCGATGTAACTGGCAAGAGACGCCCCTGGTGTGTCAATCACTCATGACTGAAGTAACATCTTAACATCAGGCGGGTTTTCGCGTCTTTGCTACCTTGGTAATCATGCAAGCCATACTCTACATTAGATGTTTATGCATGACCAATTTTATGTTCCAATTTTTTAAATTGGTTAAGAAAAATACGAATTGTTCTTATTTTTCCTAACAATTTGAAAGTTTACTAATAAATGCAAATGTAACCATTTTGCAGAACATCAGCTGATTGTAACCCTAACAGCCGTGATAAAAAATAAAAAAAGCGACTGTAATTTACTACTAAACCGAAAATATTGTAATAACCCAGATTAATAAACATTGATACAAAACACTGCAGACTATAAAACAATTGAGACAAATCGCGGGCTCCTTTGATTTATCACACGACAGGAAATATTTCGTTCAGTAACATTTGGGCCGAATTCTTTGCTTCATAAATAATATTTCGGATTATAGATTCGTGTTAGTGCTTTGAATATAAGTATGTATATGCATATATCAGTTATAAAAAAAATGGTATGTTTTGATACAGTTTTAATCAGCTGAGCCAGAAATGGGAGACATTCATAGACAGTTAAAAATATTTTTTATGTCTGTGTAGGTATGGGGAGTGGTACTTTTTCTCGCTACCAGTGGCCAAAATGTTGGAGATATCGGGAATGGAAGAACACTCCCACGAAGCTAATATTTATTTACTCAATTGATGATCATCTGATAACGAATTAATATAAAAGCCACATAATTATATTTTCGGATAAGAACACAAAAAAACTTAAATAAAATATCGAAAATCCTTACATCTTTTTCGTATGCTGATAGAACAGTCCGTTTAAAATTTATTACGACAGTTACTTTTTCCGGCCCATTATTTTGTAAATATTGACGCTTCTCACAAGTAAATAAATAAGATTGAACAGACTTTTCAAGTTTGTTTATTTCTAGTTCATGTAAACAGTATGTGGTTCCCTAGATATGATTTATTTAAAGTAATCTTCTGTATTTATAGGTCTATAGAACATCTAAATGTGAGAGTGAAAATGTAGGAGTGACGACATATACTATATTTTGATAATCAATACTGAGTAAGGTCTGCAAAAGCTTATTACACATATGATAAACATAATATATTTTTTACAGTAATATGGTACAGTACATCTGGCACGTAGCCAACTGGCGCTTGTATGTACAACTTTAAAAGAAAGTAAATGTCTCAAAAAATGCTGGCAGTACGGTAAACTCTCTACTGCCAAATAAGAAAAAAAAATATTTTATTTTTTCCTTTAATTACTTTATTACATTTTACTTAAATAAAAAGGTTACCAAAACAAAAAATATATATAGTCAATGTATAAAGTGTTATGTATTTATGCGTATTCACTAACACGCACATAAATACACAGAGACACCACCATGTGAATTTTTCAAACAAATTAAACGTTGATAAAAACGTAAATTCCAGTCGCAAATAGGCTAAGCCTTAAAGTTAAATTGTTTTTATTTATCGTAGGCTTAAGGATTGGATTACGACAAACACAAATTATATAGAGTGTGAAAATCATAAATCAGTTGACAGATTAAATAAAGAAGCGAAAATCCAAACAGTTTAAAGAGCGATCATGCCAGAAAACTAACCATATGCCATGTGCCAACACGTATTGTATAAAAAATATATTCTTTCATCAGCGAAGTAAAACAAATACCGTTTAATTTGTACTGTTCTTAAACCCGAAGACAAGTATTTCTTTGTCGATAAGAAAAAGTAGATAAATATGTCGACGCAGTGGCGTATCGTTTTATACGGTGTGGAAAAACTTACGTACTAAAGTGCCTTATTTATCTCTGACAAGAGGATATTATCACACCAATGTGAGTAATAACTAAATTTATAAGTAAAAAGTCTCCTGAGAGTAGACCTATAGATTTTGTGTACTTTGTTCAAAGATGTCGCAATCTTAGAACTCTCCTGGTTTTGTATTTGTAAAAAATAATGGTTCCGTAATATAATTTGGTGTAGATAAATATTATATATTACGCGAACATGTGTGTCCCACACAGTTCCTATCCGATACACACATTAAAATTAAAATAATGGCTCAAGGCCAACGTTTGATATTTTCGTTTTTACAGTGTTAACTCTCCGTAACGATTTTTTTATTCTATTCATTACGAGGTTTAACTCCATATTACTTTACTCAACCAAATGTAAGTATTTAAAAATACTCTTTTGCTTTTATTTTCAATTTCAATTTCAATTTCAATTTATTGCTTTAAAACATATTCTTAATTTAGCACTTACAGGTAGTGAGCGGTAACACTATAAATTAACAATATGGGTACATATTGTTAATTTATAGTTGTTGGGCACAGCAATTTTTTGAGTGAGGGCTTAAATTTGGTATATTATATTTACATTTTATATTATTCTATTATATGGCTACTTCTTATAGGTACTTATATTTTTATATATTTAATTATATAATTTCTGTTTTATTTCAGTTTTATAACTGTTATTCTGTTTTCATAACAGTATATTACAATTCCATTAACCGAATATGAAGTTTATTCACTGCATTGTTTCGAGGAAAATCTTGAATTTTTGAATCTTCCGGATGAAAAGCTAACAGTGTGTCGTAATACACCGATGACACGTTACGACATTTTGTTTTGTTTTCGCTGCGTCTATTTAGATTCATTCATTAAATGTCCGCACTGTGTAGGCAGTGTAAGGTTATGTAACTGGGCTTAACGTTTTGGAACATATAATTTACAGTCATAAAGTATCTCGCGTGTAGTTTTGAACGCTATTTTATTTGTTCGGAGAATTATTGTTTTATAGAACAATGGTGCCAAGGGAACGGCTAACATATGGCTCTTACTTACCTATTATGCATGTACGTGTTTGTGTATATTAAAATATTCATCAAAACGAATATGTTAACATATTTTTCCTGACGACAAATTGGTTTTTACCAGATAAAACAGACCTTCCTTATAAATCCTTTGTTTTAAATGTTTAACTTTACTAAATGATAAACTTAAGTTATATTGTAAATTGTAAATAATACATTATTCCGTTAGTAAGGCGTATAGGAATATAGTAGATTTAAAAAAGTAAATCATACACCTGAGTTGTGAGTGCCTGAGGCGGCGATAGACTCACCATCTGTCACGTTAGTGCTTAATCATCTTCGGTGAAAGGCCTGCCCCTTCGGGGAATACAGGCGTGAGTATAAATGTATGTATTTAAATAAGATGAACTACTTATGATGGAATAACCACTTGTCATGGTATTTAAAGTAATGGGATGAAGATAATGTTCTAAAAAACGTTTTATTAATAAATGTGGATGTAAACACTCTATTTTTTTTTTTTTTTAAAGTCGCTATTAATACACCTATACCTACTTCGGGGACCTTCACGGTCGTGAACATTAAAATTAAATATTGGACCCATATTAATTAAAATATAGTTCAGCGAAGCGTGTGCTCTACATAACACCATAAGTAGTAAATATTCTCCAGGGATTTAAGTTAATAAATTGGGTTTCACCTGCCACAATACAGCGTAAAATGATTATTATCATAATTTATTATCGACCTCCCAGTCAAACATTAGAATAATGTTTACGAATAACATTTAATACAGCCATTAAATGGGTTGTTAATTTTTAATCCATAACATACATATCAGTTCCTATAAATATGGATAAGCTTATGAAAGTAGATATTAGATAAGTCAGTACTTAATGCTACTTTGTTAACCAGTACCTTTGCATACTAAGAACATAAGAATAAGAATGAGAATCAATGATTTCAAGGAACGGATCCATCTGTTTTTCTTCACCAACATTCATAAATATTTTCATAAGCGTCTGTCATTGAAAAGTGATTCAATTTTGCAATGTACATAAAATAAGATATATTTAAAATATTCCTTACTACATTAATAAGCCTGCAAATTAGTATTAAGTTAAGTTACAAGTGTTACAGTTATCAATTAAGATTAAAACACTGTGTAGTTCTAAAGATTGGATCGTTATAGACGATAATAATATGTATGTTTATGAGAGCCGTAGAATACTTTAATCTGTCAGTTCTCATAATAAGGCCGTTACAGGCCTAATGGTGCAGTTAACCAACCAAATATAAAGTAATGGCCTCGAAGGCGAGCCGTGCGTACTATATCTCTATCAAATTATACAACTTATATCTGACTAGCTTTCGTCTTCGCGACTTCGTTTGCCATAATATTTTTGAATCACTTAACATTAACTCCAACGACGGGCGTTGTAGTTAAAGCTATGTGTATTAGTTTCAGCGGCTCTGATGTTATAAGGTAATAGTTTCACAACCTACACACAAGATGGCGCCACAAGTCAGTTAGATCACGCAATGATTACGTTTTCTTATATGTATAAAATGCTTTAGGGGATTAGACAACCAGCCGGCGGTTAAATTTTAATTAATTGTAAAAACATAAAGTAAATAGGTTTATAATAATTATGTTCGCGCTTCATAATATTATACAACAATAATGTTATGGACTTTCACCATTAATAAACTCATCTCAGTTTATTAATGGTGATAGCCCCACTAAGTTGAACATTTTGTACGAAATGAGGTTTTATATGTATCTGTGTCCACATGTAATAGTTTTTTAATAAATTATGTATGTTACGACATTGAAAAATTGTTATTTTACATACTGGCTGCTACTACAGTTAGTAATTTATTGATCTGAATACTAGTTCGTACTTAAACAATACCCATGCTATAAAAATCTTGAGGAGCTCGTGGCACAGTTGCTATTGCGCATATCATTCGATCAGCGAAGTTAAGCAACCCTAACCCTAGCCAGTAATTGGATGGGTGACCGCCCAAGTTCCCTCCGTTAGCACGTTAAGCCATCGGTCCCGGTTGCCAATTTATCACCTCTGGCAATCGTTACAGGTCAGTCGGAAGCCTAAAATAGTCTGACAACTGATTTAGCCCAGAT
Organism: Watsonalla binaria; assembly: GCA_929442735.1. Taxonomy (NCBI): domain Eukaryota; kingdom Metazoa; phylum Arthropoda; class Insecta; order Lepidoptera; family Drepanidae; genus Watsonalla; species Watsonalla binaria. The sequence goes on from OV838930.1 coordinate 6,619,549, forward strand.
CACAGATTTTCCTTGTCAAAGGGGTTGCGAAGGTCAGATGGCAGTCACTTCGTACAAAAATCAGGTGATCAGCCACATCGGGTTAAATCAAGTGCTGACCCCAACAATGTATGGCATAAGGCCAGGGAGATGATGATGTTATAAAAATCTTAAAAGCCTTCTTGCAAGCTTTATTGATAAACCTTTGGAGTTACATGTCCTAATGCACCCCGTAGGGAATATAATTCATATGATGTTATTAGAGCACAGCCCTAGAAACATTATCTTGATATTCCGTTTCATTCCTAAAGCCAAAAAAAAGGAAAAATGTACTCTGCACGGCACATGCTCAACAAAAATATTTAACTGTTCTTCAAAAACATACATAATTCACTAGCTTGATGAAACGCAAATCTATTTATGATTGATTGCCTAATGTCTTATTTAGATTTAATACAAATGTTACTCCATCATTTATAAAAATAAGTATTAGATACGAAATAGTTTGAAGTATTTCTTGTAACTTAGGTAGATAAAAATATAATTTAATATAACTGATAGAACAAAACCACAGACTAAACATCCATTTTATTGTGTTTAGTCTATGCTTATTCTTAAAAAAACATCAGCTCGTGCTCTCCACAGCCTTCGCTTAAATGAGCTAGGACTGAAATTAAACGCACGTCAAAACATATCAAATGTATGACACGTTATTTTTACGAGTATTCGTGGACCAGGCTATTCGTGATCGGCCACACCTGTGCGAGGACACACAACACGTTTTTATGGATGCCTCTTAATTTATAATATTATCTGATTATTTATCAATATTACTTTTGGTGTGAAAGAACGCTCTTTGAACGTTTGTAAAATTTCGACGCGTTAAGAAAGACTGCTGGAAAAGACTGAATATTTCGTTTTCATCATATAATTAATACGCGATTTGCAATCTGATTTCATATTTACCTACTGATAAATTTGAATAGAACATATTTACAGACAAATGTGAATACACTCTATTAAGTACAGAATTCCTTTAATAACAGCGCTAGTTTTCTTATATCAGTCTCACGGGGTTAGCGGGTTACTGTTTCCTTTAAGAGTTCCATTTAACAAGCGGGTGTTATCAGTGACTGGTTGGACGTCTTGCCGACAACTTGTTATTGATCCACTGTAGCAAATACGCGTCGATATCGCGACCCCACGGTCATACGAAGGAGGTTCATTATCAGGTACACCCACACTCACACTCTCCACTTAAAAATATGCAAAAGGTACTTTAAATTCTATTACTTACGACAAGAATTTGAATACCCAACTAGGGAGCGGAATATTCAAATTTACATGAACGCAATATTCAAATTCCTAGCATGACTGGAAATGGTTTTAATCAATATTAATAGTCATTGAACGCTAGGAAGTTAGAAAAATATCGGAAAATAAAACGAAATAAACAGCCGAAGAGAATCACATTATACGGTAACGTGGTCACTTAATGTAACAAACAAGGCAAGGTAAGGAGTTCTGTAGATAATATTCACCTCATTAGCTGCATTCTTGTCTAGTCTAAGTACATGTACACAAATTTGTCGTAACGTCGCGCGGCTCGTTTGATGTGCGGCCGGCGCGCGATAATTACGGATGGTCTGATACAGAGAAGCAGTTTTTATCGCAATTAAGAGTGCGCTATCGATCGACCTACTTGCGCCTCGGTCCGTCGGTGCACTAATTCACAAGTTCCCGGCCTTGGGGCCCGACGAAACTGCTTGCGCGTGGTTTTAGCGAGGACCAAATTGGCTCGCGGGGTCATTGTTTAATTCAACTTATGAAATTTGCACAAATTATTTCGGATCACGAAGATTGAGTGGTTGGAACAAATCGTTACAAGGTGTACCACTAGTAAAAGTTAAAATTCTACGTATGTTTTATGGTTGGTAATCGGTTTCGGTTTAAAATTTATTGGACAATTATTAATTTAACTTCCAAACTCGTTTTACCTAGTCCAGAAAAAACTTTTACTAGAATATTTTATTACAATAATCTACCTAAGTGCCTGCTATAGAAGTGAAGACAATTAGAATTTAAACCGTGCTTTTGCAAGTACAAATAGTGTTTGAAATGAAACACCTAAACAGCCCGCAAGGCTAATGGATTGCAGCACGAGAGAGGCGTCAATGGGCTTGCATTCCTGCTAATACAAACTGTAACCTGTGCCCCTATTACTATATTGGTGCAATCTAGTCAATCACTGACCTCATCTCCATCGCTGTACACATTTGATATTAAGAGAATATGGTACCACTTTGAGCGCGACACATTCAGGATTGAAGGACCAAAATGGGCACGACATTCTCTGGACCTTCGAAAAAGTAAGATGTGATGTTCTTGTGAAAAAGTAAGATGAGTCTAATGCTTTTTGCAGGCATAAGTAAAAACCGTGTCTGTATACCTAATGGTGATTAAATATGAAGTGTGTATTCTTTTTAAAATTACCATTTTTATAATAGCACTCAGAAACAGCGTTGGTATTTCTTTCTGATTTTCTAGGTTTTCCTATGTACCAACCTAATGTAATATGCTTAAAGTTTTGTCAGTTGTAGGCACTATTTATCAATAAAAAAAATATAATTCAAATACATAAATTTAATTCAAATTTCGAATGGTTTTTCAAAACGAGCATCTACGAAGTATCATGTATCAAGACACCGGCTTATTACGCGCTGCTTAAACGGACTTAGAAGTAAAATTTTTCGGTACAAAAATGATTTTTAAAATTACCCTTTTTATAATAGCACTCAGAAACAGCGTTGGTATTTCTTTCTGATTTTCTAGGTTTTCCTATGTACCAACCTAATGTAATATGCTTAAAGTTTTGTCAGTTGTAGGCACTATTTATCAATAAAAAAATATAATTCAAATACATAAATTTAATTCAAATTTCGAATGGTTTTTCAAAAGGAGCATCTACGAAGTATCATGTATCAAGACACCGGCTTATTACGCGCTGCTTAAACGAACTTAGAAGTAAAAATTTTCGGTACAAAAATGAAACGTCAAAACTGAGAAGTTATTAATACGCTTAAAGCGATGATGGTAAACCGCTAGATCTTTACTTAAGTCCACTATTCCACGCTTAGACTTATTAAACTTTGCAGATAAAGTGGTATACGCAAAGACTGTGCCACGAGCTCGATTGGACACACGAGAATTTATTTTGAAGAACGTGCTACAAAGCAAATAAAGCAGCCAAGACTAGTTCCGTATGTGTACATTACTGGGGACCTACTATAAACTATGCTGTGTCAACCAACAGTAGCATTTACATGGTTTGCTTATTTTCTATACAATAACTTACGAAAAATCTATTTGCAAAGAATTCCCAACAATTTTACTTAATTTACCAGTGGTGAAATTTTACTTACTTTATTTAGAATTCTTCTCTTTTTAGTATTGACTTCTACATACACAGCTTGGTAAATATGCTCTCGCCTATATTCCATGGGGGTAGGCAGTCTCTGCCTACCACGTTTTACCTTCATAATCCGTAAAATAAGATAATCTCAGGTTCTCTAAATCTGTCTCATCCGAGATTACTATTATATATATGTTATTAAGTACATTATAATAATGTAGAATACTTAGTATAAAAAGGTGTTGCGTCAAAGGAAACGGTAATTTATTGGTCGTATCTTTTATCACTTAATCTTTATTAAGCCCGGGTGGATTATTTTTATCTCGGAAAATTTGCACTTGCAAATGGCCGTTGGAGCCGTCTTCGCCTGACCCGTTTGTGAGATCTCAAATATTGACTTGGAGCAAACAATCTTATCCGTGAGTCCGTTTACTTCGCTCCACATACGTATACGGGCATTTGCTATCGATAAAAAGCTATTGGATAGTTGCTTATACCATCTCTATGAAGGCTTGAGTAACTGATTATTACCTCACGAACATTTTTGGTACAAAGCTAGTATACCACACGACTTAATGACTTCCCTGTTCCGTGGGTAGTAGAGTACTAAAAATAATAAATTGAATTTCATAACACCCATTTTCTCTAAGTTAGAACTTACATACACTTTATAAATAATGCCATTCAAATATATTCTATTTATTAATGCTCACAGCAGTTGACTATTATAAATATGCAGCGATATGAAAATTATTGAAATATTAATAGTTATATTGATGAACGTTATTAATGAGTCATGTCTCATTTATTTATACGATTTCCTATAGCAGGAAGCAGGTTCACTATGATTGCTTATTGTAATCTTCAGATCATCATTCAAGTCAAGATGTTTTGTTCAGAAACAACAAATGTGTAACTTAACAAATAAATAATAAGGTTTAAATCCCATATTATGAATATGGGTATTGTGTACATGTTCTGTAATAGACTTTGTACATAGAGTTAGGAATATTGTATTAGATACATTAAATCAATCAAAGTGCTGTCTGTCCGTACAATCATTAACTCATATCTCTTTTGAAGTAGATATGCACGAGTTGAGGCGAATATCGCGTGGGCGACGACAGCCGTCCTTCGATGGCATCTTGAAGTAATCGACAAGCACTCGACAATTACCGAATACACACTACAATAATAAACAAACTGGGATTTGTTAACTTTATAACGCGCGCGTGTCGCAAGAGTTCCATCCAATCGTAGTCAAATTGACCTTCTATCAAGGGCACTTATATACATACAAGCCACATCGTATTGAGCACCAAAAGCGTTAATTTATTATTTCTGTAAACGCATGACTTCCGCCCTTTGAGCTGTAGGAAGTGATTAAGTGCTGGAGTTTCTTGATAAAAAATAACAAAAGTTTGAACATATTATTCTCACGATCAACTAACACCTACCATAAATGTGTGTGTGAAGGTGAAGTACACTTTACACACATTGTAATACCACTGAATTTCCTATTTTCCGAAGCTTTATGCTCAAGAAAACTGACATGAGTTTTATAGGTAGATGTAATAAGCTACTTTTGAGATTGTTGAATGTGTCCTATTTGTTTCCAGCAGCCAAATTGTGTAGTTCATACCTACGTAAGTCCAACATATGTGCACATGTGTCGATGTGTGTGCTGCACGTATGTAGAAGTGTTAAAACAAACGTACTAATTAACAGCCATTCAGCTGTGTGGAGGCCACGTTGATTCATGTGTGCTGTTACAACGTGCACTCTTCACTTGGTATTCAACAGTGGACATCTATTGTTGTTTACAATTATTTTTAGATTACAATTTCAACTATGGATTTTCCAGCTATAAAGACTTTGTGACTAATCCTTGTACCTTACGAACACTTGTATGCATTAGTATCTACTTATTTGAATTTGTTATAGATTTTGATATGTTTCCAACCCAAGTATCATAAATATACCTATCAATCAAATAAATATATGTTACTTGACATAGTATAATCATGAACCGAAAGTTCAAGTCCGTGTGATTAAAACGAAAAAGATTTGAAATTAATTAATTAATCAATACAAATCAAATAATAACAATTAGTGTATTTTATATTCAGGAGCTCGTGGCACAGTTGCTATTGTGCATATCATTCGATCAGCGAAGTTAAGCAACCCTGACCCTAGCCAGTAATTGGATGGGTGACCGCCCGAGTTCCCTCCGTGCCTTAGAGAGCACGTTAAGCCGTCGGTCCCGGTTGCCAATTTATCATCTTTGGCAATCGTCACAGGTCAGTCGGAAACCTAAAATTGTCTGACAGCTGGTTTAACCCATATCACAGATTTTCCTCGTAAAAGGGGTTGCGAAGGTCAGATGGCAGTCGCTTCGTATAAAAATCAGGTGATCAGCCGCATCGGGTTTAATCAATGTATGGGATAAGGTCAGGGAGATGATGAGTGTATTTTATATTGCAAGACACTAAATTATCTTCATAGATTTGGTAATTAATATATGTACTATTGCTACAAAGATGTATTAGAAGTTATCTTCAACAAAATAACCTCGCGTGACAGTTCTCTTACTCCAGTCAGATATAATAAAGTTACAAAAACATTGTATGTATTGTTGTGCCAGCAACAGTGTGCGAGCTCCATACATAAGAGAACATTATCTAACGACCTCTGTGCATCGAGGACACAACGTGGATTGTTAAATCGCTTATTATTTCGAACAGTTTCGAACATTGGATGACAAAAATCGCCGCGTGGGAGGAAAGGTCCCATTCATAAGAAACCAGTTTAATAATTTCATGCAAACACACCAAGCTTTATAATTTCAATATTTATAAGTTGACCTGTCATTGTGTTGCCTTACTGTTCTATCAGAGGTCAGTTTATACTGGAAAAATCTATTTATAACAAATCGCGAATGAAGTTAGCTGGGAATTATAACAAAAGATGTCATGGAATAGTAAAAAGTCTTGCCTTGAAATTGTAATATACGATTTATAACAATTAACGTCTCATTGCTAAAAGTTTATGAACTCGATAATAGGGTCATGATACGGTAATGTGAAGGAACTGAAGGGAAATACTCTCAAGGCTTCTTCTGAGAGCCATTATGTAACGATAAATTATGCATCCAGAATTCAACAATGAAATCTAAGAAAAAAATTAAGCCATTAATACATAGATCATTTGTAAGCCTGACTTCTAATCCTAACTGGTTAGTTTGAATTCGAAATTCAAAACGAACATTATTTTTTAAACTTTTGCATTCAATACGAATAATAGGTAAATATAGGATTTAATACATAACAGTATATCTTATATTGTAATTCATATTTAGAGTTGAACCGTGTATGTTTCTATCTCATTACGGATCCTTATAATTTTAACGTTTTATTTTGCCAATTAATTTTGCGTCTAATTATATATTCCGTAGCATTGTATAATCAAAGCCGTGAAAAATGACTCCGCCTTAAGTCCTTGCTATTCTGGCATAAATTAATTTAAAAAAACACTTTGTTCAAAACCAACAATTAATAGATTCGCATGAATATGATTTACGATTATAGCGTGTAACATTAAATAAAATATCATTTTCTGCTACCGAATTTTAGGTAATTTCTATAATCTATAAGTTACCAATAAACATTACGGTTTTCTAGAATTTAAACGGCCAGGAATTAACTTAAGTTCATAGATTATACACGACGAGCTTTTTGGTGAAGGAAACCATCGTGAGCAAAATCGTGCAAAAAAAAACCTGCATATGTCTTAGAAGAAATTCAAAGACGTATAGTGCTTGAGACGGTGTTGGACACGCAATCCGTCACGTTCGCACTTTAATGTGGGTGAAAAGTGGGTGCAAGGCATACTTATTTTACAGCATTTTACTTTGCGTCTATGAATTTTTAACAGTACATCACTAACCGTCAAAGTAATCTGAGCCGGAACTGTTATGGTCACGATTTAAATAATTATTCTGATTGCTTTTACGTAATGTTCAAACGTAATTACTTAAGGAAGATTCTGCAGGATATGCTAGTAAGTGTGGTTTTAATAATACCATAAAGCAACTTTATGTCCAAAGAAGGAAGACCAATAGCTTATTTCTACAACAGTTATGGAAATAAAATCGCCGCTATATTATTTGATAATTACTTTAATGTAGCGAGAAACGAATATGATTTTATATTACAGGTCGAAGCAATCATGTTTAACCTTTTAATGTAAAATAAAAAACTAAACTGGGCTAAGACTTATCAAAATATAATATTATAAACAAATAAGGTTCGTTTTTTTATCATAAATAAACTAAAAATCCTTCTGATTGTCACACCAATATTCACCTCCAAACTTTCAGGATGAATGTGATATATTATAGATATAGACAGAAGATTTTATAATTTACTAGCGGGCCTAACGCGGTTTATCTCGCGTAGTTCCCGTTCCCGTGGGAGTACGGGGATAAAATAAAGCCTATGTTACTCGCTGACGATGTAGCTATCCAATAGTGAAAGAATATTTGAAATCGGTCTAGTAGTTTTTGAGCCTTATTCATTACAAACAAGGTTTTCCTCTTTATAATATTAGTGTAGATGTAAGTATGGGCTTTAATTAAGTTTGGTCGTGAATGTTCAATATTAATCTGAACAACAATGCACTTCATTATACTTCGGAGCATTGTTCAGGCGCCAACGAGCACGCGACGTTACCCGAGACTGGGTTAACACTTGGCAGTAAATCACCGTGCAAGGGAAAATTGTAAAAAGGTCACATTGCTAAGAAAGGACTTGATGACCGACTTTTATAACGATACGACTTCAACGACTCGTGATGTTGATCAGGGGCCCAACCATGAGCTCTTATTGCAATGTTATTACAGTTGTGTGACAGTGACGTATGTATACACGTCATATACATCTGTCTCATAATGCATAAATGTGGATGAAGCAAAAGAAGCATGTAAGGATCGTAGCATGTGGCAAACGGTGGTATCTGCCTACCCCCATTGGATACAGGCGTGAGTATTTATTCAGTTTAGGCCCTGGTAAGGCACTTATGAATGTCGAAAATTTACCACCGGTTCGGAAACTAGCCTTCTGAGAAGAACCGGCAAGAAACTCAGCCAGGCATCATGTACATTTCATCGAAACAATATAAATCATCATAAAAACATCAAATTTGTTAACAGGTATAAATATTCACAATAGTTAAAGTTACATATACCCCTTATTACAAAAGACAACTAAAGAGAGTCCATGGTTTGAAAGTAGTACCATCTCAGATACGGATTTCAAAAGGAATGGACCTAGTTTTAGGCCTCGTTTGATCTAGTCTTAGTTTAAACCATGTCTTGTAATAAGGTTAATTTTCATACTACCCTCACTTTCTGAAAATTTTATGTCATTAACATATAAATTGTCACTCAGTCACGTGATTATTTTGTGATATAGTGAAAATTGGGATATGTTTGTATATTTCGATAATAAGTTTAAATATGTCGACTGAGGTAATCAAATGTCGGCTGCTTAAATATAAAGCTTTTTATTCTAACTTTCAATGTTTTCGCGCATAGTTTGTAGCAATTGTTTTTCTACCATAGTAAAGTAAATTTTTCAAAATCAATGGGCTGTGAATGTCTGGGAATAAGCCGTAGCCACTCTGCTCTCAGGATGTGTGCGAGCCTCTTTTTCATAACAAGAAAATTATTTGAAATTCAAACAATATTAAAGCTATGCTTAATTTGTGAGGAGCGCTAGGAACACGTTCTATTCCACATAAAAGTACAGTATTAGTGATAATTAGAAGGTTCTAAGTTGTTCATATTGGATAATTTGCTTAGTGATATATGTGTTATTGTTTTATGCTTAAGTATTTATAGCTGTGGATTAATATGCCAGAATATCAACATAAGTGGTAGTTGAAACTATTTACGTCATGTCAGTAATATATTGCCGTCGGGCAACTTACCAAAGGAGTATTGTATAATTTTAGTTTCCCATAAACTCAAGTATTTGAATTACGTTATAATTTTCAGTACAATTACAAATATTGCCTTGAAAATATTACTAACATATTCAGTAGATTTGCTTCAGTGATTTTATCTTCTAGTTATGCCCTTCAACGTTTTACATCCCATATAATAAGGGATTTATTAGAAAACATTGTCTAAGATAATCCTTGGTTGAAAGCAGTTCCATATATTTTAGTGATATGGATTTCGAAAGGGTTTCTTAGTTTAAACCATGCTTTGTGTTGAGAAGACGAGATTTTAGGGAAAAGAGACGGTTCACTTCAAACACTAACAAAACTTGTGTTGGCAATAGTTTTCAAATATTTGAATGCTCTGAGTTAAAAAAATATATAGTCAAGTAAGATGAATAGTGCCACAGCGCTGCAACAACATAGTAAGAAGTGGGTAGAGTCATAACATTGTGACTTATGACTCTACCATGCGTATGATCGTTTGTTTACAGAACAATATATTTCGACAACTAGGTATACTAAAATTGTTGACCTTCAATGAAACAGGGACTGCTTAAATATACATTTTATTAGTAAATATAAATTAAGTGTCCGTTTTGAAAAAAAAAACAGCAGATGTTTTGACTTTCAATCAAACGCGAGACAGAATTTTATTTGTAAAATTTTATAACTTTTCTGAGCCAGTCACGTGGCTGATCTGAAATCATCTGTCAAAAGCTACACTATCTAATGCTACTTATCTATTGCATGCATGCAACAAAAACCTTGATTGATCATTCAGAAATCGAATTATTAAGTCTAGTAATGTTACCCACTACCTACAATTGAATTTAAGCAACAGTAGCAAAAAGGATTAACACTAAAATACATCTAATAATACAATAATAGGTACATAAATTACCTACCCACATATTATGTAAGCATTTGGAGATGGAATCAATTATATAACCTGTATTCTTCTTCTAAATATAAAATATGGCTTGCATATTTTTTGCTTAACTTAATTGTCGAAAATTGTATTTCTGGACATTCGCCTGCCTATCTTCCCGCATGGTAACAAAATAAGATAACAGCGTTGCGGAAAAGTGAAAACAAAAAATCACAATTAGCACATTGAATTGAAGATCCTGAAGCGTCATTAAGCAAGCAATATCAAGGTCACTAAATATAATTAGCATACCTTAGCACGTGGTGAGTGAAGCAGGCGAGTCCAGTGGGATGGTGGTGGGAAGGTGGACCCCAGCGAGCCCCAAGGCGCCGGCCCGCGAGGCTCGGCACCTACTCACGACAGCCAGCCGGCCCCACACAGCACCACCCGGCACATCCACTTCACGCCGCCCGATCAAAACATAGCTCTCACGAACCTTTTCGACACACAGACTTGATTTGCAAAATGTATTCATCGCATCCGCCAAAAACTCCTATAATTTTTACGAGCCGCACCAAAAGTACGAACCGAACTAGGCGTGTCGGCTAAGCTTATGAATATTGCGAATGTTTTCTTTACACCCGGCACGTATTAACACCAATAAACTGTGAGGAAAACACCATAGACGCTACTGCACCTCGCAGCCGCCGGAAAACTCTATTTCGCACGATTTACACTTCGAATGCGTGCGCTCGCCGGCCACAGCACCGCGCTGTAAACAGAGAGCGCCCCAACACAACACACGCACACACAGACGAGGCACGTATCGCGGCACACATGCGCAGCCGGCGCGGCGCGCGCATTCTCGCCCGCGACCAAAATAGATATCACGTCAATTTCCACCAATCACAAGCGAGCTACATCACGTCATGCCGGCTTGTGATCGGCCGAGTCTCCATTGATAGATTGGCTACCACAAGGCGTTTCAATTTGCGATTAACTGAAAGTTTTGATAAAACCTTAGCTGATATGACTTCTTTACAGTCAGGAATTGGATAGTCCTCAAAATTGTCAAAATATTAAGATATTATTGTGATAATTTGAATGATTAAATAGATTAGTGCAAGTACCTACATAAACAGTCAGCGCAATAAACTTTGGCGCGTTTTCTAATCAAATTGGTCGTTAAATCAACGGTCTTCGCTCACAAGCAGACTTTATAGAACGAAATATTTTACATGGTATTGTGTACAATACTACTTAAAAAATATAGCCACTTAGGTACTGCAAACCTTTTTTTAAGAAGTTTTGAAAGAAATATATGTACTTAGTTGTTTCGTCGGGCTGTAACCTGTTTGATTAAACAACCTATGCTATAAATAAATACATATTACATATGCAAATTTACGTACAAGGTAATTCATTTTTCAATTTATCGCAGGATACAGATTAGAAATTTAGAAAGCAGACCTATTCGAGAAAGTTTTTATTAGGTACACCTGCCTATTCATTCTTCTTTTTCACGTACTGGAATACTAGATTATTTTATTCCCACATCGTAAGTAATTTCTATAAATTCTGATCCTATTATATTTACCTATCTGTAGTTTACTTATTGTTTTTTGCGTACATTTATATAAATTCTTTAACTTGTTTGATACTTCGAAACAGCGTTTTGCCTGTATATTGAAATCAGGGGTCATGATCGCCAACATCTGATAATCTCAAAAGAGTTCTTAATACAACTAGTTAAAGTAGGAATTTAAGTACAGAACGTTTTCGCTAATAAAAAAAAGACTTATGTAATTGTGTAGCTAATAGATTCGTTATTATTACGAGTGTGCTACGACTGCTGCGCACACTGCTCTGATATATTGTAGTGTGCGTGCGCAGCTTAATAAGTAGGTATAGGATTATGAGTGCCTCTTAAGATATCCGTGAGCTTTACAATTTAACAAACGACTAATAAGACTTAATATTTATTTTGTGTTCTTCGATTTCAAATATTGCTTAGGTTCTTGGTTGTGTATTGACATTATTCAAAACTCACCGTTTGTGAATAAAATAAGTATACTGATGACTTCAAGTCATAAAATAATTGTAATGTCGACGGGCGATATAATATAAGGCACCTCGACCTGCAGGAAAGACATAATTGGCTAATATCGGCTTTGTAGAGCGTTATCTCTGTCCCACACTACCTATTTGACATATGTCAGTCATTTTCGCCAATCAGTGTCGAACATGATTTCCCTATAGATAGTGCAGAGATAGCGCTCTACAAAACCGAAACTAGCCGTCTCCTTCCCGAAGTTGATGTGCAGTATATATCGCCTAGTAATATTGTTTCTACTTTATTCTTAGTCTGAGAAATAGACAGAGCTCAAACTTCCCATTTCACTTAATAATCACAGTGATCCTTGATCACGAACAGAGATTTTTATCGGTTTATATCACTTAGGTAATACCACTCGTAGGTTTAGATCTATACCAAAAAATGGTAAATTACTAGAAACAGTAGGTGGCTCACATGAGTACAATTTGACCACTGAGTTCTTACTAAAAATGCTATGGTGGAAACTTTGCATCTCTTTTATCCCCAAATGCTAAGAAACATTTTCGGAGGAGGGTTTTTCAGCAATTGATTATGATACTGACGTACTTTACAAAATCCGCTTTAATTAATAAACAATTCTACCCACCAAGGCACTGAAGTGTATAATTATAATTATGTTAATATCCTTATGGGGAGAATCTTTCAGATTCTGCCCACGTCGCTTTCATACGTAGGCGTTACTTGTTCAAGGGAGTACCTATGTAGAGTTCCTTCATTTACTCGTAGTATAAGGTAGTTATAACGAAAGGTATAGAAATAATAGGAGCCGTGGTGGCCTTGAGATTTGAGCAGTCGCCTGCTACGCAAGCGACGCAAGTTCGAATCCCAGCGGGGCCTGTACCAATGAGTTTTTCTAAAAAACTTATGTACAGTGATTTCACACCACGTGCTTTACGGTGAAGGATACCATCGTGAGGAAACCTGCATATTTCTGAGAAGTAATTCAATGACGTATGTAAAGTGTCTGAGATGGCGGTGGGCTCACCATCTATCACGTTGGCACTTAATCATCTTCGGTGAAAAGTAGGTGTTGTGATTACAACACCTCTGCCTACACCTTCGGGGAATACAGGCGTGAGCATATGTATGTATATGTATGTATGTATAGAAATAAAAAAGTATAATAAGTATAAATGTAAAGTCTTTTTTATATAGGCGCATATTATGTTGCTGAGGAACATCCACAAAAAAATTATTTTCAATAGTGAATGTGGGAAATTAATTGTTTTTTTCCTGTCGCATTATTACTCCTACAGAAGCAAAAGTATTATGTCAGTATTATGTTCTTAGTATTATGTCAGATGTTCATCTTGAAATCAGCTGTGAATTTCATGAATTGTAGAGTTCGTTTCAGCTTTCAACGGAAATATTTTTTGAATAAAATAGAAAACTATTAGGAATGTTTGTGATATCATACGTAGCTCTTACCAAACATTTTTTGTATAAAACAAAAAGTATGGCTTACCAAACCAAACTATTATTGAACAATATTGGTCATGTTATTTTTTAGCGCAAATTTCTACGTGATGTTGTAATCGAGTTCCGCTTTTTTATTTAGCTTTTTGCTCATCATTCTTTTTGTAAGAAGTCGTCATTGTGGATTTATTACAAACCAATGTGTTTAGTACTATTATTTATTATTATTATAGGTTATATTATTTATTCTGCATACATACAATCGTTTGCTAGGAAACTGCCTTAGCAGCTAATCATCCGATTTCCCCATTAATCCTAGTTTTGTAGGCACATTAAGAGCATCCAAATTTCATTTAATTCCCGATTATTCAGATCGACGGTATATACACTGGCTTGTTACTTCGTGACGTAGATGTTAATTTCAAAATTATCGTTATTTATTTTAACATCTGCATTATAAGTACTTTCAAACTTTCTCAATTGCATCATTAATAACACAAAAATAATTGCAAAATAAACAGACTTATGTAGAATCTGTATGCAGAGCCGTACATAACCGTAGAGATATATATTCATGTATCCGGGATAGATCACACAGATATTTATATTAATTTATCACGTCGGGGTCACCAGAATGTAGCAGCGAATAAGTAATAAAATTATTTTATTGAGAAATCTTTTACTTCATATTAATAACAACATAGATACGCTCAAAGAGAAAAGTAAGTATGTAAACTCTTTACAAAATACTCCTTGCATAGATACATAATACACGTAATTTGGAACACCCATAGTTGTTTTTTAATTAAAAAATAAGTAGAGTCGTGATGGATAAGTAGAACATACTTAGGTAAGTAAATATTTTTTACAAAGGTATCCTATCGATAATTTATTATTAAAATTGAACGTAGGTGTTGTAACACCAAACTTACCCCGTTAGCAAACGTAGGTATATAGATATTCGTATATATCTAAAGCTGGACAAATACATTACCTACAGGTACATTTGTTGCTATGTTACGTCCTGTCGTCACTTAATATAGTTATAATCTAATCAATTCTAATCACAAGATATAAGAAATTAAATATCTACGTACAACAATATCAATAAAACTAAATTGAAAATGTATGTCAAGATAGCGAAACTATTATTATGTCAATGTATGATTATATAAATAATGTTTTATAATATAGATTACAAATCGACCCGTCCGGCTATGCACGGTATAAAGTAAATCACATTTCATGTAGATTTTTTCGGTTTTTCGAATGTTGCTTAGGGTTACACCTATATATTTCAAAGCAATGTTTTTAATAGCATGTGTCATACAATTTCGGATAACATAAATAACAACAAACCTTAAAAAATATAATCTTATAACTAAAATATATTCTTAAAAGAAGTCCCAGTAGGCAAGGTTCCAAAGATACTGGCAGGATTCCTTTGAATGGCATGAACGAAATTGAATTTCTTTTTGTGTTTATTCGCTCTTGTTCAGGAGATTAATAATACACAAACAAAAATTTTAATCATAATTCATCAGGCAAAATAGAAGCTACGTTTATTTGCGCTGCATTATTCTCTGACGGTTCGCGTCTACACGGAGCCTATAAGAATCCTATCAGATCACCGAGCATGGCACAGAGCGTCAACTCTCCGCGGCTTTAGGTGGCACTTGGGGATATAATTTCTGATGAGCAGTTTTAAATATTATATTGTATTCAAGTGCGTGTACGAATACCTATCGTGGTTTCATTCGTCGAAGCCTGTCGTTAAAAAAGTTACGATTTTTAAAGGGATTCAGGAAGGAGCCGTGATGGCCGTGGGGTTCGCGCAGTTGCCTACTACGCAAGCGACGCAAGTTCATATCCCAGCAGGGCCTGCATCAATTAGTTAATTTCGCACCACGTGCTTTACAGTGTAGGGAAAAGTCGTGAGGAAATCTGCATATGTCTGAAAAGTAATTCAAAAGAGTATGTTTAGTGCCTGAGGCGGCGATAGACTCACCAACTGTCACGTTGGCACTTAATTATCTTTGATGAAAAGTGGATGTTATTATTACAACATCTCGGCCTACCCCTTAGGGGAATGCAGGCGTGAGCATATTCATGTATTTATGTACGTAATTAAGATAAGACACTCGTTGAAGTCTTCCTTCCTTGATGGGAACATCAAATTAAATATAAGCGAATTAATCCAAGCAGACACGAACTTTAAAGTTCTTCAGGCACGTCGCACTTCAGTCCGTAATTAGTTTCATGTTCTAAGGACTAAGAATGTCGTCATTGCATTGTTTGACCATAGTTTAGTTTGTGTTTATCACAAACGTTTATTGCATTAGGTGACTCATTAATCTGCGGGTCGTGTTAACTAAATTTGTTTAACCTTGATTATAATAAGTATATTGTGCTTTACAGAATGAACATTTTTTATATTCGCTTTATATGTCAGGTTGATACCGCACACAAGTGTGCCCAAGTAATCCCTTTAGCATGCCAGTGGTTTGCAGATGCTAATCTGATCCATGTACTTTATAAATATTTTACCTCAGTAATTGCATAAAAATGCAATTGCTACAGGCTCCAGTATTTCTATGTACCCCTGTCTCTATAAAATCGTTTTAGTACTTAGGTACCTACTTACTACTAAGTTGATAAGATTTAAAAGTGTGTGTTTAAGAGTGTCTACCAGATGTTGTAGAAACAAATTAAATTACTTAATACTCAAAACTTCGATGACACGTTTCGAGATTTTTCATAATAAATGTTTTCTACATAATGAGTAAATTTTTCATTTTACTGTTTTAATTACAGGCAATTAAATTTCACAGTAAGAGGATAATATTATGTCAGCACCCGAATAAAAATGAGGGTACTCTACTTGACACATTGACGGGACAAAGAGATCGCATGCGTTCACAATTTATCTACCGCAACATAGTCATGCCGAACATTAGAATACTATTGCTAAGCTTCCGTATATTTATCATAAAATATTCATCTAGCTCTTAATGTCAATACATAAGGTTTATTATACCAACTGATTATCATTCACGAACGTGGGTTGCAATCAAATGGAAGTCACTCAAATGCCACGCCTCCAAATTCACGTTTACTACTTGATTAAAGTGAATAAATTAAATTACTTATAGTGATGTGTATCTGCAAACTTTACTTGTGGTTACAATTTTTTTTTATTTTAAGTAACCGAACTATATTAAGTAGAGAAAATTCTATCCGGATTACGCTTTACATCTTAAAAATAAATTACCCATGTATATAAGGTGTAAATTTTAAATTAAACTCGATAATGTCAACAAATCATCATCATCATATTCAGCCCACATGCACCCACTGTTGGGTATAGGCCTCCCCTGTGACACGCCATTGCTCTCGCTCCCGAGTTAGTCTCGACCACTATTTCCCAGCCGTCCGCGCGATATCATCGGCCCACCGAGCGGGTGGTCTGCCTGTTAGTCTTCGCCCTTCTCTCGGCCACCATTCGGTTATCACTTTGGTCCACCTTCCGTCTTCCCGTCTCATCAAGTGTCCCGCCCAACTCCACCTCAGCTTGGTGATCCGAGCACCCACGTCATCGACATCAACCAACAAAAGAAAAGTTAAAATCAACGGTTGAAGTAGCAATAACTGTGTGACTCCTGTAAAAATATCTTGCTCACTGTACTTAGTCGTATGAGTAGCAAAGTAACGACGCGTGTTAATCAAGAGGCATACCCATTTATTTTGTACGCCAATATACTTCTTCATTAGTGTAATTTGTTTCTTTTCTTCAAACTCGAGTACTTCATAAATATACTCGCACACTACATTCAGGCACTTCATAAATATAATAATACGTAATACGGGTATAATTTTACTATGGCTATGTTTCTTAAGTTTACTATAATTACTATCTTAAATGATGGTAGAAAGATATACTATATTCAATTTATTTCAGAATTAAATTGCTTTATTATGTTTTACTTCAAAAGGATGGTCCATATTATGCTTTCATCGAGTTTATAGCAAGAAAACAAAATTTAACCAGAAAGAATCACAAAAGCAATGTGTCCCACAGTCCACATGTCACGAGAAAATTGATGTTCTTTGTCTCACTGTAAATTTATCTGAAGGAGGGGTGTGCCGTGTCTATCGTTAATAACTAAATGTGGGGAATTTCACACTGAAAGTATTCTAACACGTGCTGGGCCATTGATAATGGGAGCACATTAACATTGTTCAGACTGTGTAATAAGTTCTTTGTTTCAATACAGTTTCCATTCGAAACGTAAATTAGAAATGTACTAAGAAATTTGTTTTTCGTATCCATCATTAATTCACTATTCATCTATATTCACCTTTCAATTCTTGAACTTATTAATTTTATTATACTTATAAGGAGGCAAAGAAGCATACAGCTCACCTGATGGTACCTTAGATGGACTTTTGCAATCTGGTGTTGCTAACGCCACTCATGTGTTGCCAACCTTCTTAAGCATATTCTAACTCTAGATGTAGGTAACATCCATGTTTAGCCACCAAGCTGAACTTCATGTACGTATTTTAATTCAGATTAATTATAAATTTTGACAGATTCTCTGATCAGGTGATCAGTTTGGAGCCACAGCCTAAACCTCTGGTCCAAGAGACCTGGAATTTGGAGGTCATGTTCTATGTGAGGTGTAGGTATCCACAAGAAATCATGTTACAAAATTCCATATCTAATGGGAAAGAAATTTAAAGGATTCAAAAAATTCAAAACAAAAAAAAATATTACGAAACTGTGGGCCTAAGCTAGATTGTAACAAAATAACGTAATCGGGCTACAAAAATGCCCCGAAATATGTATTAGGCGCAGCTGTCTGTCATATTTGACTAATAATCGCACCGAAGTGAGACAAACAAATTACTTCCACAGTGAAATTGTGTTTTAAAATAAATAGATGGATTTCTACCCTCAATTTAAGCCCTAATCGGCTCAAATATTTGCTTTGTTTCGAACTTTTCCAAAGGTAATTTTTATATAACCTGTATTTTATCAATAAAGGAAACCACATTGATTGTTGGACTCTCGAGTATTATCTGCGTATGAAGAGTTATATATATGGCCCTTCGAAAATCGAATTAACTGTGGGTAACATCCGGTTACTACAAGACTCGCGATAGACATTGATAGCGCTCAAAACGTTACTTAAATCTTATTGTTTACCTTCTTATTAGTCAAGGCCCACGTCCGATTGAATTATATGATACCGCGACACATGAATATTTTTTCTAATCATAAACAAATTATCACATCTTCATTTAGAAGGTTGAATTACGACAATCGAGGTGAGGTGCTTAAAGCAATTTGTAAAATGTCTTATTTACATAAACACAAAATAATATGTTGATTGTACGAGATGAGATTAGTGCATAAGTATGTTATGTTCGTGATTTGTCCAATTGGAATAAATGAGGAAGTATGTATCTGAATATTTGCTTAATACTCAGTACTAAGTGCATGTAATTTAATATAACTATGTCTGTCAGTTACAATGGAGTCATTTGGGCATTGTTAGCTCTCACGAGCGGGCTTTTCGTTTCCTAGTACCTATAGTATAATACAGTCATGTATCTACATACAATTTAAATAATTCATCAGACTATAAATTATTATAAGTGACGTCTTAATTGAATAGAGCATTGTTTTGGATACATAAATAGTAATCAAAATAAAACTTGTGCGCAATTTGCTAAAAACAAGATGATATATTGAGTCTAGTTTTAGAAGGAGGCCTCAAAGGCTTTAGTTAATTCCATTAATATTTTGATGCATTACCTCAGAGTTCAGACATGAGGCGTAACTAAATACCTGCTCGCGGCAGTCAAGCCTAAAATTATTCTAATACATGTGTCTAGAACACCGTGGCTTAGTGCGTAATTGCGAATATGTTTTATTTGCAGAGACGTGATGGTTCTGTGTTCCATCTACGAGGGTACTAAAAAAATAGGTAACAAGGGATTTTTCTACAAAAGTCTATACTCTCTTACTCTAAAGGATTATTGTTAAGGGGGAAAATGGGACCGCGTGGTCTACAATGGCTCTTTAGAATTGGAATTTTGAATGGTACCCCACGTTTCCCCCTCAAATTTCCCTCGAAAGACTTTTGATTCCTATAAAGAACGGTCTTAATACTTTGATACTTTGAACCCATTATAATAACTATCATACGTTAAATGAAGAAATTCTTTCGTATATTAACGACTCCAGATAAAACTATACAAATAGTGGCTTTAGATGGGCTGTAGGTTTCTACAGCATATAGGTAGGTAGGTTCATGAGCAATCGCTCATGCTAAAAAGCTTTTATCCAAAATCAGATACATCGTCATCCTTTACCTAGACTTTATTTGCAAGGGCGGACTAATAACATACACAGTGCCAAATTATTTGTTGCCAATCAGACGTGTATTCACTGCCGTGTTTCTGCTTAAAGAGTACTACGTTTTAGAAAACTATTACCTATGACAGATCCGACGTCTAGTTTGCGGACATTCGCGGTGTAGTATGTGATAAAGAAATCTATGAGCCATCGGAACTAGTCTGACTGAAGATAGAATAGGACATACACACACATGCTCACGCCTGTATTCCCCGAAGGGGTAGGTAGAGGTGTTGTAATCACAACACCCACTTTTCACCGAAGATGATTAAGTTCCAACGTGACAGATGGTGAGTCCATCGCCGTCTCAGACACTTTACGTACTTCATTGAATTACTCCTCATAAATATGCAGGTTTCCTCACGGTGTTTTCCTTCACCGTAAAGCGCACGTGGTGTGAAATCACTGTACATATTTTTTTTTTCTTTTTAGAAATACTCATTGGTACAGGCTCCGCTGGGATTCGAACTTGCGTCGCTTGCGTAGCAGGCGACTGCTCAAACCTCAAGGCCACCACGGCTCTCAGAATAGGACATAATTTTTTTTTTAAATCAATCTCATTCTCAAAAGACCCATAAAGCCGAGAGTTTAAAGTAGAAGAATGTAAGTAAGTATAAACCTAAGTGCTTGTGTAGTACTTAAATTTCGCACCTAGAGCTTTACGGTGAAGAAAAACGTCGTGAGGAAACTGCGTAGTTTGAGAAGAAACTCAAAGATGAATGTATAGTGACTGAGACGGCGATGGACTCAACATTTACCATGTGGCACTTATTCATCTTCGATGAAAAGTGGGCTGGTGCACCTCTGCCTTAGCCTTCTGGAATGGCGAGAGCATATTTTTATCTCACAAATCTAACTTGCGTAGGTAGGTAGGTGCGTATTTTGTGGAGTAGTTTTATTGTATTGTGAAGCACTAAAGACCCAGGATGGCAGGGATCAGATCACAATGATGTCACTCATGGTTGATCTATTAAATAAAATCATTATTATCTTGACGGCCTGAGTCACCGGCGCAAGCAAAGGTTATCTTAGGATTTGGAGTCATACTTATTTTAAACCGTTATTATTATAATGTTATAATTTGAATACATAACATAACAAGGATTTTGATAATTAATATTGATAGTTTATCTTGTGATACATAATGTTTATTTTCGAACTATTATTAAGTATATGGGACTTATATTGCAGGCATAGATTCTCAATATATTTTGATGCTCATAGATACTAGACTTTCCTTGCTCTATACTAAATCGCTCGATATTAAACAAACTTAAATTAGGCTTCTTAAACGGTATCAAAAACAGAAAAACCCAGCTAGGTGATAGTCATTTGTTCTGGGATGAAACCAAACCACAACCCCTGATTATGTAAGCTGAACGTTCAGCTATAATTTATCATCGTAGAACAGAAGACACTCGGATACATTTACACGCATTGCGTTGTATTTCCTAGAATATTCCCAAATGTTGGCAATGAGAACTCTACATCAACATTCCTACATTAAAATGCAGTGGGCATGCACTAAATGAAATAAAACCACTGGGATTATAATGAGCTTGTGTTGCGGTAAGATTTGACATACAAACTTAAACATTTAACCCGTCTTAAGGGTGAAATTTTTGAAAAAAAATTCTGTGTACCTATCCCTCACCAAGACCACTCAATCTGTATTTCACGTCTGCGTTGATAAATAAAGGCAGTCAGTCAGTCAGGACTTAATTTTATAGATGTCAATATAATGTTTAGTGTGTTGCTATTTTAGGGTTCCGTACCCAAACGGTAAAACGGGACTGTGTGTGACTCGCTATTCGTTGATCTGTCTGTACCCATACATACAAAAGTAATTTTTTCGCCGATTTTATAGACAATGGTACGGAATCAATAGTTCGTGAGTCCGACTCACACTTGGGCAATTTTTTTTCTGCTGGTAAGCATAAGCATAACAAGCTTTTACTTTCAGTAACCGATTTACCTTGTAAAGTTTGTTTTTGATTCGTAAAGCCTTGGCATTTAAATGTGAATGAAAAGACGACACATTAGGTAGGCAATTGGTAGGCAATGCAAACAACATTAAATTATACGTTGAAACATTGATTAAACATAATCTTTTAAGCGGTTTAAATATTAGCTTTTAAAATTATAAACTTAAATTCTAGTCCCGATTGTGAAAAGGTACACTTATTTGAAGTTCGTAAGCAGTAAATTCCTGCCATAATCACTAAGCCGGATTTAAGTAAATTTGGTATATATGCAGCTTAAGTAGTTGTTTATTATTGCGCATATACATTAATAACATCAATAAAATATAAAGCTTATAATAGAGACTACAGGTAAATACGCAATACCTAAGCAGTTATAAAGTATAAAACACGTTGTTTTTAAGCAATTTTGAACTAAGTCAAAGTCTATCCTTAAGTCAAACTGATAATTTTGATCTCGACCTAAAAATGTCTGCTGGATGATAAAGTTATTCGATGTTATTGCCGCAGAGTGGATTCGGTTTGAGTCTGCTCCGCAACGATGCAAGTTCAAATCCCAGCGGTTTTATCTAAAAACATAAATGCAGTGACTTTTCCTCCACAAGCATTACGGGCAAGGAAAACATCGTGAGGAGACCTGCATGCATGTATCTTAGAAGACATTCATAGAAGTATGTATAGTACCTAAGACGGTGATGGACGTTGGCACGCAATCATCTTCGGTGAAGTGCGGGCGTTGTAGCACTTCTGCTTACCCCTTCGGGAACCCGTCTGGGATGACGTGGATATATATTTTTTTTGTATGATTATGATGCAATTGTTGAGTGGGCACTGAGGCTCAAACTAAAAAATAAAACGTGACTGAAAGGATATAAACCTATTATATTTTTTGAAATAGGAAATAACCAGTTTGATCCTGCGGCATAAATAAGTTAGTACTTAAGTAACTAATGTAGTTATCAGGTAGGTACATACTAGTTAGCAAATGACTAAGCGCCACATTAAGGTTCAATTACTGGAAGCATTTATTGAAATATTAAATTTCCATCTGCAAATTGTGTATTTACAGACTGAAATCTGGATACATAAATGTGGACGAAATTAAATAAGTATTTAATGATCATAGCACGCGACATACTCATTGGTACAGACCGTCGAGATTTGAACTGCTTAGCAGTCGTACTAACATCACTACTTATTACTTACTATTGGATGTCACGAGGTTTCACCCGCGTAGTTTTCGTTTCCTTGGAAATATGGGGGTAAAATATAGCTATGTTACTCTCTGCTAATGTAGCTATCCATGGCTAAAATATTTTTCTAATCGGTTCAGTAGTTTCGGAGCCTATTCAATACAAACATACTTACATACAAATCTCTCCTCTTTATAATATTAGTATACTTTCTCTTTATAATACCGAGGATGAAAAGCGAACCCAAACGAAGTTCAACTATAGTATCTTAAAAGAAAACTCACGTTCACAGAAAAGCATTGAGACTTCCATGTGTTTGCATGCCAAAGCTCTTGCAAAGCTCCTGAAAAACTATGCGAGCAACTGTGCTACTATTTACCGACGGGGGGCACTTATTTGAAGAGCCCCGAGTCTAAATTCCTTAACCTTCATTGGGTGTTCAAAGAATACATAGCAACTCAGAACATAAATCCATGAAAATAACTTTTCATGGACCATTTGTCACGTAAGCCTTCAAATGAAAGTGGATGTCTCTTGCTAACATTTCAGGGACCGTAATCCCTATTACGTAATACGCCTCCCTAGGTGTGAAGGTGTTGTGTGTAACACTTTTGTTAGAGCATTTTCAAGCCATCAGAACATTGAGTAGAAGGAAAAAATTGTGTATAGGGTCAAAGTGTGAAAATATTTCCAGCAATATCAATTCAAATCTTTCCATTGTAAACGCCATGAGACGTTAACAAAATGATCGCCAACCATTACGGTCAGTAGTGATTTAATACATGTGATGACTAAAGGATACCGGCCCACGGACCAAGAGGATCTCAGAGCAGGTCGTGGCCGTGACTCAATCCTTCGATGATGTAATTCTTCATTCGATGATGAGTTTACATAGAGATTCCATAATAAGCAAACAGTTATCGATACTTCTAAACTTACATCCGTATCGATAAAATAATAACAGTACCCTTATTACGAGTTTTGCACCATCCATAATATCAGAATGAGATGGTTTAGTTTCCATGTCACCGCTAAAGGGTGATTTCTTTACAATATCTCAAATAAAAATTCGGTGGAGACGCTAGTAGAGGGTATAAATTAGGAAAACGGTGGCAAGTTCATGATGCAGGTACAGAACAATCACTTTTAAGATTTATGTAGAAATACCGACTTTTGTAATTTACTTAAATATTTAATCACTGTCTTTATGATCATTACTTGTAAATAAATTGTGGGCTATTTCCATGAAGTGCTTATTTTGATTGTAAATGCAACTGTGGGATGCTACGTGACCACGGTGATGACCACTATTTTCGTTGAATCATCGCGAAACCTAATACTCCAAGATTGCGCGATGAGAACTTCAGAGACAAGATAAGTGATTTAAATTTAAGAGTCCCCTTCAAGCCCACGCATAGAACATTCTAGAACATTGAGGCTATCGATATTGGAGTGTAATAAATTAAATATACAGCACTAATCAGAAACCGCAGTTAGCGTTGTCACGACAGCGACGCTCAAGTTGCGACGTCACAGAATGATATCGTCATAACTATTACAGAATCGAGATGACATCGAAAGTGAGTTATGTTGTGGTTATGATATTGGAATCATCTGTAATCGTGTAACACTTACTGAAGCTCGTCAGTAGTGACTTTTTCGTGAACGGGTAAACCACTGCCTCTTTACATTACGGTAATAGGCAAATAATGTCAATTGGAAATTGAATGTGATTCAGTTCATATATACCTACCATCACGTCTTCCCACAAATGTGGAGACAGAGAGATCAATAGTATACAAAAGGAAATGTATAGTAACTTATTGTAGTTTTCTCAGAATACCGACTATATTGACTGGAAAGCTTACTACTGATCCGGAAGGTATAAGAAAAGTGATAGAAGGTGTTATGTAACTTGTCTCGTATCACATACACAAGCTTAGCAGTGCCGAAGTTGTTCTATTACATTACTAAAATGCAATTAAGTAATGGTATCATAAACTAAATCAATTAACCTTGGCGTGATAAGGTTAATTGAAAACTGGATAGTTAGTATTCAGATACATAAATTAATTTCCTTGCGCAGTACCGCCTTACGGTCCAAGCAAAGCTTTGCGTAAAGTTCACGCGTCGCTAATGTATTCCACGCCTGGTGAGCTCACAGCCTTTATTAGAATTCTCAATCAACAGTTTCAACTATATTATAGGTATTAGAGAACACGCAGCAACTTTCAAGTCGGGCCCAAGCGCGCTGACTCCGTAATGAAAGGCGGGCCGCGCAGGAATTCTGCGTGCCCTAGGCAACACAATTTAACTATTGTTATGCACATATGAATCGCACAATTAACTTTAAGCTTATGAAGAAGACGTACCAACTAAGTATCTAGTAGAACTCTTAGGTTTGTATTTAAGTAAGGAAAATAAATCAACTATTATTCACGTGTTTGATAAAGAATTACTTTGCTCGTACATTCGTGAATACCTACTTAAACAATTATTAAAGTTTTTTTTTGGTCTTAGGTTGGGCGCCAAGCCAGGTATGCCAAAATGTCTAATTACGACTGCCTGTGAATATTTTAATAAATATGATCTACATTAATTATTTTTATTATCATGGGGGATCCACGAAATACGTGCTGCACTTAGTACGTGCAATTCGAGGTGCGTGCTGATAAGATTTAACAATGGTAACTTTACCGTTGCAAGTAAATTAAATTCAAATTAAATGAATGCATCATATTCCATATAACTAAATATTATTACCTACAATATTATTAATTATTAGGTACTATGACTGGCAGGAGCAAGTTCCTGTTCTTTTAAGCCTGAATTAGTCCTACTTATAATTTTCTTTACCTCTTTTAGTTGAGAGTAGGTAACGGGTAAATAGTTCTGGAAATGTATGTTCTAATAGCATACCTACACCTATAACTACTTTATAACTTTTCCAAGTTAAGTAAGTTATATGAGGGTATACCTAAAAGAAAGGAAAATCAAAAAAAACCCGCTCATTCAAAACATAACATGCTCAAAACAAATATCCAATATATAAAATTCTCGTATCGTTGTGCTCGTCACCAAACTCCTCCGAAACGACTGGACCTATTTGTATGAAATTTTATGCACTTTCATACCTCTAAATGAACAGAGTGATCAAACCCAAATATATGACACTACAACATTTGCCGGGCACAGCTAGTTACGCTATAAATGTCTTTGCTTGTTGATAGGTAGGTAATCCAATAATGTCAAAGTCAAAGTCAAAAATCTTTTTATTCGATTAGACTTTTTACAAAGTACTTTCAAATCATCAGAATTACATAATTATACATGCTACTGCCAGGTTCGGAAGGTTGCTTTTACTGAGAAGAACCTGGCAAGAAACTCAGTAACCACTCTTTTCAAAAATATTGTACAATTTAAAGAATACAAAATAAATAATTTCAGAAACGTAAGCTCATGGACGAAGTTCCAATGCACAAATGTCGATAAAAATTAACATAACTAAAAATCTAGTACATCTACTTATAACTAAATGCGTAGCTTGAGATGACATTTATGGATAATGGATTCCAATATCCATAAATGTAAGCTATCATATTTTTTTTACAAATCTGAGTATCTAAGTCCTGAAGTCGTCGCATTGAAACGTTATGTTTCATTGTATGCTCAGGTATAATATAAATATAGGTAATAGTAGATATTTCATAACACATAATTACACAGCAACGCAATGCAGAGACGCCACAGAGTCGTAATTTAGAGGGCAATTCTTTCTTCACTGGGAAACTGGGGCGGTTTCAAATAACATTTCTAGGAACCGTGTCTCCGCTGCCAAACGACCAATTCCACTGTCATTGCCAGACTAGGTTTACAGTGCAATGTCCAATCGACTGTGACATTGCATTTCACGTCCTTACAACAAAACGAATTCAGATAGAAATAGGATTTGTGCATCAAAACCTTTTTTTTTTAATTATTTCTCTGTCTGTTTCTTCCGCGCTGATTTTAACCGGACTTTCAATGGAAAATAGCTGATGTTTCAAGAAGAAACTTGTTTGTTACAAGGCTAACATGTAGTAACATGAAATGAAGTTCATAAAATATCATTACAATACAACAACAAATTATGGTAGTTCAAAGGTGAGGCGTCCAGCTTACGGGGCGATAACGAAACTAGAGACCCCAGTTCAAGACTGATGTTAACCAGATTTTTTCTTCTTCTATCTAGGAAACACTGAAATGTACATATAGCAATAATTTTAAAAGACTAAACAAAATTAAACGTGACCTAAATTATTATTTTAAAGTCCCGCCAAAAACAACCCGACGAATTCTAGACCAAATAAATTGGTCTTGTTGGTTTTAATAGACAAAGAAAATATTCTATAGTCGTCATCGTTGGAATAAAATTGCTTTAAGGTGCAACCACATGCAGCCGCCCGACGCTCGTTTCCAGTGACAAACGTGGTGGAACTACTTCATGCAGCCGCTCCAATCACGTATCACTACATATCACGTGAACACATTTGTCGATGGAAACGAGCGTCGAGCGGCTTACACCAGGTTGCACCTTTACAAATTACAACCATAGACTCAACAAAATGTCAAATTATCGAGAATATCACCTTGAAGCCTACGTTGAGTTGACATTCGCGTTAAAATATATTGAAAACAAGAAATAGATAGATAAAGAAAAAGAACAATAATATAGTGGCAGATTTTTTAAGGCAGCAATTATTCTACTTGCCAAATCTTAAGTCAATATGACATAGCCATTCGCCTGTCAGTGTCAATGTCATGTCACTATGTAACGTCTCATCTTTCATTCATATTCATTTGGAAATGAAATCGAAAACATTTCAAAATAATTTTAGACGCTATTTTTAGATTTTATCACGCTTTTGATAGTAATTTGTAGTTTCTATAAAATTATATTTTCTTATAAGACTTTTCAAAATGGGAAGAAAATCGCAGTCCAAGCAGAGTTCTAAGAAGAATTCAGGGAAAGAGAATAATAAGTTCACTCAACAAACACGAAAAGAATTGGGTGTTCTTGTAGATAAAGTGCTAGGGTTAACAAGTGTATTTCAGGCAAGTGCTAATTTATCCAAAAGTTGGGAACATCACTTAGAACTTGAAGCCTTAGTTAGAGAAATAGTGAATATCGAAGCTCTTAAAAAAGGCGGTCAGATACCACGTCAGAAATGCATTGACAAGTATTTGATATGGTTGAGGGAAAACGAAGTGCAATTTGAAGGTAATTATCGACTTCTCAGTATTGTATTTTATGAATGAGTAATGCAGAAAGAGGCCAAACGCTGACATAGTTACGACATAATTGTTGCTAACTGTTTCATTGTCTTTACTTTCATAATTAGTGCCCTCGAAATTGTAGAATAGGTTCATAATATACTCATTGTATTATGCGGCCTTAAGTTGTTGTTCCTAGCAAGTAATATTTGGGGTTTAATTATTAATGTATAGATTCCCATATGGTCTGTAATGCATGGAGGAAGAACATGGTACTTCAGCCTCAGTACTTCAACACCTCTGGTGCTGAGATCAGGTGGACTTATTTTTGTACACAACTATAGCCTAAATAAATAATGCTTATGTTTCTTCTGATGATGAGCTTAAATTGGAAATTTAAGTTAATGTACCTTTAGTTAAATTCCATGTTTTATTTATAATTTATATTTTTATTATATTGTTCTTTTTCAGTGTGTGATAGGGTTAAATAAGCTATGTATATACAGATAAATACTTATTATGTCCTTTATTTAGTAAATAAGCTGTAAAAATTACTTTTTAAACAGTGATTAAAGTGCCTCTTCTGTAGATTTTTTTTTCAATTGAAATTTGAATGTAATTATAAGTACAAAAAACTTGTGGTGTACTTTGCACAAGCTTATTGTGTAAGTGTTAATAAGATCTATTTTCCTTTCCATGAATAAAGCTATCAATGCTAGGAGCAAAAATACAGTACTCAATTTAATTGATTTTAATTCCAGGTGTTGAAATCTCCGAGTTTGAAAGTTATGATCTGGGCTTAAAAGCGAGTAAAGAATTCACAGAAGGGTCTCTGGTATTGACGGTGCCATCAAAAGTGATGATGACTGAAAAGGATGCAGTGAACTCTGACCTAGCCCCCTTTATTGCTGTAGACCCTCTACTACAAAACATGCCAAATATTACTCTAGCTCTATATCTGTTATTAGAAAAGAATAAAGCAGGTAAATCACTTTCTCCATCATCAATCTTTTGCCTGTTCTAATAATTTGATAATTTGACCTATCACAAACCCCTTTGTGTAAGTTTGCATTTACAGAAGCTCACTTTTGTGAGACTCACAGAGGTGTGAATACTTGTTGTACAGGGTATACTACAAGTATTCACACCTCTGCCAACATTGCCAGTTATGTTTAAGTCCCAAGTAATAGTAGACATAAACAAGACTCTGGCTGAGTAATTACATGCAGTCAATACAGTAATATACATTGATTTATAATAAGATAATCATTGCTACTTTTTTAGATTTAGATTTATTTTTGTTTATTTTAAAACAAATGAAAGCATGTATGTTTGGTAAATTCCAGATTCCTTTTGGAAGCCATACATCGATATCCTGCCAGAGAAGTATTCTACTATACTGTTTTTTACTTCCGAGGAACTTGCTGAGCTAAAGGTAAACTTACTAAAATATTTTTTTTCGTTCGATGATTTTTACACTAATAATTATGTTTTAATGCCTGATTATTCTAGCCGTCGCCAGTATTTGAGTCAGCTTTAAAACTATACAGAAATATTGCAAGACAATATGCCTATTTCTACAACAAAATCCATAAGCTGGACATACCTGTTTTAAAAACACTTCAAGACATATTCACCTATGATAATTACAGGTAAGGAAATCAAAGTAGGAAAGAAAAAAAACATTTTCGTCAGACTTTATTTCTATACATCTAATCATAAGCCAGGTAAGAAATGTATCATTAAACATCTGTGCTTATTTTATTGCACCCTTGTAATACTGACAAATAAATACAGTATAATCTTTTATTAATAAAATAGAAATATAAGTAGATTTAGATATAGCTTCACTATAGTAATAATTTAAATAGCTTATTTGCTAATTTTAACTTAAATCAATATCAGGTCACTAGAGATACAAAATACCAACCCTTTCCCTGACTCCTCTATATTTAGCCATTCAAATATCAAAATTATATTAACTATTATCATTAATTTTATCATACATAATTGATTCAAGCTATTCAAGTTCAATTGCTAGCCAACTACTGAAACGGTGTTCTCAAACTGTCCCACATGTAATCTGGTGATTCTTTGCCGTTATGGGAGTCTAATGTATTTAATGTATAAATGTTAGAAGTAGAAAGCATTGGGCTAATGCTTCGGGTACTACAGTTATTTTTATGACCTTTCCTGCTCTCAAACACTGGAGTAGGAATTCTGTCGCCACAGAAGCTGCGCTTTTTACTATTCCTTACCCTCTGCTGTTTCCACTTGTATGCAGCATATGTCAGCAAGAATAATATCAATGCTAAACCTGCAATACTTGCAGTTGCTACAGTGACTGATCCTGCATTAGAATGTAGTTTATCAGGATTACCTGTTGAATGTTCTTGGGTCTCAATTTTATCCTGAGAGCTCACTTCAAATTTTTCATCAGAGATCAAACCAACTTTACTATCAACATTTTGGTGACTTTGCAAATCCTCTAAAACTATTAACCCATCGCCATCGGTATCCTCTTCTAACATGCTTTTCTTGTTGGATTTTGAATGTACTAATTCTGAAAGACAAATTGTAGGTAGTGATAAGTTTCTATGACTATATGGCGATAAGATATTATTGAAAAATTTATTTTTCAAATATTACCTTCCGATTTTTCCGTATTATTCTTGTGATTTATTCTCAGTATTGAAAATATTTCCTTCCAATTAATAACATCATCATTGTGGTCATGCAACACTCGACTTTCCCTGACAGGGTCATGATCATCCAAGGGTGCTTTTATGTGTGTGTGGTTCTCATTTACATTGGTAATTGATATTTCATATAAACCACCTGCAGAGTCCTCATTTAACGTACTGTTTACTTCCTTATTAGTAAAATTACGGAATAATGACATGATGCCCATATTTTCAGCGTTTTCATTAACATTACTGCCAAAGTCCATAACCACTGGTATGTTCACGAAATTACCTTCTACCACATTTGAATCACTCGTTGTTGCCTTTGCTGTTGGGTCATGTAAGTTAGCTTCTAGAATAGCTCTTAGTGGATATGTTTCTTTAGATATAGGCTCTATAAATGATTTTGAAAGGAAAGGTTCTGATGGATTTGGCTCTTTAGATGTATTATGAAATATATCTGCCAAGTGTAAATGACTTGATCCGCGTTCTCTGTGTTCCACTAATTCACTCAATGTCATATTTCTCTCCATTAAAATTCTGGATAATTTTGCGCTAGCTGCAAAAGATAAATATACAATATTAACTGAAAGAAATGTTGTGTGTATCGATCGCAAACATAGAATTGCTAAAACTGCTACGGATCCAACTATATAAAAAAATCTTGTTTAAAAATAATTCTGTCAATTATATAAAAAACTACTATACTATGTACATGAAAAATTATACGTTCATGATCAGCATTGGTCGAATTATTGTGACTACAATGAAATTGATAACGTTATTACTTACTTTGTGTGTCATTAAGTATTTCTTCGATCTCTATTTTGGTTGATTCTTCCGTAGTGATTTGAATTTCAAAAGTTCCTGGGGTAGTCGATATCCTTCCTGATATTCTGGCTGATTTCAATCTATTTTCAATTTTACTCTGCTTTTCTGTTGGCATGAAATCTTCCAACGTGGTTTCTGTCTGTGTATCTTTCGCAGGTGGGCTTGGTGTTTGAGTCCTTGCAATAAATTCAGAAGACGACACTAAATCACCCATTCCAAAAAGATTGTTCATGATGTCATCTTGTGGAGATTCAGTTGTTGAATTTTTCTGTTTCAGTCTTTTCTTCTTGAGTCTGTTGTTAAAAGCTTGTCGGCGTAGTGTTGATGCATTTTTAACTGGTTTTTCAGTGGACGAATCCGTTTCTGGAATATGTGGGATTAGATTTTCGATTTCTTTGATTGTAGTTGTAAGCGGTGTTTCAGTGAAATCTATAGATTCACCATCGACTTTAGTTACGTTAGTACTTGTATTAGGTAGAGCAGTAATATTTTTACCTTCATCTCCAGACATTACTATTTCATCAGTAGAATTAAATATTAGATTTGCTTCAGTTACATTATGCTCATTAATTTCCTCAGTAGAAATATTTGTGGTTGTTGGAATAATTTCTTCCCATTCTCTTGATTTCGACGCATTACGTCTACTAGGATATAAGTGTCTAGCGTTAAGAGGCAATACTTGTCTATTTATGTTTACTTTGAGGGTGCTATTCAGTGTTGGCCTCATACGATGTTTCCTGCGTATTATACCGGGAAATCTGCGCTTAGCCACCAGTTTAGGATGTTCATTGTTGATTTCAATGCGTGGATGATTGCTTTCAAAATGATTTACACTGTCGACTAAAAGTGGAACAATAGTTACAGAAGTGCTATCTTTTTCGACTTGTTGATCAGGTATTGTTTTAGTTTTATTATGTTCAGCTTCGACATCTGTTGTACAATTTTTTTCTCCATTCTCTTCGTTAATATCTTTTTCAATGATACTTGTATCTAATGCGTCATTGTCAGTTACCGTTTTATGGTCTATCTCAAACGCATTCTTAGTGTTAAGTACCGACACGGCATTTTCTCTTCCATTCAGTAAATCTGCTAACGATAAGTTGTTCTGCTGTAATATTTCACTAAGACTTGTGCCATTTGATCGTTTTAATATCTCCTTCAGTGATTGTGCATCTATTGCAGTATCTTCCTAGAAAATATAAAAGTATAAAATGTATCAATTTTATAACTACTGTAGGAACAAACAATTGTGCCTGTTAACAGCCCTATTCACATATACAAAATAAACCAACACAAATTATTTGTTTAACACGAATCATAAAAATAAAATATAAGAAATAGTATAAATAGAAGAAATAGTATTCCTATGTGACAGATAGAAACACGTATGACGTAAAAATATACAAAATTATTACAGAATCGATTAATGACAATATTAGTATATATTAGTATTGTCAGGTCAATTATGTACCGCGTCAAATTCATCAATTACTGAATATGCAGTCTCTTCCAATATCAATCTTTTATACTTTTGACGACTTTTTTCTTTACACTTCTTCGCCCTATTGACTGATTGACTGGTTTCTTCTAAGAAATTGTGTACATTTGTGGGCCACGAAATTTTTTCTTGACCCTTTACGCCTTCTATGCTTTTTTTGAATGATTTAAGTTCGTCCACCTCAACATCTTCAGCCTTGTCATCGCTGAGATCCGTGAAGCGATGTCGTTTATCGTTGATTATAAATTTATCCTACGAAATGAGCAGTTTCATATTACCATTAGCCTAAAAAAATTAATCTATGTCCGAGAGAGAGTGAGGAGCCATTAAAAGTACGGTTAATCTTATATAAATAAATTTTACCCACCTGTGCTTTGTATGTTTCACTTAGAGTCCCTAGCATTTTTTCTTTACTTTTTTCTCGTTTTTGAATAGCTTCTTTGGGCTTTCTTGGAGGTGCATTGGGGTAAGCAAGTTCAATTGAAAACTCAGACAGAGACTTGTCATGTTTATGTTCAGCGGCATTATTGTTACCATAAGTGTTATATCCTTCATCACGATCTTCTGTTGCCTCAGATGCATAATCGTCCTGTGAAACGGCCTCAGTCGTAGTTGATGGAGGCAGTTCTATTAAATCCTCGTCTTCAGAACCTTTTCGTACAAAGTGTTCAATAGGTCTGTCGTCAAAATAGCTTTCACCTTGTTGTTCAGATCCAGTTTGAATATTTACTTCCTTTCGCGCTGAATTATCTGGACGGAATTCGTCAAATTCGCTCAATTGAGGCCATGTTTCAAGTGAGGGCCTCTTCTTTCGTTGACCGTGTCTCCGCATCGGTCTCTCCGCCGCGAAGGGTACGTCCATCCATCGGTCGAGCACGGGGTTCTTTCTCCTTCGTTTAGGGACATCTGTTGTTTGCAAGTTTGTTAAATCAAGTTCCATGTACTGTCGAGATGTTTCTTCTGGATACGATAGAACTGAAACTTCCCCTGGGAGTGTTTGAGGACGACGCCTCCGCTTGCGCACCGGTCGAAGGCGTTTACGTGTTTCATGGGAAATGTTGTCGTCCCGTGTTTTTGTAGATTGCTGATTGGATTCCACCTCCAGTGCTCTCCAAGACTGGAAAATGCAAGTTGTTTAATTAGACTTGAGTGAGTATTTTTACATTTCACTTAGTGTACAGTTACGAATTGGCTAAATTTGGTCTTTTATTATTCAATTTAGAACTATTATTAATGTAGTGGTATATCATAGTATCTGTATATCTATTTCGCAAACTATGTAGTTGTATCGCTCTAATTATACGTTCCTACTTTATGATATAAGTCAAGATGAATGTGACTACATTCTTGATATCAAAGGTTTCGTACACAAACATGTTGTCATTTACACATTATCCAGCTAATTACATATAATTCGAGTCTTATAAGCGTGCATCGCGACACAATTTTTTAGCGCACTTCTCTCTTGCATCTTTCGTAAGGAAACATTGTTAGTTACGTAAATTTGAGACGCTCCATATGCTCCATTGTTTGTCAAATAGATATAAAAACTGTGAATCTCGTGTGAAACGAACAGCCGCAATACGTCGACGAATATTAGTTAAAACCGTTTACATAATTGTGTAATTAAGCAATTGCGTTAGTTGTGGATCAATTGGTTGCGTGTTCCGTACGTATTCACACGGTAAATAGAAAGCGTCACGTTTGTCTTAGTAAATAATTGTTCCTTAATCGCCTTCGGATATCGTAAACAATATAAATTTAACATGAGTACCTACCTATACTTGTTTCGTCAAAATAAAAGAAAGTTGGACACTAAAACCGCTTAAACTCAAATAAAAAGCTTTATTATGCATCGTCTCCGATATTTTTATTTAATTGTGTGTTCCACGGGTCCAAGGATTCTGAAAATTAACGGTTATAAAATGCATGAAGCTTAAGAGTTTGTTTGTATGTTTCCTTGAACACAATAATATCAGGAAAAAACCCTCTTTTTGAAGAATTATATCAATCTTAGGTAGCTTATTTATTAAGGAAGCCTATATACTAATACATACAGCGGGTTATAGTTACCGTTAATCCAAAGTACCTAACTATTCCACGCGTAAGAAAAAATATATTTAAACAACGCATACGTTAATTTTTTTTTTTTGAAATAACAACTTTGAGAGATGTTACTAAACACTTTAACACATTACTATTTATTTAGTCTTTTTTACCATCTAGCATCTAGTTAACAACAATTTATGTAAAAGTCAGTACGACTTTGCGTTCAAATATTAATCCTACAAAACCTTATTGATGTATCTACAGACGTAATACATTAATTATGGCTGGGATATAAAACATTATTACTACTTTTATTCGATTTACGGCGTGTCTAATATTATTTATTCCGTATATAAATTGCAAGTAAATTAACAACTACGTTTTCTTTACTTTCGCTTGGTTTTTCAATTATCACATTACGCTCTTAACTTATCTAATCACTAGCGGACGTCACGCGGTTTGACCCGCGTAGTTCTCGTTCCCGTGGGAGTACGGGAATAACATATAGCCTATATTTCTCGCTGATAATGTAGGTATTCATTCCTGAAATATTTCAAATTGGTCCAGTTTGAGCCAATTCGTTACAAACATACTTACATACAAATCTTTCCTCTTTATAATATTAGTAGGTATAGCTTATAGAAACACAGTCAGGTGTGATAATACGAAGAGTCACTTAAATCGTAAGACAAATCTCTAACAAGCATTATGTTTATTGCAGGCAAAACTTATCTCTGTATTAAAGTTAATAATTAAGTATGTAGATATTCCGTCAAAAAAATATAAATGCTTTATCCCGCCCCGGGGCGCAAGCTTAAATTTTAGCATATTTACGATCGTTTAATTTCTGAAGTGGAACGATAGCAATGTATACAAAAAAGAACTCAGTAGATAATTAAGTCATGTTATAATTGGTTCGAAACGGCCTGATCTTTTGAGAATTTGGTCCACTAAATCTCATGGAGGAGATTATAACGAGGCGTGTAGTGTTATGTAAATGAAAGTTGATGATAAACATGACCCATGGTTAATTTCTACGATTAGAATAAGAAAATCGTCCAGTTAGAACAAAACTTCACAGCTTTTCCCATCCAATAGGTACATGACACCATCCTCGATTGCAATCTATACCTACGGCTGCACCTACTGATAAAAAAAAATTAAGTGTGTGTTTGTAATTCCAGATTAACAACTTTTCACTAAATGCATATGAAAATTTTTTTTTTCTCTGTTTGTCTGCCGTTTGTTACAAAGTAACATTTTCTCGCGCTTACGCGAATAGTAACGATACAAAATGTATTTAAATTACATAAATCAGGCACGTGACATATGTCATTCTCGTACATTTTGTAACGTTTCTATTAGCGAAGCGTGAGGATAATGTTACTATGTCTACAGGCCCTGGACCGATTTCAACGGGACTTTCACTGCCAGATAACTTATATTAAAAAGAGTAGCTTAGGTTAGTTTTATTTAAAAACAATGTTTAGGGCTCAACGAGGTTTTTATTTAGTCTACGCGTATGAAACCGCGGAGCACAGCTAGTATAATATAATAGTAATATACCTACAAAGCGAACAGTTGGTCATCTTGCCTAAGTGAACTGATCAATGACTTCAGGAATAAATTTGCAAGACACATAAACGTCACAATAAGACGTTCGCAGATCGCAGTCATCGAACTCGTCATGCTTGTGCATGGTGTTTTATGAATTCTGTCTGGTCAGCTATAATTGTATAGTTATCTCATAATGGATGACGAAGAAAGCTGTTACAAAACCGATGTTATAACAGCGCTAAGAGAAAAGTCGAAAGCGCCGTTACCAGTTTATCGCGCGGCGCGAACTTGATACTACACCCAATAGCACCAACTTATGTTAATGCAGGTCATTAAAATACTTAATCAAGTATGTTTTTTTTTAATGTTGGTAAAAGTGTTACGTATTTAATGTATATGGCCATATTCCACAATATCGTTACGTAATATAAAGATATTATGAAGATTATGGTAATTACGGAAATACTAAATTAATCTGCGTTCAATGCCTGATGTAACTATGTAAGTGTCACGACTACGTAACGTATACTAATAATCGGTATTCTATAAAGATTCATGTTAATTTGCCAACGATAAGTGCTTTGTCACTATCAGTGACTGCTCTCGGGCCGAGATTATGGTGGCACAAGTCATTTAAGTAATGACCCGTAACGTAATAAGAAAACTTTACCAGTAGGTACAGACCGACCAAGACAGACTCATACAACGACTACTGAGAAATGAAGGTCAGCGCTCGTAGCTCGTGACGGCATCAGCACTGCCAAAATATATGTAAAATGCTTGAAATATGTATATTTCAAGCATTTTACCCTGTAGGGTATTGGAGAAAAAGGAACAGTTGTCTTCTAGAAGTTGTAGGTTTTATATATCTAGCTCCAACGATAACGTAGTTATAGGCTATAGTTGTTAAAGGCCGAAGAGCTCGCGATCTTAAGCGATTGAACGCACGTGTATATAATAAGGTTAAACTGTCCATCTATGAGCTCCAGTTTTGTGACGGGAATGGTGGGCATAGAAATTTGCGAGGGTTCGCGCAGTTACCCCCACTATTTTCGCTAAGTACTCATAATTTATTACAGCACCTGTAACATGTTATGTGGATGCTGATTTTCGAGCTTTGCATTTGAGTCCGAAGCATATTTAAGTGTAAGTTTATGATCAAAACTACCTTACCAGTTATGCGTTAAAAGTGGGAAATCAGTGAATTCCTAAATTGCTCTCAGTCAAAAACTGAATTTAGACGTCAATAACGCACATTAAGCATGTACAAACAGCAACTAGCAAACGAAACTTGAATACGAACAATTGAACATTTAAAATTAGTGGCATTCTGATCTAGTGATCGAAACAATAGTCGTTCATAATGCATGTTTATCTGATTACATTCTACTGTATCATACAAATACAGCGGTCATTCTCATTATTCTTATATTACATTTCATCTCACGAACTAAGTAATTGTTGTTTATATTTGAACCATATAATTTTACAGGATGTTCCACTAGCCGACGTCAAAACTACGAAAAGATTAAAAACAAATAAATAAA
Source organism: Watsonalla binaria (assembly GCA_929442735.1). Classification (NCBI taxonomy): domain Eukaryota; kingdom Metazoa; phylum Arthropoda; class Insecta; order Lepidoptera; family Drepanidae; genus Watsonalla; species Watsonalla binaria. Next base: position 6,658,361 of record OV838930.1, read on the forward strand.
TATTTTGTCTATAAAAAAATATAATAAGTAAAGGTTTGTAGTAACGGGAGTTAAAATGTAAATATTTACTTTTCAATGCCTCTAGTTTTAAAAGATTTTTTTTTTTATATTTTACTGAGACCTATGGCTTAGCCTATCACTAGGTTTCGTTTAGACGTCAGCTCGCAGGACATACTGTGCAAAATCTGCATTATTCGCTATCGTTTGTAATTATCTCTGTTTTTGCGATACGGACCAGCGCGTGCCTAACTCAGTGGAGCATCATAAGATACCGAAAACAGTACATTGCACTCGCATAAACTAGTTCCTTCTGATATTAAATCAACGTTTGCAAATATCAAGGTTGTTCACTGCATCTTCAATTTACTTCAAAGCTTGATGCGTATGATCTGTAGAAAGTACCTACATGGACTTATGACCGAGCTACTGGCGGGTATCTCAAATGTCTAATTGATGGGAGTGGACTATACTTAAAGCACGCTCCACTTACGTCAAGCACTACCCTGATTTCTATACACACCAGTTTCTAGACGTTATGTACTGTTGTCAACTTACTATGGGTCTTTTAAAATGTTTCCTTAGGTTCCAAATTAATATTTAACTGGTCTGTACAGAAATTATGTATGAATAATAAAAACACTGCACCATTTGGAATTCTTTTACCTAGTTTGTTTATTACACAGTAATGAACCAACCCAGAACACCCAGGCTAGGTTGCTATGTGGAAATCGTAACGTTAGTTCTTTGTTTGGCAGAGTCGGTTCTCTTTCTGATCAGTGCCCCAAGTAAAGGTTATAAAATGTTTTTATGTTGACGATACCACCGGCGTATTATCCTCATTTTGCATGCGAACGTTAAACGTTAAAAAACGCACCAAATGACGAATGTAGGAAGTTTTACATCTCCATTCAAAAAACGCAAGGTCAAGTGACGACGCCGACGTTCGAACGTGTCAAGATAGGGGCATAAACTATCGCAAAGCATACTAAAATATGTTAAAGAAGTTCAGCAATTTTTTTTGAATAATAAGGTTTAAAAAAAATGTGTTTCAACTACTTATACCTGTTCCTGTCGCAACGTCCCAGTATCCAAAGTTCTCGGTCTCAGCTCGCGGCTGTAATCAGTATCCAAATCCTCGGTGTGCACGATAAGCACCAACGCGGCCAATAGGCTCAACAAGACCATGGTGCTCCGCCAGATAATGCCCATGTTATAACTAGTAACCAAGTCTAGACAGCACGTCTACACCAAATTATGCACTAATACACTGCAAACTCCACACAAATCAAGTAAACAACTTAGGTATGAACGAAAGTTATGAAGTCGTAAAACACAAGACGAAGGACTGAAGATAAGGAAGGAGAATAGGCAGAAAACGAAAAGTTCGCTGCGCCCTCACGTGCGATACTTGTTGATTGTTCTACGCCCGATTAAATAGCTATGTTTCGTTTTAACATCATGAACGATTATTTGTAAACAATACGACAGCGGCGCGTTTGTTACTCGCAGGCGATTATAATACTGGCTGTTTATTAGAGACTAATGCGAGTTTTCTCTTGGGAGTTTCCCGCGATTTTTTCTTTGTGTCTGAACGTGAAAGTGAGAATAGCGCGGCACACGTTAGCTCGCGGCGGCTCGGCGCGACCAAGTGTTCTCAGCGATATGATGAGCCTGCCTCACAGACACGGTACATTACTTCATGTTTGCTTTTCATTATACATTATAAAAGCACTGATAAAAGTGTTGCAGCGATTCAACATCAAAAGTATTAAGAGGGATTTAAAACTTGTGTAGAAAGCTAAGTTACAGATCACTGGACCTTATCGATATAATGATAAGTGTAGTGCATCGAAGCAGATTTCTCACATGCAAATATGTTATATAAAATGAACGTATCTGCTCTGTGTTATAGAGCTAACAATACTTAGTTTGCAAATTAATTCACTGAAATAAAGATATAAAATAATGATCGACACAATCAAATCGAATGCTGTTATTCAAAGTTCATGCATAATATGTTATTCAATATTTCTTTCATACAAATTATAATTTTATAAAATACAGCCGTTACACAGTTTTAGTCGCACATTTTCGTTACAGAGCATCTACTGGTGGTACATACATATGAAGGAACATTGGGCATATTCTTCATATATTCGAGTATTAAAAATATATTAAACAGAAAACACATTCCAAACTCCACGCAGACAAAGTCGCGGGCACGTAACTATTAAATCCAAAATGAATACATTTATTTCTGAATAATTTGCAGTCTCAACAAACCTTCGAAACGCCCAACATCTATGAATGTCTCTAATTCAGAACCCAACAAAAAACAATACAATAAATAATTGTATAAAAGCTAAATATTTATTGCGTGAAAAAGTTAACTTTTATTAAGCTGGGTGGTATTTTTGGCTAAGTATAAGCTCATGCTAAGCTGTTTAAAGTACTTTAACTTGTTATTCAAAAGTGTCTTGAACATCCATAAAATCAAATATAATTGTATTTGATTGGATAACTTCTATTAGTTTCGTTCCCTACATTTCCATGTGCATCGGAGCAATGCTGTACAGATCAGCATTATGTGAAACGGAATGTGTTGCGCGCCGCGTCGTCTCCGGCGCGGAATGTATATATTTCTTGAACACGCGAATTATCATCATTACATTCAATCAACAACTTCTGTTTTTCTGTTTAATTTTGAGAAATGAATTCAATTAAAAAAAATATTTTCTCGTTTCTTAGCCAAGTCATACGCATCCAAACTTGCATGAGACGGTCTGACTTAAATAAAGTATAATTTTAAAGCTGTTGTGGCATTGGTTTCTACCAAGGAGGTTTTCTAATCATAAGTAAGGAGGAAATCACGTTAGGATTTAATAATGGCGTACCTACGTGAAACCACTCCACCTCATTAAAATAAAAAAAAATTTCACTCTTATATCAACGTGAATTGTTTGTAAATGTTTTTAGTAAGTATATGTTAGTGTTAAACGCATTATTACCGTCAGATAACGAATTATCTCGAAGAATGATTTCTATTAGCCGTTGTGGTTCCGCATCATCGTAATGACAATCAAAGAATACAAATTTTCACGCCCACTTGCGCACCTGCATTTCTCCATTGGTTTTCTAACAATAATTTGCTAAAACACGCGTTGTGCAACCATATGCCTACTTACATGACTGACAAATGTCATTCGATTACATAAATTTATTTACCTATAATGAAGGAATGACTTCGAATTTCGTTTCCCAGTTTTGGTAAACATATGACGAAGCATTTCTCTTCTTTATGTAACTTATTATGTTGTAAAATATGTAATTTAGGCTTTAGTTATTGCTTACATTTAGACATACGTTTTCATCCATCATTGCCAAGACGTATATCCAATATTTCATTCAATGCTCAATCACCATAGACATAATTTCCATAATATTCCAGATCACTAGTTTCAACCACCGCATCAGACAAGAATCACTTTTGATTTTACAATTTTCCTTCGATTGTATGTATGTATTAAGTATTAGCCATGATCTCGCGTCTGTACTATTGTGTCGGGTTATTGTTATTTGGTTAGCGGGATTCACACGCCTGCTTTTACTTTCCTCTGCACCTAACATGTTACATCGTTTTATAGAGATTGCCGTGGGCCATTACTCGGGGTCTTATTGCCATGATAGTTTGACTCGTTATTATGAGACAGATGTATATGACATGTATACATTTGTCACTGTCACACAGCCGAACTATAATAACAATAAGAACTCCTGGTTATGCCCCGGCTCATTATTACAAATAACGTGCACGATCGATATAGATCATGGGAGAGAGACGTTCTCTTTAAAGATATTCCAAAGATGTTTTTGTCATTAGCTTGCATATTATGTAATGTATTAGACAATTTAGATGGATAATACCGTCGCCACAATCTTTCACATTTTGCATAATGAATAAACCGCAACTCAATTCACGAACCCTTGTTTTGCTTTTGGTTTAAGCTGACTACTTCCTATTTCGCAAAATACTAAAGAAACGAATATAACCTTTCTCAGACAAAACTCTCTTTCTTTTCTATAAATTGAGTACAGATTGTATTGAAAGGATGTCTGCAATGTAGGAAGTAACAATTAGTATCAAGTAACAATTAGTACAAAGACACTTCCTTAATAGACATTCGTATAAAACTAGACATATTTACTAACACGACACTGAACAATGTGATGTTGTGAAAGTAACCATATCCATCCGTCCGTCTTGATTATACTAATCAAGTCTTTGGAATATATAAAATATCATCGAAATATGTAAAAATTATACTGACTTCCTAAATTTATCTTAGGGCAGCACTCAGGATGTCTGCTACCTCGCAGGATCTCTGCAAGATAGTAGGTATGAGCGCTGCATTCTTAAAACTTTGGCAAAAATGTCACAAAATTGTGAGAATCTCTTGTCTTGTCTAATCACAGTATGATTGTTTAATGTTCAGCGCCATTGCTGTACAATTTTATCATCAGACTTTGATTGGAAATACGTTGCTCGTGATTGTGTTTAGAATGAACAAAATTATTTTTAAATGGCTTTTTTTTTAAATCTTCTCGATGGAAGACTTTTTTATTAATTTTATTTTATCTACCAAAACCTGCAATATTGTAGAATTTCACTAAGCCTTATAAACACTATAACGAGACACGTAGGCAGGTGCTTAATTGAATTAGATAATAGTCATCTCGCAACACAGATTAAGCCAAAAACAATAGAGTGTCAAAATAACAATGAGAAATGTAATTAATTACATGAAAGTAAAAGTACTCGTCTATTGTTGGGGTTATGTCAAACCTCATCTTCGACTACTTTCTATCAAGGATTTGCTACGGCTTGCATCTGTTCAACAAATCTTGCTGTTGTTAATTAGCCGATAATTATAGCGCTTTGTCTGTACATTGCGGAAATTAAATTGAAACTGATGTAGCTATAAAACCTTCCTACACGCTTTCTCATGTATGAATAAATCAATATTTTTTTTTATTTGTCTTAATTACTGTTGCGTCTTTATATCTAACAACCTTAATATACGACTGTTTACATTGACAGTCCACTTTACATATTACATTAACATATTTCGCATCAATTACTTTTCCCTTAAAATCTATCCGCTATGTTACATAATATGATGCATAATTAAAGTGAAATTATGTATATCATCATTTTCTATTATTTAAATTATACGACACAATTTTGTTACGAAATGATCTGTTTCTGTCCTGTACAGAGTAACATTATGTATAGGAGTGACATAGGTAAAACAGATCATAAAGATATGGATGTTTAATAATCTTTTCGAAGTGTCATTAAAATTCTAAAAGTAATCTGGATATTAGTTAATACTATTGAACCCGCAACACGATGCGATTTTATCCACAAGCCATTTTGCAGATGTTGTGGATATATGAGGTTATTTATATTATGTATTGTGTAGATAGATAGTAGATTATATGGCGTTTCGTTTCAAAATGAATCGTAATAGTAGGTAATGGTACCCAGGCTTATTACGCTAATAGCGTGGACGTGAAATGCGCGCTTCATTGAACTGACGTGTTATTCTGCAAATTTTCTCAACGTCCAACTCGTAAAAGTTCAATACCGTACCTTTGAAACCGACACTCGGCGTCGAGTGCGAAGCTGAGGAACCTTACAGAATAACGCGGCAGTACGGATTATGTAGCTCAAACTTCTTTGATAGTTGCAAGCATGTAAGTTATTATGCAGTTACTATGTATTATATATATTTCAGGTGGGCGGTGTCGTCAGTGATGACCCGTCAGAACAATATCCAACTGGCTGGTGATGACGTTACAGCATTTATCCCGCTCTGGGACATGTGCAACCATGAACACGGAAAGGTAGTACCCTTTGAAAGCTTACAGCATGAAATTGTAATTTTTTTTTCATATTTATACTGATAGCCGAGTAGGTTAATTAAATTACAGAAGATCGGAGCCAAATAATGTCACTCTAGAGTAGTAGTTCCTGCGGCGATTAAGATCGTTAACCTGTGCTTTAGGGGAGGAGGGGAGGACTCTTTCATGTCTTACTATGTTGGGACAGTTATTACATTCTTTATAAGGTAGGCAGTGACCTTCTGGTGTCAGTCACGTTAATAGACTATAGACAATATAGACAATAGCCGCTTACACCAGGGGCCTGAACGCTTATGCGCCTCATTAGTAGGTTAAAAATAAAATAGTCAGTGTTAGAGTGCAGACTATTGTTAGGCTTTGATATTTATACATATTATTGTATTTCTTATGTCACAAACACACGCTTTGCTCTCCTGCGGCACACATAACGTGAGTTCCCTAATAAAAGTTGTAAGCATACATTTTACTTCGATTCTTTAAAAAATTGTGGACTACATAGATGACGTCGTAAGATCTTGAGCGGTCGCAGTCACGTACAGATTATGCGCAGCACAAGCGAACAAATATGAAAGCGTACAGAAACGGAAATTTATTGACAGAAAGTTCTCGTAGTCGTTATTTTAATACGGTGCGTACTTACGTAAAGAACATTGCTGTTAACGCACTCATTTATCGATACATATTATGCAAAGTTTCATGAAATAGGAAATAAATGTGCTTATAATTAAGATGTTCGTCAACTAGTTACATTCAGACTATTTTATTTTCCATTTATATATGCCACGCCTGTATTCTCCGAAAAAGTAGGCAGGGGTACTTATAAGTATACCCACACTTCCCCAGTTATGTTTAAGTCCCATGTAATGTATTATTGTGCCAGCCTCCGCTGGTATGGGGAAATTACAAATGGAAAATCCAATAACATTTTGCCCGATCCGAGGATCGAATCCAGGACCTCACGTTCCGCAGTGGCTTAGTTTAGCACTAGCACTAGACCGAGGCAGTAAATTTACTACGTATCTAGTTATATTTTCTTCACTCTAGTTTCGAAACCGCCCCGTAAGCTAGAAGCCTCACGTTTCAACTACCATAACTTGACAGATGTCGGTGGAATTTACTGGTGTATTGTAATGATATTGTATGAGTTTTCAGTACACACAAAAATTCATGAAAATCGTTGGAGCCGTTTCCGAGACTCAGATATATATGTATATATTCTTGTATATTTCTATTCTTGTAATTGCTCATTTAAAGGTGTAAGATTGTAAAGATATTGTTCAGGGTAATAAGTGTGTGCTCTTCAGCTTTTATAAATGTTTAATCTGTTTTGTAGATAACAACAGACTTCAACAAAGAGCTGAGTCGGGGCGAGTGCTACGCCCTCCGCGACTTCAAAGCCGGTGAACAGATATTCATATTCTACGGCGCGCGCTCCAACGCGGACCTATTACTGCACAATGGGTAAATTGGTAAACATTACAAGCCTAACTCTTAACTTAATAGTTACGTGTTAGCCTGCCTAAACTAATACCTATACTAGCTGTGCATCGCAGTTTTACTCGCGTAGTATTACGTAACTATAAAAACTGTAATATGTGATGTTACTTAGTGATATTTTATCCCGTTTTCGTTACATTTGCTATTGACACTCCTATAAGTCGTAGCTTTGCTAGGTGAATGAACTGTCCAACTAAAAGATATTTTTTCAATTCAAACCACTTGAGATTACCGCGTGCAACCTTTTTTTTTTACGTGGAGAATCCGTTATGGATACACCAACCGCCGCGGGGGGGCAGCGGGAGGGTTATGTCGGACTCACACCGACTAAACTCCACGGTGTTCCTCCAAGTCGCTAAGTGGGGGGGTGCACGTGATACGTCTTCATTGAATTCCGTATTACTAACAGTAATGTACCAGAATTTAATATTAACAAGAAGCAGACATTTGGACCGCCTTGTTGGTTTAGACGTCGCAAACACTACTACGGAACACGGGAGTCCTGGGTTCGATCCCCGGGTCGGACAATGTGTTCTTTCCATCTATAATTTCCCAGTAGCAGCAGAGGCGTGCATTCAATATAAGCAGTGCTTACCATTTGCGATGAATGAATACACACGTGTTGTGTGTGCGTGTGTCTATACGTAATGCAATAAATACATGTATATGAATATACCAAAACGTATGTATATACGTTACGCCAGATTAGTATGTAATGAACCTACTTACTGGTGGCAGTTAGTGTACTATAAGTTCACCTCTGCCTCTACCTCTTCGCAGAATACAGGCGTGAATATATATATGTATGCAGGGCGCTGGCAGCTTGTGATGAAACAAGGCTATTTATAGCATGTTAGTGTGCAACTGTGATAATCAGTTTGTAATTACCACAATAAAGTAAAGGCGTTAATTTTCAACACCAAATAAATTATGAATGAGGATGACTCCATTTTACCAAATTATTCGGAAATGGTATATCCACTAAGCATACTTTATGGAAATTCGGTTAATAGTGCAGTGAACGGTAAACGCCTTGTTCCTTTCAATTGATTGATTTTTAGTTTTTCTTATATTACATTCTTGGAATATTCAATCAATATAATTTCGACTGTCGATACTAATTATTTCTCTATGATAAGTCTGATGTGTTTTGTTTTTTTCTAATATCCCTTTGCATATAGGTAGCTTATTATCCAAATTAAGTGCTCATGCCATTGTTCCGGCGGTATATAAGCGTGATGCAACTGCAAGTATTGTCTAATCAATGATATAATGGATTATATCATGCATTATGCGAGCTGTGGTGGCCGTGGGGTTTGAGTGGTCGCCTGTTACGCAATTTCGAATCCCAGAGAGGCCTGTGTACCAATTGGTTTTTCTAAAAAACTTGTATGTGATTTCACACCACGTACGGTGAAGGAAAACATCGTGAGGAAACCTGCATATGTCTCTGAGAACTAATCATCAATCAAAGACGTATGGATAGTGCCTGAGACGGCGCGACGGATTGGCACTTAATCATACACGGTGAAATGTGGGTGTTGTTGTTACAACACCTCTGCTTACCCTTTCGGGAACATCTTCTGAGATAGCGTGAGCATATATAGAAAATAGAAGGTCCTATTTTCCTAAGCGTTTGTCGCATGATATTTCTTTGATAAAAAGTAGCGAACGCAAAACCATATATTCAGTCCTGTATCGTTTCTCCACTCGCTACATAAATGGCGCCACTCGCAAACAAATTTGAGGCTTGAGTATAAATACACGAGAACTTATATCGCAATAAGATTTCAAGATTCAAGCCCATTGCAGTAAATATACAAGTTTCCAACTAGATCAGTTGTAGCCGCGGTTCCCCAGGCATGACACTTGCCTGACTGGAAGATCTTCCTTTAGGGGCGAGTTTGTAGGTGTTTTTGAAGACACCAGCTGTGTGGTTCTGTATTTCTTTCAACCCTGGCGTGGCGCAATCTTAATCCTCTAAAAATCCAGGCACTCGAAAACAATAGTATATATCTGTAGCCTTACCAATGTGTTTGTTGAACCAGGTTCGTATACCCTCCAAATCAGACGGACAGTCTGACTCTAACACTGGGAGTGAGCTCAAGCGATCCCCTCCGCGAGACGAAGCTAGCTCTGCTCAGCAAGCTGGGCTTAGCTGGAGTTACGCACTACAACATATACAAGGGAAACAACCCTATCAGCGCTGAGCTGTTGGCTTTCATCAGAATATTTAACATGAATCAAGGTAACTCTCTCTTGAATCACATTTCTCGTATGTAGCTAACAAATCTATACTAATATTATAAAGAGGAAAGATTTGTATGTAAGTATGTTTATAATGAATTGGCTCAAAAATTCTTGGACCGATTTGAAAATTTCTTTCAGCAACATTATCCGCGAGAAATATAGCATATATGTTATTCCCGTATTCCCACGGGAACGGGAACTACGCGGGTGAAACCGCGTGATGTTTGCTAGTTTGACCATATATTACGAAATGGCATACGTCGATTAGGAAAACTATTACGTATTTACCTATACCGTTGTTAAAATCGTGAGAATTGGTGCCCCTCAATTATAAATATTTAATCGGTCTCTGCCTACCCCCATGGGATACCATCGTGAGCATATGTTAAACGAAGACCAAACCAAACTCGTACTAAAACTATGTTTCGTCCTCGCGTTTTAAATCCATAACACAGAAAGAGATGCAGCTACTTTGAAACCAATGACTATCTTAGTCGATGTTTTGTATTAAGGTACTTAAAAATCACATGGAAATTCGAAATCGTAACATTGCATCTGTCGAAATTTGTTCTAAATTGTCTTTAATTCAATATAATCTATTATATGTTATTTTTAATTGCAGAGGAACTAACAAAATGGTCAAGCCAAGGGTTGCCCAGCGACTTGGTGTCGTCAGAAGCGGCTAGTGCGGAGGCGGTGGGCGCGGGTGTGGACCGCCGAGCCTACACGTATTTACTTACGAGGTGCGGCCTCCTACGAGCCGCCTATAAGAAGGACAATCCCCAAACGCTACCTGAAACTCTACATACGTAAGAATTATTCATAAATTACCTATAGGAATTACCCGAAGACGTAAGTAGAGATGTATTTATAATACACCTTCATTTAGCCAGTTACGGGCACTAATACAGACTCCAGAAGCAAACCATGCTTATGGAAAATCATAGATAGAAAATATCATTTTGCCCAACTCGAACCCCCTCGTGATCCACAGTAGCGTATCCACAAGATCAACGAGGCAGTCTGGAAATAAATATATTTTAATACTTGTTGTGCCCCACGGTCTCACCCGCGTAGACTATTTCCCGAAACCCTTTTGTTTTTAAATAAAAGTAGTTCTCCCTGTCCTTATCCCATACATTGTTGGGGTCGACACTTGATTCAACCCGATGTGACTGATCACCTGATTTTTATACGAAGCGACTGCCATCCTACCTTCGCAACCCCTTAAACGAGGAAAATCTGTGATCTGGCTTAAACCAGTCGTCAGACTATTTTAGGCGTCCGACCGACCGGTAACGACCTTGTAACATTAGTTACTCCTTGTAAAATCAGCTATCTGTCAGTGTCCCGGTAAAGTCGGTCCAGCCGTTTCTGAGATGAGTTGGAACCAACAGACCGGAAAAATACAAAAGATTTTTTTTATATAAGTACCGTATATACTTTCATATGCGTTTAGTTAAATGCTACTAATTTGGACCCTACACACAGACACTTAAATTTTATTTATCTGTATTAATCATATCTTATCCGTAGTTCTTGTCCTAATCAACATGTTTTATATATTTTTATTACTTCTGTATTTCAGAAAAAATATAAAGCTGCTGAAGGAGTGTGAAGTGCAAATTCTAGACAGTGCCATCAACTATTTAAAGACCACTGTTAATGACCTACCGAAGGACATAGTGCAAGTACAAATAGTATAATTTATACGAATTATTTAAATTGGAACAAATCATGACAGTATTGTAATAGTTTTCCTTTGAAGGGTAATTATATATTTTTAATTATTATAATATATAAATCATGGTCGTAGTAACTTGGTACACAAAAGTGATGTTAATATCATTGGTATAGTTTCAAAGTGGTTTCTTGCCTCTACTAAATTAATAATCTTTTCTGAATTAATTCCGAAATATTACCGAGTTAAATTCATATTTTTGCGTTTTTGTTTGGCGCACTTCGTTAATTGATAAATTACACCGAAAGTGGTCAGAAAACTGAGTAGGAAATAATATCTTAGTTACCATGATGTATTTTTCTAAATTTTGTGTCATTTTATGGTACATACGACGTCACGCTCAAAGTATTCTGCTTAAAAACTACCTTACCAAGCGTTCATAAGCATCACTTTTCCAAAAATAGAATACACAACGAATTTTTACAATCTTAAATTATTTTAAGCTGTTATTTTGTGTTTATGTTTTTGTACTTATAATAAGTTAATTTGTGTGCAATTTTATAAACCAGTTTGTTTTTTAATTATATCTTTTATTTTTTTTAATTCTTACGATGTTACTGGAAGCTCATGTGTAGAATTTTATTTTGAATATACGAACGGTTTTTTGACCCAGAGTTACGTGGCAATTTGCAGCTAGGATGCAATGTTTTCTACCACGTCACGGAGAGGCTCTATTCTACATTATATAGGTATAAGTGTTCGTCGCGTGTTTGTTTTTATTTTCAATACTCTTATACTGGTTTCGGAAGGCATTAGTGTAGCGACTCTTACTTTTTTCTATTTAATTTCTTTTCCCTAATTTTTTTTCAACTTTATATGTCTCTTTATAATATTTTCTCCATTCGTCTGTCACGTCAAATATCCCCGGAATCACATGTGATAAAACACTTGCGCGTATTATATCAAATTTATTTTGCCTACAATTTTACTACATTACATTTCCATATTTGCAAAGGATACTAAAATGTTTATTATAATAATATTGGGACGTGTAATACAAAAATATATTAAAATAATTATTTTTAGACATCTTACATTATATTTACAACTTTCTACTTAATTTAGGGTATTCATGTAAAACTAATGATAAATAATAAATTACGCTAGTTACTTTTAAAGTACTCCAAATATTATTCATGAAATGAATATGCTTTTGAAGTAACCAATACGTTTCTAGAATTAATATAAATAACTGAGTACTTAATATCAAAATAAGTAATACTTGTAACGTTATCACAAACTTAATTAGTAGCATGATAAAATAATGGTTTCAGGCAAACGGAGGAGATGTATTTTAACAAAGTATCAAAAATATAAATCCTCACATGTTGTCTTCACATTGCAGCTTATTTGAAAACTTACTACACTCAAAGATACCTTATGTACATAATACATTGTAGTCTCATCCGTTCATTACATTAATTAAGTCAAAGTTATTCTAGATAAATAACTTGTTTAACAATAACCTAGATTGATGTCATTGTCTGCGTCTGGCTTTCTTAATAATAATACATCATTGAACTGATGCAATATGTTTTGTTTTGTATACATAAATAACATTTACTGTAGTTCTAAAATGGCCACTTTGGGAGAATAATAATGTGATCCAAATATGATTCATCATCGAAACAACACAATGGTCACTTAGGTGCAATTCATATTATGATTCACGAATGATTACAATAATTGAAGATGTTACTCCCAAACTTTTTATGATGCTATTTGTCACAAAAGCAATTCATATTTTGTGGACCATTTTAGGAATCTTTATAAGAGAGTGTGAAACAGGTGAATTGCGAAATATTTCGTGAATCATGGTATGAATTGCACCTATGTGACCATTTTGTAATTTCGATGATGAATCATATTCGGATCACATTTAGATTCTCCCAATGTGGCCTTTTAAGACCTACTGTTCGTGAAACAGATATAATATTTTATAGCATCGATGCTTAAGTAAATAAGTTAGGAGGCTACTTAATCTTCGCTTTACATACAATTAATTCTCAACTGGCCACGCGGTAGAGTATACTCGAAAATCGACGCGGGCTATAATTATTAAGAAACGGGCAGGGGCGTGCATCGGATTTTCAGAGGTCTATTTTCAGAAGCCTAAACAATAAGTAGGGTGTACCACATTTGTATGTACTTAACATACAAATGTGGTACACCGTAGGTACTCACGTTTTGGTATAGACACACACCACACGAGTGTATTCAGGCATCACAAATGGTAAGCACTGCTTATCTGGAATGCACTCCCCTGGAAATGGGGATATATTTAACTGACCTAATTCATCGGTAATGCTAATAGTTGTTTACAATATCCGTGCCTTATGCGACCAGCATCGGTTTAAGCAGAGCGTATTAAGAACTTCTGATCTTTGACGTTTCATTTTGTACCGTAAAATTAAAGAGTCTAAGTAAAAAGTCTTACTACGCTCTACTTAAACGACCATAGTTGGCCCCCAGTATGTGTGTGTATTATTTGATCCGTCCCTTGTGCGGTACGTATGCATGTAGCGGTGCTCGCGCAGGTTTCCGCCAGCCTCGCGCGGCCGCGAGCACGGCGGCGCACAACGCTGCCACGAGCACACCACACGACACCATTATGGCAGACAACGCAGACGTCTTCATACATGTCTGGCCTTCAAGGCTTGCTGGAAATTACACGCAAATCATTATATAGTCATGAAAATTTGCCAAGGATTTCATCAGTAGTATGCCTAATAGATATTCGTAAAGTCCTTGAACGAAACTTTTTAAGCGCACCTTTTTGGCAAAGAGCATCGACTAGTGGTACATATCAATTTAAAAATGAAAGAAAAATAAAAAAATATGTTTTATGTCTTTTATATTAACTAAAATCCGAGGCAATGTAGCCCTTAGAATTTCATTTTATGAAAATAAGAATTGTCTTACGTTCCACATATCATAAGCATAGAACCTCTTCTAATGGTCAAAAACTACACTTTACCAAAATAAATGGTTTGAAAAACAACGAAAAAAAAAGCAAGGTACTTTTTAAATTGGTACTAGCCAATGCTCTATGCCAAAAATGTGCGCCTAAAAACTTCAGACCTTAAGTCTTGTGTAGTGGTGGTGCAGTCCCACATAGACAGATCCGAATTTCGATCGGGATATCCCGTTATGCCCTGCCTCTTTTAATAAATGGCATTGCCACTACTAAAAGCAAACAAAAATGAGCTGTAATGTTAAAGCAATAAAAACCTGTACTAGCAGCCAGCTCGGAGTCTTCCTCGCCCTCCTGCAGCACTCTGAGCGACTGGAAGAGAGATATATTCTCCGAGAGGCGCGGCGCCACGCTCGCTGTCTTGACGTCGGGGGGCCCGACCGACCGCCGGCTGACACTCTTCATGTTGCGCCAGTGGCATGGCTGCGACTAGAAACAATATCACACTATCGTTACAATTGGCTAGTTACTTACATCTGCTTTTTCGGCAAATAGGCAAGGGTGTGGCCTTCAGCCGTTTTTAAGTGACTTTCCCACAGTGGAACTGTATATCCTGTTCAACTATTCTGGTATTTAATGAATCCATGTAATTAAATCACCTTTTACATCAACGCACAGACTAAGCATACGGTATTAGAGACATGAAATTTGGAAGGTTTGTTCTTGATAAAGTAAAAGGATTTAATTCCTACAGGAACTAAATGGGGGTTGCAAGTTTGTGCTGCGTGCGCAAGTTAGTCAATTCACATAATTCCTTTAGTCACAAAATTCTCATGACTTTTCTGACAAGAGACGGTTATATACTCACAGGACACCTCCCGTGGCACATCCTGACGTCACACTCGATATAGAGTGCAGGCGATCCGGTGAAACGGAATGTCTTCATATATGCGTACACTTGCGTCTCGAACACCCCGGATTCGGACCACGAGCCCCGAAATCGGGAGATCAGCTTATCGTCTACTGGGCAACTGAAAATCATTGTAAATTGACGTTTATTTGCATAGAAATAGTAGTAATGTAGTTATTAATAGCTTTTAAAGTTATTTAGATACGTACCCGTATTCATCAATAAGCTGTATTCGCTTTGTGGCCCCGTTATGCGCGTAGCAGTCGTTCACCACGATATCGAAACCATCTGAATCAAATCAATAGGTATTAAATCACCGGAATTAGGTAGTTTTTTATAACTAGTATAGTAGATTTTTAGTGAAAGTACATTTACTTTGGATCCATTCCAAGTGGGGGAATTGGTTTTTGCAAGCATTTGATTTTGCATGAATACTTAGTTTTTTCTACGCGACTGTAGAGCCGCACGCTCCTGAGTTACATTCCTTATCTACCACCCTTTCCGGAGATAGGATTTCAATGGACCTATACTGGTGCACCTCAAGAAATATTTCTTAAACTTTAAACATTGCAGCTTGCCGCGGCTGATAGTCCCGACTGATTCTAATTGAAGATAAAACCTAACTTACCTACTACTAAAGCAGTTATAAGGAACTTTGTAAGAATATGAAAATGTTATTTACTCATTCACGCAAAAAACTACTGAACGGATTCTAATGAATCTCTACAGGTACCTAGGCTACAATAATGGGCCATGCCGGGGGAATCTAGTATACGAATAAAGATAAACTACTATATGATCCTGCTCATCGCTCAATGACGCTCTCAGACACCGAGTTATATGAATGAATGCTTATTGGTAAAGATCATCGAACTAAAGAATTGAATTGCTTTGAAATGTTTCAATTTGGGAGCGGGATGGTCGGTAGACACGCGATCGCGACCGTTAGCCTGGCGCCCTTAACGAACGGTATTTCTATACGGAACATTCAGATCAACTAATAGCCATATGTTACAAATATTATGCGTACGCTTCACTTAGCTAATTTCGCAGTTAGAAATTAACGTTATAGCGTTCTCGCTAACAAGCTATTCGTTTACGATAAAATGGTGGTATTTAGGTAACTTCATCTTCAGCACTATCTAAACAGATAGAGTACCTCAATTGTCACGTGCCATATATTAATCGCATTACTTTTAAAATAATTCTTCACTTACGGTCACGTTTAAAAAATCGATATTACATTTTAAAAGCAAGTACTTACATACTTAAGTAGATAATAAATAATAAAATAAATATTGTCACGCCATCCTCGGGGTAAGCAGTTATAACAACACCCACCGAAGAACAAAGATGATAAGTGCCAACGTGACAGAGGCAGACGCGCGCCGCTTCTCAGGCACTGTACATCCGTCTTTGAATTACTTCTCACACATGTTTCCTCACGATGTTTTCCTTCACCGTAAAGCACGTGGGATGATATTAAAGCATTTAAGTAGATAATATGTGAATACATTTTTCCTTACCATAAGCACTCCTCATATAAATAAGCAGTGTAAGCGGATCCCCAACTCTGACAGGACCAGAGATGCGCGCGCCGGTGGCTCCATAACCAGACCTGATCTCCATGTAGCACTCCGGCGGCTGGAGGGTGAACACCACTGGGTTGCCTGTTGCTACCCTGGCGGAGGTAATTATTTAGGACTACAGGCGGCGCCATGTCAAATTGTTCAATTTCAGATACATTTATTAATGGCCAGATTCGCCACACATCTTTGGTGAGGCTTAACGATGTTTCATATGAGATATACATATAAGTATGGAGGTATCAAGACGTTTTGCTACACTTACTCGACATCCAGAAATGGAAAAGTGACGGTCTTCCAGAAGTCGTATCCATACTCGCACGTGACCTTGAAGTGCTCGTCCAGTTCTTCCTCGATCAAGGAGTTATATTGCACCGTGATCGTGTTCCACATCAGATTCTTCTGTCATACACACATTGTACGATATTAATCGTTGCCCAAAATAAGTGATGAAGCTTTATATTTTTTCTTTGAATGTCCAAGGCGCAATAAACTTCATATTTAAATAACACAAATCTTCTACAGAGTGAACTACCCTCTTTTAAAAATACTTAAAATCATCAGATCTTAGAATTTTATTTATTTGATGTTGCCACTGTTAATAAATAAATTATAGAAGGTATTCAAGAAGCCCAAATACACAATGACATTTTACATTGTCTTAATAAAATTGCCATATTTATACAGGTGTCGGGAAAAATAGGAAAGCTGTTAAAATATGTGATAGGAAATTTTAGGAAACAATCAAAATTATTATGACATAAATATGTTCTTCTGGTTTCGAGTTATTGACTTTCAAATTTGACCATATCAAGACCTTATTTTGGCTTAAAAATCAGCGGTAACGTAGAGTTATTCACGTGAAATATAACGAATTTTTTATCCTCCCACTAATAATTCCTGAAATAAACCCATAAAATCATTTTCGAAACCATTAATTTAACAAATTGAATTCGCGTTCATTCAATCGCTTAAGGCCGCGAGCTCTTCGGCCCTTAGCAACTATAGGCTATAACTACATTATGGTTGGAGATATTTTACGACTTTAACATAGTGACATATTCATAAAACCCTACAACTTCTAGACGACAACTGTTCCTTTTTCTCCAACGGTATATAAGTATATTTAAAATCTGTACTTATCGAGCAGTTGGGGCCCTAAGAGTTATTGTGTGGGTACTCACGGTGGGATGTTTCCGGGAGTCGTCATGTTGGCTGTTCCGTCCCAGTGTGCCGCACCTGTTCAGTTGGATGTAGAACTCATAGTAGTCGCGCCCGGTGCCATTGATGTACATGCAGTCCGGATCGTAAGAGTAGCCTGCAACATTTCTAGTGTTAGCAGTAGTTAAAAGTAGTATTTGACCTCTTTCATACAATACAACGCTGATACGTACATACCACTCAACTTCTGAGTATTGCCAGAAAATAAATATTAAGTAATAGATATTATTAAACATAAAATCGGTCGCGTGAATGCCACCCAGCACGGTGCTGTAGCTATCACGTAACACTATCTCAGCCTAAAAACCATTGAGTAAAAATTTGTCCGAATGAGTAGATACAGTATGAGGTTGGGGTTTCTTTAATAGTGATACAAAACAAACAACCTGAGATGGGTAAGTAGGAAATAAAAAAAATAAACAAAAGCAATGAATAAAACCTCTAGGTATCTACGGACACGTTAATTATGAATCATTAGATAGGTGTGAGCAATTTATTATACATTAAGGTTATTTAGCCACTAGTTCAATTAAAAAAACTGAGCGTTCAAAAGTTAGGGCAAGTCCTTAACTTTTTTAAACGACTAAAGACGTGAGTGAAAAACTAATAAAAACATTAGTGGGAAAGGCGAAGTAGGCATTTAGCAAAGTGGGCCGTGGGCCATTGTATTAATTAATTAACAGAGTAAGTAGTCAGATAGGAACAGGTGCGAATTAGTTGCAGTTGTAACGGTGTACGCTAATCGCCGTCACACGAATAACTAAACAATGTTGGCCTAATCTCACGTTTAATCGCAAGGGGGAAATAATATACAATTTGTTATTACAGTAAATAATCACATATTAACTGCTAATGGCGCTTGTAATGTTTTAATATGAAACTTTATTTTCCCTTGACATGTACACACATGGTAAGAACAAGGCTCGGCGGAAATACAGAAAGCCGAAATTCCAACTTGTGTAAAGTTAAAATCTACTTTTAAATAGAGGCCAAGTAGGAATTAATTGCCTGTACTACCATGTACTATTTAAAATTAACAAGATTTACAAGTTTTTTCATAAGAACCTACTGGTGAATAAATAAAAATCATCATAATAATCCTCCTGCCATTATCAAATTTGGGGCGCAATATGTGTTCTTCCACTTATATCAGTCGTCATATAAATGGGAACTGTTCAATCGGCATGTCTCAACTACAGCGGCAAGATGCTTAGTTTCATTTCGTGTAGACATGGCAAATTACTATTCGCAACGCGTTCCCATGCATTTTATCTGGCAAATCACTGCAAATCTCACGAAAATCTCAGAAATGTAAGACAATCTGACATCTGAGGGTAAACCAGCTGAGACTTACTACCTTCGTATGTTAGCGATGAGTGACAACACTAGTAACTAACGGTGGCGAGTGACTTTACCTATTTCTATGCTTATTATAACTTTAACTAGAGTGAAACAGTTGCATCGCTGCAACGTGTTTGAGTAATAAGATATCAGATTTCATTCACTTCTACAACGCTAACAACAGACATACCATTATCATTAACACAAGACAGATCAATTTCTGTCCGCCAATAAATGTTAAAAATATAACATCATCACCAAAACTATAACCACAATACTTTGTGGTGACTACTGTCAGCAGGTATGAGTATGTTACACTAAACGATGAACGTTTAGCCGCGTTATTCACTAAGGTATCTCAGCGTCGCACTTGTCGTCCTCTATGTATTTTGTATCAATTTCCTATTATTGAAACCAACGCTCGTCGTCGAGTTCGACGCTGAGAAACCTTAGTGAACGCGGCAGTTCTTGATACCCGTATCGTCCTTTCGGTTCCTACAGAGAGTCAGGCAAAAGCCTTAATCATCTCAAGAAAAATGTAAACCTGTTACTACCTTATCACGAAGAATACTACATCCCCATATCTATACAGAAAAAAAATAAGGGTCTGTTTATAATTCAAAATTAGCAGCTTTTCACTAAATGCATATGGAGTACTCACGGTACATAGTTTTTTTTCTCTGGATTTCTCTCTCTGTACGTTGGACCGATTTTAACGGAGCTTTCACTGGCACTTATGGTACGAGGAGTGACTGAGGCTATTATTATTTAAAAATAGGGCTCCGCAAAATATTAACACCCATAGAATGATGTCTATGCGGGTGAAACACAGCTAGTAATTGATTATGAATAAACAAGCAACAAATCCTTACCAGCAGAATAAACCAATCCTGCGAAAGAACCGTTAAAGCCGACTCTTATTTTCATGTAGTCATCTTGACACTCCGCCTCGATATCTGTCAAATACAATTCACATATTTAGACATATAACTACATAGCTACTTATACGATAAATCTAAACAAAGCCATTTCCCAAGTAAGGTTTATTATGTTCACTCATAAGCACCGATACCATCTGTAATCTGTATATCCTGCAACGAACTATGAATAGTCCCATAAAAACTAAAAAAAAGCAAACAAAGGATTGCGCCAGCGCCGCTCCTCGCGCCTATATCGATAACATCACAATTTGTAGTTTCGCAACACCTAGCGTAGATGGCCGCGACTAATAAATTAATATGCTTATTACTCACTTCTCTATTGGCTATGGCGATACTGAACGATTTGGTGATTTTGAGTGTAAATATTGGGAAGTAGGCTGTTCTCTGAAACTATTGAACTTATTCTGAAAATTTCCATTCTCATAACCCGTTCTTTATTTCGTGTGAAATTGATAAAACATAGCCATATAAAAATACAGTAAAAACATGCACCAAAATGAATTAAAATAAAGACGCAAAAGGCACTTAGTCATACATTAAGGTGTATATGGTGCGGGAGTTAGTTGATGTATTACAATGAAAGGAACGTGTGAGCGGAAGGAATAGAAGAATGAAAGCCAAAACTGACGGACGATAGATGTAGAGAACGAAGGATGACTTAAAGACGAAGGACAATATTTATTAATATTACAAAGCCATTTTAATTATAGGACACTGTAAAAATAAGAAGATTTAGTTAAATAATAATTTTGTTTTCATTTCCAATCCCAAGACTAAATCTAAAATATGGTAGTAGTATAAACTCACACTGCACCCGACTGCCGTTGGTTCTGTGGCGGCGGTACTCGCGCTCCCAAGCGGGGGGCTCGCGCCACGCCGTGTCCGACGCCGGGGACCGCGGCTTGATGCTCACCGGGATGTAGCTGCTCTTATCAGATACAAACACCACCTGACAATAAACACGCCTATTACACACATGGTGACGTTACGAGCATATCTATGTTCCTGGAACACTCACACTTTAGGTGGGTATGATTACTTTCTACAATTCATCTGAAGCACGAAGATTATAGAAACAGCTGATAACTACTTTCTACGTAGGTCAAGAAATAAAATGGAACACATACGCAGTTTCAAAATGAGAGTAATGTGGAATCAGCCAGTCAAAATAAGTCATGATTTCTAATAATAAATAAAGTAATATGCGCATTGGCGCAATTACGTATGAAGGGGCAATAAAAGACGTACTAATCTTTAAAGTACAAATTATAGTTGCATAATAAGTAAAACGTTGTACAGGATCTGATGGCATGTTAAAGATCGCATCGCATTTTCCAGCACACTGCTGCGGAGCGGAGGTTGGGCAACCGCGATAGCCCTGAGATAACCACCCATAACCACCATCTTCCGGCAGCAGCGACTTCCACACCTGACTCCCGCATTAATTTGTAAACAAAACAATCAACACAGTTCTACGTTACGTATGCTAATAGCTGTTACAGCCTTTTCCATCATTACATCGTGATAAATTGAATTAAGACCTAAATTACACGGACTGCCTGAAGCTGCGACTGCATAGTAAGCTTGAGCAGACGCGAACTGCTGCTGGCAGTCGACAGTACATTATCAATGGGAGCTTTAAACCTTTGAACTTGACTGCTCGAACTGTCCGTGTATATTGATCACTGGCTAACAGCTCGAGCTATGTGTTTATGAGGGCCCTGAGCAGACTGAAATCCGTCGCTCGATTATTGACCGGTAATGCACCATTTCACAGTCACGAACCCTGGAATGTAGTGTACAAAAAGTGGTAAACGGTGGTAAGTGTGTCAGGGCGGTTCGCACGCCCGGCAGCGCGGCGCGGCGCGCATTATACAATTGGGCCACTGGCGCCGCAGCCGCTACACCACTCCGACAAATTGATTTATGTACAAAACAACTAAGAATGGACTGTGTGAACTGAGCATCCCAAACCTTGACACGACATCAATATGTTAAAACATAATACTTATGATGTATGTGTGTATATTTCGTGACCTGTCACAAAATGTAACGTTCAAGTTCTCGGTCCAAATAACATTACATTACTTAGTAGCTTTCATACATAAAAGAAATATTTTACATTATCTTATTTTATTTTTTCTTAGGATTGCATAGATGAAATTTTAAATTGCGAGGCACAGTTATACGATTCTATCCCTTAGAGTAATCATCATTATGATTGGGTTTGGCATCAGGTGTGTAAATTGGACTAAAAAAATTATTTCAATAAGAAAATTGATAAAATTCGACATTTGGCTGGTTAATGACCTTTGACGCTGGCACTCGGCAGCAGTATGAGCACTATCTGTCGCTTAGGTGCAATGTGAGCCGAACAACAGCTATTTCATTACACTCCGCCGAGCCTGATCATATCTCCTCCCTGTCTAGTGTTGACACAATACTATCCGCGCCACCAAACACCTCATTGTGCACTTGACAGCTATTCTTTTCGAAAACGTACATTATGTAGAAACTTTAAGTTACATCAGTATAATATAGAAGGCGGCCTATAACCTTCGAAGATAGATAAATGAAAACTTGTCAAGTTTTAAGTCTCGTTTTCGGCTTTGTATATAGTTTGTATAGTATATAGTTTATAGACAGGTCATCATCTCCCTGGCCTTGGCCTATTCATTGTTGGGGTCAGCACTTGATTCAACCCGATACGGCTGATCACCTGATTTTTATACGAAGCGACTGCCATCTGACTTTCGCAACCCCTTTTACGAGGAAAATCTGTGATCTGGGTTAAACCAGTTGTCAGACTCTTTTAGGCCTCCGACTGACCTGTAACGATTGCCAAAGATGTTAAATTGGCAACCGAAACCGACGCCTTCACGTGCTCTCCGAGGCACGGAGGGAACTCGGGCGGTCACCCATCTAACGATCGAATGATATGCGCAATAGCAACTGTGCCACGAGCTCCTTCTATTTATATAGTTTATAGACAGGTATCACACTATAAAGTATTATATACTGTAAGCGGGGAAGAGCATCTGAACTTCCTTTAACAAGAAATATTTTCAACTTTTCAAGCAATCTTTTAATCTGAAGCGTAGAACGATAGGTCTTTAGAGTTGATAACCTAGTGAGATAAGAGAGACCCTTCGCAACGTGTATATGATATTGTGCGTATTATTTCACAAGTGGTGAGCTCCGTGGCCTCTTCCATTCAGCCGGGTGCACCGCATTGAGCAACCACTATACTCGCACGAGGGCGAGTATTCACGCGTGAAAACAAATAATACTTTTGTAACACATTTTTTCTAGGTTTCTGCTATTTGCCTCCCTTTGGTTTGTAGGTAAACGCTACAACTTTCTTAATATCTCAATTCATCAGTTCTAATACTTTGTCGTAAAAATATCTCAAACATTCCCCGATATCTTATTTTACGGAGATTACTTAAAGGAGAAACTTAATTCGATCATAATAAAGGATAAAAAAGTGTTCCACATTCTTCAACATTAATTTTTCACTTTAAAGAAGTAGCTCGGACACATAATAACAAACAAAACGTATTTTATTTCTATTTGCGTTCATTAAAATTGACCGTAAAACCGATATTAAAAGCGCCCGCTGAATTTCTATGCAATGAAAAGAAAAGCTGAGTGTGACTAATCATGTTTTCGTTGAAGAAATTTATTCGATCAATCCATCAATGGTTGGTAAATTGATGCCTATTACCGCGGACCTTTCACCCATTTGGGCGGATTACGATTATCCACAAGCACTTTGTAGGTAGAATGGCGACCGACCACCGCCCTCGAACGTGTCATACAATTATTTTACACTCGAATGCAAACCACGAGTTCATTTTCCTTCACTTCACATTACAGTGTGAAAGTGAACTTGAAACTCAAATAGTGCACATAAATAATCGCACAACAAATTGAGCATAATAAGTGAAAATTGATGTCGAATACACTTAAGCCATTGAACACTTAATAGTACAGCTTTAGCTCTGGTTTACTTCGTGAATACATTTTATTGATGAAAATAAAAGTGCTTCCATTGTTATCTTCATTTTTTGATATTAGTTTCGGCTTTTAGTTAGATGATTGAATTGACACTTACAAATAGAAAGAATTACCTACAGATAGTTTCCACTTATCGGTCTAGTAGGTCTGTAGCATTTACTTCACCCCAACATTGGGTCTTAATTAATCAATTCTAGATATTTAAAATAAGTTAACAGATAAGCGAAATACTTCTCATACCGTCACATTCTCACTAATTACAATACATCAAAAAATTATGTATTTTTAAGGGAATTAAATCATTACTTGACCAATCAAATCCTTATAAATCCCAGAAGTATGGCGGTGGTGAGATGAATCTAAGTTCACCTACTTAATTTTTTTTGCTATGTTGTACTCACAGAGTATTTAGTACATAATTTGACCAAATTTAATTCAATACATTTAGTAGAGTAGGTAATATTACCGTAGAAGGAACCTATTATTTACTGTGTCGAGTGTATGGCTCATTGTTCGCGTTACACAGCCGTAGTAGCCTCGCTCAAGGCCGGAGCTAGGAAAGTGAAATTACATTCAACATCATTAATACTTCCGGACTTTAACAAGCCTGTTGTACTATGTAAGTAACTATTATAATTGTATTAATGCGTAATGTTTTTGTAACCGATAACAATGTAAACAACTCGTTATGAGAATTTAATAATGGACGTAAGTGTTATAGTTCTTTTCACGATGTGGGAATTCATGGAGATCTATTCATCAAGTTAAGCTTGAAATATACAAATTAAGTATGTAGACGGAACATTTAGTATACAATTAATCATTAGGTTCAATAGGTACATTATATGTAATTTATGAAGGTATTGGACTTCAATACTATACAAACAAGTATTTTTAAAGATATTTAATTAATGATATCCAATAATCAGAATGTTCTTATTCTGAAGCCGTCGGCTCTTTAGGATGATAATTTAAAATGAGTAGCGAGGTAAAGACTGTGTTGACAAGAATAATGTTTTGAAAAGAGTTTTCAGTACCTACCTATCATGAAATCGTAAACGTTGGTTTAAAAAATATCAAGTACTCACTGGATCCTGTTCACTGCCATCTGTTTTGAGTGCCTCTCTCGTCTCATTCCGAATCTAAAAAATCATAATTACGATAGTAGACTACAAAAGCAAAATACAATGATATTCACTTATATATTGCTTCGTAAAAAAAAATCTCAAATTGAAAAACATTAACCTGATTTTCAATCTTGACACCTAACTTCTTTAACTGTTTAATAACATATTTATCGTTTTAAGAAATATGTTGTCAATTGATTAAAATTGAGTACAATTAAGACACCATTGACAAGTATGTGAAACAAAACCTCATCGAAAGAATGTTTAGCTACGGAGCTTAGGCGACACTTGCTATGGGCTGGAGGCTAATATAGCGCTATTCTAAAACTTCCTTACAAAAATCTACAGCTTCATTCTTTTTCTTTTCCATTTCATCCTCTCTTGTCCGACAAACACTAATCTTGGTAATAAATACTACCTTAGATATGAAAGAGGGCGAGGGATCAGGTGGGTCATCTCCCGAGCCCTCGAGGATCTCGGAGGAAGACGAGCTGGATGATATGGATACTTCTGATGATGAATCTTGCAGCTCTTCTGAAGTCTCCGCGTGAATGGCTGTTTGCACTTGCTAGGGACAACGAGACAATGGGTATTTTAGGAACTATGTATCATAAGGATTTAATATTCTTTTTCTGTTATATTAATAGAAAAAATATAATAAATCATACTTACTAAAGTAATAAATGCTTACCATAGACGTGTGTAGCACACTGCATAATACGAAGATAATTCTGAAACAAGTAAATATTCAGTAGCGCAATTTTAATTTCCTCGGACATCCATCATGTGTATTGCAAATCCAAAATACTTATTTTCACTCAATGTCTTACGAGTACTATTATTGATCTACGTACTAAGTTCCTCAATACAGCATTAACATTGTTAAATAAAACTACAACACAATAATGTAAAATAAAGCGTATATGCGTAATACATCGACTAATCAAAATAAATACGTAAGCTGAATCGAATATAAATCGTGATACATAATGATTGTTTAGTATAATATGGCAAACAAAACTAACCGTGATTTAAGCATGATTTAACTCATGACCTGCCCGAGATGGGATATTATCCGCACTATTGTTCTGACCACAATGCTACCTCGGACTCTAATGGCAGGTCAAAAGACACGGCAGGGTAATGACAGGCCAGGGGAATGATCCAGGGGAATCAATAACAATATCAATCAAGTGCATCGTACATCAAATTGTAATATCAAATGCGGTGGCCAACGTAAATGGTTTCTTATTACGCAATTACTGTAAGCATTTTATTTTTGTTATAACTCTGGACGTTAACCCTTCAGTGAACGGTGTTTGGCAATAAAGGAAACTGTTTTTACGTTTTTATTACTAAATGTACCTATTCCTTCCAAAAAAATTAGCAAAATGATTACGATGAAACACATAAATATTAAGTATTATTACGTTTCAAGTTCCCTGCGGATTAGCGACATCAAATTTGGCTTGACACATCGGAGTTTGGGTACGATACTTACCCAAGATAGAATGGAATAGTTGAGTTTCAAATACCGTGTTTATAGGAAATAAACAGGGTACTTGAAACTCAATTAACACTGAAATATACATATTGCTCGACAAGTCATATTGAGGATCTCTACTTTCTCCTATCAGAAACTTTTCGAAGAAACTTTGCACTAGTTAATTTGATTTATTTGTTCGAAGACAGTCAGTGACCTTTGCAAGGTTATCGCCAGAGCGTAAAATTTAATCGTTTAACGCAAACGTTGAAAAGTTATATTTTTTCCGTGAATTGTTATGCTTTATTGTTTTATATTGTGTAAAATTAATAAAAAAATATAATAAAATAATTTATAATTATTTGCTTGAGACTGCTTAGCTTCGTAGGCACTGCCTCATAAACATCTAACTTATCATAAAAATGATACAATTGAATGAACGCATTTTCTTTCAATAACGAAAAGTAATCACAGATTCTGGAACATACTACGCAATTTTATACATTTCTCAGAATAAAAATGATACTATAAAACCTTTACGGACATCAATGGTTCCCAACAAATAAAACAGCTTATAAGCGTATTAAAATCATTATATAATAGCCTGTACGTACACCAAGTATAGGTTTTGTCGTGTTTCGATATTGAAAATCTTCGTTTCGTACTAGCGTGCCACGAAATATGTGAATACTTTTTCGGAATTCCATAGAAGACGAATCAAGACATTCCAGGCATACTTGGGCAGTGATTACACAATAATCGAATGACCTATGACTCCGAGTGGATCGTGATTGGGAGCACAATGAATCGATGGTGAGTGTTCTGACCAATGCTTGTTTCAGCGTTAATCACATTCGACTCGTGATCGCCAGCGCCGTTATTCGTGCGCACCCGCAGGGAACAAGCACTTCATAATACTTTACAACACTATTATAATTGTGAAGTAACTTTTATTATTCCGCGAGTGGAGTTTTATTGCAACGCTGAAATTACCTTTTAAAGCAAAACCTTTTAAAGCAAAACCTTTTAAAGTAATATAGTACTGAAAAAATAAAAAAATTTTTGACACACACATTAACAGCATTACGTACATAGCAATAAAATCTAGATATATAACAAAAATGTATGTTCACAGACTATATAAAAAAATATATTATGTACTAGCGGTCGTCACGCGGTTTCACCCGCTTAGTTACGGTTCCCGTTGGAGTACGGGGATAAAATATAGCCTATGTTGTTCGCTGATAATGTAGCATTCGAATAGCGAAATAATTTTTGAAATCGGTTCTGTACTTTTTGAGCCAACTCGATACAAACATCTCACAATCTTTCCTCTTTATAATGTTAGTATAGATATAATACATAAACATCATATATATCCAGTAAGTGTGTTATTAATACCGTAGTTTAATTTATTTTTTATTCTATTTTGACGATAAGTTATATCGAACTGGCACACCTACGCGTCGCTACGAGCGCCGTAGCCGCGTAGACACAATCTCGTTTATGTCTTTCATATGGAAGTTACACTCGTGTTCACGAATTCAGTTTCAACAGTGTTTCAGCTAAATATGTTGAGCTGCATAAACTTATACAAAAATTTCATTTTTGCACACTACTTTCTTATAAACATATTCTTAAGCGATCGTCTATCTTTATTCTTTCTATTAAATATTTATCTGTAAAAATCAAAGATAGCCTCTTGCTAAAAATTAATAACCTTTAAAACCAAGCAGACGCCGCCCGGCGCGGCCACGCGTCGTTTCCTACATCTTGCCGCGGCCTCATTACTGCTTCCTCACACGATACTGGATGCTCACATCATATTAAATCGCCGGTTTTCATTCACTGAAGGACTCATTCACACTACGATGATGCTCAAATGGTCACGCACTCATAGTTTTTGGGTTCCATGTCTAAAGGATAATACGGGACCCGAAATATTACTAAGATACCGCTGTCCCTCTGTCACCAGGCTGTATATAATGAACCTTCATAGCTAGACAGTTGAAATATTCACAGATTATGTATTTATGTTGCTGCTTTAACAGAATAAAATTAATATTTTAGGGGGCTCTCCATATAACAAAGGAGATTTTTTTAGATAA
This sequence comes from Watsonalla binaria, assembly GCA_929442735.1. NCBI lineage: Eukaryota > Metazoa > Arthropoda > Insecta > Lepidoptera > Drepanidae > Watsonalla > Watsonalla binaria. Next base: position 6,687,425 of record OV838930.1, read on the forward strand.
TGAACCCTTAGTGCGCGAGTCCAACTCGCACTTGGCCGTAAGATAAGGATTTATTGAATATATTTTTATTTAATTTGAACTTTCTACTATGTATACATCTATACAGATAAATAAAATTAAAGGGTCTATATATAATTCTGAATAACAGCTTTTCACTAAATGCATATGAAATTTTATATGGCACCAGAATAAAAATAAAAAAAAAACTCCCTCTATTTGTTTGTTCTGGCTGGACCGATTATAGCTGGACTTCACTGACTGCTTTAATTTAAAAAAAAATGCGAGCTGCCCTTGAAATTAAGTCTACGTGGATGAAATGGCGGGGCATAGCTAGTAACACAATATAAGTGCTTTGGCCAAGTGCTGTTTACTTGTATTTAACATAAATAAATAAATCAAATCAGCTCCAGTATCAACTAAGTCAAGTTTGACCCCTAGTTTGTGTCCATTGGGATACTGTATCGCAGACGTACCATCTTGAAGGCCAATTTATAATTTTCTAGTAACAGCCACTGACAATACAATATGAGACAATTTTCTAGACGCATTCCCGCGAAGTAATAAAAATTGTTATTGAACGAAGAAAGGAATTTGCTGTGGAATCCGGCTGTGTCCTTATGAAATGAAATTATTGTATTACATGCTGTGCGAGCAAACCAAGACTAGTGATCAATCTTTATAGTATATAAGTGTCTTATATGTCGTACAATTGTGTCCGTAATCCTTCAGGGATAAATAAATGTCTAAAAGATATTTGATATTGTTGTAAGTATGACAATGACATTTTGAAAATTAGGAGATGTTCCGTTCTCGTCGGCGCCGTTCGTTATGTGGATACGCTAAGTGTCAAGAGTTCCATTCGCGCGTCAGGGCAAATACTTTATGATCTATCATTTGAATTTACATTAAGTCTGGGTATTGGGGTACTGAGTATTGTATTGTTATAAGAAATAATTATTTTATAAAGACATGAGCACAACGACAATATAATGTGATATAAATCTGTATACACGTAGCAATTTATATGAGTATGAGCTCTAGTTGTTGGTAATCTGCGACATTTTCCAGCCGACCAGGTAGATACTGTGAGCGAGGTGTAAAGTGCACGCCCGGAACCACCGTTACACCTCCGCGCCACGCCTGGCGTGACATCGAGCACTTGCCACTTCACACACAGCTTCAACTTTGACTCGTACGATCGTGCACTATCCCCAAATCAACCCGAAGGACAACTATGATCGTATGAAGCAGTGCATATTAAGAACGTCTGAGCTTTGACGTTTCATTTTGGTACCATTAAATAAAACGTCATAGCTAAGAAGTTTCTAACAGGTTCACGGCATGCGCTGCTTAAAATGATCATAGTTTGCCCCTGTTTCTACCAAGGACTTTCAAATTACGTATATATATGCCGTCACGAGTTATGAGCTGACCTTGAATTCGCACTAGTAATTTTATGAGTCTGTCTCTGTGTTATATATGGCGTGATGAGAATATAATACATGCTCATTAGGCGCCACTATTTTCGCTGAGCGCTCAGTTCCTTAGGCAGAGAGAGGTCGTGATTGGGTCACACCACCCTACAGTTGAATTGTAATTTCAACTAATTGTAGTGTCAAAATGTTAGCAAAAGGCAAAAGTTAGATAAGGAGCCGCTGTGCTAGCAGTACTGAAAATCGTCTCTCATTACTTATCTACCTACATTTTTATTTCTTAACGCATGTTCTGGTCGGAATATTATTATAGTTTTTATTTACATTGACAAAAGTTAAAATAAATTTCAATGTAGCTCAGTAGATCATAGCTTGAAGTTTATATAATTGTATAAAACAATAAATATTTTGAACTTTATTTTAACAATTGATTAAAATACACGACCTGCATACATTCTAATCAAACAGTTTATACAGATTATTTTCAATAAAACCTAACCGTAGATATTGTAATGGCTTAGCTTATATTGTTTCAGAACGCTAATAAAAGAATACTAAAAAACACAATCGATTCGAAAAGCTCTCATTCAAAATGTACCGTAAGTTGGAATGTTCAAGGCGACTTAAATCTTTGAGCAAACTACAAAATCTATGACAAATATTCCGGTCCTTTAATGTTAGGTATTAGGCAGCTGCTTAGATTGTTATATTCGAAGCTCAGAGTCGGATAAGCTATGGTTGTTACACCGTTCAAGCGTAGCGGGGTCGCGGAACTAGTACAAATATAATTTTGTTCTCGCGGCACCGATTTATTTACTTCTATTGATTATTTTTGGGAACTGTTCAATTGATTTGATATCAATGTCAATCCGCATTGTGAGTGTTTGAATGGAAACTATCACCTCTAATAAAGCAAACGATCTTAGATGTTCCCAATAGTATTTTGACATTGTTACTATTTAGACTATTGTTCTTATTAGTAATGTTTCGACAAAATTCGCCTATTCTAGACTGCCTTTAGGAAAAACAGGGTGGGATGTTGAGCCGGTTTCATATATAAATATATAGGTATCTACCATCTTTATATATTTTCTTGCACGCCTTATGTGCGAATATTAAAACCTAATTTCGCTTTTTCTAACTAGAAAACTCACTAGGCGGAATAAATAGAAACGTAGATTAACTCAACACGAACCCAACAAAACATAAACAATCATCTCCATACTCCACTTACCTCGCACTTAGCACCATTTTGCACAACTTGACACTTGTTCATTCAAAACATTCGATATCACAGTAACAATTGCAATGTGTTTGATTAAAGGACACTGAACTGAATACGCGTGTTATATCGCGGGAGGGTGGACGAGGCACGCGCGTGTAGCACGACGTCCGACCAACAAGTGAAGTGCTGTATGATGCTGCCTCTCGCGTCTTCCAACAGCAGTGGGGTCTTAATCACTTCCTAAGCTGCCAACAATCGCAGCTGCCAACTGTCACGCTCAATTGCAACCGGGCTCGAGCAATTATTTGAAATGTAACAAAAAATACTCTGCCTCAATCAAACACCAGTTATTTGACATTTCTATTTGACCTTACGAATGGTTCAACACAATATATTTTTGACAGTGGATACCAGATTCGTTCATAATTTCAAATGTCCTATTTCAATTATCTGTGATTTAGTGTAGAATTCCAATGAGCCTCTCCATTCGAAGTAATATGTTGAAGCCGATCACGAGTGACGTCACTGTGACCACCCCTATTGTTATCTTCATGGGTCTGCGAGAAAATAAATAAAACGACTACACAACCATTATGAAATAATGTAAAGTAAATACACAGTGTCTCACGGTACGCAATTTTTTAAAACTTAATTTAAATTAAGTACTTGAAGTTTCACACCATGACCTTTTTAGTGATCAAAAATTTCATTCATGTCTGAGAAGGCATTGAACGACGTAAGTGAATTTTCGTTTGAGAGACGGCAACACACTTCTATCTATCACGCAGTTAGGAAACATTGAATGTTCATCAAAGATAAATACCAAGGCATCATGTGACTCTACGCACTTCGCCCGGCAAGTATCCTTACCCATCAGCTTGGTGGAAGTAGAGCGCGCTCCGGAGCGTGTAGTAGATGAGCTGCATGTAGCAGTATATTAGATAGTAGAGTGCAAGCGCAGTAGCCGTCACTGACAACTGAACCAACTGCACCAGCTCCGTTACCACGAACCATGACCTTATCGTCAGGGAGTGCTGGAACAGACAATACATCAATCAATAGTCAATCTCCTGGATTGAAATTATTGCGATTGCTCCTTCCAGAAAAAGCTTAAGTAGACACATTGATATCAATACAAAAACACATCCATATATTATATAAATCCATTATACATTGAATTTTGGCAAGTAGCAAATAAACATATGCAAAGGCTACGAGTATGATATGTGTATGAGTGTAGTCAAGACTTCAGACTTCAGCAGTCGTGGCGGACAGTCAACAATTTTTTGTCCAGCATGTGCGTGTACTATAAGTACACCTCTGCCTACCTCTTTAGGGAATACAGGCGTGTACATGTACGTATATCAGTATAAACTGTCGTTCAATATCGCAATGCAAAAACACATCACGCAAGAAATACCAGGAAACCTTGTAAGATGGCGTAAAGAAATGCATTTCATTGAACACTGTAAGCAAACTGCATCACAACATATAATAAGTAACACTAATTCAGCAGTGTTACACATTTAAACTTGTACTTGGTCTTAACCTAGAGAGATCACAATCTAAATACGTTAATTAAACAACAACATAACGTCCGCAACCTCATTTGGGTTCAGCGAACAAGGTTTGAGTAAATAGCCAAATAACTAGGTAATTGCATACTTCCCGAGTGAATATCATTAAATGTGGATCAACGTATACCACGTACAATGACAACTTTTACAGGAAATTTATGGCATATAAAATATTTTTTATTACATTCAGATTATATTTTTCTCGTAATTTTACAAATATTGACAAATTATTTCATGTTTTACATGTAATTGTTCTAATTGTACTGAAATTGTAGTATTTAACCATATTAAATACCAATTATTGTATATATAGTAATTTTTTTTCCAAGATGGTTGAAATCTTTGATCGATGTTTTGCTTGGTAGTCAGACACCAATATAGTTGGTTATTTTATAGCCCAAAAAAATACAAACCACAACTTGGTCGCCTTGGATTAACTATTCAACAAGAAGAAAACGTTGGGACATTAATACTTCACATCCTTGTATATTATGTATATAACATTCACTTCTCTAATAAAAGACAATGTATTAACATATTATATAAACACGGTGTAATATAATTAAAAAACCTTCGTGATGTCCGCCATTTCATCCGGCAAAATGATTATCGATATGCAAACTATTGTTGTTCATTGGTGCGCCATGCGCCAGTGCGATGAATGAAGGTCCTTCATTATTTCATTCTACTCTACATATTTCATCACGTTCTTCCGTTCGTCTATCATAAACTCAGTTAAGTACATGCTAATAGTAGTGTCTACTTAATTGATTTGTCTTGCAATTCAATCGAGTAGATTGTATATCGAGTAGATATAAGCTAACTTATTCGTATTGGTTCGACGCTCATAAGTCCCTTACTAGGGTCTTAATTAATAATTCTTTATTTTTCAGCAGTCACCGCATCGTAAGGCTGAATCATTATGAAGTGAGAAGAGCGGCATTTCGCTCCAGACTTACAGACTTTTATATACGTAGGCATATAATTATATACATAGCTATTATATTGATTATACTCTGATGCCCTATAAATTTGATATATCTTCGAAAATAAGATATCTAAACAGTATAAACGGGGTCTTATGTAATTGTCTTCGCTTGAGTTGCAGCCGATCGCAGAGCTTAACGCCGCGCATGAGCAATGCTGGTACCCGTGGCTTATTTCCATTTCCAGTAACTAATTCAACATAATGATCAGAAAATTTATCTTAAAACTGGTTTGGTATCAAGAAGATTCTACTGTCCAATAATTGTACCCAACGAAAATTCTTTCATTAACATTACATAACAAAGGCAAGATAGTCTTTAGTTTAAAAGTGCATAGTCCTTTTTGTGAGAGCAGCTCGTGGCGCATTTGCTATTGCGCATATCATTCGACCAGCGAAGTTAAGCAACCCTTTCCCAAGCCAATAGTTAGATGGGTGACCGCCCGAGTTCCCTCCATGCCTCGGAGAGCACGTGAAGTCGTCGGTTCCGGTTGCCAATTTAACATCTTTGGCAGTCGTGTCAGGTCAGTCGGAGGCCTAAGAGAGTCTGACAACTGGTACAAAGGTCAGATGGTAGTCGCTTCTCTTAAGAATCAGGTGATCAGTCACATCGGGTTCAATCAAGTGCAGACCCCAAAAATGTATGGGATAAATCCAGGGAGATGATGAGTCCTTTTTGTGGTACGAATTTCAAAAGGGATGGACATAGTTCTATCTCGATTTTAGTTGGAACCCTACCCCATATTTGAACGGTTTACGTTCAAATATGGGGTAGGGTTTTCAGGAACACATGCAAACTATTTCCTTATTTGTTAGCAATTGTTACGTAAGAGGAATGTCCATTCCGCTGGGAACTTCTCGCGGCCCGCGACACAGCTCACGATCCTAGAGACGATCGTATCTCAGTTCACGAGGCACATTACCGCGTCGGTTCACTTCACTCCTACACCAAGCTTCAACTGGCCGATCGGCATGTTTATAGCCCTAATCTAAACAACTCTTTCTAAGTACCAGCGATAATCTGAAACATTCTTTCGTCGACTTTAAAATGGTATTTATCTAGATATACAATTTTTGCTTTGTTATATTCACCAAAATTCACAACCTATAGTGCAGTTAAGTAGTTTTTGTTGATAAATTAAATAATTGAGAAGATACAGGCGTATAATCTTTTTTCATAATTAATTACGTGCCTAGGTGTCTTTGTCTCCTTATCTTTAAAGCTAAATCATCTGCTCTTACTAAAAACCTAATTCACTGGCCAAAGAGACAAGTAAGTATTTAGTCGTATAGTAACGACGATATATCAAGGGTGAAGCGTTAGTGCGATGTGCGATAGGCGACGCGCACGACGCGACTCCACCTCGAATCACGAGCGACGGAACTGGACTCCTAATATTAGCCTAATCGGCCACTTTACAGCACTATATAATACTTTATGCAAGGTATAAAAAATAATCGTTTATTGCGTGTATGTTGAAATGTATTTGGCTCAGAAAGTCTTTAAAAGTAATATTGTAGAAACAATAAAGGCTGAAATATTTCAACTGTTATCAGAAGCCCTTCAAATAACCATTTGGAGAACATACATTCAAATATCAACCGTAAAATCGGCGAAAAGGCAGCTTCGCCTCAGTGCCTATCCCATGTAATACAGGCGTGAGTGTATTCATTTAAATATGTGTGTGTGTTTTAAGTAAATGTTAATTACTCACTTTCTTGGGCGTAGATTCAATCTCCTGCATTTTTTCATCGACATGTACAATTTTCTTTGGTGAATTTGTTTGATAAGCACATGTCAGTTCTATAGGTTGGTGTGTGTGTGAGCAGTAAGCTGAAATACATGCGGCTGAAGGCATAAATTTTGTTGTGTTCATCTGAAAAGGTACAATGGCTTATTACTGGCCTTAACACAATAATGGTAAACTAGATATATCTACAATAGACTACAATACACCACCACAACAAGCAAAATATGCGAAAAAAAATTTACCACTTTATGATGACAAACTATTGTTCGATTTGAATCTGAACTGATGAGACTGAAACTTGAAATGACAATCAATTCCGCTCGCCCATTGCATAGTATAAAAAACTAGTACCTCACGATTGCAAAAAAATCCATTGTGGGCGGGGATTTTACGTACAATTCAAATCATCGAGGGAAGATACTTGGTAATCATTGTTTTCTGTTTATATAGATATATAAAGCGTACAGGGTTTTGTGTAGGGTTGTGTTCTGGTGAGGGAGGCGGCGCGGCGGGAAAGGTCTTCAGCAGCTCCTTCAGCTTATCACTGGTGCGAATACACCCGCAATGTCGCCGCCATGCCTCTTGTCCTAGGGACTTCTCCTCCTGATCCTTCGACTTTCGCGTAGTACCGTTCTTGGATTCCATTCCTCCAATATTGACGCCTTTAGAAAAGGTATCTACTATACTAATATTATAAAGAGGAATTATTTGTATTTTGTGTGTAATTAATATACCTACTTAAAAACAACTGGACCGATTAGAGAAATTATTTATATTAAATCTCGGTTTATTCAGAGAAGATAACCTGTACAATAATATCGAAATAGACCTATTAGTCCAACAGAGTAAGTGTATGTTGTTATACTTAATAATGAAGTCAGTGCCTCATAACCTCACCTTACGCGGATTTTTTAAAGACCACGAAGATGAGATTTTCCTAGTACAGCCACAAATGGATCACAAGTATTACGAGACGTTTAATGTAACAAGAAGAAGAAATGAATAAATGATTCTGAATTGGATACAATATTACCACATAAAACACAGAATTTTGAATATATTGTAAATAAAAACAACATAAAAATAATAAATTTGACTGAGCTTTGTCACTCTCAATCAAGCTTATTTTTAAAATGACACATGAAATTATTTCCATAGATTATATACTAAAGGTAGGTTCTCTTTATAGGTAGGTACGTTAAGAGGTTTGATGTAAAGTAATACTTAACCGGCAAACGATTGTCTCTGCCTACCCCCACGGGATACATGCGTGAGCATATATATGTATGTATGTAATACTTAACGGTGGTCGTCTTGGCATGATCCAATCTTGACTTTAGCTCAACGCAAATTCAAGGTTGGAGTCTTTTCGTGTCCTGTTGTTCGTTCATAGTTTTAAATTTCACACCCAATATTTACTTCCCATATACCAATTGATCACGTACCAATTGATGACTATACGTCCTATTCTATTAATATTTAATAGTAATCACATAAATTCCTATGCATAGAACTGATATGATAATCCCCTGTCATTTAAGTACCCCAAATATAGTGTTTTATTACATGTGTCAACGTGGACGATATCGATTGCGTTTTCGCTCATTTTGTAGGGAAGTAAAAGCCCCCTAGCGGCGAGTGTAGAAACTATTATGTTCCCATACAAAATGAGAATAAAAGTCAATCGATCGTAGAGACATGTTAACACCAGTACTGGCTTACTTGTTGCATTCCAACTGTTGATTGTTGGAAATGCACCTAATGTAGTTTTAATCAGTCACTTCTGAAATAAATTAGCTAAGTTCTACGTTAACCGCCAGAGTACGTATGTACCCCCATACGGAATCCCCTGCAATGTTGTACACCGTACTTTTGCCTTCACTACAGCGAGTGGCACCGCCGTAGCGGTTGGTAGGTACTACTATTCGTGGAAATTTTTACTATCTCGGTCAAGTAAGATTACCTTCATTATTATAGTAACCAGGTACCTACATAGCACATTAAAAACACGTATGATGTACTTACTCGATGTGTTAAAGTGTAGTGATTCATTATTTCTAGCAAAACAAAATAATGAGGTTATGTTCGTGAATTGACTAACCTAAATTTCTCAATAGTAAGCACTTAACTAGATATTTGCTCCTTATTTCTTGTGATTTATTATCTGAGTAATATATATTGCATTATAATGAACATACAGAGGTATATTATTGAACGGTAATTTATGGTACCTACTTACCATTAGCACTTTTAAACATGATTAACTAAAGATAACTTTGGGTCACCCAACTGCCTGTTTTTTTCTGAAGGTTCTGTGTGCCATTACTTTTAACTTAAAAGTTAATCGACAATGTTTCCCGATAATCAAAGTACCTATGTTATCTTATCGATCAGCAAAAATCAACGACAATGCAAATATTCTACGACTGACCTATGCGCTGATATAAAATTAGCTATCTATACAGATAAATAAAATTGAAATATATGTTACGCGAGGCACAGCTAGTTAAAATCTATGTTTTGCCCAAAAATTAATGATGGTCAATCACTGGAACTAAAACCTATCAATTTTACTTTTTTAATAGTAACTGTGAAATGATGCACTATTAAACTAATAAAAAATAAGTCACTATTACGTGTCAAAATGTATCCAAATGACTATGAACCCAGTACCGTTCGGCCATTGTTGGTGATTGTTACCGCTGCTGGTTACTTTGAATGCGTACTGAAATTTTGGTCCACTTGCTTGCACGCGCGTTTCCATAAGCTTTTACAATTTCGGCGATTTAATTTTCGTCACGGAATTTCGTTGACAACTTACAAATTATTTCCAATTTTCTAATGTTTTTCATAAGGACTGCCTTACACGGTTAGTTATTATATTATACGGCAACGCCTCGAAAAAAATAGAACAAAAGTAAAAACAAGTTGTTATTTTGCCTATATTTTATGTAAAAGTTACTAGCAAGTGTACTTTAGTTCAAAATATTCCTATAAGGATACTAACGACACTCCATACATCCAAATCTGTTCAACTATTTACAACTAACAAGATCAGCAACGAAGCTCACATACTTGGACGCTGCAAATAATATACTCCTTTTTTGGTTAGTTCTGAAAAACGACGATTTGTAATAACCAAAGTATATCATCATAAAATGTACATTCATAAGTAGTGCAATGGAAACAGATAGTCTGACATCGATTAGAGACAGTGCGGCGGGCAGGGCGGTGGCGTGCGTGGCTTTTCGTCAGTAGGTATCCCAGTGTGAACTCCTATAATTCACATTTCCCCGGCAAACAGTTAGTTTATGTAGCGGTAAATCACATAATACTATACCTTTCACTCATTGTCGCAGCGATATCGGCCATTTGGTGCGACCGTGAGAAGGTCGAGCCACTAACAAATGCACTTTGATACCTACCTATGATTTCACAAGAAAATTACATGAACTTGGTACGACGGTCATTTTTTTAATAATAACATTTAGGTAAGACTGAAATTTGCAGATTACTTAAATACTTAAGCATTTAACCACCACCTACATTTAAGCAATAAGAGGGTTTGTAAGTAAGTAGGTACTATTATTTCATCGTTATAACATGTGCCTACCTTATAGCTTGAAGCTATAAAGAACACAAAACTGTCTTTGGTAGAATTAATCCGGCGATTACGAGTCAATTTAAAATCTATCGAGTTTCCATGAAATTCCTTTGATCGTTGTGAAACTGTCAGTCTGCGATCAGTGGTCGGAGTGGTTTTATAAAGCCGTCGATTACACGCTCTGCAGCAATTTGTTCCAACTTATTGTCTAAGGGCAAAAGGTTTGCAGCCAGTGCAGTCTATCGGATCGCAATCAAATTGTTTTTTATACCCGGGAAATCCATCGGAGAACTAATAATATTAACCAGAGTGTCCGGGAATGAAGCTAAGTAGCTAGAGAGCTCATGGGCCAGATATGGATGCTGGAGCAAAGACTGTTACTACCTACCTAGCTATGCATTCTGTACTAATTGCCTCAGTCACTAACGACAATCCGTTGCTTGCGGCGATTGTGGTGGAATACATAATGCTTATTCTTAATCTGAAAACTGTCCTCAATTTAGATACAAATTTAATTACCTTCCTTTTATAATGAAAATCTTTGAGTTAAGCCAAAAATACCGCATCGTTAGAATCTCATTAAAACTGCAATATGCCACACAAAAAAAAGCTCTCCATGTGACGTGCGAGTCAAGTCCAAACACCGACACCAAAATACAAAGCGAAATTATTCCCGTCGGAACGAAAATAAACAACACATAAGTAGGTAGTAAGTAGGTCGCTATTTGCTAGACATTTGTCCATTGTACGTGCGAGATAAAAAAAATTACAATTACCTACCACTGTTAATTGTACAACATCCAAGGTGGAATTTGATGTTAATGCTAAAATTGAAGAAGCCTCTAACAATGGTAGCTCACAAGGTCAAAATACAATGGACGGCGAGTTTTGGAAATGTGAAGGTCGACTTACCGGTGTGGATCGCGATAAGCCATTACTCCTGCGTACCTTCGATAAACTATTTCACGCCATCTGCCTACCCTATTGCATTATCGACACCTTGCAACGTAGGTACTAACTAAACTATGTAATCTATGGTTTCCTCTTGAATTTCCTCTCCACCCCAAGCATAGATGTTTTAACGTTGACTATATCAAAACGTAAAAGCACATCTAGCGGCAAGTGCAGGAAGTTTTAAATTCCTATATATAATAAAGAAAATAAGCAAACGATACCTATCGTAAACGTTAACACAATTTTAAACCTAATACCTAATTGGGATACATTACCCTTATCACAAGTTTTGCAACGTTTTCGTTATCTAAACTCCCATGCATCTTCGCCGAATAATAGTAGATATGACAAACAGCGATAGGGGTACTGATTCAAGAGGAAACCATAGATTAGGTAGTTTGGTTGGCACGTTGCAAGCTGTTGCAAGCTGTCGATAACTTGTATAAAATTAAAGGTTAAGATTAACAAACCATAACAATTATTTACGAATGATGAATCAAATACAAAAACTTGGAAACTAAGCCTGGGATGATTTTCGGTATTGGCTTAGGCGTATTTATAAGCAGCTTTTGGGCTATTTTATAGTAGTCATAGTACTCGGGTAATCCTAAATAGCCCGTTATGTTACCATTAAGTGACGGCCGTGGGTGAACGGGTCACGCACGACCCCGAATCATTTGAGTAACTACTACCAAAACATAACAAAAACGTGTTATCTAGTTTCCTTAGCGATTCTAAGTCGAACCATCAATTACATTACTAATCGCAAATGTACTGCAACATTCAATCAGTCGATTATCCACGCCCGCAGCAACACAATACGCATGCTAGATTCTTGATAGATGAATAAGGAAATTTAAACCTCGCTTTTAAAGTTGGAATTGATTCATGGCTATAAGGAGAAATGCCTGTTAGGTGTCTATTAGTTCGTCCTTAATATCTAGCAAATTAAGTACCTAGATAAAAAGTACGTACTTACTTACCTAGATTCTAGAAAGGTAAGAGCATAACGAGTTTGAAGCTACCCGAGTGAGGACTGTAACTCGTTACATATTATAGCAGCATTAGCAGTCAAATAATGCTACGTTTAGGCTACTTAATTATGTTAGTAAGGTCGCCAGTGCTCCATACATTTTATTTTTTCATTTTTATTTTGTTTTACTTTTGGAGAGAAGTTGAGAAATGGCTAACTATAACATTATATTCTTCATGCCGTTAATAATACCTACGAAATGAGATAGGGGGCCTTACCATGACCTCTTATTGCCATGATAGTTTTACTCTTATTATGAGACAGACGTATATGACGTGTATAAGTCTGTCACTGTCGCACAGCTGCACTAACATTGCAATAAGAGCTCATGGTTGGGCCCCTGTAGTGTTGCAAGCGTTATAGATCCGCATCAAGTCAGCTGTAGGGACGGTTTTATGCCATATTTGTAGTATAAAAAACCAGAAACACACATATTTTGGGCATATTATTTAATAAATAAACACATATTACATTTACGCTGCTCAAGCTACATTATTCAGTGGGACCAGCCGGCTTTGATCTAAACGATATCCAAAAGCAATCTATCTCTATACTTATAACTAGAACCTGCAATAAGCTTTATCAATTTAATATAAACATATCAAACGAGACCAAAAGAACGTACTTATATAAATCACAATAACACCTGTAAGTCCATACACAACGTTATATATCAGGGATGTATTAACATCATTAAATGCATCACATTACGTCATTGTATTGAAAATAAAAGGTAGGTACAGTTGGCAAGATTATTTTTTTCACATTAAAAAAAGCAGTATGTCACTAAAACTGATAAGACTGTTTTAAGTATTCGTATAAAGATAACGATTAAAAGTGGGAAAGCATAGACGACAAAGTTTTCATACATATATACATCGGTACCTACATATTATGCTCAGCGCCTTAATCCCATGTTGTTTATAAGTTTATGATATTACTGGAATTATTGACAAGAATTCTGATATGTCAAATAAAAACAAGGAAAACTATTCCTTATAAATATCATCCCTGATCATACAACCCAAAAAACGATCTCAGTCAAAAACTCATCAAATAACTATATAAATGCGATTAAAATGGAATATCGAGGTATAGTAGGAATGTTTGACAAAAGGTAAAGTACACACAGATAATTCTGACCTCTACTGTACTAGAAGTTCTCTAGACTGGCTATACTAGGCTACTGATCAACCATATGCAGGTTTCCTCACGATGTGTTCCTTCCCTGTACAGTACGCGGTGTGAAATCACTGTACCTACATGTCTTTAGAAGTTGCGTCGCTTGCGTAGCAGGCGACTCTTCAAACCCCACGGCCACCACGGCTCTAAATGTTTTTTTAATAAGGGGTATTTAAAATAAATATCATTGAGTTTATATCTCGATAATTCGTTCAGTGAAATCTCGCTACAGCGTTAGCGCAATGCCAATTCAGATACATACTTACGCACAAATTGGCCCATAGCCAGTCTTACTCGTATAGAAGAGGTCAGTGGCGGACAAACACTAGCACATAACGACACATAATGCTTGGGTCTACAAACCACAAACACTTAACTATACATTTCATTCATCCTACCTACTGTACACCAATATACTGCAGCTAATATATTCCAAAATATATTCCATCCAGTTATACGTTTATTAAAATATTAATATTACTTTGTGTTTTTAAGCGGAGGCGTGATCTAAAAGGAGCAATATGCGGAATTTTAGGCTAAGGTCTTGTTATTATGCGATCACACGAACATCAACACTACAGATTATAAATTTACCCGCGATTTCATTTATGACATACATGCTAGCGAGTATAGATTACAAAAACGGTTGCAAACCTGTGATAGGGGTACTGATGGTAGAAGCCCAGGTGACATCTCGTTTTTAGATTGCTCAGCGAAAATAGTAGTCTGTTATATGTATATATTTGTTGGCATTTGCGCCAAACAAACCCAAGAAATGAATATTGCTCATTCAAGGCCAGCGCTCAAAACTCGTGATGCCAGGTACATATATCTGCTATGAATTCTGAGGTTACACTTAAACAGCCAATATCCTAATAGTGTTGACGATCAACATACTCGTATCTCTCAATAACTACAGCGTATATTACTCGCCAGCAAAAGTTAGGACATTGAAAGCCGTTTATTTGTTAAATAAATTACATTGTACTGTACGTAATTGTTACATAATTTTTAACCACAATACACGATTTGCAAATCACCTTATTGTCTACTTACAATAATTTGTTAACACAAACCGATTATGTTTATCAATACGAATTTGTGCTTATTGCTTTCACGATATTTTGGTATCTTTACGATTGCGTCTTTATTTTATGACGTATTTCGGCCAATGAGATAAGGATGCAAGCAGACACAAAATAGGTAGCAGAAAGCCTTCCAACAGGTATTTCGGAAATGGTCTCGACCATTTCGAAATCATGTCCGGATGAAGAAGTAACTTTAGAACCAGATGCTTGTAAGTGTGTTTGTGTGTTTCAATGTTATGAGAGATCTTATCGTCTAAAAATGCAAGTTCTTTTACTTTTTTGCATTCTTCTTGACCAGATTTGTATTTAGAAAGCAGAGAAAAAAGTTCAAGGGTGATCTGGAAGTGGTACTGGAAGATCTCGAATACATAATAAATCCATGAAACTTTTAATAGCGATTTTAATAGCTAATTCAAAACGTAAAAAAAGGCAATAGAATTTTAAACATACAATATTTCAATAGGTTATTAAAACAGGCAGGTTATATCACGATCGAAAGGTTAATATTTTGATGCCGGAGTTAGCAAACACCACACATGCATAATAATATGTAACGAAGACAAATAGGGAGGGAATAAGTAGTTCAATATTAAATATTATTATGGTCACGAAATACATGGTTAGTCTTAGTAAACCTAAGTTCAAAATGTATTTTTAAATACGTCATAAATATAGTTTTTATCATAGGAAAAAATAAAGTAGACACGAGTACAAAAGTCCAATTTATAACAAAAATAATTTCAACTGCCTACAATACATCAAAATAACAGCGCCTAATCAAAACAATAAATAACTTCAAGAATCTCCAGATATCACGTGACACATAGCTTTACTAAAATAACACGCACACACACAAGACTAGGAATATTTAAAAGTTAATTTCATAGACCATGTCAACAATAGGAACACGCAATAAAAATATTCCACTATAATGATCCGTGCCATACCTTGCCGATAGATTAAACGTGTCGTATTGAAGCTGTAGCTGCAAGTGTTAGCTAGATGCAGGCAACAGCCGTGTGTATAACGCTGAACAACATATAACTAACTCTTTCCAACTGAACGGATACCTAGTGAACCTACACGTCAGTCTCAGTCTTGCTACTGGTGCAGCGACTCCTGTTGGAGGGCCCCTGGCTCGCCCAGTGCGGGCCGCTCAGCAAGAACTTCTTCACGTTATACTCCATACGCGCCAAGTCTTCGGGCGATATATCTTTGTGTCCCTTAGACTTGATAGCTTCCCTCAACTCCTTACCCACGTCAAAGCCCAAGCTCCCTATTCCTCTCGGATTATCGCTGCTCACCTCAGTGATAGTTGCGTCGCCACACTCTACCGGGAATATCGTCTCCTTCATTATGTTTCCTGGCATTCTTGTCGAGTTCAGTTTCCCTTTATCGTGACTGGGTCGAGCACTCTGCGGTGCGTTGTGTGACCACGCGGTGGGGTCTCTAGAGAAGTTGGAGTATTTGCTCACAGGGTGTGGCATGTTGAGCGCAAGCTCGTTGAGAGTTTCAGTGAGCCTGGTCAAGTTAATGTTTCTCCTGGTAGCCTTATTGCTAAAATTGACGTCGTCCTCGAGGGGGTCGTTGAAGTTGTTCTGTTGTTCCAAGTTCTTCTCCACCCACTCGGCCACCCGCAGCAGCTGCTGTTTCTGCAGCATCGCGGCGCTGTCGTCGCTCGAGAGCGAACTAGTGCTGTGCTCGTTTGTGAACACTTTGTCGTTCTCATTCACTTTCAAATGCGTTTGGGTTAAGTTTGGATAAACGTTTACAATCGGTGGCAACGAAGGCTTTGCAATATCAGGTTTTTTCTCAATCTTCGGCAAGTCTCCTTTTGGAGGTAAATCTTTGGAAATCCTAGTATTTTCTAGGGAGTGAAGCTGCGCCATATCAATTTTTCTCAACGGCTTGCTATATTGATTACCTAACATATTCTGTTCGTATCGGTCGAAATTGAATATTTTGACATCATTGTTATCCGTCGGTGTCAAAATATCTGGTTTCTTCGCAGCATCGTTGGGCTGATCGTTATTATTTTGAACCGTATTATTTACGTCTTGAGTAAAATCATTGAGCAAATTATCTATTTCAGACGTGTTTTGTTGACTGCCAATACTCTGTGAATTGTTATTGTTGTGTTCTGAGCTATTAGAAAAATTGTGCGTCTTCAATGGCTGGAGGGGTGAAGACGAAACATTTAAAAGTACAGGATTGATGGATCCATTTTTGGAAGCCGTGCTCGGTTCCTTGATATTATTGTCAACGTGCACGTCGATGAGCGTGCTCTCAACAACCACATTATCATTGATGACGTCCTCTTTTATTTCATCGTCTACCTTGTCTCGGTCCACGTGGATGAAGGTATCCAAGTCATCATTGAGGTCTTTGAACAAGGAGTTGTCGTTGCACTTGCTCAGCCGGCGGTATAGCACGGGAGGCACGTCGGGCTCCGCGTTGTCGAGCAGTATGTTCTTAGAGCCGGCCTGCATGCGCAAGTGGCAGAAGCGAGGCCCCGGCCCCACCTGCGTGTTGGACTTGTGGGTACTCACCGTAGACTTCGCCACCGAGGACGCTCGACTCACTGCACCCATCGAACTTTGGGAGCTCTTCCTCAAATTTATATTATCAACTAATTTCTCGCTTTTTGGTTTAATTTCTTTAGAATCAGGTATATCTTTTGAAATGAGCAAATCTTCATTCCCTACGCTATGGATGCTACTTTTCTTGCTAGACATTGAAGTTTTTGTACGATCGCACAGTTTATGATGAACCGAGGGTTCCATACTAACGGCACTATTCATTCTAAGCTGCTTTAAGTCTTCAGGTATTTTTGGTACGGATTCAATTTGTACATCTGCCTCCAGGGTAATCTTTTCATCTAAAACTGTTTGGTTAACATCACAACTACTCATAGTGTTGATAACATGTGGGCCCGCGTCCGTAGGTTCCACTGAAGGCTGCGGCACTAAATAAAGTGGAGCGTGCATTACCGATTTCTCATTAATTAGTTTAATGGTGTGTGGGGAAATACTTGTAATGCTTATATTGGAATGTGCAGATTTGACTTCAGACTTGCAGCTAAGGCAATGGGAGTCATTAATTTCGCCGCTGACGTGTGTCTGAGTGGACACAGAGTAGAATGTTTCATTGTAACAGAATGGCTTGTTCTGTGTCTTGTTGCAAGTGCAGGTATCACAGTGTTTGGTCACAGTGTCCTGAATGCTGTCCTCAAGTATTTTAGACATGAGAGATGCTGAAATGTTGAATTCATACTCACTAGCATCAAAAGTGTCAATTTCAGTGATACTATTACCATTCTTAGACTGAATGGAACTGGATGGCTTTGATGTTTTGGACATCACGTACTGGGAAACTCTTGTCTGCGTGTCAATAGGCAACTGTGAACAAAAGAAACAGAAAAAATGATAATGTTTGATAAAAAAAAATTTTTACTTCTAAGATGTATTCATCGCAGTATACACAACTTCACAAGTCTTCACTAGTTACATACAGAAAGGCACAACATAAACAATACAAAAATAAATAAACATAATATTATACATATTTACCGTTTCTGCGTGTCTTTCATATAGGTAAAAAATGTCACCATAGAGATTTTTTTTATTAAAAATTAGATTGCAGTCAAATATTTTACTTTTTGAATACTTTAAATAAACAATATGCAATACTTACATTATCCAATTTTTGTGCCACAAAATTGTCAGGTTTACACTGAAGTAACTGTATTGCTAGATTCATGTCATTCTTGTATCTTTCCTGTAAAATATACAATGTTTTTTTCCATTTGAAAATGCCAAAGACTTTTATATTAAGTAGTCTTAGGAATTAAAAATAAGACTACTGGAAAATCCAAGCCCCTGATAATTTCATTGCTTATAATTTTTTATTCAATAACAGACTGAGAGCCCAGTGGTCCATGATCCAGTCTGAAAATCTCCAATGAAGAGTTGTATGCAAGATCAGTATTTGGGCTTGAAATCTTGGATGCCATTTAAGTAAAATTTTTAATATAATATTTTGATTTCATTTGCATATAGGTAGCTACTTCTTTTAAAACACGATTTAAATAGATGTAATTTATTATAGTATAGAGCAAGACTAGAATTTTCTAGGTAAATTGTCTTACATACTTTGCTTGGTTTAGGGTACATTTGTATGTAATTGATCCAATACTCGGTTATTATGAACATGCTATATTAATTGTCCTTACATTTTCCTTCTGCAGCATACTGTAATTGTGCTTTGACTCGGCCAGTCTGACTGACAATGTAGCAATGTCTTTGGTCAATTGACTCTTCTCTCCTTTCATCTTATCCACCATTTGCAGTAACTTATCCTCTAATACTTGATTTAACTTCTGTACTCTCTTGTGCGAATCATACAACCTGATGAACATACATAATAATAATAATTTTACAATTGTGTAAACATATTCATATGTCATCATCAACTCTCTGGCCCTCCACACTTCCACTGGATTCAACATGATGTGGCTGATCACCATATTGAATTTGAAACAACTGCCATCTGACCTTTGTAACCCCTTTTAGGAGGAAAAAAATCAGACTAATTAATTATATGTAATAAACATTTATTTCACACTCCCAAAGATATTATAGCATTAATAATTTCAAATTCAAATTTAAATGATTTCCCTTTATAGTGGATAAATACCTAATACAAGGGAAAACAATAATATGGTATTTTTTTTTATAATTTTGTAAACATTCCCAATAAGACACAAACTGTCTACATATTCAATTCTATTATAATAATTAAATAAAAAAGCAAATACATTATGTAACACAAAACTGTATGCTGTCATAGAAATTAAATTGATTCAATTAAATTTCCTAGTAAGTAGACCAGCGACTTTCTAATCTAAACCTGTTTAATACTACAAATATTCATAGCATGCATGCCTATCAGTATTGAATACAGATTAACCTTTGTATTTGTAAATTCCAAAATAATCATAATTTAATTAAAACAGTATTTTACAAACAGAATCATGTTACTGGACTGTTGTTTTCCTATTAATGATTGGTATAAAGACTGAATAAGGTAGAATAGGCAGAAAAAACACCAAATATTATCAGAAATTTTTGGAATTGCAATTTTTTTGTCCAACAATATAACCACAGCATTCTATGAATGAGCACAAAGAAATTTTACATATTAGTGGACAATCTCTTCTTTGAAACAGAATCAATAAAACCAATTGTTCATACCTTTCATATTTTTCTCGCCAAGTGTTGAGTTCCTCCTCAAGCTCAGAGGCCCGGGCGCCGCACTTGATGAACTCCCCTTCGAGGGCAACTATGTGAGTGTCGCGCTCGGCCAAGTGCTGGCGCAGGTGTTCAACCTCTGCGTGCAACCCCTCCTCTTCATTGCACTCCTACCAATTGTTGTGCAACATCAAAAACAAGCAGTGTTCTCCTACATTCACACTGTATGCTACATAGTGAAATTGAAATCAAGAAAAAAACTATTGCAAACAAAATTATGAAAAGCACAGTGCAGTTTGGAAGTAATTCAAGAAATCTTCAGTACAATGCACAGTTGATTAGTTTGATAACATAAAAATTATAACTCAAACTTGCTTTTATTATGACTGATTACAACTCCTCAGCACTTGATAAAATAAATTGTACTTTGAATAGATTCTATCTACTAATTTAGAAAGAGGTACCTACATGAAAAAGTATTTAATCAACTAGGTACTCCAAAGTATGTAGTAAAGATTATGAAGAGCCCAAATTACTCATAGAATCAGTTAAGTACGCTAAGCAAAGGAAGGTTCTTAGTTACCTAGGTTCAAAAGAGGAGTAAACAGCAAAATACTTCTAGTTTTTACCTTACAAGGGGAGTTCTTAGCACTCTCATCCATAATAGCTCAAGCTAATTCTACTTCACATTTCACATAATGGTACATCCAATGTGTTATCAAAAACAACGTCACACAAAAGTGAATTTATTAGCTATTATTATGAATAAGCCACATTTAAAACAAAATAAAATAAAAATCAATCTTGATACACAACGTTCATATATTTACTTAATTGTGTTTTAGCCAACAGTCAATGTGTGATTAGTTAAACACTATCTCATAGTTATTATATCAGAATTGTGAATTGGTCTGAGATAAATGGGTTTTTCCAAAAAGAAAATTCATAAAAAAGCACAAAAATTTTCTGATTATGTGGCTGCCTGACAGGTGTTTGACGTTTTAAACCGATGTTACCATTTTAAATTTTATTACGATGGTATATTTTGTTTTAGGATATGGCAACTATATCTTCTCTCCCTAGGGTTGTTTTGTTACTGCCAATATGCACAAATTTAGCAACACAATACTAGAAATCCACGCGATCAACAATCAAAATATACTTTTTAATGAAAATTAAAAATAGATTCAATATAATTTTACTTCATTTTTTTTATGATTCTCGAAGACTGTCTAGCTAGAGCTTGCATAATTCATATTTTGTGTTAAGCTTTCCGTCTCGGGTAAGAATCAAGCTCACATGAATCACCATCGCCTTAATACCCTTGCAATTTAGATTAGCCTCGTATTCTTACTTACCAACCTTCTCAACTTACACCTTAGTAGGTACCTACTGGGTAGGTAAGGTACTACTTACCACTCGTTGAGCCGTAAGCCATAGTTAGTTTTTATAATATACCTAAGAATCTAGCTTTTACCCGCGACTCCGTCAGCATTTTTTAAGGTCTTAAGTAGGCACAGACACCCTTTGTTATTGGATATTTAGGTAGCTTGCTACTTACCCTACTTAATAACTTACTTAAAAAATGTCGGCTACTTAAATTAGCTCAGCGGTTAATAGTTTTATTAGTATGTGTTATAGTCGTGAAAAGGTAACAGAGTTTGAGCCAGGTCCCCCCTACCCAGAATCACTTCAACAAGATAAAAACAGTAGCAGCTATTATGGTAGGAAACCTATATAGCTGAATGAGAAGAGAAAACATAACATGTTTATTCTGAACACAAATTCTGCGAAAATTACTAGACAATGTCACGTGCATTTCTTACGATATTATTTACCTATATAAATATATAAAAGTAACATTATTGTAGGTAATTACCGACTTAAGTACCTAACTAGCAAATCACTTGCTACCAAGGTTACCTACTTATATTAAATATTCTTAAATGAACTATTACGAATTTCAGTGTTTTATCATACTATTTTTAGTGGACGAAAGCGTGTAAAAATACACTATCGACAGAGGTGCGTTGTAAACGTAGGTAAGAAATATTTGCTTCGAGCAAAATTCTACGTAGACATATACACGTATTCAACATAATGTGCGCCGGCACACGTCTGGAGCTGACTGGGGATCTATTTCGGGAAACGGCTGCTTCAGTGTACTCTCGTGCAGATCCAACAGTCGGCAGTCCTTTGTCTTATTAAAAACATATTGCCCACTAGCTATTTTAAAATACGTTATCCTCAATTGGATTTTGCGCGGATGTAAGTTCGACTTGTTTATAAAAGTATCCCAAAATGGGAAATGTATTCAGTACCGGCTCGACGAGGGCAGGAAGCGGTGTGTACGTCACAAGTGAGAGTGAAACAATGAACGACACAAACACCTCACCTGAAGCTGTAAACATGGAACAAACCGATGAAGGTTCATGTAGCAGTAAAGAAGAACGTGCTAAAGTGAAAGAAGATGAGATGACTGAGTTTAAAAAACAACTAAATATTAAACGGGAGCAGAGGAGAGAGATTCTATTCCGACATAAATCCGAGAAAATGGAATTGGAAAAAATGTTGCACAATGAAAGGAAATCTAAGCTAGAGTTGGTTGAAACTAATAGGTTACTTCGAGAACTGTTGAGAACTAATGATATCACGATACCTGAAAACTTACAATCAGCTACAGAGAATACTGAACTCATGGAAGCCATAACACGCATCACAGAAGACTTTGAGGAACTTAAAAGAAATAATAACAATCTTCGTAAAGATTTAGCGGAATCAAACAGTGCTTTACAGAATGCATATTCAGACATTGCCGATTTAAATGTGCAAAATACTGAATCCATGAAGCAAATTCGTGCGCTGAAAGAAGTAGTAGCAGTGAGCAAAACTATGATCAACCTCCGAGAAAACCAACTTAGTGAGGTAAGTATCGTAACGATGGTTTTTTTTTATATAAATGTGTCGTGCTTATGTGATAGTACTTATTTGATTTGAGTTAACAAAGAATGTGTGGATTTCCGAAAAAAAAATTTTTTTGATCTATCTTTGTTAAATTTTTTAATTTAATTCGTGACCATTATCGCACAAAACTAAACAATTCTTAAAAGGTGGCTAAATTAATTATATTATATCCTCCTAAAGATATAATATTTAAAATAGGTATTTTCTTCAAAAACTAGAAATTATAATAAACTATGACGAATATTATAAAGGAATATTACCTATGACGCATCACTGCGAAAGTAGATTTTAATTTGATTTACTAGTAACACCGATGCATACCAGTAGTACACCTACTGTCCCAATTTATAGTTCCATAATTAAACTAAACATAAACATTTCCTCTGCTTAGTGGTCAATGCCATGTTGTGGCGACAACGACCTGCAGGAATTGCCTTTACCCGGTCAGGGACCGCTGACACGCCAAAGCGTATCGCTGGCACTGAACATTTGTCATTACGCCAAATATATAAACCATATAAATACTTTGTTTGGAAGGAAATAGTCTCGTTGCAACTGTGAATTAATTTCTCATTCATTGCGTGAGCATGTCTTGCTTGCGTGTTATGAACTTACGCACGCACTTTGTCACTCGTTACAAACATGAACATGATTAAATCATGCAATGTAGCCATTGTTAATACTTCAGTATGTACTGAAGTGTACATCTCACGTCACCTGTATTCCCCGAAGGGGTACGCAAAGGTTTACCTGATATCATGTTTAGGTAAGTCCTATGTAATAGGCGGCGTGCCCATTGCCATTGTTCGAACACTTATCCAGACTTCGCGCTGCTACTGGGAAATTATAGATGGAAATACCCAATAACACTTTGTCCGACCGTGCATCAACCCAGGACCTCAGGTTCTACAGTGGCGTTTGCGACCACTAATCCAACGAGGCAGTATTTAGTAACATTATTTTGAGCCAAAACTGCTCATAGAACAGTAAATTATCCTTTTACTTACTTACAGTTAAAAGACAAACTAAATGAGATCGAGGTATCTCTTGCCGATAGAGAGACTAGCCTGCTCTCAGCAGACCTCAGGCAAGAATATGCGCGGCAATTACAGAACATACGTACTCTTCGAGGACTGTACGAAGAACGCGCTCGTCTTGCGGAAGTTACAAGACAGGGGCTCGTTCGTGACCTAGCGGAACAGAAACTGCTTTGCCAAGCTGAAGTAACGAAGTAAGTTCTCTTAAGGTTTCCATGTAATCTATATTTTGTTTGTAAATCATTAAGTACAATATCAACCAACATTAATTAATTATGAGAAATAACTATAAATAGATACGTATGTCTGTTTTAGATCCAAAGAACTCGCAGCTAAAGTACAAGAACTTGAAGAAAAAGTAGAAGGATTACAAGATTTGGTTGAAAATAAGAACAATCAAATTTCTACTGCTCGAAATGAAACAAACGGCTTGAAATCTGAAATGGACGTCGTCAACAAGGTGAAGTACTTTTGGCTTAATACGAGTTTTGTTTTCGGATGAGGATTTTAACGGTGAAAATTATTTTACAGTTATTTTCCCAAGTTTTGTTGGGGTACAAAACGAAACAAGATTTAGATCAGTTGGTACATCGGCTTGAAGAAAACCATGGTCTACTTACTCACATGGCTGAAAGGGAGAATGGCTCGGAAGCATCTTCCGCTTTGCCTAAATTACTATTGGAATTAGTAAGTCAAGTTGAAGACATCGAACAAAATAAAGAAAAGTCAAATGAAGCAGGTGAATGTGATTCTTCTGAAGTAAATGAAAAAGAAACAGAAGTCTCAGGTATGAAAAAATTACACATCTTCTTCGTTCAAAATTGTGACCTCATAAAAAATTACCTGAATATATTTATACAGGTGACATTCCTGGCTCAAGCAGCACAACCGCAGAAGAGATCGTGGAAAATCTACCAAAAGTTTGGAGGGTTCTTATGGAGTTGTTGAGCCACCAAAGTGTAGTTGACGAAAATACGCCTGAGAAAGTAACAACGTGCTATAAATCTGTTGAAACAAAATCGGGACCTGTATTAGTGCCAAGCGTTAGTCAGACCTACATCAGATTAAAAGTAAGTAATTACAAGAATCGTTGGCTTCAATGTTCCTGCAATGGTCGAATTAAATCTATGAATCATCATGGTCAGTCATGCTCGTAAAACAACCAAAAATAAAAATATTCATGACCAGTATTTTTATGCTGCAAAAATCACATAACTACCCAAGCTTGGTAGAGAGCCAATTTTTACAAAACCAGACATAATTAACTCGGTCATTGCAATTTAACAAAAGTCTGTCAATAACATTAAATATTTATGAGCTTAAATATTTTCAGGATCTTATTTTAGAAAAATTGGGACTAATCAAAGAGGTCAACCGCATGAAGCAACTCAATACTCATTTGGAGACAAGGCTAGGGGAACAAGAGAGAAGACTGTGCCTTGTAACTACTGAACTCAGTAAGACTTGGCATGTCGTCGGTCGATTACGAAGACATCACCACCAACTACATACCCACGAAAAAATACTCAAGTATGAATTACAACAGAAAAGAAAATTACTAAATGAACTCAAAGAAGAATTACAATATTGTCGTGAAAAATGGGAACAAGCACGTGAAAAGAATACTCAATCAGAGAAAGATTGGAAAAAACTGAGAGCCGAATTTTCAAGCAGGAAAATTAAATCGGATTCTCCATCGTTTAACCACTCTGGAGAAAGCGGGTACAGCGACGAAAGGCCCTCGGATGAATCATCTGAATCTAATGATGAAAGTGAATATGTGGCGGAAAAGCTGCATCGCAACAAGAAAAAATTAAAAAAATCATTTGAAACAATTTTGGACTCCAGTACTGACTTCAATTTAGCAGCTGAAAGAGAAGATCCAGCAAGTGATATGTTAGATGTTGCTGATTTGCCACTAGATACTCATGAATGTGATGATAAGCAAGCAGTAAAATCAGATCCATGTACTAGTGAACAAATAACTAAAAGTGAACACTGTACAGAAACTGAGGACGAAGTTGGTGACATAGTTTACGACGACTCTAACCATATTAAGGGCATAGTTCTACAAACTCAAGGCACCTCTATCGATACAGGGCCGCCAAACACTACCAGTGAATCAAATAAATCAATGTCACCCGACTCAGATACTATAGCACCTAATACGTCACTTATTTCACCAGCAGAAATTTTACGTAATGTACAACTTCAAAACGAAAGGCTGGCCAAAAAAGATAAGAAGTTAGAACAACTTGAAAAAAATACCGCAGCATTATTAAAACAAACACAAAGTACAGTTAAATACAGCGAACAAATAAACAATGATTTAGACACCCTACTTGGTCGACCTACACCCAGCCATTCTCAAAATTCTGATTCAGAATCAGAAACACAAGCTTCATCTGATTCTATAAAATTAGGCGTCGGAATTGGTGATTTACAGTCGCAGATTGACCACAGTGAACAAATAAGCGATACAGAAAACTTGAGCAATGAACCAGATACCAAAATTACAGAACAAAATAATCTTCATATTGAGGACGGTAATGATGGTATTATTGCCAAGACTTCAACTTCCCTTAACCTTACAGAAGACACTGTGGCAAACCTTCAAGCAAATGTGGGCGAACAAGAGAGGCTAAAAACTGAATATAAAGTGCTGGAAAATTCAGACATTAGATCCTCTGACATGGATCACAATATAAGAAGTACTTCAGAAACGGATGACAAGATAATTGAAAATGTTGGTAATATGCACTATGAACATCAAAATGAAGACAATTCATGTTCTGACCCTGACGGAGTTGAACCCGAAGCCTCAACATCCAATGAGCTTAATCATGAAGCAAGATTTGCCGCTCGTGATATACGATTGAAGCGTTTAGAAGAACAAACCAAGTCACTAGTCAATAAAGTGAACAAAACTACATCGAAAGGCGTTAAAATTAATTACAAGCTCGACGAGCTACACAATATTTACGGATCTGAAAACTCACGAGCGGGAACACCTTGTGATGATGCAGAAGAGGAAAATGACGAGGATAAATCTTTAGAACAATGAACACATTCTTTTGTCCTGCTTCAGTTGTTAATTAATATTCAACATTATTCTAATTGGTGTTGTATTGTTACGACAGTATTCTGAATTGTGAGCTGTCGTGCAAACAGATTGAATAAAATAATATATGTACTTTCTCATTTATTTCGTGTCTAATGTGATTACTACATACACTTAGATCGATATAAATTCAGGTACAATAAAATTTCTTATATAACAACAGAGCAAACATATTTCGCATAAATGAAAAAATACGTAAAATTAAGCACATCACACCTTACATCTATGAAATGACAAAAACTTGTAACAATAGCTACCACAGTACTATTAAAGCGTTTTTCAGTGGTATCATGTACTTGAGGATTCACACTAATGATTGTAGGATTTGTTGTCGATGCCTTCTATAACAGTCTTGGTCTCTATAGAGCGGGTGTCGTCGAGGACAGC
This sequence comes from Watsonalla binaria, assembly GCA_929442735.1. Taxonomy (NCBI): domain Eukaryota; kingdom Metazoa; phylum Arthropoda; class Insecta; order Lepidoptera; family Drepanidae; genus Watsonalla; species Watsonalla binaria. Next base: position 6,715,015 of record OV838930.1, read on the forward strand.
TACCACGACATTGGGCATCTTGTCAACAGCCTTCAGCGGAGGAACGCTGTACAGTCGCCACACCCAGAGAGATATCAGAAACATTTCCACTAGCATCGCACTGTATTGGATAGCTGGAAACATGTTTATAGTTAGCAAACACAATTTGATGCATAATTGCACAATGTACACATACACAGATGATATTTATTGGTATTTAAATATTCATAACCAGACACATAATATTATTTGGATTATGTAGTGATTGATGATATGATCACCATTATAAAGCGACTCATACCGCTTCCTTTTTGCTCTTGCAACTAAAATATCAATCTATATTTTTCTGGATAAACCTGCTTTTTTCAGAAGCACGCAAAACCATATAATTTCGTGTGTTTAATATACTAGCTCCTGTGAGGTATGACATCGTCCACGTAGTGGTTTAACTACGCCACGTACTACATACATCAATCAAAAACCTATCTCAACAGACATAGATTATTCCTACTACCGAGTTTTAGCAAAATCAGTCCAACGATTATAAGGTACAAAGGTAACAGAGACCCAAATATAATATTTAGAACCTTTCTTTTAATGACGTTTTTCATATATGTATGCCGAACAAAGGAAAAAAAATGTTTTACCGGTGATCGTCAGTCTCGAACCGGGGTACTCTACTTTTGTTATAGCCCCGTAAGCTGGAAGCCTCACGTCTGAGCTATCATAACTTGACAGATGTCGGCGAAATTTAATTTCGTATTGTAATGATATCGTATGAGTTTTTCAGAGCCAGAAAACATGGTCAAAACGGTGTTTTCCAAAAATGAAACCTAGCTAGATCGATTTTTTCCCCTGAAACCCCCTGACACAAAAAAATCATGAAAATCGTTGGAGCCGTTTCCGAGATTCAGATTCTATATATACAAGAATTGCTTGTTTAAAGGTATAAGATTAGGATGAGTAAACAAATAAGAATAATGTATGATATTCCGAATACGTACTGTTGACAGTCACGGAGGGATGTAATGGCAGTATGCACGATATGTTGAACAGACTGGGCACTATCTTGGCCAAGCCACACTGTAGTTTGACGACGACGAGTGCCATCTGCAGAGCCACGAACCGCGGCCGCGGCCTCCGACCGATGGCCTCGGCTGTGCGCACGCTGATCGTCACTCCCCACATCCCTGAGAGGATACTTGCTGCCACGAATGGCTGGATGTAGCCGAAAAGCCGTAGGAACAATAGCTGGAATGAAAAATGATGAGTGAAAACCTATGTTTAAAGGTTTCTTTGTCGCTTTAGCTTGTGTTTGTAAAGTGTAAACAAACAACTCATTGTAGGTACCTAAGTGGCATTTAATGTTCATACAAATAGTTTCCTGCTAAATAGCTGGTTCTCAAAATATAAAGTACTCTTTTAACTCCACGACTCTTATATCCAAATTATCCAAATATTGAGAACTACTCCAGTCTAGGTTGTAGGTCATTGTGGGTCAAATTAATGTTATCCTGTTAATATTATTTACAATTTTTTTAACGCTATATTATTATTTTAACTAGATGAAATTGAAGTGACTTACCTACGTACTTTTGAAAAAATATAACTATGTATATTATAATATTTACCATATCCTCCGACCAAATAAATAGTAAGACAATGTAGATGATGGCCTGTACGATCGGCACCTGCAGCACTAGGTACCGCAACCATTCCAGACTTCGCCTGAAAAATAAACATGACATTTTACGTACACAACATCTTAGTAGATAGATATTTAAATACTTGTTTAGTGTTAGTATTAAAATATATAAATCTTCTAAAGGTACTAAGTACCTGCTATAAGAAATCATTTAAAAATTACTTTACGTCTTTCTTTCGTCTTCATGAAACTCGAAGCTGATCAACTCGCATTTAAAATATGAATATACTGAGTTCTACTATTAATCAGACACTGATTTAGGATAAGGCCGACCTACCTACTCATCTACTAAAAAATATATTAGTAGTAGTTAAAAAAACAAAATTTACTATACTACATGGTATGGTAAAATACATTTATAAGGGTACGTTAGCTGATACCTAATGGTAATGCCATCCCTGAATGACAATTAAGAGGGTGCAGTTAAACCCCTACCCATTTCCCATTAAAGTAATTAGCAGTAATAACCGTAGTCCACTGCCCTTAATTGCTTTTCGGGCGAATTTTACTTCATTTTCAACTGTGGTGATATTTTTTTTTCAAACATGTTCTTCTAAGAGCTTCTATATTAGGCTGAGTACATTTGGATATTTTGAATTGTAGTAATAATTAAGAAACTATCATTTCGAAAATCTTGCTCTTTACAAGCCATAGAATACATCGAAAATTGGCAATGAATATGAAGATAAATAGTCCATCGCCGTCTCAGACACTGTCCCACATAATAATGTATCTGAACGATTCTTCTCAGGCATATAACTTTTCTGGTTTCCTAACGTTGTCCTTGACAGTAATTGTAAAATCATCCAGCAAATCCTTTCCATTGTATTTACAAAACAAAATAATATAGTTAGTAGTAACATTGTTGGTAACATGTAGGTAACATTACTTTTGCAATATCGTCAAGATTGTATTAGATACCGCTGCTCATTAAAAAAATATGCTAATTCATGTGACGCAACAAATGATAACATGTCATAACCAACCATACTAATCGATAAATCTGTAGATATACCGATCTAATTATCATATATTTTTTACAACAAAAACTATTTTTTATAAAGCCCGTCAGAAGTTAGGAGTGCTCAGCGAAAATAGCCACTATTTTCGCTAATATAGCTATAACTGCCCAAGTGCTTATTTGTTCACGTCGCTCCACACAAGACCCAAAAAATGACAATGAATTAAAGGACAACGCTCATAACTTATGATTTCACCTTTGGATAAGTATAACCTATGGATACATTTGTTAGTGACAGGCAAATAACAGTGTGTGTACATGTACTACGTATATGTATGTATAGGTACCTACTCTTAAAGTCATTGCGGATTTTGTCATTTGGGTTAGATGCCGCAAGATACCCGAGTCATAATTGCATACCACAGAACCATACAAAAACTAAACGATTCTTGGTAGTGTAATGTTTCGCATAAGTCTTCAGATTTCGTAACCTGTAGAATCCATCATCTAAAAATTATGTTGAGTGTGCCTTGTGGTACACCTTCAAAATTAACATATTGTGTAGGAATGTGCGCGTTATTACACACTTGGTACTTATAAAATTTACTTAGCTGTTCAGCTTTGATTATTTAAAAACTTTGTTTACTTAAGTCGTTGAAATTAAGAGAGATGTGGAAAAATTTACTTGTTCTGGTAAGTATTGTGTGCCATTCCATATCGCTATAAAATATGAAATATTTTTAAATAACTTACGTTTCAATCCATAAGTGATTGCTTACGTTACACTTAAAAATGATAAAAATATTACAATATATTTTTTTTATATACAAGGACCAGTACTTAAAACTAATTACAAATAGAAATATATTTTATATTATAATAACAAATAATAAATAAGTAACCAAAAACTAATTACAAGTAGAAAACTTGGCCCAAATCGGTGTCTCTCGGGATCGTGCCAAGAAGGCTGGCAGCATTGCCACGTTGAATAATAGATAATTAATTTAAAATATCTAATATTGCAGTAACATGCTTAGTAGCATTTACTCAGGTGCCGTCGCGAGTTGTAAGCACTCACCTTGAAGCTGTAGTCATTCTGCGAGTCTGTCTCTGTGTGCATCATCATTAATTTAAGACTATTGTCTCTTGTCGGTGAAACCGATGCAACTCTTTCCATTTGTCTCTGTGTGCGACGCGAATAAAGTTTTGCTGAGCGCCCATAACATGTGACGACACCGCGATCCATATTTCTTTCGCTTCATCTATCTCTTCAGACGCCCTTCGGTTATGACTGATCCGAATCTGACCTTTATGAAGTTGATGATTTATTTGGATTTCTTTGACCGTGATAGTTCTTCCTTGTACGCCCTGTACTTAAAGTACCTAATTAAGATAATAATGAAAGTACTCACTTCCTTATCTTGGGCTGGGGGAGGACACAGCAGGGCCAACAACAGCAGGGCAATACCCTCGTTTGTAGTCTTGAACCCGCAGAACACCTTGACAACAATAATGAATCATCTTTATAAACTATCCATACAATACAATCAAGATTCGACATCATTTCGACGGTGACTATAAATTTGTATATCCTCATTTAAGATACAAGCTTTGTTTGTACCTAAGTAGGATGTAGGTAGCAGACATTTAAACTAGATAATTGTATTGTACAACTTCTGACCTAAAAGCATGAATTAATGTCGAATGAAACATAACAAATTACTTATTGAGCTCCGCGATCTGGATATAGTATACCTCCGATAGCTTTTGGTATGTTTTTGGTATTAGGCTATTGAATTAAAACATTTTCTTACAGCGAGACTGTCGACCTGTGGTAGAGGTACCTAAAGAGCTACTGTTGAAAGGATTCGGTAGACGGAAGCATAGGTTTTGAGACTAAGGAGAAAGGTCAGAGTTAGTTTTAAAGTTAGTTTTATCCTAAGAATATAAACCTTACACAAATATGATAAGAAGAGTTGAATGTGACATTTATTTATTAGCAAATAGATATTGTAAGGTACCTGACAATTTGGTCTGGTCCCCCACACTCGGCGATGATCATGGAGAACAGGTGATATAAAGCAATAACCACCGCCTCCTGTGCGACCGCTTCAGCTATTACCCTGCCTCTTGGCAATACGATGGCGCAGAACGCTGCTGCCGCCACCACCTGGAATTGTTTAATTTTTACATTAATACAACTTATTTATTAATATTTATTTAAAAATCTGTCCAGCATTTAAGTAGGCTTATTATGGAATTAGTTTTCCGGGACTCATAGAGAGTTAAGATGTGTAGTGAATCAAAAGCCAATAAAACGCTTAATTTACCAAGCCTAGATCAGTGCAGATTAAATTGGTTCGTAACAAGCACATTCTTCGCTACGTATCTTGGCACATCTCTAGTGGAAACGCACCCTAAACTACACTATTAGTAAGTTAAGTATCTACCTACAATTGAGGAGCGTAGTGAAACAAAACCTGACCAACAGGTTCAATTAGTTCGTAAAAAACACGTACCTTTTTTTTTTTTTTTTGTTGACGAGGGGGAACCCTTCAAAAGGTCCCCGACCGCCCTGGGAGAGGCAGATCGGGGTACCTACCTATAGTAGGTACCATACTACGTATCTCGGCATCTTCGCACATCTCTGGTGGAAATGCACCCTAACTAACCCTTAATAAGTTAAGCACCCAACCAATATTAAATGCGTTAAATTATGAATCATTAATGGTGGTCATAATTTTATCTCAGTCACGTAGATCAATGGTAATAAACTGTGAAGTCTCCTTGGTTCCATTATTACTAATTGTGTGCCTACTAATTAATTAAATCCAATTCCATACAATAGCTATAATTATAATTATCGATGATTAAATTTACTTCCATTGTCGCTAGATACTTAGGTTTCACACCGATAATTTATTAATAAGTACCTTTGAAACACCTTTGATGTTTTGATTTGATAGTAGGAACAATAAATTGCGCATTAAATCCTTTAATCGGATATTTAGTGCATACCTTCTTTGCGGTATCGATTAACATTAAACCACGATAACGCTAATAGTGTCTGATATCTTGAAATTTGCAATGTACTTGACAAAACAAATAAAATTGAAACAAAAGACGGAACAACGAACCAAATCCAACCGATTGTTAACAGAATTATTTATTATGATACATGTAGGAAAGTTCAAGAGGACGTAAAAATCCCAAGGTCCATTTTCGCAATGTATGATGTTGCAATTATAAATTATACCTAATGTAAGAGTTGCAGGTTTCAGTTTGATTTAATGCGTTAAGAAATAGTACTTACCTACGCCTCTAAACCACGAATTTCATAAATGTTTTAAGTCATACAAGTAACGAAGTCATAAATGGTTTTAATGTGTAAAAACATTTTATCGTAGAATGACCAAAACCAGTATTTTCTTGTCTCTCTTGAAATATTTACCTAAATCTAATTCCTATCGCGTTTATTGTCCAAGGTACCCTTTGTCTTAATCTTTTCATAGCTTGCCCTCTCGTTATGACTTACGTAACAACCTCATTCCAAGAGGCTAAGAAGAACTACGTATATACTTTGTAGACTACTATATCAATTGTATAACTACAGTAAAAAATACAACTTTTACCCGCGATTTCATCCGCCTCCATGGAGTTGAACCTATAGATACGATTTTCCTGCAAATTCAGTATGGCTAACCACAGAGACACGTTCACATGTATTAGTCTGATGAAATACTTAACATCTTTGTCTATAACTTTTTGTGTTAATTTGCAAAGATTATTAGTATATAAGACTAGAAGAAAGTGGTAAGTCTAGTTTTTGAGATTTGTGCGTATTGCCGCATTCGCGACCATCGTCTTTGGTGTCGTGTTGCGAAACACTGGCCGCTCCACGGGCCGTACTCTGACGCAATAATGAGCCGTGGCTTACAAACGTTACGACCACAAAATAAATACTTACACATGGCCAGCTCATAAAAATTGGTGGTTACAGGCGGCTAGTTCGCACGTAAATGTAGCATTATGTCAGTAGTATGTCAGCATGCTGATAAACTTACGAGAGTCGCAATAAGGTTACTATTGAGGTATAAGTATTACTCCTCTTTAATTCATATTTATGAAGAAAACATAAATGCTATTTAAGGCTGCGAGTGATGAATTTAAGAGCGATACTCTAACAGACTCATACCATTTGAGATTACCAATTTAAATAGAAACAATAAAAGCTTTCCAACTTCTTTTGACTTGACAAGTTCATGCAGTTTATACTATGATGCGAAATATGTGCATTGGCAAAACATGCATGTTCTGAAATCCGCAATACATTTCATATCGTGACGACTACATTTAGAATTCATGACGCTCTGATCAATGTTTACTTATATGCTAGCTAGTGCATACGTCCGACGATTATCGACCAATGAAAGAAGCTGCCCTTCTGTTGCCTCTCAATTTTATGTCTCAACTCTCACCCTCCTTCGCTTGAATGACGCGGATGCAGTGTTTACATCTATTCTCAGAAGCTTACAGTAGGTACTAAGATACATGAGAAATGCATAATTTTGTAACACAGGTAAAAAATAACCTTATAAATAATCGCGTGGCTCTATCTGTACGTTCAATTGTTTATAGATATATAATAACATTGTATCTTGAGGAAGTTGTTTATTATAAGTATAGTTAATAGTAGCCTAAGTTAGGGGAAAGGAAGACCTAAGAAACGATGGATGGATTGTGTGAAAGATATGATATGGCTGAAATTGGAGTGAGTACATCTCAAATTTCATATCTATGACGGCTGATAGAGAGAAATGAACACATTGCGCCGACCCCAAATAACATGGGATGGCATGGGATGGTGGGCAGGAGGATGATGAGTAACCTAAGGTACTCCTTGTAACATTAGCTATCAGCCAGTGAAAGTCCCGTTAAAATCGGACCAGCCATTTAATGTAAAAATTGATTTTTCTTTGTCACTTCCGTGTACTTATATTTTCACATGCATTTAGTCAAAAGGTGTAATTTTGCAATTACAAACAGACATTTCAATTTTATTTATCTGTATAGATATAGTAAGATGCATAAAGTGATGCCCCATGCGCCGTAACAATTCGATATAATAATAGCAGTGAGTATCGATTCAACCGTCATACAAATAAGTATTCGATTTCATATCGTTTGTTATTAAGTTTTTTTGTTTTGAATTTAGATCAATAGATCACAAAACCATAGATAGCATAGAGCAAGTTATTCGTTTTACATGGAATTTAGTGCCTAATTACTTAAATAACTAAGTGAAGTTAGTTATGCGTGTGGTCTACTTATCGAGGCATTTTCTTCGTCAGCAACGATTACACAGATTATCATCCACCTGTTTCCACAAGTGGTAGGTACCAACATGTACTTAACCATTATTGGAATGATTACTGAGTTTAGTTTACTTATATTTTAGGCCAGTGTAAATATTGAACAGGTTCGTACACACGACACCATGAAAAAGAACACGTGTTACACACATACCCACAGTAGGTATTGTTCTGCCAAAATTTTAATATTTCCTGAGCTAAATTCTAATTTACTTAACTATAGGGCAACAAGATGTGTCTATAAATTAGATGAGTATTAATATACTTAAACAAAACATTAAATAAAAAAAATAGGCTCCTCACAATGTAGGTTAATAGCAATGCGCTAATGGTCAATAATAATAATACATGACAAATCGTTCCAAATTCGAATCCTAAATTACTTATCTCTATTCGTTTTGACGTTTGAAAAAATATATTTTATTAAAGTATCTATATCTTCTTTACATACATACAGACATACAGATAAAAAATAATTAAGCGTCTGTTTGTAATTCCAAAAGGTGTAACATAACTAAATGCATATGAAAGTATACACGGTATTCACACAGAAAAACAATTTTTTTTCTCTGTCTGACTGTCGGTCTGTATGTCTGTTTATTCCGACTAACCTCCGAAATAGCTAATTTCCAAGGAGTAACTCAGGGTACTTTTATGTATAAAAAAAACATTAGGGTTCCGCAGGTCCCCATGAAATTAAGCCTACGGGGGTGAAACCGCAGGGCACAGCTAGTTCTATATAATTTTGCAATCTTGTTTGACTGAGAACGATACCTTTACGTGCTTAACGATACCTTAAAAAAGGGATCTTTTGGAGAGCACGTCAAGGTCAATTCTCGATCACCATTTGAACGTCTTTGGCAAGTCTAAGAACTGTTTTCACCCAGATTATTGATTTTCCATATAATGCAGTTGCTATAGCGAAATGTCCGTCTCTTGGTGCACAAATCGGGTGACCAGCGTCAGATGCCGACTCGAACCATGTATTTATACTTTATGCAAAAAATTACTCTGGTGGAATTAATGCAATCGGAATTTCTACCAGTCGACCACTTCAAATATAATAATTAAAGAATAACTGGGATAATATATAAGGCCAGGGATGGCAATTCAATGGCACGCGTGGCATAAATGGCACTCGACACTATATTGAGGGCACGTCACTTCACAAAATTAATTATGCACTACAAAATTACGCGTAAAATGCAATGTTTGCAAAATTTTCCTATTTTTTGTGGTAAATAAAGAGTTTATACTATGTATTTTTTATTATTATTACCCCAATAAAGTCAAACAATATTTGATGAAAGGTCTACGACCTCAATAAACATTTTAGAAAGCTGACACGTTGATGTGTCCTTTACATTCGCCATTCCTGACCTAAGCGATTTTGCCTCAATTCCTTATTTAAATTGCATCCCTAAACTTAACTACAACCTAGTAGTAATTTATCATGGACTGCGAGAACCTATGGTAAAATGAAAATGATTTATTCCATTTAGACCCTGGTAAGTCACTTATGAACGTAGAATTGACCACCGGTTTGGAAACTAGCCTTCTGAGAAGAACTTGCGGCAATGGAAAAAAAAGGTACTCACAGGGTAAGTAGCCAGTACGACGACCACATTCAATTTGCATTGGTGCCAGTGTCGCAACGCGGCACGCAACGTGACGCCGTAGAGGACGCACACTGCAATCAGCACCACCAACCCACACGACCAAAGCACCCATGCGTAGCTCTGCAGGGCTGCGAATAACACAACTATTATTTACATCACTCTAAGACAGCTGTGAGGACAAGAGACGGTACATACCCAATCTTGAAGGATTCGGAATCCATATCTATGTATACATCTTTACAGATAAATAAAATTGAAGTGTCTGTTTGTAATTTCAAATTAACAACTTGAAAGTTACTTGAATACATTTTTTTAAATGCTTTTGTTAAGTTTAACTAATTACCACCGGGTCCGGAAGGTTGTTTTTGCTGAGAAGAACCCGGTATGAAACGCGGCAATTACTTTTTCAAAAATTTGTTCACAATTTGTATTGGTTACAAATTACAGTACTTACTTACTTATATTATCTCATGAAAGTTTGTAATGCTCGATTGTCAAAAATAAAATATAAAAAATATTTGTGAGCCCTTGACGGGCTAGCAAAGATCGACATTATGAATACCTCTATATTAATGGTTATTTAAAACTAAAACTCGACTAATGAAGAACCACGCTCTGGGATGTTCAGAGGATAGCCGTAGTCATAATACTCGTGACAAAACAATACCTTCAGATAGATAGATAGATATACCTACCCTTAAGTAAGTATCACCTACACCAGGTTGCAATACTGTTTGCAGTCTCCTATGGAAACAATAAACGTGTTAAGAAAGTATTATACACCTACCTACCTATTGAAAATAAATACAATAAACATGGCTCTTACCTATTTATTTAAGTTACCGTTGAACAATTGATCAAAAGAATAATAAATAATTGTTTTTCATAGATATGACTGTGTGATATTATATTGCAGATGTAAGTAAACATAATATTACCTACTTCTTAGTAACAGGTAGGTATTATTGGAGCTCTGCTACACTATTTTAAAATATAACCGGGGTCGCTTATAATCTCGTAGGTTCGTGCGTCTGTGTGAGTGTCTCATTTCGAAATTAGTTCCGTACTGCGTGTAGTAAGCTCATATGTATACTGTGATGCGGCTTCCTAAATGACGAACGTCGATCATGGTAGAAATTAGACGTAACTACCCCTATCACGGGTTTGCCACCGTTTTCGTAAACTATCCTCGCTAGCGTCTCCGTCGAATATTAGTATGAGAAATTGTGCAGCGACTCCCAGCGATGACGTGAAGAAATAAAATATCTCGGACAAATATTGCGAGTGGCGCTAGCGAGTATAGATCACGAAAACGGTAGCAAACCTGTGATAGGGGTACTGCATGCATAGTTACTGCTCTGTGTAGCGACGCTTTTAACCGATGCGCGAAGATGATGTGCCCCGTGTGCAACCCTACTTCTGAACCTCTCTTGAGTCTAGCCTAGTCTGAGGAGAGATCCAAACGCGCATGATCTTAGACGATATCTTCCAACATCAACTTAAAGTGTACAAACTTATTATACTTTTTCTTTTCCTTCAATAAGTCGAGGTCTCTAGGCGAGGTCAATTTCACGTTTGAGTATCCGATTATGCAGATCACCTCGAAACTTCTTTTTAATAGGTTAACTATTGTTGCACCCTTTTGTTATTGTCATCATCATCAGACGTGATAAACAATATAATAATATAGTGTTGAGTACTATCAATTTCTGTAGTACCTATAGAACAACGTTTTTCATCGAGGATAGCTCGGCCACGTCCGTCTGAGAATCCGGACTAAGCTCCACTCGTACAACTGCACTAGATGTATCCCGCGGTTTCACCCGCATCGACTTAATTTACCTACTCCTTGTTACATCAACTATCTGCCAGTGAAAGACCATTAAAAAACGGGCCAGCCGAGAACAAGCCGCTGGCTAGAACAAACAGACACAAAAAATGACAGAAATAATATTTAATTGAGACGAACTGTAATATAATGCAATCGTTTGGACTTACTCAATACGCGCGAAGCTAAGTTGGCGTGAATCAATCAAAACTTGAAATACACTATTAGGAAGGTTTTTAAGTAAGTCAAGACAATCTGGTATATAAGTAAGTTAGTAAGCAATAAAGGGTAAATGTAAGTAGTTATTACCAACACTCACATTGCATGCAAATTGCATAATTTCTTCGGTGCTTGAGCACCAAGGCTCCAAGCAATACACTCGGTTGTTATACAACAAATGCACGCTTTTACTTCAACCAATTATTGGGTACATTATTTTTTATGATTTAAATTATTTAAGTAAAGGAAAGTTTTGTATCACTAGATGTTTTCCTACGAAATTTATAAATAAACATTGATATCGTAATATTCACACGGAAATACATATTGAATTCCGTCTCAAGAAACTAACAAGACATTGTAGTAAGTGTAGTAAGACGGCTAAGCCAATTCGAAGAATCTCATCCAAACTTTACTTTTTAAGTCTCAACTACGCAGGCCACACCGAACCTATTATCTTGACCTAAATTGGTAACCCACATAGGGAGCAGTTAAAATTCAAATTAATAGTAATGCCCCAGCCTGCGTGTCACGAGCCTCTTCTAGATGATGTGCAACCTCTTTAAAAAGATGATGAGTAACCGACCGAGCCCGCCTAAAGTGTCAACTGCAAATTGGTACCACTTTTATCTTATAAATTTGATTCATATGGACCCTTCGTTCTTATCGAAGCTTAAGAGATAAAGCTCTTCAGGACAGTTCCTTCTCTTCATCTCAAATTTTATTGATCACAAAACCCCGAAACAAGTACTTAAATCCCACAAGTTTCACAACATAATGTATTATCACAAAGTGCTTTTTTTTTGCTTCTTTGGGTTCTCACACAGTAGTGCATAGGTACTGTAGCGCGCGATCCCAACTTGGGCCACCTACTCCCCCGGGACCAATCGCATAAACACGTAATTATTCCCTTGGACTCATCTGAGTCTCTGACTCTAACTAACTTACGTTTTTTTTTTTTCGTATTCTTCTACGATTTAAATTGTAATATTAACAACTAAATTTGAAATCTCGTTGACCGTCTTTGACCTAAGTGGCCAATAATGTGGGTGTTTAAGGTTGATGGTAAGGCTAAGGCCTAACAGTACTTAGCATAGTGTTACAAAGCTTTTAAAAGTACTCGCAAAGTAAAATAATAGAAGAAGAAGGTAGATAAATGTCTTTGTGGTTCTATTGAAAGTAGCCCTACTAATACAACCTTGGCCTTCGAAGTTTACTGACCCGACGTAAGACTGAGAGGACTTCAAAAATTTAGCTTTTAAGCGCATGACCCACTTTGGCCACATCGAATTCGAAATTTGTCGAACGGAATTATCTAATTTCCATAAGCTAAGGACAATTATGTAGAATTTCGAAGTCCAAGAACACGTGTTCCAGTTCCTTCAAGTGAACCGGCTTCTGTTACAAATGCGGTTTAAATTTGTTTGATAGAGTCTAAAGCGAAACGCCACATTTTCTGATCCATGAAACTGCAGTGTCTGTATGAAACGGATATAAGGAGATATGTAAGCTGGCCTCCATATTGTGCGTTACTTAATTAACTACAAAGTATAAAGATGACCAACACCGAGATGACCGACCTCTGCATCTGTATTAGTGCCACACTTCACTAGATTATTCACAGCATTATTTGTTTATTAATACAACATGTGTATAAAACTATGTTTCCGGGTGCTTGAAGATCTGGGACAACGTGGATGAAATTATGAAATAATAGCGGACCTCACGTGGTATCACCCGCGTAGTTCCCGTTCCCGTTGGAGTACGGGCATAAAATAAAGCCTATGTTACTCGCTGATGATGTAGCTATCCAATGATGAAAGAATTTTTGAAATCGGTCCAGTATTTTTTGAGCCTATTCATTACAACCAAACAAACAAAGTTTTCCTCTTTATAATATTAGTGTAGATGATTGAGGGCGCACCGATTGCGTTGCGTCAGTTAATTGGCAACAAATTATGTTCTAGTGATTTTCTGAGTTACATGATTAGACTAATATATTTTTACATGTATACAGATAAATAAAATTGCATTGTAAAAAAAATATTTAAAAAAATATTATTGTGTTGTTTCCGGCTAATCTCCTAAACGGATTTACACGGTAATTACAAAGACTTAAATTATGATAGAATGTCTTTAATTAAAGTTAGCTGACTTTATTCGGTGAACTAATCAAATAAGCAATAGACTCATTTTCTGAATGCAAATCTTATCATCAATATCATTGTTCATTGGAGCCATTTACCTGCCAAGTAAGTATTGAAGTCAGGCTGAAGACTATACGTATGGCACAGGAGAGTTGAGTTTATAGCATTGTTCAGTCTGGTAAACGCATTGTCAGCACTTATATGCCTTGCTGCGAGCACTCTCGCTTCGTTGCTCGTTTCACTTAAAAGATCCATTGTCAAAGTTCACTCAAATATTATAAAAAGAAAAAATTACGTTTCATTCATAACTTTTTTTAACACTGGTTTTTAATATTATTGTTGTTTTTTTTTAATTTATTATTTGCGCCAAAACATCACGGGCGAGCGTCGAGTCAAAGACATCTGCGTGTACTGCCAGCCCTAACGTAGTGTGCGCGTTGTTGGTTGTTGCATTCACTTTCTTTCGACATTAATGCTGACTGCGCAACGCCGCGCCGCGCGTACTCTGGTATATTATGATAGTAGTAGTATTTGGTGGTGACGATCACTCCTATATTAAATATTGATTCGGAATGAACTTCAAACGCCGGTTTTCGGAACGTACATAGCTCAACTGATAAAACTAAACCGAGAGCGCGATAAGTAATATTTATCAGCAACAGGTTATTGTATTTATTTAAGCTGATCACCTATCTAACAGATAAGTATTATGCGCTTCGATATTAAGAGCTGTTCTTCAAAGTCCAAAAGTGTAGCCTAAAAGTAGCATTTTTTAAAACAATCGGATTTTTTTTCCATTCTATACAGTACATAAAGAGCAGATAAATTAAATATTAGTGTCTGTTTGTAATTCCAAATTAATAGGTTTTCACTAAACAAATACGAATGTATAGTCGGTACGAACGTAAGAAAACCAATTTTAAATTTTTTTCTCTATCAGTCTGTCTGTTTCTTCCTGTGAGATTAGTCATCTCTGAAACCGGTGGACCGATTTTAACGTGACTTTAACTGGCTGATATAGCAGATGTTGTAAGGAGTAACTTAGGCTAGTTAATTTAAAAAAAAATCATTAATTCTACGCCAGTAAAACCGCGGGGCGCAGCTTGTTGATTGTATTATTAAAACTGTGGACTATTATTTTCTTAACTCGTCTTAATCTAATCCTCATTTTCTCATCACGGGTACATGCCAGCTCTAGCTTCGCAGGTAACGCCATCTCAAACCGTGTTTCGAAACCTACGATTTCGCCATCAAATCCCAACATTTGATACCTGACCATCACGCCTAAATCACTGACATTGCCAGATATAATTAATTTATAATTTATGGGATATGACCATGAAGAATCATGTTATGTAGAAAAACATAAGATATGTATGTAACCTACCTACTTCGCCCAATCTTCGTAACGTCACCTCATGTTGTTCTTAAATATAAATTACATATATCTAGTGAATTACCACAACAAAATTATATATTTTTTTCAATTTCATCAAATTAATTTCCTTGCAACTGCCGATTTATAAGACATTGTTATTGCTTTATAAAAAATAAAAAATAAATGTTTTTGGTGTCTGTGCCAACCGCTGTCTTTTTCCTTTAGTTGGTACATAATCAACCTGATTACATTTTTTTTACAATCTCAATCACCAAATGGCTCAGCATAATACCAATGGTGAACAAAAAAAGTGAAAGCGAATGGTGTCAGTATCATAGCAATTATTATATCATTAGCTTAAGTCTTTAATTTTAATATATCTGTTAGTGAAACGATAATATAGTAATTTTAGCACATATCTACGAAAAGTTATGCTTTATATTTACATAATAGAAATGTTGTAAATATACCGTTCCACATTACGATTGAACGATCAGTTACATAAAAAAGTGTAGTCAAAAAGTGTTGTACTGCCATCTATTGGTAAATAGCTACAACAGAATCATACACAACCTACAAACTGTTCTACTGAAAAGTTATTGCTACTGCCCGATAGATGGCAGTACAAGTCTTATTACATGTTTTTAAATCCTCCATTAAGATATCCTTACTCACTTCAGTTTACAAATGGACTTCAAATTTTAGGCACTTACCTACTAAAATACTTAAGTTTTAAATTTCTATTTCGATAGTACAGTACTTGCACACTTACAGTAGGTAGGTATGAACTAATAAAATGCTACCATAATTATTCCCTTCTTGATGTCTGCCTACTTACATGTATTTGTTGCTGGTCATTATGGTTAGCCCTGACTTAAGAACTCATATTAATAATTAATTATTTAAATAATAGTACTGATTGCAACAATCAACCTACCTAGGTACTTATTGAATTAAATAATTATCTCACTCACGTCATTCACAGCGGATGTGACGAATAACAAAATATTCATGTATTACATAGACAAGTATAATACATACTTACTTAATTACTCAGAATATTATACAATCCTATTGTCCTGTTATGAAACATTAGTAGGTATTAAATATTACCAAGAAGACATGCTCATTTTATTAATTCCATTAAAATTACTACAATAATTGCAATTATTTTAGTAATTAAGTAATTGTATCTATGAAGATATACTTTATATACAAAAGTCAGGCCCGGGTTAAGGAGAAAGCAACCGGGGCGTCCACGAACGAGGGGCCACAATAAATACTTATATGCTAGGAAAATAATAATAAAAAATATAAAACTATTATTTTGCCGCGAGGCCTCCAGACCTCTAAATGCGGCGAGGACAGAAGTTTCTTACTATAACTATGCTCGCCATGTATATATGATTAAGTACTTGGTAATTACATATCTTCTTGGTTCACTCTATAATAAATTTTCAATGTTGGTAGGTCAATAACAACAAGCACATGAGTAAGCAACTAGTTACAGTCGTTAGGTAGATATATTGTTCAAAACATAGTTATAGACACATTTAAGTACCTAACTATCTACGTGAATAGGTAAGAGTTAAACTTTATCTTCATTTGAAGGTCACTCAAGTCTTTGGCCTCAGATTGTTTCAAATATAGGTAACTAAACTAGCTACTAACCTTAAGTACACAATGTTTATAAATAATAAGATTACCTAGGTGACCAGATTAAAATTGGGTATTTTATTGTCGCATATCGCGCATGGACTTCCAGCCCTATAGGTTAAGCCCAACCAAGGAATTTAATGTTTGTACATTTTAAAGTTTGTGTTTGAAAAAAGTTTAATATAGGTTTAATTAAAAATAATATTGAATAACCACGCACTTAAATAATGTGATAAACCTTGTAGGCGAGGTGATAGGTATTTTATTATCTTTAGGTAATAATACAAAAATAATATCACGTGGCCAGACGGCACGCACGTGTTAAACGTAAATAAACG
Organism: Watsonalla binaria; assembly: GCA_929442735.1. Taxonomy (NCBI): domain Eukaryota; kingdom Metazoa; phylum Arthropoda; class Insecta; order Lepidoptera; family Drepanidae; genus Watsonalla; species Watsonalla binaria. The sequence goes on from OV838930.1 coordinate 6,732,217, forward strand.
CGTAATACAAGTTTTGTCAGATAGGCAAGAATACATTATTTACAGTCTGAACTTACATTTATGCACGAATTTCTGTGGCCTCAGTATAAACTAGAATATCTACACGTGTTGGCCGCCGAGAAACAAGTCTAGCTATTAGAAAGCGGTCATTGAAAGTACCTACACAAGTACACATCCACGCTGGCATATGGCAGATTATTCTGCAAAGTAAATAAAAAACTTGGTTACAAACGTTCCAAAAAGCAACGGTCGCACTATTTAAGAGTCAATGACTTCAACCGTCAGTCAGCCACCATAATGATGGGTTTATAATTACTCACTTCAACCTTATGTTAACGTTTATTCTCCGAAATTCATAAATAAAATACGTACATAAATTAAAGATTATCTACATTATAAGTTCATAAACTTCATTAGTAAAATGTACAATGAAATTATATAATAAAATTAAAAACATCATTGTTATAATGTGGGTATAATTGCTGTTATCATTATAATATATTTGTAAATACTTACTCTACCTAACAATAAATAGATTCAGTCACAATATTTATATAACCTTCTGTTATTAAACATAATAATTGTTATTTTATCCGTATGGTATATAGGAAAACCATGCATAAGTCATGCATAGGTATTTTAGTTGGTACGGAAAGTCGTTTAATCCAGTGTAGTATACTTGTATTTAGCACAAAAAATCTCCTATTATATTTAGCGTAGATACTCCTATCCATTATTATCTATCTATCTAAGCAAAATAATTAATTTCATATTAATTAAACCATATTGTAACACATCTAACTTTACCGATGTAGAAGGAATGCCTTGGAATCTTGGCAGATTACACACATTCTAAAGCTGAGATATTTTTGGATATTTATGTCTATCCATCATTCCTTACTGAAACGCCAGTCAAATTTTGTTTAGCTGATATGTAAATTAACACACCTGTATCAGAACGAAAATGAAAATTATTTATTTTTAGTTTAGGCATTTATACACGTCGAATAATTGACCACTGGTTCCGAAACTAGCCTTCTGAGAAGAACCTGCAAGTAACTTAACTGACATCATGTACATTTCATTGTATAGTAAATAATTATTAATTACAATAAAATTCATATGAAATTATTAATGCGTTCACTATTAACGAATCGAATGTGTTCATGTGAACAAAGCATAGATTTGTACATGTTAAGGTTGTCGACATTCAATTGCGTATTTGGTGAACTTGGTGTGGCTCGAATTGTTATTGATTGATCCACAGTCTTTGAAATTTAACCACAACCCGCCTCTGAAAAAGCGTTAACTTATTTCGACCCTCACCATTATGCAAACGAAATGGTTAAGTTAAAACATGTTAAAAACGTTGGTATCTCAATCAGAATAATGTTCTTTTTTTAATTCTTCTACATCTCCTACTGTAAAAAATTTGTAAGTAATTATATTATAGATTAAAAATTAGATTTTTGTAAAACTGTGTGATGATTTATCAGCATTTTAGATGAAATTAAAAAGCGCCTTAATGAAGATTGAAAGTCCAGCATGATGGTACCAGATGAAGAGATGAAGAGAGTGTCCAATTAAATTGATTTGAAATATTACTTGGTAGGTTCATAAATGTTATTATTTGATTATGCAGACGCGAAACCATGACTAAAACAATCATAACATAACGATGTGATCATTGTCCGGAAAAAACCGAGGGCAATGTCCGTTTTTAGTTTTGGTTCAATGAAACGGCCGACAATTTGCCATAGTAGGTAGATATATGTATATAATATAGCATATCTTACTAGATGCCTACCTTATACATTTTATACAACTTAAATGTAAGCACTCACTAAATAAAATTAAGTGAAATATAACATTTGGGTAGGTAAGTATTAGCATCACCATACCATTGGAAACTTAAAATATTTTTTACCTACATTTAGTATGGTAATGTTTTACATACAATGCCGTCCAAACTATTTAATAAATAATCACTAATTACATAAGATAGGTAGGTAGGCAGGTAAGTACCTATTTAAATTCTTGATGACTGTAGGAATATTTTTAGTTGTCCGCTCAAGGGTGAAAACACCCTTGAGTGTATCCACTTATCTCTCCTTTCTACGATTTTTTCAGTCAAGAACGTTCATACATTGTTACCATGATATTGTTACAATCCACATAATATATTACAGCGCTGGTGTTTTTGTATTGTGCCTCATGAGTCAGTCACCTACCTGTCTGGATTCATTCGAAACCTTTCCGTGGCGTGGCTCAAAAAGTCGTTCGACCGACGACTAACACAAAGATAACGCCGTTCGTTGTACAGACATGTCGAGTCTGTGTTGTGTTTATTTACGTCCATCGTATTGTTTGTATACAGCCCGGCACGACTGCGCATCTGAGTACGTCATCGCCCCTCTCGGAGCACCCCCGCGCGGACCTGTCTTTTCTACGTTGGCTGGGGTCGAGCTCACCGCTCATTCATTCGGCATTTGCAAACGTTGCGCGCGGCCCACTGTGTGCCACCGTCTGGTGAGAGAACTCTAGTCTATAATTCCATCAACTACTTCTAATATATCCATTACTCACTATGCTGAAGGAGAAGTCCAGATACGTCAGTCGTCACACTACAGAGGAAGAAGGTCGACCGCTGGCCTCTAGCAGATTACACGCAATCGAGGAGCTTACTCTTGGATTAAAGCAAAAGCTTCACCTGCAGGCTCGAGCCCGAGCTGCGCCTTATTACATCAGAAAGCAAGAACCAGTCGATCTAGTGGAAAGGTTGCTGGAGGAAGGTGCCCTTGTAGCCGAAGCTGTTCGGAGGCTACAGGAAAAGAAAGAACAACCGTGTCATCAAATATCTGTAGATTCATAAAATTTATAAACAAAACATTTTAGTTGTGAAAGTGAGGAACGTGTTGTGAAATCGCTTGTGTGTAAGAAACGTGTCGGGTTACAATGGTGCTATATGCGGAGAGCGTGCGAGAGAGAGACGGCCCGACGTGACGTGTCCAGCGACACCGAGTCACGAGAACGAATCAAAATGGCCGCGCGTACTCTACAATCATAATATTTATTCTTCGTTTTATAGTGACCTTAACTGATCATGATCAAAGTACTGAATGACGTAACTAGCCTTTAGTATTGTTATGCGCTCTAAATTACTTATTTCTATATACTGTTTATAATTAAGTGTTTATTAGTCACGGAAAGACATTTCCTTCCTATTAGCTAACCTTCTACCTATCTAATAAAATTAGCTAATCTTTGAAGACGATATAATACAAGAGCTTTAACTATTATTTATCTAATAATTTAAACTGCACACTGAAAATCTCCATAGTACATTTTATATTCCTCTTAGTGATATTGTTACATATAATAATAACCTACTTATACCTACACAGTTAAAATTCCAGGTAACCTACTTAGCTTACCTTAATTCATAAGGAAACTCAATACCTACATAATAAGTGTTTAATTACGACATAACGTCTGTAGACCTACTTTATGCGTGTATTTATGTCATGTGAAAGATTTAGGTAAATCAGAGAGTGATTGTAGAGATAACAGTACACAAACTGAACGTTGTTTGTGGGTACAGTTACTTCCTCGCATGTTGTAGTAGTTATGATACCAATGAAGTATCGCACAGTGCGATTTCAAAGCAAAGAGTACCTATTATAGGGATATTTACTTGTAGTGAATTGTCAATGTTCAACTTAGACAATTTGTAGCCAATCGATACTTATTTATGTGTAAAATTCCTATCTTCATAAACTTTATTTCCTCAATGTAGCAACTATGTACAATTGTACCAAATTTGGTATAAAAATAATTCAAATAATGTTACATTCGTGCATGTTTTAGTGCATTTTGTGATGTATAGATAGTTTAATTTATCGATCTTGTGATTTAGGTAATGTAAGAGTTAAGTAATAATAAATAGGATGACTTCAAAGAAATTTAATTTTTTGAATGATATTCTAAAAGTTTACCATGTACAAATACAAAAAATAGCAATCTACATTCAAGTACTTCAATGTTAGATCTATTTTTCGTCTATTAAAATAAACAATGATTTTAATTGAGTATTTTTTTATTTTCCATTTTTTTTTTAATAATTATTCCTTACTAAATCTTGTTTAACTATTTGATATTCCTAGTTTAATCGCACATATTTAAATTAATATTTTTAGTACCTATTTTAGTCATTTTCATAGAACGACGTAAAACAGGCAGTCATAATAACAATAATAATATCTACCTAGTTAGTAAACCTACTTGATCATTTTCATAGTAACCATTTTACTATCGGAGAAAATGGCGGAACGGGAATGGTTGTGCATAAATAAATAACTATGTAGCATAAAAAAAACGTATTATTTGTACTGCTTTAGTACTGTTTCAGAGAGAGACCTACGTTAGTTAATTGTTTTATGTTAATAGTTTTAGAGAACTCAAAATTATAACGCAACTATATTCCAAATGTTATGTGTTATTTCCTACGAGCTCCAGGCGAATCTAAGAAGGTTAGGGTTCCGTTTTCACCTTTTGGTACGATACGAAAACATACAATGTTAAATAGCCAACATACGTAGCCACAGATTAGATTACTATAATGTTTGCAAACATTACACACATACTTAATAGTTTTGTTGTTTTAAACTGTAGTAAATTGAAGTTTAATTGTCTTTATAAGATTGTTTATATTATCGGTAACCTATACTAAAGGGTCGGTTCAAGTTGGGGAAACACGTCAGTTAACGCCATCTATTGTAGAGTAGAAGTAAAAAAAAATCAATAAAAATGTTGGCTGTATAAGACGATGGTGTGCCAGTAATGAATAAAAAAAACGGGAAACAATTGTTAAACATTATCTGTCATTTGTCACTTGCTTACTTCAATGTCAGTGATGTCATGTCACAAAATGTCAATAAATATGGGACAAACAAAACAATGTAAATAAAATAATAAATCATCCACTAGATAAAAGGGCTTGAATTAAATATTTATCTTAGCAACTCAACTAATGTTTGTTATCAAATCGTTTAGTTTAAGTAGAAAGTTTGTATCCGTTTGTTTAATAAAGTCTAAGCGTAATTCAGTGAGCTCATATCATAAGCAAGGACCTGTTGGCTTATCAATATATCGCCGTAATATAAAGCAACTGTCGATAAACCAACCGTCCAGTTTATCTGCAAGAATGGCAGCGACGTGGTCGATGGGTCCGGGTACTTTAGAGGTGCCTCTCTCGCTTTTTGCTACAAACAGAACGCGATTAGCGGACAAACTAGAGAACGGTGAAATAGTTGTGCTGCAAGGTGGTGAGGATATAAATCACTATGACACGGATGTACAGTACGTTTTCAGACAAGTAAGTCGTATTTGCTCCAGATATGATAATTTGTAATTCATTTATACATGATATGAAAAGTTCCTATGATTATTAGTGTATAATATTATAATCAAACAAATATGTGGAGTATGGATTTAATAAATAATTAATTCAATTTTGTTCATTTAACAAACAGCATAACAAGCAGCTAACAATGCATCTGTGCATCCAACTGTTAGAGAATTTACGAAGAAGTTGCAATATTAGCAGTAAATGTGTTAATAACTAGGTAAAGATGTGAGAAATTCTCTGAACATATTATAGATATAATTTTCTTGTTTCCAGGAAGCATATTTCACATGGATATCAGGTGTCCGTGAGCCAGGGTGCTTCTTTGCCCTAGATGTGAGCACGAGACGAGCCCACTTATTTGTCCCTCGTTTGCCTGCAGAGTATGAAGTCTGGATGGGCAAGCTGCTCTCCTGTGATGACTTCAAATCAATATATGCCGTTGATGAAGTGCACTATGTTGATGAGGTAAACATGATAGTTTTATTCTCAGAAGGTGGCAAAAACCCTGTCTGTTTGTAAGTAGTCTGATGACTGCTTGTTGCAAGGGAAGTCACTCAGACTTTGCTGACCTATGTAGAGTGGAAATAAATCTTGTTCTTATAGTGACTCTATTTGAGGTTGACTGTCAGGGAATAAATATGTATTTTTAATTAATTAATGACAATATTTATACAATTAAAGCTTTTGATTAATGAGTTGAAAAAACATTTATAATGTTGCTGTATTAACATTTCTTATGACAAGAAGAATATTTTATTTATGAAATTGCAATTCTGATATACTATTCTACATAATGGAACAAATGCTTATTTTTCAGATCAAAGATGTGCTGAAGAACTTAAATCCAAAGACTCTTCTTACTTTGGTAAGTAACAGTGATTATTTATAACTAGCTGTGCCTCACGGTTTCACCTGCATAGGCTTAATTTCATGAGTGGCTTTATTTTCGCGTCACCCTTATTTTAAACTAGCGGATGTCACGCGGTTTAACCCGCGTAGTTTCCGTTCCTGTGGGAGTACAGGGATAATATAAAGCCTATTTTACTCACTGATGATGTAGCTTTCCAATGGTGAAAGAATTTTTGAAATCAGACCATTACTTTTTGAGTATATTCATTACAAACATACACACAAAAATTCAAATCTTAGATAAAAGTTGCTTAAGTTAATACTTTTACATGAGTTATCCGCCAGTGAAAGTCCCGTTAAATCCAGCCATTTCAAAGACAAACAGACAGACAGACTAGAAACTGTTTTTTTTTATGTAACTACCATATGTACTTTCATAGGCATTTAGTGAAAAGTGATGTTTTTGCAATAAAAACAAACACTTCAATTTAATTAATCTGTATAGATTATTTAATTAAATTTAATTATAATAGCACAAATAGACCAAATTGTTTATCCTACATGAAATGTTCACTTATTATTATGACTACCAATGTAGGTATATCTATCTATACCTTCTAGAATTAAGGACATCCTGTATAAACACAATTCTTTTACAGTGTGGTACTAACACTGACAGTGGGCTAACAGCCAAAGAAGCAGTCTTTGAAGGAATGGATGAGTAAGTTGAATCAATCTTTATATTGATACACCACAAAAAAAATGATATTTTTTTTTCTTTTGAGCATAGATTTCGAGTGTTTTTTTTCTTTAATTTTAATAGATGCTAGAAATTCATGATGACGATTACCTTCAAGGTAAATAACATTGTTTTTATCTTAGGTTTTACCCAAACTGGTTATATTATATGAACAACAACAAACAATAATATTATCATTGTATTTTCAAACATAACACATACCTTGTAATAATAATGAGCCTGCTTATACCTTTTTAAATGATTAATAGGAAAATGATGAATAATACAAAAACAATAACAGGTTTCCTTTGTTTATGTTACTATTAGTAAACAATATACTAAATGCATGCATTAAAGAAATTGCCATGCCACGGCCATTAATGTAAATAAGTGCCAAATTTACCTATTTAACTCATTAGATAAATAATATATGCAAAATGTGTTGAATTTATGATAAAGTTTATTCCAATTTTTTTCTCCAGGTTTAATGTGGACAACGAGAAGCTATTTCCAATCATTGCAGAGCTGTAAGTATGCCATAAAACTGTTATCATTCAGTTACATGCTAATGGAAACTTATCAGATAATGGACAATATCAGCATTGATTAATGATAAATTGTTACATATCATAATCTAGTTACGTAACTAATCTACCAATGTTGACATAATGGAACTTCTAAGATGCATTAAAGGAAAAAATATCTTCATTTATTTGTAGTGTTTGGTGTATGCAAAATATTAGGGACTATCAAGGGAATTTCATATTCATGAATCTTTCTTTAAAAAGGCTAGTTTTATACAGAGGCTTCGTCCGCGTAGAATTTAAAGTTGCTGGTAATAAACGCTCAGTGAAAATAGTGGGGGTAACTGCGTATGTATTTTATTCGCGTCGCGCCAGCCAGATAGACAGAGACAGATTCATAAAATGGCTACTGCGCTTTTGGAGGTCAGCGCTTATAAGTCATGACGGCATCTGTAGTCAGAAAACACAGCCATACCTCGGCTTCAATACTATGATCATTAGATAATATGAATCAATCACTTGTGGGGACAACAAAAGTTATCATGCTCATCACCAGCAAAGGGAAGATCTTCCAGCCAGATGAGTGTCATGCCTGGGACGCAGCTCCAACTGTTCTAGTTGGAAACTTGTATATGTACTGCAATGCGCTCGAAAAATCTTATTGCGCGTTTAGGTTCTCGTGTATTTGTACTCGAACTTTGAAATCGTTAGTGAAGCGCCATATTAAATTGTATTGATGTTGGTTTGTTGTTGCAGACGCGTTATAAAGACACCAGAAGAAATAGAAGTGATGCGTTACGTGTGTAAAGTTTCATCTGATGCACACAAACAGGTCAGTGGGCCTAGACAAAGTTACATTAGCTCGTGCTTACACTAATAGAAGCGATACAAAATCGCTTCTATCCGCGAAACGCTAGGATAATGTTAACTTTTAATAATAATATTGTGAGTTCTTTATGACATACTTTGACGTTTCGATTGGATGTTTCATGGTTGCAAGCTTAGTTATAAAAATAATTAGATTTAGTTAAAGAGATAAGAGATTCTTTAGATTAAGCCAAAAACAAAGAACACCAACATTTTAAATGCCAGGAATCAGCCCTCATACCCAAAGCTCTCGCTACATCATTCCGAACTGAAATGCCTCATAATAAAATTTTCAACATCGTCGAAATGGGTTTTTAGTTATTTTATGGTTGAATTGTATGGAGGAGCTCGTGGCACAGTTGCTATTGCGCATATCATTCGATCAGCGAAGCTAAGCAACCCTAAGCCTAGCCAGTAATTGGATGGGTGACCTCCCGAGTTCTCCGTGCCTCGGAGAGCACGTTAAGCCGTCGGTCCCGGTTGCTAATTTGTCATCTTTGGCAATCGTTACAGGTCGGTCGGAGGCCTAAAATAGTCTGACAACTGGTTTAACCCAGATCACAGATATGCCTCGTCGCCAAAGGTCAGATGGCAGTCGCTTCGTATAAAAATCAGGTGATCAGCCACATCGGTTGAATAAAGTGCCGACCCCAACAATGTATGGGATAAGGCCAGGGAGATGATGATGGTTGAATTATATGGCGTCCCCAGGTGATGCTATTCGCCAAGCCAGGTCTACAGGAATACCAGTGCGAGTCAGTGTTCCTAGACCACTGCTACCGCGTGGGTGGTTGCCGCCACGTGTCGTACACGTGTATCTGCGGCTCGGGCCACAACGGCGCTACGCTGCACTATGGACACGCCGGCGCTCCTAATACTAAGGACATACGACCTGGCGATATGTGGTGTGTATTCACAGATTTATAGGTCACTTGTGAAACCTTGTCCCGTACTTTACTGCGGTTTGGACATCTGATTAAGCCTGGGCATCTACACGAAGCGTCTTCCTATATGGCGTTTAGGTGTCTGCTTATTTTTGTTTAAACGCATAAATTTAATCATCAAAAAAACTGCCCAGAGCCCTTAGAGCACCCCAAAAAGGTAATTTAAAAAAAATCGTATAGACCGATTGGTTTTCCTCATTCCTCACTTGGGGCGCTTTAACGTTCTCATACAAAATAAGGAAAATACGCAGTCGATATCGTCAACATTAAAATATTTTAAAAGATATACTTGGGGTAGTGCATGAGATTAAAAGTAGCGTCGCTTGCGTTTTGCGAAATTTGTTGTCCAACCTTTGATTTCGAAAATAAAGTCGATGTACCTCGACACGCGATCCGAAAAGAAAATTCTAGTCTATCATTCGGGTCTTTAGATGAAGGTATTTGTCCAGTTTATTCGACATGGGTGGCAACTACGCGGGCTACGCGGCCGATATAACGTGCTCGTTCCCGGCCGACGGCAAGTTCACCGACGACCAGAGGCTCATCTACGAAGCTGTGCTCGCCGCCAGGGACGCAGTCCTCAGGTATATGATTGATGTGGCTTCTTTATTCAAACCCACAAATGGCACTTGATTTCATCGAAACATTCTAATTAGTTGTACATTTATAATAGGTATTAAGAAAGCAATAAGTGAAGTATGTTTAATTAATTAATATTTCTTATTGATAGATATATAGTATGGTATAGATATATGATAGAAACAAATACTAGAAAATATATTATACTATAATGTTAAGTAGCGCCTCTCACATTGCTGCGCCCTAACAGGGTTTATGTTAGTTACACATAAATGTAACAATTATAATTAAGTTTATGTTGTATCATTGTAACTAAATAATTGCAATAAAATTTATGAATATGAATATAGTTTGGCAGGTACCTTGATCCGAAAATGATTTTCTCATAAAGTCTGCCATGATAATAAATGATCTCGCCATTGATTATTACATATGCTAATGTTTTTAATCAGGGCAGCTAAGCCGGGAGTAATGTGGGATGAGATGCATCTGACGGCGAACAGAGCTATGCTCGAACATCTGAAGAAGGGTAACTTGCTGAAAGGAGACGTTGAACAAATGATCCAGGTAAAGAAAAAAAGGCTACGTTTATTTTGAGTGTCATTTATCTTGAAGAGGCAACGATACACGATCTAAAAATATCTAATCAATTCAGATTCAGAACATTCAGTTCATCGTTTCCGAACTACGAATAATTACTACTGTTCGCATCTCGCGATGAATGACGTCACCTGAGGTCAAAGATAATGAGGTGTGCGACGGTCAGTGAGTCAGAGAGGCACCGTTGTTGTTGCAGCACGGAGTGCACGGCATCCTTCAGCCACACGGGCTCGGGCACCTGCTGGGGCTCGACGTGCACGACGTGGGCGGCTACCTGACCCACTGCCCGCCGCGCCCGCCCGGCCCCCTGGCCCGCCTGCGCACCGCGCGCTCTCTGCTGCGGGCCATGGTGCTCACCGTCGAGCCCGGCTGCTACTTCATAGCCAGGGTCAGTATACTGCGGCCACACGGCACACGTGGCGGCTACCTGACCCACTGCCCGCCGCGCCCGCCCGGCCCCCTGGCCCGCCTGCAGTCTACTTAGAGACACAGTGAATTCAGGACTTCTACAGATAATTGCTGCAAGGGTGTTTCACTTATTTCTCATATAAAATGAACTGTGCACTATTTAAACCTTAATTATTATAATGTTCACAGCTGTTAAACAAGGCTCAAAATGACCCAGAGATGTCTTGCTTCTTTAACTGGGAGATGATGGACAGGTTCCGCCAGTTCGGCGGAGTGCGCATAGAGGATGATGTGCTCATCACGGAAGACGGTGTCGAGAACCTCACGTTTGTACCTAGGACGTGAGTACACAATATCATATGGTATTATTTAATTAGAAGTTACGTCAAAGGTCGCGAATAAAATAACAATAAGCTGGTAAGAATTCATTACTGCAAATTGCATAATTTAATGTCTTAAGTGTCTTTCACGAACCAATGATGATAAGTAAATATAAAATGTTTGACAGTTGAGAAGAAATTTTTAAACCAATAAGTATGCAGTTGTGTATGAGAGGTAGTGACAGACCCAGTATTGTGATGGTAACTTACATTATGTTCTGTGATTATTGATTGCTGTAAAACACATGCTCACTCCTTTGAGGAGCTATGACTCCTTTTGACTTAGGTAGTCCTGGAATGCCTAGATAGTTAATATTCTGTAGTTTGAGAATGGTTTGAGCTTTACTTTGAATTTACTTTTTTTTATTTTGAATACATTTTGTTATAGTGTGGCTGAAATTGAGGAGCACATGGCAAAAGGGGCCAACTTCAAATAACTGATAGTTGTGTTTGCTGAAAGTAATTCATACCCAAAGGTAGAGGCAATGTATTTTATAGTGTAACAATTTTGTAAAATATTGTAAACATATTTTTATCAATCAATGTAAACAAATTGTAATATATTAACTTTAATAACAACATTGAAACAAAAGTTTAAAATAATATTATAAGTACAATATATGTAGCAAAAGAAAATATCATTTGTTTCCTTAGCAAATCAACAAATCCCTGCTGAAAATATCACATTACAAATATCTCAAGTAATTCTGTATAAGTGGTGGTATTGGTAAGAGATTTAAAACTTTAAAAAAGTTTTTTGTAGATTGAATACCCCTTGGTCTATTCCTAAGCATACATCTGACTTTAAGTCGGGCTAAATGCTTCAATGGTGGCGCATGGTACATAAGATACTCTGCACTGATATGACTATCACAACCATAAATCATATTAATTAACTCTGCTTGCACCTGAAACAAGAATAATATCACACTTAATATCTCTTCCACATAACATTCATACTAATTTTAATTAATTAACAATATAGCCTATGTTATTTGACCATTATCCTAATAATATTGTAAATGTGAAAATTTGTAAGTATGGATATGTTTGTTACTTTAACACAAAAAATTCTGAAAGGAATTTAATGAAACTACAATAATATAGCTTATACTATATAGGAATAACATGTAGGCTAACATTTATAAAGATGTGTGAATTGTCCAAAATATAAAAGTAAGTCAAATCCTGCACAGACAAAGTCATGGGCACTGGCTAGTGTAACATACTATTAGATAAAGTACATATTTATAAAAATCAATGCAGTCATTTTGCAGCCCATGTGATACAAACAAAAAAATATTTTCTCTTCATAGAATTGAAGTGGAATACTATTAAAAAGCTGTTAATTTTAAATTGCAAACAGACACTTAAATTTTGTTTATATATGTATAGATATTATATCAAAACATTGACTTATTAAATATATAGATACATAGAACTCACATACACTGGTATCCGCCCTAAGAGACCATTATCATAAGCAAACTTGAGTATACCATTGGGCTCACAATGGATGCTGTAAGGTAGCATGACAGGCAATGTGGTTGGGTCTGCAGTGATGGATGCATGGAAAGCATCCGGCAAGCAGTTGTCCTTGTCCAGACAAGATACTGAACTGCAGTAGTCAACATTACAATCATGCTCTACTAGAACTTCAAACACCTGGAATTAAATAAGTTAGGGTACATTATTTCTCAACCTAAAGAACAAAAACAGCATGAAGTAATTAAATAACACTACTCACTGATCTAAAACAGGCATTGTGTACACAGTAGTGTATGTAAACCAAAGGTGGACATTCATTAATATCAGCAGCATCTACTTTGACTCCTCTCATAAGGAACAAATAGAAAAATTCCCTAAACTTATCATGGGATCTATTGTAAATATATTCAGTGATGTTCAGATATGAATTCAATGGTGCATTCATATAGTAATGTGGCTGATATTCCCCAATCTTTTCACACCCTATGTGGAACGGCTCAAAGAAATCGAAATACTCTGGTCCTAGGTTGCTGTTCAACAGTGCCTCCAAGATTACAAATTCAAAATTGTGTGGTTTACAAGCAACTAGAATTATATTTGGATTTATCTTATCAAGATCTGTCACAGACAAGAGAGTTACAAATACAGAACTATATCCAATATTTAAAGCAACATCTAGAGCTAGTTCTCCAAAAGAGTTCTTAATATGAGGATCAGCACCATTCTCTAACAAAAAATTTACAACATCATCATTTAAGCCTGGCAAGGCAGACATGAGTGGAGTGTCACCCGTAATAGTCAGGTGGTTAATATCCTTAATGAATGGGTAGAAGTTCTTGACAGATTGAAGACAACCTTTGCAACAAGCTAAATGGAATGCAGTGAAACAACCAGGGCCATTTTTTATTTCCGGGTCTGCACCTGCATGCAACAGAGCTTCAATTGAATTATATTGAGATTCCAAGGCAGAGTCATGCAGAGGTGTGTCCCCATCAAAGTCTTGGACATCAAGAATTGCCCCATACTGTATGAATAATTCAATCAAGTCTACTCTGCCTTGACTACTCACAATGTGCAGTGGAGTGACACCCTCTGTACTTCCATAGTTTACAATGTCATCGGCTGAATCAAGTAGAGCTCTGATCACTTTGACCGAACAGCTCCGGCGACAAGCAAGGTATAATGCAGTGTGACCCTCGTGAGTCTCGGCCAGTGGTCTGCAATTTGAATGCTTTAGTATCAACTTCAAACTCTCATAGCTATCATTATCAGCCGCTTCGTGAAGACATGTCCATCCCCTGTTATCGATACAATTGGGATTCATCTTCTTGAGCAAGCGTCGTACAGTCGTCGCATCATTAATTCTCGCAGCGAGATTTAAGGCATTAGATGTAACGGGATTGTGAGAACTAAAATCCATTTCTGCTCAGTTCCGTTTCCGACCCCAAGTTATTTATTTTCTTTACAAAATAAATGTCTCAATCACAAATAAATATTGAGGAAAGCATTGAGGTATGTAAACATTTTTACTTTACAACAATAAATTGCTAGAAAACTGCATATATTTCTATTGCTGATCCAATTAAATAAAATATCTTTCCACCACAGTGCTTTCGCTTCAGTTCGAAATTTTATTTTTATAAAATTCCGATAATTGACTGACGCTGTCTGACACTTGTCAGTGAATGTTGATTGATTTTATCAAATGTTTGCCTTTCTTTTCTTTCTTCAATATTGTATCTATACTCTTACTTATCAATAAACTACTAGAAAAAGAAAAATAAAATAAAAATTATAAATAGAACACATAATTTAAATTAGTGTCTGCGGGAATGGTGCCCAGTAAGCTGGCTGCGTTACCTCGCTGGATCGCTAAACTAATCCTCTGACCGAGGTAAGAACCAGCTCGACGGTCACCACTAGAGGCGTCAACCAGGCGTTTTGAAAGATCCTTGAAAAGAACTTTCGCATTTGGCCCCCATGGCCCCAAAGTCTCAACCCCAAACGGCAGAAATATACAATTATGGCTAATATCTGCATATTTCCGCCGCTTGAGGTTTTCTGCACACACTGCCGCCGCCTCTGCTTGCTTCGAAGTAGAGTTTAAGTGGCAGCGAGCAAGTGTGTCCACACTGGTCGCATCCCACACAAAGGGCTTCCTTGGAAATTGTTCATTACTTTCCTCATTGATTTTCTTCAATGAAAAAGGAAACACACTAGCGCATTACCTGTCCACCAACCAGTGGGAAAGTCTAATGGGTGGATGGATCATGACTCACATATTATTAGGTATAGACATCTTAAATAGACCTACACACACCTCCTGAATATTAGATAAAAAAACAATTTTTTTTTTATTTCCACTGAAATAGTGAATCATAAATCGGTTAAATATCGGTAACCGAAATCGTTTTCGGCATTACAAAATTTGCATCTTGTATTTGGAGTTCGTAAGAGTTGGTTGTCATCTGCATGAAGTAGTTCCTTTTTGAGTCGCGGGAAATTTAAAACGGGGTCACCTGACCACATTTATCGCTGGAAACGAGCGTCGAGCGGCTGCATGAGGTTGCAGCCTGACAGAGGACGCGAATGTCAAAATGTCCCCTCTTAAACTGGTTTTTTTATCGAGCTTCCAAGAGGATCAGATTAGAGATTTTGGCTAAGTACTTACCTACGTATTCATGTAACGATATCGATAGTTCGTGAGGTAACACGAAGGGTACAAACGGTTCAAAAGAAATAAAAAACGGATTATTCTCCACGTAACATTAATACGCAAGTAACATTCACATGTATTTCATTTACGACAATTCACATTGTATTTCATTTTATATAACACCACAGACACTATCAATAATACTAAACAGTATATGTAAATGTACATACAAACTATACAATACAATACACATGAATAAGCCATTTAAAAACGACCAACCAGCGCAGCGATACACATTCTATAGATCAGCCCATACATTAAACATGAGATTACAGTTACCTACACAATTAAGCGAGAAAACGCAACTTGTACACGTTGTCAATTAGCATTGGCTATGGTTACACAGCACGATAGTATGCGCATAAGTCTATGCTAGAACCATGGGTCGTGGGATGCTCTTAGGTCCTCTTAATATTATTTATGAATATTTAAATGTATATATTTATGGTAACAAAATTGTGACACACTCACGTTAGGCACCAATTAAAATGGGGGTAATTATGTACAATAATTGCCCCACCTCCTGCTTTTCCGGGAACTACAAGTACATAATCTAGATATTTGGCATAGACATGAAAATTGCTAATCTCTTTTCAAGCCAATATTAGTTAGATAAAAATAAATTGTTTAATTTGTGGTCCCATTCCCATCTACGAAGCTTAAAAAGTTTGAAAATAGTTTGTGCTGTTGTAGTAATATAATGGAATTATTGCGTAAACATAACATGAGCCCTATTTAATTGTTGACAAACTAACATAAAACCTATATGCTGCCAGCCTTCTTGACACGATCCCGAGAGACACAGATTTGGGCCAAGTTTTCTACTTGTAATTAGTTTTAGTACTGTTCCTTGTAATAATATATTATTAAATCAACATTTTATGACACCTATAAAAATCTTTGAGTTAGGAACAAATACTTTATAATTAATACATTTATTTTAATTTACATAAAGAAATCAAAATTGAACAAGTATAATAATCACAGGACTTTAAAAAAAAAATATTATTTATATATATCAGTGGAAGGGATAATGCTAATAGGATAACGCCTTAGTATTCGAGCTAGCATACAATATCATTAGCTATGTTTTACATTGCTATTATATAGAAACAATAAAATCATACAATCATTACAAACAACAAAATACACTTAAGAAATTAATAACAACCTGTAAATATACCACCTAGGTAAAAATATCAAGTGGCTATCCCGAATATTTGACAGTCTTAACAAAATTAGGAAGCTTTCTAGTTAAGCATTTTAATAATTTGGCGATACTAACTACTGAGTTTTGGCTGGATAACATTATTATTAAGATGTCCAAAAGAAGACCTAATTATTATACACCATATATCACACTGTACCACCTGTAGATATTTTTTTCTCAATATATTTTAATTTTCTAAATATGAATCATTCTCTCATATAATTTAATATAAAATTGGGATGAGCATATTTCAAATACATTTTTTTTGCATACAAAATACTGGAATGTACATTTTGGAAACAGCTAATCAATACAATCATGCTCAAAGCATCTTCTATCATTATCTTACATAAAACTACCTAATCATTAACAGGAACAATAAGTAAGTAATGTAAATAAAAAGTATACAAAAAATATAATTATTATTATATGAATAATTAATAAACATTTCGATAAAATTTTTGACCAAATCTATTCCTGACTAGAATAAAATAAGATATAAAATAATTTTTAATACTTGTAATAAATATAAAATGAATACCTCGAGAAATAAATACAATGGTTATAAGTAAAAAAAAAGTATTTTACTTTAACTAACTGGACATCTTTACTTTATTATCTTAAGCCTAACGTCAATACATTGAAATTCACTTTATTTTGGAAAGTTATTAAATATTTTAACAACAGTATAAAACATAGGTTTTAAAATAATACCTACAAATATCTTATGTAATCCTTAATAACCTTTGGTACTGGCAAGTCATTTACTACCTTTATAAACTCTGTAGCGGATTTAAATCCTCCTGGTACTTTCCTTAGACTACTTCTGACTTTCATGCGGGCCATGTGCTTCAATGGTCGCACATAGTACATGAGGTATTCCGAACTTATATCAACTTTGCAATTAAAAATTCTATTGACTAACTCTTGTTGTACCTGAAACAGCAAAATGATATTACACTATAATTTTCATAATTTCCACACAACAATAGCCCGCACAACACATGGAAAAAGAAATTATAATTATCTAGAAAACATCAAGACTGACTCATCAATACTAGAAACTACTTCTACTTCTTCTTAAAGTGCCTCTCCAATAATTGAAGGTTGGCAATCAGCTCCGAACATTTGCCTCTATCCTTAGCGCGGCGAAAAAGGTCGGCGGTACTCGCAATACCGGTCGACTCTCTGATGTTTCGTAGCCCCGACTTTTTCCTACGACCAGACTTCCTTTTGCCGGCTACTATTCCCTCACGATAAGTTGTAGAAAATTATATCATATAAATATGCCACTTTTGGAGAAAGTGTTGTACACAAGAAACTACTGAAGCTATAGATTATCAATGAAAATGTGTATGTTTATTTAATATTTTTTTATCTCAAATTTGATTTACATACATACATGTGCTCAAGCCTGTATTCCCCGAAGGGGTAGGGCAGAGGTGTTGTATCAACAACATCCACTTTTCACCAAATATGATTAAGTGCTAACGTGACAGATAGTGAGTCTATCCCGGCTCAGGCACTATACATATGTCTTTGAATTACTCCTCAGTCATATGCAGGTTTCCTCACGATGTTTTCCTTCACCGTAAGGCATGTGGTGTGAAATCACTGCACATAAGTTTTTAGAAAAACTCATTGGTACAGGCCCCGTTGGGATTCGAACTTACGTCGCTTGCGTAGCAGGCGAGTGCTTAAAAAAGCTCAAACCTCAAGGCCACCACGTTTCTCAAATTTGAGTGAAATTAATAACTATATATTTTGCAGTAGTAAATGTGGGAAATGTAGAAAATGATAAACATTCAGCAATGCTATTATTCTCTGACAAGATAAAGTGAAACAAAAAAATTGTGTCTTACCTCCAAATCTGACACTTGACCACTTTTATTTATAATTTTTAGAATGGCTTCCGGCTCACAACATAAGCTGTAGGGCAGCATGATGGGCAGAGTGGTTAGGTCTTTAGTGAGGGATGCATGGAAAGCATCCGGCAAGCATTTGTCCTTGTCCTCACATGAATACGAACTGCAGTAGTCAACATTACAACCATGGTCCAAAAGTATTTCAAAAACCTGGAATATAAATAAAAAAGAACATTAATGGATAAGATTTTACTCTTGAATTTATAAATATGGTCTATATTTCTGACTTCTATATATGAAAACTTAACTTATCTTGGAAATGTTAAATTATTATTGTTTTGTACTAGTTGACCTGGTGAACATCATATAAATTTTTCACCGTTTAAACCTTCCCTGAACTTTCATAAATATATCAAGATCAAAATTACACAAATTGGTCCAGCCATTCTCAAGTTTCAGCAAGAATAACAAACAGCAATTAATTTTTATATATATCGCTAGAAAGAGTGGTACAGCAGAATGGGTGTTGTGTGCATACAGTGAATAAGGTCACCAGTGCTCCATGAAGGTGAGGAGTAGGATTGGACTTGCTGTGCTAGCTATTGTTTCATAATGTTAGCACTGGGATTTAATTCTTTATAGGGGTGGCAATGGACAAGTGACACTTGGCGTTACAAGCATTTATAGACTGCAGTATTAGCTCAAAAAAATTAAGTGCATAAGTATTTCCAACTCATTCCAGCACACCACTGTTTTCATATTTGGGGCAATAAAAATAATATTGTAAAAGGAACTGCAGACACTAATTTAAATTCCGTGTTTTATTTATAATTTTTATTTTTATTATATTTTTCTTTTTCATCTTAAAGGAACTTATTTAACCAGCTTTTTGATCCATTGGGACATTCCATTATTAAAATCAGACCTCTTGTTTATATTTTTAATTATAACAAAATGGCTTTTTGAGAACAGTATAAAATTTATACAGATAAATAAAATTGAAGTGTCTGTTTGTTATTCCAAAAATACACCTTTAGACGTAATGCATATGTATATACACAGTACTGACATAGAAAAAGAGCCGTGGTGGCCTTGGGCTTTGTGCAGGCATCTGCTACACAAGCGACACAAGTTTGAATCCCAGCGAGTTTGATCTAAAAAAACTTATGTACAGTGTTTTCACACCATGTGTTTTACAGTGAAGGAAAACATCGTGAGGAAACCTGCATATGTCTAAGAAGTAATTTAAAGACATATGTATAGTGGCTGAGACACTTAATCATCTTTGGTGAAATGTGGGTGTTGTTAATACAACACCTCTGCCTACCCCTTCGGGGAATACAGGCGTGAGCCTATGAATGTATGTATGACATAGAAAGACCAATTATAAAAAAAAATCTCTGTGTGTCTGTTTGTTCCGGCTAATCTCTGAAACAGCTGGACTGATTTTAATGGGACTTTCACTGGTACACAGCTAATGTTACAAGGAGTAACTTAGACTACTTTTATTTAAAAAACAAAACATTCAGGGTTCTGCAGGAATGACATTAAATCCATGCCGGTGAAAGCGCAGGGCACAGTTAGTAGAACATAAAATATAAACATACTCACAGCTTTAAAACAGTCGTCATGGTCACAATAATGTATGTAAACCAGGGGTGGACATTCCTTTGCATCAAGAGCATTCGCATCCACACCCCTCATCATGAACAAAAAGAAAATTCTCATGAATTGATCCACAGATTTATTGTAAATATATTCAGCAATTTCAAGAAATTCACAAAGTGGTGTGGAATTATCATAAGCTGGTCGGTAACCACCAACATCATCAATGTATGTACTGAATTTAATGGACAACAGATATTCTATATCCAAGTCATGGGACAATATGGCTTCCAAAATGTCAAATTTGAAGTTATGTCTGCGACATGCAACACCTACCACTTCTGGACTTATATTATCTGTCACTTGTAAGAGAGTACTTATTATCTCGGTATATCCCAAATATATAGCTTCATCAAGAGCTTGAAATCCAAAATAATTTGTAATGTTAGGATCGGCACCATTTTCCAGCAAGTAATGTATAACATCACTATTCACACCTTGCAAGGCACACATCAGAGGTGTATCGCCTGTACTGGTTAGGTGGTTAACATCCGCAATAAATGGTTGTAAATTTTTTACCGAATCAAGACATCCGCGGGTACAAGCTAAATGAAATACAGATAGGCAATGGGCACCAACTCTAACTAGTGGGTCGGCGCCAGCATGTAAGAGGGCGGCGAGAGCCTCGTGTTGCAGCTCAGGAGCAGAGACAAGTAGAGCTGTATACCCATCAGCATCTCGGGCATCAATAATTGCTCCATGCTGTATAAATAATTCTATCAGATCTACTCTGTTCTGCCTACTCACAATATGCAATGGAGTAACAAGCTCGAAACAGCAATGGTTAACAATGTCTTTGGCAGCATTGAGTAGAGCTTTGATCAATTTGACAGAGGCGCCCTGAATGCAAGCAAGATAGAGGGCAGTGTAACCCTCATGTGTCTCGGTCAGTGGTCGGCATTTCGGATGCTTTAGTATCACCTTCACGCACTTATAGTTATCATTATCTGCAGCTTCGTGAAGGCACGTCCATCCCCTCTTATCGCTACAATTTGGATCTATTGTCTTTAACATGCGTCGCACTGTTGTTACATCATTAGTTCTTGCGGCGAGATTTAAAGCATTAATAGAAGCTAGATCCATTTTTGCCTATTATCAACTACAAGCCAAGTTCTGACAAATTAAATGAAATACATGAGTGTATAATTTTGTTCGTTATCTGGCGTAAAGTATAATAATCAATAAATAATACTTTAAGTTCTTATCTGTTTTTCAACAATGCTATCATCAAATATCTTCGTTTGAAGCTGTTGAAAACCATCTTGCATCTTCACATATTTACATTAAAAACGACACATTTCATAACTAAAATTAATTTTAATTTTAATCAATAACATGGTACCATAATCAAAGAAAAAAATATTTCGCTTACTCATCAAAACATCAATAAATCAGTCACCGTGTCACCGTCGTATATTTTTATGTCTATGGACAGACGTCTCTCTATGTTGCACTATGGTCTCTCAGGCCGGCAGGCGGCAAGCATGTATAGAAAAGTGGTTTTGTTTTTGTTCACTTAATTTATTTTCGTTCTAATATTAGTAATGGTAAAGACGAACAATGTGATCGTAGCTCATGCAGCATGTAGTATAATTCGCAATATAGCTTATATCGCTTTTTTTTAACACGGGCAAGTCCGTCTCGGATTTGCACATAAAGGGTTCCGTACCACCGTAGAATATTGAGATTCTTTTATATTAGACTATCGACCCCGTTCTCGCTTCAATTCGGGTTATGCATGATGTTTAAGACTATCTATATATTACAAAACGGTGACTCTTCTACTTTGATCATACCTATCGTAGTAGTTCAGAAGAACGATGCATTCAAATAGACAAAATTATTATGGATATGGCAATATCATTTTACTAAGAATTTGGTCCAAGGTACTAGTGACATATAAAAACTGAAAGACATTAAAGTCTAACTAAAGCTTTCCACATTTTTATTCCATTCAGTTTCTTGCGCAATAAAGGTTGTTGGGTAAGTAGTGAAGCATGTTTTATTTTATAATTATTTCAAATTCAAAGTCATAATTTGTACAAAAAACATAGGTAATGATAGAATAAACATACACTTTTGTCAAAATGTTCAAATAGGTAAGTAGGTACCTAAAATCTCCCTTTTCTGAAAAGAATCTCTGATCGGCTGAGATCTGCTGGCTGAATTTATTAATTTTTCCTACTCGGCATAAATAGTGTAAGTATTAAGTACTGATATTTTAAGACGATAACATAGGTATCATAATTTAATTAGCATGCAAATTCAGCCACTAACAATGCGATACTTGTAAAATACACGTAATCAAAACCTCTTTATGTTCTTCGTATTAATATATAGCCGCAAAGGCACGGCAGTCAGGTATTATATTTACCTATTTATTATAAATCAATAAAACTCAATGTGAAACAAAAAATCAAAGAAAATATTCAAAAGGCTTAAGTACCATAAAACAAAAATTGACGACTTAAATAAGGGAGTAAGTATATCTAAATACTTAATACAAACTACTCAAATGACCGCACCGCGGCCAACAGTTGCAGATTAATCAAAGTACTCTTTTAAAATACCTATGTGGGTATAATATTATTAGGAAATTTTAGTGGCGACAGTGAAAGCGGTGTTACTCTGGGTAAGGAGTTGGCTCTGGGTGAGTGCGATGGTCGTGGCGCGTGCGGGGAGCGTTGTGCTCGCGGCGAGCGTGTTGCACGTGAGGGCTCCGAGTGCCTGGAGTGTCCGGAGGGGTACGGCATATGGTAGGGCCGCGGCCGCAACTCCTCCGCGCTTCGGAAAGAACTGCGAGCCGCACGCCGCCGGTACAATGACGTCACTGACGACTCTTGCAAAAGGCACCTACAATAAACACCAGTGAGAGCTGAATGACTTGATAAATAGGCCTGTAAAAAGGGGTTTTAGTAATACCTTCTTTACTTAGAAGTTACAAGTAGCAACGCATGAGTAAAATATGACATTGTAGTTTCATACAAGTAGTAAATTCGTTGGTAACCAATAAGAAACATGAAACATCCAAACAAAAAGTTAACTACCAGTAAGCAAGCATTTTATTATGCTATATTACAAATATTTTATTTAATAATATCTAAAATATAATTTAAATTATTACAGATATGTATTTGTACTTATACTTTAGTAAATTTGACTAAATTTGAAAGAGACCATCGAAAGTGTGATAAGTATCACACTTTCGATGGTCTCTTTTTTATTACTTAGGCTCCCCTTCCTATCTATCTACATATCAATACTAAATAAATCGTACCTGAATATAAAGAAGTGATTACACTTAAAAAATTGGGGTGATTTTAAGTTACCTATACAACTTATCAGATTACACCAGCACATATAATTGGGCATCAACATACTTCTCTAGTTCACTGAGCTGCTGTTTCGGCGTAGAGGCAGCGACTGGTTTAGATCGACCTAGTTTCGCCCGCGTCGACTGCAACATTTGCTGAGTCACTAGTGGCTGTTGACCACCCTTTGGCTGAACCTTCGTACGAACAGGGTTGTCCTAAAATAAAAAGGTAATAATTCATGCAAATTTAAATACTCAATAAATGTGGGCCCATACAGCAATGGGAAGATACAAATGGAAAATACCTACGGACCGGTACTTGGAACCAATCCGTTGTTAACAGTAAGGTTTACATTGCCCTCCATATTACTAGAAGAAGAAAGTGAATCACGACCCTTAGCATTAAGGATACAAACATGAGTAGAGGAGAGTCGCAATGTTATAAAATCCGTTTATGTACCTTTGTTTTCCTGAGCTTGACATTAGCAATATCCTGCGGTGTGATGGTGAGCCTTGGTCCAGCTATCCTGGGGGGCGCGGAGCCACACCGCGGCATTGTGTGGGATCGCATCGGGAGCTTGGACATTGGTGGAGGGGGCGGAGGGGGTGGTGGTGGTGGAGGGGGAGGAGGGGGAGGGGGTGGTGGTGGAGGTGGCACTTGTGGCTTCGGCTGGATCGCCTGATTTCTATAGAGAAAAACAAAATATTAGGAACCTTTGTCTTTCTTGTTGTCTGAATCTCTGAAAATCTTTCGCGATGCAAGTTCCAATCGTCTGCTATGCAATGTTTTTGTACTTATCTGTTGGTTTAAAAACTATAGCGCTATAAATATTTGGTGCCAATGTGACAGATGATGAGTCTATCACCGACTCAGGCACTGTGTATAGCTACATAGTATTTTCTTCTCAGACGTATGCAGGTCCGCTTAAGATTTTTGCCTTCAGTGTGCTTCTCTGCCCTACCTTACCATTTTTAACAACTACTTCAAGAAATAAAACTAATAAAAATTACGTGACGGCAAAAATTTGGAGCACGATTCAATGAGCATTCAATAAGTTCAAACGAAAATAGACCTATTAACTTTTAACGGAGGCGGTAAAGAACTTCTTTCAGTAGTTTACATCTACTCTTCCTGGCTTTTCTTGACATTTAGAGCAACTAGTAACATTAAATTCTTCAATATTCTAAACCCTTATTCAATCCTTTAGAACAAAACTAGTACCGCATGGAAAATGGAAAATCAACGCAAATCAATCAAAACAAGTCAACAGATTTTGTGACGAACGCGGTTGACACTATCATCATATAAGGTAAACAAACATTTTATTATTAGCCTACACGGGTTTAAATACCTTCCTATTTATGTTCCTCTTGCAAAACGAAGTGTAATAGGACCGATTGGACTTTAATAATGGTCTTTCTAATTTTTCGCTGACCTTAATTTAAGTAGGTAGTTAATGCAGATAAGAATGTTTATATATTTCTTAAGATAGCATTTTTATTCAATCATTTTTCAATATTTAGTTAAACTAGAAATAAGTATATACCCACCATAAGTTAAATTTACCTAGTTCCCAAAATCCTAACGCAGATAATTTAGGCGAAATCTAATGTTGGTGCAGACGGAACCTTAATGATCATAGACAATTATTTTTACATTTCATCAAGCTTGTGAGGGTAGAAAGGTAACCTAATCTACGACGCTTGAATATTAATTAAGCTGACGAAATTGTTTAGTTAATAAATACAAGCCGCCGCATTTGTAAAATATCTTTGTATTTACTTTTGTTTAACAGTCTTCATGAATATTCAACTTTATTTATTGAAATAAATATTGAGTCAAATAAATATTTGGAAAAGTTCATTACATTTTGACGTTTAAATAATCATCCCTAATAAAATGGTCACCTAAAAAGTTTATAAAAATAAAGAATTATTAACGTTTACCGCAAAGGTTTTACCTGAGCTTACCCTCGAGTTCTTCGATCTTGGACATCATTTTCATCAAGCCGTCCTTTAAGACCTCGTTTTCCATGGCAAGTTTGGCCTGCTTCTTGTCAACTTCCTCAAGGAACTTCCGGAGTTCCTTGACCTCATCTCCTTTATTGTTTTCAATCTCGTCGTTCTTATTGACTGGCTCCCGTAGTAAGTCGGTGTATAGTCCTGTTATGGATTGGTAGCCCTGTAAATAACATGAAATATGTTTATGAAACAAACTAATCTCGATTATCTTTACAGATAAATAAAAGAGTACTTATATACTTATACGGCACCTATATGCATAACAAATCAATTTTATTTTCTCTGTCTGTTAGTTCCGGTTAATCTCTGAAACGGCTGGACCAATTTTAACGGGATTAAACTGGCATCTGCCAGTAGCTAAGTAGCCTACGTTTCGTCTAGAATGTATCATACTTTTATTTGAAAAAAATTGTAAACCGCGAAATAAATCCATTTATGGAGAAGTCGACACGGCTGAAACCGCGGGGCTAGCTAATTAGCTAATAATTAGGGCCATCTTAATTTTACGCGTAAGTTAAATTAGCTATGTGTGCTAGGCGTACTGTGTTGGCTAGGTCTACGGTATACATATAATATACAACAACAATTTATCGTTGTATAGATAAGTACCCATGTTTTGTGAAATTTCGATGTAGGTAACTAGGTTACTATCGACGAAACATCAACAAAATATTCAATGAATATTTTCTGTACTTAAATAAATATATAAGTAGAAACTAACTAAGCTACAACGGCCCACCCTTCTACTTAATCACTATGATTCAGAAAAGAACACACATTTTCAACCGTATTTATAAAACTCCGTGGTGGGACGTACAATTTTAGGACATTAAATACAAGAATTTATACATAATGCAGATTATACATTAAACATCACAATAGGTAGTTACATGCAACACAATGTTGATACAAGCAATCACCTTTCTGCCAATCCAGGTGCAGAGATCCACAATCTTCCATGCCTTCGGCTTACTTCCCCGGCGGTGCAGGCGCTCCCTCCTCGGCGTGCCACCTGACAACAGGAACCACTCCATCTCACTCAGTACACCAGAGTCTAGGCCACACTCCACCTCAACCTCTAACTTAACACACTCTTTACACGAACCCATTATTATAAAAGTCCGTTAATTATCTGTAAGGGCTGCAACATTGCTGCTTTCGAAATGATACCGCGCGCATCGTACCAGAGATGCATTAATCTTTGAATACTGTTTGTTATTGAATTTCAAGTTGAGTCCCAAGTGGCCGTTAATACCAGAAACTTGATTTGTACGACATCGTTTTGATGATGTCACCGAGCTATATTAGACGCTGACCGAGTCAAGTAGTTAATGAAACAGTTATCAATAATTTTATTATTGTGATAACAAAGTTCAAACTAATATCTTAGTAGGTAGGTAAGTACTACTATGATCCTACGTTTCCATCGCTACCGTTGTGATTAAGTATGTAAATTTGTTGGTATTGAGGTGATTCGCTCATATGAAAATGAAGTATTTATAGTAAATTATGCAATCCCTGCTTTTCGTTATGTTATTGCTTACCATTAATTCCTTACCCAATGAGGTTGCCATTGTATGAACAGCCCATAGAACGAACATTTTAAATAAAATATAATAATAGCTACACTACACAGCCTACCGGTCTATTAAGTTTGCTAGACTATAAGAAGAAGGTTTTTGCTTATCATATTACGTGTTTTTTATCGTTGATACACACCGAGTTGTGTAAATATCAATATCTGCGAGAGTTATTAATTACCTGGGCTATAATTTTCTGAATAATTGTGCATATTCAATTGTGTGCTCCTTCTAGACTTTTGTAATGCGTCTTTAAATAAGTTCGATTCAGATTTCATTCGTCTTTTACGAACTTTAAAGGAATGATTGCTATTGACTGATTTGAACGATGCTTCCGAATTAGTTGATGATAGAGAAGGCCGAATAGATAATTTCAGTTCTGATAAATCGGATGTACTGGAAGTACAAGGGTCGGTGCATTTAGTTTTCTTCGACGGGCGTATGTCCATGTGGTCCATGTCGCTCGAGTTGCAGCGAAAACGCTTGCTTACTAGTGATTGTTCAGAGTTGTCGTTAGATGTCGAATCCTGCATATTAAAGTCTTTGCTGAACGACAAACTCACGTCAGTGATGCTATAGTTAGCTGGCAGGGTCACAAATTGTTCCGTCTGCGTGGAACTACTAGTCAAATTATTTTGTGAATGTGCTTCTTCAGTGATCATAATGCTTTCGAAAGGTGGTGTCTTGTTGATATCTTTGACTCTATGTTGGTCCAGTGAAGTCGTGTGACACGCAGCATCCCATGATGTGTTATGGGAATGCAGATGAGAACATTTTCGTATTACTTCTATAGAATTGTGTATATATTCAATACTTTCAAATTCTTCCTTGCAATTAATACCGGTAACACTCACGTCCTTTTCGTTTATTAGTGACATTTTTTCTTTTTATTCTACTATTATGCCAGTTCCAGCGAATAAAGTTGTCAAGACCGTAACATACAGTATTTTTTTATCCACCACACGTCTATTAAACACTTCGCTTCTATTTATTTTAAGTAATATAATTATGTAAGCAGAACTAAATACTCTAAAAGTGTGGCGAAACTGATATCTATCTAGTTACAATTTTACCAAACTTTGGTTTTATTTTATTCATTAACTACCCTTCATTTTTTACAATATTTTGTACTACACCGCCAAAAATGAATATTAAAATTATCTATGGGTTACTTTTCATCACACTTATGACATACATGTGGCATCTCTTTTCTTCAGACATAATTTCCCTTTTAAAATTCCTCAAAAAACTGCTCGAAGCCTTGTCCATTCTGTTTTTAAAATTCATAGCTTGATCTATGAATTTAAAGACAGAAAGGACAAGGCAGTACCGAATTCAATCCTTTAGTTTTTGCAGTATACTTAGCTTTGTAATTGATTGGCTTTCTGTTCTGTGGTTCTATATCATGGCGAGTGTTCAATAATCTGTGCCGTCAACTAACAGTGACAATCAATACACAAACAGTGACAAGTAATACAACGCAAGTAAAAACAATAACAAATTTGTTGATTTCGATGATCATCAAATCAAAGAAAATACTAAATTAAAGGAAGGAAGAGAAGAGAAATGGAATCGCATACAACAAAAAGCCAGAATTCATTATACATAACATAGATGTCTTAATCCATTCTTTCGTCGTAAATACGTTGCTAGACGTGCATTGATCTAATAATTATATACCTTGCATTTGAGTAAAAATGCGGTCGACACATAAAAAGAAACTTGTATGCTGCTGTCTGTTTGTAATAATGCTAATAGTATTCCTACATCCGAGTATGAGTGCAAGGAAAAATTACGACTATATAACAAAGGCGGATGTTTTGGACAATTTACTGGAAGAAACTGCAGTTAACTTTACTAGCGCTGCCATAGCTGAGTGCGACTATCATGATGTAGTATACGACGACACCACATTGTCCCCTAGTTTAGTGGACGGCGACTTAATTGAGGGTCATAAGATAAAAGAAGGTGGAGAGCATGCTCCCTCCGGTTGCAAACCAAAGTTCAGTACGGCAGTTATTGTTCCTTACAGGTATGATTACAGTTTTTGTTGTAATTTCAACAAAAAGTAAAAAACCATTTGATGTCGCAGACAGTAGTCTGCCTACATACTCTAGGGGCGGGGAGGAAACATATGTTTGAATTTTCATTATACTTTCATTCAGAATTGTTTACTAAATAAATTGATCAAATTCAACAGGGGTATATAATACAGTTAAATCTATAAATAAATTTCAAGTGTCTGCTTGTAATTCCCTTGCTTATGAAACTATATTTGGTTGTCTCTCCATGTGTACTGGCTTTTCTCTGGACCAATTTTAACCAGATTTCCACTGGCCGATAGCTGATGTTAGCACATTCACTAACTAACAGCTAACATTTCATCTTCTTTGTAAATTCTCTAACAGTTGGACGCGCAGACGCATTGCTAGCAGTGAATGCACTAAAATACTTTTAAAACATAGGCCACTTTAATTTTAGAAAAAAATAGTGCTATGTGACATAGTTTTTATTGCTATTGATATAAACTCAGCTAACACATAAATATTGGCTTGGGGGACCTAAAAAGAGTATCACATGGTCATATTTCAGTGATAGGTGTACAGTAAATTTAAAAAGTTCATATCATTTCAGGGACAGAGCAGAAGAATTACGTGGCTTCTTAGTGTACATGCACATGTATTTTCGACGGCAACAAATCCACTACCGCATCTATGTGGTGGAGCAGGTAGACTCCCAGCCTTTCAACAGAGCCAAGCTGTTAAACATTGGAGCAGCGGCAGCTATGAAAGCAGGCTACCCATGCCTTATTCTACATGATGTGGACCTCCTACCATTGAAACCTGCCAACTTATATGCTTGTACAAAACAACCCAGGCATATGTCGTCTAATATCAATAGATTTAGGTGAATACTGAAATTTATTTATTGATAACTTTATACTTCCTTTGTTTTAAATTTTTTTTTCTTTGAGTCTTGTCAAACAGACATTTTCAGCTTCATGGTAGTCACACATCTCGTCTCAACATTCATACATAGTTTATTTAGCATACACATTGATTGGCACCCTAACAATCATTTGGTTGCACTAAGATTTGCACTTGAGCACTTACTATTCAATGAGTTATTTAAAGTAAGGAATTCATTTTCATAAATTTACTTAAAATATTATTTTGTTAAAGTGACCTGTTGTAAAATAGCTGTGTGATAATCCTTTCAGGTTTATTATTTCATATTTGAACCTATTTGGTGGGGTGATAGCAATAACTTCGAAGCAGTACAAAGCTATAAATGGAATGAGCAATGAATACTATGGCCTGGGAGAAGATGATGAGGACCTGCAGAACCGTATAGAGTCCATTGGGTTGAAGCTCTGTAGATTTGAACCAGACCTGAGCACCTATCACATGACCACTGAAAGTGAAAAAAAGCAGTAAGTTGGTTTGAATGTTGAATCTACCTGGTATTGTAAATATTGTAATACTTGAGAGTGTGGTGGCCTTGGGGTTTGAGCAATCGCCTACTATGCAAGCAGTGCAAGTTCGAATCCCAGCGAGGCCTGTACCAATGAGTTATTCTAAAAACTTAAGTGTATTGATTTCACACCACATGTTTTACGTGAGGTAATCGGCATATGTCTGAGAAGTAATTCAGACATATGTACATTGTCTGTGACGGCGATGGACTCACCCTCTGTCACATTAGCACTTAATCATATTCGGTGAAATATGGGTGTTGTTGTTACAACACTTTTGCTTACCCCTTTGGAGACCCTTCTGGGATGGCGTAAGCATATTTATTTATTGAAATACTTTCTGCTGGAAAAATACTAACATTTATTTATGATGCTTTTTCAGAGAAAGAAGGCCAGATATGATTAGTTCTGTCAAGAAGAAGATAAATGAAGACGGCCTGAGCTCCCTGCACTTCATGGAAGTAGCCACTGTCCTTCACCCCCTGTTTACTCATATCATGGTGGACCTGTAGCATATCACATTGTTAAATTAGTCACACTCATATCATTTAAATCCCTTTAGTGATATTCCAAGTACCTGCATATTTTACCTCCAAATTATTATAATCCTTATGATATCTTCGATAAGTTTTAAAGTTGATTAATATAGTTCTAGGACTTTATCCTGCTGATAGTTTTAAGCGGTTGGACATGTATTTTATTAATACCAATTATTTAAAAAAAAAGTCAACCAAAAGTACACGGATTAATTAAATACAACGATATTATATTTTGTTAGTTTTAGTACATATAATACTAGCTGTGTCGTTTTGTCCGCGATGACTACTATCCCACAAGATATATTTTTCTGTAACTGTGTGGATGGAGAAACTATCAAACACTTTCTAAATTTTTTGTATCCAGTAGTTTATAAGATTGAAGACAATATACTAATACATGATATTATGTATCATGTGGCTGTTAAATATTTCCATATTAACACAAAACACCTGGTTGTGATCCCATTTCTGATTTAACGTCCTGACCACAATATGCATTTCTACTTGCGCTAATGACGCTCAAAGTCGCCCATGTTAAATGTTTAGAATAGTTACATTTACAAATGTTAGTCTTGTTTAATTTATATTGAATAGGTAGGTTCTATATAAGCTTTTGCAAACTGGACAAATCATATTTCATTGTCTTTATTCTCTAGAATGAAATACAATTTAAAAAATATATCATACAGTGATGTAAGTGCAATAAATGAGTAAAATAATAACACTAGCTGTACCCGGCAATCGATGTATTGCCTTATATTTTTTTGGGGTTGATCACCCTTATCATTTAGGGCATGGAAAAAATGTGGTCGGTTCTCGGACCTACCCGATAGGCACACAAAATTTCATACAAATTGGTCCAGCTGTTTCGTAGGAGCTTGGTAACAAATACCGCGGTACGATAATTTTATATATTAGATTTAAGAAATAATGGTAGCATACTAATTTGTTACAAATAGTTTAGTCCCTATAACAAAAAATGTTCTCACTTTATACTATTTAAGTAAGCATAGATTAGGTGGAAAGTAGTTACAAATGTATGCATATCAAAACAGAAATTTGATCTGAATACTGTTTACTGGTTTTCTTGATATTATTTCATCTTTAATATAGCTTAGGATTCCATTTTTATTATTTATAGTAGGTACCTATATATGTGCTAGTCATTTAATAAATATGATTTAGTTTAAAAAACTACAGTAGTACAGTGAAGTTTAGTTTTACTGAGATTATTTGAGAACTTAGTTATCTATGCCTAAGTACATTTTATAGAAAGTAGTAAGTAGTTAAGAATGTTCCCTCTTCAACTGGCCTAATTTTTATTTAGGTACTTTAGCTTGTAGTACAATAAATTTCCACAAAATATTGTCAAACACTTGCTCAATTTCAAATCAGGGAGCCGAGTTGTGATCTGGTCTCTTAGGAATCATTATGCTTTTATCTTAATAAATTGAATGACATAAACATATATAAAAATTGTTTCATTGTTTAAAAATGTATCTGTCTGTTTGATCTCTGAAGCGGCTAAACCGATTTTAACAGGACATTTACTAGTAGATAGCTGGTAACAAGGAGTAACTTAGACTATATATATATGTGGTCCACGAATAAGGAAACCGCGGGGAACATCTATTCAAATATTGTTTTTCAATTATAACTCTAAATGTCAACGCACCCAACCATACGAAGGCAAGGCCCGGTCAGCTATTCTATGTCCAACGCGAGGTAAATCTGAAAAGTTTATAAGTATAATACTGTATATAAATAACAGCATATGTCTAAAATAAAATAAAGTTCTACTATTGATTTAATTTATTTGGCTTGAAAACTTCACGGGTCACAGCAGATGCCTTATATCCCAGGGGATTTAAAATATACGTGCCTATTACTTCGATTAGATGCAGCTTTATAATGTTAATAGATGGCATCAAAAACATAAATAAAGCAACATTATATGCTTGCTAGGTCGCGATAAGTTCACTTGGTGACAATATAATTTAATATAGAAATATATAAAATAAAAGGCATAAATTTGGATTACTTATTTTCACAATTATTCAAACAAAATAATAAGAAACACAATTTTATAATTTTAAATTGTTGAAACCCAAATTTCACAAAATAATATTTATAATATCACACCATTACACTTAATATTAGCACCCATAATTTTAATTATAAAAATAATAAAAAATACCACATAAATGTATGACCTTTTGTTGAAGCCATGCAAATGTATAATTACGTGATTAGTTACCACACACCTGTACATAACTTTCCACCAAACAATATACACATATATTAAAATAAAAAATCAATCAATATTGTTTAACATCAAGTTTATCGACCCTGTACCTCATAATTTCGTCTTGTCAGTAAGGTTGAAGTAGAAAAAATATTTCTTCAGATGATATTCATACTTCTAACTTCATAAAAAATAAGACATAAGTGAAGTGGTCTGTAGTTATACAGTCTGATCAAGATAAATCTCATATCAAAATTTTAACTATAATGTTTCTCAGCATTGTCTTGAAAACAAAAAAAAAGCAGAATTCAAAAAATGTATAATCTCTAGAATATAGATTTCTTTTACTGAGAAACAAAAACTATGTCCTCCGCATAGTATAATCCATACTCCATACACCATATATATACAATACACATAATTAAATAATCATACATCTTCAGCACATATATAACTTGAGGTAAATTCATAAAAATAATTTATCCCATTAGATACACCTTACATTTAAAATGCATGGAAATTAAGCTTTACTATGTGCTAAGATCTATAATACTTCAGCCCTACACAGTAGATGCAATATACAATACATGGTGTGGTTTTGCATTAGTGCTCTATTCACAAAGGTTGATCATGTACTTATTTAATGTAACGTAAATAAATTATAATATAAAATATAATAAAGATATAATTTAGGCCAGCGAACTTGCACAGCGGGCCAGGTAGGTTATCTTGCTTGTACCAAACTTAAAAAAAATTGTGATCCAAATATGATCATTGATTTATGTTATATTCAATGAATATATCAACCTCTTTGATGGCACCAATGTAAAACAACACCACCCAATATAGATTTATGTCATACTTCTACACTGGGTCCTTGAGAATTAAACCTTCCACACCATTGCCACCGAACTGTCAATATTTACACCTTGATGGTCTTATGGTCTCAATACAAGCATACTGACAAGTCCTAGGACAAATGAAAACACTAGCTTTAGGTTGGAGCCTATATGCAGCCACTCGGGCCACTGGGATTTGGCTACTTGCTCCGGTTGGGTTGGCAGGAGTAATGCAGCGATGCAACATATGCTTACTGCAACAGCTACCACATTAACTGGCTGTTCTCTGGAAAACAGTGTACATTGCAAAAAGTTATGTATCTAACAATACATTGTTTACTAAATCACTTATATATATATGCTCATGCCATCCCAGAAGGGTCCCCAAAGGGGTAAGCAGTGTTGTAGCAACAACACCCACATATCACTGAATATGATTATGTACCAATGTTACAGAGAGTGACTTCATTTCCGTATCAGTCACTATAGGCCACCACGGCTCTATGTTAGCTAAATTACTAATGTAAAAAAAAAAATTGCATGGGAAGTAACAATACCACATACCATACCATACTAGTTTGTTACTTCCAATAAAATCTATGATAATTCTGATATTTCTGATGTAAACAAGTTGTCTATAAAAAATATTGGACTTTGTACAGTAACATAATTAAATACATTAACTGACTGATCTGCATAATTAATATTGAATAGTCAATAGTATTCAAGTGATTTCGCAGTTATAGCTACCTGTGTAGTGTTGGATGGTTGCAAGTCGCTCTAGCATGTTCTTCAGTCGCTCTGACTGGTGTTACTCTTGACACCAGCGGGTGGAAGTTGTCTCCTAAGCTCTCTGGGTTGACACTTGTTGGCTCTCCTTCTATAAGTTTTGTTGGGATATCTCGTTTGCCTAGTGCCTGTAATATTTCATTATATATAATAAAAAATAGGGATATATAGGATTGTTCTTACGAACTCAATACTAAGACTACATTACACACTTACACAAAAGCTAAGTATACAAAAATTATTTGACGTGTGGCAAATCGCCATAGTTGTTTGTGGAAGTTTTTTAACTCACTTGTTGGGTATTCCTATCGTACATAGTTATCCTGAACTTCTCTATTGTATCGCAATGTGTAACAGATGGTTGCGTATAACGCACCACAATATCGATACAACTTTGCGGAGCGATCACTCCCTCGGGATCAATCACAGTAAACTTATTTGGTGAAGTGCACAGCACTGCAACATAATAAATAACAAAAACATTAAATAAATCACATCGCACCACTGAAATTACCATAAAGAGATGTATAATAAATACCTTTAAAATTAACAGAGAAATCGTAAGGATTGTATACAGTCAATAGCTGTTTATGAGTGTGTCTCGCATTTAAGTAAAATTCGAGCGCAACGGGAAACACAAAAACAGGAAAGTTCTTCATATTTTAATTGATAATTTTCCAGATTAACAAAAGAAAACAATAACAACAAATTCTCAATGGCACAACAATTTCGCGATTGTCGACTCGATTGGCAAGCAGCAGTCAGTTGATTTTGACATTGACAGAATACAAAGTATTGCCAGTAGCATTTTTTTTCCCTTCCTATACGGTGCTGCCAGGAAATAAATAAAAAAAAATCTACACTGGTATAAGTGGAACGTCTCAACTATATGTTTGTCTTGAAGAGGTAAAGAAAGGAAAAAGTTGAGAATAAGAGATACGAGTTCTCGCTCATTATAACTAGCAAAGAAACAGTCAGTCAACCCACCGAAGCGAGATAAGCGAGAGGGAACTCTAAGAAAATGTGCCTAACACATGACCAAGTAGTAAGCAAGCACCACCGTCGAGATTGTTTTTTAGTGATCAAGCTCGTTTAAGTGGAATTAAAATTGAAATAGCCGTTCCAAACAGTGACTTAGTATTATCTTATGATTTGCAGTAAAACAAAAAAACACTTTGTTATTTTTTTATTGGCGATGGTGTACCAAATTACAAATCGTGACTCCATTTAGTAGTAGAGAGAGAAGAGAGTAATTAATCTTGAGGTATAAACTACTTATTTAGACTAAAATAAATAAAAGTAGTGATGCTAAAAATTACAACAAAATTTAACTTAGGAACAGCCAACCTTATTGTTTCTACAAGTGCACCACATAGAAATTAATGACTTAAATAATAAATAAGGTTTATTAGTTAATGTGCCCCTTGAACATATTATAAATTGGCGATTAAATACTTAGGCATACTACCTGTCACTCATTAAATATTGTAAATGAATGTGGCAAGTCCTCTATATTCATAACATAATACCTACATTTCTACATTTCGTCGGTTATAGTTAAAGCTACCTTGACCACACATTGCATAGGCTCTTCCTATAGTGAGAGGACGGTTAATATATATTAATGAGGCAAATAAAATTACAAGGTAAAATGATTGATAATATTCCCAAATTCTATACCCTGGGTGTGGTTTGATAGATGATTGTTAATAGCCTATAAAACATTCTTAATAAGAAAAAAATATTAAAACATAAACAGAAGTCAGTAGAAACCAATTCTTTCGAAAGTTATGAGATTTAAACGGTTTTCAGATGGACAGTGAATGCACAGAGTTATGCCGTTATGAAGTTATTATTATTACAATAATATTATAGATTTAAGAGTTATTCATAAACACAAATTATGGACATGATGGATGATGATCTTCTACTAATAATGTAGTACAACAATACATTATTTGTGTGTATATTTGTTTGAGGGTTATTAGCGAATGGTTCACAGAGACATTAAAACGAGAAGAGTGTGGACATGGCGTTTTTGTGCAAACGGAATACAGTCGTCGTTGGCGAGTGACAAACTGGGGGCCAACTATAATCGTTTAAGCAGCGCGTATTAAAAACTTCTTAGCTTTGACGTTTAATTTTATTTGCCCTGCATTCCAACCAATCACGTTTATCCTCAACAACCACGTGACATTGGCGGAATAGCTGTGCTCAAGCTCGTCGCCATTAAACAAAAGAAGAAATACGCTCTGCTTAAATCTATGATGGTAGTGGTCCCCAGTTCACACGTTGTTTCAAGCATATCTTGTGGCAATCACCGACCACATATCGCACCCTCAGAACGATAGGAGCTCAATCAAATGTTTTTCATAGATCGGCCGGCATGTTTGGAATTTTTATTCATATTGACAGTACTTATTTTTGAATACAATGAGAATTTGTATATATGTACTATTATAGAAAGTCTAGGTTCTGCTTTGGCGATAAAAAAAAATCAGATTTTTTTAAAACTTCAGTTGAAATATACATTTTTAAGTCTGTCTCTGATCTTAATTCGTTTTCGCAAAATTTGGAGTTGAGCCCCTTTCGTTCTAATGGTGCGATAGGTGCGGCGAGTCAAACGGATCACCTACCACCGGAGGCTTTGGTAGGTGATCCGTTCGCCTAAGCTTAATGAACAATATATTGCTTATTTATTGGTAAGGATAGAGCATGGCGACTGCGGGGTCTTCAGTCTCGAAGGTGATGAGTACATCCTTGAATTTGTCCAGCAGTTGCATCAATTGTGAGCGACTGACGTTCTCCATGAACATTATCTCCTCAAGGTGCTGCTCGCCTCGAAGGTAACCTGGAAAGTATTAAGTTAATTAAGCAATGATGGGGGGCCTATATATTAAAATGCTCGTCCTACTATGCAGCATTTAATACGTTCACAGCGCTATTTGTATCTTATGGTATACAGGGTGTCGGACATAGGACAACTGTTAAGACATGTAATAGGGTATAATTTAAGGATGCAAATAAAATTATTATGACAAAAATATCTTCCTCTGTTTTCGAGTAATTGACGTTCAAAGTTGACCATATCAAGGCCTTATTTTCGCATAAAAATCAGCTAGCTAGATATTTTACGACTTCAACATAGTGATATATTCATAAAACCCTAGAACTTCTAGAAGACAACTGTTCCTTTTCTCCGACACCCTGTATTGTAATAGGTATCAAATACAGGTGAGGGAGGGTTTTCTTGAAATTTCAAAGTGGGCGTAAGGGCGCTACCAGCGTGTGTTACCTTTCTTATGTAGCTGCGCGAGCAGCAGCAGGTCGTGCGGGTCGCGCGCGGCGGGCAGCGCGGCGAGTGCGGTGCGCTCGGCGGCCGTGAACGTGGCGAGCGCCTCGCAGCGAGCCGGCGAGCGCGCGCCCACCTCCGCCTCGCAGTGCGCCGGCACGCTCCACACTGTCGGCGGCTGGAAACTGTACATCACCATCTACATTATTTTGTATTCATTTTATCGTAACTAATAATTATATACTATATTTCGAAATGTACATGATGCCAGGTGAGTTTCTTGCCGGTTGTTGTGCTAGGCAAGGTAAATGAAAAGATTCTACATATCCCCCGCTACACATCCTCGTAAATCTCTAGTGGAAACGCATCCTAAAACCTATACCCAGTAGGGGGTGTATGAGGACTGAATATGGCGAAAAGTTTTTTAAGACTATCAATAAGTATATCTCCAAATTAGTTCCGAAATCGAAAAACGTAGTTCAAATTTGTATAGAATAGCCTGTGCAGAATACTTTTATTGAGAACAATGTTGGCACTAACGTAGTTTTGTTGTGCAACTCACTGAAGGAAATCTGCATATGTCTAAAAAGTAATTCAAAGACGTATCAATAGTGCCTGAGACGGCAATAGACTCACCATATGTCACGTTGCCAATCAATCATCTTCGGTGAAAAGTGGGTGTTGTTATTACAACACCTCTGCTCTGAGGAATACAGGCATGAGCATATATATGCATGTACAACATAATCAAGCGAAATATTTCCAATATTAGTAAACTTGCGTCGTTGATATCCACCTAATACAATGGGAGGTCAGCTCACAGTCGGAATGTATTGCTCGATAGGTACGAATGAGAAGTCCGCCTAATCAACAGTCCCAACCCAATTCATGGATATCGTCATGAAACACTAGATATTATTTTAATTACGTAACAATTACTAACAATGTAATCTAAGTCCATTTCCTGAATCAGTTACACACCCATTCACAAATGCAGGAAAATATTTGTCAGAATTAAATGTTTATAAGTTTCGTTGGAACTTTGCGATAACTATGACGTCAGTGCTGTCTGCCTTATATTAGGCACCGTATAGAGTACGTGAACTCCAACGTCACTACACTCGTATCGCAACAAGATAACGTGGGCTCGCCCAACAACAATACTATGTAACATAGAATTTTTTGATAACATTTTACGATTTTATTACTACTCTGCATAAATACTACTATTTGGAATAGATTAATATTTGTGTAGTGAAATAAATTAATATTTGCTGCAAATTTATACTTCTTACTGTGCCTTAGCAGCAGTTCATTTATATATAGTTTTTCTCTCTGAACTTGAGAATGGCTGAACAGTTTTGCGTAATTTTGACCTTGTTATATTTGAGATAGTCTAGGGAGGGTTTAATCGATGAAAAACAAATAATAAGTAAAGGAAGTGGTGATACGAACTTCAACAGGTCAACTTATATAGTTTAAAATTCTTACCTCATTTCACTTTGCAGCTTGAGGTTTAAAGATATGCCGTTTTTCCTCTCAGTGCCATTGACTAAGCCATGCGTCTTCTGCCGCGGCGATATATCTGGATCACTTTCAAATTTATCCTCATCACTACTCGTGTCTTTATTCGATACATGGTCCATGTCCTTCAACGACAGGTTATCTTTAAGAGACAAATCCGATAGTCTAGACGGTAATGATTTAGCTTTTGTCGCACTATTTTCCTTATTATGTCCGTTTTCACTAGCACCATTTTCTCCGTTGGAAACAGTACTGTTCAAGTTGTTTGAAATACCACTATCTACCGAGTTGCCATGTAATTTCTTTTGCTTCTCCTTGTCATAGTCACAACAATTTAGTTCATTGGGCTTTAACGGTCCATCTACAACGTCAACACCGTCGTCGAAGGAGTGATTGGCTGAGTCTACTTCGTTAAACTTGTCGTATTTGGTATGATCTGATTCTATAACTATTGGTTTCGTGTGAGAGAAGTCTGTCTGGTTCAGGTTATTCTCTGTTGGGTAGTCTTCATCGGAATCTGGGAACATGTTCGTGCTTTCTCTCGGCTCGACCGGCTCGGGCACATTGAGGTGAATGTGGTTGAGTGAAGAAAACACGCTACAAGATTGGTTGTAGTTATCGTGTTTCTCGCAGAAGTATTCTTTGCCATCTGTAAAATATATAGCGATTTTCATTGTGAGTAATTATGTCGCATAACTCGTCTGTTGTAACCCTTTTCAATGTACAAAATAGATAGATAGGTATGTACATGTACATGTACATACCAACATGCATGTACATGTTGACCACTAGTGCAAAGAATAATACCTACCATATGCAAACCAGTATTCACGCGTTGAATTCACGTAGGACACCCTAGAGGTGATTGGGAATTGTCGTGTTACCTGGGTCGCGGCCCCAGTGCGGCGAGTTGAACTGCACGTAGGTGTGCAGCTGCAGCAGCAGTCGTCTCCGCAGCAGCCAGGCCACGACGCGCGCCAGCCGCCCCGAGCCCGCCGTGTGCAGCTGGCAGTAGTGTTACCTGGGTCGCGGCCCCAGTGCGGCGAGTTGAACTGCACGTAGGTGTGCAGCTGCAGCAGCAGTCGTCTCCGCAGCA
The DNA here is from genome assembly GCA_929442735.1 of Watsonalla binaria. Taxonomy (NCBI): domain Eukaryota; kingdom Metazoa; phylum Arthropoda; class Insecta; order Lepidoptera; family Drepanidae; genus Watsonalla; species Watsonalla binaria. Next base: position 6,773,172 of record OV838930.1, read on the forward strand.
GCCAGGCCACGACGCGCGCCAGCCGCCCCGAGCCCGCCGTGTGCAGCTGGCAGTAGTGTTACCTGGGTCGCGGCCCCAGTGCGGCGAGTTGAACTGCACGTAGGTGTGCAGCTGCAGCAGCAGTCGTCTCCGCAGCAGCCAGGCCACGACGCGCGCCAGCCGCCCCGAGCCCGCCGTGTGCAGCTGGCAGTAGTGTTACCTGGGTCGCGGCCCCAGTGCGGCGAGTTGAACTGCACGTAGGTGTGCAGCTGCAGCAGCAGTCGTCTCCGCAGCAGCCAGGCCACGACGCGCGCCAGCCGCCCCGAGCCCGCCGTGTGCAGCTGGCAGTAGTGTTACCTGGGTCGCGGCCCCAGTGCGGCGAGTTGAACTGCACGTAGGTGTGCAGCTGCAGCAGCAGTCGTCTCCGCAGCAGCCAGGCCACGACGCGCGCCAGCCGCCCCGAGCCCGCCGTGTGCAGCTGGCAGTAGTGTTACCTGGGTCGCGGCCCCAGTGCGGCGAGTTGAACTGCACGTAGGTGTGCAGCTGCAGCAGCAGTCGTCTCCGCAGCAGCCAGGCCACGACGCGCGCCAGCCGCCCCGAGCCCGCCGTGTGCAGCTGGCAGTAGTGTTACCTGGGTCGCGGCCCCAGTGCGGCGAGTTGAACTGCACGTAGGTGTGCAGCTGCAGCAGCAGTCGTCTCCGCAGCAGCCAGGCCACGACGCGCGCCAGCCGCCCCGAGCCCGCCGTGTGCAGCTGGCAGTAGTGTTACCTGGGTCGCGGCCCCAGTGCGGCGAGTTGAACTGCACGTAGGTGTGCAGCTGCAGCAGCAGTCGTCTCCGCAGCAGCCAGGCCACGACGCGCGCCAGCCGCCCCGAGCCGGCCGCGCCGCCACCCCCCGCGCCTCCCGCGCCGCGCGACACGTACCACAGTGGTGCCGGCAGAGAGAACTCACCCAACATCTAACATTATACACACATATATTACTTTCTACTATAGAAAATGCAAACTTCATTTCCGATTATTTAAAAAATTATCCAAATCCGGCAAGACGTGTGAGAGCGTGAAACACGAACTTTCGCACTACCAATGTGGCTAGCTGAGCCCGGCAAGCATTGTGTTGACATAAACATTTTTGGGATCACCCTTATCACTTAGGGGTATAAAATAGTTTAGGTCCAAATTTGACTAGTCCAAAATTATACCAAGAAAACACGCTTTTTCTAACAGTTATCTTTTATATTAATCAGTATATGAAAAACTTACTTGCAACAAGCAAAGGCCTGGGAACTCCTTGGCAAACTCATCGACTAGGGGCGAATGTATGTGTATATTAGCTCCGGGAGCAACCACATACACATTGCCTTCACACAGTGGGAATATTACTGTTGCTTTGGCCCAGTAGACCAGGTGACCAGTCAGTTGGAAAACCTGCAAAAAAATTAATTAATTCCTGGAAATTTTCCACAATTGTTTCAGCAATATTTAGAATAAAGTTTCAAGGTCACACACACTTCAGGTGGGGCCATGGATAGAACCTAGTTTATTTAGATACATACATACATATGCTCACACCTGTATTCCCCGAAGGGGTAGGCAGAGGTGTTGTCAATACAACACCCACTTTTCACCGAAGATGATTAAGTGGCAATGTGACAGATGGTGAGTCTATTGCTTAACTCAATTGATTAGTGTATGTGTTTCTGATATTATTATGAAATCAATGGTATTCTGCCATCACCCAAAAGTCGACTAAAATTATTCAAATATATATTTTACATATTCAGAATACAATTTCTGTTTTGTACCTGTTTTAGTGTCAAGTCTGCTTCAATGGCTAATGTTTGTAAACTTTTGAGTGGACTGTATAGTTTAATAAGACGCAACAACGCTGAGCTGCCATCGAGTGGTATTGACGCAAGCAAGTCATTTGGATTCACCTGAAAACATACCGATTTATTATTACAATTCCCGGGTAAAATGTGCTACGTAATAATTTAGCACTTTTGCTGATGAAATTTGCTCAATTTGAGGTTGCTTTATATTGTGTTCAGTGCCTTTTTATAATAAATAGATACATAACAGGGTATTGGCAAAATAAACAATTCGCGTTCTAATTATAATAGCAATGCACAGTGCATTTGATCTTGATGTTAATACATTATTTGAAATAATTTTGTTACAGAATAACTCATTAAGAAATGTCATATCAATTGAAATACATACCATAAGTAAAATTCCATGATAAGGCCTCAGTTTCTGTAAACATTTATCAATAGTTTCCGGTTCTATGATAAGTCCCCTGTTGTGTATCTGATGAGCCTTGTGTGGTAAACAAAACGATAACAGCACCCATTTGTTTATGCGAACTTGCACTATACCTGAGAATATAATGCAAACATGTTTTATTAATGTTATAGATAGTTTTGAATACATTCATAAAAGTCATGTTCAAAGAATGTATTATTCATGCACAAGTAAGTGTGCCAATGCCAAGACCTTTTATCTCTTACTATTCCAGGAATTCCATCTATACCAATATTATAAATAGGAAAGATACATTATTTGTAATGAATAGACACCAAAATATACAAAACAATTTTAAAATTTCTTTCACTGCTACATTATCGGTAAGTAACATAGACTGTAGGTTAATAAGGGATCAGTAATAACATGCTGGCAAAGCTGCAGATGGCTGCTAGTTCTTCACGAGGAAGGCGATGCGTAAATTACCATGAGGCAGGCTGTAAATTGATTTATTTTATGGAATAAAAAAAATTTACCACAGGGAAACAAAATTAAAAAAAAAAAAATTGCATCACAACAACTGAATCAATTTAGTGAACTAACCAGTACTACTCAACTCCTCAAATACAGCTTTCATGGACCTTGCTAAGGAGCTCCTTTGTAGAATGAGATGGAAGACTGACTTGGAGCCCCCATCCAGCCCATTGTCTGCACTGTATGTTGTTGAGCTCACTGAGTGACGTAAGTTATCTTCTTCCTCATCATTGTCTCCATTCATCTCACTATCTAAGGCTGACACTTCATCATGAGCTGCCAACTATGAATATAAAACACAGATATAAAATAAGTAGTTGCCATCACAAATTATGAGGGCCCAGTGAATAGAACTTTGGAATAGAAAAATAATTCAATACTAAGATACAAGCAGCAACTCACCATAATTTTCATTTCTTCTGTCAAATATGAGCACCTTTTCTCCTCATGTCTCAATGCTTTACCCAGTCTTTTGCTTAAATCATAATAACACTTTACTGCAAAGAAAAAAAACATTAGCCTAACTGGATGGAGTTATTTAAACATGGACTCCAATTGTCTATATTTGAAATATATTATATGTATAGACTGCTTCGGTGGTCTAGTGGTCACAAACACTACTGTGGAACATAAGGTCCTGGATTTGATCCCCAGGTCAAGCAAATTGTTATTTTGTAACCATTCATCTGTTATTTCTTAGTAACAGCCCAGTCTACATTTGTGCCCAGTTAGTGGCAATAGGCTTGCCGTTAATACATGGGACTAAAACATAGCTGGCTTAATGTGGGTATTCAACAAGTACTCTGCCTACCCTTTTGGGAATACAGATGTGGCAAAGTCAATGGCAATAGCTTGTCTGCTTGGAATTGTTTCTTTGCATAACTTAAACCTGCAATTGGTCTAGCATATTAGATTGGTATAGCCTACAGCCTTTCTCAATGAATAATCAATTAAATGCTGAAATCTTTCAAATCAGACTAGTTACAAACAAACCCTTCAGCTTTATATATTAGCAGATGTATCCTCACCAATAGAATGGCTTGCAGAAGCTTGTAGGGCAAATACAATGTTAATAAGTATCATTGCAGCTGTGTCATCTTTATTGGTCCGGTAAGCCAGTAGTGTGGGATGGCCCACGAATCGAACATCATTTACTTTCAACTCAAACTTCCTGTTGCATAGCTCAGCTTTTACGGCAAAAAGTGTTGATAACATTTCATCTGTGAATCCACTTAGCTGACCTGTAAAAAATACAATCACTTTAAATAAGTACTTACAAATGACTGCCAGTGTTACAATATTACTAGGAATTTATATAGGCTTTTAATTTCCATTGGAGTTTTTCGGTATGTATATTTGAATAGTTCCAAATTTGTTATTATATGTAGTTGAAATGCATCCTAACATACGGCTAGTAGTATTATAGCCTGTGCAAAGTGAGGAAATGTAATTGTATTACATCAGAACAAAGTGAGTACTGATGTAATACAATTACATCTATCTCCTATTTCCGTTTATTGATACATTCATAATCTATACAGATAAATAAAATTTTAAGAATAAATGCAAGAATAAAAATAAATAAGAATAACATATGAAATAATAATATATGCGGTAGTAATATAAAAACAATAACAATATAAATTATTTTCTCTGTCAGTATGTGTATGTGCCCGCAAGTCTTAGAACCGATTTTAACAGGACATTCAATGGCAGATAGCTGATATTACAAGGAAGAGCAACGTCGGCTGATTTTTATTTTAAAAAAAATTGTTTCCGCGATATAAAGCCACCTATGAACTACGTCTATGCGGATGAAACCGCAAGGCCAGTAATATGATAAAAATGGCTCACCTTTACATATATTGGATGTCTGGGACTGAGGATTTTGCAACAAGTCCTCAGTAGAGTTGATTGCGTATGGGTTGTGTCGACCACATTTCTTCTGCTTGTTCTCATTCTTATTTTCTGTTGTGTATGGGTATCTAAACAGTAGTCTGTCACCTTTACTGTCCGATTTCACGAAGAATATGTTCAGTGGATTCACTTCCATGGTCACAAACAACTTAATAAATTTCAATCACTTTCGAATTAATAATGTGAAAAGCTTATGATTTTGCAAAGAAATTGAAATTATATTTTGTAACAAGGTGGATATTTTGTTCATTGTATAATATCATCAGTATAATTTCGTTTTAAATTTAACAATATCACTTATAAAATGTAAATTTACAGCATTTCAACATTCATTACTGAACAACGCTTTTCTTTATACTTGTGTACGTACATGCGTACGTAATTCTATGAAAAACTTTTGTGAATGACGTCGTTGTCGTTCGTCCGTCAGTCAATCAAAGTGACAAATTAAAGTAGACAGAGACAACAAAGTAAGGGATTTGACAGCGAGGAATCCAATGGGTTCCTTCACATATTTTTAACAATTTACAAGATATTTTTCTCCACAATCACTTGACATTGGCGGAATAGTTTTACTTAAGCTCATCGCCACTAAATAAATAAAGGAAAGGAATATGTAAAAAAAAAACCTTGAAAAGCAAAGGGCGCGTAGCGCGTACTTATTATGCCGACTGACTGGTTACAGTATATATAATATGATGAGACTAGATATTATTTGGTAATCTCGTATTAGTATTGCATTTGTGACACATAGTAACAAAGTCATGAAAAATTACTTTCAATTTTTCAGCTTGATATCCATTGCATTTTGTAAAAATAAACAAGGAAAAAACAATGATAAAATTTGCGAGTGTGCTTGAAGTGAATTTGTAATTTTGTTCTGTCTGTCATTCTGTTCGTCTGTCAGTCCGTCAGTCACTTCAGTCAGTTGAACGAAGTAGCAATAAATTCAATAACGTAAACGCGAATTTAGACAGCAAACCGATACAATACAGTAAAAAATCATAAAATGGCAAACAAAATCGATAATAACTTTAAAGTCAATCCAGAAAAAGTTCGATTAGAAACTGATCAAGGTATAGTAGACAGCGAAGAACGTAAATGGGGAATGCCTTTAAAAGAAGTGTATAAACATGGACTCTCTTTTTACAAAGGTTGGTTGGTACATACCTACGTATTTTGTTTCTTGCTATGTCCATTCTCTGCATTGAATATAAAAAAAAACTCTGCTCGCTTTGGTTATAAATAGTGTGGACTTTAAATTTAAGCCATCGCTTGTTTATATAAACTAAGAGTGCCAGAGATTTTTCCACCTCCGTATATGATTGTTTTACTATTTTGTTTGTTTTCTCGATATTATGTACATGCCCGATATCAGCGGTGAAGAAAACCTTTCTTAATTCTTTATGATATATATTCTCCTTTTTAATCAAACTCCTTTTCTTTCATCAGTCTGTTTGACTGACATTTATTTTATTGATTTTAATTGTACATACCTACTTAACTTTAGATCGCCATGCTCTATTCCTGACACTGTATACAGGAAGGAAATGTCACACTTCCATCTCTTGCCCCATCTAGCAATTTACCATCTAATAATACATCATAATACTATAGATCTCTTTACAGATAAAAAAACAGCTTTTTACTAAATGCATGTGAAAGTATATTTTTATTATTTATTACTACTTTTACAAGGAGTAACTTAAACTACTTTTATTTAAAAAAAAATTAGGGCCCCACAGGTCACCCATGAAATTAACTTTTAACAATATATTGAGGATATAACTGATCAGAGATCAAAATATTGTAGATAAAGAAGGAAAAGCCCTTCACCTGAGCTATGAAGATAGACTGAAGCTAGTGGCATACACTCAACAAACAGCACATGGCCCTTTGGACCCCAGCTCTGCCCCTCCACTAGGAGTGTTGGATGTCATCGGCAGGGACCGGCGATCAGCATGGCAGGCTTTGGGCCAGATGTCACAGATACAGGCCATGGCTGGATTTGTGCACACATTAGACAGGTACATAGGAAAAACTTGCATAACTTTCAATCTTTGGATGCTGTTTTTTCTTGAATCTGCACATCTCTCAACTCTTGAAATTAAGGTACCCAGCAAACATTCTATGGGGGCACACTCAACAGTGGTAGGAATATCATTTCTCCTTCATATGGCTCTGAAGTTTCTGTTCTTATTCTATACTAGAAGAAAATCTTATATAGTCAAGTACAAAAACCCCACATTGATGTTTGTTATAAATTTTGTCTGTGGGCCCCAGTTTTAAAATGCATGTTACTGCAACATTAAACATATCCTTGTCAAACATATTAATAGATGCTGATGTGCTTTGTTTTACAGATTGTGTCCTCTTTTCAAACCATACTTAGAGGCAAATCAAAAGGATTTTGAAGATAAGAAGCAACAAGAGTAAGTTACATTTACATTCTATAAATATCATTTTCAAATACTAAGCATCTAGTCTACTTTGAAGTGATTGTGCATTTAGTTTAAGATATCATGCATCTCTTCTTCACACTTTCTTCAGTTACAAGTGTTCCAAATTTGACCTTTCTGAAAATACTATTAATTGGGTCATAGTAGTCCTTATCTATAAATCTATATATTTACATATAAATAAAATTTATTTGTCCATTTGTAAATTTTCCAAATAAACATCTTTTCACTAAATGCATATGAAACTGTATGATTTGGATACCACATCAGATAAATATAAAAAAATTATCTGTATCTCTTTGTCTGTTCCAAATGTTTGTTAAAAATAGATTCACCATACATTATCTCACAAGAGTTGCAACAGGTAAATATGTATACTTTGTTGTTAGGTTGAAGAAAGAAGAAGAGGCGAGGGCACATGTGGAGCTTCAGAATAGGATAATATTAGAGAAACAGAAACAACAAAGTAACAAACCTACTGAGGAGCAGCAAGTGTGAGTAATTTTTAACTTTGATACTTTGAGCACACCGGAGATTTCATCTGCTTTATAATTTTCTGAGTATCCTATGTTCATCTTTGGTGTTTTTCTAAAACTTATGTGCAGTGATTTCACATAACATGCTTTATAGTGCAGGAAAATATTGTGAGGAAACCTGCATATTTCTGAGAAGTAATTCAAAGATGTATGTATAGTGCCTGAGATGGTGATGGACTCACCCTCTGTCCCAGTGGCACTTAATCAAATTCGGTGAAATGTGGGTGTTGTTGTTACAACACCTCTGCTTACTTCACAAATACCACCTTCACAACACCTTCGGAGACCCTTCTGGGATGGCGTGAGCATATTTTTTTTATCTTTGGTCTAGTACTTGTACCAAATGTCAGCAAAGTGGTACAATGGTTTAGCTGTGAAAAGGTAACAGACTGCCAGAGAAAGTTTCTTAATAGATTGCTTTTTAATAGAATTTGGGTTACACTTTGTGTTGCAATAAATGCTATAAGGAATGAACAGTAAGCACATTCATACTAAACATAGTATTATTTTCGATTTAGTTCAGTAATAATGTGAGCAAGAATTAGTCATTTCAATGTACAATACAAATTCCTTTTCATATCCATTGGTGTTCAGTGTAGATATCAACTTATTGATTAATAGATAAAATTAACAGCAAAGGGTACTTCAACAACAACTGTTTGTTATCACACTTGTACTGAGAATTCAGTCACCATCATTCACTTCATTGAAATGGAAAGCTATGCACAAATACTCTACTGATAAAATGTTGTTTTAAGTTTATGACTTTGGTTTTTGAAATGGAAAAGTTTATGGCTATGTTTTAACAAGCACGTAAATATTTTAATTTCAACTCTTATGAAACTGTGTGATAAATAGGCTCAGGCTAAAAATATATTTACATCACAAAGTCCAAATGGTATTAGACTATTGCAATGTTATAGAGACTAAGAAATATTTAAACATTCAAATAACTGATGATTAATACATGATTGAAGTAGTAGTAGTAGACAAAATAATATTATCTTCACGCTTCCATACATTTTGTATCGTTTCTATTAGTGCAAGCGCGAGAGAATGTTACTTTGTCTAGACCTACAGATCTGAATTAGATGGTCCTGTCACGATTTATGCTTAAATGCGCAATAGTAATTTTATGAGCCTGTCTGTGAATGACGCAACGCCAATTACTTTTTTCGTTGAGCGCTCTTGACGGCACCATAATAAGATTTCTTTATTTTCAGACAACGAATAAAAGATGCACTCAATGCACAGACATATGAGCAGTTCCTGCAGTATGCCCAGCAGCAATATCCGGGCAATTTCGACCAACAAGCTGTGCTCATCAGGCAGCTGCAAGACCAACATTATCAACAATACATCCAACAGTTGGCTGTGGACCAACGTTTGTCCAACTCCAACATAACCAACACTGATGAAGTCACTACAGAGAATGAAATAAAGAAAGATGTTGTCACTAAAGACTGCAACTTGAATGAAACTGAAATTACCTTTGTGGATAATAAGTAAGTATCTAATTGCAGAAAATAGATGAATTAAAGGTTTTTTCAGATGACCAAATTATTTAATACTTAAAAGGCTTAAATAGATTAAAAATTTATATATATTAAAAAGTGGCAGACTTTAAACGCAAAGATAGACAAAGAAGTCAAGTTTGATTGTTTTAGTAGCACATATTAGTAAAAACTTCTTAGCTTTGATTTCACTTTCGTTTTGTTATTAAATAAGCTCCGTTGAGAAGAATTATAGTTAGCACCTGTTTCTGAATGTAAGTTTAATAAAATGTCCATCATGTATTTATAGATCAATGCAGACTTCAAACAAAACCGATGTCACGGAGTTCACTGAAGAGTCGCGCGGCGAGGAAGAGTCCGAAGGAGAAGGTATTTAAATATGTAGTAGAAATTTTCGACAATTCACACAATATCTTTATAAATTATATGTATGACGTATAATCTATATTTTTGTAAAGTATCATTAAAATCCATCCAGTAGTTTTTGGGTGAAAGAGTAATATGTCTACACTCACAAAATTTCACATGTATATTATTTGTAGGAAGTAAGATAAATGTAACTAATACAGAAAATTTGGCAAGTTATGTAAAATGGTAAACCGAATGTTGTTTTTCGTCCACGATCAGATGGTTTCCCAGCAATAGAAGAAGCTCGCATGTGGACGCGTGGTGACGTGGTCCAGTTTAAAGAGTCTGCTATGGCGGGCGGCGGCAGGCTCGGCGTGGGCCACGGGGAAACGGTTACTGTTCGAGTGCCCACTCACCACCGTGCAAGGTGTCTTTGCTGGGAATTCGCCACCGACAACTACGATATAGGTACATATATTTTATAGGTGTCGTCACAAGTAGTCATTGTCTTAGACTGTATGTATGGCTTGACACGAATAGCACATGCACAGTTACCCCCCATATTTTCCCTGAGCGCTCTCAACTCGTGATGGCACCTGTATTTATTTAGATACTTACTCACTTAATGCCATAGGCATTTATTACCAGTTGACATGAAATGTTGAGATGAAATAAACATGGCAGGTATAAAAAACATTATATAGATTATATAACTCACAGTGTGACCCATACATATATATGTGTGATATAAAATTGTTCCGATTGCAAGGTTTCGGCTTGTACTTCGAATGGAGCAAGTCGCCAACGACGGAGGTGACGATCCACGTCTCTGAGAGCGACGACGAAGACGACGTCGACGAAGAGACTTATGGTGATGAAGGTATAGTATCACTTTGTTTTACATAACATTCTGATAAATCTATACATATAAAATTAATAAATAATAAAGATCTGACCGGCTGAAATGACACTGGATTAACCCAGAATAACGATTTTCGTCGATCGGGTTGATACATGGGATAGGGCCAGGGAGATGATGATGACTGACTAAGTATATTAAATTCGACAATTTGGCAGTGCTCTTTGTGATATTATATGTATAAAAAAAATTGTATTGCCAATTCCACCTCCAGTGTTCTATACAACTTTCTATTCTCTGGGTTGGGTCTAATAACACGCGGTAGAAACCCCACTTTAAACATGTCCACTATCATAGGCGAAAACTGGATGGTTTGCATTAGGTACATTGGAGTGTCTGTCTATCTCCAGATAATATAGTCGCCACCGTTATTTTTATAGTATGTTGACTTGAAGCAGTGCAGCAAATATGTTCAAGACTGATTTCTATATTATTTTGTCTTAAAATGACATGTATACATTAAGCTGTATCTGATGGGAGAGACCACTGTTCGTGACATGCTGCAGTCTTTACATACTTCTTTCGTTTTGTCCACATTCGTGTCTTACAATTTTTCAAATTACATCAAAGGTAGTGTATTGGTAAAGCACAGTGAAATACATAGTGTAATGTGTACGCAGAGTTCACGATCAACTCTTCGTCTGATCCGGAGGCGATCAGCGAGCGTCGTGCGCTCAACGCCGCTCGGCCGCCTGTCAGCCTCGTGGTTCCTGTGTTTCGCAGGGATTGTCACACTGAGGTAAAGTGCACTTGATCCTGAATAAGTGTGTTTAGAGATGTGCGAGGATGCGTAGCGAGGACTGTGTTTTAACGCAGCAAATACAATCGCATATTTCATCACTCCTCGCTCAGCAGTGATTCTAAAATACGCAGTCAAATAATTTACCACACGCACGGGTACACGTGCCTACTTTTGTAATAATACTAAACTATATGCATTGTTATGGTTCATCACTGCTATTTTAAGATATTAATTTTTGACCTGAACGAGCTAATATTATACAAAAATATTGTCCTTTGCATAATTGGCAGGTGTATGCTGGATCACACACATATCCAGGTGAAGGAGTATATCTGCTGAAATTCGACAACACTTACAGTCTGTGGCGATCCAAAACTCTGTACTACAAGGTATACTATACACAGTAAATTTGTACATTCTTAATAGAGCCATGACATATATGTAAAATATATATTAAATTATTATTAATGTATCACATACATTACCCGGCAATAAATATTGCACATCAAACTCAGAAAAGGGATATTCGGCTAATTTCGTCTCACACTGTTGCGACTCACGTTGATTCGATTAGCAAATGTTACATAGTGTGCGACACAGATAATGCCCTACGAAGCGACATTAGCCGATTGTCTCCCAGGGCGAAGTGCAATATTTACTGCCGCCTTATACTGCCAGTATTTATTTGTCCCTTATTTTGTGGGCGGTATCTAATACCCAAGTGCAATAGGAGCCTATTTAGTGTATACCTAAGTTATAGATTATATCACAAGAATCACAACACAAGGTTTAGTTCCTCAAATTGTTTAATTGACTTACTTATTTACTGTAAAAAAAATGTTTGCATTTTTGTGACACATTAATTTTATTCCGAGTATGCCATTTGAGGAATTAATGGCGTAGATTAGTACTTAATATATTATTACTAGACATATTCATAAGACTATAGTTAATCTATTTATTACTTATACGTAACCGAATATTATACGCATAAATATGCGAACGGATTTAATATAAATATGTAATGTTGTATTAATAAGAAACGTAAATCAGGGACAAATGATTTAAATATGAAAATGAGTTCTTTTTATTTGATGACTTTTTTTCTAAATGTTAAGTTGATTTGCTAGTCTGTGCACGAAGCCTACCTGCCTAACTTAACACAGGGCCCCTAAATTAAAAAAAAATGTATAAACTTAGTTGAAAGCTGTATCCATCCCTTTCTATTCCATATCACAAACAGAGATAGTACTCTAAATATAGATAGTACTCTTATATGTATATGTGAGGCACACCTTACATATACATATAAGGGCTTAATGAGAGTGGTTATTGCACCATCAACTTTTATTACAACGATTGAGCTGTGACCAGTGACAGCTATACATGTCATATTCATGTGTCATTACGCTCGAGTTGTTAGTCGATGGTACGGCTTGAGCAACTTGTGAATCCACGTTAGTATTACCGATAGCATTTAAAATGTTTAGTCACATTAGTTCATTAACATAATTATGCATGTTCGATGTTCGTATTGTGTTGTCCAATAGTATATATGTTGTAATATTCACTTAATGAATGTTTATTTGTGAATTTGTAATAGCAAAATACATTGTGCATAAATAACGCGTGTGATGTATTTTATATTGTTCGTCATGTTATATGTGTCTTCATAAATATATTGTATGTACCCATAGGAAAAGAGATAACTCTATTCTCTTATTCTCTTACACATAGTGATACAATTACCCAGTTGTTTATATGTATTTTAATAATGTTTATTTCACAGAGCAGGCTAAATATATGTATATTGAACTTTAAAATGTCTTGTTTTATTTTTGAATTGCTCTTTTAAAATATGTCTACTAATTACATTTGAATCTCGTAATTAAGTGTTATATTTTGTTATAACAAAATATAATTCATAAATGAACTCAAGTTATATAATTGCATCTTACTGGAGATTTGTCTGCATGCGTGACGTTCCTATTGCAAGGAACACCTAATTTAAGAATGTTTAAATTAAACTCTCAATATCATTGTCCTGTCATAAATGTCAACTTAACGATTTTCTGACGCAGTCAACAGTCAATGACCAACCAAAACGAATAAATAATGTCAAATTTTTATTTTGATTAGTTGAGAAAAAGTTTAAAAATTATCAATAATGTTACAGCGACTTCTTCATTGTAGTTTCGAACTTAAAATATCCAGTAGGCATTTAAATGTATTATTGAGACCAATAAACAAAAATCCGTGTCATCAGTGCGGGTTCAGGTTATACTCTCGTCATAAGGTGCCTGTTACACGAAATTATTACGAAAGAACCTCCAATAGATATGGATTATTTAATCACAAATTACGATATTACACCACTCAAGTAGATGCTCAGAAGAAAAACGACCACATCGAAGCACTGAAAGATAAAACGGTCATTGCAGACTCTAAAAAAATCAACGTCAAATTAAAGACATCCGAATTAAAGAGATTGTTTACTTTAGCTGAACCTGAGAAATGGAACCTTGCTGGTAAGAGCCTCAGAACTTTCTGTCTTACAGAAACTCTTTTTGCATCATACTTGTGAAGGCGAGCTGTTTGTGATCTCAAACTTTATAGAGTTAGTAGTATAGGTCATGGTATTTACTTTTTAACTATATGTATCCATTGGAATTATGTCTATGACCTTATATTTTCTTTGCGATCCGTTCTCCCATATAAAGCTGGAATGTTTTCAATAGAAGCAACCCCCAGAACCCAAAAATATGATTGATAATCTTGTATAATTTTATGTCATTCTGACAATATGAAGGTACTTACTGAAAAGTCTACATTTTAAAATTAAAAGTACTATGTACATCATATTTATTTATGTTCTAGCTGTGCCCTGCATTTGCGCCTGCATAGAGTTAAGGGTGTCTGGCAGAATCCTTATGTTCTTTTTTAAATTAAAGTGGCTATGTTACTGCTTGTAACATTACCTATCTGCCTGTGAAAGCCCCGTTCAAATTGGTCCAGTCATTTTAGAGATTACCCAAAACAAACAGACAGTCAGGAAGACAGAGAAAAACTTTAAAATTAGTTTTTTTTAATTTGGTTTATACTTTCATATGTATTTAGTGAAAAGTTGTTATTTTAGAATTCTGTATGTAAGGTAAAGGTGATGTTGGATGCGAACCAATCATGGAAATTTTTTGTTATTTCTTCCAAAATTAAGGAAACACGCAGTATTTTTTTTCAATTGCCAATACCAATCAGTTGTGTCAGTATTATAGCTGTCATAACAACTGTTTTTGAGAACTGACACCCATTTTTATTGCAGCCATAATGGTTGCTAGTTTCGTGGTGTTATTCTGTATCGGGAATCATATTTTCTTACTAGAATTGCAATGCAAGTAGGTACATTTATCATCTTATCTTGTGTCTGGTGTATCGTCATTGTTAAAATTCATATTATGTAATGATTTATCAATCGAAATGCATCAATTTTATAATATAACCCACACTATTAATTATCATTTTAGCCCTAAAAGACAACACTGGATTTTTACTGTCCATTACTGGTGTCTAAGTAGGAGTGTTGTTTATTTATATTATTTTATTGTACTAAGTACTAAACTGAAATTAAACATTAAATTCTGATTAAGAAAAGAACTTTTAATTTACCTCCAAATCCTTAGGAATGTATGTTGAAAAATAAAGAAATTACAGAGAAAATATAAAAAAACACACTTATACTGTCCATGACTAGTGACTTTACCTTATACAGCTATATATGATATGCTGCTTTAAATATTACAGGTGCTATCAGTCTACTTGTAATATCATCAAGTGTAACAATGGCTGTGCCATTCTCTCTGGGCAAAGTGCTGGACATCATCTACAGCAGCACAAGTGACCTCGGAGCTGCCAGAGAGAAGCTAGATGCTCTGTGTCTCATGTTGTGTGGGGTCTTCCTTGTTGGAGGCATTGCCAACTTTGGGAGGGTGTACTTGATGTCTATATCAGGTATTGCATTTTATAAATTAACTATCTGTGCCAAGCAAATGTTGTGCTGCCATTTTTTTTGGTTGGGATCACTATTTACGGGTATGAAAAATAGATGTTGGCCGGTTCTGACACCTACCCACATAACATTTTATACAAAACTATCCAGATGTTTCAAAGGAGCTTGGTAACAAACACCATGACACATGAATTTTATTTATTAGATATTTATGCCTCTTCATAAAGGTCTCCAAAGGCAGGCAGAGATGCAACAACACTCATTACTTATTTCCAGTTTTGAGCCTGTCACTAACACTCAAACACAATTTTACACATTTATCTCATAACAGAATAGTTTACTTAAAACATGAATGATGTCTATGAGGTGATGAGTGATCCTATTAAGGATTTTTTCCCATAGCTAAAAATCTCATAATTCCTTAAATAAATGTTACCATCATCCTATTCAGAATAAAAAAATACATTGTCAGAAATATTTGTTTATCTGCAAGTCAGATAAATATGTTACTATCAGTTATGAGTCAGTAAATATTTATAAAGTTATATTCCAGGTCAAAGAATGACGCAAGCCTTACGCAAGAAAGTTTATGGGGCCATAATGTGCCAGGAGCCTGCATGGTTTGGCAAGAGTTCTACCGGGGAGCTGGTCAACAGGTTGTCAGCTGACACTCAACTAGTGGGGCGGAACCTTAGCCAGAATGTCAGTGATGGCCTGAGGTCACTGTTCATGGTTGGTGCTGGTACTGGCATGATGGTAAGGACATAATATATGAAAATGAAAACAATTTATACAGCCTAGGCCTTCTAGCTCGTGTGATAATGGTCCAGTTCTAAAATTAAGTCTCTTGATAAGAACCAACAAACTCAGCTAGGTAATGTATATATTAAATGATGTTATTAATATTGATTTATAAAAGTGGATGAAGCTAAACAGGTTTATAATGCTAATCACTCATACTGTATAATAGCTCATACTATAATATGTACTTAAAAATTGAATCAATAACAAAAATGTTATACTTTTCGTAAAAAAAAGTGCATGCATTCATTATTGATTCGCCCAATTAATTGTTGAAATAGCTCAAAGTTTGACTTATATTAATTGTTAAATTAAGTATTCAATTAATTTATGCCACAGCTGAAGCAGTATCACCTGTGTCCATACCATAAAATACATATTGTTTTGGAAATATTTCAATAATACCTGACTACATAATTAAGTTGAAATAAAACTTTTGTAAGTGGGTGATGCAAATAACTCATAAAATATGGACTATTTTTCGTATTAATTGTGCGCATATAGCCACATATGCTGCTATTATTAATGCATGGTTTTTATAAAAGGGAAGCAATTTTAGTAACTTTAATTTATTATCATAAGTTTGATGAATCAAAAAGTTAAATAATTTATAATGTTTATAAATTTTCAATATATTTTGGAACAAATCACATAATATTTTTCATCAAAGGGTATTTAGAACATTTATGTATTTTGGTTCCAGTTCTACATGTCACCGTCGTTGGCGTTAATAGGTCTGTGTGTGGTTCCCCCTGTGTCGATGCTGGCCGTAATATATGGTCGATTTGTCCGCGGCATCACGCGGCAGCTTCAAGACACGCTCGCTGAAACTAGTGAGGTATTCCAATCTTCCTGGCCATATGATATTTGTGATCGGCGCAGTGTGTGCTTATGTTCCATTCCTCTCTACCAACCGTCATGTCTATATTCACTCTCTTTCTCTTTTACAATTTTTTTTTCATACCCTCAAGCCCTTCCCATGACAAATACTTATTCTTCCAGTGAAGAAAGAGTATCAAATTAAAAAATCTGTCAACTTCGCAATTAAATGTCATCTGTCTAGTGATCTAGTCTGTTCCTTAGTGTGATTCGGTCCTTATTGTGCATTAACCTGCTTCAAGAATTTTAAATACTGTAATAAGTATTTATTTCTATTAGAATTGCTTATCACAAAATGTGGGAAAGGATGGTAATAAATAAGTCATAAAAGTAAACTACATTGTTTTTATTAAATTGTAAATTTGTTATCCATTATGCCTGTCATTCTGTCTAGTTTATGTATAATTTTCTATATCTGCATGTACTTTCAGCTAGCGGAAGAAAAAATATCGAATATAAAGACAATAAAGGCATTTAGCAAAGAGCAGAGGGAATGCGAGACATACGGACAAAGGATTGAAAAACTGTTGCAACTGGCCTACAAGGAGTCCTTAGCTGTCGGTAGCTTTTATGGATTGGTAAGAAAATATTATAATACCTCATTTCATGTTATTTTTTACTTCGTATTTGCAACAAGCTTGCACTTCATCTAATGGTTGCGACTAATGCAGTCTATGAACATGAAAAACTCCAGATTGTCCGCGCTTTACCTCATCATCATGAATTTTAAAGTATTAACTGTTGTTGGTGTAACCAATGTGACCATTTTTCACTTGTCATGTGTTCCAGTTGTCACTGCGCAAACCCAGAGCCATATCTTTGACCTTCTTATATTTCATAACAAACACCTCTTTAACTTGGCTCATGTTTGTTATCCTTTGGTTTCCTCTTCAACTCTTCCCTTCCACCTTTCCTTCCCTTATGTTTTTAAAGAAATCACTTATACAAATTGAATCACTGTTCTTACATAGTAAGAGATGGAGAAGAAGAAGTAGCTCAGCACTTCTACTGTCTATTTGGCTGTCATCTCCTGTAAAGTTGTTCCCAGTCGCGCAGTTCCGAATTTCGAACGGGAGATCCCATTAATCCTTATCTCTCTCGTTGGAACTTTATTGATAATATGTGACGTATTTGATTGTAGACGGGTCTAGCAGGCAACACAATAATAATCCTAGTGCTGTACTACGGCGGAGGTATGGTGGCGACCGAGCAGCTGACAGTGGGCAACCTTACCTCCTTCCTGCTGTACGCAGCCTACGTGGGCATCAGTATCGGAGGCCTGAGCAGCTTCTATACAGAACTTAACAAAGGCGTCGGCGCTGCTACGAGGTTGTGGGAGATCATTGATAGAGTGCCCGCTATTCCAGTTGCAGGTTGTTTATTTAATTGACATTTAATAAAAAAAATTGAATTTGAAATGTTTGATGCAGAGCTTATGGTAAGCATTAACTGAATGAACCGGTGTGAAGCAAGTGGTGTCACTCCCGCTGTCGAACTTATGTTTAGTGGAATTATTACCCAAGGGTAACAAAAAACAAGGGAAACAAAATTCGAGGCATGTGGTAAAAACACTAACAGCTCAGTTGGCAGAGCAACTGCACGGTTTGCACAGGTCGTGGGTTCGAGTCCCGCTTCGTGCTCGTATATTTCCTAACCATTTTTAAGGATACAAAAGTTTTTCTTAATGCTAGCACAGTGCTTCCTAAGAGAGCTGTGGAAAACTCACCGAGCGTCAATCTTCTTAATGGTGGGGGTACTACCACAGGGTAGTTCCGAATGAGGACGAGATATTACGATGTGGCCTTTGTATTGAAGTTGCTGCTCATTTGGATGCTGATAAGCAATAATGTGTCAACCCACAAAAAGTCAAATTCAAAGGTTTTGATATATTTTGATAATGCATCACGTATTTAACATTCTAAAAAAGTGTTTCAAGTCATCTGAAACATAAAAGTACGTAAAAAAATGGATTTATGTCATAAAACAAATCTTAAATCACGTATACAATCATCTTAAGACGCCATTTTCTCAAAACCAAGTTTATGCGGGTTGACACATTATTGCTTATCTGCATCCATTTGGTGATACATACTTAGCAGGCATCACATGTTTCAAGGGTTAAGCCTCCAGCCATCAGCACCCATTCATGAAAACATACACGAATCTTCACATTCTTTATCAACATTATTAACTTATTATAAACTACCCGTGCCCCGCGGTTTTACCCGCGTAGACTTAATTTCATGGATGACCCGCGGAACCCTAATGTTTTTTTAGAAATAAAAGTTACTTAAGTTACTCCGTGTAACATAAGCTATCTGCTAGTGAAAGTCCCGTTAAAATCGGACCAGCCGTCTCGGAGATTAGCTGGAACAAACATACAAGGAATAATACATGGAACAAGGAAACATAAAAGAAAGAAAAAAAAGAATTTTTCTGTATTGATTTATTAATTAAAATTATGAATTTGAAGATTCGATTAGGACAAGAACAAAAAGGACGGGAAATTTTAATAATTTTATCGCTAATCCTTTCTTACAGGTGGCCTTAGACCGATAGAGAGACCAAAAGGAGAGATAATATTAGACAATATTCACTTTTCGTACCAAGGAGAGCCTTTAATTAAGGGTGTCAACTTACACCTGTTGCCAGGCAAGTCTATAGCACTGGTGGGCAGATCTGGGTGCGGCAAGAGTACTATAGCATCACTCATCTTAAGGCTGTATGACCCTGAAAAGGGAAGGGTTTTATTTGACGGTGTTGATATAAAGGAACTGGACCCTATTTGGTTCCGGAGTCACATTGGATTTGTTAGTCAGGTGAGTAATTTTTTTTCTACAACAGTCCAAAAATATTTTATATCTTTATTTGATTATTAGTTATTTATTTGATTTGATTAGTTTTTTTTTGAGGAGCTTATATCATTCGATCGGCGAAGTTAAGCAACCCTAACCCTAGCCAATAATTGGGTGGGTGACTGTCTGAGTTCTCTCCGTGCCTCGGAGAACACATTAAGCCGTCGGTCCCGGTTGTCAATTTATCATCTTTGACAATCGTTATAGGTCAGTCGGATTTGTGCGATATGAAGTAATGGTATTGTACAAAGAAAGAATTTGTTTTTACACTATGCCTCTACTCTGCATAATATACATTTGCGAAGGTAGTCATATTTTATAGAAAATTTTTTTTTTTTAAAAACACCATATCGAAATTTATTCTGTTAGTGGAAATGAAACAATTAGTTACATTCTATTATGTACCCCGTGGATAACGTAGTTGGTTTCGTAATAAGTGAACTGTACATAGTATAAAATAAATTGAAATGTATTTTATGCCGCTGTGTTTTCCGTTAAAAAATAAACAAACTTAAAAGGGGGATAATACTTAAATGTTGGAATGACTTGGCTCACCAAGGCTTGTAGAAAAAGTAACATTCCCCACGCTACGCATTTTGTAATGAAATTACATATATCATCTAGCGTTTCTATTAGCGCAAGCGCCAGAGAATGTTACTTTGTCTAGTTTAGCGCCTAAGACGGCTACCATTCGACTAATTGTCACGTTGGCACCCACTTTTCTTCGGCAAAATCATGTGTGATATTTCCGTCACGAATCAATCAATTAGTTCTCGCGGCTGTTGATGAAGTATTGCAACTATGCGACTGCACGGCTATTAATAGAAATTCAACACTCGTGCTGTTCGTTCTGACAACAGCTCTAAAATTAGCTATCTAGTGTATACAATTACAGATCGCTACCATATACGTTTTTTTACTTTTCTTTGAAAAAGATTTAGGGGCCATCATCGGCTTAAGCGGAACATAACTGCTGAGCTTTTACGTTCCACTTCTGTATCGTAAATTCCAACTTAGAAGCTGAGTAGTTCGGCTAATTCCCACACATACACAGCCTATAGATTTTGAAAAATAAACTTTCATACATTCATTCTCGTGACATCCACGATAATTCAATTTCTTAGATGTTGTGAGAATTTATTTGTATACCAAAATAAAAACCGTGCAGGTAGTGGCGCTCAGCGAAATATAGACAAAGACAGACTCGTAAAATGACGACTGCGCACTGAAGGTCAGTGCTTATAGCTCGTGACGTTACCTATAGCATTATCTTCTTCTTCTTGTAGAGCCTCTCCAGTTATTGAAAGTTGGCTGTCAGTGTCAGTATAGCATTATGAAGTACTTTAAATGCAAAACTTGTTTACAGGAGCCTGTACTGTTTAGCGGATCCATAAAGGAAAACATTTTGTATGGTGCTTCCGACGATTACGACGAATGCGCGGACTCTAAGGTAAGACTTTTATATTTATACAAAAACACATACATATTATAGCATAGTAAGCTGTAGCGGATAATTTTTGGTATTGGATAATTATGGAATGTTCCTATCAAAGAGACATCGCCTTTATGATATACCAGAGGTG
Source organism: Watsonalla binaria (assembly GCA_929442735.1). NCBI lineage: Eukaryota > Metazoa > Arthropoda > Insecta > Lepidoptera > Drepanidae > Watsonalla > Watsonalla binaria. Next base: position 6,794,484 of record OV838930.1, read on the forward strand.
GTATACAAGCATACGCCTTACTCGATGGTAAGTAGTCAACCGCAGCGTGGGTTCAATCTTATAGGAATCTCATTATACCATTCTTGAATAACCCCATGTTGTACTGGCTTGGGAAAACAAGTCATCGCTGGCTTTAATATGTGACTACTCATATAGAAAACTATATAGCAATGTTTGGCTATATGAAAAATTAGGAAGTGAAAATATAAATGTCCTTCAGTAGATTAGTCATAAAATATCATGATCCGACGCTACATGCATACACAGTAAACTTAACTATATGTATACGGCAAACCAACTATTGCTGTCCCGTCGGATTATGAGAGGGAAGGAATAAAGAGTGCACCTGTGTTTGCACACATTTGTGCACTATAATATTTCTTGCGCAGATGGCTAACCCCAAAATTAAAAACTCAAGACAGACAGAACAAAATTTAAAAATAAAATTAATAATTTGTCGCTGAAGTACAGTGTCGATGGGATTACTTACCATTTCTGTCAGACAAAACATAATGCCAAGCTTCTCTTTATCGCAATTGTACACTGTATAAATGGTCCTTTTTAATAAGAACGGATTTAACAGTCCCTTTAAATTTATTTAAGAGCAAGTTACCAAAAATTTGCCCTGATTTTATCGATTATATATTTGAATCGATTTTAGGAGATAATTATAATATGTATACTGTGGGTAAGGACAGTGTGATGTGTGTGTGTGAAGCAAGAGCCGATGTATACTGTGGCCAAGAACAGTGTGATGTGTGTGTGTGAAGCAAGAGCCGATGTATACTGTGGCCAAGAACAGTGTGATGTGTGTGTGTGAAGCAAGAGCCGATGTATACTGTGGCCAAGAACAGTGTGATGTGTGTGTGTGAAGCAAGAGCCGATGTATACTGTGGCCAAGAACAGTGTGATGTGTGTGTGTGAAGCAAGAGCCGATGTATACTGTGGCCAAGAACAGTGTGATGTGTGTGTGCAGCAAGAGCCGGCGTGGATGTGTGCGGCGCGCACGGCGCACCTGCAGGAGTTGGTGGCGACGCGGGCCGCGGGTTGGCGGCGGCAGGTGGGCGCGCGCGGCTCGCAGCTCAGCGGCGGCCAGAAACAACGGGTCGCCATCGCACGGGCCATTGTCAAGGTCAGACCAGACGATTTTTTTTTATCGTGGAGAATCCTTTATGGATGCACCAACCGCCGCGGGGGCAGCGCGAGGGTTATATGGGACTCGCACCGACAAAACTCCACGGTGTTCCTCATGGTCACTAAGTGGGGGGTGCACGTGATATGATTTCACATGCTTCGCCGTAACCCCCCCGGCAGACCAGACTGCGAGTTTTTCACCCCACACTTTGTCTTCAGGCCCGGAGTGCCTAGTGGCACTAACCACTCCGGGCCTGCAGACAAAGTGATATTATCCTCTCGTATCGCTAGTGGTTACAAAATGTACGGAAATTACAGGTCACGTGACTGATTTATGTCATATCTATGCATTTGTAACGTTTCCATTAGCGCCCGCCCGAGAGGATGTTACTTTGTCTAGATCTACGGGGTAGTAAGTATAAAGACAAAATAAATAATAAAATCAAGGATCTTTTTAATGTTATTCAATTGATGGAACACCCTCCGATGCCCCATGCCAAAAATATTCACCTAAAATTCTAGTTTGACCCTATATGCTGGTATCATTGCTCCTTTGCTCTGCTCTCTGACTACTGTGAAATTATTTGATGTCTGTTCTTGTTGTATACCAATGAAAATAATTAAAATAAATGATTTTAAAGACATTTTTTGTGACGTCGAAATACATTTTCATAAGAGTAACTTTTGTTTCAGAACCCAAAAATCTTAATATTAGACGAAGCTACCTCAGCCCTAGACGCTTATTCGGAGTACTTAGTAGACCAAGCTCTGAAGGAGATCAGCAGAGAACGGACAGTTCTCACGATCGCTCATAGACTAAGCACGATACAATCTGCGGACGAAGTCGCTGTCCTAGACAGGGGGGTTATTGTTGAAAAGGGACCTTACGCTGAACTGATGGCCAAACAAGACGGGGTGTTCAGGGAACTCATAACTCATCAAACATTCGCCGCCAAATCTAGACAGAAACGTGATGTACACAAAACATAACGAAGCGATAACTGTAAAAAAATTCAAAGTGTATATTTTAACCGCCATCGAAATATTGCCTAATGATTTGATTAAAAGCTTCTAATTAAAGAATATTTTTACGGGTAAAGCTGTTTGGAATTGGTTGAGATATGTAAATAAATCGTTATTAATTAAATACATATACAAAGTTTGAAATTGAAAGTGCAGTTTATTGACCATTACTTGATTTCTGTGGCAGGTTGAAATGTTGTGTAGGACTTCTAATGTTGAGGGATTTTAGTATATAATATGACTATATTTCACAATGTACATACTAGGAACAAGGATAGAAGTTTTAGTAATGTTAGCTACGGATTTAAGGATGGGATTGCTTCAACCCATTTCTTTAGCGGTTTCCACAATATACTCGGCGAAGCGAACCGCAAAATTTATTTACAATGACATGGTTTACATAAATCGCGATGCTTTTATAGTGATTGCCTTATAAGTGTTGTTTAATTTTTTTTTTTTAAATAAATTATTGTTGCTGTTGTATAGTTTCAGTTAATTTATTTGTTGACTTTGTTATCAAAATATATTTACATAGACATATAACATTTTGTGATAAAATAATTTACTCATATGGACAGTAAAGGTTTTAAAGAAATACTTATTATACTTAGGTAATTATGTGTTCAAATGTCTGGTGCATAGGTTGAATATGTTTTAATCAGAGTGACAATGGGGAATATTATAAAATAAATAAAGTGGTTGTTGTTATTTTCAATTTGGATTGTTATTGATTTTATTCCCTCTGCATCTTTTTTGTTATTTAAGACTAGCTGTGCCCCGCGCAGACTTTATTTTATGGGTCGCCCTCTTTATTACTCCTTGTAAAATTTGCTATCTACCAGTGAAAGTCCCGTTAAAATCGGTCCAGCCATTTCGGAGTTTATCCGGAACAAAAAAACAGAAAAAATTTAAAAAATGTTTCTTTTTTATGTCAGTACCGCATATATTTTCATATGAATTTAGTGAAAAAGTGTTATTTTGGAATTACAAACAGACACTTCAATTTTATTTATCTGTATGCATGTATATAGGTATAGATGCAGATAGATCTTTAGTTGCCACCGAATTACTACAATGTAGTGAAAAGAGGACGTTACAAAGTCTATTTACAAATTATAACACGGTGCAGATTTAGATAAACATGCTTTATTTGACTAAACTAGTCTAGTGTCGTGTGCCATTCATTACTACCTACATACACGATAAGGATGACAACGTGCACGCAATTTAATGTTTGTTGTATGTTCGTCACAATCACAACAAACAGGTTAAATACGTAAAGTGGACCTTGCACCCGATGGGAGCGGAGATCGCGCCAAAACACCAGCAGAGGCGGCGTCGTGCATTTACACGCCAACGCGCAGCGAGTAAACATACGCTCGAAATCTGAAACATGGCGCATTTGAAAGTTTTGCGCGGGAACCTCGCGCGCCAATTAGTCAATACTTTTTCTAAAAAATGTAACAGAAAAACAAAAACAAACAGTGCTTTGAATACCTGTGTTTTGGGCAGATGTTTGTCTACTCAAACTGCAGCGGCTGTGGATAGCAAATTCTTAACTTCGCCATGGGGTGAAATTGAGATTGGAAAAGAAAATTTGACAGACTTTGTTTTCGCTGATGTAGAGTTATGGGCTGATAAGCCTTCAGTGGTAAGTGTCACATTTTACTATCTTGCTTTATATTTATTATCTGTTTAAGGGCCTTGTTGTTGTAAGTTCTTGTTGTTGTAAGTAAATTTATCGGAATAAATATATTCCGATAAATTTAAGGGGAACTTTACCCTTAGGGCGAAGGATAGCCAATTAGGCCCTAATTTTGTAGGTAGTGATTTTTTAGTTAATTACTGTAACATTTTAACGAAATGTGCAGGTATATACCACAGATTTACAGTAATTTATATTTATGCCTAATTTCAATTACCTACGTAGGTTCATTACAGTACCTATAAGTCGCATACCTACCTACATTGTATTTTGCCCTCCTAGATCTGCACAAACAATTAAGAAAATTGGAACAATTGTGTGATTTGATGGCAAGCACAAAGTCTAGAGATGATCAATTAATTATTAATAAATAGCTATGCACATCATTTATAGTGATTATGGGTGCTGGTACAAAGTGCAGTCAACTAGTTGGGTTATAGGTCTGTAGGTATACGGAAGTACTACATACATCAACGGCGATAGGGAATTATAAATAGTCCATATTGAAGGTTGAGGTTAGATTGTTTGGCAACAGAGCATCCACTAAAATGGGGAAGAAAACAAACGAGATTCATCTGTCATTCCAAGAATTGGAATTCATTAAGCCCTTGGAGCCTTGCCCTTGATACACAGATAGATAACACAATATGAAATAATCTTTTACAGACGGTCGTATACTAGATATTGCTCAATGTTAGTGCGCCCTTTGACACCAGCAAGAAACAGTAGGTAGTAACTATACTACAAATCGTTCACACAGACGCGGTTATCTAAATTGTTACATACCAATTAAGTAGTTATGTACTTATCGCAGCAAATTTAATTAAAATCTTAGCACATTAATTAGGTATAAGCCTGTGGGTAGGTCGATATTTATGAATTATGAAGCCGGAATAAATAACCGACGCTTTCTGTACTATTTAAAGCGCGGACCATAATGTTCCTTAGATAAATTTTTTTGATGTACATGTAAATATATACTTTTTAATAAGGCAAAATTATCAATCAGACCGGGAATATGACGTCGTCTGGCAACCGGGTGCCAAATATTTGTGCCTCACAAGTTTGTACGTTATTTTCAGTATCGCGCTGGACTATGACCCCATTATTTGTTTCTAAAGGTCACTAATACACTACAGGGTACATTGACTGATAACCGAAATATCTACTCTGTGTAGACGATATTTATTTTCATCAGTCTATCGCTTTTTAAATTAGTATCAGAGCACACACATGTGCTAACGCTTTTAATTTGTGAAATCGGAATTAAATATGGTTCCATCGTTAATGAAAGGGTTCACTAACTTATAAATATTGATTTAGTAAACCGAGGTAGCTTTTGACTTGACCCTACCTCAAACTCTTATCATAAATTATAAACGCTACAGGTAGGCACAATACAATGCAATGCATGCATAGTTAATAGACATGAGACGTCGTATTAATGATTATTCAATGATATCTAACACATATTTGGTTGATTTAATAAGTATATGCATGATGAGGAGCACATAAGTTTTTCTAAAACTTAAGTGCTGTTATTTTATAGTTAATACGAGCATTACGGGGAAGGAACATTAGAAGAAGAAGAACTCTTCTCTCACATACATATGCTCACGCCTGTATTCTCCGAAGGGGCAGAGACATATGCAGGTTTCCTTCACCGTAAGCACGTGGTATGAAATCACTGAACTTAAGTTTTTAGAAACTGTCATTGGTACATGCCCTGCTGGGATTCGAACTTGCGTCGCTTGCGTAGCAGGCCACAGCTCAAACCCCAAAGCTACCACGGCTTTTTCTCTCATATTTATTTTATTGATTCATAGACATGTGGCTCAACCGGTCGGTCGTACGACTATGGTATGATGCGGATGATGATAGAGCGCTGCGCCACCGGCCTGGCGGGGGCCTTGCGGCTGGCCCCCGGGGAGCGGATAGGCCTCATCCTACCGAACATTCCAGAATTCGTAGTACTCATTCACGGAGCTATGAGAGCTGGACTTGTCGTCACTTTCGCCAACCCGCTATATACAGCAAGTAAGTCTTTAGACAAATGCATGTATTTGGGCTTTCTATTCTTAGGTTGGTATGTACTCCTGGATAACAAGTGATAGTACCTAATACTATAAGTATTCTATACGATCCTAAGTCAATTCGAATCCTATGAACCCTCGTGGGTTCAAATATTACTTCGTCGTCTATACCTATCCTATTTTATATGATAATTCGAAAAAAACTTTAAAATATAAAAGAAACTACATTTTACTAAAGTTATTTTTACAGTTCATACGCAACACTTATAGTGACCCATTTCAAAAGTATTTTCGGACTAGGTATAGTTCATTTAGATATAACAAAAGAATAGAGATTTAACAAAGACACTGCTGAAAAAATGTGCAACGTGTTTTGTTTGCACTTCGCTCCTAGCCAATGCTACAAAGTTGCAATCTAGAGCAGAGATCTTGAGCGCTGTTTTATCAGAAATAATTGGACCATGACCCTATGCTTGTAATAGAATATAACTTACGTTAAAGTAAGGTTGGTTGTACTGAGTAGGTATACCTATATTATTCTAAAGCTACCTATCTGCGTATATAAGTAGGATGCTAGTTAGTTCCTTAGTGTAAAAATATTCGCCGGGAAACGAAAAAAATCGACTCCTTTCCTTAGCATTGCTTTTTAAATTTAATCAGTTACGTAACTGAACGCGTTCGGTGGAAATAATTAGTTATTTACCTAACTCAAGTAACGATTGGATTACAAACCTTATTCCTTGGTCCAAAGTACAATAGAAATGTGAACCTCAGATTTTAGCGTCAGGCTGTCGGGTTCGGATTCCTGGTGGTTTTAAATCGCTTGTTCACTAATCACCGCTGAATAAAATATTTCGCATACGACTTTTACCAACTTGGGGGACGACTGAATGGGTGTTTCGTAATAGACTGCTTGTAAGAATATGAATTCGAAACTACCCTATACTTTGATAAAAAGGATGCGGAAGGAAATATGTACTCTTAAGTAGTTTATTCTCCTTACTCCATATTAAGTACCTACCTGTATTTTTTCTCTGTAATTAGATAAGTACCTATATTATTTAAATTTATATTCATGTGATAAGCTACCATTAAGGTATATAGGTATAGGTACATACTTAGTTACTGTACCTACACACATCACAGTGTAAGAAATATCTTCATATAATTACCTACCTACTACGAGAAGCTCGTGGCACAGTTGCAATTGCGCATATCACTCGATCAGCGAAGTTAAGCAACCTTAAGCCTAGCCAGTAATTGGATGGGACCGCCCGAGTTCCCTCCGTGCCTCGGAGGGCACGTTAAGCCGTCGGTCCCGGTTGGCAATGTATCATCTTTGGCAATCGTTACAGGTCAGTCGGAGGCCTAAAATAGTCTGACAACTGGTTTAACCCAGATCATAGATTTTCCTCGTTAAAGGGGTTGCGAAGGTCAGATGGCAGTCGCTTCGTATAAAAATCAGGTGATCAGCCACATCGGCTTGAATCAAGTGCTGACCCCAACAATGTATGGGATAAGGCCAGGGAGATGATGACTTACCTACCTATCTACATTCCTAATGACTGATAGCTTAAGTACCTACTAGGTACCTAAATTTTTTAATTCTGTAATTTGAATAATTATTCTTCGTTGCCTTTTTATTACCTACCTACTAGCTGTGCCCCGCGGCTTTACCTGAGTACAGTTTATTTCATCGGGGACCCGCGGAACCCCTACTTTTTATTTAAATAAAAGTACCCTAAGTTACAATTAGCATTAGCTATCTGCCAGTGAAAGTCCCGTTAAAATCGGTCTAGCCGTTTCGGAGATTAGCCGGAAAAAACAGACAGACAGACTGACAGACAGACAGATAGACGGACAGACAGGCAGAGTTTTTTTTTAAATTGTTTTTTCTACATCAATATCGTGTATATGTACTTTCATAATTATGAATTTAGTGAAAACCTGTTATTATGGAATTACAAACAGACACTTAAATTGTACTTATCTGTATAGATGTATATATTATAATTACTTATGAACTGCTATAGATAGGTACTCGTGGGACGCGAGATTAGTTGTGAGCACGCCAGACGAGACTATCGCCAGACAGGTCATATTAAAGTTCAGTTAACATTTCTATTTATCGATATAGGCATTAGGTCTTGTAATAGGTACCTCAGCTATTTCCGTCTGCCGGCAGTTATTTACGATACCGGAGCTCGCATTCATGTGACGTCATTGAATCCCCCTTACTATGCATTCCTATTAATTTTATAGTTTGTACTTATTCATCGTATCAACCAATATTTATGAGCTGCCATCTTTTGACGAATAGCTTTTACTTTATGAAAAGTTACATTAAGATGATGACAAAACTCTGAACTGATTGAGCCCTAATTTATATTTATTAATTTCCCAGATGAAGTGAGACGCCAGTTCGAGGACTGCAACGTGAAGGCGATAGCTACCATCGAGATGTTCATGCCGGTCGCTCTAGAAGTGAGCAAGTCGCTCAAAGACTACAAGGGCACCATCTGGGTGGGAGGAGACGATGATAAGGCTAAAGGTACGAAGGTATTTTTTCTTTTAATCCTAACGCTGTAGTTATAGCACATAGTTAGTATCGCATCATGTCAGTTTATAAAAAAATGAGATGACCAACAATCATTTTATTTAATATGTAATATCACATGTAAAATATAAAAAGTGGGATTACCTAAATACGTATACTTAGTTACTTAATAACATATAGATATGACAAAATAATAACAGTTCATGCATGCATGAAGGATTCGTGAAATCGTGCATCTGTTGATCATCAAGGTCACTGTAGTACCAAATAACCAAATACTTACTTACATAATAATTCACATTCCTACTAGGGAAGTACATACCTAGTACACTCGAGTAGGTAAGTATTTGATGAAACAAAGTAGGTACCTATTACAACAAAATTGCAAAATAATTGCAGGTGTATACGGGCTGCGACCCCTACTAATGGCAGACCACACAGCAGACCTCCCCACTGTAGACTGCGAGGAAGTTTGCCTTATCCCCTACTCGAGCGGCACTACAGGAATGCCCAAAGGAGTCATGTTGACACACAAGAACTTAGTCTGCAATCTGAAGCAGGTGCAATGTCCTAAGATGATGAAATACGGGGGAGAGAAAGGTATGAAAACCAGACAGTTTCATTTGATTTTAAATCTTTCACGCTTAAGAATAAGATTAATCTTCTTATTGCTTCCAGGTAAAGGTGATGTGGTCTTGACTGTACCTCCTTTCTTCCACATTTACGGATTCAACGGTATTCTAAACTACAATTTAACTCTGGGCTACCATGTCGTCACTATGCCTAAGTAAGGAATAAATACCAATCGTGCTTTTTAAAATAAGAAGATTGCTTATATCTACCCTACAAAATACAGCTTTCTTACTATACTTCTTAATAATATTCCAGGTTCGTTCCAGAAGACTACATTAAATGCTTAGTGGAGTACCAGCCTACTACGTTGTTCGTGGTACCTTCACTGCTGGCATTCATGGCCACCCATCCAATGGTAAAGAAAGAACACCTGCAGTCAGTCGAAACCATCATGGTGGGTGCTGCGCCTACCACTGACAGTATGCTGGAGAAATTCCTCCTTAAATGTGAAAAGACTAAGGACCAAATTAAATTGTTGCAAGGTAAGGCTCACTTAGATACCTATCACCAAAATATGACTTTTATCTTAACCTATCACTACTTAGTATCGTTATACCTACCTGCATATATGTTATGTAGGCAGAAACCATCAATAATATTACTATTAATACATTTACAAAAAATGGTAAGATACAATTACAATACATAGGTTAGTAGGTACAGCTAGCCTACGTAGGTAACATACCATACGGTATGCAACCCTTACGGCCGACTCAGAAATTTAGATAAGTAGGTACTTACTTACTTACGTGTCGACATCACTTACATGGATACATTAAAAATGTAGTTCTGCTGCATATTAAAGGCTACTCGACTACTGCTGCTGACCATTATCAACTCAACGGATGTTACGTAAATGTATGTTTGCTTTAATATATTTCTTACCCTTAGGTTACGGTATGACAGAGAGCTCCCCTGTGACGCTGATGACCCCTTACACCTACCCGTACAACAAGATCGGCTCAGTGGGCCAGCTGATCAGCAGCACGCAGGGTCGCATCGTGTCACTTTCGGACGGTCAGACGCTGGGGCCGCACAAGTCTGGGGAACTGCTCTTGAGGGGGCCGCAGGTTAGAACAGCTTTTTTATACTTAAAGGTGACAAACAATCGTAGTCTCCTGATGGTAAGCGGCTACTACAGCCTATGACTAGAGTGTCACACGTATTGCGCACGCGCAGTCAGTGCATTACCAACCGGATTATCCGGATATCGGATTCAGTTTCGTACTTCCTTAGATATTAAGTGATTGAAGAACTACATTAATTCAGATTCTTTAAAACATTTCCAGGTAATGAAAGGTTACTGGAAAAACGAGAAGGCGACGAAAGAAACCCTGGATAGCGAAGGGTGGCTGCACACCGGAGACGTGGCGTATTACGACGATGATCACTACTTCTTCATTGTTGATAGAACTAAGGAGCTCATCAAAGTAAAGGGCAATCAGGTAAATGCTAATGAATACTTTTTTTTATGACGAGACTCTCTTCTATAAAAGAAAATCACTTCAAAAATCCCCTCAATGGCCATATCCAGGGCCCAGGGATCTTAGAGAACACCTGTTTCTCTCACGTATCATTGGGACAGCAATGTTGCGCCCCATAACTCTTCAAGTCGAATGAATCTCTTTGGAATGTAAATTCAATAATGTTATTTAACTTACAGGTGTCGCCAACAGAAATAGAGAGCGTTATAATGGAAAGTCCAGAAGTAGCGGACGTGGCAGTGGTCGGAATACCAGACTCCCTGGCAGGCGAACTGCCGAGAGCTTTCGTTGTCCTCAAACCGAATCACAAGTTGTCAGATAAAGATATCTATGACTCAGTAGCAAAGAAACTGACTAGATACAAGCACCTTGAAGGTGGAGTTTTCTTCTTGGATACTATACCAAGAAATGCCGCTGGAAAGATCATGAGGAATGAACTGAAAGTATTAGGTGGCAAGAAACATTAGTGATAAGATTTTTACTTCGAAAAATAATTTCTTAGATACTTAATTTATAGTATAAAAAGATAGGTAATTTTCCAACCACTACTGTTCGCAATCCAATGCCAAAGGTTGCTTTATTAGTTAAATAACATCTAATAGGTGTCCCTATTCAGATGTGATACTTCTTGAGTGCAGGTGTAAATAGTTACTTAATTTTAATTAAACTTAGCATTATAATAGACAGGTAATTAGTGTTTGGAATTGAAAATAGATTATGTCCTTTGTAAATAGAATCTAGATTAGTTAATGAAATTCAAGACTTGTTTTTGGTAGGTTAAGTAAATAAAAATAAATCTAAAATCACAGTTCATTGTTTTATTTCCAAATACAAAATTGTATACTAATGCTATAAAACACTCATCTTTAAGTCTTGCTAACATGTACTAATAGAAAATGTTTTTGAAACTTTCACAGGCTAATATTTAGAGTTGAAAAGCTCCTTGTTTCAACATACTTAAGCCCACTAGAATATTTTTCCAATAGTAATATTGTGTGATACACATGATCATAATGGTAAGTACTTCTGAATCTGTAACATTGCATTTAATGAGAACAATAAAATATTACTAACAATTTAGGGATCTATGAGAAACCAAAAAGATCAAGTTGTAGCTAAAATCAAGTTTGAAAAAAGTCCTTAGATTAAATCAATTGTTCCTATACTAACACCAAAATGTTAAAAGAGATCTACACAGATGTAGCTTCAGAACTTTCAGATATGTCAGCCTTTGGAGTAGGAGACTTGTTTTCATTATCCACAGTTGGCTCCTTTTCTGGCAGAAGTACACCATTTGGTAGTTCTGACTTCACATCTAATATTGAATAGTTATCTGATTCAATTGACATTTTGGGGGTTTCCTTAACTACAGTCTCTGGTTCCTGTGTCTTGTCAGGTTTTGTGACAGTTTTGGGGTTAAAGTCAGATTGATTTGATTCTTCTTGGACATCTATGTGATTTGATGGTTTTGGTGAGTTGCTATTGCCGTCTGTGTTGTCACTAGATGAGGAACTCTCTTCGCTTGAAGTAGATACTTCTGAAATCAATTTTGGTTCAGTCTCTTCTTTGCTGCTAGAGTCTGAACTACTCTCGTCCACAGGTGTGGGTTGTGGCTCCAGTGTTTTATCTTCTACACATGTGTTCTTGATATCAATAGCTTTCTGTGAGTCATCTACATTTGTAGCATTAGATGTTTGTTCACTAAGTCTTTGTTCAGTCATCTCTGCATCGTCTACTTTAATTTCTGGAATCACTAACGGTGCAGTTGGAGTACCTGCCTTCATCTCTATGTCTTTCTTGTCCTCAGCCTTGGACAGGCTGGGTTCAATATTTATTGGTCCCTCTGCAGTTGATGTTGTAGCCTGGGGGCTTGACACAGATGCAGATTCATTTGGTTTAGATTCCATTGGTTGATCTGGGATTAAATTCAATTCTGGAGGTGTAACTGATTCGTACTGCTTCACAGTCTTATCATTAGTGTCCATTGGAGTGTTTTGCTTCATCTTTAGTCTAGCTTCAATGTCATCAGCAGAAATGTGAGCATCAGAGGAGCTGGGCTGGGGTTCAGAGGATTGCCGCTGTTCACCATTGTCCTTCCAAGACATGTCCTCCATTTCAACATCAACATTGTATTCAGAGTTATTGTCCGAGCCGTTGACAATGGGTTCCATAGGTTCTCCATTCTCAGGCTCAGCATGACGCTGTGTTCCTGGTTCTCTGGTGCTAACAACTAGAATATTCTTTTCGATTGCTCTCATAAACTTATCGATACGATTATATTGTTTACGGGGAAAAGTAAGAAGCTCACAAATCCTTTGAACTGTAAACGGGGCCGATGTAAAGGTATCCAGGCGTTCCAATAAACTGTTCTTCATGACATCGTAGTTGAAAGGATCTACGTTGGGATACGGTGGAATATCGATGCCTGGTGTAGTATCATGGAAGTCAGTGATTACAGAGAGCAGTTTTTCTTTGAACAAACTTTTCACGAGGGACCATTGATACACTGGATCGCCGGTGCGCGCTACATACGCTAAGTATTCGTTCAACTCTTGTGGGATGATTTTTGGTTTGCGCTTGGAGAATTCTTCAAGGAAGTGAAATACTTCTTCGGCATTTTCCATTTTACACACGTACTTATGACTTTTAGTTACAGTTGTATATACTACACTTTTTGTTTTAGATTCACTCAAACAACAGCATATTATTGTACGCCAAATTCCAAAAGTCACACTCAACTCAACCAACCAAACCAACTTTTCACTCACTCAAGCAAAGTATGTCGTTCCAGTCCCATAGATAATGAAAAATTTCGCGTATTTCCGCAAGTCAAGAAAGTCAAACCACAGAAAACTGTTAAGTTAAACGATTACTCTGAGTCAAACCATAGATACCAAAAAAGCAAACAAAAGTATTTGAACTTTAACAAAAACTCGTAAAATATTTTACAACAAAATTTGAAGATAGAAGAAGTATGTAGAAACTTGATAAAACCAATGTGCCCAACATCTATAATGTCAAAAGGGTAACAGTCAAAATTATGATCTTAACAATTGCCACGATATGAATCGCCATTCGCCTCAATTGCCATGTTGCAAACATACATTTTATAATCGTCTAGTTAAGTGTATAATCAGCCACAGACATCATCTATCTACACATAAATAAAACTTACTTTTTAATAAAAAAATATCTACATAGATGTCGGTTAATTAAACAATGAATAAATTACATTAATAATTTTGACATTCTTCACTCATTCATTTCATTCTCATTATTATTGAATGATGCTTGAAAGTTTTGAAAGGGAGGAAAGGTGTTAGTTAGTTAGGTGACATAATTGGGTGACATTGAGTGAGAGATCTGAGATATTCACTTTACGTCAAAATAATTCTGGAAAGAAAAATCGTACTGAAAATTTGTGAAAACTACGCGACTTCTTATTTCATGAATCATGAATTATTTATTGAGAAGAAATGTACTACCGATCCTGAAATTCACAAGCCGGTCGTTTGCGGACACGGGCATAAGTGATAAAATTAGTAATATTGTCAAAAATAATAAAGTAGTAGTGTTTATGAAAGGTGTTCCGGATGCTCCGAGATGTGGATTCAGCAACGCCGTCGTTCAAATAATGAGAATGCACGCAGTTCCTTACGAAAGTCACGATGTACTCTCCGATGAAGACCTCAGACAGGGTTAGCATAATATTTCTTTAAGAGTGTCAGAAAAACTGCTCATCTAACCTAACTTCGTGATCCCAACGATCTCTATTTTTGGGACCACTTGCATGAGGACCACTCTTTGTTTTTTTGCCTATTTATAACACAGCCTATTTTCTATACCATTGTGATGTCTAATTCACTTTATAACAATTTTAAATCCAAAAAGAGAAATTAAATTGAAGAGTCTGCTTGTGACTTAACAGCTTTTCACTAAATGCATATTAAAGTATAAACAGTAATTGTATAAAAATACAATATTTTTTTAATCTCAGTCTGTCTGTGCTAGGCCTTATTTATACAAAAATACTTACCAACATTTATTGTATTGAAATAAATGAAACTATGTATTTTCAAATCATAAATTTGCAATGGATCACTATGAGGTAGATATATCAGTAGCCTGCTGATGCTGAGGCATTCAAACTAGCTGCTGTCCTCAGTTGCTGTTAAACCGATGAAAGATTAGTATGTGCCGTACATACAATAGAATTTAATGTCTTGTAGGGTCACATTGTAGGTGATAATTAATATCAGAGTTAGTCACCAAACTCGGAAAAGGCTGTATGAAATTACTTTGCGGCTGCATTGCAACCAATTACTCTACATAAGTTACATCACATAAGATTGTACTGAGTTGCAGTGTTTAAAATATGATACTCTATAGTAACTTTTTTGAACAATCATTTCAGGTATCAAAGACTTCTCCAACTGGCCGACTATCCCGCAAGTGTTCATCAATGGTGAGTTTGTTGGAGGATGTGATATCATGTTGCAAATGCATCAATCTGGGGAATTAGTAGAGGAATTAAAAAAAGTTGGTATCAAAAGTGCTTTACTCACAGCGGAAGAATCTAAGAAGGAAGAAAATAAATAGTTATTCTCTTGGCTTAGCTATATTTATTATATATTCAAGTATGGCAATATGGTTAATGTAATTGGCATCAATCATATTATTAATTGTTATTTATTTATGAATAAAACATATTTGTTTAATTGATTTGTGTATATTATGTATTTTTTTATAAAGTATGTTGGTAGCATCAATTCTATACATATTATTATATATTAGAAAGGTATTCTCTTCATGAAATGTATGTATTGTTCAAAATGTAATAAAATAATGTATAAATTCTTATGTAACTGGTTTATAATTTTTATTGTGGATATATTACAGTATATACTTATTCATTATTTGTGTAAGCTGTTGCATTGTAAAAGTATGTAACTATATGAATAGTTTACAATTCTTCTCCTGTTATCTCTGTTGATAGTTGTAGCTCAATTGTAGGGATTGTTTGTTTAGAATGTATAGTATAAGTTTGTTATCCTAAGTAGTTATAGGCTTTTGCAGAAATAAACAGATGTTTGTTTAAGAGCTCTTTATTAAATTAGCTGTACATTCGAGTTAGTATATTTCTGGGTACATAACTGATCCTTAACCTAGGTACCGCGCTTCCTCATAACATAATAATAGGTTGGATTAACAACACAGTCATTATTAAAAGACGAAATATGGCAGATCATTTATTTTGAGTACTCATCCAAAAATACTCACACAAACGATAAATCATATAAAATGATAAATAAATAGATGCAGGCAAGCTATGGCAATCTATGATATAAATAATTTGTGTGACACTTCCCTGCAACTTTTATAAATTTAGATAACTTAAAAACAATATTCTGTACCTACCATCCAAGTTCGATACTTACTAATGGCAGTAATTAAAAGATCTTGTATAAATAAATGTTTGCTTATAAATAAAAATATAACAAAAACATTCTCACGTAATGAATGAGTCTTATTTTGGTGTCACACATTAGTCAAGCCTAATATTAGCACCATTTTATATCTTACAAATTATTTTTGTGACGTCCCTGAGAATTTCATATAAAAGTTAAAAATACCTAATGCTAATGTATAAATAGTGTTGTAAACATATAGATGATTTCTCTGATTTGAGCCAAAAGGTTACGTTTTGGGAGAAGTTTTCTGTATGAAAGTTAATGGTATTTTTGGTTTGAACATTGCACAATATATTATTATAGAACTGCTTTTAATACTAATTACATGACAAAAATAGTTTCTTTAACATTGACCCATCGTTAGGGCGAATCGAGTGCAGGGTCAATATTTATGAAATCATTTTTGTGGGCCGTTGGTTTGTTCCCTTCGTGTGCCTCGGGCCTTTGATGTTAGAGGGTGACCGGCCGGTGTGTTCGCTCCCATGATCCCCTGATGGTGTTGAGATGATTATGTCCTATGATGTCCTGCATCCTGCATCTGCGTAAAACACCATTCATTATTTATTCAAAGGGATCATCATCATGTTGATGCTGTTGGGCAGGTGTCCAACTGCAACAACTGTTCAGTTGGAGAGCAGCCAAGCTATTCAAATATGTTAATGTCTTTGACGTTAAAATTATGTGTTCACCTTGTTTTTTTAAAAACTATGTTTGTTTTCAAGGGGACGTAATGAAAGCCGACTCATATATGAAATTATATTCAAGTGTTCAGTTTTTCCAATAAGAAATGCTTTTGATCTGCTCGAAATATCGAGTTTCGTCGATGGTACGATCAGCCTCAAAAGTAATTCAAGACAACTTCACGTATCTAATCACGTCACCTTCTCAATAAAAACATATCAAGTTCTTTTAGGGTCTTACCGACCGGCGGTAAGCTTCATTCCATTCTAGTAATCGAAAAAATCTCTAGATTTTTTCGAGCGTAGTAATGTGGGTACCTAAAGGTCGGTCTCCCCGTAAAGTGCGGTGGAGAAAGCCATATAGTCAAGCGCGCCGGCCGGGGCGCCAACGCCGCGGTATGGTGGCATGCGCGCCACGCAGTACTCCGCCTGGTCTGGAGGCAACTCGCGCCTCAGCTCGTCAGCAGTTATGTACGGCTATAACAAACATCATTCATTATTTATTATTTAACGTACACCGTACGTGAGCCAACCTTCAGTAAGTACCTACTTGGAAATGCACCTAAAGAAATAAAATCAGTTTTTATCAATTAGGTAGTCTTAATTGGCTGTATGGTTGGCGAAATTGATTTCGAATAAGTTGTTACTAACTTGAAAGGTTATATTATTGAAATATTGCGTTCATTAAATAAGGTGTTTTTGTATACCTTGTCACTTGCTAAGATCCTAAAGCTGTCGATGACTTGTTCAGCGGTGTCTGTGTCTGTGGATTCCCTGGTCATGAAGTCCAGGAAAGCGTCGAACGAGACGTATCCTGCAATATAAAATGTAACACAATAAAAGCGTGTTAAAAATATTCAATAATTTTGACCAAGCCTACGCGTAGTTTGGATATGGCACAAAATTAAAACTTCTTAAAGTCTAAGCAAAAAGTAAAGTAATACTAGTAACGAAATTAATAGAAAACTAACCGGTATTGTTGGGATCGACAACGGCGAGAATGCGCTGGAAGTCGAGTTCTCCTTGCCTGTCCTTGCCGATGCTGTAGCCAAGAGATACCAGGCACGACTTGAGCTCCTCGGGGGCTAAGCGGCCTGAGGAACATTTTAAACATATTTATATCATATACCTATATAGGTTTATGACTATTACACAATTAATGAAGAATACATTTGGTTTCATATTTCGCTAGATTTTTTTCATCTCTATCAATATTTAGTTTCATGTCTTTTTTTTGGAGATTGGTCCTCACCGGTGCGGTTCTTGTCGAAGTGGTTGAACGAAGCACGGAACTCCGTGAGCTGTTCTTGCGTGATGCCCTTTGAGTCGCGAGTGAGGATCTGGTTTTCAACCTCGTTGATAGTGCGGTTGATCGATGTCAAGAGTTGTTCCCAGCCGACGCGCAGGGTTTCCATTGTGTACTGTGAATATCTGAAAAGAAACGGGTGTGTTTAAATTTTCAATATTATATTACCTACGTAGATGTCCAAGTATATATTGCAGACATGATTCGGCATTTTTTGTGGTCAGATGCGAATGGGTAGTCCCATTTGAAAAAAGAAGAGAAAAATAACTGATAAAATTCTCTAACCGGTTCGAAGATTATCGACTCATTTTTGAGTTGGTAATTTCTTCGGCTCTGTATAATTTCTGCATTAACTCTTACCTGTTCTCAAAGATCATGCCCTCTTGTACAGCCTGGTGGATACGCTCGAGCTCCTCAATGTGTGGTTTGTAAGCGTACACACCGGCTTCGTACTCCTTCAGCCGGCGGAGCTGGTCTTCCAAAGAGCCCTGGAATTAAAGAGTTTTTGATAATACATTCATAATAAGATTTTTGACTAGTTTTCTTGGCATAGAAGAAGCCTGCAAATTATATTAGCTGCCTATTGAATATTATTAGACTGGTGAACTAGCTGGCAGATGACCGTGACCTTTTTATAGAGATTGATTGGTTATGGGCACTATTCTTAAATGTCCGTGACCGTAAGAATTCCTTCTGGTTGAATGCACTATTTAATAAAAGAAATTCAAATTCAGTCAATAGTTTGCTAACACGATACTTGGTAAGTTTACCTGTAGACCCATTCCGATAGCGGTGACGGCATCCATTTGCCTTTCGATCCAAGGTCCAACAGCGTTGGCCTTTTCGGCGAACTGGCGCCTGAGGGTCTCGTTGTTTTGTTGCTTGCGGAGCTCCGCCGCGAGGGTACCGTCGCGCTGAGGCACCAGCTGTCTCACGTCGGACCATTTGCGGTTCAATTCCTGGGGAAGAAACAGATTATTTAAGACTTTCCAGAAATAACTATATATTGAACTTCTGAGATCACATTACTAATTTGTATGAACGGAGTTTCAAAGATATAATAGGTACTATAAATATTTTTTTTTCTTTAAGTATCTTTGATTTTCATGTGGACAATATAGTGTGTAGGAGAACTGATGACGTTACTTACGTGGGCAGTGAGTGTGGTGTAGGGGTTCTCCAAGCCTCCAGGGATTTGGTGTTGCTTCACGATAGACTCGACTTGGTGTACAAGGTTGACTATCGCCTGGAATCACGGAATGTCATTTTCAGTCATACATTTGAAACAGTACAGTTTATTTCTTTTGGTTATAAATTTTACCTGGTACTCTTTGTCAGCCTCGCCGAGGGTGGCCTTGAAGCGAGCGTGCGCGTCCATGAGACCGGAGATCTCTTCGATGGTATGCACGATGAACATGTCCACGAGATCCTCGCGGGTGCCGTCCAGCCTGGAGACAAAATCATAGTTATACTTTGTTATTTTAGTTTGTACTGGTTGCTTGCTGCTATAAAATATTTTAGATAGAGATCATAAGAATGAAATCTTTGATCCTGTACTAGATTGTACTGCGGCAGCAGTTGAGAGTGTTTTGAAACCAGATGCCTTAAATCCCCAAATCCTTTCCCCTTGTTTCATGAACCTCTATAGGAATCCTACAGTACATCATAAATAGCAACGATGAAACATGCTATGTCAGTTAACAACGAGTGAAGAAGAATATGTAATTACCAGTTGTTGAAAGGCGCGGCCCTCTTGGCGAATTCGAGGTGCAACAGGTCGATTTGCTCGAGCACGCGCTCTGCGTCGTCGAGCGCGAGGCGGCGGCGCTGGGTGAGTGCGCCCAGTCGGTCCCACTGAGAGCAGATGCGCTGGCAGCGTGCGTTCACGCTCGCCACCTCGTGGTACTCCAGGGTGCTGTATAGAACAATGTCAATTCATTAGATTCCATGACGAATAAGACTGAAATGCATGTGGGATCCTAACAGAAAATGTAGTAGTCTTGGGTTCGCCAAGTAGAGTACCTAATAATTGCAACTGTCCCCGTGACTATGAAGTGAAGGCTAGTCTGAAATGATGATCTACGCCAAATTTTCTAGTAAATGAGACAAAAGTTGCTCTTTTTAAAATCCTGTATCGTATGAAATTCACAGTGGTCAATATGGCTTTGAATTATAGGTAAAACATCCACATTCAATGAGTATGAACAGCTTCAGGTAGGTATGTAAGGCAGATCTAGTGTAAGAACACAAA
The DNA here is from genome assembly GCA_929442735.1 of Watsonalla binaria. Lineage (NCBI taxonomy): Eukaryota > Metazoa > Arthropoda > Insecta > Lepidoptera > Drepanidae > Watsonalla > Watsonalla binaria. The sequence continues at coordinate 6,814,761 of OV838930.1, forward strand.
AGTAAGAAGGATATTTACTTGAGCTCCTGTGCAATAGCTGCGATCTGTTCAACGCGGTCTTGGTGCGCAGCGAGGTCCGATTCAAAGGCCTCGTGCTTCTTCTTCAGAGCCTTGATGTCATTTAGCTTGCACTGACGGAAGTCTTGCGACTGAAGCATCTCTTCCTTGCCTACAAATATAAGAAAAAAATTGTTAACTCGATTTCAAATTAAAAGTGGAAAAAAAATGTGAGGGTTTCATTTATTTGGAGCTTTTCACTCGAATTCTGTCATAATTTTAAATTATGTTTACCTCGGGTCCAGTCCTCGTGAATGTCGGCTTTGTGCTTGAACTTTTGAGCGAGATATTCGAGACGCTCAAGGCGCATCATCTCGCTAAGCAGCCACTCCTCGAATGCCTTCTCGGCAACTTCCAGTCCCTTCCATGCTTGAGCGATGTCCTACAAATAATCAGAAGTCACAATTGAATTCCTTGTGCATTCTGTTCCCCTCAATAAAAAAGGTTTTCAAAACTATTCTGGGAGAAATGCCTGGTTGCGGAATTATACTTACGGAGACCATCTTGCCTTCAGTAGGCATGTACGCGGGGCGGTTGCTCAAGCGCAGCTTGGTTTGCAGGGTGTTGAAATTGGTCTCCAGCTTGGCCTTCTGCTCTACACGAGGTGGCTTGTGCTTACGCCTGCGAAAATACATTTCACTCAATTATAATATATATGTATGTATATAAATTACATTGGTAAGGCAAACAAAACATGAATCTAATATTTTTCATGGGAAATATTGCGGTAGAATAATGGTGGTATTACCTGTAAGTACGGTAGTCTTCCAGCTTCTTCTGGCAACCGGCGAGAGAGTTGTCAGTTTGGCGGCTGTTGAGCCATGGCATGGTGCGGCGGATCCAGTCCAGTAACTGCAAACGTATTGAGACCATTAGTCAACCAGTATTCTTCACGTCGATGATGTATATATTACAGAAATTATCTTACATCGCTGGCAAGACGCTCGTACTCTTCCATGAGGCGTTCGTTCTCCTGGTTGACTTTGAGAACTTTGCAGATGCGGTTCGCGGCGGTTTCAGCCTGCAAACGTACATTAAACGTTCTGTTTATATCCGAATTATCAAGTATTTTGCATTTCAAGGGTAGTTCATAAGATTTGCTCAAATATTAAATATGTTTAGATTTACTAACTCATGCACTAAATTCTAAGCGAATAGCGTTCAGAGTTCTTTTTTATACATACACGTGATACAAACCTTTTGAGCACCCGAGAAGCAATGGTAGTAAGAGGAGACGTATGTCATGACGGCTCGCTCGTCCGGCATCGCCGTGTTCTGCAGATCTGACAAGCGGCACGCAAGCGACATTGGGTTAGTTCTCATGCGATGTATCGTGAATTATTCGTAAGAATGCTCGCGTTTTAACAGATTTTACCCAAATTGAAGGCACTAACTTGTGCTTCACAATTTGCAGGATTATGAAAATCTAAAATATAATACTTTTATTCGTGTTGTAAATCGTATTAAAGAGAATGGCGTTTGATCTGAACACTTACTCAGATAAACATTGTAAACGACGTGTATGTTGTTAAATGACCTAGAACTTATGGTCGTGTAAACACAAGCATTCCTTTTATATTTTGATAACATATAATATGGTAAAGTTAACAATATAAAGCTAAAAACATATTATTTAAAAAAACATCAATGCGGGTTAAGTAACACATTATAAGGATGTTATAGCCCTTAACAATAAAATTGGATAATATCGGGGTATGTGTTGGTTAAGAACTCCATGAATTTTCAAATCATTCTATTGTGGGGAGACCAGAAAGTACCTTTCTTGATTTTTTATATTATACCCCTTCGATATGAACAATGAGCAACACGGACAGGTAGATTCGGCAAGGTATTCCATAAAAAGAGGTTCATATAAAGCTCCATAAGGTCCTATGTGAAGCAAAATACACTCAGAAACATGCTATAAGTGACACACAAAGGCCTGGCGTTAAGGGCTGGGTTTCAAACGCGGAAGTAGGCTCGCATGGCGGTCGGTTTTTGCTTTTGTACCTGTTGAGCGCCTTGGAAGGCGTGGTAGTAACATGACACATAGGTCATAATGGCGCGCTCGTCCGGCTTTGGTGTATTTATTAGGTCTGTAATATCCATTTGCAGTTTATTTACCGTAGTTAAGTATAATTAAAATTCTCATTCAACATTTCCAAGTCTACAATGCCCTAAAAAAGGCATTACAACTAAATATTTTTTTCTCAGTGTTTAAAATTGAGTCAATCCAGTATAAAACTGAAATATGGATTAGCTTAATTACGGCGGAAATTCATAATTTGCATTAATGCCCATACATTCTGCTGCGAATCTACACTGAATTCCTTTCTTCATGATGCTTTGATATTTCTGTAATATTTCGCGATATAATGTCACGAGTAGTAGGAAGAATGCTTTCAATTGATTTCCCAAAAGCTTTTCTTAATACATACCATCAGGGTCCAACATGCGGGGGATGTCGAGGTACTTCTCGGCGACGTCAAAGGCCGTGTTTAAGTTCTCGAGTGGGTTGTCCTTGGACAGTTTGCTGTAGTCGATCAGGTCTGGTCTGTGCCTGTGGATGAGGGCACAGAAGGCCAGACCGTCCTTGAAGGACAAGTGGAAGTTCTGGACGTTCACGTTCTTGTACGGAGCCGTCTTGCGTTGGCACCACAGAAGCAGACCTTCCTGTAATGCGAAATTGCGTCATTAGTTTTGTCTCAGAATTAAAATCGTTTCGTTAAATACAACTCAGTCAGTACGCATGTTTACATTACGTACATAACAGTATCGGTTTTCTATAGTTATGCCTATTTTAGGATAATTTTCAGTTTAATATGATGTTATTTTATTCCATTTACCTAATGTTTCATGGTTTTAGGAGTACTTTGTTACTTTGAAGTTTGTTATCATTAACTTACCTTGGCGGTCATTTCTTCTACTGAGATGTCTTGGATGGCGAATCGAAGAATGATGGTCCAGATCATACCTAGGGTCATCTTGAGGTTGCCGTCTACAATTTCTTCGGCACCAATCGACACCAACTTGACACCTAAAATGTTTTATCATTCAATTTGTATAGGTACCCTTATACTTGAGCCATGCTTATGGTTTTTTCGAGTAATTTACACATCAAGATAAAATTGAGGATTAGAAGAAGGTACCTTTCGAGGCGATGAAATCCAAGGCCTTGTTAACATTAGCGATCTTGTGGAAACGCATCTTGCCGCGGTCTGGCTTGGGGAGGGTTTCGCCGGAGATGACCTCCAGCAGCAGCATCAGCTTCAGGCCATTGCGGAAGTCTTCGTCGATGTTTTCGATGCCGGTGCCCGCCTTCCTCAGGTGGCTGTTGCACCATGCTGTGAAGGTCTGGAATAACAAAACAAATATTTGAATATTTGTCGATAGAAGAAATCTGATCAGAACCGAGTGGACAGTCACCTTGCCTGCAAAGCTGTAGGTTGATTCGATCTTGACTGGGGTCCGATTTTTATGTGAATTACACAAGTCCACTAATTTCCCATAATGCAAGCTTGCCTATTTTTGAACTAACAAAATTTGTGTGGAATTATACCAAGTTAAGGTATAGGATACTTAAGAGTTTCATTGAAAATCTTACTTCTGCTACTTTATATGTTAGTAATTACTATTTTATATGTTAGTAATATAGTATGGCCCTAGTGAGTGACGATGGATGGACGTTGCACGTTATATATTGTTTGTGTCAGACACACATGAGTCAGTAACCGTGATTGCATTTATCTCATGCTATTTATAAGCAATACACTGGTATTTTAGTAAAATATATATCAAATATATTTTGTTGTTTCGATATTCGATGTAATTAGGCAATCTAAGTTCAATTACATAGGTATTATGCGGGTTGTTGCTTATAGAGGTTAATAACCTTGAAAATTGTTGATACTCTTGGTTGACATTTATTTTGACTGCTATCTCAGAACAGCTAATTAATTTTTGGTTTGAAAATGTGCGCTGCGTTTAATTTGACAATGGTTGTGTGAATATTGGCACGGAGAGAATACAATTTCCAACGAACAAGTACCGTAAGTAAATCAATACTGCAGTTGCATCAGGTAGGGGACACACAGAGGGGTCCGACCCTCGCGAGCCAAATTCGCATTAGTTCTCTTGCTAGAAATTAACCGCCGACATAGAATTTTAAAAATAATCGTTTGAATCTTACGAGTCTCATGTCAGCACCTAAATAGAACATTCCGGATTGTTGAGTCACATTTATTTATGAGATCCCTCTGGCAGATAGCAACAGTATCTAGGTACCCTACAGGGTTAAATGTATTTTAGTCCAGCATGAGTTGTAAATCTATATCAATACAGATAAACAATATTATACTGTATGTTTTTACGTGTTATGTTATTCCAAATCAACAGATTTTCTTTAATGCAAACGAAAGTTTAAAACGAACATAAATAGAAAAATCTAGAAGATTTTTTATGTTTGTTTGTTTGTCCCGGCTAATCTCTGAAACGGCTGGACTGATTTTAACGGATCTTTCACTAGCAGATAGCTTTACAAGGCGTAATGTAGGCTATTTATTTCAATCTATTTAAAAATAGGTTTCCGCTAAATAAAGCGACCCATGAAATTAAGTCTACACGGGTGAAAGCAGGTACAAACTAAATCTCAACAAAAATTTAAGTGTAAATGTTAGATCACGTAGGTGGTTGTAGTGTCGCGTCAGCGTGATTGCATCACTAACAACAATGGTCCGATTCGTTTCAAAATAGACTAACGTTGCATTCCAAGCACATGAACATTGAGAGATACGTAGTTGTTAAAACGGCGCTCCTATTCCTAGCACACTGAACATTTTGTTCCGGAGCAGGCATCAAGGTCGAAGCTGATAAATAGAATCCAGTCCATTCAACGAGCTCGTGGTCGTGCTTCGTTCGATTGCTGTCCGACTTGACAATTAAAATCAGAGAATCATGCTACCTAATACAATTGTGTTGCTTCATCAATTGGTGTCGAAACAACCTCTTCATAGAAATTGCAATAGAAAACACAATGACATGAAACGGATGTACCTACTCAATTAAACGTAATCATAGATTCTTGGCTATTGTTACCTAGTTCGCAGGCCAACTAGGTGTAAACCATTGATATCTAAGCAATCTTTTATAGTATGTATTATGTTCACATTATAAGTATTAAATGAGAGTTATATCTATGTATATCTATGATAGTTTTTATTATCAAATAAAAAAAGAATGGCCTTTTCAGTTTGTTTGTAGTATGTAATTACATTGTCCTGGTACATTTGTTATCTAGTAAGTAAAGAAAGAAAGAAAGAAAGAAAGAAAGAAAGAAAGAAAGAGAATCAATTTATTCATAACAACATACGTAAATGGGAGAAAAGGTTTGTCGTAATAATAGATTATAGTTGTTACGAATTGGACCCAACTCAGCATAATCTGGCTGTCACGGTGTAAGTAAGCCTAGCTATATCTTATATCTTTAAACGAGCAATTCTTGTATGTACGGAATCTTGGAAATGACACCAACGATTTTCATGAAATTTTGCATGTAGGGGGTTTCAAGGGCAAAAAAAAATCTAGCTAGGGTTAATTTATGGAAAACATCGTTTTGACCATGTTTTCAAGCACTGAAAAACTTATAAAATATCATTGCAATGCGACAGCAAATTTCGCCGACATCTGTCAAGTTATGGTAGCTCAAGGGAGAGGCTTCCAGCTTACGGGGCGATAACGATAGTAGAGTACCCCGCTTCGAGACTGACGTGAAGAAGAAACCGAGCACAGCTCGGTCAACCAGATATTAATATTACTCCGTGTAACATTAGCTATCTGCCAGTGAAAGTCCTGTTCTAAGCCGTTTTCCTGAGCCTTGTCCTGAGCCGTTTTTTTTTACGTGAGTTCAGTAGGTATATACTCTCATATGCATTTCGTGAAAAGTTGTTATTTTGGAATTACAAACGAAAAATGTATGTATTGATTTTAAAATTTGTATCTCTGCAAAAATCTTTAAACTATAACGAGATATAAAATCGTGTTGTCGTATGTATTGAAGATACTATGCGAGGTGAGGAGGGAACATTGCGGAACATAACTGACCGAACTGCATTCTGAGATCGTAACCAATGAATCATCCTTGGAACTCGTATTTTGGCACAAGACATAATAATACGTTACTATACGACATACTCAGGTGAAATACTCGGAGTACTTGCGCATATGTCATCAATTTTACGGAGCGTATAACGGGCTACCGATTGGGTCGACTCCACTTGAATGTTGAATGATTTATCGCGTATGAAAGAAAGTCGAATATTTAATGACTCGATAAATTTTACAAGATTAAATGAAGAATTATTAACATCTATTTTTATAAACTACTTTGAGAAATGTTTAACCAAATACCACTATATCATATTTTATAAAGATGTCAGTAGAGTGTTTGCGTATGCGAAATGAGAACAATGCATTTTTTGTCGTCACATCAGCTAGAATAAGTCAGTGGGAATTTTGAATAACATTAAGAATAGAGTGTCATATAAATATGCAACGTGTGGCCTCATGCACACGGGAATTCGTACGTCCCTGAGACAAAACACACGTCGTCGTGACCCAGAATATGAAAATAATCCAGAATCACCTTGCGGCTAGCACCACGGCCACTGATCTAAAATAAGGTGCGCAGGTGCGGACACCGGAGCGAGCGCCCTATTTCAAATGTGAATCGTAGTAAAGCCGTAATTTCACAGCGATAACGTTGTCAACACTACTGAAGTGCGAAGTATGAAAGCAGCTTTTCAAGGTGAATGTGGCAAGGTGACGTGTGCTGCATATTGGCTCGCAGCTATTGTTTAACCTAGCGCCTTGGACACTAAAATACAATATTTAATTTTCTTTTCACTTCGCATATTAACAAATATGTTACAAATGACCTACAAATCAATAATTATGCTCATGTCTCTGTATACATATGACCTTGCAGGAGACATCAACGTTCGTCATCGAACTGAATGATAGATCTTAAGGCAGTTATTGAGCTCATTGGGATCGGTTAGTACAATCATGTTGTTGATACCGTCTATTGCTTGATTCTCATATGATACAGACTTATTTGATCAATGAGCTGTAATTTGAGATAACCAATAGTTGGTTCAGCTTCTTCTAAGAGATTTGGTTTACATTTGAAATTAGCAAATACTCTATGAATAATATGTAAGAGTCGCGTAATAAGGTGCATCTACTTATTGTGGTTATTTCTAGTGCCGTAAGCCAATAACTTTTTACTCCACTTGGCTTATGAAGTCTGTATATTATACGGCCTCTATTTGTCCCTAGTAAATTACAAGCCGTCACACATTTTATGATTTATGCAAGAGAATGCCAAAAGGATTATATTATGGGACATTTGGTGTCAGGTAAAGTACATTTGGCATGATTAAGAACCAATCTTTAGCCAACGGATCCTCATTCTTCTACATTTATGCTAATATATATATATAGAACATAGGTGTTAAAATATACATCTAGACACTATTCGTGGATATGCTAAATATTGGTAAAATAAATAAATTTTGAAACAATGGAACAGAAATATCAAGTTTGGAAAGGCACAATTTTATTCTATCACTTATCGTTCTGAATATTCATTTTTGGTCGGAACTGGGAAAGGATCAAGTTTTCGTTGAATAATTAAAAAGAGAAACGATTGATGAATAAATTATACTTATGTTACGAGATATATTATTAAATTATAATCTGGTTTGATAAGCTTCCCACTGCGTTTTATAGTTGTTTTTTATTAAAAGTTTCAACTCTGAAATTAAAGTTAAAGTTATGCTTATGTGGATGCTTATGCTTCACTTGGGGTAATACTATTACTACTTTGTCTCTAAGAGCAATACATATAATGTTTTTATTAGACGTGATGGTAGCAAATGGTACAGTTATAAAACTTTTATTGAATCATAACTTGCACCATAACGATCTATTTTAATAGGCACGTCTGCAGGCCGGTCACACATTCCACCCAGGTAAGGATTTTGTACGTTTATAAAAAAGTATAGTACTTATATAAACTAGTCCTAAATTCCAATAAATCCAGGAGTACTAAGTTTTACTACCATTTATGTGTGTGTAGATGAGCAAATAGTAATAGTGGGAATTAGTGGACATCGAATTTTATATAAAAAAAAATTTGACGTTAAGTTTTTATTCACAAAGGTCACAGGGTTCGAAAAAGTATCGTAAAATACGTTCTGATATTATCTTATTATAACTTATTAACAGTCTTGAAAAACTTACTTCAGATTTTACATGGTGCAATAAAATAAGTGCAGTAACCACGGAATTATTGACTTAACAAATAAATTAAATTATGAATTATTTAAGTGCGCCCAATATAAGCGTACTTATAATGGAGTTTGTTTTGGACATATTTAAGTCTCTAGAAATGGTAATTAGAGTGCTAACTGAGCAAGTCTGCGTTAAGAAATAGTATAAAATACTCAAATGCACAGTGCGTCATGCTTTAGTAAGTTCGCCCGCATACATTGGTAGACTAGTCTTTAGGTTTAGCATTAAATCGAGTGTGACATCTGTATGTCACACTCGATTAATGCTAAACCTAAATATACCTGAATAATGCTTTGTGATGCATACGAACTGATAAATACAAGGTACACAAGCCTACATCAAAGTAATCTAATGTGTTTCAAACATTTCTGGTTGACCGTTAAACTTTTAAGGATAATTAAATTGAAAAGAAAATCGCGGAGCTAAATATAGACCATACCTAAGGAAATACCATCTAACTGCCTATTTGATTATCATATAAACTTGTTGTAATAGTAGGTATGCTAGCGAAAGTCATGTCCTAGAGACCGCTCTGACTAAAATAACCGATAATGTACCGACGCGACGTTATCGGTTATTTTAAATCCAAACTAGTTCTCGGCAATTTTACTTAGAGAATATTCACATAAACAAAATTGAAGTGTTCGTTTATAATTCGAAACCAACTGATTTCATACCGAATGCTTTACAGTGGAGGAAAACATCGTGAGGAAACCTGTATATGTCTGAGAAGTAATTCAAAAACGTATGTATGAGACGGTGATGCATTCACTCTCTGTTACGTTGGCACTTAATTATATTCGGTGCAAAAGTGGGTGTTGTTGCTATTGCGTGCGCATATTTTTTTCCTCACGATGTTCTTTTTCATCGTAAAGCACGTGGGGTGAATTTACTACAGTTAAATTTTTAGTAAAACTCATTGCCACTTTCGTCGCTTGCGTAGCAGGCGGCTGCTCAAACCTCACGGCCACCACGTCTCTAAGTAATGTTTCTATTGTTAATCCTACGCGGGTAGAACCGCGAGGAACAGCTAGTTTTCTATTAACGAGGAAGAGGAGAGAAGCCACAACGCAATATGCTTTTGTTCACTTTTAGCTACGAGAATTCGTTTGGTTGGTCTGTGCAGACTGCAGAATGCAGACTTTCACTATGCAGCTCATAAAACAGTTCAAGGTGCAAAGCGTGGTGAACCGCATATACTGGCACAATACTCTCGCGAGACTATTAAGGTCTAATGCATATGGACTAAACCTTTGTTCTACTGATTTATGATAAGATATTCAGAAAGTCAACTAACAAGGTAAGGAAGTTGTCACTTTTAGACAGGTACATTCTAGCTAATAGTTACCAATTGAATTATTGCTTTAAATAAGACTAGGAATTTATTGGTTTAAAGGACACTTTAATTGGTGAACTTATTTATGAAAGTAGGTAGAGCTTAGAGGACATTATAAAAGGTTGTATTCATGCAATTGTATGGTAGTTAGTGAAAGGTATACATTTGAAATATGCCGATATAACTTTGTTCAACGAGTACAGCCTTGAGCTAGAGCGAAAATGTGATGTCCTATACCTAACTGATTGGATTGTACAGCGAGTATCGATTTAACTCTAGTAAATTTGAGATTCGATTTCGTTTCGTATATGGTTTAGAATTTTACGTTCTTCACTTGTAATAAATTATACAAATCTCTGGGCTACTTATTCGATAGACAAGGTTTAGGTCTGGTTTTCAATATTGCAATAGGCCACTCTATAATACAGAACAAGGCCTCACCATGAACTGCATTGCCACGATAGTGAGAGTCATCGTAGGAGATATATATGGTTTGTTTAATCTGTAGCTGTCACAAAGACATCCTGCTAATAAAGAACTCATGATTTCAGCCACAGATAAGGAAAACGCTACCTACATAGCCATTTTTTATTCTATGGCTGGAGCTGTAGACAGGAAGATAATAGCTGCCAATATTACTTTGTGTCAAAATTCTGCGTTATCGATACGCTAAAGAATGAAGATACTGTTACAGATAAATAGCATTTATTGTTCTTAATACGATTGATTTGGAATAAATACCTTATAAGGAAGAAGCAGACCTAGCAGTCGAAACTGACCTACCTAGTTTGCGAAATATGAATGCATTACAACCTGCATACAAAATATTAAATACAGCGGGAGTTTAATATCATTCGTTTGTAACACACCTCTCGAAGTCTAGTTTCCGTTGGTTCATTGGCCTATCTTGAATAGATCATTATTTCAAAGTAGGTATTCGATAAATTTGTTTATACTAAATCCTTGAAACACTCCTAAGAATGTAAACCTTATTACGTTAGCACTATTGTAGGAAATACCGTGCGAATCTCTACAAACCTAAAGAAACATGGAGCGGTGAAGTGATTTCAACACTGTTTGCTTATCTATGTTTGTCAATGTTTTTTTTCTGCGCCAGACTGTAGTAACAAATGAAAATTATGTATCGTTTAAAAAATGGAAAAAGTATTTTCACGTGGAACTCAAAATAAATAGGTAATTTGGATTGTATTAAGCTCACTTTAAAGAAAAATTATAAATATAGTTGTTGTCAGAGTTACGACAAGAGAACAAATTCACTTTCTAAAGTTCAATTTTATTACATTATATTCCATTCCAAAATATGCATTTGGAAGCAAATAAAAATCTCAGCTCTCTCAGTTCCGAGTATTAACCGCTACGTTAAATAATTAATCACTTACTCTTCACAATTCAAATTATATGCAAACACAAAGTTGTGTCCAAACTCATTAGAAAAGGGAAAGTGATTTTTCAGGTTTGTTTTTATAATATTTGTAACTATTTTCCAGTTCTAGCCTGTTCTTTATTGAAGGCATATCCAATCCAAATCGTAAGTGTGTTAGTAGAAATCAGATTTTATAAATCTTTTTTAAATTTTCGGTTGGGGAGTAGCAAGTGGTAATAAAATTTGTCACCTATAAGTGCAAGTAAACTGTGTTTTACACCTCCTTAAGACAACTATATCGCCACAAGTTATTAGGCAGAAAACAGTGGCAACTGGCAACAAAGGCTGATGACAACACAATCGGTGATTATTTTGATTGATGATAGCAGTCGGCCCGTGAGCAATGTTTATTGAAACTAACGGTTCGTTGGCTATTAGCATGAATTTGTCACATTATATTTACCTCACACAATCATCAGCTACGTAAAAACCGTCATTATTACTGACGTACAACTCTTGGGTATGATGGAACGATCAGAAATAAATGAGACGACTCTAATTGCTATGAATGAATATTGTGATAATTTAATAAGTAATATCATTTAGGTTCATTAACTATACTTAAAACTCTAGTTTAGTTACATAAATGGCAGAAAATAAGCCATCGTGAATTACACTTCGAACCCTTTTTTGAAAACTTATGAAGATAAAGAATATCCAGGAAACAACTAATTGGAAGAACTTGTAATTGCAATGAAGGAATACTTTTTCTTGGGAAATTTATTCCATTATCCTTATACTTATTTTGGTTTCTAATTGAATCACGCGATTCTAATCCATTTATGAATTTCTCAGATTCGTGCTACAATTTCTAAAAATGTCCTACATTTTAAATTGACTTACAAAGTGTTTTATAAGATAAGAACATTATGTTCAAGAATCTAGAATAGATCAACAACTACGTGGGCCAACGAGTTTCGAAATGAAAACAATATTATGGACGTGTGGGAAGACATCCAGTGCGGTCTATTGAACACATAATGTGATTTGTTGATGATAACAACTTATGGAATTGTATTCTTCTGTTGGATTTAAATTCAAAGCCATGTTTGAGATATAATAGAGATAATTTGCTCCTGATAATGTCAAGGCCGGACTATTTTGTTATTGGTATTGACTAGGTTGTGAGATTAAATACGGCATTTTTTCCAAAGGAAAACTTATTGGAAATGCATTAGATTTTAAGATATAAGTAGGTAGTTTCATGTCGATCTTACTTTTAGTAAATTCATTACGTAAATTATATTTCAATGCCACGCACAAAATAATGAGCCTGTGTTACAGCAAACAAAAGGCGATCGGCAAACATATTTGTTCAATTGAGAACCGATTAAAGTACAAGTTTAATTAGGCATTCTACAGAGCGAATACTCGTTACTGCGGAGGGGGAATGTTAATAGACGACAAGACACACCTGCGAAGGTGGTTTGATTGGGATCTGTGCCAACTCGCCCACAATCATTTCGATAAACAATAACGTGACCGTTACCCGACATACATTGAATACTAAGTTTATTCTGTAAACACAGACATGCTGCGATGCGTGTGTGTCTAGAGAAATAACTGAGCACATTATTAGCTACATAATATGACAGAAGCAACAGAAGGCTTGGCAGTTCACAGTCATATCTGGAAAAATGATACTGAACCGTAGAGATCAATGACCGCAGTTATCAGTGAGGCACGTATGCTCAAAGTATCGCGGTTTAAAAAGTTAAGCGTGTTGCAAACGCTGACAATTCGCAAGTAAGTGCTAACCTTTGTGACAATGAACACTCACGTTTTGTACGATGTGCTAAACTGATGAAAATCATTCTTTTAAGTGTCAGGATGAGTGAATACCTGCAACAGAGAAACATTTTGTGAGTAAATATGAATCATATGAACATAAATTTTCTAAAAGAAAGTCACGTTTTATGATGCCATTGATTTATTCGCTGCAATAATTAGCGATAACTGCCGACACTTTGAGATTTTATTACGGCCGCTAAAATACCAGTAACACATAGAAGAAGCTATTTAAATACGTATAGCATATTAGTCTACTATCCACATAGGCAGCAATTCGTGCTGTAGGCGGACAGATCTGGATAGATATTTTCATCTCGGCAGAAAAGTGACGGACAACCTCCGTCTGGTGCCACGGAGGGGAGTCAATAATAAGTTGAGTTGAAAATGGATGAAAATGATTATTTAGTTTAGGTCCTGGTAAGACACTTATGAATGTCGAAGAATATAGTTTAAAGTGATTATGAAACAAATCTGTTAAAAAGAAACAATGCTTTCAGGAATCCTTATTATAGTAAGAAAGAATATCACAAATGCAGACGCTTTAACTGAGTTTCGTCACAAAGCATTTTAAAATATACCAGTAATAAACCTACTTACTCAAGCTTCATGTATTTGGTATAAATATAACAAGGGCTAATTACGTCTTTCGCAAGCTTACCGGATCGGCATCTGTCTGAATACTTCCTTATGTAAATAATGATGTAAGATCAGCGTCAGGCGATCATAAGGTATCGAATCTTTAGAAATAACCAATATAGCATTGACGCATAGCGTGTAAACTTGGCAAATTTACCTAACTGAATATAAAAGTAATGTGTACAGTGTTGCTCAAACACTGAGTTTTATGACTAAAATAATTGGTTAACTTTATGAATTGATGTATGAAAAATAAAGCCGACCTAGTTGCTCCACTAGGATCTGGACTGTTAGTTAATAATAGACCGCAAGAGTGACAGCTACGTTGCTTCCGCAGGTTTTTTCTTGGCTCTTAATATATCTCATTTTGTCTCATGGTAATTGTCGAGACTATTTTTAAAATTCAAGATTTGTTTCGTTTGAATCCAGCGGCATAAAGATTACTAATATTTTTTTTAAATATGCCACGCAAACTTTTTGTCAGAATTAATTCAAATTCCGTAGGTAGCAATCCAAAATAATGATTGACTTATTTTTGATTTTATTTGACTTGTTTTGTATAACGTTCACTGCAGAACTGCGTGTTGTGTTTTTTTAAAGTCATTCTGGTTGTGTGTGAGCTGATGAAAAGCCAGATTAGTTCTTATACTTCCCTTCTTGATTAAGCCAAGTACCCATATGTACAACTACAAAACAGTTTTAGTATTTGTGACCTAGATCGTTGGCTTGCATTACATCGTTTACGAATGACTGATGTTGAAATTAATCTGTGTTGGAATATACACAAAAGAATCAAACAGTTTTAAAATAAGTGTGATGCAAAGAATGGCGAACTTGTTTTAAGGCGTAAACGAAATAGATGTTACAACGTTGAATTCACATTCTTCAGTCTTGAAATTTTAAAACATTATTGAGCCAATCGCCTGTATAAGGTAAGTAATGAAAAATATTGGATCCTTAGTTTGTTTTAGGCAAATGACCGAAAAGTCACAAAGCGGTTCCGCACGAATTACAACAATAACATCCCATCTGCCGCCGCCGGCGCGTGTTCCAGTTCAGAGCAATTTATCTGCACATTTTAACTTAGTAAGTACTTACTTACTTTAATATTCGCAAATCACAATGTAGGAACACAATCAGTTTTTCCTCCTAAGCCGATATGCGACTCATAGAGCTCGTGTAAGCTTAAGAGGTCAATGTTAGGTAATGAGATGTTGTTTCAAGCAAGAATTACATTTCCTTTATGTAGATATTGAGATCACTTTTTCTTCATTGGAACAACTCTGTCCACTATTCATGTTCTACGTGATGATAATAAAAATGTCATATTAATTTACTATCGCGAGCCAAAGTTTATAATAAGATTCACAAGCCACACATTTACAAGAATACCGGGTGTCAAATGTTTGCTAATTATTGTTCAAAACAGCTGTAGGTACGTAATTCATTAAAATGTATTGGAATGGAACGTACGATTACATTTTAAGAGTGCTCGTGAGGAATACTGTGTTCGATGAATTTAAGTTTAAATTCTTCGCTGAAACCGCACTGCGTGTAGCTGCCAGATATGGACGTACAGCTTATTATAAAATACCTAACCTAAATAGTCAGGTACCAAATAGTCTTGTAATATTCGTCCTTTGTTCGGTGTCGTCGACCCTTGCCTGTGCTAAATGCATGCGGTTTCTATTGTTTGTGTTTTCTTTTGGCTTTCATCGTTTACATTCTAATTGGTACGTCTGTCACGGCAGTGTGTTGAGATAGCATGGATAGCGATCGGAAGATACCTGAACTGATCATACGTAGAAAAAGTAATTGAAGATTTTAGATTAGATATATTTTATTATTAAATATCATTTGAATATCCTACAATAAGAATCGCATTTACAAATTAAAATTGTATAAGTAGCATTGTGATCTAGGTCCTTATAAGTACTCGTATTTTGATTTCTCCAGTGTTCACGAATAAGAATAAGATTTAAGAGAGGTAGGATATAACCATAACGGGATCTCTCATTCAATATTTGTTGCTATTCGACTAGGGATTGTACCTTCACCTTATTAAAGATCGCAATCAAATGATGTTAAGGTAGTATAATAAGAGTACTGTTGTGTTCCTGTGGTGAATAAGTAGTAGGATAGGAGTAGCAGCGGAGTCGTTAAGCTAGCAATAGTTAATTATGCAAGCTCAGGGATTTCATTATTTATAAGGTTATTTACGCTATTAGTTATAGTATTCTTAGGCTTCAGTAGCCGCTTACCATCAGACAGACAGTACGTATGTTTGTCGCCTTAGTAGTAGTAAAAATTAATCTGTCCCTCAGTGACATTGGGATGAAATTCGTCGAAATTAAGGGCTCCTCTTGTGTCAAATACATCATGTACCTTTAGTTATCTCGTGAGTCTCGGTCGATATGACGGACTGTAGCCAAGGTTTCTGACGTCTAGAATATTATATCTCGTTCATTGTTCTTTAGGCTCTATTCGTGATTAATGTTAGATTAATTCACGAGTGGGTAGGCTATTTGAAAGGAATTCGCAAAGGTATTATGGCACGCATATTGAGTAGAAATGCAAAGATACCTTTGGAATTATATTCTGACCGCTAATTTGTGCGTTTTGTAATGATTTTGATTGTGAAGAGCACAAATACTTGATACATGTCGTCTGTGACGACTTAAACACAGGTCTCTAATGGAACTTGGCATTAGATTGTTTTGGTATGGTATAGTTTTGATAGTGTGATGTTTACTCATGTCAAAACTAGTGTCTACTACTTACTTTACGAAAGTAAACCATTGCTTCCTAAGTAATCCTTCAAATGAAAGTAATATGATTTCTTTCTCACCTAGTTAGCAATCGAAAGAAAGATAAGTTTGTTGGTCACAAAAATCTTATACAAAAATTACATTTTCTTTTCGTACCTCTTCTTCGTATCGAAGCCTTAGAAAATCCCAACCTCTCGTACCTGCTTTCCTTTCAAAAGGAATCTCAATAATATAATGTAGGTTGTTGCTTTCGTGTCGTGTTACAAAGAACCGTATTATATTTACTTAGTTGTTCTATAGCACTGTTTTGTATAGGCTAAACAAATGAGTGGTCAGCATTTAGTAACAATGCTGTTAGGTATAATATGCTGCGTCATATCGTCATACCATACCGATAATAACGCTGTTACATCGGCGTCAACATTATTAGCAATATATTCTATTGCCATTTCGAATGTCAGAATAATTTCTACAAATAGGAAAAATTTATTTGCATGAATCGCACAGTAGTGTAACTGCAAAATCACAACAGTTTAACGCCAACCATGAACCGAACTGTAAATGGGCATGCTTAATTCGATAATGTTAACTCTCAAATCAAATGTCTGCCTAATTAAATATTGAAATCATGAAATTATTTACGATCAATTTGTTAGGTTTGCGACGTACTGTTTGTCTGACAGTATATTTTACATTAAATTTATTTTCTAAAGGTGCATAGCAGGTGCTTTTAATGGCCAGTGATCGTTAATTTAACAGCTGACATTGCGCACGGAACAATACCCTCGTTGTGCTTATTTACCGTCTATAAAAGGCTTTGCCCTCCAGCGATCGACAATATACGACTAGATTAATTAATGTAAAGAGTCGCGGTGGCACGTGCGGTTTAGTAGTCTCCGGCAAAGATGGATATGCGAGCTTTATTCCCACTCTGTACCGTTGAAGTAAGATATTGAAAACCAGCAAACCTGTCTGACTGCTTAGTTGGTAACGCTACTTAGAAACACTGTTCGATTCCTATGTCGGGCAAAATGGTATTGGGTTTTTCTGGGAGTTATTCAGTCTGGATTAGTTCCCGGTTAACGGCAAAAGGCTCGCCCTTATTACAAGGGACTTGAACATAACTGGCGAAATGTGGGTTTCCTTTAAGTACACCACTACCCATTCGGAGAATACAGGCGTAACCACATCTATGTAGCAAACCGAAAGCATGAAATTAAAAGCCTTATTATCTAAACTTGTATGCTTGAGAGACGTAGATATTCTCCACATTTGTCACGATGGAACATAAATTGCTTATTTACTGAATCGCCGACTATCCCTTCGAAGTACTTAGTGAAAAGGTTATTTAGAAACATGGTACCAATATCTCCTATATCTGGTTTATTTTAAGTTATCAAGGACCTCGTAAAATGTAATAGCTATTTTAGTTATTACAGCACACTTGGCTATAATAAAAACCCTGAAAATAAAACAAGTGTTTAAAAATACCTTACGCTCATTTAATTTTAGACTAGTAAGTAGCTGCCAAAAGTGTTTAATTGAAAACAGCCAATGCGACACGAAGTACACGTCCCATATCTTAGCTTCTCCTCTTTGTGACCGTTCTCTGGCGAGACATATCAATGTTGCAACGTCAGATAAATACCAGCAATTAGTTCATTCTTTACAAAACAATTAATTAGGACTAACTACACTATTACTCAAGATATTTAAACAATTGGACTCTGGCCAACGTGTTATTTACTGATGTTTTGTTATTTTGCAAAAAAAAGCAAAGCAAACGTCGTAAGATTCGTCGACAAGTATTCTACAGCGGGTTTGTAGATGGCAAGTTAACGTTAACCGTCTAGTTAACGTTATTACCGGTTTTAACTTCATAGAAATAAACTGGTCAACTAGTTAGTTCTGTTATCGCCTTCTGTGGTGGGTGTGTTCTCTCTGAACTTGTTACTTGATAAGGATATTGCTTGGAATTCCATTTACAGACTATGCTAAGTCTAAGCATAAATAAAAGCACCTGTTATGTACCTATTTTTCTGCTGTGAAGGGCATTGAAAATGTATAAAGTGATGAAAATACGTATTATACTATGTATTATGAAATGTATTGTAATGCAGCAACGTCACGCAATGTTGTCGAAGATAAAAGATAAAATGCGGTTCAGGAATCATTCATATCATTGGTTTCACAACTTGTATATTATCAAGTGTCTCATATCAATAGACAAGAAGTAAAACATTAAACAAAATTGAATGAACATGAACACCTATTGAATGCGAATAAATAAGTACATAAATAGGGGAAGAGATTGTGACCCCAGACATCCTGTGTGTAAGTGAGCTCCAGCGCAATAACAATTTATTTGCAACACCAAGATCTATTCGTAGCAGAATACGTGTAAATCTCTATTAGTAAAGGAAATACGTGAGCGGTGCTGTGATTATCAAACAAATTCGTAAAAAGTTCGATTACACATTTTTTATCGGCACAGTGTAATCAATAGACGCAGTAGGAACTGCCTGTCGAATCGCGTTGGTATCGCTTGACGCGAGGCAATAACAGTAGGCGTTAATCTGTCTTAGTAAACAAAAGTATGTATGTACATTTGGCCCACAGGTTTGTTGATGCTATGTGCTCGCGGAAACGTCCTACGCATAAGTGCTGAGTGTCTCACTTGACACTGTTCGGAATCTGACACTGGGGACGCGACTGTGCTGACATTGATTGCATTGAAATATATTTGGAATTGAGAGCTAATTCGATCGTATTAATTACTCACACACGACGTTGTCATTTCTAAGTCAACTTTCCAAACTGTGCCCGTTTCGAGCAGCTGTGTTTGCAAATAATTTTGACCGGTTCACCCTTATGCGTACTGTCAATGAGTCGGATCCCCGAGTTGTATACGGGGAATAATAATTGAATATGGATCCCCCTCGGTAGGTTTGAACTGGCGGCTGCTGGATTTATCTGAAAAGATAATCGCGCGATACACAGCTCCCCCTAACACGCGGTGTTAAGTGAACTACGTACTCACATACGTACTGCACACCGCTATCAGCTGTACTTTATCACTTTATCTTATTATAATATTGTTATAACTACACACATTGCAGTGAAAATTAGTTTATCAAATGGCTCCTCATGTGTACTCGTTTAATGTATGTTTTAATTATAGTGATGAGTTTGAATCTAAGCTTATTAATTAGCACTTTTGTAGAATGGACATTGATATCGAATTTATGAGTATCAAGCAAAAAAAAATTATTAATATAATCTTCTGAAATATATGGAAGCCAAGTATTTACAGTCGGAAACAAATTTAGAACCTACGATTTTATAATTATAATAGCAAGTGAGTGTAAGCATTTCGCGTGGGCGCGTGAACGGTTGCGAAAATAGATTTTGTTGGCATCGACGAGCCTGCAGTCTGTCCCAGAGTCTTGGGATCATGTCTGTCTATCTTCGCAAAATAGCTCTTTTTAATGAAAACGATATCGAATCGAAACGAAAATCTTACATATTTTCATTTGGAATATATTGCTGACTGCATGCAGCGCTGGTACACTTTTATGTCATCTCGTTCGCTCACTTCAAACCCATAAATCTTTCTATATATTCGTCGGTTACGACGAGTAATGCAGGCACTTATCGCCTAACTATCAGTTAGAGCAACACTGTATGTCTTTTTAACCGGTTAAACTTTTTTATTCCTCACCCCTTCAACCTAATTTGATCAACATGTTGAATTATCCAATCAAAGCAACATTTTTATCTGATTATCTTCGACATAAGCTTGAAGAGGTTGCGCTGGTTAAATGTTATAATATCAGAAAAGTATGGAACGAGTTGTCGGCATAAGTCGCAAGACTTGACGCACCTGGGTGCAGTAAGTGGGTGGACCAACGCCTACTTATCTAAACTTATTGAAACGCGCGACACGGCCGAATAATGAGACAGGACTTGATAACCGAGGAAGGCATAAAAATTAAGGTTTTTAATATATGGGATAAAGTATTGAAGATATTTGAAGATCTATAAATCTCCATAAACATTGAAAGCACGATTATGGAGGCATTTAAATTTAAAATTGAATATATACTAATTGTGCCTTTTGAAACTGGGTCATCTAATATACTGATAGATATTCAATGAGTATTTTGTATAAAAACAAAGTTCATAATTGAATGTAGCTACGTGCCTAAGACTGTCTGAGCAACAACCGGTTCACTTAAAATTATATTATTGACATGTGGTCACAAGTCACAACGCCCAACTTGAAAATTTCATCGTCATTTGCTGTGGTTTTTACTTGAAATGTTATGACTAATCTACTGGAAGACATTCTGTTTAATATTAAACGAAAACTTTCACTTCCTAATTTTTCAACTTAATGACTTCGAGGCATTTATCCAAAAGTAATTGTCACTTGTATTTTAATTTTGAGGTTACACTTGGTGAAGCGACCTCGATTTGCTTTTAGGTCTAGGTATACATGTTCATTATCTAATGTAGGTAACATACCAATTGGATACCTCCTAAATTACGAATGTTACTTTCCTTGTGACAAACATGACATTAGTTAAGGACAAATGTATGTAGATAATCCCTTGGTAAACACGAGTACATTCTTAGTAATTTGTCTGTATAGTAGCAATAATGTCGATATTCATTATGACTAATTTGATTGAACCATAAACTTGTTTGCCGAGAAACGTACGCGATTCTGCTCACCTGTGTCATTCAACAATAACACATTCCAGTTTTATTGAAATTAATATCGTTTGTTTATAAAGTGAATTTAGTTACGTCCTACTTAAGTAATTTACGAAGGTAGTTTTGGGATGTCCTGATAGCATAAGTAATCTTTACGATAAGTTGTTTGTTTACATCGGGTAAGAGTCGTACTTACGGCCTGTGAAGCGTCAAGACCCGCTGGTACATTGTGATAACGACCGCTTAGAAAGTTACATTTCCCCTACCATTTAGTTAATGTATTCCATGGAGTGTTATCGTGTCGTAGTTCGATATTCAAGGCCATTCGTGTTTGTTTCACAACCGTTACTTCTCATAGGTATCAACCAAATTGTTATTGGTTTTTATATTTTCATACTTAATCTAAAGATTTGTTGATATAAGTAGACTGTTTTGCAGCCCCGCTCGAATTTGTCGTTTGACGTCATTCTACGACTATAGGAAAACGATTATTATGTGTGGCTATTTTGTTTTCACATGAAAATACTTTTGTAACAAGTTTGACTGTTCTAGGATGGCAGTAGAAAATCATTTTTGCAGTCCCCGAGAACCAAGAAAGGTTAATATCCCCATTTTATTCGAAACTATCTTAGTATTGTAATCAGTTCTTAGAAGTGTGACTTAAGAAACAAGATCGTGTGCAGGAACTCACAAAGGATGTGAAGGGTTGAGTGTGGGTAGACTTTAATGGTCATTGAGTAAACATCTGACACCACGGATGCGGTTGTTATTTTAGTTACGAACTCTTATAAGTGTAACTTCAACTAGAATCTCGTTTATTTTTAGAAACTTATAAAATACTTTTTATTCCACCTTACGGCTTTTAAATATTTTTTGTGACTTATTGACCAGACGAGAGTCCCAAACCGACGCCTAAGCTTTGGTTTTGAGCGCGTGCCAACAGCGAGCTAACAACGACAAGGAAAAAATAGACTTGTCAAATGTTATGTAACTGATATTATACTACGTCAACATTTTCCTGATATTCTCATTGATATGCAATTTAAAATCTTTACAACTATGATGTTTCTTTTTGCAGTAGGTTA
This sequence comes from Watsonalla binaria, assembly GCA_929442735.1. Classification (NCBI taxonomy): domain Eukaryota; kingdom Metazoa; phylum Arthropoda; class Insecta; order Lepidoptera; family Drepanidae; genus Watsonalla; species Watsonalla binaria. Next base: position 6,836,949 of record OV838930.1, read on the forward strand.
GAATTGTAAAACAAATAATGAATGCAATTGCTGTTCAAGGAGATATTAAACTTATCATTGAGTAGCAAAAAGGAGGATGATTGGAAATTTTTATTGAGTTTATTGTGTCACTGACCTCGGTAAAACAGAAATGTCGCGAAAGGTATGCCAAGGAGACAGATTATCATCCTCAAACTACCGAAGAATACAAATAAATTAAATTAGTATCCAGTATATAATTGATTGAGAAAACTAATTTCTAAAACCAGTTATTATTAAATTTCCTACTGTGATGGGTAAACAGCAAAATGAATTCGCCCCTGTGTAGATGTTGTTTATTAGTAGATTAATGTAAATTGCTTCTCCCACAACCAGTTCCGAGATCATCCTCACCACTTTCACGCCTGATTTCTAGTGTGACCAGATGTTGGTCGATCTTACTTTTGATAAATTAACATTAAGCATTATTGTCTGTTCGCTAAGCTTTCTTCAAAATCGTCATTTATAGCTAACATTTCGTCGGTTGTTTTTGCGGAATAAATTTCCAAATTGGAAATCGATACAACGTTGATGAATTTAAACTTTGACTTTATTGATTTCTTGAACGCGGAAAGTGTTTGGACGGCTTGCGCTAGTGACCTGCTTGCGGAAGAGTAATTCCAGTGGTTGGGAGTGTGTGCGACTGGTCGGGTGACTTTTCCGCTCAGTCGCATCTCAAGTTGGTCGACCGCGACATTGACCCGCCATACGTGATCGGCCAATGCACCGCTGTCGCAGGCTCTTTGTTTATGTCCTGTGAGCCCTGTCGGTGGAGCCTCGGAATCGGGAGTTCCTCCTGCTCCGTTATTTTATACATAAAATCATTTACACAACACCTAGTCGTAATTCGCAGGGTTGTATTCCATTAAAAGTTCTCAGGGATTATTTACGAAGTCAATAAGTCATACTGCTTATAAATATAATCCGCAAAATTAAATGTAATGTTATGAAACATTCAAGTAGTTATCTACTGTTGGACTATGACATCAACAAACAGAGGTATGGCATGAATGTATGCCCCATAGGACTAAATAAAAATGTTCGCATTGCGAGCGCTGTCGTAAGTCGTTAATGACATTCCACTAGTCGGTCTCTCGGGTGCGTCAGAGTGCGTCACAGACCTGTGGGTTACGGGAACCCTGGTGCAGCTCACAAACTGTGACCACATCAATTTCCTGAAATGCGGGATTCATAGTGACGTAAAGTCATACGCCCGCGCTTTCAGCGGCGCCCGCGCTGGACCCATTTTAGGACATGACTAACGGAAATTCGACTCCTCTCTCTCCGACCCGCTCCCTCCCGTGGGATGCGGCGTATGTTCGTCTCGCTCACACTAAAAGCTTCAAGAAATCTTTTAATAGTGTCCACGGCCGCGATCTACTTTCAACTAGCGGCGGGAAATGAGCAAGATGAGGTTACTTTTTGAAAAATCACGCATATGTTATAATGTATATCGAATGCAATAACAAAAAAATTACCTACATTTTTATTCCTTATTTTGTTTTTAATAAAATTGAATTTAATGGACCAATGTAAATAGTTTCCTACATCTAGATTTCAGATATTCATAGTATTCTATGAATATCTGGTTGCTAATCATAAATTCTAAAAATAGAGTCATAATTAAATCATTAGTTAAGAAACTGGCAAATTTTAAAAATCAAAAACCGCAGTTACACATGATGGTTTAATAAGAAAGGATATTTAGCATATCGATTTATAGATAAATGAACGTAAATACACAAACATGACTCACGGATATGATAAGGTTTTCCTTAAATTTGTCCCGTTTGACACGTTTGTTGTCCAATGTTAATAAGTGTACCTACCTACGCGACATTACCGGTGTACCATAGGTGAGATGAGTAGAACTGACCTTTTTCTGTTGTTTCTCCCAAGCCGGGTCTAGCAGACCCTCTCGCTCCCACTCCTCCTCCTGTTCCATATAATTGTCCGTATACCCCCCGTCATAGCTATTCGTCATCACCCCGTTGTCCATCATCATGGTCACCGCACTGACCGTCGATTCGATGTTCGTTCGAGCCTATGACCGCGAACTCGCGTGTGTTGGTTCGTACCGCGCACTGCAACAGGCAGCCGGTCGCGCGCCCGCTGCAAGAAGACTGGCGCACAAGCGCTATCGTCGGCGGCGTGAGGAACTTTTAGGACACGTTCCGTTCCACCTATTCAACTGTCAAACGTTTTGAGGACAAACAATCGCGTGTGACGAATCCAACCAGAATATACTCTGTGAATGTGTATCTTACGTTCGGCTTACAGTGGGGTACTAATAACCTCTCCGTTTTTATTTTTACTCGACTTCTAATGAAAAATGTATAGTGTTGTATATTTAAGATTTCTATGCAAATAATATAGATCTTATATCAATAGAAATTGTAGCCTCAGGGAAAATCTTTATGTTAGTGTGAATAATTTAAATAGAGAAGTTATTAAGTTGTTACTAGTATTAGTAATAATAAAGTTAGTTGCGCCATCTGTTGCATTTGTACGTAGTTATGATTCTTGGTATATGGTAGTTCTAAAACCGGTAACTGGCGGGTCTGGCGGTGAGTATTGCGAGTTTAAATCACTGCTTATATCAAAAATGGGAAATATAATAAAACTCACATTTAAAATACACCAAAAAACTGTATTCACCACATAAAATTTCATTGGATAATAGTCTTGCTTTTGCAAAATAACTTTTATACTTATTATACATATATTCTTTGAAGATCCCACATATTCACATTCTTATAGCAACATTCACGATCACAGGAAGGTTAAAACTTTGGAATAGAAAACCTATTTAATCACTGAAGAACTTTACAAGTCAAATTATTTGGTGTTTCTACAAATTAAACCTACAATACAATGCATATAATCTCATGAGTATTATATATAACGTAAATACAGTTAACGTTATCGGAGTGTTCATACTGTTTGTTTTTTTATGTATGTTGCATTAGAATACCAGTGTATAACGGTGAAATACAAGCTTTGAGCAACGATAAATGAACCAAAATGCATTCAGTATTTGTATAATATTTTTATAAGTATAAAAACTTTACTGATAATTCAACTTATATTATACATGCCATTCATTTCATGAAAACGTTAGATACGCTCAAATTTTAGGCTACATATTTATTCATTAACACCTATTTTAAAATCGAAATGAATAACATTATTCATTATGATTTTAAAAGACCCATTTCACATACTGCAAAAACAAATTTTCCAGCCAAAAAGACTAAAATAAATTTCGGTATATTTAAAACCAGATGTAGCACGCATGATAAATGATTATTAAACGTTTGCGACTTCATTCACTAGTAACCTTGCAAATTATAAGAATAACTAACTCTTAGCTGTTATTATTATAATAATGTCTGTTAACAATAATTACTGTACTACTTTTCTGTCTGCTAGAGCCGAATATGATTAAGTGCCCACGTCACAGACGGTAAGTCCATCTCCGCCCCAGTCACTATAAATTGGAAGTATGTTGGTTTATTGAATTTCTTCTCAAATTCAAATTATCTTTATTTGATTGGACTTTTAATAAAGTACTTACAAATCGTCAGAACGACATGATTATGCAGGATTATACGACCATGGATGTAAGATTTTTTTACTGAGAAGAACAAAGACATCTGGGGGGTTCCTCACATTGGTTTCCTTCCCTTTAAGCTCATGGTGTGATATATAAGTGCTTATATTTGTAAATAAACCGATTGCCATAGACAGGTGTTATAGTAAATTGCAAACAGGACTGGTATATCAACTTGTAAAAATAATGTAATGTGAAATGGGTCTTGAATATTTTATACACCTATAGTAAGGTTAAAAGATTTAAAAACGCTATAACATTTGGTTCAGGAGTTTCCATTTTAATAATAGATATTAAAATAAATACACTTACCTTAAGAGAGATCGAGATCAAGATAGTCTAGATACAATAAACTATAGCTATGCAGTCTGTGTTCTTTCATCATAAGTTAGGTTCAGACTTATCTTGATTACAGACTGCACAATAAACATGTATAAAAATTCATAAGTTTTATCAATTCAATGGATACACACCTTAACACCATGGAAAGAACGAAAGAATAAGGCAAGTAGAATAATATCTAAATAGGATACTTGCTTATAGAAACTTAAAGTAAGATAATCGGTAATTTTTAAAGAAGATTGAAAGATTAAATTTGTATGATTTCCTATGCGTGACATAAAATGAAACCTTAGTTTACTGAAAGATATGCAATTTAGGACAATGTACAATCTTCTGAAATATTTAAGGATTATAAGATCCATAGTCACTGTTGGTTCAAGGAAAACATAAATAGATTTGGAACCGAAAGAGCCAGTGTTTCGTATATTAACTACTTCAATAATATTCTTACACAACGTTTTATATATATCAAAGGCAATAGCAGTTAACTATTGTTATATTAAGAATATATCCCACGAGCGGGATCCACTACACATTATGTATAATAATATGTTTCCATTATTCTACCAGTATCCACACTATCCACTTAGTTACAAGGTCCTTTTTCGCAGATCTTTCTTGACATTCATACTTGAAATATTACACTGATTATTCTTGTACATCAAACATATTGTAGTTCAACTAAAACCGTCATCGGACATGTTCACGTGGAGTAAAGCGACACAGAAATATTTAGTTTTGGTAAATCCTTTGATCATCGTGATGTTCTGTATGCATGAGCAAAAGACAATAAATATTTATATCGTTTGAGAAACGATGAAAATGACCTACCATACATACGATACACTTATTTATATACGTGATAATACAACAGGAAACTGTTACAACAACGATATTAAATACCCAGCGATCCGTAACGACATCAACACATATCCACACGAGGATCACAGTAAGGGATTTCACATCAAGTACCTGCTATGACATCAATATACATTCAAATTGTAATTTTATTATATATTTTCTCCAGAATATTAACGACTAGGTATCTCAATTTGTTTGGTACCAAAAATAGAGATGATTATACTGAACACGTTTAGCTAGATGTAAAAAATATAGGTATCAATGAACAACAACAAGGAGTATAGGTATCCGAGAAGTGTACAATAATTCTCGCACATCTACAGTACTCGAGTACATCTATAACAATAATACTTTAGAAGGCGTCGACATACCACATGTAGAAGGACTCGGCCCAATCTCTCGATATATCTATCTAATACACTGATATCCTCACAGCTCCGCGTTTATATGCCGTAGTCGAAGCTCTCGAACTCTGAGAACCTGGAGTCTTGTTTTTGGAGGCGCTGCTGGCAGGCTTCAATGTAGCTGTCCTGGATGCGGTACATGCCCGAGTTGGCCTGGTACATGAGCGTCTCCAGGATGCGCTCGTTCTTGATCGCCTTCGACGGAAGCACCACCTTGATCAGCTCCTGAGGCGAGATTCTGTACAGCTTCAGGTCGCGAGCAAGTCGTTCCATAATGCACTTAAATTCATTTTTAGCATCAGTCTTATTGGCGGACTTGATTTTTATCTTGTTGCGCGCCCAACTGAGCATTGCCTCGAACTTTCTGACCTCAGGCACTTCGAGGTTCCTGCACATGATCATCTGCACCATGCTCTCAGACAAATTGAGGAACTCCGTTGTTTGGAAGAGTGCGTAGGCTCGTTGCTCGATGAATGCCAGGATCATGTTCACCAGCTCAGAGGCGGATGTATACCGCCAGTAGTAGTTCTCTAGGGATATCAGCATCGTGCATACCTAGAACGTTCAGCATCATTATTAATAACTCCTGGCATGATAATGTTGAGGAAGTTAAACTTAAGCTTATTATATACGCAGATATATACTGTTGTGTATACAGTTCTGTTTGTGGCAACTCTCATTAAGTTTGAAACCATAATATTTTTTTTTGAGAACAAGTGCACCCTTAAACGTAAAACAACTGCAGGTTACGTTGCTAATGCTTCGTATTGGTTCGGAGACTATTAACCTACATTTCGTATGCGGTTGCATTATAAAAATATTTGACTTGTCCCATTAGGGTTTGTAACTATTGTTATTCTTTGAAGTTGTCTCTTCGGGTAGAGTTGTGAAATACGTTACATTCAACGCCAAGACAGACGTTTGATATATTATTAGCCGAGTTGAGAGGAGGAGGTTATCAATTCGACAATTTTTTTTAAGAATTCGTGGTAATGCCTACCTTATGTTTACGTACTAAAAGTTGTCTATTTGAATGATGCAGTTAATAACTGGCAAATAATGAATTGCTGCACTTGTGACGTGCTCAAGCAAAATGGAAAAGGGTACTGGTGAGGTTAATGATAGATCTCACTCAGCCAAGGAGGCCGAGAAAAGGCAATTTATAGTGAGTAACAATGTAATATAATTTCTGGCTGCTATATTTTAAGGGTTTGTCCTGAGGGGATAAAAAAAAACTTAAAAAAGTTTTATTCAACATAAGGGACACTTGGACACATTTAGTATTGATACTTTGCCCTACAAAAGAGTTACCAGTTTGTGCAGTCTAGTTAAAGGGACACGGAGTTTATCTTTGTTGTGTGTATTTATATTATAAGGTAAGTACAAAGTACGGTGTTTTGACACTCACTACTTATACTCCTGAGATAATATTGTTATGCTTAAGTCTCTCGCTGTATTCCCATACGAAATAGGTTAATAATAAAATAGTTGAAAAGTAAACATATCCTTACGACTTCAATTCTGAGGAACTGCTTAGCGTGGTGGAAGCAGGCTTGCAGCAGTTCTGGAAGGTCGTAGTGCTCGGCGGCGCAGATGAGGCCCGGGATGGAGGCGCATGTCAGAGGGCAGCTACCCGTGTGGAGATAGTCCAGTAGGATGCGGAACGTTTCCGGGTCGAACTCGATTATTGAGAACTGATAACAAGTCATTTTCCCAAATTAGAAAAGAACTTAGGAATGGTAAACACGACTAGTTATTGTAATATCTGCTTATATCTCTGCGTAGACAAGGCCAATGACCACACAGCTATTAGGCCGTCCCGAAACGAAAGGTCAGAATATACAAGAAAAAATCAAGGATTTTCATAAATAAAAATAAATTCATGTTTTTTATTACCACTCTGCTGGCCGCATCTTGTATTTTAATTTCAGACTCTGTAAAGTCGTACCCTCTGAAAGCCCTTGGCTAGAAACTGGAAGAAACTAGCAATCTGCTTGTTTTTCTTCCATTCCCTTGTATGGTTAAACTAGCTAGAAAGCTGGAGATACACATAGCTCAGTTTGTAGGATACGCTTTCAGGATAAAAGGTAGTCTAGGTCCATATTGCCAATTTTCGGAGTAGAGATAGCTAGAATCAGAGTAATAGGTTGTAGCTAATTCTATTTTAGTATTTTTTTTGGTTATTTCTATCTTACCTCCGTCTGTGCAAGCTTCGCGCGGTCCACTTTTTGAGCATCAGCGCACACTGAGAGCCTTGGAACTGCTAGTGCTGTATTTTTGTCCTTGTCCTTGTCTTTACCCTCCTTATCTGAAATTTAAAATTAGAATTCACTTATATTAATAGTGACGCAGATAATTAGGACAAAGGGTTATTGGAATAATGAATAGAAAACATGTAAGTACCATGTTTGAAATATGCTACAACGACTTTTGCACACACATCTTCATTTGCTTTAGTCGTAAAAAACAATACATTATTTTCCTAAAACACACCGCTGACAGATTGACGAGTTACGTTGTCCGTGAGCTCAGAATGAAAACATGCAAATATTTATGCTCTGCTATGTATATCGCTGGATCAAATTTATTTAAGCCTCTCACTCACTTCTATAGAAGGTACTATTTTAGGCACTTAAATTATATTATGTAGCACTTAACCGCAACTTGTTGAACTAGCGATGAAGTGCTACTTTCAATGGGTACTTGACAGCCTAACAGTAATTATTACTCTGAGGTCACGGTCAGGAGAAATTTTTGGATTTTTTAAAATATATTGTGCTAATAGGTGCCGTTCAACTCTCCAGCTCATTACTGATTTAAAATTTTGGTAATTTCTACTTTATTTGGTTTTGTACTGAGATTGCACGAATTGATGTTAAAAAATTTAAGCAAATTGTTAAAATAGTTTTGGCTCACAAAGAGTTGATTTGTAAATTGATAAAAACCATTGAGTACTTACTGGAACAATCCTGGGAGCTTGCCCACTTTTTCTTGTCATCTGCGTTCAGCTGCGAATGTTGCTTGCGAATAGAGCGCCCCCAGCCTGCTGTTATAGTTCCCAGTCGGGAAAATGCTCGCTTCACCATCGGAGAACTGGGTACACTTTTGGGTCTGGAACAGTTTGGGGATTATGAAGATTTTGAACGAATGTGTAATTTATTGTGATATTTAAGGTATTTAAAAGTACCTAGATATGACATGGATTTTTTATGCTTAGATAAGTCAACCATATGGTTAGCGGCTACATGCATTCGACTAGATAATATCGTTACAAAAATGAAGTGCATACCTGGGTGACTCGATATCAGGCACTTGCAGGAAGTTGCTGGTCTTCTGTCTGGCGGGTGGTGGAGAGAGGAGCGTGGGCGCCGGCCGCGCGAGCAGTTCCGCTACCGGCACTTGCGGGGATCCGAACCCGCTCTGGATACCGTACAGCATCTCCTGGAATACCCTGCCACACACACACACTTCTTAGTTTTTCTGCACAATTTTAATTTTTTGCTTTTATTAAATTTTCTGCCACCTTGCTGTATTACAGTCTATGGTCCATAAATGCTGTATTGAACAAATCCCTTACATGTATCTTAGCCTTCAACAATATGGTAATAATACACACCTGCTCCTAACGCCTAGTATGGCTCTGACGCCAATAAACTTGGTCTTTTGCTTGGACTGCCCTACTAGGAAGACCACGTCGAAGAGTTGTGCGTTTTGTGCAGCATTGAGCTCGCTGTTGAGGAACACACGTGTGAAGTCCTTTGCTAATTGGTCGTAGTCTTCGAACTGATCGCGTACTGAGTCTAGCAGCGGCGAGGATGGTCGCATGTGACCGATAGGGCGCCATGAACCTATGAAATGAACATGATAAACAAGAGCTGCATATTTTCAAATTAAGTACCGTTTTATTCTAAGCCAATATTATTCTATAAATCCCGCTATTAAATACGTACTTAGTTATTCTAAAAAGGAAACATCTCATAACCAATGTTTGCATCTCAAAATGGAGATTCAAACAGTTCAGTAATGATGAAGGGTATTTACGAAGTAGTCGATAGGGCCTGCGTAGATCGATGACAAAATACCGACTCATCTACTGTTTGATAAACCTTATTATGGTTCTGTTGCTATTATACGTAGGTGTATATTGTAATATAAATTTACCTCTCCTGTAAGGTTTGGGTATTTGTCCAGTCTCTGCGTGGTTTTGCAAGTTAGCAACAATATCTTCAAGCATTTGACTTCGCGTTCTTTCCTGCATTCTTGCAAACTTCGGGGCAGAATAGGATGCCCTTTCTCCATTCACGATTTTCGTAAGCAACCATTCCCTGTAAATATATAAAAATTGTTATATACATTTCATTGTGTCCTAATAAAATAAATGACTAGAGACTAAAAAAAACAATTAAAGTAGATAAGGACGTTCAAGCAATTAAATTGTACCAGATGAATAGTTTATTAGTTCAATAGCAATTATTGAAATCCTTCCTAGGTTAGGAACAAACACAGTTATTTCCAGGTGAGAAGGTATAATGAGCTAGCTATGGCAGTTGGTAAAAAAATCCCGAACATGGCATCTTAAAAGACCGATTACTAGAAAATTTAAAAGTCAATATAAACGTAATAAACGCCATTGTAAAGGTGCGAAAAACATACCTGAACATAGGTCCTTTGTCGAAGACACTTTGTTCCCAAAGATAAGGCTTGTAAGCGCCGACTTCATCTCGCGTAACCACCGAGACTTCGTATCTCGTCGGACGACGTTTGATTTTGGCCGAAACTCTCACTGGAATCATTTATAACCATATTTTATTAACTGTGGGGTATGTAGGAGTTTCAAAAAAAAATGTGCAGTGATTTCACACCACGTGCTTTACGGAGAAGGAAAGCATCGTGAGGAAACCTGCATATGTCTGAGAAGTAATTCAAAGATTTGTATATATAGTACCTGTATAGTGCCTGAGACGGCGATAGACATACCATCTGTCACGTTGGCACTTAATCATCATCGGTAAGAAACTAGCCCCTTCGGGGAATACAGGGGTGAGAATATGTATGTATTTTATTAACCTCCTCTATTGAACCCCGTTAAGTATAATTCTCAAAAATCGTTGAAATGAAAAAATCTTTTGATTTATGAAGAAAAGTGGCGTGCGTTCACAGATAAGTCGGCTAAGAGCTCACCTAAAATAAACGTGTGCAAGAAATGGCTCTTAATGCAAGCCGGCGAGAAGGCGGTATTGTCAGCTTCCAGGAACACCACGCAGACGATGTCGTTGCCTATGTGCCGTTTCCTTTGCAACTTCTGGGGGTCGTGTCGCTCGTACGGCAGTAGGGTTGACACGTGGAACATTATCTCTATGCCGCGCCAGTTGGTGTACACAGAATATAAGCCAGTCAGGTCGTGCACTGTATCCAACCCGCCCTTGTATTTGTCGAAACCTAAAAAAAAATTATTGAAACATTATTGCAGATCGAAATAAATTACGTAAAGTCTACTACGTACGATTACAAAATAGGATGTAATTTAGTTTACGACTACATAGTTATGATTTACATATCTCGTAGCGTAGTTCACGACATTGCCTGAAATATATATATGTATATACAAAATACGATACGGTATAAATAAAAATAATTAATATAAGCATTCGAGCTCAATTCAACTTCCATCAATTATTTTCAATCAATGCGCGATATTGGTGGAATGACAGAAATCAATCTCGGCTCGCATCCTCTAGTTATCAATAAAACATATTTGATTATTGAACATAACAAAAAACAGGTATTTATACTATTTATTTTTATTTAGACTATGTGCCGCGCATTTATAGCTTTGATGGTCGTACACGTACTGTCTAATGAAAATTTAAACTAAGCGTATAAATATCCATATAAGCCTATCTAAAAATCTAATATCTGAATAATTAAGTCATACAACGTAATTTAAGAAACCGAGTATGTAATTTAATTTACCTTTGAGTCGAACTTTCTCTCCTAAAACTTGTAAAAACTCTTCAAACATAGGTGAGTTTTCGTTATTGTCCAGAATTTCTTCTTCTGTATACTGATTCTCCTTCACGTATATAACTCCAACCTTTAGTTCTGATTTTATGAATACCTGTAATTAAATAAATGGTCCAATTGTTTTTAAGGTCCCTATACTATTTATTTCATAAATTTTATTCTAATGGGTTTCTATCCCGAAAGAAACTGCGTCGTTAGTTCTCTCAAAATATGTTGTACTTTAGACTTGACAGAAGATAAATGCGTAACATCTGGATGGGAGCAACAAAATGACATCCCATAATCATGTTTCCCAACTTCGTCCTTTGTGATGCGGAGTGACTTTATGGATATGTAATTATTCTTCATTAGGACATCATCAATGAACAAAGGAATGAGGAAGTAATCAAGATATTCGATCTCGTTTGGTATCGTAAAATGTTCTTTGTCGATAAAAATATATCGATTCTTTACAAATTCAGAAATTAATGCACATTTTCTGATATCGTGAATAAAAAAACATTACACTAGACTTGATTTTAGTAATTTTATAAGGAACGTACCATCAATATGTTTATGTTGAGTCACATACCTACTGATAGCCTAGCATTTTGTTATTATATACGTACCAATATAGTATAAGTACCTTACTATTGTTCAGTGGAGCTATAAAATACAGCTTGCTCAATTTGTTGCCGGAATAAGCAAATTAGAAAAGTTAATACCAGCAAAGTAACACCTGGTTCTATTTTAAGAAGACCCAAACTTAATAAAACGTGGGGTAGCTTTACAAATTTCAAATGTCTTTTATATTTGAGCTACCGTTATTTAGTTTACTCCAATATCTATACATCTACACAGATAAATACAATAGAAGTGGCTGTTTGTAATTTCAAAATTACAGCTTTTCACTAAATCCATATGAAAGTATACAAGCATAGAGAAAAAACAATTTTTAAAAATTTTCTCGGGCTGTCCATGCGTCTGTCTGTCTGCTTGTCTGTTTGTTCCGGCTAATCTCCGGAAGGCCTTTTAAATAAAAATGAATTAAGTCCCATGAAATAAAGTCTACGCGGGTCCAACCGCAGGGTACAGCTAGTTTGTTTATATAATTATAACAAAGTCGATACATGACAATGGTAACCCTAGTGTTCGATCGTAGTTCAATCAAATCGCAGCACGCCCCCGGAGACAATGTTCATTATCTTCCTCATCTCCTCACAACACGCCTGTGATAAACCGAGATAGTAAAGCTAATGTCCACCACATTGATTATATTACACTCGCTAATGAAAACTCACTAGCGCAGATTAAAAATGGATTAGCAACGGGCGGAACTAATTTATCCGTATGTGTTAAATAAACATTAACGATACGGATTTTTTAAAGATTCTTCAGAGAGGATATAATATAATGAAAAGCTATTCAAATATTTTAAGTATAATGGAGAAGCAAACTGAATTGACCATGTATTAATACCGAATTCTGCTTACGCGCCATAATTACGCCGTAATGGTGAAAAGCGAAACTGAAAATAACACCATAATAATTTACCGTATTTAATAACTTAAAAAACGGTAATAGAGGTAGTACTAACCGATTGGAAATAATTGAAAGTAAAATCAACGGTATAAAGAGTGCCTGCTTAATATTTCATGGCAAGAACTAGGGTAGCAATCTCATAGGTACCCATTCATTGACATCATGTCAAAACAAATTAGGGTCGACACGAGAATCCACTCCGTATTCCGTGCTACAGAGTTTAAGTAAATACTAAATACTCGAGGATAAAGATAATTATTTTCTCGGGTTTAAACGTCGATTCGTGAGAGGTGTTTTTGAGCCGTTCCTGTTATCGGATCTTTCAATGAATCAGCTCGATAGTCATTGCAGCATTTTAATGTTATCCGTTATAAAATAAAGCAAAGTTCATGGACATATTTTTTTATCTGCTTCTCTAGGCGCTATTGTAATTAAGTATACATAATATTTGTTTATAAAATTGCGTGTGCCGTATCTTAATATATTTCTGAATAGAGTAATTGCTCAGTTTCTTGCTGGGACAACCTTCCGAAAGAAATGGTGGTAACATTTTACTATTTAGTGCAATGCCCTTATGACGATTGGAACGTATTTTAAATCACAGTTTAATTAAATAAAGATACATTTAATTTTTGACATAAATAAGTGATTAAATATTTTATAATGAATCGTCGCCTTCGATTCATCTACCTTTGAGATTTGTATGTGTTGCTGTGATTTGTGTTGATGAACTTACATTACTGCAATAAGTTTTACTACAATGGAGAACAATAGCAGTCTATACTCAGTATTACTATCTGACGAGACACAGTTTACTGCTGTTCTAGTACCCAATAAAGCAGACGTAAAAACAGTACCTACTTCGCTCTATATGCCTTTATATGAAATGACCCGGGTATTCTTTTATGTATAGTTTTATTAGTAATTCATTTTGGTATCTACAGTAAAACGTTAATAATAGAGTTCCGATGAAAGTGTTCTACTGAGTAATAAAGGAAAGTGCTAGGAATAGGAATACATTATTTTATGTTTTGTTTGAAACTTAAATATTATTTGGTTGACATTTAAATCTATACAAATAAATCAAATTTGAGTGTCTGATTGTATTTCCAAATCAACAGATTTCTATAAATGCATATAGAAGTATATACGACGATCATAATATAAAAAAATCTCTGTTTGTGGGTAAATCGTTTATAAGGGCATAGGCCCGTAAAAAATCTGGTACACAGTTACTCTGTCTTCTACTCCGAAGACTATGTGTCGCCGTCTCCCTGGCTTTATCGCATACATTGTTGGGGTCGGCACTTGATTCAATCCGATGCGGCTGATCACTTGATTTATTTTATTTTATCGAAGCGATTGCCATCTGACCTTCGCAACCCCTTTGACGAGGAAAATCTGTGATCTGGGTTAAACCAGTTGTCAGACTATTTTTTGACCCCCGACTGACCTTTAACGATTGCCAAAGATGATAAATTGGCATCCGGGGACGACGGCTTAACGTGCTCTACGAGGCACGGAGGGAACTCGGCCGGTCACCATTCCAATTACTGGCTAGGGTTGGGGTTGCTTAACTTCGCTGATCAAATGATATGCGCAATAGCAACTGTGCCTTGAGCTCCTCAAAGACCCTTGTATAACATAAAGAATAGAAAGAATTAAAAATTTATGAATTTAATGAATTAGGTAGATACTTATACGTACAGACTCACAGCATGTACCTCGACGATCGTGTTCTCTTTGTTGGATTTTCTACTAACGGTCCTATATTCCTTTGACACAATTGTAAGATATTTTAATAAAAAGAAGGAGAGGTTGAAGCTGCGCTAGGTATCAATATAGTAAAAATATATACTAAACTATGCTTACGCCATCCCAGAAGGGTCCCCGAAGAGGTAAGCACAGGCGTTGTAGCAACAACACCCACATTTCACCGAATATGATTAAGTGTCAACGTGACAGAGGGTGAGTCCATCGTCGTCTCAGGCACCATACATACGTCTTTGAATGACTTCTCAGACATATCATTAGGCAGGTTTCCCCACGATGTTTTCCTTCACCATAAAGCACGTGGTGTGAAATCATTGCACTTAAGTTTTTAGAAAAACTCATTGGTACAGGCCCGGCTGGGATAAGAACTTGCGTCGCTGGCGTAGCAGGTGACTGCTCAAACCCCGAGGCCACCACGGCTTCACTAAAAATATATGTTATTGATAATTAAATAAATATGTAAATAACTACATCTGAATTATAAGATTGGGTATACATTCCATAGTTATTATAATAATATGTATTATGCTTTATATTCTTACCCAACTAAGTTAAAGAAATATTTCGATGTAACAAATAAATCATCTAAGAAGCTAAATATATTACAATGAAAGGGAATTATACCCATTTGTATTTTAGTAGGCTGAGTAACACCAATATGGTAGGGAATTTACACAAAAGAAAGAAAAATGCGTAAGTAGCAATATTTGTTAAAGCGAAAATCGCTCAGGTGTGAAAGCCAACGATAAGTATAGCACAAAGGCTTCATCCGAATGTTGAACACCTCAAATACTTGTTCCCTTTTTGTCAAACCATCCGTGTCGGAGTTCGGGACGCCTGTACACGTTACAATCATATGAGATTTTTGTCGCGTCTGACGGCAAAATGTTGCTTGTCTATTTATTCTATCGTATCTATATATTTTCAATTTGGTAAGTGTATAAAAATATTGGTAAAGTTGAATGACGTGTGGACCAATTGGAGACATTAAACATATTTGCTTCTGCTATACGCTTCTAGATAGATAGGTTTTGATTTTTAGGGCCCGTCCTAATGGTGAAAATAAATATATATTCATGAAACTGTATATGGAAATTGTGTTTAGGTCGGTACAGTAGGTAAAAAATTAAGGCTTATAGCCTATCTACGAAAAAACTATTCAACACGATGATTTACAAAGGCCTAGTAGCTAGTGTTAGTAGATAGGGATGAAGTTGATTAAGTAAATACGGCTATATCACCTGGCTCCATTGATATTGTAACACTAGAAATCCTACGTTCATAGTATTTGACGTTTAAAATGTGGTCCCGAAAATGAACAACACATAAGATAGGGTTAAGCACGTGGATAAAAGAGATAGCGTCATGTTTTGCACCATACTTAGGCCTCTTAAGATGTATAAAATACACTTTTGTATTATTGATTGTAATGCATATACCTATTATCTTCACACCGATTGAAATGTTATCAGTGATCAGGTAAATCGGTGAATAGCTGAATAACCTTTGGTAAACTGAATCGAATTGAACCTGATATTGCAATGACGGGCAGCGAGAATGCAATGTTAATGGAGTCATAGTTCGACATTTCGAGAGCTGAAACTGCGATAATGCCAAAATTGTATTCATAGTGGTATTCATTTGCAATGGTAGGAGAGCAGGATAGGTAATGCACGAATGTTCATCTCTGAAATCATCGATTTTGGCATGTAGAACCAATGTTATATTCTTTAAATGATTATCTTGTATTACATATATTATCTTGTTCTTAAAGTGATAGGTCTTATTACATAACTAAGAAGATAAGATAAATAACTAAAACCTAAACTAAGAATAAATTTTGTGTAGACATTTCATAACCGTTTTATGAGCTATTAAATTCGATATGTTCCGAAAAATATCTCAATGACCTCTACACATACATAAAAGTGCAAAACCGCACGTGTTTTCATTACATACATTACGCATTTTCGTGGCATTTCGTGTCCCGCAAACAGCGCTTTAATACTTTGTTTGTCTGCCTTATGCGCGTAACTTCCATTCCATTTCCAGGGTTTAACTCACACATGTGAGCCCACTCACCGCTGTATTCATGAAAGCCGAAATTTCACTGAATTCCAAATGCAAAGGACGGACAGCGGAGGCCGCTCAACAAAGTCCGCCTTATAAGCGTACCTCCGACGATGCCTAATGAAAATTGGCAGCTCACTGGATCAAACAAACTTGCCTCTTATACTGTTACAATGAAAACTCGATCGTATTGCGCTGTACTAGAGACACCAATTTCTACAGCAAGTAAAATGGAATTTAAAGGTATCCAACGAAAGGAACAAGTTATATTTTTGGGAGAGCATACGTTTATTGCCTTACGAAGAAAAGGTTCTTTTTGTTTTTAGGTAATTTCACAAGTTTGTTTTGTTTCAACAACCTGGAACATGGTGGTGAGTCGCAATACAATATATTTTATTTCACCTATTTTCTCACATATTTTTATATTGGTAACCTTTGTAATTGAAAAAATAATATATATAACTGTGATACAATTTAAAATTGGTTTCATGAAAAAAATAAGATGCGACAATCACTAAATAGTACCTACTACATTGTTGAGAGGTAAATAGAATTGAATCCGAAACGCATTATATGTACTCTATCCGAATGGAGCAATTACCCTTCAAAAGTTTGAACACATTTGGTAATATTTAAGTAAATACATTAGAGTGGGATTTAGAGTCTCGGAGAGGCTCCCTAGTTCGGTGTGTATAACTTGTAATCAATCCATTACCGTGATTACTCGGTATGAGCAAGGAGGCCGACGCTCGGGTGCTACACTAACCTACAGTCATAGGTTCAAGAGGACATTAGAGGTACCTTGCCTCCTCAAGTACAACTTCGAGACAACATTTGCTAGAAGATAGTTTGATTGAAACAAAACTATGAACTATTCGATAGCGGGTCATCATAAAAAATGCTTCGTCCTGTAACCCTATCACAGGTTTGTCACCGTTTCGTCAGCTATACTCGCTAGCGTCACTCGCAATATTTGTATGAGATATTTTAGTTCTTTACGTCACTGTTGGGAATCACTGCACAATTTCTCATACTGATATTCGTCGGAGACGCTAGCGAGTACATATTACGAAAGCGGTGGCAAACTCGTGATAGGAGTACTGAATGAAATCTTTCATCTGCGTTTACTACGCTACGAAGCTAATGCAACGCTACGGCTTCCCCATTCCCCGAGTAACGGGCCTCATCAATGTTTCACGGCAGTAAGCGGCGGCATCGTTTACTCCTAATTGGGAACTGAAAAAACAATCGCAACGAAAAAAGGTTTACTGGTAATTTACTTGCGATCCTCAGCCACGCTTCGGCCCGAATGCTAAATGAGGACTGTGAATTTCAACGTGATTCCTAGTCTTTGTTCGTTTTCTTCAATATTGATATTTCTTTGTTAAATTGTAGGTTATTTTATTTTATTGAATACCCACAAATCAATCTGTAGTGTCGAGAGAAATTTATAAGAGCTTACTTGGAATCTACTTACACAACTATCTAATATCTATTACCCATCTACACTACCTACTATTATAAAAAAGAAATATTTGTAGTTTTGTGTATATGTTCGTAATGAATAAACTCAAAAATGATTGTGCCGATTTCAAATATTCTCTCAACATTCGAAATCTACTTCATCAGTGGGTAACATAGGCTTTATTTTATTCCCGTACTCCCACCGGGAAGAGAACTGCGCGGGTGAAACCGCGTGACGTCCGCTAGTGAGTAATAAGAAGTGAATCTGTAGGAAATCCCAGTTTAAAAACTACTTTAGCCATACCGGCTTGAAACCTGTTTTAGAACAAACGCGGTAGACTGGCTTAGCTATCTTTTCAAGAGAATACTTTGATAGACTATAAATCAGTAATGTTAAGTCGGTTGTTTCGTACCCATTGCTGTAGACTTTGTCGATGGATAAAAGCCGGGCTGAGTTTTAGACAGTTGGGTCCCTCGGGCAATGGAGGGCGGAAACTTCTAATTATATCGAAACTAAAATGGAATGGATATCTCGGTTGTGTTGTTTCGTCCGAAGTAATGATTAAAGATAAATTATATTATTGCTTCTATTTAAAGCACGAATGAAATTAGGAAACTTTATGCCTATAGCAATTTTATGTAGAGTAGAATTAAATCAGAGCTGGGCCCTAATTGTGAGCTCTTATTGCAATAATTGTTTAGCTGTGTGGCAGTGACAGATCATTTGTCTCATAGTGCGAATCAAACTATAATGACAATAAGAGATCATGGTAAGGCCCTTGCCTGCCTTTACCTCGACAGCTTTCATCTAACAGTAGAACTTTTGTGCTGGAAATGTGAATGGTCGTGGTAGAAAAAAAAGCAATGATGTAGTACACGGTCACGGTGGGCATTTATAGAGGAACTAATAAAGTGTGAATTGAAAGAGGTTGGTTCGTATGTATATCGAACACCATTGCCGAGTACCTCCCCATATAGTGTTACCCGATCAATCGCACACAGAATGAAATGGCTGCTACTGGGGCTTTACCATCATCATCATCATATCCCTGGCCTATCTCCATACACTGTTGGGGTCGGCACTTATTCAACCCGATGTGGCTGGTCACTTGGTTTTAATGGGAAGCGACTGCCATCTGACCTTCGCAACCCCTTTAACGAGGAAAATCTGTGATCTGGGTTGTATTAGGTTACTATTTTACTATTTTAGGCCTCCGAATGACCTGTAACGACTGCCAAAGATGATAAATTGGCAACCGGGACCGACGGCTTAACGTGCTCTCCGAGGCACGGAGGGAACTCGGGCGGTCATCCATCCAATTACTGGCTAAGGGTAGGTCGAATGATATGCGCAATAGCAACTGTGCCACGAGCACCTCTGGGGCCTTACCATGACCTCTTATTGCCATGATAGTTTAACTCTTATTACGAGACAGGTGTATATGATGTGCATAAGTCATTGTCACACAGTTATTGTCACAACAGAGGAATAAAGATGGCAATAAGAGCTTATGGTAAGGCCCTTGATACGCCGTTATTGGAGTCGAGTTATGATTACGCAGCGGTAAAGAACTATTTGATATCGTCACGTTAGAAAGTTGACAGTACCTGATCAAGCTTAAGAAGTTCTTCGGGCGTGTCGGGCAGCTGTCCTAGCATGAGCGGTGGGTTGATGTTGACCTCCTTGCCGAGCGAGCGCACCACCTCCTCTCGGTTGTAGCGGTCCGCGAACACACACGACGCCGGGATGAGTCCGTGGACCGTGTAACTTATCGCTCGGACTAAAATTCTGAGGGTAAAAAACGTCACGTTTTGGGATTCACTCATATAATTTCTTACTTCTAATAGCTACGTGATATGAAGGTATCATTCATAAAAATAAACTGTAGGTGTGATATTATGCGATACCAATCAGATTTTTTGTATGTGCACGATGTTTCAAAACTATTTTGGGATATACAGAGTTGGGTTAGGCGGTTTTTTTAATGGCGAGGCTTACAGCTCCTAATAGAAACATTCAATAGAGCGTGGAATTGCGTTCTGCCACCCCGTAAATGGTATGTTTTCATTTCACCTTCGTCCTTTTTCCTGATGGCTACGGGATCGCCAATTAATCCATTGAAGTGACGTTCGGATTCGGCGGGTTAATTCTCATTTCAATGTTTGTTTGCAAAATTTTATAAAATAAATGTTCCAGATACTCTTCTTACCCAAACGATTGAAGAACTACAAAAATGTACAAAGTAAATTGGCTTTTAAACAAACTTTTAGAATTGCTGAGATGAAATGAATAAGTACTACTTATGAACGATCTTATAAAAAGTTTCGTTTTACAAGTTATAACAAAGCTTACGAAAGGAACAAAGTTATTGAAACAGTAATAAGAGTTGTACTTAATGCCTCCAAATATCAACAATGAAAATGTATTGTCCAAAGCGTTTTAAAATCGGATCCATTAAGTTGGTACAGCTGTTGGCTGAATTGTATGACAGGTATCGATGATGGGATATTACGGTTGAATGACTTAAATGAAACGGCCCGTGGGACATTCGAACCAAGACGGAAACCGTCTTAGAATGACGAGATATTGAATACTTGGTTTTCATGCTTGTTGAAATCGGTATATATTAAACAAAGAGTACAGATGACAGAAAACGTTTGGTTCCGAAACTACATTTTGGCCATAATAGGAATCAACCATGGCGTGAATACCTATTGAAGTAAACTAGCTTAATAAACATTTTAAAATGAAGAGGTTATTCGAGCTTCACAAAAAGGATTCAGAAATTTGAATAGCCAACGTTTTTAATTAAATTCTACCGTTGTCTCGTAGCGTGTCAGTTTCCTATGAAGAGAATAATGAAAATACCAGCATTAACGTTCAACGTTCATGGAATCTTCCTGTGAGCTATTTCCATGTGTGTAAAAGTATAGATAGGAGATTCCTTTTAATCTTAAAGCACGTTACATCGTCAGATTCATCAAATTATTGTGTAATAATTAATTTTAAAGATTGAAATAACTTTTACAATTAATTTTGTCGGAAGAGGATTATCATTAAAAGTTTTGATATTTGATCTAATGAATCGATCTTTTGTAAGTTATGAGGTCGGTCTCTCATTCTAATCGGGGAACACTTAACGCCGATACAATAAAGCAAGAAAACCTTCATAGTGAAAATGTGACTTAATTTCTTAAGTGTTGTTGTATTAAATATATCATAAAAAACCGTAATGATGTAAAGTCATCGAGAAACCACTTGTTATCGATCCAATTGAGTTGAAATCCGTTCCGTTGTGTATTTCAGAATATAGAATATTTGAATTATACGTCAATTAAAAAGTTACTGAAGAGTTAACTGATTACTGCAAATGTTCGTAAAGGATTTGATAAACAGTGATTTGCGAAGTTAATGAGATAACATTTAATTCGGGTTACGAAGACCGCAAAACAAATTTAATTCCATACGATTGTAATTAGATTTATGTTATAGCTTGATATTCAGATAATTAAACCGAAAGTTTATTATTACATTTCAGTGTTTATAAAGTGAATCGATTACAATGCGAAAAAAATACCAAAATAAAAAAATAAAGCTTCTTTTTTGCATTGTGTCATAAACTTCCTGGTCTTATTCTATACATTGTTGGGGTAAGCACTTGATTTAACCCGATGTTGCTGATCACCTGATTTTTATACAAAGCGAGTGCATTCGCCACTCCTTTTACGAGGAAAATCGGTTATCTGGGTTAAACAATTTGTCAGACTCTCTTAGGCCTCGGACTGACCTGTAACAATTGCCAAAGATGTTCAATTGGCAATCGGGTCCGACGGCTTAACGTGCTCCCTGAGACACGAGGGAAACTCGGACGGTCACCCATCCAACTTTTTGCATACTATACACACATAATTACATGGTAGGCACATAAGTATATTAATAAGAGTAAGTTCAATAACATGAATCAAACCACAAACTTGACCTAACTATACTGAGATTTAGAGGGATCTGGGGAAACCAAGTAGTTACAACAATAAGAGAAACCCTCTTAAGGATCCTACTACATCTTGTCAATTAAGATGAGGCCGAAACTTAGTAATGAGAATTACAAACTACACAGATACATATATACATTTTGTCATTTAACTAATAGTTTCATACCCTTGAGCCAAAATCGGACATTAGGGGTAAGCAAAGTAAACAACACAAAACCTTAAAAAAACAACGTTATGAATCATTGTGCGAATGGTTGAAGTCAACTTTTGTCAGAGCGAAAATTATGTTTCAGCTCAAAAATTGATTGAATATTTTATTTTGGCGATATCAGCCCAAACCGAATCTTATGCTGTTGTATTCTTGGACCAATATTGATTTACTTCAGGCACAAATCTCGTTATTAAATTGTTATAAAGTATGATCTGATCTGAATATTTAATATAGCATAGAGTAACAGCGATTTTTTCATCTCAGAAACAAAAGTTTATTCTTTGGTCATTGTTGACTTTGTGTCTATAAACACACACGTACCTATATTATACTACCTGTGCCCCGCGGTTTCATCCGCGTAAACTTAATTGTGAAAAGTAGGTTTTATGTCATGTAACTCTATTTTTTTAAATAAAAGTCTAAGCTTAAGTTACTCCAGCTACTATCTGCGAGTGAAAGTAAAATCGGTCCAGCCGTTTCAGAGAAGTGCCGAAACAGACAGACATATAGATAAATTATAAAAAAATAGTATTTTTTGTTGTAAGTAAGTAGGTATATACTTTCGTTTGCATTTAGGCAAAAGCTATTAATTCGGAATTACAAACAGACACTTAAATGTCACAAGACTGAATATCACAAGAATTTTTTTTCGAATTCCCATATCACATACATCATTTGTATTAATTTAGCCCACTTCCCAATGGGGTACCAAACCAAAGGTTACTCAGCGATCTTGAACAACTTCCTTGGCTATTTTATGGCTATTGCCCTTCGGATAGCCAATGCGGGTTTAATGTGACGAGACACGCGATCACACAAATGAATGCCACTGTTGTGTTTACAAAGGATGCATTAGGGAAAATGTAGTTAGGTTTATGTATAACAAGCAAAAAGCATATAAGTTAAGTGCTGCGCTAAATTAATACTTATCTAAATACATAATTTCGTACGAGTGAGTCCTTTATTATACAAGAGTTTGCGCCAACTCTTTCTCACAAAAAACGGGTTATTCTCATAGTACCCCAATTCCCGTCGCGTACCTACGCTTTAATCTTGATAAACTCAACCAAAATAATTGAAATTAATATATTTAATAATCTCATGAGCATCTCAACCCTTTATATTGTGCGGATTTAAATAAACACCTATCGAAAAGGCAATATTAATTACTTTACTTACGCAACTAGTTACTATCCGTGGGACAAAGCTAACTCTACACCAAAATTCTGAAAACTCGCTTAAATTATTGGCAGACAAACAGGCAAAAGATACGTAAAAATCTTTATATTTTTCGAAGAATTCAATTTAAACCACTTTTACTTTTTAAAAGATAATTTTAAAACAATGTGAAATTTACACTATAAGTTAAAATCAATGCTATTGTAATTATGTATGTTCAAACGCATGTATGTAACTAGGTTCACACGTTTTACGCAAATTTGATGACGTCGTCGTCAAATTCCAATGACGCTGGATATAAGGGTTGAAGTACTTGGCCGGTACATTATGCTAATTGATTTGTTAGTTTACGCGAAGGTTTGGTCGTAAGGTCGCCGCAGGACAGTTAATTATGGCACTCACAAACACTTTACAGAGGCCCCATTCTACCCTACACCATTTTTAATTAAAATGCATCCTGTGAAGGTAGATAGCACCTTTATTTATTCAAAGGGTGGAAACGTTGAAACCTTTTTGTTTTAATGCGTTAAACGAAGTTAGGTGTTTCACTACAAACACTCTTGTTGTAGACTGATTTTATAGTCATGCTAATATAACCTGTTATTTATATAACGCTTTTGGTCTGAATAATGAAACTCTTTTTTTATATGCATAAAAGCATTTAAAATTATTATCATCTCAATATATCAGGTCGCTTTATTCTTCAAAAATATGATCACAGTTTTTTTTAATAGCTTGCTTTTACAAAAATGTTGGTACCTGGGGGATGAAACTTTGTTTTATTTGCGTGTTTACAATGATTGACTTTGTTGCGTTGTTGCTAATTATGGTTGTTCATCCTGGCTTTCATCAAGAAAACCCTGAGGAGTGTTCCGCCCTTTGTTTGTGAGAATTTATGTCGTCTTATAGAACGCCACACGATATTGTGCAAGCAATATACCGTGTAATAAATATTTAAAATTTGTATTACCTACATATTTTTTTATCAATCAAACACATATCGGTCGGGCTTAGTCTGGAGCAAATGCCGATATCTGAAACAATCCCGTTACCACAGTGACTGGTATAGCACTGGAATTTAGTATTCAGCTAACCACTCGCAGGTCCCTTTGCATTAAACGTTGGCTTGGTACAATATATATATTGGATTAAATTTCATTAGCGTCTATTTTCGTAGCAGGTGATGAGATTTGGAGCATTCCGACTTGGTTACGAGTGTTAAAATATCCTCTTGATTTAGATTTCTTGCTTGAATGGAATTAAACTAACAAATACGTGGAATGAATGTATACTACATTCATTCCACTTCATTATGGCCACAGTATAAATATGTATAATATAAGAACGTTTCAAAGTCAAAGTCAAAAGTATCTTTATTCGATTAGACTTTTTACAAAGTACTTTCAAATCGTCAGAATGACATAATTATACAGGATTATACATGCTACCGCCAGGTTCGGAAGTTGCTTTTACTGAGAAGAACCTGGCAAGAAACTCAGTAATTACACTTTTCAAAAATATTATACAATTTAAAGAATACAAAATAAACAATTTAAAAAACGTAAGCTTATGGACAATGTTCCAATGCACAAATGTCGATAAAAATGAACATAACTAATAATCTAGTACATCTACTTATAACTAAATGCGTAGCTTGAGATGACCAGCCCCCACAAGCAGCACCTATTCACAAGTATGACGTGAATGCCAGCCATTGACCTCCTCAACCATCATAGAGGGAAGTGGACAACCCGTCATCCCGACGAGTTTGATTCATTGAGCGTGAGGGCTGTCAATGTTGAAGATTTTAAAATGTAGATTTAATGTGTAGGTAAGTACATTATTTACTGCCGTAATAATGTAGATTTCTCATTTTGTTTTTTTTAGAAAGTTCAGTTAAAGACGTAACATTCCTTGTTGACGTCGCTGCTATTCTTCAAAACACTCATAGATGTGCACTCCTGTGTGCTTCTAAAGCTTTTATTTATACTGTGGTATGGCGTAGAGCTCGAAATACGTATTAAGACTAGGTACAAAATTTGCTATCGTAATGCACGTGCACTGGAATTTGCATATTATGAAGGAGTTCATTTGTGTTGAATTACATTTGAATTCGAAATTATTTGAATAAATTTGTCGTCTTCGAAACATACAATGTAAAATAAAAAAACATACATATAAAACGCCGTATAAGGCTATGAAGGTATATTGAATGGAATCTGACCTGAACTGGTCCCTGGCATTGAGTGTCTCCTGTTTAATGGAAAGTATGACGGGCCCAAGATCTTCATCATTCGTGAAGTAGTTCCAGTGTTCGGTACCATAAAAGTACTTCTCATAAGTCTCCTGTTCCACGGATGTCAGTTCGAAGCCCCCTGACCTCTCCCACTGCTCCTCAATGGCAGTCTTCTTCTTGGGTGTGCTGCCACCATTGTCACTGCTGTCTTCTGCAGCCTCGTCCAAAGAGCCTGACCTTCTGTGGCGATCTGCGAAAGAAAGATAATATTATCCTGTTTCTGTAGATAGGTAAGTAAAAGCAAATTTTCGTTAAACTTAACATTTTCGCACATGTACGTTTGTATCTTTAAAGAAGATTATGCTTGAAACACACGATAAATAGCTGTGTTTCAAATAGATTATATTAGAGTTTTAGGAAATAGGATGAGACTGGTTGCACCTTATTGTTTTGGTGTAGTAACATGGTAGTTACAGGTCCGCAGTAAAGAACGCGCAGCGAAAAATAATGGGGATACTACGCGTGATTTTTAATCGCCTCGCGCTATCATAAAATTACTATTGCACATTCAAAGGTGCTAAAATCTTAACTCATGACGAGACCTGCACCTGGGTATATTGATAGAGGTGTACCCACACCCACTAATTGCCGACTTTGGTGCCAACCCCTTTATCAACTACATTTTAAAGTTAAATGGCAAAGGGCCAGTAATTTTCTACTGAATAGGCCTATAATTTAAAAGCGCGTTCATTTCTGTAACAGTGTCGGGAATCATTAGATCCCGATTTCAACGAGAGGGCGGTTCCCATTTGTCTCTCCCTGTCTATTCCCCTCTAGTCTACTTAAAGAAGAAACGTACTCATTTATATGACCCTTAATCAAATGTGACAAAAAATATTCCAGTGTTCCGAACAGGAATGACGTTTTATAATTCACGCTAATGTCCAACTCGGAGACAATGTCATGCATACTGTAGGCATGATAGAGCACAGATATTCCATTAGAGCGTTCACCTTATAAAATAAACAAAGGGATGGGGTACGTAAATGTGAAAATGCGAGTCTAATGTCTGCACGATACATAATTTGACGAAAGAGGAACTTTGTATACCTAAGCATTTATTATTTTGCTCGGCAGTAAACCGTGCTCATTCTTAATTCACATGCACTCGAGTGGCGATAATCTGATTATGGGGATATTGTGACTTGGCACAATATTTATATTATCATAACGTGCGTTAAAATAACGTAATGAACGCGCATTATTTCGCATGTTTTTGTCACCATAAAAACAGGAAATAAAAAACAAAAGTATTCAAAGCACTCCACATACAAGATGAAATTATGATTGACGACTTAATAGTATCTATTCCACTTGGTTGCTAATATGTGTTACCGATTTTGAAGTATTTAATTGAGAAAAGTGAGCCTTTATGATTTCTTTAAAAATGGAAGGAACATTTTCACAAATTATTGTTTACACTGAAGTGCTGACTGCAGTCATAATCTTGACCTGTCGACAAATGTATACGTAACCCTTTACTATATTACTATAGGTAGCTGTAGTTGTTGATAGGCAAGACAGAGGTGTGCCGACGTTATCGGAGCATTCGGGCCAATGTCGCCCAAAGCTGAGGCTTAACATGTCACGTTCAAGGGAGATCAACTCTGTCGACCGTAATAATTAAATTCCGCTTTGGTATATTCATCATTTAAGATTATTATTAGCATATAAGTTCGACCAAGTCGTTGATTAAGGGTGCCTTTGCACTAGAGTTGTGCATAGTGCAGTGCTTTTAGAACAGGAGATACCAACCATCGTTTAAGCAGCACGTATTAAGAACTTCTCAGCTTCGAAGTTTTAATCATCGGTACAAAAATGGAACGTCAAAGCCCAGAAGTTCTGGTTAAACCGATGATGATTTAGGATTTTGACAAACACATCCCCCGCCAGGGGAGTAAACCTGTGAGTATGATTATAATGTATACAATTAAATAAAATTGAAGTGACTGTTTGTAATTCGAAATCAACAGCTTTTCACTAAATGATTATGAAAGTATATGGTACGTAGTAGTTTTTCTCTGTCTGTAAATAGCCATTGAAGTCTGCGCGGGTTAAGCTGCTGGGTACACCTAGTAATACATATACATGTGTAATATGTAGGTTCGTAAATAGAGAAATCCGTTGTATTATCTGCTCAAGTTAGTTACACCTACACTGGATATTAAATTGCCAATACCTAGAAGAGAAGCACAGTGTGGAATTATGTTTCAGGGAAATATTGTATAGTGGATTGGATGGAGCGTAAGCTAATTGTGCATAATTCATAGCTGTGTTGATAATAACAATGGAATGGCTTGAAGAATATGTCAAATAACACTGCTCAACTGAATGACAATATTGACATGTAACTCTTATTAGCCACTGAATTGTTATTAATATAGCATATGTGCACGCTTGTATTCCTTCCTGTACTTATAGTACCTACTTATTACGTACCAAGTAATTAATAGCGTTTATTATTATATTATCCACATTTGATTAAAATCAATGTGTATATTACTCGCATATCTCACCATATCCCTGGCCTTGTTGATTTATATACTGATTTTTATACGGAACGACTGCCATCTGACCATCGCAACCTCTTTGACGAAAAATCTCTGAGATCTGGGTTAAACCAGTTATCAGATTATTTAAGCCCTGCGACTGACTCAGGTTCAGACGCCTGTAACGATTGATGACTAAAGACCATCAGTTTAACGTGCTCTCCGTGGCACAGAGGGAACTCGGGCGGTCACCCATCCAATTATCGGCTAGGGTTCGGGTTGCTTAACTTCGCTGATCGAATGATGCAGCAACTGTACCACGAACTCCTCTAATTACTCACATATCTATGGAGCATATCACATATATATTTCATTGACGTCAACTACCAGAAACCGTATTAGAGTATCGTTTTTCATAAAGGAATAAATGTAGGTAGACCTTATACCTAGATCTAGTTCAGAAATAGTTATTTAATAATGGATGAGAAAAGCTGAACCTACTGAAGGAGTACTTATACCTAATAATCAGCTGAGTATAGCGCGCCAAGTAGATGTGAGTGGAAAAGAAGTGAGGTATTTTATGTATTACGTAACTCATATATATAAGGTGGTAAATGGGTACAATATTTATGACCAAATTTTTTTTACGAATCGGCGTATTCGTAGGCTTAGGATAGTGTATCCAATATTAGTCCATTTGACTTCTTATTAAATAAAGTCTAATGTTCCAAAATTATAATTACCTATATTGCATTAAGTTCAAAGTCGGACTTTTAATAAAGGCTGTAATCCTATAATCGCATTGTTTAATTTCTCCTTATTAAATTTACAGTCAGTGAGCTTCGCACTTCCAGTTTAATCCATTTTGAATGGTTGCAGTCTTCGGGATCTGTCGTAATCGTATCGTAAGCTACCTTTGCTCCTGACTTAACTCAAAACCCTTCACGCTGCTGGGAAAATTTGCCATTGTATGGGGTGTTTACATTTACTTAAGCTTAAAATGATAGTTGCTAATACTACTAGCATCATTTTAAAACTACGCTAGTCTGCTAAAAGGTAGGCTTTTTCGAAAATTTTGGCCTTATCCGAATCTTCGTTATCCCTCGGTTACGAAAACCTATATACACTTCCATGTATGAAAGTTCGATCGATTTTATCCAGAAATTTGAAACATAGTCGGCTTATTACAGATATAGGTATTCACGAACTCGAAACTACAAAGCATGTCTTAACATTAACTCATATATTTCAGTATGAAGTTATTTCCATTTTACATTAAAAATGATCGTAAATGTACTACTTACATCAATTTGTTACGGAATGTATTAAAAAAGATGAAGAACTCTTCCAATAACAAATTGCTCAAGTTAAGTTTCTTGGTATCAAGTTGAATAAAACTCGTGGTTGTCACTGTCGGTGTAAAAGTTTCGTGCCGCTAGCCTTACTCCCGAGGACGGGGCGTCAGAATACATTATCAAAAATGTCATTATTCCCGCGACTCGAGACAAGTACTTTCATCAGCAATATAATTTTACTTTTCTTAGCATCAAAAAGTTAAAGTTGCCGACAGGCGGGCGAGGTCGTTCCAAATTAAAATTAATTTTATTGCGTGCCAAGTGTCACTCTGACACCTATTTGTTTCTGTTACACAAATAAATGTACAATTTGTGTAATAAAATTGTTACAAGACGCGGTGTCTTGTGACGGTGGATATTACTTTTCCATATTGGAACATTTAATTGGAATTGCTTCCTTATGTAGCCTTCGAGCGAAATACATACCCACCTGTCTACGTAATATCTACCTAAACAGTAAAAACAGAAATACATGTTCAATATTCAGTACCTATTCCCTGTAATATAAAAGAACAGACCTTAAAATAGTTATGTTGATGCAAACGCGAAATGGCAGCAAGATATCCTAAGACACACTATTTACCTGCTTTGTACTTCATAAACAAAAAAAATTGGTAAGTATTTAAACATAGTCTTTCTTATTAGTAAACGTGACTAAAAACGAAGACTGACCTTAATTCGGACTAAAATTATTACCGATTCGATATCCCTTATTAGATCCGTGCCACTTTGAAATCACGTTTCTATCTTAGTCTATATAATTAGGCGGTAACATTATTAAAACAATGTTTGCATATATAATATTAATTGGGTTGAGTTTATTAACTTTTTGATCGTATCTACGTGCACTTAAACGGTAATAATAACTCGCTAATGTCATCCCAGTAGGTATAAGCAGCGGTGTTGTGACAACAACACCCACTTTCCACCGAAGATGATTTAGTGCCAATGTGACAGATGGTGACCCCATCGCCGTTGCACTTGTACACTCTAGCTACATACGTTTTCGATTCAATGTATTTTGTATTCTAATGCGAGTTTGAACTCAGCTGCAAATACATTTATAGACGAAGTATAACGAAACCGTTCCTTCGTGAAATGCTAACTAGCCTATGCAAATGTAGCAATCAAGAGCAAATTAATATGAGGTACCTACGCCGGAGGAGTGATTTGGGCGAATTGTTTGAATGCGTGCCATTCGTCGTAACTACGTATGGTAAATTATTTAG
The DNA here is from genome assembly GCA_929442735.1 of Watsonalla binaria. Classification (NCBI taxonomy): domain Eukaryota; kingdom Metazoa; phylum Arthropoda; class Insecta; order Lepidoptera; family Drepanidae; genus Watsonalla; species Watsonalla binaria. Next base: position 6,867,791 of record OV838930.1, read on the forward strand.
TATAACTAAGTAATATTATATATGTACCTTTATTAAGAACTTCGAGGCAGTTGTGTAACATTTTAATTGCATATTGCTAGGTTCTTGTTTCATGTATCGGAAAATTTGTAATATAAATGAAACATATTCTTCATTATTATAAGATACTAGCTGTGCCCCGCGGTTTATTAGGCTTTATTTCGCGGAACCCTAATTTTATTTAGATAAAAGTAGCTTATGCTCCTTGGTTAACTGCCAGTGAAAGTTTCGTTAAAATCGGGCAAGCCGACTCAGAGATCAACCGGATCAGAAAAAAAATCCGTTTGTTTTTTTAGGTAAGTAAGTACCATATTTTGATATGCAGTTAATGAAAAGCTGTCAATTTGGAATTACAAAGATACATTTTAATTTTATTTATCTGAATCTAGCATAATATATGTATGTATAGTTATATATAGTTCTTAAAAGGTAAAAGGTACTTTTACTAAGCAATAACTAGTCAGTCAATGGGGAATATTTTTTGGATGGTTACGGATTATACCTAAGAAAACCTAACCTATTTTATATTACATGGCGCCCATAAGATCGCTACGGCGACCGGGCCATTGTGACAATATAATTAATTCCATGCAGCCAGGGATAGTTCATCAAATAGCAACTGATATACCCACAAAACTATGCGGTGATTGATGATTCTCCACGACCAGTAAAATAAATACCTACGTAGCGGACGCAGAATGGAGGCAATTTGGAAATGGCTTCGGCATTGGTCTAGTTACATACATTCCTATACGATATTGATTGCGGGATATCTTTAGTTCGCGACAATACACCGTTTGTCCATTCGGCTCGTGAGTTGGAATTGATAGAAGTGGAATAATAAGCTACAACGCTTTTTTATCTATGCTCGTTAAATAGTATATGCTCTATACAGTACAGATAAATAAAATTTAAGTGTTTGTTTGTAATTCCAAAATGCTTTTCACTATATGAAAGTATATACGGTAGGTACTGAAAAAAACAAGGAGTAACTTAGGCTACTTTTATTTAAAAAAAACTTTAAGGTTCCGCCATTTAGGGTCACCCATGAAATTAACTCTAGGCGCAAAAATCGCAGGGCACAGCTAGTTCACTAACAAAATTTAACCCTGCAAAAAAACAGCGGCGACACTAAAGCTATAGAGAAATAAAAAGCTGTAGAAAAATTAAAAAAAAAAGTGACGTTACACAATGCGTTACTATTTTTTTTCTAAATTATTTATGTTTTTCTGTCTGCTTTGGTCTAGTCTCGTCATACTTGTGAACAGGTGCTGCTTGTGGTGCTTGTCATCTCAAGCTAAACAATTCTACGTAGTAACTACTTTTAGTTTTTATTCATAGTTTTTTTTTTGGATTTTTTAAATGACTAATTACTGAGGTTGTTGCCGGGTTCTTCTCAGTAAAAGCAACCTTCTGAACCCGAGGGTATAATCCTCTATTATCATGTCGTCTTGACGATTTGAAAGTACTTTGTTAAAAGTCTAATCATATAAAGATATTTTTGAATTTCAATTTGAATTAATATTCGCAAGAGCTATTAGGATCACGATGCCCCAGGTTCGATCCCCAGGTCGGGCAAAGTGATATTGAGTTTTCCCTTCTGTAATTTCCCTGTAGTATTCCGGAGTCTGGACTAGCCCGGTTAATGGCAAGAGGCTGACCTCTGTAACATGGGACTAAGATATAAATGGCAAAATGTGGGTGTACTATAATTACACCTCTGCCTACCCCTTCGTGGAATATAATCTGCTCACGCCTGTATGCCGTACACTAATATTTATAAAGGTATAAGAGCTTGCTTAAGGCATGAAGTGAGAAAAATATGTATTTTTTTAAATATTTTATATTATTCTGTACTTTGAACTAAAACGTATAATAATAGCTGTCACATGTACTTACCAAGTGAAACAAAGTTATTTAGAAAATAAAAAATGTGAGGACAGAATGATTTGAGAAACGATCAATTGTCTGAGATGTTACGTTTAATAATTACTTATTATCACGTGTAAGCCCTGTGCCTATCAAATTTACACAAGGACAAGAAGAACAAATAGCTTTCACCTTAATTAATTTGACTCTAACTGCCTGAAGCAAAAGTTGTAAATTCATACCAAGTTGCTGTATTCAAATTACCTTTAGTACTCTTAGGAATATAGGTATGGAACGAGTCGGGGTTTGAGCAGTCGCCTGCTACGCAAGCGATGCAAGTTCTAATCCCAGTGGGGCCTGTACCAAAGAGTTTCTCTAAAAACTTTAGAACAGTGATTTCACAGCACGTGCTTTACGGTGAAGGAAAACATCGGAAATCTGCATATGTATAGTGCCTGAGACGGCGATGGACTCACCCTCTGTCACGTTGACATTTAAAGCGGGTGTTGTTGTTAAAACACCTCTGCTTACCTCTTCGGGGACCCTTCTGGGATGGCGTGGGCATATATTCATATATTCATATATTCAATCATTTAAATTTAAAAATGTACAAAAATCCCTTAACACTTTTAATGACATCTTAATAATTACGTACCAAAACATAAAAAGTAAGTATAACGAAGAAATAATAAGTGACTAGTATTTTTTTTAATTTTAATTTAATATGTACGACCACCGATGCCCTGTGTCGAATATATTCGCCTGATAAGTCTAAGCTGATTTATGAATGAACAGGAATTAATCATTCAAAACCATTTTAAAACTTTCTTTCTAAACATACCAAGTACCTAAAGATTTGCATACTTTGAAGAATTTCATTAATGAATTGTGTTCAAGAAGTTGCAAGATTACGTTTTGTTAATTTTGCAATGAAGATAAGCTCAAGTGCCTAGTTGAGTAACCTGTCCTTACCGTCTTATCTTCATAGTTAAATTACAGAGGAATTTAATTAACCCTCGGAATGTGATCTCAACGTATACCTTTATTCTTCATTAAGTTTCGCACACAAACGCCAATTTTATTTCATTTTGAAAGTGAAATAACAGCGAATACTCTTTCAGTGAGGCTTCATCAAAGCGTGAAGGATTTCACGGAATTATATATAAATAAAATTATTCCGCCTTATTACAAAACATAGACTACGATAGTCGTGGCTTAAAAGTAGCTCCGTATCTTTCTGTGATATGGATTTAAAAAGGGATGGATATAGTTGCAGTCCGAGTTTGGTATAGTCTGCGTTTGGGATAGATTTTAGGTCGTCAATATTATTAAATGTTACCTACACTTGGAAGAGTAAAAGAAAACAAAAGAAGGTCCAAAACAGAAGATGGAATAAACAACGAGCTCATATACGCTTGTAAATAAGAAGAATGCTTGCTTACCGGCCAATACTATACACAAAAAAAGTGAAGGGAGACGTTAAAAGATCTCTATGATACAGAAAACAAAAACAAACGGCGCAATAGAACAACACACTCATATCTAAAATGTTGAATAAGAAGAATACTTTCTTACCGGCCAGTTCTATACACAAAGTGACAGGAGCTGTCAAAGGTCGTCATTACTTAGGTTTACATTGTACGTTTATACAGGCACGGAGTGTCTCTTATCCTTTACCCACAAAAAAGTATTGTCATATGTTGAAAAAAAAATGTTTACGTCATGGTTTTCTTAAATTAATGTGGCCAGCTGGCGACCGACGCCTCATACCTATGTCACATTGAAATTGCATGAAACTAATACACAAGTTGAGTCTAGTTTCAAAATGTTGCAGAAGTCATTACTGCTACCGAAGTAGTTGAAGCATGACTGAACGATAGCTATTAAACTTATCGTAACTTCGTTTATACTTCATATAAGTACATTGTTGCATTAAATGTTTATTTTAAATTCTTTAAGTTTTGCATACTAAAGAATTACTGTGAAATGTGATTTGGTTTCTACCATAATATCACACAGTATGTGTGTGTCGCACAATATGTAAAGTCATAATGAGTATTCTTTCTTGGAATCCGGAAGCAATACAATTTGTTATATTTCTTGTTTATTATAACTGTCTTAAAAACCTAGTAATGCAAGTATGAAAGTGATATATATTAAGTAAATTCAAGTACAATCTAAATAGTTCCGTCATCCCTTCGCCCTATGTCCTATACGTATGACATCACAGCGTGCAGACATGTACATTCACGTTCATTTATATGCATTGTGATGAAAAGACCATTGTAGGAATCGTAATGACCGGGTCACTGTGTTATAACACTCGCGGTAACATGAAGGAGACGGCATGACCGGCGCCAAAGATCTTACATACAACGAGGGGATGCCGATAAATTGAAAACGTGTGTCGAATGACATCAATGGGCTCACGCCTTCACTGCCTCGTGAGCAAACCTTTTAACTGGCGAATAAACAGTACACGCCTTACATAGGAAAAGGTCTAACTGATAATGATTGGGATGGCACTGAACTCTTAAGCCGTTTCCGTATAATGTAGATATAAATAGAATAGATCAATTTAATTTAGTATGCGACCGTATGAAAATATTACGTAGATACGGGTTGTTCCCATAATCCCCATTGAATATCCCCATAAACGGGGAATAAATCTAAAATGATTACTGTAACGTTATATAAAAAGTTAAATCCTGTTTTATAAACACTGCGAATCACTTCCATTTTAGTTTTAATAAAAAAGAAACGACAAACAAAATTCATCTATTGTATTTCGACTTTTATTTGCAGAAACAGCTTGACATGGCAAAAAGTCTACGAATAACTCATAAAAAGCAGTCACATTTGAAGTATTGGAACCTTTTTCTTTATGTCAATAAATGGTAGAGGTTCATAAAAAGATCAACGCCCATTATTATTTGTTCTCAATAGTTGTTCAAACATTGCGAAAAATGTCTATAATATAATAGACGTAACAGGAACAAATTTGAAGACTTTATACATCGTAGACGCCCTGGAAAGTTTATATTATTTTGCCATGATAGTTAGACTCTTGTTAACCGACTTCAAAAAAGGAGGAGGCTACTCAATACGACAATATTTTTATGAGACAGTGTATAAGTCAGGCACTGTCACACAGTGGAACTATGGTGGCAGTAAAAGCTTATGGTATGGTCCCAGTTCGCCCATGTGAATATGTGTGCGTGCGCCTGTTACCGACTATATATGAAAGCCGGCCTTCGTAAGTTACTTTGTGTAACAGTGCACCGCTTCGACGTGTACTCAACCTAATCCTCTTTGCATAACCAATGTGCTTGAAAGTTCTTCTCTTCACGTGCTCTAGCTGATAGCTGGGCTGTCTTTAACATTTAATATAAGAACCGAGTCAGATGGAATTTTGAATGTTCTTCCAAAGATTTTGTAAGTTTTATTTTTACGAACAAAGTATTGGCTAAAAGTCTCTTTATGAACTTAGATTCAATTTACACGCAGCGTCTGATATCTAGCAAATTTAATTATTATACTTGAGTACTGAAGCTTACCTTAGTATTAAGAATGTCGAGGTATTGTGATTCCTTTCACAACAGTTTTAATTAAAAGGGAATGTTGACGTAGGTATTTTTTTCTTCACTGTCACGATTTTCACCAAAAATCGAGATAAAGCGATTTTTATTCCAATTGATTCTCGAACTGTACCGTACAGTTCCTATGTATCCTAAATCCGGAATAAAGTTTTTCTGAAATCTTGTCATATTTTTCTAAACCTCAAATCGACATTACTTGGCAAATAAAGGAAAAAATATAAAAAACTTTGTGATTGACAACCTTCGCGCTCGATTGAACATTTATATTTATTTCAAAATGTTGTCGAGATCCCATACTACTTGGTAAGCATATCGTCTGACGTCTTAGGCAATATAAGTTTCTGAATTACTTGTAGGGTAATAATGCAGGTTTTTCCACGATGTTTTCGTTCAACGTAATGTTCGTTGTGATATCACTGCACAACTCAGTGGCAAAGACAGGTCGGGCTGGAACTCACGTCGCTTGCGTTGAATTCGACATCTCAAATCACTTGACCACATTTCATACTATATAAAAAAAAAACTATTTATTTTACTATGAATAATATAATTTTGTTTTTAGAATGAGAAATTATCACAATTTATTTGTAATGTTAGAAAAAATAAGCTACTGGAAATTTATGGGAGTTGGATGCTACTAGCGAAAGATATTACTTCTCCCGTTATTGTTAGGCAGATATATAAAGCGAGGTCCTTGAAGTTTTATTGCGCAGCTTTACTCATGTTCCACCTGGTTATAAATCTGTAGCTACGTACGGAACAACCCTTTTATTGCCTTCTTTATAAAACATACTTTCAAATAGCTGTAATAGGAGCCGTAGCAAGGGACGAAGCTCCAAATATATACGCTTGAATACTTACATATTTTACTTTACTGTTATATCTTTTTGTGAGCCGTGGTAGACGTGGGGTTTGAGCAAGTTCGGATCCCAATGGCCTATAGCATGAGTTTTTCAAAAACTAATGTGCAGTGATTGCACACCACATGCTTTACGGTGAAGAAAAACATCGTGAGGAATCCTGCATGTATATGTTTCAGATGTAATTCAAAAACGTATGCATAGTGTCTGAGGCGGCGCTAGACTCACCATCTGTCACGTTGACACTTTAATCATCTTCAGTGAAAAGTGGGTGTTGTTGTGAATACAGGTGTGAGCACATTTTTATACCGCTGTGACTCAGGGATACACAGCGTTTCAGTCATTTAACTTTATCACACATTCACATACTCCTTATGAGAATGGGCGGTAAAGTTAAACACCTATTCAAAAATCATTTCATAGAATACCTCTTTATAAAGAGGTTTTCTTTCAAACCATAAACCTCTTTAGTTTAAGATGTTCTTTATAAATATTAGTTTACCTTTTAGACAACGCACAGCTTAAGCTGCTGGTTGCAAATACTTGAAGTATTTATATTTGAGAGGTTTTTTCCATTAAACCTTTATAGAATTGAATCTTAGCTTGTATTTCAAATCTTGCGGTGTGATTGACCTGTGTTCAAACTAGGTGTTATTATAGTGAACAATAAATATAAAAATAAACATTAAAAAATGCAAAATCCTACCTTAAGATGATGAATACAGTCATAATATAGTACCCGTAGTCATAAAGAACTCGCGGGCGAAATCTATTTACACTATAAAGTATTATATACTCCTCATACACTACGCTTTTCCGAGATAAAGTAGAAAGGGGTGAAAAAATGTAAGGAACAACGGAAAATGTGTGTGAAGAAAGATGAAGTATCTATATATTTAACGGCTGATAGAGAAAACTGGAAGAGAAGAAACACATTACGCCAACTTCAAATAAAATGGGATAAGGGTAGGAGGATGAAGAAACACCACCCTTTGTGTCGTTATTCGGGGACAATTTGTATGGAATTCCACGATGTAAAAATATAAATAATTTTTAATATTCAGGTGAATCGTCTTTGTATCTATTTTAAAGCCAGCAAATTTCACTATACAAATATTAATCAAACCACCAAAGCGTTCAATTTGTATGATATATATATATTTGTATGATACCTCTGGCTTGTTTTAATGAAATAATCAATATGTATATTACTACCGGACCGTGAAATAAAGCTCTGTAAAACGAAGGTAATAAATTGCTTCCAAATGAGGCATATAAATTATGCCAATGGAAATATTGAAATTGTGTGCTCCAACTGATAAACAAGCAGTTTTAATGTTTACACAGGTTTCTCATTTAGATAGGGTTCGTTTATCAATATTAATATTCGGAAGTTTTTAAGTGTAGTTTCGGATACTTAAATAGATAAAGTTTTGGAAATTGTGCTTCAATAAAGGTAAATTCAGATAAAAAATTTACTAAAAAGGTAAAAAATAAAATTATGTCAAATAAATGACACACTTTTGAAATTTTTGACACCGAGTTTGATGCTATATTTGGCACCAACTTTAAAAGTAAGTAATTTATTTCACATTATTTTATTCTACTCTTTTTGAAGGCGATTTACTATTTTTGAACAGTGCACCTACACCAGTGATAACCCATCTAGGTGTAAAGATCATCATCGAAATTCGGTTCACCCGCTTAAAAGTTCTGACGTAACAAACATAAAAAAATATACAGTCGAATTGATAACCTCCTCCTTTTATTGAAGTCGGTTAAAGAGATCTCCACCTCATCCTAGGAGTAAGCAGAGGTGTTACAACACCCACTGTTCACCGAAGATAATTAAGCGCCAAGGCGACAGATAGTGTCTATAGTCATCTCAGGAACTTCGAGTCTCGTGAATGACTTGAATTGCTTCTTAGACATATGTTGTGTTATCACTGCATTTATGTGTTTTTTTTGTCAGATTATATATTACATTATTAGAGGAGCTCGTGGCACAGTTGCTATTGCGCATATCATTCAATCAGCGAAGTTAAGCAACCCTAAGCCTAGCCAGTAATTGGATGGGTGACCGCCCGAGTTCCCTCCGTGCCTCGGAGAGCAAGTTAAGCCGTCGGTCCCGGTTGCCAATTTATCATCTTTGGCAGTCGTTACAGGTCAGTCCGAGGCCTAAAATAGTCTGACAACTGGTTTAATCTAGATCACAGAATTTCCTCGTTAAAGGGGTTGCGAAGGTCAGATGGCAGTCGCTTCGTATAAAAATCAAGTGATCAGCCACATCGGGTTGTGAATCAAGTGCCGAACCTAACAATGTATGGGATAAGGCCAGGGAGATGATGATTATATATAACATTATTACTATCGTCGTTTGCTTAGCGGCGACTACTTAAACTACTCGGCCATTTCAATTTATAATGATGTTTTGATGCGAATCCGATGCGATGCGAGAGCCGTGGTGGCCTCGGGGTTAGAGTAGTCGCCTGCTACGCAAGCGACGCAAGTTCGGATCCCAGCGGGGCCTGTACCAAAAAGTTTTTCTATAAAGCTTATGTACAGTGATTTCACACCACGTGCTTTACGGTGAAGGAAAACAGCGTGAGGAAACCTGCATATTTCTGAGAAGTAATTCAAAGACGTATGTATAGTGCCTGAGACGGCGATAGACTCACCATCTGTCACGTTGGCAATTAATCAAAAAAAATTCGGTGAAAAGTGGGTGTTGTGATAACAACAGCTCTGCCTACCCCTTCGGGGAATACAGGCGTGAGCATATGTATGTATGTATGCGAATTTGTAATGATGCGTGGCAGTAAATTTTAATATACAAACTGTCAACCCTCTAAGGAGTGGACTTTCAGAAAATCCTTATTCTTAGTACACATATCAAAAAACACTCCAAATTTCATGTCTCTAGGTCTTTTTTTAAGTCTGTCAGGAGATTTATGTTTAAATTTCCACACATTGCATAATATTACCATATTAAAAAGATGACTACGTTTCTACACATAAAAAGTTATGTTAAGTGATACAGACAGACTACGTTCATAAAAATCACGACTTTTAATTTCGCACAAAACTTGAATACCATTGGAATTTTTCGGCAAAAATCTATTAGCCATTGATCTCATTACTGAACCGGCGTAAAACTATTATTTATTTGAAGTCTGTACTGGGCATGCATGATTGAACCTGGAGTAAATTGTTGGCACATGAAATTGTGGTATACTGTATATACTGTTATCAATCTATCACTCATAAACACGAGTTAATTCATCTCCAAAGAAATAATTGAAGCCTTGAACACGTGTCGCTATAATTTTTTTTACCCGGATGAAATGTTTTATGTAGTTAATGCGAAAATGTATAATTCTATGCTTGGGATTTCAGTAAATGTAAGATAATTGTATTGTTTTATCTATTTTTAGCATTAGATATGGATTTGATATGGAATAGAAAACAATCCTGCGATAGAAAATCGAATAGATAGCATTAACGAAGTAAAAAGTTGGTGTCGGTACACCGCTTACGTACCGAGTGCGAAGTCGTGACGATATTCGATTATGTAAAATTCCTACTGCGCAACATTCCATCATAATTCTAATACAAAAGTCGTAATACCACAATAGAGTTACCGTGATTAAAAAAGTTTGGCTTGTATACCTCGTTAGAGCCCATTTGGGAGGCAATGTTCGAAACGATCCCGCTTAGCCGTTATGTGATGACTATAAAATCTTATTTTACGAGTCTACTCTTATAACAACGATTCCGTACAACTTTTTCGTATTGGCGCAATATTTAAAAGGGTTGATAAAACGAAGCACTTATCTGTTACGTTTTATCAACAACTCAAGTCTGTTTCCTTGCTTTATAATAGTAGTTACATATAAAACAAGGAAATGGATGGTTATTTGTTTTGGGCTCTGCTAATCTATATCTATACATCTATATCTACACAGATAGACAAAATAAAAGTGTCCGTTTGTAATTCATAAATTTTACTTTTCATTAAATGCATAATAATATGAATGTATACATGGCACTGACCAACCAATTGATTTTCTGCCTGTCCGTCTGTCTGTCTGTTCGTTAAGGCTAATCTTCGAAACGGCTGGACCGATTTGAACGGGCCTGTCACTAGCAGATAGGTAGCGGATGTTACAAGGAGTAACTTAAGCTTAGACTTTTATTTGAAAACAAAATAGGATTTCTTGGGTCACCTACGAAATTAACTCTACGCGGGTAAAATCACGGAGCACAGCTAGTTAAGTCTTAAAAAAACATATAGTTTGATTGAAACCCTCATACATTTTTTGATGTCGGTTAAATATGTCTTCAATGTTCTGATTGCTGCTATACTACATCTAATATGAGGATGGATATGTTTTAAAACACCTATGCAAAGAACCTCACCATTCAAAAATAATTGTATGATTACGTGGAAGCGCATGTGTCTTGGTGAATGACATTTCCATCTGATATTCCTCGAATCCCTCAGGTTGAGGGATGGCCTGTTCGGCACAATGCATCGATCACCAACATTGACAGCATCAATATTGTAGCTAAACATCGCCCGCAAGATTGTATTGGAAGAATGCCTTTATCTTTAGAAAATGTGTTAAAAAATCAAATTAGTTTCTACCGTCAAATGTGTATAAAGGTGCCTAATCTTGGCAAAGTGTTTTTTGTAATTCCAAATTAACACCATGTCACTAATAGGAGGATTGGATTTCCAAAGGGGTAAGCATAAACAATAAGTAGGGTGGGTAGGTAGGTTAATTACATACTAATGTGGCGCCTAGGTACATACGTTTTGGTATAGCCCACACACACACAACATGAGTGTACAAATTCATCACAAATGGTAAGCACTGCTTGTCTGCTGGACTGAACTAAACGCAAATAGTTATATAATAGTTGATGTTAAAAGGAGTAACATTGGCGACTTTTTTTAAAGAAAGAGTGTATAGAAGTGGGTGAAAGCGAGACACAGGTAGTATAATATAATTTTCTTAGTTGAAATTACGATTGCGAAGTGATTTTTTTTTATTTACTCTTCGTCTCAAAATCATTTTCAGCAGAATCTGGTCCAACGGTTAGTCTTAGAAAGTTAACAGGTATGTTGAAACTCTGAAATGCTGCATGATAAATCACGTTTAGTAAATAGTTTCATTGGTAATTGTAAAATACCGGTTCTATCAAAACCTACGAGCAGATATATATATCACACTATTGTTAAATACAGTAGATCGCTCTGGCATTGTAGTGTACCCTATCTAGTATAATGTCCCTTGTTATGCGATTCTTAAGGGAATAGACTGCTATCTGACCTTCGCAATTCAAAGAAATAAATTAACTACTTAGACTTTACTAGGCTTTTATGAAATCGAATCTTTCGAAATTTTATATATTCTAAGATTATACAAATGTTTTAGCTATAGTGAAAGAATCAATGTTTAATTTCGTTTGGGGAATTTTATTCTGTGACGCCACAAGTTCCCACGCTTATCAGTACACTTATGTACTAATAGGCACTTATTAGTGTCCATGGTTTTCGTATTGATTCCGCAGCGATGAAGACCTAACGTTTTGAGCTAACTATAAGTACCGAGTGGAGATTTGTGACGTCACGGACACGTACGGTAATAGTATCGCAGCTTCGTTATTTTTAAAGATAATTGAAAATAAAAACACTTATTTGTTTATGGAAGCTGAGCATGATTTTTTTAAAATAAAATAAAAAAGGTAACTTCCTTTACTCTGCCACATATTCAATTGGCAACCAGGATCCGACGATCCAAACTATCCAAGTGAACATAAGTAAGATTACTTAACATTATATAGATCGATAAGTAAGAATAGCATCACTACCTCAGCCTCAATTTTAGATTTTCACATGTGTCAACTTCCACGAATTTTATTTCGTGTTAGTCTGATATCGAAATAGATGATTCTCCTTATATCTTAGAAATTTAATTTAAAAAAGAATTCACGCTCTTCCAAATATGTTCTTACATTTTGTTCTACGTTGTAACAAATACTTGTGGTACTGATATTTTTTCGCAATTTGAACTTTCTTGCTTCCACTTATTCTATCTCAGTTGCATCAGCCAAATGAGGTACATTTATGTTGCCATAACTTTCATACATTTAGGTATCTCCTGCAGAATTGTGAAACGGTTTATCTTTTTCATTATAAACGAGAACACCACAAAACTTTGGAGGCGTCGTTTCCTGTGCTCAGCCATAAAAAACACTGTAAAACGGTTGCCCCTTCGACGCCGGATGGCGAGCGAGCTCATGTCGAGCTTTTAAAATTTTACCTATTTACATTTTTTATTTTGTTTATTTATGGAAGGTGTTTATTAAAATGTAATACGAGGCATATTAAACTTATTCGAGTAACCACAGAATCTAATACTTATCTGAAAAGCTATAATATAAGATCTGTGTCCGACACTTACGTAGATTACATAAAACATTCTTAATTTGATTTTCAGATAGGTCTTATGAACGCATGAAGCCTAATAAAATTACTTCATACTGAGTGTTGTTTTGCATTGGTGCCATATTTAAGGAGGTCGATAAATACATTAAACAGAATATAAATTAATCATCAAATGATAGACATATTTTTTTTGAGTTTGCTAAGAACAATCATAACATGCCCAGCTAGCGGGCTCGGGCAATCTCAGCCACACGGTTTTTTAAAAGATATTTTTCTTGCCAAACTCCAACAATTACATCGTCTATAATTTTATGATTGACTAGCTGTGCCCCGCAGTTTTACCCGTGTAGAGCTAATTTCATGGGTGACCCGCGGAACCCAAATGTTTTTTAAAACCGACACTCGACCCTTGGTGAATAACGCGGCGGGTCAATTTTCATAACGTGAATCGGGCTACAGGTACTAATGACTTACCGTTATCAGCATTGTCCCTGTCGGGGCCGCTGTCGTGTTCGGATTCAGACTCATCCCAAATAGTGTCAGTGGTGATTTTCTGGCGGGAGCACTCCACCCAGTATCCAGGCGTCGGGATCAGGCTGTGGGGGTACTCCTCGCAGAACTCATCTGGAAAGACAAGTGGTGTTAACATTAAACGGTCAGGGAAGCTGCGGTACTAAAAATGGTAGAGAAATACGAACACAACTCGAACGGGATTGGAACTCTTGATCTTTGGCAAAAATTGATTGTCAAAGAACTTTAATATTGTAACGTAAATTTAGCAGTATCTTACAATGAAATGAATGACGTCGCTTGGGTTGTCATTGGACATTTTGAATCTTATGCTAATAAATAAATTTAATTCAAACTGATAACAATTTGTACGCACCGAAACAAAGGATTATATCTATGCTATAAAATAGCAATGTTTTATTTAATTGAACAGTTTTAACAAGTACAAGCCAGATGACATGGACCTAAACCCTGAAACTGAATGCTTGTAAGGTTAATCAAAAAAGGCCAAAATGAACTGGAAATAATTGTCAATAAAGTGAAAAGGTCCCACTATTGTAAGCACAACACCTCCAGCCCTCACCTCCCCCCCATGGAGCACTGCTGACATTACACACCGCAGGAGAGGTCACATCACTAACTCTAAAGTAGTATAATATTATTTGGCTGTGATCTGTAAGTTGGAGTTCCCGTTCCAGGCTCACTTATGTACACTAATTATGCTCTACCACTCCACAGTATCTTTCAAATACATACATATGGAGAGGTAGGCAGTTTTAGTGGGTGTATTTATAGGTGGAACCCACCTCGTATTGCGCAGTGATATATTAGTAATTAATTTCTGAGAAAATAAATTGATAGGTACGTTGAATTTGTTATGAAAGAGGCTACTTTGCCACCTAATTATATGAGGAGGTTCTGAACCGACGACAGTGGGAGTTCTCTACCTTTTGTGAACATATTATGCCGGATTAGGGAGGACGCAATTCAGTAAGCATCTTGTTTGGCATTATACTTGAAGGCTGGTGCGGTGCGCTATCTGATAAGTCTTCCGCGTACCCAGTTTTTGTGTTCATTTAAATTGCGCTACGTAAGCTTTGAGTCATGAGCCTCTTTTGTATGTAAATCCTGGGAACTAAAATAATTATTTTATAAGTAGGCTTAATATATTATATTATTATTACATAGAAGAAACGGGCAAAAGAAAGTATCCATAGCTACTGATATACAACTGAAGTGGCTGTTTGATTTCGAAATTAACAGCTGCTCAATGTACATAGAAGAATATGCCTTTTAACATAAAATTCTTTTATTCCCTGTTTTTCTGAATCTTAATCTGCTATTCTCTGAAATGGCTTACTCTGGCAGATAGCTTATGTTAAAAGGAGTAACTTTGGTTAACACTTTTTGTTTTAGGACAATACTTAGTGGAGACCAGTAGGTCTAAAAGAACACTTTGGGAGAATCATAATATGATCCGAATATGATTCATCATGACCTGACAAAACGGTCACTTAAGTGCAATTCATATTATGATTCACGCATGATTAATACTTCGCAAGTCACCTGTTTCACACTTTCCTATGAAGATTCCTAAAATGGTCCACATAATTTGAATTGCTTTTGTGACAAATAGCATCATAATGACAGGCATAGAAACAGCTCGACCTGTATATTTTTGTTATTTTCATAGTGTTATGTCCTATGCTATTTTAATTTGGGGCAAAGCTGCTGATTCACACTGCAGAAAAGGGCTATACGATCAATTTATAATTTGGGACCCCGAGATTCGTTAAGAGAAAAATTTAAATCAATTGGAATTTTGACAGTGGCCTCACAGTATATTTTAGCTAACTTATTATTTGTGCATCAAAACATTGGATCGTTTCAAAAGAAATGTGATGTGCATCACATAAAACACAAGGCACAAAAATAAAATTGTAGTGCCTGCGCAACGCTTACAGAAAGTACATGGCTCATTTTTAGGACAGTGCACACGCTTCTATAATAAATTACCAACAGAAATTGTAAACTTGCCCTTCAATAAATTTAAAGGGACCATCAAAGCAGTTTTGCTCAAAAAAGGATATTATACTGTAAGTGATTATATTTGCAGCAGCATTGATAATCACGTATAATGTATTTTGTGTCCTTCTGACGATTTGAAAGTACTTTGTAAGAAGTCTAATCATACATACATACATATGCTCGCGCCTGTATTCCCCGAAGGGGTAGGCAGAGGTGTTGTAATCACAACGCCCACTTTTCACCGAAGATGATTAAGTGCCAACGTGACAGAGTGAGTGAGAGAGGCGGTGAGTCCATCGCCGTCTCAGACACTTTACATACGTCATTTAATTACTCCTCAGAAATATGCAGGTTTCCTCACGATGTTTTCCTTCACCGTTAAGCACGTGGTGTGATATCACTGTACATAAGTTTTTTAGAAAAACTTATTGGTACAGGCCCCGCTGGGATTCGAACTTGCGTCGCTTGCGTCTCAGGCGACTGCTCAAACCTCAAGGCCACCACGGCTCTTCAAAGTCTAATCAAATAAAGATATTTTGAATTTTAATAAGTTATATATGGACTAACGATATCTACGATTATTGTAATCATTCGTGAATCATAATACACATAATGCACCTAAGTGACAATTTTGTCATTTCGATGATGAATCATATTCGGATCATATTATGAGACTCTGAAAGTGGCATGTTTAAACTTACAGATTACATAGTTTTTATTTTATTAAAGGTGAATATAATCTTTAATTGTAACTATACTCACTGTCAGTGTATTTTCATACATAAAGTAATTATTCAAAAACTCTTACATTTACAACTGTGTTGTAACCATTTACTTAATATCATTAGCGTTAAGTTACATTAAGTTTATGGTTGTAACGCAAAGCTAACATTATATACGTTAAATAAACTTATGTAGGTAACACCTCATCAAAATTCACAGTTGTTTGACCTGCTTTTAAGTCAAAACACTGTTTTAAGTACAGAAATGATACTTACCGTTCATTGTCACTTAGAAATTCATGCTCTATACATATTGAAGTTGTATATCTTATTTTATTAATAATTTTACACGCTTCCTTGGGAAATCTGATGCCAGTCAAACCATTACCGAGGGTAGAATAAAATATTTACGCACGCGTAAGGTAGAGGTAGACCTTGCAGTCTCTGGTTGTGCTTTCGGCCGACTGAATATAGCAATCTAAGGATTCACACAACGTGAAGGAAAACATCGTGAGGAAACCTGTATAAGTCTGAAAAGTAATTCAAAGACATATGTATAGTGCCTAAGATGACGACTGACTCACCATTAGTCACGTTGGCACTTAATCATCTTCGGTGAAAAGTGGGTGCTCTCTGCGACCCCTTCGGGGCATACATGCGTCATATGCATGTGTAATCTACAGATTCTAGGCTTATTTTAGCAATGTCATCATTAACTATATTTATGTATATTTTTAGTTAATTCTTTTAATGATTCAGCTTTATATGAGCACTAGTTCTATCCACAACTTAGCCGGAACAGTTATATTTCAGATACAAACTTTCACACCCTTTTTCACCCCTTTAGTGGCGGAATTTCGGAAAACCCTTTCTTAGTGAATATCTACATGTTACGAAGAACTCACCATCCAAATTTAATTTCTCTACGACTAGCGCTTAAGGCTGTGCGTTCATATGCAAGTCAGACAATTAGTCAATCAGTCTTTGTAAGAATAGGTATGTTCAAGTATTTAAACGAGCTAGGTGTTACTTTCAAGCATGTTATAAAATGACGCGTCTGTGATTATAATTACATTCATATGTGTTCTATAGGTAACTAGTTTATATAACACTGAATAATAAAGCATTAATTTTACAGTAACTGGGGGCCAACCCAAAAGTTTAGAAGTTCTTAATACGCGCTGCTTTAAACGATCATATCTTGTCCAGTTGGTTGAGTTAGTTGGCCCCTGTTATGGCTGTTTACAAGTACTTTATTTTATTCACCTTAACCTAAGGTCCTTAAATTAATTACAGCAAAAATGGTCTTTATGTCAATGATGTTACAGTGTAATTTGCTTTGCAGTCTTCTTTCTTCGAAGTTGATGGCTTAGCAGTACTCAGCTCACTGTAAGGTAGAACACCAAACTTTATCAATATGCTTGGCGTTCATACTTAGAGTGAACCGAGGTACCACTTGTATACGGCGTCTTGATTGTCTTCATCCTTTGTCAATACTGTTAGACTACACTGTTAAGGAATTCATAGATTATTCAATTAATAAAATTACATCACTGCTATTGAATTTAACAAAAAATATATGATAAAATACCAATACTATCTATATATATATATATACTAATCTAATATATAAAATTCTCGTGTCACAGTTTTCGTTGCCATACTCCTCCGAAACGGCTTGACCGACTTGGCCGGGCACAGCTAGTAATATTATAAAAAGGAAATATTTGCTTGTAACGAATTGGCTCAAAAAGTACTGGACCAATATGAAATGTTTTTTGTAAAAAGATATTTAAACGTTCAGAAGGTACAAGAGACTTCTTTTTCGCATATTTTTTATAGAAACTTAGATGGTATCTCATTATTCAACGAATTTAGAATAATATTGTTATTTGTTATTTGAGTCTTACTCAATTGTAATCAATAGCAAGTGTTGCGCTCGAGTGGATAAAAGACACAAATCCGGTCTAAGTAAGGGTATTTCGCAACTGAATGAAATTCCTTTCTATTATTTTAATAGGGTCCGCGAGCGGTCCCTCTAAGGATTACACGAGAACATTGTAATTTATAATTGGTAAGTTACTTGAAGTTATAGAAAACTGGCGACTATGCAATTTTAGTCAAAATAAATTTTGTATTTTGATTTTATGTATAGTTATTATTTTTCTTCATACAATTTGGAGAAATTTTTAAAGCTATGGAGCATTACGATTCGACCCAAAATGTTAGTACATGCATATTAGAAAATACTTGCAAATTTTGGCCAGGGGGAAACCTTCAAAAGGTCCCAGACCGCCCTGGGAGAGGCAGATCGGGGTATGTGTGATTTTTACCTCACTAAAACCCCCCCGGTGGCCATCCTCAGTGCTCAGGGGGGACTCCGGACCTAACCTAACCGTTTCGGAGGATTATAGTGACATGATAACACGGTGACACGAGATTTTTTGTAAGTTAACATATCTCTCACTTTACGTCTTCCCAGAAGTGGGTTTTAAGGGGTAGGTAGTAAGTGTAACAACACCCAAACATCTATTTTAAGTAGGATAACAAGATACTAACGTGATAGATATAACCAAATAGAGTCGATAGTAACTGTATCGACTCTATATGGATATACTCTTGCTCCATCTATCGAATACTTTGATTTTTGTACATAACAGTGGGTCACTGTATATATCATATTCTTTATCAAAGATAAAACACAAAGGAAGTAGTAATTTCCGTTTCCAAGAAAGGGTTCTCCATACAAATATCTAGGCACAAAGAAGCGGGAATTACTTTCTCGTAGGAAAGTTTTTCTTTTATTCATCGGAAATCCTCATTTTAATTTAATTCAAACTTAATATGAAATTAAAATTATTATTTTTATATATATGCAGTGTATACACATAAATCAAATGTATGTGTCTGTTTGTAATTCCAAAATAACTGCTTTTCACTAAAAGCGAAAGCATATTCGGCCCTTACATAAAAAAACAAGTTTCATATATTTTCTTTGTCTGTCTGTCCGTCTGTCTGGCTGTCTGTCTGTTTGGTTCGGCTAATCTCCGAAACGGCTGGACCGATTTTAACGAGGCTTACACTGGCAGGTAGCTTATGTTACTAGGAGTAGGCTACATACATTTTTAAAATTAAATTTTGCAAAAAAAGCCAGCCAAGAAATTAATTCTACGTGAGTGAAACCGCGGGCCACTTTTGTAATAAACTTGCTACGATGTAGCGATATGGGCCTACGGCGTAGCACTAGGTAGCTACGATGTGATACTACGACGTAGCAAGTTAACTGTACCCCTATTGGGTAACTATAACCCATGGGTTTGCCACCGTTTTCGTAATCTATATTCGCTAGCGTCTCCGCCGAATATTAGTATGAGAAATTGTGACGTGCAGAACTAAAATATCTCATACAAATATTGCGAGTGACGCTAGCGAGTATAGATTACGAAAATGGTTACAAACCCGTGATAGGGGTACTGTTTACGTCGTAGTGTCACATCGTAGCTACCTTGTGCTACGCCTTAGGGCCAAGATAACTGTTCCGCTATTCGGTTAAGAGTGTCTAGAAAGTTATACAATGCTTTTCATTGCAAAATAAACAGACGTAGATTTATTCGGAAATTAGACTTGGTTTCGAGTTTATTTCATTGATATGAACTTGGAGGTAACAGGGCTCATTTGATTAAAAATTTTGTATGAGAATATTTTCAAGTAAATAGAACACAATATTCCATTCGAGACATGAAAAGTTTGGAAGAGGAAAGAATTTCATCGTCGAAACCTGTTATGAATATTTGAGCATTGTTTGTGTGTTCCGCACAAAAGTAAAGTTCGCCAGTTGTGTAAATACGTGATGACAACTGTGACGTATGGGGAGAGGGACAAACTATATTATAAGGGTTGTGCGGACCCCTCCGACGAATATACAATTTAACTTATTTATGCAATCCATCAACAACAGTTACAATCAAATATAATATGAATGTATATCTATGCTATATTGTATACAGATAAATAATACTGAAGTGTCTGTTCGTATTTTCAAATTGGCAGCATTTCACTGCATATGAAAATATATTACAGGGAAATAAAAAAAATCTATGTATCTGTTCGTTTGGGCTGATCTCCAAAACACACCATTTTAACACGACTTTCACTGGCGAATTGTTGATACAAGGAATAACTTGTGCAACATGCTACATTTATTTAAAAAATATCTGCTAAATAAGGCCACCCATGAAATTAAGTCTACGCAGGTGAAACCACGGGGCACACCTAGTTTGCATTAATTAGTTTAAACAATAACAATCAATTTTTAAGCCTTAGTTACTTCTTCTAACAGCTATCTGTGAAAGTCCCATTCAAATTTATCCACCCGTTTCGGAGATTAGCCGGAACAAACAGACAGATAGAGAAAAAAATTAAAGAGTGGTTTTTCTATATATACTTTTTATTTATTTATTACTTTCATATTGCGTATGCATTTGGTAAAAAAGTGCTATTTTGAAATTACAAACCGACACTTAAATTTTATTTATCTGTATAGATAGCACATTTTTTGGCTACACATTTTTAATTAACATAGTATCATATTTTATAATAAAAATTTGCACAGTGTATAAAGGTAGGTGCATTTTTCACAAACAACGTGCTTTATCGTTCCGTGGAAAGGTTTAATTATTACTTCACTGTTTGTTTTGGCTTCAGGCAAACGCTTGCATTCGCACAACTGCTTTTTATTATATTTGTGTATGTGTATACGTTGAGTCTAAATTATAATAAAGGATATATTGTGAATATTCCATTTTATTTACAGTTTCAGCCGCGTTTAGTCAATTTGATGGTGATTTTCGCGGTACCTCGACACAAAGCGACTGGCAACTGGCCTTCGCAACTCATTTTCAAGAGAAAATTGGTAGTCTTAGTTCAAATTACTTTGGTAACCTATGGTTTTATTTTTAAAATAAATTCTTGTAGGCGTAGACGCTGCTTATACCGCATGGCACAGTTAATGAATAAATATGCTTATGCCATCCTATTAGGGTCTCCTAAAGGGTAAGCAGAGGTATTGTAACAACAACACTCAGATTGCACCGAATATCATTAAGTACCAACGTGACAGAGGGTGATTCAATCGCGTCTATGAATTACTACTATACGTCTTTGAGTTACTTCTCAGTCATATACAGGTTTCCGTACGATGTTTTCCTTCACCGTGATTACTGTAGAACACATGGGGTGAAATTACTGCACTCATGCGCTGCACTGTGGGCTTTGAGCTTTGAGTCAGCGTAGCAGACTGCTCAAAGCCCCCGTCCATTTAAGTGACGAGAGACACTTTTATTTATCAGTGTATTTTCCCAAATGACGTGAGTTGAGGAGGGGCTTACGATAAATCCTACCTAACCCCTTTTTATTATGACTCAATACGTATCCGTAGTTGGTCCGGTCCGTTCCGAACAAACTTTCGCTCCCGATCAGCGAGAACATTTTAAATCTGCCACGTACGTGGTTTACGCGAATCCAGGTTAAGCTTGGGCGAGCGTAACTTGCTGCCGGAGGGGGCGAAGTTAGTAAATATATTAGCTACACAGTGTGCCTCAGGGCAAACACAATTTGAGGTGGTCACGCAGTGAGGGCTTAGCCTTAACGCCTTTGTATCCACCCATAATAAGTCAATATGGATTGATTATAAGTAAACTGATTCTGCTTATACTATACTAAGTAAGACATTAATAAGAAATACCTTCAGATCTATATAAAACGCATTGTAATAAGTCTGCCATTTAAAACCGATTTAAGAAATAATTCGCGATTATTGTTCAATTCTTGTTTATCAGTGAGAAATTTGCACCATTGAATAGTCGCATATCGTCGACGATCTTCAAAACCAGGACAACGTATTGCTAACGGCCGTTCTTTTTCTTTTCAACTGACAAAACTACGCCCACGATATACCAAGACGTCAACGTAAGGGATGGACACCCTCCAGTGACAATGACTCGGTGACATATCCGGACCAAGTGCGGACCCGTCAGTCCAACTGTCACTGGTGACATAACCGTAATAGAATAGCCTACCCAATATTGTGTTTACTTGCCTTCAATATACCTGTGAAAGTATAGTCAAATATTTTCCTTGACTTGTGGAAGGGAAACCGGTGCGTCACTCGGGCCGATAGTAAAAGGAGAACGTTACGTAAACTGGGGACGTTGTCAATCACTGCACAACGTGATGTTTTTCTCATGCCATCACTTTTATTCTATTCTTATTCGTATTAGAGTTTCAACTGTATAGATATTTCCAACCAATTGCATCGAGGAATTGTTTGACTTCACATCAGTGTAATTTAATGGTGTAGAAATGCACTATTCTAAATAATCATGCTCATGCCATCCCAGAACTGTCCCCGAAGGGGTAAGCAGAATTTTACCGAATTTGATTTAGTGCCAACGTTCTACAAAACTATGAATTAACTTTTCCGTAATTCGCCTGCCTCGCTGCCTCTCTATGGCTCTCAAATGTAGCTAACTTGTAAGTCAGTGGTAAGGCAGCGTATGACTGTTTTATAAAATTTATGATCCTGTACTATACATATGTAATAAAACTAATAAATGTTGGTTTTTATTGGATCATAAAATCGGTACGATACAGACTCTCTCTATACATATACATACAAATGTAATATATAAGTTTCTCAATAAGTTTTAATATATATGTTTCTTAAGAAAGGAGACAAGTGAGTGCAAGACACGAAACTATAGAAAAGGATGTCATACGCACAGATTCTTGTGTTATTACTACAGTCCCATCTGGAGCCAACTTCCTCAAAATTGTACATAAATAATAAAGTTGTGACTTACGTACTGGTTGAGGTTCAGTCAATTTCTTTTATGAGTAAAGTTTGTAATAAATCTCTTTTTGTTTTTTTCAATATAAAGCACATTAAGTTAGATATATACCTAAAAACGTCTTAATTGTAAACTTGATATATGATGTGCTTCGCGGTTTTACCCGCGTAGGATTACTAATATATACCCTCTTTTATACTTAATAATCATGTAGCATTCTATTAGAGAAATATTTTCAATATCGTTAGTTAAATATTATATATTTTCTGTACATAATTTTAGGATAAATTACCAATAAGACATTAAAAATCAAAAGAATACTTTGCAAACACGCAACCGATTCCAATGGAAGCCCAACTCCCCTGATGACCAGCAGTTTATCGGTAATAGCTAATAAGTACGCTCTGTAACGATAATTCGGCAATTTTTTTGTAAAATGTAAGTAAGCAGGCAAATTCTCCGCACGTGTATACTATATACGTGTATCATTCGCATGAGCGAAAATAATTAAAATATAATTAATGTCTATTTGAAAATATAATTAACCCTTTGAACTTCTCCGTACGTGATACATAAATGTTGCCATATATTAAAAATCTCAACAACATGCACTAATTGTTTGTTCTCGGTGTGTGTTCTGTTGACAATACATTAAGGGCTCGTCATACGCGACGGTACGAAAATAACGAGCCCTAAAATATTTTATGGGAACTTGTTTACGCTCCCTTTGTGTGTTTCGTATTACGAAAGTTTTCACCTTTCTGCGGTTTTCATACTTAACCACATCGGTACAAAGGCTGTATCAAAATTCGAAAGTTTTGACATTAAATACTATACCTAAGTACTCGCTTACTTTTATAGTATCTATTTGCCATAAGCTCGGCTATACTCTGGTTCTATTTTCTATCGCAGAATGTTGACACAATCTGTGCACTGGTACCAAAATTGCAAAATTGAATTAATAACTAAGGCAGTAATTATTTTACCAGTTTTGATAACAATATATTTAATATTATTAAAATATAAGTAATATTTTGATAATATATTTTAGTTATAAGATTATATTTTTTAAGGTTTTTAGTTATTAGATTATATTTTTAAGGTTTTTTGTTATGTAACACTTCCATAAATAATTGACGTTCAGATCTATAAAAAAATTTTTTTTTTATATTTTTAATAACTACGTGTAGAAATACATTTTGAGGTCTGTCTCAAGATCTTAACCTAATAAGGTATTTTCGCAATTTTTTGAGTTCTATCGTTCTGAGAGTGCGACATGTATAGATAGAATTTTTTCTATGAGTGTCAGATTAGGGTCCCATTGTCCGATGTTAAGACTCCTTTATGATGGACAGTTCTGATCGGCAATAAATACCCCCAGTCCTACACCGGGGAGGCATATTGGTGATATATCTGCAATAAAGGTGCTGTCATTGGCAGAACGTTTGTTATATTTAAATGTCCATGTTGAGTTTACATCCTGCGAATGTTTGTGACAACTGCGTCCATAAATACAATTATTGAAAAGCATATTATTAACTCGGTACAGTTATCACGTATATGTTTAGTTCAATACTTTGTACATATTTAGAGGTACTGGTTTAGCTAATAGCATATAAAAAGCATGAAAGTATGACGTAGGATTGTAGCATGTTGTTTAAGCCTATGTATCTAAATAAGATACCGTTCAAGCTGTATTTAGATATACGTCACCTTTTTTGGTGGCAAATAACAGGTTTTTTACTAAACGCATATGAAAGTTTATAAGATACTGATGTCAAAAATATCTGTTTTAATAAAAATTCACTGATTCTGAAATCTACAAAATGGCTGGATTCACTGGCAGATAGCTAATGTTGCAAGCGGCAACTTAGACTACTGTAAATTTGACCCATGGAAATAACTCTACGCGGGTAAAACCGCGCGGCACAGCTAATAATTATATAAAATTCAAAATCTTGACTGTCTGATATCAACGCTCAGTCTAAACCGCTGATCCTAGAGATGAGCATTTTTAAAGGTGTTTGAAAGGTGTAGGATTCCACAAATGAGTTTCTTGCCGGTTCTTCTCAGAAGGCTAGTTTCCGAACCGGTGGGAAATTCCTCGACATTCATAAGTGCCTTACCAGGGCCTAAACTGAATAAATAATTTTCATTTTTCACAAAAAAAGGATTTCCAAAATTTATGCGAACGTTTTCAAAAAAAATCTCATTGCCACGCAGTTGAAACTGCAGAAGCTAGTATTAATAATGAAGTACCAGACCATTTTGAAGTGCCCGTGGTTGAAGAAAATACCTTAGCTATGAAGTATATCGAGTTAATTTAAATCGTCTTAATAACAGCATCTTAACAACAACAAAACAGTAGGCGATTACGTAAGCCCTACAAAATAAGCGCCATTCGCAAATATTGTTACATAGTCAATACATTTATTTCAGCAATTCAATAATGCTCAAACCTTTTGGGGGACCGGAACAGGTAACATGTATTTTCCATTTTAGCCTGACAGTTATCGAATGGCGGTCACCGGAGAGTGCTGACGGCGGATAGTTATCTGTTTATTCTCTACTCTACTGTATATTATACCCGGATACGTTCGAGTATTACTCGAATATGGTAGCCCGATTAACGTACAACAAACCATCGAAATATCATCGAACCATCAAGTCATTTGAGGTGTTCCAAAGTCGTAGTTCTATACGACTTCAAATCCATAGGAGTAATATTAAACGGTAGTATAATTGAATACAAAAATCCTGTCAGAGAATAAGTCTCTACGATATCGTTACGATTTTATGCGATACTTAAATATGCATGATTATAGTAATTAATGCTTGTTACTTTGACGGGCTTATGATACCACCGAATTACATCAGTGATGACAACTGCGTCTCGGTGTACCTATATATTAGATTTAAAGATTCATTACACTTTTTTGTAATGTCAAAGTCAAAGTCAAAAATATCTTTATTCGATTAGACTTTTAACAAAGTACTTTCAAACCGTCAGAATGACATAAATATTTTTTACAGGATTATACATGCTACCGCCAGGTTCGGAAGTTTTTTTTATTGCGAACAACCTTGCAAGAAACTCAGTTAAAATATTACACAATTTTAAAATTACTAAACAAATCACTTAAGAAATATATGTCATGTCATGTCTCTATATCAAATTATATAAAACTAGCGGACCTCACGTGGTTTCACCCGCGTAGTTCCCGTTCCCGTGGGAGTACGGGAATAAAATAAAGCCTATGTTACGCTCTGATGATATAGCTATCCAATGGTGAAAGAATTTTTGTAATCGGTCCAGTGCTTTTTGAGCCTATTCATTACAACCAAACAAAGTTTTCCTCTTTATAATATTAGTATATAGTATAGTATATAGACCGCAGATAATTAAACGAGATAGAGACGCTTTGACTTTTATAATGTTCATTTAGATATAACTAAATAGGTATATAATTGAAGTTCTATTCGGTTGATTAAACACTTAAGAGGTAGTTGAAAATTCGTCCAATCACCTTATAAAAATAGGTGCTTCGTGAGGAATCACCAATTGCAATCACAAAGTGATAAACAACGTAGAATTTAATTAATTCCAAACGCCCATAGAAACTTTTACGGGCCTTTCATTTTGATTTGAGTCGATAAAATAAGGTGCTATTCAAATCAAGCCTCGGTTTATGTTATAATAGCCTAATATTTAAGGAGAATTGCACTCAAATAGCGCAGTTAAGTCACTTATTCCGAAACTTTGAATGAATATCTTCTTTGGCACGAAAGTAAAACTGAACATAATTATTTCATTCTGCGAGTTAAGGAACAGTTAAAAGGACTAGGGAATGGTTGGGGCGTTTAATCATGTCAATTATCCAGAAAATTGGGACGAAGACTCGGCTGAAGTCCGCGACACGCCATTACCACAGTATAAATAAGGTTACTACAAGCAGTACAGAATCTAGGAACAAGTAGAAAGACACACACACAGACGCGCATCTATGAAAACCTATTATTGGAACCCTATTGTTTCTTCATTTAAAAGATTACCTATCTTGAAACATTTGCTATCAGACAGTGAAAGTCCCGTTAAAATCGGTCCAGCCGTTTCGGAGATAAGCCGAAACAAACAGACAGACAGGCAGAGAAAAAAAATTTAAAAGATACATTTTTATGCAGATATATACCGTAACGTATTGTACATAATAAGAACTTTCATATGCCTTTAGTGACAATCTGTTACTTTGGACAGACATTTCAATTGTATTTATTTGATAAGATATTGGTCTAGATTCCATACTGAACAATAAGCTTATACTGTACAATTACTAAGGTTTTGTAGATGTTACGAGTATTTCCTCTTAGCAAGGATGTTGTCACACTTATTATAACATAAGATATATGTTTAATAAACGTATGCCATGACGCATTTTCCCCTTTATGTTAGGTGTTATGCCGCAATAAACGGCCATTTTATCCGCTCCGTAGTTGGAATAAATCTATTAGTTGACGCACGCGTTAGCGCCAATGTGTGGGATATTAAGAATCCGAAATTCGACGCGAGAGTAAATACGATACAGTGAAGAAAGCCATGCATTTTCGTAGGTGCTGTATCAAAACGGGCTTGTGTGAAATTAAAACTGAATTATTACTTAAGACTAATAGAAAACTTGGCCCAAATTGGTGTCTCGGGATCGTGCCAAGAAAGCTGGCAGCAGAATCTCTGAGCGAGAATAGCCTGAGCCCGCGTGTAGCGAGAGGCTTCTACTGGACGACGCTCAACCTCCTTGAAAAGTTGATGAGCATCCGGGTCCCACGACCCCAGAGTTTCCGCAACGCAGTTTCCGCAAACGCAAACTCAGAAATTAAATAATTTGGTGGATAAAGTATATGGAATAGGTACAGTATCTTCTGTTGGTAAAGGAAAATGATTATTCCGTCAACGCGGTTATTTTGTGGCTTTTTAAGAATGCTCAATCAAAATGCCCACTCGGATATTATTTTCAGCAATGTTAGTTCTTGATACGAAAATGATTATAAACATCACACCAATTCCAGTCTTCGGCTTAATACCTACCTGAGTTGTGCAGAGCAGTAATTTGTATAAACATTTTTTGTCAAAATTTTGTATAATTATAAACGCGCCCTAACGTCGGCTATCAGCCGATTAAGAAATGTTTTAATGCCCACTTCTTTCGGCTGGAGATTTTGAGTCAGCTCCAGTAAAAAGCTTTTATAAAATGGAACCTTATCAGCAGTTACCAGAGTTTTATGGAAACATCTTGGAGGTTGTTGAACTAGCTAAATACAGCATCACTATCGCAGATCACGTTCTCAGGGGTTTTAAATTGGAAGTTTGTAGTGACGCTACCCCGCAGCGGTCGGTTTAATACTTCGCTGCAACCACTTTATTGTCGCCCTAAGCTCCTTAATGTTACCTTCAACTTTGTGATGTTACAATTTACCTGGCTTGTGTTGATGCACCGCAACTTCATTTAATATTAGCGTCAATTAACGTATTTAAATGTTTAGCTTAGTTAAGCACTCTGTCTCGTTGGTTTAGTGGTTAGTAAATTCGACTGCCGATCACGAGGTACTTCGGGATCGATTCCCAGGTCGGGGCAAATATATATATTTGATAGCTAATCCCCGTTCAGATTAGCCGCCGTAACAGGAATTCGGCAGGAGATGATTAATAGTTTCAAGGTTTCTAATTATAATAATATTAAGATAATCTGTTGATTCTCCATTATTTCAAACGCATGGTATAATATTGTGTGATCGACTTCTATGCGTGGGCGCATTGTTCGTTCACCAATCCATTGTAATTTGAAGGATAAAAGAATAATTCTTGAGTTTCTTGCCGGGTTCTTCTCAACAAAAGCAACCTTCCGAACCCGATGGTAAAATTTATAATCCTGTATAATGTATTTTGTGTCCTTCTGACGATTTGAAAGTACTTTGTAAGAAGTCTAATCAAATAAAGATATTTTGAATGTTACGGTACGAGCCACTTTAGCATACTATACCACGCGGGTGGTTTCTCATTGTTATGCCTCCCCCTTCACTAAAGGTTGATATTGGATATTATTAGTGTTAGTATTACCTGAGCAAGCTTGCGGTGGCAGCGGGAATATTAGCGTGGTGGAGGACTTGCGGCGTGCGACCGCGCAGCCGAGCGACTGCGGCTTGAAGCTGCGTAGTTGCTGCATGAAGTCGCTGCACTCCATCAGCGCCACGTCGGCAAAGTGCAGATCGCACAGGATCTGGTTCTTGAAGCGGCGTGCGCGTTTCTATACAAACATACACATCATTAAAGGCATTCCAATAACACAACAACTTGTCCAGGACTTCATGAATCATATTTTAGCTTGAGACCCATTTTTATTAATGACATTAGAGTCAATTTCAAACAGTTTGAGTCACATGTAGGTAAAATATTCACAATTAGTTATATTATTTAAGTAATTCCAATGAGACATAAATCTGCCAAGCAATACCATATTACAGATTTTTGAGTAAATTTCGAACAATTTGAGTCTGTAATATGCACATTTTCTCAACAATAATAAAAAAATTACACATTCTCACTAAGATTCCCAACAGCAGCAAAGTATTTAGTTTTTTTTTGCCTGAAGGGTAGGGCAAGGAAGGTAGAGGTAGCAGCAGTTATTTTTTTTCAATTCAATCATAATGCTAAATTAGCAAATGAGATTTATTTGACAGCTGGTTATTATTATGTTTTAATTCCCATCTGCTCCACTTTATTCCTTGCCACTTACTCCTTTTGAAAAGTAAGTACAGTTTAGAGAAAAAAAAGTTGTACTTAATGGTGAACCTATCATTCTCAGACATGACTTTTCATACGTCAATTCTTTATCTTTATCTATTATTATTGGCCAATGTTCGGATTAACTGGTCTGACCACGCTTTATCCCACTGAGACGATGGCTGTAGTTTTTCAACAGTACGTGAAAGTCATTGGGGCTGTCACGAACGAAAGTGAAGGCCCAGAAACCCCATCGTAACTTGTGCCTCTTTATTCATGTGTCAAAGCGTGATATAAGTGTGCGATACACGGGGAATATTAAAGTGCTCACGGAAGAGCGGTAGCTATGCAAAGGCGAATGCTACTTGAAAACGTTTATGATATCGAGAATTCTGTCCGTAGCCTGCAAGTCTGTAGGGCTATTTTGTATCACGACTAAGTAGAAATTAAAGTGAAACTATTTAAATATATAACCTGTTGTATATTCATACGTAAGCATCTTTATATTAAGTATGTTGTAATTGCACAAAATTCTATATAATTTTGATCATAATATACTTTTCATTTTCGACATGCAAGGCAATCTTTTAAGTCTGAATAACAGACAAATGTATCGGATGATATACGTAATTATTCATACAATTGACTGACTACAGTATCGTAAATATCACAGTTTATTGCATCTTATTTTCGATTACATTTGAATTGATAAGTGGGAGGGCGTACGGAGTGTTTACATGAATAAATCAGTTTGGAGTTGATACATTTTCGGTAGCGTAAATCCTAATACAGAATGTGTTGAATAATCTATACCAATATTATAAAAGTTATGAGTTTGTTTGTTGGTTTTGTTGGACGCGCTAATCTCGGTTACAGTAGAATTGAAAAAATATAATTTTGTGTTATCATATACAGTTCATTTGTAGGAGCGAAGCATCACTAGAAAATGTTGCAAAAACGGAAAAAAAATATTACTTAGTAACATCTTTTAGAACGCGGGCAGAACTGCGAGACAGACAGCGAGCATGACATATTTTTACTTTATAAGCGTATGTCCAAAATTTTACTCTGATTAAAGCTGATTTATTCGATTTGATTTGAATTTGATTGTAACATGTTTCGTGCGATAAATTTAAATAAAAGGTGTGTTACTTTGCAGAAATTCATATTTGCAGGTAGCAGGTGTGTTTATTTGATTTGGTTATATCGCTCTTATAGCCACGCAATAAATATGAGACCTAAATGCTTTGTATACATACAAAGGTGTTGTATAATAACAACACTCACTTTTCACCGAAGATCATTAAGTGCCAACGTGACAGATGTTGAGTCTATCGCCATTTCAGGAACTATATATATTACTTCTCAGACATATGCAGGCTTCCTCGCGATGTTTTCCTTCACCGTAAAGGACGTGGTGTGAATGCACTGCACATAAGTTTTTAGAAAAACTCATTGGTAAAGGACCCACTGGAATTCGAACTTGCGTACCTTGCGACTGTTCAAACCCCGAGGCCACCAGGGCTCTTTGTTTATTCTTATATATCAACGTGTATTCTAAATCACTGGCCCTAGAGATATTAAATTAATCAATTTGAAGAGAGTGTTCTTGATGAGGTGTAGGTATTCACTGAGAAAAGGATTTTCAATTAAGTTAAATGTCAGTTGTAATTTTGTATGTGTAATTGTACACCCACGCAGGCGAAGCTGCTGTTGCAAGATAGTGTTATATAACCTTCATGTAACAAGTTAATCAAAGTCAAAGCATTTGAAAGGTTCCTTGCACTCAATATTGGCAGTTTGTTCGATAACAAGTCATATTCAACTATCTCAGATTGTTGAACTATCGACTTCTTTTTAGGGTTGTTATTATATCTAACGACACTGTAATTTTACTTGAGAACGCATTTGTTTAATTTGCATATTCAACTAAAAGTTTTAAAAAAATCATGATGAGATTAGATGGTTTATCCCAAATTGTGATCTAAAATTAATCAGTGGAGTGAAGATTGATAAATATTCCTCATGATAACATGATAAATATGATAGAAATATTCATCTGATGAATATTTCGAATGTAACTGATGTACATAAGTGAATATTTAAGCACAAAATTATTTGAGGTAAGTTAATATGTCCGATTTTAATGCATGCACTTATGCCGTTACTCTTCTTAAAAGAGATGTCGAACTTAATAAAGTACGGCTTGCGTCTAACACCCAGAACAATGTCCGCTCCTAATAGCTGTTGATATCTAAGACAATGCAGTCAGTGAGACTAAAACTCCCTTTGTTCACTCGGGGGTAATTTAATGCACTCTTTCAACTGTCTTTGCAGGTGAAAACATATATTACGTATTTGGTCTCGCTACATTCTCGTAAATGGTCTTCACAGAATTATTTTCATGCCAATAGAATGTAACGGGATATCAGACCGGCATTAAGTCGCTAATGCATATGCGGCTTAGAAGTCATCTCTAAAGTGAGCCCGAACGATAAGTACAGTGATTATCATCTTTATATGAGTATTTAAGCTGCAGAGATCTATTTGAATCTAGAAGTTATTGAAAGAGCTCCCAATAATGGGCAAGACTTGTTGACTTGTTCAGGAACTAAATTAAAACTAAGCACGGTATAAAATATCTAGAAGCTCTTGGTGTACGAGGAGCATCTGGCTTAACTCAATAATAATACAATAAAATAAATTAGATACGACAATATTAGATAACCTAAAACAATACACTGAATATTCATTCGATATTACTTAACACTCAAGAGGCTGTGTAAGCAGATTCTCCATAAAAGAGGCTGATATAGGCAAGTTGGTTCGTTAATTCTGAAACGATCATAATTTAAGGGGACAAATTTTCATTTATATCTTAGTTGATAAGTCGAGTGATTGGGGAGGGATCTTCGGAAGGTATCTTTGAAATGAAATTAAGTGAGTCTGATTTAATCTACCAATCAACCGTGATGATAACGAAAGAGATACCGTTCCCTCAGAACCCTGTCGGGTATTAAGACATTCATGTTAGCTATTATCGCTACGCTATAAATAAAAATTATTAGCCATACTAATGTATTCTTAGATCGAATATTTGAAAGCGAAGAGTACCCAGTTTAAAACGGGAGGATTGTATGCATAGGCTCTGTTGCAAGATCACTCTCGTTTCATGAGATAAAATGAGAGTGGCATGTAAGCCTAGAGTGGAATAGCCTTCTTTTGCACTGCCTACCCATGCTTACTACGTCACGTGGTCCACCTAATGGACCAGGCGTGAATTATGTATATGTGATTCAGAGACAAACTTCAATAAGAAACCCTGAACCGACGACGCAATGTTAGCATTGCGGCAGTGATCGGGATTCCGTACAGCACACGCTCGAGCAGTGCGCGGCGTGGAGCTCGGAACGGTGAATCCTGTTTATCAGGATCGAGCAGGACCTTTCCCTGCCATGCGTAGTGAAGGCTATACTGGCAGACGGAGAGGCATGGGGCCGTAGTCTTCTTCTGTGAGACCGTAATGTCCGGGAAAGAGGCCTCCGAGCGGGATCGGGAACGACGGCGACGGCAGGGCGGAGGCACGCCCTGGACCGTCCATCTAATAGCCAGGATCTAAGAATTTAGCTATATTATCCCCTGCCTATCGTAAGAGCCAGTAGTCGGAGTGGGAGCCTTGACTACCGAGTCTCGAGCCCGGGAAGGTGGCAGCGCGATGTGGCTCAGCGAGGTCTTCAGTGCCGCGAAATAGCTGCCCTGCAAGTGTGCCCTAGCAAAGTGCGGGAGAACACCAATGCGATCTATCAGAGTACCACCGGAGCACTGAGGATGGCCACCAGGGGGGTTCTAGTGCGGTAAAAATCCCACATACCCAGGGCGGTCGGGTACCTTTAGAAGGTTTCCCCCTAGCCACCAAAAAAAAAGTAACTATTTGTTCAGCGATGTTATTATCTCGGGAAATGGCAATTTTATAATTCATTGAAGTGTATAGACCGAGACGTAGGTGACCTGAGGTTTGGGACGTGAACCGAGACAGAATTCGTGATGAAACAAATAAATAAATGATAGAACTATTTGCTGGCGTGGAAACCTGTCTGTTATCTGACATTGAGTCTGATAATGCACGATATTCACGGTCGGAAAATCTTACTGACTTTTTCTAGGATTAATAAGATCTTCGTTGCAAAAGATTTTTTAGAGGCCTGGAAAATATTACATAACAGAAATGTCTGACCTTTACACTAGAGAAGGCTGTGACTCAATCTATACAGTCTATGCATACAGATAAATAAAATTGAAGTGTCTGTTTATTAATCCAGAATAACAGCTTTTGACTAAATTCATATGGAACTTTATACGTTACCGAAATAAAAAAAAACGATTTTTGAATTGTTTCTCTTGTCTGTCGGTCTGTCTGTTTGTTCCGGCTAATCTCCGAAACGGCTGGACTGATCTAAAAGGGACTTTGACTGGCAGGTAGCTGATGTTTCAAGGAGTAACTTAGTCTACTTTTATTAGGGTTGAAACTAAATCTATGCGCTAGAAACCGCGGGGCACAGCTAGTATAAAATATAATAAGGTTATCTAGCTATCTTGACCACATTACGAGGGACCTAAATTGAAATGAGATGGATTGTGTTTGAAAAAAAGTGCAAATATTTTTGGAGATACATGCATATGACGGGGTAGTTCGATCTATACTTTAGTGCACCCGCATTTGGCTATTTCTATTTAACACAAATGTAATTGGGGGCGAGCATATTGACATTAGATAAGCACTAATCCAGACTCCGGGCTGCTACTGGGAAATTACACAAAATAAATATAGGAGATGGAACCCAGGAACTTCAGATCAGAGTTCAGTAACTCTATTTTGTACTGAAAAAGTCTGCTGTTAATTGGAGTAAAACCCGATCAATTGTGTCCTCACCGCTGTCTGTCCATCACGAAAATGTGAAACTTTAATTTTGAGTTTGCTTTTAACAGCGTTGATTACTCAAACAATGCCAGTAATAATGCCAAAAGCAATGGCATGCGGATACTGCACCTGGCAGTTTTTCCCTCAGGCTTTATACGTTCAAATGGACAACTTCAATACGGAGGTATTAACTTATCTGGTATTTTTTCGTTTTCCAATGTTTGATTTGGTCGTTTGTTACAAAGGACGTCCATTTGAATAAAGTTTTTATTTTTTATTGCTTTCGTTCTGATTACTTGAATCTGCATATGTGGACGCTTTTATGCTACAAAGACTAACAAAAAAAGAGATATGTTAGGGAATTACGGGATATCTCGTTCCAATTACGATGTTACTCGATTTCAAACTACAATGTAGGTACATTATAAAAGAGCTGCATTTCTATTATATAAATGCGGTGTTTCTGCGTTGAGTGCGGAGAGGAATGGTATCATAGTGCTAGCTATAATTGTAGTCATTATATTGGCACAGATATTCCATTATTCATAAGGTAGATAACGCGCGAGCGACACATATAATTATCCTTATTGTTAACCTGTATTATTTGCAATTTTTGTAACATAAAAAATATTTCTGAAAAAATATAAACCTCTGTTACCTTTTATATTACCTCACGCAAGATTACTCGATGTTCCCTTAACTTAACCAATTGGTTTGGCGTGACGTTATGAATTTTTGATCGATGACTTGCGAAAATTCGCCGAAAATATTTTTACTTCAAATGAAATAGCTACATTTTTCATAATTTATTACTCGTAGGAAGGCCGGAGGTGTACAAAAAATGATGTGAATATTTGACCGAAATCAGTTTTACCTTTTGATTTTTCGCAATGTTCAAGGAAAATACGAACCTACATCTTATGATTGCCCTTTTATTACTAATAATAATATTTTACGTGAAAAATTGACTCTCTACTATTTATCTATCTACTACGTTTAGTGCAAGGTTATAGTCATAACATTTAAAAGAAAGAACATGTATATTTGGCATGTTAAATACTATCCTTTCAAAACAAACAACAAATTCAATTAACACAAAAAAGGGTTGCGCTGTTATTAAAATCCTCTCATAAACCGGCTTATGTCTCTGACACAAACATTGGAATGAAAATAGGCTATTAGTGCGATGGACTCATCCTCATATTGATTATCATCCAATAAGGGCGGGTCCTAACCCATTAAGCACTTCGAATAGTGCAATTTGACTGTTTTTAATTCCAAATGGAATTGCCAACCCAATACCAAACAGAAGATCTAATCACGACTAATTAATTACAAATTGTGTCAAGGTTTCCTTTGAAGTAATATAATCCCAATAATTTGCCTCTTATGCGGTGAGAAACTATTACTTGAGGTAGATATGATAGATGGATTGTGTGAAATATTATATGGCACTCCCTGCATTAAGATATGACGGCTGATAGAGGGAATAGAAGAGCAATACACAGCTCTGACTACAAATACAATGGGATTATTTGTTTTTGGTAGTTTGCATTCTACTCATATATTAAGCTAATGCTTAAAGCTATGGTGTATTAGTAATAAGTATTTTCCATCTCATTGATATGTATAAAAAAGTATAAATTATACCTATTTTGAATTATACACACACCTAAATGTGTAAATTTTTAAAGCACGTTTTTTGTGATTCGAGTGTGCAAAGCGCGTATTGTAAAAAAGTCATAGTAATTTATTAAGTAGACCGTTAAACATAAAATATTGTAAAATACTGCCTAGATTCCCCGAAGAGGTAGGCAGAAGTGTATCTATAGTACCATTATATCACAGTACATTTCGCCTATGCTATGTTAAGTTCCATGTGATAGGGGGTGAGACTAATGCCGCTAACGATGCGGGCTATGATCCCGGGAAATTCCAGATGGAAAACCGAATAACATTCTACCTGATCCGGGAATAGAACCAATGTCCTCGTGTTTCGCAGTAGCGTTTGCGATCACTAGACCAACGAGGCAGTCCGTATATTAATAAAGAAAGATACTAACCTGATTGGGCCCGGTGAGGTTCAGCCCACAGGAGTTGCATCGGAGGCATTCCTCGTGGTAATGGTTGTTTTCGTACACCGGGGAGGGTTCTGAAATATTGGATAACATTAGAAATTGAACTTACATTACTATCACTTTGTAAAGATAGAACAAAGAGAAAATTTGTAAAACTTTACAATATTGTGTATACTATTCATAATTTTTGGTACAGACCATGTCATTTATGAATACCTGTACTTTTGTGACGCCGTGCCATCGAATAGTCGTTGCGATTAGAATGAGGTCTTAAGATTTTCTTTGCGAGCTTAAAATCACAGCTGGCAATGGAAGTTGCCTTAATATGTCATACAGCAGTGATGCAGATACAATTCACCTATTTCAAGTCAAATCATTCAAGTATTTGCATTCGTCGACTGACAGTAATGCAGCATTACATCCATCCGCTGCTGGGTTATTGTGTAAGGTATTTCGGCAAAATCTATGTCAAGTAACCGGTTTCAAATGAACACATAATTGATTATACTACTATAATGAAGAGATTTGTTTGTTTATTACGAAAAGGCTCCGAAACTAAGAGATCGCTTTGAAAAAATCTTTCACTAATATAATGCTAAAATATCCCTGAATAACATAGGCTGTGTTATTAATCGAGTTAAATAAGGAATCCCTAATAAAATGCAGACGGGAGCTAGTAGTAGAAATCGATAACTCGTCGTCGAAAGATCTTAAATAGCACAGCAGGGACTAAGTGATTCTAGGATACTTCTAAGTTCACCACTTAGTTCTCACGTTTCACTGTATTCTGTGATTAGCAAAGGAATTTTTCTGGCTTATAATAGGTCAAGAAAGAGCTACTTTTTACAAAATAATGGCTGAAATCTAAATGCATGGAAGTTGGCCACTTAGTGGGCTTTTAGTGAGGAAAAAACTCAAGTACCCCGCTGGTCTCCCCTAGGACGATCGGGTACCTTCAGAAGGTTTCCTCATAGAAAAAGTACAGGTAACTTTGTGGAGGTAAGTTTATTAAAGCTCAGTTATTTTAAGGCAAGTTATAGTATCACCTTTATTTTCCATAGCTTTCGGTATAAAGGTTGCATATCCACTGGGAGTGACCCAAACTACCATTGTTTCTAACAAATCTTTACACTTCTTAGTGGCTTAATGAAAAGTACAGACATCATACTGACCAAACAAATGTGTTTTCTCAGGTTGGGAAGCGTTAAGGAGGTCTGTTCACTACTTCCGAGGACTTTTAACCATATTGTACTAAGAACCCCGTGACATTTCCTTACTGAATCAATAAAAATCTCGGACAACCACAATATTATTATGTGTAATTTATTCCGTTCTTCCGCCGAGCAAAGTAGCATATTTATAGGTAAAGTTTACACTCTTCTCATAATTTTCTTTGTTTTATATGTTTTTATTTTATCTCTGTATGGTGTGCAACAAAGTACATCCCCTAAGATTATCTACGGTTTAAAGTAGCTTCATCTCTTATTTTGATATGGTTTTTAAAAAGGGATGGACTAAATCTGGTTTAGTAATAAGGGGTATTTTTGTAATTAAGGGGTAAGGGTTTATTAATATTACGAACTCGCCACCTTCCCGAAGGAGACACTAATACAAAATTTACTTAGTAATTGAACGATTTAAATTCAATGAACGCAATGAAACGCAAAAAAATGTACATACAATCTATCCAAATCAAAGCGGCGGCGATTGGTCGGGATCAAGCCTACATCTCGCAAACCCAAGAGTAACATTTTCTTTTAAGTGCTTTCTCACGAAAATCGCCTCTAGTAACGTATTTATTTTTCGCTTTACCTATAAAAATTATTCGTGGGTTTTCTTCAGGTAAAAGGCAGGGATTTTTATGGTGATTGCCAAATGTATATTTAAGCAGCGGACCGGTTGTACCTTTTATAGGAATATTGGCCATTAATGTATTAGTTTGTTTGTGGAAGTATAGCAAGATCTATTCGTACACAGACAATAAGTTATTTGTTACGCTAGCTTGGCCACCATCACGCTCATTTCGAAATAAATACAGCTACAATAATTATTTCATCGATTTTGATTTTTTTTGTTGAAATATTACCCAGATTTCGTTTAATAAGACAAGCTATAAATTCCGTGTAACATATTACTTATCTATGCAAAAAACAATCTGAAATGTATAAAAGTGAAAGAAAAATGTCCCTTTGGCTCTGGGCCAAAGGGCGTTTGGAAAGTTGCCAACAATCTAGACTTAAATTTTGGAACAATTTACTGGCAGTTAGTGTCATAACGTGTGAAAGGCATTTACGTTTGTTTAGCCTGGAGCGCAGTTTGAGAGGGATGCATTATGGATGGCGAGATTTCGTTTGCTTATAAATCTAGTCTTCAAACAAATTGCCCAACACGCTGGAAAATTCTGCACGTTCCACATGGCGTAACTAGAAAATAAATAACTTCCAAGTTATCCACTTGACACGTTCTACGCCGCACTTCGTAGATACCGCTTCGCTCGATGAAATTTATAACTTTATTTGTCTATTCATTGTATTTCTTCCTACAAATTTTGATAAATTTTCGCGGTATTGAGATAAAAGTTAGAAACCTCACTCAATATTGATTTTAATTTTGAAGTAATAATTTGTTTACGGTCCACGAATGTTGATTTTTAAGACAATAATATTTTCTTACCCCCATTTATTTT
The DNA here is from genome assembly GCA_929442735.1 of Watsonalla binaria. NCBI lineage: Eukaryota > Metazoa > Arthropoda > Insecta > Lepidoptera > Drepanidae > Watsonalla > Watsonalla binaria. Next base: position 6,907,153 of record OV838930.1, read on the forward strand.
CAAACATGATTGGTGCTGTTATTGGTAAAGTAAACCTTATACAAACATACATATAGTATAAAGTAAAATATATACTATATATATTTTCTGTCTTAAACTTTTTGTCGTATTTTTTGTATAAAAACCTCGTCGGAACTCATCCAACCCGTTTTCATCCCGATGTGTAGTCACATTCCCAACAGGATCGAATTATCTCCGAGATTATTGTCACCGACGAGACACAAAGAGATTTCATCAAGATGTACGGTCTGAGAACAAACAGCTTGTACAATTTTACAAGACCCCTGTTCGTTTATCGATGGCGAATTCAGAGACAGTAAACATTTTACGACCAATTTTTATACCATTACGAATGAGACTTAAGGTCCCATCCAAGGGAAGGGAAATTCATATTGATATATTGAACGATAGATAGAAAATAGGTCGTAATTAATGTGATCGTTCAAGGCGTACTAAATTGGGCAGTAAATAAGTATTTTCATCCTTTTTTATGACCGGGAAGTGTATTCTACTGCTACGATATTAATGTTAGGGCTTTGCAAATAATATTTTTTCAATACCCGGCGCTTTTATCGCTTTCGTTAAATATATGTATAACGAGGTAAATAATTTTACCGATGAATTTATTACACGTCAGATTTTATATAATGTAGTGATAGTTAGTAGGTACGGTATTTTGCAGCAGTGGAAAGTATTTTTATTTTATATTTTTTGTAAACATAACGATATTTTTTGGAATTTCGTATCAAAACAAAATTATTACTTGCATAGATAAATTGGTGAGTTTAATTTATTCCGCATGTTTTATTATAAATACTACCAAGAATAATTAAATATTGACATGACTCTTCTGACTTCATCAGATTTCCAATAAGTGCTTAAGTCTCTTTGATTTTTCCAATCGAATAAGTCCAACCAAAAAGCATATACGAAATTTACTCCGATGAAAATATTCGTTCGTAAGTTCTACTCTTCTAGCATATTAAAGCCCACTTTTAACTGTGGAATAATACATATTAAAAATTGAAACAAAAAAATTAATAACAACGTACTTACCATATTGAGATAGATTTAATTTAAATTTCGTACTTGTCAAATGGATCTGTTTAGAAATTTAGCCTATACACAGTTATTTTAAATATTTGTTTACCCTAACGCTATTAAGCATATAACTACGACGTTTGGTGTTTTAATTACACTAATATATTGAAGGTTAGTCTATATAGTATCTTGACACTTTTACACACTGCGCTCAAATAATAAAGTAATTACACGCCACTTTGACGAAAAGTACCATAAAAATATATTATATTGTTTCTCTATCAAAATAACCCAAAATGCTATTAAGAGCGCAATGAACACATATAAACTCGCGAAATTAACATAATTGCGAAGTTTTGGTATGGAAATTGAATTCGTTGCAACGTCTACATTAATTTAACATTTTCACGCGATTTTTAAGCTATTAATGCATTGTTATTGAGGTTATTCGTTGTGTACGGCACGTCACTTTCGTTCTAGTAAACATGGCAGCAATAGGCAACAGATGACAGGGCGCGGGCGAGCGAGCCTGCGCCGGGATTCGCTCATCTCATCTCGTTGAGGTCCGCGCGATTGCTCTGCCAGTTGCGAGTGAATTGCTCCAAGCATGCCGTACACTGTGGCGCCACTGTGCTTACTCCAACGGTAAAGCCACCCTCATTTTCGCGCTTCGTCGATAAAACAGTATTGTCAGACAGAGATGCAACACCTCCGCGTAAATCGATTGGTTGATAAAAAGGGGCGGGAGCCGAGCACGTGGCAATGGCTTCTGTCACCGTGAATAGTGTCCGTATGCTGATTGAGTTTACCGTTGGAATTTGTTTCACGTACTGCGTGCGAAACTAAAAGTTGTTGACATGCCGCACTCAACTTTAATTAAGTTTCACGGAGTTTCTTAAAGCAAAGATATTGCAATCGCCAATATATGATGGTCTATGAATGATAGTATGCACATCAAACTATTTTCTAATATACAAAGTGTAAAATGTAGTTAAAGCATTGGCGGCCTTAGAAAATAAATTATATAAGTATTTGGGCATGAGTTTGAAATGTGCTTTTCGAAACGAATATGCTTAATTTTTTTATGATTAACTGAACGCTATGAAAATAATTAGTATTCATTTAAAGCACTTACCAGTTTGCGTGCTGGAGTCGAAAAACGTGCTGGTAGTTTCGACAGTCATCGTTCCAATAGTTCCGTCCAGTATTTGTGTGGAAGAATCTCGGCGACCACGTGCTCGCATACAGGCATCGTCACTTTGCGAACTTTGTCGCCTGAAGTTACGGCACCGTATCATTTCCTCAGTAGTGGATTGGCGTCTGAAGCCACGGGCGATCAGTATCTCTTCTGTAGTTGATTGTCTTCGAATCATGGTTCTTTCCGGAGGGCGCGCGCATGGGCTAGGATCGCGGCTGGAGCAAGAACTTGACTCCGGGCTTCGAGCGCGACCTACTCTAGCACAAGATGCTTGTCTTCTCAGACGACCACGACGCCTTGCCGCCGATGGGCTTAGCTCGCCTCCTCCAGCTCGATCAGGACTTAATTGAGAACGTTCACGCCTTGGTCGAGCTGCCGAATCAGGACTTAAGGAGTCTCTTCTAGCTCGTCCTTCGTCATCTGGCCCTAGTGATGGACCGGAATCTCTACGTCTAGTTCCGGGCGGGCCATTGGGATCATCAAAGGCTGTAGCTTGACGCTGCAGCCTTCCAAGACGACGTTCTGGACTAGCAGCTGCGCGAGAATCTCTCCTAGCTCGACCACATTGTGTGGTAGAGTCTCTACGTCCCCCCAAATTCGGTGGAGTTCTACCACCGGGTGTTACTTGAGTACCTTGAGCTGAATGACTGACTTGACAAGACTGAGTTTGGGTTGCATTACTATTTGGAGGTGTAGGTGACGTTGGTGAGGGTGTCACAGCAGATGTAATAATGGTTGGCATTGTCATAGGTTGGCATTCTCCATCTGAACGACTCGGCTCATGTATTGCCACAATTGTCACTGACGGAAATTGTGAAGACGGCCCAGGATCAGAACCTGCATCAACAAATGATGGCGGTGCTGGTGTAGGTGGTGAAGCACGCCTCTTCCGATGTGTAGCTACTATTCTCGGTGGCGCCGCTACTATAGAATCACGTCGATGGCGTTGACCGTCCATCGAGTCACGACGTTCTTTGTGGTCATCTCCGGAGCCACGTCTCTTAATGCGCCGTTCTCGTGAAGGCATGATGGTTATAGAGTCCTTTCGGTCCCACAAGTTTGGAAACTCGGCTCGAAAATCTTGTGGCACTTTGGAATCACGCTTTGATGGCATAGATTTGATGCCGGAGTCTGCGGAGGAGTCACGTCTGCGTCGTGGTGGGGGTTCATGGCGCGTCCAGGGCAGGGAGCGAGCTAAGTCAGCCAGAGTCTCTCGCCGGGAGAGAGGGGCTCGCTGGCGGCGAGGTGCGCTGCTGCCCCCACCTCCCCACTCGCGCAAGATGTCTGTCAGCTGAGCCAACGATGAACGACGACGGCGAGGGCCACCTAATACAACATTTTGCATTAAACCACGTAATATCTTTAACAAGGACATCTTTTACATCTCTATGTAGATATTTTGTAGATATTCAATTCACCCGGAACTCGGACTCTACAGTTCCGGGTGAAATAGATACAAATGTAACTAGACACATTTTTCATTGGAAATGTAACTACTTACATACATACATGGGGGTAGGCAGAGACCACCGTTTGCCACATGCTACGATCCTTACATACTTCCTTCGCTTCATCCACATTCATGCATCTCTTCATACACTTTCTTCGGTTACAAGTGCTCCGAATTTGACCTTTCTGAAAAATACTATTAATAGTATAGTTATCCAACAAGGTCTAGCCAAGGTAGCCAACTTTCAAGCGAAATGAGTGAAATTAGTGGAAACACAGCTGATTGAATTTCCAACGTAAGAGATGAAGACTGAATGAATAATTTTTGAGAGTGCAACACAAATCTGTAAAATCATTGGAATGGAACGATGTTTAAATAATCGTAATTTTTATAACGAACAATCTGATGATATCTGATGTTTACCTAAAACAGACGACATTGATCTGTTGCTATCTAAAAACATAATCAATTTTCAATTCGAAGTTTTAGCACGATAAATTAGATTGGTTATTAATTAGCTTTAATCGCTGTGTTTGTGACAAACATTAAAAGCCATCGAAGGTCTAGCGGTAGTTACCTCGGGACTGGTCGGAGGCGTCGGGCTCGGGCGGCGACAGGCAGGACACCTGCGCGGCCGAGTCCCTTCGGCTGCCCAATCTTTGCCGAAGAGTGTTCTCTTCTAAGGTGGACCTCGTCAGCTCGTCCCAACCGTTGGCCCCGGCCCACACCAGCCCCACTTGGTGCGATAGTATCGGTAGGTTGCAAACGAAACATATTGCGGTCATTGTCCTATCAACATAAAAAGTACATCTATGAATATATTAAAATAGAATTTTTTTCGTAGGGGAATCGTATTTAGCCGCGTTACTCACGCTTTGTTGTTGTGAAAATTAATACGATACATGTCGACAACAGCGCGTGGTGTGTTCGGCATTGGTAGTGAGAATAAGCGTGGAGCCATATCGCGTCCTTGTGCCCGCGTCACTGAGCTGATAACCGACCTACCGATATTAAGTAATAACCACTCCCATGCTTGTCAGAGCTGACATGTATTACAATATCAATAAACAATTGATGCCATCGTATATCTATTACAAGCCTGTCAATATTCTAATTTGTTAAAATTATCTCAATAAATTTTCTATGTTTATTGGAATGTATATTTTCAAGCTTATTATTGAAAATTTGTATGCTAGAGCTAATACAGTACATAATGGAATTTTACTTCTTCATATATTTTGTCTACAGGATAAGTTATGGACGTTTCCTAGTTTCCCGTGGAATAGTCTGATATCGGTTTATAATAATATTCCAAGCTCGAAAAAAAAAATCAGAATGCTTAATTCGAGCTGTTTGAGTTCGTCTTATGTCCTATGTACTAATTTGTGGCTTTTACGGCTGACAGCTTGCAATATTCTATATCTATATTATAATTGGATATTAAGTCTATTTCCTTTGAAAGTGGCATAAGTTTATAGTGTACCACTGTTACTGTATATACCGGAACAATACGCATGTAGTGTAGTTGATAATTCCTATCTACCGGCTATTCGGCTGAATGATTACCCTTGGCATAGGGACTCAGTAACCATATTTGCTGAAGTGGAAATTTCAGTGCTCATTCGCCGACAACACGCGTGTTCAATGGAATCTAATTTAACTGTAAGTTGCGCTTATCTCTTTACGTTGTTTACTCTCAATATAGGATAACATGGAATTGTGAACAAATTAGACTATCATATATACCTCTAAATAGGAATATCATATATACACGTCTGTATTCCCCGAAGGGGTAGGCAGAGGTGTTGTGATAACAACACGCACTTTCTACCGAAGATGATTAAGTGCCAACGTGACAGATATTGAGTCTATTGCCGTCTCAGACACTTTATACGTGTTTTGAATTACTTCTCAGAATTATAAAGGTTTCCGCACGATAAGTTTTTTAAAAAACTCATTGGTTCAGGCCCCGCTGGGATTCGAACTTGCGTAGCAGGCGATTGCTCAAACCTCAAGGCCACCACGGCTAGGAATATCGGTTGAAATATTTGATTTCCAAATTGGCAAGATATTTGTTGGATCGGCACTAGTCTGGTGTGGGACTAATATGTGGCACGTTTTATGGTAAACGATTAAAGTATCTTATATATGGTGCAATTGCGAGTAGTAATAATAATTAATTTAGCTGTGGTTCCTTATACAAGGCTGGTGTACTTAATGCATAGAACTAGGTGCTACCCAGTATAACAGAGTTTCCCAACCACAGTATATAAGCCAGTATCACAAACAGTATGGATAGTGGGCCTAATTTTCTAGACGAGAACGTTTGCTCCATTGGACCATGCATTGGAGCGAGGGTTGTAACTCTTATAGTTTTTTAAATTTAAATGCCAAAGTAATGTAGATTGGTCAATTTGAAGTTTGAAAAATGTCTGTAAAACACATAAATAGACGTGACACCAAGTGTTAAGTATAAATAAAAATTTTAAGGCGATGCGCCAATCGATAGGCTTATATGGTACTGAAGCTTAGGTTGGGAGGAACTGTACAAATATTAAGTATTAACATAACTTATTTTGATCACAAAAGTATATCGTTGGTCCTAGTACTTGGACTTACTATACGGAGGTAGGTACACTTTTAAAGTTAAGGGTTCTAAGTGGCATCCTACCTACCTGAAATTGTGTAAATAAAGTTTCAGGAGTCAATTTAGTCTAATTACTGTAAAGGGGAAATATAAGAGCTTTGTCTAGAAGTTTAATTGAACACTACTTTATTGTATATTAAATGTTCTATTTAATTTCAACTTTACGAGTTACATCGTTCACTCGAATATTAGTTCAGCGTACTATTCGTCTACGAGACTAATTCTAAACTACTGTGCCAGTTAATTTTGTTTTATTCTTTAATCTAGGTATAAATGGTAACATGTGATTTTTTTAATTAATTAGTGGTTTGTGCTTGTGTTAATGTGAAAAAGCATAAAGCATGGAGTGAGATACAGATAACACTTGATTCTGGTTTTCGTAACATCCCGATTTTTTAGATTACAAAATTTGTATTATAGCAAATTCTTTAATACATAACAAATACCCAGAGTGAAATGCTTTCGCGCATACTACCATTTGGTGTCGCGGGATTCGAATCCGCGAATGGTAGTAGCAGTTGGGAATACTAACCATTAAACCAACAGTGTCGTCCTATGTCGTAAACAGGAGGTAAGTAATACACATATTTTTAATAATCGTAAGCATACATGCAAACCAAAGCGTTCATGCAGGGTGAAGAATTCCATGCAAGAAGGTAACATGCTTGTAAGTGTCATATCATGCTTGGTTTATACCCAAAAGAGAAAGGTAACAGATGGTCAGCTTCCTATATTGTTTCTCACGCAGACATTGATGCGCCCATATAAAGACCTTGGTTGAAGTCGAGCTAAGACTATTAGGTAATAACTTGAGCCGAAGTAATGCCACATGAGTAAATATTTCACCAGAGACTAAACTTCATACAAACGATGCGTCAGAAGCTGCACTCACACGTGTGCACTACAACGTACCCCGCGTACTCTCGCGTCATAGTTTGCACCTACTTTGTCGGTGCGTGCGTGAACCGTGCGTCAATGAGAGCTTGTGTAAGAACTGCTTGTATGCAGCTTGGTCTCTGGTGGAATATTTAGACTTGTGTGCGTGCGCTTGTTAACGGCTATGCATGGGAGCTGACCTTCTGCATGTATTTATTCTGTGGTTTGTATCTGGGACCTGTAATGACGCAGACGAGGTGAAGGGGACTGTGGCATGTCGGAAGCCGAGGCATGGGGTAGGGAAATCCCACATACAATATCATCAAACATCAAACACTTTGTACATCTGAAACAATAGGACAGGTTAGTAACGACCATTTCAAAAGCATTCGCTGAAGAGGTCAGCAATCGTGACACGCTTTTATAGAACGTTTTAGGAACTTGATTGTCCGAACGGCTTTTCAGACACTTAAAAATTATAATATATACATATGCTTCGTTATTGAAAATTGTGTCTTCAAATAATATAATTTCTTGTTAATTTTATCGAAAGATGTCAGGATTGATTGCCTCTTACGCAATTTGTATCAGAATAGGCTGTAAAGTAAATTTGTTCAAAACAAAAATATAAAGCGGCATTTGTTCGCTGTGCGGTGAAGGAGAACGATTTGAAGCTCCACAAATTAAGATGTAGAACCCCAAGATCGCCTTTGTGTTTTTGATTCGATTGTTTAATCTTTATATTTTATCTATACCTTTATTTATTTAGATTTGTATGGTTGATAATTTTATGTTCGAGTAACTTCTACGTAGATGAGATATTTTCCATATTTGTTACATAATAAGCTCCTGAGTAAAAATCCTACAATTATAATTAAAAAACTTGATCGAAAAGGCATTCTTTTGGGATTCCCCCAAAGGTAGTTAGTCATCTATACCAAAATATCATAATGATTTAGCGGTTCTGCCGTGAAAAGGTATCAACTGTAAGACAACTTATTTACCCGATAGCATCATCTGCGATGTAGCTCTGAACTTTTTCAAGAGTAAGCGTGAATGCGTCTGAAATTTCCCAAAAAGTACACACATTTTCCAACAGATGGCAGTACAAACACTTTCGTACTACACTTTTTTCCCGCTGGTGTATGAGGTATCCACAATGATTTAAGCAATAGCTGAAGATGGCGTTAGCATTATTTTCCACAGCGTTTATATTATTTCTTCCATATTGTGGAAACTCTACATTTAAAAATTGGCAAATCATTTTTGTTCTGCATATTTGTATGAAGTTATAAAAACATATGCTTAATTGAATGAATGATAGATTTTTATGTCTTTGAACACTTTGAAAATAAACACCCCGAGGCCACAGATGTTTTTAAATCAACGTCTCATATGTCAAATATGTAATAAACGAAATGTTTTCTTTATCTATTGATGTGACACTCATGGAAACCCATTACAAATAGTCATAAAGAGTATTACAATTTCCATGAATTTGACGGTAGATACGACTTTAAGTGCCTTTTAGCCTAATTTCTCAAGAATATTCTTTTTCAAAGCAAACGAGAGGTTTGTATTAAATGAGCTGGGAGTAACATCGTCATTACTTGATACATTCATTGTCAAGTATAATCTTATGGAGGGAGATATATTTGGTAACCAATTAGAGATACCTGAAACTCACTTTGTAGACATTTTCCTTTTGTGTTCGAATACTTTAAAATCATATAACCACTAGCTTTTAACCGCGCCGTCGCTCGCATGCCAATACATACAAAATTTGTTTTTTATTTACATTTTCGTTATGACTTTTTTAAGTGTCGGTTTTCGGAGTAATCTGTATAACAAACCATATACTTAGATATTCCTTCGTATAAATTAGCTTCATCTCTTTCTTTGATCTGGAATAGAAAAGGGGTGGATAGTCTCCGTTTAAACCATGTTTTGTTATAAGGGGGTGTACCAAATGACGCAGAAGTTTAGCTGCGAGAAGGCAGTGGACAATGACATTTTCGCATTCACAATATTAAGAAAAAGTTATGTTTCTAAATCTATTTTGGTAGCATTCAATGAACCGACCGGAATGTCCAATGTAGATTGGTTTTTGATTGATGGGGACGGGTGAAGATTTAAATGAATTTCTGGTAGGCTATGCCCGCGGGCAGAGGGCGGCTCCCCAGTTGATTCAATTAGGCCTTCGCAAATAATACGTTCCGTGTAATGATGTCATTTTTATGTGCACATGAAGCACCCTTTCTGCTATCCAAATATCTATTGGATAAATGCTCAAACATTTTATCCAATCAATATTTGGATGGGTAGAGGCTGCGGTTACATTAACCAGTATAATTACTCCGAAGCTGCTAATGTTAGCCTAATCACATCTCATCAATCACCAACATTAGTGGTTCGTTGTAACTAAGCGATTTAAAATGTTGTGATTTACTATCCGATGGATCATAGCAACCTAACCTATCTAGAACTTTTTGTTTCATAAAGTAATGGGGTTTCCATGTAATTCCATATTTCTGGAAACCTTATGAGCAGTGATTTCACACCGCGTGCTTTACGGTGACATATGTCTGAAAAGTTTTTCAAAGTCGTATTTATAGTGCCTGAGACGGCGATAGGTCATCTGTTACCTAGGCACTTAATGATCGTGGTGAAAAGTGGGTGTTGTTATTACAACGTCTTTGCCTACCCATTCGGGGAATACATGTCCATATTTGTGCGTTGTAGAGCATTGCTGAAAAATTGTTCGCAAATATAGTATTCCCATTTACCGTGTACATTTTCCAAATGAGAATTTAAGGTCGAATGCACATCCCAGCATTCTGTAAATGCATACCTAACATAACTAAGTATGGAATGAAGCATATTTCAAACGTTTCATGCGCATAAAGGCTTCCGAGAATTCAATTTAATTATTTGCGAAACATGAAACTCAAAAGGTAGAATTTTAGTGCAAATGTATTTCGAAATTGATCAGCATTTTCCAGATATTCATTTTAACATTGTAAATTTTAATGCTGTGATGTATTTCACAACCATTATTCGAGTTCTCGTTAGACAGATAATTCGATTACCAATCTGAATACAGCAGGAGAATACTACATTTGCGCTTGTATTACAATCGAAGCACAATAATAATGATTTCACAAAATAAGGCCTACGGTTAAATGGAAAATTACTCAAAAAGTTTGTGCTTAATAAACTATTCGAGCTGTGTCTTTAAAATGAATAAAATATTAGTTTCTTTAATTGTCTCAACTGTAGGTATCATGTTGTAATGAATCACAACAAAGTTGTGTCAATATAAGGTACTACGCGGACGTCACGCCGTTCCCGTTCCGTACGGGGATAAAATATAGCCTATTTTAAACAGAAATATTGTAGCATTCAAATGGTTAAAGAAGTTTTACAATCGGCATAGTACTTTTTGAGTCAATTCTTTATAAACATACATACAAACCTTTCCTCTTTATAATATTTGTATAGATGTAAGGCAATTATATTGCTTTACAAGTTTTGACTACAACTGGATACTAATGCAAGTAGTTTTTAATTTTGTTATTATATTAAAATTTGCTAATTACATTTAGAGTATGTTTAAGTTTCTTGATTTTTTTTAAATTAGTCTCTGCGGGAATGGTGCCCAGTAAGCTGGCTGCGTTACCTCGCTGGATCGGTAAACTAATCCTCTGACCGAGGTAAGAACCAGCTCGACGGTCACCAGAGACGTCAACCAGGCGTTTTGAAAGATCCTTAAAAAGGACTTTCGCATTTGGCCTCCATGGCCCCAAAGTCTGAACCCCAAACGGCAGAAATATACAACTATGACTGATATCTGCATATTTCCGCCGCTTGAGGTTTTCTGCACACACTGCCGCCGCCCATGCTTGCTTCGAAGTAGAGTTTAAGTGGCAGCGAGCAAGTGTGTCCAGGTCCCACACAAGGGGCTTCCCGACACTCCAGGGAACTAACGTCATCCCGTCACGTCTTTTGCCATCGTCTCGTGTAATACCGTTCGGTTCTAGAATTGCTGGCAGTTTCTTGTTATATTTTAATGTCTCTATGACATATCAAATATGCAAACAAAAAAAGACTACGAACGGTGCGAAATTTATCCGGCCTTGGGTCTATTATTTACTTTTCTAAAAAACAGGTAGCTTTAATTATGTCATTAGCGTGCCAAAATTTTGTAGTGAAAGATGTCAGAGTCTAGCCTCTTTTCTAAGTTACTCTCGTTTAAACTTCTTATTTGACAAGTGACAAATTGCGTTCGAATTATTTTTTGTTGGTTTCTTGAGGGCTTAACGTTTATACTTTCAATATCACTACCTTGTGTGGTAACATAGTTTCATTATTGACACATAAGCTGAATATATTAAAGGAGAAAACAATTTAGAAACTTATTTTAATAAGTTACTGCTCAGTTAGGAGTTTAAATAACAACTTTGCATACTTCATTAGTCTCTAATCCCCCATTAATGTATTCGGAGTTTACTTAGTGCGTGGATTATCAACATTTGTTATATTAATGCGTTATAATTTGTTTAAACTGTCCGAAGCGTCTTCAATCATCCAACTCCAATCTTCTTTACAGATAAATAATATTGAAGTGTCTGTTTGTAATTCTAAAATAACAACTTTAAACATTAAAGTTTATACGATAACTGAGATAAAAAAAAATATTTTTTAAACAAGCTCTGTCTGTCTGTCCGTTTGATCCGGGTAATCTCTGTAACGGCTGGACCGATTTTAGCGAGTAGCTAATTTTACAAGAAATAACTTAGAAGAAATTGATTTAAAAAAAAACATTTATGGTTCCGCGGGAATTAAATTAAATGTACGCGGATTGTTACTCTTTCACACAAAAAATACTGAATGGATTTCGATAAAAAGTTACAATAATATAGTTAGTACATCAGAATAACACCTAGGCTATAATTTATAATCCTGTGTAGACGAAGTGTTTGGCACCAGCTACTATATAATGTGTAGATAAACGCCAGACCATTTGTCATTGTTCTACGCAAGGTTTTTAAGTATAAAACTCTTTATCCGTCGCGAGCTGTTGATAAACATGTAGCGTACGCAAGTAACTTTTAAAGAACGCTGAGAAAATCTACTTACTAGATTACATAGCCTTGTTCGCTGAAGGGACACGTCTGGCTTAATACGACAACAGACGTGCTATCGTCTACTAGCGGAACAAATTTTGCCATCCATAAAATACTTAATGCACGAGGAAATATTGCGCAGAAAACTGCTTTTACAAATTGTTCAATTTAATTTGCTATGAAGTATTACTACGCAACTTCAATAAAGTAATGAGGTGAGATATACGAGATACAGATAGGAAAGATTAATTATTTTAGATTAATAGAGACATTACTACAACATTCATGGTAATATTTTTATCATTTATGACCGCTATCATCATTATGAGTAAACAACAAAACAATTCACTTGCATATCATTATCACCTGTATATTGTTTCAGCTTGATTGACTCATTGATTCATTTATAAATTTAGCAACTAAAACTAAATAGAAGCTCTCAGAATCGTGCCAAGCTGGCAGCATTGCAACGCTAATTCTCTCAGAAAGAGCTCATATTGATCGAAATAATTATTTTATATAGCAAAGATTTGTTCGTTTGTTTTGATTTAATTTGCAATATATAAATTATATTACAAAAACTGCAAGCTCTCATAATAAAGGTATAAACATAAAGCTTTACTTTTCCATAAGCCGATCTAGAATGTTATTTTATATTGTAGGTTCTCGTTACAACGTATACTACCGACATGAATACGTGCTTGGTAGAGTCAATGTGAAAGATATTGAGTCTATGTTGTAAATTTTATTCACAGACTAATAAACGTTCTTACAGATCATTCGTGCTTCCCAGTGTAAATCCATATAACTACGAATTGCAGGACATGCAGACATTTATAAAATTCGGTCACCACGGATCTTACAAGTTATTTCTGTCTAAAAGTTACATTTACTATCTATGGTAGGTATTTAAGGTCAATCATTCTTAACAGCGTAAGTGAGTCGAAGCGATTATTGACTTGCTCCGGATTACATAGGAACTAGGAATGAATAATGATGTTCGAGAATGTTCACTACAATTTGCAAGTCATTATTTCTAAATAATAAGGGTTGCGCAAGGCCAGCGCGATGGGTAAGTAATGACTCCGCTTTTTACCTGTTGTACTCAAACTTTAGTCATCTTCGAATATGCATGTAAAGTGTTTGTGTGACGACGACTGTATATTAACAAGCAGAAATTTCGTATAAATAACAAGATGGTATAAATAGTGTTTTAATATTTACAAACGTTTCGAAATGAACATAATACTATGATAGTATCGAATCAAAATTACATGAAAAAATATAATTATAGATAATTTTACAAAAGAGGTTTGACAACAAAGTATAAGAGTATGGCAATATAGAGGATGAAATTGTATGTGGGCGTCACTGAATATTTAGATTTATTAAAAAACCATGTTTCCTAAATAGATGCGCTCTATTATTACATTATTCGGTAGTGTCGCTGTTAAGAATCGAATGTTGGACTAACTTGTTTTACTTGTACTTACTAATTTGTATAACTTGACGGTAAGCAATGGAGCTAAATCATTCAGTAGAACTATTTCATCCGCTCATTGTAAAGTTCATATTTTAATGGCGTAACTGTATGTATAACTACTGCGTAAGGGGATAATGCTTGTTAAAACTTGCTAGCGGCCGGTATCGATTTTGTGATTCAATTTTCATAATAGGTCGGATGTTGGGCTAGCTAAAACGATGAAGCGACCAAGTATAGATAATTAGGTGTATTAATCGACTTTTTTACCCGACCAAAGCGAAGTAAAATGTGGGTTACAACTTTAGTTGAGCCCGCTAAAATTATAGTAATAAAAATGAGAACTAAGAAACCTCATAATTTTATCTCAGACATTTTCATGGTGTATACTTGTCTCAAATAGTAACATAATACAAAAAAGAAATTAAAAAAAATATTTATTATAAGATTTCACTACGGAATTGTGTTTAATTAAACAGAACAAAATTGTAATCTGAATTATAATTAGGGCGCATTAAAGGTGGGTTTATATGACTCAGTTGTAGCTGCTACTATTATTTTCCACACCATCCTAAAAGTCTACCAAACCGAAAGGATAAGGAGAGATGTAACAACATCCACTTTTTGACGTATATTTCTACTATTCACCAAGGTGACCGATACTGAGCATCGCTACCTCGGGAACTAACTATACATCTTGGATTTTTGCTTAGACATACACAAGTTGCCACATGACTTTCATGTCAGGTCGCGCAAAAAGGAGTACCTAAGTATAAACACAAAGTGACGTTACGTTTGCCTTTCGACGCAAAGTGCCAAAATATAAAATTTTTGGCGAATCGTTTATTTGGATTTGTCAATTTGTGGATCATGGATGATCATGTTTTACTGACGCCGTAGAGTAAAACAAAAAACATTTATTTTGAAGTAAAATAAATATCGAATGGAGAAGATGGAAAATAAAGGATTGATGAGACCTAATTAATGAGGAAAACGCATTTTATCTTCAAAGTTTGCCGAGGCTTAAACGAAGGTGGGGTTATAAAATCTCAATTATCGAGATACAAAATGGAAAAGTACCGAAAGAGTTCCGAACAAGATTCTAAGGAACTTGAAAAGAGTTTTAGTGAATTCGAAAGTAACGAAACAAGGCTTTAAGATTAATTTCATTGCTATGCTCCTAATTTATTCATTTGAGGAGAAATGTAAAGGACAAAGCGTTTTTTTATGCATAGAATAAGTAGTACTATGAGGCACGTGTTGCGGGTTCATAGCTTTTTTGAAAATTTTTTAGATGCCGTATTTGTAGACTAGATGCCGTGTCTAATTCAAAGAATTAGTCTATGCTTGTCTGTACTCTATTATATCATTTAGTGATTTTTTTAATATAAATATCATATGGGCAATGGTAGGGCCCCATTACCTACAACACTAATGGCACACATTACTTACATATGTTTTACAACTTTATCATGTGACGTAGTGAAACGTCAATTCAATTTCGCCACAAATGGCGAATATAAAAGTCTATAATCTTTACATTAATTCATGACTTCCGACGTAAAGCCTAATAAAACGACCGCCGACGCTGTGCGATAAAGGAGCGATAAACGATCGACCTATGGTCCCTTATCCAAGTCAACTGAGGTAAAGTAATATGACCTATTTTTTTACTGTACAAAACTTATGGTATTTATAAAGTACTTTAAATCTAACCAGAATCCTGATTTATTTCAAATTGGTCATAATTATTTGATTGTAATTATGAACCTTTATAAAACCAGATTCATTACTTACCTACTTTATTGCCAGCACAAAATATTTACTTCAAACTTTACGCAGATTTTCTCTTACAATAATTCTGAAAATTCTTTCAAAATAAGTATTTAACGTCGTGTGTAAAGATAGTCGTGCCTAACGTACGGTGACAGACCGCTCATCTTGAAAGTGGGTGCTATGACACCATTGCCTAGGAACTAGGGATCTTTGTTCAGAACACGAAACTTGGCCTTTGGTAAGGTTTTCTTCTTACGTCTTGTGACCCATTTCCATATCTCCGCCAGTGCATAAACCACCTAATTACGTACTCAAATAAAGGCCTAACTAAGTAAGCAGGTTTTGTTTGCTCGCCCGTTGTGGCGCGTCTCGTCGAGAACTTTCTTAAACGATTCCCCGCTAAGTACCACGTTAATTGAAATTTATGCTAATTTATTCTCTCTAACGACTACTGTGTGGAAACACAATGGTGAATAAGTAAGCCATTTACTTTGTGACTTATTGTTTTTGGCGTAACCTCTGTGATAAGATATTTGGGAGTCATTGCCTGAAAGGTTGTAGAAAAAGCCTTCTTCCTACTTTAGGGGAATAATTTATGATCCCTTTGGGTATAAATTATATCAGTTAACGTGTATTCATAACTTACTAATTTTATTCCTCTTAATTATGCCGTGAATGTGTTTATAAGCTCGAAGTAAAGTGTCTGTCAAAGTTTTTGTAGCGATTTGTCATTTCCACTGCCTTTCTCGACCTTCTCTGCATATTTTTTATTTTATCAAACTAACTTTAAACTAACTCTAAAATTAACTCTTTACACAATGTATGAATGCGATAAATTGTTAGCAAAGTGTGGAGTTAG
This sequence comes from Watsonalla binaria, assembly GCA_929442735.1. Lineage (NCBI taxonomy): Eukaryota > Metazoa > Arthropoda > Insecta > Lepidoptera > Drepanidae > Watsonalla > Watsonalla binaria. The sequence goes on from OV838930.1 coordinate 6,923,606, forward strand.
TGAAGTGGAGTTACTTTGTCGTCGGTTATGCCTACTTCATAGAGTTTTCTAAGTAACTGTTTGAAATAATAATCACATTTTCGGTAGTGTTTAGATTAGTGTATCAATGCCATCGTCATCTTTAGCCTTTCTCTTTTTCATATGCATATTCTTTAATCATTGTACACATTATGATTCCTTGAATTACTACCCTTGTACAACTAACACACATCAATTATTATATCGCCTAAGTATTCACAAGGTTGAGTATGGAGGATTAGGAAAAGTTATACGAATAACTTCGGAAACAGGAAATGCTGCAGAATGAAGAAAAAAATGTTCATTAATTCTGCAATCTTATAAGTTCGGATAAAGACTCAGTCACGTGCAAAAATATCATATTGGGATTTCCGATAAATAAATTTTCTAGTTTACATACTTAATACATGGTTAAAAAATACTAAGCTTAGTCAAGAGGAAATCTTTGCTTCTATTACATTGTGGATGTGTACCATAGTGGACTTCCTTGGAGCTATTTTATTCGCCATTGTGTAAACAATCTTGGCAAGAAACGTGCGAGGGACAAATACTTCCTTATTTAAGTCCATAGGCAATAGTTACTACGTCTACCAATGGGGTTGCAATGTTAAATGAGTTTAGCTATACACACAAGTCTGTGTAAAGTTATAACTCAATAGCCTAGTGCAGGCGGCATTAACGCTCCTCTATTTCAAGCTGTAATATTTAGACCGCTTAGAATAATATTGAAGAGCAAATACTTACATTTTGTCTAAAATATATCACCGTTTCCTCGTCTTCCGCCTATAATATTGTCTTAAACAGCATCTGAAACAAATGAGAGATTATTTGTATCTATTAGTTACCTTCAAGGAATATCCGTACAAACGTTTTCGTTTCAATTTATCCTAATGATCTGAGAGAAAAGGTAGTAGGCATTGAGTTATTTTGTAAAGTGGGCTTTTAGCTGAGCCAAGGTCCGCGACTGAGCCTCGCTGTGTAACTTTAGCCATAGCTGAGCGTACAACATTGAGCTATTTTATATTCCGTACCTACTTTGCCGTCATTATTGAACTTTCAGTCACCCGCACGTGCACCATATTTTCCATTCACACAACATAATGTATAAATTTAAAAAAAAAATGCTCACGCCTTTCCAGAAGAGTCTTCGACGGGGTAAGCAGAGGTGTTGTAATAACAACACCCACATTTTGCCGAATATGTTTAAGTGCCTGACAGAGGGTGAGTCCATCGCCGTCTCAGGCACATACATACGTCTTTGAATTTCATTTTAGACATATTCAGGTTTTCTCATGATGTTTTCCTTCACCGCTAAGCACGTGTTGTGCAATGTGGTGGAGATACCGATTTGGGCCAGGTTTTCTACTTATAACTAGTTTTAAGTAGGTACTGTTTGTATATAAAATAAAATTCTAAAAAAGTATACGATGTACCTCGAATTATTTTGGAATTAAAATTAACACTGTGGAATCGTCTGTTATACGTCTAATTGTAATACTTTTATTTTATTCTCCATAAACGAAGTATTTGATATTTCTTAAAGCTTGAAAAATATTCCTTAAGCTTCAAGGTAAAAGGCTTTTAAAAGCACCACGGTAAGTAGGACCTTGCTTTGAAACATTGATTTCTGCTCGTTGCGCCCGAGCCTTCAACGAGTGAGTAGGTGTTGACAAACACAGTAGGCTCGGCGCTAATTGTAACCCTCGGGCCAAATTACAAGACCTTTTCAAGATTACACCCCACCACCCCTCATCTCCGTGTCTCGCTTACGGTGAAAAAAAAATATGTCCCGTCATTTTTCTTTTAATTGGTTTGTTAGCAGTCGCCGAAGAGTTTCTAAACGAAGTTTCGAGTAAACTTCCATCCAGTTTTTGGACACTGGTGATAAAATTGTAATTACATTGTACGAGCCTTCGGGTCGGGAGCACTCGGGCGTGTTAATTGTGTCTCGGGTGAGAAAGGGCAAATTGGGTTGTTAGATGTGAAAAAGAGTAAGCAAATTAGTTTCGACTGTAAACCACGCACGCTTAATACTAGACAGAGCTTCCACCGGTGGATCATAAATGTGGATCAGAACAGCATAACTCATTAAAGTCCCTTTTACATAACTCCTTTGAATTTACGAGTATTTCTAAGAGCAAGATAAACTTTATTAAATGAACTTCAAAAACGTATGAGCGTAAGTTTTGTAATAGAAGACGTTACATTCTTCTAGTGCTGGAAATCTCCGCATTGAAACATTGTTCTCAAGCAAATAGGTATTATAAAAGACTAGACCAAACTCAGTTTAAAACTATGCCTATCCCTTGTTAAATGCACATCACAGAAAGGGACGGAGTTACTGGGTCCATGTTTAGTTATAAGGGGGATTAAGTTTTCACAGTTCTTTGCCATCGTAGTGCCTAGATACTACTTTGTACTGATAGGTACGTAGGTACAATTTCATACAGCTCCGAGGTGCTTTGCTTTGCCGAGGTGTTAAGACATCCACTTTTCGCTGAAAAAGATTTGATGAAATATGTAATTTTTTTGCTTTCGATGGTAGATGCTCTTATACTATAGACTAGCTGTGCTTCGCCGTTTCCCCCGCGTAATTTCATGAGTGACCCGCGAATCCCTAATGTTTTTTTAAATGAATAGTACTCTAAGTTGCTCCTTGTAATATTATCTTTATGCCAGAGAAAGTCCCGTTAAAATCTAAGATTAACCACAACAAACTGGCAGAAAGACAGGAGAGAAAATAAATGGTTTTTTTTTATGTCTGTACCATATATTACATTCATATGAATTTAGTGAAAAGCTGTTATTTTGAAAATACAGACATCTATACATCTATACAGAAGGACAAAAAAAAATTAAAAAAAAAATTCAGTGATCGCCGAGTTGTTTATAAAAATATAAGTTAATACAAATTCGTAGAGTAAACACGCTCTAACAATAGTAGAGTCTTGTTGGTATCACGACACAGTAATTGGAAGTAACGAGACGGTAGGTGCTTTAGGATAACAAAGATATATTGTACTTATTTTTAACTGGACGTTAACTAGAGAAGGGTATCTTGGATATAACACGTCACTTTGTTGTGACACTAGACCGGTATTATGGGAAGAAACAAACATTCCCTCATTTCTACCCAGCCAGGTATCGAAAGGAGAGGTCAGTAAGGTCAGTGATAAGGGGGGACGGTGTATGAAAAGATAGCACGTGCAACCTCCCAGTTAGCAACCAGGAGGAACACCGAATTTACGAGTAGTCGGAGTGAGTCCAACATAACTCTGTTGCTCCTATGGCGGTTGGCGTACACATAGTAAAAAAAGACGGGTGCATTTTACCCCAGGTGAACCAATAGAATCCCTGTACTGAGTATGGTTTGGTTAATGAAGTAATTCTAACATCCCTAGCTACCAGCCTTGCATGCTTTTTGCACGCAAACTAGTGTTAGTTCTAAAAACCATATTCTCTGTAGTAATATAACACACATTTTTGATTTGAAACTAGGCCGCGTTGATTTTGCTCGGGGATATAATTGTCTCGCGCTTTCCAGGATTCCGTACCCAATGAATGGTGGCAGCAGAAGCCTATTACTAAGCCGACGTCATTTGTCCGTCTGTCTCCGCTACCTTTAAAGGTTTCTGTCATCTTAAGTCTCGAAAGAGACGTCTGGTTTTTTAAAGCATAATACTTGACATTTTATCATGCAAATGCGGACCTTATAAATAATTTAGACTAGCATTTTTACGATATTCCGTTGAACAAATTCACGTCAAACAAACAATAAAAATATCGATGAACGATTAAATTCATTCGCTCGAAATCCTTTCGCAATGTGGTTTTCACGTGATCAATCGTACTTTGACATGACTTCAACTCAATGGGACATTGTTGCGACACGTCGACTGAGCTATTCCGTTTTCCTTAGATTATACAATGTCAACGACTAAGTCTCTACGACATTGTTACGTGGTCACGCATAATAGATGGAATAAAAAAACCAAACCACAAAAACTAATTTAAATCAACAGATCCTTTTCTAATTTGTCCATGGTTGATGAATAGCTTATAGCCCGCGACTTCGTTCTCGTATATCTTTCTACGGGGCTATCTGAAATGATCAATCGGTGCTGTGTGGAAAGTAACCTTTAAACAGTTATATTTTCGTTCAAATCGTAGACGTATAATGCCATAGAAAACATAAGCTAAGAGCAATTACTAAATCAAGTTTGTGTTATTCCGAAATTATATCCAACATAAAGCGGGACAGAAACTATCAGACTGCCTCTTTGGTTTAACAGTTGCAAACGCTACTGCGTAACATAAGATCCTGGGTTCGACTCGCGGAACGGGCAGTGTTATAAGGTTTTATCAGCACCAGTCTGTAGTAGTGCCCGGTTAATGGGCATAGACTCGCCCCCTATTACATGGGACTTAAACATAACTGGCGAAATGTGGGTGTAGTACACTTCTGCCTACCTCTGGAAACACAGTTGTGTGCGTATGTACTTATCACCAAACATTATCTCTATTCCAACATGTACTAAAGAAATTTTTTGCACCCTAAAAGATTCATATAAATGAACGGGACATTAGAGTGCTATTTTTCACGACAGTTTAAAATCCTCCTCTTTCAGTCCATTTACTGTTATTTGCGAGAAGATAAAAATTTGCCGAGGTTTGTTCTGAAATCGCAGATTAATCAAATTATTCACTGATGGAGCGAAAAGGTTTTTGATGTAACATTTTAAAGGTAGTTTATTTAAACCAAAACGGCTCATTTACTTAAGCTTACGACAAAAAGCGTCATCTGTTGAATTTGTATAATGTTTTGAAACGATGGTGAGAAGAATACCATTATGAGGTTTGAAATGTCTCATATAAATTATTCGTACGCATACGTTATTCGGTTTCAAGAACCCACTCATATTTTCATTGATTAATGAATTAACTTGATATAATAGAACACTTGTTAATCTAGGGGGTTCTGATTCCACGCGTATATATATATATATATATACAACGTATTTTCCTAATCCCATAATTACACCTTGGTAAAAAATCCTGCTGCAAAAATGAAAAAGAAATCCAACACATGACGTTGGTCACAAAGTCTTCTGTTTGAATTCGTATTTTTTTAGATTTATTTGCTTGTAAGCTACTTTAAGAATATTGAAAATAAGAATGATTGTCACAATTAAAAATAAATATTGGACGGGTATCCATAAATAGAAATGCAATTTTTCACGTTACTCATTAAAGTCAGTTACGGTTGGTCACACAGGCATGGAAGTGTGACCAGAATAGGAACATTTGTGGCGGACTGCCGACACCGCCCTGTCTGAACAATTGAAATAGGCTTTCAATTTCCTGCGAACTCTGCTCGCGGAAATGGAAGCTTTTTAGATGTATTTTCAGCGGCGTCTACCTGTCTGTATCGAATATTGTAAGCAATATGTTACGTTCAAATAATTTTATGCATTTCACCTATTTTGAAGGAATTGTTTGGGAAAACTGAGATGGAGTTATTGGTGTGGAAAGCAGAGACAAGGGGAACTATGTTTGTGAGATGTAAGGTATGTATCCAATATTTTGGTACAGAAATGTACGAGAAATAACGCTTTTTGCGCCGAAATTTGTGCAAAAAATACATTTTGCTCATTATTTTGTAACCTTACATAATTTTAAATATTGATGGCGTAATATTCTTTAATCCATTCGTTGCTTTAAACTTAAAACAAATTAAGAAGAAAAAAATATAGTTAAGCAATAAAACGCCTCATCAGAGCTCGTGAAGATTTCCTTCCGCAAAGTACTAACAAGTTATTAACGCAGAAATTGCCCGCAATAAGTTGTATCGGATGGAAGTTGTAAGATAAAGTTACTTATGATTCTTTGCAATCAGCTCGCTGCCAACTTTGATACCTTCAATAACACACTTTGCCACCTTTCGAAGGGCAACTTTGGCGATGTAATTAGGAACTTTAATGAAATCTGATACTACATTAATGCGGCTGTAGGGTTAGAGTGGAAATAATTGCTCAACTACGTGTAAGTATGTTTCGCTTACACATTTTCCAGTCATTCGCTTATTAGCTGTGGTACATACATACATATGGTCACGCCTGTATTCCCCGAAGGGGTAGGCGTTGTAATAACAAAACCCACTTTTCACCGAATATGATTAAGTGCCAACGTGACAGATGGTGAGTCTATCGCCGTCTAAGGCACTATAAATAGGACGTATGGGCTTTGGATTAATTCTCAGACATATGTAGGTTTCTTCATGATGTTTTCCTTCACCGTAAAGCAAGTGGTGTGAAATCACTGTACATAAGTGTTTAGAAAAAAACATCGGTACAGGCCCCGCTGGGATTCGAACTTGCGTCGCTTGCGTAGCAGCCGACTAAAGAATTTACCACCTGTATAGTGGTAAGTACCTACCAAATAAGCTTAGCATTCAATACGTAATTAGCCTCTTAGCCTAGTAATGTCGGGTAAAGTGTATTTCAAGTCGAAGTACGGTAATGTGATCGTGTAATCATCGTGAGTTAGTATTACATCCTCTCCCACTAAAATGTTCGTACCCGGTTCCTATCGTGAATGTTCAGGTTGTGAAGTGCTTGACATTGTTTTCTGAAGTAAATACTTATGGTGTCTGAAGGGGCTTAGCCACTTATTAGGACGTTTTATTGCTAAATGTGTAGAGGATAGGACTAAATACAAATACAATTATTGATACAAAAATCTCTCTACCAATTGTACTTCGTTCCGATTATTTGTTTTATGAATTATCTACCACCTCAGTTTGAATGAAAATGAAAATGATTTATCCAGTTGGGACCCTTATACCAAGTTTTACATCGTTTACGATATCCATACTCGTCAGCGCCCACAATATGTGTATGAGATATTTAAGTTCTTCACGTCATCGCTAGGAGGCGCTGTACAATTTCTTATGCAAATATTCGGTGGAAACACTAACGAGTATATATTAGGAAAACGGTGGCAATCTCGTGATAGGGGTACAGGTCAGACACTTAAGAACGTCGAAAATTTACCACTGGTTAGGAAACAAGCCATCTGTGGCCCTACCATGACCTCTTATTGCCATGATAGTTTTACTCTTATTATGAGACAGATGTATATGACGTGTATAAGTCTGTCACTGTTGCACAGTTGAACTAACATTGCAATAAGAGCTCATGGTAGGGGCCCTGAGAAGAACCGGCAAGAAACTCAGCCAGGCATCTGATACATTCATCATTGAAATACAATATTAAAAACATTGTATGTAGGTAGGTATTGGTACAAAATAGGTATAATGAATTTGAAGCAAGGTATACATAATAGAAGCCTTTTGATTCCCAATGCAGGAATTCTCTTTCATAAAACTTAAGTACACAGTACAAACCTTTAAGTAATTTAGCCTTATAGGCATTGTGATAATAATAATATAATCTATTGAAACCAATGCTACCTAATTGTGCAAAACTAAAGGCAAAAGGCTTTCATAGCTGACCCATAAGGACTATTATATCGAGATCAATGTTCCCAAAGTACCCATTCAGTGATATCGGGCTGTTCACAACTCTCCTTGATTTACGATTGCTTGTGTGCGATCAAATATTTCTTTCGCATTCTTACGGTACTTGAGAGGCAGAATAATTTCCTATTCTTGGCAAATGTATGTATAGAAAGTTACATTCTAATTCCGAAATTAATGGTTGCCATAGTGTTTACTTATAATACAGCACACGGCACAATTCCTCATGTCCCTTGCGGTTATACGTAGGATAAACAATAGAACCTTGCCACTTAATGATATTTTATATATCCTATTTTATAACACCTTAAATTGATGATTCCCTACCATTGCCCACATCGTGATGTTGCCTAAAACCTTCCTCGATGTATAAACTATAAGACCCAAAAATATTTTTTCAAACGACTACCGCGTTCAATAGAACAACTATACATCTATACAGATAAATAAAATGTAAGTATATGTTTGTAATTCCATAATAATAGTTTTTCAATCAATGGATATGAAATTATATACGATACTGATATAAAAAAAATAACTTTTTTTCTCTGTCTGCAGTCTTTCTGTCAGTTTGTTTAGGCTAATCTCCGAACCAGCTAGGTCGAGATAATATTACAAGGAGTAACTTATGGTACTATTATTAATAAAAACATTTAGGGTTCCGCGTGTGAAACCGCAGGGCACAGCTAGCATACTATAATATACACTCTTCAGCTTTACAATATTAGTACCTACCTGTAGCTTACTGAAAGTCAAATAATAATATCTAGCGAGAAGTGTTTGTGACGTAGAGGTTACAATTCCTAGCCCATATTTCACCGAAGTTAATAAGACAGTTGTTGAGACTATCGCCGTCTCATGCACAATACAAACGTCTCTAGGGTTTCTCTGACGCTAAAAAGATTCGTTATTCCTTTCCTATGTTTTCTTTGTGTAAACCTCAACGTGTGAAAATTGAAATTAGGTAACTTTAAGACAAACTCGTGCAAATTATTAACCCACACAGTAAAATATATATGCTCACGCCATCCCAGACTGGTCCCCGAAGGGGTAAGCAGAGGTGCTGTAACAAAAACGTGATAGAGGGTGAGTCCATCGCCGTCTCAGGCACTATACGTACGTCTTCGAATTACTTCTCAAACATATGCAGGTTTCCTCACGATGCTTTCCTTTATCGTAAAGCACGTAATGTGAAATCACTGTACATAAGTTTTTTTTAGAAAAACTCATTGGTACAGGCCCGCTGGGATTCGAACTTGCGTCGCTTGCGTAGCAGGCGACTGCCCTAACCCCAAGACCACCACGGCTTATAACACAGTAAATGTATCATAATATCATTGGAAATAATAATTATCGTAAATTTGCATCATTTGCGAACTATTATTTCGGGAAATAAATGGGACACACAATATTGTCATTGATTGATTACCGACATCAAGGATTGATAATCGAGTATTAATACCGCCATTTGTCTTGCGTTAAATAATAATTATTATCTCTTTGAAGTTGAATTAATTAATATTAATCACAAAGGACCATTCAAGGCGATGACTACTGTAGTTTTAACGTTACAGTGCTAAATAACACTTTATTTAGCTACTGGATTCTATACACGATATACATATATCTATACAAATAAAAAAAAATTAAGTGTCTGTTTGTAATTTCAAATTCACAGCTTTTCATTAAATGCATATGAAAGTATATACGGTCTGTTTTTCTTTCCGTCTGTCTGTATGTCTGTCTGTTGTTCCGGCTAATCTCCGATACGGCTGGCCCGATTCAACGGGACTTTCACTGGCATATACCTATACTACAAAGAGAAACTTAGGCTATATTTATTTTAAATAAACATTAGGGTTCACGGGTCACACATGAAATTGACTCAATGCGGGTAAAACCGCGTGGCAAAGCTAGTCCGAAATAATCTGAGACAATTCAATTGAAAAAAAAATGTTAAACATACATATAGTAGAATATCAGCTTCTTGCCATCAAGCAAGATTGAGAGAGATTTTCTGCTCACTGCCTAATAAAAAATTGTTAGCAGTCTCTGAGAAAATCACGCGTTTGCAACGAACGTCAAAGTAATTTTATTTTTATACTCACCCTAATATTCTAAGTGACTTTAGCTTTATAACATCATTTTCCCATTACCAAAGAGACAGTTCCCTCTTTTATACACTACGAGGATAAATAGAATAAGATGGGATACATAGGTAATAATACAATTAGCACGCAACGTGATGTCTCTGAAAGCTTGTATAAACATCTTAATGGCTTATGAGTGCACGATGTGAACCAAATATACTTAAGCGAAATACTTACTTCGTTTGCATACATTAAAGTATTTTGCATAATATTCTTATACTCGGGTATTTTACGTTATTATTATGAAATGTATTGTTAAGGGCTACTATTTTGAATAATAATTGTATGCACGACTCTGTCCGCGTAATAATTTTTGTAAGCAAGAACCCTTTCCGTTTTTGGGGTAAAAATTACCTTTAAACCGAAAATCAGCCTAAACGGTTCAGCTGCTTAGCCGTGGAAATATAAAAAACATAGACAGAGACACTTTCATATTTATAATAATCGATTTGTTTTGTGACTTTGTCATTTTCACGTTTAACGAAGGCTTAGCGGGGGGCCTATGAAGCCTTGTGTGTAATACCAAATGAATGTTATTTTACAAAATACTTACCTCAAATAATATCAAATATTTTCACGCTTCTTTCTATACGTCGGATGCGAGTTTCTTAAAGAAATATATTTATTTTAGACTCCCTTCGAATAATATTTTCGGAATTATTAAGTATTTTATTCACATACTGCCCTATCTTTGCTCACTAACCATGTAATTTACTTATTATGACTATAAAATAGGTTTATTATAATTCACAGATAAAAATAAAAACGTTCAATTTGGCATATGAGCCATCTCTATCAATATGTAGCATTTTGATAAATTAATAGATATTTGAATTATCTAATTCTATAAAATAATCAAATGAAATCTCTCTAGTAACGCAGTGAGCATTAACATAGTTGATCGCACTGTTACTCTTCAAATCGTAGGCTAAATTGTCCGGGGCTGACCTAGTATAGAAGCTTTGGTTTTAGTCGGCACGTGCAAGCGTATGTGAATATTCATTAATCAAACTGTGTGAACTCAACTGGCTTTTAGTGAAATTAAACCGAGAATGCATGTGTAGTGTGTGTACCGAGTGTCAACACTCCAATGAGTACCACAGTCGTCTTTGAAGGTGACGTAATTACACTTGTACAATGGAACTAGGAACCAACTATGACCGTTTAAGCAGCGCGTAATAAGAGCTGCTTAGATTTGACGTTAAATTTTACGGTACAAAAATGAAACGACAGAGCCCAAAAGTTCTTAATACGCTCTGCTTAAACCGATGATGTTAGACCCCTGGGTCTCCAAATCTCAAATTTAGTTTGCTTTAAATACCATGACTTCTTATTGCCATAATGGTCTGACAATGATTATGAGATAGATGTATATGACATGATTAAGTCTGTCACTGTCACACAGCCAACCTATCATGACGATAAGCTTATAGTAAGGCTCTAAGGTATAACGCGCAGCATGAATCCCAAATAAATAGAGAATATGAAATAATTTGGGTGATTTGCTCAGTCACATAATCCTCATATTTAACAGTTATTTTTATGATAAGAAAAAATATAATATAATAATAGAATACCTTCCTAAACAATATAAAATGTGTACCTTATATTTTAGCATGAATTAAAAGTATCTTATAAACGCTGTAAAGCTTTATAAACAAAACAATTTAAGCGAGACGTAGATTTAATATCGCTCACGTTTCAGCGGAGTGTCACGTTGTCACTCTGTTTATGTGATCCGCACGATAATTAAATATAATAGCGTTAATATGTGACAGCGGCTTCCACCGCTCGCGCTAATTACTATTGACTTTAATTAAACATATTTTATTAATTATTTCGAGTAGCTGTATGTGATTTTATTGAATGACCAACTTGTGCTTCAGAGTGCATATAAAAACTAATTAATTATTATTCGAAATATTATGTCATTGAAACTTGAAATTTATAATGACTTCCAGTGTAAAGTACTCCCTATTACATCTGATTATCCTAATGAAAAATACAATAATAAAATAAAATAATAAATAGCACACATCAATAGATAATAGGGGAAATGGGCAAAAATCGATAATTGCAAAAAAATATAAACTAAGGAACTTACTCTAATCGAATATAAGATTGTAAATACTAAGGGAAATCCTGAAATTTGAAGCCTCAGTAAAACAACTTACAGTAAAAACTAGATCGTTTGCTTCTGTGTAATTATTTTGCAACCAGTTACCATTTCCGGGACAACTCTGTGGTAAGCTGGCGTAGTAAGTTAAACGAAATTTACTGTTTTGTGGTCTTTACTCTCTTGACCGATCGGATGAGTTACCAACTTACTTTACCGCCATTTATTTATTATTAAGTGACACTTTCCGGTGAAAGACTGATTTATTTCCCCAACTTTGCTATAATACTCGAGTAAAGGGTAAAAGTTTTGCCTATTGTGTACCTTTTGCAGAATTTAATAAAAGTTTTGTATCAACTATATTGTTCGCCAGAATTCGTAACGCGTTGAACGTGTTGGTCCCCGAGGTGTTAAAGCAGAGGTGTTATAAGAACAACACCCACTTTCACCGAAGAAGATTTAGTACCGTCGTGACACATGGTGATACTATCGCCGTCTCATGTTATACTTTGCCGTAAAGCTCGTAGTGTGAAATCACTGTACCCAAGTTTTATGGAAAACCTCATTGGTATATCTCTTAAAAATATACAATTGAAATGAATGCTGGTATACATAACATTATGTTTATTTATAAGTCCCGAGTTACTCTTAGTGACGAAAACTTTAATAGACTGAAGTAGTCGCTAACTGTCGGGGCTTTTATAGCAGAAAATAAAGCTTCCCTTTTTTTCACATAATATTATAACAGACTTTTTCTAGCTGTCCTAAGGCTACAGATGGATCTACCAAATTCAACGACATAAGGGCACACATACACCATGCCATATCTATTACGTTAAAACCTACATTAAATTACATACGAGATTCTGCCAAACTCGAGAACCTTTGTGGAAAGGCATAAAGGTATGTAAAGATATTTAATCATATTCAAGATTGAATTTATGAGCGCGATTGTATACACAGTTTTGTTTTGGGTAAATCAGTTTCCTTTGATAGCCAGGCAACGGTTTCGACGTGAATACAAATACAAAGTTTATTGGAAACCTTACGCCGATATTCGGGTGAGCCGGCAAGTTAGTTTGTAGCGCACAAAATTCGTCAAAGTTAAATTATGTCAGATGGATGCTAAGAGGATTTTCGGGCGTTAACACAGTCTTATTTTGTTATCAGCAAGAAAGTTAAGGTAATTCTTTGACACCCACCTATTTACTTTTCTTATTTGCGGGAACAATGTCTTATCTATACTAATATTATAAAGAGGAAAAATGTATATGTGTGTTGAATAGGCTCCAAAAGTACTAAGTCTATTAGATACATTATTTTAGCATTGGATAGCTTCATTATCAGCGAGTGACATAGGCTATATTTTATACCCGTACTCCCATGAGAACGGGAACTACGCGGGAGAAGCCGCGTGACGTCTGCTAGTTTTGAATAATATCTTAACATATAAAAATGCTAGGTACTAAATTTGTGACACAGGGTTATGAAAGCTTGCAAAAATAGAACAAGAACTAAGAAAAATTAAACATTCATGTACATCTTTTTCTATAAAAATATAATACATATTTACAGTCTTCTTCCAAAAATATGACGATACCTTAGTGGCGGCATGACAAGTCGCATAAATCAAATGGACGGAGACAATAATTTTGATGTACTACAGCAATATCCATCTCGGGCCCAATTTATAGCCACACCTGCTTCACCGGGAAAGAATTGTTTCGTATAAAAAGTACTGAGATTATTCGTAATTACGATAATAAATTAACTTACGCCAAAGCTTGTAACTGACAGACTTATAGACTTGCCTGTGTATAGGTGTCCATAAATTTCTAATGTAACTTACTCACTTACACTATTTTATTCTTTGCGGATATTTTGCCGGGATCCTGTGCCCTGATTCACTTAGAACAAACGATCGAACTATGGTTGGACGATTAAAGTCATTCCATCGTAATATTTTCCCAATGTGGGTGGTATTTACGTGTACAGAAATCTTAGCTTGATGGGACTTCAACACAATAGGAAGTTTCGCGTCGGCGACTGAGCTACTCCGTTTTTTCTTTGATATGATGAATTTGAAAAAAAGGTAACGATTATTTCGCTTTCATGAAGTGAATCGGGCTACAGTAATGCAAGCAAATGACATTGTCATCATACCAGTCGTGTTCTGTAAGGTTTCTCAGCGTCAAAGTCGTCAAGCGTCAAGCTATCACCACTCTTGTTATTATTTAAAAAAAAAATTCGATAACTTACCAATAATAGTTCTTGATGAAGACTATCTGCAACAAAAAAGTATTTTAAAGATACGATACAAATAAAATGTATGTATTGTATATATATAAAGAATTGACAGAAATTTGTGTACAGTCATACAATTCTAGGCCGTTGTATACTATATAAAAGCTTATTTTCGTTTATTAGCCCCTTATGACAAATATTTCATCTATAGTGCAGAAACTTGATTGGGCAGAAGTCACCCATGATGGAACGTTATGCGTAATAACATTAGTGTTTGTTTATTACATACATATATGCTCAAGTATTCCACGTGAAGATTTATTTGCAGTAAAACTACCTACCTTTCGTCAGTTGTGTTTAAGTCCAATGTAAAAGGCAAATCTATTCCATCTAACTGGGCACTAATCCAAACTCCGGGCTTGGAAATTACAGATGAAATAAAACCATCAAAACTTTGTCCGACCTGGGGTTCGAAGCCTGGAGGACCTCGTGTTTCATAGTAGCGTTTGCAACCAACGAAGCGGAGTAGTGGTTGCGAACGGTTTCTTCATATTAATTTAAGTTAAAATGTAAAACCACCGCACATTTTTGTGTTCAGTTTTAAAACTGTGTCAATGGGAGGAAGCTGAATACGGTCCATTTGCTGTGAGGCTGACGTCATCACCCAAATGGAGGAAGAACTATGAATGTACCTTTACAATCAACTGCTCTTTGAACTGACCAAGTTTTAGAGCTTTCTTCAGACTGTAAAATATTATAATGGGTTTTAAACCAGAATCTATTTTGAATGTAAATAACACCCACGTTTTTAGTTGAATAAATTTTGCAAACTCACTAACTGGCTAAGTTTTACAAACTGTCATCCATATTGGATAGTCCTTGATTATAAGCACTAAGTATAAAGTTTATAGTCCTTAACCACTATGTTCCTGCCTACCTTAAAATAGACACAAAGTCAGAGAGAGAATTAATAAATAAGTTTCAAGTAAAACTCTAACTTCACAAATTAATTGGCCGCATAAACGATGAAAGATATACCAAAGACGACTGCCAGGCGCTCAGCTCCGACTTTACAAGACAACGTAATAAGCGTTAAAGTTTCCAAAACGCCAACTAATACATCAGCCCTTCAAATTTAAGCTCCGGGTGATGCATTGGCATCTATAACCTTGTATACACCGGAGTATGAATAGTCTCATGAAATGGATGACTATTAGCTTTGTGAAGCGGCTTTGAGCCACTTCTGTGGCAACTCGCTCCGGCTAATTAGTTGCCAGTTCGCCTGAATGCGCCCTCTCCAATCTAGGATTACATTCGTAACATCCATTATACACGGTCTGCGCAAATCGAACATTTGAATAGGATCCATGACGCTCTAATTACGAGTAAAGTCGATGAAAACTCAAATATTATTGTTGTATTGCCTGTTATTTTGAGATGAATGGCCGGTTCTCTTTTGATATGAAACCCTCTTCGTCGGATCTGATTTTCAGCCTCTTTGTTATAAGAGTACTCAATGCTCGGTTCCAAAAAGTTTTAGGCATGAGTTTTTGGAATTGCGGAATATGAGTCGATGAAAAATTTTTCGATATTCGCTGTTCGTTGTAATTTTTGTACGCTGATCAATGTCTAAGTACTTTTTTAATGAACATTTACATCGACGTTAATGTATTAAGAATGAGGCTAAGCTGCCGTGTTATTCTGTCGTCGAGTGTCAATTTCAAGCATTTGTAATTAATACATAAAACATACACAATAAAGTTCAATTTCGTTTGTTTGAAAACGATATTTGAAGTCGAGTGAGTCGTTGACTGAAAACCTTACATAAGTACGAGGCTGTATAAATGCGTTATTTATATGAGTAAATATGCTACTGTTTGGTGGGTATAATAACTTAAATTTATATTTATAGGTTTATCTTAAACGCTATTAAAAAATCTTCGGAATTAATACACTTTCGTTTCAGTAGATCTATTAATCATATTAATATCATTATTGGGATAGTGTATCTGTCTCTATGTTTACTTTTCACGGTCAAACCGATGAATCGAACCGCTGAGCTGAAGTTTGTTGAAAGATATTATCCCTAGCTATATTTATTGACCACAAGGACTTATATAGAATATTTGAAAAATATTAGATATTATATATGGATAAATAAAAAGTAAATCTAGTATTTACGGTATGGTCTGGGGTAGTTTAGTTAACTGGGTAGTCTCGTTGCAGTGTAAACACTTCGATACACTTACAGTCGCCAAGTTAGATCAATTTAATTTATCCGCCATGTCGCGTTTCTCAAAAGCTTTATCGAGTTTGTTTACAGTTGATACAATTTATTAGATTGATTCCAAGGAATCAGAGCTTGCTGATAAAGTTAGAATTATATTTATTTAATATTATTTATAAAGTTGAACACAAATTTGACGTAGGTACAGTTGAATGGTGGACAAAGTTACGGGACTAAGTTTATTTGGTACCTTATAAACAAAATGTATAATATTATAACTCATAATAGTTTCTGCCTATCCCGGATTATGCCCACGGCTCTCTTCTACCATCGCATTTCTCGCCGTCGACGGAGAGTTCGTCGCCACACTTTGGTCGCGTCTCGTTTTCGGTGTTTTGGATATTATTCCAAACACGATATATGCACGATGTATTTAAGCTAATATATAAAACAAT
Source organism: Watsonalla binaria (assembly GCA_929442735.1). Lineage (NCBI taxonomy): Eukaryota > Metazoa > Arthropoda > Insecta > Lepidoptera > Drepanidae > Watsonalla > Watsonalla binaria. The sequence goes on from OV838930.1 coordinate 6,940,353, forward strand.
GTTTAAAGATAACAACAGCAGGTAGACAGGTATATGTGGGTGGAGTTGACAAAAATGATATGATACCAACATTGTACGCACAAACACGAAGAACAAACAAAAGTTTTATCTCACTCCCCGGATTCCGGCGCTCTTTGAAGATAGCGGGGCTTGAAAACCTTTTGAACCCGTAAAAAGAAAATGACAGATGTACCAAACTTATATTTACGCTAAGGTTATACCGGGGTTACCTTCTATTTGAAAAATTACAAAATTGATAAAGAGCTAAGCTATATCAATCAAGAAATTATTTTATTTTATTTTAAATTATTATTTCTGTATTTCATAGGTTTTATTTCGCAGAACCCCTTTTTCATTAAAAAAGAAACAGCAGGCAGACAGAGACTTTTCAAACCTTGTTTTTTAGGTAAGGACAGTATATACTTAGACATGCATTTAGTGACAAACAGGGACTTCAATTTTATGTATGTGTTAAAAATATATAGTTAAAAACATACAGACATATTCTCGCATTTTTATATTTAAAGATGATCAGATGATTAGTTTATCAAAGCAGTAGAAGAGGTTTTCTGTAACTTCGAATGTAGTGACGTAAAATGGCCTAATGGTCGGATTGTAACTTGTAATCCCCAAAGGATAACTACGTTGGTGGCCGCTATGAATAGGATTATTTTCCTTATAGTGAACTGAAAGCTTTATTGAACAGGTACTGTAATGTGATGAAATTGTATGCCTTAGGCTCACGTGAGGTAACAGATAGGCTATTAGAGTTGTGCCTGCCTAATGGGTACTTTCATCTACATACATACATATGCTCACGCCTGTATTCCCCGAAGGGGTAGGCAGAGGTGTTGTTATCCCAACACCCACTTTTCACCGAATTTGATTAAGTGACAACGTGACAGATGGTGAGTCTATCGCCGTCTCAGGTACTATACATACGTCATTGAATTACTTCTCAGAAATATGCAGGTTTCCTCACGATGTTTTCCTTCACCGTAAAGCACGTGGTGTGAAATCACTGTACATAAGTTTTTTTAGAAAAACTCATTGGTACAGGCCCCGCTGGGATTCGAACTTGCGTCGTTTGCGTAGCAGGTGACTGCTCTAACCCCGAGGCCACCAGGGCTCTAGGCACTTTCATTTAGGTTGGGATTTTGCTAAATTATATGTATAGCTGATATACATGGTATCCTGAATTGGTGGGGTTGGATAACACCGTCCAAGTTCCCTACGTACCGCGAAGAGCTCCTCAAGCCATGGGTCCCGGTTGTTAATTGAACATCTTTGGAAATTGTTTCAGGGCAGTCGGAGACCTTAGAGAGTCTGACAACTGGATTAACTAAATTAAAAAAAAAAGGTTAGTTGAGACGGAATACTCCAGCATGTGGGATATTAAGACTGTGGCTTAAAATATGTAAAATAATATGAGCGGGCTTTTCTCGCTCAGAGAATCAATGTTGCTATTCAACGTGGCAATGCTGCCAGCCTTCTAGGCACGTTCACGAAAGAGTTTTCAATATCTAATAATTTGAATGTACTGTTCATTGTATTTAAAATATACATTTAATAATAGGAGAGTATTACATTGTAGCTAATATTGCTCGAAATGGGTCCGACTAAAAACAAATAAGAATCTCAGATGGTATTTCAGAGGTAATTTGATAGTCTGTTCAGACTATGACGTCACACAAAATATTAACTCCTTTGACAAGGGTTGACTATAAACCGTTTAGGTACTCCATTTTGTACATATTTCCATCGAAGCGTATAAAATGTTGAAACATGATTATGGTCGGAACACGACAAACAATAAAAATCTTCGAGGCATAATAAAGTATATCCCAAGAGATGAATTTGCATAATAAAGAACGGTTTCTGGGAAGGGTTTGGGTACAAATATCTGCGCATAATCGAGCACTTTGTGGGAAATTGAATTCTAGTTTGCTCGTGGGTCCCACAGCTCCTCTGGTCAACATAAATGCTGCACGCAATACAAATAAAATGGGCCGATATTGCCGTGTTGGTATTACAAATATTGCCTTTCGCTACCTTTAGTAAATTAATAGTTGTTATATATTGAACATTGCTATTTATTCACTTTACGTACAAATTGAATGAGCTTTTTTTCAGAAGACCATATATTGAAATCGTTATATCTTTATGTAACATGGCCTTGCAATTTTTTGTCATAGGCGGCATTAATCCCAATACTACGAAAATGCACAGCAATTTTTGCAATATGCATTTATTACGATTAATTGTACGCAAACTTTGCATTGGAATTTACCTGTAGTTTTTCGAACTAGAGGTATATTCCATATATTGTTCAAATAATTTACTACAAAACAAAATTACATACTTTCCTTCTTTATACATATAGATTCTCAAATAATTAAGTCATGTATCGAAAATTACATTTGGTTGAAGTTATCGATGTTACATGACGGCGAAGTTCTCAAAATCCATGAAGCAAATATCTTGTTTAAGTTAGTTACACATTCCACGAAGGCTGAACTCCCAGCGACTATTAAAACTTGGAGTCAACTAAACTTTACCACTAATATGTGCCGTGACAGTTCATGTGGCGTTTCTAATATCTGCATAAGTTATTACAGTTGTATGACAAAATGCTACCGAGCTTAAGCGTCACACTATCTATTATTTAATAAGAGCTTTCTAGTACGTCAAAGGAAAATATATTTTTTTATACTAAGGTAAGTAAGTAATATAAATGTAGGAACAAGCGTTCAGCCTACTTGGGCTTGTAGACAAAGTAATATTATCCTCGCTTGACTTAAAAAAGCGATACAACATGTATAATAATGGCATACCTATGTCACGTGTCTGATTTGTGTCATATCCGAACATTTTGTATCACTTGTTACTGTAGGCCTATACAAAGTAATTTAGGCCAAGTAAAATGAAGCTGATGGTAAGCGCCTGCTGTAGCCTTGGTATGATTGCGATTAACAGCACACGCACAGCTAACGTAACAGTCACTCGTGCTTTGCTTACCTTATAGAAAATCGTATCACTGTTAGTGACTAAGTGACTACATGATCTAATTAAAGCTAGCTCATCGCCTCTACCCTCTCACATCCAAGTACTGGATATCTTATTAGTGCATAAAACGTGCAGAAACATATTCCTACTAAAAAAAGTCTTGGTGGCCTGAGCATTCGACTGCTACGCAAGCGACGCATGTACGAATCCCAGCGGGGCTGTACCAATGAGTTTTTCTACTTATATGCAGTGATTTCACACCACGTACTTTACGATGAAGGAAAACATTGCGAGGAAACCTTTATATGCCTGAGAAGTAATTTAAAGACGTTATAGTGCCTGAGACAGCGATATACTCACCATCTGCCACGTTGGTACTTAAAAATATTCGGTGAAAAGTGGGTGATGTTATTACAACACCTCTGTCTACCTCTTCAGGCAATATAGGCGTGAGAATATGTGTAATAATAATAATAATATATATTCAAAAATACTCTAAAAGCGAATACATTACTTAATAATACACAAAGTTTACTTATGGACTACGTACATTAGGTGCCTGAACTACCACCCAATAGCCAGGGTCTAAGAATATGGCTATGGTATCTCCTGCCTGTCGTAAGAGGCGACTAAAAGGGGGCCGGAGGGCCTGCTGGCGGTGGTCGGGGTGGGAGCTTTGACCACCGGTGCGGGCCCGGGAAGGTGGCAGCGCGATGTGGCTCGCGCTGCCTTGCACAGCGAGGTCTCCAGGGGCGGCGTCACAGCTGCCCCGGGGATGTGCCCCGGCAAAGTGCGGGGGGACACCGGTGCGTTCTATCAGAGTACCCGGAGTCCCCCCTGAGCACTGAGGATGGCCACCGGGGGTTTTTAGTGAGGTAAAAATCCCACATACCCCGATCTGCCTCTCCCAGGGTGGTCGGGGACCTTTTGAAGGTTTCCCACTCGTCAACAAAAAAAAAAAAAGGTTTCTGAACTAGGGTATCCTGTGTTTCAGACGAACAGTGCAGGTTTTATTATTAAAGCAAATCACAACTAAGCAAATAAATACCCACTAATTATAATATATTAAATAAGTTGAATACATTGAAAAACACTTTAATCTATTTTAACACAAGCAGTAACTCCTCTGTGTCCTCGTAGGACATACTCTTTAAGACATCTTTTAGTTTGTTCTTACTTTGTGTGTATGTATTCATAAACACACTCATAGCAGAAGAGTCATATCGCGTTTTATTTTTACCTTTTATAAACTAAAAATGTTTGGCAGCTTTATTCCAGGAATCCCCGTAGCTGGTACAAAGCCATTTTGTTTATTTTTTATCTGCCGGCATATCCCTTTGTGCACACTTCACTTCGGAACTACTGGATGAATTTTGATTAAAAGTTTGTATTCGGGAATCAGACATAAAAGTCTCGAATATATTCAGGAATAAAAACGTCTTTACTGATTTTTCAGAATAACAAAGAGAGGTTAGTATTTTGGTATTGGCATTAGGTATAATGCCGTAAAACGTAGTTAATAATTACATTTTTGATAAATGCTCTACCTGATACATACTACGTTACAATGAAGAATGTTATGTAGCTTCCGCATCCAATGTTACCTCATTTGTAAAATGATTATTAGTAATTTTTGGATATTTCAAGGGACAGATATCACAATACAGATTCATATCATAATCATTATTTTTGCTTCGCCATATTCGGATAAAAATGGTCCCAGATCACTACCCTTACGAAGTTTCTGTCCTTGCTAGAGATTCAAACTATTGAGCATAGTGTAAAACCGTGGGCTGTACTTGTAATTAGACTTACACGGTAATTTGGTGAAACCCTTCAAGTTAAGCTTCTATTCCTAGCCACAAGTGGGCGTTTATGGCCACAACACATTATAGTTTACAACGTCGTTTAAACGATTATTACCTACTGTGCTTAAGTACGCACTTCTGTTTAGGGAGTATAATGAGGTATTTACTATCCTACCTATTTTCCTATCTGAGAAGATAATGTTACTTCGAATGTTACATCTCGCTTGCGTGGATTGAGACGATACAAAATGTAGGGAAATTACATAAAATCAGGCATGTGACATTTATGTCATTCTGATACATTTGTATTAATTCTGTGAGTGAAGCATGAGGATAATGTTAGTTTGTCTACTGGCCCCGGCGTGCTAATGATATAGATTACATGTAATAATGTATAAAAACTTAGAGATGCTTCCATATACTTAACTAAAAAAATTAAGGAACTTTTTATGCTATGTAATAAATGTGTTGGGCTAAAAAGTGTCGACCTAAAATTTGTTTCAATAACTTTTTTTACTGTTTAATATCTTCACAACTTTAAATATCATTGGGATTACCTTACCTTACAGTATACAATTAAAGTTATTACTTGATTCTGAGCGTGTTTGTATGAAGCGGTACTGCATGTTATCTCAATTTTCTGGTGCGGGGAACTAAGTAATTGAAATGTGCTCTAGCGCCCAGGCGCATCGAGATATTCTATTCCAGTACAGCAATTCCACTCCGCACGAGGTCGCAAGCTTCTGTAATAACCGGTCTCCATTAGGCGTGTTGTAAGATATACTAGCTTTGCCCCGCGATACCCATGATATCCACGTAGAATTTATTTCGAGGAACCTAATATTTTTTTTGAATTATAACTGCTCCACTACCTACCACGAGCTATTCCTTATAACACTAGCAGTAAAGTTCGGTGCAGCCGTTTCAGGGATTAGCCGGAAGAAAAGGACAGATATTTTATATGAAAATTGTTTTTTTTATGTGCGTACCAACCTACTTTCATATGCATTTAGTGAATAGCTGTTAATTTCGAATAACAAAAATACATTTAAATTTTATTTATCTGTATTGATGTAACAGGTGCGTGATATAAAGTTATACAGTAAATAATATTTGTATCTTTCGGTCTTTATTTTACCTACTAGATGGGATTTACTTAACAGCGCTTATCGAATGATATTTGAAATAACAACAACTGTGCTATGAGCCCATCTATACAATAAAATAAAATTGATGTGTCTGTTTGTAATTCCATAAAAACAGCTTTCGCTCAATAAATATTAAAGTATAGACGGTACTGAAAAAAAATGCATTTTTTTTTTATTTTCGCAGTCTGTCTGTTTGTTCCGGGTAATCACTGAAACGGCTCGACCAATATTAACGGGATTTTCACTGGCAGATAGCTAATGTTACAAGGAGTAACTTTGACTACTACTTTTATTTAAAAAAAACATTTAGAATTCCGCGGAAATGAAAATAAATCTATGCGAGTGAAACCGCAGGGCACAGCTAGTTTATACATAAATTACGTATGTAATGAAGACTCTGCCACATAGCCGAAATGTCATGCCAAAAACCACATACATATAACAAAATTATACTTTCTAGTATGAAGATTAAAGTTTGACGGTGAAAAATACGGTCTTTAAATGAAAAAAACGTAGACAAGGTAGAGTTAATAATCGGCGCACAGGGCGCACTGACCTGTCGTGTGCGATTTTACGCTGTTTCAATTTTAAAACAACGGCTTGTCCGAGGTCGCACGCGTAGGTACTATGGATACCCGACCTACTAGAACATCAAAGGAAATACGTTTTGGGACACACGACATGAACGAATGGTAGAGATTTACATCTACTAGGGGCCTACCAATCATCGATTTAACCAGAGCATAATATTAAGCTTCAGCGTTTTGTGATACATAAATTAAACATCAAAGTTAAGACGTCACTGCTATAACGAAGATAGTAGGCCCCCTGTTCAGCACTAAGTTAGAAATTCTGTAATGCAATTAGGATGCCGTTTGGTCGGCATTTATTTTTACTTACTCAAATGTTTTACAATTATGTTAGTACTCCTTGTAACATCAGCTATCTGCCAGTGAAAGGTCCGTTAAAAATCAATCCATCCGTTTAAAATATTTGGTGGAAATACCAGACAGCTAGAGATTTTTTTCATCATGTGGTTAGGTACCGTATATACTTTCATAATATGGATTAAGATATTTCAATTTTAATTTTAAGTTTGAATATAGATATATGTATACATTACCGTTGCAGAAATGAATTAGTATTACTAATTGTAACGATAAAGAGATGAAAATAAGGTCTGTGATGAATATAAAAAGGAATCTGTAAATCATAAACTTTTTGACTTCCTTCTCTATATCAGTGATGATTTCGGTACAATGCCCCTTACGCATGGTAAGTATATAAATTAAATTAAAAATATAATAAATTGAATTTGCATAAATTCTACATCCGTGTGTCACGACACTTTCGATCTACCTACGTCAGCTGTTGTTGGAGCATTATAAAGGGACTTCATTGTATGCCATCCTAAGTACACTGATCTTCGCAAATGTTTACCTTCAGATGGCTAAATCGATATTACTTACTTCATAAAAAGTAATCCATGCGTTAATATACTCGTGTATCGTTTGAGAAATTCTTTCAAATGCATTATCCCCGTACATTGTAATCAAAAATATTTTTTATTGTGCGATCAAAAAGTGGTCTTATATCCTCGGTCGGTCAAAGACAAGTTAAGGGTGTGATTTCCTTGGTATGGCTGCGAAGGCCACGTACCATCAAATGGCTAAGAGAATGCTTGTATACCACGTTACGTTATAAAATAATGTTATGTTAACGTATACATTATATCTCCAACTAGACAAACAACGCAAAGGATCTAATTAATTCGCACATTTATAATTCCTATTTCATTTTGTACCTTTGTTTTAATTTCATTAAAGTTAAATAATAGAAAAACTTAGCAACTTGTTTTAATAACTGTTCATTTGCAAGACTGTTATTAAGGCTGACTTTTTATAAAAAATCTACTTACCTAGTATATAAATTAAAATTATATTATTTATTACTTGGAGCCGTGAGCCGTGCGGTTTGTGCGACGCAAGTTCAAATTCAAGCGACCTGTACCAATTAGTTTTCTAAAAAACATACGTGCATTAAGGTGAAGGAAAACATCGTGAGGAGACCCGCATTTGTCTGAGAACTAATTCAAAGACATTTGTCTGAGATCTTATTCAAATACGTATGTAAAGTGCGTGAGACGGCGATGCTTTCACCCTGTCACATTGCCACTTAACCATATTCAGTAAAATGAGGGTGTTGTGATTACAACACTTCTGCTTACTCCATTAGGGACCCTTCTGGGATGGCGTGAGCATATCCATTTTTTATTAAATTTATTTTCACGTCTTTGCGCAGAAGTTTTTGAAAGCGTATGCCGGCTATATATAGTTATAACACTACCTACTAACTTTTAACCTAGAATGACGTTAACTATAGTACATTAGAAAAGTATTTTATCTTATATTTAAAACAACAAACCTGAATACCGACTTCTGGCAAAGAATTTTCGCTTTATAAAACTCACGAATTCTTTTGAATTGTTTTGTTTGCGAGATTGCAGTAATAAAGGCAGAGAAATGGCGCAGGCTCGCGAATGCCTCAAATGTAAAGTTGGTCATGAAAGGGCTTTACGCGTTTTATACCAGATATAGAAAACATTAGAATGTTCGTGTTAAAAATCATAGAACTGTAATTACCATGTGTCCATTAACTAAGTCCAGTAAAGAGTCTTTGATATCTCACGAGGTGCAATTTCTGGCCCTAGTACCCAAGTACTAAGTACTCATTGTAACGGGTACGAGTTTTCATTAAACTAAACCTGAGACGGCAACAGAGCCACCTTCTGTCACGTTGGCACTTAATCATGTCTGGTGAAAAGTGGGTGTTGTTATTACATCACCTCTGCCTAACCCTGCGGGGAATACAGTCGTGTATGTATGTGTGATCTAAATAAGATAAACCGACCAAATGAAAAAGATATAAAGAAATCTGACAAAAAAGTTTCTGAGTGTAAAAAAACTTCATTTTCCTGGAACCTTCCAAGTGGAGTTCAACCCGCCCTACATTACTTAGAGGGAACAACGCAATTTATCATGACGTATCTGAATACATCTTATCAATGTAAATGAACACCGTCGGAAGAACAAATGGTAACAACTTACTTTTGATATATAGAAGCATCCTGTTTGCATACTACGTGGTAAGGTACGTACCTATCACTTTATTGTGTCTGCTATATGCAGGGCTTGGACTTATTAGGCGAACATATTCTACATTATCAAATTAAAAATATAAAAAATCCTTTAAAATTTTGAATGTTTTCGTCATTTACTTTCGAGTACAATACGTAATTATTAGAATTTAATTAGAAATGTTTAGGATTTTTTTAAATTGACATGTACAACCAATCGACGCTCTGAGCCGAAAATGTTCATCTTAAAAGTCTAACCCCATATAGATACTCCATTAAAAGCGCAAACTTACTTCGACATACATATGCTCACGCCTGTATTCCACGAATGGGGAGGCAGAGATGTTTGTAATAACATCACCCACTTTTCACCGAAGATGATTATGTGCCAACGTGACAGATGATGAGTCTATGGCCGTCTCTCTAGAGAGACTTCTAGTCGGGTATTTCCGAAATTTACACGAAACATCATACTATCGTTTACCTACTTTCGAGATTGAAATAGCTAAGAAATTTACAGTGACGGTCTAATGAGAAGCCTATTATATGTTACTATGAGTGAAATCGTTGAGCCAATGCTCAAATTTAAGAATATCTTTATTCGATTAGACTTTTAACAAAGTACTTTCAAATAGTCAGAATATCATAATTATATATGCTACAGCCAGGTTCGGAAGTTTGCTTTTACTGAGAAGAACCTGACAATATTAATTCTTAGCACCTCCTCGAGAAGTTCTGGAGATCTAATTCATCATCGAACTACAACACAAAACTGGTCAATTTCTTTCTCAAAGTAATAGAAAAATAATAGCGAAAAAACTAATCTTACTTAAGTAGTTTCAAACTTCATCATACGCTCGTGGAACTTGATTTCTGACTAAATATAGGACACGAGGTCATTTCGAACATTAACCTACACAGTACCGGAATACTACCGTAAATCTAAATTCTAATGTTGATAGGGACATAAGTCCTACTTACTGCGTGGAAGTAATAAAAATCAGTTTTGGTCCGTCGCTAACGAGCGTGTTACAGCCTACCGAGTCATTAACCCGGCGCCCGGCTTTCAACAACCTTAAGATTTAATCGCCATACACATTAGGTGTTGTTCCAATTTACAATGTTCATTTATAACACATAATCGTCCTTTAACAGCCTTTGTCTCGGCTCTACTGCAAGGTATAAGCCCCTTTACGTGCTTATATATCACGGTCCTGCTTATATTGATATGAAAAATATTCCATCGTCAGCAGAATAAGCAGTCAGAAAAGATACGGAGAAGAGAAACGATGAAGCATTTACCTACAATAGGACTTAATAAAGTTTTTTAGTATGTTTGCTTTGTTTTAAGAATTACGATGTTTCCTATTAGTAATTCAATCTGTTTCTCCGATATTTCCTTTCCTGTTTTGCTCTATTTTCTTTACGTTTTGTAAACAGAAAAAGAATCCTTTTATAAACCTCTTAAAACAGTCCCAACAATTTGGAGGTAAACAAAATCTCAGAACCAATATCCAAGACGCAAATAAAAAATAGTAATTAAAGTTCATAAATTAAACGTCTCTTCCAACTGAGCTACGCGATCCAACCTTACTACCCTCCTACCAAATTCGACGCATGAGGTAGGTCCTTCCCTTGTCTTTGTGGTATAAGGGCCGCCTTGTGACATCTGTTGGTTGGTGTATCCAAACTCCCGCATCGTGTTCGTATTTTTCATAAGAATTTAGAATTTAAACATGTATGTATAGAATAAAAACTCAAATATTTATTATAAATTTCCAAAAAAGGGTCCTACCATATTATACCAAATACGTAGGACACCTGTATATACTTTACAAAGTAACATCCTATGTTATACCTAAGAGTACATTATTTATAATAGTAATTAGATACCTGTTTTTTTTTGTTCTAAATATTTTGTGTTACAAAGCAAGAAATCAAAACATTGTTTTTCGTTAGTAACAAAACAAGGAAAGTGAAATTAATTAGGATCGGTATATTCGTCGTTCGTTCCAATGGGGGCTCATTTTAATTAATTTTGAATGCTTTGTCGTCCGCATACATTTTTGTTGCGTCTCGTCTACATACAGAGTATAAATCATTGTTAATTTCCCTGTTTGTATGTTTAATGGATTTGAATAATTTCGGGATGACGCTCGCAGCAAACAAGCGTTTTAATAAAGGTTGCTTGTGTTGTTAACGAGTGCTGTTGTTTTTAACCGATTTCAAAAAGGGGGAGGTTCTCAATTCGACTGTATATCTTTTAACCGACGAAAAATACGGAGGCACGACATCATTCGAGGACAGTTTTCAGAAATTGTAATGTTACGTTATTACGAATAAAAAAAAAATAATTCAACCAAAAATGTTCTGGTAAAAAAACTGGTAATGTAAAAGTCGAATTCGCGCACCGTGAGTTCTGTACAAAATTGTATTCAGGGGTCTACTCTCTTTGTCCAAAAACGAAACTTCGCAAAAGAACGAAAAACAAACGTAATTTCTGTATCGCTTTGTTTTTCACACAAAAATTTTCGTACGTTTGTAATACGTAATAATTTAATTAGCCGGTTTAGTATACACGGCAACGAACTTTCTAGTGGACCACGTTCGGACGTAATTTTAGAACGAAAAAGAACCGTAGTAGGATCTTTGAGAACTTTCGGCCGGATCTTAATTTTTGGGAGAAAGCTAAAATAAGCCTCCAGAGCTAAATTTATTCAACTAAGAACTATAGTATGTATCTACTTAACAGTTCTCATATAAAAATATAACTGTATTTAAATATAACTAAAGGTGTAAATTTATAACTAAACCCAAAATAATAATATTTTGAAAATGCTTTCACAGAAAAAAAAATATTAGATTGACGTTCGACCTCGCTTTGCTCATACAAAGCGATAAGATTTTACAAGTCAACTCCACATCTCATGTACCGGCAACAACCTCGGCTCACAAGGCTTATGAAAAAGAATATTGTACTCCTAATACTTATATATAATGACGATAAATTGAAATGACGAGGGTTGGTATGTGAGTAAGTTAGTTAGGAGTGTTTTCCTTGAAATATATAATTTGTCCATTCGTATATAATTCATGGCTCGGCCATTGTTCCCACCTTATAACATGGAATGGAAATAAACACTTTGACTTTGTGCTAAGTAATACTATATATTAAAAAGGAGGCTATGTTTTTCCCAGTCGTTAAATACCTAAGTAGTCTCATAGGCTGTTAATTTAGAATTATAATATTTTGTATAGACTGTACGACTGCAAGCATTAAGTGTACATATAGAGGAGCTCGGGGCACAGTTGCTATTGTGCATATCTTTCAAGTAATTGCATGGGCGACCGCCCGAGATCCCTCCGTGCCTCGGAGAGCACGTTAAGCCATTGGGTCCCGATTGCCAATTTAACATCTTCGACAATCGTTATAAGCCAGTTGCAGGCCTAAGAGAGTGTGACAAATGGTATAACCCAGATTACCGATTTTCCTCGCACAAGAGGTTCGAACCACATCGGGTTGAATTAAGTGACGATCCCAAAATGTATGGGATAAGGACAGGGTATTATGAGACAGCAAGCATTAAAAGTAAGAACAAGTACCTAATATCTTACCAAAAGTACCCAAAAAACGATTGGAAAATTGGAGCGTGACCTCAAAGTGACGGTGACTTTGAGTAGGTAACTGTATCATTGCTCCAGGGGGCATCAATACCTCGGTCGGGTGACAGAGGCGCGGGCGGAAGTTTCTGTCATCACTTTGCGTTGACAAGGGTGCGGGCTTTACGTACTAACTTTTAACAATATATTTAATTTTTTGTTTACTCTACGAAATATATACTTGTGATTCAGTTGAGCGTCTTTAATAACATGCATAGCATTTAGCATATACATTATGCATACACCTTCCCAAAAGGGTCGAAAGAGTAGGCAAAGGTATAACAACACCCACTTTACGCCGAAGGTGAAGTGCCTAAGTCTTGATTTTGTCGCCGTCTCAGGCACTATAAGAGTGTACCCTTTTTAGCCGAATATTTTTGTAACAGAGCATTAGCTAGTGGTATATAAACATTTAAAAATATATAAAAAGTAAATACTCATTTATAAAAAAAAATTGTGATTTGAATTATAAATTTATGACACATTTATTTTTTATTTTAATTTCCTGACTAAAAATAAGTCTTCAGTCATGTTTCTTCACGTGTTTAACTTTCCATAAAACTCGAGGTTCGATATAACTGCACTTTAGTTTTTAGAAAAACATAATGGTATTGACCGCTGGAATTTCTATTTGCGTCACATGCATAGATGCATAGCAGGTGACTACTCAAATCACTCGGCCTCCAAGTCTCTCACTGCCTACGTATAGTATTAAGAAGATTATCATATTCCATATTTGTTATCGAACCATTTATCGTAATCCAATGACATCGATATACTTAATAATTGATCATTAGCCAATTCCAAGAATAAATAAGCCAAACAATATACTTTAATAATTAATAACAGAATAAACCCGCTAATAGTATCAATTTCGAACCTGAATTATCTAAAATTGTGGTAAATTTTCTTTGCAAACTTTTGACTGTAGAATAATGAAAATAAAACATTGGAATACTCATACTCTTATTGACAGACAAAACTACCGCCAGCTCGTTTGAAGGACAGGTGAACATGGTTGTGTGTTCAATTTAACTTCTTGACAGGGAGGAAATAGGGTTTGTACTGTTTTTTGGAGAACTTTTGGAGGAATTCTGCGTCCGTAGTATAACTAGTTGAGTTCCATTTAATAGGCGCCGAGCCTTGCTTTTAAGTGGGCACTAATGCAGACTCCGGGCTCTTACTGAGAAATAAGCAGACCGAAGTTGCCCGAAGCGAATTATTACAGATGGAAAATGCAGTAGAGTTTGCGATCACTAGACCAACAAGGCAGTCGTTGTAGTCTTAGTTTAAATAACACTGTGAAGGTTCTAATTCTTAATAATAGTCTATAAAATATTTTAATATTGTATTTATTACAGCTATTTAATTATGTGTTTATCAAGATCCAGTATTCTGCCTGGCGGGCGATTAATAAGACAGGAGCTAGTGATGAATAATATACACGTATTACAAATAAAACTAAAAAAATATACGCTTACGATCTGTGCCGGAATGAAATCCAATGCTTGAAACCCCAATCCGAAGATTATTGAAAAATGATCCCGTACCTTGCCTGCTGGAAATGGTTTCCAATTCGTCGGAATAAATCGTAAATCTTCTAAGGATGGATTTACAACGAAACTCTTTTTAAAAATATTATAAAAACTGCCTCGGGCGTATCCTGTATAAATATGTTTCCAGTTACCGCATCCTTGAGGAATATTTATTTATGATTTATTTTTTAAAGAATATTTGTATTGGATGATTTACCGACATTTCAAATGCTAATACTAACCGTAGAAATAAGAATTTACATTTCGGATGCTTTACACGATTACCCTAAAACTTTTTTGGGGAAATTTTAGGGTAATTTGCGTTGATAAGATCAGAACACAAGTGGTGTGGATGTATGGGTGACTGTTTCTGTAAAAAACTCTACTCAATATTTTTTTCCATTTCGGACCCATAATATATATAACCCTTCTTAATATTTCGATGTGCACCTGTTAGTCCGTCTACTAGCGTCACGTGACAAAATACAAAGACTAGAGATGCTGTGATAAATTTTGACTGCCTACCTACGACGGTTTCAAAGTAAAGTCTTGAGAGCTTGGGTGATGAAATGTAAACATGTACTTTTATAACGATAAGAAAACGGTTAAAGAGCAGAAGGACCTTGAGGTTTTAGCAAGCCAAGGGACGCAAGTTAGAGTCCCAGCGGGTTGTTTAAGTATATTATAACTGTCTAATAACTGTGCAGTATCCCCCGTTATTGGTTGTTTATTATAGATAAGTATCAGTCATATTGGCTGCAGTGTTCCGCCGATGTATGTCAAGGACTCATAAGCTGACACAGGAGCTATAAATAACACGAGCTGGGAATATGGGAATATAACAGAGCAGAGGACTTAAATACAACTCTTATTGCAATTTTTATTGTTATGTATCAAGTATCAAAGCAACTTACTTACGTACTTTATTTACACTCTAGTTCTTACTTTTATATAAGTACTAGGTTCTGTCCGCGACTTTGTCCGCGAGGAATATTTACTTTGGGCTAACGCCTGCTTTAAACTGCGATTGGTCTTAGTGTGAGTATAGCCTTATAGCCTTTCTCGATAAATGAGCTATCAAACAAATATTTTTTTTCAAATCGGACTAGTTGTTCTTGAGACGTGTTCAAGCAAGCAACCAAAAAACTCTTCAGCATATATATGAGTATATGTATAATGTATAATTCTTTAAATTATTTTTATTTCAATACATAGTGCCACGAATAAATTTGATATAGAGTTAAAGCAATTTAATTTATACATAACCATTAAAAAAAGCCTTCAACGGTTATTCAATTGTTATTCAACAATAAAGTATAAGTAGGGACAAGGACTTGGGAATAATACGAATCTAAAATCAAATATTATTTTTCGTCTAATAAACCTATTATTATCTTCTCCCTGGAGCTACAATCGCGAAGTCATATTTTCCTGGGATCAAGTAGCCTTCACTGTATGGCACTCCAATTATTTCTTTGCAAAAATCACCGCAACCCGTTGAAATATGGACAATCCGGGACAAAAGATATACACACGCATTTGGATGTACAATGATAGGATAAGGATCTTTTTATTGAGAAAATGGTAAGGTTAGTCTAATATTTATTCACGGCTAGCTGTGCCCTGCGATTTCACCCGCTTAGACTTCATTTCATTGGTCGATTTATGTCGCGAAGCCTTATGTTCACTGAAACCAAAATAGTCACTACGATAGGCATCTGTTTTTAGTACTCTCCTTGGAATAAATACTGTTTCTTACCTGGATAAATATATCCAAAAAATTGTTTCTTTAAAAATTTTGCTGCTAAAATTCTTCCAAGTTCATTAGTGCCATATTGTATGTTACCTGGGACTAAACAGGACAAATTATTTTCACAATTATAATTTACTTAAACGTAAGCTCACGCCTTCCCAGAAGGATCCCTAGGGTAGCCAAAATTACAATTAACTACACACTACTACACCGTCTTTGAAGTTCTTCTAATTTAGCGGATTTCTTCACG
This sequence comes from Watsonalla binaria, assembly GCA_929442735.1. Taxonomy (NCBI): domain Eukaryota; kingdom Metazoa; phylum Arthropoda; class Insecta; order Lepidoptera; family Drepanidae; genus Watsonalla; species Watsonalla binaria. The sequence goes on from OV838930.1 coordinate 6,956,649, forward strand.
ATATTTTTTTTGTCAGTAACGCTCATGACATATTTGCAATTGAGTTAAAAAACCTTAAATCCAAGTGAGGTGAGTTCCAATCTTACCTGTCGCGCTGCAGGCCACTCCTAAAACCACTGGGCCACCACGTATCTTCTTTTCTAATCATTGTTGCTAGCTGAGATACCAACAGAACACTTAGAAAAAAAAACTTATCGTTTTTATTCCTAGAATTTTTTTTTAATAAAATAACTTGTCTATTTGATTACTTTCAAGCGAGTTCACGGAATAATTTACTGACAATTAAACCAACAAGCCCATGTATATAGTGTGTAACGTGAACCGGCCAGCGATTTGTAGACGATCCATTCCGGCCGTGCGTCCGACATTTAATTACAGCACAATTCACTTATCTACTCGATTTACCCTAAATGCTCCATACTCGTCCGCACCGAACTTGTAACAGTTTAGTTTAAATTGAAAATTAATTGGTTTAAAGGCTTCGTCACAATTTTAGTCGATAAATTAATTTTAATCACAGTTTCACCTTAAATATTGCAAGTTTAATGAACAGCTTGTGAATACATACCTAAGGATAATGTGTGTTTTATTAAAACTTAATTCATGGAAGTTAGAAAACATATCGCATTAATGTTTTATTGAATGTTCTTGCTTCTTTCTCAAATGCTTTGGTCTTTCTTAAAACTAAAATAGACTTGAGCGTATGACATTTTTTAAATTCTATGCAAAAAGTAAATATACAAATTCGATAAAAATATTTTTGTATAGATTCAGCCTTTATATAAATATTTATGGATAGCCGATGAGCTCGTGGCACAGTTGCTATTGCGCATATCATTCGATCAGCGAAGTTAAGCAACCCTAAGCCTAGCCAGTAATTGGATGGGTGACCGCCCGAGTCCCTCCGTGCCTCGGAGAGCACGTTAAGCCGTAGGTCCCGGTTGCCAATTTATCATCTTTGGCAATCTTTACAGGTCAGTCGGAGGCCTAAAATAGTCTGACAACTGGTTTAACCCAGATCACAGATTTTCCTCGTTAAAGGGGTTGCGGAGGTCAGATGGCAGTCGCTTCGCATAAAAATCAGGTGATCAGCCACATCGGGTTGAATCAAGTGCCGACCCCAACAATGTATTGGATAAGGCCAGGGAGATAATGATGAGATTCAGCCTTTAATTTAAACAAAGATTTTCGGATCATACACTGGCTGAGTTTCTTGCCGGTTTTTCTCAGAAGGCTAGTTTTCGACATTCAGTGCCTTATCAGGGCCAAAGAGAAAATAACTTTCATTTTCAATTTCAGAGGCTACACAGTATGACCAATAGCTAGTAAGATAATAATTACATAACAAAAACTAAACTACAAGCAATAAATATATTGTAAGAGTGATAGGCACACGTATAGCCATGCGAGTAAGTATGTTGCGGTGTCTCAAGTACGCAAGTGTGCGTGGATCTCGGCTTTTAGAGCTGCTTCTTATTACGTTGTGATCGGTGATTGGGTTAGCAAGCAATGCAGAGGTTAGCGCTCCTACATCTGGGCTTGACACAGAATTATCGGCGGCTAATGAAATTCCACGCAATTTACAACGGGATGGCATTTCAAGGGGTACCTTGCGGTTAGTGCGCGGTGATTGAGGCGTTCATATAGTATAAGTATTATGGGTATATTTGATTTTAATTTAAGGGCCTCTGTAAGGTACTTCAAGTAAAATCGAGCAAACTTTAGACAAAATATACAAAAATATGAAAGATAGAAAAAATATCCAATACTGTAAATATGTTCGGGAGACGAATACATCTGTATACGAATATATCTATGGTGAGAAGCAAACATAGTGGGTAATAAAAATTGGTTAGCGAAGTCACGAAAAAGATATTGATAATTGACTAAAAATGAGACAACGCAAGTATATTGTTACATGAAATAATTTACCAAAAAACGTTGCTATAATTTACGAAGCTAGACGAAAGTGAAGCGAGCCGGAGAGATAAAGATTTTCTGGATTATTTATTTTGTTTGCAAGACAATTCTATTCGTAATCAATAAAATACTGCATCAAACACATATAGAGCGTAATATAGAAACAGCGAAATTTCTTAAATTTATGACAGTACCTTCAATAAACAAAGCACATTTTTTGCTAATAAAATTTAAATTGATTGCTTCTCAATATTAAAGCATTTGATGAGTCAATCTAATTGAGGGGAACGTCGCTCCAACGAAATATTATTTAAATTAATGCAAAGTATTACAGCTCTGTGCTCAGACAATTTACTTAGGTATTCCTGTGATTGATGTTTTGATTTAGCGATTTAATAACTTGCGTTTAACAAAGCTAATTAACATTAATGTTTTGGGATGTTTAAATAACTAGAATGCTTCATCTTTGTAATATAAATAAATAATATTCAAGCTACAAGTTACTTCGTGCTTTGATCGCGAACAAAGTGAAGCGAGTTAATATTTTTCTCTAAACTTCGCATAATTTCCCTACCGTCTTCTATTCCGCTTGGTACAAAAAGGTTTAATGTAGCACTTCTTTAATGTGTTTTTATTTTATGAGCTTGAATAAAAATGAATACAGTTTTGATCAAATGATTCTGTTGGTTTAAAACAACTAATAGATTACTCAATGGTTCTTGAAACCAAAGAAGATTGTGTTTTAAATCTTAAATCTATTGGTAACGAAGGTAATGTTTGTTGCGAGTGTTTTTTTCTGTCTTCATCCACAAAAACTATTACGGTTGAGCCAATGGGTACAATAATCAAGTAATTTATTCAACTGCCTCGTTGGTCTAGTGGTTAGTATGTTCGCCTGCCGATCACGAGGTCCCGGGTTCGATTCCCGGGTCGGGTCAAACATTTATATTGGGTTTTTCTGTCACAATAAAATGCCCAGAGTTTGTAAGATGGCGGTGTTTACACCCCCGTGCCTCAGAAAGCACGTTAAGCCGTGCACCTGTGTTTGCGCACACACTTGTGCACTATAATATCTCCCGCGCACATGGCTAATCCTCGTTGAGATTAGCCGCCGTAACCGAAGTTCGGTAGGGGATCATTATTATTAATTTATTCGTAAATACAAATGTTATAGAAGTCCTCACACAATTTATTCAAGAAAGTTCGCAGTAGGCAACTTTAATTTAATTATTGTTAGTTAAAACGTACACACGTTCAATAATGTATGCTCGTGTCCAGTTTTCGGAGTCCAGCTACTTTAAGTTAATTAAATCGATAACTAAAAAAAGTTATTTGCCTTTCCTGCACTACTCCGTTCCTCTAACTTCATGATGTACAAACAAGCCATCGATAACTAAATAGACCTTCGTAGTTTCCAATACACGTGCGGTGTTCTTGACCCAACACAGGATGCATTAGGGCTCCTATTAGGTCTTGGCCTAGTGCACTTGCCCTTGTCCATTTATTTGCGTAGCGTAACTCAGTTTGTGGCTTGTAATAATGTTACCCTTAAGACGTAACTATGTTACCGATATAGGACAGGGTCGGTCGGAAATTGAATGTAAGCTTCTAAATGAAGTGATAAATATAGCTTCTAGTATTTTTTTTGGGATTTTGAATGTTGCGTAGTAACAGCCAACTTGCTGGGTACCACGCCCCGGTCTTAATTCTGTGTCTAATTTATAAGTTTATTTTTAACTAGCTATGCCCCGCGGTTTCTCCCACGTAGACTTAATTTTATGAGTGGCCCGCGGATCCCTAATAGTTTTTTATTTATAGTAGCCTAAGTTACTCCTTGAACCATTCGCTATCTGCCAGTGAAAGTCCCATTAAAATCGGTCAAGCCGCTTTGGAGATTAGCCGGAACAAACAGATAGACAGACAGACGGACGGACAGACAGACAGAGGAAAAAAATAGTTTTTCCGTGTCAGTACCGTGTATATTTTCATATGCATTAAGTGTAATTTTGGAATTACAAACAGACACTTCAATTTTATTTATCTGTATATATGTAATGATGATTAAGATAAGTACTTTTTAAAAGTGAATAAGTTTTTCCTTAACTTTAAATCGTCTGATTTTTATTTCACGTAATTTTCCTGTAGCAACTTTTCCAACACTGAACATAAGCGACGAATTCCTCTCTTTTTGAGTGATAATAAGCTAAAACCAACATTTACTTAAAGCCAGTGTTGGTTGGAAGTTGTGGTTTATCATACGTGTGGTTTTGAGGTCCACTTAGTTCAGCCTTACCTCAATATTGCTTTGAGGTGCCTCTTTTATACCTAATCAGCTCCAACATTTCCGCCCATTGTTATATTTACATCAAACTGGCTACCATTAACTCTTATTGCCATAGTTATTACATTGAGTGACAGTGACAGATTTGTCCACATCAAATACATCTGTCCCTTAACAGAATGGCAATAACAAGTGAAGTTGATGGTGGCCTTTGAATTGAATCGCATGGTACAAGTGGAATCGAAATATTTTTGTGACAAATAAGGTATATCTCGTGAAACCGCAGAGCTACTTGAGACGATTTAAAGGACCGAATGCCCCGACCTTCTTCCTAAGTATGTTGTAGCATCAAGTGGAAACTCAGGCTCTTGAAGAAATACAAGTTAAGATTTCGTAGCAGAAGTAGTTGCTACGGGCTACGTCGTAGCAACGTAGCTAAATTGCTATGACAACCTCGTAGTCGGTTTATGTAGTTTGTGGAATTGAATGAAACATTGTTTATAAGACTGTTTCCATCCTTGAAAGCTTATTTTATTAAACACACGTAAAATTTTCTTATGAAGTAGGTTTACTGAGCAAATTCTATATACAATATATAATTGGCTAAGTGGCTAAGGTTAACCAGGTGTTAGCTATTCCACTTCTTCTTGGTTAGGCCCACATATCGTGGGTGTAGGTAAATACAAAATAATACTGTCACTTGATATAACAAACGTTACGTCAATAAAACTAACTTTTAAAATAGTAAAATAGCGTAAAATCATAAAGATTTAAATGGATTTGCATGTACTCATCAACAACTCGGCAGTTTGACAACTAATGTCTGAACTACGGCCGCCATGACTGCGGAGTTACCCGCTCTAAAAATTTAATCAACTATAGACAATAGTGGATTTACAATTAATTTACCACAGATGATAAATAAAAAAAAAAGAGAGCCGTGGTTGCCTTGAGGTTTGAGCAGTCGCCTGCTACGCAAGCGACGCAAGTTCGAATTCCAGCGGGGCCTGCACCAATGAGTAGTTCTAAAAAACTTATGTACAGAGATTTCACACCACGTGCTTTACGGTGAAGGAAAACATCGTGAGCCTGCATATTTCTGAGAATTAATTCAATGCAGTATGTAAAGTGTCTGAAACGGCGATGGACTCACCATCTGTCACATTGGCACTTAATCATCTTCGGTGAAAAGTGGGTGTTGTGATTACAACACCTCTGCTTACCCCTTTGGGGAATACAGGCGTGAGCATATGTATGTATGTATGAATGTATGATAAATTAAATAACAATATAATTATTAGAATTCGTTATGAATAATCTTGAACAATAATCTATTTAAACCAATTGCGCCGATATAATAAGAATCAAAGCTCACATTTCCTCACTCATAATGATAGTCAGCGCACAGACTAAACAGCTGGTCGTGGAGACTTAAAATTCGAAGGGTGTGTTCGTACGAGTAATTCGGAAAATAATAAATTGGTTTTGGTAAGTGGCAAGTATATTTGATGGGAAATATTTATTTCAATCACGATTCGGAAATTATTCCTCAATTGTTCACTCCTCGCCAGTCGGTGTGAAAGGCAGCTGAAGGAAATACATTTCACTTTACCCGCTGACTCTCGATAAATTCACGAGAATTGTTATGATAACGAACCACGAAAGGAAAATCAAGTACCTAAAGGTTTGTACTATAAGAAAAGTATAACTTGTCTCATCCATATGTGCTGTGGGGAGAAAGGATGTAGCATCCTCGAAATTTTAAACGAACGATTTGGAACGTAAATACGTTTTCCCTTAAGAGTGAACTGAAAAGAACCTCGATATGCCGTAAACATCATTCTCCTTGCAAAAATAATGGTGGAATTAGGAAAGATGTTAAACGGCCTCACTTCACGCCAGCCTCGGCCAGTGATATTAGACTTTTTTAAAAAGAGGTAAGGTAAAGTCACCAGTCATGGACAGTATAAGCGAATGTTTTTCATAATTGCTCTGTTATTTCTTTATTTTTCAAAATACATTATTAAGGAGTTGGAGGTAAATTAAAAGCTTTTTTCTTAATCAGAATTTAATGTTTAGTTTCTGTTTAATACTTAGTACTATGAAATAATATAAATGAACAACACTCCTACTTGGACACCATTAATGGACAGTAAAAATCCAGTGTTGTGTTTTAGGGATACAATTATAATTTATAGTCTGGGTTATATTATATTGATGCATTTCTATTGATAAATCATTAAATAATATTAATTTCAACAACGACGATACACCAGACACAAAGTACGATGATAAGAGTACCTTGCATCGCGATTCTTGTAAAAAAATACGATTCGCCGCGCAAATGACACCGCGAAACTAACAACCGTTATGGCGTAATTCTCAAACATAGTTGTTATGACAGCTATAATACTGGCACAACTGATCGGTATTGACATTTGAAAAAAAATACTGCGCGTTTCCTTAATTTTGGAAGAAAAACAAATAATGTCCAACATAGATGTCTTTACCTTAGTTAGATATGATAGAAGCGTGCGTTAAAGTTGTCAGCCTCAGCACTCAGTAGTAACATTTGTTGCATACAGTGTATTAATTATTATTGTATTTAAAATAGGTTTAGTACGGATTAGTTATTTATATAATTTTACTTTTTATTATAATTTTCGATTTTATGTGTAGATATAGTACATATGTTTTTTTTTCGTTTTTACGATCATAAATATGCCTTATCAAAAACCAATTTTAAAAGTATATAAGTATCGTATTTATTCTTATATTTTCTTCGTGATTTTTTTATATACACACAATCATAAAGTTTGTGATCACTAGCATAAGCTGATATAATCAAAAAAAGCATTGCTGTGTGTTTTCTTTCAGACTGACAGGGGATTGTTTGCTATCTTCGTAGTATGAAATATCTTGGTGGTAGAGGTTACTTATATTGCCGCAAGAGCTACAGGATAAAACGATACCTACAGTATAAAGCGATGTGCTCTATTTCCATTATAAACTACATCGACGTTAAATGAGATAAGTGGCGCGGCGTTAAATTCCTCCGCAAGTCTATTACGTCGTGTTACCCAGGAATCTTGCACTAGACGTTTTATTTTTTTGCAAGCTATGTTATGATTCGATTATCGGATTTTAACGATCAAACTTACGTAGGGGGATATTTTTCGTTTTAAAAGTAAAGATAATTCAGTGCGTTTGTCCTCAAAATTGACAGCTTTTTACTAGCAGACAATTTTTTATGATAATTTACTAGCTTGCGCCATCAGCTTCATTTGCATGCCAATAAAAAAATGGCAAAGATTTTACTTAAAAAAAATCGAACCCCATTTGACCGTTAGGGGTTGAATTCCACAGAAAGAACATCAAATTTCAAATTTCATGTTTTTAGGTCCAGCGGCTTCGGTTGTTCGTTGGTATATTAGTCAGTCAGTCAAGACTTTGAATTTTGCTATTCTATTTCTATTCTATACATAGAAAGGATTTGAAACAAAAAAAAATCGAGATTAATTTGTATATACTCGTACACTTACCAATATCATACTCTGCCGCTACGATCAAATATCTGAAACAATGTAATTAATTTGATATTCCCATTAATTATGCAGTATGCCTTTTATATTTATGCTAATGTTCCAAAGCACGTAAAGTATAGATACGCCTGTATTCCCCGAAAGGGTAGGCAGAGGTGTTGTAATCACAACACCCACTTTTCACCGAAGATGATTAGGTGCCAACGTGACAGATGGTGAGTCCATCGCCGTCTCAGACACTTTACATACGTCATTGAATTACTTCTCAGAAATATGCAGATTTCCTTATTATATAGATATATAGATACATAGATTATATTATGTAAATTATGTAAGTAATATGTATACAAACTCTGCGCACCTACTTAAATCTCAAATTAATTTACTAATCAAACCAAAGTATGTCAAGAAAAACTCAATCAAACCTTATTACTTATCGCGGTTCTAAAGCACTCATAGCCAGTGTTCATGCCGACCCACGTCAAACCATTGTAAGCAACTTTTTAAGAGTAAATTCAATATCCCTCCACAAACTCTTATTGATCTTTTAGCGAACCTCTTTTTGTACAAAACAAAGTTCTCTTAAATAACTTACAGAAAGCCGGTTCTCGTACATTGTCGGTAATAGACGCACGCACACGTACGAGCTTATACAGTGCGCCGCTTCGAATCCGATCTTATGAATACAGTATCGGTATTTTAAAAATGCAAGGGTATTTTTTTAAAGCTATCGACCTGCCTACTTATTCGTTTGTGTGCTCGAGTGATGACAATACTTTCATCGAATGGCATCATCGGTTGAAACAGAAACCCGCTGTTTAAAAGAAATTAATTCTGCTTAATCGTTACGCTCTTGGAGGTGCGGTGGTCGTGATGATAGAGTTAGTGTCTTGCTGAACAATACGGTGACATTGCTTACTGATTTACAGGAGCATTCATTACTAGTAAGACCACCGACCACAGATTGAATATGGTCCGTAAATATCATTGGTGATATGCCACGAGCCTTAGTACCCTTAAATTTACCCTGCACTGAGAAATCAATACATATTCTGCGGTTTTTTCAAAACTGTCCTTGAGCGTGCAGGTGCGATGATTCGTGTTCAATATAGGAAGTCGAGTCGTCCTTCTGCTACCTTTCTATTCTGTGGTTCTGTTATGACCGCTCTTGTTTATTTTGTGAGCCTGCTCGCTAACTTTTGTGGTTTTCACCATTATTTTGCCAATAACACTGAGTTAGTGCGAGTGTTTGTGGTGAGATTAAAAACACTGAGGCTTACTGTTTCGTTTCAATTTATTTCACTCACAAAGGCTTACGTTAAAGCTAAAACGTGAACATATACATACAAATGTGGTATCTGTTAGCAGATAAACGTGATTTCGTAGATTCAAGTATTAAGTACCCAGGCAAAAGCCCATCAGGCTGGCATTATACTGTTATTAATGGGAATAGAGACTAGGGTTGTGATAATCTGCTTAATATCTGGAAACATGGCTCTACGAAGCTGAAGGATAAGTTTTTATGTGGTAGGTACATTATAATTTTATTTATACTTATAAAACTATACTCAGCCACTATGCAAGGCTAGGTATCAATGCAGCGTTTAATATATAAAGATAGAAATTTTCTTGGTATATTTAACTAACATAATACATATGCTCACGCCTGCATTTCCCGAAGGGGTAGGCCGAGGTGTAGTAATAACAACACCCACTCTTCACCAAAGATGATTAAGTGCCAACGTTACATATGGTGAGTCCATCGCCGTCTCAAGCACTATACATTCGTCATTGAATTACTTCTCAGACATATGCAGGTTTCCTCACGATGATTCCCTTCTCCGTAAAGCACGTGGTGTGAAATCAGTGTACACAAGTTTGCTTTTTTTTAACTCATTGGTACACCCGCTGGGATTCAAACTTGCGTCGCTTGCGTTGCTAGCGACTGCTCAAACCCCAAGACCTCTATCTAGTATATTTAAATAGGTCTTAAGAAGAAATTAGACTGCTTTAAGGTGTATTAGAATAATCAATCTAAAACGATAAATGTATGAATACATTATTATATAAGGAGATTACATATCACAAAGGGAATGAACAAAACATTTTAGGGTGAAGAAAGAATGGTAATATTTATTACTTTTATCGTTTTGCGTAAGCTATTGTAAATGGTATACAAATACTAACAAAATGGTCACAGAAAGAGTTTTGGCAAAATCTATTTTAGGAGATAGCTACGCCTCACGGTTTCACCCGCGTTGAATTTATATCGAGGAAAACATTTTTTTTAAAACAAAACAAACCTTAAGTTACCCTAAGGTACTCATTGTAACATCAGCTATTTCCCGTTAAAATTGATTCAGCCGTTTCAGAGAATACCCGGAACATACAGACAGACAATCAGACAGTTTATTTTATGTGACTAGCGTATATAATTTCATAATATGCATTTAGTGACAAAACTGTTAATTTGGAATTATAACACACACATCAATTTTATGTATCTATGTGCAGTATATAGATGGTAAGCACTACGTTATCATTGTACGATCTAACTGACGTGTGATACCATCTTATTGGTAAATAAGTTTTCTATGTATCTATTTATATACTCACGGAATTAAAACTCGTTGCGCGAAGCGATTTTAACCTATGTGTCCACATTTTAACGGCTAAGCTGTTTGGCTGAAATTTCGAATAGGGATAGGTCTAAGCCCAAGAACTCATTGCGTGAAAGAAGAAATTTTGGATCAGTCTTTATTCACATCAAGCCTGCTAGTATCACTGTAAGTCTTAGTTTGAATCGGTCTTTAATAAAATCAAGTCTGCTGGCAATACTATACGCCTATTCAAATCAAGTCTGTTAGCATCACTGTAAGCCTAAGTTTGGATCAATGATAATTTGAAACAGAGCTAGAGGAATTATATTCAGCAAATCATATTAGTTATTTAAAACGTAGCGCCCAGCCCAAGTTAGTCGGTATTAGCTTAGATTAGTTTGGTAATAGCTGAGAGCCGAGGATAGTTCCGTCATAGACTTTATCGAACTTAAACTATTTCAGTCAACAGACATTGCTCTTGTAGTTAATAGAATATAACTTGGAGCCAGTTGTTTAATGGATTCTAATAAAATGTTTATTACCTTGACGTATATTTTATTAATTAATGTATACGTTTATATTCGACGGCACCGTTGGTATATTCGCTAGAATGGACTTGCTGCGGGCTATGCAACCTGCGGAAAGGCAAACATTTTATGCGAAGGACATTTTGGGTTTTACTTATATCTGATTGCTTGGTATGTAATAAATTATCTATCCCCGAAAAAGGCTTTGCTGGCGAAATGTGGGTCTACTATAAGACCTCTGGAGAGTCGTGGTGGCCGTGGCAAGCAACGCTTGTTCGAATCCCAGCGGGGCTTGCACCAATGAGCTTTTCACATCACGAGCTTTACGGTGAAGGAAAATATCGTGAGGAAACCTGCATATATCTGAGAAGTAATTCAAAGACTTATGTATGGTGCCTGAGACGGCGATAGACTTGGCATCTGTCACATTGGTATTTATTCATCTTTGGTGAACACTGTTGAGCGCTGTTATTACAACATCTTTGCCTAGCCCTTCGGGGAATACAGGGGTGAGCAAATGCGAACGATTAAGAAGTTTGAATGCTGGTTACACCATCACGCTAACTGTGGCGGAGTGGAAATCGTCGTTGAAGTGGGTTGATTTTAAGACACAGGTATGTTGATGGCTTTACAATATTACAACACATGGGTGTGCGCAACACCTGTGTCGAGTCGGTCGAGTGGTTGAAGGGCTCCGATGACAGAGCGCATCGGTCGGTTATATTGTGAGTTTGGAGTTAGGTGGCATGTATGACTAGTGTAGTACGTATTACGTATGAAGGCGAAGGATGCTTCGACACTAGCTGCTGAACTAGCTGTCGGAAAATTATTGTAAATAATCCCATTGGCCCTGTACTTCTGCTACAATTAATTAATCTTAGTTTGATCTTTGCTTTGACTGGCTGGAATTTGCCATGCTCACAAATATTTGTAATGTTTTAGTAATTATATATGACAATTGAGCATTTGAACTGTGTCCATGGGCTTATACTCACGAGATATACATACTGTAACCAATAACATTGTATACATTTTTTTTTTCAGAAAGTAATTGTTGAGTTACTTGCCGGGTTCTTCTCAACAAAAGCAACCTTCCGAACCCGGTGGTAACATTTATAATCATGTATAATGTATTTTGTGTCCTTCTGACGATTTGAAAGTACTTTGCAAGAAGTCTAAACAAATAAAGATATTTTGAATTTTGAACCGATCGGATGAAGTCAGCCTGCAGAAATATCGTACCGTCAGACAGGCTGTACGCTTGTTTACCACCTCATTAGAAACTAAATAAAAATCTGTAAGTTAGAGGCACTGTCCCCGTCGGATAGCTTAAATTCGTATCAAGTCGCAGTTAATAATATTGGCCCTTGACTAACGGTCAACGTTTAAGTCCGCATTATGCAAAAGTACACAATCAAATTACGTTCTCAGGTAAATTAAAGGCGAAACTCTTCGCCTAAATTATAGGACATTTTAATTAAGAGCTAATCATTAAGGGTTGCCTTACTTTTGTTTCTTTACTAATATTATTAAGAGAAAAAGTTTATTTTTAGGTTTGGGTGTAGGCTGTTTAGATTAAAATTATTCCATTAATTACCTAGAATAGAATATGTATTTATTAAACCATAGATTGGTATATCCCACAATATCTTAGCGTACCTATGATTTTGTCGAAAAAAACTTAGGAGTTACAAACAGACACCTCAATTGTATTTGTCTGGATATGAATAAAGAACACGGGATAAAGTAGATCCCTTGGGTCTTAAATCGGACCTCTTTGTCTTTCTAAATTCTAAAGGTTAAAGTGCTAGAAAGTATGTTAATTATTTATAAGAAAGTAAAACGCGTCTTTGATTTATACTGTTCGGTATAACACCGGTGCTAACTGAGCTGGCGACCCTAAAATTCCACCTTCTTTATTTTATGTTTGTTGCACATAAGAACAAGTAGAAATAATAACGACTTTCGGTATAACTTGTGTACTACCATGATGTAAATTCATAACATATATAGGGCATATCATATTAGGCTCAAGCAATGCGCGATTGCAAGTTGTTTCAATAATCGAAACAATCAAAGTCGGTAAAATTTACCATCGATTCGCTCTGGCGATGAAAAAATCGAGAGGTTTTCAATTGGTTCGACTGTTTTTTAGAAGCGATTAGGCCGAGTCACGCCGAAACTATTCGATACATCACATCGTGTTGGATGAGTGAGTACTACACGTGAATCCGCCTCGCTGCTATCGACTGCGATTGAAAACAATCGCGATGGATCGAAATGTTTGAACAACCGAAACAACCGCGATTAACCTCTCACCATCGCGCATCATTAGAAGATCCTCTTACAATTGCAAACTACACAACAATATTAATATTCCATGCATTGAGATTGTAATATTTAACATTTCAAGTACTTAGGTATATTTACTTTAGCTGTAGAACCAAAGGCTTTGATTACAGGGCCATTTATTTGACTTTGCCGTTGAAATTCAAACTGTTTGCGAAACGGATACACGGTTAGGCAAATGTTATCTGTGAGTGGGACCTTATTTGAACTACGTGCTGAAATAGCCGTGTCTCACTCGCTTTGGCTCATAAGTGTAAATGCTTATAAATTATTATTTTTTCAATAAAAGTTATCGCCCGCCTGTCATCTCGGTAATGGATCGTCATCGCCTCGCCTTAGTTTGAGAGTATCCCGAGGAGAGGCGATGCCATTACGGTGTTGATTAGTCTGCTCTGCGTTGTAATTGGAAGTTTCAAACGTCATTGTTTGATCATGAGTTTTAGTGAGACCACAACGAGTTGATACTTTTTCAGAGGTTAACTACAGAGTTGAATGACAAAGATAGCGGATCAACACAGTTTGAGTCAGGAGAACTTTTTAAGTTAAGGATGTTGATGCTGATTCGGGGCCGAGCTTGTAAGTGTGCACTAACCTTAAGATATATAATATAAAGTAGTTTATTACCGTTATTTTATATGGGTTATATTATTAGTATTACTTCTTAGGCCTTACTTACTTATGATGAATATCTGTACCCTTCAGTGAGAACTTTCGCAATAAGATAAAAATAAATTTGTTCATATCGTCTTCCCAAAATGTATGAAATAAAAGGATTTAAGGGTACCAACTACTAACTCTCTTCTGCTTGCCCAGACAGGTAGGTAGTTGTTGTAAGTTAATGATAGCTTATAATAATAGTCGTATAATTCCGTAACGGGTAATCTTGGCACGCAGTGAGCGGTGGGATTAGAGGCCGTTAATACTCTACGACTTCCAACAACATAGAACGCTGTATATTGCATATTACATTACTATCTATAAAGATATTATTTATAGTGTGGCTCCCACTGTTTTTATATACTACAAAGGTTGACTTAAGAAACGACGGATCAATTGTGTGAAAGATGATGACTAGAATGGGACAAGATAGAAGAATACATTATGCTTAAGTCTAAGAACGCGAAGCGTGCTGCCTATCGCTATATTATACTTGCTGTGCCCTGCGGTTTCATCCGTGTCAGAATACCCTACGTTTTTATAAAAGTAGCCTAAACTTTCATCCCCTATTATATCCCCTTGGGGGTAGAATTAATTGAAATTATTTCTTAGCGCATGCCTACGTCATTACATCTACCTGCATGCCAAATTTAAGCCCGATCCGTTTCCGATTGGGCTGTGCGTTGATAGATCACTATGTCAGTCAGTCAGTCACCTTTGAGGTATATATATTTAGTTTAAATGGCAATCGATTACTTACTTTCTGATCAAAGATCTTAGATCCAAAATACATGGAGGCTAACGATATACTCGTATTAATAAATGTAAGGTCTCTAGGATCAGCGATTAAGCCTGCGAGTGGAGTTAAATCAGACAGGACTTCGAACTTTATATGTATGGAAGTCTGTTTGGATAAGATTAAGATTTCTTGCCAGATTTCTTTGTTTTGTGACGCACTATCTAACTTGTCGGTTCTTAAATAGATATTTGGTGAAATATGGGTGTTGTTATTATTTGGCCCTTCGGGGCTTGGCGTAATAAATTATATTAGTTATATTTGTGACAGCGAGCTATGTATAAATTTGACTAAGTTAATACACTTGCAAAGTTTCGCTTATATGCGCCTGTAAATGTTGTTTTAGGTAGTATTAGTTACTATAATAATAAAGCGGTAGCCCTGCTGGTAAGCACTTATATTATATAGCACTTAGGTATATGTTAGTGACGAAACCTGCTGCGAATTCTAGGAATGCATATACGCAGTAAGGTCTCGCAATAAAGCTATATTATTGACACGGTGAGCTTTTCCGACTACGTTTTAGCAATTTTATTTTATTTTGATTCTTATTACATTTGAAATACGTAACATAAATATTGAACAGGATAATATTATTATATTAAATTTGAGTCTTTTAAGACTATTATTATAAGCCGTTGACATCTCTCTACTATCCATTAAAATGATATAGACTTTTTTAGCTATAAGCCCAACGGAGTTCAATTAGTATATAAAAGAAATTTACATTGATGTTTTACTTAAGGATGAATGAAATAATTACAAAAAAAATACCTATGAGAGGCGTAGTGTAGCAGGCGGCTGCCTGCTACACAAGTGACGCAAGTTCGATAACCCAGCGGCCTGCACCAATGTTAAGTTTTCTGCAGTTATTTCACCCCATGTGCCTTACAGTGAAGGAAAACATCGTGAGGAAACCCGTATGCGGAGGAGAAGTAATTCAAAGTCGTATGTATAGTGCCTGAGACGGCGATGGACTCATCCTCTATTGCATTGGCACTTAATCATATTCAAAAAAAAACACGGGTGTTGTTGTTACAACACCTATGCTTACACCTTAGGGGACCCTTTGGGGATGGCGTAAGCATATTTATTATTTTTATTTTTACTTATGAGATTATGTGCATCAAAGTATTAATTTAGAAGTATACAATCTCGTTAAGGTAGAGCACAATTTAAGGCCGGTAGGTAGATATAATATAAACGTAATCCAAGTATGACCCTCTCCGTTAAATCCTGGGATAAGATAATCCAGTAATTCTCGCCTGAATAGTTCACGCACACATCAATCTGCACAACATATTGTATGTGTGTTAATTTTAAACACATGTGCGTTAATTTTCCAACTCAACGACCAAGGCGTGTTAATCTCGTTTACGATATAACCGAGCCTATGTAAAGCGAATTATTGAAAACCGGCTAAGGCTTAGAATCTTCGAACACAATACAGCCATATTAATATTATGAATGTGTAAAGTGTATTGTCAGATGAGGAAAACATAATTATTGACGTAGGTAAACAAAGTTGACTGCCTGTATGTCTATCCTACCATCATGGGTTTAAGGAAACCGTATTAAGAACTTCTAAGCTTTGACACTTAATTTTTGTACTGTAAAATTAAACGTTTCTTAAAAGATCATAGTTACCCCCCTGGACTAACTGCGACATTTAAAGAAATCCATTTCAAAATTGAGATATAATGTAACTCAGTAACGTTCAATAACATACAATTCTGCCTCTGTTTGCTCACGTGATGTTAAATTAAGTACCTGTGCCCTATTTATATTCACGCCTTCGCAAAAATGACCCCGTGTGATGAACAACACCCAATTTTCACCAAACATCTAAAGCTGCTATTTTAAAATTAAACAAAATACATATTTCTTTTCTGTGTAGATATAGTTAGTACCAGTATGAAACAGGTAGAACTCGAGCCGTAATTTTCCTAAGCCCGTCAATTTCACTCCATCATTTCTTTGAAAGTGAAGGAAATTGCAATCCCGCAATTTTAAAAAAGATATTGAAAGACATCTTGACAGCACAAGGAACAATAAATAATGCCTGTAATAGGAGAGAGAAGAGGCCAAGGGTATTTTATTTAAAATGAAGATTGAAATATAACAATGGTCGCTTTGCCTTCGGTAGCAGCTCTACGTTTGTATAAATTATAAATAATACACAATGTTTCACTAAGACGAAATCGATATAAGCTCTTTCTGAAAACAGTAATATGATTTTCCGATAAAAAAAAGTTTGTTATGTTTATTTTCTTTCTTCGCGGTTTCCATTGAAGGTTTTAATATATTACGCAGCTTTCATAATACTTGTTCAATGATTTCATTATTTATAATGTAAGTAACGAGCTAGATAAAGTATGATGAGCGTTTATATAATGTTTTGACAGCGCCTACTCATATAGCCAACTATCCAACTTCTTTCCACACATATCTTAGCCATTTGAAAAATAGTATACCCATAGTATACCTCATTCAAAGAATTAGTCTTGCCATCCAAAGGGGGAATGCTGCCAGTATCTTCGGAACTTTGCCTAGTCCCTTTTAATAATTTATTTTAGTTATAAGACTATATTTTTTAAGGCTTTTAGTTATTAGATTATATTTTTAAGGTTTTTAGTTATATTACTTATATTAAGATTCGATGTTACCTTATAAATCTCCTTTGCGAATGTTTTGACATTTGTAAAAAATATATATTTTTTGTGGATGTTGAATGAAGGACAAATTATTCTATAAAAAGTATACATTACAAAGTTTAAAGAATACAAAATATTACTGACCGTTTAATGCGATTTTTCAGTTTTCACTTACATCAATCCTCCAATAATAAACACGCTTACAATTTACATAACTATACAATTTAATAAGATTGAAGTGTTTGTTTGTAATTCTAAATTACAAACAAATGCTTACGTCTGTATTCCCCGAAGGGGTAAGCATAGGTGTTGTAACAATAACACCCACATTTCACCGAATATGATTAAGTGCCAACGTAACAGAGGGTGAGTCCATCGCCGTCTCAGGCACTATACATACGTTTTTTAATTACCCTTCAGACATATGCAGGTTTCTTCACAATGTTTTCCTTAACCGTAAAGCACATGGTGTGAAATCACTGCACATAAGTTTTTCGAATAACCCATTGGTACAGGCGATATTGGAATTCGAACTTGCGTCGCTAAAACTTCGAGGCCACCACGGCTTTTTAACTTACAAACATACTAATTATATTTATAAAAATCATGACGGTTCTACGAAATAAAGCCACCGATGAACTTAAGTGTACCAATGGTCAATTCTTCAACGTTCATAGGTACCTTACCAAGGCCGGATAAATAATTTTCATTAACATTTTCTAAGCGGGAGAAACCGCGGGGCACAGCTAGTCTATACATCTTTATATATACAGATAAATATAATTGAAGTGTCTGTTTGTAATTTTAAAATAAAAGCTTTTCACTAAATGCATATGAAAGTATATACGGTACTTACATTAAAATGCATTTTTTTTTCTCTATCTGTCTATCTGTGTGTTTGTTCCGGCTAACCTACGAAACGGCTAGAACGATTTGAACGGGACTTTCACTGGCAGATAGCTAATGGTACACGGAGTACCTTAGGCTATTGTTATTTAAAAAAAAACACTAGGATTCCGGGGTGAACCCATGTAATTAAGTCTTCACGGGGCACAGCTTGTGTATAATAAAAATATCAGAGATATTAGTACAGGAGTCAAGACAAATTGCTTGGATTTATCCCAAAATAAAACCACATTACTTGTCATTATATGTTGTGTATTTCGTGTGTGAATACTACCTGTGTGAAATAGGGGCACTTCAGCCAGAAAGAAGAAAACAATCTTGTGGATGAATAATGTATTATTTTATTGAAAAGGTCTGAGGGTGACGAAATAGCGACAAGATAAATACATTTTTATATATTTTGTTCTAAATCTAGCATTTATGTTCAAAGATGTTTCGATTTCCAATACAGAAAGCAGAATAACTCATGTACCTATGACACGAATTGTAGGAATTTCCTAGTCGCAGATATTTCATACCGCCCTGAATTGCTCCGCCTATCATGGATAAGCTTAAATAGTTTTTTGTTATATAAATGTCTAATTGTTATCTACATACCTTATAAAGTATATAAGTAGTGGTTGTATTTCTTTGGAGCTTAAAAACTTATAAATACTCCCATATCCATAAATCAGATGGATGATGACCTATTCTCAGACCTACCCGATATGCACACAAAATTCCATACAAATTGGTCCAGCTTTATCGGAGGAGTATGGTAACAAACACCGCGACACGAGAATTGTATATATTAGATATAACTAGCTGCACCCCTCGTTTAAACCAGCTTATAATTGAACTACACTGAAATTGCCTTGTTTGTATTGTGATGTATTATTCTGATGCATAAGCATTCTTGAAATGTTTCATTACATTCATACATACATCCATAGTTACTTACAAACTATCACATATGTAATATTAGTAGGACGAGTTGGATGTGACAAAGGCACTGAATGGCCCACAATAGTTTTTCTAGCCTAGCTCACGACATACCACAGTGTGTGCTAACCTTGCGAGATCTAATGGCGTGGAAATCGGGAGGATTACTTTGAAGCTGTTGGAAAATTCCCGCGCGTTCATATGACGAGAAAATATTTCTGTTATTGGATTCGCGCAAATCCTGAAGCTGTAAATCTTCTTATTGGCGCGGCGATGCGCTATCTGCAGCCGTTATTGGGTTTTCAAATGATACAATTTAAATTTACACATCGTGAACTGGCCTGTTATATTCAACAAGGCATGTAAACTCAATCAATTTGTACTGGGGGACAACTACGATAATTTTAAGCAGCGTATTAAGAAGTTCTTAGAAGAAATTTTTAACCGACTTCAAAACAAGGAGGAAGTTCTGTTATCTCCCAGTAGAAGGCCAAAGTCTGGATTAGTGAATGGGTTCACCCGCTATGGAAAAAAAATATAACTGGTGAAATGTGGATGGATGGATAAGTATACCTCTGTCTAGACTTTTGGGGAATACAAACGTGAGCATATGTCTGTGTGTAAGTATTTTAAAAAGTGTGTGTCAATTATCACATTACGTGACTTCCCGGTCATATGGATTATGAGTTCAGTACCCCGAGATTAGGTTTTAATTATTATATTTAAAATATTTTAATATTGATAAACATCAATGTTAAAATATAAGATGGCGTTGTATTGTTTTACATCGCGATGGTAAGATTCTCTTTTAGTTGTTTATATAGTTCGGTGTCAAACGTCAATAGTGTGGTCTTCAAGTGGTTGTCAAGGGAACCAATCAATACAGTTGTGGAATCAATAAATACCAGGACTGCCCAAGTTACGGTGTTTCATTCAACCAACCAAGGTCTGCTCCGACTGATCCTGGCTCCCAGGCCTAATTTGTCATACAATTGACGATATGGATTGTGTATTTACCTTATTTTGTATGGGAACTTAAAGCGTCCCTAGCAGCAAGTTGAAGAATTAACTTTCATACCACGATTCGAATCATAGGCAAGTTTCAAGTTTAATTAAATTATGTACACAAATGAACAAAAGCCAAACAACTTCAGGAACCATTCATGTTACTTGGAAAAATAAAAAACTTGATGGTAAAATTTATGTGGGCGCAATTTCTTTCCAGGAATAGCTCCGAGTAGCTCCATTTGGTATTACGACACCTTTGTTTAATATAAAAGGAGAACAACAAACAGGAGGGTAATCTTGGGATGTGGATGATCCCACCCTATGCCTTTGCAATGGTTAAGTATACAGGAACATGCTACCTCAAATTGTATGTTAATTTATACCGTCAAATCTGTACATCTATACAGATAATAAAAATTGAAGTGTCTGTTTTTAATTCCATCATAAAAACACAAATGTTTAATGTTTTCTCTTTCTGTTTGTTCCGGCTAATCTCTAAAGCGGCTGAACTGATTTTGGGACTTTCACTGGCAGATAGCTGACGTTTCGAGGAGTAACGTAGGCCTTTAGTTTAGTTTCACATATAATTGGTACCTAATAATAAAATAACAGTATTATATAAAGTAAGTTAATTATTTGTATAAAAATCTGTCTAAGCCACGATAGTCTAGTAGTCGAATACACTAATGCACGGCTCTTTCTTAAATTCCAAGATATAATATTCTTCTTCGATGACCCAAATTTATAGAGCTCAAGTATATTTACCGTGACATTTACCTAAATATTAGTAAAGTTAGATCGACACCGATAAGTAAAGTGAATTTGGGTTAACTAGCAGGTGTATTTTATTCAAGCAACGATTACTGTAATATTATAAAAATACAAGTTGTGACCGGCAAACTTTGTACTGCTATATATATTTTTTTGGGGTGGATCAACCACCCTTATCATTTAGGGGTATGAAAAATAAATGTTGGTCGATTCTCAGACCTACCCGATATGCACACTAAATTTCATAAAAATCGGTCCTTCCGTTTCGGAGGAGTTTAGTAACTAACACAGCGACAAAATAATGTTATGTATTAGATTTTATAGATAAAAGTTAGTGCGTGTTAGTTTGTTACTTCTTCTCTATATTGAAAGTTGGAACAGAGATTGTTTATATGTCCCAATGTATGTAAATTTGAAGACATATTTTTTTATTTATTTATTCTTTTGTGATAAAAGTATTTTTTATGTTGTATTCAAATAACAACTAGATATTTACGCATAGAATTGAAAGTATTCACGTGCTTAATGGATGTAACATTTGCCATAATAATTTCCCAGTACACTCAGCTGCATAAAACAAATTAGTTCCCCGAATAACAAAATTCTTACTGAGGCATAGTGAAAATTATTCAGTGCCGTGAACGGAATTTGTAAATGGAATATTCACAATACAACCATGCATTGCGATTCGATATTGCCCACGCAAAATAATGATTTAACAGTAAGTAAAACTCGATTTTCAAATATATCAGCTTCCATCATAATGAATATTCGATGAACACTCGAATAACGATTTCATTTGCATTGTAATAAAATTGTGGACATATTTTATTTCAATATGAAAGTCGGTAACATATGTATATATGTTACCGTATTATATATTTTTCGAGAACGAATGTATGTGTGTCTCTAATCTGTTCTACATCACTTATAAACAGCGAAATGATTTTAGCTGTACTGCCGCGTTATTCACTAAGGTTTCTCAGCTCGACGACGCGCGTTGGTTTCAATCATAGGGAATTGATACATAATACATAGACGATAACGTTAAATTTCGTTTCTTTAAAACTGACACTCGATGACGAGTGCGACGCTGAGAACCTAAGTGAATAACGCGGCTGTGACTACTGAGTTTAGTAAAAAATTAGAGCTTAATTTTTAAACTCAGAATAATATAAGTTAGGTATAAACAAAATAAACCACCAATAAATGACAGGTCACAGACATACAACTCTTGACCACAGACACTGTAACTATCTGCTGTTAAATTGCTGCTTCTATGCCTATGATAGGCATAGAAGTAAAAGTCAAAGTCAAAAGTATCTTTATTCGATTAGACTTTTTACAAAGTACTTTCAAATCGTCAGAATGACATAATTATACAGGATTATACATGCTACCGCCATTGAAGATTTAGGATTGGATCTATAGATCCATCCACACTAAGCCATATAACTTGTATACACACACTGCATAGATTCACGAAATTAATGTAATGGTTATAAATTTCAAGTTATCTTCTCCTGCTCCTTTTATTATTATTATTTTTATAATTATTTATTTAAATAAATAATTTCTCTAATATAAACAAGTGTTTTAGTATTCTTTCAATCTATTATAAAGTTAAACTATCGATAGCATCAAAGGAGCCAAAATATATTTCATCAGAAAACTGTAGTGTGAAAATCTAGTTATATATAAAGTCAACTTTGAGTCGACTTCAAAGGCAATGACAGTTTGTCCAACAAATTTAATAACACAAAAACGACTTTCATTTGTTTGAAATCTGAACCTTCTCAAAGTCAATTACTGTAAGGCTTCACAAAATTCACTGGATCTCACATTAATTAAAGATAAAATATGGTTTTGACCTTTCTGATAAGTTTCTGGACGTACATCATATTCTTATAATTACACAAACCGCCCTTACGAGTTAATTTGTTGAAGGTTAAACGGAACAGAGCGAAGCAAACTACCCTCAATATAATAGTAATGGAAAACAATGTAATACTAATGGAAAGAAATTTGATATTTCAATGCTGACATTATGTGAATGCTGACACCATTGAAAAATATTTCTAGCATCAGCTAGGTATTGCCATGTTAACAGACACTTTAATTTAATTTATTTTTACTGTATGTATGTATAGAGGAAGATATAGATAATTTCGCGTTATAATTTAACTTAGACCACAAAGCAGGTGAGTAAGATCTCTGCGATAATTATCTTAGATGTCGAGGCATTCATTTGAATTCACAGAGCGTAGTTACAAAATACAGACTGAAGACCAGCTCTCACTACATTGACAGTATCAGGCGCACACACACAAAGGCATAGTATCTAGCTCTAGAGTTTATTGGCCCTACTTGATCCAAGATGCTCGTAGCGCGCGTTTTGTGTATGTGACGTAATTCTTAGTTAACTGAAGATAATGTATAACTAAAAACCTTAAAAATATAATCAAATAACTAAAAACCTTAAAAAATATAATCTTACCTTTAAAGTATATTATTAAAATGAGTCCCTGTTGGCAAGGTTCCGAAGATACTGGCAGCATCCCCCCTTTGGATGGCAAGACTAATTCTTTGACAGAGGTAGCTGCCAGCTCTTCGGTCTCCTGTGATGTCGACTAACCATTTAGTTATTTTTAAAAAAAGCCTAATAACACCAGGACCCCACGAAAGGGTCTCGACTCCGAATGGAACAAAATCATATTCGGAGCCCAGACCCATTATTTGCAGTCTTTGGCTTTTTCAGCCGCTTCACATGCCGCATCAACTCTGTTGTTGGTTCCATGTAGATGGGAAGGGACCAGCGTATCTGAACAGGTTAAATGCCATACCAGCACCCGCCCTATCTTCCATGGAATCAAGCTCATACCGTCCGGTCTCTTGCCATCGTCTCTTCCGATACCAGTCGGCTCAAGTAGACTTGGCACGTTGACGGTGGCAAGGGACCGGCGTATGAATCTTAGTCATAGTGGAAGCCATCCTTCTGTTGGCATTCTATTCTGTGGTGGAGCTAAATGTCATCAAACGTGAAACCATCAAAAGGAATCCTTGAATCGTCTTTGCTCGCTGATTGCTGACAAGAGTTTAGGCAAAAACATTGGTAAATACGATATCTCATTGATTGTAAGTACATTTTGCAATCAGGGTTACGAGGACGGAATATTATATCATTATTGATAATCTGGAGCAACCACGCTTTCGTACTCTGGCTTTATGCCGTTTATTTTATTATGTAACAAATGGTTTTAAAGGTTAGAAATTAGGGTTGCCACATTCTTTTTTGTTTTGCTAGAATTATACATGTAACATTAGCCTCCTTTTTACAAACAATGTTTTCAACTAAACTTAGACTACAACTATGTACATCTCTTTTGAAATTCATTCCAACAAATTTATTTTATTTGTTTATACTAAGAATAAATATGTGAGAAATATTCAAATAAGATGGTATAATTAGAATTGTTTTCGATTATCCGTCTCAATAACAGTGAAAGTGTTCTCTTCACGGGGTAATTGGGAACTTGATTGACAAATCGACACGGATCTCTTGATTTCGGAACTTGAGCCCCCCGGCCGTTTTGGGGTAAACTTGATAATTTATTGATGGATATATTTATAAGGTAGCAGGTAGAAGGTAAACCGCTTACAAGTACCTTCTTGGACACTGTGCAATCTATTATTATATTTTCCTGGAAATTTAATGATGTTCTTCAGTGCTTCAAGGTCTGATGAAATTCCTGTTCATTCTGGATTTTTGCTCTGTGGCTATATAGAGTGGAAATCAATTGTCAGACAGTTTTCCAATTTTCTGAAGCTTTAGCCGACATGGGCCTATGATCCTTTAAGCAGCGCGTATTAAGAACTTCCTAGCTATAAAGTTTTTATTTTACGGTACAAAAATTAAACGTCACAGCTCAGAAGTTTCATCCATGGTAGGCCTCATGGACATGAAGGACATGTCTTCCTTACAATGAGTTCTTATTGCCAAGTTAGTTCATATTGTCGTATGAGTGTTACATGTATATCTAGGATGAGTATATGATGTCACTGTCACATTGCGAACATTGTCATATCACGGCATTACGAGTTCAAAGTATATCGCAAATTTTCTAAGATATCAAAATCAACTGAGACTGAGGAACTTCGTGAGGTGCAAAATGACAACGTATCGAAAAATTCTGTTCTCTACAGATAAATAATTCTATATTCTATTCAGTTCTATACAGATGTATAAAATTGAAGTGTCTGTTTGTAATTCCAAAATTACAGTTTTTCAGTGAATCCTTATGAAAGTATACATGGTACTTACATAGAAAAATCATTTAATGTATTTTTTCTGTGTCTGTCCGTTTATTGCAGCTAGTCTCTGAAACGGCTTGGTCGAGTTACATAGACTTTTGTTTAAGAAAAACATTTATTTTGCCGTAGGAATTAAATTAAATCTATGCGGGTGAAACCGCAGGGCACAGCTAGCATTTCATACACGCTTATGTAGGTATTGGTAACATGCCTCCTAAATAAACATTTTAGTCGGAAGCAAAATATGTGGCGTCGCATCCGACTAATACGATGAGTGGAAATTGTTTATTGGCAATTTAGGATGTTTGAAATTTTTCATGTTACGAAATATTCAGTTCCGCGTTGCTGTGGATCAATTCGATTCTGACTATGAATATATATCGCAATTTCCCTATTCATTTAGTTTAGTATCATTAGAAAGTATTAGCTGAGTAATGAAATAAATCCCCATGGTTCTGTATGTTTTTTAACTGAAAATTAATGCCTCAGGATATTAAATTTAATATAGTCCCATCAAAAGCAGGATAAAGTGAATTTGACCAAGCAAGTGACCAGAAAAGTGGCTCCCGCAGCCGGCATAGTGGACCTAATCGGATCGATCCGCAGTCGGACAGAACGTGACTTGCGTAAATGACCAATTTATATTTTCTCTCTACGTGCTTCCTCTGTGATTTATTCACGGCACTCTGTTGCTAGAAGATCATGTAAATATGTGTTTGGGTAGTGGTTTATACAAACATTACCTTCCTTTTTAATTTACAATGCTACACATTGAAAATACACAGAGAGCATACAGTGTATCACTTATGGTGATCCATTAGAATAGATGGTCTAGTTTCCATACTGGTTAGAAAGCTAGTAAAATATACTGTGACGTGACTACGCGATCATCTGTGATGTCGAATAGAGGTATTTTTTAATATTTTAATCGCACGATTAAATTGTATAGGGAATTATGAAATTGCCTAATATATAGTTGAATACATATTAATTGCTTAAAGCGAACTGTGAAGAAAGCAAGTATGTATTCTCTCTAAATTATTATTTTCCAACGTTACAATTTACAAAACATTTTGTTCACCGTAATTTCTGTACCAAATTCTTGTAATTTAACGAGTGTATGTATCCAATAGCCTAAACTAAGTAAATAACAATACAGGCACCTACATCATCGTGAGCCTCTGATCCTTAATCTTCAGCTAATTAACGCAACAAAGGGAAGAGCACAAACAATAACACAGCTACAAATGTATACCATATAAAAAAGCCACACTCTTAGAAAATTATTTCGAGATATTCCGAACAAGAATAATTATTAACTGAATGGGTTTTGACTTTTCCTTTTAAAATTTTGGCAAATAAATAATGGGAGGGTTTGGCGATATCGATTTTCAAGATTATGTACCCAAAGGTTAAAAATCGGACTTCGGTGTCCGTAGGACTTTCATACAACAATCGTGATCTTAAGCTAGTTTTTATAGATAGTTTGGAACCATACGTATGCGATTGAGTCCGACTTGCACGTGGCATATATTTTTTTCATACTTTCTTTATTTGCCATACTTTCCAATATCTCTGCTGGTGCTCAGTAGCGCCACGTCTTTGATGTTGACGCAATACACTTTACCAATATCGGGTACCAAGTATCTAGGAGAGATTCGAGCGTTGTAACTGTATATTGGACTAATTCACTAGACTCAAACGAAGATTTTAAGGTAGGTAACCTACTTTGAAAAAGTCTAAGCGTATAAAGATCCTGTAACTATCAACTAACAACACAATGTTGTTTGACTATCCACATTTTCATCTATTACTTCATTAACAATACCTTTTAAAACTTGTCTGACGTAAATGGTGTAACATTGTATGACAAAGTGTTTTCAGTTAGAGAACCTATCTAAATTATCCCCGAACATGTGTTAAATCAACCTGTCCGGGACAAACATCCGAGGTCTTAATAGAATGCTTTGTAGCTGGCCGGCCTCGATGTTTCCTCTCGCCGACTAAATTAATAACGACATGTTATTGGAAGCCCCACTATTCGACTTGAATCATGTGATAAAATACTCCGTTAATGAACTCGTGTCGTAACACCAAATACATTTATTTGTGTTATTTTCGGTAATAGGTTAAATTCTTAAGAAGGTTTATGGGGTCTTTAGCTCAGGTTTAAGAATAAACGAGTGGACTGTATAATAGGCGTATAATTAAATTAGGCGTTATGTACAAGGTGGGTGACCGACAATAAGAATCGCGTGCGCACGCGCCGATGCCGCGGTTGCAAGTGGTAGGCGAAGTGGGAGGCTCGTACGCCCCGCCGGGACTAGGGTCCTCGCCTTGTCATTAGACCGTTCACTGAGCGTGACAGGTTTATATTATACTAGCTGTGCCCCGCGGTTTCACTCGCGTAGACTTAGTTTCATGCTTGAACTTGCGGAACCCTAATTAGCTTTTTAAATAAATATAGCTTAAGTTACTCCTTGTAACATTAGCTACCTGCCAATGAAAGTCCCGTTAAAATAGGTCCAGCCGTTTCAGAGATTACCCGGAACAAACAGACAGATAGACAGACAGAGAAAAATATTGTTTTTTTTTAAGTTACTACCGTATTTACTTTCATATGCATTTAGTGAAAATCTGTTATTTTGGAATAACAAACAGTCACTTCGAATTTTATTTATCTGTACAGAGTATAGATGTATAGATTAGATAGCATGTGACAACACTGTCTATAGGAGCCCATGGGAGCTTACGGACTTGAAATTTGGAGGTTTCTCTTGATTAAAGGTCGCGAAGAAAGGGATTTACCAACCACATGGATTACTCAGCCCCAAGGGAGTAAATTAGTGCGCAAAAGTTCCTAATCTCATGGAGACCGGATTGCTTAGAAAAGGTGCAATTTTAGGGTTCTGTAGCCTAATGGCAAAATACGGAAGCCTTATGGATTCGTCATGTCTGTATATCTGTCTATTTGTCCGTCTGTATATACAGATACAGTTACTTTTTTCCGAAACTATTAGAACTATACTGTTGGAACTTTTATGTGTATTCTGTGAATCGCATTAAAGTTTCACACACAATTAAAAAAAAACTATTATAACTATACTTAGAACTGAATCTCAGAAAAAAATGTCGTCCTTCCCCCCTGTGGGGTATCTGGAGATATCTCTTCAAAAATGATATTAAGGTTGTAATATATTTTTTTAAACTGAACATTTTGCGCGAGTGACACTTCCGAAGTGGGTCCTGTAACTTCTAAATTAAGAGACTGATAAAACCAAAACAATTACTGATTGAATATCAGCATAACGAGCACTTCCATCGAAAATTGGTTTGAACAAGATCTAGTAAGTAGTTTTTTTAATAGGTCATAAATTGTAAACCGTTACGGAAGCCTTCATGGGCGAGTCCGAATCACACTTGGTCGCTTTTGTTTTTTTTTCAGTTGGCTCAATTTGTTTCCCTACTATACGCTTATCTAGAAGCCTTTGTCTTGATATTTCCTTCTATTTTTAGCATTTAATGATAGACGCAGTTCATCTACCGACACATGTTTATACTATGTATAGAACTTAGTAACAACGTAGCTGCCGAAAAGCGTGGACTGTGAAGATAATTTCAAAAGTAGGACAAATCTTATCTTATACCCTTAAACCGGCAATTCTTGTTTATATATATACCTGAATCTCAGAAACGGCTCCAATGATTTTCATGAAATTTTGTATGTAGAGGGTTGCGGGGCTTATTGATCTAGCTAGGTTTCATTTTCAGAAAACATCGTTTCGAACCATATTTTCAGGCAATGAAAAACTCCTAAAATGTAGTTACAATATGAAAGTATATTTCGTCGACATCTGTCAAGTTATGATAGCTCAGACGAGAGACTTCCAGCTTAGGGGACAATACCGAAACTAGAGTACCCCGGTTCGAGACCAAATTGTTACCGGTTGGATTTCATTCCTTTTTTTCAACATACAAACCTTAATACATATGTTCACGCCTGTAGCTCATGGCGGTAGGCAGAGATCACCGTTTGCCACATGCTAAAAGTCAAGTTCTTTCTTTTATGTAAAATGTAACCGAGAACCAGGAACTTACACTTATAGTAATAGCAGGTACTCCAGTGAGGCCATTGAATATAATATGTAAAGATAAAAGCTAGCACACAACTTATGTATAATCAGATATATCTGATCCGATGAAGTGCCTGAAAATTAAATTTAAAAACTCAAACTCAAAAATATCTTTATTTGATTACACTTTTAACAAATTATTTCCAAACCGTCATGTCAAGAATGGTATTATGATTATACAGGAATATACATGCTACCTCCAGGTTCGGAAGATTACTTTTACTGAAAAGAACCTTGCAAGAAACTCCAGCATTGTTAGTTAAGGTATCGGTTTCCTTGTAACTTAATTTGCTTCAAATCAACGCAAAGTTTAACATAAAGCATGTAATACCAGTTTCGCATATCTGTAGCCCAATCAAGTGACTATTGTACCAACCAGATTGCAATTGTATGCATGGAGAATAATAGGGTTCTACAACACACACATACACACGCAGGGTACATGTAATACCACAATAGATTAGTTTGTGTAATTGTACGGAATGGTTTCTACATCCCTGCTCGCGCCCTGTTTGAGGTATTATGACGTCATCTAAACAATATACGAAGCAAACGTTCTCGTAGAACAAAATAAATCAGTCTTAGTTCGTTAGCAGTATTGGAGAAACGTTGTGGCTGAGTGGTTGAACCGATGCAACCTTTAATTAGTCCAATCTATACTGTTACGAACTCTTTACTTCACATATCAGCATATATACAGACTTTTTTTGAGGAAGAGAAAGATTTTTGAAAAGACCTCGGCAAAGTACACATCAAACTCGACATTGAGTAGTCGGTTTCAATTGAAATTAAGACAATACATACACGATAAAGCAACATTTTGTATGTTTGAAATCATTAACTCTTCGTTAAGCTGGTTAGCTTTTAGCGCAGCTGTAAGTGTGAGATGCAACTCCTCTCCTAGTATGTAAGTTTTATCAGTCATTAACGGCTTCCAAACGGTTTCATTACCTACTCCCAGGCGCCATTTGCAACACTGACTGCCGAGGCATTTTTTCTTTCTAAAAACGAGCGTTAAGCTGAAAATAATATCAAATTCTGAGGTCTACAAAGCCCGATTACGAAAAATTTACTTCCCAGTTAACTTCATCAGAATATAAGGCTATTTAATAACAAATTGATGTTATTAGATACCAAAAACAATTGAGAAATGTCTCACGAACATATACAAAGCAGAATCTAATATTGCAAAGAAATTTGTTATTGTCTCGGATTCGGGCCCTCGGGCTCAGCTTCGA
Source organism: Watsonalla binaria (assembly GCA_929442735.1). NCBI lineage: Eukaryota > Metazoa > Arthropoda > Insecta > Lepidoptera > Drepanidae > Watsonalla > Watsonalla binaria. The sequence goes on from OV838930.1 coordinate 6,987,263, forward strand.
AGAAAATAATATATAGCATGTGGCCGGCTCAGTTACCAACTCGGGCTAATGTCATTGTTTTTTTTAATATTTTTACAATTTATATGGATTGTTCGTTTTGGATTTCTAAACGTTACATTTAATAATCTAGTTGCACCTGTACGTTCAATAAAATAAAACAATTTAAGCCTTTATACAATGACAAACATCTGAATAGATTTATTTATGAGAATTTCTGCGAATTCATACGGTTGTCTGAAAATATTTCACATCTGTTTGGAATAATATCTAAATAGCTACGCCTCTAAGTACTACCTACTCACCAAATTTTGGACATAGTATGTATAAATAATATACTACAGAACACAAAATGCGTTCAGTATATCCATTACAAATTTTATATAAATCTATCCAGAAATTAAAGAAGTAACCAAGAGCACACACACTTGCCTATTTTTAATATAAGTGTAATACAATAACATTTATTTTACTCAACAAATGTACCGAGAAGTTCCATCAGCAGTGCAGAGAATAAAATGGGCAATAAATGTGTCAATACTAAGGAAGCAACAAGTTTGTGTCGAGTCGCATTCAGTGTCGTAAGAGAAGATAATCTTGCCGTAAACTCCGCATCAGTTCCCAATCGTTCTGAGCGTAGTTTGAGCACGTTTGAGCGGGATAGTTCGATCGTAAGGGGATTTGGTGGCATCTTTGAATTTGTATGTTTGTTCAATGGATTTCATCATTTCTATTGTTTGTTTATGGCGTTAAATGTACATACGAGTACATTAATGAACGGTAGTAGCTAATTAACTATATCTATAACTGATAAATAAAGATGGAGTGACTGTTTATAATTCGGAATTAGCAGCTTTTTACTAAGAGTATACGTATGTGGTCTATAAGAAAACAAAATTTTAAATTTTTCTGTCTATTCCTTCTGGCTCATTACTGAGACGGCTGGACGGCTTTCACATTCTGAGAACTAGACTACCGTTATTTATAAATTAGGACTTTATAAAGATAGGAATAAGGGTAGGCAATTGTGGACTCAATATTTAAGACGCGATCTGTAATCAAATATAAACATAACTGAATGTACTTGTCATCATCTCCCTGGCCTTATCCCATACATTGTTGGCACTTGATTCAACCCTTTAAAGAGGAAAATCTGTGATATGGTTTAAACCAGTTGTCAGACTATTTTAGGCCTCCGACTGACCTGTAACGATTGCCAAAGATGATAAATTGGCAACCGGGACCGACGGCTTAACGTGCTCTCCGAGGCATGGAGGGAACTCGGGCGGTTACCCATCCAATTACTGGCTAGGCTTAGAGTTGCTTAACTTCGCTGATCGAATGATATGCGCAATAGCAAATGTGCCACTAGCTCCTCCTGAACTGAACTGAATGTACTTGTATACCTTCAATATTGACTGACACATAATAAGGGTATTTCGAAGTTAATTCGGTTAGTGGTGCGAATTCGAGAGAAACGTCTACGTTAGCCCTTTCTGAAGGCCCCTTCTGTGAAGCACAATTGACAGTCCTTCAAAAAGAATGAGAGACATTTATAACTATACATACATATGCTCACGCTTGTATTCCTCGAAGTGGTACAGTACAGTGCCTGAGACGGCGATGGACTAACCCTCTGTCACGTTGGCACTAAATCATATTCGGTGAAATTTGGGTGTTATAACACCTATGCATACCCTTTTCGGACCCTTCTGGAATGGCGTGAGCATATTTATCTGACTAAATACATTATTAGCTTAGACGCTTTCTGTACAAGTAACATCTCTGATTTAGCTTGGCTGAGTCAAACTCGTTTGTGGATTTTTTAATTAGCTTGTATCAGTACGAGTACTCTTAGAAAATCCAGTTGGTAATTAGTTCGCAACAAAGAAACAAGATATTTTTTACTACTGGTGCAGCTTTCTTCATTACGCTTTTTATTAAATCTTTGGTGAAACGCTGAAATCTTGTTAGGTTCTTAACCAACTAAAATTATATTTCTTCCTGCAAAAGTAGTAAAGTAGGGAAAGTACTTTTTATTGATGATATAAACGCAGTGCTGTTCTTAAATTTTAATTCCCAAATCGACTTAACACCAGAGTGTACCTGGCTTAGTTTCATACGAAATTATGTTAAACTAGAACATATTCAGCATAAAATGCTTTTGCGGAATACAGGATTCTGCAAAAGCAGAGGTGTACTTATAGTACATCCACATGTAGTGGCATGTAATAGGGAGCGAGCCTATTGCTATTAATGTAATAATAATAATAATAAAGCCTTATTTAATTTCATACATAGTACATAATTAAACGATAACAACTGGTAACTTAACTATTAAATTTAATTACATTCATTACACTTAGATGAATTTGATTTCTAATTATAAAATATATTTTGTAATTAGTTTAATAATTATTTACTTTCAATATCAACTACCCAATTATTTTATTAATGGACCTCGTTTGGGTTATAGCCTCTTTTTTATTGTCATTAATCCAGACTCCGAGCTCCTACTGGGAAATTACAGATGGGCAATCCAAATAACGCCATTCGTCCCGGAAATCGAATCTAGAAGCTCGTGTTCCACAGTAGTGTTTGCGGCCACTAGATCAACGAGGTAGAAGTGCAACATATGCAATGCTAAAAAAAATATTCCAATGAAACGATTTTCCGATATTTTGAACTCGTATTCGAGTATACTTACTGTTGATCAATGAAACGACAATGAAAATATAAATGGGCAGGTTAATTGTTAACTCGTGCCCAATATTTAATCCCCATCAATATTCGCAGTGGGCTTTCAACGAAATAATTGTAAATTGACACAAAATCCCTTTCATTGGTCATTTTATTCGGCGTGAAATCACCCTTTAGCCCCATTGTAAGTGTCGTTGAAGCAAACCAACAATGAAACAACGAGGGCTCTGACTTGGCTAAATTACCGTTCATATTTTAGTGATGAGTTTTAAGTAAATATTATATCGACTGAAAATATTTTTCGTTTTCATTGAACTGTATTTTGTAGGAAAGATTTTTAAAGCACATTCTATAAGGCACAAGAAATATTCTATAAGGTTTAATATGCATAAATATTGATGACTGTCAATATTCACAATATTCTTGAGTGTGTGTGAGTTGAGTGAATGCGAAGAATTAATTGCATTGCGTAATATTATATTTTTATCCAGTATGTCAAAGACTTATTTTTCATCTTAATAAAAAACAGATTAAAAACAAAGTATAAAAGAAAGTAATTGGTAACGAGCCAGTCCTAGCAGCAATATATTTATCAACCTTACAAATTAATTATCTCCAACGCGCATTTTTGGAATAAATTAATACCCTTTCAGATTCCTCGCGGATTTTGTATCTCAAGGGGAAACAAAGTTAGATTAAATGTTCCCTAGTATTTTCCTTAAAAGGTTGTTGTAATTACAGGGAAGGGTGCGGTGTTCGAATCTCGATGGAATTTGCATGTAAACGAGCACTGGTGATTGGGTTACCTCGGCCAACCGCGAGGCGTTGCTTCGTTTAGTAATCATTATTGAATCAAGTCAACACTACATCGAACCAGATTTTCACGTAACTTGTCCGCAATATGAAATAATAGCAAATATTCGGATATTTAGCGCACACACTTTTGTAGAACTGGGCGCTTACCATCATACACATATAATACACAGCGTATTAAAAACTTATGAACTTTGACAGGATTTACGGTACTCTGATAGGATTTACGGTAAGTTTCGTCACGCGGTTTCAACCGCGTAGTTCCTGTTTCCGTAGAAGTACGGGGATAAAATAAAGCCTATGTTACTCGCTGATGATGTAGCTTTCCAATGGTGAAAGAATTTTTGAAATCGGCACAATCGTTTTAAAGTTTATTCATTACAAACATATAAACAAAAATACAAATCGTAGATGTAGATTAAGAGATTACATATTGTACTTTGTAGTGCTGAATTGAAATACTTAGGTATATTTCTTTACTGTGAATTAATGTGACAAGTAAATTATTTTGAATAGCTGTGCCCCGCGATTTCACGCGCATAGACTAAATTCCATGTGAGCCCAGTTGTTAAAAACGATTAAGCCAAATGTATATATGTGCCCTTTAGAAATTTGAATATTCCGAGTAATTTCGATCAAAATATTTTACAAGCTTCATACTAACCTAGATTTTTAAGGGAGCACTTAGATTTAAAAAAAGTATTGAAAAACTGTTTGACATTATACTTTTCTCAGAGTAAACCTCTTAAATCTACGAGTAAAGAGTTTTAAGCTGGATTACGAAATAAAGCAGTGTTTTTACAGCTAAGTTTTTGCAAGAGGAACTATATGAATATTACCCTAGTAGCTATTACTTTGTGGTATGAGCTATATGATATTGTAACATTAGCTGCGAAGGCATTAATCCGCTATAACAATTACGATATTGATTCGACACTGAGTACGAAACACGTATCGTATCGATGCTATGTTAAACATGGTGTGCACTTCGTGGACTCGGCGACGGTGTGCTGTAAATGCTGGCAAAGGGGCGCAACGTGTACGAGGAATATCAAGATTGCATTTCATGACGATAACTAAGCGATAACAATTTTTTATACATACATATTCTCACGCCTGTATTCCCCGAAGGGGTAGGCAGAGGTGTTGTAATAACAACACCCACTTTTCACCGAAGATGATTAAGTGCCAACGTAACAGATGGTGAGTCCATCGCCGTCTCAGACACTTTACATACGTCATTGAATTACTTCTCAGAAATATGCAGGTTTCCTCACGATGTTTTCCTTCACCGTAAAGCACGTGGTGTGAAATCAATGTACATAAGTTTTTTGGAAAAACTCATTGGTACAGGCCCCGCTGGGATCTGAACTTGCGTCGCCACCACGGCTCTCAATTTTTTATAAATTAATAAATAACTATGTTACACACCTGCCTTTCATATTTTTCATTTCGCTGTTTTCTAGAGTTGTCTGGTAGGGAACGCCTTTTGTTACCATACTCAATTAATATAATTTAAATACCTATTCTATATTATGGTGCGCAATAAAAAATATATATTATTATGTTCGTGCTTTTCCAGAAAAGGTACAACATTGACTTTGCTTCTAAGATGATATTAATCGTGACTGATGGTGAGTCCATCGCCGTTATAGGCACATACATATTATTATGCCGGTTCGCTCACAATGCTTTCCAATACCGTACAGTTGTTGGAGAATAAATCATTACATGGTTCTGGGATTTTCCACTACCACTTTATGTAGTTGTGGAATACACTGTAGGAAATAAGTTTAGAACTACAAAATGCTTAAACTATTCATAAGCATCAATCAAATTATATGGAGTTAGCGACCACTACTAGATATACGCATAATTGGACTAATGTGATTAGCACGCCTAAGATCTATGAAGTTCATTTAATTGATATAATATGCCCTCATCTGTATTACTCGAAGTAATAGGCTGAGGTGGACTTATAGAACATCCACATTTCGTCGCGTATATTTAAGTCCCATGCAATAGCCAGGGTCTATTGCCACTAATCAGACACTTCAAAGTCCGGGCTGTTGCTGGAAAAGTTCAGATAAAAACCCCATAACATTTTGTCTTTTGCTTTTTGCATTTTTTTGACCCGGGTATCGAACCTCGTATTCCGTAGTAGTGCGTAGTAAGCAAAGAATAATAAAGAAGTTGACCTTGTCTAAAACTAAGCCAAGCTTTTCCTATGGGAACTGAAAAACGGTATCCACAGTATAAAGATATTGTACACTGTGTGTAAGTAAGAATGTCTGGAAAATAATACCCTTATTATTTCGAGCTTGTCGCACAAAATAAGTACACACGTTAAGGGTCGACATATATTTTGATTAATAGAAAAGTTTGGTAATCCCAACGCGTATATTGGACGTACATTATACCTTGGTACGATTATATCACGAATCCCGACCTACGCTACCCACGGGATTCCTAATCGCTGCGACAATTAATTAAAGCAAGGTAATTCTTTCGGAACCGAAAAAATAATGGTTATTTTAATGGGCTGATCCGGATTTAGGGATTAAGGACGCCCACGGGATTCAAATTGGATGCTACTTTAAATCTGTATAGTTATGAACTAATTTGATAATAATGTATATGTTCATATATAATTCTCTGACTCTTTGACTGATCGACTGACATATATTATCAACACAGCCTAAACCGCTGGTTCCAGAGACATTACATTTGGAGGGTGTGTTTTATGTGGAGGTAGGCAACCAATAAGGAAGTGTATGGCAAGAAAGTTTAAAGGTCACTGTCACGCAGGCTAATCAATGGGTGGAAGCTATAATACGTTAGTGCATACGCTTTCCCGTTGAAATTTCGGAGTTGCTTGCATGTTGTTTAGTATGTTACGACATTGAGTTGTAATTCTTGACAAGTACATACTTAAAAAGTATATAAAAATATGCAAAAGGCAGTGTAGGGTAGAGTAGTCGGGATCGGAGACCATGCCAACAGTCAAAAAACGCTATCTGCGCAGTTTTGCTGCGGTAAGATTACCAGCGTTCCATGACATGAAGTAGAAGGATAGAAATTCTTACTAAAGTGGGAAACGCTTGAAGACCCTTTATACTTAATGGGTTTAAGTGTCGTACGTGTTTGTAGAATACAAATAGACAACCATCAGGTGAGTCGTACGATTGTTTGCCACCTTCGTAGACAAACGTGATTAAGCAGGCTCCCGGCTGAAAAGGTCCCGAAACTAGTTATATAAAACCTGTCACTTGTAAAAGTTCATAGACCTATGAATAGGAAGAAGATTACTATCCTTGGCGGTATCGCAAGAGAGTTTTTTTAGAGATCATTTTAATGCTAACATACTTGCCTTACATCTGTTTTATTACTGCTTTTAAGCACGTTAAGATTAGCACGTACTCTTTACAAAGAAGACTGTATTACCATAAATTGATATTGTCCGTAAGTGACAGGTTGGAATTGTAGTCATTTATAAAGGAGGTTTATAGATGTCAAAATTAATCACCCAATTACCGAATAACAAATTAATGTTTGAATAACTGTTAGCAATTACAAGATCGCAATTAATTACTTTTCTTTCGGACTGTTATTAGCTAATTTAACATGAGAAGGCACTAAAAAGCAATTATTTACTTGCCCCAATAAGTTTTAATGGTGCAACAATTATTATTACTCGAGTTATTACAATTCTTAACTTATATTAATGTATTTGAACTTTGGAATTCCAGATAATTGTCACAAACTTTATTGGATTGAACCAGTAAATTTATTTTATTTGTCCTCAATGGTCGTAATTTTTTTATGGGGAGATTAATTTTATGAAAGAAAATAAAGTTTAAAATAGTTCAAATTTATTACACAAAATAGTCTCGTTTGGGAGATAAAAATGCAACATTCTTTATCCTCATATTAAATCATTCATATCATATCATTTATCCTCATACGAAATTATTTTCTTCTCATTTTTAATATGTATTGAGGCTAAATCTCTCATTTTAGTTATATGTAAAGATAAAAAGATAATATTAGACTTTTATCGTGTTCTTCCCTTACAGAAGATCGCAGCAATAAAGGTCCTTTAGAATAGTGTAGGTCGCCAGTACTGTCGGTTGGAGAGGAGGGAGAGGAGAGAAGTAGTAGGAGTTAGCAAAATTTGTTGCCTTTTTGTTGGGTCAACGATTTCTCTTAGTGTTCAAGGAGTAAATTACCCCTTACCATCAGGCTGACTGTATGCTTGTATAACGCCTTTGTAAAAAAGCTCTCACAATTATTATTCTACGACTGTAGTTATTATTCAACAATAGTAGAATTTACCTCTTAGATAACCAAGACAATAGAACTCTTGTACTCAAGGGACTCGGAAATCAGTAAAATGATATAATACAGCCCCACTTCAGAAATGATAATGTCAACGACAATTTCCAGATACAGATAGGAACTTGCCGGGGTGGCCTCGGGGTTTGAGCAGTCGCCTGCTACGCAAACGACGCAAGTTCGAATCCCAGCGGGGCCTGTACCAATGAGTTTTTCTTTAAAACGTATGTACAGTGATTTTACACCACGTACTTTACGGTGAAGGAAAACATCGTGAGGTAACCTGCATATTTCTGAGAAGTAATTCAATGACGTATGTAAAGTGCCTGAGTCGGCGATAGACTCACCATCTGTCACGTTGGCACTTAATCAAATTCGGTGAAAAGTGGATGTTGTGATAACAACACCTCTGCCTGCCCCTTCGGGGAATACAGGCGTGACCATATGTATGTATGCATGTAGATAGGAACTTAACTTGAAGATGAGCTGGGTATTTAGAACTATTTCCAATGAATAGCTTATAATCATTCAGTTTCTCGCATTATAAATCGTAGAAGTAAGTTGCTGTGTAAGCAATAGTTGTCATTCCGTTGCCAGGGATTTCATACTTTACAAGGTAGGCAAAAAGCATTCATAGCGTACAGTAGCCGCTATTCATCAGGCGGACGGCATTGCATATCGCCTTAGTAGTATAACAGTTGAAATCGCGAAAATATATGCTTTCACTCAAATCTTTTCAAGTCTCATCTTATTGAAATAAATAATAAGTAAAGTAAGGTAAAATCACCAGTCATGGACTGTATAAACGTTTTTTTTCATATAGTATGCTCTGTAATTTCTTTATTTTTTGACATTTAATCTTAGTTATTTGGAGGTAAATTAAAAGCTCTTTTCTCAATCATATAAAATGATATAATTCAATTTAATGTTTAATACTTAGTACAATAAAATAATATAAATAAACAACATTCCTACTTGTACACCAGTAATGGATTGTAAAAATCCAGTGTTGTGTTTTCTAATAAAATGATAATTCATAGTATGGGTTACATTATAAAATTGATGCATTTCTATTGATAAATTATTAAATAATAATAATTTCAACAACGGCGATACACCAGACACAAAATAAGATGACAAGTGTACCTACATCGCGATTCTAGTAAGAAATTACGATTGACACTAAATGACACCGCGAAACTTACAACCGTTATGGCCGAAATCAAAATGGGTGTCAGTAGTTAAAAACATTTGTTATGACAGCTAAAATACTGGCACAGCTGATCGGTATTGACATTTAAAAAAAAAATACTTCGCGTTTGCTTATTTTTGGTAGAAAAAACAAAACATGTCCATCACTGGTCCGCGTCCAACATAGGTACCGTTATCTTATTGTATTATATCCGTTTATAATTTGATAACTGAAACCGGAGCGTTACGTTATGAGAAAGACCTCACAAATGTTGACAACATCTGAAGGAAGTTTATTGGTCGACCCTCCATCTGCACCCTTTGCATGAGCTAAATAATAAGGAGAAACAGAGCGTGAAAACGTACATAACATGTTGCGAACCCCTGGCTGTAGGCATGTGTGAGTATACCACGCAGCGGCACAGGTAAAACGGGAAAGGTTATGTTTAAGAATTAATTCTAGCCTTGTCTCAGCGGTGTTAATATTGCTCGAGTCATGACGATGCCTAGGTTCAATTGAGATCGAGAAAAAAATCCATCAGCTGTTTTCAAGACATAGGTATTGTATGAAAACCAATACTTATTTAGTTCTAAATAAAAAACTTATGTACAGTGATTTCACACCACATGCTTTACGGTGAAGGAAACCTGCATATGTCTGAGAAATAATTCAAAGACGTATGTATAGTGCCTGAGACGGCGATAGACTCACCATCTGTCACGTTGGCACTTAAACAAATTCGGTGAAAAGTGGGTGTTGTGATAACAACACCTCTGCCTGCCCCTTCGGGGAATACAGGCGTGAGCATATGTGTGTATAAAAAGTTTATATCGGACATTCATATATTTACCACAGTGCACATCATAAAATATTGAAACAACCAATCTATGTTTCGATAAAAACTCTCAGCGTGCCACTTTACATGCAAATGAAGTTGCGAGGGCTTCGCATCCGATACATATCTCGAAGGCAGTTGCATTATTACCGGGGAAGTACGACACAGTACCAACCTACACTTATCGCTACATTGTAAGCACGAGACAATGTAGCCTGCTCAATTACAATTTTGTCCAAAGATCCATGATCTATCCGAGGTTTACCTCTGTAATTAATTAGATATTTTTATATACTTAAGGCTGGGTAGAAATTTTACCACGATGGATATGAAAGTTCGCTTTACAGAGGGCGACAGATTCACAATCTGTGAAGTACCTGCCTATTAAGTCAAGTGATAAGACGAATCCAAATAAGTAGTTCAAAGTTTGGCGCTCACTTATCCGGATCAGCAACTGCTCAACTCGAGGCGTTTTTTTATTTTTATGAAACATCCTATTGCAGCGCATACTAATCTGTAGCGTAGGTAGAAGAATCGCTTCGCCTCGAGACAAGCGAGTAAATTGGATATGTGTGCGATAACCTTAAATAAATCATGTCCTTGTAAAAATATTGGCTAATGCGATTAACTTGTATTGAGCCTTATTCTCAGTTATCATTAAACAACCTTAACCTTTAAAGAAAGTATCAATGTCTGTAAAAGTCACAGTAAGAGATACTTATGAGACTCAAATAGAGGATTTATCTATATCTATTGAACGCGTAAGTGCTACATAAATCGGGATCGCCTTACAAATTTTATTTTAGTTTCTATTCCTCTAACCTTTGTCAGCTACAATTTTAATGTTTATAGGTTATATTTGCAAACATTTAATGAAAGTGAAATAACGTAACGATATATAAATCAGCTATGAAGTATGTTTTTTAAAATGCAGAAATGGCTTACAAACTAACATCCATTTACTTAATAAGCTACTGTAACCCTAGTTAATTTTCATAGGCAGCAACACCAGTGGTTTCACGCGCGTCCAAAATATTTTTTTTCGAGTGTTCTGATATTCAACGGTTCTGACGTCACAGATAAGGGGACATACGGGCGAAGAGACGAGCGCGCTCCCATTCCAAGTATCACTCATCTTACATTCATCGGATCGAAGCACCACGAAAGAATAGTCTTATGCAATTACTAGCGAACGTCAAGCGGTTTTACCCGCGTAGTTCCCGTTCCCGTGAGAGTACGGGGATAAAATATATGCCTATGTTACTCGCTGATGATGTAGATCCATTGGTGAAAGGATTTTTTAAATCGGTCAAGTAGTTTCGGAGCCTATTCAATGCAAACAAACAAAAAAAATCAAATCCTCTTTATAATATTACTTATTAACTATTTTGTTCCTATATATTTTAATAACTCAGTCCACTCCAATTTTATTTCCACTTGAGCTATCGACGGAATAATTAGTCCGTATTAGAAAAAAATTGTAGAAAATTGTGCACAAGAGAGACAAGAGTGGCGATTGCTCCACCGACAAGAGCAAAGCTCTTAAATTAAAGAAGAAGAAAAAAATTGGTGTCCCAACTACGTACAAAGCTTCCTAACAAGAGTTCTAAAAGATAATTCTTCTCAAAATACACATAAAATAGTTATGACTGTTCTCAATTTTAATAATGCATTCTGCAGTGGATATTTATTTAACTGAACCATTCCCTTAGCAGTGTGAACAAAGGTCTAAGTAAATATGAATTACTTTTGCTTAACGAGAACCTTTTGCACTGCTATTTTCACATAAGTCCTTTGAAAGTTTTTGTGTGTAAACATTAATTTGGTTTGTGGATTTTTCTCTGCAGTACTTAAATTTAAAATCTAACTTTCAAAGTTGAATTATTACGAAGCCCAGAAAATTTATAGAGGACTAACTTGCGCCCTATGATACAGCTGGTTTATATTATTGCATTCACTGCATTTCATCACAGATTTTCCTCGTTAAAGGGGTTGCGAAGGTCAGATGGCAGTCACTTCGTATAAAAATCAGGTGATCAGCCACATCGGGTTGAATCAAGTGCCGACCCCAACAATGTATGGGATAAAGCCAGGGAGATGATGATGATTATTGCATTGACTGCCTTGATATGTGGTCCTGGTTTCAATTCCCGGGTCGGGAAAAGTCTAATTGGGTTTTTCTATTTGTAATTTTTCAGAAACACATCGGAGTCTGGATAAGTGCCCGTTTACTGACAATAGGATTGCCCCCTATTACATGGGAGTTAGACATGCGAAAACTGGAGAAATGTGGGTGTACTATAAGTACACTTATGACTACTTCTTCGGGGAATACATTCGTGAGCATATATCTACACAGATAAATAACATTGAAGTGTCTGTTTGTAATTCCAAAATTACACCTTTCATCAAAAAACAAAAAACCATCTTTCTGTCTGTCCATTTGTTTCGGCTAATCTCCGAAACGGCTGGACCGATTTTAACGGGACTTTCACTGGCAGATAGCTAATGTTACAGGAAGTAACTTAGGCTACTTTTATTAAAAAAACTAATTAGGGTTCCGCGAGTTAAAGCATGACACTAAGACTACGGTGCACAGTTAGTAAGTATTATAATTGCAATATAGAAGGTAATATCAAGCGGTCATTTTAGTAAAAGTGTTTATATGTAAGATTTTCGAGCATAAGTATCCTACCTATAAAAATTTTTTTTTCAAATATTTCGAATTGACGTTACAAAATGGGCTATTTAGTTTTGTATATAATGATCAGAAAAAATATTTATCTGTATATACATAACTTATTTAACCCTATCACATAGTGAAAAGGAAAAATATAATAAAAATTATAAATATAAATAAAACACGGAATGATAAAGAATTCCAAAGATTATAAACCTCTTCGTATAAACACATAGGGCCACGCTATCCATAAAAGTTTCAGTCAACAGGTGTATGATTGTGCAACGTTCCGTGAAAAGTTTGTAAATGAACCCTTGTCCAGCGTAATTCCCGAACCGAAAAAAAACCGCTCTTCTAAAAACTTTGTCAAAGGGGTTAGGTAGAGGTAACACCCACATTTTACCAAAGTTTTATTAAGTGTCAACGCGATACGAGGTAAGCTATCGTTTGTGCGATATATTACTCTTATATATTCACAATCTGTCACTTTGCCACTGCCTACCTCTTAAGAGGCCTATATGAGAAAACATGATGACAAAAATAAAGTTATCTAAAGGCTGATTTTTCAATGCTCAGTACTCGCTAGCGTCACTCGGAATACTTGTATGTGATATTATAGTTTTTCACGTCACTTCTGGGAGTCGCTGCACAATTTCTCATACTAATATTTGGTTAGGGAAAAAATCTTGAGGAAACCTGCCTATATCTGAGTAGTAATTCAAAGACGTATGCATAGTGCCTGAGACGGCAATAGACTCGCCCTCTGTCACGTTTGCACTTAATCATATTCGATGAAATGAAGGTATTGTTGTTACAACACCTATGCTTACCCCTTCGGGGACCCTTCTGGGATGGCGTGAGCATTCATGTGATAAGATACCATTAAATAACCAAAAGTTACACTTATAAAACCATCATTGATATATCCAACCACATAATCGAACCTTTGCCTCAAAAAGGGTCTAATTCTAAACAAGTACATATTTTTTATTTTCGTCGACCAACGAGTCTTTGAATACAAAAGGTCCGTTTGGGATCAATATACATCATCTAAATGAGAGCCTGCGACGGGAGCCCCGTTTTTCTGCTGAATAGAAGGACGAAAGACGAATAGAATAATATATTTTATTGTAATATCTCGCGGCAACTCGTCCGTAACATAATGTAATGAACTGTTGCGGAGTGCAGACATACCTTTACTTGGTAAAGGCTTTTTCATGTCGTCATTATATTACACAGAAGTTAAAGATGTTCGACTTTTGTATTTTTATGGCCGAACCTTTTTTCTTAGTAGAAAGTAATAAAAGAAAAGCTTAGATAAACTTTCAGAGGATCTATGATTTGAAGTTTGATTCATGTGTGCTACGAAAAACGTAGCGATTGGTGAATGCTACGCAGATCGTAGCTTTGAATTAATGCTTTGTAGTTGGTAGTCATTTGTTAACTTTAATTTCCGTGTGAAGTGATGTAAATGAGTATTGGACAGTATTTTGCATACATTAGATGAGACTTAATTGGACATGGGTGTCATTAAAAGTAGCCGAAGATACTCCCAGTAGCATTAGCTATCTGCCAGTTTAAGTTCTTTTTTTTATACTCCTTAATTTAATTGGAACTTTTGTCTAAGATAGACAATGTCATCTCCATTGAGCTCGTACATCACAACTCAGCAATCATTGAACAATCCAAACAATAACCGGAAAAGCCTACCAGCTACAACAGAGGTTGGCGCACCAAGCACGCCTAAAAACCAGGCCTTATCGTATGGACCGACCTTTAAAATATCGAACATTTGTTTCATTACGGACACACTTCGAACACATGTCATGCTCATCTCCCGGGCCTTATCCCATACATTGACCTGTTGTAGCTGATCACCTGATTTTTATACGAATCGACTGCTATCTGACCTTCGCAACCCAATTTACGAGGAAAATCTGTGATCTGGGTTAAACCAGTTGTCAGACAATTTTAGGCCTCCGGCTGACCTGTAACGATTGCCAAAGATTATAAATTGGCAACCGGGAACGATGGCTTAACATGCTCTCCGAGACACGGAGGGAACTCGGGCGGTCAACCATCCAATTACTGGACACATGCCATTCTCTCGTGTTAAATTCAGTTCAAGTTTCAGAGAGTAGCGGGAACAAAAAGACGGACAGAGAAGACGCCTTTGTTATATAATTACCGTAAATACTTTAGTATGTAAATTAGGAATTGCAAAGAGATATATCAATTTTATTTATCTACTGGCTGGGTCCTGCGGTTTCAGTCGTGTAGAGTTAATTTCATGGGTGACCCGTGAAACTCTTGTTTTCTTTAAATAAAAATAAAAACGTTCCTGTAACAGTAGTTTCCTGCCACTGAAAGTCCCGTTTCGGAGATTAGCCGGAACAATAAGACCGACAGAGACTTTTTTTACGACAGTATCGTATGTACTTTCATAAGCATTTAGTGAAAAGTTGTTATTTTTGTATAACAAACAGACACCTATAAGTGTATAAATATGCATAGATATTAAACCTTACTTAGTAATATATAGCTGGTATCGTTAACTATTGAATGAGGGTACGCCATTGTCTCACACATCCTTATATATAACAAAGGAAATTGAATAACGCTCTACTTAAATTCAGTCGAAAAGCCTTCGCACACAATATTGAGATTGTATTTCGATACATTTTGTTCTCTACATCTGCTGATGATAGGTTGTTCAATGTATTATTACAAAGTTCAATTAACTGATATTGCTAACACGGTGTAAATTAATTAGTTTTAAACACGTGGTATTGAATATTTCATTTACCGATGGATAGTTTCATATAGTTCTGATTTCAATTAGCGTATATTATTAACTACCAGGTATGCCGAAGAGCCGTGGTGGCGTCGGGGTTAGAGCAGTCACCTGCTACGCAAGCTCCCAGCGGGGCCTGTACCAATGAGTTTTTCTAAAAAAACTCATGAGCAGTGTTCCCACACCACGTGTTTTACGCTGAAGGAAAATATGGTGAGGAATGGATGCCTGAGACGGCGATAACCTCAGCGTCTGTCCCGTTGGCACTTAATCATACACGGTGAAATGTGGGTGTTGTTACAACACCTCTGCTTACCCCTTCGGGGACCCTTCTGGGATGGCGTGAGCATATTTATTTTTATTTATACTACGTATGCCCCGCGGTTTTACCTGTGTAGAGTTAATTTCATGGATGACACGAGGAACCGAAATGGTTTTTTTAAATAAAAGTAACCCTTGTGACATTGTGACATTAGCTACCTGTCAGTGAAAGTCCAGTTAAAATCGGTCCAGCCGAGAGAGTTTAGCCGAAATAAATGAGCAAACAGAATGACAAATAGAAAATAAAATTTTATTATTATTTCAGTACCGTATATACTTTGATATGCGTTTAGTGAAAAGCTGTTATTTCGGAATTACAAACACACACTTCAATTGTATTTATCTGTATAGATGTATAGATTTAATGATTGTGGAGTACAGTCAGCAAGTCAATTTAATAAAACAAACATTTATGTGATCTGTTTGGAACATTTTTTTACTTTGCATTTTTCATAAGCATCATTTAAATATTTGATGGGGCGTCTCTTCCTATTTTCCGAATACGAAAAAGCAGCTTCAGTATCGTTGTTTTTATAAATTATTATTTAAAAATGTTAAAAAAATGTTTTATTTTTTTATGTATATATCTGTACCGTATATACTTTTATGTGCAGTTAGTCAATAGCTGTTTTACAAACAAACATTTAAATTGTATTTATCTGTGTAGATTAAAAAAAATTATAAAAAGGAAAGCGCAAGTACGCTATTTCCTTACTTCGTACAACGAAATATCACGCTTATAAACAAAAGAGAAACACAATATATCACCGAGCAAACATCAACAAGTTGCGAATATGTTATATCCATCCACCGCTATATCTGATGGGACGACTGACTAGGGACACAACAAATGAAAATGTAGCGTAAAGACGGCTTTCTATATTGGTCGAGTATCATGCATTCACAATCAAGCACTAGCGCAAGGACATTCAAAGATTTCAGCACCCCAAGGGTTAAGTAGGTTTTAACACGTTCAAGCGTCGATGAATGACCTAGTACAGGAGGCTAACTGTGACCGTTTAAGCAACACGTATTAAGAACTTATTAGCTTTGACATGAGAAAATATGTTTGCTTAGATCAATACCTTTCGAGCCACACCAATTACATACAATACGTAATCGAATGTAAAAAACGTTTAGGTATGACGCCTATAATTAAATACTGGGGTACAGATAAAGCCAGGTAAAAATCCCACATACCCCGACCTGCCTCTCCAGGGCGGTCGGCGAAATGACTAGAAAAAAAAGATTAATTCCAGTACTAACTTAGAGAGACGATCGCAAGTGTGTGTCTACGCAAGTTTTTATAAGAATGTACTCTTTGTGTGCGTGTTGCCGCCACTGTGTGGTGGACCTTCTGTAAGTATCTATTTACTAGGGAGGACGCATATCGACAAAAGCCGAGCCCGATGGATCGTTACCGGTCAAATACTATATTTTATCTGTAATGAATGCTTGTTCACCACACAAATTGGCTGGTTTATTGCCACGCTATTAGCAACCTAGCGTGTGGGGTGGGCCGCGATGGACATATCATGTTGCATTTTTATTAGTAACAACCTTTACCACCATGTTTTTTCTAATTCGTGTTTTAGTAGACGACGACTGACCATCCGGTGGTCGTTCATAATTGACTTACGTGGGCCCAAAATATTTTTTTTATTTTTATTTTCATCCGACCTACCATAAGAGCACATATCACACCCTAGTTAGAAAGTAATAAAAAACTAAGCAAATGTACATACATACATACATATGCTCACGCCTGTATTCCCCGAAGGGGTAGGCAGAGGTGTTGTAATCACAACACCCACTTTTCACCGAAGATGATTAAGTGCCAACGTGACAGATGGTGAGTCCATCGCCGTCTCATACACTATACTTACGTCATTGAATTACTTCTAGCAAATGTATTATATAAATATTGTGCCGTGATGGGTATAGATTATAATAGTGGAGGCGAACTCGCAATGGATACTTATGTACTGCTCAAAATCGAAGCACTTAAGTACGTACCTGCTGATATGGTGCAGACCCAAAATGAGTCTTGGTATTCAATAATAAGATTCTCCGTTTGGCTCTGTTCTACGGCATCTCTTCCAGTCACCGTCTTGGAGATATTCAAAATAATATGTTAAAAATTTTAATATCACATACCTGCAACTATCTTAAATAAGCATTTTAAAATAAAAATATGAAACCAATGTCGTTATCTGACCAAGGCAGGAGTTATAATTAGTAAATTATTAACTTTGCTGCGTTCATTTTAAATGCCATTAAAAATATTGCAAAACCGTCAGTTGCAACGGAGCTTAAACGCTGTTAAAAGTTAATTTTGTTACAGTAGTTGCATAGTTTGCACACTTAAATTAGTTTTATCTTGCATCGTCTGTTTTTTAAGACCCCAGAAGAAAATATGATAGTAGCACATCTAACCGAACCAAATACGTGTACGATGACGTTTACAAAAGATAATGATATCGGTAAGCATTAATAAAATAGGTAAACTATTTTATAGCAAGTCTGATTTTGTGTATGATCGGAATGATTAATTATTCTGAAAGTAACATAGAGATGTATGTTTGGATATCAGATATTATTATCAAGACGGGCTTTAGCATGCTTATCCCTAGCAAAGGGAAAATCTTCCAGCCAGGTGGTGTCATGTCTGGTAAACCGAGGCTCCAACTGTTCTAGTTGGAAAAATGTATATTTATTACAATGCGCTTGAAAACTCTTATTGCGCGATTTAGGTTCTAGGGTATTTGTTCTCAAACTTCGCATTTGTTAACGAGTAGCGCCATCTATGTAGCGAGTGGAAAACGCTGTTACAACTACAAGGATCTGCTTTTTATTATAAAACAAATCTTTCCTTGTAAAACTATCCATCAATTTCCAAACTACCCTTTTGTTGTCAGTTAGTAAGAGACTACATAATCCCTATTTACATAATTGAATAAACTCCAGGTTCAAAGGTCGGCAAAGGTCAGAAAGCTCGCAAAACCTTCTAGTTGGTATGATACTAATATTATAAAATGCATGATAAGAATTCACTCTGAACTTTATACCTAGCAGCAACGTTTACGCTGTGCATCTTAGATGATAACATCCCAGTTAATAAGAAATGTATGAGGTATGAATATTCTTATGACATGCTATGTGGTAAAGCGAAATAGTTCCTTTGGAGGTCATTCGTAGTCTTCTCTGTCAAAGATGAAAAATATATTTTACATTAATGGAAAAATGTATCCCGCACTATACAGCATAATACAACATCTTTCCCGGAGTTCAGAGCTTTTTTGTATAAAACTTGCTTATCCCACTCGGAGGAACATCCTCAACAAAAAAATTTTCACTACTTACCTATATTTTTACAATAACGTAGGTCCATAAAAATACCACTCTATTTTCGATCGATAGGACGAAGTTTCATCAGAGCGATGTATACGAACTTTCAAAACCTGTTGAGCTTTTTATTACTTAGATAATAATTGCCTCGATATTTGATCGACGGGCCTAATAATCAAATCAGCGCCGTACATCAAATATTAACAAGCAATTTAAATAAGTCAATCACAAAATGAGCTATCACCAATAAATGTGAATGAATATAATATTCATAATAGCTATACCCTTAGCATTGGCGAGGAGCGGTAAGTACACGAAAAACCACTTAAAGCATTAAATATGGAAACCGCAGCCCAGTCAGTTTATATCAAGCGAAATATTAATGCTACCGGACACCGACCCAAAACAAACAGCTGAATCAAATATTGCCTCCTGTATTCGTTGGCCCAACAAGCCAAAGATTGGCCCAACAAAAGCCAATGAACGTTTATGTATGGGGAACTTTTGTTTTTCCTTGTCCAATCCAATAAAAGTACATGGTATATACTCATTATAATCCTATAATGTTGCAAGTGTTAAAATGCAACGGTAGATCCATACACAATGATTGGCTTATCGCATCCGTAATACGCTTCTGGTGTAATCGTCATGTTGTCAATAGCATCAGAGGGCAGAAAAAAAAATATTTCACTCTTAGAACATACACCAGGATTTACGTCTTTACTTGTTTCAGAACTTGATAATGGCTTTGGAATTATAATGAATCAAAACGTTGGGCCAACGTACTGGTCGAACATTTAAATGAATATTCCGACCCTCAGATTTGTTTGCTACAATTCAAATTGTATCATTTAATATTGTATCTGAAGTTTCGTTATTAGTTCAATGCGCAGATGCCAGGCTCAGTTCATTAGTTACTGTATTTAAGTTTGGATATGTTTAATTGAAACGCGGTCACTACATTATAGTAACTTTTGTACAGTATAGTTGTGGTTTGGATTAACTATCGACTGGTGTGATTTGTACAATGGCGTGCATACGAGTGCCTTACCATAAGCTCTTATTTCCATCATAGTTCCACTGTGTGTCAGTGACAGACTTTAACAAGTTATATTCATATTCATATTCATATTATTATATATACATCTACCTCATAATAAGAGTTAACTATAATGGCAGGGCCATGGTAGGGCCTGCAGTCTAGAGAGTGGAAAAGGACTGCGAAGAAAGTCTGAATTCATATTATACCAAATTAAAATCAGATTCAAAAGTTCAATCCAATGAGATTAAATGGTAAATATTGAACTTTATATATATATTATATCAAAATATGAAAAAAGTTTTAACAGACTCATTGTCACGAAAACCGAGAAAGCAGTTGAATTTTATTATCTGAAATGAAAAAAACAAATTTTCAAGCCTCATTTTCCACATTACCTACTGATATATTATATTTAAATGTGTGAAAGGACATGAAAACACAAACCACAAACAATATTTATTAAATACAATTTTCTAAGAAAATCTTTTGTAGCAAATTATTGCTATGATTTAACTTTGCTGAGTACAAATTATTAGGATGTAAAATGACGCCATCAGACACTTGCTTACCGTTATTGACAAAAACAACTTGTGTTCGTAGTTCCCTAGTTGCAGTATAAAACCTGAACTCAGTCAGATTACAAAGGAAAGCACTCTCATGTGTTGATATTTGAACGAGTGCCGAGTCATGTTTCGTGATTTTACCATACTTTTATTTGAAATCTAAAGGGCATTGGGTGATAGGTTTACTCATAGAGTACAGAGTGAGCATGTAGGTTTTGACACATTCGAACTGTTATAACGCGAACCTTGGACGCGTTTTTGAAAAAGAATTAATTTGAATAACGTGGTGAGAGCCGTGGTGGCCTTGAGGTTTGAGCAGTCTGCTACGCAAGCGACGCAAGTTCGAATCCCAACGGGGCCTGTACCACGTGCTTTACGGTGAAGGAAAACATCGTAAGGAAATATGCAGATATTTCTGAGAAGTAATTCGATGACGTTTGTATAGTGTCTGAGACGGCGATGGACTCACCATCTGTCACGTTGGCACTTAATCATCTTCGGTGAAAAGTGGGTGTTGTGATTACGACAACTCTGCCTACCCCTTCGGGGAATACAGGCGTAAGCATATGTATGTATGTATGTAACGTGAAAAGTTTATTAAAATAATTATGATACAAATAGAATTAAGTGAAATACTGAGCAATCGGATGGAGGATGGCCGCGGTGAAGCTGGGACTGACGAGAAATGCTGACTGAGCAAAATTATATTACTAACTGAAAGTACTTCGAACGATCTAAGGGTATCAGCATATATGCTAGCAGGGTTCAGGTATAACAGAATGTTATCGCTTGCGCTTTGCGCTTATTTTGAATGGAGGCGTAAAACTTCCTACACTCGCCACTTAGGGCGCTTTAACGTTTCCATACTATATGAGAACAACAAATATCGTCAACGTAAAAACATGTCCAAATGTACATTTGAGGCACCCCTATCACGGGTTTGTCACCGTTTCCGTAATCTACACTCGCTAGCGTCACTCACAATATTTGTATGAGATATTTTTGTCCTTCACGCCGGGAGTCGCTGCACAATTTCTCATACTAAAATTTGGCGGAAACGGTAGCGAGTATAGATTACGAAATCGGTGGCAAACCCGTGGTACAGGAACCTCTACCGTCTAAAGCGGTATATGGAAGGCATTTTTTCATGTAAATTATATTTTCAGGCTAACAAATACTTTACCAAATGAATGAACCAAAGATTATAATCATCACATCATCTGAAGAGAGAGAATTTAAAAGCAACTGTAATAATACGTGCCCATTTTTATTTATATAAATTTAGAGAACATGAAAAATCTACGGCTTTTGATTCGCTGTTTCTTCTCGTTACAGTATTTAATTAACATAAGCTAGTCTTAGAAAATTACGTTCAATGTAAGTTCCCAAGTGTCCCTTTCGTTCAACAATATTGTTTAGTTGGAAGTGTGTGCCTGTGAATTCTAAAAATGTTCTCTGCTTTTAATCTTCTTTCAAATAGCTTTGTACGACATATAAAAGTGTTATTTTAAGTGCCTTTCATAAATTCCACAAAGATTTTGTAATTATGTTTAATTCCCAAATATTTAAACACTGTGTAAAGAGGTTGTTCAAGTTGAATCTGAATGAAACTTTATTTTTCTCTTAGCGCTCTTATTTTAATTCACCCCCTGGGCTTAAACTTCGTTGAGTTTGTTTTGCGTGAAAATGCTGGCCACGAAATTTAAAATTAAACAACGCTTTGTTAATGTACCAAGTTGTACTTGTAAATTATCTTATAAAGTAAGAAATACGAACTATTTCTTGGGCTTATTTAATATGGCAACTACGCTTGTTAAATAACTCACAACCTGCTAATACTAGCTGTGCCCTGCAGTTTCACCCACTTAGATTTAATTTCATACCCGCGGACCCCTAAATGTTTTTATATAAAAGTAGCCTGAGTTACTCCTTTTAACAATAGCAGTGAAAGTCTCGTTGATTGGATCCAGTCGTTTCAGAGATTACCCGGAACAAACAGATAGACAGACAGAAAACATTTAGAAAAAATGTTTTTAAATCAGTACTGTATATACTTTCATATGCATTAAGTGAAAAGCTGTTATTTAGAAATTCCAAACAGACACTTAAATTTTATTTATCTGCATATATATGTATATGTATAGAGCATAGATTCCTTGTATGTGTTGCTATTGCAAATCGTTTAAATTCCACAAATAACAAATAAACAGTAAGTAAGATCATAATTTGCTCAGAGCCGGAATCAAGCATGATGCTGCTTAAACGCCATGTTGTACCAAAAACAAGTTAAACATATTATGGAACGTTTCTGTATCTTTATGAAACTTATATTCATATGTGTGTATGTGTGTGTCATGAATGGCACCAAAATAGCGCGGTTCCGAATCTATGAATAGACGTAATCTATGAAAAGCGGCTTACGTCTGCCTGCATGCTACGTACTTCCATTGAATTAACGGAACACGATAACAATACAAAAGTCCAGACTGCGAAGTATGAGGTACGCTTTCATTCATTCATTATATGAGTCCTAAGGAATATATCGCCAATGTTAGACGGAGTGACTATAGACATTGTGTAAAGTCTGGATTTTGAATCAACATCGAAATTCAATTATGAAATGTGTGTATAAGATGTGTACCTATGTGCCTTGCTTGAAAAGTTTGAATACATACATGGTAATACTATAGCTCAGATACATACCTGTGAAAGTAAATATTTGCTTCTTTTCCTTAATTTAGAATGCTTGTAATAAATATGAGCAAGTGATATCAAAAAATCTAAGCAATCTAAAAGCCGTACCCACTAGAACACAATAATACATCGTAAATAGGAAAAAGGTTGCTGAGGGTTAACAATAACAATGTTTATTGGGCAAATAAGTCACAATAATCAAAAATTAATTAAATTGTAGGTAATATTTGTATACGATGACGCATGTTTATATCTGCTAATCTTTAACGTATTTTGCAACAAGCATTTGTATGTTCATAAGTTCATACAAAAAAATTACACCGTAACACACAGGTACATTTTCTGTATCTCTCTGCTTTTGGTTGAGAGACAGCCCTAAATAAACTAGATACAAAAGTTGAGTTATGATTCTAAAATCGGCTACATCTAAACTCTATTTAATATTGTCAATGTAAAGAATAGATTATAGAATTTTTATTTATTATACTAAAAAATATGTAAATTTTTTTTCTATAGTAATAATTAAAAAGTATTGCTGTAGAAATTATCATTACGCTCTTTCCCCAACTAGGTTGAACCTTTGTCTCGGGCTGTCTTACGCTTAGATAAGCCGTTGTTAACAAAAATACAATATTTTTTTTCTAAATAATTAAGAAGAGAACGGAACTAAAATTCAATTTTGACCAGTAAATAATGGAAATTAAGTACTGGCAGTCACAGTCGGATTACTATTCAATTTGACTTGAAGCCACAAATTGCAAATCCAAGTTCAAATTCGATCACACACCCGAACCATTAAGGGAATGGTGCTTGGACGTGCGACAATTCCGTGACCAAACTAACAATAGGCTTAACGCTAACCGTGTAGTATGTTACGAAAACGTGATCCAGTTTTGTGTTCCAAATTACCCCGGTTATAATAAATATGAGAGTCGCAACACGCTGTTTTAGTGACACAACATTTCGGTTAATGGTTTTGGTGTTAGGAATCCGGGACAAATGGTCAGATTTGTGTGTCGTCTTCAAAGGGTGGGCCGTGATGGATATTCTGGGATGGTGGTCTGTTGTTCGTGCCAAATTATGACTAATGCTAGTAGTGCATTAGGTTGGTATAGATAGTATTGTGTTAAATACGGTAACACTGTTTACTTCACGACACGATTCTTTGCATCGTGGGTGCTGCTAGTTTTAAAGGTATTTACAATGGTGGAAAGCCATCGTAATTACAGTCCGTCAGATGATAAGCGGCTACTGCAGTGTCGTGTCACTCACACTTTGTCTACTTTACAAAGAATGGAAACACTGCAGCGACATAGTAAGTGAAAAGAGGGTACATCAAAGTGATCTATATCACTGTGGGTATTAGAAACAATACATTTTGATGAAGAGACAAAAACTAAGGCCTTAAGAGCAAGGTACTGAAGCTGATCACTTGACAAAGAGACGGGCATCGTTATCGAGCACTAAAGCAAAGACACTAGAAATAATAATATTTTACTCTCGTCTTTTCTAGAATACAGTAGTAGTTATTGTGTACGCGAAGTAACAATAGTTGTAATATTACAACAACAGCGGTTAAATGAGTTATGTCATTCGTAAACAATTGCGACATTTATTTGGGTATTGTCGATGAAAATAACGGCTTTTAAAAAGCTTTAACAAATTTAATAGGTGCTACAGTACACCTAAAATCAATACCAATATGAGAGCGATTATTTTTCATCCAATAAGGACGTTCAATTTGAGAAAATAGTTTCCATATTTTGTGAAAAAATGTATAATACTAGCTTGCGGCCGCAGCGATCGACTTCGCCTGCGTGGCAGTAAGTTCTCACAAATGAACTTTCAACCTTAATTTAACCCTCTGAGAGATGGAATTTCAGAAAATACTTTCTAATCGTATACCTCTCCCACGATACTCTGCAAATTTCATCTCTCTAAGATCACCGGATTAGGATGTGCGGTGATAAAACCGCGTAACATATTGTTAGTTGTTAAATTATGAAACCGTTTATGAAACTGTATACGACCTAATTACCGCATGTGATGTCGTGTCTCGACTAATGTGTCGCGCGATGACAAACAGTATATTTAATCACTCAACCACGGGCATGAAGCAGACAAATTACTGCGAACTAATGTAATCTAACTTGTAACAGGATCTGCTGTGTCAGTTAAGATGTGTTGCATTATGCAAATCTCGGTCATAACGCCGTGATGACCGAAGGGTAAGGGCAGTCGCCTGCTAGGATGCGAAGCATGTTCAAATCCCTTCACCCTGCACCAGTGAGTTTTTACAAATCATAAGTGTAGTGATTTGCACACCACCATAATGGTGAAGGTAAACAATGTGAGGGAACTTGAAGAAATTCATAGGCCTATGTATAGTGCCTGAGTTGGCGAAGGACTCCACATTTGTCACGTTGGCACTTTATTATCTTCCCCTTGGTACCCATACCCCTTCGGGGACCCTTCTGATGCTATTTATCGGTACTAGATTAAAAAAAATCCAATGTGATAAGTCAATAATTTCTGACATATTTTTTTATTGTATGATATACGAACTAATAAGAATCACTAAAATATATATAAAATTAGTGATTTAAGGCTTAGTTTGGGGCCTGTGTAGATTGTGTGGGTCTGTCAACACGAATAATAGTAGTATTTCCGTCGACCCAAGTTTGATAAATGGCTACTCCAAAGCCTTGCGGATGAAAAATATTCAACAGCAACCAAATGTAAATGGAACACTTACATTTCTTTGTTTTTATCCCGCAGAAGGGCATATTATATTAAATGATACTATTGTTTAAAAGCATCTTTCTTGATGACCGCACAAGATTGCTTTTGTTACAGAACAATGTATTGTACCTATGTTTTATCGTTGAAATATTTTAAATAGGATCATTATTTAACGTTAGGAACATAGGTAGCATTTTTTAATTAACTACACTTCTTTTTCATGTAAACATTGTATTAAGTCAATAACCGTGGTGACTTAGGGGTTTGAGCAGTCGCCTGCTGCGTAAGCGACGCAAGTTCGAATCGTAGACTTGGTCGTAAACTTTGGTCTTAGAATATTACTATTTATTGCGCTTACATTCATAACATACAGTACCATGTAGCCCGTTTGGTTAAAAAGTTACCGTATGGGTCTTACTATAAAATACATTATCCCATGAATTGTTTCCTGTAGTATCAACTGCTTAATTACAGCGTAATATTATTTCGGCCTCGTTCCGAAAAGATGATTAATGAAAAAGTAGCGGATATTTCAATGAAATTATTCCGACTAAGTAATTATCATTAAAAGTAGTCTTCCATTTAGATTTTAATCTAAGCGAGCCATCAATTCATAATAGGTTCCCCATGTATTTACGATATAAAAGGTAAAAATGCTACACTTTGCTAAATTATATTTAAATTGTGTACTTACATTAAGCGCATCTTCATTCAATCGAATTTCCCGACATTTTGACTAAGTTTGATTAACTTTGGTCACGGGAAGACCGGAGAGGCGGTATTTCACAACCTTTATCAATTGTCTACCCTCAGCTTGACTAATAACTAGATTTTAGGGTACATACACACTACTGCGATTCCGTCAACCTCGTTCCCAGATGCGATATACGACAATGAATCCCTTACCAATCGGTTGCCTCGTGTACTCTTTCACTGTAACTTCGACTTACTTATTACATCATTGTGCCGTGGTAATTATAAATATTATCTAGTATTCGGTATTATGTGCTAGTTGATATCAAGGGCTGTCATTGCTCGCTAGCTCTCTGAAATTTGAATTTGTATTCCCGATAAGCACGCACACACACACATAAAGTAAGACGTGCAATGACCTAATAAACAAATAAAAATCACTTCGCATGTCGAGCTTGTGCTACTAGATTGTAATTATTAATCCTGGATCAAATCTAAGCGATACGGACTTCCCATGTATTGAGCCTGCTTAACTATAAACATATGCTAACGCCTGTGTTCGAATAACAACACCCACTTTGTACCGATGACGATTAACTACCAACGTGACAGATGGTTAGTCTATCGCCGTCTCAGGCACTATACATACGTCTTTGAATTAATTCTCAGACATAAGTATGTAGGATTCCTCACGATGTTTTTCTTCTGCACGTGCTATGAAATCACTACACATAAGTTTTTTAAATAAACTCGTTGGTACAGGCCCCGCTGGGATTCGAACCTGCATCGCTTGCGTAGCAGGTCCAACTTCAAGGGCACCACGGCTTAACTACAAATTCCTGGCGAATACCTAAACTATACAGCCAACAAGACTTTAGAATATTTATTTAAAATATATCCTAGAGATGCTTCGGTTTCTAGATAAATATGGATAATATATGTTGATTCTACTTAAGGTGCCAAGTTTAGATTCAAGGATTAATTGGGCTTTATGAATATCATGTTTCATTCTACACGCAAGTGGCGTAAGTTTTCGTTACGAATTACGTAAATTCCAACTGCTTTTAGGCCGGCTTTATGAATAATTATTATGATGATGGATATAAAATAAGCCCCACATTGTAACTTGTAGGAACACGATATTTTTCTGTTTTGCATGTAGGTAATTTAAAAGAGAAGTCCTACCAGGAATGGGTAGAAGAAGAAAATCTGAGAATTAAGTGTCATTCTTCACTCTCTGCCTGCCAAGAAGTATTAGCCAACTTCTTGGTCCTGATTCTGCTCTTGGACTTCTTACTCTCATACCATGATAATAAAATCGTTGCAGGATTGAAGTGTCTGTTTGTTATTATATTATTATAATAGTATATACGGAACTAATAATAAAAAAAAACATAAAAAAAAAATTCTGTCTGTCCATTCCGGGTAATCTCCGCAACGGCTGAGCTCATTTTAATGGGAATTTCACTGTCCGATAGCTGACGTTACAAGGAGTACCATAAACTTTTAGTTTATAGTCTGCGCGGGTGAAACCGTGGGTCCTAGCTTGTAATACAATAAATCCAAGAAATTGTATACTTAGATGATATCTTTTTTATCGCCACATAATTTTAATTAACAAAAGTGAATACCTAACGACCGACATTTCAAATTAGGTAAGAGTAACCTGCATAATTTAACGAACAAGAATTTCATCCAGAAATATTTACATTTAACTTAGTTACCCAAATGTTCAGGGAATTTCCCTATGCTTCATATTGAAAGCGTAACACGTGGCAAACTCGCATAAATGGATTTCATGAACTGTCACTCCATGCTTATTCCGCCCTTTTCGTGACATACGCGAATATCCTTTCATTCACGACATACTGTGACAAACGAAACTGGAATTTAACTAAATATTCGCGTCTGCAGAAAATTGTTCTTATTAAATTTTAATTTGAACTTGCCTATTAAGCTGAATTTCCCTTGTGGACTGCTCCGTAACTAAGTATTTGATGAAGAAGAAAATTGGAGGTGCCTTTCAAAAGCCAAAGTGTTCATGATAAACTTCAAACGGCCTGGAAAAGTGTTCGTTAACAATTTTCCCATCATTTGAAAACAAAGCACACGATCCAAAGCAATTTTCCTTCGCTACAATTACAGAAGCCTGACCAACACGGACGAAAAACATAGAACAAACGAACCAACTTAAAAACTAAACAAATAGACGATAATTACGGGTATCAAATGAACAGTAAGCAAAGCCAACAATAAAGGTTTTTTATTTTGCGTAAGAATCACAAACCCCCAAAAGGGGATATTTCCCGAGGTAATTTTCTCCTCATAAGAAATCCGAGATTTCGCCGTATACAATCGTGAATGCTACACGCATCAAGGGTGTTGCGAAGAGATCAGTATTCTAGATGCGGCTCAGGCCGAGTCATTTGCGACCAAATTGCTAGGTTCAAGCGATCTTAATGTGATCATCATTTGTAGCGTAGTATCACTTGGTCAATTACAAGATGAAATTCCGACACACTAATTACTTGCTGATTGCCCTACAATTTGTCAATCATTAACATAATTGCTGTTCGCAACAAGAGTACAATTCAATAATTAAAACCTAAAAGGGCCTGGAGAAAGGTAGACAGAGTTAGCAACAACTTAACGACGAACATAATTAGATGCTCATTGGCAAAAAGCTAAGACCTGACGATACCGTTGGTGTAGTGGTTAGTAAACCTGAATGCTATTCAAAGTGTCACTGGTTCGATTCCAGCGTGAGCAAACAATGATTGCCTTGAGTCTGGGTATTTGGTATGTATTATAAGTATTTATTTATAAAATAAATCCGTTATCTGGCACCCATAGTACACGCTTTGCTTATTTTAGGACTTGATGGCGCTGTGTAATAATTACCAAACATTATTTATTTGTTTATTCAAAACTAGCTCTGCCCCGCGGTTTCACCCACGTTGACTTAATTTCATGGGTGGATTTTTTTCACGGGACCCTAATTTAAATAATTAAATCAATATTCACTTGCAACATCAGCTAACTGTTAGTGAACGTAAAGATGCAAACAGTATTGTGACAAATAAAAAATACGAGCTAAAAAATGCATTGTTTGATGGTATAATCCTTATTATCGAATGTAGTCAAATTAGGTAAAAAATTGTAAAAACTTAAGAGCCGTGGTGGCCTTGAGGTTTGAGCAGTCGCCTGCTACGCAAGCGACGCAAGTTCGAATCCCAGCGGGCCTGTACCAATGAGTATTTCTAAAAAACTTATGTACAGTGATTTCACACCACGTGCTTTACGGTGAAGGAAAACATCGTGAGGAAACCTACATATTTCTGAGTAATTCAATGAAGTATGTAAAGTGTCTGAGACGGCGATGGACTCACCATCTGTCACGTTGGCACTTAATCATATTCGGTGAAAAGTGGGTGTAGTGGTTACAACACCTCTGCCTACCCCTTCGGGGAATACAGGCGTGAGCATATGTATGTAGTCAAATTAGGAATCATAACAGACTGAATAATATGAAGAGGTGCATGAATGTGTGTGTAATGTGCATGCGGCAAACAGTAGTCTCTGCCTATCCCCTACTACCACAGCTACAGACGTGAGCATATGAAGGAATGAGAATAGAAAGAAGAATATGGCAATCAAGAAATGGTCGCATCCAGACTGACTTTAATTCTCCGTGTGTACCTTTACCCTCTGGCTTCGTGAATTAGACTTTATGTACCTATGTAATGCTATCAATTACTCCCGATGAGAAAGTCTTTTCAAGAATCGTACTAAAG
The DNA here is from genome assembly GCA_929442735.1 of Watsonalla binaria. NCBI lineage: Eukaryota > Metazoa > Arthropoda > Insecta > Lepidoptera > Drepanidae > Watsonalla > Watsonalla binaria. The sequence continues at coordinate 7,017,806 of OV838930.1, forward strand.
TCTTTTGTACAACCACAATAGCAAAGAATACTTGTTCCACAAAAGACGCATGCGAACTCTTGCCAAACTTAAATACTTTTCTAAGAAAACCGTCTCCTAACTTTATACGTTTCATTATTCAGGTATCTCTAATTAGATCCAATGTGACCTTAGTGTAAATATTGTGCTAGTTAAAGTTATCACTCAGTACACAAAGGCTAAAACCGTCTGCTTATCCGTCCGTCTGGCTGTCTGTCCGTCTTTCACCAGGTATATCTCATGAGCTGCGATAATTACACAGTTGGGATTTTCACAGATGATGTGTTCCAGTTGCCGGTATGATATAACATATATACAAATAGCAATAGCAATATATAAAATATATACTAATAGCAAAAAACAACTGCTAAAAGAATTCCCCGCCGATGGCGAGAAGTATCGCACTTCGCTAGAATGTATGGAATAGAAAAGAAAGAAGAAATATTCACTATGGTTCTATAAATAAGATGAATCATTTTCAAATACAAGTGAATATATTTAGATGTTAGTGTATAGGGATAAAATATACACTATTTTCTGTAGTGACATGTTATCGAGGCATGCGTCACTATTTCGTGTTCTAGTACTGACTCTATAGAACATTTTATACGAGGTAATATTAAAAATGCGAAAATGTCTCTCCCTTTCTGTCAACTTGAGACGGTGAAGCCGCTGAACAAATTTAATAACTAATATTTAATAACTTGAAACCTGACTAATCGCGGGTTAAATTAAGCGTTAGCCCAAATTAACGTTATGCATATATATATAAGCAGAACTACTAGACTTTTCTTTATGTACATTTTTATCGACATTTGTGCATTGGAACTGTGGCCATGGGCTTATATTACTCATGTAATTTTTTTAAAATTGTATAACATTATTGTAAGGAGTAATTACTGAGTTTCTTGCCAGGTTCTTCACAGTAAAAGCAACCTTCCAAGCATGGCGGTAGCATGTATAATTGTGTAATTCTGACGATTTGAAGGTACTTTGTAAAAAGTCTAATCGAATATATTTTTGACTTTGACTTTGACTAACTATTCCACGCGGGTGAAGTCGCGGGCAGAAGCTAGTTATACATATACATAGTTTGATATATCCATGACGGGCACCGTTACAAAATTGTGAAATCACATCATGTCCATCGAGCTGTGTCGAAACCATCGCGACCTTTTCATGCAAGGATTATTACAATAAAATTACGGTCAAGAGAGGAGATGCCTTTCAAAATATTCATCCCAACGAATGTCCCAATAGACAAAGACAGCTTGCACTCTGAATATCAGAAATAGTTATTACCAATTCTAATAAGAGTAGGTAAATTTAAATATGAATTTGCTTGGGCAATAGTGATGTAGTGGGTCCCGTAATGAAAACCGTAACGACATCTTAGCGACTTAGTCGTTGATAGTTTTCGTATGAATTTACATCCGTCAATCGAATTGAAGCAGTGAATCGATTCCAGAGTCATTTGATCGAAATGTCGTTAATGCGTATAAATAGGCCTTCTATCATTTTAAAATCTTGGTCGACGAACGACGAAAAACGACAAAATAAGCTTGACGACTAAACGTCAAATATCCCGATCGAAATGCAATTTTAGTCATAATTCTGAATGTTGGTTAACTTCGGCTTCTAAGAGTGTTATATCAGTCTGAAACGATTCAATTGTCTTTTTATTGAAGTCGATGTGCAATATGTATATCACAGGAACTCTATAATTATATTTTCACCCCTAGAAAGGTAGCACGTTTGTCCGCTAATCTATACATCTATATCTATATAGATAAATTAAATTGAAGTGTCTGTGCGTAATTCCAAAATCACAGCTTTTCACTAAATACGTATGAAAGTACATACGATACTGCTATCAAAAAACCAATTTAAAAAGTCTGTTTGTTCCAGCTAATCTCCGAAGGAACGATTTTAATGGGACTTTCACTTGCAGATAGCTAATATTACAAGGAGCAAATTAGACTACTTTTATAAAAAAAAATACATTTAGGTTTTTGCGGGAATTAAATTAATTCTACACGGATGAAACCGCTGGGCACAGCTAGTACCCAAATAAACTTAAATGTCGTATTCTTGAAAACTTACGCAACTTTTATTTTTGCTGCAAACGTGGTTGATATAAATCTGGGTTTCTATTTACCTAGAAAACCTTCTTTCAAACAACTTCATTTACCGCAAAACCCGAATAAGGTTAGTAGACATTGAAGTAAGTCTGAAATCATACTTACTCGACAAACTTGTTACAACCTTTCTTTTTACTGAATCTGACTTAACTATAAAGAAAAAAATAGATTACTCAATATTTGATCATAACGCTTGTCTGGAAAGTGTTAAGTAACATAAAGAGTTTTATTTTCCATATGATATTTAATCTATCGTTCAAAATATTGCACAGTTGAAAAAAAATATTAGTTATGTCGAACTGGCCGCTTTTAAAATTTTAATAATTATGTCATTAAAAATGGCAAAAGATTTGTAAGTTTTGGGAAATATTAAAAATTTCAAATGAATATTTTTTTTACATTCAAGGCAGTCTACGATATGTCATGTAGCTCATTATCAAAAAGATTGTTTTTTGTTTTAACAGTTGACAACCCTCTAATGAATATTCAGGGGCCCTACCATGATGTCTTATTACCATGATAGTCTATCTCTTTATATGAGACAGACGTATGTAACATGTATACATCTGTCACACAGTGGAACTATGACGGCGATAAGAGCTTGTGGTAAGGCCCCTGGGCTCTTTGAATTCTATTTTAAAACTAAAGAGGACACCATTGGCATTACTGGAACAATCAGTATTTTTTTCAACGATAACGCAGTTTATGATTTTATACAAATAAAACGACTGAAGTTATTCTGAGTAAAATATTTTGATGTACCTCGTTATTTGAGGATTACGTCGTTCTGGAAAATTCTCGTTTCATTTTTGACTTAGTAGGTTGCTATTCAATAATTTATTCGAACATTATATCGAAGGCAATCAGATGCTTCTTTGTGATGTTTTGTACGTACTTACCTAATTTGTTTATTAAGCTTACTTCAAAAACGAAGCTTGACAATTCCGAAGCAGAAAAACGATTGAACTTATACCACGAAAAGATACTTTGATATACCTCGTTATTTGAGGATTATGTGGTTATCCCATAAATCTGCTTTTGAATTTCTTAGCTCAATAGGTGGCACGAGTCACTCGCTGAATATTTCTACGTATATTGTACTTTGGAAAAAAAATGCTGCTTTTTTATCCATTAGCAAAGAAGCATTTTTTTCCATATATTCCTGATATATTTTCTAAATAAAATTAGTCTAAGTTACTCCTTCAAACATCAGTTATCCCCATAAAAGTCCTGTCATAATCGATCCAGCCGTTTCAGACGTCGTTAGCAGGAACAAACGGACAGATAGGCAGAGAAAATGTAAAAAAATGTGTTGGTATATCAGTACCTACCCTATATTATTTTATATGCATTTAGTGAAAAGCTGTAAATTTTGGATTACAAACAGACACTTCGATTTTGTGTGTGTTAATGTATGTATAGATATAGATTTAATGTGAATACTGGTAATGTACTGTCATTGCCAACCTCATTGTGTGACTAAACATAATAACAATGTACGCAGTTCATAACCAACTTTTTATTCCAACATGGGATCATAAAGTTTGATTGAGAATGAAGCTTATTAATTGACTAAGCTCGTGGTCAGCGTTTTAAAATCGAAGTGCATTTATGTAGCTATATGAAAATTGCATTATCCGCCCATTGTTTCAGATACATAATGGCGTGAGCTGCGTGACGGTTGGACAATGGGTGATCGATCAATCATGATTTAGGCCGGGGGGTACAAAGGGAGTCCTGCAATGTGGCGATTAAATACCTACTGGTAACTTGATTAGACTACGTCACTAATAACACAATTAAAAAATTATAAACCCTTCTATTCACATATATAAATAAAAATAAATATGCTTACGCTATCCTAGAGGTAAGCAGAGGTGTTGTAAAAACAACACACACATTTCACCGAATATGAGAGTGAATCCATCGCCGTCTCAAGCACTAAACATACGTCTTTGAAATACTTGTCATACGCAGGTTTCTTCACTATGTTTTCCTTCACCGTAAAGCACGTGGTGTGAAATCATTGCATATAAGTTTTAAGAAAAACTCATTGGTACAGGCCCCGCTGGGTTTCGAACATACGTCGCTTGCGTAGCAGGCGACTGCTCAAACCCCAAGGCCACCACGGCTCTTTACACATACATTATTTTCTAAAATTACTTTACTGTCTAAAGAACTGTGGCGAGCTATATCGATTTTTCTACTGGTATAGTTTGATTGATTGTTTATTACCATAACCTTTGATAGCACTTAAATTCCTATTTGTTACAGTTTCTAACCCGAGATGGCAAAGTAGTTTGAGTGGAACTACGCAAGGAATACAAGTTCTAATATCATCTGTCTGTTCCAAAGAGGTTTATATACGTGAAAGCACCTTCTGGAAATATGTTGACCACTGATTTGCCACATTAAAGTCTAGCCTCAACGTTCGCGTATACTGAGTGCATGAATACTTTGATCGTTTATGTGAAGCGCGGGAGTATATGTTGTGAACTAATCTCTTCAAAACGGCTTTTCACCAAATGCATGTGAAAGTTTATAAGGTACTTACGTCATGTTTAATGAAAATGTTCTCTGTGTGTTTGTCCCAACTAATCTCTGAAACGGCTTTTTGATTTTAACAGAACTTTCACTGGCAGTTAACTGATGTTACAAGAAGTAACTTAGGTAACATATTAGAAAAAAAATACAGGTGTGAGCATATGTATGTAAGTAAGTAGGTATGTATGTTTAGAAAAAAAACCTCTCAATATCAAACTTAATTTTTATTATTACAATCCTACTCGGGTAAAATAATATTTCACCTCGTGTAACCAAGCACCTTTATCAGTAATGGAGCAACAGATGGATGGATGAAATTGAGATCGATTGTTCTGCAATTTTTTTTCTCATTTTATTTCAGTCGTGGCATAAGTAGATATATTTTATTAGTGAATGATAGGGTTTGTCTGTAACCAGAGCCTGAGGTTAAAGAAAACATAAAAGCACAAGTAAGTAGACAAATTCTTAGTGAATTAGTCTGTCTGAAATCTGAGCTGCCTATCCGCTTGAGGTTATAGCCTATTAGCTTCTCCTTAAGACAACCTCGAGTTATCATGATTAAATTGAACGTTTACCATCAGTATTGTGGAATTATTATTTACTCAAATATCAATTATGCATACGCTCTCGCCTGTATTCTCTAAGGGGTTGGCTGAGATGATGTAATAACAACACCCATTTTTCACTGATGATGATTAATTGACAATGTGCCAGATGGTGAGTCTAACAGATGTAGGTATAGAGCCGTGTCAGGCACTATACCTACATCTGAATAACTTCTCAGTTATGTGCAGGTTTTTTCACAATGTTTTCCTTCACCGTTTAGCACGTAGGGTGAACTTACTGCACTTAAGTTTTTTAGATAAACTCATTGGCCTAGGATTAGAACTGGCGTCGATTTCGTAGCAGGCGACTGCTCAAACCACACGGCAACCACGGCTTTACGTAACAAATTCCAAATATAGTTACGGTAATCAATTTATGACAACGTTTGTAATACAACACAACCCTTGGATAACTTGTCTTACATTTTCTTTATATCGATAACTTTGTAAAGGGTCTGTGTTTGCACTGACAGAAGCCCTCTCAGAATTACTTTCATTTAATCTTATAAGAAATATCAATAGTCCAATGTAATTTGTTCTAAATTTCATTACACCGCCAGACTCGGTACTTAAATATTATTTCAGCTAATTATAGAGGCTGAAATTCTCTGAAATGTCTTTGAATAAATTGGACAGGTACTCACTTACGTTTTAAAAAGTTTTGACATTGTATTTAAAAAAATCTACAATGCTTGTATTTTATAATAAATTTGTCCTATCATAAGGTCATAACGTGAAGTAGTTGTTCTGCGCATTAGGGATATCCTGCGTTAATGATTTCAAATATACAGAACAGTGTCTCCCCTCTTACTCATCACCCATGGAGCACTGGCCTTCAGAGCACCTTCCTTCCCCCAGGAACATATCAGGTAAATGTGGAGTGTAGGTAGTCCAGTCGAGCAGCTCCAAAATTCAAAGTTCGAACGGGAGATCTCATTGTACCTATTATGGTGCGTGGAATAGACTGATCTTATTTAATTACATAGTCGGGTCACACTAGATTACCGCTAACCTGGAATGAGACTACATAATTAATCCATTCGGCTAGAGTCAAGTGACAACTAACGGTGAATCGCACAAGACCATTTAACTCTTGGCAGCAAATTAACTATCTATCATATAATCAAAGAGGGTCTCACCGACTAATTTACTCTGACACTCGTAATTATGTCTAACTGATGGAAAGTGTGGGATTAAATAATAGTAAGAATTGTGTAGATGTGAATTAAACAACCTACTGCATGTTCTGGTATTTAAGCTAATGTTGGATCCAAATGTGCTTCGCTGGCTACTATTAACTTTAAGATTATAACTTGACCTTATAAAACTGTGAATAGTTGTGCTTATGCGAGGATTTTAGATAAACAGGAATGCAACTAAACTCATTAATTATATCTTCCGTACTTCATACGGATCACCTTCAAACGACGTAGCCGGCAAACTTGATTCTAATTAGTAACAAGTTAATTGGAGTACCTTAACTTCAAAGGGTTGCAAAAAGATGAGCTGACAGCCTTCGCTGGCTCAAAACTTTAGTTGTCAGTTACCTAAACAAACTTTGGATAGTTGGAGAGTTGTAACAGGTGTAACAACATGCTCAAAGCATCCGAGAACATCGTTCACACGAGTATCACATTCAAAATTCAAAATATTTTTATTTTATTAGACTTTTAACAAAGTACTTTTCAATTTTCAGAACGACGCGATTCCCGCAGACAATAATTTAAGTTCCGTGTTGTATTTATAATTTATATTTTTATTATATTTTTCTTTTTCATTGTATCAGCATGCATGTGTAAAAATAATAGTTGAATATTAAAAGTAGCTTTATAGGTAAATAAAACTGCCACAAGATCAAACATGCTACCGCCAGATTCGGAAGGTTGCTTTTAATGAGAAGAACCTGACCGAGTTTTCTCCGTGCCTCGGAAAGTACATTAAGCCGTCGGTCCTGGTTGCCAATTTATCATCTTTGGCAATCGTTACAAGTCAGTCGGAGACCTAAAATAGTCTGACAACTGATTTAACTCGTCAAAGCGGTTGCGAAGGTCAGATGGCAGTCGCTTCGTATAAAAATCTGTTGATCAGCCACATCTGGTTGAATCAAGTGCCGACCCCAAAAATGCATGGGATAAGACCAGGGAGATGATGATGATGCATGCGGAGAAACCTTAGTGAATAACGAGGCTGTTCTTTGAACTGTGTCAAAAATAAAATTTTAGTATATGACTGCCTCATTGGTCTAGTGGTCGCAAAACACTACTGTGGGCCTTGAGGTCCTAGGTATTCTATTTCAGGGTCCGGAGGTGTCATTGGGTTTTCCATCAATAATTTTCCAGTGATTCAGACTGGAGTAGTGCCCGGTTAATAGCAATCCACTCGCCCCCTATTACATGGCACTAAAACATAACTGGCGAATTGAGGGTATTCTATAAGTACACCTCTGCCTACCCCTTTGCGAATACAGGGGCGGATTACGTATGTAAGGATATACATAAAACCACAAAGTTAAGAAATAATACGAATAGTGGGTAAATAATATATTTACCCACTATTCGTATTATTTATTTTATTATTACCATTTTTATAAAGTGATTGATGAGTCCTTCAGCAACATACAATGATAAAATTTAGCCAGACGGTAAAATATTCAGGTAATTACTGTTATCTTTATTTTTCATCTCCACGCCTTTTCAGATGGGTATCCTAAGGGTAGGAAGAGACTACGCCCACTTTAAGCCTAAATGGTTTATTTTAGGTGTTTTTAGTTTATTTATATCAATCAAGGGAGCCGTGGTGGCCTGCTACGCAAGCGATGCAAGTTCGAATCCTGGCGGGCCTGTACCTGTATGAGTACCAAGAGAAACTTATGTGCAGTCATTTCAGACGTGCTTTATGAAGTAAGAAAACATCGTTAGGAAACCTGCATATGTCTGAGAAGAAATTCAAAGACTTATGTATAGTTTCTGAGACTGCAATAGACTCACCATCTGTCAGGTTGGCACATACTCATCTTCGGTGAAAATTTAGGTTATTACAGTATAATATATACATATGCGTGTATATTTCCCGTATATATACATATAAATCAACTAGCTGTGCCCTGGGGTCTCACCTGCATAGACTTAATCTAAAGGGTCAATGATCAATTTATTATTTTTACCCTACCATATTGAAACCCCAATTGATTTTTATACACTAACATGTAATTCTTAGGTTAAAACCAGTACGACAAATTATTTGCCTTATATTTAGTAATAATAAAATCTATCTTATACATTTGCCTTCTTAAATTAACTAGATTCTCAACTATCCTGATAAAAATGGAAAGGGATATCCTCAATAAGTTGGAATCTTGTTTATAATAATACCTTCTTACCCTTGTCGGTAATAGAAATATGAAAATGCAACGCTCGGCGGAATCTAATCATTATGATAGTGTTTCTTGTTTTTCTTAATCGTCTTAATATTCAACTTTAAGAATCGTATATATTTGCTGGAAAAAACACAGACATACAAAAACACCAGAGATTTCTTTTGCGTACTCTATATATATAAATAAATAGCAACGTTAAGAGTACAGCAACTTTTCATTTATATAAGTTCTAGTTCACCCAGGAATACTATGAATTAAATTCCTGGCGCGGCAGATCTGTACCTGTTGCTTCGGCCTTAACTTTCGCAAGTTTTCACAAAACCTAATTTTTTCAACGACATTTTAACAAAACATATATGAAATTACAGAGTTGCTTTTGACGGGGCTGTCACTGGAAGGTTACTGATTTTATGAGAAACAACTTTTATTTTAATGGTAGAATAAAGTTCTGCTAAAAAAATATTTAAATGATTGATGACGAGTAGTAAGTACGCTATCAAATTCTCCAATTTAAATAATTAAACTTACCTGATATTGTGGGCGCTGCAGACTCGGAGTTAAATATTTTACCGCGACGTCAAATTATTTAATTTTATTCAGAAATCTACAAGTATAGTCAACAGGTAACACAGATACGAGTATTTAACAACAGTTTAAATATTTCAAAAGTTACAACGAGTTAACCGCGGTGTACAATTACGTTACTGCGAGAGTCGTCCGTAACAACAGCACTGAGAGGAAGACTAGATTTAGTGAAGGGAAGGCATAGAGGAAGCAGAAAGAAGACATCACAGCTCATACAAACTTATATAGAAAAATATAAACTTTATGGAAAAAAAAAACAGATTGTTGGAAAGAACACGCGCGACGCGACTCAATTGAACTAAGGTCTGATGTGAAAAGTGTGTGGGTTGCAACAAGTGGTTTGTTAAGGCGGGCGGTGCGGGCTGGCAGGTCCTCGCGGCAGGAAGGCTCGCCCGCCAGTGACGCGCTGCAGCCGCTGTGAGCCGGGGCCGGTACAGCCTTCGCTCTAGTATTGGAGCTGGCGACTCATTACACACTTCGAACAACATCGTTATTTTATAACACCATCGTAGTTTGATAAGTAGTATTTATACTTAAAAGTAAGGCTTTATTTACCATTGTATTATATTTACCATTATATATATACCTTTCAAATCGTCAGAATTGCAAACATACAAATATATGTCTATGCCTGTATTCTTCGTAGGAGACAGAGGTGTGAGTATAGTTCACCCAATCGCGAGATTTGCTCATAACAATTTCCAAATTTACATACTTCATGTAAAATATGACTGACTTGACTAGTAATTTATTGAGACACGGTGTCGGATGCGTTTTTAGGCTATTGTATCCAACGCATACTATCACATAAGTTGTTAAAATATTGTTAATGTTAAACCGAAGTTATGTCAGAGCATTCTAGGTTCATGCGTCATCAAATGCTCCCCTGGCTCTTGGTCTAAGTAGCTCTGTATAGACACGCGTCTGCGCGTGTTAGTGTGTACTGGGTTGTGTGTGTGCGGCGCACAGGTGAGCCCGGGCCGGCCCCAGCCAGCTCGTCCCTGTCCTATCTATACTTTATCGCTTTACAATGAAACGGCTCGCCGAACACAACTACCTGCGTGCTACTTTATACGCGTAGCTCAAAAGCTCGCGCCTTTGTTGCCAGCACATCTTATGCTTTCACATTGTTACCTAACTCGTTGTATACAAAGTGCTTTTTGTGTCAGTGTGCAGCCAGCTAAAGGGAGGTAGGGTGTTTGAAATTCGAAGTTGTAACTAACGAAAGATCGCAGCCACTAATGTAGAGTAACGATGATTTTTCAGATTTCATAATGGCAAATACGCTAATATTTTATTAAAACATGTCTTTTGTATGGAGAAAATCCTATATATAAATATTCTCAAACTTTGCGATAGTTAATAAAAGGTTGGCGTCCGTAGGTCCTATTGGGGTGCTCGAGCGTAACTTCAACATGCCTCGTAGAGCCTCTGTACATATTTATTTAGTGGCCCTTTGGATACCACGCATAGTTCGCATTGCAATGTACCGCGTAATTTTGTATTAATCTAGCTTGTTTAATTAAATTGTGCGGGGTTCATTACATCATTATATACCCAACCGTGTACTTGAAACTTTCAGGGTTGACCACTTTAAGCACTATTCAAATCTATTCAATAAAATAAGATTAACAATTAAAGTTATAACCCAATTTATTTAAATCCAACCCACTCAGTAAATTACTTCATAAATGCACTAGGTTACAATAAATTTCACTTAACATAATGATGTCATGAGAGTGCTCCGCTCGTAGGCTCGTAGCCTCTCGTAGCTACGACTGCTACAACCTGACGTTAATTCGTAGCCATTTCGTAGCAAACATCTGCGATAATGAGCGTGGTTGCCAAGTTGGCGGTAGGGTAGATAAAAAATGCACTTACTCTAATTGATGTGTACGGAATAAGAAGGTATTAAATAAATATATATGTAAATTTATACACGCAGATTTAATTATAAAGTTATTATAAAATTATAATTATAGCTATAATTATAATAAATAATAATTAGCTATAATAAATGGTATAATGCTTAATACTAGGGTCCATCTATCAGTAAATTAATGCTCACTTGCGTATTAAAATGTTGACTTCGTAGGTGCTCAATGGTGATCTATTGCGTAGCACATTAAAATTTGTTATACATATTAAATATAGTGATTAGATTACACTTTTATAATGGTAATTAGAAATCAAAGTATGCAAATAAGTAAAAACTACTCAATAAATAGCTTAAATATGATTGATTGAACATTAATTATTATGAAAATTATATCCCAATTTAAGTCCCAACATATTTACGAAGCTGTCGATTTTTGAAAGCCAAACATAGTATCTTATCAATAAGTACACATATCATCATCATCATCTCCCTGGCCTTATCCCATACATTGTTGGGGTCGGCACTTGATTCAACCCAATGCGGCTGATCACCTGATGTTTATACGAAGCGACTGCCATCTGACCTTCGCAGCCCCTTTAACGAGGAAAATCTGTGATCTGGGTTAAACCAGTTGTCAGACTATTTTAGGCCTCCGACTGACCTGTAACGATTGCCAAAGATGATAAATTGGCAACCGGGTCCGACTGCTTAACGTGCTCTCCGAGGCATGGAAGGAACTTGGGCGGTCACCTATCCAATTACTGGCTAAGCTTAGGGTTGCTTAACTTCGCTGATCGAATGATATGCGCGATAGCAACTGTGCCACGAGATCCTCAATAAGTACACATAATACATATAAATACCATCTTATACATTATTGAAAATTAAAAAGTGATAGACACAGAACGACTTCTTGCCGTAGATATTTCCGTGAAAATATATCCAAGGATCGCGACTCATCTCGTGCTGTCAAGCTGCCATTTATCTCAACATCGATTTCGGGTCGATCACTTCCATCTATAATGGTTGAGGAGGGCGATGGCTGGCATTCTCGTCATACTTGTGAACAAGTGCTGCTTGTGTCAAGCTACACAATTGTACGCAGTACCTTCTTTTAGTTTTTATATTTTTACTGACTTTTGTGCATTGGAACTGCGTCCATGGCCTTATATTTTTTTGAATTGCATAAAATTGTAAAAATATTTTTAAAAAGTGATATTACTGAGTTTCTTGCCGGATTCTTCTCAGTAAAAGCAACCTTCCGACAAGGAAGGTAGCATGTATAAGCCTGTATAATCATGTGGTTGAGAAGGACACAAAAATATATTATAAATGTTACCACCAGGTTCGGAAGAGTGCTTTTGCTGAGAAGAATCCGGCAAGAAACTCAACAATTACTCTTTTCATGCATTCATACTACACACATACATAATATGTACCAACCAAGCGTAATCTTAGGTGATGTTTTGTAATAAGGGGGATGGAATTTAGGAATGACTGCCCAATGTAGTCGCTATGTTATTTGCCTTGCGTAATTTTCCCCTATTAGTCCCTATTCCGCGCTGCCGTAGCTGTCACATTGATTGCTCTAGACTTTTTAGGCTTATTATATCTCTTTCGGTGCAAATATCTTTATTTGCGTTATTTTTGAAAGAAATTTTCCATTGGTCAGTATATTTACGAGTTCTTTAACATATTATAACGGTTATTTAAGACTGATTTGCACTTATATTCTAGCGTATATGATTATATTGGCTGTAAGTTCTACGCAAGGAATTTCATACTGATTATTTGAATCAACAACCTACCGCATTAGCTTATTGTTCATAGACCTACATGATTTTGATACATAATACCAAAGGTAAAGAACAATTTTTTTATATGTCTATGCATAGTACCAATAACGCTAAGCAATTCATGGAATTATACATAATGACGTAGGTGTCATTTGGTATGGAATAGCCAGTTCAACATACCTACCTTGTGAAGTAGAGTTCAGTAAGTTCGGCGATCTTGCATTAGTAGAGGGCAATACCTACCTAGCTACTATAGATTTACAATCTTTATTAGCTGTTAGTAGGTAGTTAGGTATCTTTAGTCTGTCCTAAATTATATAAATAAATCCTCTTTGATTTTTAAATATTATTGTTAACTTCCACACCAGCGTTATCTACGTTTACACATTAAACAATAAAAAAGTGTATTCGCTTCGCAACTTACATCCCTGACATAGTTCTTCTATTGCGCCATAGATGGCGCTATAAAAGCAAAAGCTTAGAAATACCGCACAAATGATCAATGAGAAAAAGGTACAAAAACAACCTTCATAGTGAAATTATGGTCCTTCTTTATTTTGACTTTCCAAATCACAGATTCGGGCACTGTTATGTTACCATAGACAAAACATAAAAATACAAAGCTGTTAAGTCAAACTAGCTGTCACTCGCTGTCAGTCAACCAACACGGCTTTTGCTTGCATTGCATTGTCGACTAGTCTTGTCGCGTCTCGTCGTTCGATCAATCAATCAATGCATGCATCGTAAATTCAAGTTTTGTGTGCAGTGTGTTTCGTAGGGACACAAATATTTAATTAAAATGTGTTGTTGACTGCAGACCGTGTCTACCTCTTTTGCGTAAAATAAATTTTCCCTTGTTCGTTAATAAAAAATGCCATTCGTTAACGTGAAGAAACAATATTTGGCTCTCGGGATGTTAATTTTCGTCGCTCTCTTTTTATTTAATAGTAGGCCTGCTTTTCAATGCCAGTTCACTCCAGAAGACACTACGTATCTGCCTACTATATATGGAATAACGCCGACATACAAACGACTGGCCCAGAAGGCTGACCTCACAAGGTAGACTTTTTATTTATCATCGTGCATTACCTGCCCTTGATTTACTGTTAATATTTCCTCATATGTTTGGCTATGAGCACATAGGTAATTGGTTAGGTATATGTTTTGTAATGCCCTCAAATATTTCGCTAAATATAAGTGTAGTCAGGCTAGTAATATCTAGCACCAACTCATTAATTTAACTACATAGGTTATTTACATTACTTGATAACATAGTTGCTAATTATTTATGTTATATACCTACACACATAATCATGCCAGGCCCCTCACAGGCAAATTAATCATGTACTATATTATGAAAAATACCTACATATATATTTTCATATATTTTCACCATTAGCTTTATATATAAATACTATTCAAATTTAAAATTATTTGTATAATGTAAGCTAAACTAGATGAACATTTTAATCATAATATGATATTAAAGAAATCTCTGTATTGAATATTCCACTCTACCTCCTACATTACTCCACATTCTAGTACCCCATCTCTATCAAGTTATCACAGTATTTGGTGTGTGTTCTCTCATATGATTTTGTTTATTGTGAAACCGCAAATGTATACATTTCTTCATTGCTCAGCTCATACATTGCAAGCTAATGATGTGTCAAGGTTCTAGCAAATTGATACAAATGAGTCAACTCCAATGTGTGAGTAACCATCAAGTTTTATCAGTATTAGAGTTTGAAATTGGAACCAAATTATTGAGTACTATAATTCAACGAAACTTGCTTATGTCATAAATGTTTATCAGTGCTCATTGTTAAAGTTATATTAGCTTGTAAACTCCGGCTGAAACTAGTTAAGTATTCAAATACTAGATAAGCAATTTGTTTCAACATATAAACTCCTTATGTTTATTAACTACACATTTGGCTTAAGAACTAAGACTTAGGAACTATTTAAGTATCAAAGCAAATGTTTAAATCAATACTTATGAGAGAAAAGCATATAGACATCACTTGGATGCAGTCATTCGAACATATCCTTCCAAAAAAATCTTTCACATGATTCTTTCTAAATCTGCTTGCAATGTGATATATTTGTATTGCTTCAGGATTTAACAAGGCTGACAATGTAAAAATAAATTTATATAGAATCCAGATTTTTAAGAGCAAGTTTGGCACAAGAACCGTCTGGAGGTCTATACAAAATTAATAGCATCTTAAAAAAAAATTGTTATACTTAATATTTATTTCTGTGGTAAAGTGTATTTATTAGATGTTACTTAGGGTCGATGCTTATTAGATGATATGAATTCTTATACCGTCATAAAATAAAATTTTAAAATCTATAATGCTACAAAAATTCTGATAATTAATGAACAAAAATAAAATAATAATGTTATGGGACTTTTATGTAGTTTCAAATTGATGAGTACCGGCAACTGATGCTCTGTGTCAAAGAGGTTTGCTTGAACAGTCTAGACCCTATATGTTATTCATATTTTTCTTATAACTTTCCTTGTTTACAGGTTATCACAAACTTTGATGCACATAAAGAACTTCCACTGGATTATTATTGAAGATGAACATAAGAAGACTGATTTAGTCGCAAACCTATTAAAGGAAACAAACCTTAAATACACACATTTATTTGCTAAAACACAAAAGACGAAGCATTCAACGGTATGTATAAATTAATTATTAAATATCCTTTAAGTTTGCATCTAGGCCCCTACCATGAGCTCCGTGCCGTGATAGTTTGACATAACATTTCCTACAGTAAAACACATTATGTAGTATCATCTCCCATCACCACTGCAAAACCTACAGTACCCATGTAAATTTTTATTTAAATAAATGTATTATTTCTTTAAAATTTCGAATAAATTGTTTGTCTTCAGTTAAGCATACATAAATTATAATTTATCAGGACTTATGAACCAATATACATTTTAAATATTTATTCTTAACTATTCACAGTGAAATGGGTATGTACATGTTAATTTTTAGCAGTTAAGGACAGGTGAGTATGTTAATAATAATATTTAGGTACTTTTACATATATGAATAAGTGAAGAAAAACTATTTAATACTATTTAATGTCAATCTTCTTAAACAAACCGATTCCACGACGAACTAAGCTTGGTTGTCATATAGGGCTGAACCTAACCTCAAGATCTCTTTATATTCATCCATAGAGAAACTTCTATAATTACTTTCAAAGTTTTATTGGGTTTTCCCACCCAATTTCATATAATATTGTAGTAACAGCCCCCAGTTTGGAGTAGTGCCCGGTTAATGGGAATATGTTCACCCTCAACACGGGACTTAAAACAGAAGTATGGGTGTACTATACGCATACCACCACTTACCCATGAGCATAATAATATGTATGTCATACAAAAAAAGAGATTTCAATTAACTTTTGTCTTTGTGTTTCAAATGCAGGCTTTCAGAGCTCATAAATTTAAGATCCCAATATAGGTTGGTATATATGAATGAATAAAATAACAGATATTGTATTGTGACTTCATTTTGCGAATGCATTTTGCACTGCATTTGGTATATTAATTAATGTTTTATCTTGATATTTGAATAGCTCAAGCCATGTAAGTTTAAATATGCAATAAGGTACTCGTAAATTATTTCGATTATTTACTTATTTGACTTGTTATTATCTTATTTATTTCAATGCTATGTATATATTGTCGGCATAAAAGAACAAACAGCTATATACAAAATTACTAGATTTACGAGAGAATTATTAAAGCGAACATATAAATAAAAATAAAAAAGCTATACTTTTAAAAAGACAAAAATATCTTCCTCATCAAATGCATTATACAATAGTTCGTTAAATTTGAATTGCAATGGAAATAGTGAAATAAATATGGAACCAACTGAGTAAACTATGATATAATTATGGTACCTTCAATGTAGAGCATTCAATTAATTCTTATGTACCTACTTAGATGTTTCTTTTAATCTTATAGTTTTAAACGATAACATCTTGTATATATAGAATCCGAATAAACGCCTCCAATGACTTTCATGATATTACGTAAGTAGGGGGTTTCGGAGACAATAAATTAATCTAGCCAGGTTTAATTTTGAGAAAACATCGTTTTCACGTAAAATCATTACTATACGAAAGTATATTTTGCCGACATCTGTCAAGTTATGATAGCACAGTCGTGGAGCTTCCAGTTTATGGGCGATAGCAAAACTAGAATAGAATACCCCGGCTCGAGTCCTAATGTTACCGGTCTGATTTTTTCTTTTTTTTTCAACTTTATAACATACATACATAATATGCTCACGCCTGTATCCCATGAGGGTAAGTAGGTAGGTAGAGACCACCGTTAGCCACATGCTAAATGTCAAGTTCTATCTTTTGTGTGAAAGAGAAACCGAGCACAGCTCGGTCAAACAGGTACCATTATTGTGCAATTTAGATAAAAGGAATTGTGATTATTGGTTTAGCTTCTTCATGACTTACAGAAGAGTCAGTTGTCTTTTTGTAATCTGCTGCCATTGATATTTTTATATTATCTGCATATTTACTCTGAAGGGTTTATTTAGGTACCTAAATAATCTAATAATTTGGCAGTACTAAATAAATTATAGCAATATACATTACATATAGTACATTTATTTGGTTTATAGACCTGTAAAACAGCTACATACTATCAAAGTATATCTTAAATATTAAACTTATAAATATATATATTAAAATGTATACACATTTCAGATATTCTATAACATAACTTGTACGACCATGGATGATATCAATTCAACTTGGTATTGTGTATGTTTAACAATAAATTTATTGGATAATATACTTTAATTGTACTGCACCATTGTCCACTTTTCCTTAACACACACTAAGTGTTTAAAAACATAGATAATATAATTAATTTATCATATTTCACACTTGTATTTAGATGAAAATATATTTCAGGTTTTGGATATCAATATTTGTGTGTTCCAAACAAGCGGGTACAACACAAGTTGGTATTGTGTATGTTGGCCATTTTCTAAAATTATATTTGAATGGGTTGGCTGCACACTGTATACAATCTGGGCACTTATATGTAAATCAATGTACTTTTCTGTTTGTTCTTTTAAGTATACTTAATAATACTATGAGTTCCTTATCAGATAATAGTGTGTCGTTCACCTAATTTTATACTTTATCTCTTCTCTGTATCTATTTATATATCTTTTTTTTTCTTAGTAACACCTAACGTTATCATCGCTGTTACGTTAATTAACTAACTAGGGAAATTAAACCTTCGATCAATTTAAATTAAGTCTATATTTGAATACTCACAAAATATGCCCATTTGACCATCGTGAATCGGTAAGAACCCAAAGGTTTAATACACCTTGGTCAACTGAACGTGAAATGATGGGACAGCCTTACTTTTATATAATATCTGTGCTTATAATATTGACCTTTAAAGGGAAAAAGATTTCGACTACTTGAAATAAATGGTGAATAAAGCGATCGTTCAATTATTTGAGGGAGTTAGTACCGTTAATTTGGCATGTGTGGGATACGATCATTTGCAAGAGTCGATCAAGGTGTTCGTTTAATTAATAATTGTTTTTTTTTTCGAATCCGAATTTTTAGCTGATGGATTTTTGATTGTTTTCTCGTTTTCATTATATTTATGGCCGTTTGATGATATGACAACACTCAAATATGATTATTATGCAAGAGTTCTGTTATATCATTTGTGAACCAAGTTTTTATTGAAGGTAGTCAAACAGTGTTTGAGGGTTTGAGTCTTTTAAAACAATACTTACAACTGAACATAGTACTTGCCATGTGAAAAAAGTATGCCGTTTATTTTGTTACTAACCTCATTGTAGTAATCTTTATGAGACCTGTCAACAAGTTCGTCCAGTACCCCTATCACGAGATTGCCACCGTTTTCGTAAACTACACTCCCTAACGTCATTCGCAATATTTGTATGAGATATTTTAGATCTTCACGTCACGGATAGGTGTCGCTGCACAATTTCTCATACAAATATTCTACGGAGACGCTAGCGAGTAGGTATAGATAACGAAAACGATGGCAAACCCGTGGTACTGTTTAGAATCTTTGTTTTGTCGTAGCATTTCCCATGCTTTTTAAATTGTAGATTGATTTGATGATCGTCAAACATAATTCTTCAATAAATTATTTTTTTTTTGCTAATTGTTTAAGAAACCTTCAGGTATAAATACTTACTTTTACACATGGCAAAGTAATTTTCGATGTATTAAATAGACATTAACACGTTACTACCTAAGGGAAGTAGTTCGAAGATTAACATTCAACCGTATTTGAAAACAATATTTTTGATAAGATTAAAATTTTCAGGCAAGTGGTGTGGAACAGAGGAACCTAGCTTTGGACTGGCTTCGGAAGCATTTGGAACAGGCGGAAGATAAGCGAGGCGTGGTGTATTTCATGGATGATGACAATACATACGCGCTGAAGATATTTGATGAGGTAAGTTACTTCAGAAGCCTTTAAATAATTATCTATAAATCTAGGATGAAAGTAAAGACCAGTCCCAGATCTAGAAGTATTCCGAGAAAGTACAAAACATGGTTTTGGCGCCACACCTAGTAAGTATTTAACTTATATATAAAATAAGAGAGAGAGAGCCGTGGTGGCCTCGGGGTTTGAGCAGTCGCCTGCTACGCAAGCGACGCAAGTTCGAATCCCAGCGGGGCCTGTACCAATGAGTTTTTCTAAAAAACTTATGTACAGTGATTTCACACCACGTGCTTTACGGTGAAGGAAAACATCTTGAGAAAACCTGCATATTTCTGAGAAGTAATTCAAAGACGTATGTGTAGTGCCTGAGACGGCGATAGACTCACCATCTGTCACGTTGGCACTTAATAAAATTCGGTGAAAAGTTGGTGTTGTGATAACAACACCTCTGCCTACCCCTTCGGGGAATACAGGCGTGAGCATATGTATGTATAAAATAAGAACCTTTGATATTAATGTATTCAAATCAAATGGTTTGCACTACGCTCGACATAAATTATTTTATGAATGTGGCGACGGCTTCGTTTGGTGCGGTTGATTAAAAATGAAAATGAAAATGATTTATTCAGTAAAGGCTCTGTACCCCTATCACGGGTTTGCCACCGTTTTCGTAATCTATACTCGCTAGCGTCTCTGCCGAACATTAGTATGAGAAAATGTGCAGTGACTCCCAGCGGTGACGTGAAGAACTAAATATCTCGTACAAATATTGCAAGTGACGCTTGCGAGTATAATTTGCGAAAACGGTGGCAAAGTCGTGATAGGGGTACTGGTAAAGGGACTTATGAATGTCGAAGAATTGACCACCATCTCTTGCCTCCTGAAAGAATACTAACAGGCTGTGCCTTCAAATATTTTTAAGAAGAAATAATGTGTAGGCTATAAAGATAGATACACGCAAAGGAAGATTACATTCACCTACACCTAATGAAAGATGATACGTTACCACAAACATACTTAGTATAAACATCAAAAGAATAATTTGGAGTGTCGTATAACTTGTTGTTAATTGTTTAAATACCATTTTTCCGCTCTTTATGTTTATTGTTGACAACTACTCGTTTTCGGTTTCGGCGATACGGTTACAGCGATCTGTTATTGAATTCTTTGGTAATTTTTGTTACTTTGTATTAAGAATGTACATGAAAAGTGTTAATAATTTTTCAAGATCATAGATAATGCACACATAGAATAAGCTTTATCGTAGTCACACACACATTCCCAAATCTCTCAGGTTTTAGATTCTCTAGGTTTCTCGTCGTCGCCTTAGTGATTATTTGTACTTCAGAAAAACATTTCTAAAAGTATCTAACACTATTATTTTTTCTCTAATCACTATCGAAGGTCAATCGGTAATCTTTTAGGTAATTGACAATTGCTCAACGCTCACCATACCGACTTACTCAGTGAAAGTACGGGTCAACCGCGGATTTCTCTCATAAAGGCTATCATTATGTCATAACTAACTTATCGAAATCATTCGCTGAGTGTCTTCGCAGGTGACTATTTTCAGAACTGACAGTATTTTTTCACATAAAGTTCGTTAAACATAGAGTACATATAGGTAAAGTATGATATGCTACAAAATGTAAATTTTCACTGTGGTAGACCTTGAATCATTAATAAAAACTGACAGATTTTTTATCTAAAATCTATTCCTATTCTCATAAAATGCACTATCTTCAGGTTTGGTTTTACATTGGAGGTTGATACATTAATTAAATTCATTGATATGTTGATCTCCGTAAATATGGCATGCATACAAAACAATACGATGTATGCACGCTACGATATATCTCCCAATAATTGCAATATGTAACCTTATATTCAGTTTCAAATAGTATACTTCATGTGTGACAGCAAAGAAAGCCTGCCTATAAAGAATCTCGTGACCGTTTCAATATACCCGCGCCTCTTATCTTGGCCCAGTGACCTGCATGAGGGTCATTGTAGACTATATCTAATCCAACTCATAGCCGGGTTCCTAACACTCCCACGTAATAAAGATTGTCACGTCACTCAAGGGGCTTACCTCAAAATCAGTGCCTCAAGTATAGGTTTTGACATGGACGATATCGCCGGGTATTCTCATGGGAACATGAATCATATCATTGTGTGTATCTCTCCATACAACAAAAGCGCAAAAAGCAAGGTTAGATCATGCCAAAACCTATCGTTGAGGTACGAAGCTTCTTAATAATTCGCGTTGAATACGAGCCGCTCCGCCAAATCTGTATGAAGAATACAAAGTAGGTATTGTAACTCGTATGTGCAAAATAAACAATACAAATCTGGCTGTAAGTTAAAACCGATGAAGGCCACGTTACTTAAAGCTATCCACTAAATGTTCTATCGAATGAGGTATGCAATTGCGTGAAAAATTTTTTTAAACAAAATAAAGAGGATTGTGAGTAAAAATTTAAACACTTCTGGTAGTTCTTGCCTTCACTTTTGCCGGGCTTCCAATGAAAAACCGGAATCAACGAGAAATTGTTGGAGCGGATCGGAGCATTGAGTAAAAGTTCGGCGTGATATGATATGCATCGTGATTGTGATGT
The DNA here is from genome assembly GCA_929442735.1 of Watsonalla binaria. NCBI lineage: Eukaryota > Metazoa > Arthropoda > Insecta > Lepidoptera > Drepanidae > Watsonalla > Watsonalla binaria. The sequence goes on from OV838930.1 coordinate 7,039,873, forward strand.
GATATATATGTGGGATTTAAATAAAAATAAGTTAAAAAGGTTTGACTGAAGTCTTCTTTACTCCGTCTTTAACACATCTTAAAATAATACGTCTTAAAATAATAAAATAATCAACACGTCTTCCGTCTTTCACGTCGTCCACCATCGTTCTGTCATCTGTCACAACTTATTTCTTCTTCTATTCTTACACGCTGCCTATCATGCTAACATAAAACCTCTTTCCACACTGCCCTTCTGAAAATAATGTCTGTCCTCAGACATTCTAACAATTTACAACAAAGAATAATAACTTAAATAACATAATTCTTCATATTTAAAACTATTAACAACATGTTCTTCTTTCTCTTCTTAAAATCATAACTAACTCTTAAATTCACCTTTCTCTTCTTCACCTTACCCATCAAACTATCATACTCCGAACATACTACGTCCCATGCATTCAACTTAACACGCTCACAATTCAACACCCGAAACACTCCTTCTGTACACTCCTGAATAATGTTTTCACCGTCAGACCAATACAACTTATTTACAAAATAACACAACACATTATTGTAAACATCACTGTTCTTCATCACGTTCCCAGCTTCAATAATTCGGTCATTCATGTTTTCTTCTAATGCGACACAAACGGTAATATCATTGTTTTCTTTTCTCAGTTTCATCAGTTCATTTACACTGTCATCTGAGACGTTTATGTCGTTTCCTTCGCAACCGTCCGTCACCGTAATCATGTCACTCACGACATTGCATTGATCCGCCATCTTTGAATCTGTCATATTGTCGGACTTCTTGTCAATGATGTCATCTGTGGAATCTAATTCCGATATCACCTCTGACGTCGGCATTGTATCCTCCTTTTCAGTCTCGTCACTATTATTCATTCTTGGAATCCGCTTATTGTAGTACTGCTGCATTATATCGTGAAATTTATTATATTCCGCATATCCCTCTTTACTCATTAGTTTCTCTCCCGTCTTCGTTCTTCCTTTCACTTTCTCATAAATTTTGAACCTCTCCTTGAGCTCAACATATGTAAATGCACCATGTAATACATTTTTATAAGCTTCGTCCTCGACTATGCCATCGATAATATACTTAATAACTACAATCTCCGATATCTCCCCTCGTCTTCCTATTGCCTTCATAATGTACAGGTATTGCAAACAGGTTTCGTCGGGGTGCTTCCTCCTCAACATCATTATTTTTCTTATAATTTCCGGATCTATAAACTCTGGAAATTCCTCAACTAAAGCATCCTTGAGCGCACTCCACGTGTTAAATGGATGTTGTGTCTGGAGCCATAAGGCTGCACTTCCGATTAACGCTCTCTCTCCAATTTCCAATTGAATTCGCGGCGTCCAGCCGTAAATTAAAGCGTTTTCGTCTAACTCTTCAATCCATTGCGCTACCGTCTGCGTGATGTCTGTTCCACTGAATACAGGCACCAGCTCCTCCGTAAACTGCATCGTGTTATTCTTCGTTACCTCTTCCTATCGTAAATCCTAAATCGTCTTCTTGTTCACGACGCCATCTTTTTTCATCGCGCTCGTCATTTTTTTCCAGTCAACCTCGAAATATTTTTCATATCCCGGACGAGCCCCCAAAGTTGTGGGATTTAAATAAAAATAAGTTAAAAAGGTTTGACTGAAGTCTTCTTTACTCCGTCTTTAACACATCTTAAAATAATACGTCTTAAAATAATAAAATAATCAACACGTCTTCCGTCTTTCACGTCGTCCACCATCGTTCTGTCATCTGTCACAACTTATTTCTTCTTCTATTCTTACACGCTGCCTATCATGCTAACATAAAACCTCTTTCCACATATATGATGTGTAAAATTGGTACCTTAACATTTTGTTATAGACTGATAATTAATTTGAAGTTTACAATATCTTCGATACACATTCCAGATGCGAAAAATCAAGAAGGTCGGCGTTTGGCCAGTCGGAATAGTCGGCGGAATGCGAGTCGAGATGCCCCTAGTCACCGACTCAAAAGTGACTGGGTACAACGCAGTCTGGAAACCGTTCCGACCATTCCCCATTGACATGGCTGGATTTGCGATCAACGCTACATTGCTCCTTGAAAATCCTCAGGCTAAGTTCTCAAGGCGGGTGCAGTCGGGATTTCAGGTGAGCTTCCTAAACATCATTGAGGGTTGAATGGTAGGTCGTTGCCGTCGTCTATAGACACCAGGAGTAATCGCGACCTTAACTATATCTTCACACTACTGGCCTCTACTATATGAGTACGCTGTACTGTCTGAACGTGGAAAAAGGTATGAAAGTATGTAAAATCTTACTGCTACGCAGGTGAACCTGCAGTATGTAATTAATGTGTGATTATCTAATCATGATATGCACATTAACTCTGTTGATTTCGATACATTTCGTGGAAAACACTTCTATGCAGTTTGTTACCATGAACGATGATGATAGACTAATTAAAAAATGTTAGGCATAAGCTCATATGATAAAATAAATAGTATTTCCTTGTTGGATTATCTATATCTATGTATCTTTGTATATAAAATATCCATCTACCAATCTATTTAGATCTTTATCTTCATCTGTACCTAAGTATTCCTTTTTTATAAATGAATAGTATTGATGGATTGTTTATCATATCCTTATGAAAATTTGTAGAATCATCCAAACTGGATGAAGGATACATCTATTTATCTAATTCTAACTACGTATATATTTTCAAATGTAGACCTTCAAATCTTATCTATACTGCTTCAAGCTACTGGTACTAAGAAACTATGCATGTTATGTTTTCTACAGTAGATTTTTTATTTTACTATAAAGAGGCAAACAAGCGTACAGTCCGCCTGATGGTAAGCGGCTCCTGCAGCATATGAACACTTGCCAGATTCACTATTTGATTAGACTTCTTACAAAGTGCTTTCAAATCGTGAGAAGGAAACAAAACATTAAACCGTACAGGATTATAAATGTAACCATCGAGTTTAGAAGGTTGCTTTTGCTGAGAAGAGGCTATACTTACGGAAACTTAACAATTACTCTTTTCAAAATTATTTTACAATTTGTAATGGTTATATTATTTCGGTATTCAGTATCTCATGTACATAAGCACAGTTCTAATGCTCAGTTGTCAAACATTTTATTAAAATATTAATACTATTTTGTGAGCACGGCAAATTCTAGCCGGTCAAAGCAAATATCAACTTAAAATCAATGAATTAACTGTAACAAAAGTTTGCTAGTTGTAAAGAAGCTTTGCCGATATGATAAAAGCTAATTATTCAATATTTAGCTGTTTAAATTATTTTCCTCTCCAATGCCCGCAAGCGATCTTAGTCACCACAGAAACACATCACTGCCTACTGTACATCTGCGAGTGGAGAAACGCTACTACAGAACTAATTATATTCCTGAAATTTCGTGTTCCCATCAATTGGAAACCATAAGTACCTGTAGCAAAGACGGCATATCACGAACCCCTGGCTTATCGGCATTAAATTTTGTATCGTGTTGTATTCTATTTTGAGCTTAATGTTCAATTAGATAAGAACGTATATTAAAACGATACTACTAATTTGTAAATAGATAACAATTCCTCGTTAAAAGCGGGTAACTCGTGCCCGTGCGATAGCGTTATCAAACTTTCACTTACTTATAGCTTTGTTTTATGTCAAATATTATCAATGGCATCCTGTTTATGTAATGTATTTAGTGGCCTGACGTTCAGGGGCTATGTAATTTATCTAGGTTTATATTGTAGCAATATAAACCTACGTACATGCGTACCTGTAATTGAAGCGTTTTCTCTAGTATTAAATACATAAAAACTCGATGGCAAACATCTTGCGGCCCGTCGCATACGATAGGTAAACAAGTTTAACGTAGCCGCCCGAGTCCGCAAGTTCAAAATCACCCGCACCAGCTAACCGGGCACTGGCCTTTTTTCGCACCAAATTAAAATTTTTAGTATTTTTATTTAAAGAAGTAATATTAATTTTAATAATTAATATTATTTCTTTAATTTGACACGTAATTGATTAATTTTTTATTCAAGGAATATAATAACCACCGTATCACCATGGCCACCACAGGAGCCGTGGTGGCCTTGAGCAAGTTCGCATCCCAGCGTGGCCTATACCAATGAGTTTTTCTAAATAAAACTTATGTACAGTGATTTCACACCATGTGCTTTACGGTGAAGGAAAACATCGTGAGGAAACCTGCATATTTCTAAGAAGTAATTCAAAGACGTATGTATAGTGTCTGAGACGGCGATGGACTCACCATCTGTCATGTTGGCACTTAATCATCTTCGGTGAAAAGTGTGTGTTGTGATTACAACACCTCTGCCTACCCCTTGGGGGAATACAGACGTGAGCATATGTATGTAATAACCACCGTAAATATGAGACCAATCAAACCACTCACTGTATTAGTAATGAAAAATATTTATGTTTTTTACTCTCTTTACAGTAACAATTTTATGGTAATAATATATCGACTCCTTTTCAATATTCCAGGAAAGTGAAATCCTAAAGTACTTTACCAAGACGGAAGAGCTCGAGCCTCTCGCGAGCAACTGCACTAAGGTGTACGTCTGGCACACGCGGACGCAGAAACCCTCCATACTGGACCCTAAGAAGTTAAAACACCCTCCTCTTCCAGACAGTCACATCGAAGTTTGATTCCACACACGTGGAATGTTGGTAAATAATTTATAATATACTTAACGGGGCCTGTAAATAAAGTAACATTAACCTCCGCAATGTATGGCAATGACATATGTCACGTGACCGATTTATGTAATTTCCATAGATTTCGTATCGTTTCCAATATACGCAAGCGCGGCAGAATGTTACTTTGTCTAGGCTTGCGGGAACTTTCCCAAAATGCTACATAGAAGTGCCAGGTGGGTTGAGCCCTTATTTAGGTAATAGGTCCGTCTCTCTCATTGAATGTGTAAAAAGTTAAGTGTGGGAAAAATTTTGGTCTTCGAGAGCATATTTATTTTATTGCATTTATCAGATAGTTTTTTTTTTTAATTGTATGTTTTTATAATATTTTATATGCTTTTATTACTTGTATTTTTATTATTTATTATTGACATGTTTTTGAAAAAAACTATAGTTAGTATGATAGACACCTGTCATTCGGAAGATGTATAAATGGAAGTGTATCTAGTAAATACGTAATAGTGCATCGAAATTACGTACTTTTGGGTCTGATATAATTAATTTAATATAATTTAACAAAAGACATTGCCGCTTGAAGCCCGCAACAGACGGCCCTATATAATTATATTTTAATATAAATAATATATACCTTGTTTGGGGGGATCAAACTGGCCTTACTTATTTAAAACATACAAAACGATTCGAACACCTATATGTATATAAATTTACATCCCCGTGCCTTGGAAAGTACGTTAAGCCGTTGGACCTACGCCTGATCTCTCTCCGGTCGTGTCGGATTGCCGTCCAATCGGACTATGAGGGTGAGGGAATAAAGTATGCACCAGTGCTTGCGCACACACTTGAGCACTTTGTTATATCTCTTGCGCAGATAGCCGTGACCGAAATTAGGTAGGAGATCATCATCATCATTTACGTGTATATTACGGTATATATATATTATAACGCCGTCTGTTGTGGTCTTGAAAACCTTTTATTTATTTATATTTTATTACGAGTAGATACCGCTTTTCAGTATTTATATTTAATTATTATAAAACTAGTATTACTATATCTTATTATATTCAGCCGATTTGCAAAAAATATCAATAAAATTAACCTTCCGCGTGAATTGATCTATCTAATGGTGAAACTCTCATGAACATTCGGATTAGTAGGTAGTAATCGCATAAGTAGGGCAACCTCAATGTTTTCAATTCACAGTGGTAATATTATGTATCGTAAAGATTCTAGGGTAAGACTTTAGGCGATCATTTTTAGCACAGAGCATCGGTTGGTGGTACATAGTTCTATATATATATATATATAGCCTTGTTAGCCATTGATTTTATACCACGTGCTTTGCGGTGCATATGTCTGAGAAGTAATTCAAAGACGGTATGTATAGTGCCTGAGACGAGGATAGACTTACAATCTGCCACGCTGGCACTTATCATCGCCATTGTCATCGGTGAAAAGTGGGTGTTGTTATTACAACATCTTCGGGGCATACAAGCGTGACATACATATGTTCACACCTGTATTCCCCGAAGGGGTAGGCAGAGGTGTTGTAATCACAACACCCACCGAAGATGATTAAGTGCCAACGTGACAGATGGTGAGTCCATCGTGAGTACAAGCGTGAGTATATGCATGTACTTTATAATACGTTATCTATGGCGAATATGTTCGCCTAATAAGTCTCAGCGCTGTATATTACCAATAAATATGTATGCATATTGGTAATATTTATTTCAAATATGTATAGAATATAGATTTGGTAATATAATATAAATAAATAAAATAGGTATATAATTTTTGTAAACATCGGTGTATACAGAATTGTTTATGTCACAATTCTATAATTCAAATGTTTAATTTTTTATCAGCATTAAATAATAATCATCACACCCTTATAATAATAAACGAAGATTCATTGAACTAGTATTATAACAATTTCATAATTTTTTTTTATCATTTGCATTCATTTATTATTTTGTCTAGTAAATGCTAGTTCATTGTTGGTAATTCTGTTCCAGTTTAAATGTATATCTTACTAATAAATACCTTACTAATGATAGGGGAAATATTGAATACAGCAGCATAAGGACTTAATGAAAGCTAGTGGGCTGTATAACTGGTATATTTAAATATAATATTGAAGTAACAACGTTGGGTACACTGAGAACGTGTGCCTGTTAGCCAATGAGAAATGAGGGACGGTAGGCCATCCGACGATGTCTATACTGATTTGGGGGCCCGACCTCCCCTTCTCCCCGCGCGTCAAAGTCACGCTAAATACTCCTGTATTGTCTCTCTCAAGCTTATTTAAAATTACATTTGTTGGAGAAGGATAAACATATTTGTTGAAACGATTAAATGTGACATCTGTCAATGGTCATTGTATAATTTGTTTTCCTTTTGTATATTTGTATTGTTCTAGTATAATTACTAGTCTTAAATATTTGTATTTTATAAATGTCCATAATTACTTATTTGTGTTTTTAAATGCGTATTGTACATTGCTTTGACTGTTTTTCTCATTGAATTATTGAATATAAATTAAGTATTTTTAGATTGAAGCGCTATTAGTGTTTCATGTTAAGTTATAGACTGTAATTCATCAATTAAACACGATGTGGACATATTTCCTAACTTGATAAACTAATCCGCGTCACAGTATAAATATAACATTTAGTAATTAGAAAACTAGGAACAAACTGTTCGCAATGACACACGCGTATGAGTGCGCATCTACTAGGCGTAATAACAGTAAGACGTGTCGAGTCCGTGTTTACGGCATTCCGATGTATAACCGTCATTTTTCAAAACTTCAAATCTACATTACTCTCCCTCACGCTCAAAGGAGCAAACGTTCTTATTTAAAAAAATAGGCCTAGATTCCTCACTCATTGTAAAGTATATATTTATACTGTGTCAGTGTGTAGGTAAATCTTGTGTTGACTGATGCAGTCCCTCATACCAGTGGTTGACCTGAGCGACCGAGTTCTTTATATTAGTATCATAATAATTTCATAGATGGCGTTAGATGCTCTCTGTTTGAAAATAGTTTCATCTCTTTTTGTGATATGGATATCAAAAGGTATGCACATAGTTTGAGACCGAATGTGGCCTAGTCTTTGCTAAAAATATATTATAATAAGGGGGCAAAGGATTTCTCCTTATCTTATTTCATCCAAATCGCAAGAACTAGAGAATACGCAGAATAATTATTGGTCGTATTAATCGACCATTATGGAACAATATTTAGTCTGAATTATACTCGCAGAGCTTGATTCCATGACATGAGTAAGTGGCTGAGCTTGCTTCCCTGATATACGTATTACATGTGTTAATTGTATTTCGGACATGAACAAAATACTTTTGAGTTTTCAAATATTGTTGCTGCTCTATTATTACAATGTGATTCTGGATGATAGTTAAACCATAGCCCTACTATAGAGGTTTTCTCATGTACCTAAAGTAATGTATCTATAGGTAATCGCCATTGTAAATTAACTGCAGAATCACTTCATTAACATACAATTGCTAATTTGTACTATAATACTTAGCATTATAAATTAAAAGAACAAAATGCTCAATAAATCTCTTGTCGGTCTAATGCGTAAATATTTTAGACCAATCAAACCACTCACTGTATTAGTAATGAAAAATATTTATGTTTTTTACTCTCTTTACAGTAACAATTTTATGGTAATAATATATCGACTCCTTTTCAATATTCCAGGAAAGTGAAATCCTAAAGTACTTTACCAAGACGGAAGAGCTCGAGCCTCTCGCGAGCAACTGCACTAAGGTGTACGTCTGGCACACGCGGACGCAGAAACCCTCCATACTGGACCCTAAGAAGTTAAAACACCCTCCTCTTCCAGACAGTCACATCGAAGTTTGATTCCACACACGTGGAATGTTGGTAAATAATTTATAATATACTTAACGGGGCCTGTAAATAAAGTAACATTAACCTCCGCAATGTATGGCAATGACATATGTCACGTGACCGATTTATGTAATTTCCATAGATTTCGTATCGTTTCCAATATACGCAAGCGCGGCAGAATGTTACTTTGTCTAGGCTTGCGGGAACTTTCCCAAAATGCTACATAGAAGTGCCAGGTGGGTTGAGCCCTTATTTAGGTAATAGGTCCGTCTCTCTCATTGAATGTGTAAAAAGTTAAGTGTGGGAAAAATTTTGGTCTTCGAGAGCATATTTATTTTATTGCATTTATCAGATAGTTTTTTTTTTTAATTGTATGTTTTTATAATATTTTATATGCTTTTATTACTTGTATTTTTATTATTTATTATTGACATGTTTTTGAAAAAAACTATAGTTAGTATGATAGACACCTGTCATTCGGAAGATGTATAAATGGAAGTGTATCTAGTAAATACGTAATAGTGCATCGAAATTACGTACTTTTGGGTCTGATATAATTAATTTAATATAATTTAACAAAAGACATTGCCGCTTGAAGCCCGCAACAGACGGCCCTATATAATTATATTTTAATATAAATAATATATACCTTGTTTGGGGGGATCAAACTGGCCTTACTTATTTAAAACATACAAAACGATTCGAACACCTATATGTATATAAATTTACATCCCCGTGCCTTGGAAAGTACGTTAAGCCGTTGGACCTACGCCTGATCTCTCTCCGGTCGTGTCGGATTGCCGTCCAATCGGACTATGAGGGTGAGGGAATAAAGTATGCACCAGTGCTTGCGCACACACTTGAGCACTTTGTTATATCTCTTGCGCAGATAGCCGTGACCGAAATTAGGTAGGAGATCATCATCATCATTTACGTGTATATTACGGTATATATATATTATAACGCCGTCTGTTGTGGTCTTGAAAACCTTTTATTTATTTATATTTTATTACGAGTAGATACCGCTTTTCAGTATTTATATTTAATTATTATAAAACTAGTATTACTATATCTTATTATATTCAGCCGATTTGCAAAAAATATCAATAAAATTAACCTTCCGCGTGAATTGATCTATCTAATGGTGAAACTCTCATGAACATTCGGATTAGTAGGTAGTAATCGCATAAGTAGGGCAACCTCAATGTTTTCAATTCACAGTGGTAATATTATGTATCGTAAAGATTCTAGGGTAAGACTTTAGGCGATCATTTTTAGCACAGAGCATCGGTTGGTGGTACATAGTTCTATATATATATATATATAGCCTTGTTAGCCATTGATTTTATACCACGTGCTTTGCGGTGCATATGTCTGAGAAGTAATTCAAAGACGGTATGTATAGTGCCTGAGACGAGGATAGACTTACAATCTGCCACGCTGGCACTTATCATCGCCATTGTCATCGGTGAAAAGTGGGTGTTGTTATTACAACATCTTCGGGGCATACAAGCGTGACATACATATGTTCACACCTGTATTCCCCGAAGGGGTAGGCAGAGGTGTTGTAATCACAACACCCACCGAAGATGATTAAGTGCCAACGTGACAGATGGTGAGTCCATCGTGAGTACAAGCGTGAGTATATGCATGTACTTTATAATACGTTATCTATGGCGAATATGTTCGCCTAATAAGTCTCAGCGCTGTATATTACCAATAAATATGTATGCATATTGGTAATATTTATTTCAAATATGTATAGAATATAGATTTGGTAATATAATATAAATAAATAAAATAGGTATATAATTTTTGTAAACATCGGTGTATACAGAATTGTTTATGTCACAATTCTATAATTCAAATGTTTAATTTTTTATCAGCATTAAATAATAATCATCACACCCTTATAATAATAAACGAAGATTCATTGAACTAGTATTATAACAATTTCATAATTTTTTTTTATCATTTGCATTCATTTATTATTTTGTCTAGTAAATGCTAGTTCATTGTTGGTAATTCTGTTCCAGTTTAAATGTATATCTTACTAATAAATACCTTACTAATGATAGGGGAAATATTGAATACAGCAGCATAAGGACTTAATGAAAGCTAGTGGGCTGTATAACTGGTATATTTAAATATAATATTGAAGTAACAACGTTGGGTACACTGAGAACGTGTGCCTGTTAGCCAATGAGAAATGAGGGACGGTAGGCCATCCGACGATGTCTATACTGATTTGGGGGCCCGACCTCCCCTTCTCCCCGCGCGTCAAAGTCACGCTAAATACTCCTGTATTGTCTCTCTCAAGCTTATTTAAAATTACATTTGTTGGAGAAGGATAAACATATTTGTTGAAACGATTAAATGTGACATCTGTCAATGGTCATTGTATAATTTGTTTTCCTTTTGTATATTTGTATTGTTCTAGTATAATTACTAGTCTTAAATATTTGTATTTTATAAATGTCCATAATTACTTATTTGTGTTTTTAAATGCGTATTGTACATTGCTTTGACTGTTTTTCTCATTGAATTATTGAATATAAATTAAGTATTTTTAGATTGAAGCGCTATTAGTGTTTCATGTTAAGTTATAGACTGTAATTCATCAATTAAACACGATGTGGACATATTTCCTAACTTGATAAACTAATCCGCGTCACAGTATAAATATAACATTTAGTAATTAGAAAACTAGGAACAAACTGTTCGCAATGACACACGCGTATGAGTGCGCATCTACTAGGCGTAATAACAGTAAGACGTGTCGAGTCCGTGTTTACGGCATTCCGATGTATAACCGTCATTTTTCAAAACTTCAAATCTACATTACTCTCCCTCACGCTCAAAGGAGCAAACGTTCTTATTTAAAAAAATAGGCCTAGATTCCTCACTCATTGTAAAGTATATATTTATACTGTGTCAGTGTGTAGGTAAATCTTGTGTTGACTGATGCAGTCCCTCATACCAGTGGTTGACCTGAGCGACCGAGTTCTTTATATTAGTATCATAATAATTTCATAGATGGCGTTAGATGCTCTCTGTTTGAAAATAGTTTCATCTCTTTTTGTGATATGGATATCAAAAGGTATGCACATAGTTTGAGACCGAATGTGGCCTAGTCTTTGCTAAAAATATATTATAATAAGGGGGCAAAGGATTTCTCCTTATCTTATTTCATCCAAATCGCAAGAACTAGAGAATACGCAGAATAATTATTGGTCGTATTAATCGACCATTATGGAACAATATTTAGTCTGAATTATACTCGCAGAGCTTGATTCCATGACATGAGTAAGTGGCTGAGCTTGCTTCCCTGATATACGTATTACATGTGTTAATTGTATTTCGGACATGAACAAAATACTTTTGAGTTTTCAAATATTGTTGCTGCTCTATTATTACAATGTGATTCTGGATGATAGTTAAACCATAGCCCTACTATAGAGGTTTTCTCATGTACCTAAAGTAATGTATCTATAGGTAATCGCCATTGTAAATTAACTGCAGAATCACTTCATTAACATACAATTGCTAATTTGTACTATAATACTTAGCATTATAAATTAAAAGAACAAAATGCTCAATAAATCTCTTGTCGGTCTAATGCGTAAATATTTTAGTCGTAATGACAATACCTTGTACTTAGACACCTAGTGATGTGCCAAATAAAAAATGTTTGTTAACTTCCATATAATTAGTATTAATTATTTTTTTCATTTAGAAGTATAGTGCGTACACTGCATGAATCTTGATGGTAGAATCCTCGTTGAAAATAAAATGGTAAAATTAATATGAGCACTATACTAGTGTGGTCATCAACATCCTCCTGCCCTTTTCCCATGTTACTTGTGGTCGGCGCAATGTGTTCTTCTCTTCAATTTCTCTCTATCAGCCGTCATATCTCTATTCACTAGTCTGGTGGAGGTAAATTTTTTGTTTTTGATTTGACCTTATAAAAATTCACCGGAATAGATCATACAGAAGAGAGAACTAAGGTCAGGGAAAATGTACGTGAATTAAGTATTAAATTATGGTTTTTGCTTGAATTAATCATGAGAGTTAGTTGGAAGTTAACATGCTGTTTTTATTTGAAACATATTTGTAGTTATTTATTTAGTAAATATGATTTATTCGTAAAGCAATAAGTAAGAACGAATTTTCATCATTAGGGATTAATGCAATCTGTATTTTATAACTTCCAAATCTATTTGATAATAATTTGAACAAAATGTACGTTAATTCCTAGTGTATCTTGTAACAAATAGATAGGAAACTCTTTATGTGATGAATTTCTAGAATGATATGATTTTGTAAATGACTACTTACATACAATTTACAGTATGAAAATAAAAACTTCCAAAGAAATGTGTTTTTATTGGCCCTTACCTTGTTACCTTCGAAAATGTAGCCTATTGATATGCAAAAACTTGGCACGTACTGAGTGAAATAAGGTAGGGAGGGGTGCATTTAAATGAGCCACTGAGAGTATTCAACAGAACAGTACAATGACATTGATTACCACTTAATTATCAGACCTGAATTTTGGGTATACCATTGTATTATTAGCAATTGAACCACGAATATTAAATTGATACCAAAGTTAGGGCAATTTGCCAGCGTAGCTCAGTAAAAAAGTAAATTTCGTTATGGTCCTAGGCAGAGCAAATTATTATATATGTACGGATAAATATTGGAATTCTACGAGGTGTTCTAACACAGTTTATTATGTATTAGCTGTGCCCCGCGGTTTCACTTACGTAGACTTTATTTCAAAGGTGGCTTTATAACGCGGAACCGCTAAAAAAAAGATAATATATCTTGAGTTACTCCTCGTAACACCTAGTTATCTGTTAGTGAAAGTCAGGTTAAAATCCGTCCACCCGTTTCGGATTATCAGTAACAAACAGACAGAGAAAAACAATTAAAATTGTTTCTTGTGTGAGTACTATGTCCGGATTTAGATCGCTATCAATCTCCCATGATATATCATTAGGTATTGTAAGGAATTACAATCCAACCTTCACGATTGATGGTTTAAAATAAAGAATTTTCTGCATTTTGAAAAGGAATTAGGGATGTCTTGTTTGTCATTCGGTGTTAAAATACATATTTTAACACAATATACACATAATATTAAAATAAAATAAAACAAGTTTGAAATAATCTCCAATAAATAGTTTATATCTAATAAATTGAGTCACCATCTAGAGTTACGCCACCCCAGTATGTACTTAAAATATTGTTGTCTACCTCAAACAAAATGCAAATATAAAATTTCGAAGAAAGTAGGTTAGTACGCCGCCGGTTAGAAATTATAAAACTTCGAAGAGTTCTGGATATCGGATGAGATTTTTTCCAAATAGCGTTCTCTTCAAACTTGTTCAATATCCTACATAAAGAGTTGGTGTAAGTAGACACCTTAACGTCGTTGTTTATATTTTGGGATGAGGGTTTTGGTTAGGTTATAATATTATGAGTATCACAATAAAGCTATGCCAACACAGTAGGCATTATAAGGCCTCAGCCTTACAATCATCCTCAAACTCCTACATTGATGGTCATAGGTCAATGTGATGTCAAATTTAGTTTTTAGACACCTACTATGAAAATATTCAAATAAAGAATAATTGGAAAATAAAGTAATAATTATATCAGTGAGAGCCAGATACTGAACTCAGAGGCAAAAGTATTATAAGAGTGAAAAAGTATTTAAATAGTTTAATTTTACAGTTAATAGGATCGGCCCCAGGGTAATAGGTGGCCCATGTTGGGGAAGTAGGAGTTGCCCGCTACAGTACCTATATATTTTAGCCCAGCTTTTCCTAGTTTGGAGTGAATACGTGCTTGGTTACTAAATGTTTCAATAGATTGCACCACTGATTCTATTTGTAAGCAAGAAAACGCTACCTTTGACGAAATACAACGTGGAATATCATATTTTCTAGATGCTAACAAACGAATATGTATCTTTGTGCATTCCAAATATCGATCCTCAATTAATAAAAATGCTTACTCGTTATTTTATACAACATGTGCCATCGGTTTCACCCGAGTAGAAGGATTTATTTCGCAGACACTTTAAAATTAAAAAAGTATCCTTTGTTACCAGCTATCTGCCAGTGAAAGTCCCGTTATAATCTATCTAGCCGTTTCAGAGATTAGCTGAAACACACAGACAGAGTACAAAATTATATAACATGAAGTTGCATAAAACAAAGCAATTTCATGCTGAAAACATGCTTAAGACTTTGTTACACAACCCAATTTGCCAGAATGTTACCTTTCATAACAACTTTGATATCCCGAGGCGAAAAACTTTTTAAGACGTGTAACGCATATGTTGCCGCTCGGTAAAGAGTTTCCAACATTTTTCAGGTAATTACGAACCGTGTAGATGAGCCAACTACCAAGGTAGATTAGCTTACAAAGTTGGGAGCGAGATGAGTTTAATAGCGTAGCCTAGATACGATGATAGCTTAGCGACGGTGACTTGGAATTTATCAAATATTGCTCCAAATTGGTTCTCAGATAGAGTTTGACTTACGCTATTAGTTATAGGAACTATATATTTTTAACATTATATAATGACATCGTGCTATTTTTAGGTATCTAGGTAATTACTTAACCAACCATTGCCTTTAAGTACAAATCGTAAGTTCCAACATATTGGGAACGGAGGGAGGCAAATCTATTCCTATAAAGTAAAAATTTAAGTGTACCTTTGTATATTTGTTATTCCAACATCTTTTCATTAAATTTAATATAATAAAAAATGCCAGGTACTTAAGTACCTACTAAGAGAATTTTTTTTATTTTTTTTTCTTTGCTTGTCAGCTCTTTTGTGTAAACGGCTGGACAGATTTTTATTAAATATAATAATTGGAATTCCGCGAAATAAAGGCACCCATAAAAATAAAGCCACCCACCTGCAGGGCCACAGCTAGTGAAGCCTAGGAAAGGTCGTAAATATCCTATTGTCAAAATCATTTAATTAGTCAAGTTTCCCTCCCCGTCAAATAAAACTGGACATAACCTCTGCATACCCTCAGGTAACCTTGCCCTAAAGTTCACTCTTCTTGGATGCAAGAATTATTCCCCTACAAGAGTTTCATTGTTTTTCTCTTGTTTTAAGTGGCTTCACTAATTTAAGTCGGAACCCAATGAATTACATACATCACAACACCCACTTTTTACCGAAGATGATTAAGTGCAAACGTGACACATGGTGAGTCCATCGCCGTCTCAGACACTTTACATACGTCATTGAATTACTTGTGTACGTGGTGTGAAAACACTGTACATAAGTATTTTAGAAAAACTCATTGGTACAGGCCCCGTTGGGAATCGAACTAACATCGCTTGCGTGGCAGGCGACTGCTCAAACCTCAAGGCCACCAAGGCTTTGAGGTTTCAGCAGTCCAATGAATTAAAATGCAAATTATCTTTTTTATTCTTCCTTCTACCGAAGTTCTAACATGATTAGTAGCTTAGAACTTGCTGAACTAGTCTCACAACTCAGATTCTTCTTAACTAGGTAAATCAATTAGTTTGGTTCGTTTAAATTCGTTTCAAGTACCAGGGTCCAACCGTGAGCTCTTATTGCAATGTTAGTTCAGTTGTGTGACAGTGACAGATGTATACACGCCATATACATCTGACTCATAATAAGAATAAAACTATCATGGCAATATGAGGTTATAGTAAGGCCCCTGCCTTCTTACCACAAATAAATTGAGGTGGTTCATAAGTGAGGGGAAAGGAACTTTAATTTTCACAATATTTAAATATATGTGACGATTTACCCTCATAGTAACTAGATATAGTAGCCGTCACGAGCTATGACCGAGCGTTGACCTTCAATGCGCAATTGTAAATTTAGGTCTTGTATTTGTATGGCGCGAGCGCGAACAAAATACCTACCTGCTTAGTTATCTCCATATTTAAAAGACCCCTCATAACTCGTGACGGCAACCATATTGTACTAGGAATAGGTGTCTAGGTACCTAATTAGGTAGGGATAAATCATAGCTCTGCTGGTCGCTTTATCCCATGTATTGTTGGGGTCGGCAATTGATTCAACCCGATGCATCACCAGGAAAATCGGTAATCTGGGTTAAGCCAGTTGTCAGACTCTCTGAGGCCTCCGACTGACCTGTAACGATTGCCAAAGATGTTAAATTGGCAACCGGGACCGACGGCTTAACGTGCTCTCGGCACATGCCTCGGACGTGCCTCGGCGTCCTGGGTAAGGGTTGCTAACTTCGCTGATCGAATGATATGCGCAATTATAATGCATATTAATTTAAAGTAAAAGTTACCTAGATACTCCTTAATTAATAACATGCATATCACGGATAAAGCATAGCATCTAAAACGAGACGTTTGTCTAATTACATGCAAGTTTTAGAAGTATGGAATTTGTTCCAAGCATTGCAGACGCCAACGCCGTTAATATTTAAGACGTATGCAGAAAGGCTATATTTCAGGCCGAGCAACGCGATTTACTTTCATAATTTGTCATTGCCTCCGGGAGCAGGTAAGGAAATGGCAAATCTGCGTCACTGCAAGCAACTTTCTGAAATAAATTACCTACCGCCTTACTTGCTTTGTGGAAAAATAAAAATCTGAATGCTTTACCCATTGTTACCATTGCTTTGCTTTCAAGCAACACAATATTTACGCGGATGAAGTCTTGAGTAAAACCTAGTACTTACCTATTTAGGTAATAACGAAAAACTTGTCACACAATTTAGCTTTCGAGTTCACGAAATACCTGCATGTGCTTGAGAAAAATTATGGACATGGACATATTCAACATCTGTCAACGAACTCTTGAATGAAAAGGGTAAAACACAGGTATTCAAATGACTTCAATCTTATATAGGCAAAGTCATGAACCAATCGCGTCCTGTCATAGGACCAAGAGCATCGTAGGATTAGCATATAAATTAATACCTATTACGGTGTTGAATATCTAGATATTAAGTTAGCGATGCGTTGATAATTAATTCCAATTGGTCCGCGCCCGCCGGACCGAGCTTTATAAGTATTATTGGTTTTATTCTTATTGAGATCGACGGAATATAATTGGAAAAAATGGAACGGTATTAGATTTAAACGTAAATTAACTCAACTGTCGATGCAAAGAAATTTAATTTAATTTAGTGAATCTTTTCGCTATTCGAAATATAAAATACCTAAGTGCACGGTACTTAAACAAAATATGATATTTGGGCTTTTAAAAATGTTTAGTACCTAACTGAGGAATCATTAGATCAAGTGAAGCGAAAAAAGTATGTAAGGATCGAAGCGTGTGGCAATCGGTAGTCTATGCCTATCTCCATGGGATACAGGCGTGAGCATATGTATGTAAATACCTATTTATTAGATCAAGTTTAGCCACCTACTAGGTATGTTCCTATCATCGTTTGATTACATTAGTTAAAACACAAGTTAAATATTATAAAATCTAGACTTATAAATTTCATTTCATTTCTGCCGCCCCTCTGTTTTATATGCAAGACACGACACTGCAGTCGGATCGCACTCCCCTAATCAAGGCTCTTGTTCGATCTGTGTTACATTCTATCTGGCACCGATCAAATATCCATAACCACCTTTTGATTAGGGGGCTGCCAAAGCATCCCTCAGAACATTATTGAAGGGACTTTTAAGCGGAAAACACACGGTCAATAATAAAAAGGCATCACCAATCGATTGTTATGTGGCATACTTAAAGCTCTACTCGTCAGCATTGCTAATTAATAGAATCTGTGCTGTTTATCAGATTTTATTTTATCGTAGCCAGATCTTATCAGAAAACCTGACCACACTCAGGAACATTTTCGAGAGAATATGGTATGATTTTTTTTCATACAAATAAATTCTTGGTTTTTTTTGGTACCAAATAAATCCTACAAAATACAAATATTAAGTATGAAGTTTCTTAAACCTTATGATAAAATCAGCAACGGGTTTACATATGTACTTGTATAACCTACCTCTCACAGCTACTCTCGCGCTCGAAACTCAAACTCGATATGTAGGGTATTTGTAGCAGCTAGCATGATTACTTACACATCCTGTGACATTTTTCTACGCGAGTTTTGAATCCACAACCAGTCTTGCCTCCCTTTTACACATACCTTCAAAGTCAATAAAGGTAAGGCCAAGCCTGTCAGGGGTCCGTCACGTCGGTTCCCAAACCAATCAATCAATGGCTTTAATTTAATTTCCACGCACGTCTTAACACCGTAGCGTGATATATAGGTTGGTATGAAAAACGTTCGTTTGTTTTAATTTCTAGTTTGGAACACAGCTTGTATAATAAAAGCCGTTCTATAAGTGATGTCCTATTTATTTGAGTTGACACAAGCGACGCAAGTTTAAGTCCCAGAGGTAGAAACTCATCAATTACTCTCTTCAAAAATAATTAATATCTGTATATACATATAATTTTTTTCTACAAAAATAAGTTCATTGATGTCTTACCACGAGCTTTACAGTGAAGGACAATATCGTGAAGAAACCTACATATAATCGGAGAAGAAATTTGAAGACGATGTCGGTGTAGTGTAGACGATGTAGCGTTTCATTTCTACACATCAAGTAGGAGACCATCACATCGGTATAAGTCCATTGACGCGTTAGAATTGAATCAATCATCTGTGTGGTAAAAAAAATACAATTGATTTATGTAGGAATAGGGCAGATAGATATATTCTTTAAAGGACTGACTTTGTTAGATATTGTTTATAATTGCGCACTAAAAAATTATTTTATGTTAACGGTATTTTAGGTTTACGGAAATTGCTGTCGAATCTACATTTACTCAGATTTTTATACGATCACTGTATACTGTAATGTACAATGTGTAACTGTTTTTGGTCCCAATAATGAAAAGTAAAATAAAATATAAGTGGGCTTGGTGACACCTCTGTCTATTCAAGAACTCTTCTGGGAAGGCGTGAGCTAATTTTCTTATTTGATCTGATATTTAAGATAAAATTTTAGTATAGATACTATTCTTTGACCTAAGAAAGAATAGTTTTTCTGAAAGTTATATCGTGTTCAAAAGAATAACGTAACCCTAATCTAGTTATTCTCTCTAGTAAGGTCTAGTATGTAGTTTTATCTAAAAACTTCGCAACAAAAACAAACATTTGCCTCTAGAGGAATTTAAAAAGTACCCAATGTTGTACTTAAACAAGTCCAATGTAAGTACTTCGTGAAATATTCATTCGTGAAAAGGGTAAGGTCTCGTGGGAGCTGTAATTTAAATAAATATTATTTCGCCACATATTTTATGTATGAATACCAACTCCCGCGAATGTGGCGTCCCAACAAAATGCCTTGCCATCCTCCATTAAAAATAATCTTGTTATCAATTTGTAAAGCATTTTTCCCCTGGAAACGTTTAAATCGTATAATTTTTTTCGCAGGTACTTTTATTATTTCTGGTTGGCAAATGTTTAAGTCATAAATAGCAAATTGTTGTCTATACTGTTAAAGTTACATTTAAGTTTGTATCTCTGTCACTAGATGGATCACTGCGCTCTTTTCGTTGTATATATAGTTTAAGTTAGTGTTAATAAACCCTCTATACTTTCCGGAGTTTGAAGTTCATCCTCATTTCCACGATCTGGTACAAGAACAGATAGCTGGCATTCTCGTCATACTTGTGAACAGGTGCTGCTAGTGAGGGCTGGTCATCTCAAGCTACACAATTATTCGTAGTTCTTATTTTTAGTTTTAATTTTTTTTTATATCGACTTTTGTGCACTGGAACTGTGTCCATGGGCTTATATATATTTTCTATGATTTATATTGTATTACTCAAAGCAGTAAATATTTTTTTTAAAAGAGTAATTACTGGGTTTCTTGCCAGGTTCTTCTCAGTAAAAGCAACCTTCCGAACCTGGCATGTATAATCTTATGTGATCGTGTCTTTCTGACGATTTGAAAGTACTTTGTAAAAAGTCTAATCGAATAAAGATATTTTTGATTTGATTTGATTTGATACGTTGCATGTCGCAAGAACATAACGTTAAAAATCTTGTACCCATCTATTATTACAGCGATTTATGCACTATGGTTTACAAAATCACAAAAAAAAAACCTTCTTTTTTTATGTTGAGTAAAATTGTTATATTTGCAGCGCCATTCTTATTAGTAACAAATGGTAATAATGTACCTATACTAATAATAAAAAAATACCTAAATAGTGTAATTTAAAAAGAATATAAGTTTTTATAACTTCGCCCATAAACATAAAGAATATGAATGTCATAAAAATGGATTTCTTATTAATAGGGTGGCTATACAGTCGCCGGGGTAAGTATTCGTATGATATTTTATTACTGTCTGTCAATTAATCGGAACACCGCATTGATTCCTACTTGTATTTTTACCCATTATTGGAGGTTTGAATTTTTGTAAAAAATCGCGCGAGTGCAATCAAATATGAACAAAGCCGGTTGAATTAAATATTATTCGTGTTATTATGTGATTGTGTACTATCAGCTGGGAGATTCATCGGCTGGGTACAAACACGGATCAAGGTAAATATCTATATGACATATATATGAACTTAAATAATACTATCGCAGTGACCTTGTGTAGTATTCATTATTCACCATTTATTTTCAACTTAATGCAATTGTAATTCTTAAATTATATTCTTATATTATCCGTAAATAACTCCGTTCCAGTTGCCATTTCTCTCTTTTCAAAAGGATGACTTATGTTTTCAATATCTTTTACGTTACACAACATAAAATCTTCCTATATCATATTCAATAGTAAAACTTTAAGTGTTGATTAAACATCTCGTCTATTATAGAAGCAGGCTGACTCCAGCGAAACACGTCGCCTACATTAATCGCAGTTTCCGCCAACTCACTAATGTCTCTGCTGTACGTGCCCGATCACGTATACACTATTTATTATTAAATTCCAGAATGTTTTATTCTACAGAAGGGTTCCATACTACTATGAAGTACCGTGAATTACCATAAACGCATACAACACTAATGCAGTGGCAATGGTAATCGCTCCTGCCAGCGATTTAGACTAAGAAAGTGTATATTATAAGTACATCATTTTATTCCCTTCTTGGTTCTTTTTAAGAAAACCCATCTCTAATCTTTCAAAGGAAAAAAGCAATACTCGAGCAAAAGTGCTTTGATGCAATTAGTTCACTTGCCGGATCATCTGTTCGGACTCGGGAAGTGATAATATATCAAAGCACAGCTCTAGTCTCCGCCTAGCTCCACCATTTATCTACTCGCGAACTGCAGATTAGTGCACTAGGTATTGGATTTATCGGGTTCTAATCTATAGCAAAGCTTTCCTCTGAAATCTGATAATTGAAAAATTTTCGTAACGTAAAAATTATTTCGTTTTAAAATTAAAATTAATTGAGTAGTGTAACGTTTGAAACTTCCTAATTTCGAATTCAAAATTGATGTGTCTGTTTGTAATTCCAAATAAACAACTTTTGACCAAATACATAAGAAAGCACGCACGATACAGACATAGAAAAAAACAATTTTTAAAAACGTTCTCGTCTGGATCGATTTGAACGGGATTTTCACTGAGGATAGTTAAGCTAATGTTACAAGGAGTAACATAGGCTACACTTTGTTAAAAAAATATATTAGAGTTCCGTGGACCACCCATAAAATTAAGTCTACGCAGGTTAACCCGCGAGGCATAGCTAAGTAGCTTGAAATGGAATTTGTAAGTCCAAATGTTTTTATAATAAATAATTAAAACCAGCTTTTAAACTCTACTGAAATTTTACTACACTTAGATCTTAGATCCAAAATGCGCTCTTTTCAAATTGAATATCTGAAAGCATGTCGAAAAATTGATTTTGTGAGGAAAATGTCTAAAAGCTCGCAAGTGGGACGAAGAAGAACCCGGATATTGCAAGTCACGTGTCACGGATATTGGCATCGCCGGAAAATTTATAAATTCCGCTATTGTTCATGGACTGCACATAAGTAGGTAATTTCTATGGGTATTATACTTGTATTTTTTAGTCAGTGTCAGAAACGAGTGAAACATCCAATCAAATATAATATTAGAGATGCGATTGATTACCTAAATACCGAGCAAAATATTTTTGAGCAATGAAGTATTTACTTTATATGAAGTACTAGCTGAACCGACAGACGTTATCCTCTCTTATGTATTTATCAATAAAATAACTCCGACATCTGTTTTAATCGATATTAAGTTTTTATTCAACCTCTTTGGCGTTATTTGCAGCACGCATTCTGTCAATTGTATGTCAAACGTCATGGGGGAAGTTACATTAAAAAAAATTATACTGTCCACAGCGGTAAGGCTTGATTAGAAATAACTTAATATGGTGGTTAATTATTCTTAAATTTTCTTTTTTTCTCATAATAACTTTCTCCAGGCAATAAAAAACACAACAAAAAAAGAATCAGCGATATTAGAAATAGGGATTAATTTATATATATTATATATAGATTTGTTAACTACTTTACTTCAAACAATATATACAAACTACAACATTTCTTTGATTAAATTAATCGATTCGAATTTAATATTGCATTGTTATAACGAAAACTGGGAGCCAACCATCATCGTTTGAGAAGAATTGACGGTACAAAATTGAAACGTCAAAGCTCAGAAGTTCTTAATACGTTCTGCTTAAACCGATGATGTAGGGCCCCTGTATATAAAATACACACACACGAAACATACTACGTCAAATTACCGCGAATCCCACACGGGATAGGCAGAGAGAATAGAAGACCATAAATTAAGTCATTTTTGATTAAAACCTACAACACACTCGTAAATTGCGTGTGATAGGCATGTGTGTAATTAGAACGTACTGTCCTGTCCTCAGACGATTTACACTGTAAAAACTTTTTAAAACGTTGAAAAAGGATTACCTAAACACACAAAGGTCGTTATCTGCCAGTAAAATCGAGTTGCTCTGCAGTTTTTCACTCGTTGTACGGTTTTTTCAGACTGCTTTGTTAATGAAGCGAAATTGGTTTACAATTTAATTTCAGAAATGACCATCCATCGTAGAGCTCGTGGCACAGCTGCTATTGCGCATGTCATTCGATCAGCGAAGTTAAGCAACCCTAAACCTGGCTAGTAATTGGATGGGTGACCACCCGAGTCGCCTCCGTGCCTCGGAGAGCATGTTAAGCCGTCGGTCCCGGTTGCCAATTTATTTTATTTTATTTTATTTTGAAATCCAACGGAGTGATAACAAAATATGAACTAATGGTGATACAGATTGATAGTAAGGCTAATAATAGGATTTCCACAAGTTAACAATATATAGTAGGTTACAAAATACGATTAAGCACTTTTGTATACATACATAACAGTTAGATATATTATTCTTAGTATAACAATCTCAACTAATTATAATGTTATTTTTCTTAAGAACAGAAAATAAATTATCATCTTTGGCAATCGCCACAGGTCGGTCAGTCGGAGGCCTAAAATAGTCTGTCAACTGGTTTAACCCAGTATTAGTTAATTATTTACAAAAAATAAAAAAAACTGGGTCCTAGATTTATTAAATCGACCTCCTGGGTATCTGCACAAAATAGGTATTATTGATTTACGACTGAAACGTATTTACGAATAATTCCTCATTCAACGAAGGCATTTTAGTCGACGATTTTTTCCTTGCCCGCCTTTTCACGTGAATGTATGTACTTACCGAGAAAACAATTCAATACCAGTTACCTCATTAACCAGCCGTCTATTTCTGTGTGGAGTCCTACCTTTAATATTCCCTTGGAACACTTGTAAAGGCTATTATTGACACCTGCGAGCACGCGTTCAGGAAACCCTATAAATTCAGCAAACTGCCGCTCCTCTGTGGGAACTGACAGATGCATATGTAGAATGTACCTTGTACACATTTTACGTTAATAAGTGCAAACGTGAGATACAAAACGATTAAATATAGGTATAATTTGGGTCCGTAAATCTTGTGGGTATATAAATCAGTGGCCCGCGGTTTCGCAAATCCTTTTTTTTTTAATTTAATAAAGTAGTTAAGGCACTTCTTGTGACATCAGCTATATGTAAGTGAAAGTCTCGTTAAAATTGGTCCAGGCATTTCAGAGATTAGTTGAAACAACACACAGACATACAAAAAAGATTTTTTTTTTATTTGTTCCATGTATACATTTAGATAAGCACGTAGTGAAATGCTGTTAATTTGTAATAACAAACAGACACTTCAATTCTTTTTATTCGTGTATTATTAGTTAACTAGAAATTAATCGTTTTAAACATTTCTATTGGCATAACAATAGTACTTCATCTATTATAAGTAATTAATATATCATCGAGTTCCTCACTAGATTATATGTATTGAATAGGATACCTTTCTAACATAGTCTAGCAATATGCTAATGAGTAATAATTAATTAACTTTTAGTTTTATAAACACCACTTATCTTAAGTATGTTGATCATCGTGCGACATTATCCTATCTGGGCCTTATGTTTCTATTACCTTACTATGCATAATTAATTTTGAAACATATAAAAAATGGCTTATTCTCAGAGATCCATGGCCCATAGATTTTGAGAAAATAAATTTCATACATTAATATTTATATACCGAAACAGAGGTGCTGGTAAAAAATCATGGATGTCTGGGAATAAACCTAAAAAATTGCTCGCTTTTTATAAATAATTTATTAAAATTATTAGAATAAAACTTAAATATTATCCGTATTAATAAAACCTGAACTACGTATAAATTGTTTCCTAAACAGAGACTCTTGAGCCCTGAAAATATAATAAAGCGTAACCTTTCGAATGGAACGTGCGCCCGTAATGCAACTGTAGCGTTTAATATCAGCAGGTGTGCTTGCCATCGCTTAAATTTACAAGTTAAGCGGGTATAAAAATGACACAATATTTTCGGTAAATATTTTATGTTTTAAAAATACTGATGGTACTTACAACTTACACCTTACGTCACAGGCGAATTCTCGAACCAATCTGTCACCTCAGATATTTTTCATTATATTTGTAAAAAAATATTGCATAAATCAAATACTTTTATTCAACAAAAGGGACAATCGGTCCAGCCGTTACCGAAAAACAGACAGAGGTTCTATCTCTGTTTTTTTATGTGTGTACCATATATACTTTCGTATATATTTAATGATAAGCTGCTAATTGAAATTACAAATAGAATAGTAATAAGCAATAAAAACTACTGACAAAAGCTGTCGCCTCTAACTTGCGTGAATGCATTACCAATTCCCTTCTAAAGTATTAATTTTCAATAACAGGTGCGGGCTCTAGGTTGGTACCGAAGTCAAATTCATTAGGGATTCCGAACAATTTCCACCACGAAGGAAAGATTATCTTATCGAATGAATTGATTAATCCAGAATTAACAGGGCTTCGTCGTGAAATCAGTTCATATAAATATATTTGATTCCGTGTTTTTTAGCTAGCTCTGCTTCAGAATTTGTCTAAGTAGAATACTTTTCATGGGACACTCCCCAAGTCCCAAGATATTATCGCCATAATAAGCCACATCATCTTGCTTCGTTGGTTTAGAGGTTGTAAACGTTGCTGCAAAACAGGAAAACTGAATAATTTTATATTAATATTGTGGCAACTAATCATTATTTACTATGTAATTAATGAAATGTACATGATGCCAGCTGAGTTTCTTGCCGGTTCTTCTTAGAAGGCTAGTTTCCGAACCGGTTTCATTTCATTTTCAACACGAGGTCCTGGAAAAGTGTTATTTGGTATTTCTATTTGTAATTTTGTGGTAGCCCGGGAATCTGGATTCGTACCACGTTGATAGCAGTAGGCTCGCTCCCTATTACATGAGACTTAGCTGGCGAAATGTGGATATGTTATAACTACACATTTACCCTTTCGGGGAATAAATACGTGATCGTATGTTACAATTATGAGCCACAAAGGCAGAGCAGTTTCACTAAAAAAAAAATAAGTTATTCTTATAAAGTATCGACTGACACATTTCGTGCGATTTCAATTCATAACGACTGGTTTTAATTTCCATTGCCAAAGCTAAATGACAAAGTAATTTTACAGTATGATTCCTTAATATTTTCATCGTGATTAATTATGCACAGACAGAGCGGGTATCTTAAATGACGTCACGTTAGTTTGCGGAGACACGCTTGCACTGGCAGCCATCTTGTTTTTTAATTCTTCGGTAGTATTTTTTAAACCTTCGATACAATCATTATTTATCTCATGCTATCGCCGGTGTACTAACAATTAATCTATATCTATACAGATAAATAAAATTGAATTGTCTGTTTGTTATTCAAAATCACCAGCTTTTTTTACTAACATTTTTTTTCTCTTTCTGTTGTCTGTCTGTCCCTGGCTGAAAATTAATTAAGGTTCCGTGAAAAAAAAGCCAGCATGAAAAGTCTGGCAAATTATGTGTGAGGGAATCAGCTAGACTAGAAAAGTGTATGTTTGTACGGTAAACTGAGATTCTGCGGCAGATTATGTTAGGATAAATAAAAGTAAGGTAATTCTATAAATGTTTAATACACTTTTCAATATGATAATATTACACTTTCTTTGGCACGAATGTTAAGTGATATTAAACTATTTAAATTGAAAACATTTATATGATGAAAATTATAAAACATTTGTATATTATAAAATCTGCAAGGTATAAACTTAACAGAAATATTTCGAAGATATTGGTCGGCTAACTATTTTTGTACTCGTTCCAAAACAATTTGGAATACCTACTAAGTATAGACAATAATAATATCAATCAGTAAAAATACTCTGAAAGTATTTTTTTTTTGTTATTTTAGTGGTATATTGGGCGCTTACGAAAATTACATCATCAATTAAATAAATTATCTGTAAATATTTATCATAACGTTGTAGTTATTCAAAAGTAAAAACTTAAGTATTATTTAAATTATATAATAACATTGTACTAAACAATAAAAAGTAAACGGCCATCAAATATATGAAGAATTTTTACAATTCAAAAAGATCATTTAAAATTTCAAGGCACTTTGTAAAATTGTAAAAATATACTTAGAGAATTTATCAACATTAATAATAAAGTTTTTTATTTAAAAATAATTACCCATATTTAACATAATTAATACCTATTATTTATATTCGCATCTACTTTAGATTATAGAGAGATATAAAAGCGTTCGCTAAAATAATGTTATTTAATACACGTAAAGAGATCGTCCAAAATGAAAAAAAATACTATAGCAAATCATTGCGTTACTTATAATAAAAAGGGGAAATTTTATTTTGTTTGATTGGACATTGCGGTGTCTTTATCGCCTTTTCGCACAAATAATATCATAGCCCTTAATCATGGTTATTATATTTATTCTAAGCCACACTTATCACAAGCATAATAATTATTTTTAGTGAGTTATCACGAGCTCGCTTCATTCAAAACTATACCTCACTTAATGAAAGGTATATATTTTTTTAATGCCTGCTTATATTTTATATTTTGTTGCGATTGGGTTCGTGTCTCACTGTCTTTGTCGTAACAAACAAAGCTCGTTATGTAACGCAACATAAGTACTCTGACAAAATCAAGTGATTGCTACAAAATTATATAATACGGGACTCATGAGCTCAACTTGGTTTAAGAGTCGATAAACTTATAAACGGCTAAAGTAATGAATTTGAAAAAAGTGGAATTGTGTCAATTCAACAGCTGTAAGTTATTTATGCGAAATTGTGTTTATTTTTTATATATTGTAATTTTTTATAAATATAGTAAGGATCATCAGAAGTTAATATAGGGAATTGAAAGGGTCTGGACCCACTCGAACCCTGAAATTCGCACTTTGTGCCCACTCGCCCCCTTAATTTAATATTAGGGGATTAGTGGGTCCTGACCGAATTGAACATTAGATCTACTGAGATTGCTGTAAAAAAATCTAACGAAATGACATCAAAATGCTTAGTAGTGTAACAAGCGTAGTGGTTATGTTAAGTTAAAGTGTGCTTTCCATTATCTAGACCGCCGAATGTTTCCCCGTGATGACTCCCGTATTCTTATTATATTCAAACTCTTTGTGTCCATTGGCCGGCCTCAGAGCGTCGCACGATTCACCGTTGTCTCTCAAAAGTCCTTTCTTGTCACTGGAAATTGTAGCCACGTCAACATGACTGATACCCTTTCAAGTCAAGTTATTGTCGAGCAACTAGGTCGGGCTTAAAAATCAAGGAATTTTAAAATATGTGAGAAACTAGATACACATTTTGTTATGAATTGATTAGGGACCCGACACTGCTTTTCTAGAACAAGTTTGAAAAGGCTTTTTAAGAATTCCCAATAATTTTTATTTCTTACTGCATAATATTTTTTTAAATTTTTTAGGTAACTATACAAAAACACCGTAAATTAGCTCTACCTTAAAGAACTTTACAAAAAAGATCAAATATTAAATTTTATTACCGTGCTTGAAGACAATCAGCGTCTTTGGTTTTCTTTTTCTTCAAACAACAAGCGGCTATGATACCCTGTCGTTTCCAGAAGAATAATAGCAGATCCAATAACAGTATGAATATAATAACCACCACTATTGAAATACCTATTAGCACTCCTCCTGACGAGAATACATGAGCTTCAGTTGCTGTTAGTGCTGAAAGGGAATATTTTCGTGATTTGAACAAAGGTTTTTAGGATTCACAATTAGTTTAGTGCAAGGGCCTCACCCATCTTAGTCGCAGTGTTCATATAAGCTTACTATGCAGTACGGAAACTAGGAAGAAATTAGAAACGGCACACTCACACAGACGCACGCACCTAGAAAGATTCTGAGCAACCCGTGGCACTCATTATGGGGCTTCACGTGTCATTTACGTTTTCTTTCACCATTATATTTCAAACTATGATTATGACGGTCAAATCTGCTTTGCTTTGACAGTAAATTAAGGAGAAGATTTTAAAAACATTTAAAGTGTCAACCCTAACACTCCAACCGGGCATATGTTCTCATTTCAAAAAATTGGTTTACTGTCAATTGCTTAGATGATAATATGCATACAGAGTATGTACACCATGTCTTAATGATTATGAGACAGAGGTGTATGACGTGTACATATATGTGTCACTGTTACTCAGCTGAATGGCTATGGTCATGGTAGAACACGAGCAGTTTTTCGAAACATCATTTTCTGTACACGGACGGAAGAAGTAACAATTAGTAAGTAAAAAAATAATGAAAAACTGTATTGAAAAATGTAGTTACCAAGAGTCTTAACAGTGGCGTTGGCGGGCAAGGAGTCCCCCTCAGAATTATGTGCAACCACTGCCAAGTAATAAGTAGTGTTTTCATCTAAATCCCCAAGTTCAAATTGCACTTTTGTTTGAGCAGTTCGAATCTCTTTGCATTGTGTCTCATCGTGAGCCTGTGAAAAAATGGTACGCTTATAAACCTTTTTCCAGTTGAAGAAATAAGTACCTTTTCAACTGAGTACTTAGAGTCTTGACCGCAAAATAAGGCAGCAAAATACGTTAGTAACTTTTAACTTTGACCTTTTAGAAATTTGTTAAGAGTTATTATGTAACTCAAATTTTATTTCAATTTTTTTATCGTTAAACCGGTTTGAAAGGATGTCGTTAAAGCAATTTCTCTCCAGAACAACGATACTTGAGAAACAACTGATTCTGGGAATACATTCCAAATAATAATTGCCCCGGCCAGTGGTAATTCTCCCTAACGTTGGTCGGCACGCGATCCTAGCCCAATTTATTGGTGACTGTGATAGTAATGTGACCTGCAACTTCTAAATTCGATTTATAAGTTAACAAACACAAATAAACAAACAAAATACATTTATTTCAAATGTAAATATACCTCATTAACGTTAACAAATTATTGTGAAACAACGATACTCGAGGCTTAATAAAAACAGCCGTGCCCCGCGGTTTCACCTGCGTAGTTTTAGTTTTATATAATACCAGCTTTGCCCGGCAAACGTTGTATTGCCATATTTTTTTTTGGGGTGGACTACCCCTAACATTTAGGGGGATGAAAAGTAGATGTTGGCCGATTCTCATAGATACCGGATAAGAACAAAAAATTTCATCAAAATCGGTCAAGCCGTTTCGGAGGAGTATGGCAACGAAAACTGTGACACGAGAATTTTATATATCAGATATCGGTTTAAAATTGACAAAATTTCATACATACTTTCATCCCCTATTTTATCCCCTTGGGGGGTAGAATTAATCAAAATCCTTTCTTAGCGGATGCCTACGTCATAACATCTAGCTGCGAATCCGCCCAGTGGTTTGGGCTGTGTGTTGATAGATCACAATGTCAGTCAGTCAGTCAGTCACCTTTGAGTCATATTTAGATAAGAAGTGAAATGTAATACATTTTATATACATAGTAATACATAATTACATTTTTAAGGTATGTTAATACGTTAAAAATGTAATTAAATGTTCAATTAATTTTACATATTTGAATGATAGTCACCACAAAATATGCGAAATTAGCCGGGCATGGCTTTAAATTTGACAGGCATTCATCGCTAAGCCGTCCATTTGTAAAATAATAGGTTTTACCTATTAACCGAATTATATTTCATGGGTATTGGAATCATACAGAAGATACCATATATCCAATAAAATATAACTATAAAAAGGGCGGTGTCGATAACTTCTGCGCTCATAACTTGTTTTGAAGGAACACCAGCCCTCAAGTAACTTACAAAATGTCTAAAAGAAATGCTCGCAAAATTAACGTTATTGTATTCAAAAACAGCTGCTCGATTCGTTGTAATTATCTATGTAAATCTCCAGTATTATACAGATTGGTAACCCAAAGCGTTTGCCTACGATTAAGGAAATTAATATGCTCAAATTTCATCATTTCTCGAACACAGAATGGAAGCTGCGTAATTATAGCAAAATTATTTTAATATATATGAAAAGCAGTCTGTGCTTGACGATCTAGACTAATTAGTCTAAATGAGATAATGATCTTAAACGGCAGTGCCTACCTATTTCTAGGCAAAGTATTTCAGCGGCTTAGTACTTATCTGCTGTTATGTATGTAACTAGCTGCGCCCTGCGGTTTCACCCGCGTAGATTTAATTTCATTCCCACGGAACACTAAATGTTTTTTTTAAATAAAAGCTTAAGTTACTCCCTGTTTCAATAGCTATCTCCAGTGAAAGTCCCGTTAAAATCGGTGCAGCCGTTTCAGAGATTTCCCGGAACAAACAGGCAGGCAGATATTAGAACTGTTACATTACTTTGTAGTACTTCTATTGGTTCGCTTTAAATTTGCCTTGATAATTATATATCTGTGGAGGCTTCCATCTTTCATCTTTATAAATTTATCTTACGTTTCTATTGAGGTAATTTGTTAATAAACCTTCTTAAATAAATAATAAAACAAATAATAAATAATAAAACAAGATTTATGATGAACAATAAAGATCAAGAATTTACTAAGTATCTATATGTGAAGAACAAAGTACTAGGCGCTATAAGGATGTAAATGATAAAGGTACTGATAGATACTACTGCTACTGTAATTGTAACGACCTTACGGATATAACAATATTATACTTACAGGACAGTATCGCAGGATGTAGTAGTCGATAGGAGCACCATTATTTTCGGGTTCTGTCCACCTCAAAAGTGTAGTGTCATTTAGATATACTTCTAAGCCATCCCATTCCCAAACAGGTAGTTCTGGTACCGTCCTGATAAACGAATAACTAAAATTATTAATACTCGTTTGAATTAGGTAGATAGTTCGCCATGTGCATGGTTTGTAATGTTTAAACCTTATCAAAATATAATTATTAATATTAGTGAAATCTCATCTTTGGAATCACAGTCCTCTGAAAAAGTGTGAACACATTTTGAACCATGCTAAATCGCAAGGTTACTTGGGACACAGCGATTAGTAGGGATTAGGATACTTACTTGTTAAGAGTGTGAAATTCCAACAGTTCTCCATTTTTCTTCCCCGGGCCGACTTCATTAATAGCCACAAAACTCACTTTATAGGCAGTATTGGGCTTTAAATTATCCAATTTGAACGGTCTGTCTATAGACCAAGTCCTATTCTTATGAATATTTGTGACCAGGTAATTTTCAGCTGTATCGTACTCTGCAGTGAACCCAGTTATTCGCTTATTTTTGTCTTCATCAATTTGTCCATAAACAGAGAATGTAACTGTTGTTGCCGCCAATTCCTTTACATATGCCTTAAAACGTTTAGAAATTTTAGAACACTGTAGTTTTTCTAAATTAATTCTAAAAGAATTGAGATAATCCATATTACATTTACGGCATTAGAGTTATAAAGTATAGTAGGAGATATGTATTCTTTACCATACATTTTCTTAAAAAATATTTATGAATGGAAAAATATTTATAAAAATTTATTAAATTTCTTACGTTTGCTACTGGTAATGGTGGAAACATTTCCTTCAAATGTATATCTTTTGTAGCTTCTCCGTAATCGTTCTTAGCGGTACACGAGTAGATGCCATAGTACGAACTATTATTACTAATACTTAAAACTTCATTTAATTCTTGGTTGGCATTCATCTTTTCTATCAGCAGCGTGTTTAGTTCTGCTTGCGAGGAAGACGGTATATCGTTATTCTGATAACTGAAAATCAGTAAAACGAATATATTATTTATTTTACCAATAACTGTCAATGATGAAAATATATGAAGATGTTACTCTTTTAATGTATGTCAGATTTGAATATATATAAATAACTGTATGTAAGTAAGCCGAGATCGAGACCTCAAGTATTGTTGAGGTCTCGATCTTACATTACAAATTAAAAATATACCGAATCTAAAATAAAAATTAAACCAGTTTAAAAATGTTTACAGATGGACGATATAATAACTTTTATGAATTATGGTAATGCTTTTTAACATTAGGTAAATACCTAACTTAAGTTTCTCCATATAATATACCGTTCCTCTGTCTATTCACTCTACTTCTTACCTCCATTGTATTATGGCTTCTGGATTACTTTCATGGTTGCAACTTAAATTCACTGTTTGTCCTTCCCAGCCCCAAATAGTTTCATGTGACTTATCAAAGTATGGTTTGTGATATACTGTCAGGTACATTTCTTCCGTAACGAAGCCAACTGTTGAATTAAAATTGAATTAGCAACAATTCTAATGCGTATTGAAAATTGTTTTCCAAAGCAATAGTTACCTTCATTGCTTGCATTGCAAACGTAATACCCTTCAGCGGCTCTGCTTACTGGATTAGGCCCTTGATTTTGTACGATTTCAACTACTCGTTCATCTCTAGTAATAATAAAATATATTTTTAGTCAAAGGATTACTTAAATTATTTGTACTAAAACACAAACTTAAGAGTGGAGCCTTGAATGTCTGTCTCTGTTCTATATGTATGGCGCTATTAGCTCGTGACGGCATCTGTAATGTAAACCTCCATAATTCGAACGAGAGAACACGTCTCTCGATCTAATTGTGGAGGTGCCTCACTAGCCACCGTATCTTCACCTAATAAAAGCTACCTGAGTGGAGTTTTGAATTGGGACTTTTTAGTATACTGCTATAGTGATTTCATTATATAAAAGGTAGGCATTGTTCGAATGGCCGACCGTTGGTGTTGCAAGCATTCACAGTTTTTGGTAGCTGCTTATCATCAAGCGGCCTGTTCACTTCTACGCCATAATTTATATATTTATATAAACTTTGTATGCATTATAAATATACTTACACTTCATCCAGGTGAAGCCCTTTTCCATAGAACAAAATCGTAACATTAGGAGTTGGATGACCTGATGCTATACACATTATTCCTAGTTCCTCATGCTCGACAGCAGTCACGTTGCTAAAATTGTATATTGTTGGAGGTACTAACACCTAAAACATGTGGATAAGACAATAATTACATTTCAATGCGTACGCTTGGTTTGGTATAGCAATAGCTACCTCAATAACGATTTCTTTCTTCACTCCTCCAACGGTATTGTGTGCATAGCATTCATAAATACCACTATCTGTAGCGTGTACTTCATTGAATACTATAGAATTTTCCACT
This sequence comes from Watsonalla binaria, assembly GCA_929442735.1. Classification (NCBI taxonomy): domain Eukaryota; kingdom Metazoa; phylum Arthropoda; class Insecta; order Lepidoptera; family Drepanidae; genus Watsonalla; species Watsonalla binaria. The sequence goes on from OV838930.1 coordinate 7,074,553, forward strand.
GGAGACCAAGTTTTATTCGTCGATGGAGTCTGAAAATTGCCAAAAGTAGATGTTTTTTTACCCTCAATAAGTAAGTGCCTAATATGTCAGTTTAATTTGCTTACCGTTTCCGACGTTTTATTCCACGAATATTCCGGAAACGGCGTGGAGTCAGCTATGCACTCTAAAATTAACTTTTCACCTTCTATTATAGATTCTCTAGGAATTGCGTTCACTCGAAATATTTGTGGTGCTGTCATCACCTATACGAAAAAAATGTGATGCTAATTAATACTCCCTCTTCATCAAATTAAACACTTATACGTATTTCGAAATGTACCTTAACTGCAATGGATCTGTATACATCTTCCCCAGTAGACATCACACTGACTCTACACTTGAAAGTTCCAGAATCATCCGTTGTTACGTTCCTAATCAGAAGACCTTGAGCCATTATTTGATATTTTTCATTATTATTTAACTGAAACTAAACAACACGATAAAATATTCATTAACAACGACTTTAACATCCTTTCTATCTATGATTACCAACCTCTAAACCATCGTCTTCGATTCTATACCAAGTAAACATAGGAGAAGCATCAGCGGCCACTTCACAATAAAGCATCGAATCTGTACTTTCAATCAAATACTGGTCTTTCTCTGCATTCGTAAACACCAACGGATCTATACAATTATAATAAATTAACTAATCAATCAGATTTAATCGGTAATATTTTTATACCACTTTTAAAAAATACGTACCATACACATGAAGTTCATAATTTTTACTATATTGCCGACCGTTGAAGTTAGTGATACATTTGTAAATTCCCGACATTGTTTTGCTTAAGCTTGTTATATCCATGTTGAGGCTGGTATCCACTTCTTGTGTGGAAGCAGATCCTGGTCTTATGAAAACATAGTTTACTTGCAATCAGTGATACTGTACACATAAAGACTAAAAAAATAATTGTTAATATCGTTGCTTAAAACACAAACCATATACAGAGATTTTACACAAAATTAATAGAAGTTACGATGCTCTTAAGATACCTATGTAAGTAGATTCCAGAGGCCTAACCATGAGCTCTCATTGCAATAATAGTTTAGTTGTGTGACATAAATATAAATATCAATGAATGTATGAATTCCACAAAATTTGCTATATATTGTTATTTTACATACCCAGATAGTCCTATTTCCTTTTCGTCAGGACCTAACCACGTGAGGTCCTTTATAGTAAATCCATCTTCTTCACATTGGCAATCTTTTGAATATCCAGTGCCTGCTAGAACGTAGGCTGTTTCGTAATGATCAACTCGGAAGCACGCGAGAGTCCCTGTGAAACACAAATTATAAAGACTTGTAATAAGTTCCAAGCGGTGACTATTGGACCTTATTTAATAGAAAAGGCGTCTGGCATATTTCATTGATTACTGACTATTAGCTACATTAAAATATACGGAGGTTTGGATCCCTCCGGTCTGTTATCGGATAGATTTTTTTTACCTTGTCTACGTGTTACTATTAACTGCGTCTTTTCCATTGAATTCAGTTGTTTACTTCACAAAAATATTTGGGTTCAAATACCAATATATTTTCTAAGTGGCAAAGAAAGGCACCCCTAAACAATGTAATCGGATAGAATTGACTGAGTGGCCGAAAATTGCGCCGGACCGATGTCTTCCAACTTGTAATCAATAGTGAAGGCTTATGAGGGATGTCTCAGTGTGGATATGTCCACCCGAGGTAATTGCATTAGGGGACTGGCCTCGAAAATCTTACACGATTTGTAAATGTATTTTTTCCATAAACATATGTCTAGTAACAACATGAGAAAGTTTACGAGAGCAATTTTAACATTAATACCATACGTACATATAATTGCGCCGTGATAGGCAAATGGGAGAACGCTAATGTACTGGAGGCCAACTTTGATCGTTTACGCAGCAAGTAGCTTTGACGTTTAATTTTACTGTACAAAATGAAACGTCAAAATTCAGAAGCTCTTAATGCGCTCTGCTGAAACCGAGGACGATAGGCCCCCTGTTTACTTTTCTATAATCTGATATTGAAGTATTTTAATATAATAATATATCAGCATACGTTCTCAATATGAATGGTAGTAAAGGGTATGGGAAGAGAAGAAAGTGCAAATAATAATGCTAAAACAATGTATGACCCTGCATAATCAAGTTTAAACAAGTATCACTTATATTTTTAGAACCTGGATGACCGAGTTTTACTCGGTAAATCTTGTGTTTTGGAAATTATTTAGAAGTATGAATTTACATCAAATAATAATAGTGTACTCGCCAATAGATCTCAGGAAGAGTCATATTCTCATAATGTAGCAGTTTTTCATCATTTAAAGGTAAGTAGGTACCTATGTAATTCTGTACTTTATTTCTGTTTTTTAATTTCCTCAACGTAAATACATATGTTATACAAATGTCATAAGTTCAATGTTTTATGAACTGAAATTCCCTTAACTAATTCCTTCATTCATTTCCTTCCTGATGTCATTCCAGCTGAGCATTTGTAAAGAGATTAGCAGAAATGTAAGAGGATTAAAATTGTTTATTACAAACCTTAATCTTTGTTAGCTGCTTAGCCCAGAGCTGGTTATTCCATACCAGAAACCTTGGTTTGCAACAAAGGTGATATAATGATATACTTTGAATGATGATGACGCAATTTGAAATAGGATTTATTTTCTTAAAAGAGGCACAATTGTCTCATTGTTATGCGCGTGGGCATAGTACCTATATAGGTATTAAAAAGATTAAAGGGTAACTTCATACCAGAGCAGAGTGATGCAAATATACAGACAACAACAGCTAAGACATCACATCTATTTTAAGGATAAAATATGTCATACCGGGATGTTAAGTTTATACGACGTTTTAAGTGAACTAATACGTTTCTTTGCTAACGTTTAATATAATTTATGACGGGAATGAGTTCGTCTATCCAAGTGGTATGCAAGGCCGAAGCAATTAAGGCCGAATATTCGGGCGTTGAAAAGTGAAAAGTCCGCAACGTTTCATTCAGTAACGCTGTGTTTGCAAATTGATTTAACTCGTAAATACTTAATTTGTGTCTTGTAAAATTTATTCTTGATTCCCTTGGTTGTTGCGATCAAGCTGTTGTGTAATTGGAGCACGTTACAATCGATTCGAATATTTTTTTGTACTTTTAATCATCGTTTATTTATGAGACCAAGGTTTTTACATTAAATAAAATGGAATTGTTTGTGTTCCCAAAATAACAGCGTTTCATTAAATGCATATGGAAATATATGCAGTACTTACATAAGCAACATTTTTTTAATGTTTCTCTTTCGGTTTGTTCCGCCTAATACTTACAACGGCCGGACTGATGTTAAAGGAGTAACTTAGCCTTTTAAACCAGCAAATTAATACTTGAGTAAAACCGCGGGGCATAGCTGGCTACGAATTGATATCATTTAAATCTATCATGTTCTCTTTACAATACATAACAATCTCGTTACATACATACATTTCAACGCGTACTTACGATCGGTACTGAGTTATAAATACGAAAAGTGGAACGTGACATTTGAAGTTTCCCAATTTTCAGTACCATGCTAATAATACACTTTGTATTATTGCGGTTAATAGTAAGGTTAACTCAATATTATGATAGCTAAAAATACAACACAACATGATGTTGAAGATGATGTTATGCGGTAAAAATTTGAGAATTTTTTTTTCTACCTGCGACCCGCCCATACTTTACTTCGGGCTAAGATTTCGTAAGTATAACATACTATTGATTAAAAAGAAGCCCAACTCCTACATATTGTGAAAGCCATGTCGAGATCCGTAGCGTAGATTAGAACAGCGTACAAACAGACAAAACAAAGTTGTTTGGGAATGTCGAATCATACTGAATCTTTCTTTCGTTGAAACCAATTCGCTAAGTTTAAATTCGTTATCTTGCGGTGGATTTACGGTCAACATCAGAATAACAAAATAAAACAAAGCGAGTTAAAAATAATGTGAATCGATATAGAGCCATTTCGCCTCCCCTTAAATTACCGGTTCGTTAGCAAGAAAGCGTGAAGCGATGCAAGCTTACGATTTAATGTTATTTCTCCCAAGTGTAAGAATTAGCACATGGAAAACATCTATGAGGGTGCGCCCCTTTCAACCACGGTTTATTGGTAAAGAAAAGTGTATTGAAATCGATATATACTTCAAATGATTGATCCTAATGCTAAAAAAAAGAATCATATTTTATACTAAAGATTCATATTACTGCTTTCTACTTTACTTTAAGTAGTGGCTACATCGAATCGAAAGACTTTACATTATTTTGATGTTCTAAGAATACCTACTAGGTACCAAACTAATCAGGTATTTTTATTTTTTTTATTTATCGGCTTAATTTCCTACTAAAACTATACCTACCTCATATACGCTTAAGGTATGTGGCAGATAGTCTTATATTTAGATCATAATAGCACAAGGCAGTTTTATAAATCTAAATGTATATTATCCGTCCAATGTCGTGTCGAATTTGATCTATACAAGGTGCCGTGTTCTTGAACCTGAGGTGTTAAGAATCATTGTAATGCTAATCGTCACTTGTACGTGATCTTTACCCGTGACTATTAATCATAATTTAAATATCATTTGAATTATCTTTGTGTGTCGAAAGTCGTATTATTTACAGTAGTACCTGTGTGACAGAGCTTTGCTCGTTTTGACGTTTCCTAAATATGAAGAATCAGAATTCTTGTATGTATATATACAAGAATTGTTCGTTTAAATTTTTATTATTATTTAATTATTTAAATGTTCGTACAGGCCTAATTCAAACTTACGCATGGATGAAATCATTTCCGTTTTTCTTACATATTCTAAAGGAATACTTGGGATGGTTGCACTAGCTAATTTTATTAACAAATTGTTGAAGTATTTACAAGTTCGGCAATTTTTTGCATTATTTAACTGATATATCTGATTATAGGTAAAGATAAAAATTACACATTAAACATATTTATTTTTAATGTGCACATTTTTACAGCTTTGAGAGCAAAATTTGTCAATTGAAAATATATATAATCGGCCGAATTGAGAAAACTCCTTCTTTTTTTAAGTTGGTTATAAAGTAAAGGAAGTTCACCTTTAGCTTTAACACCTATATTGTGCAACCCACCCTTATAAATTGAACAATAAAATTCGTTACGTAGGAATAGATTACGGTTCAGTTAACAAAGTATACGTATCAGTGAATCTCCTGCAGTAAGAGAAACAATGGAACAATATCTCAGTTAATAGATAGCAACAGTTACATCAATGATATTCAACAGCCAAGTGCTATTAAAGTGTCATAACATTGCCACTAGTATTATTATCGAAGGCGCGTGTGTACATTACACTAATGAATCTCTATTGCTTGCTGTATCGTGGAGAGTGTCTCAGTACAGTACTAGTACATATTTATCAACATTTATTGAAGTTTTTAGAATAACTCATTTTTGTTACAATAGATACAATACAATACAATAAAATGCACACAATTTTAACCAACTTCAGGAATAGAGTGTCAACTGCCGATATTATAAGGTTGAAATTACAAGTATTTAAATCGTACGTAGTGTGAATGAGTCTAATATGTACTTTTATTGCAGGCTTGCGAACATGAATAATTATTTAGTCTTCGCTTTTTATAGCATTTTATTGACAGCGGGCAATGCTTTGCACTTAGGGCTTATAATACAATACTGCATAAAATATTTGTTATAGTTTAAATTGGACAACCAATTGCCAACACACATGTATTTAAATGGAGCATTCCTGAATTTGTAATAATGTAACGTTCAAAGTCACTTATGTTTGACATTGAGTGCAGATCTGCGTTAATCTGTGTCAATCTAAATAAAACTAAAATAGATCAACGCTTCTGAATGGTTAGTTTAGAATTGAATATTATGTTATAACTATTGACCATTTCATTTGAATAATAAAATATAAGAACACCATAGGCTAACCGCACACGCTCAATAATATTGTCAATAAAGTGTATATTGACAATATTTTTTTGTGAGTGCGGCCCGTATTGGGATATTTTTCAATAATATACTATTAGATATTAGATAATATATATTTTACAACAATAAGAAATAAATACTTATATATATGCAATGATAATAGAAAGTGCATTTTGAAATTACAAGTTTGGTGAATAGTGACAATATTTTATAGAAAATCATATTGTGTGTATGCGGCTAGCCATACAATTCAATTTAAATATTCAGTTTTCTTTAGGTAAATCCCAGGCAGAATACGCAGAGCATCTGCCTGTGACTTCGTCCTCGAATTATAGATACTTGTGGCGCCATTTGCTATTGCATGTTTTCCGGGATATATTTTTATAGCTCTTGACTGGAACCTTATCTATTTTTGGATACAATGAGGAACAAACAAACGAATCTTCTCATTTATTTAATCTGGGTTACTGGGTACTCAAGGAGTCCCCGATCCCCGAGGCCCCTGCCCCGGACTACCACGAATACGATAAGTATTGAAGTAGAAGAACTCATTTTATTTTGATTAGAAACCTATTTATACCCGACTGCAACGAAAATATGTTCTAATTTCGCCTGAGCAGTGGTGGCCGCGGGGTTTGAGCAGTCGCCTGCTACGCAAGCGACGCAAGTTCGAATCTCAGCGAGGCCTGTACCAATGAGTTTTTCTTAAAACTTATGTACAGTGATTTCACACCACGTGCTTTACGGTGAAGGAAAACATCGTGAGGAAACCTGCATATTTCTGAGAAGTAAATCTATGTATAGTGCCTGAGACGGCGATAGACTCACCATCTGTCACTTAATCAAATTCGGTGAAAAGTGGGTGTTGCGATAACAAAACCTCGGCCTACCCCTTCGGGGAATACAGGCGTGAGCATATGTATGTATGTATGTATTTTTTGCCTTACTTTTGGTGACAATTATTCAAAACCAAAGATATTTTCAAAAAAAGTATAGTACACCTATATAGTGCTGTTGAAATGATAGCTTGGTTTATTTACTCGTAGCATAGGATATATAAATAGGTACCTAAATAAGTACATAGGTAATTATTATACTTAGGCAATAATTATTTTTTTGGATATTGAACTGTAATTTCGATTCATATCATGACCGACATTCAATGACCAGTTCAAGAATCGATAAATCTGTTGAATGTAGTCGTAAAATCTATTTATAGGTGTGCGAAGACAACACCATGTGGTGTTAATTAGGTGGATTATACGCAAATGGGAGCTTCCATTATAATATTTACGCCATGATGACGGAGGCCGATTATTCAAGGTGACTTATTATATCACCAGTACTTATTTCTATGTAGGTACTTTGATACTTAGAATCACAAAATTATTAATATCTATAATTTTTGTATGAATAGTTCGTAGGTATTGTCATTATATTGATCAGTATTGTTTATATAATAAAGTCAAAATTCAATGTATAATTATAATTTCTCAGTGTTCAAAAGCTATCGCTCGCTAGCGTTCTTCTCAGTAAAATCTACCTTCCGAACCTGGTAGTAACATGTAGGTATAAACCTGTATATATGTGTCATTGACGATCAAAGGCTAGTCAAATATATATATTTTTGATTTAGATTTTTTCTTTCTATTATAAAAATCACAGACATGGAATCAATATCTGTGATAAATATATTATGCCAGTTTAGAAAAAATGGTTCCGGTAACATACAGACATCAATTGAGTATGGCTTGTCTATTTTTTTAATATTGCATTGTATTTGATAAGTCTCTGAATTTAGACTCGCGCCAATTTAAGAATACCCAAAAACACTTCACACCTTCTGAGAAAAAGCTTTTGTCCCGATTTCAACAAAACCCTTTTCGTTAGCGATCCTTGGGGATATTTAAGTGACACCTTCCGTTTATTTGCTTCCTACCAAAGTGTCACTGAAGAGTAACGTAGGTACTATGTAAAAAAGGATGAAGCTTGGCTTAAATGCCCATTTATCTGGATACTCGCCGTTTAAGGAATATTTTAAAAGACTTGAGTAAGTCTACTGCAATATTATTAATTCCTTTTTCTCTCTCGCTTTGTTGGTAACTTAACGGAGTTGAAAAAATTGTATGAAACATTTTCTTAGTATAAATTGAAAATTAACGCTTAGATAGAGATGCCATTGACGATAGTTTGTTGAGCGAATGTAGAAATGTCATATTTGGTACCCTTGTAACCAAAGGAAGTGTTCGAACTATGAAGATTTGAGAGAGAGAGAGACATCCAAGTGACATAAGTATGTAAGGATCGTATGTAGCATGGGATACAGTCCCACGAAGGCAGGTAGATACTGTGTGTGCTCGTGACACATGAGCATTAACATTTATTCATTGATTTTAATATAGTGTGAAATGGGGCTCTTTGTTAATTGGTCAGATTGTTAGGGGAAGTGATTTGTTTATCCAGAAATTAACCTTTCTGGCGTCAATGTTAGAATTTAGTCCATAAAATTGTATTACAAAGTGCTATTGTAAATATAAAAAAAAGTGATGAACCATTTCGCAATTTTGTTTCCCTTAGCGCAGACAGTCTGTGTAAAAGCCGAGCAGTAAACACATGTGATGCTGTGGGTACACGAGGTATTCAAGCTGATTTATGGTTATGCTGTGCCAATTTCGGTTCACAAGCTATAGAACTATGTACATTTGCAAGTTGTTTTAAAAATGTATGCTTCAAAAGCATCGCTTCCTGCAAAACATTGGTAATACAATGGGTAACTAGTTTCCTATTTGTGAAGTACCATTATTTAGATTAGAAGACTAATTTAATGTATTTTCAATCATTGTGGCATAAAAAGGTAACGAACGAAAACAAGAGTAATTACTGCATTAATATTTTAGTTTTAGTCATAAAAAAATTATTGCTTTTGATTCAATTCAAATGTCAACTTTTAAATTTAATAGGAACATATTTTCACTTTGATTGAGCTCCTTCAAGTCACAGTCAAGTGATTCTGTATTATTATCCAATTGAATACATTTACCGAACTGTGTCTTGATGCTTAATAATGTTAAATCAACTGTGTTTGAGTTCGGGGCTTCGTCTTTCATTATATGGTTGTTAGATATGATAGTACTTTGATATTCAAGAATGACGGCAAAGGTCACAGAATATTTTTCTTTTTATAATATAATAAATTTAAGAATGAGTTATATTTTTCCTTTATATATCTAAAGTAACATAACATACGTAGCATTTACGTTGTCACCGTAACTTTTCGCAAATCCAAGGTGTCACTTACCATAATACATATTAGTACACCTTCTGAGACGTAAATTTCCTACACTCGCCGCTAGAGGCGCTTTCACGTTCCCATACAAAATGAGGAAAAAACATAGTCAAACGTAGCTCAAACCACAACAAGTAAAAAGCTTTTCATAATACTTTATTATGACGTGTATTTAGTAAAGGATTCAAAGAATGTTATGACGACTCGGAACTACATACTCTACTCATAACACTAATAATAATGATCTCCTACCGAATTTCGGTTACGGCGGCTAATCTGAACGAGGATCAGCCATGTGCGCAGGAGATATTATAGTGCACAAGTGTGTGCGCAAACACAGGTGCACTCTTTATTCCCTCACTCTCATAATCTGATTGGACGGCAATCCGACACGACCGGAGAGAGATCAGGCATAGGACCAACGGCTTAACGTAGTTTCCGAGGCACAGGGGTGGAAACACCTCCAAACTCCGGGCATTTTATTGTGAATTTCTTGACAGAAAAACCCAATATAAATTTTAGACCCAACCCGGGAATCGAATCAGGGACCTCGTGATCGGCAGGCGAACATACTAACCATTAGACCAACGAGGCAGTTATCGACGAGACAGTCTCTCATAAAACTAGAAGATTGTGACAAAGCCCTACGCTAGAATTATTTCCTGAGTATTAGTAATGCAGTAAATATTTTGTTTTTCACTAGTACCATGACATAGATATGGCGCACATAATTTTAGGAATTGGTAACGTCATGTTCGTCGCTTAACGAGCTCAATTAGCTTGTGACCGCGCGCATCAAATTGTCGTTTGATGCGCGCCTCTCATATTCTGTTTCTGTTACGCTTTTTCATAATTTATTGTAGAGATGATGATAACATTTAAGTGTTGTCACACCAAAATAATGTTGAGACGACCCTACAGGCAATTTAGAAGAATTCTATGTGTGAAGTAATTGACATGCTTGACTATTAGATACAAAATATTTTTGATATATTAGATCACATGATAAATAAAATTACCCTTATGATCAGCCTTAGTTAGAGTTAGAGATAATTTAGTTATTTTCAAGTGTTCAAAATCTGCGATTTTTGGTCTCAGAGTGCAGGTTTTAATGTTCGTTGTTTAAAGATTTACACCGGCTTGTATATTATTAAAAACAATTTTCTCAGACAGTGTACGATATCTATTTTTGTGAATATTATATTTCTTACTAAGGTAGATTGGTTATGATATGGAAGGGAACAGGTATATCCACTCAGAGGCTTGAATATGTTAGTACCCATTAACTGGGACAAGTAGGCAGATTCTAATAATATTGCTTTCAAAGATGCAAAGCAATGTATGTACCCAAGTTATTGCCTTGGGTACGTACTTTAGAAGTTGTATCAATAAATAGATAATTGACGTTATATTCGCTTAGGTATTTACTTGGAAATTGTTCTCTCCTTGGCATAATCACGGAGTGAATTCAACGTCATTACTAACCTAACCTTTAGTTGTATACTGCGCGCATAATATAATGATATCTTATGAGATAAAGTACTTATTTGGGTTCATGAGAACAATTCAATAATAACAAGTAGCTACACATTCTAGGTAACATGTAAGAAAAAAAAATATCTCATACATACATATGCTCACGCCTATATTCCCCGAAGGGGTAGGCAGAGGTGTTGTAATCACAACACCCACTTTTCACCGAAGATGATTAAGTGCCAAAGTGGCAGATGTTGAGTCCATCGCCGTCTCAGACACTTTACATACGTCATTGAATTACTTCTCAGAAATAGGCAGGTTTCCTCACGATGTTTTCCTTCACCGTAAAGCAAATATATAAATTATATATTTTTTTTTATATTTATATTCTACCTATTCATTTCATTGACAATATTTAATTCCTTTACGACATTAAACGCAAAAAAATAAAATATATATCAGTAAACCGAATCTCATTAAAGGAACCGTAATATTGAACAAATCATTTGGGAAATGGTTTGTTCTGTATTTTACGGGAATCGGTACAAATATAGCCTCATTATCACATCAAAAGGCGAACTATAAAAAAATCATATAATAATGCTTAATAAGTTACAAAATGAATCACTTCTGAAGTTGGTGTCAAATGTATCAACAAACGCGGTATCAAACACCAACTTCAAAAATAAGTAAGTAATTTTATTATTTCACATTATTTTATTTTTCACCTTTAGCAGTTTCCATTCTTTTATTAAATTAATTTAACTTTTCAGTGCGATTCTCCTTTCCAACAAAAAAAACAATATTCCAATATTATCAAAATCAGTTCATAAGCGACGAAGTTACCCGCGAACACACATAAAAGTAATCTTTGAAGTCGTTTAAAAAGTCACTCTACCGACTACAGTCCGTTGAAAGGTGTCGTTTTGTATATAAACAAACCTTACTTAATTAATAACAAACACTACCGTATCCAATTAGGTACGCAAGTAAGCCTCATTATGTGCGCATGGTCGGACCTAAAGCCGATGTATTATAATTTGTGTATCTGTTGTCGTCAATCGGTTTCGTTTGAACTGAGTTTTACGTTCAATGTTTATTTGGAGTATCGTACTAAACGATATTTAGTGGAAGTGTAAAATTATAATAGTTTACATTACCCGCTGTTTAATGCGTAAAATTTATATTATGCATCATTAAATTTTATTAATGTGTAGTTACTTTCTTTTGGTAAAACAATAACGGTAATTTATTAAATAATTGTTTTAATTACACATAACGATATTATGAGTAACGATAATGGAAAAGTTCGGATATTAAACCGAGCAATTTATGCCAATAAGTGTGAAGTTTCCTGAACAGTAGGTTAATGGTTTACGGTCGGATGTCCAGAATAACTCTGGAATATGCACATAGTTATTGGATGTTTAACAACTTATAACATACGTTTTTAAAATAATCTAACAACGTAGGTAGATATTTTGGGCGAATGTCAATATTATGCGGAAATTTATGAAAGTAATATATTAACTAAAGATTGATGTCAACAATTAAAAATAATTCTATTGAGTATTAAAATACTGTAATAAATATGAAAACGTGCATTCAAATCGTTTCAAACCGCTCATCATATATATATATATATATATATATATATATATATATATATATATATATATATATAACAAAAAGGAATGGGACTATTCTAGGAAAATGTTACTAAATAAAATAAAACTCACCTTTCAACGCTAGCAACACAAAAACTAACGCAAAATGCATACTTCGATCAAACATTATACAAAATAAAATGTATATTCTACACAATAAAAAAAAATAAACTTTGACACATGCTCCGTACGCGCTCTTTTATTATTTTAAATACGTTTGGAATTTGTACGAAGGCGCGTCCCAAAGAGGTTGGAAACCAATTTATTTGTCTATTGCCGCTCGTGTTGATGCGGGCGAGGCCTAACACGACTGACGTTTGTTGCCTGTGCCTCTTTGCTGACACTGAGCTCTGAAATGGGACAAAATGTTGTACTATAAACATCACGCTTATTTTTAGAGCATTTGAAGCTGTTGTCGTGTAATGGAATGTAATACCCACTTCATAATGCAGAAAAATATTACATTGTTGGCTTTACCTACGTATGTATACAAAATATTGAAATTCATATCCCTTAAGATTTCTTTTTCAATTAACTAGGTCTCTATTAAGCTTATACGTATAGAAATTAACAAATTATCCCTTATATTGTTATTGTAGATCGTATTGATCGGAATGAATTGCTTGCGTTTTATTTAATTTTACGTAGGGCAATCTCGTTCCCTCTTTCTTCCAAGAAAACCTTATAATCTTCCCGTTATCTGTAACATTAATCGTTATTCTTCGGTTAATGGGATGATATTTTATATTTTTAAAATTTTATGCCTCATAACCACCCCTTCAGGGATGTCTGAGAGGGTCTTATTACACAGGGAGATGAACAAGCAATGTGCTTTTCTCCTCACTTAAATAAATCGTTTCTTGTTATAAAAATAACAATGGGGTTATATTCTGGAGTGTAAAGGGTTGCATAAAAGCAACGTTGCTTAATCATTTGTTTGAGCGATTTGATGGATTAGTCTAAAGCTCAAGTCACACCTTAGCAATTTGGGTATGCTTTCCCTTGTTACTGCCTACTCTAGTTCCTTTTTCTAATCGCACAGGTGTGTTCATATCTTGAATTGCGCGCAGTCATCATATTCTGGCAGTGTTTGCTAGACAAGGATATAATAAACAATGGACTAATTACATAGCGGTACCATTAAACGTTAACAAGGTCGTGGAAATACCTTTGTTAACACCTACTTTATTCTGCAATCTAACGTTTACTTTGTTTTGTTATTGCTAAGGTTATAATTTGAATGCAATGGAAATTGCTTTGAAAATTTACTAAAAATTGTGTCAGTTTTTGTCGAGTTAATAGACCATTTCGAAGTAATCTTTTTACACAAAGGTATCGTAACACTGTCATTTGCTTACCGTATTGTTACCTTATTCGGACTTGTGTCTTATAGAACATCGCCTGCTGAAGATTATATTAAACTGTTGTATGACTTTAAAGGATAGGCAAAGTTGGTAACTAAACAATTTCCCCTTATTGTATTATTACATACATATGCTCACGCCTGTATTCCCCTAAGGGGTACGCAGAGGTGTTGTAATCACAGCACCCACTTTTCACCGAAGATAATTAAGTGCCAACGTGACAGATGATGAGTCCATCGCCGTCTCAGACACTTTACATACGTCATTGGATTACTTCTCAGAAATATGCAGGTTTCCTCACGATGTTTTCCTTCACCGTAAAGCACATGGTGTGAAATCACGGTACATAAGTTTTTTTGAAAAAGTTATTGGTACAGGCCCCGATGGGATTCGAACTTGCATCGCTTGCGTAGCAGGCGATTGCTTAAACCTCAAGGCCATTATTTATCGTATTATTATCCACTTATATACCTTTTCATTAATTTTCAAGTGAAATTACTATCTTAGCATTCAATTAAAATTCGGCCTGTTCCCAATAGGCCGATCAAAAACCTATCTATATAATACATACATACTATAGGCTCCGTAGGAAATATGTTTTTGATAGAAAAATCCCGAGCCCAAATAAAAAGGGACACATTCCAATTTGCTATAATAATACATTACTTAATATTGTCAGAAACACGGTGAACGAGAGAATGGCCCATACTTGAAGTTTACTGCACAAACCTTCGAACAGGAAAGCAATTTACTTCCTTTAAGAGGTTATATCGGGCACCTCTCCCTAATTGTAGGTAAACGTTCTAAGCGGTTGCCAAACATTGCTTGGAGATATTTTTTTCCTGTGTATCTTACTTTCTCGACGTATTAGAGTTTACTAACGGACGTCACGCGGTTTTACCCGCGTATTTCCCGTTCCCGTGGGAGTACGGGGATAAAATATAGCCTATGCTACTCGCTGATGATGTAGCTCTCTAAAAATTTTCAAATCAGTCAAGTAGTTTTGAAGCCTACAATGCAAACAAACAATCAAGATAAAGTGTGCCTACCGGTTTTATCCACTCTTATATTTCAAATGGTGGCGAAATAAAGCCACCCAAAATTTTATTCGAAGAAAACATTATTTTTAAATAATCTTAGCCTACATTACCCCTTTTAACATCACCTATCTGCTAGTGAAAGTCCCGTTAAAACAGGTCCAGACGCTTCCATCGAGTCCTGGTCACCAGGATCGGGCAGGCCCTCTCGCTGCCACGCGTAGTGACGGCTATGCTGGCAGACAGAGAGGCATGGAGGGCCGTAGTCTCCTTCGGTGAGACAGTAATGTCCCAGAAGGAGACCTCTGAACGGGAGAGAGCCGATCCCTCTCGGAGACGACGGCGACGGCGGGGCGGAGGCAATGCACGCCCCGGTCCGTCCACCCAATAGCCAGGGTCTAAGAATATGGCTATGGTATCCCCTGCCTGTCGTAAGAGGCGACTAAAAGGGGGCCCGGGGATGTGCCCCGGCAAAGTGTGGGGGGACACCGGTGCGTTCTATAAGAGTACCCGGAGTCCCCCCTGAACACTGAGGACGGCCACCGGGGGGGTTTTAGTGAGGTAAAAATCCCACATACCCCGATCTGCCTCTCCCAGGGCGGTCGGGGACCTTTTGAAGGTTTCCCCCTCGTCAACAAAAAAAAAAAAGGTTTTATTAATCAGTTTTATTTTCATTTAAATTATTTTTTGACAAAATTAATAGAATATACTAATAGATTTTGAAATGTGATGTCACGAAATGAAGAATCCCTCGCGCCCCGTTGTCACACAACGTCACACTTCGTCGACCCCCTCCCTCCCCCTTAACGTGTGACGTAATTTATGGATGTACTCTTATCTTACTTTGAAATAGGAGATCTATTTCAAATTGTAGTCTAATTATAGCAGTACTAATACAAGATTTAGAATTTTCCGTCATCCTATACTGTGCTACTACGTTAGACCAATATAAATGTTATATCTACAAAACAAGAAGATTTATTCGAATCACGCTAGTTGTATCGAATATATTTTGTTCCAAAACTTCCACGTCCTAACTAAACAACAGGATTCGGGAAACGTATCACAGTGGAACGCAATTAGATTGATCCCCATCGACTCATTGACTTAAATTCAGACTATTCCGCGTTACTGTCGGGTCTTAATAGTTATTAATTCAAGTAAAGCCTGATACACACACGCACGGATTCATGCGATAATTTTGATACTAATAAATATAAAAAGACCGTGGTGGTCGTGGGGTATGAGTAGTCGCTTGTTACGTACGCGATGCAAGTTTGAATCCCAGCGGCATGGTCCAATGAGTTTTTCTAAAAACTTAAATGCTTATGTGCGGAACATGAGCTTTACCGTGAAGAATAACATAATATAGTGCCTGAGCCGGCAATGGACTCACAGTCTGATACGTTGGCACATAATCATATTCAGTGCAATGTGGGTGTTTCGACAACACCTCTGCTAAAGTAAAAAGCCCTTCGAAGACCTTTCGTAGATAGGGTGAGCATTTATATTTATTTTATTTTAGATACTTTAAATACTTTTTTATACTACGAGGTGGTAAATAAGCATACAGTCCGTCTGATGTGAAATAACTGACTGACTGAAATACTTTAATAAATCAACACACAACCTAAACTGTTGGACCTAGAAGAGACATGAAATTTAGAGGGTGTATTCTTTGTGAGACACACATGTACACTATACACTACATAGAGATACACTAATCCCTACTATATTATTATTTTCAAATTATAAATGCGAAAGTAACTCTGTCTGTCTGTTACGCTTTCCCGCTTAAGCCTCTCAACCGATTTTTATGAAATTTACTACTGGCTACCTTTTATTGCGAAAAAAAGTATTATATAAAACTAAATCTACGCGGGTGAAACCGCGGAGCACAACTAGTGGTTTTATAAAATATCCTCCTTTGGAGGTGAAAGGGGTATGAAAGATTGTATGTGAAACCTCACTGCCACGCAGGTAAGTTGTGGACGCAACATTTGTAATAAAATCACGTTCTGTATGTGTAGATGACTTTATATTGGATATGAATAAGAAAATGTCACTAAACAATTTGCTAGAAATTGTATATGTGTGTGTAAACCTTTAGTTTAGCCGTTTGCGCCCGGATTAAATTTTAAATTATCCGGTTGGTCGTTGGGAGAAGTAATATCTATAGTTGACATCTGTGCCAGGACGATAACCTGAATAGAACCCATAAGATAAAATGTTCTAATGGACTAAGCTTTGTTAAACTTACAATGTGTGTAATGCATTTGATATTTCGTTTTATATGTATTTTTTCACTCTTTCGGAGTGAAATGGCTCCATGACTGTTATATTCTTGCATCGCATCTTTTTTATTTTGTAATGATTTCTAACAACTTGTAAAATATATTTATGAAGCTATGGTACATATATTTTCCTCTCATTTCATTATAATTTAAGATTCAAAATATTGCAAAAAGTGCATTAAAGCGAACAACTTTTGATTGCAACATTTTGGGCTAATCAAACGGATACATAATTAAAAGCATAAAAACAAGCGTTACTTAAGGCAATTTTAGACAAAAATAATAATGAAAATATACATTGATTTGAACAATATTGGACTACAAATTACATTTCAAATAACATGGAGGTAAAATGTAGAATATTTTCCATCCCAAGATGGAATACGATTTGCGCCGATCGCCTCTGGCGAGGAAAACCTCTTCTGGTAATAATTTTCTTTTTCTATTCATATTCCATATCGGCGTGACATGCAATGCGTTTGATCTTTGATATAAGATTTAACTTGCAACAGGAACATACGAAAGTTTTTTCCCCCTTTTTGAGGTAGTCCATATTCTATCTATCATAACTATATAGGTACGTCTTCTTCATTAACCCCTAACTGTATCCCCACTGAACCTTGCATTATTTAAATTTATTTTATCATCTCATCCCAAACGTGTTCCTTACTCATCCCAGATCTTACTTTATCAACAAAATTAATTATAACTCCTTAAGAAAGGTATGGATTGCATACACCTAAGTTTGAATAAAATATCTGTATACAAAAGAGTATAATAAAATATTCTCGTTAACAATTTTAGATCCTAGTTACAGCAGAGCCGTGGTGGCCTTGGCGTTTGAGTCCTCTGCTACGCAAGCGACGCAAGTTCGAATCCCAGCGGGCCCGTACCAATGAGTTTTACTAATAACCAATGTGCACTGATTTCACACCACGTGCTTTACGGCGAAGGAAAACATCGTGAGAATACCTGCATATGTCTGAGACGTAATTCAAAGACATATGTATAGTGCCTGAGATGGCGCGGCGGTGGGCTTACCATCTGTCTTGTTATTACAACACCTCTGCCAACCTCTTCGGGGAACATAGGCGTGAGCATATGTATGTAGTTACAAGTTTACAAGGACATAATTTTCTATTTCGATACTATTGTTTTAGTTAACTAAAATGATTACATGCTCGATTTTGGTCGGTAGTTTTATCATTAGTTTAAACTTAACTGGCACTTGTGGAAAAAAAGCTGGCCAATATTAAATCTCTTAGATAGAAAAAGGTTAGTCATATTATAAGCTAGGATTAGGATATAATATATTATGACATTCACATAATACACAACTTGACACAAATATTTTCACTCGTACAATATTTTCTCACACGTGAAAAAGTGACAGGTAAACATGAGCGAAAATTATTTCTGTTACCTCGTCGTTTATTATAATGTTCTAGCTTATTTATCTGGCTGTAGGTAAACAAGAGGTAGGAGTGCGTAATTAATATAACATACTTTTTTGCGCATATCTTCATATATAAAAAAGAAGTATTATTTAAAGAGCCGTGGTGGCCTTGAGGTTTGAGCAGTCGCCTGCTACGCATGCGACGCAAGTTCGATTCCCAGCGGGGCCTGTACCAATGAGTTTTTCTAATAAAATTATGTACAGTGATTTCACACCTGTTTTTACGGTGAAGGAAAACATCGTGAGGAAACCTGCATATGACGGCGATGGACTCACCCTCTGTCACGTTGGTACTTGATCATATTCGGTGAAATGTGGGTGTTGTTACAACACCTCTGCTCCCCTCTTCGGGGACCCTTCTGGGATGGCGTGAGCATATATATATATTAAGTATTATTTACTAAAAAGCCGCAAGCAGGATTGAATATGAACCTTATTTTTATTAAATACTAGACTTAATTTCTTGGGTGGCCCGCTGAACGGTAATGCTTTTTTTTAAAGTTACTCCTTGTAACATTAGCTATCTGTCAGTGAAAGTCCCAGTAAAGTTGGCCCAGCCGCTTCGGAGATTAGCCGGAAGAAACAGACGGACAGAGAAAAAAAAAATGGTTTTATTTATGTCACTATAGAAAGAAAGTTAATTTTATTCTATTGCATTTAGTGAAAGCTGTTAATTTGAAATAACAAACAGAACGTACAATTTTATTTATCTGCAAAGGTATATTCCGTAAATAAAAAAAATACTGGCACATTAAAAAAAGAAAAAAAAAATGGATACACGTTGATAGAAAACTTTTTGGAATTAGAGCTTCATTGTCGGCATCAGTCGGCATCATTTTGATGATTGATTGAAATTACTAAGGGAAATGAAATGAGCTATTTCTCTACTGGGACTCTGGTAACACAAAATGGCTTTTAGATTAAAAGCCGACCAAATGAACATGACCGATTGACGGGAGCCTCAAGGGAGTGGATTCGATACGCATTCTTGTTTCATGCAGATGCTGTCTAAAGTGTCATGTCAATTTTGAATAGCATTTGGTTATTTAATAAGAAGAATATTGCAACAACCATTTTAACATTGTTTTTTGTTGAATGATTTCATTTCGGTTTTAATAAATAGTTTTGTTTTTATGTCATCCAAAAAACTACTATGTTTAAATATGAATTATCATTGATTACAAATCATCTTCGGTGAAGAAAGGGTGTTGTTATTACATGACCTCTGCCTACCCATGCGGGGAATACAGGCGTGAGCGTATGTTTGTACAAATCTTGCGTTGAATTGAACGAAATTAACATATATCCCAAAATAAGTACACATTATGGCGTTTTAAATTTCTTACGAGACTTATTTATATCATATTTATCGTGATAATAAAATAACCATGCATTGCATCTATAACATATAAAACCAAGTCATTGCTATATAAGTGGACAAGCTGGCGATTCACCCCAAGTTAAAACTCGACACAGATGGTCGGTTATTACCACCTCACGGGGGAAGTTTATGTTAAGTGTAACGTAAAGCCACAGTATAAAAATAAGTTTTACAGTCAGTAAGGAAACTATTTTTTTAAATAAGGACCTGTGCTCCATTGATTGCAAGGGTTGACAATCGTAAAAAAAAATTACGCTTTATTTACATAATGTACATTTAACGTTATGAAGTTTTGAAAAAAATGGGTAAAACACATGAGTAACGTCATTGTCATTACGCCTGTATTGCTTATTATCTCGTAGATGCGCATGTCTGTGTGAGTGTTATTTCGAACGATTTGTTCCAAGATTCCGAACTGCTTTTATATTTAAACTGTGGTAAAGCGGTAATCAATATCGATACCTCTCGATAGTTGTCTGTGCCGAGATACGTTCCCATTCCAGACTCGCATTTCTAGTAATATTTTCGATTTGGAAAATGTTGTCTATGTTTTCAATTACTTTTCTTGTATTTTTTTTCCTTTCTGTAATCTTTTTGGGCGTTGCGTTATCTTAGAAATAAAAAAAAAACACTTTTATTTATCTTAAGTTATTATTTTATAAGTACCTGAAAGGTGAATAGCGTTAAAATAAAATGATTTAAGAGTAAAAACGAATATAAAATAAATGCGAAAATTAAAAAGTGACATACATACATACATATGCTCACGCCTGTATTCCCCGAAGGGGTAGGCAGGGGTGTTACAATCACAACACCCACTTTTCACGGAATTTGATTAAGTGCCAACGTGACAGATGGTGAGTCTATAGCCGTCTCAGGCACTATACATACGTCTTTGAATTACTTCTCAGACATATGCAGGCATTCTTCACGATGTTTTCCTTCACCGTAAAGCACGTGGTGTGAAATCACTGTACGTAAGTTTCTCTAGAAAAACTCATTGGTACAGGCCCTGCTGGGATTCGAACTTGCGTCGCTTGCGTAGCAGACGACTGCTCTAACCCCGAGGCCACCACGGCTCTAGTGTGACATAGTTTTTTGAAATAAAAAATAAAAACTACCAACCTATTTACTCTTAGTTAAAGGCTTTAATATCAATAATAAAGGCACCATATTTTTTATGACGCTTAGCTCGATTCCGGAAATAAAATGTATTGGTTCTCGAACTTAACTGATTCTATCTAGGAGATGTTCTAGCCCTAAAAATCCATCCAGCAAAATCTAACGGTAGCATCAGTCATTCTCCTCTGGCGCACAAATCACGCCGACCGCGGCAGCTGTGCCGAACATTGCCATATCCATTTCGCTACAAGCTGTTTGCTAAAAAAAGCCCTATTAAGTATCCATGTTGCGATCCACTATAATTATTTTTTTTTTGTTTAAAAACTTTTGCATGGCATTCTCTACCAGTCCACCTTTGGGTGATGCATATACAGACATGCCAGGTATTATTAGTTACTTATTCCTACTGCATCTATATCTACATGGATAAATAAAATTGAAGTGTTGTTATTCCAAAATAACAGCTTTTAAACAAAATTAAAATGAAAAAAAAGTATATACGGTACCTAGTATTAACATACAAAAACA
The DNA here is from genome assembly GCA_929442735.1 of Watsonalla binaria. NCBI lineage: Eukaryota > Metazoa > Arthropoda > Insecta > Lepidoptera > Drepanidae > Watsonalla > Watsonalla binaria. Next base: position 7,096,168 of record OV838930.1, read on the forward strand.
GCCCGACTGTCTGTTTGTTCCGGCTAATATCTGAAATGACTGGACAGATATTGACGGGATTTTCAACGACATATAGCTGATGTTATAAGGAGTAACTGAGCTTACCGTTTTTTGTACAGGGTTTTGCGAATTAAATTCATCCACGAAAGTCAGTCTACGCTGGAGATACAACGAGTTTAAACATAAAATGTGGTCTCATAATGTTGATTGATTTAATGATCACATTATAATCTATCGTGTTTGACAGGGATACTAAGGTCTAACTAAAGCTAGCATCATCATCACCTGCCTGGCCTTATCCCATACATTGTTGGGGTCGGCACTTGATTCAACCCGATGTGTCTGATCACCAGATTTTTTATATGAAGCGACTGCCATCTGGCCTTCGCAACCACTTTTACGAGGAAAATCTGCGATCTGGGTTAAACCAGTTGTCAGACTATTTTGGGCCTGTGACTGACCTGTAACGATTGCCAAAGATGATCAATTGGCAACCGGGACCGACGGCTTAACGTGCTCTCCGAGGCACGGAGGGAAATCGGCCGGTCACCCATCCAATTACTGGCCAGGGTTAGGGCTGCTGAACCTCGCTGATCGAATGATATGTGCAATAGCAACTGTGCCACGAGCTCCTCTAACTAAAGCTAGCATAGTATAATATTTAAAAACTCCTTTTCGTTTACTTTAACTAGAAAATGATGTCGATGGAGTTGTATGTGAAGCGATTGTATATCTACTGGTGCCGTCACGAGTTATGAGCGCGTAGCGAAAATAGTGGGTACTTAGTTTTTATTCGCCTCGCGCCAAACGTTCAGACAGAGACAGACTTATAAGATTACTACTGGACATTCAAGGTGACTAGACAAACTTGCAAACCTACCTGTTTCAATTCAAACTTATTGCAACAAAGTTTCGTAATGCAACCACAGTTCACGTACCGTACGAGGCGAGGCACTGTTTTTCCTGTCGCTAGTGCAAGCGAAAACTTTGCAGACGCAACTTCGAGTAATATTAAACTGCTTCCAATCATATTAATGTTTTGTTCCAATATGAGCGCATTCTCATTTACATACTTAATGCTTTATGACTAGAGTTCTAGTTCAAATTGTATACATATACTCCGCATTCCGCAAAGGGGTAAACATAGGTATTGTAATAACAACTCCTACTTTTCTCCGAACATGATTGCCAACGATATGGTGAGTCTATCGCCGTCTCAGGCACTATACATCTTTAAATTACTTCTCAGACATATGCAGGTTTCCTCACAAAGTTTTCTTTCACTGTACCTAAAGCACGTTGTGTGAACATAATTTTTCGAAAAACTCATTGGTACAGGCTCCACTGGGATTCGAACTCGCGTCGCTTGCAAAGCAGGCGACTGTTCAAACATCACGGTCACCGCAGCTCCTTGCTTTCTTGATTCAAATTATTTATATTTATTGTAGTTTTGTACGGGTACGTAAGAGACGTTTTAAGGGTGCTGTTACGAAATTTGAGCGCTGGCCTTGAATGCGAAGTAGTAATTTTTTCGGTCTTGTATAAAGCGAGGGCAAACAAATAAATGCGCAGCTATCCCCAATATTTTCACTGAGCGCTCAAAACTCATGACAGCATCCGTACGATTAGCAAAAGCTTTTCAATCAAAGGACATGTTTCGTCTATTATTCTGGAGTAGATGGTAAAAAAAAATCTGTTTGCAATTCATTTAATTCAATCATCATGGAAATTCACAAAGTCTGTAAGGGCACAAGCAATTAGGTTGGTTGTGTCGCTAAAAACGGAAATCTTGGACGTTGATAAATAAGACCTTTTTGTAGACACTTAAACTAATTAATTAAGAAGTTAGCCATTTATTTCCTTTTTTTGAAACTGTGAAAAATAAGCTGACACGGCTTTATTTCATTACATTTCTGTAAGTAAAATATTTGGCAGCAAAATAGGAATTACCAGGGTGTGAAGTTTTTAGTAAAATTCTTGATACAAGGCGAAAGTTTTCTGGCAAGAGCAAAAGGCAAACGCAGATCGAATTATTAGGTTCGTACCTACTACTTGGATTCGGTTCGATTGATATAGTAATAGACTTCGATTCACTGTAGAGACATGTGTACAAGCATATTAATTAAATACTCCTATTAGATATTACTCTTGTTTTACCGTAACTCAATAACAGTAAGACCACCGCCAATTTTACATCGAAGATGATAAGGCGCTATCATCAGGTAGAGATGGTGACATCTCTAAAACATCAATTCACTGATGTGGTTAAATTTCATGTCAACCAAACGAAAGAGGATAGCCACTCACGCAATTTTCCTCCACCGTAAAGCTCTTGGTACGATAAATTGCTGTGTTTTAGCCAAACCTGCTTGTGCAGATCTCGGTTATACAACTTATTTATACCGAACTAGTTTACGCCCGCAGCTTCACCTGTATGGCAGCAACCCCTATTTAGCCCCTTTAAGGATCTATTTTTGGGAAAACCTCATCAAAAATACGTCTCACCCTCCAATTTTCACGTCTCTTGGAGCAGCGTGTTTAGGTTGTGTATTGGGATATATGTTACTCAGTGAGTCAGGATTTTGATTTTTTTATGTATTGAAAGCGTTTATAGCCGTATTTCGTATCTTCTTTATGTGACTAATACTAGGTATTTAGTATACTTTTTGTATCCTGTGACAAAATAGATAGCTGCCCTTCCTATCTCGGCTAAGACTCATTATAGTGCTGAATCATTCCGGAAGGCGACGATAAATCTTGTCCGATAGAAAACTATTTATCTTACAAACTACATTAACGAGGTTTTGCTCCCTGCGTCGATTTTTGTTATCGTGGACGATTAACTACGGGATTTAGATTTTTATTATAATAAGGAACATATTACAGTTGGATTATTGTTAATATTACGCATAGTGTTACAATTTATTTGAGGATTTGGGGACTTATATTTAATTGAGGAGCTCGTGGCACAGTTGCTATTGCGCATATCATTCGATCAGCGAAGTTAAGCAACCCTAACCCTAGCCAGTAATTGGATGGGTGACCGCCCGAGTTCCCTCCGTGCCTCGGAGAGCACGTTAAGCCGTCGGTAGCGGTTGCCAATTTATCATCTTTGGCAGTCGTTACAGGTCGGACGGAAGCCTAAAATAGTCTGACAACTGGTTAAACCCAGATCACAGATTTTCCTCGTTAAAGGGGTTGCGAAGGACAGGTGGCAGTCGCTCCGTATAAAAATCAGGTGATCAGCCACATCAGGTTGAATCAAGTGCCGACCCCAACAATGTATGGGATAAGGCCAGGGAGATAATGATGAGAGTTACAATTTACCTACATCAAATATTTTTATTGTTTTGATGAGATAAGTACCAGATGCCTAACTGAGGTTCTTGCCGGATCTTCTCAGAAGGCTAAAAAACCCGTTGGTATCGACGTTCGTGCCTAAATTGAAGAAATTAATTTCATTATCACAGCATAGTAAAAAGAGTTATGATATAGTAAATTAAACTTAGAGTAGTATTGATTATTCTGTGGGTAGTCTCTAGTGCTCCAGTCGGGGGAAAGTAAAGTCAGATATCTGATAGTGAAAGTCTCGTTAAAATCGGTAAAGCCGTTACACAGATTAGCGGAAACAGACAGACAGATAAAAAAAATAAAATTTCTTTTTATATTAATGTAATTACTGTAGATTGTGAGTTTCAATTCTATTTATTTGTATAGATTGAGTAAGTATACAATCCTTGAACTAGTACTTATTTAGTCATATATTATTCTTTATCTGATTTCTTACAGAAAACCGTCGCGAAGATTCCCTTTTTCATTGTATTGACAAGTTTTGGATCAGTCAATCGTAGTAGGTAAGTGGATTATTTCCCTTTGAGCTGGAGATCAAAGGGTCACTAGTTGTGACCGCTTTTTCACTTCCACTCCACTCACAATATTTATTAGGTAGATATTGTATTACTCTTGTAAATCTTTTAAGCACTCCGTGAATTTTACTTTTTGTTCTAGATTCCATTTTGCATTCATCTTTCGAATACATAATACTTTTGTTTTTATATTCAAAGCTTTAGACAAGCTACTTAATAATATATAACTATGCTTTGAGAATTTTTAGTAGAAACTACAAATCATGCAAGACATGTTACATGAACGATGTGGTTTAAATAAATAGTAACGTTCGTCAATCCGAACCACGCGGAATTCGAACCATGGTACGAATCGATGATGTCTCTTATAGAATAGGCGGACAAGTTTTTAGCCCATAACTCATATTGTACATCCAAAGAGACTTTCCCATTTATAATATTAATATAGATATGGCTTTTGTGTTTTATTTTTATGGATTCATTATTTAACAATTCTATTATAGAACTGTTCTACCGGTCAGTACAAACAATCTCTGGATTTCTTATACCTATATCGATGATGGTGTGGACTGGTGTAACCCAGATTACTGATTTTGCTCGTAAAAGGGGTTACGAAGATTAGAAGGCGGTCGCTTCGTATAAAATCAGGTGAATAGCCACATTGGGTTGAATCAAGTGCCGAACCCAATAATACGTGGGATAAGGCTAGGTGATGATATGATTGGTGCGAATCGACTATCTAAACATAAAAAGTACTTCCCTGTTTCATACCATGGTTTGAATCCTTTTGAAGGGGCTGTTTCGAACCAAGAAACGTTGCGATTCAACAAATATGAAGCCTCCATAAACTTGAATGATAATAATGATCTCCTACCGAATTTCGGCTACGGCAGCTAATCTCAACGAGGATCAGCCATGTGCGTAGGAGATATTATAGTGCACAAGTGTGTGCGCAAACACAGGTGCACTCTTTATTCCCTCACTCTCATAGTCCGATGGGACGGCAATCCGACACGACCGGAGAGAGGTCAGGCCTAGGACCAACGGCTTAACGTGCTTTCCGAGGCACGGGGGTGGAAACACCGCCAACTTCCAAACTCCGGGCATTTTTATTGTGAATTTCTTGACAGAAAAACCCAATATAAATTTTTGACCCGACCCGGGAATCGAACCCGGGACCTCGTGATCGGCAGGCGAACGTACTAACCATTAGCATTAGCAACCATGTACATATACCCACATATATAAACCCACAACGCGTACACAACTTGGTTATGTACGCGATCCCACGACACCATACAAGTGCTAATTCCAATAAAAAAATGTAAGGTTTGAGTAATTGATTGATTAAAACAGCTTAATACACACACAGTGCCAAGCTGATTGCAATCGTAATGTTGACTTCCAAAGGCTTATTTGCCGACGATGATTGATGATCGTACGTAACGTCATACTGTTTGATTGCTAACTGTTGACATTAAAATTACACATTGAATACTACTCTCGTTTGATGACGTCATATTACATTGATGATGGCAAATTAATGATATGTGGGCTTGAAAAGGCAGTCAGGACTGCGATTGACTCTTAAATTTTAATGTAAATTCATTATTGGAAATGCATTTAGTTTCGACTGCAGTCTGTTATATTACAATGTTATTTATTTAGTACTAACAGTGCCCTGCGGTTTCACCCGCGTAGATTTAATTTGTTTCCCGCGGAACCCTAAATATTTTTTAACTATCTGCCATTGAAAGTTCCGTTAAAATCGGTTCAGCCGTTTCAGAGATTACCCGGAACAAACAGACAGACAGAGAACATTTTTAAAACTTACTTTTATTAACTCAGTACCGTATATACTTTCATATGCATTTAGTGAAAAGCTGTTATTTTGGAATTACAAACAGACACTTCAATTATATTTATCTGTATAGCTGTTGAGATAAAAGTACCTAAGTTACTTCTTGTAACATTAGATACCTATTTTATGGATTAAAGGCTTAATCAGATGTTGCACAGCTCCTCAGACTAGAGAAATGAGTGTAAGCAATTTGCGTCACGTTCAGTTAAAGTACAAACAAGAAGGTAATTAGCTTCTTTGACGCCTTCAAAAGTTGCTACGGGGTGTTTCCCAGACGGTCTTTGTTTCTAAAGTTTTTCTTGACTTGTTCTGATAAACTCCTATTTAATTTAAAATTACCTTTAAAACTACAATGGTACAGTGCTAGGCATAATGGAAGCCTTTAATACCTTTGTGTCTTTCCAATTTTTTAATCTCCCGATTCTGAGACTCGTAGGTAACTAACTATCTAATTTTATTTCTGTGTTTTTGTTTAATCATATTTTGCTCTTTTAATAGTCTGTGCGAGTAAATAAAAGTTTTTCTTTCTTCCTTTTTCTTTCTTCTAGATGTAGTAATTGATTTCCTTCTATTTTTTTAACTTTAAATATAATTAGCAATTTTGGAACTACTACAACTGCTCCATGGAAGAATATCGTCAAATATCGTTTATTTATTTAGATAGCTAAATCTTTATATTGAATAGGCAATTAATATCAGTTCTGGCTGTGATTGTTACACTTGTGAGTATGTTTTATTATTTTTGTTAGTGCGTCGCAATATTGATTAAATATAAAATATTAAACCGCGCCGGTAGCGAATTGAATATCTACCGTGTCACAGATTAGCTACAGACGTGAGCCGCGATACATAACATTTACAGTCAGTAACGCTTTGTGTAGCATTAACTTTAATCATAAGAAAAATGTACTTATATAAAAAGAAAATTATGAGACTTTTCTCAATTTATAGGATTGCGTTGTTGTTTTTGTGTACTATTGAACGTAAAGGCCGGTTTAAACCAGCGTCCACCTACTCCTGTTTCATGAAAGAGCTGAACAGCATTATGTCACCTTCAGAACGTACTAAAGAAATTCCTCCATCTGGTGCGATCATCTTGGAGACGGTGGCTAGCGATGGTTCGGTCTTGCTCAATATCAAAGTGTGATGAAGAAGGTACCTGGATAATTATTATTTCCCGATAGTGAATACAGTATTGGATGTATAATGTGTTGTGAAAGTGACATGGCATAATGTATTCACACTGATAAAATAATTTCAGAAACAAACATTGCGTTCGATAATATTTTGAAAGATGATTTACATTGAATAAACTACGTGTAACAAAACTATACTACACATTATTATCTAACTTAATACAAACCCTTCTTAGTTAGATATTCTTTAATTCTATCATACTAGCTGTGCCCCGCTGTTTCACCCGCTTAGACTTAATTTTATAAGTGGATTTTTCACGGAACCCTAACTTAAAAAAGTATCCTAAGCTAGTAGCTAGTAGTCCTTGTAACATCAACTACCTGTCAGTGGAAGTCCCCTTAGAAATCGGTCCAGACGTTTACCTGGAACAAACAGACAGACAGACAGATTTTTTTTTTATTTATGTACCTTATATGCTTTCATGTGCATTAAGTAAAAAACTGTTAATTTGAATTTACAAACTGACACTTCATTTTTATTTATCTGTATGGATATATTTTCGGGATATAGTACCCTATGTCCTTCTCCAGGTTTAAAGCTACCTCATCGCCAATTTTCACTGAATCGGTTCAGCCGTTCTTGAATTATAAATAGTGTAACTAACACGACTTTCTTTTATATATATAGATATATTCAATGATAGAGATATCACGTTATTGGCAGGTAGCGTGAACGTCTAAAATACGCTAGAACATCGTAACATGAAATGAGAGCGTTAAGTAGCAAAGGGCTTTTCACGTAAAGTAGGCACGGTCAACAAACCTTAAGGGTGAATGCAGGTTGCTACGCAACGTTAGAGGCGACGCCACGGCGCGACGGCGCGTCGGCGTGGCGAGACGCGTGACGCATCCAACACCTCTGCATCCATTCCAACTACTCCAACTTTGCCCTGTCTGGATCCGATATAAAATAAATATTTTAACTATTTTAAAGTGGTTAAGTTTCACGAACTTACGACCACTTTTCCAAATTCAATAACTTATTGTACTTATCTACGTAGGAATGAAAATTAGTTCAGTTTAGGCTCCCGGTGAGGCACTTTTGAGCGTCGAGAAAAAAGAAAGCCATTTTTTCGGAACTCACACAAAAAATCACATCCGGTTTCATGCAGGTTTTCATGCAGGTTTTCACCAATATTTTTATCAAAAAAAAATTAAACTACTTAAATTTTATCAAAAATGTTAATTTTTGTTCATTTCAGTCCAATTACACCTTTTTGTTCCGCTAAGAAGATAAATACCTAACAGCTTAAATGCACATTGTTTTTGCCGTAGAAAAGTGAGCTAGGTTATTCTGCACAAAGAAGTTTCAAGACTCCAAAGTCTCAGAGCACGGAGATTTTAGTAAAGCGCTTTAAATAAATAAATTGCATGTAAGTAGTATATACTTTGCAAAGTATCTTTGATCAGATTACAAAAAGGTTTTAGTTCTAATAATTTCAAATGATGACAAAATAAGCATGTATTATGTTCCATAAACCATCCAATAAGCATATGAACCTTTTTTAACCTCTAACAACTATCGTTTACTACAAAAATAATTAGTAAGTAATGAAAATAATGAAAAAAAGCTACAGGATGTTTTATTTAATTTTTATGTAACTCCAACCATTGCTCTGTGCGCTTAAAAAGTCCAGACTCTATACTAAAATACGCTTTCTCAAGAATCAAACTAGGTGTTCGTATCTTCCTTATGTCCACGTGTATTTTAGGAAAAATCACGTGGGATATTCTAATGGAAATAGGTTTTTACCATTCAGCAGTCTAAGATGTCGCCTACATAGCGAGCGAGGTAAGCTCCAATAACACTGGTTAATGCTAATGAGCTTTTAAATGTCACACCACGAGTTTTACAGGGAAGAAAAGCAAACATCGTGTGGAAACCTGTGCCCCACGTAAAGGCTTTAACATGTCTTTACGTTGACGATTGATTTGATTTGATTGATTGTAATTATATATCTAGTTAATTATATAGTTAAAAAGCCCAGCCCCAAATGGCGAGTGTAGGAAGTTTTACGTCTCCATACAAAAAAGTGCAAAATGCAAGGTGACGTTCGAACGTGTCAAAACCTATACTTGGGCACTGCGTGTGTTTGAGAACTCTAAGATTTGTGTCACATGGAGCCTAAACTGGCAATTATTAATAATTTTGAACGTTGTCCTTGAATGGGCAGTAATTTTTGGGTTTGTATGGTCCGCGAGCACATGCGCAGTTCTTCTAAATATTTTCGCACCGTGAAGGAACCTGCGGTGGGATACTTATAGCTTACAGTGTTACTAGTGCCATCACGACTTATAAGCGCTCAACGAAAATAGTGGTAACTGCGCATGAATTTTATTCGCTCCATACAGACAGAAACAGACTCAGAATTACTAACTAGCATCAAAACTTGTAAACGAATTTAAATTTAAAAAACAACGAATGTGACAACGTTCACGTGTGTACGTTATCAACTTTGTGTTAACATTAATCATTGTCTTAACATAAATCAGATAAATCTGAACAACAAGTTATTAATCGTCCTAATTATTATAATTACGTTACAAACTACATTGTAGTACAATTTCGATCGTTGTTCAATTGATTGTGTGCTCTAAGCTTGATTTTGGCGTGTAATTAGTAGCAGTGATTAAACGGCTTTACTCCGTGTATTACAGAAGCCAATTACTAACCTACCGTACCTAGTACCAGTACAAACTTTGATTAGTTCTCAGGCTATTTGATTGTTATAGAAATTGTAAGCATCAAACCAATTCCAAATCAGATTTCTGATTAAAGATAATTAATTATTTAAAAGCCGTATGTTTCGTGCAGAAAAGAACCTCGGTAGCATGTATAATCCTGTATGATTATGTCATTCTGATGATTTGAAAGTACTTTGTAAAAAGTTTAATAAAATAAAGATATTTTGAGTTTGAGTTTGAAATCACGCTCACTTTCTAATTTATAATATTATAATTTGTAAAATAGTTTACCATTTGAACGAAACAAATAAATGTAACTTAATACATGTCATAATTTATGTTTATTATACCTTACACTCGAACATGAAAATAGGCGCAATATTCTGTGAATTTTCTCATCGTTGAAATCTACGTCGAGCGTCGGTTTCAATCATAGGAAATTGATATATAACACATAGACGGTAAAGTTCAATTTGGTATCTCTGAAACTAATAATCGACGTCGAGTGCGACGCTGAAAACCTTACAGAATAGTGCGGCAGACCCGAGTCAATTTATAAATGTTACGTGCGTGGAAACTGCCCCCGAACCATAACAGTCTCTGATGAGCCCATAAAAGGCGGTCGTTGAAAAAAATAAAAGCTTTTCCTGATTGTGACCACTGGCTAACACCCCGCTGATGTATGTAGCCCCCTGTAATTGTAAACAGTCGTGACGTTACAAAATGACCCCTATGCCATTGCTATAAGACAGTATTACGCGAGATTCGTATAAATTTTGGATGTTGTACTCTTTGTTTATTTGCGTCGGGACAGTGGTTTAGTGTTAGTGCAGTTTATTGAATGTTATTGATAGTAGGTACACTAACCTTCAAAATCTAAGTTGGAAGCTATGCCAAAGTTATGCAGTATATGTATGCATACCTAATAGTTTTGTAAGGCCATTTCGAATAGATTTGCAGTTGTAACTTTGTTCTTGTGCATTTGAATTTTTGACCGACGAGGAAGAGTTAGAGGAATAGGAAGACCAGAGTAAGCAAACCTGACACGAGTTAAATAAAATGTGTCTATCATGACGTATAAGGAGGTCAAATAGGTGGCACTGGGCCTGTAGACAATGTAATATCATCCTCACGCTTCGCTAGTAGAAGCGATAAAAAATGTACGGGAATGACATATGTCACGTGCCTAATTTATGTCATTCCCATACATTTATATTTTATTACGAGAGAATGTTACTTTATCTAGTTCACTGGACGGAGACAAATGGAGTTGAGTAGAGAAGAGTTGCATCGATTACACCAACAAGAGTTATTTCTTACAATCATGATGATGCTGTGATTTTAAATTACCTACCTAAAGTGCCGTGGTGGCCTTGGGGTTAGAGCAGTCGCCTGCTACGCAAGCGCCGCAAGTTCGAATCCCAGCGGGGCCTGTGACCAATGAGTTTTTCTAAAAAACTTATGTGCAGTTATTTCACACCACGTGCTTTACAGTGAAGGAAAACATCGTGAGGTAACCTGCATATTTCTGAGAAGTAATTCAATGACGTATGTATAGTGCGTGAGACGGCGATGGACTCACCCTCTGTCACGTTGGCACTTGATCATATTCGGTGAAATGTGGGTGTTGTTACAACACCTCTGCTTACCCCTTCGGTGACCCTTCTGGGATGGCATGAGCATCTAAATTACCTACATTTTACATGAATTATGATTTATAACAAGAATACTTGAACCTACAACTTAATAGATAGCTTATGAACCAATACATGTTCCATGAGTCTATTCATGGAAACTAGATTACGTGTGGTATTCAAAGCTGAATGGCAATGCTTATCCGCTCCCCGGCGTAAATGGGCTATGGTCAGGCGCTTTCATGTTCTGTGCAAAACATGACGCGATCCATCCAAATGAGATCTGAAATATTAATCATTTTGTATTTTCAAAAGACTGTGGGCAAGTGGGAATTAAGCGGAATAAAATAACAACTTTGTACGGAACCATGTAGTTCAGATATACATAGTTAAAACATTTCAGTAGGACCTTTATCTACCAAATGTTTTTTAATACATAATTTTCATTCCTGTTACAGTTCCACTAATGAGAATATTATAACATCAGTTCTGTGATAAGAAACTTTCATTCGTCTAAGCAAATCTGCAGACTTATGTGATGTGTTGGAGAGTCGGAGGAATACTACCTAATCTTTATCTATTATTTACTAGCGGACATCACGCGGTTTTACCCGCGTATTTCTCGTACCCCTGGGAGTTCGGCGATATAATATAGCCTAAGTTACTTGCTGATAATATAGCTATCCATTGCTGAAATAATTTTTATAATCGGTCCTGTAGTTTCGGAACCTATTCAACACGAACATACTCACATATAAATATTTCCTCTTTATACTATTAGTACAGATCTACATGCATGGTACTAATCGGACACATATGTCAAATTATCTATTTAAGGTCACAAATACATAGATTTGGTGTTTTTCCTCTCTTATTATTTTTATTATATATTCCACAAATTAATATACCTAATTCTTAAGGTAGCAATAATATATTCGAAGTACAATTCTTAACTAACTTAGCCAATCCAAACACATTTCCGCACCCGCGAAGAATACCAAGGAAATGCAATGGAAAATTGCAAATTCAATGTCCTCTCTACAATTTAATTTAAAGCTCCGAACCCATTGGTATGCGAGTGACGATTTAACAAATCAACATTTGGAATAAGCATTGTGTATTCCAGCGGTGTCTTCGCCAACCCTTTCTCTTTTCAGTTCATTTCTTTACCGAAGTTGTGATTTTATCCCCCCAATGTAAACGCAATAAAAGATCAATGAGATATATTTTGTGTTGAATGAAGTTTTTATCTTTCTTTTTACGGAAATATCAGTATATTTCTTTAATACCAACTTCGAAAATATTTTATGACTAGCGGACAACTCGCGGTTTCTCTCGCGCAATTCCCATACCCGTGGGAGAACGGGGATAAAATATAACCTATGTTACTTACTGATAATGTAGCTATCTTTTGATGAAAGAATTTTCATGATCGGTCCAATACTCTTTGGGCCAATTCGTAACGAACATACTTACATATTCATCTTATTACCTTTCTTTAGATTATTACCAATAACCAAATATGTTATACCTACAGATATACTCAAAAGCATATATCTGTCTCTCCTAATATATTATGTCTTGAGTGTGGTTAAATGGAAATTTGCAATATCATTGTTGTTTAACATCACGAATATATATAATATAATTAGAAAAATACGAGAGGGCCCCACATGAAATACACGTGTATTATCAACTTCTTATGATACTATCGAGTAGACAACGGGACCATATAAAACTCTCTTTCATTTCCGCCTACTTAGCATAATTAATTTGAATGATTACAAAGTTTTAAAGAGAAGTCAAAAAGTTAATATCCAGTTCTTATATAATATAAAGGACTCGTCTCAGCAACAAAGAGGATACTTTATGTTGTTATGAACGGTGAGGAATTATTTACTTAAACACGTAAATCACCAAAGGTGAGTACAAAACTCTCAACTTCGCACAAAAGTTTTTTAACCCGCAAAATGCTGGTGGGCTTAATTAGACATTAAAAAAACAAAGGGGTGTTGGAATACAGGCGTAGAATAAATATGAGCTTACAGTATGGAATCTAGACCAGATGTTTGAAATAAAAACGTTCGCTCAATAGATCGAGAGGGTTGTCATTCTTAATTTTTTTTTAAATCTGCTTCTTTATTTACTATCATAAAAATGTCAATTAGAAACATGTAAGTGACGTATACGATCGACTACGACGTGACAACCTTTTTAGACTACAGTGGGGTCGCTTATTACCTAGTAAATGCGCGTGAATGTGTGTGTGTCTTTTCAAATGGTTTCTTATTTCTGATTTTGTTGTTTGATTCCGTACTGCTTGTAGTACGTTTATATTTATACTATGACACAGGTTTAAACAGCGATGGTTGGTGCGAGTTGTCGTCTGAAGCATGTTTCCGTTTGTTGGTCGCGGTCGCTCTCGGATTAATTATGAAGGTTGCCGGGATAGGTTCAACCCTTGCGGCTTGTGTCACTTGCATTCGTGCCAATTGTGTTTTATCGTACGCTGAAATGTTTGAATAATTTATCATTATTCGTACTAGAATGATTAATCAGATTTATCTGGTTTAGGGAAGCATCAAATTTAAATTCATTGTATTAAAGGGTTAGATCATAATGTTTTGATATGGATTTCGTCAGGTCCGTCATATACTTTCATATGCATTCAGTGAAAATGGTTATTTTGGAATTACAAACAGTAACTTTAATTTAATTTATCTGTATAGACATAGATATTGACCGTTGAAATAATCGATCACAAAGAAAATATAGTTCCAATGCAAAAAAAGTCCTAAAAATATTATTCATAACATATCGCTTGTATTTCAAACAATCAAGTGTAAGTTTCCGTTGATAAAATGTATTAAAATAAAATGCGTATCGAAACGATATTTTTAAGGCAAAATTAAGCATGAAAATTAAGTCAGATTTGTTACCTTGCCATGGATGTTGCACAAAACTTGTATTATGACCGTTCTCACTGGAAATTCCTCTGGTTGTTTTAATATAAAATTAGCATAAATGTAAATTTCTCAGTCCATGCTGTTTGCCTTTCCATTATGTATTCTGTATTATATATTTTTTCTTTTAATACTTCACATGTATTTTTATCACTGCGCTCCATTCCTGTCAAGTTTAAAAAGTAAAATTCGGACAACTGTACCCCTATCACGGGTTTGCCACTGTTTTCCTAATTTATACTCGCTAGCGTCTCCGCCGAACGTTTGTATTAGAATTGTGCAGCGATACCTAGCGGTCACGTGAGGAACTAAAATATCTTCAACAAATATTGTGAGTTATTACCGAGTTTAGTTTACGAAGACGGTAGCAAACTCGTGATAGGGGTACAGTTTCATTTACCGACTGCTTTCGTATTACAATGTATGAAAGGTAAGCTCAAAAAATTATCAAGAATATTATTACCAGTTGATGTTTTATAACATACTTAAACGTATACTTTCTCAGAATAAGCATTTGGGTGTTAATGTGTAGCTTTTTATGTTAAGAGCAAAATTGCAAAATACATTGTTATTTTCCCGAATGAAGAAAATTATAATAAAGCAACCTTTAAATTACTCTCATTACAGCTAGACACTACTAGAAGGAAAACAAATAAAATAAAATTACTAGGTTGAAAAAACATTATTATCAAAGTTTATTGCCTGATTACCTGATTGCAAAGATAGTGCCTGATACGGATAGACAGACAGAAAAATATAATTGATTTTTTTATGTGAGTAACCTACCGTGTTTAATATTATATGCATTTAGTAAAAAGCTGTTAAGTTGGAATTACAAACAGAGATTTACATTTTATTTATCTGTAATAGATGTCATTTCATCGCGTATAATTTGACCTTTCAGTTATGGACTTCGAGTGAAGTGAACTTACAATATCGGGATAAAAGCAACGTTATTACATCCGCGTCTCTCTCAGTGCCTCGAGAAAACTACTTTATTTTGCCTTCACTTGGTCATGAAAAAGGAATTTTAAATTAAGGAATGGTTTGTGACTCAGAGAAAGATTTATTTTTACAAAGCACAATAAAATTTCGTCGCAAATTCCTTAGGTAGGTTTCTTGTGTGTATTCCTGTTTGTTTTTGTTATAAGCATAGGACCTAGAAAATTCCGTACCAACGTAGTTATATAGTATGACAAACAATGGAGTTTCTCTTAAAACTTTACTATATTGAGTTTCAAGGGTAAAGCTTACGCCTATGTACCCGAAGGGGTAGGTGTACTTATAGCCTCACCCAAATTTCGTCAGTCTTGTAGTCCTATGTATTATAGATCGAGAGCCTATTGCCAGTAATCGGGCATTAATTCAGATCCAGTTTGCCAATATTTTGCCCGACCTAGGGTCAAACCCAAGACCTCATGATCTGTAAGTACGTGATCACTATCAATATAGCAGTTGGTACGTTTTCGACATATTTAAATAGAACCACCTACAACATATTAGGTCTTCTGGAAAACGAAGTTATATTCATAAAAATGTTTAGGAAAATTATGAACACTAAGCGGGTTTCGAACCCACGACCCCTGCAAACCTTACATTTGCTCTGCCAACTGAGCTATCACACCTCATGCGTCGAATTTTTTCTTGCCTACTAGTATGTATTTTTAAATCAAAGATATTTGGACATGTCCAAGTAATAATTAAAAAAAACTAAACCAAGTCGCTTGCTTAATGGAAGGAATAAAACCAAAACAAAAGGAGCAAATTAAATAAGATATGTCGTCGGGGTAATGATTCATTGTTAGTGCCCTCAAATCTCGATATGTGCGAGGGCTGACCCCTCGTAAACATAGATTGGGTGAGATGACCAAATTTACTTAGACACGAGAGCTGCACAAATTTTCGCACTTAGATACAGTCATCGAGAAAACGCTTGCAACTAAATACAACTTTTATTACGGTATGGAACTTTAGAGCATTGTATTGATTACGATATTTTATGTATTAAATTTATAGTAATAAAAATAAAAAACTAAAATGATATTCGTCTATAATGTGGAATAAAACCATAATGTAAACTAAAAGAATAATCAGAATTAACCATAATCATGGTTCAAAGCTAAGGAGCTATGAGATATTCTAAAGAAAAAAGTAATGTATTACATACATATGCTAACGCTTGTATTCCCCGAAGGGGTAGGCAGAGGTGTTGTAATAACTACACCCACTTTTCACCGAAGATGATTAAGTGCCAACGTGACAGATGGTGAGTCCATCGCCGTCTCAGACACTTTACATACGTCTTTGAATTACTTCTCAGAAATATGCAGGTTTCCTCACGATGTTTTCCTTCACCGTAAAGCACGTGGTGTGAAATCACTGTAGATAAGTTTTTTAGAAAAACTCATTGGTACAGGCCCCGCTGGGATTCGAACTTGCGCCGTTTGCGTAGCAGGTGACTGCTCAAACCTCAAGGCCACCACGGCTCTTCTAAGTAATGTATTATCTGATTAAATTCTATTGCATTAATGATGAAATCATAGTTACAATTTTTTTTTTATTTCGTGTTACTAGTAGGTTAGCATAATATTTGTATCTATCTTGTGAGCTAATGAACTATAAAAGACTAAAACGGCAAACAATTACTGGTTTAATCTTTAAGAGTGAATGGTAACTCAACCTTTACTTAGAAATATACATTTATGCGAAGGATCCCTTGGAAGGTCATTTAAGCTTCTCATCAATCTCTGTCTTTGAAGGTTATATCAAATGCCTCCTTAAAGAAATGGCGTTTTTTGGACGATATTCTGACATAATGTTATATTGTGCTTAATTTACTAAATTGTTCGTTCTGTCCTCTATGTAAAAGTTTGAGATTCATTATTGCAATGTGACCTCCGATACGATTTTAACTAAAAATGATTTATTACTTTTAGGTCACGAGAGTATAACAGTTTAAAAAACTTATGCATATTCCTTTAAGTTTCATGAGGCAATAAGGAAAGTCACAAAGAAACCATAATTTCTGCGGCAGTAATTTAAAAACAGTATAAACTTTACGATGTACTTGTGCACGCGACTGTACCTCACCTACGAGGGCTTCAGCAAACATTGGAGATGAATCATAAAAACGCACAATAGTTTACGAGTACTACGGATTTTACGACGGTACATAGGAGCACCCTCATGCACTTTTGTTTTGCTTACGGTGTAGGAAAGGATCAACTCACACTTGTCCTTTTATAAGTAGGTACTACCATCCAAACCTACGGTGCGGAACGTTATGGACATGGAAAACTTCGTGAAGAAACTGAATATGTTCGGAAATTCATTTAAAGACATGTTTCGTACTTGAGACTGCAATGAACGCACCACCTGTCGCATTAGCCCCTGATCAACGAGATAAAGTGAATAATCCTCTGCGCCTACCACTTCGGGGACCGTTCTGGGAAGACTTGAGCTAACTATCTGAAGAATTTTCAACCATGTATAATATTACATAAATACATATGCTCACGCCTGTATCCCATGGGGCTAGGCAGTTACCACCGTTTGCCACATGTTACGATCCTTACTTACATACTTCTTTCGCTTCATCCACATTCATGCATCTCTTGATACACTTTCTGCGGTTACGAGTGCTTAGAATTTGACCTTTCTGTATAATATTATACTCATAAATAAGCCGGTGAAGGTTCTTACATAAAATCTTTTGAGAGCAAGATGTCTTATAACATTCTCTTTAATACATGATGGAGGCTCAATTGTTATCAAATCAAATAATTTTATTCAATATAAAGGAGACTTGAAACACTAGTTGAAAGTTTTATATAAGGACAGTGATGGGAGTGTTTTTTTTTAATTTCATATCGCATGCTAAACTTCGTAATATAAAGGATTCGTTCGCGTTACGTAACATAAAACGTATCGTGAACTGAACGTGTAGAAGAGGGAAACGTGAGAAGATGAACGTGAAATAAAAAAAGGCAGCAAGATCAGAAAAACTAGTACATGCTGACTTGAACGTACATAATCTCATTTTGCAGGCGGTAACTGTAAGGCACGTGCCTGCCATCGAGGCTTTTAGTGCCGGAATATTCCGTTGAAGACTTTGTGGTTGGAACAGAATTAACTGTTGGTTTAATAATCAATATTTACAGATACATACATGCATATATAAGTACCTATATAGGGTCTGTCTGCGTGTCTGTTTGTTTCGGCTAATCTCTGAAACGGCTAGAACGATTTTAGCGGGCTTTCACTGGTAGATAGCTGAAAGGTGTAACAAGGAGTGACTTAGGCTACACTAGACTTTTAATTATTTAAAAATATAATGATCACGGCATCCCATAAGGGTCCCTGTCGGGGGGAAAACAGAGGTAAAACCCACTCTTTACTAAAGATGATTGATTGATGAAGTGCCAACGTGATACCTAGTAAGTCGAGACATCTGCAACCTCACGATGTTTTCTTTAATGTTTAAAAATAAACTCGTTGGTACAGACCGCTGGATTTGACCTTGCTTCGCTTGTGAAGAAAGCGATTTTTCTAGTACGGCTTCAGCACGTTGTTATTTTATATTATCATATCATATCATAAAATCTATCTTTAAAGTAGATCCTGATCATCACTAACAAATTCTCATTTCAAAACAATGGTACGTAGATTAAAATCGCACATGTCTAGTTGAAGAATACAAATTGTTATAATAAATTAATACCACTCAGTACCGTCGCGGGGATTACAAATTTGAGAGGATTTCAAAACGTTGAAAATCCACGTTCGCATTGTTTCGGTCGGTTCCAACCTCACCCTTCGGAAGTGGTAATCCTCGGTAATGCTGGCAAAACGCCGGCGGAAGTAAAGGGTTCACTACAGCTTAATTCTAATAAAACTGAAAACGTGAGAGGAATAAGGATCAGCGTTTGACGACGGATCAACTCTTTGGAAAGTAACTTTAAGGGGAATCTACCGATTTATATTTTCACTGAATATCGCTGGCTTGGTATACTTTTGTAGGTACAGGTAATTTGGATATCTTGTAACAACTTGGTTGCAACTCCTCAGATTAAACTAAAATAGTAAGACAGCTGCACGTGGTCTTGGGGTTTGGGCAGTTGTCTGCTACGCAAGCGACGCAAGTTCCAATCCCAGCAAGGCCCGCTCCCTTGAGTTTATCTGAAAATGTAAGTACATTGATTTCACTCCACGTGCTTTACGGTGAAGGAGAACATCTTGAGGAAATCTGCATATGTCTACGTTATTGTTTTTATGTGCCTGAGACGGCGATAGACTCACCATCTTCGGTAAAAAATAGGTGTTGTTATTATAACACCTCTGCCTACCCCTTCGGGGAATACAGGCATGCGCACGTGTATGTATGTATCTACATTTTACATCTAAGTGTGAAAATGAAAATTATATATTCTGTTTGGGCTATGTGACGTAGATACAGGGATATAAAGAGAATACAAGATGAATAGCACAGATTGCCTTCTCCTATTTATTTGATGGTTGCTGACAGGAGCTGCAGTAAAATATGACACGTACACCGTGCATGGGTGCACTGATAGCACCATGCTACGTTACGAAACCCAGACCCCATAGGGAAGCGGTAATGAAATGCGCCACGCATGTCACCCTCGTACGACTGCGGAATATTGATACCCTGCAAATTTGGAACTCCGCAGCGGACAAACGAACGTGAGTCACTTGGCTGTCAACTGAACTCGTGTGCATTATACAAATAAACGAAACTGCGACTTTTACCGCTCTCGGGAAGCACGTTGCGGGTTCTCACTGAAATAACACTACAAGTAAATGTTACTTAGAGTTTCCGTTGCAGTATACCGTAGGAATTCGGAATAGTGCAGTCATGTTTTCCGCTTATATCTGGCAGTTTGGAAGTTATAGGGAATGTTTTCGAAAATTATGATGCAAATGTACAATGCGCGGGATTACACGTGCTGAGTATATAATATACGTTTTATTTATAGAAAAAAGATTTCTATTTGTATATATAACTAATAAACCATAAAAAATATAATTTAATTGATTATAATAATAAAATATATTATTAAAAGAAGTCCCTGTCCGAAGATACTGGCAGTATTCACCCTTTGAATGGCTAGACTAATTCTTTGTCCGAGGTAGTTGTAAGCTCTTTGTTTTAATTATTTAAAAATTTGCCTTTCCTGTCGCAAGTTTACACTTCTCTGTTAGTAACAAATAAGCAGATACATGGAAATAGAGGTATCTCTTCAAAATTACCTGCATTAAATTCGTACCAAATATTCACATAAAATACATAATTTATTCGTAAATGTCATGTTCACAAAATATGTTTGTTCTAATTGTAATTTGGGCGTGAGCTGTGGAACAGTAAAATCGCTTTACATTAGAGAACATATAAAATCTGGAATGATCACGTACGTACGAATATTTCATTTCACGAGCCCGTCTCTCAGCTGCGGATAAACCACAAAGGAAGCTGTCCTTACCTCACCGTTTAAAAACGTACTAGACGCAAATTACAATTCCCTCTAAATCCTTGGATTAAATTTAACGAGTGAAACTAAAAGGAAACGTGAATCTACCCACCATAATTTATATGTTTCAAGAAGGATACCATAAGCTGTCATAATAAAATATCCTTGCTGACCGTGTGATGTGGGTCGACGTTATAATAACATGTGTCTTGGTGTCTACTCTCTGTGGGGAATTGGTCTTATAACGGGGTGTTTTACATTAGCAACAATTACTTTAACACATTCACTGCTAACATTTCAACTTCTTCGTAAATTCTCGAACAGTTGGACGCACATACGCGTCGTTAGCAGTGAACGCGTTAAGGGACCTAACTGCAACTTTAAGGTACGCATATTATGCGCAAGCTATAATTCTTACTTTAATCGTACTTTAGAGTATATTTCGTGTATGTTAGTTATAGCGTTTTGACACAGAACATAAATACACCAAGGGTTAGCTTTCTTTGCAGAGCGAATTTGCTTAACACACACAATTCCGAGGCGTCGCGAATTAATTCCAGTAGTAAAATTAGATAGAGTCGTAAGTATGCGTCTCAACAAAGTTGATCTTCTGTTAGTTTATTTATTGCGGTTTTTTATCTCGTGTGTGATTTTTGGCAGAGCAATACGGGTGTTTGAGAAATTTCTTATCATGGGGAGTACACTATTCTGTTACTACACAAATTTGCGAACGCTGTAATAGCTCCCAGTTTCTATCTGGGGCTTTGAGCCGACGTTGTTATACAAAAAAAATCTCTATCATCTCTACCTACGCAGTTAGGCGTGAATATAATATATTGAGTTTACGACCTGTGCCTGTGTGTAGATTTAGTTTCATGCTTTATTTCGGGAACCCTATTGTAAAGTCCTGTATGCTGGAACAAACAGGCAGACAGTTTTTTTTTAATTGTTGTGAGTATATACTTTCATATGCATTTAGTGAAAAGCTGTTTTTGAAATTAGGTACCTACATACAGACACTTTAATAATATGTATCTGTGTGTATATATTAACACATTTTTTGTGAACTTATTACAGTTGAGTTGAGCCGTGGTGGCCTTGAGGTTTGAGCAGTCGCCTGCTACGCAAGCGACGCAAGTTCGAATCCCAGCGGGGCCTGTACCAATGAGTTTTTCTACAAAAACTTATTTACAGCGATTTCACATCACGTGCTTTGTGAAGGAAAACATCGTGAGGAAACCTGCATATGTCTGAGAAGTAATTCAATGACGTATGTATAGTGTCTGAGACGGCGATGGACTCACCATCTGTCACGTTGGCACTTAATCATCTTCGGTGAAAAGTGGCTGTTGTTATTACAACACCTCTGCCTCCCTCTTCGGGGAATACAGGCGTGATTATATGTATGTTATTACATTTTTTGATGACCAAAATTAAGTATTGTCAGGTGTACAATAATTGAAGCGACATAAAATAAAAGCAACGAGTATAAGCAGTGGTACTTGAACACATTAAAGGATTAATATTAAATTGTAAGGAATTAGGCAACAAACTTCTCAACTCCAATTAAGCATGAGATAAGAGTTGAAATTAATTAGTGGAAACGAATCGGTCATAAATTCCTGTAAATCCGAGGTTGTGTTTCAAGCTCCCGATCCTCAAGCTGAATTTAATTATGTTTCATTAAAATGTTGTTTTCTTCATGGCGAAAGGGATTTGAAATTCTAGAGATATCTTTCTGGGTCTATCCCTGAGGGAATTCACGTGGTGATAATATTTACTTCTGCAGTCTTCTTCGAAACTTTATCTTTTTTTGACAATGGAATTCTTATAGGTATTAAATTGAAAGTATTCACTCTATCCATATATAAATTCTTCTGATGCGGTTCAGCTAAATAATTCTTTTGAACAAGCAATAATACTTCTATGTATGTGTCTCTTAATTTCGGATACGACTTACGATTTTAATAAAAAAAATTATAGGTGTTTATGGGGCATTTTAAACCGATCTAGATTGTTTGTCAAATTAAACCTTCTTTCGAAATAAATATATCTAGCATAATATCTCGGCCTTCCAAGTACTTTTACAAATGTCAAATACCCACTATCTTGGTCTAAACTAATCCATATGTAATGTCTATTTTTACTATGTGCTTCATACAAATTAGTGTATGGTAGAGAATTGTAGGTTTAATAACGAATGTTAGAGTAATTTTCCTATTAAATAGACTTACGTAGGCATCCAGACGAGACGGGATTCATTGGGAATGAGTCAGAGGTTCCTGTTGCATGACTGTACAGAGATGAATCACTAAGAACATAGGGCCCTCATATTTGATAAGTCACTAATGTATAAAAAAAACTTTATTTGAGAAAATGTTCCCCTAAAATTATCATGTCGTTCTTTAGTCATGTTTTTGATTACGGAAATAAAAGCGGTAACTGCAAACGGTCTTTTCTTACTTATGAATTCTTAATAAATAAGCTGAATATTGAAATTAGATCGCAAGGGACGGAGAGAGGGAAGGGACGCCTTAGCCCAGCTGTAGAACACATTGGGCTTATAATAATATTAATAATAATTTATATTATGGGTGTTCACATCTCCACAATAAAATTTCAATACATTGCAATCTGTGCATACAATAATATTTAATTTCATATATTATGATTTGAGGAGCTCGTGGCCCAGTTGCTAT
This sequence comes from Watsonalla binaria, assembly GCA_929442735.1. NCBI lineage: Eukaryota > Metazoa > Arthropoda > Insecta > Lepidoptera > Drepanidae > Watsonalla > Watsonalla binaria. The sequence goes on from OV838930.1 coordinate 7,119,560, forward strand.
TGCGCATATCGTTCGATCAGCGAAGTTAAGCAACCCTAACCCTAGCCAGTAATTGGATGGGTGACCGCCCGAGTTCCCTCCGTGCCTCGGAGAGCACGTTAAACCATCGGTCCCGGTTGTCATATTTGGCAATCTTTACAGGTCGGTCAGACGCTTAAAAAATATTCTGACAACTGGTTTAACCCAGATCACAGATTTTCCTCATCAAAGGGGTTGCGAAGGTCAGATGGCAGTCGCTTCGTATAAAAATCAGGTGATCAGTCATATGGGGTTGAATCAAGTGCCGACCCCAACAATGTATGGGATAAGGCCTGGGAGATGATGATTATATTTTGATTAGACTTATATGTTACTGGCTTCTACCCGCGTGGAATAAGTTACTTTGATCGTAACCGGCGACTTCCATAGCGTACTTACTTACTTTGCTGGCTCAGCGACCCGAAGTGAGTCTTGGCCTCCGATACGAGAACTCGCCATAACTCGATAACGTACGTGATGATGTATATATAGCCTATATCCTCGATAAATAGGCTATTTAACACGGAAAAACATATTGATATCGAACCAGTATTTCCTGAGAGCAGCTCGTTCAAACAAACAAACAAACTCTTCAGCTTTATATATTAGTATAGTTTTCCCTTTTGTTGTGTCGATTCTCTTTCCTCAGCTGAGTTTTACTTTCTAATTCAGTGTTCAGTGTTCTCCTATTTGACGATAAATAAATCTTGGTTTTATATCATACATATGCTCACGCCTGTATTCCCCGAAGGGGTAGGCAGAGGTGTTGTTATCAAAACACCCACTTTTCACCCAATTTGATTAAGTACCAACGTACACTATACATACGTCTTTGAATTACTTCTCAGAAATATGCATGTTTTCCTTCACCGTAAAGCACGTGGTGTGAAATCACTGTACATAAGTTTTTTAGAAAAACTCATTGGTACAGGCCCCGCTGGGATTCGAACTTGCGTCGCTTGCGTAGCAGGCGACTGCTCAAATCCCGAGGCCACGGCTCTTTTTATATCATTCTAAATATATATTGTTGTCTGCTAGGATAGAACGAGTAAAATTAAAAATCACTTGTTAATGCTAAACTGTTGCGTAAACTTTTTAAAAGTACATTTTAAAAGATGATTGTAATAACTTTACTATTTGTCAGGCAAAACATTGTTGCCTCAACCGCAACCATTGGAACATTGGAATAAGGGAGGGAAACCAGTTATATAACAAAAGCACAATAAAATGCATAAGGAATATTTATTATTTTATCGGGACTTTTATAGTGAGCATGATTTAGTAGCAAACGATTTAGGGGCGGTAGCGGGACGTCCGCCATTTCCGATTTTACGCTTCGATTGATACAACTTCCTCAGTTATTTTCTTATTTCTTTAAACGAATTTATAGAGTGACGAGATAAGTTTTAAAAATAATACTGGGGCATTCGTGACTCAAAAAACTATGGAATATGATGACAGTGGTCTCCGCCTACCCCCATGGGATGCAGGCGTGAGCATATGTATGTATGTATGTATGTAAAACCGCAAAGGATGCAAATATATGGATTACTAGCTGTACCCTGCCACGCTTCGCTGTGGCACATTGTGATTGAAAATACATTTTGAAGCGTACACAAACCAACATATATTTTTATATTATATATATAGATAGTTAATTCATAGTACAATTTCAATGAATATTGTTCGAATAACTTGGTCGCTTGGTAACAACTAGTTGGGCAACGACCAACTTCATCTAGCAAACTTTATTCGGAAACTACTTATTCGGTGTACCTTAATTAAAATTATTGAGCTTAATAATTAGGGAGCCGTGGCGGCCTTGAGGTTTGATCCCAGCGGGGCCTGTACCAATGAGTTTTACTAAAAAAAAAACTTATGTACAGTGATTTCATACCACGTGCTATACGGTGAAGGAAAACATCGTGACGAAACCTGCATATTTCTGAGAAGTAATTCAATGACGTATGTAAAGTGTCTGAGAAGGCGATGGACTCACCATCTGTCACGTTTGCACTTAATCATCTTCGGTGAAAAGTGGGTGTTGTTATTACAACACCTCTGCCTACCCCTTCGGGGAATACAGGCGTGAGCATATGTATGTATGCTTAATTGAAATACAAAAATTAAATAACGATTCAAAATATACATCAACAACAAAGGAGCGCGTTTACGTTATCTATTTGTATCAATTATAATAACAGAATACTTCGAACATAAAAGTAATATGTTCCCCGCAACATAAAGAACAGTTACTTATGTTTTACTTGTGCTACCTCAATTTTATTTTATGTTGATCCCCTGCTCCCAAAAATGGATGCTGAGGGAACAGTAAAGCCGAGGCTTACACCCACAAAGCACAGGAAAAAAATATAAAAATAACGTAAAGGCAGCTTCCTAAATGCTAAAATGCGCATATGACCTTATCAGATGACACACTGGGTTCCTGGGACTTAAAAAACTTAAATGTATTTATAACAAAGTGCTAACGTATATCTAATCTATAGATTACAGCCTTCAAGTACACATTGGGACACGGAAGTATTATTTATAATCCTGTATAGTGTATTTTTTTGTATCCTTCTGTTGATTTGAAAGTACTTTGTGTAAGTAATTTATATTATCAAATGAAGGTATTGTTGGGTTTGAGTTCAGAAGAAAGTTATTTTGTCAGTTGGGAACACGCGAGAGAAGCTCTAATACATTATTGAAAAGTAGACATTTCATCGGTATACATTAGTAGTGAATATGCATGCAGAAATGCATATTCGTAAATAAGGACTCATCAGTACTTAAATCGTAACACTTGTTTGTAATAGTGGCAGCATGTGTGTCCTTATATCCACCAAATATGGGGGCTGGCCTTTTGTAAGTTTTTATTTTGTAGGATTGGCTTCGGAACATAAACAATTCATAGCAAAGAGAATGCTTGAGGTGCGACTTGCAATTTTTATCTTTATGCCACATACGCTTTGTATTCTCTTTTGAAATGGAGAACGTATATTATGTTAAGAGAGTCTCTGTGACTTTATAATTTCAATCACGATTTATTTCAGTTATATAGAGATGTTATATAGGCGCTCCTTGTAGGTAGGGTTCATGGGTATATTTTTGTAAGACACATAATTGTCGTCATTCTTCCAAAAGGCGAGCTACTTAATTTATGTTGATCGAGATGATAAAATTTATAAAAAACATTCCACGTGTTAGCAATGCAAGGAACTTTTCTCATGCTATTTTTCCACGTGGAATTTTTAATCTAACTTTTCTTAAATTGGTTTTCTTTCATATTATTATTACGAATGTGACAGTTTTGTGTCTATCGTTAAAGGTGTATTCCATTTAATGCCCAATGCTTTTTACATAAAAGTCGCCAATAATTTACTGTCGTAAGTACATACATATAAATTGCAAGCTTGGAATAAGGGCTCAATAACTGCATTCGTTGACCAAAGGACGTAAACCCAGATAAAGGCCAAATGGGAAATAAAAGGAACGTTGTTTGTTGTCAATAACATCAGCAGGTGTCCCTAGGGCGGGGTCGTTCACCTCCCAGCATCACTGTGGTTACACCTTTATTACGAGTTACGCTAAGGATAAGTTATGGGATGCGACTAGTGAAGTTTTAGGTTTAAGGTCAACTTTAGGGGGTCAGAGGGATAAAATAAAGCTTTTAGTCCAGTCTCCAAAGTAGTAGGTACCTATTAACAAAGTTATAACATTTTAGAGGTTTGAATTTTTTAGTTTGATTTTTTTATTTCAAAACAAAATAAATTCAAATTTTTTTAATAACTCTCTTTGAAAAAGAATAAAAAAGTATTAATTAACTCTGTTCGTTAATATACATAAAGAAATATTAAATGTAATAAATGAATATATATATTTCGTTATGTATAGTAACTTAATGGAATAACCGTGAAAAGTCCAGCTGTGGATCGAAATGTGTAGGCTGATTGATTGATTAATATTCCGAATATTACTCTACAACTTGAATATCCATAGGTACTGGTACCTACTATGTTCCTACGATGATACCTTACAAAATAATCCCCTAAGTACAGTCAAATATTGTATATTTATATTTCAGGTAGTATTTGATGAGAACTCTATATTTGTATCCCATAAAAACAAAGTATAAATGGCGTCCCTAAAGACTCCAGGGACTCTGCAGGACCACCCACTGTCCTGCTTTCCTTTATACATTCTTTATAAGCATTGGAATTTTAGATGTCCTTTGTACTCGCGTAGCAGGCCGTTTGGCACCATCGACAATATTACCGTTTTTTATTTGCTGTTTTAATGTCGAGATCAGTTTCTATAAATAAGAAGCCAAAGGAATCATTTTTCAAATTTCGAATTCGAAATGTTTTTTTAAAGGCCTAATTGAAGTTTAAGTAATCTTACAAATTAGCATGTATTTATACATTACGAAAAAATACATTTAAACAAAAAAGAGGCCACGTACTTTTGCTCGGTAAAAAGCGGGTATTGGCTGCCCAATCAAGCACGTTTGTTGGAAATCTTACAAGCACTATGAAGGTAAAACATAAGTAAATATTTATAGCGACCGTCGCAGTCAACCAATGGCTACTAAAATCACTCTCTACGTTAACAGCGAGTGTACCAATATCATTAATACAGGTGTCGACCTTGAATGCACAGTAGGTAATCATTTTATAAGTCTGTCTCTATCTTTCTGTATGGCGCGACGCGAATAAAAGACACGCGCAGCTACCCCCATAATTTTATAACTCGTGACGTCACCGGTAATAGATGTGTATACAAATGTAAGGCATATACAAAGACATGAGTCGACATTGAAGATCGAACAAATTACTGAACTTTACAACCGTGCAGAGCTCCATAGCTGAAACTTAGTCGGTTGGACATAGGCTTGACAACATCTGGGTTCCTGTCGGTATTTCAACTTATATTACTTTGAGACTAATTCATATTAAGCATTACTTATTCTCAAGAACAAATCTGCGGAGGATTATTTAGATTAAGAGACATTGTAAAGCATTTTGTATGGGTCTCGTACCTGAAATAAAGAATAAATTATTATATTATAATAATTAATAATTATCATCATAATTTCCTTTTCTACTAGATTATATATATATATATATATATATTAAATATATTTTTATTTAAAATTATCATATATTAGTAAAATTACTTAAAAATATAGATTTTTTTAAATTATTTATTTAATAAAATTAGGTTTATTAAATAAACATACTTCATACACAAAATGTTTCGGCTAGTTCAGTCTTTTGAGTAAAAACTACCTGTGTTCCAAAAAGTCAAATCAGTCCAGCCGTGAAATAGGAACAGACGATACTCTTCATGGAATACCTACACTTTACTAGCGCTCCTAATATTTAGTAGTTAAGTATCACGTCAGTTCAATCTACAACTTGATATGCTCCCAGACGGTCTTAACCACAACGTATACAGTCTGCGAACTTGGTTTAATTATGAAACCTTCCAAATAGTAAATCCATGTAGAGTTACAGAACTCATTAACTAATCGTTTTTGGCGAAAACTGTCTTTCAATCCACATTTAGTGGGTTTGAAACTACATGATATATCTATTAGAAACCAGCCGTTTAATTGAGTATCGAGGAGTTTATGTACATTGCAGGCAAAACTGATAATCAGTCTAAACTACTTTTGACGAAACAATACCACTTTAGCAGCTACTTTGGTGAATAAATTAAAACCGTTTAAAAACCACGAACTCTGGGCGAAAACACGCTACGCTTCGCTGCCGCCTTAGTCTTCCAAGCTAATCTATCCTAGTCGAAACCGCAAAGAAAGTAATTTTTACCGAAAACCAGTCATAAGTCGGTTTAAATAAAATTCAGTCCAAAGTAATTTTGACTGATTAACAGTTTTCACTGTGACAGAGACTTGTTCAAGACTTGACAAAATATTTCTATATATGTACAAAAGTAGTAAAAAAAAAGTTCAGTCCATCGATGGCAGGCGGCATTTGCCGCGTTATTCTCTAAGGTTTTTAAACGTTGAACTCAACGCCGAGTGTCAGTTGAAACACAGAAATTGATACATAATGAATCATAGATGATACGTTTCAATTTCGTATCTTTCAAACCGACTCTCGACGTCGAGTAGGACAGCCTATGAATGAACGCTTGTAGCACCTCGTGAGTAACACCACTCACATGGTAGCATTATTTGGCTACTAACTTCTGTAAGGTATTATCCCCAGCAATTTTGAAATTCGAATGTTGACCTCGCTTAATACGGTACTTACATTTTATTATCTACTATAATTTTATTAGGACTTCCTAATAAAATAAATGTCTTTGCCTTTTTTGCGTTGATACCTATCAAACGTAGTTAGTTGGCTACTGTCATGATATCTAATTAAAACTTCTCATTAAGAACTCACTAATTGCTAAAAATCTAATAGAAATTAAGATTTTTTCCAAGTTTTTTGTAAATGTTCGTGCTTTTATACCCATCTATTACTACTTTTAATTTTGAGACATTAAATTGTAAAATATTAAGACCCCGTAATCGGCAATAACAAAGTCAATCAATTCCTATAATGAATTTTGGTTTCACGTAGCGGGGATCTACTGAGCGTAGATAATTAATTAATTGACAATACAATAGTGAGGGTTGGATGAGGTCAGTGGGGGTCAATTTCGCGTTAATAGGGGTTCATTTTGCGTGTCCATTCACCACCCGTGACGGTTGGAAATATCAGTAATGGATATCAAAGCTATAGTTAACATTATCTATGTATACAGGCCGAACCCGATTTTCGAGCCTACTACTGCAGGAGAAGTACAGAAGCCCAACCTTGAGCTCTTTTTCCAATGATAGTTCAGCTGTAACATTTATATACATGTCTTATACACCTGTCTCATAATATGAGTCAAACTTTAACGGCAATAAGAGCTCATGGTAGGGCCCCAGATACCGTCACGATTATGAGCGCTCAGCGAGAATACTGAGGGTAACACACAGAGACATACTCGTAAATTGACTAGGTACGTACTTGGTGTTAATTTTTATTTTTTATTTTAAAATTGAAATTGAAGTTTAGGTATTTTTAGTAGATTAGGATAGTTTTAGTATAATTAGGTATACTATAAGTAGTACAGTAAATAATTACTTGCTTTTCCTAACATCTAATAAATAAATAAAGTAATAAATACGAGGGCTTCATGTTACGTTTAAACTTACGATAAACTTTATTTTATTATGATATTTATGGTACGATTTGAAAATTAGTACGTGATTAGGCTCCTGTATTGTCAAAAATATATTTCAAACAACATTTTATTATTTTTTGGTCTTCTGTGAAATATGATTATTTAATCAAAAAGTTCGTAGAAGTCATGTAGTAAGGTAATGGTTTGTTCGCGTTGTAATGTAACATCAAAAAATATGTTTAACATTTAAAGATGATCGGCTCGCTTGCATTCTTTGGCAGTAAGTAACAAGCGCACATACACACACTAACGCAATTAGGGCGTCTCGATCTAAAATCAACTTAAGGAACTAACCAGACTTGGTCTGAGATCCTAGTACAGATCCTATTCTTTGCACACTATCACACGTGTGTAAACATAAGATAATATATGTTTTGCCCAGCCGAAAGTCTAAATAAAATCTTCCAATATAAAACGAAACCATTAGGATATTGTTTATTCTCTCAAGCTTAACTTATTTTGAAATATCCTCTTAGTAAAATATAGGTAAACAGAATGAGAGCAATGCTACATTTTTGTAAGAGATAGCATAACGCTATCTTGTGGTGTGAATTTGAACAAAACAATGTAAACTAAATAATATCAAAAGCTTGTTATTAAGTAAATTTTAATAGTGGCTTAATGTTCAAGGTCGTTTATGTATTTTTCCCGCAAACATGATATTACCTTCGTAGGTATAATAATCCTTACCCTTGTAGGTCAGTTAGAGGTCAGTTTTTGTTATTTAACAGCCACATAAACGGTCTATAAATCACTTTGATTTCCCCATCAGCCTTAACGTGACCTTCGCGAGGAAAACTGTAGGAAGGAATCAATCACAATCAGGAAATAAGGGGGCACTCGGGGGGAAGTTTCGTAATTCATTGTTTATGAAATTGATTGTTTAAGCCGTATTTCTAAGGGCCTTGCCCAATCGTTATCTTTTTGCTGAGGATCGGGTATTCATTAGATTTTTTGAGGATCTGTTTCCGTCTTCAACGATCAACTGCTTGGTGGATAGTGACTCTGATAGCTACAAAAATAAATTCGGATTAAAATTATGTCCATCCCTTTTTGAATCCGTTTCTCAGAAACAGATGGAGTTACCTTCAAACCAAGGACTATCTTGTTTTCATATATTATACGTTGTGGCTGGAAATGGAACCGACATTTTTATAATTCAACTACAACCTCCATGAAAATGTATTAATACAAGACATTCCCAGCAATGTCAAAACTTATTTATACGGCTTAGGTGGCAACCCACCCTATAAAATTGGGGTACTGTCCGTCTCGGGCCCCGGCCTATCTATTTCTAATCTATACTAATACTAGCTGTGCCCGGCATACGTTGTATTGCCATTTTTTTTTGGGGTGGACTACCCCTAACATATAGGGGGATGAAAAATAGATGTTGGCCGATTCTCATAGATACCGGATAAGCACAAAAAATTTCAAAATCGGTCAAGCCGTTTCGGAGGAGTATGGCAACGAAAACTGTGACACGAGAATTTTATACATTACTAATATGATGACGTTGAAAGATGTATGTAAGTATGTTTGTAACGAATTGGCTCAAAAAGAACTGAACCGATTTAAAAAAAAATCACCATTTGAATGCTATATTATCACTGATTATTATATTCTATCCCCGTCATCCCACGGGCTTGAAAACTACGCAGGAGAAACTGCGTGACGTCCGCTAGAAGCAAATAATATGGGTGCCATTTTAATTTGTAAATAAAGAAGTGCATGATTTAAAAAATCGATGTAAAAAAATATCACGTATTTATCTGCGGCTAAAGTGAGCTTAAGAGTTTCTTCCCTGCTCACGGCTGTCGAAACCATATTTTGGTAATAAATACAAGACAATGGGACGAGCCGCTCTGCGAAATAGCTCACTTTAAACTAATCCAAACAAGTGAAGCTAGCGCAGAAAAGGCCCGTCTCCTTGCCGTCTCTGAACATGAGTCGGGGTACTGGCTCCAGGCTCTACCATTTGCCAACATCGGTACTATGCTCGACAACATTTCATTTTCCTTAGCTGCCAGCCTGCGACTTGGCTGCAAAACGAATGAGCCCCATCGCTGTGTCTGCGGGGAAGACGTCGACCAATTTGGTCACCATGGCCTCTCTTGTCGCCGCAGTGCGGGTCGCCTATCCCGACATTCCACTTTGAATGACGTCATTCGTAGGGCTTTTGTCACCGTTAACGTGCCAGCAACTCTAGAACCGATTGGTATTGCACGAGACGATGGCAAAAGACCTGACGGGATGACGTTAGTTCCCTGGAGTGTCGGGAAGCCCCTTGTGTGGGACGCGACCTGCGTGGACACACTTGCTCGCTGCCACTTAAACTCGACATCGAAGCAAGCAGGGGCGGCGGCAGTGTGTGCAGAAAACCTCAAGCGGCGGAAATATGCAGATATCAGTCATAATTGTATATTTCTGCCGTTTGGGGTTGAGACTTTGGGGCCATGGGGGCCAAATGCGAAGGTCCTTTTTAAGGATCTTTCAAAACGCCTGGTTGACGTCTCTGGTGACCGTCGAGCTGGTTCTTACCTCGGTCAGAGGATTAGCTTAGCGATCCAGCGAGGTAACGCAGCCAGCTTACTGGGCACCATTCCCGCAGACACTAATTTAAATTCCGTGTTTTATTTATAATTTTTATTTTTATTATATTTTTCTTTTTCATTGTTAGCAATAAGTTACTCAAATGTTACGTTAATAATGTTATATTTCATGTAAATAAATCAATAAAGACATCTTTTAGCTACCGTTATTCGCTACGGTAACAGTTTACTTATCTCTGTAGAGAAAACTGATACTTTAATATACTACTTACCTCATAATCTCTTGAAAGCAACTTAAACTAGTTTGAAACCAAGCGATAAATAAAGTTAGTATTAAGTAAGAAGAGACAATTGTAAAAATAATATTTTCCTTAAACACTCGCGCATTTAAATGGGAATATTCTTCGCAGAGATGGTATCTGCGCAACAAATCATACCATTGTCCTAGCCGGAACCCCAGCGAGAGCTTTTTCCACACCATTAAATTAAATATTGCCTCGGAAAAGTATAATTTTATTACAAGCATTTCATTTTGCAAATGAGTTTTGCGCTGTAAGGTTTTGCGAGTTACATTTCTAGTTCCTATAACGTCATACGTATGATATTACCATAAGTAATAGCTTATTTATTCATAAAATATATTACTAATTATTTGTTTACTAGCTACTAAACATTTTTTTAATTGATCATTTACCTACAAACATCGTAAGCACCAAAAAAATCATTATATTATGTTAAAACTGTTTCAAATAATCGAACGAACACAAGAATATAATAAAAGCTATACAAGTTAATTAACGCCTACGCACTGTGTTATAGCAATAATTTGACCGCTGAAAACATGTAGCAGACCTTTTCCATTAGGCGTACAACGCTCTCACTTTATAACTCGTACTATTATTAGTGCCTGTACTGTACTGTTACGTCTAATGCATTAGTGGGTTATATCCATTTCAACACTATGATAGTCAGGATAGCTAAAACTTGTTACATTCTACTATCTACTATGTTACTTTGAAACGGTTGTAATTCACAAAGTTTAAGAGAGATATGCACTACCTATATTCAAGATAACGGACACTAAGGAATAATGTGATGTGACAGCTAACAGGCACTTTTCACTAGCTACATTAACACACACGCAATGTATGGGATTCGGTATGTCCTCCAGTTGCGCTCTTATGGTGCGTACCTACCGATATTAATTCCCTGTGTCGATTTTTGAATATTTATTTTGACGTGTTTAATTTGCTTATTTTACGCAGTAAGATTTCACATATACCTGAAAATGCGCTGAAATGACCGTGAAGGAATCAACTGGGTAAACACACATTCAATCCTTTTTTTCCACATGGTACTTCGTTCAAATTTGGTATCTCTACACTAGCAGTTTAGACTGTGAGTTGTCTGCCAGTGAGAAAATGAAGCCTTTAAAAGGAGTAGAAATGATTAATTCCATATCAATGAATGATAAAATATGTAGCCAACTTGACGTGTATTTTCAAAGATCTTTTTTGAACAATTAACCTACTTTAAGATTTTCTAAGAGACAGCACAATCTCAATACAGTTTTTACTTCAAATTACACTGTTTCGAGCCAATCACACAACTTTATGAGGCATTTAATTATCTTTACTGTAAATTCTGTATCACATCGCAGATAAATTCTCCAAAAGGTGGGAACCTGGCCTTTATAGGGACAATATTATTATAATTTACCGACTGTAATTTTGGCTCATATCTATCGATCGATAGCGTTGCATCTGACCAGTGTGTTTGCTCCTTAAGCCCCTCATTGTGAGTGCAATAAAGTGCTCCCTTCAAGGCCCAGCTGTGCGGCCGAAGCGAGAGTGTATGTGCCCATTTACGGGCCCCAGGCACACTTCCCCTTAAGACCATTTGGGTGTAAGCGTGCTTCGACACCCAAATGGTTATCTCCCTGTCGTGCTTATGTTGTTAGTTGTTGGGCATGCTTTGACAAATACAACGTTGTGGTATTAAGTAATAACGGTGTTGGTAGAAAGGCGGAGCGCTCTTGTAATAATGTAGGTATTTGTTTCTCATGATGTTCGCCATCAGCTAATCGCATGCTGAGTCTAGTCTAAAATGGTTTGTTCTTCATATGCAATTATCTCTTTCTAATTAAGCAATTAGATTTTGCGGAATGAAGAATGATGTTGTTTGTATAAATGATAAGTCCTGACGTAATTTGTATATTAACAAGAGTTAAAAAAATATATACCTACCTATTTAATGAGAAATTTTGAATTTTGTATATACTCAGTTCCCTATTTTTTGTCTCTTTTACCTTCGTCGTAATTTGATTACTTGACCATAAGTAATCAAAGTTACTTAGGGTTCATGGTATTCCGATACGTTTTCAAAACAAATTTTGGATGTTAAGTAAGACCCTCCTGTTACGGACTGTTAGTAAAGATCGATTTGAATAAAACAATAGGCACGAAAGGATATAAACCGGCCGTAGTACCCATTCTATTCGCGTTTGTAACCATCCTAAAATGTAATCTACACTTTCGTAATATTTCGCGCGTTTCATAGAATATGTATTATTCAAAAATCAACATCACGCGGTACGTTTGGCGCTTAGACGAGGTAGATAACTCGCGATAACGACTCCTAAGGGTGTTATAATTAAATTATAAACTTTTGCAACCGGCTTCGGTCGTTCGCAGAAGGGTCAACTTACGCGTTAAGTAAATGCTATATCGTAAAACTTTATTACGTGCCAAATAAAGGGGTTGTAAAGTTGTAAACTTTGCATTTTGTTTCTACGCGCCAAGTTTGTAAAATACAAATTTATTAGTGTCGTAGAAGTTGTGTGAGCAACTGACACCGAGCACGATCTTTGTAATTGCCAAAATGTGACATACCTACATATCTACTATAAATAATTAGTAGTTTCTAGACGTGGAACAGTTATTTTGGGCTAACGCTAACTTTACTCAGCGATTGCTCTTAGCGTCATAATATCGCCTTCCTAGATAAATGAGCTTCCTAAATCTGAAATAATTTTATTCTTTTTTGTACCAGTAGTTACTGACATTAGCGGGATGAAACAAACTCTTATATTTTAGTATAGATTTGTATAAACTTTTAATATTACCTATATAATATTAAAAAGATTACGAAGTTTAATAAGCAACTGTATAAGAATACTTATTAGCTATGATATTTTTTATGGAACATTTTTCGCTATGACATCAACGGTTACAAAAACTTTCTGACTCAAACACGGCTCATATAATTCAATTTGAGGAAAATTTGTGGAATGGTGCCCTTTGCTAAATACCGAGAAAGTTTTCGTACGTGACCCCATCAAAACTAAGTCCCGAAGGGTCTACAGATGTCTTCTTTTTACTTCTATTTTTACTCTGAAATGTGGTTCGTGTTTTACGCCCTGTACCTAAAGCAACGTTTATGTACACTCATATCCATAGATTTTCTACTCGTATGGTTTTGAATGGTCTATAAAAAGGTATTTGGTCCTTTTCTCTTTTTACGTAAAGAACAATAATAAAATTTAAGAGCACGTGCTTATGTTCTTGTAGTACACACTAAAACTAAAATGATTTATTCAGGTTAACCACGATAAGATACTGTAAAAACCGGCCAGAAGTCATTTTATTCGGCTTTCAAAATGACTTTGAAAGAATGTAAACGGGATGCGCTACGTCACAAACGTTAATTTCGAAAATACGACACAGCCTGATACTCGTCTTAAAATGAAGCGTTAGTATTTTATACTGTGACATTGGAAAGTAGCGACCCCGTACGTAACTGTAAAATATATATATATATATACATATATATGTATATGTCTGGAAAAGAACTGATATCACGTAAGTCGAATTAATGTTTATACGTTGAAAACCTACTTCATTATCTCTACTTACCCCTTCTTACATTGAAAAGGTATGAATTGTCTAGTTTGCTTGTAATAATGCTAACGGACATCGCAAAGCCCCTGTAGAGGAGCTGGGGAATCCGTTTCGGGGCTTGGGGCACGGTGGTCCACTTGGGAGAGGTGCTGACCAATTGTGTTGGTGTTGACGGTGCTGTCTCCTTGGCTCTAGCCAGTGACGCCAGTGGAAGCAACCCGCGTGTGTAGACTCCTCTTCCCGCCTTTAAAGTGGTACAAACCAGCTGTATGAGTCCTCGCTTGTAATAATTCGGTCAATGTATCATGTAGTAGACAGTGTTTATCGCATGTTACGGTACAGGGTAGGCGGTGCATTGTTTGTGGATTACACACCGTGTCAAAGGCTATTCATGAGTTTGTGATACATGTAACAATTAGATTCGGATTTGGCACGCTCGACTTAGATAGGACGGTTTACTGCCCCATTTGATGTGCGATACTAGATTGTTGCCAACTCTTTGTTGAAGTATTTTGATTATTATTAGTTAGTATGAGCCCCGCCGTTCACCCGCTAATAATAATAATAATGATCTCCTACTGAATTTCGGTTACGGCGGCTAATCTCAACGAGGATCAGCCATGTACGCAGGAGTTATTATAGTGCACAAGAGTGTGCGCAAACACAGATGCACTCTTTATTCCCTCACTCTCAAAGTCCGATGGGACGGCAATCCGACACGACCGGAGAGAGATCAGGCGTAGGACCAACAGCTTAACGTGCTTTCCGAGGCACGGGGGTGGAAACTCCGCCAACTTCCAAACTCCGGGCATTTTTATTGTGAATTTCTTGACAGAAAAACCCTATATACATTTTTGACCCGACCCGGGAATCGAACCCGGGACCTCGTGATCGGCAGGCGAACGTACTAACCATTACACCAACGAGGCAGTTACCCAGGCAGTTTATTTATTCCGTTCCGTAGACAAATGAAAATAAAATTTAAATCAGCTTTTCAGAAATACATGTGAAGGTATATATGCTGATTTTCATAAAAAAGTATATTTCAATGTTTCGCTGTCTATCTGTCAGTCTAATACCGACTTATATTTTATTTACCGATTTTAAAGGGACATTCAGTCAGATAGCTGATGTTACAAGGAGTTACTTAGACTTTAATTTGAAAATATAATTAGGGTTTCGCGAAATAAAGTCCATAAGATACGAATCGATACGTTAATACTTACTGTCCACCTGACGTTTTCCAACACTGAGCTAAATTTATGACTACAACCTCAATAATAATGTACTAGTTTGTCCTTCCCAACCACTCTACGTGAAAACGGGAACGACCAGGTTTATTTGCCTTTTTATTTCCTGGAGTAGGTGAAATGCTTTATTCAGATATCGGGTGCACTATCGCTCAGTTCACCAATAAAACTATCGTGGCTGCAAAACGATTATAAGACAAACAATCATTAAATTGTATTGAAACAATATTTCATATATTATATAATTTACCTACAGGGTGCTTTTCATATGGGCGTGGATGATTAAATCTCAAACTTTCGAGGAATAGTGAAAAATATTCAATAAAGAGTCGGGGATTATTATATTTTGTTGAAATCAAAATACAACAACCATAGATTTAAAAAAAACAAGTGCTGTATTATTACGCCATTTGATAGTATCGCTGTTTTGCTTTTGGCCATTCAAATACACTTGAAAAATAAACTCTGTTCCTATACCTATATGTTACATAACTGAAAAACATCAATGGAGAAAACTTCCACCAACAACCTTTACCTTTTTGTATTACTTTTCCTACTTAAGTATAAACGCTTCTTAAAGTTATATTATTGTTGTGTGAAACCAAGCAAAGTTATATGTATAGAGCCATAGGCGCTGAAAGATAAAATACTAAAAAATGCGTCTACATTCTTTATCTATATCCAGTTAAATAAATGCCAAGATCGGCGTTAGTAAAATGATTTGTTTACGAGACGTCTGTTCTTTCTACGTCTAGTGGCGTTCCGCTGAGTGGCGCTTCGTCGAATATCGTCGTATAGCCACCGTGCGATCTTGGTATTACACAAATGTTAGGACATAGTTTATAACCGTTACGGACACATCACAAACAACATCTGTTATAGCCAATATTAGTTCACGCTCGATACAAACAATGCCAATAGTCAATAGCTTGACCATCTGGCTGTATTGGCAGGGTTTGGGCTTGTATCGATACCGATGTTACGGTGATTTTCTTTCCGAGTACTACTCGTGTTAAAGACTGAATGAATATTAAATAAATGGCTTTTTATTCCTATATCTCCACGCCTTTTCAGAAAAGTATGCATATTCTTACTTACTATGAGTCCCAAACAACGCTTAGAACACAGAAATACTTTTTTGTAAATATATACATAACTTGACGCGGGAATCGAACCGCGACCCCAACTGTTTCAGTCAGGTACACTTACAACTAGATCAACGGTGTTGTCAATAATGGTGAGTCTAGACCCTCTCTGGCAGACGTGCCTAGGTATGTCTTTAAATTTATTAACCGCGTTCCGCCTCCATCCTTATGTATGACATCATATCATTGCACTTAGAAAATGTCCAGCCAGATCTTTTTAAATGCTTACATAATGGTTATCGTGAATGCAACGAATAAATACCTTTAATTATGAAGATCGAATCATATCTGCATAGAATCAAAAATTATTTGCGTAATAGACGACAGTTTTTCTTCACAGTTCTTTAATCTGTGATTACTTGTACGTCAAAGAACAACGTTTATTCAAAGATCGAAGGTCTATTTTCGTTTCACCGGCGAATCAGTTGCAATTCAATATAGTTAAGACATAATTTCCATAATCCGGAATTAAACAAAGCGAATGCTAATAGGAATGCACCGTCACGAAACAAGGGTTGTTTAGGTTTTCAACCCAAATAGCGGTGTCAATTAGCACAACGACTTAATCCAAGGGCACACACATAAAGTTAACAGAAGGCCTGCTTTCACACATGTGGCAATTAGGGAACGCACATATAACGAATTACAATACATGAGTAATACATATTTGCTTTATACAAAGCTTCCAGCAGTGTTCGGGCTGGCAGTGCAGTGCGTTCACGCATAGGCTCTCATCCCCTCATCTCCCATCAAAGACCAAAATTCATTGAAAGAAGTTGCAATGCAGTACACTTGCGCACTGGTTCTACCGACGGATTTTCGCAGTCGGAGCTCTGACAGATACAAATATGGAATTTAATAACGCGGCGGGACATTTCAGAGCATTTGTGTAAGAGCATTAGTAACGCGCCGCTTATATGAAACTTATTCCCTATGATCGTTTTACGCGGGCTTATGCGTGCACCAATTCCCATCCAATGCATAAAGCTGACCTTCTATTACCTTTTTATTTAATGCCGCAGGCCCCTGTTTGTCCAGACCTGACCCCGAGTAAACAAACGTGTTGAATGATTATAATATTACCCGGCCATATCTGGGGAATTATAATTTATACCATTTATATCACCGCATTTCGGAAATGAAAGACGTATTTGCTTAGCCTGATTTAGTGGCCAAATATTTTGTTACTGTTAATATTAGCAAGAAAGTAATATTTTTTGGTGAGGGGAAACAATTATTACCCTGTATCTTTACTAAGAGAACTAGGTATTTTCTAAGAGAACTAAGTCAGAGAATTAAATCAGGCTAAGCAAATACCTAACATGTTGCTTACAAAATTAATACAATACATTGTTAAGTGCGTACACTGAATCCATTTAGAAATCAATAGGTCCTAATCATACAGATATTTCATAATATATCACATCACACTACTATCACACAGGCAACGATGGGTGAATGAACTCGGAAGAAGATCAGACGCCTCGGATGTTATTACCAATATTTCCTCTATTAATCTGTCGAAGGTATTGCACAGAATCTGCACGACTTTATTCTATAAAACTAAATGACACTGGTTCATAAAACAACCCTCATTGCCAACTTGAGTCATTAATAAAAACAGCCGGCCATCCTTCATGGGTATATTTATGACAATGGGATCCGTCTAGCCGGCCGTCTAGACGGATCCCCTTCAAATTGAAATTGTTCCTATTACTCAACTGGGCGGAAAAAAACTGTAATCACATCTGAGTGATGAGTTCAACAGTCTGAGATGACGTCTTTATTGAATGCAATCACTTTCAATGAGCAATTATTATTGAAAGATTTTTAGAGAAGTAGGCGCTTCGGCCCAACAATTAACTCTTATTGCAATGATAGTTGTGTTGTACGACAGTGACGGTTGTATACACGTCATATACATCTGTATCTTAATATGAGTCAAACTATCATGGCAATAAGCGCTCATGGTAAGGCCCCAGTTGGCGCGTAGACTGTATTTCCACTATTATACAGTAACAGGTGACAGTCAAATAATGCTACATCGGAGTTATTAATGTGGCCAGAAGAAGGCTATTTTGTGAACCGATGAAATGTCAGATTTTCGACGTTTATAACCCCTTTCCAGCCGGCTATTGGGTTATTTATAGGCATGTATGGGTTTTAATCCGTTTCCCGTCCTGGAAAATCATGTTTTATTTATTAGTAAATACTTTGTGACATTATTTTTTGTTCCACAATAATTCTTGTAGACTACGCGCTCTTGTTGCAAGTGTTTTTGTATGGATGAAATCAAAGCTAGAGCTTAAACCACAATCGTATTTGCGTGAACGTTTAGCGATACCTGCAGTATATTATAGCAGCCAGTTAATAGCACAAACGGCATCAATGGACAATTTGGGACGAACAATATGCATAATGAATAGAGAGTTGCTTTGTGCATAATTATTAGCGACTAATTCAGCACTTGTTCCAAGTTATATTTTGCTGATAATTTTGGCAGACTAATATAATAACAGAATAATATAATAATTTTAGTTTATCACGATTAGGTATGATTTAATACTATATAAAAAAACTACTTCAAAGTTTCAAAAGGAACACTACTGACTAGTTACAATCGCGAAGGTTTGAAATGCATATAATAATTTTAACTGTGTAATATTATTTTGAGAGGTTTGTGTACTATATTTATGACATTGAATTAGGGGAGGGAGGGAAAAAGTTGTGAAGGCTCTAGCTATATAAGATACTATAGTCTTTCATTATGTTGACTCAACCTGGGCAAAATTTTCAAAATAATAGTCTGAAAAATAAAGGTTTGCAGGTTTTCGTATCAAACAAGCTATATCAAGACAGCCAACCTAAGTTATTAACTTATTAGTCTTGGTATGAAACCATCTACGTGCTAGAATAATGACGCACCATTTTTACCAAGTTCTCCTTTTGTGAGAATACCCTTGCAATGCCATTATGGTCGCGCTTGCACTAAAAGACTGATGGCCTTTATTCTTCAGAACTTTGCCTCTACAGGGCTGCCACTTTATAAGATTAATCTGGAATTCTGTTAGATAATGAATTTGTTTTTTAAACCATTGAAATTTTTTAACCTTAGCAATTTTTCTGCCACCCTAGAGATGTAGTTCGTACTATTGAGGCGACAAACAAGCATTCAGACCACCAGGCCCTGGAACCCTACCATGACCTCTTATTACCATGATCTGAGTGATCTCAGAGCCCTGATGGTAAGCGACTACTATAACCTAGGAACACTTTTAGTACTAGGGGTATCACTCGCGCGCTGTCGTCGTTTTCTCGAGTGGCATTTTTCGCACCGCACATAGCCCTGAATGAGTTTTATATTGTAGTTTTATATTTTCTTCAATATTGTTTCAAGTTGTTAACCCTATCTGTATCAGAGGCGTTAGGTTGTTTTATCACCCCTTACTAGGCTAGGGTTAGTTGGCAGTTTGATGGATAACACACCGTCTGGTAGATGTCAATAACTGAACTAAATTGATAGAGCACGGATATATGCTTCCCAGCGTAATTACGGTGGGATATTGAGAGACGTAATCTGATTAGATGGAATTGATAATACACCGGCGGTATATGGAGGGTTATGTTGATTTATTATTTTAATAATTATCATTCTGATATGTAGGACGTGCTTTACAGTGAAGATTTGGAAGAAAACTCAACACAAATAATTTTACTCGTACCTGTAAGAAAATTTTGTTCGCAAATAAAGATTGTTTAAAGAAACCCGTTTTACACTACATACTCATACCAATACCATTGTGCTTATTAAATAAAAACTTCGCGTGACCAAATAAGAAGCGCACCGAATTTTTTATGAAATTGTAATGCATCCCCCTAATTAAAACGGGCACACATTTAGGGAGTTTTTTATAGACACGTTCCTATATCACAATCGGAAATGAGTAACCTATTTTATATAGTTGTGTTACTTATTAAGGGGAGAATACACTGACGGATAATCCCTATCATCTGCTACCGTCTAATTATTTAAAAGGGAACTATATAGACTGCGCCCAAATCCGCACGCGTGCAACTGCCCTAATTGTTGCGTCCGATGACCAATAAGGGCTTAGTGTAAGGTGACCATGATTTTGTAGATGTTAGATACTTGTTACTTTTGTATTACAAACATATT
This sequence comes from Watsonalla binaria, assembly GCA_929442735.1. Classification (NCBI taxonomy): domain Eukaryota; kingdom Metazoa; phylum Arthropoda; class Insecta; order Lepidoptera; family Drepanidae; genus Watsonalla; species Watsonalla binaria. Next base: position 7,139,852 of record OV838930.1, read on the forward strand.
TTTTTAATATCGAATGCATCATTTCGGTACCAATTTTGAATGGCTTGGTTTAATATTTAATACAAATATTTACATGACTGATCAATCACGACTTTGAACACTGCATATACCGCAAATCATGACGGGAATAGTACTTACAGAATTGCAGAATAACATGTTTTTTTTTTATTTTATTCCATGGTAATATGAACGTGATCTACTCAAGAGGGACACTCGCGCGTTGCCTATCTTATAAAGATATGATATTTTTAAAGAATGGAATCACTGTGCCTACGCAGTAGGAGTCGAAAGGGACTTATCATACAGATAGTACAACTTAGTACTTCTTCCCCTCCCCCGAAAGGAACACTGGCGACCTTACACACGAACACTATTAATGATTGCGTTTATTTGATGGTGATATTGAGGTATACAATCCCCAGCATGGCTCTGAAGTTTGAGTTGGAGATCCCGTCATGCCCTGGCTCTCTTAAAATCACTTTGCGTTTCTCCAAGAATTAAAAACGAGTGGTTCCTTACATTTACTATAAATCCTCGTGGGGTGACAACAGTGCGCTGTTTGTTTTAAATATTTTTCTTAAAAAAAATCATCAATCAAATTCCTTGTGTCCCGAGATACCGCACGCATGGCCCCTCTATCACAAGGGCAGAACATAAATTATAATAGAGTAGGGTGTGTCATTACTGTGTCCTGTTCGCCAAATGCATTAAACCACAGAAATTGACTGGATCCCCCCGTCGTGACGCATGGCTTCTATCGACTAGTTTTATACTTACCTACCTATTGATTATTTCATATAGGTACCTAGATATAAGGAAAATAGCAGAATTAAAAGTCCTCAATACGTTATTGGGCCAACTATGATCGTTTTCTGTAGCACGTATTAAAAACTTCAAAATTTTGACATTTCATTTCACAGTAGTTGGCATTACACATGTGACATATGGTAAGAATGAATAGCTTGGTTGAACACCATAGCATTAATCTTATACCTTTAACCGAGCAATTCTATAGAATCAGAATCTCGGAAACGGCTCCAACGACTTTATTGAAATATGTGTATGGGACCAAAAAAATGATCTAGCTAGGTTTCATCTTCAGAAAACGTTGTAATGACATTATTTTCAGACACTGAAACATTCATAAAATATCATTACAATACGACAGTAAATTTCGCCGACATCTGTTAAGTTATGGTAACTCAGACGTGAGGCTTCCAGCCTACGAGGCAATAACGAATCTAGAATACCGGGGTATTCGGGACTGACGATCACCGGTTAATTTTTTTCTTTTTTTTTCCTTTTTTTGAATGAAACCGAGCGCAGATCGGTCAACCAGGTTCTGACATATAATGCGTAATGCGCGGTATGTCGAGATAGGGCTTCATTAATCAAATAAATGTGTATCCACCTAATTTATAACCAAGAGATAAGAGAAAGAATTACCGGTTTTTAGTAAATTTGCACATTTTTTCAGTAATGGATTTATGCCATGATGTGCAAATTTTGTAGGAATAATATCATCTAATAAACTATATAAATATTTTTGCTGTCTCTTCCATACTGTAAAAGTGAGTGAAAATTTAGATTTTACTGCCTTTCTGTTGAACCAAAGTGCAGCATTTAATTACAATTGCAAATTTTATTTAGCTTTCATAGCGGTCAATTGAATAAGTCTATAAATAACGACAAATAGTAGTTCGACGTTTAGTTAGTTACAACTCTACCGCTAATAAGTCGTAAAGTGTTGTTACACAACATTTGCCCTTTTGTTCGATAAACTGCGGGCCCCGTCTGTTTACCCCTCATGAAATAAAAAAGCTTACAAAAGACCAGTCCATACATTGTCTGTACATGATGTTCCTACAACTAGCGTTGCATACTTCTTTCGCTTCGTCTATATTCATGTATCTCTACATACATTTCCTAGTGCTTCGAATTTGATCATTTTGGAGAAGAAAGATTTATTTGGTCATGATAGTTCTTCCTTGGACGCCCTAAAAGTTGCTATTGGAATTAGACTAACTTAAGCCGAAATGATCATATTCGTATGCGACTATAATGTATATGTGACGATTCTCGACTATTGTAGGAAGACGTCCTTCTGTTAACTTTCCACAATGTGATTCAGCCCTTACAAATGACTACATTCAAATGAGAACAACGATTAAAAGGTACCCACCATTTTGTGTAATGCGAATAAATCAAACTTTTTGTCGACAAATTTTATCCGGTTCATTCGTATTCGAGGCGATGACTCTTGTAATATGAAATTAATATTTATGGGATGGATTTCAGGGTTTGAAATAATAGGAGAAGTATTTTTAATACATTTATTTTTTATAAAAAATGCGCTTTTCGGTACTTCTCTGTCCAACATCCAAAATCCAAGCTTACAGATAGATTACTACACGAAAAATATTGAACCGGAACAAATAGTCAATGTGTATAATTAAAATAAAAAGCTATAACTTAAAATGTTGTAAAATTAAATGCGTTTGCCACTCAACGGAATGTCTTGAAAATATTGTTAAATGTCACTATCGATATGAATAATGTATTTTCATGAGGGTCTCCAAAGGGGTAGTGCAACGATGTAATAACGTTCCCATTTGTTCACTCATGCCATATTCAAATGATACCGCGTAATCTCGCGGGAAAGTAAAAAGTTCGCAAACATTTTTAAATTAAAACTAATTCATTGACCATTTGCTGACAGCTCCAAACATGTACAATATTTAACGTTCAATCAAGCTTATACAATATTCAATAGAAGCCCGCATTGCAACTATAATGTTATTGCAAAATATCATTTGTGCCTCTATACTGGCAATTTAGTAAATATGTTCGATCAAAGTGATCGAAGTATCCCCCGTTCGCTAGGATACACCCATGACGATCTTACTGCGGATAAAAAGGCGAAACATTATTGAACGACACTAGTAGATCCGAGTGAACGGAGGGTAAATGATAAATGTGTTCCGAATTGTCACAGCGAAGTGGTTGATTTCATTGAGCTTCCAAACAATCTTATCGAACTTATAAGTAGCAATAAATACCTCACGTCAACTGGGTTGGACTGATTACGTTGAGTGTGTTTTGTTAAGTACATTTTATAACTGTAGAAGACTGAAGAAATTCTTAGAACCGAGGTCATAATTAAAGTAGATGGTATAGTCATAGTCCCAAATATAGTATATTCCTGTGTTTACGACAAAATACTTGTAGCAGTCGGCTTTACTGTGGCGTCAGGCGAGTTCAAAAACTATCATAGATAATGAAATCTCTTTGTTTGAAGTTAAACTTTGTCTGTCAGTCACAATACGATAGCGATTGGCAATAGTAACAATGTTGAAACTATCCAAAGTTAGATTGCTATTGGAAAATATTACATCTCAAAATATAGATCATAGAAAATATAGTGCGATATAACTTAGAAGTTGCATCGAAACGTAATAGCATCTTAAACTGTCTTCTATTAATTTATCGCTTCAGTTCACTTCTAGATAACTGCATTAGCGATATCTACTAGTTTGTAGAAGTTTCACGTATTAGTGCCTTGACCAATAATATCGATGCAACTAATAACTTATGTGGAACTACGCTTCTGAATGTGCAAAATGCGTAATCAGTCTCGTGTAATTAATCATAGGTATGGCGGTAATGTTTAACAAAATATAAAAAAACTTTCTTAAAATTAAGACATGACAATTTTAAAGGAAGGACATTTAAAATAAAAAAATAAATCTTATACTACCACTAACTGTTTAAGTAAAATTCAGGTTGATTTTTTAAAAATAACATAATTATATACTAAAAATTTCCTACAAGATAAATCTTTAAGCGATTAGTATAGGTATATAAAACCTCATTATATTAAAGCAACGCTAAAATATCTCGTCATATATATTTCATAACTCATACTCGTATTGCATCTTGCATCTGACAAATTTACGAGCTGACGTATCAAAATATAAGTTTAATCGGTACCATGTAGGTACGCATTTAAAGTTATCGTTGGTGTTTGCAATATATGAGTTTTTATATTAATAGAAACATATTTACAGGCTTAATTATATTTACATTCTAATTCGAATGAATATGACATTCAGTACAATTATGAAAATGTCATATAATCGGCATTAAACGTGAATGATAGTTCGTGTAACGAACGTAATACGAATGAATATTTTAAAGTCCTAATTAAGAAAGAAGAGAGGTTTGAGAAATACAAGCGTAATGAAGATAAACAAATACTTATTAATTAGATACTTAACAAACAAACTACTGAGATGTATAATAAATTATAAGAAAAATTGTGACATTTACGTGGAAATATTCTATATTGTAATTATATACATTTAGCCTAGACAATAATACCCTCATAAAGAAGTCCGTACTCTAGAAGGCACGTCTTGTACCTTTTGAAGCAACAGCGTCGAAGATAAAGTGATGTTTTTGATTTACTCATTCCGAATACACAGTGGAAACGTATAAAAATATCTATTTTTAAGTAGCTTTATACCGAAAATAAAGCTGAATACATACGTAATAACAATTTCATTTGGCCAAATCAAATACTGATCGCGCTTCACAAATACACAAGCATACTCGTTAACACTCAGGGAGTTTTAGAATGATTAAATATCAATATTGAATTTCTTAAAAATAAACTCCTTTAAACAGCAGAATTTTTCCCGATAATTGGGCCCCCACTAGTAGCGTACACTCGGTGTCCATCAAATTCAACTGAAGAGTTTCTCTTGATCGCGTCGTCACCTGTATCCTTAAGGGGCTCTTTCTCATCTCTGCAAAGATATTTACATATTAATAAAACATACTTCCAGAACCATACTTCATTAATATTTACACCATCTATATACACACAATGTTACTAAAACGGTATTTATGGCATATAAATATTTATTATTATCAACCTTGATAAACAATTTTATCATGAATATCGATCCAAGCGAATGTACACAGACGGCAAGCATCTTAATTCTAAAGCATTACACTTACACAAACACAATTAGTACAAAACCACAAAGAATAGCTTATAAATAATGAATATATCTTACACTGGCGTGGTCGGGACATAGCTACACATGTGGTAGGCAGCGTGAGGAAAAATAATGATATTGTTAGTGTATGTAGAAAACTGTTTAATGAATATGAATGAACAATAAATTATGATGATTAAAGGATCAAAAGCACTAACATAAACTAGAGGGTTAAACGTATTGAAATATAAGATAAAAAGGAAAACACACACAACCAAACCAAAATCGTCGAAAGAGATGTTCCAAACAAACAGAACTCTTAAAAGAATACAAGAAAACCTTAGCTCGAGAGTCGATACAAAGTACATAACTTGAAATCGAACACAATCTAGTACTACCTATGCCATCTAACTACATAGGTTCTTCTCTGATCCAAGCATTACTGTCAATATTTACAGCTTCCTCGGTGATATAACACAGGAGGCATATGCTAAGCTTTGGGATTTAATATTTACAAGTTGGTCAGCCCCAGCGACAAGTTATTAAATTTTTCCTGTTTTGGGGGATATTGCAGCCAAAGTTTAGTGCGGTTTTTGAATCTCCTCACAGGGGCTAGACCGACATCCGCACAATCAAAGCATGCAGCAATCTCAATTTGTATGGCTATTGTGTGGTGCCTTACGTCGGGGTTGGCACGAGCTTGACTGGCGGCGGCAGGGGCGCGGGGGAGGGCGGCGCGCGCGGCTTCGTGCTGCAATAAGGGAGCGGGAAGCGCCAACCGTACAAACTAGCGGGTAGAAACATCTCTCATCGACACTAACACTTATAGGAACACGGAAAAGGAAAATAAAAGGAAGGCTTACACATTACTGTAAACGTAAGAAAAAGAAACATAGAATTTAGTTTTGAAGTGGAATTGTTACGATGTCGATGAAGTGCTGGTGGATGGAAACATTTTAATTGATTTAGATATAATAGATACTTTTGGAGAACATTTAAGAGCAAAATTTTACGTATAAATTAATGTTCATTTGTACCTTCCCAATTTGGCCTCATCTTCTTTATGTTTCTTGGCACGTTTGCCACAAAGAGTGGCGATTACTCCTTGACGTCTGAAGCACAGCAGTAAGAGGTCTACTATCACCAGACAGATGAACACACCCGCCAACGCTAGTCCAATGATGGCACCACTTGACAAGAGCTGTGGTGGCGCAAATCCAGATCGCTCCACACCTGTAATCAACAATGCATATGATATTCATCGCAAAAAACTTTTAAGAGCAGTAGAAGTTACTCATGTTACATAAATATTGTGTAGAGACTCTACTGCTCATAGTTTAGTTAGTTCAGTATATCATGTCATAGAAGCTGAAAATGTTAGATGACATGAAAGTGATTGTAAGAAATGTGCTGCGAGAGCTTGTATTGAAGTCAAAGCAGAAGAAGAACCGTCGCAGTCGCAGTAAGAACATTCATTACAATCATATTTAATCAATTATTATTGGTACAAGGAGTGCTTTCAAACAGAAAACGTGCACCCAATCACCGTTCAACTTACAATACTATAATTCAACGACCGACAGATTACATGTTTAGAAGAAAGCTCTCCGTTAGAATGAAATGGGGTTTGAATGAAATGAGATGGTGACAAATGATGAAAAGAAGAGATCATGAGGCATATCGTATCAAAAGATAAACAATAATTATAATTCTTAAGAAAGAAAAGTTGTCAAGATGCAAAACATTCCAAATGATTACTCATCGCAAAATAAATGTTCAAACCCCATGACAAATATTTCTGAATCTATTGAAGCGATACCTGTATCTATAGAATAAACATATAAAACAACAATGAAAATTATTTAACTGCACTTCAAAAGATGGAGATCTATTACCATCACCGCAACACCCCTACATTTTGATCGACTAATATTGTCGCTTGAAAATGTGCAAATATCATTTCCTGGAGTAACATCTGCACACGTGCTTATGATTTTTTGACATTTTCAAGCAACCTCGACTAAAACATGTGAAATAGATGATCCTGAAATTTCTCTTGTGAAACCGCCAGATTTCCAATGTTCCTAGGAGGCTAATGTGGCTCTAGAATATTTGGCAGTTTCAACAGATCATCCATGCGTGGTAAACAATGAAAGTGATAACTAGGATACACCATAAATTAAAATGAAAATTTCTAACCTAATCGTCATCTAATATGACTCTAAGAAATGTTATAGTTATCATCACTATCGAATATTGAGTTAATATCTGGGTCATGCTAAAGGGAAATTGTGAAACGTTGCTCTTGTAGGGTGTACACAGGGAGCATGCAGTTGTAATTAGTACATTCCAAAGGATACTAGCAGCAGATTAACTATGAAATATTCATATTAATGTAAAATATATTTACCCAAAATTCAGTCAGGGCGACACAAACACACTTGTCAAACGGTCAACATTCAAGGGGATAAATGGATTGGTATCTTCATTAGCATCTTGACAGCTTTCTTTCGAAGCTATTATGGATTTTAGTTGGGTAAATTTTATGTAATATCTGGATGATGTAATGGTATTTTAAGACAGATTTAAAAATGAATGAAGCTATAATTTTGGAGATGTAGTTATTATTTCTTAGTGCCCAATTTTGCAAATACTTCATTAATTTTAGCACAAAACTCGTAGTAGTCTGTTTCGAAAACATTTATTTCTTTTCACATTGGTCATTTTCCCTAGGGTAGATCACAATCCGAACTCTCTTTTTTCCGATTTATGCTAACTACATAAACATAGCTCTGCATCATAAAATTAATACTTTTACTCTTTCCTTACAGGTTTCTCTTGGTTGGACGACACTCTCCGCGATACATTTAATGTAATCATAATTTATTTATCTATATCAAAAGGACAAAATAGTCATCAAAAATTCGTACACAAATCTTAACTTACACAAAGATCCTAAATGTAATGCATGCCTTAATTTTTGGCGTTATTTATTCATTAACACTAGTTTACGAATTTATATTCTGGCAGTGTTAATTTATTAGCCGATTTTCTACCTAAGACAGATACGACATATTTTATTAATAAACAATTATGTGAAGTATGAAGATGATATAACAATATATCTGATGAAAACTTTAAACTTAAGCCACTATAAGTGACTGCATTATATGATTTCACACATATCAGTGAATAATAATATTTAAGTGAAACTTTAAATAATTTTATTATGATAGTCAAAAACACTGAACTACTATAATGTTTTATTTACACATCAACAAATTGTTTTATCACAACAAGTATTCCCTAAATAACAACAGTCGTCTTGGACTTGCTTAGTGTAGGAGAGTAATTATTATTATTATTTTTTTGTAATTAATATTTATATTGAAATGAATATTATTATAAACGTAGCTAAGATGTCCACTTTAGTGTAAGCCCATCTGAAATGACTTGGACTTCCGTTTGGGTTACCTAGAAAATATTATTATGATGAATACTCGAGGTATACGGTTAAGGGGACAATTCACATATTTGTAACAGAATAAAAAATAAAATAACTGCAAATAATGAACTCACCACTGATAATAAATTAACACCAACTGAATATAAACCCGCCAATGTAAAATTAAAGAACATACGAAATAATAGTACAAAAGAAAGTAGTCTTCTTGTAATCATACATAACTATAATATAAATAAAATAATATTATAATCATGCCACAGTGGAAATATTTCACACACTCATCACATAGTATTTTTGCACAATCGGTTATTATTTGTACCTATAACATTGTATTATTAAAGTTAGTAAATTAAGGCAAGAATGTATATTAAAATAATATATCTAAAAGCTTTATATTCGGCACAGAAAATAAAAAGTAAATTAAAGGCATCGTAATGAAAGAACTACAGAAAATATTAATATAAACAAAAATTATTAAATTGGTTGATCGCTGTTTGACTTCTCACTTTCATTAAAAATAATCACTATTTAAATGATAATGTAGGTAGGATGGAAATGACACTTTACAAATAAACGCACTACAGAAAACTGACGCAGTCAAAATAGTCACAATTCACAAAAATAAACATAAAACAAAGGAAGCGAATATAATGCGAACACTAAGAGTTGTGATGGATGCTGCAGACGGCTGCAACGACTCTGAGGTGTAGACATCGTAGAAGCCAGCCTGTAGAGGCACGTGGTTACTCTCTTGGTTGTACTCACCGAGGGCAGTTTGGACATACAGTTGGGCGGGCAGTGAGTATCCGAGCACGTTGTGAGCCCTTAAATGGATGCGGTAACGAGTGTCAGGCCGAAGATGTCTCACTTCAAAAGATATGGTTTCGCTCGATTTCAACTCCTCCGTCTCGCATTGAGATTCAGATGCCACTCGCCATTCACCGCTTACTTTTAAGACCTGTTAAATAACAATTGTGCATTACTGGCATAACTTAAAGTGTTTATAGACAATTTGTCCTAAAAAGTCAATGTAACTTACAGGGCAATATTTGATTTCATACATGTCGATAGGTTCACCATTATGGGCAGGTACTTTCCATTTGAGTTCATATCGGTCTGCATACTTTCCATGTATCAGCGATTCAGAGCTTAGATCTTCTCTCCACTTTGGTTGTTCAGGGGATGACCTAGAATTAGTTTTATATTTGGAAATTAGTTTTATATGTACAAAGATTTTATTTCCAACAATTAATATTTATTAAAATTACCTTCTAGGCATTATGACTGTTATGGGAGACCCCCAGCCACCAGCGCCAACTTGATTGACAGCTGCAAATCTAAAGTCGTATGTAAACATTGGTCTCAAATTCTCTACTATGTAGGGGGAGTTAGCCGACCAAGTCCTATTCTGTGCGAGATTCCAGTCAAAATTGCCATTCTCTTTATACTGGGCAGTGTATGCCAATATAGGTGGTCCTAATTCCTCAGCCGGTCCTACGATATTGAATGACACTGATGTGGCTGTAATAGTTTCTTGCCTAGCCTGAAATTTATTTTAGTAGTCATTAGTATTGATTGGATGTATGTCTTGATTATCTTTGGTCTTAGCCATTACACTTACTTGAATAACGGGATTTGGCGGGTGAGCTTCTCTAAATTGGATCAAGTGCTCAGCTTCACCCAGTGTGTTTGTAGCAACGCATTTGTAATTGCCGTAAAGTGCTCGGTCTACTGGAGTAATGGTAACATAACTAATGGGTCCGGAACCAAAGATCCTCACGTGAGGAGATTCTACTAAGTCATATTCGCGGAACCTGCAACAAACAAATTAGAAATGCAAATCTCATAACGTTGACAAACAAACTTAAAAAGTAGTCCTAAATTGACACTAACTTCCATTTAATAGTCGCGTTAGGAATGCTCTCAGCAACACAACTGATGTTGACAGGTTGACCGTTCCAGCTCCAAATAGGTACATTAGGCATGTGAGCAAATGAAGGTTTGAACTGTACTGTCAAATGGCCATTCTTCCTAGCTTCACCTCCTAAAACAATATTAATTTATTTATTAACAAATGTAGACTATTATTCATAAATAAGTAATTTGGTATTTTTTAGTTTTCTTACCATCATTCTCAGCTACACATTCGTATAAGCCATCATCCGTCCTGTTCAGTTTAGTAATAGTAATAGTTGCAGCCGATTGCATTTGATCACCTGTTTGATGAGAGGTCGTTTCAACCGTTATCCTGCCAATAAATTCATCAGAATTAAACATCGACATTATTTGCTAAGTTATGTCTATGGTTAGTTTTATTCAAAACGTGAACTTACCTCCCATCGTCATTCGGCCCATTTAGGAATCTCTCACTACTACTCAGCTTACGGAAACTAATACGCGGTGCAGGCCGTCCAGTAGCTTTGCATTCCAGTTTACCTTCGAATTTTTCGGGTGCGGTAATATTGTACAGTTCAAATATTTTAGGTGGAACTAATACTTCAACCTCAATTTCTGTCTCATTCTGGCCAGCCTGGTTTACAGCGCTGCAAATGTATTTGCCGTAATCTCCCGCCTCAACACGGTCAATCCTTAACAGGCCTTCAATTTCATTTACGCTGAATCGTGAAGTTGTTCCCAAGTTCTGCAATAAATATATTGTAATCAAAATAAATTGTAAAACATCAAAAAGTACTTTCCGTTCACAACGTTTCAGATGTGTTGTTTACCTCGCGAGTTGAAGCCTTAATCCAAGTGTATTTCGGTGGCGGTTTTCCTCTAGCTTTGCATGTAATTGCAGCTGATTCTCCTTCTTTGATTTCAACCCTTGGTTCACGTTCTTCCATCTCTGGTGCGGTATAAACCTAAACATATTACATGTTTCGTTATAATCCAAATGAGGCATATATTATTACAAATAGTTAATTTATAAATTTGTGCACTCTTTACCTCGAGTTTGATATTTCGCTCAGCAAGTTCACCGGTTTGAATAACCACAGCACGACAAGTGTATGTCCCGTCGTCACTTTCTTCTATATTCTTGATTAGCAAACCATTGGCATGAATAACGTATCTATCGCCAGTTACAATCTAAAACAAAAATGTGCGTTTTGGAATAACTGATAGAACAATTTCGGAAATAATATTTGTGTTGATTAGTTAAATATAAATTTTACTTACGGGAGTTCCTTCTTTGAACCAGTCAACGGAAGGAGCCGGCTCGGCAGTCACTTCACACATCACTTTGAAGTCTTTTCCTTTCGTTGCGAATTGGTTTTCATTAGCATTCGTCCAGGTGATGGCGACTAAAATAAACATTATCCTGTTTAGATATATGTATGTTATATAGCTAATGGCATCATTTCCGCTTAAATCCGTGATGAAAATAGATCAATGATAATAGACAATACTATAGGCGAACACAGAGTTCAAAGAACGGTGGGCGCACTTATATTATAGAGTATAAAAATAAGATTTCCTCAAGCTTAATTCTATTGGTATCTCTTATTTTTTTGTTAGTAGTGAATGAGAAAAGTAATGTTCAACTTACTGAACGTTTCCAGCACAACACTAGCACTTAGTGGCATGTTAGTGTAAGTAGCGACGCACGTGTAGTTGCCAGCCATTGCCGGTGTGATTGAAGATATGTACAGCAGCTGCAGTTGCTTCGCTGGCATCGGTTCAGTGTAGATCTCAGGTCGCGTTCCAGTACTGTTCATGATAATATACTAACTTAAATGTTTGAAAACGAGGCGAAATTTTAGTGGGTATTTTCATTGACAGCATCGTAGCGTCCAGAACATGCCAAAGTTCAATGTTGGGACAATTATTCTTTGTTAATTTTTGAAACATATAATGATAAAGAATGTGAATACAGCCATGAAGACTGACAGAGAGAAACGAAAATGCGCATATTTTGCGCTGACATTATAATTTTGTATAATCATGTGATTCTAACGATTTGAGAGTACTTTGTTAAAGTCTAATCAAATATTTCATAAATATTGTGAATTTTGATACGGGAATCAGGATGATAAAATAAGCAGTTACTTACGCAGCTTCATTAATAACGAGGCCCTTTGGGTCCTTCCATTGGGGCTGTGTCACCAAACCTGGGTCTGGCGCGTCTGCTTGACATGTCAGCACTACAGACTTGCCTACTGCCACTGTCTGCTGCTTCTGCACCGGAAATATCCGCAGCGTCTGCGCTGAGCATCCTGTTGACAAATGTATAAAGAAATCACTATATTGATGACTTTTTGATTAGCCGCCAAGGACTTTTATAGTAACTTGTTTTAATGCATAGAAGCCTAGTAAACTGTTGATAAGTGTATACCTAAGATTGTATATGTCAACACATTTTTTTCCTTATGGTCAAGCTCTCTCAATAAAATAAAAATAAAATAACCCTAAAACCTAAACGAACTAAGACAATCAAATTTAAATGAAGTGTCCCTGTTGGCCCCAACTCCTTAATTAACCACCGCAGTTCATCCCTGCACGTGACGCTGCTTATTAACACAACTCATGCTCAGACTTCATTTGCTTATTAGATACATGTTACACACGTTCAAGATAATATAATTGTGTTTTTACCCTACACATAAGGATCGTATGTCTATGTTCATCTTCTTTGGAAATTGTATTTTAGCTTGCGAATGATAGAGATAGATATGATCAAGTTAATATTTATTACGTTTTCTGTATAATACCCATAGTCTATTCAGGGGGTTGCATTTCGTAACGATGAAAACCAATGGATGCTTTCAGATTGGACGATGACGGTAACGACACGGTATCGTCGGACTAGTAGTTGATACAATTACTAATGAACGCTTTCACACTGTGTCGTTGAAGTCAAGTATCGGCGGACGATATCGTGGCAGATATCGCCCAATGGGTACCGTGAATTTCAAGTAAAAAATAATATTTCAATTTATTGTTTTATCTTGACTGCTGGGAGCAAAAAAATTACGTCTACAAAAGTAACACCTAATTCCATCATATATTTTCCTTTGCATTGAAAACAAAGTTCAACTCAGATATCTGTTTCTACTTGTGATTCTAAACAAAACAACAAACTTCAAACAATTTGTTGCTCAACTCTGAGATTCTTAATCAGAAGTGTCTACATACGAAGCGACGAAGCGCAAAATTACAAATTAATTAAAACTTTGTGATTAAAATTCGTTGACCGAACTTTTTGAGCTGTTGCCAAATGTATCATATTATATACTATATCTGCCGCGTAGAATTGACAGTTCAAACTAGGCTACAATGCGAATCTACATTTTCGCATTGATGTTTCGTTCCTATGGATCGCAGCGTGACGTCGCAACATAAAAATATTTTATTCAATTTAAACCAATACTTCCAGATGAGCGCATTCAACCAAATGAACGAACAAAATCCTAAGCTTTATAATATATAAAATCTGTATGTAAAAACCGCTAATCCATTCATCACTTGCATCACACTGTAACCGAACCATGCGTATTTATTGCCATGATAATTTGGCTGTATGACAGTGACAGATTTAAACACGTCATATATGTCAGTCTCATTCGAGACGGACTATCAAAATCATATAAGAACTCAAAGCTAGCTTACTTGCCAATAAAGCGGCATGTTTTTTTATAAAAAGGTATAGATGACGTGCTTTGTAGTCGATCGGCGCATTGAATTTTTACAATGTTTTTAAGTATTCCGCCCACGTGCTAGGGGGCCTTCCTTTATCCTCGAGTTTTTCCAAACTGCGTTGGCTGCATTTTATACGATACATTCAAGAAAAGCCAGCGGTTCGTCTTTAAATGAGAATCCGTATATTTTATGTACGATTCTGGTTTATACTTTCATGTCACAATTTTTTATAGCAATACCTTTCGCATTTGCTTAGATCTTATTGCGGATATTACGAATTAAGTACACAGCGAATACAGGTTTCATGGTATTTCAAGATCTCAATGATGTGATATTGAATAGTATCTATATAAAATAAGACAGACAGACAGATTGTATTAATTTCTTTCTTAAATCTATATAGGTAAATAAAATTGAAGTGTCTGTTTGTAATTCCAAAATAGCAGCTTTTCACTAAACACATATGAAAGTGTTTTTTTATTTTTCTCTTCTTGCCTGTCCGTCTAAATAATTACCCGGAACAAACGTTCCGGGAAATTTTTGAAACGGCTGGACCGATTTTAACGGGACTATCACTAACAAATAGTTAATGCCACAAGGAGTAACTTAGGCTACTTATATTTAAAATAACATTGAGGGTTCCGCGGGAATCAAACTATATCCACGCGAGTGAAACCGCAGGGCACAGCTAGTCTAACTATAATTTTAGTGTTAGCTGCTGCCCTCTGGTTTGCCTACGCCTTAATCCACCCTGAAAACCCATTCTCAATACCGATGGAAGAATGATTGAATATTATGAGTAGTTTGAAAAATTTTCTTCATAAAACCTTTATCGTATCTTTATAGATTTCCAAATGAATGACCCATGTCAACGTAATAAGAGCGCTATTTTGTTATTATTTCATAAGGTTATCTTATTGGAAAAACGGCTGAGAAGACCATCTGTTATTTTAAGATTATGTAATGATAACCGAATTTCCTCAAGATACAACGAAAATCACCGTTTAATAACTTGGTGGATGAAATAATAACGTTTAGGGTACGGGTAGGGGATGCGACAGCGAAACAATATGGCGCTAAAACTTTACTCGCTACTTTCCTTTAATGTATATATCAGAAATCGTTACCGTTTTCAGTTTGTTTTATCAACTATATTTTGTGACAATACATTATAAAGTTTGATTGAGATTTTACAAACGCGAATCTCCTTATCACAAAAAAAGGCTAGACCAAACTCTAACTGAACTGTGTCCATCCCTTTTCAAATACGTATCACAAAAAGAGATGGAACGACTTTTAAGAAGATCTTATCTGCACGTCTGTCTCACCGTTACTTCCAAACCGATTCATCAATAAAGGTTTATGAAATTAAAATCGCAGATCATAATATATAATTCTTTAAAAATGAAACATGACAATCAACAAAAAAGATACATTAATAACGGAAGGGCATACCCTGGAGAGTAAAATAACATCATACAATAAAATATGCTTCCGTATATGTTTTGCCCATGTAAATTGGCTCTGGGAATTTGAATTGAGATCCCATGCGAGACCTTTCGTCGGAGTTGTGGAGTTTCTACAAATCTTTACGACTTCATTTTTGTCGCATCTGTTACAGAGTATACAATAGTCAATTGGTTGTATTTTTTGTATCTGTGGATGTGTCCGATGCATTGAAACGTATTGATAGAATTTCTCGAGTGACTTTGAAAATATTTCAACTGTCTACTATTGTATTATATAGAATGACTAGTGGACGTCACGCGGTTTCACCCGTAGTTCCCGTCCCCGTGGGAGTACGGGGATAAAATATAGCCTATATTTATCCGGGATAACGTAGCATTTAAATGGCTATTTTTTAAACATGGTCTTGTACTTTTTGAACCAATTCGTTACAAACATACATACAAATCTTTCCTCTTTATAATATTATAAGTAAGTATAGATTATGAATTTAACACATAAAGAATCGTTCCATAAACCTCTGCTGCAACTACCGTCCTGTAACACCCAATTTATAAAAAGAGGAGTTACTCAATTCTCAATTTTAAAAACGTATTCTCATACTTCATGTGAATCACTGAGTACCTATTTTCTCTTACAAAATTAACTATCCAGCCGCATTACCGACAAAAATCACAATAAATAAACTAAAATCGATCCCTAGACACCAATAGTACAAAAGAACAGCGCACCTGCGAAGTACTATGTAGATAATACCGCATCAAGAGCTTAACATGAATATTGCAGTCTGTACCTCGGAGGCATGAGCGAAAATTTCATCAACTGTAACAAAGGGGCGACAACTGGGGGACAAGTGAAATAAGCGAGCAAAGGATTAAAGGGTTTGGGGAGAATTTGTACGCTTCATAGCCCTACGCGGTTTTGTATTACCAATTATAATCATATGATACGTAACACGCCATTTAGATCTAGAAATAAATATGTGATGCGGTCGAGATGATTTTAACAAATTTCTAGAGACAGCTATAGTTGATGACAATCATATTTTATTTTTGTCTTTTGTCACAAAAAGAGCCATAGTGACCTTGGGGTTTGAGCAATCGCCTGGTACGCAAGTTCCCAAACCGCAAAACCAGCGGGGCCTGTACCATTAAAACTTATGTGTAGTAATTTCACACCAGATGCTTTACGATGGAGGAAAAAATCGTGCGGAAACCTGCATATGTCTGAGAAGTAGTTCAAAGACGTATGTATAGTGCCTGAGACGGCGATAGGCTCACCATCTATCACATTGGCTCTTGTGTTTTTATTACATCTGCTCCGCCTACCCCTTCCATTATACAGGGGAAAACTGACGTGAGATATGTATGTATGTCCCAAAAATCTAGTCACCATTAATTTCTATGAACCTAAGTGTACATTTATGATACTTATCAATCTTAACGAGGTTATACACCTAAATATTATAAAAAAAAATTCCAAATCTTGCTAGGGTTCCCAGAATGTACTATTATGTTGTTTAACGAATCTAAAAGTATATTTTACATCCTATTACAAATGGAGACACTTACATTTTACCTTCCTTTCAAACTTAGCTAAAACAACAATGAATACTCAAAGTTTCCATGGTAATTCCTGAACAATAAATAACAAATTGGTTGAATTTCTATTGTAATTGCTTTCAGCGTTAATTTTAGCAGATTTTCTTTGGTTGAACTCGGGCCATTTGTATTTGTTTCAAGTTTGCAGACGATCCCTCCGGCGGCGCATCTCTAGGGGACGTGGGCTTAATTAGGAAATAATGCTCGAGTAATTAATCACAATACCCTTACGTGTAAGTCTGCGTAGACGATGTTTTGTTCCCGAATCGTACCTGAGGTTATCCCCAAATGACTGCCATGGACATGACAATAAATTGTCGCTTGATCGCTAAAACCTGATTTCCTTGTTCATTCTTTTTTATATTTTTATTGATCACATATTAGCAAGACGTCTTTTAATTTACAGAAATCATAAAATTATTAGCAGGATAAGATTTGAATATAGAAAAAATCTGATGTATCCTACATATTGGTTTTATTATTTATATGATGGCGTAAGAAATATCTTGGAATAGACTTATGTATCTTAACCAATAAACAATGTGATAAACATCATCTAATTTTAACGAAGTGAATATAAAAACTCTTTCCACTTTTTGCATGAAATAGCTTCTCTATTCTTTTTAGAATTTTATCTCTTCAACCCGTGTGTGTGGGGTCTGGGGGAAGCCAAACACGCGGTCTGGAAGGTGATTTCCAATGGGACGGCAAGGGACGTCTCCGTTAGACCTGAAACTGTCGCGGTTCGTTTCACATCTTATTTGCGTATTGTTGGGAAGTCAGAGGTGAACGGTGTTTGACGGAAAAGTTGAAATGTTTCTTATTTTATGGATCCTACATAAATATATTCTATAACTGCATAGTTACAGTTAACAGGCTGTCAACAGAATTTAAAAATGGTACGGTAATTCATGAGCTTGTTAAATTTCGCACATAAATAGAAGCCCCACATCAAACACCGCCTGGGAGTACGCTTTCTAGGTATACGATACGCTCAACGAAAATGTTCCGTTTATAAAATACATGTCAACGCCAATTACCCCCAATTTAAGATTTATTTGTCTAACATGTACCTCATAGAACTAATTTGAGAAGCCGATGACAAGCAAAATAATCATCCAAGTAATAACATTGGAAACTCAATTACGCCGTCGAATGATCATAAAATATGTACACACAATCTGACACACGAGTTCACCCCATTTGACATGTGACTCCGACATCACTGAAAAGGCCTTAATTGAAGGAAATGAGATAAATTACTCTTGCGGCTTGTTTGGGCGAAAGGGGAGACGTCTGTAACACGACTGGAGCCTGGGGTTGAGGACGAATCGGACTCGCCGACTTACCACAAAGGAAATACGTGCAAAAGGAAAATATAACTCCAGTCTAGCCTAAGGCATTGCATAAACACTGCATGAACACTGCATAAACATGCTTTAAGACAACAATCTCTTCATACTTTAATCTTTCGGTCCTAATAAAATTTGGAATGAATGGTAGTAACCGCACCAGTGCAGTCAAAACGAATCCAGGTGACAATATACATTGAAAAGGTACCTTTAAATAAAGCCACTTCAGATGGTTCGGTAAAGGAACATAAGGTATCCAAATAGCCCCAGTCAGGTGTTTGAGCACTCAGGATTACCATTAACTGGGCTATTACAAGCCAAGAACAGCATTACAACAGCCACAATAAATTTCCATCGCTAAAGCCTTGCCAAAGTTTGGTGTAGAGCGTACACCGACCGACCCCCTCGACCCGCCATCGGGTCATTATCAGTTTAACGGAAGGGTCCTTTCGCTAAAAAAATAAAAAAGCCTGATCTCGAAAATTCCCTAAAAAGCAGGGGCGTAACGAAGTATAGCCCACTTAAAACAATAGCTAAATACGAGGGGATGCTACGTACTTCCCATACTCTAAACTGTACGAGACCACTCAATATGTGCTGAATTCGGGGAATTTTATGGGGATTATTTCTGGACTCCTTTATTGCACTGGATATTTACGGCGTCCCATGGGTGCTCTATATTTCAGTTTAAATTTTAAAGTACACACGAAGTTTCACACATTTTATTCGATGCCACAGAGTTCCGCGTAGGGATAAATTTATTTTGTGAAAGATTGCTTAAAGTCGAATCTCGATGTTGTGAGTTCGAGAAAAGTTGTGAAGGTTTCGTCCAATTTTATCTAATCAATGTTTATTTACCAATAGTCCTCCCCTTCCATCTAAGAATAGCAGGCAAATTGATCCAATTCCGCCCCTGGCTCCTGCGGACCATTAATTACTGGCTGGTGCCTGACTAGGCCCCTAGTCGGTTTATAGCCCGCAAACAAACCGACATCCACCCACCCCGTTTTTGTTTATAACCCTGCAAACTTTTCATCTCGTCTTTAATTGACGTTATCGAAAAGTTTTGCGGACAAAACCTTTTGATGAAAATTAAGTGGCGATTATATGAAGGTCTAGAGTTGAGTGATGGTGGCGTCTACTTGTAAGAACTCTCAAAATTACAGATAAACTTTTGGTTAAACACTCCTAACACAATCCTTTCACTATAAATCATCTCTAATCATTTTGCCTATTTACAAACGTTGGTCCAACTCCTAATTGATCAATTAGGTACTAAAGCTAGTAAATTCGTTCTAAATATAGGCAGATGTTCCAAAATTACGTCATGGGCCAATATTACTAAACAAGTCACCTACGCACTCGTTACATCCAATTCACGTTACTAACACAACCGGTCCCAACCGGTCCAACCACTCGGCGCAACAATACTTATGTAACAACCAATACGATTTGATAAGAGAGCAAGTTGAAGGGTAACCTTTGCGAAGAGCAATGACCTCACCTGGTCGTAAAGGAATAGAATAGAAATAGAATTTACCATAAGAAGAACGTCACACTCTCTCGAAGTGTATCTAGTGTCCACATCCATTCAAAGTTATAAGGACCAAATTACCAACAGGACCAAATAGCGAAATAAATACCTACGCTTTCTTGATTCTGAAATTTGTTTTCTTCATGCTACATTTTGACACGAGCGGGTATTTTGCCGTGTTTAGGATACTTATGATAAAGTAAACAAACCGACACGAAAAGCGTCATTGTTTAAAATTATTTTGAGATTATACTACCAAGTCGGAAGAATATCTTAGAGGCAAAAAATATTGCGGTAAGTATAAAACGTTTTTCCACAAAAGGAAGAGTGAAAGTAATTTGTCGACAGCTCCATCGACGTGTAACTAAAACCAGAGTAATTAGAACCTGAAATAAGGCTTACAGGCTCGTTTTTGGCGTAATTATCTCTTTTTTGCCGGATTATTTACAAGGCTCCCTCGTGATCAAACGGAGAGATGCTGGAACAATTATCGCAATAAGTTGTACAGGAACAAGGGATCGTTCATTTTGGTGTAATTAAATATACGTTTAAGACATATTAGCGATTATAGGCCACTTGCAGAAAATGGAAAAATCTCAATTAAGCGTTAATTGTGTTACGTCTTGCAGGTCATAAATATCTTCACTACAGTACAAAAACCTTTTCATAGTGACTGTGAAACTTTTCGAATTGATTAAGATAAATAGATTGCAGAGATGGGCATACAAGACGAGCATATCGAGATTCAAGTTACATCAGCTATATGCCAGTGAAATCCCCGTTAAAATCGGTACAGCCGTTTCGGAGATTAGCCGGAACAAATAGACAGATAGAGAAAAAATAAAAATTGCTTTTAATAAGTCCTTACCGTAAATAATTTTATATGCATCCAGGGAAAACAGACACTTCAATTTTATTTCTCTCTATAGAGTATAGATGAAACAAAATATGTAGTTAATTTAGTTTAAGACTAAAGTAGTACCATTAAATTTTAATACAAACCAGGCAACATGATGAGCTTTTTTATAATTTTCATCTTGTTCCCTTGTGGACTCGTCTGAAGGATTTTACGCTACACAGCTGTTGCGAAATTGCTCTAAAATCTGATTTGACTTTAAACAACAATATCCGGGATTATTCTCTTGCAAAAGAGAATGCTAAGCTCGAAGTATACTTGACTGGTTAACTAGCCTTCTTCTCAATCGTACCACTCTTGGCAGAGCGGTCGTGGTTGTAATGTCAGAATTTGTGGCTTGCTGAACAAAACGGCGCCATTCACTTCGGACTGCTGCTTTACGGGAGCATTCGTTGATAGTAGGAACACCCATCACAGCCTTAATCTGGTCCATCCATCTCATTGGGGATCTGCCACGTGCCCTAGTACCCTCGAATTTACCCTGCACCACCAGACGCTCTATGGATGCATCTCCACGTCGCGACACATGCCCAAAAAAGTTTTGCGATGCGAGATTGAACTGTGGAAGACAGACGTTGTTTGATCCTGAGAAGTTCCTGCAGTATGGAATCGTTGGTGCGGAACTGTGTCCTCTTTATAGCAAGCATCTTTCTCTAGTACTCCATTTCAAGAGCATGTATCTTCTTCTTCTCACTTTCTCTCAAATTCCACGTCTCGGCAGCGTAGAGGAATATGAATATAACTAGCCTAAGATTTATAAAACACTAGCTCGCGCTCGCAGCTTCACCTGCTTGATAGTAAGATTTGACATATTATTTACTATTCATTACCAATAGTTTCTGCCCAAAACTTAGCCCGCCCAGAGTAGTTACTTTAGGCTAACGATAGTTATGTCTCGCGGTTGGTCTTAGCGTAATCATAATATAGCCTTGCTCGATAAAAGAGCTATCTAACACTGAAATATTTTTTACATCGGACCTGTAGTTTCTAAGATTAAGCAACAAACAAACACGTCTGTTTATATATGATATAGATTTTACACCCTTAGGGACGCAATATCGCAAAATTTCCATTTTTGCAGTATGCTTGGTGAACACTACACCAAGAACACACCTTCCAAATTCCTCCATCTTTTCTATTCTGTATCTTAAACCGTCTGTTCAGGCTGTGCGTCGATATATGAATTATTTTATAAGAGTTATAATTATTTGAGCTAAATCTTATTTTCAATTTATTTTAACTTACACAATCATAAGTGTTCGTTCATACTCGCATAGTACATACTCAGTTCGTTCTACAAAGTCAATACCAATTCTGAAGTAATACCAATTTTATACGCAAACGATCGGGTTCGTTTGGAATTGAACTTTATTTGTACTTCAATTCTTTTGCAAGCGTAATGCTTGTGAGGTAACGATCACTTGACCAAGTTGGAGGGTAAGTTGCTTTCTGGAACCTTTGACTGGCTAAGTTGATAAGCTAGATCGTAACTTAAGTATACGAACTACTTAAAATATATTTGAGTTTGTATGAAACCTTTTCTAGATCTAGTTTCTAGAGTCAGTAAAAAGTTGGAAGATGGAAAAACTAGACGAGATGGAAGTGGGCATTAGCTTCACAGATTAAGGCAAAATGAGGAGAGATTCGGTATTAAGTGAATTACTTACACCAAGTTACTTCGGAATTACTGTTAATCGCCGTTAAACCTTTCGTCCCGTAATCGCCTTGTTTATTCCCAGAGGCGATTACTAATACAAGAAACTCTAGGGAATGAGAATACCAGCGATTTAATTAGAATAGGTAGCTAGGTACTGTATTTTTATCTGTTTTGTTAAGACACGACTACACAGTAGTTGCTTGAGTTTTTGAGAAGAGCGTCACTTTTTCTTTGCATCTAATAAGTGCCAATAATGTCAAACTAAATTAAAGTATATACGGTATACCTCTCATATTCATATTAAAAAATAAAATCCCTCTATTTGTTTGTGCCTGCTAGTTTCCGAAATGGTGAAACAGATTTCGACGGAAACTTTACTGAAGCCTTTATACTTTTTTTTATTAGTAGGTCTTCCATTCAAAAAATTAAGCACCACAAAATACAGTCTAAGCGTATGAAACCGCTGAATCAATGAAAATGATGAAAATATCAATACATTGTGTTATAAAAAATATTCAATGTGGTATTGCGACAAGTAGTGAACTGACGTTATTATTTTTAATAAAAGTAAATTTCCAATCCCGAGCATTTGGATAGCTCGGGTGAATCTTTCACCACTAGTTCTTAATAAGAACACGTGCATTAACCTTTCCCGCTAACTCATAAATAAAATAAACACTATTTTATGCGGCTGCATCGCGATGGTGCGTCAACCGATTTGTATTCCGTACCTCGCGCTCGGCCATCCGTCTGCCAGATTAATTATCGCCCACCACCCCTCTATGTTTGCCAATAAGCCAGCCCGTGACTTTTCACTATAAATCCTTGTATTTCCCTCTTATATGTATCCTTATAGATAAATCAAAACTTTACGTAAAGTAATCTAAACTTTGATGGAACTCGATGAAATTTCCACAAAATCATAATTTTGTTCGAAATAACCGCGCCGTTATTAAATATTTTAAACTTTGATTCCTTGTTTAAGTATTTTAGAAGTGTACAAAACCCAATTTCGTTATAAGCGAGCTTTTCAAAACATATTTTTTTCATTAAAGCGATAATCATAAATTGATTCAATAACCAAATTGTTTGAAACTACTGTCTTGGGTACAGTTAAACTTGTTATTCGACAAATAAAGTAATTCCTGTTCTACACTTTTACTGATTACAGGACATGCCGAAAAATATTCCGTCAACCCTAATACCTACGAAAAGCCGATCGAACAGTATTCGATCACGCATTGTTTGTCAAACAGAACGGGCGTCAGGGGTGTCGGAATAGGCACGTGATACTTGCCTTATAATATTACCACTTGCGATGTTACACAGTGCTTACCTTAAGCTAACGGTAAGCCAAGCGAGGATTAAGAAGATAAAATGCTTTCAACAGAAGAAACAAAATGATGTTTTATATATCAACTTCAGAGTGGCAATAAGGGCTAGTCGTCTGATAGATGGACGACCAACGGAAAAACATGCCTTCTTAGTACCTCAATTTATCGGAGTACTTTGAGTAGGTTTTGCGGTCTCAGACAAACATTTTTACCTAAGGATAAGTATCGACGATATCTCAATACGATTTATATGAACGTCTACAATAGTAGAATAGACATAGGTATAGATAAGTTACGCTAGAACTTATATTTAATAATTTACCGGTGCCCGCGCCTTCATGTGCGCAGAATTTAAGTATTCTTTATATTTGGACAATTTACATGATATCATTTTAAATTATAGCCTATGTGTTATTTTGACGCATAAATTATTATAAATCCAGAATCCGCATTCTGGGAGCATGTAAAGTCGACCATGAAAATGCTTTTTCAATTTCCACAACTCCTACTAAATAGAAATTTCCCGACAGCTCGAATCGGGAAAACGCTTGAATTTGCTTGTCGAACGTCATAGTGACAATTTGACACATTGAATATGCAAACGAAAACAGGCCATGTCGGGTGCAAATTATATTCAATCGGTAGTAAAAAACTGTCATAGCCGAGTGTACATATCGGTTTCTATAAGAACAAGTTTTATATAACTTTTACATTATTTATGCCGTTACTCAGTGATTTTACACCAAGTGCTTTACGGTGAAGGAAAACATCGTGAGGAAACCTGCATATTTCTGAGAAGTAATTCAAAGTCGTATGTATAGTGCCTGAGACGGCGATAGACTCACCATCTGTCACGTTGGTACACGTTGGTAATCATCTTCGGTGCAATGTGGGTGTTGTTATTACAACACCTCTGCCAAATACTTTACAGTAATTATCACACGAGTGAAGAGCACAGCAAATAAGTTCTCTTAAAACATTAATTGATCCAGAAGCGCAAAATAAGATTTACGTTACATTTATTACACGACTGTACACCCATCCAGACCCAAAGTTTTCGTCTGAGACCTCCAATTATATTCCAAATTTCTCGCAACGAACCGCGAAGTAGGATTTGTTACGAAATTCAATTAAGTAAATTACTAACATGTAATATCGTGTTAGCGTACAACAGACTAATCCTTTTAGCTCGCTTGCGACCGATAAGCATGAAATTGGAAAATGTAGATGAGTACTGTCGCAAAATTGTACGGTGCTGAGATGGAAATTTGGATCTCATTAGGAAACCCTAATTGTAAGAGTTTGTTTTTGGAGTGACGTTCTATTCGAAAAAGATTTTTTTTAATTTGAATGTGAGACATCTACCGCAATCTTATTCGATTATTATTTATCTCAGCTGCTACGTAAAACATAATACATCGAGTATGCGCTTATAAATCCACCGATTTTTTATCTAACAAAATATTCCAACAATTTTTTTAGATTCCACCTTTAGTAATAAGCATTGCCATACTTGTATGAAACTTGGAGTTACCTCGAAGCCATTTATTGTTGCGTCTTTATTAGGAACCCCCATACCACGTGCGACAATGCCACTCCTAGGAAATTGGAATTGTGACGCGTCAAAAGCGGGACAAGACGATTGAACTGTCGAACTGAGGGTAACAAACAGTAGGCAGTGTTTACAAATAGTTGGTAATCCCTCTCTGTCGTAAAAAATGACGTGTTATTTGTCAAATGTCAAAGTGAAAAAATACATAAGTTTGTAAACGTATTTGCAAGCGAAAAGTAGCCTTAATTTTCTTTCATTATCAAGTTTCATGAAGTGAAAAAGATTTTTTTACTGCTTTTAACTTTTACTACCCAACCAAACTTTTACTATCGAACCAAAATCATTATTATTGTCTAAAATGGTGGTAATTTTAGATAACAATAATTATTTTGGTTTTGTGCATATTTGATCTACAGCTAACTCCACCACCGTGTATTGTATAAATTTGCTCCGGCCTGCAATTATGAGATTCCCTAACAAAATTGGAGATATCTAAACAAGAGCCTTATGGTTAATGGTCAAGGAAACATAGGGAAGACACCTGCAGATATCTAATAATGAGCTCGAAAACATATGGGATTAACCATCTGTCAATGATACTGATACAACAATCTGTGTGATAAGTGAGTTTTGTTCCTCTGCTTACTCCTTCGAGGACCCTTCTGGGAAGGTGTGAGTTCATGCAGTAAGTACATGTTAAGGTGAGTCAAAATACGTTTAATTATTGCTCATACCTATAACGGTATATTACGTGAAATGAGACTACGTAATTTGTCAATAAGTTTCCCAAGATAGTTAATACCTCCCCCCTGAGGGAGTGTTAATAGCTCGCTTACTTAGTTATTAGTTGAGGAAATATTTAATGACGTACGAACCATCGTTGACGTAATCGGCGCTACTATTAATTTGTCTGACACGAACTTGGTGACTATGTGTCTTACATAGGACGAAGGCTAACTATATTTACAATATTTAACATTCATTTTTGATTAGGCATTGTACTTGTTGTCATTCTAAATAAGAGAGAAGTTCCAAACAAAATTGGTTCTAATATATTTCGTAATGGCGACAATTTTATTCAACAATTTTAATTAAATACTTACACAACAATTACTGAGTTCCAAACAACCTGGGTATTAATATAACGGAATAATGTTTTCGATTTAAAAGTTCAACACGTATAATAACTTTGGGGTTAGCCAAGAAAAGTCATTTGCGGGGCGTCCATAGGTGCAGCGGAGAGAAATGGCGAACCCTTATAATTTCCAATTATATTTCCCGTTCAATTTTCCAAGGTGTCGCTCGCGGCTCTCGTCAACCGCAGCCCTATAGCAGGGGCTCCCCCTCTAGAATCTATTTATTACTCTGTTAAAGTCAGGTGAACAGAAATTATCGGTATTTTGTTCACTCGTTTTCATAAGCACCGAGCGATTCACGTGAGCATCAGTTTCATGTTTCGCGATATCGAATTGCTCTTTTCATATATTTTTTAATACTGAAGTTGTAATAAACGTGATATTCGCTGAGTGCTCAGAGAATAAGTAGATGCTGAATTGGAACCCGAATATTTATCCGACAGAATACTGGTTTTTGATTACTTTTGTGCAGTGCAAATGCTTGACTTAATTGGTATATCACACCGTAGATGAAAGAAAAAAAATTAAATAATATGTTTATTTGTATGGCAAATATGCCAACAACATTAAGATTAAGAAGAGCACGTAGACAAATTCTACGTGCCACCTACACAAATTGGCCTCAATTCAGTATTATGCTGGATTAGAACGATAATTGGTCGTGTGTGACGTCAAAAACCAGGCAGAAAAATTTATGTGGGTAGTACGTTCTGTTATCACAGTCGTCTGTCTTTACGGCCTTAATTCACTCAATTAAAACAACGAAGTACCCGATAAATGATGCATTATGTCCACTAGCAGGGTGTCTGAGTGTAAATATTGTTATGCTAAGAATTATGAACCAATTAAGAAACTTTCTAAAATGGATCCCGCAGTGCCCTCAGTTCAAAAAGACAAACACAGCGAACCAGTGTCGATGGAAAGTGGCAATCGCTCATGCGTAAACTTGCGCGGCATAACATGGGGGATGTATCCCGACTAATTTTAGGAGTATCACGGTTTAGCAAACACAGGCTGTTTGTTCGTGTATCTCAACACTGAGGGGTATTAATCTAACTGGTAGGATTATTAAAGTATGGTTGTGTTTATTTGTGGAACATTTTGCCGACAATCTACATGTGTGTCTTTTCACGCGCTGGGAAACAAACTTTGCTACACTTGGCGGCTTTACCGTACTGTTCTATTATATACTGACTATCGCCTGCAGCTTCTCTTGAGTGGCCGTAAAATTACTCATACAAACTTTCATACTCTATATCCCCCTCAGGGGTAGAATTCTGGAAAACTATTGCTTAATATCAATCAGACTGAATTATATATTTGGGTGGATTATGTCACGGACTATGTAACATAAAAAAGGAACCTAAGTTACTCCTTATATCATCAACTACCTATCAGTAAAATTCCCGTAAAAATCGGACGTTTCAGAGTTTACCCGGAACAAACAGACAGACAGAGAAAATGTAATTTTTTTTATTTTATGTATCTTTGTACCTTATATACTAAAATATGCATTAAGTGAAAAGATGTTAATGTGAAATTACAAACTGACACTTCTTTTTTATTTATTTGTATGTATAGTTTTTTTCGGGATATTCCTATGTCCTTCTCCTGGTTTTAAGCTACCCTTCCTACCAATTTTCAGCCAAATCGGTTCAGACTGTCTTGAGTTATAAATAGTGTAACTACACGACTTTCTTTTATATATATAGATATAGATTAGATAAGTGATAATTTTTATAAGTCAATTAGAAGTAGTTCGATAAAAGAAGTTGTAACACGCAATAATTTTCTCAATCGTTTTCCCACCGAAGTAAAACGTAATTCAAAACGTAATTTAAAACGTCAGTGTATGAAAAATTAGGCCTGGGAGCCAGGATCAGTTGGAGCAGACCTTGGTTAGAATGAAACACCGTAACTTGGGCAGTCCTGGTATATATTGATTCCACCACTGTATTGATTGGTTCCCTTGACAACCACTTGAAGACCACACTATTGACGTTTGACACCGAAATATATAAACAACTAAAAGAGAATCTTACCATCGAGATGTAAAACAATACAACGCCATCTTGTGATAAGATGGCTAACTACTACAAATAAACTACGTTAAACAGTCAGCCATACTTTTCTATTTTCGTATCATAAAACAAAAGAGATCGAAAGCCTCTAAGCGGACATGGCTCATTGTTTTTATTCAGGGTTTTATTTCCATTTCACTCGCTATGCAAAAAGTTGGTCAAATACAGCCGTTTACACGGTAAGTACGAGTTTTACTCTATTTCGTTTGTAAATTGTATACTTAGACAGTCGCTATGTTGTGTGCAGGAAACTAACTACCTATTAGCTGCACAAGAAATTCCTAGGTTATTAACACGACTACGCAAGGAAGACGATACTGTGAACAATGTTTAACTATATCTAAATGATTGAGATACTCACTTGTTTAAGACCAAATTCTAGATCGTTATAGTCAATTAACTATACCTACTGCTACAACAAACTGAGATTAAAAATAAGGCTATAGGTACCAAATCGAACACGTTATATTTATAAGATAAGTGTTATGAATAAAACCTTCCTTGAAATCAGATAATTAATTAAATGGTTTTATCGCATAAAAATCCTTATCCTTGGGTAGTATACCTAAGTAGTACATACATACACAATATGCTCACACCTGTATTCTCATAAGGAATAGGCAGAGTTATACTTATAATACAGTCACATTTCGCCAGTTATGTTTAAGTCCTAATGTTTTAATCCAACCCGGGGTTCGAACCTTGAACCTCGTGTTCCCTCGTGTTCCGCTGTAGCAATTGCAACCACTAGACTAGGAAGTTCTCATAGTAGATTTAAAAAAAATACCGTCAAACTAAATAAGTACGCCGCGGACAACTTCAACTTAAGTTTAAAGGTATAACAGACATAGATTATGTTATCGTAATGTATCAGGCTCTATACGATCTGATTAATCCTCCAATACCCGATGATTTATTCAAATAACATTGCTTGTTAAATTGGCCTCTAAGGATCTATCGTATTAAATAACGCCGTGAAATTCCTGCGTATTTCGATCTGAGAACACTCGTTAGTAATCCCCGGGCGTTCTTTCAGATGAATTCTAATATGGCTAATCGCACGGAGCCCCTCATTTTAATTTATTTGAGAAAATTGTACGCAAATTTGCTACGCTGTTGGTATTTTATGAAGAGGATTTCCTGTATTTTTTTCGTCGCGGTTTCAAATATTATTTCATGCATTCTACAATGTCGATATTCATATCAATCATTGCAAATCAAACAGTGATTATCTAAAATGTTATTCTAATAGTAGTGGTTATGCAAGATATTTAGGCGGACATTTTGCCGATTAA
This sequence comes from Watsonalla binaria, assembly GCA_929442735.1. Taxonomy (NCBI): domain Eukaryota; kingdom Metazoa; phylum Arthropoda; class Insecta; order Lepidoptera; family Drepanidae; genus Watsonalla; species Watsonalla binaria. The sequence continues at coordinate 7,169,883 of OV838930.1, forward strand.
GTTTTATATTTTAGAATTTCATTTCGCAACTAAAATAAGCATTTTCTTATTTTCCACATATCTATACAGATTAATAAAATTAAAGTGTATTATTTTAATTCCAAAATAACAGGTTTTTACTTAATGCAAATGAAAGTATAGCACATATGGTACAGACTAATTTGTCCCCGTCTCTCTTTCCGTCTGTTTGTTTGTTCCGGTAATCTCAAGAACGGCTGGACCGACTTTCACTGACAGATAGCAAATTATGGCGTCTTTTACGACTTTTAGTACCATGCTGCACCAATATCGAGGATATTGAGATACAATTTTTCGTTTATAAGCAAAACTCGAGTGATTTGCCTAATATTTTATTCGATCGGCGCACACGTCTAACATACACTAAACATTTTATAGGTAGGTTATTGCTGTTTACAAATGGTAAATATCTAATGACACTACTGAGAATAAAACCAGGAATAATTAACACCGGGCGTGTGATAGACGTTAACATTACAGCGGCCTCCTCGCATTATTTATTCATACACTCGACGCATTAAATACCTACACTGTCACGTTCGATCGCGTAATACGCATTGGAATAACGCGACTTGATACAATGTTTTGTAGTAACTGTTATTAGCGGAACACCACCCACCATTGAATCGTGACATATCTGTTGAGTCAAGAAGATTATTTTAATAAATGTGGCACTGCAATGCATTGGCAATATGCATGGGAACTCCCATGCATATTGCAAGTGTGATTTCTAGACGACATGATTTCTGAGAGTCTATCTATCTAATACATACAGCTAATATAAAAAGAATGGCCTGTTTGTATTTCAAAATTAACAGCTTTTCACTAATTGCATAATATGACAGTACATAAACGAAAATATATTTATTAAACAATCACTCTTTTATGTTTATTCCGGCTAATCTTTTCTAGCCATTTAAACAATTTATTTTAAAAAAATTGGTTTCCGTAGAATAAAGCGACCTATGGAATTAAGTCTAAACGTGTGAAACCGCAGGGCACACCTGGTATAATAACAATATTACCAAAATAAAATAATAAGGAAATAATGGTGACCCTATAAGACTGCTGACTTCTTTTAAGAAAAGAAACGTATCACGTAAACAGGGATTGGAAAATGAAGCTCGATACAAAATTTGCAGTATTGTTCGCAAACCATGGGGGAGTATCGTTATAAGCATTATATAATTTAGTACAGCTTTACCTACATAGCAACCGTTATAGGTAATACATGGGAAGCACATAGTCCCCATGATCACGTGTCGTCTCGTCACGTACTATGCAGTAACGAGCCGGCGACGCAGCACGCGCGAGCCTCCACTCTCTCGCTGTAGTCTACAGTGATATACAATACGCAGTGTGGTAGTTAGTTACATTATATTGTGTACACTTTACTACTGTAGTCATACTATAGTCGCAAGCTACGCAAGTTTGAATCCCAGCAGGGCCTGTACCAATGAGTTTTTCTTAAAACAGATGTGCAGTGATTTCACACCACGTGCTTTACGGTGGAGGAAAACATCGCGAGGAAATCTGCATATGTCTGAGAAGTAATTGAAAGACGTGTGTATAGTGCGTTGGCACCTAATCGTCATCGGTGGAATGTGGGTGTTGTTATTACAACATTCGTTGGGGAATACAGTCGTGACCATATGTATTCACTACTAATATACCTAGTGCTGAATCGCGGTTTGTTTGTTTTAACGTTACTTGGCTTGGGTTGTATCAGCCAACTTTGGCTATAAAATATTGTTAAAATACTTGGGCATAACGTCATGACTTTGACCATTTAGCTTAAATCGCCTGTAAATACAACGTTTGTACACAACGTACAAACAACAGAAGTGTAATATTTAACAGTGTAATTTGCCAATTTGCAGCTTATTTTGTTGCAAGGCATTTCGGTCAGAGCTAAAGTCAACTATTTTGGTCGTCAAATTTGACTTTCGCTGTTCCTCTCAGCTAACTATCAATATTCTAAGATTCTTTGACGCGTCTGAAATCGCGTGGCATAACTTGTCTAGATATTAAACTTGTCGACCAACATGCCGTATCCTGAATATACATACTAAGTACGTGCGGTTTCACGTGGGTAGACTATATTTTTATGTAATGGGTTTAAGCGCTGCCTCCTATTTATTTTTTTAATAATTATGTATAGCATAGCTCTTTATGTATAGTATCACCGGCCCCAGAAAGTTTTAGAATAACCCGGATCAAATAGACAGATAAACAAAAAAAAATTCAAAAAATAATGTTAGTAACGTAAGTATATACATTTTTGACGCGCCAATCAAGGCAACTGGTATATTTTCAGTGATATAAATACATTTGAAGTTATTATTTTTTCTTGGTGCAGTCTCTGTCCCATGGATTAAACCATCATAGTGCCTCGTTATGGTCAGCAGCTAATAAAAATAAATTAATTTAATTAAATACAATTTTAACTGTATATATAGCTGTGATATTGAGTCGCCCCTCACGTAGCGAGTAGTTACAAGCATGACAAAGCGCACGCGGTCCGCGAAAATTATACGCACGTCGCTATTGTCGTGACCAGCCTCTACAGAATATTAATTTGAACGTTAATCGATTTGACAGTCTGTTATTCGAATGCTTTAAACATTTTTTAAAGTAGTTCTAGAAATTATCGTAGGATCTTACATAATCGTCACAAATATAAAAGTAGACTTATTTAATCCTCATTTACTAATTAGTAGTTACTAGTTTTATCGATTTTTGTGGAACTTTGTAATTTATTTTGTTTTACTCAAAATTACACAATTTTTTGAAAAAAGTTATTTCTTAGTTTCTTGGCGGGTTCTTCTCAGTTAAAGCAAACTTCCAAATCCAGCTGTGTGTATGATCATGTATAGTGATATTATCGTTCTGTTCGATATCGATATCTGTATTGTATTCGAAAGTTTTAGATACGAAATAAATGTATTAAACATTTATATGAGGACAGATGAAATGTACATACGCTTAGCAATCTACAGGAGAATAATTTAAATTATTAAATTACACAGGTTATGAAGATAGATTACCCACAAATCAAAATAAAAACCATATTTTCATTTCTACATTATTTCAACCAACTAAACCACTGAACATGATTAATCACCCGTTAATACCGAAACAAACACACATTATTATGTGCATGTTACGTTTAACCGAAACACGTTGCAATTTGAATTCAGAATACGTAGTAATCTGCAGTAATTAATTGCAACAACGCCCTCTCGACAGGGACTTGACTAACCCCCCGTCTGCAATGGTATTCTCTTGGTACCTCATATGTTTCAGTGACACTAGCTCAGGTGGGTGACGCGGCTCATTTGTCTAGCGTGATCACACAACCACTGATGAATGGGATGAAAGCTTATCGATAACTCGTTAATTATATTATTTTATTTAAAACCTACGTTAAATGGAATTCGTTATTACACATAATCATGACATTGAACGTGTCATTCAATAACTAACGCTAGATTTATAAATGTAATCGTTTCATCGTAATTCGTAAATCGTAAGATTTTATCAAAATATTTCAGTAAATGTTGCATTAAAGGGCAGCTAGTATTTTCACATCCTAAAAAACTCTCACATTTATACAACAAGATGCTGAAGAAGATGCCGACTGGTTTCCGGTAACTTCTCTTGTATACCTTATAACGGAGGAATCCCTTAATTATTTCATCGATTTGAACCAGGAAAATTAGACCTCCCTTGAAAATAACAATTATAACCTTTTTACTATGGTATCATAATATAGGTATTACTAGAATCACATCACAAGCGTGAACACAGTCAAATTCCAAGATGGTATCACCAAAGTGATTTATATCCGACATGTGCGGGTTGTCACTTATTTGACAGTTGTCTTGTCTTTGACAGTTCTCACACAGGTGTTTCCGTTAGCTCCGTAATGCCGTGTGCAACATCCGACCGCAGATTAATGGCAAAAAATCTTCAACTGTTGACAAATACTTAGCAGATGTATATGTATGTATATATGAATTTGCAGATAGATAAAAATGCAGTATCTGTTTCTAATTCCACATGATAAACAAACAAATTTTAAATTGTTTCTCTGTCCAGCTGTTCAAGCTAATCTCTGAAACGGCTGGACCAATATTAACGGGACTTTCACTGGTAGATAGCGGATGTTACAAGAAGAAACTATGGCAACATTTATTTTAAAATAAAAATATGGTTTCACAAAATAAAGCTGTTGACTATGAACTAGGACTGTGGGGAAACGGCACAGCTAATCATATTATATGGACGTACTAAATTTATTGTTGAATTTTGTTTTCAATAAAACTGGATGTGTTTGTATAAAGCAATTTTGAAGGACTCATTCAGTGAGTTATCGCTTAGTCACCAAAGGCGTTAAATTAGGACACGTCTCTCAAATATTATTAAAGGCTTGGGTGGGACACATTGTTTCAAGTACTTTAATGAATATTTGAATTATGAGTAAACCTTTTACGTGCCTAACATTTAATGAATATGGATCCTTGGTCCGTGAGGTCCTAGGCTTTTTAAAGAAATAACTAAAAGGTTAGTCGACATCACAGGAGACCAAGGAGCTGGCAGCTACCTCGGTCAAAGAATTAGTCTTGCCATCCTAAGGGGGAATGGCGCCAGTATCTTCGGAACCTTGCCTACAGGGACTTCTTTCAATAATATATTTTAGTTGTAAGATTATATATTTTAAGGTTTTGCTTATTTGCGTCGTAAGAGGAATATGTACAATATTTAATCTAACTTATGTGCAATATTTAATTACGACTTCTTGTTTTACAAAATTTTTTAAGTGTATAATTTAACCAATCTGGCCAAATTAATTCAAGAGCGTACGAAGTCTAAAAATTAGCTTCTCAATAATATTTTTCCTGGACACACTTTGGAAAAATTGTTAAGCTGTATTTCTAAAACCTAGAAATCACCGTCTAGGTAAACCAGTCGCAAACTATAAATTATGTATACAGGAATATTGTTTTCCTTATATTTATATTTTAGAATATTAAAAAAACATCTTATAAAGTGTATACGCTTTCTGAAAGCCTTATTAGAAACAGCTTTAGATATTTTCTCAATAATAATACAGACGAGAAGTCAAGCAAACATGTTGAGTTCGTCACTTGAGATAACGCCAAATCTTGAAGTTTGCCAAGGGGCTGCGAGTGGTCTCCCTGTATGCTTATAAGATACGGATTGTTTCTCTTCGCACCCCAAATGTGAGGGTAATCGACTCTGGCGTCGTTACGTCACGTTCCACACGAAACTGTGTACATACGTGAATTTGAAGATAGCGTCATATTCGTACCTGGAAGAGAAAATTAATAATTAGTATTTGTAGCAAAATAAAACTATTATGTCTACCATCATGGAAGATAAAATAGAAGTTGTGATGTTCACATTTTATTGTAAGGCAAATTTGTATAACAAAATTCGTTAGACAATAAATAAAACCTTTTTGTATCAATTCAATGTCTACCATATTTTAATCCAGGATACCGGTTTTTAACATAGAAGGTGTAACCAGGCTTCATCCACAGATCGTAATCTGCAGGGATCAGATGCCGAACCCAAGTAAAACAAGGAGTAAGGCCAGGGCGATGATGATGCCTTCCAACAGTCGGTACTTAATTTAATCACGTCGAATCTCTGACGAGGTCCACTAAAGAGCGGTAATATATACAAGATTATTTGAACAATATCTTCATTCATAAACCGGCTATCCCACCCTACTGTATGTGTAAGCTGTGCTCGTGGATTTAATATCAAGGATGCTATTTCTCTAAACCTTGATAACATCAGCTATCTGCCTTGAAAGCCCCGTCAAAATTAGTCTAGCTGTTTCAGAGATTAGCCGCAAAAATAGACAGACAAAAAATAATTTTGGTTTTCTGTGCATTCCATATATACTTTCATATGCAGATAGCGCTAAGCAATTTGGAGTTACAAACAGACACTTTACTTTTATTTATCCGTAGAGGTAGATAGATATAAAGTAGATGTATGGAGATCCTTCGGTTAACAAATTCAGTGATTTAGCAGGGACAAGCGTGTGCCAGATGCAGTGGCGTCTCGCATTAGTCAGCTAAGTCCGCCGTCTGTTCTCTTGACAGCCGAATTATTTGACCAACGTACTAGCCTTATGGAATATGTTCCGGTAAATCCGTATTTACTCAAGCAAATTGGGCTTCAGTTCTACAACTTCTGAAATCCACCTTCAAATTTACATTTTTCATCTCACAGTCATGGGACACATAGGGTCAAGACTTTTTGACGAAGATTTTTAGCATAGACATTCGATTTTACATTAAAAATATTATAAATATTAATTAAACTAAAAAATATTTGTCAGGAATTTTATTTATTATTGGTGTAGTTCTGTTTTTAAAATTTCTTTTTATAACAAAAAACGTATACTCTTATTTTCCACATTCAAAAAACATCGAACTAACTATACTATACTAAAAATAAAATAACTATACTTTACCGCAAAAATAAATAATAAGTATAAGGTCGAAACAAAAGTTTTAGTTATGTTAGTTTTTAGTTATTCTATGAGTATCCCAATTCCTTAGAAAATATGTTGTAAAAAGAGTTAAGGGATTGCTTTATTTAAAAATAAACATTAAATAAAAATCAAGCCTTTAGAAATCAAATAACTTTCAGAATTGAACGAATATCACGAAGGCTATTCGCAAAAGCAAATAGAATACAAAGTGCGGAGAACTTTATATTAACTGTAACAAATACCAACTGGCAAGGGGAAACGTTTAAACAATCAAGAGGGCAATATAATGCGCCATTACAAATACCGTCTTTCAAAGACGGAGCCACCCTTTATATATTTTGTTTCGAGTATTTCACAATAGTCATCGACTACCTGACAATTAAGAATATTCTATTAAAATGTACTCCTAAATGATTGCAAATATGCATTGAAGACACAATTTTTCTCACTAAACTAACCACTGTTAGAGTACTAACTCAGTCAGGTATTAGTATACCTGACTACTACGCGAGATATCCGCGAGGATTCGATTCCCGTATCAGGGCACACATTTTATGTGATGAGTGATCTTTTTTCTGGGTGTTTAATATGTATTTACAAAATAAAGTACATGCGAATTATATCCACTTTCTGGTACCCATAATACACGCTGGCGCTGTGTAATAATATCGGAGCATTTTTATTATAAGTAGGTTTCAATTCATTGCGATGGAACTACTGCTCCAGTCGTCCCTTTTGAGGGTCGAGGATGGTAAAAGTTATGAATAAGTAGCAACTTCAAGAGAGGCGTCCTATTATGCTTATCTTCTGATGAAACATATTTTAACAATGTGTTCATAAGCCTGTCACACTACATGCAAATTTAAATAAGTAGACAAAGTGGGAAGTGGGATAAGCCATAAGCTCGTTAAGTGGCTGAAAAAGATTTCGCCGGCTTAGCATCACAGGATAAGAGGGCCTGTAAAAGAGTGGGCACGTTCCGGCAAATAAATTCTAATAAAGTTAATTAAGCTGTACCGAGGCATTATCTCTGTCAAATTTCAACTCCCCCGAAATTAAAACACAAAAAGTTATCCCCACGCTTTGAAAGTGCCGACGGAAAAATAAGATAAAGTTGTCTACGTGACTGAGCAGTGTAAACACTGTTTGAAAGCCAAAACAGATGGAAAATGTAACTTTTATTTTCTTTATTTAGCAGAAACATTTTACAACTTTCCTTTCCGTGTATTCAAAAATGGAATTTTCTGCTCTGTAAAGAACTTAAATCAACTTTTTGGGTACAGCATCGGGATGGAGTCTAATTGTTACATGAGGAATAAAAATTAAGTACAGTTTCCTTTACAAGTTAATTATTAACGATGTAATAACACATTGATTCGGAAAATCACTTAACGATCTTACTTAATCTTAAGGCTTCTGGAGCAAATATCTCGCTTGGCCTTATTTGGTCGCTTTGTTTTTTCCTCTTACAAAGTGATAATTCTGCCGGTGAGCATCTGGTAGAAAGAGATACAGCATACAAACGCTAAGGTTGGAAAGAGAGAGAGGAGTTGGGGTAACTTAATCCGCCATTAATGATAACCTCTGCACCTGCGTGATATTTGGTCCAAAAATTATGGCCCATTGAAACGGAACGAGACGTTCCTTTGAAATAATAAAACAAGGGTGGGCACGTCCGAGTAAATGAGATAAGTTTGTTTAAGAGGTCATAAACATAACATGGTATTTACACGGTACAATTATTAATAGGGATCTAAAACTGTATTATTATAACCTCAATTTACCTAGTTAAGCATTAATATGTGCCATTGTATTACTAACTTTGAGAGGTTTTCATACATACATGCTCACGCTTGCATCCTAAGGGGGTAGGCTAGCAGTGACCACTATTTTCGACATCTACGATACTTCTCTCCCTTCGTCCACATCCATGCATCTCTAGGTTTAAATTTTATAAAAGATTATGTATAAGAATATGTTATAATAAAAAAAAACTGATATATTTATTTATATCATCATTGATATTGTATCTGTGGTGTCATAGTCAAATGTTAATATTTTTGTTATAGAATAATCTTCGCTACTGCGTCACATAATATGGGAAAATATTTCTTTCATATATCATAACTTTTGTTAAATTATAACCTAACGATAGCCTGCAACAAATAGCAGACTTGTCCGATGTTATTGTGACGTGTCTGATAGTCAATCATAATATGAATGAACAATAACACATAATTGTATGCAATCATGACCTGTTTGCGGGTATTGAATGTACAAACCGCATTCGTTTCTCATCTTACTTGACTCAGATACAGAAACTAAACACCTATGACCTTTACTAGCTACATCTATATTTTATCATTAATCTACACCTAATTTGTGATCGATTTTCTAATACGTATCAAAATGTTCTTGGAAATCTATACTAATGTATAAAACTGAAGAGTTTGTGTGACTGATGATCTCAGGAACAACCTGTCCGATTTGAAAATTCTTTCAATGTTAGATAGCCCATTTGGAGTTAGAGATAGTTCGAGGAAGGCTATGGACTAAGTTATACGCTAAGATCAATCGCAGGTTAAAGTTAGCGTTGGCTGAAATTAAATATACTAGCGATAATATTATTTATATATAGATAGATAGATCAAATAAATATTTAATTTGTTACAGCTATTTGAATTTATTAATTAATTTTAAAATTCCTGCATAATAAAGCTTCTGGTCACAACTATAGATTACTAATCTATGACTGTGGTATCAGAAAGTTCCCAACTCTTGTGTTTATTTTCTTAACCCTGTATCAGGTAACGAGACAAAATAAAATATTTACTTACTTCTAATTTGACATGACCTGTTATTTAATCGTTCCCACTGCGTCGAATGTGTGGGTGTTTCTTTACGTAAATGTAACCTTTGTTCAAAAACCTTTAGCCAGTCAACCAAAAGCTTTACAAAATGGACTTTAATGTTGTGTTCTGTGAACAAATCGAACAGAAGCCGAGTAACAGCCCGAGTTGGTGTGAACACGAACAAAATGTTTACTTTTCCCTTCGCGAAGCCACTCCCGGCCTCTCGGTGTGAAATACTAACAGCGGGCGGATTTCGTGGGGTACAAATTTACAATTCCCACAAATGCTAAACATTTGGAATTGAATACATTTTTGTGTAGTGGTTTAAAATTTAGACTTATATTCGAAAAAAGTTTAACTTTTTCGTGTAATTTATCATTAGTATAATAATTACTAGCTGTGCTCCGCGATTTCACCCGCGTAGATTTAGTTTTATGCTTTATTTCTCAGTACCCTGACAGACGGACAGACGGACAGACCGACAGTCAGACAGAGAAGAAAATTATAAGTTGGTGTTTTTATGTCAGTACCCTATATACTTTCATATGCATTTCGTGAAAAACTATTATATAAGCCCGATCGGTTTAAAATTGACAAAGTTTCATACAAACTATCATCCCCTATTTTATCCCCTCGGAAGTAGAATTAATCAAAATCTTTTCCTAGACGATGCCTACGTCATAACATCTACCAGCATGCCAAATTTCAGCCCGATGCATCCAGTGGATTGAGCTCTGCGTTGATAGATCACTATGTCAGTCAGTCACCTTTGAGTTATATATATTAAGATAAATAAATACATAAAGTATAAGGAAAGCACGCGTAACAAGAGGATTTTTTAATTGATTGCGCTATTTCTGGCTGATAATATTCAGGTACATGGGGCACGTATTAAAATCTTCTCAGCTTCCCAATTTTAATATACGGTACAAAAATGAAACGTCAAAGCTCTGAAATTCTTAATACTTTCTGCTTAAACCGATGATGGTAGGCTCTCTGAAAGAAAATAAAAAGAAATGAAGACAGAAGTTAATTAGGATTCTATTAATACAATTATTTCATTATACAATATTTAGAAGTCTGCCTCGTTACTCCCAGGTTGTTTCAGTTTTTAAAATATCAAAGTATTTATACGAGTTTCACTGATGTAATATTGTCTATGTTGACCCAATTCACAACACACACTAACAAAAAACATGTAAGTATTTGAAACTCCCTTGTACAAGGTATAACTTTCATGCAACATTTATTTCCTTTCTCGCAGACATGAAATCCACGTACGAACAACGCCAGCATTAGACTCCAATATCATAGTATCCTTAACTTCAATAGTTTTGCAAACTTTAGACGCCATCTGCTCATAACTTGAAATACAAGACAACGGAAGGCGGACTTTAAGAATTTTACTGTTATTGTTATTTGGACTAGGAATGTTTGCAGTTCTAGACTTGATGCCTTGAGTATGGATTTCAACGTATTTTCTGTGTGGATATAGAACATTCTTCCCAGTGTTTGCTTCTTGTAAGAACGGTAATGTAATAACATGCTTTGGATTCAGATTGCATTTGTGATTTGTATGGTTTCCGTTTAGTATCGACTTACTTGTCTACAGATTTTAGTAGTAAGTTTTACCGTGAGCGTAATATAGTAAGAATATTATTGAAGTCACAATTAGCTTGATTAATATTTTCTATATATTATTCTATAAGTTACTTGTAATAAATCAGTGCATTGCAAAATATATATTATTCTGTTCATGATTCACGTAATATGAACTAAAAATAACAATAATATATTCTAGTAAATTTATGACATTTGTTAATACATGGGTATATTTAAGTAAACCTGAAATATAAATACATTCTTCCCGTTTTTAGAACTCACTACAATTTATATCTGATGACTCAGTTCAAATTATTTAAATACATTTCATCTGAAAGAAGGATCTCGTGGCGCAGTTGCTATTGCGCATATCATTCGATCAGCGAAGTTAAGCAACCTCAACCTTAGCTAGTAATTGGATGGGTGACCACCCGAGTACCCTCGGAGAGCACCTTACGCCGTCTTTTAAATTACCTATATTTGAAACTAGCGGACGTCTCGCGGTTTCACCCACAAAGTTCCCGCTCACTTGGGAGCGTGGGGATAAAATAAAGCTTATGTTACTTGCTGATGATGTAGCTTTCCAATGTTGAAATATTTTTTGAAATCGGCACGGTAGTTTATGAGTTTATTCATTACAAGCATGCACACAAAATACAAATCTTTCCTCTTTATAATAGTAGTGTATATGTATGTAGATTAAAATGCGTAGAAATAATCAGCCACATAGTACATAATACCTATTAATCAGCGCAGTTTTACGGCGTGTGAAGATGAAGTAGGGGATGCTTATTGGAAAAGTTTTAACTAGATTAGATTTGATTAGACGAACGAATTCGTAAAGTTGAGAGGGAGGGTTTATGACACGCAAGTAACTTAACCATTACAGATTTTGTTGACATTTTATTCAGGCTTATCGAGAATAAGGGGCGAACAAAATTAGAAAGCAAATTAAGATTAAGTTATAATTTTGGATTAGGGACAGGGAATGTAAGCAATGTTGGAATTATATGATTTACTTCAAAGAGATGACGTGAAATATATATTGTTTTAATGAAATATACCAATGGCTAGAACCTTCTTACTACATGCCGTGAATAAAAACGGAAGAATTGTTTTAAAGTTTGATATTAAGACGTCCGATCGTTTTTTGTTCCTTCGTTTGCACTTTTGCATTAATTTACATTGCTTGTGTATTGAAGTTATTATTGTTCTTGAAACCATTATTTGATAAGTTTTGTTGTTGTGTTCCTATGCATTATATTAATGCGTATTAGCCATGGTTTAGTAAGTTAAGAAAGGGCAGCACTATCTACAACTATCGTATAAATTAATCAGGAATAAACCAAAATGAATAAACCAAAGGTTAAGGTTTATTCTTAAATAATATAGTTATTTTCTTACGATATTAAAGTCTACATTACATAATTTCAGTTGGTTTAGTATTAATGAGCTGATTAACACCCGATCTGTTCGTTTGAAGGTGATTTTGACTGTTTTGCGAGTATTGTGCGTAATTACAGTCGATAATCAAGTAGCGTGTAAACGGATATTATGTAGACGGTGTAGTATTACTTACATAATGTGTATCTCAGCTTGTGATTAACTTGTCATAGACGATTTAACGAGATAGGCTGAGTCTGTCCATATCAGATTCATTCAGTATTAACTGAATAAATCATTTATATATTTCATTTTCATTTGGTGAAACAGGATTCGCTATTATAAGAAACTACGACAAAAATTGTGCAAATATTTAAGAGTTCTGAGCAAATCAAGAAATCGCTGTGTACTTTGCACAATAAGTACTTATTCACATGAAAGGGGTCACCTCCCTGGCCTTCTCCCATACATTGTTGATCACCTGATTTTCATACGAAGCGACCTTCAATCTGACCTTCAAACCCCTTTAACGAGAAAAATCTGTGATCTGGGTTAAACCAGTTGTCAGACTATTTTAGACCTCCGACTGACCTGTAACGATTGCCAAAGATGTTAAATTGGCAACCGGGACCGACGGCTTAACGTGCTCTCCGAGGCGCGGAGGGAACTCGGGCGGTCACCCATCCAATTACTAGCTAGGCTTAGGGTTGCTTAACTTCGTTGATCGAATGATATGCACAATAGCAACTGTGCCACGAGCTACTCTTGGCACACAATTTATATTAATATCTACAAAAAACATTTTTTTATAATTCATGCTACTTTTAAAAGCACCTCTAATTACACAACTCTTAAAATGCTGGGAGTTTTGAAGAGGTTCGTTTTGTGAATTTTTCAAGTAGACTTAATTTTCCTGAACGGTCTGGGCGCGCCATTTAACTAATGAGATAAATCTTCGGGGTGATTTTTACCCCCAGCAGCAAGTGAGCAATCTTTCAATCTTTTAATGATATAAGTTCGGGAGTGTTCCACGACATTGTGAGATTCTCTATCAGATCGAGAGATTATGCGTGATGGAGTCTTGAAGTAGAGTGAACTTTACGACAGTGATGGATTTACTCATATGCACATTTGGCAATAAATCATTATTATAAGTACAGATGCCGTCACCAGCTATGAGCGCTCAGCGAAATAATATTTACTTTAAAGACAAGCATCAAGGACTAAAAGAATTATATATATAATTACGCCATCCCAGAACTACATTTCACCAAATATGATTAAGTGCCAACGTGGCAGAGGGTGAGTCCATCGCCGTCTCAGGCACTATACATACGTTTTTGAATTACTTCTCAGACATATGCAGATTTCCTCACGATGTTTTCTTTCACCGTGAAGCATGTGGTGTAAAATCACTGCAACAAAATAATTAGGAAAACTCATTGGTGGGATTCGAACTTGCGTCACTTGCGTAGAAGACGACTGCTCAAACCTTGACTACTTACTGGGCATTCAAGATCACCGCTCATAAATCGTGACGGCACCTATATGAAGACATTATTTTATGAGTAGAAATGTTAGAAGATCAACTATGTATAAGAATATCAAAGTGCGCGTGATGCTAACAAGTGTCCTTAAACTACGATAAGTAGTGTAGCGAGCGCCTCACTTGGGCCACTGGCTACCCGAGATCTATATAAATAATTTTACATTATACATTTTCCACTTTTATTATATTACTCTTCCATCATTGTTCTATCTCAAAATCACTCTCTGACAACTAATATTGTTTTATATTCCTTTTTCGAATTCTTTTCGGATTATGAAAAATCTTTCATAAAGCTTAAATTTTCAAGGAACAAGGTTTTAAGCTCCTTATAAGGCTGCGGCCTTACAGTAGTTACTATGATGTGGACTTGTCATTTAATTTTTATTGTCTTGTCTTTCATCATTATTTAATGGTCTTAGAGATAATATTAAGTATGCTAGCTTTACCCTATGTCCGTCCTGTGGTTCATTCATGAAAAGCTATCACAGTCGCAGGTAGACAGATAGATAGAGGCACTAACATTTACTTTATTATTTTATATCGTCATATTAAAATTCGTATTAAGCTTTGAAATCTCGTAAAAAGTAAATCGATTCTATAAGTTGTCCGTTTTTTTTCAAACCTTTCACGTTATTACAATCCAGTAGATTAAGTTTAATCTTCATTACGCTGGGTACCATCATCAGTCAAACGTCCCCCAAAATCGAGCTCAATGGAACGCGAACGATCCAAAATGTGATCCATTTACGTAGTGTATTCCTCGAACGACTTGCACAATTGCTTTTAACGTTACTTCCTAAAACAATGCCAGTTTATGTTATATTTTCTCTTTACTCCAAATATATTTAGACGGCGATGTCTTGTCAAAGCGAATGAAACAGTACGCAAAGATTCGAAGAGCTATTTTGTGTAGAAAATTTTAGGAAAATAAATATTATTATTTTCTTTCGTGAACGAAGAATGACATAAAGAAAGTACTTGTTTTGACATAAGACAGATACTTTCTCACCAAATAAGTATCTGTTAGTATATTTCATACAGTTTGATGAAAAAACGTATTATACAAGAAAAAGGAAGAGTTGTCTTGTAAAAGTTGTGGGGTTTTATGAATATATTACTATGTTGTAGTCGTAAAATATCTTGCTCCAGCGATAACGTAGTTATAGGCTATGGTTGCTAAGGGCCGACAAGAGCGAAAAAAATTAAAAACGTAGATAGATTTCAAGTCAATAACTCTAACCGCTGATTTTTATACGAAAATAAGGTGGCGCAAGGAGATATTTTTGTCATAATAATTTTATTTGCTTACTAAAATTATACCCTATCACATATTTTAACAGCTGTCCTATTTTCCCCAACATCCTGTATATGTAGTACGAATACGTAAAGTCGTAAAGGCTATTGATTTTAGCTTATAAAGGTATAAAATTATCCTGAAACGCTTTCATGAGTACCACAGTTTCTTATCACGCGGAACATAATATTTCGAGCAGGGTAAATCCCCAGCTTAGCGTGTTATTGGAACTTAAATTCCATTCCCGAGAGTACGTGAGCTGGAATCAATGGTCGGTGACCTATAAAATGGGGTTGAAGATGATTTTGCTCATGAAATTTATCATTCATCTAATCATCTATCCTATACTAATATTATAACGAGGAAAGATTTGTATGTAAGTATATTTGTAACGAATTGGCTCAAATACTAGACTGATCTTGAAAATTCTTGCAGCAATGGGCAGCTACATCGTCAGCGAGTTACATAGCTATATTTTATCTCCGTACTTATATTATAAACTAGCGAGGATTTGACTTATCGTTATATATTGGAAAATTCACACAAAATCTTTATAAATTATAGCCTTCGTATTTTACTGTTGTATAAGCTATATTAATAATAACAAACATACATTATATATACATATATTTTTATTTGTTACCAAGAGTGCATGTTATTAAACATCAAATAAAATAAGCCTCAAAAACAAATCCGGTACTTTGAACCTTAGTTGCTTGAGATTATTAAATAATCCTTCTTCATTAACCAGTAATTATATAATAAATATGGTCTGGTTTTAGAAAAACATTTGAATCAAACCAGTATTTTACGGGTCTATTAAAATTCATCACCATTTATTACTTGTATACTAATAAATGGCACAAAGATAGTGAACAGAACGATATTAAGATTTTTATAGGTACTCTACTTAAAAGCATACCCATTATTTTAATCCTTAAGGGATCAATAGCTGTTTACATTTAAGTAAAGAAGGGATCTGCGGAATCATTTAGCGGAGAGCTTTTCCTCTTTACGTTATTACTCCTAGTGCAGAGGGGAGATGAATATGAGCTTATTGAATTTATTTATCACTTCTTTAGACGAAAAAAATTATAATACGTCTCTATACACCTATTTTTACACCCTACTAGAAAACTCCCCAATGTTTTAGGGAGATTTTAGAACGTTCACGACGTCCAGATTTCCTCAAATTGTTGTCATCCGGAAAATGTGTATTCTACCACTACTTGTGACGATAGACTAAAGCCGTGGTGGCCGTGGGGTTTGAACAGTCGACTGCTACGCTAGTGACGCAACTTCGAATCCCAGCGATCAGAACTGATGAGTTTTTCTAAAAACTTTAGTGCAATGATTTAACACCACGAGTTTACGGTGAAGGAAAACTGCATATGTCTGAGAAGTAGGTAATTCAAACACGTATGTGCCTGAGACGGTGATAGACTGACTATCACGTTGACTGAAATGTAGGTGTTGTTATTACAACACATCTTCTTACCCGTTTGGATTTTATATAAATACTGATGAACAGAGCAGTGATCACGGCTCTTGTCCATATATGACTATCATATTTACAAATGTTTCAAAGGTAAGTTTCTTTTCAACGTAACAGTCTTTATTTTTCATACAACAAAAATAGACACATTCCAATTTGTTATTTCCGTGAAACTTGAATAGCACTTTAACTATGTTATTCATTCCCCTTGTTATGAAAAACAGAGTGCACCTTGTATAACCTTTCATTTCTTTCATTCGTCAATTTAATTACTGTGCGTTTAACCTAATTAGTAATATAATAATTAGGCCAGCGTATACTGCTCTCGCTCCACTGTAGGAGTTTTAAAGTTAGAGGTTCACGCGTCAGTCGCATACGGCGTGTAAATAATCTTGATACTTTGAGTTGCTTGTAAGTGACTTGCTCTTAATTAAAAGTAGATACAATTCGTGTTATTACGCTACGAAACTGTAACATTATGGCATAATTAATGTAAGGCGATTGTATGAACTGAAATTTGATGATCTCTTGATCCTGCATGATGCTATTTCTAAATGTGAGACGTTAGAAAATTTGCAGTGGGAGTAATTAGATGGTGCCCGAAACCGAAACGAAGTTGACCCCTAACTTAAAGGAAAGGGCTGAAATCTAAAATGGTATCATAAGCATTGGAAGCATAACATAAAGGGCATAATCAAGAATAACGGAGGAGGCAGGTAGGAATAGGTTTCTCTTCCTTAATCTTAATTATCGCTTCTATATTATGTTTCCCATTTACATTTATTTTACTTAAATTTTTTTTTATATGTTTTGTTTGACTGACAAGACAGGTGCTGGCGATTCTCTCACTATGTCTTAAGCACTTTACATACATTTTTAATATTCTCAAACATATGAGGCTTCCTTGAATAAAGGGGCTTTTGGGACCGAGATCGCGGTCCCAAACGCCAGCTTCGATTTAAAATTTATTTTTAATGGGGATAATGGGACCGTGATTTTATTATCAATAAGTAACATAGCTTTCATGGCTTCTACACGGGTAATATCGCGGGGCACAGGTTTTTTTGTTGTCTTTCACCGATCTCTCTCGAGGAGCCGCTTAACCGGCAACTCGTTTTAAACAAATTTACTAATAGAGATAATTCCATGTATTTATGTACGTTGAGCTAGGTCATTTAATACTGATATTTCCCAACTTCATCTTGAAACTTGAGCCTTAATTAAAACAATCCTCAGTGTAGTTATCTTACTCGAGGCTCCATCGTTCACTCTAGCGGAACATTTCCTTTCAATGAAGCGAACTTTATCAGGTCCTTCCATTTCAATAAATTATTGTTTAGATCAAAGGCCAGAACGTTATCTATTCATATTTACTCTAATATTCTAATCAATTTCATCTCCAGTCAAGCAGAACTGGGTTAGATGGGTTTAACTTAGAACAGGGGATATAAATCAATTATTGTTGATTGGTAAGGAAACTGTTAATTATCTTCCAAGGACTCAGACTGGAACACAAGCCAAAATGTAAATATTGGAAACTGTTTAACACTAACCTAACATTCAGATAGTTTTAATAGATAGTGCCTTAACTAGCAAAAAAATGTTGCCATGTTCAGTTTTTTTCGTATATCTGAAGAAAAATGAACATTGCAAGCTAAAATAATTAAAACGCCTTTTAATAGTAAAATAACTGAACAGCATAAAAAAATAATTAAAAAAAAACATTATTATAAAACAAAACAGGAAACAAAGAAATATCTGTACCATCCTCTCATTTAATATGAAAACTAACATAAAACAACGGATGTGTATTACGAAACCGCAAACAAAGACCAAATACCAATTGTATGAACATTTGAGTAATTCTAAAGAACTTTAATAAACCAATTGAAACTTCCGTTGGAGAATCATCATGGCTCGGTATGTGTGCTAACTTGAATGTAAATTAATTTTCATCTCTGGAATTGGGACGATGCGTCTGATGCATGTTCATTTACGTATATCATTATTATCTACTAGCTGTGCCCCGTGATTTTACCCGCGTAGACTTAATTTCGGGAAGCCATAACGTTTTTCTTAATAAAAGTAGCCTAAGGTACTCCTTGTAACATTAGCTATCTACCAGTGAAAGCCCCGTTAAATCGTTCCAACAGTTTCGGAGATTAGCCCAGAACAAACAGACAGACAGACTGACAGAGTTTTTTTTTAAATTGTTTAGTTTCAATTCAGTACCTTATATACTTTCATATACATTTAGTGAAAAGCTAATATTTCGGAATTACAAACAGACACTACAATTTCATTTATCTGTATGTATGTGTGTATAGATTTGGCTTGGGTTTACCCAAAGGGCCAAATGAAACTCTCTTGCTGTCAATCTGCTGTCTGTCTCACCGGCCGTCCGTATGTCACGGGTGAGCTCGTAAACAGAGTGAGTTACAGACCTGAAATTTGGGATAGTATGCATAACAGTATACTATCCCAAACATCGAAAATTATTCTATAAATAAGATATCAGACTTAATTCACTGCCTCGAATTAAATAATCCATACTAATATTATAAAAAGGAAACACTTGTATCTAAGTATGTTTGTAATGAATTAGCTCAAAAAGTAATTAGCCGATCTTAAAAAAATGTTTCAGTCAAAGATACACTACATCTAGATGGCTATATTTTATCCTCGTACTCCCACAGGAACGGGAACTACGCGGGTGAAACCGAGTGACGTGCGCTAGTACTTCATATCTTTAATTTAACAACATTTTTATAGTCATATATTTCGTATTTAGTACTTAGTCTAAGTACTGCGCACTTGGTCTTTGTAATTGCGTACCTAATTGAACATGAAATGGTCAATTTCTACATTAAAGGTAAATGGACGTTTTAGGATCCCCCGCAACTGACGCAAAATAACTTTATTATCCCATAATTATTATATTAACGGTATATTCCGTCGCTACGAAGTATTTGACCTTTATGTAATGAAATTTACGAACAATCTCGTCTCAAATCGTCCAGTCTGGGAAGTGAGCAAATGGGAATTTCGAAGTGTCTTAATGGCGCAGAAAACTGCAAGTGCGATCAAAGCTTAATGTTTTTCCAATAGCAGGAATGTCGTCACAACAGCAACATAGTTAGATTGCTTTAAAAAAATATTTTTAACAATGGATGTAGTAGTAGTACAGTTTCGAAGAAAATGAATATAAATTATTAGAACTTTAAGCCTTAAGATGCCTTAACGTTCGAATTTGTATATTTATAACCTACATCGTTTATCATTTTCAATCATTGTATATTTTATCAAACTTCGCTTCATTAAATTAATGCAGTATACGGACGTGACTTGCTAAATTTGTCTCTAACGAACTGGAAATCCAATAGCATCATTGGAACGGTTAATAAACGCGGATCACATTTGCGACTATCCATGCTTCTGACATGACGATGTTAATCCTATCCACGCCTGGATAAAAATATATCACGAAATTCTCAAGCGCTACTGAACGTCCATTTGTCACAGATTTAACATTCATATTTTTAAACAAAGCGTGTCTCTATTTAATGGGTGCTTAATGAAATAATTATTTCCAACATCCACCAAACAGGCATTTCTGCATTTTGTAACATAAGTATAGTTAAATACTAATTATATCGTTCCGAATTAAAGTCGGACTTTAAACATTTTGTTAAATATAAATGACTAGCGGCGTCACGCGGTTTCACCCTCGTAGTTCCCATTGCCGCAGAAGTACGGGAATAAAATATAACCTATATTTCTCACTGATAATGTTACTTTCATTTCTGAAAGGATTTTTCAAATGGGTCCTGTACTTTTTGAGCCTCTTCGTTACAAACATCATTCCTCTTTAGTATTAGTATAGATATAGATAAAAAATAATTACCTTATGCAATTTGTTTTTTCTAATTGATGAACAAACACTGAACCAGCTGTATCTGCTTTCATGACTATAAAATCTTCTACGCTCTTTTAGTAACCGAACTATCGACAAGTGAATATATTTAAGTGACGAAAAACAAACACAGGGGCTCAACCACAAGATCTTATTGCAATGATGTGTCAGTTGAGTGACAGAGACAGATTTATAGATGTCATATACATCTGTCTGATAATATGAGTATCTGATTAAACTAGTATGGCAAAATTTTACAAAAAATGAATCACTACTAAAGAGACCCTATATTGATCACCGTCCAACTCTTTCACGTCAACATTAATAATGTCTGAGAAAGCTAATCAATTCCCAAACATAAACACGACAGTAATCAAACTGGCTTATTATCGTTCCCCAATGATTTGAGCAAACCAGACTCCTGATTCCATTAGTGATGACCTCGGCAAGATTAATTGCGGGCGGACATGACAGGTGACTGACGAGTACTAAGATACTGAATAATTTGAGCCTCGTTTCAAGCTAAGCAAACCACTTCTAATATTTTATAGCTTACATTATGGGTTAGCAGGTATTTGCACCATTATTTTGGATAGCTCCGAATTACAGTTTAAAAAAATCTCGCTAAATAAAGGTTTAAGAGTTGACGCTCTTTTTTCTGTCGTGTATACAGAGAAAAGAGCGTCAACCGTCAGCCTATTGTGAGAATATTTATGAATAAAATTATTAGTATAGTTTCAAGACTGAAATATCTTTAGTATAGGTATGTCAAAATTTACATTATAGCATTGTTTGTCAGTTTTATTACAGCTTTATTTTGTAAACAATATCTAAAAGTAGCGAAGTCTAAATGTTAAGGTCGAAATTCACATTTAACCCGTCTGAAAACGAAGCGCAAAAAATATCGTAAACACAAATGTGGCACAGAAGCTTAGGGTGTGCGAAAGTAAACAATGTTGATTTCTCTGAACAGGCGGCGGTAGGTCACTTTACTGGCAACTGTTAGCCATCGTTCTTAATGTGTCAGTATCAACCGACTCTATACGGTCTATTGGAAATGTGTCTGTACAAAATAGTAGGTTCCATTTTATACAGAATGTAGACTCAGGTGTAATTATTTAGCTCAGGGCATCCGTAGGTAAACCCTTAGGTTTTTTTTATTACATATACTATACACAAATGTTTGTGGTAAACTGTATTTGTAAGGTATAAAAAACATATAAAATGTTCGATATTTATTGGATGATACATGGAACACAAGACAAAACTTATTTTTTTATCAAAACTACGACAAAAAATTATAAAATAAACGATATATTTTTTTAAAACACAAAGGTTTTTTTTACATATTTTTTAATTGATTTGTACCATCAGGCGCTGTGCAAAAAATGTGCGCCTAAAATGTTCTGTGATATAATTTTTTGTGAAGGGACTCTATTCAATAAGTGCCTAGTTTTGTTTTGACTTCGGGAATTGTATATTTATTAAATATATATTTAGATGCGAAACAAACGAATGTAGACCCAATTTTCTAAAAAGATAGTTAATTGAGTAATTTGATATGAAATTATGTGTACTAGTGTCCGACAATTGTTGTTTAATGTCATTTACAATGTGTGAACAAATTGTGTGGTGATTGGTTACGTAATTATAATGTGAAATCGTTATAAACAATATCATACTCTCATTACCTTTCAACTAAGTAAGTACGTTTGAATAACGAAAAAATACACGAACAATTTTGTTTTCATTACACTTAACGATATCCTATAAAACAAATAAACATTAAACTTAACGTCCAAAATTTTATTTTACGAAGATCTTTCGTGAATTTTGCACCAATAGTTGATACCAAACAACATTATTATAGGTCAATGGATCTCAAAACAGCTTTCGTGCAAAAATAGGAACTATTCCCACAATCCAATTTCCATTCGATGAGTAAACAGTTTTATTTGAACAAGTTCATTGACTTTACTAGTAAGGCCGAATACTGTTTTTCTACACATCCATCCGATACTATTTATACAAACCCTAGAATTCAATTTCATGTTTGTAAGCTCTTGTGAATGATTTTAGATATTCAAGAAATCTTTATGAAGATATTGTTTCTGTGTTGATTTACATTAAAATCTTCTTTTTAACCGTGAAAATATCGTTATTTACCTAGGCTTAGCAAGTTTCTGTCTGCGAATTTACAGCCCCATTATAAGGAACACCCGTTACTTAATGTTTTTTGGCTTACCTGCTGGTGGGCAGGTCGCTATCTTTGTTGTACACTGAGAATCGTTGTTCAATAATAATTGTTGTACAGCGTGAAGATATGCTTTGATAGACTCCGTATATAGCCGAAAAGGTACCGTAAGTAAGAGATACACGATGGCCATTGTGCGAACTTTGCGGTGTACGATCATTTTGAGGTAAAACGAGGTACAACGATTGTCACTGTGCAACGAAGATAGCGCGGATATGTACAGTTGTCATCAAGTAACGAGATCAAAAGCTAATGGTGTTCTAAATCACGGGACTCGGAAGGTCAGCCATCCAAATACAGTTCTTGCCTTGACTATTTAAACTTGATAGCATTATTTTTAGCAACTATGCAACGATTCCCTGCGTAAATATTTAATTACAGCAAGACTCCCAGTCTTTTTGTATGGGAATGCGATCGTAATCGGTGCAATCAGCCATCACAAAGGCGAATCATTAATTCTATCAAGCTAGCAAAGTACAAAAACGTTTGGCTGCCGAGCCGCTCTACCGATCTGAATCTTAATGCGATCATCTGAATTTCAATGGATCGGGCAAAAATGGCATCGGAAATTATTGCATTGTTGGTATTTTCTCAAAGGTACTTTACGACTGCTGTATTTGTTAGTACTAAGAGATTTGTTTTTTATTTCAACCCTTTAAGCATCTGAGGATGGAACCTCAACCTGCTTTGAGGTAAGTTATGTCATTGATCTTCTTCAAACTCTACTAAGGGATGTTACCAAAGAAATGTAATAAAGAACTTCAATTGAACGAAAAAAGCAACTCTATACATTTCACCAAATGAACACAACACTACTGAGACAACTAAGAGTTCGTTAGGAGTAAATGGTAAGAACCTATCTATTTTGAAACAACGACTTCAAATAACCAAATGTTAGTGATTGGGGAGAGATATGACTGAAAGAAATATTCAGAAATTATTTCTTTGCAGCGTTTGAAATGTTATATCTAGTTTATAAAACCACGATATTTATATTTGAGGTTAAACGATTCATTTATTTTTAGTTGCAATAAAATGCACGCGTATCGAATTCACTTGAATTTTTGCCGATAAAATCCAACCATTGTTTTGAAATAACGATCGTGTCACGAGCAGTATCGTGACAAATTGTTCGACACCTCTATTACACGAATTGTGAGTATATATGACCGTGATAGAGATCCTCCAATATTAGAACTCGACTGAATTTTCTACGTGCCACATAATAATATTTTTCTTTTGCCAAATGCTATTGTAATCCCTCCAGCCTGCTTTAGTCAAAAATTCAAACATAAAACCTCAATAATGTTAATAAAAAAAATATTTACCCTCAAGTAGGCTTAGTAACCTTTATTTTTCAACCCAAAAATGAGTGAAGTGCCAATCAAGCACCAATGCTGCTTTTGAAAACTGTATGGAGAATTAATGACAAAAGCGCGCGACATCTTGTTCACAAAGGAACTCCATAACGTAATACCACAAAAGCCGAAGCCACTCGATATCCGCCCTAATAAAAACCGGATAGGGCTGGATACATCCGGATGCGATCACGGCACAACTCCACCGCACTTTTGTCCGATAAAAAGGAGAAAAAAAACTCGAAACCCACTCTATCAAAAGAGAGGGATTTAAACTTTTTAACGAGTTTTTGGAACGCCCTCGAATGTATGTGACGCACTCGAATTTTTGATTATAGAATCGTGAGTCGTTGCGTTACGAAAATTTCTACGCATAACTTTTTTGCCAATATAAGGTCACGTGACATAAAGTGTATTGTAGGTTGTACGTGTCGCCAAGACTTCCTGGTTTGTGGTGCAAAACGTGCTTTATGAAGCAAATAAAAATGATTTGATATCATCGCATAGCAATAAAACACCGTAACTTTATATTGTTTGGTTGAGTCAATGACAGGTTGATGATAACATTTTATTTATTTGAGGATATTTAACCGAGTTTTTGAAGTTGGTTTACGTCAAGTAAGTTTAAGTCAAGTCAGATGGGAGTCTTTTCAACCTTATTTGGCTAGGTAAATAAGGCCGGGTTAGTAATTAGTGAATTACAAAGATGCTAAGGATGCATATACAGTATCAGTATACAGACTCTTAGTAAATAGACAAAATAGTAGAGATACTGCGCATGTTTTTATTCGCCTCTCGACATAAAAAGGTTACTGTGCATTTAAGGTACGCGCTTATAGCTCGTGACGGCACAAAATGTATTTATTAGAATATAAAAACCGATACGTTTGAATAATATATTTAGACGAAAATACAATACTGAGGCGGCGGTCTCAGGGTACTGAACTATCCCAATAGAAAACAAATTGACGTTTCAATGGGACCTTCCCATTTGCAATTCAAAGAACTCCTCAACAAGAGTATGGAAATGTGTGCGTTTTGAAAGGACTTGATTCCTTCGGATATTGAGAAGAGTATACAAATTTACAAGGCGAAGAACCGGTATTGGAATTCGTTTACGCTAGGTTCTTAGAATGTATACTATAGTTTTAGACTTACTTAATTAATTTCAGAAATGAATATTTAGGTTTCTAAATTAAATGTTATGAGGAGTAAATTATGCGCATGATATAAAACTTAGTTTCTTTCTTAGTGTAAATCGATATATCAGACATATTTTCTTGTTCTCTGAACGACTTCATGAAGGCTACATATAACTTAGTGAGTGAATAAATAGACTTATGTTGTTTAGTGTTAGTGTATAGTATGTAATTCCATATCATGTAACTGTAATTTAGTATCTACACTATTACCTTAGGTTAACCTGTAATGACAGTGTATGTATGTAAATAAATAAATAAATAAATAGATAAATATCTGCTTACATTCATGGTTTGAACGCACGACCATATATCACTTTAAAGAAATAGCTTCTTTTTTTAAGTTATGAGTGAAAAAAGTTATCCCATATAAATCTCTTGAGAGCGGCGCGCTTGATACGATGACAGTTTAAATATAATCATCTGTTACTCGTTCACTCGTGAAGAGACATTATTCTTTCAAAAGCCGCATCCGAGTGTGGGACAATATTTTGTGACGTCAATTTACTATTATACGTCAAGATTAGGTATACATAATATCTCCTACTACTATCATACTACCGTGTACGTAAGTAAGTACTCAATTAAAGAAAAATATGTTTTAAATTAAACATTTTTGGCACAGCGCATCGGCTGGTACATATCAATCTATACAGATAAATAAAATTGAAGTGTCTGTTTGTAATTTTAAAATAACAGCTTTTCACTCAATGCATATGAAAGTATATACGGTTCAGAAATAGATTTTTTTTATGTCTGTCTGTCCGTCTGTCTGTCTGTTTGTTAAGGCTAATCTCTGAAACGGCTGGACCGATTATAACGGGACTTTCATTGGCAGATAGCTAATGTTACAATGAGCGTGAGGCTACTTTTAATTTAAAAGCTACCCATGAAATTAAGTCTACGCGGGTGAAACCACAAAGCACAGCCAGTATTATCTAAACCTTAAATAACATTGCCTTATATACCAGCCTGTTGTATAATATTGCTATTAGGTTACCATCCTATGTACATAATAATTTAAACTTGGAACCAATTACCCACTATTTGGTTACGAAATCAGATTACAGATACCTATAGCGGCGTTATGCTTGAACAAACTTTTGCACACCCTATGTATAGGCTTCCACGATAGGAACGTAAAAGTTTTGAATTAACTACACGGCTACAGACCCCTGTAGTATTACGTACAGTCAACGTATAAAATTCCACACAATTACAAGCAGTTACTTACGTTAAGTAGCTCACGCCTGTATTCCCCGAAGATGTATGCAGAGGTGTTCTAATCACAACACCCACTTTTCACCGAAGATGATTAAGTGCCAACGTGACAGATGGTGAGTCCATCGCCGTCTCAGACACTTTACATACGTCATTGAATGACTTCTCAGAAATATGCAGGTTTCCTCACGATGTTTTCCTTCACGATTAAGCACGTGATGTGAAATCAATGTACATATTTTTTTTAGAAAAACTCATTAGTACAGGCCCCGCTGAGATTTGAGCAGGCGACTGCTCAAACCTCAAGGCCACCACGGCTCTTTTAAGTAGATATTAATTATATACAAATACTAGCGGACCCGACAGACGTTGTCCTGCATACCGACTAAGCGCCATCCGGGCTGATTTGTGAATCTAAACCATCCAACCAAACGCATAAAAAACATTTAAATTGATTCAGCCGTTTAGCAGTGCAGTGACATACACACGTACATACTTGATTTTTTTAGCTATAAGCCCATCAGAATTCAGCGTTCAGTAGTCCTTATTAACGTAATGAAAACCTTAACGGTGTAGCAACTTATGCGATGACATTTTTTTCATATTTTTTATATCAATGGAAAATAGTAATGGCTCAGCCGTCGTCAGGAGAATGTCATTTTGAGTTGTAGTCGTATAGAACTACGATTTCAGATCATCGTGAATCAGTGACCACATTGGGAGAGGATTTCGATCGAATGACTTAAATCGCTCAACAATATTTCGATGGTTCATAAATCAGTAACTCCTTTAGCGATCACACTGATGAAACAATTTTGAATAGAAATAGCGACTTTCATTTATACTATTTAAAGATA
This sequence comes from Watsonalla binaria, assembly GCA_929442735.1. Lineage (NCBI taxonomy): Eukaryota > Metazoa > Arthropoda > Insecta > Lepidoptera > Drepanidae > Watsonalla > Watsonalla binaria. Next base: position 7,197,413 of record OV838930.1, read on the forward strand.
TATTACATAATAGATATAAACGTAATTAAGTAAACATTGTATCTCTTGCTAACCCCGATGTATTGTTATAACGTCAACAACCTGCCATGTACTAATTAAATGGAACAAGGGAGGTGCGCACGACACTTCGGGGACAATACAAAACTGTAGGTACGTATTACGTATGTTCACGTAATACAAAGCCATACAAAATTACTCACTTGGTACATTTTTAATGGCTTAGAATGAATGCGGTAATTTTTTTACTCCATATACATATGAATATAGTTCGAAAAATTTCTATAAATATGAATCTATTGACTTTTCTATTAAATTGTATTCGTGTGATTGATGACATTTAAATCGAGATTTTCAACATAATGCAGGTGCCGTCACGAGCTATGAGCGCTAAGCAAAAGTAATAGGGATACTGCGCATTTTATCAGGCAGAGAAATTAAGGCTAGCGCTCATCACTAAAAGCACCATTATCTGTGTTACGGTAACAAACAAAAAGAATGAAAAAATGTCGAGGAACAATCTACACACGTGTTCGAGCACCATCGACAATCCTTATTGTTGAATTCATAATCCGGTATTACGAAATCTTACATCTGCGCGTTACGCAAGCAAGGATAATGGCGTACATGTGTTGCCGTTGTTAATAAAACAATAAAATTATTTTAATGTACATTTTAGACGTTGTAACAGCCAGCATTTGTGATGTATTTTTTTATACATGAGAACATAATTTACTGCGTACGTAATAAGTAGGACGTATGACGTAGTTGTCGTCGATTTAGAACCCAAAATTTTTTTTTAATTTGAACTAAATCACCAAAAAAAAACAAAATTAAAATTTTAATGGAATGAGAATTAGCAACATTGAATGGTGTTTATTTTCAGTCATTATTCAAAATGAAATAGGTACATAAATTGCACAAAACGAACTCAAATATGTTCCAAATCATCATCAACCTTTCTGCTTGTTTATTTTTCATTCCATACATCATGCTTTCAGTTTTGATTTAATTTTGTTTATTATTTCACAAGTGAAAATATGTTTACAAATGCGAACTATTAATTAGTAAGCGTTAGAAACATGACACAATAAATCTCAATCAATGGCGCCTTTCAAACTTTAAAAGTAGAAACGAACGGGCGCGTAAGTATATCATTCATTGCGTTCATTCGTTCACCAACATGCGTAAACATAACGTTCTCATGACGTAATCAAATGAGTCAAAATTCAAAATTAGAATAAATTGTTCTTTGTTCAAAAAATCGTTAACGCTCCCTTTCTTCTACTCACAATGAAGCATTGAGTTGGAAGCAAAACTAGATGTCACTAATTTCAGGGGAGTCAAATTAAATTTTATTGACTGTCGAAATAACAATAGTCTTTTGTCTTGACCCTTGTGTACTATGAGCTACAATCAGTACGAGGCAACTTCATGTGATTTATATTTTTAGAAATAGCCACTGCATTTTCCAATTACACTTTACTTGTGATAAAAAAATCTGAAATGTTGAGACAACCCTAATCTCATCTTTATCAAGTCAATTTAGTGATATGAAGGCAGTGATATTGTATACAACTAAAGAAGTATATATAACATAGCACGCGTAAAGTGAAGTCCCGAAATGTCCTAGTTGGGACGTTTTCAGTTGAGATTATCTCTTCTTCGCACCTTGCTTACCCTAAAATTTGTACTGTTCATTCGCAGGATTAGATTTTTACGTTGACTCCTATGAACATATCATATCTAAAAATACGATATTATCCTTACAAAATTTACAGGCAGGGAAAATTTGTAATTAGATATCATGTTCCAGAAGCTGTTAAAACTTCAGATTTTTACCAATAGAGTTCACATTTGTCCTACATTAATTTATTCAAACTCAATTCGGCTATATAAAATAAGGGCGGACACTCACCCAGTAATTTCCTGTACGTGGTTAGATACTCTTACATGTAATGACAAATTTATTACCAGAAATGTATATTTAGGAGCCGAAATTATCCACCACAAGTTTAAATCTTGAGTGTGTGGCGGGCTTTATGGGAAATTTGTTTTACGATACACAGTAATTAAGCGCGTGGTGTAAATCTAATCTATGTAATACTCTTGAGATTAATGAATGTTTCGATTAATGAACGAATGATAAAAGTATCAACGAACTGCGTGCGGTCTCCGCGTTGTTAATACCTGTAACAAAAGAAAGTCGTGATTAATGGAGAGCAAGAAGGTTCCATTCCGTCCTATGATAATTAGATTAAATTAAAGTATGAAATTAAGAGCGTCATAGTACATCTCACTTTGATAGTGAAAGCGAATACTAATATTCAAACAACTACATTACGTGACAATAATCTTAAGTGGTAAATTTATTGAAAATAACTTAAAAGACGGTATGTAAGTAAAGCATAACAATACACACATTCTACCGATTTACTTACAAAGCTCTCCGAAAGAATATAGCCGTTCTACAGTAGCCTAGTTAACATATTATACTACAAACAGTACGGAACAAACAGTTGAAAACACACATACACACACAGATGCGATCTACATCTGTGGACGCGAGACGATGAGATCACTACTAGATTATAAGTTACCCCGTGGTACTGCCCGTAAGGAGTGTGGTGGTCGATCGCGAATATATATTTTTAGGTGTTTTACAAACACTTCTAAATTTCAATTCAACATTACTCTAAATTAAGTACTTAATTTTGAAATTTTTAAGTGTGACAACCCTTACGCTGATGGAGCAAACGTTCTTATTTCCAAAACTTGGTCAAGGCTCCATATGTTAGCTTTATAACAGAAGACACAAATAAAAATAGTCCACATTTACGGCATGAAATATTTATCTGCCGATATGGCTGTCAACTCTGTGTTCCCCTTGACAAGGGGAGATGCGTTGTTGTGCAAAAACAATATAAACTTTCAGATAATCTGAGTCAGCTAGAGCCGAGATATCTCGGATCGGACATATCGCAGCCACCCTTAATACTGCAGTCGAGCGATTTGCAGACATTTATTGCGATCGACGACTATAGATAAGAGAGCCCTCTGCAATTCCTATCCAATTACTTACCTCTCGTTCAGAAGGCCAACTCTATCTAAACTTCATCTCAGGAACTCACGACATCACTAAACAGATCTATCGCAGCTGATTAAAGAATCGAGTCTGTGATCGAATCGATAAAAATAACACGGATAATCGATACTCTCTCCGAAGAAGCGTAACGACTTCCATTGGAAATTGTATACACAGAAAACACCATTGTTAAGCCGTAAGTTGATTTATGTTAACATTTCTCCATTCAAGAGCTCTTGAGATAAATAGGTTGGCACTGACAGACCAACAATACGAAGTTGTATGAAATACGGTTTGTAGAAAGTATAATCTTATTGCGTTGAATATGAAGGCAAGAGGATGACCTTTGTAAATGGTGGTATATTTACGAAGCGGATTTACAGAGGTCGAAATTATACGCCTCATTACAGAAGAAATAAACACTGTTTTTGAAGGTATTTTCTGAAGGAATGCTTGTCGTCAAACAAATGTCGTCTAATTTTAGTCAACATAGTAAGTGGTTTGTTTGATGGCAATATTATAACCTTAATTATAGCTTGAATAACTTGTTATAACTTAATTCTCTTATTCCTAATTAGGTAAACAAAAACATAAGAACGAAGCAATTAAGTTCGAAATAGAAGTAAATATCATCAGTTAATTAGAATTATGTATATTTATATTCCCTTTCAGTATTTACTTTCAAGTTCAAACAAAAACATCAAACGAAAATGAGAAATTCGTTTCATTTGGCTTGCTTCGAGGTTATTAATTAAATTCCTTTCCAGCGAAAGGTTGTGCAATTTCAAATACCTATAAAAAATATTCTTTGGAGGTGGGCACTGGAAATGTTAATTAGGAAAATGAATCCTGTCAGACAAAGTTAGTTTGGTTGATCAAGTTACAGTACTCCAAAGTACGTATCGTACCAGTACGATACAAAATGAAAACCTACAGAGAGACAGCTCGCATAATTAAATTAATATTGGCAGTAAAAATCACAAGCAAACATTTACGCAATAACAATCATTGCTTACGAGCATCTTGCTCTATACCAACTACTAAAAAAGCCTGTCTTCGTCCGAAATCCTAATTTAATTAGACTTGGCCAACGTGTAAAGCCGCCCTTTTGTTACCTTTATATGTGCCTCGAGGTTGGATTTCAATTTTCCACTTGATTTGTTTGGAGAATCAGTCGATTCAGATAAGGTGTCCGTAATGGGGTAGCGAGCCCTCCGGTACCCCAATGGTTGGGTTAAGATAAATAAACATTGTTTCAAAAGTATTAAAAAATTAAAAACCTTACAGTATTTTTTGAAAATAGCAACATCTCTTATATTTTTTTTCCTTAAAATATAATACCGATATTAAAAAACATTATATGAACGACAAGCAATAGAGAATTAAATGTTTTACTAAAATTAGGAACTTGAACGTCTCGAACTATACCGATTTAGACCTTTAGAGAAGAACCGACAAGAGACTCATCTGGCAACTAGAATATCTCCATCTAAATATATATAACTCAAAGGCCCAAACCACTCGACGGATCGGGCTGAAATTTGGCATGCAGGTAGGTGTTATGACGTAGGCATCCGTTAAGAAATGATTTTGATTAATTCTACTCCCAAGGGGATAAAATATGAGATGAAAGTTTATACAAAACTTTGTCAATTTTAAACCGTTATATTATATAAAATTAAATCTACGCAGATGAAACCACGGGGCACAGCTAGTTATATTATATAATAACCAGCTGATATAATAATATTCACAATAGTGAAAAGGGAAGAACCGTGTAGCATAAAAAGAACACCCACGTAGTATAAGAGTTTAATTTTAACACTCTGCTAATAGTAGGAATAATTTGCTGAAATTCTTAAACCATCTAAGTGCGTATCATTTTACGACACATGTGTTGGAATAAAAACACCACGTTCTGAATATGAATAATGATCAAGTACAATAATGATAGTGTAATGACCTATTTCATAGGCCACAAAATGTTGCCACGTAAAATAAATGTGTTTTCTTTGTTGATGGTTTGCAAAGAGCCACAAATCTATCGAACCAATCGGAAACAAAAAAAAAACATTTATAAATGCTAGTAAAACAAAAAAATAAAGCTACATTTCGTAATGTAGGGACAAATAGTTCGAAATGAAACTCACTGACGCGCGAGTCTACGAGATTTAAAGCGACTCCGGCGTAATGTCAGTAAGGGGTGTCACGTTGTGGCCGATTGCACTTTATTTATGTGTGTCACAGTCATTTTTCTAAACATCAAATCGATATTACTGTGTCAGTATTTCACCTCACGCTCGATGGTGAAAAAGTACTTATTTCAAAATTTTGGTCTAAAAATCAAAATCAAAATCAAAAATATCTTTATTTGATAAGACTTCTTACAAAGTACTTTCAAATCGTCAGAAGGACACAAAATACATTATACATGATTATAAATGTTACCACCGGGTTCGGAAGGTAGCTTTTGTTGAGAAGAACCCGGCAAGAAACTCAACAATTACTCTTTTAAAAAAAATATATATTATACAATGTTTTTGGTTACAGTATTTATATCTCATGAATATAAGCCCATGGACACAGCACAAATGCTCAATTGTCTAATATAATAACTAAAATATTACAAATATGTGTGAGCATGGCAAATTCCAGCCAGTCAAAGCAAAGATCAAACTAAGATTAATTAATTGTAGCAAAAGTACAGTGCCAATGGGATTATTTACAATACTTTTTCGACAAAGATACATCCCAGGGTTCCTTATCACAAATATATAAGTCTAGATACCATACTGCTTAGAAAGCTCATATTATAAATTATATTGGCTGTGTCACTGTACTGTGACCTTTAGCCATAAGCTATTTTGTTATTAACAATGATAGATTATTACATCTGGCACCACACAGCCAAACCATCATGGCTATAGTTGCTCATCTTACGCACTACGCTAAGAAACTTTTCAGTCTGTCTTCTTTCAATTCTTAGATTAAGCGTAGATTGTCAACAAGACCAAATTTGACAAATTCCATTTAGTAATAATTCAAATATAAAGAAAGGGAAATCAAGTAGAACCAAAAAATTCGATAATATTTTTCGCATTATCTCGCGCCGAGTCAAATCTGAGACCGAAATATTCGGAATATTTAATCAAGCGGAGAAGACTTATTAATCAAATCGGCTTTTTGATTCCGAATAAATAACAGAGCTGTGAGAGGGTGGATTCAATTTTCCTTGCCAACAATTTTGGATACAGTTAATGCTATGAAATCCCGTAATGATCCACAAATCTATGATTACAGTGAATTATTGGGACATCGTAATGCCGAGCGAATTGATGTAAATAACTGGCAGTAAAACTCTGCTTATTGGTTGGAAAAATAAATAATATCCAAGTACATAAATATAAGAGTAGGAACATGGGCTTACCATCATCGGGTTAAGCAGAGCGTATTAAGAACTTCTATGATTTTGGAATCGTAAAATAAACGTCAAAGCTAAGAACTTCTTAAAATTTTCGTTGCTTGAAACAATCATAGTTGGCCCCCTAATTTAACTAAAAATTACAAATAAAGTTACAGTGAAAGGAAGGAAAGGAATCTGCAAAGGCATTTTTGGGTAACAATTGAAGATAATTTCAAATATCCCGTACCACATAAGCCCAGTGAGGAGTTAATTATACCACCGTCAATAGCATTCCGCAAACTTAATAAAAATCTCAATCACCTCATTTTGGGACAGTCCGCCCTATACTGCCGCAAATGAATACTGAATTCCTGGGGGAAGATACCCTAACATTGGGGAGATATGGCAGTGAGTGGCAACAGGAAGAGGCAAAGTGAGTCGCGTCGGAACGGACACGGCTGGATTAATTCATTAAGACATGCTTTCATAGAGGGAAATAAAAATAGACGGCCCTGTAATCTGTATTGTCCTATCACAAACAATTTGCTTTCACCAATTGTTATGAGTCACGATGGAAAAATTCGCGGTTCTTTTTTCTGTATCCTATCAAATTTCACAATGACTTGGCGTAATTATGGACCGCGTTTTCTATAATTACATGTTTTTGTTGCTTCTAATACTGGGTTTTTGTGTAATTTGCACCCGTATTTAATATCTGTAGGAAGTGAAATGTACGAAATATATTTTTAGATTTTATTGAGATCAAATAACTGTATCTTAATATCTACAGTTTTTACTTGTGAGTTTCGTAGTCTAGTAATGGCATAAATCGCTAAAGATTAAAATAACTACTTCAAATCAATTTCGCTACTTTCGAGTTGAAAATATTTCCATCCTGCTACGGTTACATAGGATCTCACATGGAGAGATAAATTAACGTCATTAGTAAGTCGTTAATAATACTACTTGTATAATTCAAAATAAAGATCGCCTATCGCAAATAACAACATTTAAAATGGTGTATAATGAAAACGTCAATCAATAATAAGCAAAATAGGGCTGACCCTTAAAAACATGTTTTTCATAAAGCCGGCGCGGCGCTGCGGCATGGCGCGTCTACGCGTCCTATATATTATAGGTATTGTAAAGCCACGCACACACTGCTTCAATAAATTTTGATGTAGTATCGTTGGTTATATTTTCACAGCTTACCGTTTTCCGTCCGGAAAATATAATAAGCGGGTTATAACATTTGCATATATATCACCGTGTCCCTAGAACCCCTCGCACCTACATTATTATTTACACACACTTCTTATGAACCGGCAGTAAATAACGTCAGAGCGCACATGCGCCCGTATTGCGATTCCAGTTTTGCATATTTGGCGGAAAGTTCATTTGAATCGGATGTAAATATTAATGTTTTGTGGCCAAACGTAGGGTGGGATATACTAATCATGCTCTCTCATGGTGGTTGGAGATTGTCGCGCATAAATACCGTATAAATTACATACAATTCAAAGCCAAATAATGTTTTGAATTTTCAAAACTTTGTCGTTATTTATTGCGAGGTTGAAAGTTGAGAGGTGATTTATTTAAACGAAATCTAAACATCACATGAAGGTAGATAGCATCCAACAAGAGAACCAAGTATTAAAAGTTTAAAAATAATCTTTAGAAATAGCCAAATAAGTAATCTGTCATTTAAGATTCAGCGTTAAGTTCATCTATCGAACCACAAATTTATATGCGAATGAATTAGGTCAAAAATCGGATATTAAAACTTGAGATTGATAAGGTTTACCGCCACATTATGAAGAAAGTTGGAGAAAAATTCTCGCTTTTACTGTGGACCATCAATGTTTTTACCAAAAAGTAAAATTTTACTAACGAAAATTTTTTTTTTTACTCTTTGACTCGAATTCGCCATTTCCATTTAAAATTATTTTTTCTGTTTGAACGCTCTATTAAGCTTGATTTCTTCTAAACTGCGTTACTGATCGGGATACCTGAATACGGTTTTTACTAACATATAGGAATTGAATTCCAACAGGTTTATAGCTAAAAAATCTGTATTATATTTATATATACAAGGGAAAAGTCAAAGTATAAAAAAATCGCTAGCTGAAGTGATACGAGGGCGAGTTGCTACTTCTTGTACTAGTTGTAGACATATGTTTGAGTTTCGTCAGAAAACTAATAACATTTTTGTGCGCAATGTTTACGAAGTCACTCAAGTAATTTTGTTTTGCAATGTCGCCTGGTTGGATATATGCTGTCAAGGTGCATCAAAATTCTGCGCGTGCCATCGCACCGGGGGAGGCCGACAAAGGAACAGGGAAAGGAAAACGTCCTGTTATGGAGAACTACTCTGTACGTTACAAATACGCCACCCAAGAAGTACTGCTGTCAAGAAAATATATTACATACGTGAAGAAAACTGCGTAATTTTATAGCTGGAACCCACATCGCTGACTAGATATCTCATCTAAGTATACTAATATATAAAGCTGAAGAGTTTTTTGTTTGTTTGCTTGAACGCGCTAATCTAACTACTTATCGAATTTTTAAAAATATTTCAAAGATATCCCATTTATCGAGGAAAATTATAGGCTATATATATTACTACGCTAAGCTAAGTCTTACAACAATGTGTAAAGATGTATTCTTCGGTAGGTTAAAAGCGACGTCGACGACAAGTAAATTATATAATAATAATAAGCACATTATCTACATAACTAAAGCTGATTCCAACGGACCCAAAATACTTAAGGGTTTAGTAAGTACCTTTTTTATATTAAGAGTTTAAATATGTCACATGCTTCCGAGTAAAAGCAACATCCAATTCGAGAATCTGATAATTCGAAAGCAGTTGATCGTTAAGTTTAATCGAATGAAGTTGATTTGTTGATTTTGTGTCCCAAATGAGAGACAGGCGATCGGGCGTGTCCAATGCACAGCAATGGGATTTGAGGGATGCAATTTCCTGGTCTCTAACAAAGGTTGGCCTTTGTCATCGCGTTGTAACTCGAGGCACGTTCGCTCCACTATTTTGACAGCGATGAACTTTACGTTCCGCTTCTGAGTAAATCCGAAATCGACAGTAATTTTGTTGTAATCTAGATTAATGTTTTCTTTATTTACTATTTTACGGTTGTAGTTGTAGTTGTAATTAAGGTCAGAAAGCTTTTGACTTTTTACTAAAATAAGCTTTTATTCACTTAGATCCATCATGAGTTCGAAAATAACTGTAAGCATTCCTTGCCAATCGCTAGGGGCTTACTCATATATTAGAATGAATTAAACCACATTTAATCAAGATGTTATGTTACTATTTTATTGTTATAAAATATGGTTGCCAGAGCGACTACGGAACTCGAGGTCCTGAGTTGGATTCCTAGGCAAAGTATTATTGGCTTTCTATAATTTCCCAGTAACATACCGAAGTCTGGATTATTGCCCGGTTAATGGCAATACGCTCGCTTCCTTTACGTGGGACTTTTCATATCAAGCGAAATGAGTGTGTGTTCATATATGCACACTCGTGTCTACCCCTTCATATAATATAGTCGTAGTAGTATGTATGTGTGTTTATACACATATATGAATTTGAAGACACCGTTATGCAAACTTAATAATACAATAATAATGAAGTTATTGACGTTATGAAATTGTGAGTGGCAGGTAGAAAGTATTAAAATTACTACTTCATTATTTCCGAGAGTAATCTTATAACAAAGTCAATTTGTAATCCATTTTATAAATCTCAATCAAAACAAAGGCGGTAACTTTCTTAGTTCAAACTAGAGTTCAATAAATTCACTTATCAAGATGGGTCTGAAAAGCTTAGAGTGGAGCCACATTTTCATTGTCTAGAAAGAAACAAATTGATTTTTTAAAGTGAAAGTCTAATAAACCGCTTATAGTGAGAGGTTTCGATGCCTATCAATTTTTGAGATAAATTTTAACGAACAATTTTGTAGTTTATCATTCACAAGGTACAGTGGCAAGAAATGAGATTACTTTCTCCTTTCCATGATAATAATGCTTTCTATGAGATATTAGAAGGGTGTATTTATTGATCCTGGACCTTTGTAGGGAAAGTTATTTCCACTATTGCGTTACGAAGAAGTTATTTATATCTACCCATCAACTTCTTTGACATTGTAAAATTACGACTGCTAGTATATTACCTACATTGAGATATCGAATGATGTATATTCAAATTAATTTGTGTTCGTTAGGACATTGATATAAGGGTATCGATATTAGGAAACCATAGGAAGACCAGTTTCAATCTACAAAGGTAATCTGCAGCTCTAGCTCTTCTATGGCTTTGGCGACACTCTTTGATTCTCATTCCACGATAACAGGATGTTATATAATACATAACAAGTATTGGACTTAATTAATTCGTTGAAGGCATAATTTCTTTATTTTCTCACGTCGTTAAATATATGGTAGGTACTACCCAAGTACACTTAATTTCAAAAGGGTTTTTTACGCCCGGAACAAACAAACAGAAAGACAGAGACAACTTCATTTTAGTTTTATGTATGTACTATTTATATTTTCATATGCATTTAGTGAAAAGCTGTTAATCTGAAATTACAGGCAGACACTTCCATTTTATTTTTCTGTATAGGTATATATATATATAGATGTAGATATATCATTTTATGCTTCTGCAATGAACAGTGTCGCATAATATCTGATAATAATGAACCAGAATAAATTAGTTTCTCCTATTCTATTCCTCGATATTAATATCTAAATAAATTCAACTCAAAAGTGACTGACTGACTGACTGACATGATTTATCAACGCACAGCCCAAACCACTGGACGTATTGGGCTGAAATATTGCATGCAGTTAGATTTTATGACGTAGGAATCCGCTAAGAAAGGATTTTTATTAATTCACCCCCAAGGAGATAAAATAGGGGATGAAACCGCGGGGCACAGCTAGTTCCTAGATAAAGTTAGGTAACAAAATATACTTCCAAGAATCAGATGGTGTGGTAGACCGATGATTACGGGAGTAAATTGGGTTTCGCGGATTCATTAACGTTTATATCATATTGAAGAGGATTCCGCAATCTAATTGTTATTTGATCACTCCACTGATCTATAGAGCAGAGGTTTAATTGAATTATGGATAGTTCTATCGGTTTTCAGTTTGAATGTTGTTGTTTCAATATAATGAGTTATTCAGGATTATCAAACATATTTATACATTTTGTTATAAGTGAGCCCCGCGGTTTCCCCTGTGCGTAATTTAACTACCAAGAAAAAGTATGTTCACTTTAATACACAGGGTTAATATATAGCCTAAGAGACTCTCAAATAACATAGCTTTATATTGGTAAAATTATTTTACCACTATAATTTATTTCTATTGTAAAAAAAAATATTGGTTGTAATTCCAAACAGCTTTTCCCTAAATGCACATGAAAGAATATAAATAGGGACCTGGCTCAAAAAAAACAAAGTTTAATTTGTTTTTCTCTGTCTGTCTGTTCCGGGTAATCTCTGAAACGGCTGGACCGATTTTAACGGAACTTTCACTGGTAGATAGCTAATGTTACAAGGACTACTAATAAAAAAATAGGTTTCCGCGGGAATGAAATTGAATCTACGCGAGTGAAACCGCAGGGCACGACAAGTTTTAAATAAAAGAGCAATTTCGTTCAAAATTCAGTACAAATCATATTCGAGTGACTTAGTATTAAGTAAAACTGCAGGTGTTGCATCACATAGCTGCAACAGTTCTACATGTAGCAAGTTCATGGCAAAACTACATAATTGAAGATAGACGCAGTCAGAGTATACCAGTCTGTTTGCAGTAGATTAAAAAGTTGTAAATAAAATGGAGCCTTCTGAAAGTGGGAAAGGTAGCATCAAAATGCGCATAAATCAAAACTTTGGACAAGCTCCGCACTCGAGTTAGTAAAGAAATGTCGCCTTCAACCTTCCAAATCGTTCGGGAAACTTGTTTGTTTGCCTGGTCTATTGGGTGAGGAATAATATGTACCCACTTTGAATACACTTCATTGTTGAATATCATGAATATTAATTGCTGTCCCACAAATTCCGGAATTAACACTGCATAAATTTGAGGGGATTTATTTCTGTTTAAGAAATAACTATGATTTGAACCATTTTTTTTACTATAGAAATTCCTAAAAATAAAACAATATGTATATAACATGAGTTGACGTAAGAAAGAAACCCTTTAATAAAGAATTTAAAAATAATATTCTCAAAGTAAAAACTTCACAGTTCCCAGTATATTACAAATCCGTTCATTCACTAATATACTAAGCTTACTCACTACTAACAGTTTACTAATCTACTAACTACTCATAGCCAAATATCATCGTAATTCAAAAGTTCGCAAGCACCATTAATTTACAGCAGTTTAGTATACCTATAATAATTAAAAGTGAACATTAACGCAAGCTGTTCAGAAAAAATTGTATATTATACATGGATATAAATAGAAAACTATCTGTGAAACTTTTCATTGAATTCCACAGTTCACATAGCTGCCTGCATTAGCAGAAACAATACAGAAACTGCACTCGGTAAATAAACGTAAACGGCTCATTGCACACGGCTAACGTTTACGTTAATGAACAAAAATACTGTCTTAACGTTAAATTAGATTTCGTAGCTAACGCTAACTCGTTCTAGTTGGTGTACAAAGTTTTGCTTGTTAGGGTTTACAACTGAAATGAAGTGAGTAACTTAAAATAAATATATATTTTACATACTTATTTCAAAATGGACCTAAATGTAATAGAAATTAGGAATTCGGAGCACTCATAACCGAAGGAACTGTATGAAGGGATGCATGAATGTGGACCGAGTGCTGAAAGTATAGTATAAGTAAACATGTGGCGAATGGTGGACTCTGCCTACCCCCATGGGATACAGGAGTGAGTATATTTATATATACGGATGTATGTAATAGAAAATTGAATGAAGTGAATCATTGGCGAAGTGAAGTCTACTGTATATTTCGTAGGTTGCGTAATATTAGTAGTATTTTCGACAAACAGGCAACGATTAAGAAATTCTAAATGGAACGGCGACATCACTTGAAGAGCTTGACCCAAATTGGCAGAGAACCGAGAATAATGGGATGAAATGAAGTCTTTTATGTGCAAGTGAGATGGTGATACAGCCCACAATTTATAAAGGTTCCTCGTCTAGGGAACTTAGACTGCATTTTAGGATTTTACTATAAATTACACTTTTAAATTCATGTAGTTAAGTAATGGCTTTCATTTCTTAACCTTGCAAAGATGTGATTTATTTAAGTACATATTTTAAAAGTGCTTAAAATAAGAATTTTAGAGGATGATATTCGTATTTAAGTACTATTATTGCCCATTCTTTCCCATCATAAAACATTCTCATCATTTCAATTCTCAGTTTAAGAGAGACATCAACATAATGCGTAAACTGTTGTGTAACAAACTAATAAAAGCAGACGATTAACTTGCGAGTGCTGCACCGTAAAAACTTCAAGCGAAACTAAGAGTGCGCTAAGAATGCGCTAAAAAGGTCTTTGTTCTCAACAGCCAAAACAAACGGCCTGTTTGGGCGTTTGTTACAATAACAAACATTGGGGAACAGGCGTGTGCTACACAGAATGGGCAAAAACGTGCCTAATCGAAGGGAATTCGAAATAAAAGCGTTGTGATTCGACCAGACGTGTCAAGTTCCTGCGAATAAGGATTAAGAGCTCATTGTTGGCGAAATTCACGGAACTTACCTGCGCCCGTGCAGGACTAAACGCCTGATTTACGACATCATTTGCTATTACTCCGGGAACATGTTTCACTTGTTAATATATGAGACTATTGCGTTTTCACGGTTGGACTGTGAAAGTAAATACCCTATTGACCATGTTTTCAATGCTTAGCTCAATCTCAGGTGTAGCTAATAATTTTAGCAAAGATAATGCATATAATTTACACTAATATCGATCGTATGAATAAAATCATAAGGAAATCAGATATGCAATCTTGCTTTTAGAATCTGTAAACTACAGACGATATATAAGTATAGCGCGATTCATTAACGGATGCTACGAATCACACGCAAGTAGATAACAATTTATAAGAAAGCAGCCAATTAGGTGCGCAAGTTCTTTGGAAGCCATTCCCTGCACTCGGCTCTGTCGAAGCCAATTTTCCGAGGAAACTAAACAACAAAACTGGAAGGGAAACCTTTTGATTTGTTGTCGGCAGCCTGCTGACAAAGCGTTATTTTGAAACCCGTCTTTCTGTAGGGGAGGCTAATTGTGCAAACACGGATCTAATGTTTACGGCTATTTGCAGAGCAAACCTGTATAATATCTGTCTATTCAGCCTTTGGTTATTGATCTGTTAGACATTAATGCGATTGCTCACACAAATTTGCCCTGGGTGTAAAAAATAAAAAGGCGCCGAGATTTAAGAGGTATCTGGAGAGTTCTGAACTGACAAAGTTACAAACTAAGAATTATATACCGTGCAACTATTAAAGATACACCGTAATGTTGAAAGATTTAAACATTGAGAAACAAGTTCTATAAATATTTATGAAGTTAAAAATTACAAACAACTGAAGCACAAAAAACACGGGCATGCGAAACAACTTGGCTTCCCAGATAAAAACGCACATGTTTAAAATCCTCAGGACAAGTTGGCCACAAAATTGCAACCACATGTTGCAACTGTTTAAAATTCGCAAAAACAGTTACCTGCTCCCCAAGCGAACCACTTGAGTGATTTCGGTTCATGTCAATGTAAAGACAACTTACGTCACATTTTTTGGGGTTCTCAAGGAGTTTTAGGTAATATATATCTTGACATACAATACACATTTCGTACGGCATAATTAGATCATTAGGGACTGTATTTTTGTAATACTTACTTATTTAAAAGAAAGTTTGCTTGCTTGATAGCACTATTATAGTAATCACTTTGTTCTTTATTGCCATGAGACAGAAAAGTTCAACGTTAACATAGAAAACGAAGTGCCCTATTAAATCATAAATAGAAACAATAGTGCTACAAAGAACCTATTACTTATTGAAGTAAATGAAGCATTGTACAAAGAAAGTGGCCAAGTTGATAAGCACGTCAATTTTACAAATAAAACGACGTTACTAGGTGGCGTTAAGACATAAATTGTAAATGAGTCGAGGAATTGTGGCATTAAGGGTCGTACACTGATGACAGACGAGCGTGGTCCCCCAGGGTGGTCCGTTCCTTGCAATCAAGTTGAACGTACGGTACTTAACTGCGACAAACGCGTTACAGTTCGAACGAGTGTACTAAAATATTCACAGACGAGTTGTGCATAGGAAATACCGTGTAATAATGTGCACACAAAAATACCATAGACTTTTTTATATCAACCAAGATTAGCCACGGATATATTCATATTCATATATTCATATATATTTATTGCATTTATGTTACTTACATGTACGATACAAAATAATCTTAATTATATATATATATAATATTAGAAACTGTGAAGTTAGACCGTTAAGTACTAAATATAGTAATTGATTAGATATTTACCTTATTGGATAAAGTTCGAGGTGCACTTTAAATTATGTGAAAAATTTAAATATTACATAAATAGAAATACTTATTTAACTTAGACATAAACCTTCAGTAAATAACTACATACATTTTGGTGTATAATGTTCGAAGGTGAACCAGGAGGTGCGAGTCGATTCATTCAATAAATTGTTGGCAAGGCTAGCAGCGGGTACCCGGTAACACAGGCCAGCGTTTTCCACAGAAGTTAAAAGTGAAATTGTTACAATTTCGGAACTACGTTGAATTTAGACCACATATTTTTCACAAAGGCGTTTCGTGTATTTTTGGTGTTTCGAATGTTTCACTTGTTAGTATTTAGAAAATGAATTGCAATACCCTTAAAAAGTAATCTTAAAAATGGTCTTACTTTTAAAATTAATGTTTAAGTAGAATTGAGCAACATCGGTTCAATGTGAGCGATCTTCATTAGTCACAAGCTTTACTGAATGCATTATAGTACCGACTTATGCCTTATTAAACTGTAAAGGAATAATAATTTAAGACACATTTCCGAGCTACAAGTTTAATGACGTGTATCATAGCAGTCATTGCAGCTAAAACAAACAGATTGGTGTTGTTCCAAGAAGAACACAATAAAATAAATGTTGATCGATCGAAGTTCCCTATCCAAATACAACATGTTATAAACCCACAAGAATTTATGTAAGAGTCCGTTTTGAATCGCTGATTCACTGAAGCTTCAACAAAATAAAATGAAACTGCCAAGCTGAAACGAATTAGGTAAGAGTGTATATTTGCAGCAATATTTACGTAAAGCCTAATGATATAATTTATATGCCAGTCTGTATTACCAAACAAAACAATTACTTATCCCTGAATAATCAAAGCCACTCCACGCTCCAATTCAAAGTTTCCGACACTGTTATTAAACACGGTTGAACTCGAGTAATTATAAGTTGATTTCACAAAATACAATGATTCATAACTCTAAAGTCCACCGCGAAATTAGACTAAACCCTTGACTATTTGCGTTGTTTCAGCCATATTAGAAAATTATATTTATCAGTAACAAATTTTATTATTTATTTATACAAACAATAAATAAGTAACTAAAAACTAATTACAAGTAGAAAACTTGGCCCAAATCGGTGTCTCTCGGGATCGTGCCAAGAAGGCTGGCAGCATTGCCACGTTGAATAGCAATACTGATTCTCTGAGCGAGAAAAGCCCCAGCCCGCTTGTCACGAGAAGCTTCTACCAGACGACGTGCAACCTCTTTGAAAAGTTGATGAGCATCTGGACCCCAAGGTCCCAGAGTTTCAACCGCAAACGCAGAAAATATGTATCCTTGACCAATGCAAGCATATTTCCGGCGCTTGAGGCACTCCTGCTGAACAGCAGCAGCACCGGCCGCCACAGCAGTGCCGGGGAGATGGGCCGGAGCCAACGTATCGACACACGTGGCATCCCACACCAGCGGCAGGCCCAATCTCCACGGCACCAGCGACATACCATCCGGCCTCCGGCCATCGCTGCACGCCAAACCTACTGGTTCCAGTACAGCAGGCACCCCGGCGGTGACCAGAGCCCGGCGTACAAATTATCTACAATTTATAACTCTGCACAATTAGTTATATCCGCAGCCAGTCTTTTGAAATATAGTTCATTAAACACTTGGAAAATAAATAATGCAAATAAAACCCAATATAAAATTCATTTGAAAATTAATGATTTAACGTCATTTAATTAATGTATTAAACGCTCATTACTTACACAGTACCTAAGTTGTATCTTGGGTATGAAGCTAAGCGATGCGCTTGCTTGTGTCGACAACTCGACACAATGTATCATCTCGCTTGAAAACTTTTAGCGCACCAACACCGGCTCTTTAAGCCGGCGAATAATGTGAAGAGCATTACTTTATTAGCAAAGTATTTTGAAGTTTATACAACACTCGCTTATTACGATAATATGCTTAAACAAGAGAGACCAAATCCTATAGAATTTCAGAGCTGACTGATGGAACTGTCCACCTTAAAAAATTACACGCAACTAACGCTTCGAGAAAGTAGTGTTTGTGGTCAATAACTAAATACATGGATGGGTGAGTAAGGTATAATAGCTCTATGTTTACTATCGTGAGAACCCATTCAAGGTCCGTCATATGGTCAATTATTATGAATTCTTGGAGAGGATTGTCGTATGGTTATTTTGCTACCAAATTATTCAAGAAGATTCTTCAAAAATCTACTGGAATTCAAAAATATGTTGGTACATCGACTGACTTAAGTTGAGAAGTCGAGACGTTATCAAAACACTCAAAGCAAGCTCAAGCCAGACATATTTTTAAACCACCTTATCTCAATGCTTGAGAGTGAAACGAACCAAATCCTACAAAGGATCAAACGGAGCGTGTGTTAGTAAAATTCTATTTGAAACGTAACAAGGATGAACTTCGTTGAGTTTATTATCAGAAGCGCAATATGGTCCAAATTGTAGACACGCATGAGCATGCAACGTCTAACAGTCCAATTCATCTAAACACACAAATTTCGATTCTAAAAAAGTCTTTAACTAATTAGTGTTTGTACATGAACTTTTTCTCATTGACAGTGCAATTTCAATTAAAAGCGCCTACATATAGAACTGAAATTTCTAAATCATACACTACAGTCTTCCTCAACAACTAATTGGAGTTAAATTAGTTGCTCGGAGTCACAGACTTGTATGACTATAGACCACGGTACGAGAGGACATATACTATATGAAGTTATGAACTTTCGACGAACTTCCATAGTTGGTTTTAGTTTGTGGTATTCATGTTTGCATTCTGCTTTGACATGATAAGCATAATATAATTCAGTATTATCTTTTCTTATATAACAACGCCGCCTATGACATCTCAAAATTAATTCATAGCTTCAGCCATAATTGTGTGACGAATGTTGAGTCCATCGCCATTTCAGGTACTATACATCAGTACGTCTTTAGGTTTTGTCTTATATATTATTTCGATGCAGAATAAATAAGGATGAGGCATAAAGAGACTGCAATAGACAAGTCAACACCCGCATCAAACCAATAGACGCCAGGTAATGATTTATGAAGTAAGTACAAAGCTAGTGATACACAGAGGAGTCAGTTACATTAGACCGCATCAAAATAAGAAAGGGACCGTATCAAAGGCAAGGCGGTATCCCAAGGGTGGGGACCTTTATTTATGGCACACGCCTTTGTTAGCTCGAGAAATATAAATAGTTCGCGCTGAAATATCGAAGTCGAAGCTTTTTGAGGGTGCGATATTGTACAGAATTAATGATGTGGTCAGCACTCGGATTGGATTAGGGCTACAGTGAATGGATATGCGCGAAATGCTAAAGGCTTGGGCGTGTTTGTATGGCTTTGTATAACATAAAACACTAAAGTGAATTGGGAAGATCGAGGGGAGTGTGAAGGGTGTCAAGATTGCTCCAGGCATTTATGCGTCGTCTAATTGTATTTTGTTGCGACAATACGACTCGCCTCGTTGGCAATCTTGAGTGTTGAAGATAGTCTGAAGAATACGTTTTTAGAAGCCCGTGATTGAATTGAACAGTCATACAAGTTATTGAAGAGGATCTTGAACTCATAAAACAGCATAACACTAATGTAAGCAATAAAGGTTTACTGCATTCTATCGTGATAGGTACTAAATGTTTCGACCACGTCATAAATATTTACTCTTATAGCAAGTAGATACCGAAATGCCGAGTGAGTAACCGTAAAAAAGAACAATAAAATAATCGTAATAGAGCAACAGTTAACCGTGAAATTTCAATTAACAATTAAATTTAGTGAAATGACTGACACTTTAAGCGCTTATAATTAAATAAATTAATTACTTATTTATTAGCAATAAATTTCTGAGAACACAAAAAAGGTTTTGTAGTTTAAAACTTGAGTTCATCCAAACATTTACAACTTTCGTAGCAGGAAAACGTTTCGAGTGAACATTTAAAGGAAATAAAAAGAGTCGCATGAAATGTGATACCAGAGCAATTTGTCACTAAAGTCTTAAGAGTTTCCACGGCAGTGTTCACCGCTCACCGCGATAACTCGAGCTCCCCTCTACGTGAGAGATAAGCAATATATGAACTGTTCTCTGGGAAAAAGAACTTTTTGTTACCTCCTTTTTAAAAGAGATTTCTTGTATTTTTAAACACCGGAATTTTATCATACCTGATAACTACGGAATTACCTCATTTAGGTCACTCATGCCTTTGCATACAATAAACATATAATTTCAGCTTCTTATTGTATGTGCTTATTCGTCTTTATGTTATCCTTGTCCATGTATAAATTCTTTCTTATTCCTCTCACAAGAATATATTTAATAACAATTCCGCCATGTGCATTTTTAATATCGAGTTTTCTTCCATCTGCAGGCACTTGTATATAAGAATTCCATACGTTCTCGCTTTAGGTGGCAAGCCAGGAATTTGAGGGGGTCTATTTATAAATCACTCGCCAAGATCTCTATCCTCCATGTACTAGCTTGTGAGCCTTGACATTCCGTACACAAACGAGTCTATAACCTGTTTTGCTGCAAAAATCTCACAAGAAAAGAATGCATACTATTTTGATGATCGTTTTACCGCTGTCTTTTAACGACCCATAAGTACTTGCATTGTACATCGAACGTGTTTATATGTAAAATAGCTGTGCCCCGCGGTTTCACCCGCGTTAGCATACCCTAAGACTTTTATTAAAAGTAGTCTAAAATTTCATCCCCTATTTTATCCCCTTGGGGGTAGAATTAATCAAAAGTCTTAGGGGATGCCTACGTCATAACATCTACCTGCATGCCAAATTTCAGCCCGATCCGTCCAGTGGTTTGGGTTGTGCGATAATAGATCACTATGTCAGTCAGTGAGTCACCTTTGAGTAGTTAATATATATTATTTTTTTTAATTCAGCCTCAGTAGCAAAACTTTTACATATGGGAAGCAAAACTAGATTGATTTTATTGGATTTAAATCACGTGGCTGTTGTAAGCATAAAACGTTTTTAGAATGTCCAATGTGAGCCCCAATTCTTGGAGCATTCGTGTAAAAGGGTGGTCAGTTTACGTGGTTGTAAATTCTGTAGGTTTCTTGGAAAGCTCACTCAAAAATTACTGGTTCAATTTTGATGAGCTTTTTTTTATTATGCCATGTTACATTGTGCAATGTTTTCCGAACTCACTGAAAGTATTGCTCAACTTAATGAGTTTTGTGAAAGGCCTACGCTTTATCTCCCTCACTACTCCCTCAGGGCGGAAATTACAACGGCAACCACAAATTTACTGAGCAATAACTTTTACAGCAGCCTAGGGATGAATCCGTAATTATGAACAAAGATATTATAAATATTTTTTTTATGATTCGTATGAATCAACCATGCAATTCGACACAATATGACACAAGTAGCTGACTTGTCAATGCAATCGCCCTGTGTTCGTATTATTCCTGATGATTTTATGTAATGAAATGCACATAATGCCAGCTGAGTTACTCGCCGGTTCTTCTCAGAAGCCTAGTTTCCGAACCGGTGGCAAATTCAACGACATTCATAAGTGCCTTACCAGTGCCTAAACTGAATAAATCATTTTCAAGATATATTTCATTCATATTACTAGAATTGGGGGCTTTAAATAGAGTATACAGGTATCCTATTTTTATTTATTAATATTTCCTATATAACGTCTTGTATAATAATACATGGTAAATAGGTGATGAGATGACCGATCTGCCGTATAAGCTGTTAATTTGGAATTTACACATAAAAATTACTATTTTATTTATCTGTATTGATGTATAGATCTTACCTCGATATCGCATTTTAAGATATCGAGCTTATAGAAATCATGAGAGAATATATATCAAATCATTTTCGAAGCGAGATAAAATCGTGCGGTTTTGTAATAGACCCTTAGCGAGTTTCGATCGTCTTATATCATAGTCGAATGGCCGACAATGGCCATTGTCTGCTCGTGAATTTCAAGATAGGCTTAAGTGATGGTCTTCGCTATAGCTATTAGGTTCCAATGTGGAGAAAGTTTTACTTTCTAGAATTTAAAACTCTTATATTTGACTATTTGAATTTTAAAGCGACATTTATAATATTTAAATCCACTAACAATGCTATTTTAAGACTTCTACAATTACGTGATTCTATTTTATGATTTCTGAAAGTAGTGTTATGTAACAGTAACAAATACTACCAAGCAATCGAATTGAACTAAAAGTGTGCTAGTTTTTCAACAAAACTTAGTAATAGTTCT
Organism: Watsonalla binaria; assembly: GCA_929442735.1. Classification (NCBI taxonomy): domain Eukaryota; kingdom Metazoa; phylum Arthropoda; class Insecta; order Lepidoptera; family Drepanidae; genus Watsonalla; species Watsonalla binaria. Next base: position 7,219,767 of record OV838930.1, read on the forward strand.
ACTCAAGTTGGTGCAAATGAATGGTGCTAAATTTGTCATTAATTGTACTTTAAGTAATAGATTGGCAATTGGCAATTTAGCTAAAGAAATCAAAAGGCGAAACGTTATATGAATAAGTACAAGAGCATTGAGAGTGTGAAAATATGTTTGAAGCATCATATTTGTCGATAGCATTATCTCGACAAAGGTCGCTATTATGCTCTCAGACACGTGCGCCTTTTGTCTTGCGCTTCCTTGCGAGAGTGGCGACTTGCGAGTGACATGTAATAGGGGTCTTTGTTACTGCCCATTGGATTATAATAAGTTTACTCGTACGACATCTTATAATACAATGTGATGTTAAAAGATGGTGGCCTCGGGGTTTGAGCAGTCGCCTGCTACGCAAGCGAAGCAAGTTCGAATCCCAGCGGGGCCCGTACTAATAAGTTTATCTAAAAAACTTATGTAGGTACAGTGATTTCACACCACGTGCTCTACGGTGAAGTAAAACATAGTGAGGAAACCGTCATATTTCTGAGAAGTATTTCAAAGACGTATATATAGTGCCTGAGGCGGCGATAGACTCACCATCTGTCACGTTGGCACTTAATCAAATTCGGTGAAAAGTAGGTGTTGTGATAACAACACCTCTGCCTACCCCTTCAGGGAATACAGGCGTGGGCATATGTATGTATGTGATGTTAATAAAGTATTTAGGTTTCTTGCGTAAGATAAAATTATATTGGAGGGTACCCTTATGTTATTCCTTTTGTAATTTAAAATGTATCGTTAAAAATATACCTTGGTCTATTTTTATTTGTCCAGTGGAGAATTTTATGAAGGTATATTTCGGAAACACGACATATTTGTTTAAATTCAACAACTTTGGTTACCGAGTATTAAAAACTCCAGTGCCTAGTTACCCCACAGACAGTGCGTCCGTGGTTACCCCGCTGGTTGTGACCCCAGTGAAAATCTCATTCTCAAACTTCCCGAACATTTGATAAAAGAAGCCACCCACAGTGGTACCCGGCAGAGGGCTCCCCACAGGGCCACCCAGAGTCTCATATAAATCTAAGCCATGGTTCATTAACTACAAACAAAATTTGCCACGCATTAAGGGACTAAGAAAACAGGTGAAGAGAGACGAATTGTTTCAATTTGAATTTGTGAATTAAGTGAAGCACAAATCAAGGTATTTGTTTCATTCCTTTACGTTATAATGGTCTGTTTTTACACTATGGTGTGAAAGCTACTCAAAAAAGTCTAGTTTGTTTAAGCTAAAGCTTAAAATTATAGCAATAAAAGCATAGTTTGTTTGTTTTCTTGAACATGCTAATCTCAGGAACTACTGGTCAAATTTGAAATAATATTTCAGTTAGTATTCAACGATGGAATCACCATCTGTCACGTTGGCACTTAATCATCTTCGGTGAAAAGTGGGTGTTGTGATTACAACACCTCTGCCTACCCCTTCGGGGAATACAGGCGTGAGCATATGTATGTTAGATATTCAAGGCTATTTGGCTATATATCTTCACGCTACGTTCCACGCGTTTTCAAAATAATCCTTATTTTTCTACTATAAATAAGGATTATGTTGTAGGAGTAATCTAATACAATTTTGCAGCACATCACAAATAATGGCAATATTTTATCATATCGTTTCACAAAGCGGTTGCTAAGTCAACATCGTGTTATTTTGTTTAAATATTTATTAGTCCCTTTGAATTTAGTCAACAATAAATTTGGGGATATGTATTATTTATATTTTGGCAACATATGTTATGTAATCCAAACATTTTGTTAGATAATAATAGAACCTGAAGTCCAACCATAAGCTCTTAGTGCAATGATAGTTCTGCTGTATGACAGTGACAGTATACAGTAGTATGACAGTACATATACATTTGTCTGATAACATTAGTGCAACTATCATGGCAATAAGAGCTCATGGTAAAGCCCCTGTTTTTATAATTATATTATAGTATCAATTTACACAACACAACTCTAGCGGGCATATTATTTTACGCTTTGATCGATCATTCATTGTGGTTAAGATGTTGAAAGGTTTCTTCAAACAAATAGGGCTTTGAATGAAGCCGTATCGTTCAATTCCAAACGAAATACTAACCAAACATTAATTGAATCTCAACCATATTAAAAATACATTGTGAATTCACAGTTCTTTGATGAGTACTTCACTGTCAAAATAGTACCTTAGATCCACATTTATATTTCGTGTTTAAAAAATATATATTAGAGTCCACAGAAAAGAAAAATGCCGTGGTGGCCAAGTTCGAATCACAGCGGGGCCTGTACCATTGAGCTTTTCTAATAAAACTTATGTGCAGTGATTTCACACCACGTGCTTTACGGTCAAGGAAAACATCGCGAGGAATCCTGCATATGTCTGAGAAGTAATTCAATGACGTATGTAAAGTGTCACATTCTTAATATTCTTTGGTGAAAAAATGGGTGCTGTTATATATACAACACCTTTGTCTATCCCTTCGGAGAATACAAGCGTGAGCATATATATATTATATAGAAATGCAGGTAGTAGGTATGTACGTAAGTACCTTCATAGTAACAATTTATAGATTGACAGGTCGAAAAGTCAGTAACACGATGTTCGTTGCAAAATTTAGTTCAAATACCGAACACGATTTTTAAATGGATTATAACGAGTACTTAAGTTTTTAATGGAAAATCTGATGGAACGTGATAAAATATCAAACTTCAGTCTGCTTGAAAGGTGAAAGTTATATGGTTTAAGATGACGCGTGCACGATAGAGTTTACAAATACCCATCTTAATTACATCTTACTTATACAGGGATTCCCACGGATTGAATAACGAAAGTTCTTATAACTCTTTAATAATTAAAATTGCGACCAAGTTCGATCATTACTCTGGATACTGGCACTACTGAATTTGAAATTTATATAACCTTAATCAATGTTTACATAAAACTATATTAAATGCCAGGGGTAATTTTTCTTTCAAATTAAATATCGATATTTTTTTTTTCAATTGCGAATTATACAAAGAATAGCGCTCTTTTTCATCCGGGACATTTCGTCAATAATGTCCTTAATCCGTTAATTTCAACCTGTTTTTGTTAGGGACCGAGCGTGTAAAATAAATATAGCAGCATGATACGCGTAAAAAAGTGTTAAAATATAATGACACGGCATATACACCGAATTTATTATCCTCATACAAAGTATGAAAAATATACAATGTAACATAAACCGTGCGATACATACCCGGTTTTTGTGAACTCGTAAAATAACATCACCCTCTCATTTCTCGCAGGAGCTTACCTGAAACAGAATTAACAGAAATATATTATACGTTCGTTATTTCAGGTGCTTAGTTCCTAATCTTCACGGTTCGTCATAAAATCCAATCCATATTCATACGTTATTATAAATGGGAATCGTGACTTCGGTCGCCAGAGAGTCTTTACAGATGAGAAAATCTATATGACATTTGGAAGGTGTGTTCACTAAGAAAGGATTTTTCCAAATATTACTCCCAGGGTTGAAATTTTGTATGTGAAATCTTACGCAGGCAGCGGCTGGCAGCTTAAGTAGCGGGCGGCAGCTAGTTCTAAACAGAGTGTTGATGTTTCTGAGTGATTTTGAATGAGCGCTGCCTTTTCAAATGTTTCTTTCCCAATTTACGTGAAAAGAGAATGTAGAGATTTTTTCAAAAACACCGTTCATCAGTGGGCGATATATAATTGAAATGCAGCAGCTTATTCTTCACGTTTTATATTAATTAATAGCAATAATGTTAAATGTGCAACAAAATAATGGCGGCAAGAAGAGAGTGAGCGCGTTCATAAACAACAGGAAGTAGTAAAAATATTCATAGACAAAAGAAGATAAGGAAACAGTGAGGCGATTACATTATTGTTAACTAATCCATAGATGTAAAATAAATTTTGAATAGTAAGTAATAACCAAAACCGGATATTCATATGAAAAAACATGAGTGTGTTATATTATGTGAGTAGTTATTAATATCAAGAAGCAAACACCCTAGTCAGTTTAATCTAACCAATTAAAGACACGAAGAATAAAATGTCACTTAATGTCACTTAACTATAACTTGGGTTTTCTAGCAGAGCTATGCTGTACTTAATTGTGTTAATTTATGGACGCTGTGGGTGGCTTCAATTGATATTTAACTGTTGCTTAAAATAGACAATTAAAATGTTTATGAAAGGAATATATGGATGGTTATAAAATATTATTGTTGTTTATTAAACGACTTCAAAAAAAAGAGAATGTTTTGTTTGCTTATCATTACGCGGAAATAATGTTGCACATTATATTATACCTTAGATTATAGATGATAGGTAATAAGTGGCCTGAATTAGTGCGAAAGCAGGGAAAAAGCAGTTGACAAGTAATATTTGCAATTGACAACAACACTGTAACTTTTGACATATAAAAAGACTAAACAACTATAAACCATAAATAATATACAAAATAGTTCCCAACACCTATCAGACGACAGCTTTAAAGTGAACGTTTAATATTGCAAAGAAAAGAAAATAGTTGCTGGCATTAATTCGTATATTTGACAACTGCTACTTTTGACAGATAAATATACAACAATTAAAAAACAAGAACCATAAATTATTATTTTTTAAATTAAAATATATAAAAATTATTGAAAAACTAAAAACATATTCCGTTAGAAAATCTTGAAATTTTAAGGGTAATTTAAACAAATTCATTTATGGTTTATGTTTTATATTGTTGTTTTTTATCTGCCAAAAATATAAATTATTTACCTAAATTAATACCCTGAAAATTTCAATTTTATTACATAATTTTCAAGTCAAAGTCAAAATCTATCTATAAGTATCTTTATTCGATTAGACTTTTTACAAAGTACTTTCAAATCGCCAGAATGACATAATTATACAGGATTATACATGCTACCGCCAGGTTCGGAAGGTTGCTTTTACTGAGAAGAACCTGGCAAGAAACTCAGTAATTACTCTTTTCAAAAATATTACATACATATGCTACATACATATGCTCACGCCTGTATTCTCCGAAAGGGTAGGCAGAGGTGTTGTTATCACAACACCCACTATTCACCGAATTTGATTAAGTGCCAACGTGAAAGATGGTGAGTCTATCGCCGTCTCAGGCACTATACGTATGTCTTTGAAATACTTCTCAGAAATATGCAGGTTTCCTCACGATGTTTTCCTTCACCGTAAAGCACGTGGTGTGAAATAACTGCCAATAAGTTTTTTAGAAAAACTCATTGGTACAGGCTCCGCTGGGATTCGAACTTGCGTCGCTTGCGTAGCAGGCGACTCTAACCCCAAGGCCACCACGGCTTCTAAAATATTATACAATTTAAAGAATACAAAATAAAAAACGTAAGCTCATGGACAATGTTCCAATGCACAAATGTCGATAAAAATTAACATAACTAAAAATCTAGTACATCTACTTATAAATAAATGCGTAGCTTGAGATGACCAGCCCCCACAAGCAGCACCTGTTCACAAGTATGACGTTAATGCCAGCCATTGACCTCCTCAACTATCATAGAGGGAAGTGGTTTATAATTATAAAATATTGATATATAATTTGTTTTAGTTTTTCAAGAAGTTGTGAGATCTCTCGTTTTAAATTTGTTGTTGTCTGACCGAAGACTTCATCTCCACCTTACATGATATTCCCTGACGGGGTAGGCAGAGGTACTTACAGTAGGTACACCCTCATTTCGCAAGTTACGCTAAGTCCCATTTAATAGACCGCGGGCCTAATGTTTGTAATATATGAAAAGAAAACTTTCCACAAAGTCTTTATCCAAGTCGAATAAATATAATTTAGCCCGTTGTCAAGCTTAAACAGTACGCATTATAGAGAAGTATAAAGTGAGAATACAACATAAAAGGTAACAAATTACTTTTCCCATAAATTGTCAGTAATATACGATACCTCGTAAGCTTCCCTGAAGGTTATTGAAATAAACGAGCAATATAAACGCGCATATTATAACGGGAGCAAAACATCCAAATACATTTACGTAATGCGAATCTGTCGACGAATCTTGGAATTTACAGTTACAAATAAAATGTACCACGGATATTCTTATCAAATTAAATCCTCAGTAGATACACTGAAATGTAATTTGGTTGTATATACATCTTCTCGGCTTTCCGTAAAGGTTTCTAAGGGAAAAGCCATAAACATTTGGACCTTACTTTCAATCTTAATTTATTTTGTATTTAGATAGTTGCATCTGCAAGCAAAGCCTTGCGTTCGTCTACATCTACGTCTACAACCTTGAGTTCGTCTACATCGAGTATTTCTTGTAATTACAGTGAGATGATTTAATGTATCTTATCAGTCATGTTGAGTTTTGTACAATTCATTTTATTGTCGTGCCGTCACGAGCTATAAGCGCTCAGCGAAAATAGTGAGGGTAACTGCACGTATATTTTATTCGCGTGGCGTCATATAAATGGACAGATTCAGACTTAACAATGAATATATTCAAGGTCAGCGCTCATTTTTAAGTAGACAAAAAAAATATCGGAATTTTACAAACAGTTCGGCAGGGCATTAGGTAAGAAATCACAAACAAACAAACATTTATGTAAATATCATATCACTTTAATGGAAACTAATCACATTGATCTGGTAGATCAAGAGTATCATAATATGTGTATCATCCGGACTGTATAATTTAAATCTAACATTTGCTTAAACACTCACACACAAGCATCAATCCGAAGGGATCATTACTCGATATTTGAAATTGTAAGTAGTCACACAAAAAATGCCGAGCACTTGACCGCCTCGGCCTCGGTGCAAGGGGCGTCCTAAGGCAATAAAAAACAAAGCACTTTGGACGGCAGCCAGAGCAGAGCGCTCCAGGTTATACTTCATTGAAAAGGCACATTTAAATCCAAAGTGCCACTTGAATTCATCTTGTGGAAATGTTTAAATTCGTCTTTTTGTTAAACTTCGGTACCTGCTCAACTGTAACCCCTTTTATGAGTCCTGAATACCAATGTTTTAACTAACAATTATGTTTCATTTTGTACTTAAGTAGAATATAAATAAGCTTAATTCAGCATTGCAAAAGTAATGTGTTTTCATAATGAGACACATTTCGCACAGACAAAATTATTTATATCATTTAAAAAATCTTGTGGTGTCCTTAGGATTGGAGCAGTCACTGCTACGTATGTATGTGTGTGCTTTACGATGAAGGAAAACATCGTGAGGAAACCTGCATATGTCTCAGAAGTAATTCAGAGACGTACGTAAAGTGCCTGAAACGGCGATGGACTCACCCTCTGTCACGTTGGCACTTAATCATCTTCGATGATATGTCTACCTTTTCGGGGAATACAGACGTGAGCATATGTATATGTACGTATGTATCTACAAAAATCTTAATACCCTCGCCAACAACTTCTCCAAAAAGGAACCACATCCAAGAAATTCATTCCAATTTCGAATCGAATATTGTCGCGTAAAACAGAATGAAACTCGTCGCTCGTGAGCAATACTTAATACACAAGATTTTGTATTCTTCATTTTATTTCCGCATTGCATTAAGGTTATTGGGTAGTTTTTAAGCGAAACGGGTCGTTGAACGACCCTTGAAATGTGAATTCCGTGACGTCCGACAAATCTCCCACGACATTCTTTATTCGAAAACAGCGCGATGAAACCAATATGGCAAGGAATGCCAAAGCAATACTTCTTACGTTGATCAATGCGCCTTTTTTTCTTTCCATTTTTAAATATTGCGAGATCGAAATTAAATCTTCGTCAATATGCAACTTTTTCCGTGCCATTTATCCGCAGAAATTATTAGCAACACAAGGAGTGTTATCACAGATATTAAAATTTTATTTACAGTCCGAGCTGCAACCCGGGTTCAGATTGTTTGAAATAAAATGTACCCGTTGGTTGGGATAAAGAGCTCTACATTTCATAGCTTATAGCGAGCTGGACTCCATTGGATTGTTTCAGCTAGACAAATACATTTTATTCTCACACAAAGCGCTTGTGAAATATAATTCCGAAATCGTAAAGCAAGTTAACCGTAATAAAGTTAATTAGCCATTTAAGTACGTAAGAAGACACACAATGAAGCCATTCTTTTAACGGGATTTGCTGCGAGACGATCTCATACGTTAGCATAGCTCCAATTACTTATGGTCAAGATCTCAAGATGCACTTGAAATCTGATACCGTTTCACGTTGTTATTCTCGGCGATTGCGTTACATCAAATTGGAACAAACAAATGTTGTGTGAGATTATAAATGATGTATCTTGGAGATCCGTTTCGACATCAGTACGGTTGGATTGAATATGGATTTGTTGAAACGGAGCACAAGGAAGCTAAACAAAGGGCCGTCAATGGATGCACATAATTCATAGTGTGCATTGCATTAGTAGAGATGAAATGATGGTTTGGGAAGGGCGGTGTTCCCGAAATTCGACTTCCCCGCTGAGTGTCGGGGCACAGAACAATGAGTCGCGAGCCACTCGTTCCTTCGGCCTCCCTCACGCACGCTATTGTTAAACTTCAATTCTTTTTTCTTTCTAGTCTTTTGTTTTTTCTTTGCGGTGCAATTTGGAAGCGGGGAAGCTGTGCGTTGCGTGAGATTAGGCGTGAAACTGCCTACACAATAGACAAGTTTACATTGTGAATGAGCTTGTTAACATTTCTACCACTCTATTTCGTATCGCGACATAATTTATTCAACCGCATTTGCACAACAATTCAGATTGAACGCACATCTACTTAAATCACCGTAAAAGTTATTCCTTAAGGCCTATAAGATTGTAAACAAAAAATGTAATGGAGAAATAAATTAAATATCGATTACGAAACACTGCATCCATCTCACTAAACAAGTGGGTTTTAACAAAAAAATGTGGTCGATTCCTGGCGTATCTTTTCAATCACCGTCGAGGGCCTCCGACGTCACTGGCCAACAAAAGATTAAATAACTCGGAACGGCTTTATGATGGCTTCTTTACAAAAAGCGAGACACGCGCTGTAGATCTCAGCCTCTCACAATATCCTAAGAGCATTATACGAGTATTATGAGCGTTCCCAGCATGCATTGAGACTCTGAAAACCATAATAATGTTAGATGGATACTTAGTTCACCGACTTAGAACATCTTAAAATTACGTTATTCTTTGAAATTCGAAACGATTCAACAAAATTATTTTATGGCATAACAAAATGTTAAGCTTATGTCACTTTTTTCTCGGCCCATAATGTTTCCACAAAACAATTTTATTCCCAACGACGGGAATATAAAACTTGCCCCTTAAAATTTGGGCTCGTTAAAGCACGCGCATGATTCATACAAATGTATGAGCAATACGCATAAATTTATCTAATTAACCATAATTTAGGAATTAATTGCTGCAACGAATTGTTTATTATTATTATTTACGAATTTTATTATGAGTGGGCTTAATCGACATGAGTCAATGCCCTGGATTTGAAATGCATTTAATCTCCAAATGGTTGGATTTCCGGTGGTTAATCTGCAGAAAACAAAACAAAGGTATAACAAAGTAATTTACGCTCTGTAAAACAAATGACAATCCAGGCTGCAGTTTAAAATAATAAAACGTCGTTTAGATAACAATGCTAAGCCGCGGAATGCGGCCGTGTCGCAATTGTAATTGTGGCAATTAACGGAATGTCTCTTCTAATTCATAAACTGTAATGAACTTCCCTAAACGGCTAGAGATGTGCTCAGAGCCTGTTAAATATAAGTAAGAAATGGTCAGGGAATTCGACCTATTTAAAAAGGTTACCAACCTAAAGCAAAACCAAGATTAAATCGCTTTATTGTGATTGATGCAGCTACGCAGCTGCTATAATTCCAACACAAGATGGCTTCGCTGACACCAAATCTGAATTACTTACTAAATATACCTCTTCATGTCATGACGCGTATAAATCTGTCACTGTAGCACAGTCGAAATATAATAGCAATATGACGTAGTAAGACTCACGGGGCCCCTGAATACAATAGGAACACAAAAAAATATTATATGTTTTTTACATACATTACATATGTGAACATTATTTAATGTATACATTTGGGCACCGATTTGGGCCAAGTTTTCTACTTGTAATTAGTTTTTAGCTACTTATTAAAATTAGATTAATGTATACATAATGTTCACACATGGAAAAGTTATGTTCACGTCCCATATAATTGGGGGAGAGCCCATTGTCATTAACCGGGCACTAATCCAGACTCCGCGCTGCTACTGGGATATTACAGATAGAGAAAGCCAATAACACTTTGCTCCACCCAGGTATCGAACCAAGGACCTCGTGATCCGAAGTAGCGCTTTACAACCACTAGAGCAACGAGTCAGTCAGAATATTTTTAAGACATAAAAAAACAAAATTCAAATCGACAAGTTGACAGGACGCATATCACATAAAGCTACCCTGCATAATAAACATAATTAATTCAAATCTGGTATCCCGTATTAATCTTGTTTAAACTATGAATACCATTATGTATGAGTGAGATATAACTCTAACCAACAAGTTTAGGCCAAATGAAATTAGACAACGGTCAGCGCAGCTGTACCCCGTATGTACTTTAATTAACAATACCACTTCCTCTGAGGAAAGTTTGAAGCCCTAATTGTGGTCCCCTTTATTTATTCAAAAGTAACGCGATATGTCATACAGGACACGGCGGCGGGCCCCAGCGGATGCATTACTTGTTAATGTCAATAAGTGTTGCCCAAAAGCGACACCAGATGAGTCATTAGTGAGTGATGACTCACGAGAAAGGTAGACTGGTGTGATTAGATCTTCAAAAATGTTGTTAACAAGTGAGAACATTGCCACCTCTTCGTGTAAACATTGTTTTGTAAACTGAGCCTAATAACGTGAAAGGCCGAACAATAAGCGCGAGGTTACTGATTCTTTGTGCGTTCACAACTTCGCTACTAGCTCATTGAAATAACTAATCAGCTTATCGTAGAAGAGCGTAAGTAACTATGTAGACAGTTGTTGCGTGAAATGCGATTACGGAATATCATTACGTTAATGCTTTCCGTAAATTAAATATGGTTCCTAGATAATATTTATCATCCTCAAAATTCTTCAACCCCCTGCTTCATACCCACGCTAATTAAGTTATAATATAGTAAACGTTGAGTCTCGCCGTGTCTCAGGCACTACACATTCTAAATCATTATAGAACTGGTGGTGAGTCAACTCAGCGCACTTTAGTTTATAACCGACTTAACAAAACGGAGGATAGTATCAATTCGACTGTATTTTTAGATAATATTTTTTCTACATGTTACAAGCCGCTGAGATAGGAACTCGTGTCGCTTACTTTCCAGGCGACTACTGAAATCCCACGCAATCATAAAACAAATATTAAATTTTCTCTAGCTATAGTTTATACTAGCAAGATAATATTGAAATATTCTGAATTCAAGCATTGGTTACTTAGGGGTAAAGTAAATCTTAGACAGTTAATTTCCGTTTGAATATTGTATCAAAGACGGCTAGCCGGATTCCCTGTATAAGGCAATGATGCTACGGTACTTTCCGCCCATTATTAGGTGGTAGAACTAGAAACCTTTCTTTACAATGTGTGTTTCCCTCATCTACAATACCGGTGTCTACATCCGACGTTTAGTTACATTTTCCTTCCTTTAACTTTCATCATGACTAAAACGAGTCTTTTTAATTTATACCTTTTTATTACTTCTTAAATAAAGCTTTTTCATTTTAACACAAGTAACAGGTCGTTTTATAGGTCTTGAATTTACTATTTTGTTGCTTTATTATGACCTTATACATGTCCAAGTCCATAATGATACAGGATTGACACGACAACAATTTGGTTTTTAATCTATTGGGTGAAAATATGAGTGAATTAAGTTATATTTGAGTTGACCAACAAGTGTCTGGACAGCCCGATGTTCTTGACGCACCTATTTACTCATGTAGTGTCGGTTTCATCAGTTATATTCCCTATATGGGAAACTAGCTCTAACCCGCGACTTACTACTTAATGAGTATTACGCGTAATATTCATTTATTCAGCACCCTACTTCAGTCCTTGGACAAATTTCAAATTTCAGCCGAATTCGTTCTGCGACTTAGCCGTGAAAAGGTATCAAGAGAGAGACACTTTCCCAGTAATGTATATAAATAGCAATATTCTCAATATTTTATCTGTTTTTTGTCTCCATTTGTATCCATATCCTTAGTTTCTCATTAGTCATTACTCGAAACCGTCATATCCTTTTTATCCGTTGAAATCCAAATGAAAGTCCCACTTTCACGAGGAAGTCCCTAATTACGAGATCAGTTGTAAACACATCGTAAACTACCAAAATGACACATTACATGGTCTCTGTTTAACTTATAAACGTATTTAATTTTACGAGTTCTAATAGGGTAAGTAAAACCTTATTAACTGCTGGACTATACCGGGTAAGAAACCGTTTAAAATGCTATTTTTAACATCCATTTCATTTAGATCTGACGCTATCACTTTACTTTCGATACAGCTACACTACTCTGTATAGCATCTCAGTGACGAATTCGACGTCGAGTTCATTACTGAGATACAAATGAATAAAATCCGACGTTCAATAACTAAAGCTTAAATTCTAATCGATCTGAGATATATGAAGTCTCATGGGCTCGGCTATTCGTGAGAAATTCGGACTGTGTGCCCCTGAAATTTTAAGCATCTGCCGCGTTATGTATTATATCAAATGCTTTGCTACTCATATTAGTAATACAAATACGTTTCCCTTAATGTCATGCTTTAAATAGATACGAACGTCTTATTTAAATTTAATGTCTTTTGTCATGTCAATTTAATTTCATAATACCCTTACATCAAAATAAAGAATCCATTACGTCAATAATTTAAATTAATTAAATACAAACATTACTTCAAAATGACAGATCTATTTCCTCAGTACATGTTAATTTTATTGCAAAGGGAGTCTCAAGCGGGTTGTCGCGAGCAATTGAACACATTAATTCTAATATGACAAAGGCAAGTGGGCCCCATTAATATTTATAAAAGTGTCAACCCTTGCCTTGTCATGATAACATTCTAACCATTACAATGCGTATTTCAAACCACTTTTTCTCAAATCGAATTATATTATTTGAATGATGTCAGGAGGTAACTGTAGACTATGTCAGCCAGTAACATCTTATTCGTTCAGACTTTCGCAATTATAAATTCGATATATAATATAATATCAAGTTCAGCGACTCGTAAATTTAAAGAAATTACGTAAACCTCGTGGTTGATGAATTTCAAAACGGGAATGGAACAAACTTGGTAATTTGAGGGTAGCTACAGTTGCGGAACTCTTACAAGAGGTTGCCGATAAGAAGCCTTTCTCGGACCGCTGAAGAATTACTCAATTTGTTTACAAGTTAAACCTTCTTTAAATGTAGATTTTTTTATTTCCCGTTTTGTAACATTGATGCTTTACTCCTATTAGTCGCAATGTAATGTTATAAAGCCCAAAGCCTAACTCGGTGAATAAAGTATGCAACACAAAAATAATTTGAAATATTGAGTTCATACATACATACATATGCTCACGCCTGTATTCCCCGAAGGGGTAGGCAGAGCTGTTGTAATCAATAGCACCCACTTTTCACCGAAGATGATAAAGTGCCAACGTGATAGATGGTGAGTCCATCGCCGTCTCAGACACTATACATACGTCATTGAATTACTTCTCAGAAATATGCAGGTTTCCTCACGATGTTTTCCTTCAGCGTAAAGCACGTGGTGTGAAATCACTGTACATAAGTTTTTCAGAAAAACTCATTGGTACAGGCCCCGCTGGGATTCGAACTTGCGTCGCTTGCGTAGCAGACGACCGCAAAAACCTCAAGGACCACGGCTCGATCGACGATATCGAGTTCACTCAAAGAAAATAACTCTTGTTTATAAAAAATTGTATGGATAAATTAAATTAAATTGCCTTTTATTATATATTTCTTAATCTTTGTTAAAATCTTCACGTCTCCCAATATCGATATAGCCTATATCTAAATGATGCATACAAGTGCATTTTGTGTGTCAGATCATGTTATGGTGCACGCTGAAGATCAGGTCATTACCCGCGCCTTAAGCATTGGAGTAAGTTGGGTCGAGTGGTTATCAGTTGGCATAGGGCCAAAGTGGCTTTTATTCCTACGTCACAGTCGTAAACCCAGGCTACAGATCGCTACCTAGCGAGCCAGATTGAATTCCCGCTTCCCCTGCAAACAATCATATAAGCTAACTCATATAACCTGCCATGTTTATTTCTGCCTTACCCGGAGGTTGACTGGCTGAAAATGTTTATGTGAAAATTGTATAGCAGTGCTCGAATAAATAAATACAATTATTCAAATTTTATAAAAACTGATTTGTAAGAAAACTATATAACTAACTGGTGTCCTACAATGACATAATTGAATCAAAATTGCAGTTAAAAATGTATGAGTGCTTATAACTATTAGCCATTGTACTATGGTAGCTTGTTATAAAAACCATGTGAGGTTTCCCAAGAGGGTGGAACACAGGAAGAATGATCACCTGAGTAAGTTGGCATGGAGACTAAACCACCCTTCTTATTTGATTTAGTATTATTGAGGGTTATACCCTTCAGATGAACCTTAATACACCCATAAAAAATAAGGTACGTACTTTTCTATGGCTTTTTCTAATATATTTTTTTCTATTCGTTATTTCATGGTTCCGTCAGAGGTCCTGACTACCAATCTAGATGCAGTTCTACTTTTGAAGATTATTACAGCTACTAGATTCTATAGATATAGTACACATTAATTATTTATATAATAGTTTAAATGAAATTATATAAGATGCTGTGTGTAGTAATAATAGAGTAAAAATTACTTTATTTTTCTTTATTTATAAGCTCTTTAAAAGTGACCTTAAATCGTTAGAATTGCAAGATTATACATAAAAGCAATTTCTAATCATGTACAAATTTATAGTTCTTATAATTTTAGTCTTAAACCATTTGAGTGGAAACATTTCAAAGACTTTATTTAACAGTAGATTAGGTGCTAGTGATCGCATGTTGAGTTAGTCTTTCGGCCACACAATAATAGCGAGGTATTCAACAGAGAGCAGCGAGACCATTATCATAGCCATCTCAACAAAACACGGCTCCATTATTTAGGACGAATCCTGATCCCTAACTTAACAAACCTTATTTTCTTTTATCATGTAAATACACTTTTACACATCCAGCAAAAAGTGATATTATACTTCCGTGCTTACGTTTACGTTCATATGAATCCTGAAATCGATGTCTAAAATAAAATGTATATATCTGTTTGTTATTCCAAATCAACAACTTTTCACTTGGAAGCATACTGATATACTGAGTACTGATATACTGAATGTATGTATGGTACTAACATAGGGAATAAACTACTTTTTTTGTCTGTCTATTTGTTGCGGTAAATTTAAAGTACTGGTAGATAGGTGATGTTACAGGCAGTAACAAAAACTCCTTTTATTTTTAAAACAAATTAAGAATTCCTCAAAATAAAACTGAAACGTGGGTGAAACTGCAGGGCATAACTAGTAAAATAAATGTTAAAGAGAAAAAATGATTAAACTGACTAAAGGTAGTGTTATCGCTTAAGCGACATCTTCAATTATTGTTCTGTATTGTATAAAACGTATATTCACAGATTAGATTACTGTCTTACCTGATGGCGTGATTGATGCTGATTTGCGAATAAGACTGACAGACGGGCAAAATGTCAGAAAGAGATGACTCTTAGTAGCCGATTGTCTACTTCCTGAGGTCGATGTGCAATATATATCACCGGATACTGTACGTATTTTAGCTGGAGAATATAAACCCACACTGCAATGTAGGCTCTTAAAGCAACTGTATAAAATGTAAAGCGAAAATTGTATTTCACAAGTCGAATAATACGAAGAACACGATTGAATAAGTTGTACGTGCAGAATGCCCCAGGGATACAGTCAACACGGCAAATTCCACATATTCCAAAGCTCTGGAAGCTTGTATTTTTTAAAGAAATTCACTTGTATTTTGGAATGAATATTTTTTCTAGCCTTTTCTTTTTTAAAACACGTGGAGAATGTTATTCTTACCAATTTATTTACTGAACCAAAAATTTAAGATTTAAAAGTTAATGTACATGAAACAGTATACGGGGCCAACTATGATCGTTTAAGCAGCGCTTATTAAGAACTTCTTGGCTAGTCTTCGATGTTAAAATTTACGGTACAAAAATAAAGCTCAGAAGTTCTTAATACGCTCTGCTTAAACCGATGTTGGCAGGCTAGGGGGCATACCATATTACATAACCAAATAATTGCATTTAAAGTGAGACATTTGTTTTTAAAAATATATTTTCTTACATCGTTCCAATATTAAGTACCGTTCCCAAAAAAAGATAAACAAATCATAAATATTAATAGCGATATTTAAAATGTTTTATAAAACCTTACTAATATTATAAATGTGGAAGTTGTGATGTGGTCTATCGTGGAAAAACGGCTAAGAGGATTTGGGTGAAATTTTTCGCTCATATGGTTTTAAACTGGATTCACATAATAGGATTATGTCCCGGAAAAATAAAGTTCCAGAAGGATTTAAAAAACGCTACGCGGCATGTAGCTTCGAATGCATCACGCATAACTACTCTCGATAATCTCTCGAATAAATTAATCGACTCGCTTATCAACGTACTTATGACACCGAGTACTTACGATCCGAAATAGCCTGCACGATTCGAATGTAATTCATTATGATGTACGAGCGCTGCGATAATTTGTAGTGGTTTACGGTTAAATCAACTTTGATGTGGTTCAATTAAGAGCAATCTTCTTATTTACAGGGTACCTAATGGAAGTATATATATATAATTCATGCATGCCATATTCATAGGTTTTCTCCGTATGATATATTGCAACTTAATACACATAGTATTGCGGTGAGACCGTAATTATTTAAATTGCCCACACTCCTGGTGCTTAGTACTTATATCACACATGCCTTTCATTCAGCCAATTTCAATTATTTTCGAATTATTAAGATAATGGCTATAATAAATGAAAATTATTTTTTCCTACAGTCAGAGTGCCAAAAAATTTAAGTAAAAAATGCTCATTTTGCTTCATCCTCCTTTATACTTCAGCCCTGCATTGTACTGCATGGTATTTAATAACACAAAAATGTTGTTCATAATGGAGCTAGACATTTTTGGTTTACAAATAAACCTAGTTAAACCGCTTAAAAACTGACCTCTTTACATTTATTTTTAATTAGACCAGTGGTTCGACTATATTTTGCTGCCTAATCTGACATTAAAATGTCAACGCACGAATTATAAACACAATTCATTTCTTAAAATCCATCTTCAAGCATCCAATGTTCAAGCGAGCGCAGTACCGTAACAGCTTTATAACAGAGTAGATAAAATAATCAAAAATATTTTACTAAACCCGTCTTAAATCCATCGGCATATCACACCTAGGAGATTAGCGTAGCGTACAATAGTGTAAAAATGAATGTAGCGTACAATGATTTTACAGCATAACTCGATATTTTAAAGATTACTTACCGGTTTCAAAAGCACCAATTCAGAAGCACTTTAGTAAGTTAAATTATCGCGAGAAAGTGCCAAAAATATGTCATGTACAGTTTCACAGAAAAAAAACTGGACCATTTTGGGGATCATTAACTAACACTTGACCCAGAAGATATTCATGACTAATGGGCCTAATGACTGCACCTTTTTCTATTTAGTTCAGTATGAAAGTGAAAACAATTTGGTTCCTATAAAACTACCGGAAATTTACCTTAGAAATACCATGAGCAACCTGAACTACTTATCTATACACTATACATCTATATCTTTAGGTACAGATAAATATTGTTAGTCCAAAAGTAGAGCTTTTCACAAAACGCATATGAAAGTATATACGATATTGACTAAAACGAATTTTTAAAATTTTCCTCTGTCTGTCTATTTGTTTGTTTGTTCCGGCTAATCTCCGAAACAGATGGACCAATTTGAACGGGACTTTTACTGGCGGATAGGATAATATTACAAGGAGTAACTTACTCTTATTTAAAAAAACACTAGGGTTCTGCAAGTCACCAATGATCTTAACTTTACGCGGGGCACCAATATTATAAAGATGAGTTTGTTTAGTTGAACGCGTTAATCTCAAAAACAACTAGTTTGAATAGATTTTTTTTTTCAGTTGGATTCATTCATCGAGGCAGGTTATAGCATCGCGTTGCGACCAATAGGAATGAAGCATCAATGGTAAATTTTACACAAACGGGAATAATTGTCAAAGCTAGTTTGGAATATTTAGAAGCGAATATAAATGTTGTTCGATCAATAAGTGCACGCTAATAAATTGACGAGAAGCAAATGTTTAGAGAGTTATGTTGTGTTTCTGAGGCGACTTATCATCGACTTACCATCATCGATTTAATCCGAGCGTATTAATAACTTTGCTTTAGCGCAAAAAATTTAATACTAAAATGAAACGTCAAATTTAAGAAGTTATAAGACGTCACTGCTATAACGATGGTGAAATAGCGAGCAACCCTACCGTAGGATTATTTTGCTTAGATCTTTTTCAAAGAGGAAGTACTAGTCCCTAGTTGGGCATCTAATTTCAAGAGATCCCGTTACGGCTCTTTATATCTTAATCCTAATCGTGATTGTACCTAATAAACAAGTAAAAAGACGGTAAAAAAAAATTTTTCTCTCGTCGCGGCGCCGAATGCTATAAACGCGACCGCCATTACGTTTCGATTGTAAAAAGAAAACTCACGAGAGGTACTCCGACTGTTCATTTGCCCACAGAACCTTTTACACCTTTTACTGTTGTCAAGAATAAAGTCACTCACTCCAGTATTCACACATTTCCAGTCGTCGGAAAAATTTTAACGAAGTATTTGTAAACTAATAGCTTATCACTGGCTGCATATAAAACCATTTTTTTCTGTGTCTGTATGTTTGTTCCAACTAATGTCCGAAGTGGCTGGATCCATTTGAAAAGGGGCTTTTACTGGCAGATAGCTGATGAAAGTAAAACGAACATAGGCAATGAGAAAATACGGGGAGAGAAAACCGTGGGGCACAGCTAGTTATGAATAAAAACGAACTTACTACTCTACCTTACATATTATTGCCTTGATGTGTATGATGCCTTTATTTGAATAAAATATAGTCTGATATTGTTAAGTTCGCGATAGTCAGTGAAATGAAAGTCAACCAAGTCGAAGTCCGTTTAAATCGCCGTAGTGTGACGTCACTTATCCCGTTCAATGAATCAAGTAATTTGCATATAAAACGCTTGTTTGTTGATCTGTTCAGGCGGAAAGAACTTATTTCAACAAATGTTACACTAACTAACGGAATTTTGAATTGTATAAAGTAAGCCATAATATACTATGCTATGTTCATTTTATTTTTGATTTGAGTTCTAAGTAAGCAACTTGCTTAAGTATATAAACAGCAAAAGCAATTAAGTATATAACTTATACGTTCCTTTTAAGTTATCTACTGACGCAGACTATCTTTATGAAACGCACAATAAAATGTGAATTTAGATAATGCGTTACGACGTACTAAAAACATTGTACACATTTGATTAAGTATACCACACGCTACCTCTGACATGAGCTATTGACTCCGTCGTTATGGCTGAGTATCTATACTAATATTATAAAGAGGAAAGATTTGTTTGTTTGTATTGAATAGGCTCCGAAACTACTAGATCGATCTTAAGAATTCTTTCATCAGTGAATAGTTCAATTATCAGCCTGTAAGATAGGCTATTTTTTATCCCCGTATTCCCACGGGAACAGAAACTACGCAGGTGAAACCGCGTGACGTCCGCTTGTATTTTATAAATGTAAAAGTGTCTCGGGTCCGCCTCTCTGCCTAGTACCTTTTTGTGTCCAATCCGCAGGGCCGATTTGGCTGTAGTTTGGTATAGGGATAGCTTTGACCCCAAGTACTTAATATAAGTATTACCAAGCAAAGCCGCGGGCTAGGGAAAAGCTAGTGAACGTATAAATTAAAAAAGAACACAGATACGCAACGAGCACTAGAGGAGGGAACAAACAAAGATAGATATCGAGAAGCCCGGTAACATTATCATCACAGTGCAATTACCGCCACAATGGTGGGAAACAACTCGGTGAACGAATTTCGTACCATTGTGGGAAATGCAGAGAAAAATATTTATGAATGCTTTTCTCTTGTTTTTGTTTAGTCCTCATGGAGTTTTAAGTCAGCGTTTTCGTAATCCTGAATATCAGTAGACAACCGACTAACCGTAGGGCATCTGTGTTTTTAACTACGCTCTACAGTCTGGACCAATGGCGATATATTCACTCACATGGCGCATACGCATAAAGAAAATAGTTTCGCGTTACTGTTTGGGTGGTCGGATCTTTCCACTTTTTAATAATTTCATTTTGTATATTTTCCAATCTTTTCAATCCAGTATTATGCTCGAAAATATTACCTACGTTTGCAACTTACAGTTCTCCAAGTTACAGTACACGAAACACAATCTCCAACCAATAATGACTGTCTTTAAAGATGTATTAAGAATCGTTCAAAAGTAAGCTGCCGCATTATTCGCTAAGTTTTCTCAGCGTCGAACTCGACGACGATCGTTGGTTTCAATCATAAGAAATTGATACATAATACATAGATCGTAAGGTTCAATTTCGTTTCTTTAAAACCGACACTCGACGACGAGTGCGACGCTGGGAAACCTTACCGCGGCTGTATGAACATTGTATCGAGTAAATTTATGTTGTTATGCTTACGGAAATGTTGCTTAATGCTTAAGGTATCATTGCGAGCGGCACGGCTTTCGGAGCTATATTTACCAAAGCTCATCTTAAAGCTATTAAAATACGTTAAGTTATTTTCTATTTATAAACTAATATGTTTAGAACTCACCACTAAGCAATAAAATGTTCTAAAAACAACGTACTTCCATCATTAAAAAAATACTCGACGTGGCAAAGAAACCGAAGGTTTACAGTCATTGCCATAAATGTTATCGCAAAACAATCAAATTCAATGTTTTTAATATCCTTAGAGCCATAGTGGCCGTGGTGTTTGACCAGTCGCCTGCTACGCAAGTGACGCCAGTTCGGATCCCAGCGGAGCCTGCACCAATGAGTTTTACTTACTAAAAACATATGTTCACCGCGTGCTTTACGGTGAAGAAAAACATCGTTAGGGAACCTGCAGATGTCATTGAGAAGTAATTTTGTAGTAGTGCCTAAGACGGCTATAGACTCACTATCTATCACGTTGACGCTCAATCATCCTCGGTGAAAAGTGAGTGCTGTTATTACAACACATATTTTTGTATGTAAACTCAGTACGTCCAAATCATCAGATTGACATGATTACGATAAATATAAAATTTATCAAAACAATTATTTACTTCACTGTACCTTTAGACGATAAACGTTAAGGGCCCGTGTGTACCTAGTCAAGGTAAAGGTAAACCGAACCGATTTAACCACCATTGTCTAATTACAAGGTCGCACGTAACACTCGGAGAATGAGAGAACATTTCGAAAATAGTAAAAAATCCGTCAGTCCGTCAGTAACTAATAAGCAATGGCTTACAAATATTATCGGCTCTAAAAAACTTAAAATAACAAAAAAACTCAACAAAAGGGACACTCTGAACCATTATAGACCGTATCCAAATCAAGAAATGATAGGAAAAATATCGATATAAATTAACAGAGGTAACGTCCGAGTAAAAATAGTTGATGTTTCATGACTAGCATTAGGTAAGTTTTAATTTACTCGACACTTAGTCAAATAATATATCTTTTATTCCCTACATTATATTCAAGTATTTCTTCCCTATATCGATAAGTGCTCTATACTTAGGTAATGTTTAAATATTTAAGATAATAACATCAAGGCACATAATAACACCTACACTTCTGTTAACGATTGTCACGTTGTCTTCCTTAATTGGTATGTCGGCTGTCATTATTGTAAGTGATTGTCAAGGAAAATGTGCCCCCACAAAGCTCTTAGCTTTTTAAATCGAAAATATAATATTTCCCTTTAAAATATACATTAAAATATGGAGGTGCATATCCTCACGCCTGTATTCCCCGAAGGGGTAGGCAGAGGTGTTGTAATCACAACACCCACTTTTCACCGAAGATGATTAAGTGCCAACGTGACAGATGGTGAGTCTATCGCCGTCTCAGACACTTTACATACGTCATTGAATTACTTCTCAGAAATATGCAGGTTTCCTCACGATGTCTTCCTTCACCGTAAAGCATGTGGTGTGAAATCACTGCACATAAGTTTTTTAGAAAACTCATTGGTACAGGCCCCGCTGGGATTTGAACTTGCGTCGCTTGCATAGCAGGCGACTGCTCTAACCTCAAGGCCACCACAGCTCTATATATTTCAAATATGGAGGTGACTTTCATTATTACACTAGAGACCACCAGAGTGCCTAGTGCGTGTTTTTCATGGCCGCCGTCACAAGTCACCGCATTGACGTGAGCGCAGATTTGTATAGGATAGAAACAGCGCCATCTGTCGGCTCGCAGATGGCACTATATATCGATCCTATACAAATATGCGTTTACTCACTTCGCTTCGAGTTATGATTTATAAGACTATTAGTAGGCGTTGACTTCTTTTTCAACTAAATTTAATTTGTTTAGCTATTGACCAACCCTAGTTCATTTCTTACACTTATTTAAAAACCGTATGAAGATTGGTAATGTAGGTAGGTACTTAAGAAAAACGATCTGGGGGGGCAACTATGATCTTAAAGCAACACGTATTATTTATTTATTTATTGTTAACTATAACGGTTACACCAATTAAAATAATTAACATGATATACAAAACAACTAGAATTACTATACAAGATTATAAAATGCGGACTTAAAAACATTATGAAATAGAGGACACCCTTGCAAACTTCTCAGCTTTGAAATTTGAATTTACGGTACAAACAACACTCAGGAGTTCTTAATAAGTTCTGCTTAAACCGATGATTGTTCCCCTGTTCTAACAGATGAAAATATTATTTTGTTTGGAAATGGCGATTTCAATTTATAGTTTGTTTAATCAGTAAGAATACAGTAGCCTCTAAGTAAATTATTAACCCTCCAAGTGCAATTACATTCAAAAGGTTTCCAACCAATTGTTTCCAGGTAAAATAAGCAAAAGTGCCCCCGTAGAAAAACTCGTCTGCGGGTACGCGTAGTCAGTGTTTACTGCAAAGGTTGTCACTACTAACTGATACATTTTCAAACATTAATTCCTCTAAGTATTTGTTTATGTAAACTAGTGTAGAGTCAATGTCATTACGAGTTTTATATCGTATTTGTTATATTCTTGTTTTCATTTTTTGTTTAGTAACAGATTTCAAACATAAAGTATTGCTTCACACCGATTTAAACACAAACTTTACTTACTTTTAAAATTTAAACTGAAATGCACTGGCAGATAGAAAATTTTTCAAGGAATAGTATAGGCTAATATAGGCTTTTTTTTAGATTACTATGAGGGTTTCGTGAAATGAAGCATGAAAGAAAATCTATGCGGGTGAAATCGCGGGGCACAGCTAGCTAGATAAATAAATAAATTTTAATAATGTAAGTAAAGTGCCAACCCTCCGTCAAGGTCTGCGGCTCGCGGTCGTCAGTCCGGTCCGGCGCGGCGCGGCCGACACACTCTGTTTGTCACACACCGGGTCTACGCAAACCCGTTGTCTTTGACGGGTTGGGTACAATGCTCAGCTCTTTTTTTAACTCGTCTATTTTGCGCATAAAAACGTAGGTGCATTTTATGTTCCATAACAAAATGTAGCCATAATATTTACATACATACCCACATACATATGCTCACGCCTGTATCCCACGAGGCAGAGACCACATACTTCTTTCGCTTCATCCACATTCATGCATCTCTTCATACACTTACTTCGGTTACGAGTGCTCCGAATATATACTTGAGAATTTCGTCCTGGAAAAGCGCAAGTAAATATAAATTATGTGATGATAATAAAGGCGAAGAATATTTAAATTGAAAAAAAAATACATGAAAATCTACTACTAGTACCAATTGCGCTTGTCATGAATAGAAAATTATTAAAGTACATTCGGGGTGATAATAATAATAAATTTAATTCCATGCAGAAACCCAACTCACATTCTTACCTACTTGCCTTACCTCTTGATGCCTGGCATCAAGGAATTTATAGTCGTATAAAATATATCACTAAAATAAGTGTGACACAATTATCATATGAGCGTCTAGTCCAGTGGTCGTCACACTTTTCTGGTCCAGGGCTACTTAGGACAATGTGAGGTATCACTGCGGATCGCACATTCTTGGATCATTTAATTAACCAACAGTTAATTGACATTGAATTGATTACCGATTACTTTCTATGCTTTTTATTGCTGGTATGAATAAAAGTGACAGACGACTTAACTTAGCTTAAGCGTGTTTTTGTTTGGAGTTGAGGCCATTATCTACTAAAATTGTTCGCTGTCGCGGGCCGCAGTTATATCGTCCGCGGGCCGCAGTTTGACGACCACTGACTAGTCCATATCTTCACAACTCCATCATACAATATATCACCACTGCACTGCATTAAAGTTGACTTTTATATCCTAGGCCCGTGCTGACCGTTTGAGACAATTTACCAAGACATATCTAGCTTGATGGTGACATGTTTATGAATGTGACACGATTACACGATGGAGCATCGTGTCCGAACACTAAAACGATGGACCAATGGCAACTGTCGCTTTTTGGTACTTCTCGTCAGAAAGACTATGGATAATAATGTACAAAGAAAGAACCATTTACAGTCACAAAAAATGATCTCTATCTAAACCTGCAAGGCTATATTACGTATGTATTGCAATCAAGATTTGCTTTATACCACCAAGTTGGCAAACAAGCATGCGGCCTACCTGAAATTAGTGGCTATCGCAGCCTATGGTCACTTACAATACCAGGGACATAACGTAAGTGTTGCCGTCCCTTGAACCCCATGTTGTACTCGTTGTACATGATGTACATGCTTTACATGTTGGGGAGTTAATCGAACAAGAATCCAATTCTAGTTGAAATGTGTTTTTCCTTTTTTTACTTGTATTTCTTTGGAACTTATGTTCAATTGTGCTCACATGTCATATATCAACAATAATTTCCCAGTCCAAAGACATGACGAGCAATATCTATGTTTGTAATGATTATAGTTTTTACATCTCTTATATTTTTATAAATATCATAAGTACCTGATTACTGAAAATAGGAAGAAAGTTTGTTTATACTTATTGACAAATAATCCAGGGCTGATCCTATTCAAGCAAAATAACAGGTACATGTGCAAGTGAAAGCTATAATATTGCTTTCAAGATATCAATACTTTTATCTATTCCAATAAATACGCCTCCTTCCTAATAAGGCGTATATCCACAACGATATGACGTAGCGATAAGCGAAGCAGTCAATACCGATTGATATACTGTTACGAGCACAGACTCCGTACCGTGGATTTATGGGACTATCAAATTACGATGAAGTGACGTCACAAGGTGAACGAGTTCAAATATTGATTCTTAGACGTATTCGACTGATAAGCATTACGACTTGTTTTGAACTGAATTGAGAATATTAGGTAGTTTCGAGGTATGTTACCTAGGTAATTCGGTTAGTCACGAGTTTTGAGCGCTGTATTAATTTTCCGCTTCTTGTTTTGCGCGATCGCGGCCAAATACAATAATGTGTAGTAGTCTCCACTATTTTCGCTGAGCACTGTAGTAATCCCCACTATTTTCGCTGAGCGCTCAAGGCTATTAACGACATGGGGCCAACTATGATCGTTTAAGCAGTGCGTATTAAAAACGTCTTAGCATTGATGTTTAATTTTACAGTACAAAAATTAAACTTCGAAGCTCAGGAGTTCTTAATACGCGCTCCTTAAATCGATGATACTGTACTTACACTCTTGTTGAATCTATAAGGAGATTTATATTTTCATCAACTTTTAGGATTGTTCTACAATGATTAAGCATTTATTTTTACATCTTTATTGTAGTCGATAGCTTTCCCCTCAAATCATATTGTATCAAGTAAACATTACCCGATACCAACTAAGCATAAGATTTATAAAACCTCTTCGAAATCTCACTTTCTTTAAATGCTGAACAAATATTTAACGGAGAAGAAAATTCAATTAAAAATCAATTCACCGTATTATAACGTGAAATAAATTGCTATAGCGGTGGGTTTAGCACAATGCTGGTGTTAACAATGTATCGCTCCAGTCATTAATAATGGAACTCCAATGCGGTCTGAACACTGAAATTGTGTGAAGCCAGAATACAGCGTTTACTAAACTAAAGCCGAAGCAAAACGTTACTAAATACATACCTAATGGCTTTAATTTCGCATCATTAGGCTTGAAACAATAGCAAATACTACTGGGTTATATCTATGTACCTTCATTAACGCAATACTAGCCTGGTAATTAGATACTCGTAGGTATAGGGAGCCTACCATCATCGGTTTAAGCAGAACATATTAAGAATTTCTGAGCTTTGACGTTTCATTTTATTACCGTTAAATTATACGTCAAAGCTAAAAAATCTTACGTCAAAACTAGAAGTCGTTAAGAGTCTGTCTCTATCGCGCCGGGCAGAGACAAGCTCATAAAATGAACGAATGAAAAGACCATAACTCGTGTCAGGACCAACTATCATCATTTAATCAGCATTAAGAACTTCTCAGCTTTGGCGTATAATTTTACGATACAAAATTTAAACATCCAAGAAAAATTCTGTTCATAATACGCTCTGCTTGAACCAATGATCGTAGACTCCCTGTAACTACGTGTATCTAATTACCAGCCTAAGATTGCGTTAATGAAGGTACATTGAGTATAACCCAGTAGTCTCGGATACCAAAAAGTCTGCCGAAACCGCACAAAACAGTTATGTAAAAGTTTACCTAAACACTCTTGCTTCGTAAAAAACCTAATTGCCCAACTCTAGTGTCTGTAATGTACTCACACGCAAGTGCCCCAAATAGGTTGGCCAGCATTATTACAAGAAAGTGTAAATTATGACATCAACCCACCGTCACACTTTGATGATGGCGTCAAAGGGAAATCTCTCAACTGTGAACATCGCTCGCATTAAATAAAAAACTAAGAACACGAGTCTGAACCAACCTACACCTATTACACAGATAAATTAGAAAGCATTGCTTTTACTGTCTAAATTAAAGTTATAAAGTAACAACTTCATCTTTCCGTATTACATAAAGTGAGACGAATTAGAAATGTCTCAAAGCAAAAGGCAGAACTAATTGTTAGGTCTTCGTAACGGTTTTGACTTGACGGCGGTGGCGCCGTGGAATATTTTTCAATTAGTGGCACTTGAGAGAATGATTATGCGTAAGTCTGTGTCAACAAAGCATAAAAAAATATGGCAGTAGCATGTGACACTACATATTTACATTATCTGTGGCAGTAAAGATTCTCGAGCGGTTCCCACGAAAATTGTTGAGTAAGCAATCTACGTAGATGTTGATTTCCATCTCCATCATTATACGCAGTATTCCATTTTGATGATGTCTTTAATAGTTACATACTTAGTGCTTGAAGTTTGAGCGACTTGTGAGTCATAAGCAAAATTATCAAATATAATAAGAAAATTATAAAATCTGGAAAGTTTTCAATAATTGCTAGTAAACGTCCAGAAACGGCATAATTTCAATACACGTTTGTATTCGAGTGTACTTTAAAGGCAATCAGCTAATAACGAAAAGTTCAGAGTACCACAAGCGTACTTGATAGTCGCTTAACGTATCTAAATTAAGAACAGAGATCATTCTCTTAATATCCCGCTGGTAATAGTAACCAACTGTTCGATAATCAAGGGATCACTTAGGTTTGACTTACAAACTTCCTTTAGGTGAGTTATTTTGGTCTATCGAAGTTCCAATTCCTCGAACTAGAAAATTATTAATAAAATGCCATTCATAACGTGATTAAAAATGTATCGCGAGTATTTCATACGAAGTTAATCAGAAAACTTAGCAGTAAAATATCTATTTATATCTTCTTCTTCGTAATAATGAGGATCTGCTCCATAATATATTTCAATAGATATGAAACTAGGTATCAAGATCGTATTCCTGCTAAACTGCCGAGCGCTACTATTATTTTAAATCTGACAAAATATGTCAATTCAAAATATCTTGATACTTAATTAATTTGAAAATTAAATATAAATAGTCCACACGGTATTACGCCACACAGTCCCAATGAAGAACTTGACTCAGCGTTTGGTTGGGGACTACCTGTTCTAGATAAGATAAGCGTTATCTAATGATGACATAACCCAGTTTCGCGCAATAATAGTGATCTTACGTATCGAAGCAATATTGACTTGTATACAGCGACGGTCAACAGTGTTGCAATTTATATCGTTTGCGACAATTTAGTTGTGGTCTAGCTACATTGAAAGAGTGAAAAAAGGTTAATGTCTTCCAGAAATTATACTTAAAGGGTTGAGTAACCAAGCATGTTTGAAGGTTTTTAATGTCCACTAGACTGTGCACAGAACGTTCAATGCTACTTCACTGATGTGAAGATATTCATATGTAATAATCTCGTTATTTCTTATGACCAGGCATCTCGTGTATACACTGCTGAAATTTAACATGATTTTCAATCTTATAACAAAACATGGTGTGAGGAGAGCGAGTGATCATGCTCATCTCCAGCAAAGGGAAGTTCCAGCCAGACGGGTGTCATGCCTGGAGTACCGCTCCAACTGTTCTAGTTGGTAACTTGTATACTTAAAAAAGCGAAGAAAATATACATGTTTCTCAAATCTCTACATTATATAGGTTGTTTGCAAAGAATGTTGAAATCTATAAGTGATTGATCATTCACAATGTCATCGTTATCATGAAATGTTTATGTATATTTTTTTGATGAAATTCCAATGTTGTTTTCTATGGCCGTTTACAACGAGCTAAGAAACAACGGATTTTTTCTCGTTTATTTTTGTCATTTGTTTCTCAGGATAAATATTGTATTTTCAATAAAAGCCGTGATCTTTTGTTAATTATTATAATGATCTAAGAATTGTGAGAGATTCATATCGTCTTTGTCAGAGTTTTTCATACTAGTGGTATTTGGAATGGTTTTCTCTTTATATATACAATAATTCATGCGCCGAGTCCCTCACAGCGTAGGCAAAGAGAAAAGTACCATGCCACTCTTGGCTTAAAGATCTCATTCCTTTCCACTTTCATGATTATCTTTGTGTCATAAAAGTGTCTTGTATACATTATGAGCGAACCTTACAGTGGTAAGTAACGATGTCACGTTAGACCATGCGACATGTTAGTCTTCGAGTTCACGTGTGATTCATAGTGACCCACATCACGCATCACTGTACTGTTATAACACTTGTGACCTCCCGCACACTTAGCCATAATGCTCTTAATACATTTTAAAATATTTCACTTTCAAGTGCTATAAATTCAACACTTTGAATACCTTGAAGC
Organism: Watsonalla binaria; assembly: GCA_929442735.1. Classification (NCBI taxonomy): domain Eukaryota; kingdom Metazoa; phylum Arthropoda; class Insecta; order Lepidoptera; family Drepanidae; genus Watsonalla; species Watsonalla binaria. The sequence goes on from OV838930.1 coordinate 7,249,459, forward strand.
ATTTAATGTCCCTTAAAAGTACTCGAGAAACGGACGATGAAAGTGTTGATTTTTACATTTTTAAAATGAACGTAAAATCTACTCACCTCCAAATAGATACGGCACAGTGAATTTATTCGTTAATTTGAACACTAACTTTTAATTTTAGGACTTACCACATAAAGGGTGTGATTACAAAATTTGATAAAACTAAATTTTCTGCTGATGTCAATAATGTCAGCACGACCTTTAAAGAAGAGAGGCTGCTTATCCCTATTCCGTAATCCGTAATGCTTAGATTATTAAATTTGTATTTATGTTTTCATCTCGTTATAGATCAGCTTATTGCCCAATAGATTCAAAATGCTATCTAATAATAATATAAGTGTATATTCCGTGTTGTACCATTGCAAAGGCATTAGATCCCAGCCTGCTATTTCCATCCCAGGAAGCTTCAGCACGAGAACATAATCCGAGACCTAAATTCGACTGGCTTTTGGATGCGTCTTTTGCTTATTATTACTTCCAGCTTGATAGTCTAACGTGTATCATCACAACCGAGCACATACCGGAAATTATTTATGTGTATTTGCTTACTCAAGCAATATTGGCTTCCTTTAGCTTAACACAGATTATGATCAAGAATATAATGTATAATATCACTTTGTTCCTTGTTCCTAAGCACTTCTCATAATCACGAACGGTCATGACCATGGAAAGTGCCGTCAACATGCTATTACAGCGGTCTCGCAGCGTTAACAGGCTTAAATGGCTGAGGGTAATGACACGGCAGATGCTTTGAATTTGTGTAAATCGCATCTTACTTCGCATGTTGATTAGCAAATAATAGTTCCAATAGCTGTAATAAGCTTTGATGCATCTTAATGGTTATGAGATCATTCGTAGAGGTCTTGATTTGTTTTGAAGTTCTATTAATGCACATACATTTTGCGATTTCTCATAGGTAATCAACTTAGTACATAAATCTCTAAGACGTGCCGCAATTTCAAACATAATATCCAATACAAAGTTTTGTGCTAAATAAGATATTCATTTCGCGAGGTATGCGATGAAAGCTTCTCACGTACAGAGCTAGGCAATTCATGCCATACTATTGAGGATTAGTTTAGCACGGGGCTTTTACATTTACTGCTGATCAAAACGCTATTTCGAATTCCATTATTACACCGTGGTGTATACCGTTAAAATTTAAACGAAATTATTTTATCATTAAGTGGCGGATATTAGACCATTACATATTTACTCTTACTCCTCCATTCTATAAAAATAGGAAATAAGAAACATTTTTTCTTATAATTAAAGCTTCCGATGAATCTCTAACAGCAGTCATAATTCGATACAATAGCATGGAGGATTGACGTCACCCAGACATTAAATTCCATATTGACCTGCCTGCAACCACATTTGTATCAGGTTCAAAAATGTTCACATGCAGCAAAAAACTCGAGGGTTCTGTTCTCGTTCCTAAAAAAGCCAGACCATGCACTCAAACCCCTCGGAACCAGATTCTTAATGTAAAATTCCTTTTAGGCTAAAACAAACAGCGAACAAATACACATTTCCGATTGATTGAATCGCTGGCGTTCGGATGAGAAAGTATCGCACGAATGCACCCAGAACAAATGTGGTAGAATTCTCATTGTTCCAGGAAAGCGGACTTCCGTCGTACCACCTGTTCAAAGCATAACGGACGACAACGGTTTTTGCACAACTAGGCCTTGGATTTGCGCTAATCGTCACGTCTGAGACAATACGGTTGAGTTGGTAAATTATCGTAAAACCACCAATCTAGGTGAATGACTCCATTGTTTTCATTTATGCTTTACTGGTTGATTTCAACGTTATCCAAAAGGATAGCTTTTAATTCTGAAAATACTTAGAATATCTAGACTATTAGGAATAGGGTACTTTAATAATTAAATGGGGCACAAAAACATTTCTTACATTAATATAAAAACTGAGTTCCAAGAGCACAATAAAAAAATATAAATAGATAGATATATATATATATATATATATATATATATATGTATGTATATATATATATATATATATATATATATATACAGACCCTGAAATTTTGTTTCATCCCGATTATACGGAAGTAAAAATATTTATTCCTCATTAGGATGGCATTCATATTTGAATCAGAATATGGTAAAAATAAGCTGTTGTTATGACACGGGCATAAATTTAAGGTATCTCAGCTGAATAATGCCAAAAATCACCAAAGGCATAGCAAGGAAGAACTACCTACGCATATACCTACCGAAGTATTTATCTACTCCAAACATAACCTCAACAATATAACTCGAATGAATCACACCTTGTCAATGCCAACTAGTAACATTAAAATTATCTCACATGTTTTAAGGACAAAAACATTCAATGAATCAAAGTGTTTAATAACTAATTTGTAATCCATATTTTTGGTGAGAACCCTTTGGAGGATTATACGACAGATTTAAAAAGTTATATCGAACTAAGTTACCTGTTATCGTTGCTAACAAAACCGCCAAAGCCGCCACACCTGTCGCTCTCGCCCGCTTGGACCTCATATTGTCTCTTTTCAACACGTTACTCGTATGCCTCTTTATAAACAAGAAAAACAACAGAAAATTTAAACTCGACTCCTCAACGGAATGTGTCTTTTGTATTAAAACAATCAATTTCACTCGCGTTTTTACACCTTTGAGTACTGTATCTTACAATCAAGATAATAAAGCAACCACAAATCGCACTGGAAAATGTTTATAAAATTAATGAAATAGTCTGTAAAAAGTTATTTTTGTATCGACACTCAAGTCCATTGTGATGTTTTGATATTATTCGATGAACAGTTGGAGATAAAGTGTTAAACTTGTTTCGTGTAGCGAGTTGAGGGACACTGCCGACGAGGTGTACGTCCGTCCTGTACGAGCGCTCTGCAGTACTATCGCCCGCGATGTTGGCGACACGCCGCCACGACGGCCAAATGTGGAACTAGGCGCGCGTTGCAGAAACTGCGAGAGGATCAAGAATGGTCGGCCCTAGTTTATTAGGTTATTAGCCTAGCGATGCTATCCTCAATGTAAATAATCTCTTAATTTCATCAAGATCTGTGAGTTACAGGAATAGAGAAAGTGATGCATTGCTGACTCTACTTTCGTACTTAAATTTACTTTGTTTGAAAATAATACTACAAACAGCCGACAGGGTCAACACTTAATGGAATTAAATATTATAAGACTTCATTAGAAGGACATTTTTTTTTAATAATTCACTATAGCTAACTGTACCTCCAAATTAGATACAAAGTGTTGACACCTTAACAATGAACTTAATTGTATTTACTTTTATTATTTTTTTTACTTTTTTTATATACTTTTTTTTTTATAAATTATTTAATATTACCTACTAACAAATTGCACTAGCACGTTTTTCTACCACACATGTGCCATGCTACAAGTTGTCTTAGCTACGATTAATATTGAAATCTAAACTTTATCTTTGAACAAAAAAAATATCTTTATGAAAAAAGAATTTGCATACAAAAATGTTGATATTCGAGAGGCAAAACGACGGCGGCTGTGAGTGATCACAAGAGCTGTTGTATGAATAATTTATGATCGTAATTCGGCAGTGTATCCACTAATAGGTAAATAGGTAAATGGTACCGACGTCGCGGTGATATCGAACTCGGCATTTGCGAACATCTCGAAAAGATAGATCAATAAATAGTCTGCTGTTTTCTAGCAGTTACCTATTGTACCTACTAGTTACCCACTTTATAGATTTAAATAAAACATCGTATATAATATAACTCAAGTACATCTATAATCATATACAGATAAATCAAATTTAAGTGTTTGTTTGTAATTCAAAATTACAGCTTTTTACTAATGCATATGCATACGTTACTAAAAATTTTGTTTTTTTTTTCTATGTCTGACTGTCTGTCTGTTTGTTCCGAGGAATTAATCTAATAGGTGGTGTTACAAGGAGTAACAAAGGCTATATTTAGATCAGACCAAAATTTTGGGGCCCGCGGAGACAGAGGTGCGAAATTCCACCATTCTTTTTTTTTCGATAATCACCTATAAGTTACATTCTCTTTTATCTATAATTATTAGCTAATTCAAGATCTAAAAGTCGTGAGTAATTTCACACGTTTGGCTTGACTTATTACGATTTCCGCCCAGTAATTTAAAATTGCTTCTTCCCTTTCTGTAGGAGATTGTTGTGAATGAATTGGCATTTAAACTATTTAACAATCAAAAGTATTGTAACGAGAAAGCTTTTGAATTTGTATGCTAGTGCATAAAGGTTTTAGTTCAACATTAGCTGTGCCCCGCGGTTTCGCCCACGTAGGCTTTATTTTGCTGAACCCTATTATTGTTTTAAATAAAAGTAGTTTAAGTTACTCCCGTTAAAATCGGTCCAGCCGTTGAGACAAACAAACATACAGACAGACGGAATAGGCGGCAGATTTATCATCTGTTACGAATGCATCTCATCTTCGGACAAATTTTTCGTGAACTCGATCCTTACACTCCGAATCTTTTAAGGTACATAAGTAATTATGAGTACGTTTGATGTAACATTACCAATTTTAATGTTGATTAAAACGGGCAAACGAGACAATACAGTTATTACAGTCCGTCACCGCAATGTACCGACGCGGTGTATTTTTGATTTAGCCTCGAAAATAAAGTAAAAAGCGGGCTTGGGGATATTGGGGATGAATTAATTGAAAGGGGTTCGACTAGCCCTTGTTTTGACTGGGCAAATAGTATTAAAATACTCTGTGTGCGATATGAACAGCCCTATTAAACAAGTCAATACGAAATGGATGGGTTTCAAAATGGCTTCCTACATTCTACCAAAATTGAGACTGAATAAAATTATCTCAATTAATCGTTTAAATTAATCGCCTTAATGAAAATACGTAAGAATGATTGACTGATGCGTGTTGATATTTATATTATTGCATTAGTTCGTTTCATAAATTTACAAAATAAACTGAATGATGATGGTATTCTTAGTTAAAGTTACATAGCGTTTGCGGTTGAAACTCTGGGGCCTTGGGGTCTAGATGCTCATCAACTTTTCAAAGAGGTTGCACGTCGTCTGGCTGGGGCTTTTCTCGCTCAGAGAATCAGCATTGCTGTTCAACGTGGCAATGCTGCCAAACTTCTTGGGACGATCCCGAGAGACACCGATTTGGGCCAAGTTTTCTACTTGTAATTAGTTGTAAGTACTTTATTGTCTAAATAAACATAAAATAGTAGTTTTTGTATATGGTAGTATTTATTTTCGATATAAACCCAGTTAGGGCACAACAATGTAAAAAGCACTAATTAAACGTTTAAAAATATTATTTAAATTAAATACATATGCTCACGCCTGTATTCCCCGAAGGGATAGGCAGAGGTGTTGTTATCACAACACCACTTTTTACCGAATTTGATTAAGTGGTGACAGTGACAGATGGTGAGTCTATCGCCGTCTCAGGCACTTTATTATTTATATATATATTTTTTTATATATACGTAATAATGTATTCTGCATTTGTTTCAATCTAGTTTATATCTATTATAGTTTCTTATTTCATAAAATCTATCATCCGGTGCTAAAGCAATGTGCCAAATATAAGTTTTGGGTTCAATCTACGTAACATACAATAGTACATTTTGTATATAAACTTACGTCATGCATAAAATTTAGGTCTGAGACTTACATTCACAAGTAAAAACAAAGTTCAAAATATATCCATGTGATCCAACAACACTTATTTTCCGCAAACATACCTAATAATCGTTTATTACCATTTATATTTATTAACCTTATTACACCAAAATATAAAAATAAATGCTTAACATTTGACCTCAAAGATAATATCCCATAATGCAGCTCTGTTACAATGATCTCAGTTATTAATCACGTTTTCTGTGCGAAGCCCTTTATGAATAAAGCAATTTAAACGCTATTTTAGGATTCCAACAACGAACCTTTGAGCTACGAGATATGGTGGAAATGTCCAAACAATTTTATCTTGCTTTAAACTATAAACTGGTAAGTTGGAACATTAGCCTGCGATTTCGTCTATGCGGAACTTTTTTTATTAAATTTTTCGTATTTGAATTCCACCTATCTCTATATCAATTCACTAGCTGTGTCCCGCGGTTTCGCCCGCGTAGATTTATTTTCTATAATATATAGGTTCAAAATTTACAAAGTTTCATACAAGCATTCATCCCCCATTTTATCCCCTTGGGGGTATAATTTATCAAAATCCTTTCTTTCTGGATGCCTACGTCATAACATCCATCTGCATACCAAATTTCAGCCCGATCCGTCCAGTGGTTTGGGCTGTACGTTGATATTTGACCTTTGAGTTATATATATTATACTACCCATTGGTATATAGCGGTAAGGTCTGTACGTTCCTAAATTTGTATGACTATTGTGTATAAACATTTACAAGGGACTTTCAGTACCCCTATCACGGGTTTGCCAACGTTTCCGCTATCTATACTCGCTAGATTATCCGTCGAATATTTGTATGAGAAATTGTGCAGCGACACCTGTCGGTGACGTGAATAACTAAAATATCTCATTCAAATATTGCGAGTGACGCTAGCGAGTATAGATTATGACAACGGTGGCAAACTCGTCATAGGGGTCCAGGGTATGACGTCGGCTAAAACACAGGTTGAATTTTGAATTGTGAGTGGGTTTCATTATTTCTAGAATTCTATTCGTATTAGCGACCCTGTTTTACTGGGTCTGATTTCCGTCTCCGAATATATTTTTTTTCAAAATCGGCTCCAAGACCGATTGACTACTTTTCGCAATTTGTTTATCGTTTCGGAGTTGACTATTAACTCACGCTTAAAAAAATCAACCTTTATGCCACGCGTACCAGTTGCAGCAGTAAACGTGCCAGGAAATTTTATTTGACGTAGCAATTAACTTGAGCAGTGACGCTGAGAGAATCACCTAAGAAAGTCCCTTACCATCAAAACCTCGCTTATAAAATTTGCCTTCCTATTTCCATTAAATAAGAGTTCCTTTTCCCATTAATAATATTTTTATTAAAGCGAATATTCATCACGGAGCCACCGTCCTGTTTCCATGACGCCGGGAGCCCCTCACTTCCTACGGGATTACTGCCGGTCCACTGCACCGTGTCACTAAGGTGTACTCTAAATATAGCAATACGGACGCCGATCATGCATGAAATGAAGGGAAGATAACCTGTAAAGGGCCTGATTAATGGCAAATGTTGTAAGTGCACGAGCGCACATGATTTTGTAAAAATGGATTATTGGACGGCAACCGTGTCTGATTTCAAACACCCATCTCGAAAAATGTATGAATTGTTGACAGATTTGTGATAGTATTGTATAGGTACATAATGTGATCGGTCATCGGTATCGGAACTCTAATGCAATACAAGCATCGATATAATACTTATCTATCACTTTTTATTTTTTTATTTTATCGTCTACGTCCTTTTATTTTCAACCTGTTAATTAAACATTTTCGCAAAATTGTTGGTATTAATTTCCTGATTACATTTTAGCTATTCAAATTAAATTCTATTTTGAGCTCTACATTTTCAATTTGACTAAATTCATAAATGGCTGCCTTTACATTATGATCGGAAAAAAATATCTGTTTATAATAAAATGTAAATACCAATTCCTGTAGATATTCCTTGTAGAACAGTTATAAAAATCTCAATATACGAGTATCATGATTGGGACCTGGGACCTCAAGCTATAGCTTGCGAGTGTACCTAAGTAACTGTTGCTTACTTAGAGTCGCTACATTTAGTGCAACAAATCACTGAACGCCCAATTAAAAACAAGGAAGTCTAATGACGTCATATATTAAGTTAGTTAAAATTCTTGTGTGTACAATTTAAGCAAGAGAATTGCAAATGCTCTTCGATAAAAGTCGTAAATTAAATCTCGAACCAATCTACATATTACACGGAGACATTATTACAATGTACGACTGAAAGTTAATTGAGCTTCGGCATTCAAATACTCCGCATATTTCGTACCTCCCCACAGATTCGCGGGTACATTAGAGAAGTGCGTTATGAGTTGGAAAACGCGACACTTTCTTACCCTTAGAAGGGAGAAGTGGTATTTATGACGTGGTTGATTTATTGCCTACTACCCCCGTAGACATTTGTTATTCTTTGTCTCAGAGGGCGACGAACCCGGTGACTCAACGTTCAACAGATCATTCTGAACTTGAGCCCAATTTCATTATGACCCTCGGTGTGTCTCGGTGCTACACCAGTCTACAGGTCACTTCAAATATTTTACGCAGACATTTGCAAGAACGGTATTTATAGGGTCTAGACTTCTCAGGCAAACATTTTTGGCACAGAGTATCGGTTGGTGTCCGGTTCTGTTTTTAAAATATATTAGTAGTAAGTAAGTAAGAGCTTTGGTGGCCTCGGGGTTTAAGCAGTCTGCTACGCAAGCGACGCAAGTTCAAATCCCAGCGGGGCATGTACCAATGAGTTTTTCTTAAAACTTATGTGCATTATACACAGTGTGCTTTACCATGAAGGAAAACATCGTGACGAAACCTGCATATGTCTGAGAAGTAATTCAAAGACGTATGTATAGTGCCTGAGACGGCGATGGACTCACCCTCTGTCACGTTGCCACATAAATCGTATTCGGTGAAATGTGGGTGTTGTTGTTACAATACTCTGCTCATCCCTTCGGAGACTCTTCTAGGATGGCGTGAGCATATTTTATTTTTATAAAAAGTAATTTTAAATTTAGTCTTTTATATTATTAAAATTTGATTAGATTTACCCTTACACGATTTTGGTGCTTAGAATTTCATTTAACATAAATGAGCGATGTATCATCCAATAAACATCGAACCTTTTGTAACCTCTTACAACTACACTATAAAATTGAAATAAATAATAAGTATAACGATATCGTCGTTTTATCGAATTTAAAAAGTGTAAGGGATTTTTTATTTTATATACCACCAGCCGATTCTAAAAAGTCTCGACTCTGTATATGAACATTTGAAGTTACAATGACAGCTCAACAAACCACACTTAGTAATAGAGAGTAATAGACATAATGCAGGCTGGATCCCTCGGTAAAAAAACGGAGCTGCCCGACTAGAGCCTACCATTAAAAAGAGCGCAGTCAAATAACGGTGCCTTCAATATTGATGGAGCTAGTCTTATCCTCATTACATCATTACCTAACCTTTAATTTTCTTTTTAGCGCGTAACAAATTATAGTTAAATCTTGTTTATTGTGTAAATCAAACAGTTTCACTAGCATACTGACTTACTTACCAAGAATAATATAAAATTGCAAGCATGTTAACATGATCACCGCAACTTCCGGTGTACTGAAGTATTCCCGTTGCAACGGCTTCAGGTATTCTAAGAAAGAAACCATTAGTAATCATCTTGGCTTGACTTTTCTGCGCAGTGAAATAATTAAGTCCCGGTAATTAATCATTCAATGTACCTAACTGCTTCGTTGCCAAATTGGTTTATTATTGATTAACTATCTTCGGTGTTTCTCATAAGTGCCTCATATACAATTTTAGTGTAAAAGGTACATCATTTACCTACCATACCACAGATTTCTTACACATGAGTTAATATTCACTCATGTATATACGACGCTCACCTCACAAACACAACTGTATTTGATGAATATGGTTCCTATGTAAATTTATATTAGTTAAGTGACCATTGACGGTTAGTAATTCATCATCTATACATCTATATTATACCTATATAGATAAATAAAATTGATGTGTCTGTTTGTTTTCCTTCCAAATTTCAAAAACAGCTTTTCACTAAATATATGAAAGTATACACGGTACTGACATTGAAAAACCTATTTTTTTATTTTTTTTCTCTGTCTGTCTGTCTGCTTGTTCCGGCTAATCTCGGAAACGGCTGAACCGCTTTAAACGGGACTTTCACTGGCAGGTAGCTGATGTTTCAATCAGTAACATACTTATATTTAGAAAACATATGAGGGTCCCGCGAAATAAAGAATGAAAATAAATCGTGTCGCGTCGGATTGCCCTGGAAATAAAAAGTGCACCTGTTTGCGCACTCATTTGTGCACTATAATATCTCTTGCGCAGATGGCTTACCCCTGTTGAGATTAGGCGCTGTATCCAAAATCGGTAGGATATATTTATTATTAGTATTAATTCGGTAGGATATAATATTTATTATTAGTATTAATTCGGTAGGATATAATATTTATTATTAGTATTAATTCGGTAGGATATAATATTTATTATTAGTATTAATTCGGTAGGATATAATATTTATTATTAGTATTAATTCGGTAGGATATATTTATTATTAGTATTAATTCGGTAGGATATATTTATTATTAGTATTAATTACCTTAATGTTAAATAGTACTATTTATCCGTATAAATAATAATATTGAACAGTCATGAAATTAGCTAAAATACGTGAATCACCTACTGGTTCAGTAATCACAATAAAATAATTGCCAAATCGAAGGCTTATTGTTCCAACATAATTTCAGAATAACGGTACATTGAAACCGGGTTTGAAAGAAATCGATATTCATGAATCACGATCAAGTATGCAATACCTAAGCGTCGTTCCAGTTCACAGATTGAAATTGCAAAAATAAAACGACAGGCTTAGTTACAATAGGAACGATCTTTTAGCTTTGAACGTGAGTACCATTTAAAATGCAAAAATAAACAAGAATTTCTTCCTACATACAATCTTCTCCAACTAAGCCCTGGGGACCTGCCATCATCGGTTTAAGCAGAACGTATATACTTTACTGTAGTGTTATGTATGTACACTAGCGCCACCTGTCGGCTTTACTATGAGATACCGCTGCCTGTCTCCTGTAAATAGTATTTAGTGTATACATTATCACGATGGTCATGACTTGACATATAACTATGCATGCTCAATTAAATGGCGCCAGTGCGTTTACAACTACGGGTCGTTTCACTCATGTTCCCAACTTAACACGTAGTTAACAATATTAGTTCGTTAGTCATGAGGTCTCGGGTTCGATTCCTGGGTCGGTCGGGCAAAAATAAATTTAGGTTTTTCTGTCACGTACGTAATTCACAATAAATGCCCAGACTATGAAAGTGAGTAGTGCCACCTCGCCTCGGAAAGGTCTAGTCGTTTCAGAGATTAGCCGGAACAAAACAGATAGGCAGACGGAGAAAAAAAATCAAACTGGTTTTTATGTGAGTACCGTATATTATACTTTCATATGTATTTATTGAAAAGCTGTTTATTAGGAATTAAAATCAGACACTTCAATTTTATTTACCACCTAAGAAATACGTGACTTAGATAGTACTCAGTTAAACGAATTCTTCTACACACCAAATTTAATACATTGATTAACATTATTCTGCACCGTATTTTAAAAAGCAAAGTTATGATATCACTTGATTTTATTGACGTTTAACTCTTCAATTTAGTCATCTTCCGTTTAATCCCCCTGTATTGGTATCTACCTACCAACAACTGTACCGCTCAAATAGCCCCCTTGTGACATTGAGCTTTGGTAATCAAACGCGTTCAAATGTTTATCTCCTGTTTATAAGGTCTATAATCTAAAGAAACCAAAGCGTATAATATTCCACCTTATGATGAATACGATAAGGTTTAGTATATAGCAATGATGCAACTCGACATAATTGCAGTGTAAACATTAACAGGCACTGCGGATTCAGTTTGCCTCTGAGGAATATTACACGTTGTCGATGGGTATAATAACACTTCTCTACTTCTCAGTTACTTATATGCACATCACCTAAGGTGGTTAACATTACATTCATGCATTTTGGTAATAGACCCTTCCTTTTTTCATAATTACCCAGTTAAGAGAGCCGTAGTGGCCGTGGGGTTCGAGCAGTCACCTGTTACGCAAGCGACGGAACTTCGAATCCCAGCGGCCTGTACCTCTGAGTTTTTCTAAGCTGAAGTAAAGTAATTTCACCCCACGTGCTTTACGATGCAGGAAAACATCGTGAGGAAACCTGCAAACGTCTGAGAAGTAATTCGAAAACATGTATATTGCCTAAGACGGCGATGGACTCACACTCTGTCACGTTAATCATCTTCGATGAAAAGTGGGTGTTGTTGTTTCTGTTGAAACACTTCTACTTACTCCTGGGACTCTTATTTTTATTTCCCCGTTAGAACACGAATACCTTTTGTAGTAACTATATATTTGCAAAACATGGTAAGTAGGTACTTACAGGTCAACAAAACAATCAGAGAAATAAGTCCAATAAAAAACATGGTATTTTATAATTAAGCGTTATTTACTCGAATTTAAACAATTTTAATGAAATTCTCAATTACGTAATCAATGGAACGTCAAAATAATTTAACCAACATTAGCCAGCTGCTTTAACAATGAAAGTAATTTTCTTGGCTTAGCGTGGACGCGTTAGCTGGGGCAGTCACGCGAGGTTTACACGAAATGCTGTCGACCTACCGCAAAGGGTAATCGATGGATAACCAGGCCATTGCCACTGGGAAATAGAACGCTACCTTAAAATACAAGGCTTTGTAATAGATAGGGCTTATTCCCAGACATCCACATTCCATAGAATAAACTTTCATTCATTAGTTCCCGCTATCTCCACGACTCCAATTTCTTGGATGTCGTGAAATTCATTTGTATACCAAAGCAAAAGTCGTGGAGGTTTTCATCTTGTAGTGCCTTTCCAGCTGTTGAAGGTTGGCTGTCAGTTCGGTAAACTTCTGTCTATCCTTAGCGAGGCGGGACAGTGCAGCAGCACTGCTGATGCCACTCCACTCGCGGCATTGCGACTTCCTCCTACGGCCTACTGGCCTCTTCCCAGCCACTTTGCCCATTACAATAAGTTGCAGCAGTTCGTATCTGGCATGTCTCATAATATGGCCCTTTCATCTTTCTCTGTTTGAGGGTTTTTATGATTTGGAGTTTCTGACCAGCTCGACAGAGAACTTCTTCATTGGTCACTCTATGTGTCCAGCTAATAGCCAACATAAAAGTCGCGGAGGTGGTGGTTATAAAATCAGGGATGTCGGGGAATAAGACTGTCGCCATTATTAAGGCACTAATCGAAACTCCGGGCTACTACTGGGGAGGTACAGATAGAAAATCCCAATAAAAGTCTATCCAACCTGGGGATTGTCTCCAGACCTAGAATCCCGCAGTACCATTTGATACCACCAAGTCAATTGAAAGGGCAGGTTTTTTTATGTATCCGGCAGTAAATTAGGTAATGTTTTAAATTGGTACCTACTACTGCGGAAGGTCCAATTTTTTAGTTTAGAATTCAATTATAATCCCTATACTAAGTACCATCGAATGACTAAGCATCCACTGGTTTCTAACAAACCCGCGTCCCCAATCGAGTTTTTTTCGAGACTTAAATGTCTTCAGTTTTATTTCCCGAATCTTATGTAGAATTATAAATTGGAAAATAGTAGAAATAACTTTAGTATCGAATTTAAGCTGTTCTTTATGATAACAATTGGCATCAAAGATTGATTTAATTTCTAGCACGTTACTCTTACTAGTCCCTTCCGCGGAGCACTGGTGACCTTATTTACCACAGGCACACGAGCGGGCTACAAAGCAGAATTAGCGATCATCTGTAACGTGGATCTAAACCCTAGTTGGGCAGCCCCGAAGTGGTCACGAAAAATCCTGTGATGCTCTTCTTCTCTTATCTATATTATCTAATACAGCTTGTATTGTCCCACTGCTGGGCCTTCCTACTTTCTAGTTTGTCCGGCTTTGAATCTGATAGTAATAGTACTTACGTATAAGTATTTGCTACTGACTCAACTATATCTTTCTGGTTTCTTAACCCCGTTAACACAACAAAATATATGTTGTTGTATCTACTTAGGTACAACAGTAAATACTTATTTTAAAAAAAGTATTTTTATGCAATCCAATTGCCGTTTAAACAATGTGCATTCAACTCCTTTGATTCATTCATATGTCTGATTGTAAGAGAAATAAAGTCACATCGTCGCTTCATATGTGGACGCATCAATGCTCGTTGCAGTTATGTAGGTCGGTCGACTTTTGTCTAGTGGATATTGAAATATCTGTAAATGTATATCATTACGAATATATTTTCACCTTCCAGATAAGTGTCAACGCCTAATATTTAAGTGCGAACTTATGTCTGCTAGGTGTTGTATGCTGGCTTTAGAGCAGGCCAATTTAAGCAGCCATTTAATTAAGGACTGTATATTTCAGTATCACGGAGGGATGAGGATAATGTTGCCAAAAAATTATTTTTTATGAATGTGGATGGTTACAAGGGGAAAGGAAGACCTAAGAAACGATGGATGGATTGTGTGAAAGATGATATGGCGAAAATAGGAGTGAATACAGATATGACGGGTGATACAGAGAAATGGAAGAGAAAACACATTTCTCCGACCACAAATAACATGAACCGTGGTGGCCTCGGGGTTTGAGCAGTCTGCTATGCTAATCAGCCTGCTACGCAAGCGACGCAAGTTCGAATCCCAGTGGGGCCTGTACCAATGAGTTTTTCTAAAAAACTTATGTACAGTGATTTCACACCACATGCTTTACGGTGAAGGAAAACATCGTGAGGAAACCTGCATATTTCTAAGAAGTAATTCAATGACGTATGTAAAGTGTCTGAGATGGCGATGGACGCCTTGACCCTGTCATCGTTTCCATTTATCCTAAGAGTAGGTTAATTCCTTGAATGTAGTATAACCATAGCGTACTACGATTCGAATCTGAACTGGATGGTAAAATCCGAATAGAAATGTATCTACAGGCTGTTTCCTTACACACGCCAGCGCGCTTGTTCTTCTCATGCATACAAATTCACACAATGCAGTGTCATTTCATCTCGCGCGCGCCTGTCATTCACATGTCATCCTATTTGACAGCCGTCAACTGCCAGCACGTGGTGTTATCACATCGGCTTTATTTATATTAAAAAATCAAGTAGAATTCTCCCCTGAACTGAACAAATTATGGAACTAAAGCTGGCGTTGAAAAGTTACTCGCTTGTTTTATTCACGACAGTTTTAGGTTCCCAAGTTTGTTCAATGAATACGTAGTTAAATTGGAAGTCCGTTTATTCAATGGTTCTGTAAAAATATAAATACTTTCATGATAATTCATTTCGAGAAAACATTTTCCTGTTCAAACCTCGAATTTTATTTCTTAGCTTAGGAATTCTGTCATCGAATAACTTGGTAAATCGAACCATAATAACACATCTAAGATACACAAAGTTAAAATGTTTCCCCTAAGCGATTACTCACCATGATTGTTAAGTTGTACGATAAACACGTGTCAAACATCGTAACGTTTTAACATTCAGACGAGAGTTGTAATAAAATAACCGTTTGATATGATCACAATAGGCCTGCACAATACGTGTGCGATACGCGTGACAAATCCGCACCCTGTATCCGTCACCCCGTGACGCTAAATAATTAAACCCGTCAATACTTATTGTAGCGTGAAATATAGAAATATTGTTGGTTCCCTCGCTCTTTCTCATTTATATAATGCGATTATAAGAGATACAATTTCATTTTCATGTTCATTTAGACATGCTATCTATTTGACGTAATGTTTTGAAATGTTGCGATGGAACTCCCTGATTAGTTTTGAAATCTGTAAAGAATATTTTACACATATCAGCTTATATATATAACTGGTTTTCAGTCTTCTCATCTCGGTCTGTGAGGTCATATTATGTATGCTATTCTCTGTATACATATTATTATATGTCAAGCCTCTAGAAATGCATGTAGAAAATTCTAAAGAATTCTCGTAGTCAAAAACATAAATTGTGCGTATGTCATTGAAGTGTATTGTATCATCTCCTTCTCTCCTTCGCGTATTCTTCTTATTTTGTCCCTTATATTCCTCTCCTTCTCGTAAGTCTACGACGAACTGACAGACTTATTTATTTATAATAGAGAAGGAAAGCGAAGAAGAGGGCGACCAAGGATTAGTTACATACAACAGCTGAAGGAACAAGTTAACGTCATGTCGTATAAGGAAGTCAAAGTGTTAGCGGACAATAGAGAGGGTTAGCGATTGCTTCACCGACAAGAGCCTAGCTCTTAAATAAATGATGATGAACAGACATAAATATTATAAAAGTTACATAAAATTTTATTTAATTCTAAATTAATTGTATACATTATAATTACAGTAATTATGAAATCGTGGACACTCTCGACCACTTCACCCGTCAACAAATCACATTCGGGGTTGGCTTTCAAGTTTAATAAATCTCAATCTCACTCCAACTGTACATCTAAGTTTACAATCAAATCATCAACAACTAAGAACCATCACAAACAATGATTTGCGTAGGATCACTCTGTCGAGGCATTTAATAAAGTTGAGTCCGGTTGGTGTTGCATATTCATGAGCTAGTGAAGTTGACGCAGTGCCTACCCTCCCAAGTTTCTTGACTAATCGATCCTCATCTTAGTTAGTTTTGCTTCGAGTCAAGGTTGTAATATCATTAGAACTATATAGAACATAGACTTATTAGGCTAGCATTTTCGGCACAGGACTAATTTTTTTAATGAAATTCTAATACCTACGTAGCGCACTCAAAAATCTATTCCATTCAGGTAAATAAAATTCAAGGATCTGTTTGTAAATTTCAAAATGACAGCATTTCACTTCATGCATGTGTTTACGGTATTAATATAAAAATCCAATTAAACTTTTTCTGTGTCCTTCTGTCTGCTTGTTCCGACTAATCTCTAACGGCTAGACCGATTTTCACGGGACTTTGATTATCACAGCTAGTTAGTTACCTATATTTTTCAGTACTTTGCAAATGCCTATCCCCCACCCGATACAGATGAGAGCTTAGGAATCTATATAAGCCTTACACAATACTACCTTTTATAAAAAACACAGTGAAATAAGTATATGTTTTATTTTACCTGACTTTGGTAGGGGAACGTTTGGATTGGTAAGTATGTTTTTTCCCATTGGAGGGCACGTGTTTAGCCCAAGGCGTATTATTAGGGATATTTCCAAAAATAACAGGATTTGGTTTCGGAACAAATTCATTTAGGATTTTTTTAATGGTATGAATTGTCCGTGCGCACTGAGTGGTATTTCAGAATGTATACATATATACATATCGACACGTTATTATAACAAACAAGCTGCGCCTCGCGTTTTCACCCTTGTAGAATTAATTTCATGGGTGACTTTATTTCGCGGAGTCATAATTTGTTTTTTATAATAAATTTAGCATTAAATTACTCCTTGTATCACCATCTATATGTCAGTGAAAATCCCGTTAAAACCGGTCCAGTCGTTTCAGAGATTACCCGGAACAAACAGACAGACAGAAAGATTTCATATGCATTTTGTCAAAAGTTGTAATTTTGGAATTACAAACAGACACTTCAATTTTATTTATCTGTATAGATGTATAAATTACTAGAAACTGTAAAATTTTGTGTATTTGGTGTGTCTTTTGGTTCAAAATTACTTACGTTTAGGGCGTCTAATAACGTTAGTCGTTATCGAGACGAACGCAGCCTCAAAGGATCGCAATTAACATGTCGCATGCAAGGCGGTGGAAACAATTACAGGTGAAGTACCAACTAACAAACAGCTCTCGGCTAATGCTCCTCCCACCAGACAGCTCTGCGTAACTTTACATTCTGTTTCTCAATTTAGCAACTAATTTACTTACCAAATTTAATATTAAAATCAAACAAGTGAAGAACTTAAGAGCATAGAGCACAAATAAGAGATTTATGAATTCCCGTGTTCAGTGGCTATGAGTATGAGTGCAAAAGTGTGCCTGTTTGACTGTATGTGATGACACATTGACAGTTACGGCCGAGGGCCGAGTTTTTTACTGCCGCCGTCACAAGTCTCCGCGTCGACTTGCACGCAGATTTGAATAGGATCGAAACAGCTACATCTGTCGGCCTAAAGCTGACACTATTGTGAGCCCATACAAAACTGCGTTTACGTCAACGCAATAACTTGTGGCGGCGATTTAAAAAAAACTCGCATTAGGCCCTCTGAAGGCAACGCTACTTATATTATCAAAAAATGTCACGGGTCGCAAACCAAATAGTTATATTTATAACTAGTTGTGCCCTGCGGTTTCACCTGCGTAGACTTAATTCCATGGGTGAACCGCGGAACCCTATACTTCTTAAATAAAAGTAACCTAAGTTACTCCTTCTAAAATTAGCTATCTACCAGAGAATGTCCCGATAAAATCGGGCCGTTTCAGAGATTAGCCGGAACAAGCAGATAAACAGAGAAAAAAAACTATAAAATAGTTTTTTATATAAATATACGTTCATATGGTTTAAGTGAAAAGTGAAAAGCTGTTTTTTGGAATTGCAAACATACACTTCAATTATATTTATCTGTATAGATGTAAAACATTCAAACTGACTACCTTTGCGCTCGATAATAAGAAAAACGGATTATTTTTACCACCGTTACAATTACGTAGTACGGCCTAGGTACATTTGAAAAACTAGGTGAAAGAAGAGCTAGGAATGTATACAGACCGTTTTATTATTTAAATAAAAAAAAATTAGGTAAGTGTAGAATGCGCAGTAAAGTAAAGAACTTTAAGACAGCACGGACCACAGGGAGACGTTGGTCTTAGGTACCCATCTGTACTAAGAACCACATCAAACTTGAACATCTGCCCTGCGGTCAAACTCATTCCCTAATGACAAAATCTATCAAAGTTGGTAACTCAGTGCACCGAGTCTTCACAAAGGGGGAAGCAGACATTAGTATCCATTACAGTCGTCAAATTAAATCTGCATGCCGACTGCTCTCACTCACTGACTCACCGAGTCATTCCTCCATTAATGGATTGCACTAACTCAAATTAATGCCATTGACTGAACCCATGAACACTTAATGAGAACATTGTGCAATGTTTTGTTATAGCTAGCTGATAAATAAATCTACACTAATATTATAAAGAGGAAATCTTTGTTTGTTTAGTTGTAATGAATAGGCTAAAAAACTACAGGACCGATTTCAAACATTCTTTCACCATTGCATAGCTACATCATCAGCGAGTAACATAGGCTTTATTTTATCACCGTACTCCCACGGAAACGGGAACTACGCGGGTGAAACCGCGTGAGGTCCGCTAGTGGAAAATAAAGTTGAAATTGTTGGCATATTCCTATACATCCACACCCCATAGGTTTTGTAAAATAAACTTTCATTCATTAATTCAATTTCTTAGATGTTGTGAGAATTCAATTATATAGGTACCAAAACAAAAGCCGTGGTGGGTGGTAATAAATTATGGATGACGGGAAAATAATACGGCAAGGAAAAAAAACAACATCACAAAACGGTTACTCTATCAATGCAGACATTACATGTATACATCTCAGAAGGGTCCTCGAAGGGGTAGGCAGAGGTGTTATAATTTCACCGAAGATAATTAAATCCCAACTTCTCAGACGGTGAATACATCGCCGTCTCAGGCACTTAACAAACGTCTTGTGTGTTTTTATTTACCGTAAAGCTCGTGGTGTGAAATGACTGCACAAACGTTATTTAGAAAAACTCATTGTTTCAGACCGCTAGGATTCGAACTTACGTCGCTTGCATAGTAGGCTACTTGCTCAAACCACACGGCCACCACGGCTCCTATTGCTGAAGTTTATAAGTCTTAAATTATTTGTTACATTTCGGAAAATAAATTTTAAAAAAAATTGTTCTTTCACGTTAGCACCTAATCATCATCGATGAAGAGTGTTATAGCACCTCTGCCTACCTTCCCTATCGGAGACCCAGAAGGTAACTTAAAAAATAAGTTATGATGAGTTGAAATACGACATTACTCATTACTATGAGACCACGAAACGAAATAATATGAGTCACATTGAAATATTGCAAAAGGAAAATGAAAATGATAGTACTTAAACTTTATAAGTCTTTCAAAGGCACTTGTAAACGTATTCATAGCTGGAACATCTCGGTAGTAATGCGAGTTGAGATATCAAGGAATATTGTCACGTACTTCATGAGCCCGCAATAAGGTCCCTATGAAATTATCATGGCGGTCGTGAGCAAGAGCATGACGTCATACATTTCACATTGCTCAAGCTACACGAGCCGACTTTTTAAACACAAATTATATAAAACTGGCTTCCTTCCACGGCTTCACCATATAGCCTAAGTCCACCCTGAAAGCCTATTCTAAATATAGGTGAAATTGAAAATGATATGCGTAATGATAAATAAGGTTTTATAATGATTATAATAATAATAATAAAATATATGATAAAATTATATAGAAAATGAAATAAATCTGTGCTTAAAAAATATTGAAATGTGTAAAACATTTCCTGCAGGTTTGAAATTAATGAAAGACTGTCTTAAGAAAACACGTTCAATGAGTTTTCCACTATCTGTATTTGCTGAATAAAATTAAGTGTTTGAATTCGAATCAACTTTACTCCGCAGACAAGGCAAACTTCTTACTTCGGATTTTTCTCAAATTCAATTATTTAAGGAAGTATTGCAAGCAGTAATAGAAAATAGCAAGTTAGTAGAGAACTGGAGAAATAGACAAAAACCAACAACTAAGGCGATTTCCGCAAGAAGCCGTACGTTACTAGTAATTTATTAGGTAGCTCTAACCTTAAAGGCCAGGTACCTAGGAGTTATATCTCACTCCCTCCGGACTCCGCTACAGCCTTAGAACGGAGCTTTGTTTAATTATATTAGGCCTATACATTTTACCAACGACTGGGATATATGCCTAAATATATATTATGTTGTTAAGATAGCCGTGGGGTTTGAGCAGTCGCCTACTTGAAATCCGAGCGGGCCTGGACCAATGAGTTTTTCGTAAAACTTATGTGCAGTGATTTCATACCACGTGCTTTACCGTGAAGGAAAACATCGTGACGAAACCTGCACATGTCTGAGAAGTAGTTCAAAGACGTATGTATAGTGCCTGAGATGGCAATGGACTCACCGTCTGTCACTAATTATGTTCGGTGAAATGTGGGTGTTGTTGTTACAACACCTCTGCTTGCCCTTTCGGGGACCCTTCTGGTTCCGTGAGTTTTTCTTTTACTAAACACATCTAAATTTAAAAAAAAATAAGATATCTTTAGTATCCCTCTGTCAAGACACAAACGAATTTCCTTCGACACAACACCTCTACCACAACTTACGTGGCAACCGTTTCGTAGTAAAGTTATTGAAACGTCGCCAGATCCACTTAGTTTTATGACTTGGAAAATGCGGAGCGATAGTAGGGGTGCCAAGTATGACGAGATTTCCTCACGCCGTTGCTATGGTTACCACTTCAGGGGATATGTTTGGCAATGTGTATAAGAAATATGAATGTTATTAGGGGATGAAGTGTAAATGACTCCGATAAATCCGATGGGATCTTGTAGCAAATGTTGTGTGAAGGCTAGACTGGATTAGACTATGAATTGGTAACTTATCGTGATCTGTAATCCTCTGAAAAGATTGATTTTGTGTGGATACTGTGGTCCGAAATGTGTTTCATGTTTGAAGGACCATTATGTTCTTCGTATTAGATTATTTGTACGAAATAAACAGAAAAGGTATTTGTTCAATTCATCAGTTTTAATTGATCATGTTAAGAAAAAAGAAAAGAATAAAACTCATGCCAAAAAAAAATGTTTATAGTATTTAAACATATATATGTATATAAAGTCTTCGGCGTCCCAAGTTAGGTTTAAAATGTCGATATCGTTGACTATATCGTTGTACTTCTGACAATCTCATTTTGTATTGGAACGTAAAAGCGCATAAATTAAAATACACCTATACTTAAAATGTACTTACGTTACAAATCTATAGAAAATGGAACTTCTAATTGAACCAGTTGTTTTAGGAAAACACGAGGTTGCTCCAAGCAAAACGATATTTTATCAAAATGGAAAGTCTCAAGTTTTTTAAACTTTAAGTTCAAATATCCAGCCTGCTTAACACTGCATTATAATTCAAAAGTTGTATTCAAGAAAAGTAGTAAACTTGATTTATAACAATTTCTTCGAAACTTAATTGCTCATGAGCTGAAAATACCCGGAGACCTTGCCAAAACCTAGCAATATTGCAATTACGGCCTTAAAACTGTAGGGTAAAGTTTATTTTCGTTAAACGCTCCGACTAGAAAAAATTACTGTGTAGTGATTAAACGATTAATAAGTTTAAGTTCCAAATGCGTGACGATGTCCAAGCAGTAGATTGTACAGGATAGGAATAAACTTAACAAGATCATAAGCATTAGAACTTACTTAAATGATTTACTTAAATTTTTATTAAATCCCATTTCATCTTCAAATTCGGATGCGATTTGGGTGCAATTACAAGGGGCCATATATTCTAAAAAAATTGTTTAGTTACAGATATGTCCATCTCAATTACTTACAAATTATTTATTCTGTGCTTGTACTATGATACGTAATGAAAGACTTTCGCCGAAAGAAATACGGCCTTTTACATAACAAAGTTAATGTGCTTACAAAACAGGCAATTTACGATCGATGTAATTTTATTGAGTGTTTCCCATTCTTAGGAGGGTTTTAGGGGTGTTTGCGACATTTTATGCAAAACTGGCTTATGCTAATATGTGGAGCCTTAGGAATATTTCTTTTTTCGTTTAGTTGCCTTGTTGGTCTAGTGGTCGTAAACGTTACTACGGAACACGAGGTCCTTGGGTCGACCTCCAGATTGGGCAAAGTGTAATAAACACAAGGCAAACCAGTAGGTTTATTTACTAGCCATACGATACCATGCCATAATTTCCAAGGCCTGGAGTCTGGATTAGTACCCGGCTAAACTTATTACATGGGAATTTAATAATTACTGTCGAAAAATGCTATAAAAGTTCATCTCCGCGGGGATTACAGCCTTGAGTGTATGTATGTCAAAATAAGGAGGTATTTCCTCTAAGAACAAGCTATTTATATAAGTAGTTCACCGGTTAAACTATTAACAGGTGAAATTTTAAGATACTGACATTCCTCAATGTTAATGACATACTTGCTTACTTAAAAGAAGGGATAAAATATTTAAATTTTGAGGTATTATTATGCGTCTAATGAAGACTCTTCTTTTCAAAATACACTGTCAATATTTAACCATTACAAATAACAAAGTTTATTTTCACAACAAAGTATTATAATATTAAATTCAAGTATTATTTTAGGAAAAGATCCCTTTTATAATATATATTATATAAAATATCAAGCAGTTGAAAGAAATCGCTATCTTCCATTTATCATGAAGCGAAATCAGAGCCAAAAATATTTCATAACGTCGGTCGTCTGAGTGAAAATCTGTGTAAAGTTTTTGCAACCTCTCAATATGAGTCAGAGTCTAATGTCCCGGAAATCGCATAGCCTTCGCGGGCTAAAAACTAACGGGGCAAATGGACGAATTTGGTCGACACATCTGCCTCACGCAAAGTTTTGGTTATATTCATCTAACAGTTTGACAGTTGAATTAACTTTCTATACGTTTTTACGGAACGGGTGTGGAGAACTTTTATCTCGTGAGTTTGAGAGCTTAATGTATTTAAAAATACAGCTTATGGCACGTACCTAAACTTTGTAATATACAATGTGAATTTCCCATCATGGGAAAGTAACGACTTCGTCCATATAATGTTTTAAGGTTCCGTACCGAAAGGGTAATGCGGAAGTCTATTACTAAGACTAAATACGCTGGCCGTCTGTCTGTCAACAGGCTGTTTCTCATGAACCGTGATAGAAAACAGATGAATTTATGACGTATAACAATAAATAGGTACTAAAAAACTGAATACAATATTTATTTAAGGGGGCTAAGCAAAAACATTATATTTATTTGTAACCTTTGTGCGCGAGTCTGGCTCGCACATATTCTCAGGCGTATCGTTTTTTATCCGCATATTAATGTCTCTCGTGAAATTAAACCTAGACGAGTGAAACAGTGTGGCACAGTTGGCATACTATATTAATGGAAGAGCATAATTATATCATATAGAATTTTACATCGTAAACCTGGCGGTATGCGTTGCTTTTAAAGCCTTCTAAAAATTAAAGTTATGTAAAGCTTAGCATTCAAATATTCCAACAAATCAATAACCTTTCAGTGAAATATCGACTTTTCTCAGCGAACACTATATAAGTAGTTCATTCAATTGAGCTTTGAACAGAGTTGAACAACATTTTATTACAAATACCTTAAGCAGATCAAACAATCACATCCCCCACTTGCACAAATAAAAATATCGAGCAAAGAGAATCAAACTCCGAGCGAAAATCCAATTGAAATACTTCATAGAGCTGCTCTGAGAATAGCAACGTGTGGTTAGAATGGACGTAATAAAATGTTCGCAAAGTGAACCATGGAACCATCGCACATTTAGAATTTGTTTTCCGCTTTCAGAGTAGTTCATAAACAATGTAAGCGGACGGATTACCGAGGGATGGTACCCACTTCGCCAAATTAACCCACTACACGGACATAGGTACGATTTGAGTCCGGTTTAAAATGTACACTCGCGCAAAGTTCCCAACTTTGGTAGGTAGATTCAGAGAGACGCGTTTAGTTCTCAGTTAGGACTGTTGTTTTATCACTTGGGCTGTTTAACCCTAGCTAATTTTATTTACTGTGCTTTGAAACAGCCTTTGAACCGTTTGTCTATTTTACTTCTAGGTAACCAATTTCATTAGAGAATGCCTAAGCTTACGAGTAAATTGCGCGCCTCCTTTTATCCTCTAGTTTATTTAGTTTGTTTTATATGCGAATGCCACCACGAACACTTGTGTTATCCACACCTCCCAATATAAAATTCTAGGTGATGCCCGAGGCTCCGTCTGCGCGGGAATTGACTTATGTTTATATTTTGGACAATTCACACAATTATTTTATAAATATAGACGGTGTTATTCTGATCTGATATAAGCTTTATTACAAGGTAAAGTTTCATTTAAATTCAATGAGTAGTACTTCGCGTGAAAGATTAGCAAACATCCATGTATCCATACTCATAAACTTTAAAGTTAATGATATTAGTTCCTAACGTCGAGCTGGTTCTTATTACCTCGGAATAGTTTAGCAATCCAGCGAGGTAACGTAGTCAGCTTACTGGACACCTTTCCCGCAGACACAAATTTAAAATCTGCGTTTTAATTGAATATTTTTTTTTCTTTTCTTTCTATTGTACTAGATGGTTTATGGATATATCATGTCATAAACTTTAAAGTTTATTATGGAAAAAAGAAGTTTATTTTATTCTGGCACATTATATTAAAATAGCATTTTACAAACATCAAAGCCTTACCGTTCCAAATCGTTCTAGAGTGGGTAGTGTTCACTACCAAGTTAACATCTCTTAACAAAAATATAAATCTTTTCTGTGCTGAATTCAAGACATTTAAATTCAAAATAGCACTCGTTCAACTCAAAACTACACAGTTCCTTAGTTGTAATCTATGGAAGAACGGCATGAATTGTCGAAACTTTTATAATATAACTTTTATGCAGTAACTCTGACTGCAGTATGAAAAGCTTGCAAGTAAAACTGACATTTAATTTCCAAACCGACCGAAGAAGTCACGCAACATTTTAAAACTCTTCCACGGAAATCAATGTCGAGAGAAGGATTAAAAAGAGTTCGCAATTTGTAGGAGACAAGAAAGGCACCTCGTCTCAAATTATAACAAATAGGGTTATATATCACGGTGTCGCGGTAAGGGTATCGTTGCAGGTGCCGACAGTGCCAACAGCATTACGCTACTAAACAGAAGCTATTTTACTTGGCATACTTTATGGGCCTGTCATATTATAGTTAGGCACTTATTTGATTACTGTATAAAATTTCGAATATGTTCACAAATTAAAAAAAAAAATAATAAGTCACTGACCAAATCCTAATTAGTACGAGCATATTCGGTTCACTTGCTTAGGAGTTTTGCTGAAACAAACGTACCTAATCATTTTTTGTCTTATAAGTACTGTTTATAATTTTTTGTTACGTCACGTTTTATTATTTTGACAATTTAATACCACAATTACTTATTTCTTGTTATTGTAGATTACGTCGGCGCCTGTGGTTGCCATGTAATGAATTTTGTATGTTCGATGTTGAGACAAATATTGACGAATACGAGAGGTTTACAGATAAATAAGTAAATATAATAGTTTATGATTTTTCCTTAAATAAATTAATTAAACGTAGAAAATACACTATTTCCGCTCGATTAGATCGAATATTCTCTTGCGTCAGAACGGGCTAGCTTCCAAACCTCGTAGACTAGAACATTCAGAAGTGGCTTTCTAGGAATTGAATACAGAACACTTCGTGAACATAACATCCTATCTATCAGACTGAAAATGTAGCAAGGAAATGAAAATGTCGTTAATGAGAATTCATTGTATTCGTACAAATACATTCTAAAGGTAATGGAAAAGCAAATATGTGCTAAGAGACGCGAAGACATCACGAATACAAGCTCTCACTCTGTGTTTACATTAGGTATTGACGCGAAGAAAGTAATCTCAAAGGGAAAGCCCTTATTGACAAAACGTGCCTTTTGCTCCGACAAAATATTAAAAATAATCCTTACAACGATAGCATTGGCAACAATATTGGAGGATTGAAAATCTGCATATAAAGCAAACAGTGTGCTGCAAAAAGTTTGCATCTATGTATTTTAAATTAGTGTTTTTTTTTACCTTTGGTCTAAATAATACCTGACATAGCGGTTTTGCATAGAGATCATAGAGAGATAAATAAGCATATTAATAAAATGGAAATCTAAACAAATAGTAATAAGCGACGAAGATTATCTACTTAAAAAAAACGTACTTTATTAAAAAAATACTAAAGGAATAATAAAATAGCTTATTCTTCCCGCAAATGATTAGGCTCATTCCGCTAATAGTATTTGCTTGGTTACTAGATGATACACTCTCGCACCTTTTCAGATGAGTCCTTGAAACGGTAGGCAGAAGCTACACTGATGAAGAATGGTTATTATACACTTTTGGATTAAAACATACCACGTCATTGCCAGTAGTTACTTGGCAAGTAACTACTGGCAATGACGTGGTTCGTAAACATGTTATGTGAATCATTCCGTATATCAGTTGTTTTACTTCTTGTAATTATTATTTTTACAAATGCATGCTGGTACTATTTTCCCTATTGTGAATAATTTATACGAATTTTATTGTTTTTAATCATTATTTACTATATAATAAAATGTACATGATGCCAGCTGAGTTTTTTGCCGGATCTTCTCAGAAGGCTAGTTTCCGATCCGGTGGTCAATTCTTCGACATTCATAAGTGCCTTACCAGGGCCTAAACTGAATAAATCATTTTCATTTACATCTACCAAATTTCACCAAAGATGATTAAGCGCCGACGGGATGTAACGGGATGGTAACACAGTTGCAAACACACAGATGCAAACACACTCGCTATACACGTCTTAGGATTCCTTCTTAGAAATATGCAGGATCTTTCTCTCGTTTTCTTCAGCCGTAAAATTCGTGGTGTCACATCATTGTTGTCGTTCTGATGAACGACAAACTATCACACGAGCATATATGTAGTTCAAATTATTCATAATGAAATAAATGCAGGAACAACTGTATTTCAATATAGAGTGCTTCAATTTGGCTTCGCTTCAATAATCTTGTTAAATAATTAAATAACCTGACGCTGTTTTTTGCACGCGCTGTTTGTGGGCGCGCTGTAAATAAATAATTTTGTAAGCATAACAACTTTATTCTTTATTATGCTTAATTTATGCAACCAGCGATTGCTTTACAGTATTTATATACATACTGAGTAGTTTTACATTTAGACCAAAATTTACTCCTTAATGTAACCTTCAAAGTAATGTCAACTTTAGAAAAATGTAAATGTCTGCATAGCACGTAGTGATGTATACACACTTATTTTCGTGATTTCGAATAATTTGTTTTTAGTTTCCGTATTACTTGTAGTAAGTTCTTAATGTATAATGTACACTAGATGTTGCAGGTTCGAACCCCGCCTATCGGCAAACATCTGTGTAGCGAACAATTTGTGTTCGACTAGAGTGTGGATGTTTGGTAACAAGCATGTATCTTGATGTATAACTATATATTATACAGTAGTGTAGACAAGGTATACCTGAAATAAATATACGTGGTTTGATCCCCATATAGTATAACCTATGCTTTGTTGTCTAAACATTTTTTTATTACTGTATGTAACACTAGTTTTTTCCCGTGGTACTAATTTTATAATTATGTCTATCGTAAGGTAACATAAAATTTTACGCAGAAAAGTATATCCAATTTCCAATTAAGCACGTTAAGCGATATAGGTGCTCTCACGAAGTAATTAACTATGCAGGGTGTATTAATCGCGAACTCTTAAGATGAATGGATAAAAACATTAATAACATAAAATACTAAAAATATTTATATCCCGAAAAGCATACCTATTTAATCGACGAATATGTTTGTTTATTTTCGTTGTAGTGTGATGAGCTTAGGAATCACTACTTTTCACGATCTACACGTTAGATGGCCTTTCGCATAACATCCTGTACATATATCATCGCTTATATTAATAATCTATTACTCTCGATATTTACTCATAAGTGAGTTATCGTCTCATATATTTAAGCTAAATGAAGATATTATTACGCTTCGTGAATTTATGTTTCTATAAGACTTCATAAATCTTAAACAAGATTAAATGATAAACTACACAATATAAATATGCCCAATGCAAAATCACACCTGTATAAAATAAATCCGAATAACACCGAGTGCTTCCACAATCTTAACCAAATCATTAAATATTTGCCACAGTTTAAATATAAGATTTAGTTAGGCATAGGAATCTAGACCCATATTACATTTGTTTACTGTCAGAATAAGGTAGACTTGTCGTTTTAAAAAAAGATATTATATTTACAGTATAGAGGAAAGCTTGGTCAGGTCTTACCAAAAGGGTCTCAGATTTGTCAAGTAAAGGTTGTTAGGTCATTCAGATGTTGAGTTCATTGTGGACTCGAGCGTACAAACGTTTTAGATTTCTTCTCAGAAAAATGCTAGTTTCCTTACAATATTTATAGCAAAATGATTAACAAGTAAATACATGGATGGATAGCTATGTAGTGATCACAATGCATCGGCCGGCAGCCAGCGCCGACGCGACGCCCAGCGTAACGACAGGCGCCCACGTCCCGCAGTGTCCTATTTAATAACTTGTTTACGGACGGGGACTCCTTCACACCGAACACAACTCTTAACAAATTCGCTACACGAAGTACACGATTTATTTAATTAAATAATTATTCGGAGAGGATCATTCATTACGTTCTGAGAGCTACCGACAGACTTATGGCCGTACATTGAAATATCACAAATAATTAAGTCAATCTCACCTATTTAGTTTGCGATTTATTTTGATTGATGATTTCAATATTTAATAAGGCTTTATTATTTTAGTGAAATTTCAGTATTTTGTAATTAATACAGATGGTACAAATAATTTCGGGAATAACTGGTGCTTCTTGCGGAGACGTGATAATATTCTTAAACATTTGTTTAATGTATGTGTTAAAGTCACAAGTGGTGTGTGTTTCACAGCATGATGAGGTATCAACGCTATAGTAGGTAAATCAGTCGTCCCCTCTAAGGCATGTCTTCAAACTTCAAACCTTT
Organism: Watsonalla binaria; assembly: GCA_929442735.1. Taxonomy (NCBI): domain Eukaryota; kingdom Metazoa; phylum Arthropoda; class Insecta; order Lepidoptera; family Drepanidae; genus Watsonalla; species Watsonalla binaria. Next base: position 7,279,244 of record OV838930.1, read on the forward strand.
TCCCTCACCGTAAATCTCAAGGTGTGGCACGCATGATTATAAAAAAAATACATTGGAACATTTGGAGCTCACGCATTACACTACTTCCAGCCGAGTACTCAAACCGCACTGCCACAATTGTTTTGGAGTTCTTCTTAGAATACATTTCAGAAGATATAACAAAGTAGAGGAGAAGATAAAACCAATCTTCATCGGATTAAGCAGAGCTTTGCAGAAGTTCTGAGCTTTGACGTTTCATTTTGGTACCGTAAAATTAAGCGTCAAAGCTAAGCTTAAACGATTATAGCAGATCGCCAGTTCGGTGTAAGCAGCAGTCATGTATAATAGCTGCTGTGTCGTTACACCCTTAATAATCATGATCAACGCTGTTTATTGATGATGCCCTATATTTGGGATAATTAAATTATACATCCCAATTTGCTTAGTAAGCTCTGAAACCTAACCCAATGAGTACGATGACTCATCTCTTGTTTGAATAATCTATATATTTATATCTATACAGATAAATAAAATTTATGTGTCTGTTTGTAATTTAAAATTAACACTTTTAAACTAAATGCATATGAAAGGATATACGGTACTCACATAAGAAAACTAAGTTTAATATTTTTTCTCTGTCTGCATGTCTGTCCGTTGGTTCCAGCTAATCTCCGAACGGCTGGACCGATTTTTACGGGACTTTCACTGGCATATAGCTAATGCTACCCACGAAATTAAGTCTACGCGGGTGAAACCGCGGGGCACAGCTAGTAAATATCAATTCTTATGTGTTTTGTAACTATTCAATATTTTAGGAGATTTTACAAAGACGAATGCAACTATAATTCGATATTGATGAAATTATATCATCACCCCGAACGTCTATCTCTCTTGATAGTTTTGGACCCATATTGTAGTGGGGTCAACATTCAATTTAATGTATTTTGTGTGTTTATGCATTAAACGGCTACCGTGCTTTATGGACGAAAGAAAGAAAGAAAATAAATAGTTTGTTTTTCACACTAACGCGAAACGACTAAAAAAGTAAAAGTAAAATACCATAGAGTAATAATAAAATGGATAAGATAAAATAATCTTAATTCTAATTTGAATCCACGGCTTAGACATCTATGCTCAAAATATTGTGATTCTATAGTTTATATACTTCTGTTCGCCCCTTAGCAATATATACTTATTGAAGTCGATTAAAATACGTTAAGGAGTGTAAGTGAACAGTTTGAAAACCGACCGTTTTCAAGTTAATAATTTTTATTTCATTCACAATATACTATGTATTCGTAGCGAAGAGCCTACGCCGTAGAGTTTCGTAGACACTCGTTTGTAGCACATAATTTTCCGTGTCTACGCACTCTTATTTTTCTTTTTATTGGATTCATAGAGCAATGCACTCTATGAATCCAATAGAAAGCAAAATTGTATTGTTATTTTATTATTATTATTATTGTTATTGTATGTATCCAAGACAAATAGTGAAGACTTTGCTACGATTTTATTGTACGGAATATAGCTTCTATGTTAGATAACAAAAAAATATAAATACACAAAATGAACTTATACTTTTAAATTCAAATTCTATACTGATAAAGCTGGAATTTATCTTATGATTAAAATTACACCGGAGCTAACAATGTACAGTCAACAACAATAGTGTATGGTAAAACTTTTATACTAATAGATAGATTATTGCATAATCTTTCTATTGCATTTCAACAAATTAATATTCAACCTAAATCCTGCTATAAGAAATAACACACTATTTGAAACACTGAAGTAATGATCATACTCACCGATCCTAAATTAATAAACTTAAATAAAAACAAAAATAATATATTTATTTAAATAAAGATTATATTTGGGTGTATTAAATAGTTGTATAATAGAATAGAGTAAAGTGAAAGTATAATATGGTGTAAGTCCTTTCTCACTGTGCCCCACAGGGTCTATAATGTTATACTAGTGTTAGTCTGACTGTCCTCTGTAAGTACTAGATTAAGATTATGATTGAGCAATACATTGAAATTGAAACAATACAACTCTAGCGAATTCTATGGCCGCAATCTTCGGTTAGATGAAAGTACGATCCCCGGTAAATGTTACTTTAGATAAGCTGTTCTCAAAGCTGACTGTACTCCAATGACCGAAGGAATCAGGGCGTAACTCCCCTCCACCCCCCATTAAGACACGGAAGAGCTCCACAGTAGCTCCACTAAAACAATTTAATGCACCCGACGCGCCATCCGGCTCCATTATCTTTCTGAACCATATTGACTTGCAATAAACTTCATAATGAAAGTTTCGGTCAGGTTCGTAGATTTAATATTGCTGGTTCGTGATAGCGACATAGTGAATGCTCGTAATTAAGTATCTTATGATAGCGACATAAAATACTAGCGAATAAAATAATAGTCTATGTTACTCACGTTACATGAGCCGTGGTGGCCTCGGGGTTTGAGCAGTCGCCTGCTACGCAAGCGACGCAAGTTCGAATCCCAGCGGGGCCTGTCCAATGAGTTTTTCTAAAAAACTTATGTACAGTGATTTCACACCACGTGCTTTACGGTGAAGGAAAACATCGTGAGGAAACCTGCATACTTCTGAGAAGTAATTCAATGACGTATGTAAAGTGTCTGAGACGGCGATAGACTCACCATCTGTCACGTTGGCACTTAATCAAATTCGGTGAAAAGTGGGTGTTGTGATAACAACACCTCTGCCTACCCCTTCGGGGAATACAGGCGTGAGCATATGTATGTCTATGTTACTCGTTATTGCAACTATGCATTGCTGGAAATATTTTAAAAAATAGTCCTGTAGTTTTGGAGCCTATTCAATGCAACTAACAATCAAGTATTTTTTCTCTTCATACGACTACCTTACGCTTTGTGTGTTGATGTATATTGAACAATTAACTCTGTAGTTAAGGCGTGAAAAACAAATATACACACATTTGCATTTATAAGGAAGATTAGTAAACAAGTTACGATGTCGCTCTAGAATGTGTGATATTTTTGTGACTTTTCTTGGAACTCCTTTATAACGAAAGGAAGATCTCTGAAGTTTTAAAATTTCTTAAAGCTACGATATTCCTTAATATCGTTACAGCTCCGTTCATTAACAAAGATAGGTACCACCTATTATTGCTGGGGGTCCTCTAATGGCCGCGAAACGTGACGCCATTTCACTTTAAAGTGGAAATTAAAACACTCGCTGTATATTGTGGGTTAGTTATATTTTAATTAGTAAGGTTACTAGATCATTAGTAATATGTTTATCTTGTTTTCATACATGTCTTAATTGAATGTGAAAAGAAAACATTTTCTCTTATTAATTAAAATGAATCTCAGGTACACTATACTTACAGTGTCTGTTGTAAGATGACGGAATTTGAATATGCAAAAAATCTTATCATTGCGACTAACAGACGCCACGCTTTCTCTTGAATAAAATGAAGTCTGTCCATTGGGCGCTTTCCAAATGCCACGATATCGTCCCCCGATACTTGACTTCAACAACACAGTGTGAAAGCGTACGGTAGGAATTGTAACTAGTAGTTCGACGATATTGTGTCGTTACCGTTATCGTCCAATGCCTTTTGACGAGTCTTTGACGACTTTGAACCGAATTTACTAAAATTAGGAAAATATACAATTCAAATAATTTCGGGGACAAATCCATGAGTGAGAGCTTAATTTTGTTAGATTTAACGCTCTTGCTAAAACTAATATTACTAAAACATACAGATAATTTGTGGATTCAATTATATTAGGAACTCTTAAAAAACCGCATGAAACTATTTAACAGCTCGAGATAGTTTGGCCTTAAAGCTTTTCAACTAGAGCGATATACTTCAAATTGAATTTACTCTGAGTCCGGGCTTAGTGGACGCGAATTATAAAGAAAATTGCTGTGTGCAGCACTGTTTTCATAGATTGGGGCCTAAAAATGTACTCGATATTGTCTGAATACTGATAACATATCGTTTTTGTATAAGTTGTCACATCATATTTTTTTAACTTTTAACTTAATTTTTGTTACTTAATAAACAGGATACCACACTACAAGTTTCTTCTCCAAATTCCTAAACATGAAACACAGTATTTTATTTTTATAGAAATACCTTACAGTAAATACATAACTAATGTTATAACAATTTAACGCAAACATACATATCTACTTGGTTTTCGCATGTAAGTAATTAAAACACGTATAAAATTATACAATTGGAGGTAATATTCGATCACATTCATAGCTCTCATAAATGTTTATATTCAATCAACCCACCTCCCTCAGCTCCGTATAATTTAACATTCGAATATATTATCTAGACTCGATTGACCTGATGCATTGATACATTGAATAAATCTGTAGTTTTTGTCTCGGGCAATCAAAATAAAGGCCTGTAAGCAAAAAAATTTGCTTTTTAAATGCGAGTCTGGAAATCTATTTGCTTTTTTATTACCTTTGGAAGTAGTCTGGCATATTTCCTTTGTTGCTAGGAGTCACTTAATGGGCCCTGTATAACGTGGCTTTGATAAATGTGAACCGTAGGACATGCTCGGCTTGACCCCGTGCCGGCCATTTTTCCCTCCAGCCTGGACAGTGATTGAATTCGTGATAAAAACAGTTTATCTCTACTATAAGTAGTGCCAGTTTATCAAGGTATAATTAATTTATTAGATTGACGGTTAAATATTTCTTTTTATTGTAAATAACATCAAATATAAATAAATTAATAAACTTATTTTTTTATGCGTTCATAATATCGCGCCGCGCCGTTTACACAGAAAATAGGACACTCTGTGATAGACTTAAATATTTATAACCTTTTCATAAAATTAAATCTTCTCCTCTTATATATACTATGTATAAAGCTGAGACGTTTGTTTGTTTGCTTGGACGCACTAATCTCATTATTTCAGTGTAAGATAGTCCATTAACCGAGGAAGGCTTGGGTATAAAATATCATGTTAAGACCAATCGCGAGTTAAAGTTAGCGTGAGCGCAAAGTAACTATCCTACGCTGACAGTCGCGGGCCGTAGCTAGTTGTATACTACTCTCGCTGCTACTAGCGATGCTACCAACATTTTTAAGAATAAAAATATTATTTGTACTAAACTCGGGTATAAGCTATCGACATACCAACTTTTATTTAAATTCCTCCAGCAATTTGAGTGAGAAGCAAATAACATATTCAAGTTTCCTTGTAATATTATGTGTGATGCATTCCCTTGACTTGCTCATCCTAACGCCCCTATTCCGAGCATCTGCCTGTGACATAGCTACCTGTAATTGTACCAACAAAGCTAGTGTCGTAAACGAAAATCGTTGTGGCACAAAGGCAACAAATTGTGAAGCCCAAATTACACCGTCACTCAACCGTCAACCCCTAGTAATTACAGTAACTATTAGCGTAATTGGTTAACTAGCGCGTTCAAATAGTGAAATTGATTAAAGGATAACGCTCACACGCGTAGGAAACAAACGATATATAATAATACTAGTACTAGCCTCCCAGTTATAACCACATACACTTAGTTTTATGGTTTTATTTTACATAACATATTTTTTTAAATAAAAGTAGCCTATGTTACTTCTTGTAACACCAGCTATCTGCTATGTATATATATTTTATAACCTGCATTTATATTTGTCTCGTGTTCATAACTCTTGTAAGTAGCGTACTTGATGTTAAAGTTTCATAAAAACCCATTCAGTTTTTGAATAAATGTTCATCCATACTCACAAACTTTTAGTTTATAATATTGGTAGAATATAGTAAAAGATGTCTATTCTTTAGACATTATTACAAGTGCTGTTATAAAGCTGGCGACTAAAGAAAGGCTGTAAAGGATAATACATCAAAGTCAGCAAGTTGTTTTAGCAAGATAAGAGTGTAATGGTAAAGTCATATCTTAACAAAGTAATACTTTTTACACAAGAACGCGTCTCGCACACCTAAAACAATTTATCATCTACTTACCAGGTTTTTGTAATTGTTTGCGAAAACTTGTACTAAAAATCTTCCCAAGGCTCACCAGAGCTTATATATACGTTTTATATTTTCTAACACATAATGCTTAAAAAAATTGAAACTATGAAAGCAGGAAACGTTTACATCGTTAAAAAATCCATTGATATTTAATAGCGATTGCTAAACTCAAGTCATTGTTTACTCTATGTATGACAGTAATTTATTGACATACATACAATATTATATATACTATGCAAACATATAATTATATTATAATTTACTTATTGAGTAGTAAGTGGGATTTATGTTTTTACACGCTACTATTCAACATGCAATATCTGTAATGTTGCAGCTGAATTTTAAATCAGTTATCTTTAACCGATGGAGCTAAATTTTGGTATAAACACGTATTTCGAATAACAATGCATGCTTAGTTATGTGACGTCATTCTAATTCCATAATGATGGACTAGTTACTTTTTGTGCACTACTATAGTATAGATATCAAATGAAAGGGATCGCAGAAAAAAAAAACATTTACTTATAATTTTTTCTCTATATTTGAAACGATATTTTCGAAAAAGGAAATTGGGTTTGTTAAACTTGTGTGAATATGGCTTTAAGTGAGTATTACTTACGTTTCTTGAATATAGCCTGTAGAATAATATATGTTCAAATTAACATTATCTGAGTAAAACAACGATTACCAATTAATTATTCCCAACTCCCAATCCACATAACACCGTACACCTGACGGCCTAGTTAAACCCGGAGATTCCAAGTTAGCATTAAACAATTTCACGCATCGAGGGAGCCCACTTTACGAATAATGAAATACACCTCTCGGCATCCGCGGTGATATATGGATCACATTCGGAACTTTTCGACAGCACCTCACTTTTAGTTATCGGGATTCGGGATAACGACTAGGTGTATTTTATTGATATTACAATGGGTTGACTATGCGTTAGTATTGGATAAAATTATTCTGTCCCTATTGTTCTTCTCAAATATAGCGATCAAAATTTCGTATGTTGAGCAACGTGCTTCAAATTTGGTTTTTTAAGGACAACATTTTAAACATAACTAATAGAAGCATTATAGCCGTAGTTAGTGAGGGAAAGATACTGATTATTAAGGCAAATGATAGCTACGATGTTTAGAGCTCAAGTTATCCTTCTAAAGAGAGGGTTTAAACAGGGAAGCAAACATATTCGAAATAGTATGGGGATGGAAAGAAATATGTATAGGCAAATATTATATTATACAATTATACCATGATATTGCTCATCAAGAAAGGCAAATAGTTTGCGGGCCATACAAAAGACATTTTGACCCCTCTCAATAATAAGAAATACAATATTTTTAGTATGAATCACCGGCAGATAGGGAGACAAGTATATCAGCTGTAATTTCATCTTTGAAGGGCGTTCAAACCGTGAAGGAAATAGATTGAGTGGGGTAGAAAACAAAGATTTATGTAACAGAATTACATGAGATACTGTTTGCATTTACGTTTATTGGATTGTACCTATCTAGATTAGACTTTATCTATTTTTTATTTCGATTTATAGACACTTTCAAAATCTTATTACACATGGGCACTTAGTGCTGTATAATAAATTTTGAGCATTAAACATTAAATATTACAAAAATATTTTCAACATTATTAAATATAATAAACTATATTGAATGAGCCGTGTTGACTGTCTGCTTGAAATAATATAATATACCAGTGAGATTTAGAAATACTTCACACATCACGAGCTCTAAGATACATGTAAGAAAATATGCGTGTACCAATGACATTAAAAGTATAGATATGTTATACGCTCACAAAACTATAGAAAAAAATTACCAAAAAAATATCATTGATATGTACGAAAGGAAATTCATGGACGTGTGTGCCTGGGACGGGGATGGATTCGCTATCTGTCATGTTGGAATTTACTCATCCTTGGTAAAAAATGGGTGTCTTAACTACTCTTGGTACTGAGAACCTATGCATAATATATACTTCTTTAAACAATTAAATTATTGAAACCACCCGAACAACAAAAAATATCCTGAAATTCTAAAACAGTTGAGAACTAAAAAGACAAAAATTTAAACCCTCTTACAATGAATTCACCCATTTCAACAGAATAATGATCAAAACCAGAGTTTTAATTTAAACACTGGGGAAGAGATAACAGTGGTTTGTGATTTATGACGTCATTATGGGGAAAATTAAATGAATGAAATGAAAACTGTGGCCACCATTGCGTCCACGTGTTGGGAAATGAAATACCGTGTTTCCATGAAATATACTGACACCCTCTTCACATACGTTGTTTATTTGCTGACATCCCGTAAATTAATTACGGGCTGCTGTGGGTTAAGTTATGTATCCGCGTGAGAGAGTTATGTGGGATGAATTACTTTTTAATCTAGACTTTATACTTGCAAAGGCGCCTTTGTTTGTCCTTCAGTCTGCTATGTAGTATGTAAAGACGATTATGTAATCGTCTTTGACTCCTAAGTCCCGTCTTTGGAGTCAGGTGTCTCTCAGCTGTATATGGAAATAAATAAATAAGCCTGGAAAGCTTTTTAAAGCGGATGAGGTAGCGGGCAAAATGTAGGTTTATAATCTTGAAATTTAAATGTAAAAATTATGTTGCTGAATGTGAAAAAAAATACTCAATTATATTTTAATATATCTATGTCTTCCTTGAACAAAGATCCATATCTCATTAGGCTAACCGAAGTACCAATGTATATTTCAATATACATTTAATAGGCTTCTTCATCCTATAAACACGTGTAATCCCAAGGGTGGCAAACATTTTTAAGTTAACCTAAGCACCGATATGTTTGAAAAAGGCAGTGTCATTGTACGGTCTCACATCGGCAATCGTTCAAACACATCTGAAGCGAACTCCTGGCTATATTAGAATTCCTTCCACACTACAGGAACTATTTGCCGAGTAATCGTGGCCCATAAATTTCAGTGATAAAGGCCTTTTAGAACTGGTGGCACCGGTTGAAAGTTTATCAATAATGGTAGTATGTTTACACAATCCGTAGACAATTTAATAATCTATATATACAAACATATACATACAGATAAATAAAATTGAAGTGTCTCTTTGTAATTCCAAAATTACACCATTTGACTATATGCATATGAAAATATAGACGATACAGATAAAGAAAAAACAAAAAATCCTGTCAGTCTGTCCATCTGTCTATCTGTTTGTTCCGGCTAATCTTTGAAACGGCTGAACCGATTTTAACGAGACTTTCACTAGCTGATAGCTCATTTTACAAGGAGTAACATAGGGTACTATTAATAAAAACATTTAGGGCTCCGCAGGCTACCCATAAATCTAGGCGTGTAAAACTGCGGGGCAGCTGATAGAGAAAAAAATATTTTTTTATGTCAGTAGGTAAGTACTTCCATATACATTTAGTGAAAAGGTGTTATTTTGGAATTACAAACAGACACTTCAATTATATTTATGTTTATGTATGCATATGTATATGTTTGTATGTATAGATTATTAAATTGTCTACGGATTGTGTAAACATACTACCATTATTGATAAACTTTCAACCGGTGCCACCAGTTCTAAAAGGCCTTTATCACTGATAAAGGCCTAGATATATGATGTTCCCTGTGTATAAAAAGCGTTCAATATTTTGAAAACCTGAAGATCAAGCCTGAGGTCTCAAACCTTACCACTGAGTATCATGTTTGCGCTTACATGATACTCAGTGGTAAGGGTAAGCCACAACACACGACATTTATAAAAAAAATACCAGAAAGATGCAAGAAAATTACCATAAAAATAACAAAACGTTGCACATGTGTATGTTAGAATGTGTTTCCCTGAATTTTCAGTTGTTGGTTAGATTTACTGGCAGCTGTACAAATTGGGCAGCCCTGTCCACTGGGATATGCTAAGCCTTTATGCATAAACAAACTGCGTCAGTCCGTGTCCAGCAATGGTAGCTGTTCGTGCATACCTAATGTGCTGTAACTGAGCATTTTACCTTCATCTATACTTCTGTATAGTAATATCGATCGACTAAAGTTTTTGGAAAAAATAAGATTTCAAGATTTAAGATTCAAAGTAGAGGTAACCATATACATATGTGAATGCTTGCGGTATATCGTTTGCCGCAAACGCGACTTCAAACCTTTCCGTACTAACAAGTTCAGGCATCGTTTTTAAACCTCTGCCAACAAACTAGGTTTTTTTTTTATTTTTTCCATCGTAACTCAGATTACTGCAGAACTCAGACGGCGCTAGCTATGAACAGTTAAATCTTGCTCATCATAATTATGTGAACACATCTGGAACAGGCTTAACTATCTACTACTACTACTAATATTAATACACCTAATGAGAAAAAAAACTGAAATCGTATAAAAAATTGCCGTCTTGAGGCTAAGTGAGTTGACTGTTTTCACACCCTAACCTAATAAATAAAAAGAAAAAAATAATCGCGGGAAAGGTTAATAAGAAAATATAAATCTTTTAGAATACCTATACTTCACAAATTCATGAAAATAAAGGTTTTAGCTTTGCTCATAATATTCCCAGATCACACATTTGCTGGAAATATGCAAGATACGTATAACTAACTAAGTACTGCAGTTATGAAATTATTACCTTAAGGTTACGAACGCTCCTTTAAAATAACTCTATCAAAACTTTTGTTCATAATTCGTTTGGCTAACACACGCTGAGACCCGATCCGTAGTAATTGCTCCCTGGTCGAGCGACGCATTGAACTACGTACTCCACATAAGTTTGAACTCATAGAAACATACGCGACGACTTTGTGAGTCGCATGCAATTGTAATTCACGATTTTTTTATCACACAGGAGTAACACGTTCATCACAGCTCACCCCCAAATCAAATAGAAAAGAGGTATTTTTAAACTGAAAAAAAAAGAAAAAAATTCCTCAGCTTAATCCTTCAGAGACAGTGGGATGACGTGAGCATATTTATATTAAGTTCCCAAAATTGCAGCAACGCGCTACTACCTAACAATTGCGACGACAGCCTAAATCGCGCTATGGGAATTTCCGGCGCATTGGAGTACATTTTGCAAGTTTCCAACTATAACAGTTGGAGCTACGGTCCTTAAGGCATGACACACGCCTGGCTGGAAGATCTAACTTTTGCTAGGGCTGAACATAATCCACTCGCTCTCCCCACGACACAAAATATAAAGCCGTGAGTCTTCCCTCTAAGACCCCTCTTCGATGATTACTCAGCGAAGACGACGCTCACAACTTGTTAACTACGGAACTGGGTCCTTAATACGAATGCAAATACTGCTGAATCTGTTATCGAATGCATGCACATATCGACAAATTTTGATGCTGAACTTTGTCATGGATGCAGTCTGTGGAATTAGATTTTGAAATAATTATGCTTACATATTAAAGAGTAAAGTTTTGTAATTAATAAACTTTTTTGCATTGAATATAACATTACGAACTATATGATTTATTTTTACAGAATATAAATGTTTTTAGAATCTGTTGAAAGTGCTTATGTCTATTTTGACATTTTTGACAATCATAATAACATTGTATACATAATTATCATTATTTTTTTAATATATTATTTATGATAAATTATTTATTTGAAAATATTATGAATGAAACCAACAGATGTTGCAATGTGGACTCAATGTGCGGATACAGCCTCATACATGGAACAGTGTTTATAGGCTTAGTTACCATAGTAAGTAAAGAAAGAGTGTGACTATTCTTGCAAGAGACTACACACATACAACTTTAGTGGCCGATTAGTTAGAGTGGAGTTCAAAACTCACAGATTATAACAAAAACTGTATGTACCTACATCTGAGAAAACTTCAAAACGTATTGACAGAGCCAAGGTAGAGTCTATAGTAAAAGGCTGCGATTAATTAAACGATCATGGGCGGCCCGTAATACGACATCCAACAGACATCGGCGGAGAGTCTTCGGGAGGGAAATATCAAGAGTACCAAATATATCGAAGTGAAGATGCTGACCATGACAACTTTAACAGGAATACAATAAACACAAGAAGACATTGAAAGACCCTGCGACGGTGATATACTCGTCTGTCATCATCATCTACCTGGCCTTATCCCATACATTGTTGCGGTCGGCCCTTGATTCAACCCGATGCGGCTGATCACCTGATTTTTATACGAAGCGACTGCCATCTGACCTTTGCAACCCATTTGACAAGGAAAATCTGTGATCTGGGTTAAACCAGTTGTCAGAATTTTTTTTTGCCACCGACTGACCTGTAAAAATTGCCAAAGATGGATGATGCTCTCCGAGGCACGGACCGAAGTCGGGGTCACCCACCCAATTGCTGGCTAGGTTAGGGTTGCTTTACTTCGCTGATCAAACGATATGCATCATAGCAACTGTGCCACGAGCTCCTCGGGTGATATACTCGTCTCTATGAAACGTATATTGAATCATAATATTATTTCCCCCGCAGATACTGTCATTCATAATTCTAATGTCATCGGTGGCATGCCTGAAGCAGATGTCATCGGTGGAAATGCACCCAGTGGCAGGCGTCAACATGATTTTCGCGCTATTTGCAAGCAGCATCTCCATCTACCAGATAGCAGTCTCCGCTTTGTTGGTCTGGCAGGGCGTTAGGGTAGCGTATTTATAAGTCAAATGATCACCTTATTCGACGCTGTTTCAAACAAATTTAATAAGCAGGACCACTTGTGTCATTAATCAAGTGCAATGAATCTAATCTAAAGTGCCTTGTTCAAAAAATTACTTACTGTACTGGCGAAGATCGTGTCTTTTACCTCCCTTCATCTGATAGCAAACCCACCGTTTTGTTTTGCGGAAAGAGGTACTGTCCAATGCTGTTCTCCGGGACAATGATTGAAATGAACATATCCTAACCAAGTAGACTAAATAAGATTGATGCATTATTCCTTCTACTAGCGTTAACTATACAGATAAATAAAATTTGAGTGTCTGATTGTAATTCCAAAATAACAGCTTTTCACTAAATGTATATATATCCATAGAATCCATATATATCTTGTCCGTCTGTCTGTTCCAGCTAATCTCCGAAACGGCTAGACCGACATTAACGGGACTTTCATTGGTAGATAGCTAATGCTACCAGACTACTATTATTTATAAATAACATAAGAGTTCTGCGGGGTAGAAACCGCGGGGCACAGCTATTCTTTCGTAAAAATAGAAATACATACGATTAAATGGGTCTATTCTGATCCCTACAATTATATTCAAGGTTCAAGTAACTGAGAATCGGTGTAATGGTATTTGTTATCGTATTTAGGGGTCTCGTCTTTATTGCTCGACTTGTAAGGCTCAATTTCTTTTAGACAAGCGGGGAGCCGTTCCTGTCCTCGGTATGGTTCACGTCTCACCTCTCGATCCTGACTTGCTACGCCATCATGTTCCTTGCGAAGACCATCGTGTGCGTGGGCGCCAAGGAGATTACTACCGCAGTGATCACCATCATAGCAGCCCTCGCATATGAAAGTATATTTAAATAAAATTGAAATGTCTGTTTGCAATTTCATATTAACAGCTTTTCACTAAACATTACACATTTGGAGGGTGTGTTCTTTGTGAGATATATTCGCTACGAAAAGGATTTTCGAAATCTTTTCTTTTTTCTGAAATTGCATTTACATGCACCTTGGGGCCAACTATGATCGTTTAAGCAGCGCGTATTAAGAACTTAGCTTTTACGATTAATTTTACGGTATTATATTAAAACGTCAAAGCTCAGAAGATCTTAATATACTCTGCTTAAACCGATAATGGCAGGCTTCCTTGAGACACTCGGGTACATGATTGTGATTTTTTATATAAGTAAACGATATATACTATTTTTTTATAGGGAATAGCTTTTAATTTTGAACAAATAGGCACTTCAATTTTATTTATCTGTAGGTGTAGATAAACACAGACTTCAGAGGCCTGATCATGAGCTCTTATTGCAATGATAGTTCAGTTGTGTAACAGTGATAGATGTATACACGTCAAATACATCTGTCTCACAATAAGAGTAAAGCTAACATGGCGATAAGTTGTCATGGTAAAGTAACTGATTCAATTTAATAATTTAACATACCAAGTACAATACAATGAGGAGTGACCATTTTTGACACCGAGGAATCCAATGGGTTCCTGCACATATTTTTAACAATTTACAAGATATTTTTCTCAACAATCACTTGACATTGGCGGAATTGTTTTACTTAAGCTCATCGCCATTAAATAAATAAAGGAAAGGAACAATACAATGAGATTAAAAAATATATTTATACCACCGAAGCTCCGAACCGCATTGTTATAGGTAACAAAAGGATTGTCAATCCACATCGCATCAGGCGGGGACAAGTTCCTAATTAACAACATCTAACATTTAGATGTTTTTTTTGCAGGTACGTTTATATACTTCATTATTGTTGTCAACAGCCATTTGAATTCTCTCAGTCGGGAAAGATATCAGTGATTATAAGTTCGTCAATAAATGGTACGTCCATACTTTTAACGGTGTTTGTTTTACTAAGTACGTCCAGCGGACATATCTTCAATTTTCGACGTAATATAATGGCCTTTTATGTCGAGTAAGTGTGAAACCGGGGTAGAAACCATCTCCATTGCGTCTTGCCGTCTAGACGTGGAGAAGTTAGACCCTCAAACTTTCGAATTTGTAGGTTTCAAGGTACTAGAATAAAACTGACGGACGCGGACAAAGTTGCAAGAAATAACTAGTATTGTTTAGGCTTTCAATAATTATTCTAAGGTACTGGTAATAGTGTGTTCTTTTTATCGAAAATAATCGTAATTAACTAAACATTATTTTGTTGAAAATTATAGAAGACGGTATTTGTTCAATGCATATTGTTTAATCATGTTAAAGAAAAAAGAAAAGAATAAGACTCATGTCAAAAATAAAAATAAACGTACCTTCCAGTACTGTCTTAATAAGATACACGCATCTGCTCTGTATATTTCTGCCCATGTTCAACTAGTTTCAATTACCCTTAGGAAGAAGATATCAAAGTACCCGCGAAATTGCAACCATCCTAAAGACCAAAAATGTCGCAGTCTTTTGATTAGATCTACTTGTCAAAACAGTATTTGGGCCCCTCATTACTCTTCTCTCGGACGTTCAAAAGGCCTGGTAATATATCAACTTACATCTTGGAACTACCAGACTAGTTTGGTGACGTAAATAATGTGCCCGTGGGACGAGTTAAGCCGCCCTTAGTCCCTTTTATAACCCTATGATGCGAATTGTGGCCACTGGGTAACAGACATTATCGCTATAGGCCTTTTGTTTATACTGAGCTTGGGGTTTACTTATTACTGGTATATACCTACTACCAGCTTTTACCACCAACTTTGTCCGAGTCGTATAGATACAAGTAGCGGAATCTGTTAATGTGACGCTTTTGAAAAATGGAACATTTATTGGATTGCAATCCACGGATAAACCAAAATTGTGTTTTCCTACAAATATAACTTCTATAATATTAAGTATGTAGATATAAATAGTAGATGTGTGAGTTACAGTGCAGTCGCAATATCAGTTTACAAGTATCAACTAAGTATAGGCAAGTTAAGTTTTGAATATCATTTGGACATCAACCAACCGAATTTCTACTTTATAACAATGTTATAAGACGTTTTTTTCAAAAGACGCCTTTTTCATTATAATAAGCAATCGAAATGAGTGCAGTTTGATTGCCTGATGGTCTATAATAAAGTATTATTAAGCAACCCAAAAATACAATTGTACATACAATATATTTCTAATTATTTACGTTGTTTTTCGTCAATCGGTGCCGATCCATAGAAGCGTTACGTACTATACGCCCTAAGTCCATGATAAACATGGCTAAAGTTTCCGTGAGGAATGTGAACACTCCACCCAAAATATCACGTTCACTGCAAATTATAATGTTATTTAGATGTATATTTGGGTGTTATTACGACTTGAGTGATTCCAAAATTGTTCGCGTTCTTGTCAGATTATATTGTATCGGTCTCCTGGCATTTCTGACGATTATGGTTTTGTTGAATGTAATCGAGTTAGATGATAGAGCTATTGTATTGTTTAGTTATGTAGTCTTGCTTGAAATAGTATTTAATCTAGGCACTGCTACGTACAGCAAGGATGAAAATTACATCCGATTTTTCAATACATTGAACACTTTCGATGCAGAGTTGGGATTTGCAGAAAAATACTGGCGTAACTTCACTTGGTACATTTTACTTAGTGTCGGTTTTATTGGCAAGTTACTAACTTATTATTACATATGTTTGATCCTACGCGACTTGTGCTTTGTCCACGTGACTATAGTGAGGGGGTTGATTACTTTGTGCAACTATGTATGCTTTATAACTACTTTCATATTTTTTGATAAATTTCAACAACGAGTCCATCATTTGAGGAAAAAGTTGGAAAATCGTTTGAAGGAGCCCACAGTTGATGATGAGGAGAAATTGCAAATTTTACACGAGTTTATTCGAAATGTAAGGGTATTGTGGAACTTGTTATACGCCCATGATGGTCAAGCAAAGTCCTTGGTTAGTTTCACACTACATTTTATTGTTTCTATCCGTCTATCTGCCTGTCCGTCCGTATGCTACGTTTTTTCCAAAACTATAAGGACTATATATACTGAATTAAAAAAAATCACTATTATTAAAAAAGCGATCAAAGCTACAAAGAACTACAAGAATTTTTATACCATTACATGTTACACAATTTGATTCGTTTGTTTTAGATATTAGGATGGTAAAGGACTTTCACAGCTAATAAGTAAATTATTTCAATTACAAAATATTTAATCAAGTCTTATTAGAAGTTTAATAAACATTTTAAATAATCTAATTATAATTTTATTTTTCATTACAGATAATTTCCGGATTTGTGTTCACATTCTCGAAGTTAATATTTATCTCTTACTTTCTAATTACAGCACCACAAACAGGGGTACGTATTCTTTGTAATGTTTTGTTCTTCATTTATATATGCTTAACAAGTAAGCAAAATGTTGCACCCACTTCTACGTCTACCCTTTTGGGGCCCTTCTGGAGAGGCGGGTTCATATTTATCTATTTTAATATGTTTTTCAAAGAGACTGCCTCATTTGGTCTAGTGGTCGCAAACGTTACTGCGGAACACGATGTCCTGGGTACGATCCCTAGGTCGCGCATTGTGTTTCTCCATCCATCTATAATTGCCCAGAGTACTCGCCCCCTATTACGTGTGACTTAGACATAACTGACAAAATGCTGGTGTTCTATAAGTACACCTCTGCCTACTCCTTCAAAGAATACAAGCGTTAGTATACTATTGTATGTATGTTTTTAGAGTAAGGTCATATTACCGTGTGCTGTTGAAATATTAATTGGAATGATAATGGTCGCATCACCAGCCATTGTTTTGGAACTAGCCGCGGATGATGTTGACACGATCAAGGAGGTTCTCGTCAACCAGCTAACTGATGCTACAGGTACTTCCAAAAGTCCATTTATAACTGAAAATTAGTGAATTTCAGAATCTATGAAAATTTATGTAGTGTGTAAATGCATCATTTCAGAATGAAAACACCCGTGTGTTTATTAATTATCAGGTGTATAAATGATATGAAAATACTTTATACGGATGAGTTAAAACCAATATTCTGGTTAAACAAATCCCTACGTTTTATATAACAAAGTGAGTGGCTATACCGGGAAACACCAATTAAATATTTTTAATAAAAGAAAAGTTAACAGAGAGATAGATACATTTATTTACCCCCACGGTTTCTTAAATCTGTAAATGCGTATGACAAGACGGTTTTTTTAAAAAAATTGCTAACTAGCGGACGATAAAATATAGCATATGTTACTCGCTAATAATGTAGCTATCTATTGCTAACAGAATTTTAAAAATCGGTCCAGTACTTTTTGAGCCAATTCGTTACAAACGTACAAATCTTTCCTCTTCATAATATTAGTATAGACTATCTGTTACTCGCGGTATTACCCTCTTCGGATGAAAGTCTATCCTACTTAATGATAATCATTTCCGTTTTTGTAACATCGCTCCTATTGATCACAACGTGACGCTACAAAGCCTTCCTCGATTTATGAAATATCCAACACAAAATATTTTTACAATTTAAACTAGTAATTCCTGAAATTAGCGCGTTCAACCAAACAAACTCTTCAGCTTTATTATATTACTAGCTGCTGTCCGTGACTTCGTTCGCGTAGAATAGTTACTTTGGGTTAACGCTAACCTCAACCCGTTACTTCGTTTACGTAGCGTGATGAGATATAGCCTATAGCTTTCCTCCATACATGGGCTATCTAACACTCATCATCCTCCTGCCCTTATCCCATGTTTTTTGGGGTCGGCGCAATGTGTTCTTCTCTTCCATTTCTCTCTATCAGTCATATCTGTATTCACTCCCATTCTAGCCATATCATCTTTCACACAATTCATCCATCGTTTCTTAGGTCTTCCTTCCCCCCCCCCAAACTCTTTTGGCAACATTATACTGGGCTATCTAACACAAATTTTTCAAATCGGACCAGTAGTTCGTCCTGAGATCGTGAGATTAGCGCGTTCAAGCAAACAAACTTTTCAGAATCATTATATATTTAGTATATATGAGTATAGTTCTGTATTATCTACTAGCTGTGCCCCGTGGTGTCACCCGCGTAGACTGAATTTCATGGGTAGTCCGTGGAATTTTTATTTCATAAATAAAAGTAGTGGACGATATATATTGTCCACTACTTTAATTGTTCAATTATATAATTGAAATGCAGCTTTTTAGTAACATTTTATATTATAAAAAGGGCACCAAATAAAGTTAATAAATAAAATTGTTTTGTACGTGTAATGGCGGCAAGAAGAAAAGAGAGAGAGAGCGTGCTCAAACACAACAGGAAGTAGTAAGAATGTACATAGAAACTGTGAGGCGATTACATTCTAGTGAGCTAAACAATGCACAGGTGTAAAATATTTATTAAACAAGTAGCTAATTACTCTTTGTTATTTAGCCAGTGAATGACCCGAAAAAAATTGCTTTTTTATGTCCGTACCGTACACACTTTCATATGCATTTAGTGAAAAGCCGTCATTTTGGAATTACAAACAGCCACATCTATTTTATTTATGTGTATAGATTGATAATATTCTTTTGTATTACTTGTTCAATTCAGATGAAGTGCGCACATGTGTTTACGATGCGCTGGAGTACGTGGAGGCTCGCGCGGGCAAGTACCTCTTGTGGAAGAACTACCCCATGGACATAGCCACCTGTCTCGGGTTCATCAATGTATCAGTTTCATTCGTCATTGCCTTACTGCAGTTTCAATATTAACTACATTAGCTAAAAGTGTTCAAATAACACTTTGTACTAGGGATGGAATATTATTATGGATTTTGTGAAGTCGCTTTATATTATATAAATTGCTTTTATTGGACCTTAGGTAATAAAAGTGAATTGCGTTACAGTAGTTGTAGCAAACTCAACGTAAATTAATTGTTAAGCATAATTGTAGTGAATATGTTAATTACTACTACTTATGTAATTTTTTATTTGAAACGTCATTATTATCCTCACTATTTATTAATGAAATTGTAGAATTCCTTCACCAGGGAAATATTTATAGTATACTA
The DNA here is from genome assembly GCA_929442735.1 of Watsonalla binaria. Classification (NCBI taxonomy): domain Eukaryota; kingdom Metazoa; phylum Arthropoda; class Insecta; order Lepidoptera; family Drepanidae; genus Watsonalla; species Watsonalla binaria. The sequence goes on from OV838930.1 coordinate 7,298,923, forward strand.
GCTGTACCCGGCAAACGTTGTATTGCCATATATTTTTTTGGGGTGGACTACCCCTAACATTTAGGGGGATGAAAAATAGATGTTGGCCGATTCTCATAGATACCGAATAAGCACAAAAAATTTCATCAAAATCGGTCACGCCGTTTCGGAGGAGTATGGCAACGAAAACTGTGACACGAGAATTTTATATATTAGATATAGAATTATTTGAGGGGTTCTCAAAGCCGGACATTATTCTGGATGTAACATTTTAATGAGTATGAACTTACAGACTATATAAACCTACACTGAAATAATTTTAAATTTGAATATCAGAAGTATCAAAGATTTCTTTAATCCATGAATTGTTAAAAACTACATAAATTCTTTAATTTATTACAGTATGATAAGAGTAGGTACGTGTGTATCCACAATATGTGTATAGTTAGCTGAATAGTTCCTCAGTAACTGGACAGGAGTATTTCCACACAAGCCCGAGGGAACAATATAGGAGTGAATTACAACTCATTGTGAGGGGATTTGGCTGTTCCGAACTTCGCCGACTAATTAAACTCTATAAGTGATATTTACACGATACCTGTTTGTTTGGGTTTATGGATAGAGATGGTAATTGCTATAGTATCAGAAGCAGGGGCGTGCATCTTATATAAGGATATAAGCAGTGCTTACCATTTGTGATGACTGAATACACTCCGGCTGGTAAATGTCCAATCTGAAGAAGACAGCTAAGTTACCGCTTATAAGAGTCACTTTAAAGCCTTCCGGTATAACAAATGATCATTGGCAGCGGTGATCAATTGCCCGTTAGCCCCCATTTTTCTCACTCACCGTTTTATCAAACTATCGCAGTAAGGTCGCAAATGTACTCACTTTACATTATACGATTGTCAATATTTGAAGTATTAATAACACGTTAACACTTACTCGCACATGATTTTACATTTGTTTTCCACAACTAAAAGGGTTTAAAAGCAACCGCACTAATCTCTACTATCATTTCAAGTCTGGAGTTTTTAATACCTTTTTGCGGTTGGAAAATTTCACACGTTCCAAGCTTTCAGTGTATTTCTAGTAAAACTCTCCACAAAGCTGTGGAAATTGCACAGACATTTCTGTTGCTGATAATCTTTCTTGTGTTTATAATTAGGTGCCCTGCAAAATATGAACGTTGCATTTTATATAAAGTGCTTTTACCTGAGTGGCCGATGAACTAACGGAATGTTTTAAATGGATTGCTCTAACAAGGATGGATTAGTGTGAATATTACTAACTCTTGCCTACAGCTTTGCCTGCTGCGTGTTAGTAAGATTTAACATACATACTTTCAACCCTAAATTCGCTCCTTTAGGATTTTTGATATACTTATCGTAGTGGATACCGATACTGCACATATAGAACACGTAATCTTAATTTCATAACCGTAAGACCAGCGGTTTGGTCTTTACTTTTATATAGTCAGTCAGTCAGTACTATGAATACATAAAATTCTCGTGTCAAAATGTTACCAAAATTCGGTAATTAATGAATATACCTATGAAACCAATATTCTGGTTATTGATGAATATAGATTGAAGAGAGAGCAAAAGTGTAAAGAGCGCATTTATTTCACAGCCTAAGATTTCAAAATGTCTTTCTTAATAGAATTATTTTATACACTTTTCATTATCCTGGTATCGCAATGTAACTTTATGCAACAGTTCATAAGTAAAACAGAGCTTGGTTTGTTTAAAGCGGTGTAAGGGGGTGGCAAATGAACATTACCGGTCGACTATTGTCTACTGGGCCTTAATGAACAAGTAACGAACTGAGACAAGCACTTTGCAACTTTGTGTTGTGCACACTATCTACCTTCACAAGTGAATATTAATGCTGAGAGTTCAAAACACTGCGGTTCTGTACATTTACACACTGTTACACTAAAATGATGCGCTCACATTTTCAAATGCATTCTAGAAACATTAAGCGAAATGTAGTGGCATTTTAGTACTTATAGAGTTTTATAAATGTTTACTTAAAACTACCCATCATCGGTTTAAACATAGCGTATTAAGAACTTCTGAACTTTGACGTTTCATTTTTGTACCGTAAAATTAAACGTCAAAGCTAATAAGTTATAATATATATATATATATATATATATATATACATATATATAAGTTATTTAATACGCGCTGCTTGAACAATCACAATTGGCCCCCAGTATTTGCATAACTCAAAGCTTAAAATCATCAGTTTTCAATTCAATTTAATTCATTGCTAAACCATTTTTACACCTGCAAACACTATGTTACTTTGTGTTCTTTTGTTACCATTTAGCTATGCCACATGACTAGCTCAAAAGCCATATTGATTACGGTATTGTATGGCGACAGATGGTCTACCATTGCGATGGTATCTGATTAGCTAAATTCTAGTCCCTGGGGGTCAAGTACGGATTTTATCTCGAGCTTAGACTCACGATAGAGGTGCTTTAAAGGTTCTATAAGTGAACATTAAGTATAAAAATATGTAAATTCACAGTCGAGTATAATATTCTAAAAGTTCCACTGCATTCTCCCGGGTGTTGGAGTTGAAGACAAGCACAGGCATCGGCCAAGTTACGTCCGATATTCTTTGTATCTCGCGGGAGGTTCTCGTTCATGCATTTATAGTTTTGATTTATCTACTCCCAGAAAATGCATTGTATAAAAGGAGATACACAAAAGCGGACTTTAACATTACATATGTATTATATTAATAAAATGTAAATACATTTATGGACTTGAGCCAAATCGAAGTTTAGCCATTGGTACTCTAAACATATTAAATTCAGTATTTGAAATATAATATTTATGAACAAATAAAATATGGTCAAGCTATTTCTTTATTTAATTAAAATAAATTGATTGGTAACAAATAAGACGTAGAATCTCTCTTATTATTATCGACTCTTTTGTATAGTATGTATTTATTAGAAATAAGCTGTGTGTGGGAGAATATGACGTCAAACATGTAACCGGGGTGCAGAGTTAGATTCAACCTGTATACAGACTAGCAACAACTTGCATACAGATCCTCACAATACCGTGACATGTAAGTCTGTTTCACCAAGCAGTGTCCGGGCAGCGTGCGGTAATCCTGGTGCTTTGAATACAACGTCTTTGCATAGCGCCGAGCTCAAAGGAATACTCACGCCGCAGGCGTGTTGGAAACGGCTGGAATTTCACATCGAATGTAATGTAGGGCATTGCAAGCTACAACTAGAGATCGAAACGTGAGAATAAGGTTCGAGAATGGCTAAGCTCAAAGAGCCTGGGAATGCCTTGTAAATTTACGTTTATTCTGTAATTTTTTTTTCCTAAGCAATCTGCGTAACTAATCTAAATTCCTGACATAGAGCCAACATTCCGAACACAATAGGAATATTCCAGCCGGGCAGCATGTAGATGGTGCATAGAAAGTCAATTCGGAGCGCACACCGCTGCGCTCTAATGGGTTTATAGAACGTGGTCGGTGATAGATTTGTTGCGAGAGCAAAAATGAACCAAATTGCGGACTCTCGGAAGTCCATTCAGATGTAGGTATTCGACCGACCAGGATTACTGGTGGTGTAGCGTTGTTAGCACTAGTGTTAAACACTCCTCATTCGCCTCGATTACGATTGTCATTTTGTTCTGTATGATTGATTTAACCTTAATCTTTACTACAGGTTTCAATAACATTTTATTACCTAAGCTGTCATATATATTAGATGTTTGAACAGCAGTCGATGATTAGTCATATACAGTAAAAATTGTTTTTAAATAAATTTAAGATGATCCGCTTTCACGAAGCAACTGTAGGTACACGAACGGTATTACGCGCACCTCACTAGTAACAATTCTATTATTTTGCATATTTCATGTTAACCAATGTAGTTTTTGCTTTCCATCGACTTTAAATCATTCTGTTTTATTCTGAAGAAAAGACTGAGTTTGTTTCGCAATTTTTTCAACGCCACGGAATTACTTTTGGATAAAAAGTAAATCCGATTACAAAATAGCGAATATTCTGTACATAATAACAGTACTCCGATGAACTAAAAACAGTGGACGCCGTGTACGATATCTGTGATAATGTAAACTGCAGACTAGAGATGAGCCAGTTAGTGGTTAAACGGACTTTGTTTGCATTCCAGAATGGTGAATAGACGCTCGTACAATTAACTTCAATTGCACTTGGACTAAGTAGCATCTACTTCATTTAAGTTGCAAATCCAATGGATGCTTTGAAGATTACAAAACTTTGTTGAAACAATTAAAACCTATAGAGATATGTTTTGAAATATTATTAGTGTAGTGACGTCATACCACGAGCTTTTCGGTGGGGGAAACATTGTGAGGCTACCAGGAGGCCAACTATGATCGTTCAAGCAGCGCATATTAAGAACTTAGCTTTAACGTTTAATTTTACGGTAGCAAAATGAAACGCCACTGCTATGAAGTTAGTAAGACGTCGGCTATAACGATGATTAGCCTGCTTTATATCTGAAAAGAAATTCAAAGCATTTGATGAGACGGTAGATTCACTATCATCGTATCAACTAGCATTGGGGTCTTCCATGACCTTTTACTGATATGATAAATTGGCGATGATTATGAGACAGATATATACGACGTATATAAGTCTGTCTCTGTCACACAATTACCTATCATGGCAAGAGCTTATGGTAAGGCTCCTGATCTTGGGTGAATAGTGTGTGAAATAACACTTCTGCTTGCCCCTGCAGAGAAGATGTGACCATACTGTTTCGATGATTAGGGTTATTTTTTGACCAAAAACCTTGAAATATTAGAGCAAGCGTGCCTCATGTACTTAATAAAAAAAACAGATGTCGTGTAAAAGGTGACGCAACGTAAATCATTCGCTTGACGTGTGACCGTGTGACATATCATCGTACCTTTCCCCAAGGGTCCCTAGGGATCAGCTGCCAGTTTAGTTTCCTACATACATTCTGTTTTTTTTTATTTACAGCTATCATATTTTACAACAGATTAGAACTAGCTTCCGCCCGCAATTTCGGATGCATGCATATTTGTGTGATATTAAGATTTCACAAACAACTTTCAACCTGCTTTCATCCCCTTCAGGAGTAGAATTTATAGTGGAAGGAAAGTAGCGGTGGGCAAAACTCTTCCTGTGCGTACTTATATCTCACAAAAAACACACTCCAAATTCCGTGTCTCTAGGAGCAGCGGCATTGGCTGTGTGTTGATATATAAGTCAGTCAATCAGTCATCGGTTAGAATTTTATATGTATGTACAGATAGAAAAAAGAAAAAATCTACTTATGTTCCACTTGCAAAACATTTATATACATATAAATAAAATACATCATAAATATAGTATACAAATTGAAACCAATATTATCACCATGATGTAATGCGCAAGCGGAGATGAAAATTTTTCGGTCTGTTTAATACGAAATGAATTTTCGCGACAATGACGAATGGCCACCGTCCACCGTATTCAATTTCAACCGCAAATATTTAGCTGCAGTATTGCAATAATACTGCTGATGTAATCAAATACATTTTGTTCTGCGATGCTATTGGCAACCGGCGAATAGTGAAGGACAACGGTTACCATAAATACGACCCATAAATTACGAGCGTAGCGAAAATAGTGGGGATTTCGCCCATGATTTTATCTAATATATAAAATTCTCGTGTCACAGTTTTCGTTGCCATACTCCTCCGAAACGGCTTGACCGATTTTGATGAAATTTTTTGTGCTTATCCGGTATCTATGAGAATCGGCCAACATCTATTTTTCTTCCCCCTAAATGTTAGAGGTAGTCCACCCCAAAAAAATATATGGCAATACAACGTTTGCTCAGCTAGTTACTCATAAAATTACCACTGCGCATTCAAGGTCCGCGCTCGTTACTCGTGACGGGACCAATAGGTACATATCAACCGATCTTAATCATAACGCTCCATTTTGCCTCGAATTAGTCGTTTTATTAATGATACATTGAGAAGTGAACTGTGTTTAACACGTTAAGTGCGAAGCGAGGCCTAAATCACCCCTGATGCAACTTCCCTGTGGTGCGGCAAGCAAAAAAGTGAATTTCTCTGTCGTGCGAATGGCATAGCTTTGGTTTGGTCCAGTGTAGGAAAGAGATAAATATATATTTGAGATTACTAATGGTTCCGGACTCGGTGGTGTACCTACCTTGGTACCGGATGTCTTAGGCCTCGTGCCGCACTGAATTAATATAATTTTAATGCAGTGCGGAACGAGGCCAAAACGTCCCATATCCCCCCTGACCTCGTACCGCACTCAACGCGAGCTTCCCGCGACCAGTGTTGTGCATCACGTCGATTGGAGAGCACTGATTTTTTAATGTTAATTCAAGTTCTAATAATTGTATTTTTAAAGCCCGAGGCAGAATAAATAGGACAGTTTCTTTTCTACTTCTGATTGCCTTTTTTTTCTATTCTGTGAACCGCATTAAGATTTTCATATACAAATAGAAAGATAAACCTTATGCATAAACCGTAATCCATTATTTTCCAATAATAAGTCTGTAATAGGTGCCTCTTAATGGTATAGAATGGAACGCTTCGTGCGCGAGTCCGACTCGCACTTGGCCGGTTTTTTTTTCTTTATGGCGCCTTCAAGCACAATTTAGATTATTTAAAAAAAATGTATCCTTTGATAGCTTTGTGTTGTTTTGCCAGGTTTTGCCCTTAAAACGATCTAATGAGATATAATTTATCAAAATCGGTCAAGTCGTTGCGTAGTTAAGACAGTTTAAAAACGTCGATATTATTTTTCCCATCACTAATCGCAGCGAAAATTTGCCCTATTTCAGTTCGTTACGAGGTGTATAAGATCCCATATTTTGTTTTGCTAATAATTCCTAAACTAGCCATCAGCTCCCGGGGCGACGGTGGATTAGGGTTCATCAATTCACTGTCTATATCAATAAGGACCAAAATTCTCATTTATCTTTGATTTCGCGCCAGAAAATGGATTTAAGTCTGTAAAAGGAGGTGGGTTCTAATAGACCGCGTGTCGCCCTAACATCTGGTCACGGTACGGGCCGATTATACCTCGTGCCGCAGGAACGGAAAGTATGCAAAAATTGGTGCCGCAGCTAACGTGTTAAAAAACTGTCCAAAAACCAAAAATATACCTACTTCGATCGACTGTTTGTTTGTGATCTTTCATTTCGGTTTTACCTACTAAATACGCGAGTTATATTATATCTATAGTACCTATACATTATATTACTTTTTAATCTTCCAAATAGGAATATTAAATACACTTAGGTTCACAGATTGGTAGATATAAAATATATAGTAATACGTTTTTTCAAGTTTATATTTAACGAACCGTGGTGGCCTTAGGGTTTGAGCAGTCGCCTGCTACGCAAGCGACACAGAATCGAATCCCAGCGGGGCGTGCACCAATAAGTTTTCCTAAAAACTTATGTGCAGTGATTTCACACCACGTGCTTTACGGTGAAGGAAAAAATCGTGAGGAAACCTGCATATTTCTGAGAAGTAATACAAAGACGTATGTATAGTGCCTGAGACGGCGATAGACTCACCATCTGTCACGTTGGCACTTAATCATCTTCGGTGAAAAGTGGGTGTTGTTGTTAGAACACCTCTGCCTACCCCTTCGGGGAATACAGAGCATATGTATGTATGTATGTTTAACGAAGTGTTTCTCTATTTTAAGATAATATTACTGTTTACAGCGAATTAGTGTAAGAGCTTTTCCCAACACTTAGCGTCATCAATTAGTGCCAAGCGAGCATGCAATAATCCACTTACATCCACTCTTTCTGCTTAATTATTCCATTTCACGGCGCCACGTCGCAACTCGATTTTGCATATAAAATTCTTGATTGTTGGTAATTTGATCAATTCTATTCCTGCAACGTGGAAAAATCTATTTAAAAAAAGCAGGTGTTCACACATTGGTTGAATTCAAAGATATTGAAGGTTGGTGGATTTTATGAAGGATAGAACCGATGGTGAATAGAGACAATGAATGGGAAAGACGATTAGAAGAAGATTAGACAAATAATATTAGATCAAAATGGCAATATTACAACCTAGTTACAATATTAATATTAATAATTATTATACACTCTCAGCAAACAACTGGTACTTATAATGATAAAAAAAAAGAACCATAGCGTACGTACTTTCCTCCGGGATATTTTAACATTACACATATTTAAACTGCAGTTTTATTCAGTATTATCAGATTTACAGTGACTACTAATTGCAATAATTACAGTGATATAATTATTTAATGCTAACTCAACGTAATATTTACACAACACGGACATCCATTATAACCTAACCTCAAAGTGGAATCTAACCTATAAGTGAAACAAATATTCTTCGTTTGAACACTCATTTTGCTTTGTTTACGTTTGTTCCGTTATCCGTGGTATGTACAGTGCAACGATGAAACCCAAAGTTTGTATCAAATGCTCTAGTAACTTAACCAATCGTCAAAACATGACATGTTCATTCTGCAAACAAACTTACCATACGGAATGCACCGAAATACCTAAAAAGCAGCTCCTTATGATGTCAGCCGAAAGTAAACGTGAGTTTAAATGCCGTAGTTGTGTTGATCTACCTCGTGGCACGAACACCAGCACACCACTATCGGCCCCCATTCCTCGGTTTAGCAACACGCCTGAAGAAGTGCAACTGGACTCGTCGGCCAGCTCCACTATGATCGATCCTAATTTGTTTGCTGCAATCCGTTCTGAAATTCAGTTTGCGATTAAGACTACGGTAACCGAAGCATTAGCACCTTTAAAGGAAGATTTGAGAAGCCTACATGATCTGAAAAATATAATGGAACTTATAAGAGCTGACTTCGAGACTGTAAAGGTTAACATACAAAAATGTGAAGAAAGAATTAAGGACCTCGAAAAAGAAAAGTCCTCTCTCACAGTCACAGTGGAATCGATCTCAGCTAGGTTGCAACTTCTCGAACAACATACCCGCGAAAATAACCTCGAGATTAATGGAGTCCCAGAGAGTAAGTCAGAAAACCTGATCAATGTAATGAAGCAACTGTGCTCGAGTGTATCAGTTCCAATACAGGAAGGAGACGTAACATCCTGTTCTAGAGTGAGAAAAATTGATGATTCTAAAGATCGTCCCCGATCAATTATAGTAAGACTATCAAACATCAGACACAGGGACAACATACTGGCAGCCGTGGCAAAGTTTAATAAGACAAACACCAAGGACAAACTAAACTCCCTACACTTGGGGTATGGCGGAGCGCGAGCTGCAGTGTTTGTATCTGAGCATCTGTCCCCGTTCAACAAAGATCTGCATTATCACACAAGACAGGTGGCCCGCGAGTGTGGAATAAAGTATGTGTGGGTACGCAATGGACGTATTTTTGTAAGAAAAGATGATGAGTCTCCACCTAAACAAATAAAGTCTCTCAACTCCCTGAACAGTCTCCGTCCTCCTTCTTTATAATGCAACACTGGTTCCTGTATCGTCCAGCCCACTCACAATTTATTACCAAAACTTCCGAGGAATGAGAACCAAACTGAAAGATATATATCTTGCGTCTAGATTGAATGAATATGACATAATTATTGCAACTGAAACATGGCTTGATGATGCCATTTATGACAATGAACTTTTCAATGACACTTACACAATATATAGAAGAGACCGGTGCACTACTAATCTAACTGGAAAAACTGGAGGCGGTGTGCTGATTGCTGTATCGAAAAAACTACAATCCAATCGAATTAATCATTTCCAAAGTGACTATGAGGATCTATGGGTTTCTACAAAAGTAAACATCAATGGTTCACTTAAAAATATTCTTCTATGTGCCCTTTACCTTCCTCCACCAGTGAACTCTAATGATTTAGACTCAGTATTGGACAACATAAGTAATATCATACAGTCCAGTGACAATACAGAAACAATAATTATTGGTGATTTCAACCTAGGAAGTATGGAATGGACTGTATCAGATGGCCATATATCACCTAACTGTCCAACTAACAGATTGGAATCGTCACTATCTGATTTTATGTCATTAAATGCTTTACAACAATGTAATATTATCAGAAACTCTAATGATAAAATTCTAGATCTTGTTTTTTGTAATTTTGAGCAATCATATGTAATGGAGTGTCCCAATCCTCTAAGTAAGCTCGATGTACATCATCCAGCCTTAGAAATAGCAGTCCAGGCTAGCCAGCCAAATGTTTTAAAGTACAAACAATTTGCTACTCATAACTTTAGGAAAGCAGATTACTCTCTTGTTACTTCTAAGCTAAGTGAAATTGATTGGATATCTGAATTTACAAATATTGATGATGTTAACAAATTAGTATCCAAGTTTTATGATGTACTTTTTATGATTATAGAAGAAACTGTACCTAAAACTAAACAACGAAATCTAAAGTATCCAACTTGGTATACTCATAACTTAATCAATCTTATTAATGAAAAAGAAAAAATTAGGAAGCGCTTTAATAAATACCATAATCCTCGGGACAAAAATGAGTTAAATCTAGCAAATAAGAGAGTAAAACAAATGATAAATACATGTTATAATAAATATATTGAGAATGTTGAATGTTCTGTTAGAAAAAATCCGAAGAAGCTATGGTCGTATATAAATAGCAAGCGTAAGGGTAATATGGGTATACCAAGTGAGATGAACCTGGACAGCAAACAGGCAGACACAGGGGATGAAATATGCAATTTATTTGCAAAGCAATTCTCATCAATTTATTCCATATCATCCTCTCCGTCTTACTCAAATGAAAATTACAATTATAACAATCATCATCATTCCCTTGGTACTATTCCAGTCTCAGAGCGCTCTATATGTAAAATACTAAAATCATTAGACTGTAGCAAAGGCCGCGGCCCTGATGGCATACCTCCTATTTTTATTAAGAGATCCAGTAAATATTTGACACTACCGCTAAAATTTATTTTTGATAAATCCCTACAGCAAGGAATATTTCCTGATTTATGGAAAGAAGCAAATGTGATTCCAATTTATAAAAAAGGGGATAAAAAGAATGTAAAAAATTATCGTCCTATATCTATTTTAAATATATTTTCTAAATGTTTTGAACGTTTGGTATGCCCCATAGTAACAGATTACAGCAAACATTTTGTATCAAATCAACAGCATGGGTTTCGTAAGAATAAATCCACTTCAAGTAATCTCATTAGCTATGTAAATGACCTTTCTACATACATAGACGCCCGGGTTCAGGTAGATTCAGTTTATACAGATTTCAGTTCAGCATTTGACAAAGTGAATCACAATGTTTTAATAAAAAAATTAAAATGCTATGGTATCCACGGGTAAATAATTTTAAAAATATATATATATTATGCTGCGTTGGTTTGAATCGTACCTAACAAACAGAATTTTACGCGTTGTAGCACATGGGTTCAGATCTGGTATATACAAAGCAACTGCTGGCGTTCCTCAGGGTTCCCACTTGGGGCCAATATTATTTACACTATTCATTAACGACATTGTTCATAATATCAGGCATAGCAACTACTCCATCTTTGCCGATGATTTGAAGTTGTATAGACCCATAAAAAATATTAATGATGCTCAGCTCCTCCAAAACGATATAAACTCTATTGCACAATGGTGTCAATGTAACGATATGATTCTTAATGCTAATAAATGCTTCCATATGAAAATCACCAAAAACCGTAATATTGTTGAATCAAACTATTTCATTGGCAAAGATGTATTGCAAGAAGTTACAAGTATAAGAGATTTAGGTATTACTATTGACCAAAAACTTAGTTTCAGAAACCACGTAAATAATATTTGCACCAAAGCATCTAAAATGGCCCAGCCATTTTAGATGCTTTCTTAAACGTTCATGCAAAGATTTCCGAAACATAAATACAATTATAATACTATACAACGCACTTGTTCGAAGCATCCTCGAATATTCTTCAACAGTTTGGAACCCTCACTACGCTCTATATATCGATAGAATAGAAAGACTCCAACGCATTTTCACGCATTTCTTGGCCTTCCAAGATAGGAATTGTCCGTATCGTGCCCCATATGATGTACGACTTAAGTTTTTTAAATTAACCACTCTTAAAAACAGACGAATTATTTTGGACTTAACAACACTCCACAAAATTTTAAATGGTGTTTTGGATGCCCCTGAAGTTTTATCACAATTAAGAATAGGCGTACCCAGAAACATTCCTCGGCATCCTATTACTAATATATTTTCTCTAACACCCTTTCGAACCAACGTAGGCAAATTTTCCCCACTAAACCGAATTAAACGTACCTATAATAATATCAATAATATAGAAATATACATATTTAGTGATTCTCTTTGCAGAAACGTTTAATAACTTTTTTATTAACATTCCTGTAGTTCCTGTGATTCTCTTGCAAAATTCAAAACCAAAATTATTAAAGAAATATTATAATACTAGATATTTTTTAAGTAGGCCTTGCACGCTTGTACTATAATAAAATATATAGAATGTATCATAGTGATAGCTGATCTCATAAAGTGATTGTTGATCTCATCAAAGTATTTTATGTATTAGTCATGTAAGAAGAGTTTAAATAGTTAATAATTAAATAATTATAATAATGTTTTACCTTATAAGAATTATTTGTTAGAATTGTTTGTTTACACCTGTAATGGTCTATCATACGGTCCTATACCTATCTGTAACCACTAATTGAATGTCTTTATGATAAACTGATGGTGTAACTGTATTAATAAATAAATAAATAAAAATAAATAAAATAAATAAATTATTATAAGAATTATAAGAGCTTTGACTCTGAAGACGGAAATTAAGTACCATACTTAAAATAATCATAACGCGAAAGGAGTGGAGGGCGATAGTTCGTATAATTTATAAAACTTAATTATTTATACAAGGAAGAGTATTTGTTAATAGTAGTAGTAAGTATGTATTAAATCGGTATCTCACGGGTTCGTGCCAAGAAGGCTAGGAGCATTACCACGTTGAATGCCAATTATAATTAAAAATAAGACACATACGCTACCTACATCATTATCAAACGTTAAACTGAATAAATCATTTTCAATTTCATTACCGCTAGGGATATTCCCGTGGAGCGAAACATTCAAGTCGTTACTGTCATGTAGATTTTTTATTTCTGTTTCATATTATTCAACAGTTACAACGTGTATTGAAAAGAGTTCGCATTGCGGCGTTTCCCTTTGTTTCCTTATTGTATTGCACTAGTGCATAGCTAAAGAATAGGTAAGGTACCTACCTTAACTTAGGTAGTAGGTAATTCGCACCATAGAGTACAGTTTATGTTTTCCCTAAATACACAAAGTACAATACCTTTGTTGTTTGCTATCAAACACATTATTCTACCAATAAGTTTCTATGCAAAATTTACTAACATTACATTTTTTGGTTAATAATAATAACGGGAAATTAATACGTCTGGTATTAATTAACAATCTTAACGTATATTGTCTATGGAATTAAATAATCGAGTATTTATCATTATCCTAAATGCTCACCTTTAAGTTTCAGAATATTTGAAACTTGAATTTCAGTAATTATTTTAATCTCATAGACATTTGTTGAGTAATATACAAAATAATTACTTGGGAACACCAAACCGCAATATCCGCATACTTTATTGGATACAATCTTAAATAAAACACGAAAATTAGAATCTATTTGGATTGCAATTGAAAAAGTAATCGCGCCGAGTACCTGGTCGAGCTCTGCATTCTAATTGCATTGAAAATTCGAATCGAGCGGACAAATAAGTTTGTTCTTGTATACATTCTATATTTCTTAACACGTCATAGCTTTGCTTATGAAGTGCTGAGTGGAAATTTTTAGCTTTGTATTTCTTCATTCAGACTGGCTGAAAAAAGTTTTTTGAATGTAACCTTTTTTAAGTAATTTATATCGGGATGTTTAACATTCCCTTTCAATTCGTCTTGAGACGCCATGATTACGAACATTCTAATGTGAATTTGAGGGTGGGTTCTTATTATTGGCAGATATATATAGATCTACCCTCCTTATGGGAAAAAAAATATTTGTTGCTATTTGTGTCCATTAATTTGACAAATAGAGAATAAATCGTTGTCAATATAACTGATAATGTTAACCCAGTTAAAAATAAATTGCGAATATCTCGAAGCAAAACCAAGTTATCAGTTCTTAGTTCTAACTTTGTAGTTGCGATCGAAATCAATTTAGAAGCTTCACGAAGTTTTTAGAGAACTGTTATCATGAGTTGAAGAGAGGAACTTTCGAGAGGCCCGGCGATAACCTAATTTTGTTGGAGCTTCAAGTTACGAGATACTGGTTTGGGGATGTTTGCGATTGCGGGACTGGTTTTATGCACGTACTACAGTATTTTTACTATTGGATATTTTTTAGTTTGCGCGACTTTATTCCGACTAGTTCGTGGGAAAAATTACAGAAATTATATAACTATATTCAACGTTTATATTTTCTTTTTCCAGGCACGGATGGCCATTCGCCTTTTTCTGCAAGGTCTTGCTCGACGTCGAGCGTCGGTTTCAATCATAGGATTCATTGAAATTCAGAGAATGAGAATACATGATACATAGACGACAAAGTTCAATGTCGTTCTTTGAAACATCACCTATCCTTATTTATTAATACACCGGGGTTCTTCATAGTTCCGAAACCGGGTCCACTTTGTGATGGTTGAGCATGTAAGTGTTTTGGTAGGTACCTAAATACAGGTGTCGCCATGAGTTGAGCGCACAGTGAAAATTGTCGGTACCAGCTCGGCTCCATACACAACCCAAAAATACAATAACTCGTGACGTCATTGACGTATAATTAGGTACTACATGAGGCAAACAGTACTGCAGTTGCTAGGTATATATTTCCAGATTGCAACAGGATAATATGGTATTTCGCTATACTGGCATACATTTATCGCTAATAAACAAGTGGGTCGAGGCTATATTATCTATAGTACTATTACCTACAGACACATTTGCAATTATTACATTTTCATCCATTGTTAGCTATGCGTAAAACCCACGTTTGGTATGGTCGACAGCAACGAACTTTTTAGCTTAGGCACTCTGTTTCACCCGCATTTATTATGTGGTAGAACTTGCCTAAGTTACTATCTTTATAAGGAAGAAAGTCAAAAGTGCAAAACGAAAATATTATATCCACTTTCCTATTGCTTGGTAGATGTTTGTTAAACAAATCAATGCATTATTATGCGTACCTACATAGAGCTATCAGTGATTTTTCGTGCCTATTATAAAGTTTTTTTTAGTAAATTGTAAAAACGACCATAATTTATAAAACAATCAAATTTATCTGGCTATTGTGCTCAATGATCCTATACTACATGAATCGATTTCTTCAAATTGGGTCACTGAGTGATGACTAAGTACCTGGATATATGTATATGTATATTTATTCATATAACATAGTTCTCGAATGGCTGACTGTACAGCAACAACGGGCACAGTTCAGTGCTCGGCCACAAATTACCGTCACAGGGTGTGCGCGGGAACACTCATCAATAAACACAAATAATTGACGGGGAATAATAACACGTGAATTCGCTCGACGCTGCTCACTATTAATGCAGCTAGTGCAACATCCTGTGCTTTAGTTTGTATTATACAACGGCATTAAAATCATGTTAACACCAATCCTTATGTGCATGCTAATGTCGCAAGTGGTCATAGCTCAGCTTAACGGTGAATTTTGGTGGCTGAACGGCCGTTTTGCAAGAGAAAGAAACATTCGCCCGAAATTTGAGAAGCTTAGTGAACACGACACCGATGAGAGTGACAAAGTTATATTTAGGGATAATGATTTGTTCATATTTCATACTCATGAACACAAGAAAGAAGACGGTAAAAGTGATAAGGAAAAACCCGGTAATCTAAGTAATATAGTGCGGCCTAATTATATCGGGAATACAACACAAAACAAAACGAAAGATAGCATTAATAAAACATACTATGATAACAATAGGGAAGTTATTGTATTTAAA
Organism: Watsonalla binaria; assembly: GCA_929442735.1. Taxonomy (NCBI): domain Eukaryota; kingdom Metazoa; phylum Arthropoda; class Insecta; order Lepidoptera; family Drepanidae; genus Watsonalla; species Watsonalla binaria. The sequence goes on from OV838930.1 coordinate 7,314,991, forward strand.
ATTCCAATTATAAATAATGTTGATACTACAAAGGTCACACCAACGAATATGCCAGTGATTGATAAACCAGCAGATGAATCTTTATCGCAAAACATTTGCACGTTTATGAAAAAAAACGATTGTTATAGAAGTCATGGCTTAATTCACCAGCAGTACGGCGAGTATGTTTCGCTCACATTATAAAGTTCATGTGTGAAGTAATATTTGGTATTGAATAATAGCTTACATTTTCAGATATCCTACAAAATCTCCTTTCGCTTTTCAATTTATATGTTGCATTCTACCCTTGAGTGAACCCAAGAATATTGAATCAGGGAAGATATATTTTCCTGATACAACTCGTCGCAAACGATCAAACACCGAAGAGATAAGTGTAGCATTGCAGCAGAGAAATGTGCTTCTTCAGCGTAAATATTCAGTTCAACGAGTGAAACCAGCAACCTCAGTAACGAGAGTTGTTACAGATGATTACGATGACCCTGATCCTTACTGGAATATAAAGAATAAGCACGTCCATAATCCCAATAAGAAACTAAGTAATGCCCAATTGGATTATGATGATAATAACAATCAAGAATACTCAACAGAGCTACCTAAGCCTGGGTTAGTTGGCTTGTATTCAGATCAAGCCAAACCGTCAACCACTTTCTCGTTCTTGGGTGAAAACCCAAGCCCATATGGAGGTACGGATGACTACGATGAAGAAGAAGAAGTGCCCACATTTGGATACTCAACTATTGATCCTCGTTTAGGTATATCTTTAATACTGCATCATCTATCTTGTTTTGTTATAGTTGGTCAAATTAATTTCGGCCGCACTTCAACTCTCGGAATATTTGCAAACTCTCTCTCTCTCTCACCACAAATTGAATATAAAAGCTAAAGCTATCTTACTTGAACTTCCCTTAACACTCCTAAAATATTTTAGCTTTATTCAGAAGTACTACTGGACTAACGCCATCAATAGGTAGTAGACATCATATTGAACTTAATTTCGTTTTCTAAAATTATAGGTGAACGAAAAACTAAACGGCTCAGAAAACCATTAAAGCTGACATCCACAACGCAACAATCCTCATCTGACGAAATAACTAACAACGCTGATAGTCACACTATCAGCTATCAATCTAGTCCAGATTTTCACGTACTCCACGGATTCAAATTGTTGAATTTATTCCGGAACAGAAGCATTATCACCTCTAAGAATAACAAGAAATCTATTAACAGAAACTACGGAAATGAAGACAGTACAGATTACGTAATAACTAAACCACTTGAAGCTAATTCTGAACCTAATGGATTCAGTGTTTTTGACGATGAAGGGCAACTGTTCGAAGGTTGTGGCATATCTGACGAAACGATGAACTACGAAGAAGGTAAAGTTTTTACAATTTATAACTTATAGAGACATTGTCTGCTATTTTCGTAATCTAAGTACCTAGTGGCACTGGAATTTGTTTTTTAGAAAAGCAAATTGGTAGTGCTGAAGAGGGATCACACCCGTGGCTAGCTCTCGTTGTCCGAACTAAGAGGAAACAGGACATTCTCTGCTATGCTACGCTCATTCATCCTCGAGCTGCACTCACTTCTGCTGACTGTGTTTATGGGTATGTATCTATAATGGCATTATTATTATTTTTACCTCTAAGGTCTTTAGAAAAATCAGTGAAAAAGAAGGATCAGTCACGCAATTTTTTTTTATTCCTTCACAGCCTTCGGAGACTAATAACAAATGTATTGCTTATATGTCTATGCATCAGACTTAATTTTATGGTTTGCTATTGGTCTTAGCGTGATGATATATAGCTTTCCTCGATAAGTGGGCTATCATGAATAAACACTGAAAACATGTTTCAAATTAGACCTTGAAACAAACAATAAACTTTTCGGTTTGATATACGAACGAGAACATAATATCTACAATGCTGTCGTCGTATAATTTTATTATTAATGTCATAGGACTTCTTCAAATGATGTCACCTTGATCGCTGGCCTCTGGGACCTAAACGACAAATCGCGCTCAAGCCAACGAGCAGCTACCATACAGTTACATGCACAATACAAACCAGGAAGTTTAGCAAACGACTTGTCACTTTTGGTGAGCAGTTCTCATTCTTTAATCCCATTCCAACTGCTGCCGGTAACAAAATTATTTCTTGAATAGATTTGTCCTTTGCTCTATACATATTACTAGTGCCCCGCCCTCACTTCACTTCGGGTTACGATTTTTATGACGTCGACTTTTCTTTACTATATATTTGTTTAATCTATAAGTCAAAAAGAGTTCAACGGCTACGTGTTAGTAAAATCGAATCACCTCGCATATAACAGAGTTTCACACACATAAATATGTATGTGCTGGCAAATCAATATTCGATTTCGTATCGTATTTTATTCATATGTCGTCAAAAATACAAAAACCATAGGGTAACTAATTCGTTGGACAAGGTATTAACCATTAAGTTATTGTTTTAAGCACTGGATGCAGCCCCTAAAACTCGGAGCCAGAATTCAGCCTGCGTGTCTTGCAAATCCAGACCCAGAAGAAAGCTGCTTTATCTTCGGTTGGGGCGGATTTGATCAAGGTTAAACAAGTTTTTTAATACTATAGCACAAATCCAAACAGAAAATATTTTTAAATGAAGTATTAAAAAATAAAACACTGCTTTTTGGGGGATTCTAACACCTTATTTAAAAAATACGTGACACGGGAAAATATGTACCGTATTTTTGTAATTTTAATTATATTTTGTTAATATTTTTAAAAATGTTAATAAATTATGTAAATTATCTTGCAGCAATTCGCATGCTTTCCCGTTGGCAAAAAGCTTCAATCTTGTCTCATAGGGAATGCATTGGTCGCCTCTCAAGCAGAAATGGAAATGAGATCCCAGCAAATGCGTTTTGTGCTTCTGTAAGGTCTCGAGGTACTGTGGTAAGTTGATGTCTTACTATGACGTAATAGGTTTCAATAGCAACTTCTAACATCGTTGTATCTCAATGAGAGTACCTTAATATGACGGGACCTATATTGCAGCAAAAATCTGCTATAGATGAAGTGTTGCCTCCCGAAGCAGATGCGACTGCTCAAGCAGTGCATCGAGTCATGGAAAACAAGCGATCGATATGTCGCTGAACGATTTAAGTCATTCGATCGAAATCGTCCCCCAATATCGTATTCACGTGATCCGATATCGTAGTTCGATAGGATTTAAACTGAATAGGTCGTTTTTGTGACGAAGCATGAGCTATTAATTTCTTGGATAGGTATAATGAATACGAATACATGGGCAACGATTAATTCGCTACAACATCACTGCGGTATTCTTTACGTGAATCAGGCTACAGCCCGTGTATGAGTGTACGTAGATGACTGTAATTTTGCTATGCAGTCGCAGCTCAAAGTAGTCGGTGTTGACAAGCGGTCCCCATAAACTATAGCAGGGTATATATACCGCTATCTTAATAGTAGGTACAAGTGCCGTCATATGTTTTGAGCGCTCTGCGAAAATAGTAAGGATAAATGCCGATACTATTTGTTCGCAACCACGGCATATAAGTCCCAAAAATTTATAGTGTGCATTTGAATACTGACAGACAGCGCCTGTAAATATCCTGCTTTAACTTAAAAGCTGTGACTAGACCTACAAAAGAAAAATTGTTATGTTTCAGACGGGCATAGGCGGTCCACTTATATGCCAGAATGATGGGCGACAATCAACCGTAGGTGTAGCTGTGTGGCGAGACAATGTTGTTGTTTTGTTGCCGGCGAAAGAATGGGCGATGAGAGCTGCTGAAGTGCTTAACTCTGATTAGTATATATTTCAAACAGGTACACCCTTTTCAAATCGAGAACAAATAATTATATAAATCAAGCTACTCATCAGAAAATTCCTGTGATTCAATATGATCGAGGAGAATGAAAACGTGATAAGTATTCTAGTTTAAATGCATTAAACGCAATGTTCTTGGTGCTATAAATAAATAATGATAAGATTTATATGTTTAAGATGAAATGTATAAGATGTAGGTATGATAGTTCGCAAACTTTATTAGAGTGTAGTTTTGCCATAATTCTAAAGATTTGTTAGCTTTCCATATAGGCATTCTAAACATATTTTTTTATAAATGTTATAAAAATTAAATTTTTCTTAATGATTTCTTTTATTGTGATAATTTTGTTTATTATCAAAAAACATTGAAATAAGTGTTTTTCTTTCAGATTTTAATCAAAACTGTACAGATAAAAGAAACAACAGTCGCTTTTAGAAATGTTTTATTTTGTTTCACATTACAATAAAATTTACATTATTCCAGAACAAATAACATCGCGTGAAGTCTGGTACAATAAGATGTCGCGGCACTACCGTCGCATAGGAACTAAACGCTAAACATTCGTATAAAACATTGGGAATGTCGAGATCAACTCAAACACATAAAAAAATATTACAAAATCAAAAGTTCAACACTGACAATTTAAATTATACTATTTTACAAAATTGTACTTATGTAACAACAATCTTTGGTGTCGAACTCGATAATAATCATAGTAATAATAGTATGAGATAGATACGGTCATATAGACATTATTATCTTACAAACAAATCCAAATGAGCCGAGAAACTTAACATTATGTAGGCAAATTACACAATTAAAAAGTCTTTCTTTTACAGCCCGTTGCTACTGGTAGCATTTCACTAAAGTTTATTTAAATTATATAAAAGTCACAGTGAAATGTACACAATAGTGTCATAACAACTAAACTATACCTCGACATAACGTAATAATACTTACGGTACATAATATTTAAATAGATACTTTATAGTGGTTGTCGGCGTAAATTATAAAAATTAAAAAAATAATTAATTTAGTGTCAGTTTTGTGACTAAAGCCATACGAACCACAACCATTTAAAACAAAAAAAAAATAAGAACAATAAAAACAAGTTTCCACAGGCTGTATACAATAAATATGACATAATACTAGCATATGACAAGATCATGTTGTTGAGTTCACGCGATCACCAGCGGCTCGTCGTCCGAGAAACCGTGGATGGGAGGCACGTCGTCATCGTCTGTAACAAATTAAATAATAATTTTATTGATTGTATAGGCTGGCGGTAAATCGATCCGGTGGCCCGTGGCGTGAACTAGTATAGGTGAGTGCGTAATGTATAGTGACCGTGGTCGCCGAGTGTGGCCTGCCCGCGGCGGCTGTCGTAGCGCGGCGTGTGCGCGGTGTAGCGCAGGAAGGAGCGCGCCAGACGCCGGTGTCGCAGCGCGGCGTGCACGAGCGCCCCTCCCAGCGCGACGGCCGCGATCAGCGCCGCCACTCCGCCCCACCACAGCGCCGCTACTGTCGTCGACGGCTCCGCTTCCGCATCTAAACATGATTCCAAATTTAAATTCAAAATGTTTTAATTCTATTTATTTTCACATCAATATGTCAGGGTTTGTCAACGGCCCGCTTCCGCATCTAAACCGCAGTAGTTAAAACATGATTCCAAATTCAAAATATCTTCATTTACATTTGACATTATATGTGACAATAACTAAATTCCACAGGATGCGTTCACCTTCATTTACTTACCCATAGTTAAAGTCTGCACTTCACTCAGGTCACTATAAAAGCCTTCAGGAGTTATAGTCCTCACGCTGACGTATAGATTCTTGGAGTCAGTCGAAGGCGCGGTCATGAGCAGCGGCGAGGATTCAACCACCATGGTCTTCATATCCTCAGTTGGGTGCAAAAGGTCCTCGGGGATCTCCTTTTCGGACAGTATCACTTGATATTTCATCCTGCGAAAACGAATAAAGTCAAAGATTTAAGACTTCTGCCAATTTTTGGTAGTACTTACTTATTAACATCACAATTGAGGTTGTTAGGTTGCCAAACCATATAGCCAAGTCTAGACAGTTTGATCGGACATTCGGGCAAAAAGTCAAGTTATCCATCGAGTCAATCATCGACTCGCCCAAACATGAAGCAATCGAGGGGTTTTTCGTCAATTGGTACGCCCCCAATGGAATCGATCGTCGGCTGACGCGATGCATCGCATCGTGTTCGATGTACACGCGAGTCGGACTCGCTACCATCGACTGCGATTGAAAACAATCGCGATGCATCGAGATGTTTGAACAATCGAAACAATCGCGATAACCTCTCGCTATCGCACATCGCTATCCTACAGTACTGAGGAGTACCTGGATGGACTACGTTTTTTAACAATGAAACCTAGCTCGATTTATCGCACCTTGCATACTAAATTTCATGAAATTTTTTTAAGCCGTTTCAAAGATCTAGATTATAGATATATGCTCGTTTTACAGTCTCAATTTTGTCTCAGCATTAGTAGGTGCGACAAAAAAATACAAAATCAAGCTTTGCCATTAAATTGTAGTTGTAAAACATCTTACTTGTGTCCTGTCTGTGTAAGCGCGTCATCCCAATGAACCAGCACGTGTCCACTCTCTGAACGGTAAGCTACCACGGCTCTTGGAGCGCCCAAATCTCTCTCTCGTTTCGATACACACGTCTGAGCTGCACCTTCAATCGCCGCCTGCAAAAGCAGTCATTATTTTCACATTATCCTTTTTGTCTAAGACAAATCATAACGAAATATTTTGAACACGAGTTCATGCATTCGTAGCGTTTATCTTAGTAATTGTCAATAATGAAAATTATTTAGTCTGAGCCCTGGTAAACCACTTATGAACGCCGGAAAATTACCACCGGTCTGGAAACTGGAGTACTGCGAAGAGTCAGGCATCAAGTTACTACCTTGAAGCGAGCGATTCATATACGCCCCTGTTCTATATACATTTATTTTCCTATACCCCAAAGCCAGGGTTGTAAAGCGCGAAAGTAGAGGCAATATACACAGTCATAACTGCTTTCTATTTAAGAATAAAAGCCATCAAGAAATTAGTAGTAGAAACTTACGTGAACGCAGACGTTATATCTCCCGCCGACCGGCACGTTGTGAAGCACGTGTGTAAGGTGCGCTAGCCTCGAAGGAGGCAGCTCATATACACTCTTCTTATCTCTCGTCTCTTCTGTTATCTCCAACTAAAGCAACACACACATTTATAATGTAGCAACGATTCTCTATTCGCTACCTAGATATCATCATCATCGCACTATAAGACCCTCGAATGCTTATAGAAAGCCTTGACAAAGTAACATTCTCTCGCGCTTGCCCTAATAGAATCGATACAAAAGTATATAAATAAATTTTGTATCGTTTCCATATGCGAAGCGCGAGGATAATATTTCTTTGTCTATTTAATAGGCACTTGCCTTATTCCATAGATTTTTGCGGTCGGCACTTGATTTAACCCGATGGAGCTGATCCCCTGATTTTTATATGATGCGACTGCCATCTCACCCTTTTTCCGAAGAAAATCGATAATCTGGGTTAAACCAGTAGTCAGACTCTCTTAGGATTCTGACTGGTCTGTAATGATTGCCAAAGATATTAAATTGGCAACCGGGACCGACAGCTCAAACAACTCTCAGAGGCACGGAGGGAACTCGGGTGGCCACCCACCCAACTTGTGAAATTCAAAAATCACGGCCCAGATATTATCCCCACTCACAACAGTCAAGTAACATTCTGTATCTTATTCACCTTATAATAAACATCTAATTTACTCACCCTGTAAGTGACAGGTTCCTGAAGAGCATCACAGTTGGCGTTCCAAGTTATCGTCATGTCCATGCTTTTGGAATCGTAGTTGACACGCAAATTCTTTACCGGCGCCCTATATAAAAAATATACCCTTACATTTTGTGTTTTAGCTACAGTACAGTAGCTGTGCCTCACGGTATGTATAGTGCGTAGGATTAACATCTACATACATAAAACTTGTTACTTAGTGGACATTTTTCCTATTTTTTTGTAATATTTTCCATTAATGCTGCGCTCCTATTAGTCTATGCAGCACCGTTATAAAGCCTTAAAGCCTCTTTTGATTATGAACTATTCAACAAAAAAAAACATTTTTCAATTCACACCAGTAGTTCCTGAGATAAGCGCGTTCAACCAAACATACAAACCCTTCAGTTTTGTAATATTAGTATACACTTATCTAGAATGTGAGCTACCGCAAAACTAACGAAGTATATATACCTACTAATTTGAAAATTGTAAATATTTCGGTTCTTTTCAAAAGGCTAGTTTCCCAACTGATGTTAATTTTTCGACATTCATAACGACCATAAATTATCCAAAAAAACTATTCAGTCAGTACTTTGAATTTTACATAATAAAGCTATTATTTTAATGAAATATAACTAACTTAGCATTCTCCCTTGTTATAATCTCGGCGACGTTCGACAGCGGCCCGCCAAGTATACCCACTGCGAACTCGTACGCTTCACACGCGTGCAGATTTTCTATCATTACACTCGTGTCCTTTGTTACTATCTTTGTGTCTGTAACAATATCACACATTGTCAACATTGCAAGTAATAAATCTACAAAGAGCTTCGACTTATCATCACTGCCTAGGTAAATATATATTATAATTAAGTATAGGTTTTGACATGTTCACACGTCGTCGCTTGAATTTGCGGTTTAGCTTGGCTCCAAATATGTTGATACTTTTTCGGAGGTCGGTTGTGGTAGCGATGGCGGTGCCGTCACAAGTTATGGTCAGTGGCTTTGAATGATAAGTGGTAATTTTTTGGGTCTTGTGTGATACGAGAGCGAAAAATATACTAACTATTTCAGCTGCACGCTCATAGCTCGTTTCGACACCTATATGAGCTTTACACTTAATTCTTAAGAGTATTTAACTTTCTTTTATTACTTTTTACTTAGTGTTACATAATATCAAAATTGTGATTGTAAGTATTCTATACCTACATCTTCGTCATCATGTAACTGTCTAAATACGCGTCCAATTATAATAGAAACACACGCAACAAATATATAATATGGCTCACAAATAAGGCAACTTACCATTAGACCATTCGCCAATCACCGGGGTGCGTACAAAGTTGGTATAATGCACTTCATATTGCAACTCCTTCCCCTTATATCTATCGCCGATCGGCGGTGACCACTTCAATTGTACCGTGGTGCGTTTCTCCTTGAGTAGTATTGCGGTTAAATTGAGAACCTCGTCTGGAATGCCCTTGGTGATGATTGGGAAGTTGAATGGTTCCCCAATTACGTTCTTCTTGAAGGCTCTGATGTTGATGAATATATTCACTCCCGGTGGCAGATGTTCCACTGTAATTAACATGAAGAGAAGAGAATGTTATTAAGACTATTTTTACATGTTTGGTATGACAATGTTCACAATGAGCTTATGTTATAAGTTCAACTTTTCAAACATTCGTCATTAAAAGCAATTTTCAAATAAGGTAGGATGCTTAGTTCTAAATCTAAACAGGCAAACAAATTGGATATCTGTCCTTTTTATAACATCCTAGAAAGTTGAGTTAGATTGATAGATATAATAATCATACGCTTTCAATAATATTGAATGTATCTCATAAAAAAATATCCAAGAAATGGGCTTTCATAAACATATTCCTTTTGAAATAAAGTATACATCATATCACATGCTTACTGGCGAAGGCAAGCATTGAAGGAGAAATTCAAATACTTATGTATCTCAGACGTCGATGGCTTCACCATCAGTCACGTTGACTCCAGTTTATCTTCTTTTTATATGTACCCCTTCGAATACCTTTTTGAGCACAAATTAAGATATTAAAGAAATTATGGTGGACTTACATGTAACATTATTGTACTTGGTGGTAATAGTATCCAGCTTGGCGTAGTTCGAGGGCAGCTTAGCTTCAACCTTGTACCCTTCCACCCCCCGGATAGGGTTCCACTCGGCGTGTATGAACGATGAGTTGAGTCTCCTGATGGTCACATTGACCAGGTCGTCCACATCGCCGCCTTCGTCGAACGTTATGTTCGCTACCTCTGACGAGTCTGACGTGAACGCGTTGTTTGTGGCTGTTACCTATACCAATAAATGGCGTATGTCATTTTTATAGAATTGGCCTAAACTACTTTCTGGCAGATTTTTAACTTTTAATGCGAGAAAAAACTATCGATCTGTGTTTCTGAATGTTCAATACCTTGAATGGTTTTGGAAATAATCCAAGTATTTACCTCCAAGTGTCAGATAGGTGTTGTCATTAAAAAGTCACGTAGGTTTAAATTTTACCGCGGTTTTTGCATGTTATTCAAAACAAAAGTTTTGGCATATAGATATATCACGGCAGAATGTTATAAGGAGTAACTTTTATTTTTGAAATAATATATATCACTATACTTCTTTCATTTTTAATCCTGCGCGGGTAAAACCTCGTGGCACAACTAGTTATGTACATATTTACACAGAACGTGTACATTATGGTATTGGACACGCCGTTAATCAAATCAATCAGCCAAAAGATAATAAACAAGAAGTTACCTCAAGAGTCTTAGGTACCTTTATCTCACAGAAGATTGATACCAGAACTTTTATATATATTAATAAATCTTTATGTTTGATCAAAACTTAAGTCCCTATCATATCATCAATTCAATTTTCAATTTATTCAAAATATCTTTATTTGATTAGACCTTTAACAAAGTACTTTCATATCGTCAGGACGACAAGATTACACAGGATTATACATACTACCGCCAAGTTCGGAAGGTTGCTTTTACTGAGAAGAACCTGGCAAGAAACTCTTTAATTACTCTTCAAAAAAAAAAGTTTACAATTTTGAGTTATTGCAAGTCTAGATCAATTATGTTTTTCTTTTTACAAAAACTGTATATTGCAAAATCGACTTTATTACACACAAAATAAGACTCACCCAGAAAGAGTAATTCTTTTTCGGCTTGAAGAATCCAGCGACGACTATAGAGACGGTGTTCGATCCGTTGGCAGGCACAATGAGCTGCAGTGGGTCTTGAGGCGGTGAATAATACAGCGTGTAGTATTGTATGGCGCCGCGCGGCGACAGAGGCCGGTCCCAGATCACATTCACACGACTGCCGATCATTTGGCGGACTGTGATACGGAGTGGGGGGGACGGCACTGTGGAGAACAAATGTGTGGTGACATAATATATTACAACCAGCGTGGCCAACTCTCCTTATCTTTATATATATATATATAAATGAATTGCTGTTCGTTAGTCTCGCTAAAACTTGACAATGGCTGGACCAATTTGGATAAGATAATTTTGATCTTGAAATATTTACGACAGTTCAGGGAAGTTGTCAGAACTCTAGCCTCTGTCTTCAGTTGCTCTCAAGTTGTCATACTACTTTTTTGAAAAACTGCGTACAGAATATTTTTTCGTTTTTTCGTTTCGTGAGCGCACAACGTACCTAGTTCAAAGTTCAAAGCTTAAATTATCTTTATTTGATTATACTTCTTACAAAGTACTTTCAAATCGTCACAAAAAATACATTATACATGATTATAAATGTTACCACCGGGTTTGGAAGGTTACTTTGTTGACCCGGCAAGAAACTCAAGAATTACTCTTTTAATATCATCATCATTATTACCTCCTTCTCCCGTCGTAGTGTTAACGAACTTCATCGATGGATAGGTCCTGTTAGATTTGCTGTCCTTTATGTAGAACGTCACGTTGTAGTTAGTATAAGGTTCCAAGTCGGTGAATCTGAAAATATCGTTAGTTTCATATTACGCTGGAATCTATCGCTCCTAAAACTGACTTTTACTGACACGTTATAATCAAGTGACTACTACCCTCAAATATAAAATATATAGATTTTTCTTTTCATTTTAGTTAAGTACTGGGACCGTAAGGAGTTTTGAGCGCTTAGCGAAAATAGTGTGGTTATTATAACTGCGCATGTATTTGTTCGCGCTCTCTCCATAAAAATCCCAAAGTGACATCACTTGTGTCGCCAAATATACTATCTTTGGTAATTAAACGTCTTTCTTTGTACTGCTGACAACGTGTGTGCAAAATCGTAACAAAAGCACTCAAATGTTATGATATAAAATAGCGTGGGGAGAGCGAACGATCATGCTCATCCCCAGCAAAGGGAACTTGTATATATACTACAATGCGAAAACTCTAATTCCGCGATTTAGGTTCTCGTGCATTTGTATTCAGACTTCTCATTTCTTAGCCAGTAGCGCCATCTATATAGCGATTGGAGAAACGTTGCAACAATAGCATTCGACAGAGACACGTCATGTGATTTATTGAAATATGTGCTTAGAAGAGGAAGTCACCAAAAAACAAATTTTAAATTAGGTTAAATGGATGCTGATAAGCAATAATGTGTCAACCCACAAAAAGTCAAATTCAAAGGTTTTGATATATTTTGATAATGCATCACGTATTTAACATTCTAAAAAAGTGTTTCAAGTCATCTGAAACATAAAAGTACGTAAAAAATTGATTTATGTCATAAAACAAATCTTAAATCACGTATACAATCATCTTAAGACGCCATTTTCTCAAAACCAAGTTTATGCGGGTTGACACATTATTGCTTATCTGCATCCAAATGTAATGTTGTTTACCTATAAACGCTATCGTTAGTCCAAGTCATGTTCCGCCAGTTGTTATCGCCGACCTTCGCGATGGAAGGCAGGAAGCTATAGAGCACCATCTTCTGCTGAGCCATCCAGCATGAGATCAGGAAACTGGTCGAGTTTATCGACGACTGGTCCACACCGATACTTAATGACTGCGCATCATAATATCAAGTATAAATGAATACTCCCGAGTAACAACATTTAGTAAAATTTCAACAGCTTTTGAATGAATAATAGTAAATAAAGTATGTAATATTAGGAAGCAAATTAAAATAGAACAAAAAATATCAGGATCCCATTTACAAGCAAGGAAGTTTTTGGTCCTTCGAGCTTTATCTTAGTGTTAATTTATCAGGACCAAAATAATCATTTTTGAGTTCAAGGACTGGGATAGATACTATTATTAATTATGGTTACATTAGGGTAGCTATTTCATAGTAAAATTTTTGTCGGTTTTAACGCAATGTTCTTCTAAACCACGTTACGGTTCCCTATACTGTTAGTAGGAATTGTAGTCCTTAAAGAATCCGTATTATATTCATAGATAGCAGATAATAACCTTAAAAAAAATTATACCTGATAAACCCGTTTTTCATTGTCAGAGCTGGAACAATTAGCCTCATCCGTGCCGTCGTAGCAGTCCTGTCGTCCGTTGCAGATCTTGTACTGGTCGAGGCACAACGGATCGTCGTCGCATCGGAAACAATCCTCAGTTGGATTGTATTTCTGAACAATTACAACACATTCAAGGTCTTAATTTTTTTTTTAATAATATTTATTTTATAATTTGAGCAACTGCACAGGTTTTTGTCTGAAATAATCGTAGCATAATATAATACGCAGTTTGTTTAGAGACAAAAATAATTACAAAGTATAAGTATTTCATCAATAAGCAAAAAGTAATTTGCTCATCTATCATAAAGACCTTACTAACGCCCAGACTGAGAAAATCACTTCCATTATCAGTTTCAATGAATGAACTGTGAATGTAGTTATTATCATTATGATTGTATTGAGTCTCACATAAGTAGGACAATGCGCCTCGTCACTGTGATCGGTGTGCCGTCACAGATTTGTTCGAACTGCACGCAACCGACTCCGGTGGTCTTTTCCTCGACCATCATAAGTACATTAACGGGGCCTAGACTATGGATGAATTGTGAATGTAGTCGTTATAATAATCATCGAAATGAGTCTCACATATGTAGTAGGACAATGCGCCTCGTCACTGTGATCGGCGCACTGCGGTATTCCGTCACATATTTGTTCGAAGTGCACACAACCGCCGCCGGAGTCGCACGGGCTGAGCGGCGCGGCGCACGTGGTAGGCGCGCGGGACGGCGCCGCCGGTCGGCGCGGACAATCGCGCTCGTCCGCGCCGTCGCCGCAATCCACCGCGCCGTCGCACACCCACGATAGGGGGATGCATACACCTGTTGCATACATTGCTTCGTTTATGCGTACACAGTTCAATTAAAAACCAACTGTGTGAAAAGTGATTGCGAATTTCATCGAAACAAGTATTATACTTTTTTGTATTATGCAACATAGTTTAAATAGTAAAATTGCATAGATATCGAAAACATATAAACATAATACATAATGCTTTACTATAAAAAAATTACAATTAATAACCGATATTGTACGAATCACTGCTTGTATTAGTAATTTTATATTACAAAATAGATCTGTATAGTCACAATAATCATTGAACATTTGACATTAGGAAAGGCTCGTATCCTACCTCTACCGTCACATCTGCCGTAGAAGATAAAACTACCAACTGATCAGTCAAAAACAGGTAAATATTTATTTGGATGCAAATAACTCAATGTTGCATGATCAAATTTGATTATAATTTTAATATTGTAACTAAATTTTATCAATATTTTATTTCATACCAGATGTATATCAAACTTCCCACCGGCATGGTGCATATATTATAGATTATTTAATTTTGGAAACTTAATTGGTTTTAGTTTATTTTAAATATGTTTAGTTTCATTTATGTTGCATAAAACTGTATGTTTCCTTTACATAAATAAATATCGCACTCACCTTGTGAACACATAAAGTGATTAATGTCACACTTGGGTGTCGTCTCTGTGTGTGGCTGAATGGTCGTCGTTTTGCTTTCCACAACTCCACAGCCAACCTCGTCCGAATGATCGCCGCAGTCATCAGTACCTGAACGAGTTCGAACATATTAATGGACTGAATAAATAGACCACATAGATTCATGTTAATTGGGAAGAACCTGTTGGCAGTACTCATCTGCAATGATTCGATATACCTCAGATTTAAAGATTACGTGTACTGTGAAGAAAACCTCCACGGTTTCCTTACGCCTGTGAAGAACGAACTCCCTAAATATGTAAGGTTGGTTCAGTGAAAAGTAAAAGTTCCTACAAATGCCTACTCTTTTGGGATTCTACATATTACCTAGTTTTGAGTATTCCTGGCGTACATTCCTACATAAGTTTTGTCAATTAATTCCTGAACTGAAAACAAAATAAGCTGGATTGAGTATCCAGAAGATGATGTGAATGTACCGTCGCAATGCCACCAATAGGGGATACAGTTGCCGTTGTCGCATTTGAACATCCATTCAAGGCAAGTGTTGTTGAAGGGGAAGTTGGGCTTCTCGGTGGTGGGGTGGGGCAGCATCTTGGACTGGCCGATGGTGGTGCAATCTTTCTCGTCGGATCGCTCCTCATCACTGCAGTCGTTCTCACCGTCGCACACCTACAAAAACATACAGCCTTATATAATTTTCACTGTTATGAATAATTTATATGAATTTTATTACAATTAATAATAATTTATTCTGCAATGAAGTGTACAAGACGCCACCTGAGTTTCTTGTCGGTTAAGAATAAAATATTTTCACATTTAAACAGACAGATTGCAGAAATGATACTTCGCGTTATACGTATCGCTAACAATCCCAAGTTGGACTACAAATGCCCAAATTGTGGAATTACAGTTATCTGCATTGCAGTGTAATACAATATACGAGTTTCCAACTAAAACAGCTAGGAATCGCAGTAACTCAGGCATGACACTTGCCTGGCTGGAAAATCACTCTCTCTCTCCCCACAAGAACTTACCCAAGTCTTGAAGATGCACTTCCCAGAGGGGCACCGGAACATGTAGGGCGAGCAGGTGGACTCGATGCAGCGGCCCGGGGACTCGTCCTCCGCGCCGGGGCAGTCCGGCTCCCCGTCGCACAGCCACGAGTTGGGCACGCAGATGCTACTGTTGCCGCACATGAACCCATTGTCGCTGTCGCAGCTAGTCGAGTCTGGACGCTTCACTAGCACCTACAAGGCATTTTATTATTATTGAGAGCAGTGATGGCCGTGAGGTTTGAGCAGTCGCAAATAACGCAAGTTCGAATCCCAGCGGTCTTTAAAAATAAGTTTTTCTAAAAACTGTAACATGATTTCATACCACGCGCTTTACGGTGAAGCAAAACATCGCGAGGAAATCTGAATACCTCCGTCTAAGGAGTAATGCAAAGACGTATGTATAGTACCCGAGGCAGCGATGGACTCACCGTCTGTCACGTTGGTACTTAATTAAATTCCGTGAAATGGGTGCTGTTTTCCTGCTTACCGCTTCGGGGCTATTTTCTTTCTTCTTACAATATTAGGAGTAGTCATGTAAGTGAAACCATCTTTATTTGTAGATGAGATTTTAAAGTTAAAAACGTGGGGGTATTTCGGTTGTTTTAATTATATATATAATAATATATATAATTAAAACAACCTAGCAGTCTGTATGTGCCGCTTGCGTAGCAGCTCCGAGGCAACATTTGTGGATTGCACAAATATGTCAGAAGAATATGAGCAGACGAAAAAGCATACCAATATCGATCTATAATACAGTCAATATTAACTACCACGGTTCCAGTTTTCTTTTATAAGTAAGTCAAGTATAGAGTGTGTACTCACAGTACAGTTTCGCTCGTCGGAGTGGTCTTTGCAATCGTTGTCGCCGTCGCAGAGCCACTTCTTGTCGACGCAATATCCGTTGTCGCACTGGAACTCTGTTGGGCTGCACTTTTTAGGGCCGCAATCTAAAGCGAACAAACAATTAAACATGTCTTGTTTTTAGTTCAAACTGCTGCTTTTAGTTATGCGTTTCCACCCCTTTAGTGGAATTTCAAATCAAAAAATCCCTGAAAAATCTAAGAAATTATTTTTTTGTTTAAAATCTTCATTCATTTCACGAACTTTTACGGTGAAAGAAAACATCATGAGGAAAGCTGCATATATTTGAGTAGGAATTCAATGACGTATTCAAAATATCTGAGACCGCAATGAACTCACCATTTGTCACTTAACCTCTGCCGTTTACGGAGCTTAGAACGGAGGAAATATTTTTTATTTTTTTTTATTTTAATGTATTTTACCTTTCTCGTCACTCATATCGAAGCAGTCTAAATCTCCGTCGCACTTCCAATGCGGCAGGTAGCAGCGGGTGCCGTCACAGGATATCATCGGCGGCGCACACAGACAATCCGTCTCGTCGGACATATCGCCGCAGTCGTTATTACCGTCGCAACGCCACGTGGACATTATACACATGCCGTTATTGCACGTAAACTGGTCCTGAAACATTATATTGCTTGGAAAACCACTCTTGAGTATACGGTAAGGTAGAACGTTCAATGGTAAAATTATCTTAAAGGCAAACATGTTCAGTGTATTAATATACCTATAACAATTAGTCATATCCTATGAAAACCAAGCAGGACTTTTCTACCTACTTTTTAATTTGCTATCGAATTCATTATCTCGGCCAATTTTTCTTACAGATATATTACATCTGAATACGACATAATTAGACTTTTTTAGTATGGCATGTATGTACGGTATCAAAAGGAGATCATTGCTTTCCTTTTTGGCTCGCTGAGTACATAAACTCGCGGGATCTATCCATATCTGTCACGGGTTTGCCACCGTTTTCGTAATCTTTATTCGCTAGCGTCTCCGCCAAATATTAGTATGAGAAATTGTGCAGCGACTCCCAGCGGTGACGTGAAGAACCCGTGATAGGGGTACTGAAAGGAATAAAATGAATACTCACTGCAGAGCAAGTAGTTCCTGCTGTCTTAGGACACGTCATATTAGCCATAGGCGCCATGCCATTGCGACAAACACACTTGCCGTTCACTTTGTTGAATCCATCTGGACACAGGCAGCTATAGGTGTTGCCCGGCCCTCCCAAGCACATACCATCACAAGTCGTGTTCTTATTTGCGCACGCGTTAGTTCCGTGTTGTACGAAGTGAGCGTACACCTTCAAATCCATCAAGCCGGAGAACGAATCATTAATGGTTGTAACATTCGCGCCTGTATCCTTCTCAGCGACGAATATGGACTTCGCTTTCCAATCATCCCAATACATAGTGTCTTTTAATACTCCCACAGCGAATGGATGAGAAACCTTATCATCGTTCCACAACAACCTTCTGAAGTACCCCCCGTTCAAATCGCAGCTCGCAATGTAGTCCTCCATCGCATCCACCCAATAAATACGCTCAGACATGTGGTCGACTGTAATCCCGTTAGGCCATTGAACAACCGGCTTTCCGAACAATTTTTTGACTTCGGTTCCATCAAGATTGGACCTTGAGACTGCAGGTCTATCCCTGTCCCAGTCAGTCCAGAATAAGTATCCAGCTTGAGGATGGACAGCAATGCCTCTAGGCTTTCTTAAAACATTGGAATCTAGGATAGTAACTCTCATTCGTCCTTCGTTGGCCAGGTCTGTGCGTACGGCCTCTATTTTCTGCCTCATGCCATCGACGAAGAACAAAACATTTGAGATCCAGTCTAATGCCATTCCTTCAATGCTGGCTAGGTCAGTCCCGACGAACACCTCCTCGGCAGTTTCATTGTTGTAACATTGCCGTTTGATCTTATCCAACTCAATATCCGCCCAGTACATACAAGTGTTTTTAATGTCAAATTCCACTGTGACTATATTCTTTTGGTTTTTCACGGGGTACACTACTGTCTTGTCTGATAAATCGATCATAGCGATTTTGTCTCGCAAAGCCACTACCATAAACTCGAGTGGTTCGTCGATGGTGCACGGAATCCTGTCAGGCGCGTAGGCCATGTAGCCGGAGATGGTACACATATCACCGTCTATTTTTCTGTATCCTCTGGTGCGCTTGTAGAATTGTCCCGGGCGACAATCTTTGGGCGGAGCGTAAGGGTCATACTTCACAGACTTGTTCCTGATACAGTCGTTGCCTGCCGAGAGCATGAAACCAAAATCGCATTCGAAGTCGCGTCTTGTACACTCGCAAACTTCTTTTCTAACAGGTCTGTCGTAGTTAATTCCGTTATAGCAGTTGGTGTATGCCAGTCGTCGTTGGAAAGTCTTCCTCGTACCAAGAACGCAAGACACGGTGGTATTGGGGGCAGAAGGTGACCAGAACTTGTAGTCATCAGCGGTACAGTTGCGCGGGAATGTGTTTTTTAGGTCGATAGTGATGATAATCCACTGATGTTGATCGTTAGCGGAGCCGAACATTGTAAACGTTGTCGTGTTCTCGCCGGGCTCGGTCATCAGCCCGTAGATACGCAAGTCATCGGCATTGAACCTACAATTGAATTATACATTATTATACATTGATAATGCACTTGTGGCATTATACATATAAGCTTACTACAAGCAGTATGGAAACTAGAAACAAATCTTTCGGATTGACAAACTCCCGCAGAAACGCGCATCTACGAGATTCTAAGCACCCCTAGCAGTACTGTCATCAAGGAGTGTCACGTCGTGGCGGAACGGGTATACGTAATTTACATATTTTACCGTCATTTTTTAAATGGCAAATCCAGATTATTCTACAATTCTTTGACAATAAATATAATACATTTTATAAACTTTAATAGTGATTTACATCAAGCTCTAAAGCAGAGAACATTGTAATTAAAAAAAAAGTGCTTGTTTCCATACTACATCTAGTAAGTTTATATATACACTGTGCTTGTAGTAAGTGACTCACTGATAAGAGTTCCATTCGATGCCCTCGTTTGTGGAGTATAATATCTTCCTAGTCTCGCCTCGCGACTTGAAATATTTGACGGCGACTAATACGCCTCCGTGATCGCCGTAGTTGAAGAAATAGTAGTCCTTCAGTATTCTCTTCCATGTGAGGCCAGCGTCTCTACTCAGGTAAACTCCGGGTATGCCTTTAAGCGACTTGCCCATTACTCCTGTGGCCATAATAACCCCAGGGGCCGACTTTGAGCTCATTATACTCGCGGACCTGTGAACAAACTCATTTATAATATATGTGCTTAGCAAGGTGTAAGCAACGGTGTTGTAACAACAACACCCACATTTCACCAAATATGATTGAGTGCCAGCGTGATAGAGGGTAAGAGCATCGCCGTCTCAGACACTTTACATACGTCTTTGAATTACTTCTCAGTCATATGCAGATTTCGTCACGATGTTTTCCTTCACCGTAAAGCACGTGGGATGAAATCATTTACAAAATTATATTAAATTCTGTCTGGTGGAACAGCTAAAACATTTTTGGCAATCGTTACAGGTCAGTCGGAATCCTAAGGGAGTCTGACAACTGGTTTAACCCAGATTACCGATTTTTCTCATAAGAAGGGTGACGAAGGTCAGGTGGCAGTCGCTTCGTATAAAAATCAGGTGAACAGATGCATCGGTATGAATCAAGCGCCGATAAGACCAAGGAGATAATAAAACATGGAAACAAAAAAAGGCTGAAAAGCAAGCTTCACCGTGAAATAAATTCGTGAGGAAACCGTCTGAGAAGGAATTCAATGACGTATGTATAGTGCCTGACACGGCGGTGGACTCGCCATGAGTCACGTTGACACCTAAACATGGTAAAATATTCTGGGTAGAGCTAAAGTAACCGAATTTTATGTTTATCAACGCTATAATAACTAAATACAAATATTTTATTAACATTCCACCTTCTAAATAGGTTTTTGTGACATAACACAATAAGTAACGAGTTAGTTACAAAACATAAAATAACAAATTCATAAAGCTAAAGCTGTCTATGAAACAATCTACATAAAACATGTATTTACACTAACACCATGACTAATAAATATTGCCACAGTGTGCCTCATTAATGTATTTTGTATACAGGCTGTGACGGGTACATCCATACATCAGAATGAGTGACACGAAATATAACTGGAAATCAATAATATGTGAGAGTATTTGAGTCCAGTATCGTTATTACTACTTGTAGGTAACCATTGAGACGTTTCCTTAGTAATTATTATGTCTAAATGTAGACAATATTTCAAAACTAAACTGGTCTATACTAATATACACCTTCAGTGTGTGTTAATTTTAAGCGCCCCGAACGAGAGGACCCTGGACTAAATTTAAGATCTATAGAAAAATTGCTTCTCCCCATTACTTGTTACAAGAACTCTGGGTATATACGCTTGCTAATATACAACAGCGACAAAATGGCACGAATTTTGGCAAAATAAGTCAAGAGCTAAAACCAGTCTAGCGTTCTTGTATCGTAGATAGAGGTCAGCAGCAAGTAGTATCTTATACAAGTTCAATTTAAATATGAATCTTCTAGAAAGCTAACATAAACATCGACATACCAATCCGCACTTTATGTGGGCACTACTAAATAATAGTGCAAAAGGTAAATATATTCTACCTACATGTATTTCAAAAATTGACTGCGTTGAATCTAAAACCCCATTAAGTAATTAGTTACAGCCTGTCGCCTACAATAACAATCCCGACACACAATACCTGTGAATAACCAACTATTTATATTTGTTTGATAACGCTTTCCATGCATGCATTGAATATACTCGAAACTGCTTCTTCAGATATCACTGGTTTAGTTGATTCGTATCACAACCTGTATACTTTGCAACTAGAATGAGACAACTATAGCCAAACCATGGATAAGTCAAGTTTAAAAAAAAGGTAAAACATTTAACGTGCAAATTAAATCAACATACAATGCATTTTCATGTGTATAAAGCTAAATCCACGATAATCATTACCTCCAGCCATTGGTTACATTTCCCGGGGGGCTGTAAACAAGTATTTTTATGTTGCAATGAGAACCTTAATAACATTGTAAATAAGATTGGTTATAAATATACGTATAAATTAAATTGGGTTATTTGCCTTGAGGCACCTATATCGTTTAGTCGGATTATAAGAATTAGACACGGCTGTTATTATAATGTTATTCGCTTACTCATCAATATTAATAAATGAATAAGGCGATAAACACACAGAAAATCTGATGGTAAGAAATAACAGTAGCCAATGGGTGCTCGGCTCGAGGAACACCAAGGAAGACTCGCATTTACTGATTTGATAACAGGAATACAAACATAGAAAAAATATTTATCAGCTTAGTATCATCATAATCATTTAATCACGATTATTTGCATTTTGCATATAAATGTAGACAACAATATTTATGTTTTCCATTCACGAAAAGTTGTGTCAAGTTGAATGTCCTGTGTATATTCAGGTTGAAATATTAGATATTTGATACATTTATTCGGTAGAAGTCGGAAAAACCGTTCGTAGAACAAAGGAGGAAGAGGGATTTTCACTTTTCTTAGTGTTTTGGTATCACCATTATTACTCGTGTTTGTTAATACTTTCGGGTCATCTAGGACAGAAAATGTTTTCTAATAAACCTATTTATCATCTATGTGTCATCTATGAAGAAACAATTAAAACTAAATTGCAGAAGGGCACCGGTGGGTTTCATTGAAGAACTGAAGTGTCTGAAGTAAGTCATTACCACGAATTGCTCCATAAAACGTAAGGTTAGGTTATGTTAGCTCTCAATTTTTCACCCATCTGGATTAAATTAATTTATTTTTAATATTATCATATAATGTTCGGCAAAGATACAAAGTTTAAATTCTATTTTACAATTTACCATTTATTTTTACCTGTTATTATGGTAAATAGGTAAAATAGAAGATCGTTAAGAAAATGACCAATAATCAAATCCTCAGTATTATTATTTCGATTTCATATAGCAACGATACCTGGTATGTGCCAATCAATTAGAAAAAGGTCAAACAAACAAGGTTTATCTATCATAATAATCTCCAGTTTCCTCAGTTACATAATGAACAATAACATTTCATGTTTCGAACAGAAAGGTCATAGATTAACTATGCCTATCAAACTAATAGCACTCTTATAGGTAAAACTGTAAATGTTATTTTAGCTTGTCAATACGACGCTAGGCATTATCACCTAAAATATAAGTATCAAGTAATTATGCTAGTTAATAAATTGGTAATTTACCTTGTGACTGGATACAACTGACTGAACTTCTGACACAAATGAAGACTGCACGAGTTCTCGATGTGGCAGTTCAGAGGTTTACCTGGAGGAGAATTTGTTTTATACTTAATTCTACCCTTTTAACTTTTTACCCGCATTTTAAGTAACCCATGATAATCCGTCCTTAGATAAAATTGACTATATCAAATTTCAAGAATATCACTTCAGTGGTTTAGTGAATGGGTAGCAGACGGTTGGACAAATACACTTTAAATACATCACGCCTGTATTCCCGGAAAGTGTAGACAGTGATGTTGCAATAACAACACCCACTTTTCACCCAAGATATTTAAGTGCCAGCGTGAAAGATGGTATGTCAATCGCTGTCTCGGGCACTGTAGATTCAACCATACAACGACTTTGAATTACATATGCAGTTTCCTCACGATGTTTTTCTTCACCGTAAAGCACGTGGAGTGATATCACTGCACATAACGTTTTAGAAAAAATATTGGTACAGGCTACAATGGGATTCGAACTTGCGTACCAGGTGACTGCTCAAACCCCACGGTCACTACGGCTCTCCTTAGCAAAAGACACTTATAACATTACTTACTATAATATGAGTGTTCATGTTACTATATAGCTCGTTCATTATTTATATAAAACTACCTATTGGACACTGTTCTTTATTTAGCTTGAATATTACGATTGCATTTTTCACTTTATAAAAGTAGGAATAAATAAATAAATTGAAAGATACGATACCATAAGACATTAGCCGCCAACGCGCAAATATAACTAATCGATGTAAAAATCCTATTACTTTTGTGATACGGATTTAAAAAGATAAACATTCAGTCCGGAATAATCAATACTAGAGTTTCGATTTAGACCATGTTTTGTAATAAGGTGGTAAGCGTTTACCTTTAATGACAAGCGTTCAAAGCGTGTAGTTAGCTGATTATGTTTGTGTGTTAATAAAAACAAGCATTAACATTGTCCGCTTACCATTTTCATCCTCAGTGGGTGGTTTGATGGGTGACCAGGTAACGCCGTGATCGAAGGTGATCATAGACACCAGATGCTCAGGCCCCAGGCTCGAAGCCGGTGCGGTGTCCACTCGCGACGCTATATAGATTCCGTGCAAGCCTTCTACTCGGTACAAATCGGTAAATGGATCTTCTGTGACATCCCTAGAAACAATATTACCATAGATTAAAAGAATAGGAGCAGATAAAATAAAGCACCATACAGTCAGTCAACGTCATACATATAATATAGTCTGATAATACTGAACGTGTTCAGTTCACACGACTTATGTTAAAATAAACATCGTGAGGAAATCTGCATATTATAATGTCGAGAAGAAATTCAAAGACGTGTGTATTGTCCCTGCGAAGACGATAGAAACCATCTGTTACCTAATCATCTTCGGCGAAAAATTTTCGGGGACTGAACAGGGAAGGTGTGAACATTTGAATGTATAATAACAATAATTTTTTCAAATGTGTGAGTCACTTCTGGGCATGAACAGTCATTTCCACCACAGTCACTTTATGGAATTTTATGTCGCTCGAGCAGCTCAAGCAGTTTATGTATAACGCTCTTTATGGTCGAAACAGTTTTCATCATCATGGATGTTGCGGGACTGCAGTTACTATTTATGTTATGAAATTTAATAAATATCAATTTAACTGAATAATCGCCAATTATGCGATTATTCCGTTAGAAGGGTCACCTAGTATAATATATTTAAACTCCTGCTGAGTCACCAAGGTGATCTTTCGACCTTGCTATTATCATTGTTAGTTTCAACGTAATTTCAAAAATACTAATACATTTTTTCCCACCCACGATCGACAAATACCTACAAAATATTGCAAAATGTTGCATATATTTTACTCGACTAAGACGAAGCTAAAGTGAGGGTTATGGTTTTGACCGGTATGTATTTATTCTCCAATTCCTCGACTATTGAGATAAGCGTTCTAACATAAATTCTTTGGCTTACTGATTGAATATTCTCGTGTGAAGTCATTATATTACTGAAATTGGTATATAAAAAATAATTAACTTACTCCAACCAACTGTTCTTCCAGTTTCCGTCAGGGAAGTAGCATAGGATCTGCGGCAAACTGACCACGAAGTTGTATTGAGTGAAATTCCCGCTTATTTCTGACACATACAGGTTGGCTAAGAAATTTGAATGCATGACAGAGACAAATATACGTTTGTCTGTAACATCTGCAATATGGAACTTCAATAAGTCCATATCAGTTTGGAACTCCGCTTTGAAGAAAGGTCCTCTTTGATGCGAGATGTACAGGTCTAATGTGTTTCGCTGAAACAAAGTAATCGTTTGTTAAACATTATGGTGCGCACTATGTCACCTTAATACTATAAAAATATTAATTTAACAATATACATAATCACACTTTGCCCTTACGCGGAACTTAGGGAAATATAGGGCCTTTTCTCAGTAAAATATAATCTAAATTATACTATGAAAATGCTGGCCCAATTATTTTCACACGTGATCCTGTCGCTGTCTTTGATCTTTAGCAAGCATTTTAAGACTGTCAGATATTAAAAGTGTCTGACAACTGATCAAACAAAGGAACTGCAAAGTTGACCATTTCTGAATAATGTGGTACAGTAGGCAGTCGCTTTGTAGAATAAAATATTTATCGGATAATGTCGGGTGCCGATTAGATCGGATTCCAAACAATGTATGGGATATCACCTATCCCTTAAAATTATATTGAATCTAAAAATATAGGGTCTAAACGTTTTTTTAAATAAATTACTGTATAACATGGCATAAACTAAGCACGTACTACGTAAGCTCGAAATCATATGTAAAACGTTTTTAAACTATATCTCAATATCCTTGCGAGGATGATGTGTATTTAATTATTTTAGCCTCAAACACTAAGTACACAGGTGGAATTTATGCTATAGCATTTTCTACCAGTCAACCACTATGATAGAATTTACCATGTACTTATGTTGATTTGTGGAAAAATACTGCTTAAATTAATGTTATCTAATTTAATTAGTCATCAAAGTCTGTTGAGTATAAACCGTAAATAAAATGATGAATTTTATAGATAGCTATTGTGGCAAGTAGGTCAAACTGGCTTAGAAAGTTGAAAACTATTTTAGGTTGGCGTCTGGTGAACCAAGTGCGGAATTGATTAATCCTAATTACTTTTCTGATACAACATAGTAATTTCGGTTTGAAGGTTACATAAGATTTTAACACAGTTACAAGTATACAAAGATGTAGCTTCTATGTGTTTTCTCTGTACGTTCTTAAATACACAATTGTTTAAATGCAATTTTCCCATCTATTAGTTTAATCACTCAAAGAAGAAAGCTTATATATTAAACATAGTGTGCCTTCGAAGTACAGATAAAATGTAATACATAATATAAGTAAAATGTTATAAATAGTAACGTGAAAGAACGTTCTAAAAATAACTACTAAACTAAATAAACCGGAATCCGAATGAGATAGCAGAAAAATAATACATAATTAATGCCCATACCGATTACGTACACTGTTATGTGTTATTAATACAACATATACCTACGCGGTCAATTTGAATTTTGAAAATACTAGCAAAAATATTTTACATGCAAGGGACTACCATAAAACTTCTTATTGCCATCATAGATTGATAATGATTATGAGCTGTATAAGTCTGTCACTGTCACACAGCCGAACTATCAGGACAAAGTGAGCATATGGTAAGGCCCCTGTTCCATTGCTACGGAAGCTAACCTGCTCGTTGTTACCTACCATGAATCATTGCACCAGAGTTAAGTATGAATCATTGATAGAACACATGTTTGTGAATTGTCATATCAACTTCAATAGGTATTTTATGACCCAGATGGTCTGCGGCCAAGGTTCGCTTGCCGCTTACTAGTATTATGTCGCAAAAAAATTAAATGATTTGGTCATATATTGTATGAATTTCTTGTAACATTATTATGTTATTCGGAAAAAATATAATATTTTATTCAAATTCATATATTGTATTCAGTTATTATGAGTGTTCTACAAATATACCTCAACGCCTTCGGGGAATACAGGCGTGTGCATGTGTACATACTACTATTTAAGGAAAAACCTTAACAATGTATCCGATTCAAAGTGCAATATGAGAAGACTGGCCCACTTGAGTCAGCAAACAACTAATATAGCTTTTTTTACTGTGATTATACTTTGCACAATCAACGTATGCTAAGTGAAAACAAAATAAGGGCCACTTGCTTTTTTCGTTGTAAGTTCGGTCTGATTTATTGATAGTCAAGTGCATACATACATACATATGCTCACGCCTGTATCCCATGGCGGTAGGCAGAGTCCACCGTTTGCCACATGCTACGATGCTTACATATACTTCTTTCGCTTCATCCACATTCATGCACCTCTTCATACACTTTCTTCGGTTACGCGTGCTCCGAATTTGACCTTTCTGATAAATACTACCTCTACCGACACTTCCGGTCATATTCGCTCTATAATTTTTTTTCGTTAGTCGCCTTTCACTCATCCTTTCGATATGTCCAAACCATCTCAACATACTTTTTTCAATTCTGCTCAACACAATAGTCAAGTGTTAAGTGGTAAAGGTTCATGGTATTTTGAGTGGGCAGGAATTAATATACAGCATTCCTATCACAAGTGTGTTTTAAGTGCAAGTTTTGACAACTTCTTTATAACCAATTACTTTTGTCCGTATTTAACACAATTTTACGTAATTGAAATTGTTGGCGGAGAACAGCCGCGTTATTCTATAAGGTTCTTCAGCGTCGCACTAGAGGTCGAATGTCGATTTCAAAGATACGAAATAAAACTTTATCGTATATGTATTATGTAGCAATGCCGAGGATCTGAAGACATTATGGACGCATGATTTAACCACAGCCCTAAAAGTCATTGCATTCAATGAGGCCATTCGAAAGATTCAGTAGCTTTGAAGCTAAGATTTTCCCGACAAGCGATCCAGAACGCCTGGCTTGTTTTATTCCTAACTGGAACAGTTTACTTTTAAACACTAGTACATGACTATATTCAGAGTTTGTTCAGTTTTTTCAGTTTTTCAAAGTTTGATCAGTATATTATAACATACTATATTTTTAATTACACATAAAATAAAATATGACATTACAATTAAAAATAATTATAAACACAACAATATCTATACCTAATTATGGTAATAAAATTATAATTTTCCGCTGCAATAATGAAACATGTAAGTATCTAAGTAGGTAGCTGAGGTAGGTATGTTCTTATAATAATTATTAATTTGATCGAGGTAACCACTACATAGCTACATTATTTATTTACCTTGCAGAATTAATGACCAATTTCAGAGGAAAATAATAAGTATGCTACGTGAACATTGTTTATCCATTATTAAACATCGTTGCGCCGTTTTTTAACTTATACACTTTAAACAGTACCCCTATCACGAGTTTGCCACCGTTTTAGTTATCTATACTCGCCAGCGTCTGCGCCGAACATTAGTATGAGAAATTGTGCAGCAACACCTAGCGGTGACGTTAAGAACTAAAATATCTCATACAAATATTGCGAGTGCGTTTTACAATCGTTCGTTTGTGACAATACACTTATATTGTCACACCTCTGCTGTCAAACTTCGAGCCTTGGTGGCCTTGCGATTTGAACAGTCGCCTGCTACGCAAGCGACGCAAGTTCGAATCCCAGCGGGGCCCGTACCAATGAGTTTTTCTAAAAAAGTTATGTACAGTGATTTCACACCACGTGATTTACGGTGAAGGAAAACATCGTGAGGAAACCTGCATATTTCTGAGAAGTAATTCAATGACGTATGTAAAGTGTCGGAGACGGCGATGGACTCACCATCTGTCACGTGGGCACTTAATAATCTTCGGTGAAAAGTGGGTATTGTGATTACAACACTTGATACTACTAGATTATAGGTATAGAACATATCGATTTTTTACGATCAGCTTCTCTCATCAATCAATTTGGTTCGTCTCACGTGAGCTCACGTTGGCGCAACAAGAAAAAAGCCTAACTACATACAGGTATTAAGCACCTACATAAAACGTTACATGTTCAATAAAAACAAAAATATCTATAACCAGTTAGACGCATAAATAACTATCTACTTCTTTGGCACGTATATTTTATCAATATGGTATTTCCTCCTAGAAAGAACCTTGAGGAATTCTCGAGGTACCTATTTTGCATGCAATTGCATTGAACGTAGCTGAATTAGTATTTTATTTCTGGTAAGTCTAACCAAATTCAACGCAATCAAATTGCTAATTACCCAACGTTTGATTTTAATTTGACTATACACACACATACATAGCTTGTTAATACCTACGTAAATATCTAATTGATAACTTGGCATGTTGTAAAACAAGAATAGTAGGATTATGTCCGTTTATAAAAGGAGTTCTGTTTAGGAGCAACTTACAACAAAAACAAGTAATATGATAATGGAATAACTTGAGGGATCATTTATGCTTATACCTAGAAATTCTACTAGTGCAAACATTCGCAGAACAAAGAAGACTATACCTTTAGGTAGGTAGGTACTATATCAAACAAAAGGTTCATTGAACTTCTAACACCACCAGTACGATCATTATTGCTGACGTGGGTACGTTATTGACAAAGTAATATGGCCGAGAGATGTTTAGGTAATTTGTAACGAACACTCCAGAATAGAGGCTCATGTGACAGAGGTCCGACGACAGAGGGACAATTTGTGCGTATTATTCACTTTACAAGCCACTTCCTCACGCCGAATGCACTTGGGAATTAGGATTGTACCGTAAGTAAGTTAGGTTTTTACCGCACAAGGTATCTAACTACAATTTCATGTTACATACATTGGTGATTATAACAAACTTTAAAAAATATAATCTAATAACTAAAATATATCATTAAAAGGAGTCCCTGTAGGCAAGGTACCGAAGATACTTTGTCTAGGCCTACAGGTATCATAATTATACTTATATATAATTATAATTATAATTATATATAAAAATATGGAAACGAGATTTGTGATAAATAAACATCACAATTATAATGCGTAAGCGCTTATTCCGTTAACCCATACACATCTGCACGCGACTTTGTCCGCGTGGAATAGTTGGGTTAACGCTAACGTACGATTAGACTAAGCTTGATGATATATAACCTATAGCCTTCCTTGATAAATGGGCTATCTAACAATTAAATTTTTTTTTAATTCGGACCAGTAGTTCCCGAGATTAGCGCATTCAAGCAAACCAACAAACTCTTCAGCTTTATATATTAGTAAGATAATAAGTATAGGCTATACAGCGTTCTTATGTACATTTAACCTTACACAACACAAGGGTACGTGCATAATAATTGCAGGAAGGCCATATGAACGTGAAAGAAAAGATAAAATGTTACTACCTAAATGTAATCTATTCAGGTACTTACCATTAAGACTACTTAAACTACTACTTTACTTACATACTACTTACTTACTACTACCAATAGGTGGACATGATAAAAGAAGGCCAAGTTATCAGGTTTCCTAGACACTATGATCTTTGCTTTGACTGGCTGGAATTTGCCATGCTCACAAATATTTGTAATATTTTAGTTATTATTTCTGACACTTGAGCATTGGAACTGTGTCCATAGGCTATATTAATGAGATATAAATACTGTAACCAATAACATTTAATAATATATTTTTTAAGAGTAATTGTTGAGTTTCTTGTCGGGTTCTTCTCAACAAAAACAACCTTCCGAACTCGGTGGTAACATTTATAATCATGTATAATGTATTTTTGTGTCCTTCTGACGATTTGAAAGAAGTATAATCAAATAAAGATATTTTGAATTTTGAACTATCAAATTGGATACATCAATACAGATAAATAAAATTATAATGTCTCTTTGTAGTTATTAATAATAATACGATGTAAATTAACAGCTTTTTAATAAATGCATATGTAAGTAGGTACTGTCTGTTTGTTCCTGCTTATCTCTGAACCGAATGTGAAATTTCTGTACTGATGTATAAAGAGGAGGTAACTTAGGTAAATCTATTTTTGAAAAATATATCTCTTTGTGACTGTGTTTATCTTAATCCTAGGCGAATAAAACTGCAGGGCGCAGCTAGACTAACATATAAAAAAATTACCGGGACACAAACAAATAAATCAAATATTTGTCTAGAAATGGGGCAGACGCCGATCGATAGATAAACATACCAATGAATATTAGGTATGAATAATGATAGCACGTTACTTTCTACTCAAGGGGCAATGTCTGATAGCGACGTAGCAGAATACATTGACAATAATACGGAAATTCTAGATACATGTTTACGAAACACTCAAAAAATGTGAGTCACACTTTACATCAGGTATAGTTCTTTGTCACATTAAGGTCGAATATCATTTGCACCTCATAGGATGACAGGGTATATTTTGCAAGAGTATTCAATGTATGGTATGTCACTATAATGTCTACATCTAAATAGTATTCCAATTTGAGCTTTAACGAACTATTTATTATACTATAGAACTAGAAATATTGTTAAATCTGGTAAAACAATTGAATGACCTTAATACAAATTATTCCAGAATTTAAACAAAGTATTCAACGTTATATCATGAGGATGATATGATATAATATGTAGTAACTGCAAATTATTTGTTTTACTGTATTCATCTACAAATAGGGAGGAAATATAACAGGAAAACAATAACTGCTAAGACAACTCACCTCGTTAGACTGTCTGGTGACGAACATGAAGTCTCCTTTGATTTGGAAGTCCTTGGCGTCTTCAAAGAGGATATCAGTCCGTATCAGGTCCGTGGGGTCGCTGGCACTGAACACCGTGCTAGTCAGATTCGGTTTCCATCGCTCTACGTAGAACATCTTCGGGTACCCAGGGCCCGAGGACCAGAAGAAAGTCTTCACGAAACTTTGTATCATTTTGAATGATTTACCACCGTCCAATGTCAGGTATAGCTAGAACAGAGAATGAAAGTTATCGTCTAATATTACTACAATCAAATGGTTCATTTACAATAATATCATACTACTGATTAGGATATAAATTGAATAGCAGGAAAACATTAACCTTGGTAACAGTTTTTAGGGTTACATAATATCCACTCATAAAACAATGAATATAATGAAAATGCAAGAAATTATTTCTATAAATAGGACCATTCAATATGCCTTAAATATTTTTATACCTTCAATAATCATCTTACTGTCCTTTTCATGTCACATTTACCAGTTTTATCTTGACAAAATGACTTTGAACAGTGTTCATTGTTACTGTAAATAATTCCTTAATACTCACTTTCTTGACGCTGTCCAATTTATCTAAAATGACGTATTTGTTTGGGTATTCTTCGTCAAAGGCCAGTTCACTCGGGCTAAAGCTCAGGTCTGATCTGTGGATAGTGATCCCATTGTCACTCGTGTAGAACAGCTTTTTGTTCGATGAGTCCACAAAGACACACTGTAAAAGAGCATTTCGTTGAATTTTGTCAGTTATAATTATATAAATGCTACCAATGATAGTAATAATGTATCAAGGATATGCTTTTAATTTGAATATTACTTACATCTTGGCACACACTAATTGACCAAGGACTAAATGAAACCAGAACTATAATATGAAGAGAACAAACATACAGTTCTATTAGGTAGAACTAAGCAACATGAATACCCATTATTATTAATGTATATATAGAATACATTAATTTCGTCAATAATTCTATGACACTTCGGCCTTTAATTAAAAGATACATATTTCAGACAGATATAACAGTTTCAAAAAAATATACTACAGCATGGAGAGAACTCTCTATGGCATGTTGGTGACCCATCCCACTACCAACCACAATCGAGATTACTTGACTCAAAATTATAAAAAACATACAGTCAAATTAATTACCCCCTCCTTTTATGAAGTTGGTTAAAAAAATAAATGTCACCCCTAAATCAATAAATGAAAGGTCATAAACAATGGGATACAAAAAATTTACATGAATCATTGCCAACATAATGTTCATTCAATCACAAACATAATTTATCAAAATTATCTTGATAGCCCTTATCATACTACAAGCAATAACAATAATGTTGTTATTTTTATTGTTTAACAAGTTGTGACGTAACACTGATCACCCTTTGTCCGTGATTAACAACATGAAAGCAGGGATAACAAATATGGTGAAAGAAATAGTGCCCTAATCCACTCTATCCATAATTTATGACCATGTGGAACAGCATCATCAAGCATATACTTTGATCAGCGAAGTTAAGCAACCCTAACCCATGCCAGTAGTTGGATGGGATATGATAATGATGACCATAGTCTCAGACCTCTATTTTCGTCAATGTACTTACAAATATTTGTGTTAATAAGGTGTTGCATGGGGTTATGATAGAAGCAGAAATGGTAATGGTATGGCAAGGCTTTACCCACATTTAAATGCACAGCTCCGTTTAATTAAAGGGTATCTAACATGGCTTATTTTGGTGGGCACTTGGGAAGTAACCTTTATTAAATATACTTTTTAAAACTGGAAAGAGGTTTTACTGTTTCTTCTTCTACTAGTCTTTTCTTTTGATTTAAACATTAACATTTTTAATGACTGTTCATATTTTGAAATTTGAAATAAGATTATTAGACTTTGAATTTGATTGATCAATAATTATAATTGAAATGGTTATCATTTTTATAAATGTTTCTTTTATTGTTTCTATATTCTTCACTGTTAATTATTTCAATGCATCCAATCATAGACACATAGCATTCCTTTCTTCATCTATACAGTCCCAGGCTTACATTAATTACAAATAGGCATTTGTTTAACTTTTTCTCTGACATACCCTCAAATTGCTACATAGAAATTCTTCTCTTCGGCTTCTCTGATTAAAAGTAAAAATATTGGCAGTTTATGATAGCATTATGAACCCAGTGCCATAAAAAGAAGCAGATTATAAGAAGAGGAAGAAAAAAGAGAAGTAATGATATTGCAGTACCAAATTGTCAAGCATAACTAACTTGTGAAACAAATATGTGATAAAAACACTTACAAATTCAGGGTACTTGGGGTGATTGAAAAACTTATCCAATTGTGCATATCCACTGTCCGGAGAGTCTCCAAGTCTGAAATTCTCTGTTTTGTTGGTGAAGTTCTTGCCATAGTCATAGGATATGAAGAGGGTGGATGGTGAGATGCCCCCCTTGTTCCTCGGGCTGGAGTCACGAGCCAGGCAAATGATCACATTGGAGCCTTCGCCCACCCAGTGGACCATCAACTGCTGGTGACTGTCATTCAAATGGGTTGTCTAAAAGAAACAAAATAAGTAATAAATTTTACTTGTCAAAATATTCAGAAATATTTTTAAATAAAATTACTATTGTCAAGAGTGTTGATGAGAGTGATATATCATGTAGATATATAGAATCAAGTTACTGTAGAAAAATACGAAAGTTGGAGGAAATTGAAAATGCTACAAAAATAATTTAGATACCTACTTAACAAACTATTATACTATTTAAAACAATTACACATTTACAATTCATTTGCATTAAATAAAAACAATTTAAATTTAGTCATTCATTTGTTAAAAAACACTCAGAAATGAAGTGGGTAGCTAAATATTTTTTGAAAGTAGATTAATTGCTATATTCATGGATAAATGCATAGAAATAGACGAAACATAATAATGTTTAGACACAACAATCTTTGCAGCAGAAGACCAATCATAGTACCTAACGAGATATTTCAATAAATGCCTAGTCATTATATCTTACTACCTATTGTCACTCAGTGCTCTGTAAACAAGGAAAGTATTTGCCCTTCACTAAAACTGCGTCACATTACGACGAAAATAGTTGAAAGTATAGAACAAAAATATTTAAGCTGTATCAATAAATCGTCGGTGTCGCATGTAGCTTTATTGCCGCTATAGAATGTAACAAAGGGGATAGATTGAATTTAATCAGGATATGGACCATTACCCATGTACTTATGTTTTTCTGTAAGTCCGGCGACGTTAAAGTTGTCGCCTCTCGTTTGAGCCTTCCGTGATGCGAGCCGTCGTTGCTGTCGACATTTCTGTTGATTATTGTTACTTTTCTATCGCTGTCTTGAGTATCTTTTGCCACGTAAAGCGTAATATCTTTCGGGCCATATTGTTGCGCGGAAACAACGCACGTAAATATACACAATAATAAAATACAACTAACACGACGTCCAAATGTCACCAACATTTTGTTATCACTGCATAATCTAGTAAATACGCCCGAACGAATGCGTGATTTTAGCCAAACTGTGCATAGAGGCGCGCGGACAAACAAGCGGATGACTGATTACTATATTTTATTTTGTAATTTTGTATCGGACGAACCACGACCAAACAGCTTGATGACAATAATTTGCTCGAATATCTAGCTGTCACTGGCTGTCAGTCAGTCATTGTTGACGTGTCACTTTGACATATAATTGTTTTTTTTAATTGAGACTGGCAAACGGGACGTCATCCACTCATTATTATGCTAAGAGCATAGTACAGTAGAACCCAATTCGTCTAATATTCTTTATTTATTGCCAGCCACAAGCAGTCTACCAACAGCGTCTTGTTCTCCAAATCCCTTCAATGAAATCCAACTGCTAGTGCCAGTGTTGAATGTGTCCATATTTGACGCTATCTATTCGTCGGTGTGCACTACCTACCAGCATAGTACTTGACACTGTGCCTGTTGAATACTTACTTGGAAATAATACCATGTTTCGTTTTGTAAATAATCATCCCATTTCAGCAATTCCTTCACCTGTATCCAAATATCCCGCCTAATTTTGGTTGATGCCTATATCCATTTAGATAAATACAATTGAAGTGTCTGTTTGTAATTCCAAAATTACAGCTTTTCTTTAAATGTATGATGATGATAAAGACCTAGGTACCTTATATTTAGTAGTATATAAGGTACTTAAATGAAAAATCTCTTAATCTCCGCAATGGCTGGACCGATTTTAACGGGACTTTCACTGGTAGGTAGCTAATGTTACAAGGACTAACATACTTTAATTTAAAAAAAATAGCTACGCGGGTGAAACCGCGGGGCACAGCTAATAGGGAATAAAAATGATTTAGGTGTTTTGGTAAGAATAAGTGAAATACAAAATTGTTTTACTTATTTTTATTTGTCATAAAATTATAGAACGATGACTTGCTGTTTAGCTTGCTGCTTAGCCTTAATGCGGACTTGTGCGGCAATTCTGTCAAGATCACGCCTGCCCTGTGTGGTGAGGATGCGGCCTCCATCTTGGACCTTCTCAACCAGTTTCAAAGCTTCCAAGGCTTGGAGAGCTTTGCGGGCGATGCTGCCTGACGATCTGCAAATTTAACATTGTTTTGCTGTAGTCAAATTAAATGTACATAGATATTTATCAAAGGGATCTTGAATTATAAGTTTAAAACCCTTGCACAAACAGTGGTTGTGATCTGATAAACAGTTAAAAGTTCAAATTATTATTATTTGGGTGAATTTTTGAAGAGAAAAGCACATTTTATAACATTTTACAAGTTAATTTTGATTTCTATAACAGCCAGTCAAATGCACAGTGATGTGATCATGAGAGTTCTTTAAAATCAACCAAGCAATACTAGGGTAGGTCATACAATGTAATTTAAAAGAAAATTTAAGGAAACAATGGTTAAGATTGGTCACCATACATGATGGCTTTATAAAAACTATAATGGAAGATAAAATAGTAGTAGTAGGAAGGCATAGCAAGGAATGAGATAATGATACCAAACAATTAAGGGAAATAACCATCACATCTTATAAGGAGGTCAAAGAAGCAGCACTGGACAGGGGTAGAGGGAGCTTCATCAGCTACAATAACAAGAGGGTTACTTTTAATGAAGAAGAAAATAAAAAATGTACCTGCAGAAGTGTGAGGGAGTGACGCCATTACGTTTGCGGCCACCAAATATCTTGGTGACAGTCTTGACTCCAACAGGGGAGCGAATGTAAATGTGGCGGAGAACAGCAGCGCATCGTACATAGAACCAGTCAGGGTCGTAGGGAGCCAGCTCCTTGAAACGGGCAGTCTTCACAAGGTCCATGTGCTCAGGGACCTTGACTTTGCCGGTCCTAAGATAACAATCAGCTTTTTAAAAAATACAATCAATGTTTACACCATCCCTTATTACAAAATAAAGACTAAGATAATCCTAGGTTTAAACCAACTCCAACTCTTATTGTGTTATGGATTTCAAAAGGAATAGACATAGCTTTAGTCCTAGTTTTGGTAAAGTCTTCATTTAAACCATGTTTTGTATAAGTGTATACATGTTTTATGGGCCAAGTCAGTTTTATCACTTATGGCAATTTGTCAGGAGAGCTGCCTGCAGTCCATATTTTGTATGCTCTTTTCGTAAGTATTGGTTTTTTTTCAAGAACAATTTAAATTGTTTTCTTCTCAAATATACTCTCAAAACATTATTTATTCACAAATAGACCATGTTGTTCCATAAAAGAAATAAAAGATTTGTTTCAGATTACAATTATACTAATTAAAAGATCATTATTCATACTTTTTCAAGTGAGCGGCAACGGTCTTGACGACCTTGTCTTGTTCAACATCCTTCAATGTGACGGAACGCATCTGTAAATAAATTACATTCAAATTAGGTACACGTAGGATAGGTTCTCAATATTCTCAGGAGCGATGCCTATAGTTACAAAGAAACTTCTAAAATGTATTCTGAAATATAGTGAGTCAAATTATAGTTTGGTTACTGCAAGAAAGTTCAGATAGCTCACGGTATTTCAAATATTTTCCAGTACTCAGGTATAAGTTTAATATTATGTACTATGAAATAAAATCGATAAAGTTAGCAGTAGTAGTCCATATTCAAAGTCAACAAAACAAGTATTAATGTCCATCTCTAATGTGTTTAAATGCTTTCAGAGTTCTTCATTTACTATAAACCTTTTTGTCAAAACATAGCATTGCGTAGAAATCGCTTACATTGGATTAAACCAACTTCAAATGATTAAAATATGATAAGTGCTCATGAACGTCGCGAATTTCTTGCAGTAAGAGTTGAGATTTAGCTGAAAAATTATTACAATTTTAATAGCTTGTTTGTACGTTTTGTTTTGCAGACAAAATAGGAGTTCATTACAAGAGAGATACAATAGTGCTAATAGTATAATGTTGTGTGAAATAATGCAAAAGTGAGGTTATATAAAGTTATCTAAAAATTTATGTGAATACAGATGTAAACAAACACTATGTGGAAGTAAAAGAGAAAATAGAGCCTTGTTAACTAGATTAAACTTGTAAAACTTTGCAGAATTATAACAACTTTACACAAAATTAACTAAAATTAAATCCAGTTCGTGACACTTCGACAATGCTTGGTAAGATTTTTAGAATATACACTCATTGAACACTTTTTGCAAATCAATCACTTTTTTTAAAACTTTTATCTCACCTTGAAGTATTTGTACAACAAATTAACTCGCACAAACCAGTAATTATAACAAAAATTAATACAAAACCATGTGGCTTTTCTACGAAACCCACCTTGCCTTGTGTTGGCAGCCGGAAGAAAGAATTATCAAAAAAGAGTATGTGGTGTGGTCATTGCGGAAAACACAATTTTCTACCATTTTCAAGTGTTACATAGATAGAAAATTTTAGTCTACGAAAGTCAAATATTTTAAATCACCTTATGAATAAAATTAAATTAGCTCGCATTTATATATTCGCACAAAGTTAGTACATTTTTTGTGTTCTGAAAACATACTTCGGGACCTAATTAGACCAAATTTTCCTTTTCTAATTGGAAAGGAAAAACTTAAAACTGTGACGTGAGTCTTGTGATTTTAAAGGTACAATCACATAAATGTTATCCAGACTGGTTGTAAAGAAATTGATAGTGTAGCGGTGAATAAGTAATAAAATATTAAATATTTTACTGAGAAATCTTTTAATTCATATTTATATTAATCACACGTCGCCTAGCAACCAACAACATAGATATGCTCAAAGAGAAAAGTAAGTATGTAAACTATTTACAAAATACTTCTTGCATACATACATAACACACGTAATGTGGAACACCCATAATAGCAATTTAATTCCTCAGACGTTTGTTAGTTGATTCCTAGGCATGTTTGTTTGGTTGATGATAAAGTGTACTGGTTTAGTCTATGCTTTGTCTATTGTCTATGAAGTATATTGTGTTCTGTCAGATAAATATTAGAAAATGGCCGCGAAACAAAATTCCATTGTTCAAGAAGGTAAAAAGCTAAAATTACACGTGATACTCGCAGTTCAAGCATCTATCAATAGATGTTAACGTTATTGCTTGATGGCATTGTTGAATTACTTATGTCATGGTGATAGTTAATTACGTGTAGTTCTAAATTATTCGAATGTTTATTACAGAGCAAACTGCATCTGATGATATTCCACTAACGTCTTTAGAGGAAAGTCTCTTTAGCTCAGAAAAACTTGATCGTGCTTCTCCAGAATTATGGCCCGAACAGAGTGAGTACTATTAATATAAAATGTTTCTTTCGTAACTATGAATTTTATTCAATGTTTGTACGAAAGATTTCAAAAATGGCGCGATTTCAATTTTATTTCTCAAGTTGTCATTCTGACCTTCAGTGCATTTCATTTTAATTGTGTTTCGGTTAGCAACGTTTATTTTGAACTGTAATTTTATCATGGATGAAAGTAATTGCAATGTGAATCCTTCTGACGAAGTATCACAAAGTTCTACCGATTCGTTTGCAGTACCTGGTGTTTCGGAGTTTGCGCCTCTGCCTAGCTCTAACCAGTCGCCACCTTCCTGGAATAAAGGCCTCACCAAAGAGGACTACACTTACATACAACGTGAGTTTACATTTATTTCTGTACACTACAATTTTTAGAACAAACAATTTCAGGTGTGTTTTTAAGGATGAAAATCATTAATTAGCAGCATGAGTTGGATGAAGTATTGCTATTGAATAAACAGTATAGAAATGATAATAAGGGATATAATTGAGAATCGCAAATTAATATAAAAATTGCTTCGATTATTGATTTTGCATCTGTCATCCTATACATTACCTACTAAAACTAATGCCACCAAATTCAGGCTTAACTTCTAGCTGTGAGATTGTGATCAAAATGTGCAGGTGCAGACTGGTTTAGTTTGATTAGTTTTTATCCAACTGGAGTCTAGTTAGAACTAAACAGAAAGAGTATTTAAACAAAATTTCTCCTGCCCTATGAGTATATACTATTATCGAGTTAGTATCTTAGTCTCCTCCCTTATGACATAATGAAATAATAATTGAACATCGACATAGATCTTTGGAGGATGATGACCAGTGATGTTCTCTCACCTTATAATGATTATTTCATAAAATGACAAAAGTAACTACTTATTTCAGAACTGGGTTCGTTGTCCACAAGTGGTCTCATACTGGAAGTGAAGAAACTCCATGATTCAGCTTACCAACTTGGTCTGGAAGAGGCAAAGGAGATGACCAGAGGGAAGTACTTAAACATATTTACTTCAAGGAGGCAGCGGTGACATAAGCGTGTGTTGTTAGTTATGAGAAAACTTTAGCCTGATAGGATAGTAACTATAATATAGCCTGATCTATACTTGCTAGCGTCTTTGCCAAATATTTGTATGAGAAACTGTATAGAGCCTCCTAGCGGTGACATAATATCTCATAATTTTGTTGGTGGCGCTAGCAAGCATAGATTACGAAAACTGTGGAAAACTCGTGATATGGGCACAGTATGATAGTAACGAGAAAAGTATGGATATAAGAGTTATATAGAGATATTTTAAAAATCTGTGTTTCAATTCTTGGACATGGTAAGAAGACAGAAGATCTTCAAGTTTAAATTTTTATTGACTAAAGCTTGCTAATACAATTGTAACTATTAATAAAGTTAAGTTTCTAATTTGTTGTTCATTTTCTTCAAATCTATCTGTTGGTTACAGTTGGTACCAATTGCATCAGCTTGGATATTAAATTCTGTCAATAAACCTAATTTTCAGAGCCTTATTTGGCCTTGCAATGAATCCTCTTGTTGGCTGTATGTCTCCATAATGGTATTCTAGTTTATATTTCTGCATGATCTGAAAAT
This sequence comes from Watsonalla binaria, assembly GCA_929442735.1. NCBI lineage: Eukaryota > Metazoa > Arthropoda > Insecta > Lepidoptera > Drepanidae > Watsonalla > Watsonalla binaria. The sequence continues at coordinate 7,356,072 of OV838930.1, forward strand.
GTAATGGGGGTTTACAATAGGTGAAGCAGTTCTAATATTAAAAAGGTAAAATTTGTATGTAACACACCTAATTTCAGAATGTTTTCAGCAATTATTATAATGGTCTATGAATTTGACTATGAATATGCATAGTATTATCGCGGACAACAGCTATTTAAGATGAATTAATTATTAATTAGTAATTACCTTAATTGTTAGAATTGACAACATGATCTCAGCAATATTTTGTCCCAAACATTTCCTAGCACCATAGCCGAAGGGAATAGATGCAAATGCATGGTAGTCCTTCGCATCTGGCTTGAGCCATCGATCAGGATAAAATACTGCAGCATCGTCATAGTTAGACTCCTTCAGCGAGGAGTCTTGAGTGGACATTATTATGAGAGTACCTCGAGGTATGCTGAAACATTGTAATTATTTAAAGTGTCACTGAATATACATATTGATGATAGCCAAGCATGGAAATGACTTGTAGGATGGTATCATCAGTGTGTACTTACTTATATCTGTCCAAAGTGATGTTCTTTGGTAAGATTCTCGTTAGGACTGGTATTGGCGGCACCAATCTGTAAGATTTAAAGGAATGGATGTGTGGTCTATAGTCTGGGATTTGATTAATCATTGAAATGGTACAGTGCATCCCTACATCCATATATTAAGATTTATTATTAGAGTAGTTACCTCAATGTTTCCTTTATACATGCCTGTAGGTAAGGCATGTCGTCTCTGATCTTGGTGACATCACCAGTCAAGTTCCTGTGGCTAGATTTTTCTATCTCCTCATAGAGGACTTTTTGGGCCCTTTGGTATTTAGCCAAGAAATATAACAGGAACGACATGGACGAAGTTATCTGAAAGTAAACTTTGAGTAGAAGGTACTTAGGTAGGTAATTGTGTTGATTTCGTGGAAGTCAATCGAGGAATTTTACGAAATCCCAATAGCCATCGAGTCGACAATGGCAACATCTTTATCCTACTTCGTATTAATATTATAAACGTGAATTTTCTATGAATGAATGTTCCTCCTTTTTTACGCAAAAACTACTGAATGGATTTTAATGAAACTTGACAATAATATAATTCACACATCAGAATAATTGCAGGCATCAGCTAGTGAGATTATAAAAATACCTAAAACAATCTGCATACTTATTCCCATCTTCAAACCAAGATTGGTAGTTAGCAAGTGAATGTCTCCAACTCCAACCTAGAGGATTTTGATGGGTACAAAAATAATAAAGATAATAATAATTTCCCACTAAACAAACTACTTCGTAAGTTGCGAAAAATTACGATTGTCGTTACCGTATTCACTCCAATTAAGAGCATGTCCATGATGACGGTAGCAATGTCCTCAGGGGTCATTTTATCTTCACTCAGCAACATGGAGTGTATCAGCGAACTTGTACCTAGCCAAAGAATAATAAGATGATCTTAGAGTTATGTTAAGAAATAATCCACCGCAAATTATCTAAAGAAAGATGAAACTGTTAAATTCTTCTACATTTATATTCTACCGAGAATTATTGCCACCACTCTCTGTAAGTTGTGCTTGAATATATGTATAGAGTTGTTGGTGTAAGAAATATAGTAAAATAATTACTCGCTTTATCCGTTGCTTTGAATGAGATTGATTGCTCAGCTTCCATCACATGCTTTCCAATCAAACTGCAACACCAAACAAAATACAACTTCATACAGTTATGTATGATTTATTATTGATATACCTATCTAGAACTGGAACCGCAAATTATTATGAAAAACATCTAACCCTAATCCCTTAGAATTATGCAGGAATGATATATTGAATTGAGACCAGTTCGAGGAAAATAGATATTGTGTAGATGTAGAGCATTATTCAATGCGTGTCCTCAAATGGCAATTCAATTAGTGGTACGAAGAGAAATTAAAACTTTTCGTACCACATAAGCTGTTGGTACGACGAGGAATAAGGGGATATATTTCTATTGAATCAAATTTCTAAAATAAACAATCATATCCTGAGGGCCCTAACGTCATGGGCTTAAGCAGAATTTGTTAAGAACTTTTAAGCTTTTGTGTTCCATTTTTGTACCGTAAAATTAAACGTCAAAGCTTAGCATTTCTTAATACGCGCTGCTTAAACGGTCATATTGGGCCCCGGTACTTAGTTATGAATGAATGAAGGAACTTACTTATCCATACTGTCGCAGTACTTGACCAGCGAGTTCCAGGAGAGAGTGGGGAACAGTTTCCAGAGGTGCAGGCCTGACTCACACTTAATGATGGCTTCCGTGGCCTTGTCCAGGCTATGGTACAACCACGACATGTCGCACTGGCTGTACACCAGCTCCGTGTCCAGCATCGTGAACCGCTTCGAGAACAGGATTAGCCCTACAAAATCGACACTTTTTAATGTTCGGACGAAACTGAAGATCGGCGCGTTCAAACAGACACAATAATTTTATATGGAAATGGAGTATTCAATTTATTGCCATTTAAAGAAGATGGCAAGTGAAGCCTACCAGTTGAATGACTAAATTCAGAAACTGCCGACAACAGTTTCTGCTGTGCAGCGACGAACGGATGCATACTTACATAATATACTAGCTTGTTGGTGGATACTTACTGCATATAGCTTAGAAGTAAGGGCTTCTAGCCCCAGTAACCTCACGACATCCATTTTTAAACTCCCGAAAGGTGTGTATAATTGTTCGACACTCGCTGAATTCCTATCAGATTTATAGTCAAACTAGCTGTGCCCCGCGGTTTCACCCGCGTAGATTTAGGTTTATATAATACTTTTTTACGCAATAAAAGGTAGCCTATGTCCTTTCTCAGGGTCTAAAGATTGTCTGTGCCAAATTTCATCAAAATCGGTTGAGAGGTTTAAGCGGGAAAGCGTGACGGACAGACAGAGTTACTTTCGCATTTATAATATGAGTAGGGATCTGTACGACCGTAATAGTCTAACACCCCTTCCTTAGATTTTCCTATTCCGAACACCTATCTAGTAGACCTTCGTAAAAGTAATTTTTGTTTTTTTTTCTCACCCATACTATCAAAAGCCCACTTGTGCAGTTCCTTATAAAGGTCCTTAGAGACCTCGTCCTGGTAGTTCCTGAAGTTGTATATTTTCTGCACCAACGCGTCGCACACGTCGGTGACTCCATCGATGTTCTGCATCACTGCACCGTGCAGGGGGCTGAACACCATTGCTCTTTGGCGAGTCCATTCTTCACCGTGCCTGTTTCAATTAACAAGTTACCTAGTTTTTGAGTAATGGAAGTATCACATAACTCAACGGTCCTTCCTGAGAAAGCAAGGAATCTTTTGAAGGTTCTCCGTCTCCAAAATAAACGAATGGTCAAAGTAATACCTGTGTGAACTGAAAGGTTTGTTAAACACATTTTTAACATAAGAGTTTCTGAAAAGTATTTATTTGCAGATTTGCAGGTAGGTAAGTTATATTTAGATGCCTATTACTTACCTACATGCGTTTTGTTTCGAGTCGAGTTCACATGCTACCCTGTTTCGTGTTTGCATGGTTTGATTACGAACTTAAAAGTAGGTTACGTTAGGAAATGATATATAAATTACAAGTAAAATTTTACTAGTGTTGATTTTGTTAGTTAACTATATTTTTTATAGAAATCTGGTTGGTTAGATTTGAATTCAGCCGCTCTGACCGCAATCGTGTTAAATAACTAGGAATAGACAATTAATATTGTATCGAACTAATTCTTGGCAGTGCAACTGTTAGTATTGGCATTATTGACAGCTAGTAATACGTAAACTTTGTCAAATTGCTCCACAGCTTAGAAGCAGTATCGTTAATGATAATGACGTGCCTACAACTAGCAGTACTTAAGTCCAGTCAGGGGCCAAACAATGATTGCATACATACATATGCTCACGACTGTATTCCCCGAAGGGGTAGGCAGAGGTGTTGTCACACACCCACTTTTCACCGAAGATGATTAAGTGCCAACGTGACAGATGGTGAGTCCATCGCCGTCTCAGACCCTACATACGTCATTGAATTACTTCTCAGAAATATGCAGGTTTCCTCACGATGTTTTCCTTCACCGTAAAGCACGTGGTGTGAAATCACTGTACATAACTTTTTTAGAAAAACTCATTGGTACAGGCCCCGCTGGGATTCGAACTTGCGTCGCTTGCGTAGCAGGCGACTGCTCAAACCTTAAGGCCACCACGGCTCACAACAATGATTGTTTTTAGCAATTTTATGGTACCAAAAGGAAACTTCAGCTCAAAGGTTCTTAAATACGAGCTACATAAAACGATCATAGTTGGGCCCCCAGATAATCAAAACTTACACGGTATACAGCCCTGCAAAGGCGTGATGCCTGTGTTGCAAGCGATACTTCTCGACTGAATCCAGTGTGGAGCGCACAGGGTATTCTCCCTCGAGGGTGTACACCTTCTGGATGTGGTCCGGGTGGTTGATCAGCACTATGTCTCCCCCCACAGGGCTCACAAAGCGGACCACGGGGCCGTACTCGTCAAATAAAGTGGAAAGGTCCTTCAGCGGCTTTCGGTTGCTAATGAATGTGCCTTAGACGAAAAAGTTATTGTTAATTTTGTTTTCCATCCCGGACAGCTTATCGCACTTGGATGGATACCACGTTTTTAGTACCTTTACTAATTACTAGCCCCATATTGAAAAACATGAGACAAAGATGTCGTTAGTTTAAAAGTAGCTCCATCTCTTTTTTGTGATATGGATGTCTAAAGGTGCAACCACATGCAGCCGCCCGACGCTAGACCCAATGACCATATTTGTCGTTGTTGTTTGCTAGAAACGAGCGTCGGGTTAAAGTTTCCGGCGACTGAAAAAGGAACTACGTCATGCAGCCGCTCCAATCACGTATCGCTACATATCACGTGACCACATCTGAGACTGGAAACGAGCGTCGAGCGGCTTACATCAGGTTGCACCTTAAAGGGATGGACATAGTTTTAGTATAGTCGGGTCTAGTCTTCGTTTGACCCATGTTTTGTAATAAGAGGGTACAGAAAATAAAGCTTCATAGAAACATACTGATGTTTAATCCGATGGTCAGAAATCCGGCAGTAAGCTGAGTACCAATTTCCTTCAAATAATGTCTGGCACTGGATAAATACTTCAAGGATTTTGGGCCCGGCACATCATCGAAAGGTAAGACCACTGGTTCCTTATTAGACAAGATCATTGGAACTACCCGCGTGGTGGGGAATATTTCACCCATTATGCGTTCATTTGATGTTTCAGTTCTTCCAGCGGTCGCTAGTTTTGGCAGTGGGTCCAATTGTAGATCTTGCTTTGCCGTTTGCAAACATGTCGCCCCTAGCCCGTAAGATCTATGACTCTGTGTTACACCAGACTTCACAATAGTTTGAATTTGAATATGCCGCAACTGATTTAACAACATTCTTGATTAATATCCACTCATTTAAATCGAAAATATTTTCATTGACATCGAGTTTGGCGTAATTTAAAAACAAATGAATATTATTTTATTTTAAAAATTGGCGCTTTCATAATCATTATTTTTCTTTTAATGGGAGTTGTTGTTTATGGTAACTATACGAGGCTAATTATTTATTAATCTAGATTATTTCAAAAATATTTTCCATCAACCTAATTTATTTCTTTGAAGTTGTTGAAAATATTCTAGATTTGTTAATTAACTAAAGTATAAATATGTGTGAAGTGTAGGTTTAATAACTTTGTTTATATGTACTTCGTTTCAGAAAGTAGCTAATGATAATGTATGTTGCTAGTTACAATAAAATAAAATGTTAAGTGGAAAAATTATCGATATGATAAAAATAATTTCTGAAATGTTATAATTTTCTCAGTTTGAGGAAACTCCCTTGAATAGTTTTTTTTTTACTTAATTGATAAAAAATCAGAGTAAATCAAATAGTTAATCTAAAAAAGCTTTTGAGACCTCTAGAGGTCAAAGCTATCCCTATACCAAAATTCATTAAAATCAGTTCAACGGCTTACCAATCAGACACGTCAGTTATAATACATAAAATTAAGTTTCTTACAACACTGCCCGTCGCTGACTGCATCATGTTAATAAAAATAATTTGTATTATTTTTTTTACAAACTGATTTTGGTATTTAGATGTACCGTACAAACAACAAATAACATGACGATTTGCGTTCACTGGAATGGCAATAAAAATTTTGGTAGATTTTTTTAAATCATATACGTGTAACACTGGAATCTGTCAAACAAAAAATGTCTTGTCTGTCTTCGCGATCGCGAGAGCGTGCGAGCGAGCTAAGCTAAGCTAATGGTAGATGGCGGGAGTGATCTCGTGTGATATAACTGTGTTAGATTAGTTTTTAAATTTTAGTGTTTTAATTTGTAGAATAGTTATTAAAATGACTAGGTGAGTCTTATAACAATAGTTAAATTCCGTTGAGCTAATTAAGATAATCAGTTCCGAGCAGCCCGATGTGAAATGAAAAATTTATTGTTCGTTCAATATCACGCGTATTTACCTATAAAGTAATGTAATTGGTACCTATTTCATTTTCAGAGCTAAAATAGAACTGGGCGACGTGACACCGCATAATATAAAACAACTGAAGAAATTAAACACAGTTGTATTTCCAGTATCTTACAACGACAAATTTTACAAAGATGTATTGGAAGCTGGTGAACTAGCCAAGTTAGCTTACTACAATGATATCGTGGTTGGTGCGGTGTGTTGTAGGATAGACACGTCCGACAACTCTCGGAGACTGTACATAATGACCCTGGGGTGCCTGTACCCCTACAGAAGACTGGGCATCGGAACTTTGATGGTGGAACATGTGCTCAAATACGTGGAACAGGACGGCAATTTCGACAGCATTTTCTTGTGAGTACACGAAACAATCTATAAATAAACATTTCAGTAAATATTTCCTTTCAAATTCATATGAGAACTGATATTTTTTCTGTTCATTCCAAATTGAAGGTTATGTGTCTATTTGTGTAGATAACTATACCACTGAAATGTGCTGTGGTTCTAATGATATTGTCCTGATATCAGTTTGTTTTGCAATGTTAAAAAGCATTGTAAAGTGTATGGCAATATTTGAATGCATTTCCTTATATATTGTTTTACCAACTTGTATAGGACTTATCTACTGGTATAATAACATGACACACAGTTAAAGGTTAGCTCCTCAATGTGGGAAACAACTGAAAAGTCTGCTTGATCATAAAGCCTCTATGCCTTTGTAACACCATGGGTTACACATACACTTAAAATATTTAATGGAGATATTTTTATTCCTTACATGTCTCTATATGTGAAGCATTTTTCCGCAAAACTCGCTGAAAGAATACAACACTACATAAGTTTCATTTTCTGTATGACAGAATAAGGTACACTTATGATCATGATCAGGACTGCATCTCCAATTTCCTTCATATCATAATACATTCAGCCTGGCAACACTATTAAGCCCTTATGTTTTGCCAGCCGAAATTACTGCAGTCCTGATCAATTGTCACTGTCATAGAAGTATGAATTACGTTGACACATACAAATGTGTGTCAACGGGCACTGAAGATGTTAAATTTGAAGACAGATCTAAGAATTTATCTGTTAAAGTTTACTGGAAAATGTTTCTTCTTGAGATCTTTATAACTCTACTTGCATACCTCTTCTGTTTCTTCAATTATCATCATAAACATTGATTGTAATAACTTACCATTATAATTATTTTCAGGCATGTTCAAGTGAACAATGAAGGAGCAATAGATTTTTATAAGAAGTTTGGATTTGAAATAGTGGAGACGAAAGAACACTACTACAAGAGAATAGAACCAGCAGACGCACATGTATTACAGAAGACCATCAGGCAACCACAGCCAGCCCCGTTAGTCAATGGTACTGTACCACACGGAAAGATAAATGGACACGATTGAAACACTGTACTTGCAAAGCCTCAACTTGGTTGTTAACACGAAACAAGTGATACATTTTAATGCGTAGGAAGTTAAGAACCATATTAAACCAATTTGTGTATACTGGTTTCAGTTTGATAATACTTATAATGGAATCTTCAATCAACATGTTGGTTGTGGATGATTGAGGCCATAAATATAGTACCATAAAGGACTGATGTGTTGCAACCCCCACAGTTTGAACTAGTATTTTACAGGATGTGTTAAATATTGATGTCTTAAATGTCATTTCTATTTGTTTTCAACTTGCACACCAATGATGTAGGACTTGAAAATCTATGAATTTTATAAAATAGTGTTTGTACATGATTTTTTCTTCTTGTTTTGATAAGGTATTAAGGAAAATTATGAATAATGCTTAGCTCTAGACATTCTTTTAACTATGGATGGCATAAGATTCTGCATCAATTTTTCATTATACTTGTATATTTCTAGTATGAAAATAGTTGTATAAACTTCTCAAGTAAGCTTATAATATGTTGGGTCCTGGAACAGAAGTTATCACCTCGCAATCAATTTGTAAATTATTTCTACGCATGTTGGTTTCATTTACAAGGAAAATGGTTATTTTGTTCAGATAAGCTTTGGTATCAAAAATAAACAAGTATAATTTATCACCCTGCTTATTTGCACTGTAAAAATATGTGTTGGTGTTCATTATATTTAATGACTGTTGAGTTGTATAAAATTTTTGTTTTGTTAAAGATTTTAACCTATTTAATTCCATTTGTATGTAGTGATTGTGTAATGTAAATGATGGTGTTACCAAAGTCAATTGTCACACAACCTCTTGGAATCTGAATTATAACAGTTCTCTCTGAAATAAACTGTAATAGGTACATCATGTTCACAGCATCTCTAGCATTAGTGTAATTAATAAACATGATCTAACAAAATTATGGTTATCTTTTTTTTATGAATATTTTGTTTTTTGGGGCCATGAGGAGGAGAGGAGCTCGTGGCACAGCTGCTATTGTGTATATCATAGGATCAGCGAAGTTTAGCAACTCTAACCCAAGCCAGTAGTTATATTTGCTACTACTGGCTACCGAGTCACATGTGGCAGTCTGTCCCGGTTGCCAATTGTTACAGGTCAGTTGGACGCCTAAGAGTCCCGACTGGCCTAGATGACCGACTTCTCTTATAAGGGGTTTAGAAGGTCAGATGGCAGTCACTTTGTATAAAAATCTGGTGATTAGCCACTTTGGATACAATATCTATACTAATAAAATACATGCGAATGTTTGTTATCATGTCATCATAACCACTAGGTACTTAGCTAGCGCCAAACCAATTTTTTTTTAATAATAATCAAGAATCCTTATTTGAGAGCCTTCAAAGTAGTTTCGTCAGAATAAAAAAAAAATGGATTGCTTTTACTTTTAGGTTCGAAAGGTTACTTGGTGTCATAATTCAGCATGAATATGATTTAATATCAGCGGAATTGGGATGTTATTTGAATAAAACGATATATCCATTCGACTCATTTTATTAAAATAAGGTTAGATTGTACATTTTGACTAGTCGATAACTTTCTATAGACCTGCGGCCAACTATTTCGATTGTCGAATATATTTATACAAAACATTTAATTACAATGTCTCATTTCCATTTGGAGGTCCATTTATAGGCAAGTAGATAGATTTTACGATCATGATTGATTTTTAGACGAATCCTTTATGAGATAAAGCCATTATTACACTGGGGTGAATCTCGCGAGGAACTTGCTCATTCTCTACTGAGCATTGACTTATCTACCAACAAATTTATAATTCGCGCCGATTTGAACAAACAACCGATCGCCGCGGTAGCGAATCACGAATAGCGTGAGATTCACCGCAGTAGTCTGTTAACTTTATTATAATAATGTTTTCAGGTATCAAATAGTTCATGAGCAGTGAAAATGATTCGCCAGTCGCGTTGGTCTGGCATTGAAACTATGTAATGAAGTATTATGAAGTTTTCCCATTTATTTATCGAGAATTTTACCGTTACATTACATTAAATGTTTTATTAATTAATATCAGCCGTGCGAAGCCGGGGCTCTTCAACTAGTTATTCTATAAAAATATCATTATAATACATTTTACAGTTTCCATAAACTACATAGTAAGTTTAAAACATCGGATTAGTAAACCCGTATTCGGAGACAATATACCAAGAAGTAATCCACGGACCTCTAATAGTTATCTGGCGGACACCAAATAGACAGGGTAATTAAGCTATATACAATTATATGTTGATGCATTTTAAAATACTGCCCAGGAACGCTTTTAAAAAGCATTTTATCAGCTATCACAGACTTTTAAAATTGAGTTATTTACCCTCTACATTCAGGTACTTTTTATATCATAGAATAATTTAAGAATTGTATGTCGTGAAAATATTTGGCATGATTAGCCCTTGAACTACTGAGTAGAGTGCATTTTATAATGATTTCATTAATGACTTTATGTGACAGTAAAATCAGCGGCGTAGCTATCTTGGGTGGCACCCGGTGCGGAAGTTGGTGGTGTCAACCCATCGAATGTAAAAAGCAATTAATTTTATATGATAAAAGACATGGATCATTTATTATTTATAAAATTGAAGAATAACAAAATAATAACTAAGACAGAAAAGGAATTGGAGGAATCCCCGAAAAAAAAAGATTGTTCTAGAAAAATATCGCTAGAACAATCTTTTTGTTTGTACATTGTTCTTTAAGTTATGAGACCGGGTGGGTGTCACCCCAAAAAAGGTGACACCCGGTGCGGCCCGCCGCCGCCCCCCATTTGTAACGCCACTGGGTAAAATGTAATAAAATAATAAATCATAAATGCACAGCAATCATTTGTTCAAACTGAATTTGAAGTTTCACTCCAAGTTTTTATAAAACCATAATAAACGTTCTTCGATCGGTGAAAACAATATTATAAATACACGTTTTCTTACGTAGAGACGTAAGGCAGAGTACTTGACAATAAAATGCGTACTACTATTATATTTTTCCCACTAAAATGCCATAAATATTTGAACTATTAGTTTAAATTATTACGACGCTATCTCGCTATAACGAGAAAACAGGCACTCACTACTTATTGCGAATGTAATTAAATATTATTTACAAATCAATTCCTGAAATCTGAAAAAAAAAACAATCAACAAAAAAGATAGATCTTCATTCATATACCTTTTTCCATAACCCCTAAATTTGTACAATATAAAAATGTGATGTAAGTAGACAAATAGGAATATAAGAATGTTAAAATGCATAACAGTCCATATTTAAAAATCACAATCCAGCATATTTTCAGTAAAGACTATAACCAATAATGGGTAGCGCTGCGTCATTACAATGTATTATGCTGGGATGTATAATTAAGTAAACCATAAAGAAATACAACGATTAGCAACACACTGACAATGAATAACACATTAAATGCCAAATAATATATAATAATTGTGACTAATAAACACAACACCAGAAAATAAATATAAAGAATGATGTTTACCTAATAATTTGAAGGTAACATTGTTTAAAGCTTTCTTTAAGTGTATAGTTTTATTCTCGTAATAATGATTTTATTTTTAAATAAATCATTTTGTATAACATGAAACAATAAAAATTCAATAATAATTTATAACATTAAATCTGACCCCAATATATAGCTAGTAGCATATTATTATACAAAACATAAATGCTATATTAAATAATTTCATTGTAAATTGAGGCGTCAGAAACGTATACATAATTTATAAAGATAAGTAGTGCACGAATCATGCTTGTAAAGTATCTCGTCTGTATAAATTAATAACTTTTACCAGGGGCCGTACCATAAGCTCTTATTTATTTATTTGGAAAACAAACAGCTATTAATACAAAACAGTAAACGTTACATGATTTGAAAACTTACAAGCCTTCAGTTTTTGCCATGATATTTCAGGCTTATTCAGTTTTTGCCGTGATAGTTCAGACTTATTCAGTTTTTGCCATGATAGTTCAGACTTATACAGGTTATCCCACGAGCTAATGTCAAAACACAGTCAAGGAACCCGAAAAAAATATGGTAAGTATATGTTTTCAGACTATTGACATTTAAAAAATATCGAGACACCCCGAGAGACACCGATTTGCGCCAAGTTTTCTACTTGTAATTAGTTTTTAGCTACTTATTATTAGTTATTAAAATTAAGTCTTCAAAAAAATCTAATTATTCTACACTCTGATAGCATTTTAACTCATGTTACAAAGCTTTACTTTCGACAGTAATTTCAACAAAACCGGGAGTTTAAACGCGTTTAAATGCCTATAATGATTGTTTACTATATATACTTATTATGAGGATATGCCAGAAGTTGGATGGGTCACCGTCCGTGCCTCGGAGAGCACGATAAGCCGTCGGTCCCGGTTGCCAATTTAACATCTTTAGCAATCGTTACAGGTCAGTCGGAGGCCTAAGAAAGTCTGTCAAATTTCCTCGAAAAGGGGAATACGAAGGTCAGATAGCAGTCGCTTCGTATATCAGGTGATCAGCCACCTCAGTGCCGACCCCAAGAACACATGGGATAAGGCCAGGGAGATGATGGCTTAAAATTATTGTTTCTGTGATCATTATAAGTATCAGGAATTATATAAATCACCTGATTCCGTTTTGACGTTGGTTCGTGGTGTACACTGTCTCATAACCATTGTTATTCTATGTTGGCAATAAGTAGTTAGGAAGCTAAGCTTACCATTCGGCAATAAAATTAGGTATTAACACATCTATGGAAATGTAGTTGACTATTAACATGTATAATTAATATTAAGCTTCTCAATAAGCCTATTAGCATCGGAATCTATTTATTATAGTTTATACGTTTTGATTCTATCATAATACTGACCTACAGGTACAATTATCAACAAAAGTATTATTATCTATACGTCAACTACATAAATTGGCTCAATTCACGTTCATTGTTCGTAACATAAGTACTTCGTTTGAATATTAATTTATGTTATTTTAAAATTTAAATAAATTTGTCAATATATTTAAAATTCTCATACTTAGTTATGCATAAGATCTTTACAATTTTAATGTTTTGTGAAATTATTAGATCTAGACATGTATTAGGACGAGGACGAGATTTTATTTACAATTCGCTACTTGGTCAATACAATGACACATAATAATTCCGTGTTGGAATTAGAAAAAAATCTTTTGCCGAGTCCCATATTCGAAATACTCCATTATAATAGCGAATTAACAATTTTATTATATCAATAATAACCACTTACAAAATGCATTCAATTTCTTTGACTCGTTCAAGTTTAAAATGCTTCAGATTACAGAACTCGACAAAACAGCGTCAAGAAATGCAACGAAGACAGCTTACTTTATCACCTGTCTCTATCTTCCACAGTGAGCCTTCAAACGAGAGAGGAGGACAGGTAGCCATGTTCTGCTTACACGCGGCAACAGAATCCGCAAACTCATAAGCGCGCCGAATCGTTATTAGTCGGATTTTCTTCTAAGTCTAGGAGAGACTTGATCCGTTCCACGCACAGTTTTGATCCTTCGTTCGCTTCTTTGGCCATCTATAAACAATAACAATGTATTATTTAATTATTTACATCCTTTCAAACTTTGTTGACCTCTTTGACATTTAGATGACAGCGTGATAGATGGTTAGTTCTTCGCCGCCATTTCACGTCATGTGTGAGCAGTGATGGAATCAAAATAAACAAACGTATTTCGTCTTAAACTTAAGATCGGTCACGAGTTTTGAGCGCAGCTCAGCTAAAAAGTGTATTTGTCCTACGCATGTTTTGTTCGCGTCAAATACAAGGCCCAAAAGGTGACTATCATCATATAGAGTTTGCAATCATGGCCAGCGCTCAAAACTCGTGATGCCAGATTTAAAACTGAATAATAATGTTAATAAATAGAATTACTTCTTTAAAGCGTTCACTGCTAACGACGCGTATGTGCGTCCAACTGTTCGAGAATTTACGAAGAAGTTGAAATGTTAGCAGTGAATGTGTTAAACATATTTTACCTTGCGGTTGCTCAAGCGTTCTATTCTATTAGGAATTCCTTTAATTTGATGAAAGGAAGTATTTTTTTTATAAGTACATACTAGTAATTTTTTTTAGTTATAGACGACACTCACGAGTGAGAAGTTAAGGAACCCATGAGGCAGTCCCTCGAGCACGTCGATACCGACGACGTTGCCCAGTTTCTTGAGCTTCTTCGCGAACATCACGCAGTCGTCCAAACACGGGTCCAAGTGTACGGTCTGTGGATTATTCAGTTCAAATTCAAACTAACCCAAGAGATAGTACGACAAAAAGAGGTTTCCAATTCGGAGCTCTCGGAAATCTCTTTTTGTCCCGAAGTTCGAAAGTCAGAGCTGATTAGAGATTACACCTCAACTGAAGATCACAGCCAAATAATGTTATGAATACATTCGCGAGAGGAGAGAGTGTAGGCGCCGTGTTAACTAGAGAGGGATCCTTTCGTATCTAACCATGTTGACACAGTGACCCCAACTTCTATAAGTGATATATACTGTGAGTAGGCAATGCGAGAAGAATGTTGGTGTTGGTCTCATTCATTGGCTCCAGTAGCAGGCAGCCTGTACGCTTGTTTGGTTATTTGACCTTTAAAAAAAAGTTTCTTCTTCCATCCGCAGATGACGGACAGTATACAGTGTGATAGTGGCCACTGACCAGTATCCTGACGGGCGGGAACCTGGCGAGCTGCTGGTCGTCAGCCCAGTAGGGCGAGAGCAGCGGGTCGCGCGGCACGCTGAAGATGAACTCGTCCGAGGGACTGCGCGCGATCAACGCGTCCAGGTTACTGCGCACCGCCAGCCTGCAACCGTTACATATTAGGGCGCAGACGAGGACGAGGCGAGACGGTCTTCTTGACCGCCAAGCCATGAAGGCGCCCCCTTTTTGGTCAAAAACAGTGCACACAGTGGAAACAGTGGGGAGCCCAATGCGGTTATATGGTTCCCTTTGTTCTGTTCGCCTAAGAGATAGTAATATGCTGCTAGTAGATGTATATTAATATTGGGTCTTCAATTATTAAATATAATCTGAGAATATGTGATTCACATATTTTGTGAGATAATTTATATTCCCCGAGCGTTAATAAACTTTGGTCAATACTTAACAAAGGCAATTTGACCTTCCTAATGTTGTATAAAAGGTTCATTTAAATAGTAAACCATACTCATTGTGCGTTGGTCCAGTGATGGCATTCGATCCAGTGATGTACGCGAGGCGCGACGACATGGCTCCCATTATACCAGTTGCTGCTTCACTGATGCTAAAAATAAATTGAAATACAGAAAATATACTAACTGCGATAGTCTTATATAAGCTTATAATAAGTTCGATCAAAAATTATTCCCTTCCCTATTTAAATTCGTATCACAGATAGAGATGAAGCTACTTTTAAACCAAGGACTATGTTAGTCTATGTTTTGTAATAAGGTTGATAAAGTTCGTAGTTATCGATACATTTGGATTTTAAGTGACTTACCGTAAAGATAGTAAGTGGCTTTTAGAATACTTACCGTGTTTTTATTCTCTTCTTATCCTTAGTTTGTTCCTGTTCATCTACCACTAGCGGCGGCTCGCCGACTAATGTGCTCGAGTTTTCAGATTCCGCCTCCCTACGAATTAAGAAGGGCGTTCTAGATATATACAAACGTGTGATTACAATATATGTGAATACAGTACAAATTATCATAAAGTGTATTTTAGGATCAGGAAATGCATTTTTAGTTCTTTTACAACATTATTCTAGAAATAAATAGATTTATTTCAAGCAGTTTTATAATTATTATATCGTGCAGAAATTAATCATGCCTCATGAAAAGGGATTGTTACTTATAATTTCTTGAAAACGTCACATAGTTAAAACACCAAGTAGTGGCCAATTAAGACACCGAGAAACTATCAACCCCCTCAGGATGTGAATTTTGAAGTCCTCAAGTATTATATTGTATGTCTAGGATATATCTATGATCAGTGGTTTAGACTAAGCCAATAAGGGATTATGTATAAATCAGTCAATCAGAACTTCGCAACATGATTTTTTTTTTAATTGCAATATAATTTTTAGTATGTGTAAATCACCTGTGAGATTCATCTTGTCGGTCATTGGGCTTGATGATCGGGAACCGTCGACCTTCCGAGTCTGTGTCGCTATCCAACACGTAGCGCTCCAGGAAGTCTGATACCACTTGTTGGGACTTGTCTTCTGGCGGAGTTGTGCCTTTAAACATTCATACAATTCACTCTCTGATGGTGTAAAACCAATGCGAAAATACCTTTTGTAACCTTCCGAACCTGGCCGTAGCATGTATAATCTTGTATAATTAGTCATTCTGACGATTTGAAAGTACTTCGTCATTGAATAAAGATATTTTTGACTTGACTTTGAACTTGCTGTGATATTAAATGATGAATTTCCAGCCTATTTAGAAGGCTAGTTTTATTTATTCGACTACGGCGAAGCGAAAATATTAAATATGTATGTATTTTCATCTGTTCCCTGTTTCATGCGCCATGATTGTTCTCTGGTTATATCACGGGATCACGTAAAATTCGATATAGCATCCTCTATAGGACAAATAGTAAAGAAAAAAAATTTCTACCATGACTTTTCAGTAGTTTAGTTTTTAAGCTATGATCTTTTTTAAATCAACTGGCTAAATCATATTAATTTTCTTTCTCTTTACCAAAGAGCTTTCAAGACCCTTGTAAAAAATTTCAAATTACTTAAATTAGCATGCATCTTTAAGGTACTAACCAGTAGCCGTGTGCTCGGAGTGTAGTGACGCAGCACTGATAGTGGTGTCCGAGGACTGGCGGCGTTCACTGCCTGACTTGTGTGCCTGCAACTCCATCAGGTCTGAAGACGACACTTCTTCAAACGACGATGGACCGGAACTTACGCCTTCTACATACATAAATGTGTTATAAAGATATCGTGAAACTACTCAGATGCAAAACGTTTACCAACATTACCAAATAAGCTATTAATACTTATCACAAGGATTAGGTTGCTAAGCTATTAGTACCAGGACCAGCATATAGGACCAGGTTATTAATTAGCTTTCAAAATTATTGGTACTCTAAAATAACATTTATTAGATTTCAAAAAAATAAGAATCTAAAGGATTGGAATTAAAAACATAAGTAATCTTTAAATTTTGAATTTAAATCATAAGTTATATTTGTTTAGTTCAATTTGAAATGTCAAGTAAGTATCAAGGCGCACAGGAAACTATAAATAGGTAGGTACAAAAACAGATAAGGTGACGTCACGAGTTTTGAGCGCTCAAGCGAAAATAGATGGGATAACTGCGCACGTGTTTGTTCGCGCTCGCGTCATACCCAAAAAATGACTTCTGCATGATTATGATATACTTATAATATACAGTTACCTTGCGACGGGCTAACTTTCAAGAAGCCGTTACTGTCCAGAGGCGTGGTAGCGCCCGACGGAGCGGTCTGTTTGTCATCTTTGTGTTTCACATCCTTCCCTTGCGTGTTGCTTGGACTTGCCGCGTAAGCTGTAATATTTTGTTCATGTTTTTTAAACGACTAAAGACTACGGCAGCTCGTAATAATGTTGATATTTTATGAATTGTTTTTAAAAAAAAATTACCGAGTAACAATTTTACATCGAAGGCTTATTTAAGTTCTTAGGCTTGTTCTCTCAGGCACTCGATTTCACATTCAGTCATTGAAGTTCAGATACGAAATAAATGTTTCCTTACGATTTGCAACTTCACAGTTAAGTTGAGACGGCGATCAAGATATCAGTATGGAACATATAACCATTTCTGTGCTGCGGAGCTACCCTGGCTATCACTAGTCAACCGTTCCGCAGCGCGAACTGGTCTTACAATAAGAGCATATAGGTATTGAGCGTGTGTACCTTTGAGGCAGCGCATCATGAAGCCGAAGGGCAGCACGGGGTCCATGAGGCACAGCAGGCGGGCGGGACTGGGCACGAAGCTGACCATGAGCGGCGCGTACGCCAGGAAGGCGCCCTGCGGTGGGCGCAGGCCCGCCGCGCCCACCTTCAGCGAGCACGCCGCCACCAGGTTGGCGCCCGCCGAGTCGCCCGCGAATATTATACGCTTGCCTGGATATCATACACACACCCACCCCACACATTACACAGGGACACCTTACGTACGCCAGGCCGCGCTACTTTCACACAAACATATATTCCTCCAATTACCACTCCGCTCACGTCACGACTTCCAATTGTCAACTCAAATATAATTTATATATAAACGGGTTCAACTGGACAAACACCGCGACATTTTTTATGACTCAACAGTGTATTATTAATTATACTTGAAAAATACCTATGATAAGCGAGACTAGTCCACAAATGTTTCACAACGACGACAAATACTATTTGGGATATTTATGACACAATCAAAGCAGAGAATACGAACTAGATCAATCTATTCTTAAATTATAAAATAACATACTACTATAATAAGATACAATAACATACTATATTAAGATTGTGTTAAACTGTAAACAGAGCAGAGGCCAAGAAATCTCAGACAAATGTGATTTAGTTACAAAAAATATATTTCTAGAATTCTAGATAAATTACAATAAAACAAACTTACCCGTAGTACCAATTTCCTTAAAATGATTGAGCATCCAGCAGTAGGCGTAGAAAACCTCTTCGAGGGCTCTCGGAAAAGGCGCTTGCGGCGCGAGACTGTAGTCCACGGAGAGTATGGGTACGTTCAACTTGGCGGCCCAGTCGCGGAGGTAGGTCTCGTGCGACTTGGAGCTCTGCGCCACGAAGCCCCCGCCGTGGCAGTGGAAGATCACACCCTCTGCCGGGGGCAGCGACGACGAACCTTCACCTACCTGACAATACAGATATCGACAAAGTATGAGTACTATCGAACTTTTCTCATATTTACCCACCAGATTTCGCATTTCATCGCTTATAGGTACCGTTACGAGGTATGAGCGCTCAGCTAAATTATTGGGTTTTTTTTATTACGCATATTCGCTTCTCGCCATACAAATAGACAGAGACAGACTCATAAAAAGACTACTGCACATTCAAGGTTAGCGCTCATCCTTAAGCTCTTATTGCCATGATATTTTTTTTGGCTGTGTGACAGGCATAGGCTTATAAACGTCATATGCATCTGTCGCATAATCACTGTCAATCTATACTTGGTAGATTTTGCCGTAAGGTCATGGTAGAGCCCCTGGCCAACGTATTTTTCTTGGATGACAATGCCTATTCCACTACGTAGTTCGCTATTTGCATTCAGCACAAAAAAATACACGTCTATTTAATGTAAGTAATTAGCTGAATACTTTATGTTTCGCAAAATAAAGACGGCTCTTTTGGAATTGTAATCATAGCTAGATAATTCGCGGATTGTTAGTTTATTGACAAAATATGCATTGTAACCGGCGATCTCAGAATGAAATGGGTTGAAATAAATATTGACAATGGACATTGACATAAGCAACCAATTATACAATACAATCAAAGAAACAAAAGCTGGAAGAATAGGGAGAACATCAAGATTATTTGTTCCATTTAGAAATATTGGCACCGTGCCCATTTCCGCAAGCAAACTTACAAACAATTCGTAGTAAATATGTTAAATATCGCGGTAATAGGTCAAGGTTCAAACAAGCTTCGAATGAAATCCAACTTGCTGTATACAACTGTGGTATCATCTGCTCCATATAGTATTATCGAGTGATAATTATATAATTGGTGGCACAAGTGCCATCTTATTCTATTCGAATTGATTAGATGGCAATATTTTTAAACAAGCTCCGATTAACGGATTTGAATATAATTTGTATTTATAGTTTTAAAAGTGAAAGCGATGTAGGTACAATTGTTATCTAAACAACTATCGTACGTCACGCGGTTTCACCCGAGATAAAATATTAATAATAGCGTATATTATTCGATGATGATGTAGCAATCAAATGGTGAATTTTTTTTTAAAATCGGTCCCGTTTTTTTAGTGCCAATACGTTACAAACGGACATACGAACCTTTCCTCTTTATAATAAAGTAGAAGGCAAGAGACCAAGAGGCCGGAGCCCGAGGCGTTGGACGGACCAAGTATCAGAACAATGAAATGCACCTATCAGCGCCGCAATCCACCAAGCGGCGGATCGTCGAAGATGGAGACAAATCGTGGGAAAATTAAAAAGGAGTCACGATCCTCAGCAGTGAGGTGACGATTACAAAGAGAAAAAGAGAATATGAGTATAGATAAAGGAACTTCATTTGAGATTATATACCCGATCTATAGTATAGGCTATAGAATACGATTAGGAAGAGGAACAATTTGTTTGTTGTTACGAGGCTCCGAAACCGAGCGATTATAAAAATTATTTCACTAATTGAATGCTAATTAAAATATCACCGAGTAATATAGACTATTATTATATTGTTAATCAAGTTAAGTTACTAAGTAGTTCAATAAAATTACAAACATTTGAATTTCGGATTTTGTAATAATATTAAGGACTCACCATACCAGCTCTCTTGTTAACACTAATCAGCCTTAGATTTAAGCTCTGCAGGCCAATATGAACCGTAGGCGGTAAGACTGTGATCGGTTTTCCTTCGGTAGTCGTAACCTCTATCGGTTCGGGTGGTATTGTGATAATTTTGTTAACTGCTACTGTTGATGACATTAAACTGGGCACTCGCTTCATTATTTCTGAAATACAATTTAATATTAAAATTAAAAGTTTTGATACCAACTTTTAAAACCATTAACATCGAAAAATATCGGTCAGGTGCGAGTTGGATCCACGCACGAGGGGTTCTGTAAAAAGTCAAGCACGTTGTATGGGAGGGAGCTCTCTCAAATATTCATTTTATTGTTTTTTTAGCGTCGTCTGTGAAAAATTCAAGTGTCTAACTATCACGGCGCATGACATGCGGATAGTGACATACACACAGACAGACATATTTCATATGCAATGACTGAAAAGCTTTGGACTTACAAACAGACACTTCAATTGTATTTATCTGTTAAGATTAGCAAAGATAACCAAATTAGCATACCGCTTTCAGCCAAAAACCAGAAGGCCTTGCAGAATTCAATGCTCGCCGACTGCGATATATTGACGATCCTTCTCGCTCGCATCTCGGGGTCTATCAGGTACTGGCCTCCTGTCCACACCGAGCTGATCAAGTTGCCGTGGCAGTAGTAAGCTTCGGAGAAACCCGCCATACATATTGATATGCCTTTTAGTATGCCGCGCATCGATGGCAGGAACTACAAATGGTTTTTAAATATTAAACTAGGACAACACATTAATTAGGTTTTAGTTCATTTGATAAGAATAAGCACAGAAGAAGTAAACATGTTCACGCCATCCTAGAAGGGTCCCCGAGGTGTTGTAATAACAACACACACTTTTCACCGAAGACGATTAAGTAAAACACTCGTACCAACGTGACAGATGGTGAATCTATCGCCCTCTCAGACAGGGTATAGTCTTTGAATAACTTCTCGTGCTGGTATTTTACCGAAAAACTCATTGTTAGAGGCCACTGGTGGGTAATAGGTACAGAAGTCGTGTCGAAATCGAATCGGTCGATCAACACTCTGCTTTCCATATTGAACTTATGCTTGCTACCAAATGCATCGTCACCGCTGAAGTACCTTGTAATTTTTTTACGGTCACTAAGATGACATTTTTCATTACACTATCTGTAGTCTTCTTCTTTAAGACTATGTCTGACATTATCTCATCTACAGTATAACTTAATTTGAAGCCGAATCTCCTTGGAATTCCCCTGCAGCCACATGCTGATGTCACAATATAGTTGTGATACGATGTCAACGGGAAAGCGAGCGCGATTACAATAAAGTACGTGAATTACATGACAATGGATGCTTGTCAATGGCTGATGAGTAATTAGTGTCAAACACAAACGAATTGAATGTCCAGTAAAGCTGAATTATATCTTTGTTAGGTATTCGTATAGGCTCTTTACCTATGATGCTACAACAAAATAATATAACGATTTCAAATTACTTTGGTCCCAAGTATTGCTATTACTATGTTATTGCTATGGATAAAAAACACACTATATATTATAATATAATATAATGGATTTGAGAGAGATTATTCCAACAATTTGTTATCTACAGAAAAAACATCTACTACAACAAAAAAAAATTAAAATACTTGACAAAACTACACTAAAATTTACATAGCTAAATATTTTTGTCTAATTCACATAAATGTTTATGACATGTTATTTTAATATTGTTTCGCAAGACTACGATATAGCAAACGATTTTATCGCTGTTCTATCACACTTTGACGTATTAAATTTGTAGGAGTAGCGACGTATAAAGAAAAATGAGATTAATATAGAACATAATACATATACGCATATAGTTATACAAATGGACAGATTATTTTTTGTCTTCACACAGTACACTATAAGTGGAGTAAGAAACAAAATCAAGTATTCAAGGCCAGCTTCAGATTGAATATATTTACTAGCCACCAATATGTAGGAATGTTATGTATATTAAATGAAATATATGATTCAAAGTGCCATAATAAGCGAGAAACACTCGTTGAATTGTTAAGTTCATAGTCACTTCTACGTCCATTCTCAATTGCTTACGTCTTTATTCCCTAAAAGGGTAGGTGTTAGGTACACCACCCATATTTCGCCAGATATATTTAATGTCCCATGTAGTAGGGGGCGAGCCTATTGCCAACACATTTACTGGACGCGCAGTGGGCGTCGTTAGCAATGAACGCGTAAATCGGACACTAATCTCCGGACTGCTAGTGGAAAATTACAGAAAATAATTTATCTCGTCTATGACTACTAATTTATGTCGTCTAGGGCTTCACCGCTACCTCTAAATTCCTATCTTATTTCGAATGCTACATTGTTTTACTTCACATCAAAATGCACTCAGTAGGGAATGCAACGATATACGAATAGATAATGCGTTGCATTGGCACCGATAAAGTGTCCTTTGCGGCTACGTGCAAATGGATATTTTGATGTTAAATCGTCGCAGTGGCTATAAAAGATACACTTATTGTATCTTCGTATCTACGTTACATATACGTATCAATTGAAATTAAATGAGCTTCATAACTCTTCATTGAAACATTTCGATTGGTTTGACATCGCCAATAGATACAGATCGTATGAGTAATAATTGAACTCGCTACCCTAAACACAGAATGCATTAATCGCTAAGCTTCCAAAGGTCCGTGTAATCTAAAAAATGTCATTAGGTTGCATCCAACTGGGATGATAATAACATATTGCGGACATCAAATATATAATATAATGCAAATACCTATTAGCTAAGTCCTATTAAAATGCGTAAATGCTCTTCGTGAAAGGTCAAAATTATGCAATTAACGTAAATAGACAGATTATTAAAGATTACGTGCTAAGTAGTGCTATAACATTGGTAATTCGCATTTCTCTTGCTAAGCTGTAATGAGTAATCCGACTGACTTGAAAACGGCACGAAGCGAAATAACCCGGTGAACGGTAATACGTGCTCATTTGTTTTGGCTCCCTTAAACAGTGAAATAAGAACATTTGCAATCAGCTGTGACAATGTTTATTTTCGTTCAGATTTACTACATACATAAGTAAGGTACATAATGTTCAAGCCTGTATTCCCCGAAGGGGTGGGCAGAGGTGTACCTAATAACAACAACCACTTTACATCGAAGATGATTAAGCGCCAACGTGACAAATGGCGAGTCCATCACCGTCTCAGGCGCTATACATACGTCTTAGAATTACTCCTCATATACACGTTTCCTCACAATATTTTCCTCCGCCTGTGGTGTGAAATCACTGTACATAAGTTTTTAGAAAAACTCATTAGTACAGGCCCCGCTGGGATTCGAACTTGAGTCGCTTGCGTAGCAGGCGTCTGCTCAAATCCCACGGCCACCACGGCTTGTATATTTACTAAACAAATTAAACCGCTAATAATTTGATTGGCGGTCATACATAAGTGAGCATTTATTAGCAAACAAACTCTCAAATTATCATAATTTATAGAACTTATCGCCAGTTTAGGGAGACTGTCGGAAGCGTTCCTACAAGGCCAATGTCTATCTTACTAATTAGCCTGAACTCATTCTTGGGTCGTGAACCTATTTTCCATCACAATTTTTTTCCCACTCTTGCATGAATAATTGGCTGCAATGCTAGGGCCACGATTATTGTCGTTGGGAGGTTGGTGTTTGTCTCAATAAATGGTTTTCGATGTTCGAAATTTGGAACTAGATCAAATATTATTTCCATTGATGCAGGATTTCTTGGTTCAATAAACTGTGCCAGTGTTTCTATCTGTCTAGTTGAGGTAAAGTATATATTTTTTCATACGGGGTTGAAAGCTTGAGGTTGAATTTATCGAATAAAATTGTGGTCTTGAAGTTTCTGTTTAGTGATCAGTGTAAGAATAGGCTACCTAGGTATCTACCTATTAAGTTCGTTGATTCAAGGTCGTATTAACACAGTCATATGCTTGTTAGTACATACTTACCTATACATTAAATAACAACATGGTATGCTATAAAATACCTAACCCGAGTTGCTACTCATTCGGTTTTATTTTAATGTGAGCTGATTCGTGATCTTTTGTTTTTTATTGCGTCGACTGGTTTGGTCGCTCAAGGTGATTCCGCGACGCATTATTTATGTCGGGAACATTGACGTAAATATTTTAGGAGAAGACTAAAATAGATTTAACAGTAGTACATAAAATATACTTCTATTATTACCTATCCATGTGTGTACAGGTAAATGTTACTTTCTTACCTTAATAGGTAAACCTTAATAGGTAAACTTAAGAGGTATAACCTACCTACCTAGCAATAAAATTAAAAAAACCAAAAGATAATTAAAAACTTTTGATTCCATTCCATCTCCGTACTATAAAAAAAAAGGTTAAGGTTTTTTTTTAAGTGTGGTTTAGTAATAAACTCATGCAGGGGTGCTGAGCATATCGAATTAAAAAATACAAGCATTTCCTTCCGAGCCTAGAAATTGGACAAGCATATATTCAATAGTTTAGTGCCATCACAATCTATGAAGTCTCAGCGAAAATAGGTAAAACTGCGCATGTTATTATTTGCTTACATGACCCAAAAAAATACTACTGCCGGGTTAAGGTCAACTCATATCTCGTGAGGGGCACCTATAAGTAGGTACTGACCTGAAACCCAAGGCATCTTCCATAGAAACAATACTGATTGATAGTGTCTGCTTGCGAGAACAGCTCCTCAGGTGTGTGAGACTCCGTCGGGAACAGCTCTCCGGGCGGTGCCCATGAGAGTAATGTGTGTAGGTGATGCAAGCACGTGCCGAGGGACGCTAGTAGCTGGCCGCAAGATTCTATTTCTCTATTCAAAAAAAGTAGGGCCTTAAAAAATCTAAATTAAGGTCTTTCGTAGAGTGGACAGAATGATGATATGATGATACCCTGCCTCAAAAGGAGGCTCTTATAAAAATCTTTCATAGAAAGAGAGAGTGAGAGATCCACCCCTCTGTTTAATACTTTTTTGGTTATAAAATGGTCAATACTTTTCACCCACTTAGTAGTAATAGTCACCTAGGAACCTGGCCAATCCTTTGGAATCAGGTACATTTAATTGAAGTTATACAAGAATGATAAAATTTATATATTCTGATGCATCTACATTGTGATGGTATATAAGGCAAGGTAAGGTCAAAGTTAAAGAATGGCCTCATTATTTTATTAATGAAGACCTAAAGCAATTGGCTTTAGGTCATCATAATTACGAAACATGGTTTAAACGAAGACTAGACAAAATTCGGGCTAAAGCTACGTCCGTCCCTTGTGAAATCTGTATCACCAGAATAGATAGAATTAGAAATACTTTTAAAACAAGGTATATGTTAGGCATTGTTTTGTGGTAGGAGGAAAAAGTTTTTTAAGTAAGCAAATATTTAAAAAAAATGCACAAAGAACTCACTTAACAAAATGACCTTTCCGAAATAATAATGCATCTCTGCTGGTGCAAACTTGCCGGCTCAGCTTAAGCCCATGTAGTATACATGAGTCCACCACTGAGACAAAGCTGCGGTAACCATTCCCTGGTGATTTCTCATCAAAATCATATAGTGGTGCCACCTGCAACAACAGTAACATTAGTCTGGACTAGAGGCAGTGATACAATATAAGCATAAACACATAATATATGTGTATAATCAAATAATACACTAAAAAGTGGTCAAGTATGAGTCATTGAAGAGAGAGAGATCTATAATAACAAGCATAAAAATCACATTTCTTGTATAGGGGACCCCTTAAATATTAATTTAATCTGTGTTTTAGTACTTGTTGTAATGAAAGCAACAGAAATATATCATCTGTGAAAATTTAAACTAGTGTCTATCATGGTTCATAAGATACAGCCTGGTGACAGTCAAACAGCAGTCTTAGTAATAGGGTCCCATTTTTTACTCTTTGGGTACCGAACCCTAAAATGAGTCATTCCATTCTTTCCTTTCATTATAATTAGATTTACTGTAATACTGTATCAAAATTTTGATGTTTATAGCAGAATTTTAAAATGACCTAGGAGTTATTAACTTATTATTGACTTGACTTAACTGATTACACATCATTTGAAGTTATTACTTTCATTAGTAGATTATAAATGTAGTTACATTTAAAATTATGTACACATAATTGTTATCCTAAGATGAATCATTGATACTAAGAACATCTGCAAATTAATTGCCAATCTACGAATGACTTTGATCAGTACAAAGTCCATAAGTGCATGTCCATAATGTATACATGTCAACTTTTTGGTTAATTGGTGTTAATGATGACAAATAATTGAAGATTATGATAATTTAAGCAGCACATATAAAAAATGAAGCTCAGAAGTCCTCAACATGCTCTGCTCAAACCAATGATGGTAGGCCCCTTTATCCACCAGCCAGATAGTTATATTTACATAAAAAAATTAACAATTTTTTTTCTCTGTTTGTTTGTCCGTCTGTCTGTTTGTTCCAGCTAATCAGTGAAATGGCTGGACTGATTCTTACTGGACTTTCACCACCAGATGTGAATGGCAACTTTTAAAAAATATTTGGATTATGCAAAATTAGCCCATGAAATGAAGGCTATGGGGGTGATACTGCTTACATTTTTTTATTTCTTTGCAAAAATTATTTCCCTATATAACAATCCAGTCTGGATTAGTATATTCACTAAGTATCAATAGATACCTACCATGAAAAAAAATCACCAAATATTTTAATTATAACTTTAATTATATAATTAAATATATAAAAATTGCTCACCTTGCGTACATGGTCTACCAAGGGCCAAACGGTGTCAATATGATCTACGAGAGTCATGAATCCCTGGTACAAACGCTGACCGTTCTCAGTGTCGTCTGGCTGGAAGTAGGTCGCATTGTTTTGGCACGAGTCCTTCAGAGCCTCGTACATCGCGTAGGTTGGTGGAGCTCCCTCCTGCACATTTTCACAACAGAGTGCAGCCTTTGCAGGCGATTCCGTATAAGCCATCTTATTCAACACTTTCTTCGACGCAAAACGAAATCCGCGACTAAACAACCGAAACCTCATCTGCAAAGAGTTCAACACAAACATCTGATGCATCTATTCGATATGTAAATACAAACTTAAATCAATCGAAATAATAATTACAAAATATTTTCACGAGCTAATTTTGTTATCATTATACCATTATTATGATACTATTTCGTGTAACCACCACTGTGTCATTTAACTTGGAAAATTTGAATTGCAATTTATTGTTTGCTTGAGTAAGTATGTACCACTGGTACCATACGTATACAAGCGAACTATCAATCTATTCGAATTAAATTAAGTTAATAGGTGCAACAAAAGTTGGTTGATGACTGTCTGACTGTTAGTCAGTCAGTGAATTCATTATCATAACGATTGCAATTGAACGTCATTCTTATAAATCACAAATCACAAACTTACAAACGACAAAATGACCAATGAAAATTACTGAAGAAATTCTATTATTTAATGTATGACAATGGAATGACATGATTGACATGACGGAGTGCCAGCAGCTGTCAGCTGATTTTTTGCGCTTTTCCAACCAAAGACAAAGAAAATGTTCGCTTTCCCACCACCATATTCCTAAGCATTGGTTTCACCTGCTTCATCTATGTTTGCCAACTTTATGGTACATATTACACCGACTAAATCATTTTATTTTCTTATATCTAATCTATTCTATCATATTCTATAATCTATGTTTATTAGTTAGTTTAGTTACTATTCTATTGTGGTGGTGATGAATTTGTGTATACAAGTTCCATAACTATCAAATAAATACCTAATATTAATAATGGAAGAAATATTACTGGTTACAGAATCTGATATATTACAAAAAGATGTTTTGAACGCGGTAGAAACCATTGCAGAAACAGAGGAATATCAAGACAGTGAAAATGTACTTCATCCAAGTTTGTTTACATCTGAAACGCTGTTAGAACTTTCTAATTCATCTTGGTCTAGGTCCGTAACAGCTAAAGATGAAGTGCAGCCTTACTTGCGTGGCTGTAAATGGTCACCAGACGGTACTTGCTGCCTAACTGTGGTGAATAATGATGGAGTTCACGTAACGGAACTTCCGAGGGATTTGTACACCGGCTCTCCGGCGTTGGTGAGAAAGATAGATATCCTGGACTCTGTGATACATGTAAAGGAAGCTGGTCTTGTGTACGACTTCTGCTGGTACCCCGGTATGAATAGTGGACTCCCTGAGACATGCTTGTTTGTATACTTTTATATTTTGTAGGTTATGTATGATTGTATGTATCTATTATAATATATTTTCTATACAGATATATACAATTTAAGCTTATGTTTGTAAATGCTTTTTTAGCATACAATTTTTTTTTATTTTACCCTTTTTTGTTCCTTTGTTCTAGTTAATTTGTTTTTAGTATTCTGTGAAATAAACACACTCTTAAAATTAAGTCTATGCAGCTGAAACCATGAGGCAGGCACAGCTAATTTAAAATATAATTTTAGCAAAACACAATTGCAAAGCAACAATAAATATAATGTCCATAAAATAAAAATGCAATTAATCATTAATAATTATTATAGACGGAATTGACTATGTAACTATAAAATAATATATAATTGTGATAATAATCCAACTTAACAATTGTTTCAGCTGGCTGACAACTAAACAGAATGCCCCAGTACAAATGTGGGATGCATTTGATGGATCATTGAGGTGTTCATACAGGGGATTTAATACAGTGGACGAGATGGAACCAGCTCTGTCTGTCACATTCACAACAGAGGGAGATAGAATTATAGCTGGATACAAGAAAGTTTTGAGGACTTTTGATGTTGACAGGTAGGTTTTGCAATCTACAACAATTATTTTACAGTGTTATATAGCTACAATCTGCCCTTATCTTATCCCATACATTTTTGGGGTTGGTATTTGATGCAAACCAATGTGGCCGATCATCAGATTTTTATATGAAGCAACTGCCATCTGACTTTCGTAGCCGTAAATAATTAATCTGGGTTAAACCAGTTTATAGACTCTGACTAAACTGAAATTGCCAAAGATGACAAGAAAAAGACAGACAGCATAACATGCTCTTTTACGCATAGAAGAAACTAGGGTGGTCACCCATCAAACTACTAGCTTGGGTTAGGGCTGCTTAATTTTACTGATCAAATGATATTTGCAACAGCAACCATATATTGTAATAATTGTAAGATTAGATATTATAGGTTTTCTTTATGCAGATTCCAGCAAAATCAGGAAAACCTATCCACTTTTGCAATTATAATATTAATCTAGATAATTTTAAGTTTATGTACATACTTACAGACCAGGCAGAGACTTTTCCGAACACAAGATCACCAGTCCAGCCTCTTGTTTTGCAACCAGCTGCAACCTACTAGCGGTCGGCTCGTGGAATACAACAGTAAGCTTGTACAATGTGAGTGAAACTGGCACTTACAAGAGCATAGGGAAAATGCACGGTCATGGAGGTAAATGTCAATAAAAAAATAATCTATACTAATATATAAAGTGGAAGAGTATGTTTGTTTGAATGCATTATGCTCAGGAACTACAAGTCCGAGTTGAAAATTTATTTCAGGGTTAGATAGCCCATTTATCTAGGAAAGCTATATAGGCTATATTACGATCATGCTAAGACCAATCCCAGTTTAAAGTGAAGGACAAAGTAACTATTCCATGCAGACAAAGTCAAGGCTGAACCTTGTTCATATATAATTAAACATTGTGTCATATATTTGATTTAGTTATCTGTGAATAATGTTGAACAAATTGTATTTAGTTATTAGCAGTCCATGTTTTGCTTCAATATTTTTCATGGGTGTCTTCTGTCCAACTTAACACATAGAATTTTTTTAAACAATTTCTATTGTATGAATAGCAAAAAACCATAGACTTTGCCCTTACATCTACACTACTATTATAATGAGGGAATATTTGTATTTTTGAGTGTATGTTTGTAATGAATAAACTCAAAAACTACTGTGCTGTTTTCAAAAATTCTTTGGCTTTATTTTATCCCCATACTCCCGCAGGAATGGGACATCCACTAGTTTATAAATAAAACAAATATGTATTAGATAGTTGTAGCTGTTCCAAAGTGATTCATGTACATAGATTCAGTAATTATTGACAAATTGAACTAAAAAAGACACCATGCAGAAGAATAATAGCTATTGTAAGCAAGATACCAAAGTAAGATCTCTCTACAATCTTCTTAAATGATATATCAACATACTTAAGCTAACACAGATTAAAACCAGTATTTATTTTTAGGTGGAGTAACTCACATGAAGTTCACTCCAGATGGCTTGAAACTTGTCACTGGTGCGAGAAAAGATCACAGATTATTAGTATGGGACATAAGATATTACAGAAGACCATTGAATATATTAACGAGGGTTGTGGACACGAACCAGCGAGTTTACTTCGACATCTCGCCTTGTGGGAAGTACTTGGTGTCAGGGAGCACAGATGGGGTTGTCAGAGTATGGCATTCGGATAAGGCTGATTGGAAATCTGAGTTTGATACAAATAATATTGATAATGATAATGCTACATTAAAGGTGAGCTTGTTTCAATATTGAATGTTAAGTTACTTTACTTAGAAAGGTGTAATCTTTAGAATAAAAATGTAATTTTATTTGGCAAAATAGTAATGAAACCTGTATGGTATTTGTACTTAAACAATTAATTGGTACATATTGAAATAGAAAAACAGTTATAGTATTATTTCAGACCAGGTACATACTCACATTTCAAGCCTAGTGAAATGCCACTTTTGAGCCAAATCTCCCATTATTAATAAGTTTAAATCTAACAAGACGAAACTCAGACAAGTACTACTTCCATCCCTTTTGAATTCCATGTCAAGAAAAAAGATAGAACTATCAAATTTAAGCCAAGGATCTTCGGTTAGATTTTGTATTAAGGGGGCATGGGTTTGTTATTATAGTTTTTTTTTCTTTTCAGTTCCCTCTACATAGAGACTGTTGTAACAGTGTGTCAATTCATCCCTTGCGTCCTGTATTAGCGACAGGTTCTGGCCAGTTTCACTTCACTGACCCGATAGAAGATCAGGACGAACAAGACATAGAAACGATGTGCAATCAAAATATGGACGTACGGTATTCAAATAGAGCAGAAAATACCTTGGCGTTTTGGTGGACCGGAGACGTCGATGATTTGACGTGAAAATAAAGACTGTTATATTGTATTGTTAATGAATAATATCAGAATATATTGTGTATCGAGTCATTCTACGTCGAGGCACAGCATGTCGAGCCAATTTTTATGGAATTAAGTAACTATGTGTACAGTTCCCTAAATATAGGCTTTGACACTTTCGAATGTCGTCGCTTGACCTTGCGGTTTTCGTTTTTTTTTGTATGGAGACGTAACTGCCTACACTAGCCACTTGGGGCGCTTATTAATTTCCATACAAAATGAGGAAACCATTCCACCGTAAATATTTTTCAGTTAAATTATTAAACGAACCTAACGGTTGATAAAAGCAAGCGATACTGAAACTACGCTAAACTTTACGAAGTTTCGTTTTGGGAGAAAGAGAGTAGACCCACGAACTCGACGCGTCACCGCACAATTTTCGTATCAGTTAGTATCGTCACAGTTCATACTAATATTGTGCGGTGACGCTAGCAAGTACGGATTAGTAAACCTCGTAAAACACCTGAGGATCAGTGCATCAATGGCTTAATACTAGTCTTCCAATATTCCAGAAGCTTCATTCTTCGTTATCATATTCGTGTTTAATTTCACGTGTATAAGTGAATGGGTAAATTGCATCAGAGCTTAAACAAAACGTAATAAAAAAAATATCATGAGTACGCTGACGTACTGCTCTTTATGTCATAACATGATATAAGGGCGTTATTTTCCTGGAACGGTCACATGAAATCCTTTCAGAGTAAAAGCCACGATGGAATGAAGCCACTGGAATGTTGAGGACGTTGTACGTTGTTTATGCTTCTTTGAAGTATATTATTTTCTATAACCTAGTTTTTATTTGAGTGGATTGATTTGATTGGAGTTTTTTATGTTGGTTTATGTCGTGCCATATTTCATGTGAATAAATATTATTTCTATTTCCTTTATGAAAGGACAGGCTATGGGTTACCAATATGTCTGCTACGAGGCTACGTGCGACGTAGCAGATATACTACGAAAACTGCTACGAAAGTCTATACCGGGCTACGAAATGCTCTGATTCTGAATCCTCAGAAATTTCTGAGCATTTTAATATTATTACTGTGGGATTTAAATAAAAATAAGTTAAAAAGGTTTGACTGAAGTCTTCTTTACTCCTTCTTTAACACATCTTAAAATAAATACGTCTTAAAATAATAAAATAATCAACACGTCTTCCGTCTTTCACGTCGTCCACCATCGTTCTGTCATCTGTCACATCTTATTTCTTCTATTCTTACACGCTGCCTATCATGCTAACATAAAACCTCTTTCCACACTGCCCTTCTGAAAATAATGTCTGTCCTCAGACATTCTAACAATTTACAACAAAGAATAATAACTTAAATAACATAATTCTTCATATTTACAACTATTAACAACATGTTCTTCTTTCTCTTCTTAAAATCGTAACTAACTCTTAAATTCACCTTTCTCTTCTTCACCTTACCCATCAAACTATCATACTCCGAACATACTACGTCATCCCATGCATTCAACTTAACACGCTCACAATTCAACACCCGAAACACTCCTTCTGTACACTCTTGACTAATTTTTTCACCGTCAGACCTATACAACTTATTTACAATATAACACAACACATTATTGTAAACATCACTATTCTTCATCATGTTCCCAGCTTCAATAATTTCGCTATCCATCTTTTCTTCGAATGTAATATTTATTGGTTCTTTCAGTTTGTTTACATTGTCATCTGTGACGTTATTGATATTGTTACCATCGCAACCACCATTCACTGTCATTTTGTCAACTATGACACTGCTCTCGTCCATTGTTAAGTCTATCAAGTTATCGGACTTGCTCGTAGTAATGCCAACTGTGCAATCTAAATCAGCTGTCACATCTGACGTCAGCATTGCATTCTCCTTTTCAGTCTCGTCACTATTATTCATCTTTAGATTTCGATGTTTTCTGCATTGCTGCATTATACTCTCAAACTGATTATACTCCGCATATCCCTCCTTACTCATTCGTGTCTGGAACATCGCCGTCTTTCCTCTTATTTTTTCATAAATTTTAAATCTTTCCTTCAGCTCAAGATATGTAGATGCACCGAGAAATACATTTTTATAAGCTTCGTCCTCGACTATGCCATCAATGATATATTTAATAATGACATTCTCCGATATATCCCCTCGTCTTCCTATTGCCTTCATAACGTACAGGTATTGCAAACAGGTTTCATCGGGGTACTTCCTCCTTAACATCATTATTTTTCTTATAATTTCCGTATCTATAAACTCTAGAAATTCCTCAACTAAAGCATCCTTGAGCGCACTCCACGTGTTAAATGGATGTTGTGTCTGGAGCCATAAGGCTGCACTTCCGACCAACGCTCTCTTTCCTTCTTCTAGCTGCTTTCGTGGCGACCACCCATAAATCAAAGCGTTTTCGTCTAACTCCTCAATCCATTGCGCTGCCGTCTGCGTGATGTCTGTTCCGCTGAATACAGGTACCAGCTGCTCCGCGTACTGCATCATGTTATTCTTCTTTAATTCTTCCTATCGTAAATTCTAAATCGTCTTCTTGTTCACGACGCCATCTTTTTTCATTGCGCTCGTCATTTTTTTTTCCAGTCAACCTCGAAATATTTTTCATATCCCGGACGAGCCCCCAAAAGTTGTGGGATTTAAATAAAAATAAGTTAAAAAGGTTTGACTGAAGTCTTCTTTACTCCTTCTTTAACACATCTTAAAATAAATACGTCTTAAAATAATAAAATAATCAACACGTCTTCGGTCTTTCACGTCGTCCACCATCGTTCTGTCATCTGTCACATCTTATTTCTTCTATTCTTACACGCTGCCTATCATGCTAACATAAAACCTCTTTCCACATTACTTATATACTGCTTGATTTTCTTTGCCTGCGATATATCGCGGTATATATCCAATACTTTTTATACTATGCGTTTAATTCATTGTAGTCAACAAGAAGGCCAGGATCTATTTTAATACTGGCCTTCTATAATTAAAAATATGTTTATTTTTAAATATTATATAAATATTTCAAATAGATCCGATCTTCTTTTGTTTTTTTTCTTCTTTTTACATATAGAGCAATAGTATTACTATTGCTATACTATTGCTCTTGTTATTGAACTCACATATTGCTTGCATCTTGAAACTTTATTGTATTTATCTGAATATTATCGTTTTGTAAAACATTGACATGCTTTTTTTATTATCATCTGCCTACACAATCAATAGAAAAAAAAATTATTGTTATGAATAAGCTTAGGGTTTATTCACTATGAAAGAACATATATAAGTACAATCATTAGTTTCAGTCTCAATAAACAAGATACGATTATAATGAAGCAGGTTGAAGGGTCAGTCACGGTGTCTGGTTCCCGCGTTAAACTAAACTATTAATTGGAATACATCCATCCATCTCGTTCACACAAATCTCCCATTTAATTAACAACTTTCCCTAAAAGCAATTTATTTCGTAGACAATCCAGACCTCAGCGATACAAGCGAGTCTCGGTTTTTATTATTCTTTTGTCGTTTCCTTTTAATGTGTTTTTGTTTCTTATTAATGAGAAACGTCAGTCTCCAAAAAACGTACAAAATGTTTAATTAAAATAAACTGTTATTCTCATTTGAAAACCCAATGATCATAAAGGCACGTCTCCACCGTTACGTAAAAGTCTACCGAAAACAAATTGATAATTGTCAATTAAATAAATTCCTTAGCTTGCTTCCAAGTTTCGAATATCAACAGTCATAATGAACTGGAGAAATGTAATAGCATTAAAGAAGTTTTCAATTAGGGAGCTCAGTTTAACGGTTCGGCTTCCTTTCGGCGGCTTAATGACCTAACTTGAGTTAAACAGACAAAGTTGGCACATCAGACGATTAGCGGCGATCGTTCTGCATTTGACGAGCTGCTGCTCAACTCTATAAAATTTTAACTGAGCTCCAAAAAATACTTTTTATTGAATGTTTAAGATAGATCTATACAGATAAATAAAATTGAAGTGTCTGTTTGTAATTCCAAAACTTACAGCTTTTCACTAAAACCATGTGAAAGTATACGATACTGATATAAAAAAACGATTTTTAAAATGTTTGTTTGTCTGTCTGTCTGTTTGTTCCGGCTGGACCAATTTTAACAGGACTTTCACTGATAGATAGCAAATTTTACAAGGAGTAACTTATGCTACTTTTATTTAAAAAACAGGTATCCCATGAAATTAAATGTACGCGAGTGAAACCGATGGGCCCAGCTAGTTATTAAATATAAGCGGTTATGAACATTGTGTTGATTTATTTGAATTGAAATTGAAACGATGGTTTGACGTTTATAAGTGCCTTTCCCTGTACTGAATACATTATTGTCATTTACAATCCTATCAATCTACTGTCTCCTAGATTCATACCCAAATAAGTTATTTATTATTAAATATTGTTTCTATTAGCTCGTTAGCCTGTCGAAGTTATGTTACTAAATAGATAAATTTAAATTTCGTATTATAATCTGGAACTTCGATGAAGGAAAACAGGTATAGCCTTTTGTCTTATAAACGTAAAGTATCCAGTATTATTCTTATTTGAATTCGACACCTTACAAATAGTTTGATATGGTTGACAAGATCATCTTGAAATTGGAAATGACCAAATAGAATTGCGTAACCCGACATCCAAAAAGGTCGGTATTTATATTATAGGAAAATACGCCCGTAGCTTGGCCCGCGGGGTAAATTGATAGCTTTATATTTTTATGGGTACTTATATACGCATCTAACGCTGAAAGTGTATTTGTGATTTTTTTGCTATCGAATGAAAGTGTACAAAAATCATGTCACACGAATAACACATTGCCTACATTATCCTATTTTAACTTCAACGAAAGATCTGTTGGTGAAATGGAATACAAAATAAATAAATTATTCCCTCCTTGATAAACATATACCAACTTTGCCTTTTTATTTTATATATGTAGGTATAGATCAGGTTTCCTCGCCACATATAGTGTGGGACAGCCACAGGCTTGCTTTAGATCAAACTAATTGTATAGGCGGAATCTAAAGTATGATGCCAATACGAACTTATGAAACATGGAATTACCCTAAAGAATTTTCGTTACCTAAACAAATTCGTGATTGTGATCATACCAATTTTTTGTCATAATGTTACCTACCTATATGTGTGTTGCCGACTGTACCAGAACGGGTTGAACGTAATTGAAATATCTATATATAAGCCCCGCACGTTGATATTGCGATGGAACCTTGTCACAATACCAGCTGCGTAACGTCATCCACCGCAAAAAAGTACAGAAAGCAAAAAGTTTAATCTTCTTTTCGTTTGAGGTGTTGCCACCTCTGGTGAAAAAAATTAATAACCTAGGGTTATAGGTGTTTCTATTATATTATGCACGTAATATATTTATAGGTAAGAATTTAATTATAAGTATTTTTTATTAAATTACCTACTAATATTATACACGTGAAAGAAGTCTTGTCTGTTTAATACATTTTCAATAACAAAAATAAAACAGGATAGCGAAAATAAAATATAACTACACTATAAAAACACGTGGTAAAGGTACTCAATACACGTAAGCGTTGGCTGACCATGCGAACGGTACCGACAGTTCGACTACGTCACTAATATGGCCGCCAGTCGCAATATCAACGCGCGGGGCTTATACGCCTTTGTTATTTGACTCGTTGAAGAATTTAAAATCTTTCTAGTAGTTTAGGAGCCTATTTATTACAAAACAAAAAATCATGTATTACCTTTTTATAATATTACTAGCTGTACACCCGACAAACGTTGTATTGCCATTTTTTTGGAGTGGTTCACCCTTTTCATTTATTCCTTATGGAAAATAGATGTTGGCCGATACTCAGACCTTCAAACTTCATTCAATTTTACCCACACAAAATATACAAAATCGGTCCAGCGACATGAAAATTTTATGTATTAAATTATTTTCCTCAAGATTTATGAGATTATAATCCTAAATTATTAAATACCTATCTAACAGACGGTAGCTGTACCAAATTACCATCAAATGACTTATCAAACTTCTCCTATTAAAGTTTATCGTTATCTTAGTACTGCCAGTAAAGTAGAATCTTTATATTCTAACTTCTTTCATTGGATTCAATAACAATGTTTTGTGTTAATTTGTAGCGTGAAAACAAAATGATATTTGGAAATGGGTTTATATTTCATTCAAAGAAAAACGCCGTAATCTTTGAACCTAAATGCGTATAATTTAAAATTGTAAAATCTGCCGTATATTATATCTATTATACCTATTAAAAATCGAATCGCTTTAATGTAGAAAGCCAGTCCTCGTACCAGTCAGTCCATCACAGAAGGATAATTCCTTAGCTAAACTCATCGATTTAGTATTTTTTAGTTTAATCCTATTTTTATATTAAGTACTAATTTTAATTACGATTTTATCTTTAAGGCCTGTAACGACGCATTGTTGGAACAGAATACGTATATAAATAATATATAGTAGAGGTTATAAGTATATAAATAATTCTAAGAGGCCTATTCGATCCATTCTATCTCTGCAAGTACGAAAACATGTCATCACCATCATCACCACCTAAGAGACGGTAAAGTTATTCGGTAGCGATCTTCTTTAAGATAGGGTAGTGATACCAATCCATAGAGTCAAAGAGACGCAGAAGTATCTATTAATTTAATCTGTGCCCGCACGACACCTCACAATTACATTTCCCTGGCTACCTACCACATTACATCGGTGTGTTTTATCGGCGCAAACATTTGTCTTCCCCCTTATCGCAGTAATGGACTGCTATTAGGGACCCGCGTCGAGACCAACAATTTTACACCCCAACCCTGTTACGCTACTTTTGCTACTAACATCATTAGAATTAAAAGAAAAAAAAAACGCAAATTTTAATATTCTATGTTTTAGTTCGCCTTGAAATCCAATCTATTATTTTGCCGCAAACTACATCGCAATTAATTATTTTCTTCTCATGGGATACAAATTCACATGTATACTTGACGCATGCCAACTGTAAACTGCAGTGGGCTATCCTAGATACTACACATCGTAAGCAATTCATAGACTCTGAAAGATCCGTGATAGCCCTGACGTTTGAGCAGTCGCCGCATGTTCAAATCTCAGCGGGGCCTGTACCAATGACTTTTTCTAAAAACGTATGTACAGTGATTTGACACCCCGCGCTTTACGGTGAAGGAAAGCATCGCGAGGAAACCTGCGAAGTCTGATAAGCTATTTAAAGATGTATGTATAGTGCCTGAGACGGCGATAGTTTCACCATCTGTCATATTGGCACTCAATCATCTTCGGTGAAAAGTGGGCGATGTTATTAGGTACAGCACCTCTGCTTACACCTTCGGGGAATACCCTTTTATAATTATATGTCTAGGGTCCTCGTCGCTTCTAGTTACTGTACTAATTAAATTTGCTTCGATAGTTTTAAAACGAGCTTCGTATTAATTTGTATTAAATTGAATAAATTAGACGTTTTTAATGAAAATTATAGTGAAATGCTGTCGAGGGCTAATAAGCATTGTGTAGTGCTATCGAGGCAATTATTATCTAAAGCATATTATTATTTTCATTAAACTTTTTAATACAAAAATGTTAAGAATTACTCAAATGTATTACATAATGAGAAAGCCTTTATTACAAATCATCGCCTAAGATAATACTTGGTTTAAGAGTAGTTCAATTTCTGTTTGTGATACTGATTTTAAAATTTATACTGATGGATTTAGTTTTAGCCTGATTTTGGTCTAGTCTTTGTTAAAAGTGGGCAAAGGCTTAAGTACGTAAGTGGGCAAAATACGGTCTGTATAAAATACTGGCGGACGTCACGCGGCTTCACCCGCGTAGGCCCTATACCCGTGGGACAACGGAGATAAAATATATGATATTCGCTGAGGATGTAGCTACCCACTGCTGAAATAATGTTTCAAATCAGTCAAGTCGTTTCGGAGCCTAATCAATGCAAACAAACAAAAAAACAATAAAATATTTCCACTTTATGATATAAGTGTAGATTATTTTAAAATATACAGACTGAAAACAATACCCATAAGAAAGTTGGTATATCAAACCTTCTAAAGAAAAGTCATGTTGGACAATTCATCCATATTGACGAAGGCACATATTGGATGAATTAGTCATATCTCATATATATGTGTATCTGATATTCTCTTTGTACCTATCCAAAAGGTCAAGAAAATAGAAATGAAATTCATGGAGTCACTAAGCAGAATAGAACCCAATATAAACATGGCATTGATACGATATTCATGTCACAAACAACTTGGCTGTATACAAATATATTATCTATATCAATATCATTGTAAAGATTTGTGTAATTTTTATTGAGTAAACTATGAAGCAACTGGACCAATTTTAGAAATGATTTCACTAATCTAATGGTACTTACTGTTTGACTTACATTATCCCTGAGTAACATAATTGCAAGTTTATTATGTTACATTGTCAATCGAGTTAAATTTGTAGTCGAGTTAAATTCAAAGTCAAAACATTTGTGGACCAATTTCTTCTTTTAATTACATATTACGTAGAAAATAGCTTGTGTTAAGAAATATTTATACGTGATATAGATTCATTTCCCTCGTGTAAGTAATTTGCATAAGAATACGATCGTGTTGTAGTGATAGAGATAGATCGATGAATGCTTCATTTGGTTTTAAAATAGTTTAAACTTGGTACTAGACGTAATCAATTTAACTGTCTTTAAGAAAGGATTTTACAATAAGATGTTTTATCAACGTAATGGCGTTTGATTGAATTCCTAAAATAAATCTGCGTACTTACATTTACACACAAAATATCGTTTATTACTAGAGGTTCCATTAGTATGTAGTTAAATTTTCGAACCACTTGATTTTTTTTTCTCCAGTTAATACCGAGTAGTTCGATAGGCGTTCGGTCGTTCTGAGATACCGTACGCACGGAGGGAAATACTATTAAAATACGAAAGCGAATAACTTCCCAAAATGATAAATCAGAACTTAGGAGCTATTATCACGGTAATAATTCTAAAAAACTATTACACGCAAGAACCTTAAATACGCAATCAAATGATATTTTTGTTATGTCTGCGTAGTGATGTGATAGATCATTTTCAATGACCCATTTGGCCCAACAATAGTGTGATATGGCGTCACAGCCGTTTTTATTGCCTTGAGTCCTGGCCAGAGCTATTTTATTGCTCTAACACGCTGAAATGGCCAAATTATTCCTATTCGCACCATCACATGGCACTAACGTAGTTTGCTTTGGGTGAGATACTGAGAGACTAAAGCTACCTTTACTTTTGTACGATTTATGTGTATTTTATTAAATGTTACCAATTGACAAGTGGTTATGGACCGTTGGATGCCAGGTTACCTACACTTAGGTTACGTTTGCTAGCTTGGGATGTGTTTGTTAAGAACGACTAGAAACACTGCGCTGAAAGAGCTTTTGTAGATAAAGAGATTATTTTAGTTTCCCACTCACTCAACCCACGCTTTCTCACATACGCTGACTTCCGTACGCTGGTGTACTTAAACACGGACAATGTAAAAACAAATAGAAATATTTTAGTAATAATTTATTGAATGTTCCATCAAAGGAAATCTTATTTCGAACATCTGTACGGTACTGAAATGAAATCCATCGGTATCAAGTTGCGAACAACAATACAACCAATTAAGTTATCTTCAAATCGAAGTCCAATAAGGCTTCGATAGATAGAATATCAAAGGTGGGGAGCAATAGATATCATACACCAAAATTTATGAGATTTGCCTTACAATATATAAATGCTTTTTATTTGTATGAATGATACGTCTTACTAATTCTGATGCAGCTTGCACACTTGGATAGAATGACATACATTTATATACATTTTATAAATATTATAGTATATAAACTATCGGCATCGCTCGCCTCCCATTTAATGCAGAGAACAAAAACGGATATTAGTGCAGTTTTCAGAAAAAAAAAATGAATAAGACTAGGTTTCTAATTAATTAATTACACGTGTTATTTGCTACAGAAACTTTAGGGCTCATGTTGTTCAAGGTGTGTAGAGCGCCTTATAGGATTGGGAAAAATCATGTCACACAGAAATTGCAAGCGTTTATAGGCTGCGACAATAACTATGGAATACAGGATAGTCGTACCTAAGTGTGAAGAAAGATATAATGTATAGGAATGTATGTGATATTTTTTCTGATTGTAAGTAATATAACACCCAGATATATAAATAACTATCCGAAAGCCAAGAAATCAAATAATGTGTACATAATACCGACAAGAAGAGTTGAAAAAAGAAAAGTACTTCGGAATGATTCAAGAGGTACATTATGCTCATATTTCAAACGGCTTCGTAACTCTACTCTGGGGACCACCAACTCTGCTTTCAATATTGAAATTATCATAAAATAGAAATGTAAAATCCTAAGACGATTCCCCTGGCAGATCTTAAGACGTACATTCACAATTTATGTAAAACTCGGTTTTTATTTATTTTATTTACTTTCCATTCAAGTACCAGGTAATCATGACAAAATTTGGCGTTAAGTTTTTTAATTGATTAAGATGTATTAATTTTAAAATATTATCTTAAGTAACATACGTATTACACAAACATACATTATTGACTAAAAACGAATATATATTATAAGAGCAACTCAATAAAATTAAACCGATTTTCTCAAAAAGTACGTGAAACGAACAAGAATAGCCAGTGCTGTGAAATTATACTATTTCTTCAAGTAACGCTGAATATTGATACCATATCGTGCTACAGACCGAAGTAATGTATAGCTTAGCTGGGAGAAAAGCGAATTCTAGCAATGTTCCAAAATAATTGTATACTACTCTCCTCCAATAGCCAATACATCAGGACATCGTAGCAGCCCATTTTCAGAGTCTCAGTAACAATTGGTCAGTATCCTCTAAAGTCCAAATCATCTAACAAGGTTCTTTGCTTCAGACAACACCAAGAAGAAAACTCTTTCTGTCCGGCGGCGACACCTGTCGTTAGTCTGTTCTCATTCATTTTCATTCTATTACCATCGATTCCTCGTCACCTTCGAGATTACTTTCAGCAATCCTCGTAGTACCATCATAATCTTAATTTATATGTGGATTAGTGCAAAACCCAGCCAAATCTTTTTCGGCTACGGTTCCAGACTGATAACTCTTTTTGTAGAAGTCAGCGAATAGGAAGACGAAAAGAGTCAGATTGGACAATCCCACCCAGTAACTGATGGGGTGTATGGGGCATGAGGACGTTGAGGTTTGGATCACCATGTGAGCTATCACCAGGACAAATTGACTCTGGAAATAAATGAGAAGTCCATGACGTTTGACTGACGGCTACAAATATGTTTAAGTGGGCCATTGATATCACTGTGCAAATATTAATTTAACACGTTATTATTAACTTTAACGATATTATTATTACTAGCTTGCACCTGCAACTTCGCCTTCGTGGCAGTCAGGTATCACATACAAACTGTCAACCCCCATTTAACCTACATGTATAGTCAACAGATAACCATAAATTAAACCTAAGAAGAATCTAAAATCTAAGAAAAGGCAACTTAGGCCGTTTTCAAGCCCATACACCAGTATTGATGAGTACCTGAATAACTGGAGATGTAAAAGAATATAATTTTCACGAAACGACTTCCCATTCTTCACACTAAGCCCATAATTCGAGCCTCATTACACAGATTATGAGATGCGAGGTTGATAGAGCACGTTGTTAATGTTTCAAAGGGCGAAAAATACGAACTCTGTGGAAGTGTACACACAAAGGATTCTAATTATAACCATTAATGGCCCCTAAAGTAAAACCTACCTGCCGAAATAATGATATTTATGTAATGTAATGTTCAGAAAGTATTCGCAAGGAAATAATTGTTATCTCAGAGTTACGCGAATGAATAATAAAATCATATCATCTGACAATTTTCATTGTCAACGTCAAACAATTCGGGAAGCTTCTAATCTCATTTTCCTTGATAGGTAATAATTATGTTGTGACGTAAGCAATTTTTGTGCATTAATGCATGATGACTACCTTAACTCGCTCAATTCTTTTTGATAAAAAAATATTTTTGTTCCCAACAGGAGCTTTCCATTAGCTCTT
This sequence comes from Watsonalla binaria, assembly GCA_929442735.1. Classification (NCBI taxonomy): domain Eukaryota; kingdom Metazoa; phylum Arthropoda; class Insecta; order Lepidoptera; family Drepanidae; genus Watsonalla; species Watsonalla binaria. The sequence continues at coordinate 7,400,043 of OV838930.1, forward strand.
ACTGCTATGAGATTAATGACTAATAAAAAGGTAGATTTACATATTATGACATGTAAAAATTTTTCACAGTCACACACCAACTTATTATGGAAATATAAGCCTTAGATTGGTTCGTTGTTGGTCTGTAGATATAGAATACGAATTGAGCATTATTCGTATAGTATACGCCCGAACATGACTTTGTTGCCATGATGATTTATCAATCTAAATCATTATCATGATCAAGAACTAGGTACATGTGACGTGTATAAGTCTGTCACTGTCATACAACCATGGCAAGAGCCCCAGTTTTCTCTCTTTCGGTGTGATGGTTGTAAGTGCACGGCTACGTAAAAACGTCACTCACCAGTTGCATAAGTGTAAGGTACTTCTTCCACCACAGGAACCTGGCGTAGGCTGGTCCCAGAGCCGCTATGCCATAATACGTGTACATGATACAATGTATGGAGCAGTTCATGATAGCCATGAATGACCAGTGATCCGAGGGGTCGTACTTGAGGAAGGACCAGGCGATTATCACCATGAACGTGTGATGGTAAACGTGGAGGAACGTCACTTGATTGGGCTTTTTTCGAATGACGAAAAATATTGTGTCGAACAGGTCAAAGATTTTCGTGGCCGTATATTTCCAGTATAGGGCTGCGATAGTCTGGAAAAACATTTGTTAAAGTTTGAATACGACTAAATATGGTGACTGAATACTAAACGCGTTCAATGGACTTGAGCGAACTTTAAAATCAATACTCCCGGGGGCTTTATGTACGTAGGTAAACAAGCCCACGGGAATATTAACTTGATTTTTTTTTAATGTTTCATTCGTTAACATTTTTCAACAATCCATGTACCTATATGAAATACATGGATTTAAATTTTCAAGGTTTCAAAAGTAAAACTTTTAATACCACGGTAATACAAGATAATAAATTTAATACGTTTCTTCTAGTAACCGTAAATAACACTCATTTTATGACCGGAACAAATTTAAATTGAAACCTACATACATGTACGTAGGTAAGTAAGTACATATAATAATCATACGTTTTTAAAATTAAGGTCTCTAAGTCATCATAAGAACGAAAAATCTCGGGAAGAAGCTGTTTTTTTTTGTAATTACAGAGTCACACCAGAACCTGCATGTTAAAAAAAAATGCTTACATATAGTGTAGTTTCATCGTGTTCACATCTCCTCGGAAACAACCCCTTGTCGACAGTATACCTAAGGAACTAGAAATAAGGCATACATTAAATCGAAGTGTATTGTACTAAAAACTATAATTGAGCCGTAGTGGTCTTGAGGTTTGAGCAGTCACCTGCTACGTAAGCGACGCCAGTGCGAATCCCAGAGGGGCCTGTACCAATGAGTTTTTTTAAAAAACGTATGCACAGTGATTACACAGCACGTGCTTTACGGTGAAGGAAAACATCGTGAGGAAACCTGCATATATCTGAGAAGTAATTCAATGACGTATGTAAAGTGTCTGAGACGGCGATGGACTCACCATCTGTCACGTTAGCACTTAATCATCTTCGGTGAAAAGAGGGTGTTGTGATTACAACACCTCTGCCTACCCCTTCGGGGAGTACAGGCGTGAGCATATGTATGCACTATAATTGAACTTTTATTTTAAAAAATCTGTTCTTTCAACTATTGAACGAATTCTTTCACAGATTACAAACAGCGTTGCGAAATCATGCACAGATAAACTTAAAGGTTAAGGAAAAAGTTTAACTTTCATTTAGAACTTTTTTCCAATAAATAACTTTGGAGTTTCCTCATTTCCTGAAAGTATTTTATATTTTGAGATGGCTAGGCTTTTTTCGTCTTCCAATTTACCTGAATGTTCTTTGTCAGATTATAATATCTGATAAATATTTCGGTACTTAACGTACAATAAATTTCAGATTAAAAATAATTCAGAATTATTTACGATTTTTCATTGTTAAGAAAATATTATACCAGAAAATATTATTTGCTAAATTCAGACCAAACCTTATAAGCTAAAACTCCAGAGTTGACGACTTTAATTATATTGAAGAAAATGAGGAACTTCTTCATTTGTACCGGGTTCCGGTTCTTCATGAGAACCGGCCCTATCTTCAGGACGAACAGCAAGTATGAGATCAAAATAAACGCCACATCGTTGGGTTCCATTAACGGCCATTGGTCCACGAAACTCACTGAAAAGGATAAAACTCAGTACATGCAAAAAATAACCAACCTTGTCAACTGAATAAATAACCCTTTAAAAAGAGCTAAAACGTTTTTCTAAGCCGTACCGATAAGATACTATCGATTCAACTCTTGAAAAAATGTATATTCGATTTCGTTTCGTTTGTGTAGATTTTTAGCTGCTTCACTTGTATTTGATTGAACAAAAATTGTAAAACCTCAGAGCTACTTATTTGTTTTACAAGTTATATGCGGGTTTTTGACCTCTACATTAATAATGACGCAATGTCGGTTTTCGAAGGATGAACGTATTCCAAGCTGTAAAGCAAATCTCTCTCTGCATTTTACGCTTTCCTGGATAATCTGCATAAAAGTTGTAATCTATTTCCTTTAGCTTGACTCACTTTGAGCTCTTTTTTAAATGTTATTTACTTTAAAGAACACTACCTGTGCGCCGCGGTTTCACCCGCGTAGTCTTTATTGTGTTACACAGGAACGGGATATCGAATATTTACCCTACCACCCCACCAACTTCCAGCCAAATCGGTTACGCCGACTTTCTTTTATATAAAGTTTTGTAAAGTTTGAAAAAAGTTTGTAAACACAGCATAGTTTCTTTATAATTATATCTTTACACTTTGCTAGAAAGAAGCCCAACACAATATATTACCCGAGGTAAATAAAAAAGCCTTAACAGCACCCATTTTTCATCAAAAATGTACTTAGATGTGACAGATGGCAAGTTTGTCGCAGTCTCTTAGACACACTATTGTTCGATTTTCTCGTGAAAATTTTCTTCAGCGTAGGTTTAAAGTTATAGGTCCCTCGCTCAATTTGGTAACAAATAAACACAACAAAGCAAACTAGCCGACTGGTCGTGATGATAGAAATGGAAGCAGGAAAAATCTCATTTCATTATTTTATTGTGTAAAAGTCAACTTATAAAGGAACATAATTTACATTTAATTTTATTCGTCATGTCTTTGGTCACGCTCAAAATTGCTTAAATATATAAATTTAAAAGCCCTTACATTTTCCTCTAGGGAGCTGTAAACTCATCTTGAAACACCATGCCATAATTGACGACTTTATATTGCCATAATTGAGATAAATACCAATTAAAAGAATCCCTAATAAACTTTCTATTCAGAAGATTTCAAAAGAATCAGTTGATGCCCAATGTCACGTATTGCTCATAGATTTTCTCTTTTCTTTTTAAATGTATAACAAGCCAGTAATAACGAAATAGTTCGAGTTTCTAATAAAAAGTTTGGATTCTCTTTTTAAATGTTAAATTGAATGAAGAATCCTATAATACTTGTTATCGAACAGATAATTTGAAAACTTGGAATACCTATTAATTTGGCATTGAAACATAAATTGCACCTCATCCTCTCTCTGACTGAGACTGAGACTGAGACCCGCGCTCTGATGGACTGAAGTCCATACTCTTTTTCTTTCTTTTTACAGTTTATTGTACATACATATGGTCACGCCTGTATTCCCCGAAGGGGTCGGCAGAGGTGTTGTAATAACAACACCCACTTTTCACCGAAGATGATTAAGTGCCAACGTGACAGATGGTGAGTCCATCGCCGTCTCAGACACTTTACATACGATTTATTATCGATTACTAGCTGTGCCCCGCGCTTTCACCCACGTAGACTTCATTTCGCAGAACCCTAATTAAATGAAATAAATGCAATCTAAGTTACTCCTAGTAATATAAGATATCTGCCAGTGAAAGTCGAAAGCCGATTCTGAGATTAGCTGGAAAATAATTTCCGTGTGTTGCGGAGCCTCGAGTACTTCGTGTAATAGTAGCTATGTGAAGACTGTACCACCAACCAAAGCTCTATGTCAAAAATCTAGACCGTATATAAAGCTGAAGAGTTTGTTTACTCGAACGCGAAAATCACAGGAATTACTGGTCCAATTTGAAACATTATTTCAGTATTACATGGCACTATAGGTTAATCATCACATAGGTTTATTCCACGCGGACGAAATCGCGAGCAGAAGCTAGTCATGTTATAAGAGACGTGGAATACTTTGGTAAGGTTAAACCCGCATACGTAATTGGATGATGGACTGGTTCAATACCAATCGTGTTCATAAGCATTGAATAGAAAGCTAAATAAATACGGAACGAACCTCATGAAAATAACATTTCTCTTAAGTTGGCAGGTGACGGTATTAGAGTTAATGGATGAGTAAATATTTGTCACAGGAAATAACAGGAAATTGACTCGTTTCAAAATTCTCGAATGAAGTAAAATACATTTATTATATTTCACTGACATTGACGAATAATAAAAAAAATACCTGCGAGTAGATAATTACACGCTCCAGTTAAAATTAAGCAAGGAAATACAATGTTAAAACAAATTTGTACAAATATACTACAAAGTTCTACCTAACTAAATGCCTCAGAAAGACCTTGGAATTTTAGCAAGTCTCAAGTTAACGAAACAATTCTCAGCTTTTGTTATAGTGGCACTTAACTTCAAGGGAAAACGTGTGACTGCTATGTGGCAAGGTGATCAAGGAGACCACGATAATTCTAGAGAGCACTTCAGTAATGTTGTTAGTGATACTAAACTTATTTAACATACAATTTATTGATGCTCAAGTAAGACTTCTCTTCACGTCGTTGTGGTAAGCGAGCAGCTTATCTAAGCTTAAGAAAATTGAATACCTATAAATAATGAATAAAGGAACTCTACTGTGATATTTTAAATCTTTTTCGGGTACCTTTTTTTAAAAATAGCATTGTAATTTGTTGAGATTCTGCCTATGTTTAAACATTTTATCGGTATAATTTGTAAAATTCTCCATTTTGGCTCCATTTTGTCTGACTGTACGCCACATATTATATGCGCTATTCCAGACCATAATTATAAGCTTCAACGCCAAATTGTATCCTAGATTCGGATAGCATTTGGCATGGGTATCTGTGTCGTCATGATTGAGTAACACATGTTTCAAACTACACCATCCGTAATAATTGATACTGCTAGTCATTTGATATTTAAGTACGTTTTCATCATCAGCCAAAGGTAGTTGAACGTAAACCTACCCACAGTTTTACATTTTTTAGTCTGAGACAATTTTGAGTCTGCGTTCGAAATTTACCGGGCAATCCAGTCAACTTTACCAAGGGCCCAATAATACATGCAATGATAATTTGTCTGTCAAACATTGACAGATGTATAACAGTTATATACATACTACTTAGCCCCACTGTTTCACCCGCGTAGATTTTGTTTTATATAATATTAATATTACGATACACATTTAACGTAAGTAGTTTCTTTCTAATATTTTTTTATGCACAGAAAAGTCGTTATTTCGATTGACTAAACTATGATAGTTAGATATGTGCTCTCGCGGACTTTTTGTAGATCTTAATAAGACCTACAAACCCGTAGAACATCATGTCAATAGTTTTTGCAGCGCACGCATAAATAGGTATTCGATTTTATACCTTGGGTTACAAAATCGCAATTTACAGAGAGACCCCAATTTTTTTTGAAAATAAAATATATCCTTATATATTAAATTTATACAAATAATAAATAAGTAACTAAAAACTAATTACAAGTAGAAAACTTGGCCCAAATCGGTGTCTCTCGGGATCGTGCCAAGAAGGCTGGCAGCTTTGCCACGTTGAATAGCAATGCTGATTCTCTGAGCGAGAAAAGCCCCAGCCCGCTTGTCACGAGAAGCTTCTACCAGACGACGTGCAACCTCTTTGAAAAGTTGATGAGCATCTAGACCCCAAGGTCCCAGAGTTTCAACCGCAAACGCAGAAAATATGTATCCTTGACCAATGCAAGCATATTTCCGGCGCTTGAGGCACTCCTGCTGAACAGCAGCAGCACCGGCCGCCACAGCAGTGCCGGGGAGATGGGACGGAGCCAACGAATCGACACACGTGGCATCCCACACCAGCGGCCGGCCCAATCTCCACGGCACCAGCGACATACTATCCGGCCTCCGGCCATCGCTGCGCGCCAAACCTTCTGGTTCCAGTACAGCAGGCACCCCGGCGGTGACCAAGGCCCGGCGTATTAGATCATTGATGGAAGAATGACGACATCGTCGACCGGCGCTACTGACGCATGACAGACCATGGTGTCCGAAGATGTCCACACTATCTCCACAGTGACACCGATGAGGGACAATACATTTTGCGCCTAAACGCAAGCAAGCACACAATCTGAATGTTGTGTCATCCAGAAGCGTACCGATGTTAAAAGATGGTAAGGCCTCCCTATATATTATATTATAAACCTTCCTCGATAAATGGAAACACTGAAAGATTTTTTGATATCGGACCAGTAGTTCGACTACAATCTGAAGTATGTTAATGTAATACGTGCGGAATACGTAATACGGAATAGCATATATTCCCCGTCGACCTACATGTGGCCTGCAGAATACGTAATGGGGTGCAACATAGAAATGCAAGTAATCGCTTTAAACATCTCTCGTGTTAACGTTACGTTGGAGTTAATGGTAATAAATTTAATTCACGCGATAGCAACTACGGTGTATAGTGAATTCACAATATACTTCGTCAGCTTGGAATTTGGTTATCATTTGTTGTATTTTCCCTAGACGCGGATAGTTCATGGGATGCAATTGTTATTGGGTAAACGTTAAGAAAATTGAGAAAGTTGAGAAAGCATGCAATTAATACTAATAAACACGGTGTCGAGGAATAGGATAGCTGTTATAATATGTGATAGGGTATAATTTTAGGTAGCAAATATTGTTATTGTGACATAAATATCTTCTTCCGTTTTCGAGTATTTTACGTTCAAAGTTGACCATGTCTAGACCTTATAGCGGTAACGCAGAGTTATTCACGTGAAATCTAACTACTTTTTTAGTTATTTTTTCCCAGTAATAGTTCCTTAAATAATCCCATAAAATCATTTGTCGAAACCTTCTTCTTAATTTAACAAGTTTAATTACCGCGTACGTAATGTAGGTAAACGCGGCCGCGCGTTCATTCAATCGCTTAAGGCCGCAAGCCCTCGTCAGCCCTGAGCAACCATAGTCAACAACTACGTTATCGTTGATGCTAGATATGTTACGACTTCAACATAGTGATAAATTCATAAAACCCTACAACTTCTAGAAGACAAATGTTCCTTTTTCTCCGACACCCTGTATAAAGCTACAGAGTTTATCGAGAACGGCTTATCATCACGCTAAGACCAATCGCGGGTTGAAGTTAGCCCGAAGTAACTTTTCCACATGGACGAAGTCGCGGGCAGAAGCTAGTTAATTTATACATTTCGTTAGATATTCGAGTTCATGTTATTAATAAAATGTACTCAGAAATTGGATTGAGGTTGTTTTAGTAGACAACTCCTTGGTCATGGCTTTAGCTAATAGAACTTTCGCGTGCACAGGATTGGAATAGTTCACAATAGTTGGGACTGCAGTTTGTAAATTGTTCTCTTCAAGCATTCTTCAAGTTGTAGTTACTAGTTCTCGTCCATAAGAGATACAAGGGGACAGACAGCACATCATCAGCTAAGTTAATCAGTTAAAAGGCACAGATCAAAATTCTGTGTTTTATTTTGTATTTTATTTCAGCCAACAACAAAAACAATATATTGTATATTTAAATGATTTATATGTTGTTATTCGGCTTGCCTAAGTGAAAAAGACACCGATCATCATATTTTCAGCACTGATAATTTGATTTGTAAATAAACGTAGATACATCACAGTATCGTGCATAGTATATATACTGTACAGTAACACCCTATGTTATACCTAAATCCGCACTTTCAGACTGATCAGACTAAAAAATTACGAACAGGGAGCTGAACTATGATCCTTGCAGCAGTGCGTATTAAGCACTAAGGTTTGACGTTTAATTTGACCACAATGAAACGTCAAAACAATGATGGTAGGTGCCCAGATATTAGCAATTTTCTTGAAGTTAAAGTTAACTAAGTATATTTAACAGGAAATCGTGAACGAATGAGACGGTACTTAGGAAGAATAAGTAAATTAATTTAGTCCGCGCCTGACGTTTTACAATCATGCCATAATGCCCCAGTTTGAGAGGAGCTCTCTTGGGTCTATTCCTGACCTCTTCAAGTCATTGGCAGGTATTCGTTCCCGAGGCCCTTGCCCTATTCTAAAGGGAGTCTATAAAGGGCAATTTACATAAATTGAGACGTCATTCATCAAAACGAAATGATATTTATCCCCGGACCCTGCAAAATTGAGGTTTAGCTTTGAATGGGGACACGAAGTCTTATGACAAACTTGTTTATAAAATGAAAAGAATGGAAAGTAGATGCGAGTAAGTATACAATCAAAGAATGTTTAATCTATACAAAGAAATAAAATTGAAGTGTCTTTATGAAATTCGAAATATACAGCTTTTCACCAAATGCAAGGGTATGAATATACACTACTTAAAAAAAATTATTATCAGTGTATGTTTGTTCCGGCTAATCTGTGAAACGGCTGAACTGATTTTAAAGGGACTTCTACAGGCAGAAAGCAGATGCTAGGTACAAGAAGTTATTTAGGCTACTTTTATTTAAAACAAAATCAAGGATTTAGTCGCAAAATAGAGCCTAATGAAATTAATAGTGCGCGGGTGAAACCGCGGGCCACGGCTAGTAATATAATTATGAATGGGAAAAGTGTCCTGTCAGTTATCAGATGAGGATAACATTTACATTTTTAAGAAGTGTAGTCATGGTGCGAAGTATATGTGTTCAAATAAGGTGTTAGACCGCTCAAAGCATTTTGCTGAAATTTAGATTAGTATCTACCTTTGATGATGAAAGCTAGCATATATTACGTTTGATAGACTCTTAAAAAGTTTATATTTTACGTCGAATTTCAAAACCTACTTTACATGAAAGGTGCTCTATACAATGTTCCCTTCAGCAATATGTATTGAGCCTTTGTGATTCATGAAATTACATTGCAGGGCTAGAATGAAGGGCGTGATTGGACATCCTACTCGTTACTACTGTCCCAATTCTAGGTTCAGCATTAACTTCGTCGTTTCATTTCATTGAGTTTGAGGTCAGATAAACGTATTTTCTGAAAATGACCTTTCGGTCAAGCACTCGACAACTCGATAGACCATGAAGTGAGTCGTCTGAATTCTTGGCAAGTAAAAAGGTACTCCTACACACGTTTCTTACTAGCTTCAGTCAAATACATTCATTGATAAAGCACCATAGCTTTTGAATTGTATTTTTTTTTACATGGAATTGGCATTCATCAATTAATTATACACGACTTCAATGAAACTACTTCTAGACTTCAAAAGGTCTTCATTCATTGTTTCCTATTCATTTTGTTTCGTGTGCTACTTTTATTTATATTTGTATTATTGGGTAAATGAACTTTACAGGATTATTAAGGCTTGACACAAAGCGCCGTGGTGGCATAGGGGCTTGAGCAGTCGCCTGCTGCGCAAGCGACGCAAGTTCCAATCCCAGCGGGGCCTGTACTAATGATGTTTTCTAAAAACACTTATGTGCAGTGATTTCACACCACGTACTTGACGAAGGAAAACATCGTGAGGAAACCTGCATATGTATGGGACATAATTCAGAAACGTATGTAGAGTTAGAGACGGATATGGAGACGCCATCGACATTTCAGGCACTATGCTGAGACGGCGATGGACGCTCCACCTGTCATGTTGGCACTTGGTCATCTTCGGTGAAATGTGGGTGCTGTTATTATAACACCTCTGCCTACCCTTTCGGGGAATACAGGCGTGAGCATATGCATGTATGTATTTTTGACATGAAATCGATGTGTCTACTTTCGAAAGTTTCTTGTAAGTAAAGTTTAAAAGTAAATCGTTATTCAACACAAAGCAGAGTGAAGAAATTATTTGGTGTCGGTGTGAGTGTGAACCAGAATTAAATTAAATCCTCGAATAGTTGGAAATAATCAAATTCTTTGGTGCGCTCATTCTTTTGTAGAATCTTAAATTTTCCTAAAACTGAGGTTCAGTAGTTTATTTTAGTTTTTTGTTATTAAAATATTTCCTCACATTTTCCTGTATAATCCTATAATTTGTGTGGCAAGACCATTCCAGTAAAAGCCCAATTGCCAGGAAGAAGGCTTCCGTTACTCCGTTTTTGCGGTATTTCGTTTAGGTTCGTGACAAATGGGCCTTTGTCTTATTAGCTGAATGCCACTGCGTGACTAAGCTTTGCTGAACAAACACATAGTGAAGTCGTGATTATAGTATGTTATGTTTTAATTACAAGCAACATTTATTTTCACCTGACGCTTGTGTTCATATTATTTTACATAGCGGACGTCCCGCGTAGTTCCCGTTCCCGTGGGAGTACGGGGATAAAATATAGCCTATGTTACTCGCTGATTCAGCTATCCATTTCTGAAAGAATTTTTCAAATCAGTCAAGCAATTTCAGAGCCTATTTAATGCAAAATAACAAAAACACAATAAAAAATTTCCTCTTTATAATATTAGTGCAGATTCCAAAACCATGCGATTCTGAAATTGTGTTGTTTTTTTAGCTACGTACCTACTCGCATTGCAGTTTGTTCTGCTCCCCGATGTCCTATTGACCTGAAATCTATACATATAAATACAATTGAAGTGTCTGTTTGTAATTACAAATTAACAGCTTTTTACTAAATGCATATAAAGGTTTAGTGCGATACTCACATGAAAAATCAAGTTTTCAATTGCTTCTCTGTCAGTCTGTTTGTTCCGGCTAATCTCCGAAACCGCTTGGCTGATTTTAACGGGACTTTCACTCACAGATAGTTAGCTAGTGTTACAAGGTGTAACTTAAGCTATATTTATAATAAAGTCAACGCGGGCGATACTGCGGGGCACAGCTAGTTATACCTACGTATGAAAGTCTGATGACAAATTCAATATAATCGTTCGTGTATTCATTCATATTTCTTTGAAATTTCATTTTATACGTTCTCAATTCATTGAGCTTAAAATGTTCATTGTTGGTTGCTCTATGTATGTTTGTGGTTGGTGTCCTATATCATAGGTTAGTCTCCTGTTGCGTAATTGAGCTAGCATGGTGATAAAACGAGAAAGATCATTACAAATTTATAAAATTATTATACTCTCGCACTGTTATTCCAAACGTGACACACAAGTGGAATCTTGTCAAAGAAAATTGGAAACTACGTTTACACAATATTATGTGGTTGCTACAAAATATTGAACAATCTTTTGTTTGCGCACAATATTGCTTGCTTTGCATGCCTTACGTGATTTATACCGAAATTATGGATATGCATTAAAATAAATGTAACCGAGGGGGATAATGTATTTTTTTGATTACTGTAAATGTTTGCTTCAGATATCCATTGAATATAAATGTTCATATTAGCTGTGTAATATTTGATATACTTACTGATAAATTGTACAAGATACCAGTTTTATACATATGCTCACACCCACTTTTCACCGAAGATGATTAAGTGCCAACGTGACAGATGAGTCCATCGGGTTTATATCATATAATAAAAATATGCTCACGCCTCTATTCCCTTAAGGGTTAGGCAGAAGTGTATTTATAGTACACCTTCATCTTGCTAGTTATATTCAAGGCCCAAGAAATAGAGAGCGAGCCCATCGCCATTAACTGGGCACTAATCCAAACTTAATTTACATTTTCAATAATAATATTTTAGTTTAAATAAAATATTTTTTAGTTCACAATGGCCATGGTATTTTTTCAGTACTTATTTGTGTAAAAAGAAGATATCTAATCACAACATCTCCCGATAGTTCCTCCTCTGATTACTGATTATCGGTTGATGGACGCTGGACGCGGTAATAGCAACATTCAGAGCGGAACCGAAGGGTGGAAGGGCAACCTACATTTATTTATTGCCTTGTTTCGCCACAGAATGGTTACTACATTGCTCGTTAGATGTTTATGTACTCAATAGCTTGTGCGACATATGTCGTTTGTATGAAATATGATTTGAGTTTCTTATGACATACGTCGTACCTCTTAAACTATCATTAAACCTTGCCGTTGAAGCTTGCTGTTGTAAACTGCGGTACAGGTTTTACATGCTCGTACATCTGCGGTGTTAATCGCCATTTAAGAAGTTTTATTTATAAATAATAGGTATATGTTGAAATTCCACCTCTAAATTGATCCTATGGTTTAACTTGATAAAGTAACAATGTGATGTACAAAGCTTTGCAATTATAATTAATGTTATATTTTTATACTTATTTTTCGGAAATGAAGTCATTATGACTTTCTGACGATTTCAAAGTATTGTTAGAAGTCTAATCAAAATATGTATATATTTCGGATATGTAGTACCTAATTCCTTTTTTTCGCCGTTTAGATATAAGAAACAACTCAATGCCCCAAGTATTGGTTTGGACATATGATAATGTTGTCAGTATTCGATTGTTAATTGTTAGTTGTGTTTATCAATCAATCAATAATATCTTTATTCGATTAGACTTTTTACAGAGTACTTTCAAATCGTCAGAAAGACACGATTACATAGGATTACACATGCTACCGCCAGGTTCGGAAGGTTGCTTTTACTGCGAAGAACCTGGCAAAAACTCACTAAAAAAAATTAAAGCTTTGAGTAATACAATGTAAATCATAAAAAATATATATAAGCCCATGGACACAGTTCCAGTGCACAAAAGTCGACATAAAAAAAAATTAAAACCAAAAATAAGAACTACGAATAATTGTGTAGCTTGAGATGACCAGCCCCCACTAGCAGCACCTGTTCACAAGTATGACGAGAATGTCCGACATCTTTTGAATTCAGCCCCCCTTCGAAAAAGTGTCAACAAATTTTGAGCCACACTAGAACATGTTAAAACATTTGCAGCAAGCAACAGTACACTTCAATGTTACAATAAAGTAAAGGCTTGTAAATGACAAGGTTTTTAGTGAAGGGCCATACAAGCCGCTCGGCATCCGTTATTTGTAATTAGTTGGGATAACTATGCAAATAATATGCTAACAGCCACAGTTGGACATGTTGACCCTACCAATAGAGGACGCCAATTTGGGACTCCATTATCATTATTTAAATTACTCTCAATTGTAATTCAACGTAGTATCTAAGTTTATAGGTATAACATTAGCACACGCAAAAGACGCACTATTCACCGAAGATGATTAGATGAAATTAACAGATATGCCCACAAATTTTCCTTAACGTCAAGGATGACTCAGGTTAGACTAGCTCCGAGCTGCACTCTACCCAATAGGTCTAAGAATTTGGCTATGGTATCCCCTGCTTGTCGTCTAAGAGTCACGACGTCAGAGGCGACTAAAAAGGGGCCGGAGGATCTGCTGCCGGTGGTCGGGGTGCGGGCCCGGGGAGGTGGCAGCACCATGTGACTCGCGCTGCCTGGCACAGAGAGGTCTCCAGGGGCGGCGATACAGCTACCCTGGGGATGTGCCCCAGCAAAGTGCGGGCGCACCATTGTGATCTATCAAAGTACACGGCGGGTTTTAAGTTTGTAAGAATTCCACATACCCCGACTTGCCTCTCCCAGGGCTGTCGGGTAGTCTACTACAAGCTGTATGCATATTTTTTCGAGGATAGCTTCGAATGTAGCTTAGGTCATCACTCGCGCCGTACAGCTTGTGTGTGTCAATACAAAATATATGTAATATTTAGTTGACACGGTTATTTTGTGTTATTGGCATAATATTAATCAAATGTAATCATTTAAGATATTATGTTAAACAGCTGTTTTGTCTATCCAAATAAATAAAATTAAATATTACTTTGTCAGGAAATTAAGGTTTCGTTACAAACGTCAAGATTAAAGACTGTATATGAAGTGAGAGATCAGAGATGTCTACAATATAATTACCCGTTTTGTCTCTGCCTACCCCAGAACCAACTTGCTGTTGCTTGCTGTACAATTTGCTGATTTATGTACATATTACATAGAAATAAATATTAGTAGGTACCAAAGCAATTTGTGTGGTGACAAAACTCAGCCGTAAATTGATCCGGGTTGTAAATTGCGGACCATTATAATATTGCCCTTTGTAAAATGGTATTATTTCATGTAAATTACGACATTTATTGTTTTACTTTGCCAATAGCTGTTTTTATTAAAAAAGTTCCAAAAAATTTAACGCAGAAGCGATTTGCGGTACATTTATGCGCCTCGGATTGTTTACAACGAAACTAAACTCGACTAAATAATCTTTAGTTTATTGCTAGGTTTGGCCGTTCTTTTTTAATTTTAGTCACGAATGATAAACGGATATCTGCAGTGAAATAAATAAATAGAAGTGAAGTAAATTTTGGTTTGGTATTGAATATTCAAAAAATAAAATTACTTTCAGAACAGCTTTGTATAAATAAGAAGGACTCTATCAAATATTGAAACCAACATCATTTTAAATTTCGTATTTCATAAAACTTACTTACATGAGAGACTAGATTTTATCCTTTCAAAATAAATTATATTTTATCGTATGGAGGTCGTGAGCTCAATATAGCTTATAGCGTAATAATATCAGACTTTATCTTCCTCTATGGTCTGGGCGCTAGTCTGGGCTTTATTCTTAAATCACCCAGCTTATCTAACAAGACCTAGGTTTTTATTATTTAGTTTTATCCAGACTGTTAAACACTTTCAGCTTCATCAGTCAAATGCTGTTTGCATAGGTATGACTCTAAGTTATCTGAAAAATATATTAATTAAACAGTGTGTTCAAAACATATCACTCAAACAGCTGTAAGTGCGCGACGACAGGATAACAACATAAAAAAAAATTTAAGTTATCCAACTTAAATTTTTAAAATAACTCAAAAATAAATTATGCAATAAATTATGTCGTACAAAATCGCGGTAGCGAGTCCTATTGTCGATTTAAGTAACATAATATATTGTTTTCCATATGACATTCCGATTTATTATACTAATGTAGTAACCTCTGTTCGTTAATGTCAAGATACCCTTGGCTTACGTCAGGGATGTGTCAGGTCAGTCTACTTTAGTATTCCACGTTTTAACGTGAAGACGGTACAATGTTTGCGAAGGAAACCCTCGCACTTCGTATCCAAGATAGATCTACATTATACATTATGAGATTACTTAAAGTAGTACTGAATCTAGGAATAAATCGATCGAAATTATATATTAACGCGTTCACTGCTAACGACGCGTATGTGCGTCCAACTGTTAGAGAATTTACGAAGAAGTTGAAATGTTAGCAGTGAATGTGTTAAATCAGACGCGCACATCTACTAGATTATAAACGACCTCGACGTAATGCCAGCCGCGTTATTCACTAAGGGTTTTCAACGCCGAACTCAACGAGGACCGTTGGTTTCAATAATAGGAAATTGATACATAATACATAGAGGATAAGGTTCAGTTTCGTTTCTTTAAAACTGACACTTGACGTCGAGTGCGACGTTGAGAAACCTTGAATAAAATAACGACGCAAATGAAATGAATAGCGCGGCAGCTCACTGCCGCTGCGTAAGGGGTGGCGTGGCCGTTTTTTAAACTTCAAATCGACAATTATTCATCAATGTGGCTGTAAATTAAGGATTAAATTTGACACTTGAAGAGTGTCAAAGTGACAGGAGTGAGAGAATCGAAGGAGCAATAGTCCTTATTTAAAAAAAATATCTGTGTACATTCCATATTTATATTACTTTGAAAGATATTTGCACGTGACACATCGATAGAGAAATATTCCTACTGAATTGATTACAACGTGACAAAAACATATACAATGGAACGTGAAATTCAATTTCCAAAAGAGTGAGACACATGTTATTACTGCAGGGATTGAATTTTCAAGAGATTTTTTATCCTTAATGTCAAGCTTGACAGTGTTTTTATATTAAAATTACAATATCTTTGGTACTAAAAACTTAGAAAACTTGGTTGAAAGAGAGACTAAAACTATGACACAAAAAGAGATGAACTACTATTAACCTAAGAATTATCTTTGGCAATGTTTTGAGGGATACAGTTTTTATGAGATTTTAATGATACCAAAATTCAGGCAAGATTCCTAACAATCACAATCTGCGTAAAGCAAAGTTGAGGGGGCTGTTGAGGAGTAAAAAGGCGACAAAGAGCGTGCCGGCTGCCGAGAGGGTAAAGAGGACATCCATCATTCCCTTTGAGATTCTCAACGCGTCGACACAAATATAAGATTCTTTCCATCGCGTGCTTGAACAAAAATGCTATTGTGGTAAAGTAACAATAATAAGCAGGACAAGATTACAGGGTACAATGTCTCTGAAAACCCTGGCAGCATCCCAGCTTGTTTTTAGGCGAGCGCAACTAATGCCTCGAGTTTCAACTGCGTAGAGTTAATTGCAGGAGCTTAAAATACAAAAATACCACGATAACTTTCATATAACATCAGTTAAATGTCAATGATTCGTTTCGTTTCAAAGATGCTGGGACAAACAGACACACAACCAACAAACATAAAAAAGCATTTTTAAATGTAGGTAATGGGTATAGGTACTTGTACATGCGTTTAATAAATAGCTGTTTTTTAGACGTTGCGTATTTACTAACGTACATTCTCAAATATAATGTTTTATTAGTACATAACATAATTATAATAGCCAACTTTTTCAAACAAGGTTCCTTGATGTTAATCGGCTACTGCAGTCCTTTAAACGCAACAGCTCCCTTGAAATTCAGTTAGTTCGATACATCCTGTATGTGACCCACACAAAACCATTTGAGAGGTCACAGACGTGACTGGAATGGAAGAGAATCACTTGCAAGCCATGCCTTTGTTGATGACTTTACGTTTAAATGGCGTATCTTAGCCTTATCATGTAATATAAGACTCATTATTATCTTCCAATCTTTTGTGGCATGACTTAATGAAGCCTGATAAAGTCTTCCAACAAGTTCATAATAAGATATTATATTTATGAGACTTGGGGACAATGTGATCTTTGGGTTAGTATTGTTCTCTTGTATACAAGTATTATATCCGTTGCATGGTACCCATAGTACAAAAGCTTAGTTTGAGATAAGATAGATCATACCACGAACGGTAATACAAAATTGTTGATCATTGGGTACCCATTGTTCAACTGAGTAGATGATCAATTGCAAGTTGGGTAGTTGGTATAACCGCAACTTGCTGCAGTTGAGCAATTTGAGTTGAGTAGTGGAGAAGTAGCGGTCCGGCCATTATTTATACGGGAAAATATATGTTATTTGTAAACAATATTTTATGAGTTTAAATACTTGTGGTAAAAGATGTGAAAGATCCTTCATTTACAATTCAATTCAATTCGTAGTATTTTCTCCATATGATTTTTAAATAAATCGTGTTGAAAACAGTCCTCGAATTAAGGGGATTAAATAAGTTTCAGTAGGTATTAGCAATTTTGTCAATAGCTTGTCTATACGTCCTTATTGAATATTCATTTAGGGAAAGTATTATTTGATCATAACCGTTGTGCGGGAATGTGAAATTATATGAAATGTCAACCAACTCGGCTCAATTTAAATCAACACTTTTAAAATCAACACTATGCAAATTTATTCATTGTACTTCAGGAAACACCCATATATTTAATAAGAAATTCAAAAAAGTATTTAGAAATTCTAGATTGTGTCTGAGACGGTCTTACCATCGTCGCCAGGTTTGCACCTTATCTATTCTTATTTATTCACTTATATGACGAAATTTCATTTATTCACGAAAGGAGCTCGGGGCACAGTTCTTATTGCGCATTTCATTCGATCAGCGAAGTTAAGCAACGGCCATCCAATTACTGGTTAGGGGTAGCCTAGCCAGCAATTAGATGGGTGACCGTCCGAGTTCCCTCCGTGCCTCGGAGAGCACGTTAAGCCATCGATCCCGGTTGCCAATTTTATCATCTTTGGCTGTCGTTACAGGTCGGTCGGAGGCCTAAAATAGTCTGACAACTGGCTTAACCCAGATCACAGATTTTCCTCGTTGAAAGGGTTGCGAGGTCAGATGGCTGTCGCTTCGTATAAAAATTAGGTGACCAACCATATCGGGTTGAATCAAGTGTCGACCCCAACAGTGTATGGGATACGGTGAAGTAGATAATGATATAGTGCAAGACGAAAACATATTGAGGAAACCAGGATATGTTTGAGAACAAGTGTTGTTAAACATATTTTATAAGCTTTGCACTTGAAACAGCGATGGACACACCATGTCACTTAATAATCATCGGTGAAAGGTGGGTGTTGTATCAACTCTGCTCCCCAGGGAGCTTTCCGGGAAAGCGTGGGCATAAGCAGGGAACTAGGCTTAAAATAATAAGTATTTCACGTTTTCGAGGCCATCAACATGGTGAGTTTAATGATCTTTTGCGGATCATTAAACTAAGCGCCGGGAAGTGATAAATCCTGAGAAAGGACATAAGGAGAAAGGACTACAAGTTGATGGGTGTTTACCTTAACGAGCGTATGGTAAATGACTCGAGAGTTGATGTGAAGTCACTTGTATTTGAAAAACGCTTAGACATTTTTCTTTAAAAATTTGCTCCCAAATTTCATGATATTCTTTTCATATTGTGTTCCCGAAATAGATTCTCATAATATATTTTTAATCGACAAAGAGAAAGGAGCAGGTTCACTAGTCAGCCCGTAAATTTTACGCATAGTTTTGTATTTACAATATTTGATGCTGATTTTAATAATTTATTGGATATTAGTAATAATAGGTGCTGGTAAATGGTAAAAAAATAAGGTACCTTTTTTTTGTGAAGATTGACGAAAATCTGCGAATATATAAAACGGGAATCCTTAATGAAAAGCAGTAAATCAGCTGTAATTGTCTCGGTTAATAATTTCCTCATTATGACGTATTTTGCCCAAAGGCATAGAAAAATAAAAAGCTTTTTAGATTGTTTTTTTTATGAATATCAAAATTAGGGTTTTGCTTCATTGCTTACTTAATAGACTTGGTCATTCCAAGTCTTAGATCTTATTCCGATACTGGACATTTTACGACTTGCAAGTAACCCGAGGATAGGAAATTGGGTAGTGTATGCGTGAATGAGTATTACTGGTAGACGAATACAATTTTCTCAGATAACATTGCGATTTGAAGAATCCCAAACAAAATTGAATGCTGAGATAGAAAATCTGACAATGTACATTGATGATGAATCTAATTCTGTCGAATTGGTTCGACTTTTTGTCAATTTTGTTTAATAGTAGAACTACTGAATGTAGACCTTCATACTGTCACATTGTTTGATTCTCTCTTTGTTAGTTAGGTCTCCATACCGACTCCATAACTTGTGCTTGAAGCCTTCGATAAATACCGTAATGTTGATAGAAATATCCGGGAAAAGTAAAAAGGGCTCGAACGGCCATTGACCGAACTTCGTCAAAGGATTTTTCGTGTGAAATGTAACAATGCCCTTACAACATAGGTACTATTATACGCCATGACGGAGTATTGTTGTGAATCCACTGAAATCTATTTATCACTCTTTGAATTGAGCTTGAAACATTACGAAATGGGTAAATATTTAGAAAATAATATTTTATAAGGCTTTTGTATGTTGAGTATGGTTATATTTAGCCATTTTCGCTATTTATACATTGCGCGTAAGCTTCTTACAGAAGGATCCCGGGGAAGGGGTAGGCGGAGGTGTTAAGTACCACTTTCCACAGAATAGGTGCCAACGTGACAGATGGTAAGTGCATCGCTGTCTCAGGCACTATACATACATACGTCTTTGAATATCATAATATGTCTAAGACTTTATGCAAGTTTCCTCATGTTATTTATACAGTGTGTTCTGGTTGACGCCTTTTATAACGAAAGCTTTTTGTACTTAGTTACGGTCCTATGTCTCCGTGGTTGACAGGCAGAAAATGCTTTAGCATTAATTGTAACTTTTTATTTATTGTACTGAGTCTGCATAAATATAGTAAATAAATAAATAAATAAATAAATAAATATTGAATTAAATAAAAATAAACAAATAAAGCTATAGACAGCGTATATCAACTGAATGTGTTTGCTCGGAGAGGCACGAGTATTTATGATCTACCTACATGCTGTTAGTTGACCATTGTACAACATGGCGGTAGCATGTATAATCCTGTATAATTAAGTCATTCTGACGATCTGAAAGTACTTTGTAAAAATCGAATAATAATATTTTTGACTTTGACTTTGACTATAAAAATCTACATCAGAAGTGAGAATAGATTTAATAGGGTTGTTAACGATGGTAACAGATTACCGTTTAATCTGATCGTAATGTAAAACTTAAACTCAATATTACTTTACTGTACTACTGACGGAAAATCCGTCAGAAAAACGTCAAATACTCCATTATTATAAGCCTTTTACACTTGCAAAAGTGCTTTTTTGTAAGGCATCAAAAGAAAGTAGGCGTTGTGCGCTCTTTACATATGAAAAGAAATGAAAAGGAATTCTAATAACGAGATTTCCGGGTTTGTAGAATGATAATAAACGATCATTTAATATATATACTTTGCATCGATAGAGACATTTAGAGATGCATTTCGACTCAGTTATATATTTATAGCCGTATCTGAATTATTCGATCCGATTGTTTCAATTGTTCAAACATCTCGATTAATCGCGATTGTTTTCAATCGCAGTCGATGGTAGCGAGTCTGGTTGCGCATATTCGCTACTCATTGAACATGGTGCGAAGCATCGCGTCGGCCGAGGATTGGTTCCATTCGGCTAGATTCGGCGCGCCAAGAACCAATAGCTTGCATCAAGACAGTCGAAAACCTCTCGATTTTTCAACGACGAGTCGATGGAAAATAGACCAACTGCGATTGTTTTGATTTTTGAAACATCTCAGAATCGCGCATCGCTAATCTGAACACTAAGAACATATTTTCATTGCGGCATAATTCCCGACCGATTTAAGAATATTAGACCCCTTTTGGGAGCCATCATCACTGTGACTGCAATCAATAGGTAATCAACGTATAACGTAACACATAAATAACAACAATATCCGCCGACAACAGAAAGCGCAACCATAAATAATACAGTATCGTTGTCGGTTCAAAAAACAATTAATTTGGTGGCCATAAAACAACTTTCAGCCAAACTTATCTGACCAGGCGTAGCAATGAGCTAGTAAACAACCACAGGGGCTCGGCGAACTCTAGTGATTTACTACATTTGTAACGCGCAAAGTTCTCAACCACATAGTTCCTCTAGTGCCCTTTATTCCCTAATTTGCGGATTGTATTTAATTATCTTTACATGATTCAAATGTATTTTCACTAAAACTGTGAATGAATATTCATTTGTAAATTAGCCCCCAGTCGGTCTGGCTTGCTAAAATAAACCTGTAAAATACCGAATTGCAAAAATGTAAGCATCCCCAGACGATATAATGTGAGTTTAAATGTTGTGTTAAAGTGCAATATAAGCGGTGCATTTAAGGTTTAAATATAGTTTTATGTTAATAATTTGTTATCATCATGCTCTGTTTATGTTGAACATTACAGTGTTTTTTTTATTTTGTGATAAACATTAATGGTTTCGACATCCATATTTAGCAGAAATATGTTAGAATTTACACGGTACAGACAATATAGATGTCATGTTAGCACAGAGTTGAGTAGTTTTGTAAATGTTTAGTATTCACTCTACAACTTCAGGGACCTAATTAAAATGGCGAGAAAATGTTGTATTTGTAAATCAGCTTTCATAACTTATTTATTTCGGGGTTACCAAGATTTTAACTATTGAGATTTTAGGTCATTTCTAGCTTAAGATCACAACATAAGTTTGAATATTCAAGATCCGTTTTCATTCTGTATTTTTGGTTTGGTTTACCTAACTACCTATAAAACGTTCAGTGGGCAGGTTTGGTCGGTTCAGAAATGTTTTCTACAAGTGAATGATCACATTTATTCACAGAAATTTGATCTTAGGACCTTTACGTGAGTGGAAACCGTAAGGAGTGCTGGGGTGCGGAAGGTTTCGATTTCAAACTATGTCTTCATTTAAACGATACAAACGTTTCACATTGAAAGGTTTTAATTTGGAAACGGTATTAGAATAATATAACTTGGCTTTAAAAATGACGTTCAATGAATGTCAAAGCTAAGTGTCATTTGTGTTATTTGTTTATTACTTTGTATTCGACTAGCTAAAAGAGCTGAAAAGATAGTGGTTTTAAACTTACATAAATATATGAACAATAACATATCGTAAACTATATAATTATTTAAACCGTTTTAGCTAAAGCATCCCCTATAAGCCACCGCTGTCCCGTGCTACGCACGCCCGACATGTGGTGGCATATATTAAAAAGGGTTTTCTCTTACGGGGAAATAAGTAAGTTACAGATTTTCATTCCATTGCGTGCGTGTTGTGCCATATGCGTGGAAAGGGTCTTATTAAATTTCTTAAAAGTAAGCCATTCATATGCATTATATTACTTACTAGCTGTGCCCCTACTAGCATACTCTAAGTTTTTTAAATTAGCCAAAACGTTCATCCGCTATTCTATCCCGAGAGGGTAAAATTTATAAAAATCATTTCTTACCGGATGCCTACGTCAGGTAGATTTTCTACCTGCATGCCAAATTTCAGCCCGATCCGTTCAGTGGTGTGGGCTGTACGTTGATAGACTACTATGTCAGTCAGTCACCTTTGAGTTATATATATCAAGAAGATGCTGTTTTATTTTCTGACTTAACAATTAGACTTAACAACTCTTTTATGGTATAATTGTGTTAAGGACATTTTTCTCAGTTAGTCAAGCCCGTGTATAGTTTAAGTTTGTTTTTAATACTGATGGTAAGCGGCTATGAACGTGACCAATGCCGATCGCGAATTTTCCTCACGCATTGCCAACAAAGTAGGAGACGAATACGAAAATCCTACACAATGTACTTCCCTATTCTATCTATTAAATCACAGGTGAACTAACCTGGCAGTTTTCTCAAAGCTATAATGAAGTGAATATTCGCCATCAAATTAACTTAAACCACAAAGGTAATGGTATCTACATTATAAGTAATGTGACGCTTATAAACCTGGAATTATCTTTTCATTGGGCTTTTATTCGTGTCATAATGATTAAAAATATCAAATTTCTTTTTTGTTCAAAGAAAATCATATTATAATGATCTTGGTTTATAAGTCGTTTATTTTCAAAATGAAATTGAAGATTACAGATATTTTTTTTGTTTATATGTTTATTATATGGTGAGTACTTAGCTAGGTAGTAGGATAACATAGCCAGATGCGGTTAGACTGCAAACATTCGATTAGAAACTCATACATACAAAATACTTACGAAAAAAATGTAAAAGTAGTCGTGTCCGTATGCTTACAAGAATTGGGAATTCGATAAAAACGTACGATTTTAACGAAATTAGAATATATTTTTTTCATCTGGAAATTATGATTCTTATATATACAAGCAGTACCTTACGGTGTCACCCGCGTTAATTCAATTTAATTCCCGCAGATCCCTAAATGTTTTATCATAGCCTAAGTTACTCCTTGTGACATTAGCTATCTGCCAATGAAAGTCCCGTTAAAATCGGTACAGCCGTTTCAGAGATTACCCTGAGCAAACATACTGATAGACAGACATAAGCGAAAATTATTAAAAAATGTTTTTATAAGTCAGTACCGTAAGTACTAAATGCATATGAAAGTGTATATACCATACACTTTCATATGCATTTAGTGAAAAGCTGTTAGTTTGGAATTACAAACAGACACTTCAATTTTATTTATCTGTATGGATATAGATGTATAGATTTGGAACTTGACCAATTTTTTACTTACTTTAACAGGGCTTCGTCGTTATTTGCTACGTTATAAAGGTATACATATAAATGACCTTTGTAGTTAATAAAAGCACATGAAAGCAACATCATTTCGTTCAATGTACGTTCCAATATAAACATCAAAGTGATTATTCTTCCGTCCGAATAATAAAAGGGAAATAAACCGTGCCAATATCCTATCGAAGTTCTACAGAAGTCTGTAGGCTTCACGAGGAATCAAATTATTGAAAGGCAACGCAAAAATGCTTCTTGTATTGATCAAATTTTAACAGAGAATTGCTTTTACAAAAATATGGATCCTTTCTCGCGTTTTAATAACGGCTATGAAAAGTCCCGAGTACTACGGACGGCGGACGTAAAAGTTTTATACTAAACAATTACGGAGCTTTTTGCACCAACTTTCTCATTAAATTTGGATACTGAAATTGTGTGTTATGTTTTTATCAATGTTATATACATACATACGCTCACGCCTGTATTTACAGGCGTGAGCCGACCTCCTGCCCACCGAAGGGGTAGGCAGAGTGATCTTTACGATACAACCTTAGGAGCAATGTTGGGTTTGTGATATTATGAAACTCTGCTTAAAAGTACCAGGCGAGCAGAACATTGACGGAGGTCATAGCAATGTTAGGTTTGTGATATTATGAAACTCTGCTAAAAAGTACTAGGCGAGCAGAAGATTGAGGGAGGACAGTGTTGTAATAACAACACCCACTTTTCACCCAATATAATTAAGTGCCAACGTGACAGCTGATGAGTCTATGGCCCTCTCAGGTACTATACATAAGTCTTTGAATTACTTCGCAGACAAATGCTGGTTTCTTCACGTTGCTTTCCTTTACCGTAAAGCACATGAAATCACTGAGCATAAGCTTTTAGAAAACTCATTGGTACAGGTCCCGCTGGGATTCGAACTTGCGTCGCTTGCGCAGCAGGCGACTGCTCAAACCCGAACGCAACCACGGCTCTTTATCTCAGTATATCCAAAGCTTTTAAAGCGAGATAAACCGCGGGTCACTGCTAGTTGATAAATAAATGGGAAATTGCGTCTTAATATCAGGTCTAAAAGTAGTATGCCCACTGGCGGCTCGGATGAATTAGGTTCGTGGTTGAAATTGGATTTTACTTGCTACTGGCCACATCTGCGATAGTGGTGGTAAATGAAAGCCTTATTGGAAGCAAACCAAGAATACAGAAATAGCCTTACCCTTTGCGCTTTTCCGGGTCCGTAGTTTTGATCGTGAGCTAACTAACCAACCCTTATCACGAATACCTCTATGTGCTTGTATTCTCGTCGGAATCTGTTTTGTTTCCTGTGTTATATGAAGAAATTCAAATCAATTCCTTGAATTACTGTTAACATCTATAAAATAGCGGCTGAATTAACAGTGGAAAATGTTGTTGACTCTATTGCAGTATCAAAGTACCATTGCAATAGATAATGGCAATGGATAATGCCTCTCCCTTTATTACACGAGACTAATATATAACCGGCGAAATATAGGCATGCTATAAGTACACATCTACTTACCCCTTCGGAAAATACAAGCGTGAGCGTATGTATGTAAAATAATATCATCATGTCCTTGGAAAAATATATTAAATCTCAACTCAATCTCACTCAAATGGATTATGGAGTCATATGTTTAAAAATGAAAATAAAAAATATACTTAGGTTCAATGTAGTAGAGACGAGCCTATACCCATTTACCGTGATCGTGACCTAGATGGTGAAAGAATAGCGAAAAGCTGGGCAACTTAGGGTGACCATGATTTAGCGAATTAAAACAATATTTTATCTACATAACATGGCTCGCGACCTAGATCGCATAGGAAAATCTGGGCAAAGTATCTATGGTCCATGATTCAGCGAGTTACACTACATTTTAGCTCCATATGGCGTGACATAAACATGAAAAGCAAGTCATGGGAGAGGCTGGACTGTGTCACATTAGTGTGATATATACGTGACCACGGGGTTCTAGGCGAAGCTTTTACGTTTACGGCTTTCGGTAAAGGTGTGTTTTGAATGAAGGTTATGGCAGGTTAAGCTAGCGTTAATTAATTTACCCATTTTTTACGTGGAATGAGAAATACAATACCGCCAGCGAGATATATTGCACATCGACTATGTGGTGTGATGACTGCCTCGTTGGTCTAGTCGCAAGTGCTGGAACATGAGCTCCTAGGTTCGATACCCGGGTCGGGCAACGTGTTATTGGGTTTTTTCAACTGTCACCGCCCAGTAGAAGTCAGGAATCTGGAACAGTGACTAGTTTTACTCTATTACAGAGGACTTAAATTTACACCACTAAACACCGCTTACACCATAACGTACCCCGTCGGGGAATACGGGCGTAAGCATATGCTAACGCCCGTGTACTATTTGATAGCAGTCGTTTATACAGGCAACAGTTTATCCGCAGTTACCCCCAATTTTTTTGCTGAGCGCTCATTACTCGTAACGACATCTATACTGTATGTTGCAACATATGCAACAATATCACTGATATATGCTTATATTTGTTGATTTTATATACGAGCCGCATAGTAGGTACGTCACAAGCTGCGCCGCAGTGTCAAACCAGGGGCCTTACCATAAGCTCTTATTGCCATGATAGTTTTACTCTTATTATGAGAGACAGATGTATTTGACGTGTATACATCTGTCACTTTCACACAACTGTAATAACACTGCAATAAGAGCTCATGGTTGGGCCCCGGGGAATAAGCAGTCTATTTAGTAGATTTTATCCAAATTCGTTGAGCCGATTGAACGTAAAGAAGTGACACATAAAATACACTCACACACACGCAAATGTTATTGTTACATGCACTTCTAAAAGCCACTTTAGATCAAATAAAAATCACTAAAGCGTATTATTCCATGCGAGTAATATTTCAAGTTGAGACTATCACTTTCAGTCGTGAAGTAAATTAATGTTTATCGAAGTATCATGTAGCGAGCTGCAAACCAGACAAGTGAAATATATCGCAACTTGTGTTAGTGCCATCGCGTTCTCAACACAAAGGGGGCAAATGTACCAGACTGTATTGTTAGTTGGCGTGCTATTCTTAACAATTTAACTTCTTGGAAATGTTTTAAATTATGCTAAAACGGCTTTAGGGGTTATTGTGACTCCGAGGTTCAGTGCAAAGTAATGTATGGTTTACGTCGTAGGAATAGTTGAGGTTATGGTTATGGTCGAAGCCAGAAGCCTTATTTGTAACTTATGTACATGTATATAAAATAATTGTACATTTAAATGAATAATTATCCGAAACCGGAAATATTCTCGAGAAACTTAGATACAAGTGCCGCTACAAGTCATGAGCGCGCAACGAAAATAGTAACTAACCTTCGGAAAGTCGGAAACTAACCTTCTGAGAAGAACAGCCAAGAAACTCAGCCAAGCGTATTACTTGTGACAAAACATTGAAATACTAAATATTTGTAATAATATACTTACAATCACATAGAAAAGAAGCTTGCGTTGTTTTCATGTAATTTATCTAATTAAAGGAAAAGGAAACATTCTTGTTCTCGTCGAGCCTAGTGGACCGAACAAGCAATATTGACTGTAGCTAATATAGAATTTAAAAGTAAAAAAGACCCTATTTGCGTTATGCAAAAATTGCGGAGTGTTGTTACCACTATGTAGCAGCTTGATATCGATAAAATTAAATAAATTATTTGTTAGGTGCAGTTTGTATGTATAGGACATAATAATTTAAGAATTTAGTCGATTTCAGACATAATTTGAAGGACATAGGTTATATTACTATGCAGGCGTGGCCCATAATACATATCAATATTTTAGCTTGCATTTAAGATGTCAATCAATGTAGAAAAACCTGTGACAATACGTAGCTGCATCTTTAAAAGTACAATTTAATGTATAAGGTATTTTTTCAGACGCATTTTGCAAACGAAAATGATTTATTCAGTTTAGGCCCCTGTACGGCATTTATGATCGATGATGAGTAATTACTGAGTTTTTTACCTTCTTAGTAAAAGCAAAACCCGCCGGTAGCATGTATGATCATGTCTTTATGACGACTTTGCTGAAATTCTTATCAAACGATACGAATAAAGATACGTATTTTGAATTTGAATTTGAGATAACGTAATGATCCTAGTATTAGCACATGAATAAATATTTAGTCATGTGTTATTAGCCTACAATCCATCCGACCCCGGGTAGGAACACGGACGCCACATTACTTGTCACGTTAAAGCCTCGCATTCATTAAATAACAATTGTTAGGGGTGGGTTGATGATGATCGACGATGCGTGGGACCAGTTTCAATTAATTTTAATATTCATAAAAGACTAGCTTCCGTCCGCGGATTCATTCAAATTAACTACCGGATTCTATAACCCTAGCAACGTGTAAACCTGAAAACATGTAATAAATAAACACACATCGCATTTAACATGTTATTTAGCGTTCAATGTAGACCCTAATCTGCGCTAAGTCCTAGCTTATATTTGCGATTGAGACGTTAAGGCTGTGGAGGCCGTTCTTCAGCTGTACAAAAATTATCACGTACTTTTCATTGAGAGACTGCTATTTCATACCAGGGGCCTTTCCATGACCTCTTATTGCCATGATAGTTTTACTCTTATTATGAGACATATATATAATATTATTGAAATAGGAGCTCATAGTTGGGCCCCAGACTTTTTTATTTTTAGCTATTGAGTAGGTACCGGGAGCTCAAAATATATTTTACGGTAACAGCAATTTTTGCACTTACGCGGCTTTTTACAACCAAAAGCGATAGGCTAATGAGTTGAGTTTTCGTTAGATATAACTATTTACCAATCTTTCAATGAATTATAGTAAGGTTGGTTGGACACTCCAATTAGTTAGTTTGACATAAAATATGGGATAATTAGTAAAATTGGGAACAAGATAAAAAAATTTCAAAACAAGACATAAATTTGTGATTTATTACCTTACCATAGTCATTTGATAAATTGCAGGAAAGAAGCAAAGAACTGCCAATATAATCCATCCCTAACAATTGAGTTAGGATGGAAATATAACCAATACACGTAATTAAAATTGAAGTGTTTGTTTGTAATTCCAAAATATGAACAGCTTTTCATTAAATGCATATGAAAGTAAGCATGGTACTGAAAAACCAATTTTTAATTTTTTTCTCTGTCTGTCTGGCAAATTTTCGAAAGGTCCCGTTGATTTACACGGTACTTTCGCTAGCAGATAGCTAATGTTACAAGGAGTAGCTTACGGTGAAGGAAAAGTATCGTGAGGAAACCGGCATATGTCTAAGAAGTTATTCATAGACGTATGTATAGTGCCGGTGATGGCGATGGACTCACCCTCTGTCACGGTGAAATGTGAGTGCTAACCAGGGGACCCTTCTGGAGTGGTGTTAGCATGTTTTTTTTTCTATTTTAAATTGATAATGGCGATCGTTTTCACTCCAACTAAATAAAAAAATAAACTGTGGGAACGCGTATGTAGAATAGTATAGAATCTAAAATCTGAGGAATATTTAAAAAATCTATTTTGCAATATTGCGATGGGTTTATGAAAATGCACATAAAAGTTTGCAAATGTACGCTAGCAAAACATGCTTGTTATACCTTATAAACCTATAATATCTTTATACCATAAATAATAGCAAATAAATATTTATTATTTAACTTGACAGTAGCAACGATTGCAACAATCATCTGACAAGAAGAATGATGATCACTCATCATCACCTAGTGCGAGTTTTCTTAAAATCCCCGTCACAAGTTATCGCATCGACGTACACGCAGATTTGTATGGGCTCACAATAGTGTCATCTGATCCGAGTAAGTATCAAATAAAATGACTACATATCAAAGAGATAAAAGTTTTTTTTTAATGTGCAGCGAGTCTTAGTATATACGTATACAGCAGAGAATCTCCATAGCGTGATTCACAATATAGTTAGCCCCATCTATCGGCATTGTAACATTACCACTCAAACCAACACACTTGCCTTGTACAATGACAGCGTTGTGTAAGATGAATATAGCTCCGTCTTATCAGTGCGTGATTCGCTAGGATTACACTATAGCTGTATTTTTTATTTGGCGTATTTTGTGCCATTCATCGTTATTATCTATTCCCATTGAATATTTTTGTGTCCGTCCGGGACATGTGAAGAATGGTTCGTTACGGTTCGTTTCAGACGCTCCATTCATAATATAGGTTAGCTACTTGTATTATACGTTAGAAACCTATTGACAATTTAATTCAGTCACACAAATAAACAACAATGTTGCATGTGTCATGTATCTACAAGGTTATGGAAAACCTGCTTATTGATGTGGATACGTAAAGTATTACTGAAGACGAAAACGGAGGCGAAATCCCATCTCAAAAAATATGTAATATTTCGTACGAAAATTTATTTAGACATTTCATTTCAAAAGAGTAGCGTGGCAGCCCTGATTTTCTAAGTACCAAAATAGTGGTACGTGAAGGGATTGGAACTTGCGTTCCTTGCATAGTAAGCTACCACTCATACCTTTCACCACGTGGATATAAAGTGTACAGGTACCGACACTAGTTATGAGCGGTAAGCAAAAAAAAGGTTAGTATGGGCATATATTTAATGCAAATATTTTTTTTGTTGAGAGGAGCTAGTGGCATAGTTGCTACTGCGCATATTCGATCATCGAACCCCTAACCCTATCCAGTAATTGGATGGGTGACCGCCCGTGCCTCGGAGTGCCAAGCACCAACACAGATTCTCCTCGCCAGCTGACCTTAACAACCCCGTTAAGGTCAGCTGGCAGTAGCTTCGTATAAAAAACAGGTGATCGCCGCATCGGGTTGCATCAACTGCCCAACCTAACAATGTATGGGATAAGGCCAAAGAGATGATGATGTATTTTTTTTTTATGAACATTTATGAGTCTACTATGAAGGTAGTGTCTATATAGTAGACAGACTCATAAAATTACCACTGCGGATTCAAGGTCGGCGCTCATAACTGAATGAATGAAATTCGCAGCAGCTACGCTATGCTACCTCACTGCTACGCAAAGGCTACGAAGCGGTTACAAAACGCCTACGAAGTGGCTACGCTACGTAGTCGGATTTTAGTTAGGCTATTTTTAGCACAATAGTTGAAATTTTACGATTTGATTTGACCGAGTATACTATTTAAGGAGCGTGTATTGAGAACTTCTTAGCTTTGACGTTTAATTTTACGGTACAAAAATTAAACATCAAAGTTCCTAATATACTCTGCTCAAATCGATGATGGCCCCCTGTACAGAAGTACAGGGAATTCTTATCGATGGCAGCCATTTTAAATTGTTGTAGCCGAGAACTACTTCAATAATATTATTGTTGGCGGGCATTAGATCCTCCCGCGTGCAGCTGAGCACGATACTAAAAATACAATGTGTTCTATCTAGAATTAGGTAACGATTTATCAACTAAATAAAGAATTCAATGTAATGTAATCAAAATGTTTTTCCAGGAATTTGAATAAGAAATTGCTTGATGGGAAAAGCAAACGGTAGCAAGATAAAAACAATGGCGACAATTGGCTGGACGGTCATTGAATTTTGATTATTCTCACAGAAATATGGAATTAAGTTTACCTTTCCCTTTAGATGTTTTTCTGGGTATGTTTTATTCATACTTTCTACCTTAAATTAATGAACACTGAATAAATAAAGTTGGCCTGCAACAATAATTTTCTTAATAAAACACCGCATAAAATTCTGGTAAATCATTATTCTGTGGACAGTTTTACTCTGTCTACCTCTGGTTGCGAGCCAACGTAACTTAGTTAATAAATCTAGAGACTTAATCATCTACTAGCTGAGCACTGCGATTTCACCCGCGTATAATTAACAACCACAATAAAGTTTTTTAATTTTTCGGGTTAGAATATAATAGAATAGAATATTTGGTTATTTGTGACTTAAGGCGTACAGTTATAAAAATACATGTTAAATAAAACAAAAAATTATATAAATGCCAAATGCCACAAAAAGGCTTCAAACCAGCACAATGCTGGGTACAAGCCAGCGTTGGTCTTCCCTTGATACCAGGAAATATCCTACCTATATATGGCCCATGCCACTCACAAATAATTTGGCTTTATATTGGTAAACGAGTTTTCAAAATCGCTTCCGCAAATCTACCCCTTAGAACCTCACAAAATAACAAACTAAATGTATAATATATAAAAGTATTTATTTTCATTTAGGAATAATAAAAGGAAGGAAGGAAGTAAGTAGAATAGACTACACATTGTTATCATGAATCTATACAGATAATTATAATTGAAGTGTCTGTTCTTAATTCTAAATTAATTGCTTTTCATTAAATGCATATGAAAGTGAATATTCTCTCATAGAAAAACAATTATTTTTTCTCTGTCTGTCTGTCCGTCTGCTTGTGCTGGCCACCCATGAAATAAATCTATGCGGCTTAAACCGCGGAGCACATCTAGTCTTTATTAAAACATATAAAGTTTAACCGTATTATTAATGTAGGGTCATTTGTATTTAATGTAAAATAAAAGTCATGGGTTTTTTTTTTTTTTTTTTGTTGACGAGGGGGAAACCTTCAAAAGGTCCCCGACCGCCCTGGGAGAGGCAGATCGGGGTATGTGGGATTTTTACCTCACTAAAACCCCCCCGGTGGCCATCCTCAGTGCTCAGGGGGGACTCCGGGTACTCTGATAGAACGCACCGGTGTCCCCCCACACTTTGCCGGGGCACATCCCCGGGGCAGCTGTAGGGCCGCCCCTAGTGACCTCGCTGTGCAAGGCAGCGCGAGCCACATCGCGCTGCCACCTTCCCGGGCCCGCGCCGGTGGTCAAAGCTCCCACCCCGACCACCGCCAGCAGGCCCTCCGGCCCCCTTTTAGTCGCCTCTTACGACAGGCAGGGGATACCATAGCCATATTCTTAGACCCTGGCTATTGGGTGGACGGACCGGGGCGTGCGTTGCCTCCGCCCCGCCGTCGCCGTCGTCTCCGAGAGGGATCGGCTCTCTCCCGATCCCGCTCGGAGGTCTCCTTCTGGGACATTACCGTCTCGCAGAAGGAGACTACGGCCCTCCATGTCTCTCTGTCTGCCAGCATAGCCGTCACTACGCGTGGCAGAGAGAGGTCCTGCCCGATCCTGGTGACCAGGACTCGACGCTCCGAGCTCCACGCTGGGCACTGCTCCAGCGTGTGCTGTGCGGAATCCCGGTCACAGCCGCAATGGTGGCATTGCGCCGTCGGTTCGCGACCGATCCGATTCAGGTACTCACCGAAACACCCGTGTCCGGTGAGTACCTGCGTCAGCCGGAAGGTGACGTGGTCCTTCCTCTTTAGCCAGGGCCCGAGGCTCGGCAAAATTGCACCGACAGCGCGTTGGCGGGCGTTCTGCGGCTCACGAAGCCGCTCACGCCACGCCAAGAGCGCACGTCGGTGCTCCTGCCTCCGCACTTCAGCCGCATTAGGAGGCGCGGTTCCGTCCGCCCGGCGGAGACGGTCGTAAATACGAGCATCCATCTCCGCCAGGATGTCCAGGGGCGGAAACCGCGCCAGGACAGTGGCCGCCTCAAAAGACAGGGTACGGTACCCCCGTGCGACCCGGATGGCCATAGGACGCTGCATACTATTATACATAGTTCTGCAGCGCCTAACACCCAGTCTGGAAGACCAGACGGGTGCTCCGTAGAGAGCCACGGATCGCACGACCCCCGCATAGAGGCGGCGGACTCCTTCACTCGGCCCCCCGAGATTGGGCAGCAGTCTGTGCAATGCACCCGCTACCCTCTTGATCCGGGGGACCATGCGGCTGAAGTGCTCCTCGAAGCCCCAGCGACCGTCCAGGGTGAGACCTAGGTACTTGAGGTACCGTCCCACCCGGACATCCACGTCACCTACGCGAACCGACGAGCTGGGTGGTTCCCTTCCCCTCGGGAGTTTATGGAACCACAGCGCCTCGGTCTTCTCCGGCGCTACCCGAAGGCCCAGCTCGTGGATTTTCTCCACGACGCATGCCACGCCAAGCTCGGCGAGCCGGTTGGTCTCCTCGAATGTCGCCCCGACGGCTAGCACCAGCGTGTCGTCCGCATAGCAGACGATGCTAACGCCGTCGGGGCGGTCGACCCGCAGGACCGCATCGTACGCGAGGTTCCACAGGAGTGGCCCTAGGACCGATCCCTGTGGGACCCCGCAGTACACCTTCCTCCGGTGAAGTGGTCCATCTCCGCCCACATATTGCACGCACCTGTCGTGCAAGTAGGCACGGACCACGCGCTGCAGGTAGGGGGGCACGCGGTGGTACACCAGGGCCCCCCATATTGCATCCCAGGGCAGGCTGTTAAAGGCGTTGACAATGTCAAGACTAACTGCCAACGCCACACCGCCCCGGGATACTGCCTGCGTCGACAGTGTTCGGACGCGTATGATCGCGTCCACTGTCGACCGCGCGCGTCGGAAGCCAAACTGGTCTTCCGACAGGTCCGGCCCGACGCTCGTCAGGTGCGTACTGAGGCGGTCAGCCAACACTCTTTCGAGCAGCAAGTCATGGGTTTAGCTTAACAGGACAAGGGTCAGAAAAGTAATATAACATGTCTGTCGTAACGTAGCTTGCTTTAATTGAAATGCAAATAAACTAGGTCGAGAAAATATTAAAAATGTATATTCAGCATGTATTATGTTAAACTGTGAATAATTTTAAACCTGCATTAAATTAATATAAAACCTTTCTACATACGTAGTACTTAATAGCTTCTGTCCACGACATTGTCCGCATGGAATAGTAACATTATGCTAATGCTTACTTTTACCCGCGATTGTTCTTAGCTTGATTATGAATAGATTATAGACTTCCTCGTTAAATGGGCTATCTAATACTGAAATAATATTTCAAATCGCACTAGTAATTCCTGAGATTTCCATGTTCAAACAAACAAATAAACTCTTCCGCTTTTTATATAATAAGCATTAAATAATATATTGGCATTCAAATACCAGGCAATTATCTCTTGTCCACTGCTAGGTAATAGTTGTCATCATATTGGCACAGGAATAAAATTCTGTACATGGCAGGCAACGCGCGATTAACATTTTGGTTTTGCGAGCATTCCCACTACCACGATATCGTCCGCCGATACTTGACTACAACGACGCAGTGTGAAAGCGTTCAGTAGTAATTGTATCAAACTACTAGTCGGACGATATCGTGTCGTTACCGTTATAGGGTGGGTGGGTTGTACGATGGTATGTCACCCATGCAGCATAAAAAAGAGATATACTTGTATTCATCATCAAATATCAGCCATAAAGTTGGGTTAGCACCTGCTACTTTTTTCCGCAGGCGTGGCTGCTGATCGCAAGGTTATCAAGCGATCTTTCTCCTCCAACTTTGAGAGTTAGTAATAAATGCTCTGCAAAAAATAAACTTTCCACCAATGCCAGACGAGGCGTCGTATTTCACGCCGATATCATCTTTAGGGGGTTTGAATTAATAGAGCAATTTACAAATCGTTGGTAGATGGGATCGCTCCAGCCCTCTTATCTTAGACCGCTTAGTCTTAGTCAGTTCTTAGGCCTCCGCATATTTGTCTCAATCAGTTAGCGGACTAGTTACAGGTAAAAACGTGTGTGTAAATGCCTCTTTGCTACGCTTTGAGGTGTTATCTGTGCGAGTAAAAAATCACGGTTGTTCAAGACATTTGGGGGACTACCTCTGAATTTCTTACGTTTTACATCTTATCACACAAGTTTAGTATTGGACTTTGAAAACAAAGAGGTAATATTTGTTTTCATGGACGAAAATGTGATATTTTTTTTTATTATTTCTATTTTATGTTCTGTTATTATTTACGTTAGTATCATTCCTAGGCAAAGTCATCTTGTACTGGTTTTGAGGCATGGGTTTGCCTAATTATGTGCCATATATATCAGACACCCATGATAAAGTTAATACGGGCGAACCAAGGCAACAGCTACTCGTAACTCTTAATAAAATGAGGTATTTACCAACAGCTTAATAGGTTTGAAAAGGTCAAATAGCTTGCAAGGTCATAAAGTATAATGCTTTATCAGTATAAAAACGACCGTAAAACCGTTATAAAACGCAGTATCGTCAGCATGTTGTTAAAGATGGGTCTGTAAGGGTCTTAGGTACGTGTCAACATTAATATAAAAGGAGAGGTGCACCCGTAAACTGTACAATATCTAAGTAAATACTCGTAAATGTTCGGTATTTATTAAGGTCGTTACGATGACAAAGGGTGACTTTAAGTATAATAACGGTTTTATTTTATACTAGTGGAACCACCTGAGTACGTTTATAAAATGGAGGTTCCTGCGAATTTAACAATAATTCTTATAATAAAAAATATTGGCTAAAACATTTTGCATAAATGAAAATAATTTCGTGTACATTAAATTAGCAATGAAAACGTATGGAAAAATACTCGTGCAAGCACAAAGAAATGTGCGTCCTACAAGTTCAATGTAAGGTATAAAATTGGAAATGAAAGAAAAATTTAAATGATTTTTCCATTCAGTTTTGGCCCTGGGTCATCATCATCAGTTTAAGGAGCGCGTATTAAGAACTTCTGTGCGTCGGCTGGGTACTGTAAAATTAAATGTCAAAGCTAAGAAGCTTAATTCGAGCTGCTTAAAAGGATCATAAATATACCTATACCTGAATAATTTAATATTATATCCCCTGCCGACACTGATTTCCCAGTAGGGGGATTTTTCACTCAGATACTTTATGGAATTATTATGAACCTTTTTGCAATTTAGTCATTATTATGTATTAAATACCCAAGTAAAAGCCCAGTTACATAATTATTGTTATGACGTGCATATATTGCAGGAGGATAAAATAATATTGGAGAAGTAGGTTAAGTAATTATTATTATGCCTAGCATATTGTACAGCCTTTATTGTCCGCATATAAAACATAAGAGATAAAAGCGGAATGATTAGGAAGTTTCCAATTCATTAAAAAAACCTTATTTTGTGGTTCATACTTTTTATATATACCTAGGAACTTTCTCGAAATTATTAAAAAATGTATGCATTGTTCACGCTACCATAAATTACCTAACGATGTAAGTTATAAATGATTTAATTGTTGTATTTTCTTAAATGTAATGGAATTAGTTATTTCATAGTTTGAGCAGCAAAGGGAATTGTACAAATAAGTGTAGTCCTATCTCAAAGTTTACAATATTTACGAACGATGCCTCAAAGTCATTAGCACATATTTCACTCAATTGAGATTATTTCAATGGTAGAAATGTTACATAATACATATTAGCATTTCGGAACAAGAGGCAAGCTTTCATTATGTCACAGAAACTGGTTTAATTTGAAATTTAAATGAAATACCCTGTCCTGCTAGACATGATTTATAGAAAAGTGGACCATTGTAAAACACTGTACAAAGTGAAATATTAATTATGAAAAAATGATAAAATCTTTTTGTAAAAGCCTCGGTGGGAATTTTATTTAAATTTTACTCTTTGGTATTAAGTAATTTAAATTTTGTAAAACCTTCTTTCAGTCGCGAGCTTGGTTTAATCTTCAAATATATATATAATTTTACTGCACGTGTATATTTACTGAACTCCTCCTAAATGGCTAGATCGATTTGACTGATTGTTTTTGTATGCGTTGGGTGGCGCTGCAGTCGGTATTCAAGACAACGTCTTTCGGGTCAGCTAGTGAAAATAAAAAATATTTGTCGGAGATCCAGTTGGATTGGTATCCACGAGCTCGATATTCGTGTCCACCATGTTGCTTTTTATCAATCAGTGTGCACAACCAGCGCGGGCGCTGTCTCGAGGGCAAGTGACCGAATGCATTACTGAAAGATGCAACGGACTGTTTTTGAATTTGACACCTTAGGACCTATGCCATAGACCAAGCGCTGTCCTTCCTCATTGCCACAGTATAATTGTAATGAGTCAGTTAGAGAACAGATAACGAAAAATTTGAACTGTTTAAACGACAGTGTTGCCCTTTGAATAAATTAAATAATAACTAAAATAATTTGTATTTCCTCACATATAATATATTTTATAAATAGCTTCTGCCCGCAGATTGACCTGCGTGGTAGTAAAATTTCACATACAAACTTTTATATCCCATTTCACCTCCGAAACAACAACTCCGAAGAACACTCCATTAAAATTCTAAGCCCTGTGGCTTAGAATTACGCGTTGCTATTAGTCAGACAATCTGGATTATGTATTGATTGATTGTGATTTAGGAAATTGGAGAAAAAAACAAAGAAGATATAGTGGCAATTATAACAACATCTACTTGCTTTCAATGCTTGCAATGCTTTCTTAGTGGCCATATAGAATCACTGTGTTCTCTCAACACTATCTAAAAATGTTGAGTCTTTTAAAAATACCTTCATGACGATAAAGGCAGAATGGCTTTTGGTAATAAATTGGTACATTTGTTGGAAGTATACCTTCCACGCTCCAGTAGTACATGATATAAGGTCCTATTAACGAGATTGATGATTTTATCTATCGCCAGTCAGAATGTTTGTGTGTCGAGTACGTTTAGGGTAATTTGTTTTAGTTCAGGGTTGTCACTCAGGTCGATGGTGATCGCACATCCTTGGCTTTTGATGAATTACTTACCAAATGGTGTCTGCAAATAATCGTGATCCTTAGATAACTATCTGAATACTGGTGTCTCGTCCGCCTACTGGGAAATCAGTAAGTGTAACACCAAGTAAGTACTCGCATTTTTTAGTACAAATATTCTTACCTATTGTTAGACTTGATAAATACATTGTAAATTTTCGGACATTATAACACAGCACCATCTAGTCCCAAAATATGCAACGTACTGGGTACCTAACATGCAACGGTTATAAAACTTATATGCTTTTATGTGTCGAGAGCCGTGGTGACTGCGGGGTTTGAACAGTCACCTGCTACGCAAGCAACGCAAGTTCGAATCCGAGCGGATCGTACTAATGAGTTTTTCGAAAAACTTGGTGCAGTGTTCTCATACCACGAGCTTTACGTCGAAGGAAAACATCGTAAGAAAACTTGCATATGTCTGAGAAGTAATTGAAAGACGTATGGACGTATGTACTTACGTACAGTGCCCGAGACCATCTGTCACGTTGGCTCTTAATCATCTTCGGTGAAATGTGGATGTTGTTATTATAACACCTCTACGTATCCCTTGAGGGACCCTTCTAGGATGGCGTGAGCATTTAATTTTAATTACGTAGGCACGAATGAGACATACTAAAAACTTTGATACAATGCAGACACAAATGCTCGTTACATAAGTATAATAAGCGGAATCGAACTTGCGGCACTGTAGCAGTCAATTATATTACCCACTTGCTAGACCAATGGACGTTTTATAAATTTATGTCTAATAAAAACGTGGTTTTAATATTCATATAGCCTTGACGAAGAAGACAATATTGTTAAATCCTAAAATCAGTTTTCCATAATAACTACTAAACCCAGACTTACCTTGCTAACATTCAATATTAAACTCTTGCGACGACAGCTGTCAGACGATATTTCAATAGAATTTAAACTCGTTCGAACGTTCCAAGCCGTTGTTTGAATAAATCTCCAAATTATGATGTAATTTATGAATAAATTTGACATCTGTCAATTTCAGCGCCATCGCATCTGACCTAAGACTTAAAGTTTTTAATTGCATAGACTAAAGTACCTGTTTTTATTTTAACAATTAATCACATCGAAATAAATAATGAAATTGTGTACATGAATAATGTTACGCGATTAAATGTGTTAGTCCATCGAATCTAATTCAAAGTGAAGTTTCACGGCTCGAGCCGTAAAAATATCAGATCGCTATAATAATGAACCTTTAACTCTCCTACTTCTTATATTATTTATAGTTTAAGTCTAGACAGGGTATCCGTTGGCACTAGTCATAGCTTAAGAGGTAGATTTTGTATAGTATGATGTTGCATTCTTGTAACGAAAAGGGGTATGGATTTAGATAATTAAAGAGCACTATAATTTATGCAAACACAGCGCTTGCATAATCATCATCATCCCTGGCTTTCTCCCATACATTGTTGGGGTCGGCACTTGATTCGACCCGATGTGGTTGATCACCTGATTTTTTACGAAGCGACTGCCTTCTAGCCTTCGTAACCCCTTTTTCGAGGAAAATCGATAATCTGGGTTAACCAGTTGTCAGCCGCTCTGTGACTTCCGACTGACCTATAACGATTGCCCGGATGTTATATTGGCAACCTGGACAGATTGCTTAAGTGCTCTCCGATGTACGGAGGGTACTCGGGGGTTACCCATCCAACTAGGGGCTTGGGTTAGGGTTGTGATCGAATGATACGTGCAGTAGACCACAACGCTTCCATAAGAGGGATACATTTTGATAGAGATATCGCGTAGTGCCATTCATTGTGTTAAGGGTCATACAACATCTTAAAGTCATCAAACAGCACCTTCAAAATAAATAAAATGAATTGGCCCGAATAACTTATATATTTTGAAAATGTATCAAATGTCGAGTTTTCTGTGCAGAAATTCATTCAGAATATTTCCTAATTAAGCATTCAACAAAGCCGTGGCATATTCAATTCCAAATTGAGTGAAATAAGGGCAATATCATAACAGAATCAACAGCTACAAAATTGACACGCGTTGATTAAATATTAAACATTATATCTTCATGAAAGCAATGAGCTTTGAGGTAAATATGACATATAGCGAAGGAATTCAATTATTTTATGTTAGTTCTCGTTCTGCCGGTGCCCAAAAAAATATTCATTACTGTCTTATATTTTTATAGTCTTATATTATAATAGTTTCTTATACGTGTATAGGAAGGCAGATAAGTTGCAACACCCATTTAACACAGAAATATTTAGGTGTTTTGAAATTCAACATGTCTACTTCTACTACGTTGACTCCACAACCCAGATACGGCGGTGTCCAGGGCCTGAAGACAATATAACATTTTCCTCACGCTTCGCTTGAAGAAATTATACAAAATTTACAGGAATGACACATGTAACGTGACTGTTTTCCATATAATTTTTATCGTTTCTATTAGCGCGTTTCTATTGGCCTACAGTAGCCCGATTCATGTTACGTCGCTAGTAGTGACTTAGTCGTGGACAGTGTTTCGTATTCATTATTTAAAAAAATTAAACCGATGTCCTATTGTGTCCTATCGAACTACGATTTCGGATCACGTGAATATATCACAGTGGGAGAGGAATTCGACCGAATAACAATCGTTCAATCATATTTCGATCGTTTGTTTTAAGCGAATCAGGGCACAGTTCGTTTTCCGAGTTTCGCACCGGTCGCCGTTACCTGTGTGTAGTTTATTAGTTTAGGCTCGGCTGGATACTCTGAGCCAGTCAATCTTGACCTAACAGACTGCTTAAGAGAAATCAGTGTATTTGAGTCAACCTTTTGTTTCAGTAGTTACTTGCTGAAAGAATGAAAAACTGACAACTCACTTTCGTCTTTATACTTAGTTGTGATTAAATCCGTAATTAATTACCCCCTCCCTGTAGTCTC
This sequence comes from Watsonalla binaria, assembly GCA_929442735.1. Lineage (NCBI taxonomy): Eukaryota > Metazoa > Arthropoda > Insecta > Lepidoptera > Drepanidae > Watsonalla > Watsonalla binaria. The sequence goes on from OV838930.1 coordinate 7,441,608, forward strand.
ATTTTGAGACACACAAGAAACTCGGAACAATCCCGAAAATTTAATTAAGTAAAAAGCATGGTTTTGTGTTCCCTTCGCCTTATGCCTGATAATCATTCATTTAATTCAGGGCATTGTAACGCTAGTAGGTATTTCCTTGGATGATAAATGAATACCTTGTTTTCTCCCTTCATACAATTCAAGGCTCTACTGAATGCTATGCTACCGTGTTGAAGTGAATAGAATTGTTTTCATGACAAAGCATCTCATTATTGGTAACAATTTTGTCCATAACATGTTTGCGTTGACGTCACCACACGAGCACATATGTACGTCCTAGTTTCTGGAACTGATTTGGTTGTCATAGTTTTTGTATTAAATATATTATTTTATTCAGTATAACTTTTCGTAGATTACGTAGATACGTAGATTTTGTGAAAGATATGGCCAGAAAGAGAGCGACAGATTTGACGGCTGGTAGAAGAGATATGGAAATCATATGACATGGGATAGGGACAGGAAGATGATGACTCCGTCAAAACTATGTCTATTCCAAATTACAGCTAAATCTGTAACAGTTGTTTTGCCTTGAAATGGTAATAGATAGAAATCCCTTAAAGGCACTTTCCTATTTGTTAATATTTGTCTATTTATCTATTTAGCTTTGTATAGATGACTTGTATAAATTTCTCGTATCATTCGATTTCAACTATAATATAATAGTGTTCCGATTAAAAACACGTGAGCTTTGGGCCTAGAGAGAGAGAGATAAATGTTTGAGAAAATTATCGAAAGCGTGGGCCAGTACTAAAAACAAAAGAAGGTAAAAAAAAACAACAAATGAAGTCAGGTTGAACATTTATATTTATTCTTTGGTAAGTACAATGGCTTATGGGATGTTGTGGCCCCAGATATTGGTTCTTTGGTACCTACACATTGCTTCACATAACTTACAAATGAGTATTTCATGATATCAAGAACTAAAATAAGCTTTAAGACTGTTGCATTTAGGTTCAAGTTTGTACTATCATCTGACAGACACATTATATGTATATATACAAGTACAAAACCTACAATGTTAACATTACATAATTATATATGAGTATATTACTTATCAATATCATTACAATATTTGATTTGGGATGTAAGGTAGATAAATCTATAATGGCTGTAAAATATACACAATTAACAGAGTTATTGAGTATACACTTAAGTTAATATGATAGTACTTTCATCGATTTCAATAGTTATTACATTCAATACTCAATTTTTCTTTGAAAGAAATCATATATTTTACTCAACCAATGAAGACCAAAAATAATTTTGCTACATTTCACCATCGTGTTAATAAATATATAATACATTATATTATAATACATTATATATATAATACATTATATTATAATACATTATATATTACATTATATATTATATATAATACATTATATATTATATTATGTTACAAAAGAAAACACGGTGGGCGTGTCAACGTGGCCAAATTTGTTTGAAACATCATTAACTGCATTTTTTATCATGCTTTAATTTAACTTGCGACATACATTTTACATTACATTACAAATAGTTTCACTCATATATCTATTAACTATAGGGTTGTTTGTCGTTTCATACCACGAGCGGTTCGGCTCATCGAATCGCTCTGTCTCTATTTGAATGGGTTGTTGCACCATGGTAGGAAAGAAGAAACAACGTCTTATTCGTAACTAGAGGCGTACTAATAGTACATCAAAATTTACAAAGCCTATTTTCATTAATTGAGCATTAACCCAGACTTTTTATACTTGTTGCTACTGTGTAATTTCAGATGGAAAAACCCAATTTTGCCTGACCTTAGAATCGCACTCAGTACCTCGTGATTCGCATTGCGCTTGACAATTAGATCAGCGAGGCAGTCAAAAGTAAACATAGTCGATTCATATCGTGGGTCAAAAAGCACGAGCTATGAAACGACGAACGAGCCCAACTATCATCATACCACTAAATACTTATCTTTGGGAATCTTAGGTCATTATTTTTTATTATCTCAATGAATATTCTTAGAATAAAAAATACGCTTAGAATATACTGGTTTTATATTAGCTAGTATCATTTATCAAATGTTACATTAGCTTGGAATGGTATTACAATTTAAGGAAACATGGTTATATGTTTAATTTACAATTATTCCAATAGATGAATCAGGACAATGACTAGCAGTATGTAGATAGTTATAATAAATTAAGAAGCATTCCAAGTTCAGCACCAATATGCTAATGCTTCAAGCATTTGAATTATTAGCATCTAATGTATTCCACACTCGGCATACATAAGCTGCTGCACACGCATCGTATACCGTCCCAAGTGTTTGCGAATAATTTGGAATGCTTTAAGTGCTGAAAGTTTGGAGCACTCTCAACAAAATGCTGCCGTAAAAAAATGTTATAGTTTTATTTTCAGTCAATTTGATTCCCTTAAAATAAAAAAAAGCATTAACATTTTGTTAATGTTTCTTTAAATAATTTCTTCCTTGCAGCACCTCTTTCGATTCAATAATGGATCTTTTCGTATTTTGTATGCCTATGACATGACCTAATATTATTATTATCACACACTGATATTGTACTACATGAGTACAGTATTGTAAACTACGTTTTGGGTACTACAATCAAGTCACTTCGTTTCTGCAATGCTAGTAACAAGTTCAAACGTCTATCAAGTCAGGTTTCTACTGGATGAAGAGTTTGATACTTATCTGATTAATAATAGCCTTTTATTAATAATAAGTAACACGTCTAGCGTGTTATAAATGACTACACTGATGACGTGTCAATATGTTCGAAATATATAACACCTAATGTTGTTTTAGAATCGTGATAATATTCAATGTATGTATATTCTGCAGGTCCCGTCACGAGTAAAAATGCGCAGCAAAAAATAGTGGTGATACTGCGCATGTTTTTATTCGCCTCGCGCCATACTTATATACAGAGACAGACTCATAAAATGACTACTGTGTATCCAACGGTACTCGTTCTTAATTTGTGACGGGACCAATTAGTAAAATGAGTAAAATGGAGCATGGATTTACTTATTTTCATGCGAATATAAATTTGGGGATGTTGAATAAATGACTGATCATTTAAGACATAGATATAATAGGTAATTTTTTGAAAGCAATTGCAGCACTCGTTAATAATTTGTATTCAGTATATTACAATCCTGCATGTTAGAGCAATCGCACAATTATGCGAAGTTACTATATTTAATACTTATGCAAGGTGCTGGGATATACTTCGTAAATTAACATCCTTAAGGAGCATTAAATTTTTTGGCAAAGAGTCTTTTTTCCGATGAGTGTATTTATATCACATCATAATATTATATATATTTTAAATTATGAATCTATCTTTATTATTTGATAAGATGGAAATTATTTTATTTAAATTTTGTACGACCGGAGATCTATACAATTATGTTTTTCTTTCTATAAAGTTTTAAATACCTACCTAAATTAATTGTCATGTCAGTAAACAATAATTTTAATTCTATAATACTTACTTATCATTATGCTATAGCTATAGACAATCGCTTAAATATTAAGCTACGATTATAATAATACTTTTAAAGTATCTTCTATGTAACAGAAGTTTACGATCTCGGAATGTAATCAGTATGACAGCTATTGTTACTAGTATTTAACATACCACATGTTATATCTTATACGAACCCATTTCATATCATTATATTTGACTTAAATCATATTATTCAAATAATTAGATAAAAAGTTAAATATTTTAATGAAAATGTCTAGTCTAGCTAGTTATTTGATTTAAGATAATTTCTCGATTACAATTTGAACTCAAATAACTAATAATGTAATACTTTATGTGCGAGACACTCAATGATAATATAACAATATCAAAGTAATCAACCAATATTGGGCAACGTACCAAAAAATACTACAGTGGATGTTACAATACGATAAGTAACGATATCGCCTACCAACAATTACTGTGAGTACTTACCTAAGTACGAACTCGTAATAATGTGATTACTACTAGAGTTGAAATTATTGTACACCATTTTGTGAGGTTACGTAACATTTGTCCACTATCAGACTAATGCCTTTAATTTCACTCGAAAATATCAGTTACACTGAGTATATTACACAGATAAATTGTTTACGATTGTTATCACCGACCGCACTTGAATACACTTTTATATGCCTGTCGATACTCATTGGACATCACCACGTACACTATAGGATTAATACACGTCGTCATGTTAATGAGGATGTAGCTTATAATGTTTAGGGTCTGTATTGATGTGAACTCTTCAGCAATGCTCTTCGTTATTGTAATGGGGAGATGGCAGACGAAGAACGACAGTAATATGGCGGCAATCATCGTTCGCAGCTTCTTGTCTTTCCTAGTTGGCATCGGAGGACCTCGAGCGGCTGTGGGTCTTCTAATAGTGGCCAAGAAACTCTGGCGGATCCGTTTGGCAGCTTTTACGCTGAACGTCCGTGGTTTCACCTCTAAATTGCACTTCTTATCCAGATCGTCTGGTGATGAGCTGTCGTAATTAGATGACAGTTCAGGAGGCAAAAAGCAATTTAGCGTAACTTTCACCTCCTTCTTAGCCACGACGTTGGTCTGCCCTTCAAAAGCCGAGGACCGTATAATAGGAGAAGCAGCTATATAGGTATTCTCAGTTCCCGATTTCCTGGGAACAATTGCTTTTGATTGTCTGGATGATTGTTTGACAATCCACAATATTCTGGCATAGCATACGATAATGGCTAATGTAGGCAGCATGAAAGCTGTTATAAACATCGCTTTCTTCGGTGATGTGCCATACTTGTCAGTTATTATCGAACATGATATGTGGTTTAAACTGAAGCGGCCCCAGAATTCAAACCACGTCGGTAGTAGAACACCAAATGAGAACAGCCAAATTGAAATGATCATCAGTACGATGTATTTCTTCTTATATATTCTGTTGAAAAAGACAATTTAATGTTAATGTCTTATTGAGGGTAATTATGTCACCAGTATCATTGGAATGAGAAGGGTAAAGTAGGGCAATTATTTGGATCAAAGGAACCTTAAACTCACAAAGCAAACCCGCTTAGAAGCTTGATTAGCCTTTTTTAATTATGAATCAAAAAAAAATCTTTCACTCTTTAAGTAAGAGCAATAAATATTTTACCTACGTAGGTTTATCAAAGAAGCCAATATACATGACCTTGGGCTGGGTATATCGAATCCAAGACCTCAATGATTTTTTTTATTGTAGGGTTTTATGAGGAAGAATGAGATCACTTACTTTATATAAAGACTCGGATGCGACATGAGCATGTATCTGTTGATAGTGATGGCTAGTATGCTGAAGATGGAGATGGCCACGAGTGCATATCTGGTGAGTGCGAACATCATGCACAGTAACTTCCCATGGGCCCAGCATTTATTGCCGAAGGTGGAAGCAGCGAGCGGGAGGTTGAAGCAGCACATCATCAGGTCAGACAGTGATAAGTTCATTATGAAGTACGCGGTTGCGTTGCGAACCTAGAAACGAAAAAAAATATTCACAAATATTCGCTTTTACTTTCTGGGGGCCAACTGTGATCGTTTAAGGAGTGTGTTTGTAGAATCTGAGTTTTGACATTTAAATTTTACAGTAACAAAGGGAAACGTCAAAGCTCAGAAGTTTATAATACTTAAACCGATAATGGTAGACCCTCAGTTATAACAGAAGACTAGCATTTAAACGCGACGTCGCCGTCGACGTCGTCGTGGTTTTATAAGGACCCTTTTGTCCATCATGGTCAGAGCTATTTCTACATCAAAATGCAATATCAGTCCAGCGGCTTTAGCGAAGTAGCAGTCAGACAGACATATAATTTACCACTAATCATTTAGTAAACATGATAAATCTAGCTAAAGAACATACAGGGCAAAACAAAAATAGACGAAATTTATGAATATGACGTATTGCGAAACTTCAAGTGAACTTATTTATCCATACATTTTGTAAAGTAGCTACGTACAAGGATGAGTACAGTGTATCGCATAAATAAGTCACCACTAACCTATTTGGCTTCCAACCCACAGTCTTAGATAAATAAAGAAGCGTAATCTTCGTTATTAAGATAAATCAACGTCCATGATCAATAGCGAGTAACTGTTCGGTATAAGCTTCAGACAAAGTGCTCAAAGTTTAAATACAACATTGTTGCTAATATCAGTTTACACAAGAACCCAGTATTCTTGTTAAAGCAGTTTCTGTTTGACGCACGAAGGATGTTGTTTTTAATAGAAGTGACGTAGAATGAATCAGGGAACAGGCAGGTATTAAACAAACCACAATCTACCCGTACGATGCTAGCAAACACGTCATTGTTAATATTCATAACGAAGTTAGTATAATTTACAATATCAGAAATACGAGTAAATCAGGCTATATGATGCGCGTGCTTTCTACCACAGAATAAGAACAATTTTCACGTACATAACAAAAACAAGGAAGTTGATAGTAGGCAATTCATATATTATATAGGTTCAATAGTTTTCAAGAGCTTTTACGAAGTAACAAATCAATGTAATATAAAAAACCTGGAGATAAACAAGGACACTGACCTTTTTACAGCGTGCCAGCGCGATTATAGTGATAAGGTTGCCAGGGATGCCAACAATCATGAAGAAAACGCAGCAGGCTGACGCGAAGTACAAAAGTGCCTCGGGATAGTCCTCGAAAAGTCGTACTTTAGCCAATTCATCATCTGAAGCGTAATGTTCAAGCCCCACAACACTCCAATTATTGCCACTCCCCATGTTTGACAACATAAATCAATCACTTATTAGCCACACGTCAATCACCCACAAACATTACTTCACAAATGAATTCAATTCTAACACAAGGAACATTTCTGTTTGCAATATTTTTCCTTAATGAGTCAAATCCGTCAATGTTGTGGGTATGCCCATTGATAAGTGCTCCTGGCTGCGTTATATTAATTTCCTCCACTACGACTAGTGTATTGCTTTCCAACATTATTGTGCCGTCCATTGCGCCTCTTTACTGCTAACCTTTATATATAAATATAACTTACAAAGTTAACTTTGGGATACAGCTGCATTTGCAATATTCAACACTATACAATAGTCTGAGATAAATTGATATAGATATTATAAATTAAGTTACTATGATAACTATACATGTTCAATAGTTTTATCGTATTACATATTCAAGAAGCTACTAACACATTTGTACAAATATTTCAGTGAACCTGGCCGTACCTATACGAGATTCATCACATTGCCTAACAACTACTTCAGTACAAAAATCTTTATTTTCGACCAACACATTCATCTTGGTACAAACTCGGACGGTTCGCGATTACAAATCTTTACATGACAACACTCACTAATTATATCCATTCTAACACATTTCATAAAATAATAACACTTATCAAACAATATACAAGTACAATTTAAATTTGTCTTACATTCAACTATTCGTATATGCACTGTGGTGTCTAGATGCCAAAGATTCACGATGTCCATCCATGGCTAGTCACGGCGGGCGCTTTTCCGAAGCACCATCGCCGGGCGAACGTCACGCCCAGCGACGACACATCAACAAGTTCTTATACGCCTGACGGTATTCGCTTGACATCACCACATAGATAATAGGATTGATGCACGTCGTTAGGTATATGAGAATATATCCAGCAATATTCGCAGCCGGATGAGATGTGAACTCCCGGAATATTTTCGTCAGTGTAATTGGGAGGTAACACACCCAAAAAGAAAGCATTATCGCCATTATCATCTTAAGCAGCTTCCTGTCTTTTGGAGTCAGTCGTGGAGGCCTGACTGAGACTGGAGATCGTTTCAAAGCGACAGCTGCTTGACGAAGTCTTTTTGCTGTTTCACCACCGCTGGGAGTACGAGGTTTTGCGTCTAGCGCACACTCTTCGTCGTGTCCGTCTAAAGTATCAACACCAGATGATGAAGACCTTTCAGGCCCAGGTGTCGGAGGGCAGTGTATTATTGGTGGAGCAAGTAATGCTCTTCGCGGTGGAGCTATATGGTGGTTATGATTAGTCCCATTTTCAGGTCCCGGGGACCGTTCCAGCGCCGTTGACGCAGACCCAACCGCTGAATCCTCTAAGCCAGTTCTGGTCCTTCCACGAACAGGAGCTCGAGATTTTCTTGCCGCATCTCGTACTATGCAAAATATTCGAGCATAGCAAATAACAATTGCCAGACACGGAAGCATGAAAGCTCCCACGAACAAAAATTCCTTCGGAGATCTGTTGTTTTCATCCGGTAGTATTGAACATGAGCCTATTGACTGGTCTAGTCCAAATTTACCCCATTTTTCTAGCCATGTTGCAATGAGTGCTCCGAAAGAAAATACCCATGTACTGATTACCATTATGGCTAAGTACTGCCGTTTGTACAACCTAGAAGAAAAGAAGAATTGTAGTAATTTTAAATGAAGTATGTAACTATAATGATTTTGGGCAAAGTAAACTTACTTAGGGTATAGTCGCGGATGTGATATCATAACGTATCTGTTGATAGTGATAGCCAGTACAGTGAACAGTGACACTGCGACTAGCGCGTATCTTGCCAAGGGAAACATCCTGCACAGTATTCTGCCGTGCGCCCAGGATTTTCTCCAAAATGTGGACGCTGCGAGAGGCAGGTTGAAGCAGCAAAACAGGAGATCCGAACATGAGAGATTCATAATGAAGACAGCTGTCGCGTTGCGAACCTGAAAATAAGCCAATTACCTTTGATAATATTTTTTTAATTACAAAGAGGGTTACTTAATTTATTTTTTTCTCAAAGGTTGATGTATTCTTAGTAATAGCTCTGAGCACTGACCTATGCTAAGAGAGATATTGCTGTAATATTTCAATGCCTTTATTGTCATATTTATCACGAGTTGCAAATAAATCAGACGGTAATATTACGGTTCGTAAGGAGTTATTTCCACCGTTATTAAGAAACAGATATGGATGACTGACACTTGTACGGTCGTACGTGCCTCTAGTAAACAAACGTAGTTTGTTCTTATCTTTATGTAAAAATGTTAAAGTCGAGGCATGTTTGTCACTTTGACTTCTCCAAGACAGTTTATGTTATTATAAATGTCCCTGTCTGTTAAAACTGACCACTATATGCCTGTTATCTGTGATAAACATACTTAGTTAAGTATGTTTACATTTTGATAACTTAAATTAGATATTAATTTGCTTTAAATGTTTATAAACAAACTGCGTTATTGCTGCTTAGTTAATTGATGATAATGAATTCCTAGCTCTTTTATCAACGGCTCTTTTAGCAACAGATTCAATGCAAAGGTCATTAAAGGTGCAGACATTTTCAGTGAAGATATAGACCTAGACGTATACAGGTTTCTTTAAGATGTTTTCTTTGCCCAAAAAAGGAATGACAAATAGCTGTAATATCTCTTTTTGTTGAAAAACACATTGTTATAAAAATGTTAAACTGTTTAAATTTGATCCAGCGCTTAGCACCCAGTACATAAAAATGCTAATATATTATATATAAGTAATTAATGTGCAATATGTTTAAAATTTTCTTAATTTGGCAAATATAAATATTATTCCGATACCTCGCCTACAACAATTCAAATATTTGCATATCAAAATTGTTTCATAATAAAATTTTGTCCGAACAATTACTACGGTCAAATATGTTATATATACTTCATTAATTTCACGCTAAATATCTGAAATGAATCAAATATACACATAATGATGTATTAACGCATCAAGATACCTTTGTTATTAAAATATTGAGTAAATAAATAATTAATTATGACAAAAAGAGGAAACGTAACATTATTGTCAATGCGGTGCGGTGATACGTCAACTTGGCTTGGGTTTTCACGTATTATGTCCTTATTAACCGAACATGAAGATGAAATTGTAGTTACAAAAGCAACTAACATTTGTATTAGGCACAACAACAACATGTTGGATATTTTTTCCTTGCTCAAGTGAAGTGTTACGTGACTTGAGATACGTCCTTATAAGTGCGAGCAAACCCAAATGTTGATGCCACTTTGACTAGGGTTACAAAACGGACAGGAGAAGAGAAATAAGTATCTAAGATAGGAGAGAAATGACTGTGTAATGTCACAGTTTATATATAAGCTTACCAAGCAGTATGAAATCTAGACCATTTTTTGTAAATAAACACGTTTGCTCCATCGAGCGTAATGGTTCTTAAAGTTTTTAAATTTTATCTCATAATTTAAGGTCAAAGTAATGTCAAAGTGTAAAAATTGAAAATTATAAATATACGTGATCTGCTACAACGTGACACTTACTGACATTAAGCCGGGGTCGCTTATAATCTCGTAGATGAGCGCGTCTGTGTAAGTGTGTCATTTCGAACGATTTGTTACTAGATTCCGTACTGCTTGTAGTAAGTTGATTTCTATATTGTGGTAGCCTGGGTTTACCGAAAGGAATCACGGTTGACTTACCTTCTTACAACGCGCCAGAGCGATAATAGTGATGAGGTTGCCTGGAATGCCAACCAGCATGAACAGCACGCAGCAGATAGAAGCGAACCGCAGCAAAGCCTCCGGGTAGTCCTTGAACAGTTCTACTCCAGCCAGCTCCTCGTCAGTTCTGTACTCATCCAACCCTGCACTCCAATTGCGCACCTCTACCTCACTCGCGAACGTACTCCTCGGTATACTCGGCAGCAGATCACCCATTTTAACTCCAAATCAACGCACATCATTCGCCCACAAATATTCCACTATGAGTGAGTCCATTGAACGTCTTACGTATTAGGTGGCGACGCGTTCGAGTCTCATCCGCGACTGATAACTATCCCAGAACTTTAGTAGCTCTATCAATAAGTTAGTGGTAATAGTGTGTGCCTGTTGATAAGGCATTTTGTCGATGAGTGAGGTCATCAGGTCACAGCTGCTCAGGAAGTGGAGTCATATCAGTGCGATGCCGGTACCATTGTTGTTGCTTCTGATATCTGTACAAATAAATTTACTATGTTAATACTAATGTCGCCCAAACACCAATCTAATTGGCGGCACTCTTAAGCGATACTACCGAGAATTTTATTGTGAGAAACGTTATCAATTCTTTAACATTCCTAGGAACATAAGCATGAGATTTTTATCGTTATCGTAGTAGGTATAATGTTATGCAGGGCTAAGATGTAGTTTTGTTACTAATTCTTGAGATGTTACGATGAAAATTTACTAGTTTTCGCATTTACATGCCTACGAATGACAAAATTTATTTTTACGATGTTTTTCATACACTGCCTATCTTTAGTACATGGATAAATTGTGTCAAATTTATTAAGGAAAAATACAGCAAAACTCATAACATTTTCTCAGCAGAACTTTGCGAGGTAAGTACCTACTTTCTTAACTCATATTAATCCTCATATTGTATACTATGTGGTAGACGAAATGAGGGATCTCATTAGGGTGGGATTTTTTATTAAACCGAGGGCTTTTAGGATGTTTTTTATGTAAATGAAAAGATAAATTGATGTAGCTTCATCCTGTCCTTTTCGTTTGAAGGTAGGTAATCTAAAGTCGGTGGGTTTTACCGACTTTGAGTAATTGATTTCTTGGAACCTACGACTTTGGTTTCGACAGTTCCGTAACTTGAGCTGAATAAATTGAATTCTTGGCATAAATTAAATCTATTATGTATTGAAATAGTGAAAACGGAAGGTGTTCATGGATTAGTTTCCATTACGCAAATCGATCAATCGACGTAGAATGGATGAATAAGTATCGTAGGTGGTTATGTAGCAAAAGTCACGAGCTGGTTATATTATTTGTGCCTTCATCGTCACGGACTCTTGATGGTGAAGCAGCTTGTTCATATTTAGTAGATAGCATGGATGGTCTTATGTACCTTGTCATTCTCTTTGTAGCTAAAAAATTCAGAATTGTGTTTGTTTTGTTAGATAGAATACTTGTTATAATATTTTGTTCATTTTTGTTTTGATAGAGTAAACACGCCTGAGTTTCTTGCAGGCTCTTCTCGTAGTTTATCGTCGATCATAAGTACCAGGGCCTTAACTGAATAATTTATTAATAATTCTGAGTGTTCAGTATCTAAATAGTCAATCAGTGTAAGTATATTATTTGACAACTTGTTTCTCAACGGTAAAACGTTATCTTTCTGAACCTTTCGCTAATACGTGTAAATAACAAAAAAGATATATGAATTTAAAAATTAAATGTATAAAAAAAGGAGCATTTACCAACTTGACGTGCCTGTAAATATTATATTATTTAATATCTGGATAGTAATAAGATTTGCGTAAAATGTTTTACGCAGGACATTCAAAGTTGATTAATGTCATTCTCGCGATTTTAATGACAATATTATAACCGGGGCAAGCTGCGAAGTTTATTAATTTTAAACGGTCCTGATAATGCCTTGGTGTAATTTAATTAACTAATAAGTTTAAATAAAAGGAAGTTACAAGAGAACTGCTACATTAATTTTAATTCCTGTTGTAAAAGCTGGGGTCTTACGTCTCTTTGTAAGGGGAAAGTAAAGTACTTTTAATTCAAATCCAAGGACCAAAACAGGAGTTCAATTAAATTGATACGACCGTGTATTTAAACTAATTCCAGCTTAGCAACGTGGCTTCCTATTTACCTTAATTGTACATCAAAAAAATATTTTAGTTTTAAATTGATTAACAAAAAACAATAATTTGATCTCTTACATTAAATTAAATTCGGTCAGTTCTACTTAGGAGCCATCCATAAATTGCGTCACACGTTAAGGGTAGGGAGGGAGTCGATGAAGTGTGACATTGGGTGACAAAGACGTGGGAAGGGTTCTAAATTTCGTGCCAACACATTTCAAAATCTATTACAATCTAAATGTTAAAACACGAACTTTATACTTTTACTTTACGAAAACCTCAAAAACATAATTATACATAAATATCTGCATAAGATACCAAATGTTTTGTCGGTCACTCGCTCTACTAGTGTGATGCGCTGATTAATCCTTTTTAGTACTGTTAATTGTTTGATTTGATGTTAATTTTATCAAAAAAATATTTAAATGGAAATAAAACTGATTTCGGAATCGCTGTTTTCATTCAATAATTTCTAAATGGAAATTTCCAAAATATGTAAGGTAAAACCTATGGAGATGGGGAGTCTTACAAATGTGACCAGCTGTGACAAGGACGGGGTGAGGGGCAAAAATCATGAAATTCGTGTGACGTAATTTATGGATAACCCCATACAATACGCCCAGACTCAAAGCAAACACAATGTATTATAAAGTTCAAATAAATTACATACTCATTATATTAAGCAACCTTAGTAAGTGCCTTACCAGACCCTGAATAAATAGTTTTCATTTAATTTTTTCTCCGACGTCTCTATATTCACTCTTTTCAGCTGCTTTCATCTGTAAGGTATCTCGGTCAGAAACTCGACATCGAATGTCGGTTTCAAAAATACCAAATTGAACTTTATTATATAAGTTTTATGTATTAATTTCCTGTTAGCTTTCAATCCGTACTCTGGTCTTTCACTACCTGTCCAACCATGTACATTCATAATCAAAACTCTTTTTGCATCATTGTCCTCAACCCTCTGTCTATTTATAGCTAAGTTAATATAAGGTGAAGATTTTATTCAAAAGAGTGAAGTATTGGCCGTTACATTAGTGAGGGTGACAGGGTCAGTTCGCACCCGGTCCTCGTTGACCCGGGACGTCGCAGGACCCATCAAATAACGCCCACACTTATGTCAGCTGCTGCTAATGTAAATGAAATATTAGATTTTGTGAACGATGATACGGCCATTTTGTGCCGTGGAGCTAAGTATCTAGTTAGTATCATTAAAAAACTTCACGTATATAATATGTGCATGTGGGTGAGGCCCAAAATACTGCCGTGGTATTACTAAAAAGCCATTATCTGACATCTGTTTTTATTATTATTATTAATCTAGTTTTTTTTCTCGATCTGTGTTTCCGAATTGTCAATACCTTGAAGAGTTTTGGAAATAATCCATGTCATTACAAAGTCACATCGGATTAAATGTTTACCGCAGTTCTTGCATTTTATTCCATGCAACGGGTATTGGTAGATAACACCATTATAGATTTACGGCAGAATATGCATTAAATATAATTAAGTGCCCTAAGCAGCGAGTGTAGGAAGTTTTACGTCTCCATACAAAAAAAAGTTGCGTTTAGCGCTTTTTTTCAAGGTGAAGCGACGACGTGTCAAAACCTATATACTTGACTAGCTATGCCCTACGGCTTCACCCGCATATATTTAGTGTTATATCATATTAATATTACGATACATAAAAGCGGTTATTGCGACTAAGCTATGATAGTTAGATATGTGCTCTCGCGAACTTTTTTGCTGATCTTAATAAGACCCACAAACCCGTAGTACATCATTTTGTTCTATTGTCAATAGTTTTCGCAGCGCACGCATATATAAGTTTTCGATTTTACACATTGGGTTAAAAAATCGTAATTTCTTACGGATTATAAATTTGTTTGTAAATAAATTAGAATAGAATAGAAAGGTTGGCTAACCATCATCATCTCCCTGGTCTTATCCCATACATTTTTGGGCACTTGATTCAACCCGACGTGGCTGATCACCTGATTTTTATACGAAGCGACTGCCATCTGACCTTCGCAACCCCTTTTACGAGGAAAATCTGGGTTAAGCCACTTGTCAGACTATTTTAGGCCTCCGACTGACCTGTAACGATTGCCAAAGATGATAAATTGGCAACCGGGACCGATGGCTTAACGTGCTCTCCGAGGCACGGAGGGAACTCGGGCGGTCACCCATTGGATGGGTGACCTAGCTAGGGTTAGGGTTGCTTAACTTCGCTGATCGAATGATATGCGCAATAGCAACTGTGCCACGAGCTCTTCCGTTTTGGTTGGCTAACCTTTCTCAATAAAAGGAATATCCAACACTGATTAAGATTTTTTGAAATCGGACCAGTAGTTCCTGAGATTAGCGCGTTCAAACAAACAAACTCTGCAGCTTTATGATATTAGTAGTTAGCAGATAAGCCGCAAACTCAACTGTCACTTTGTATATTTAAATAAATTCAAAACTATTTAAAATGAGGACCAGAAAAGAACAAAATATAATTAGTAAAGCTGTGGTAACCAGTTGGTTGTTTTAATTAACCGGCGCGGCAGTGACTTAATGAAAGATTTCGTAAAGTAAGGTGAGGCTGGGCCGCTATTAAACTCGTTGTTGGACAGATCTTAAGAATACTATGTTATTAGCATAAAATATCTAATTAGATCCCCATACTTTAATATACTAACCTAGATTTGTGAGTCGTGGCACCAATGAGTTTTACTAAATCTTAAATGACGTAATTTCAACCCACGTGCTTTACGGTGAAGAAAGCATCGTAAGGAAACCAGCATATGACTGAGAAGTAATTACAAGACGTATGTATAGTGCCTGAGACGGCGATAGACTAGAAGAGAGTACTCTTTCACCTTGACACTAATCATATTCGGTCACCCTCTGGAGTGGCGTGAGCATATTTATGACCTATGTATATAGGTAAAATTATTATTGCGAACAATAAATAAAAAAAAATATGATAAGAGTTTCAGATTTTCAGATTTTCAGAAGTTTCAGATTTTTTAAAGTATGGAATGAATCCATTTCAACTTAGCCGGGCACACGTGCAACGATAATTCAAAGAAGTACAAACTGGGGGCCGACCATCATCGGTTTAAGCAGCTCTGAGCTTTGGCGTTAACATTTTTGTACCGTAAAATTAAACGTCAAGAAGTTCTTAATACGCGCTGCTTAAACGATCATAGCTGCCCCCCTTTTACATGAGATAGTGGTATCATAAATATCACACAAGAAATTACATATAAGAGAAGTAACAACAACGGGTGAGATATCGAAAACCCAGTGGAGATTTGAAAGCTACATATGACCATTCATCTCAGTCCCGGTCCCAAATCCGGGAAATCCGAGATGCAGATGGTTTTACGCGTAACATTCCATTTAAAATACCGTGTTGTTTATTTTTATTGCGGCATAAAAAGCTCAGTGGGATATCTCTATGAAAAATCTCACAAATGTAATCCACCAAACCCTGTTCCGGATTTACATATCATGCTTGTATTACTAATCAACTCTTTTTGTATTCATTCATGAGAGTGCTCTCGTATATTTCTTTAATTAATAAGGTGGAATGAATACGTACCGACCGATCTGAAATAATTAAGAATAAAAATTATGTTACTTAGTGATAATTTTTTGTAACATTTTCCATGCTCCGCTCCTGTTGGTCGCAGCGTGATTTTATAAAGCCTAATGTCGTTCTCGATGAATTAATTATCCAACACCAAATTATTTTTTAAATTCAAACCGACCTATACGTATATATGGAATTACTAGCTGTGCCCTGCGGTTTCACCCGCCTAGATTTAATTTGAAAGAAAGAAAGAAAGAAGAAAGAAAATTCCTTTGGAACACAAACTTTTTTTAAAATAAAATGAGCCGTAGTTACTCCTTGTAACATTAGGCATCTGCCAGTGAAGTCCCGTTAAAATCGGTCCAGTCGTTTCAGAGAATACCTGGAACAAACAGACAGACATCCAGACAGGGATAAAAAAATTAAGATTGTTTTTTTTTTTATGTCAGTACCGCATATGCTTTCACATGCATTTAGTGAAAAGCTGTTATTTTGGAATTACAAAGAGACATTTCAATTCTATTTATCTCTATACATGTATAGATTGTAGCAAAATAATACAAGACGAATGGTTCCCAAAACCCTTAAAGAGCACCGGGGACCGATTTTCTGTGTTAGGTGAAAATTTGTTTTCTTTCAAAACAAAAACAATTATGTGAAACATTGTAGCTAACAATATCCACTTACTAATTGTAGTTAATTATGTACCTACCTACTATTTCACAAAGCTTCCTTCATTGAAATATTACTAATTGCCTTTTATTAACGCTTGTAAGTGAACCATTACGAAAGTAGGTAAAACAAACAAGATAAGAGGATGGTACAAATTAGTAATGCTGACGTTCCCAATTAAGAACAGAAGAAAAAACAGTCGTGGGGTGTTAAGTAGAGCCTGAATACGCTTAAATGTGATCGTCGTTTTGTGTCATCGTAATCGCTTTAAAAATGTTGGGCCATAGTGAGAGCGTTTTATTGATACGCTTGGGATCTAATCTATAAATATAAATAAAATGAATGACCTAACTTGAGTTAAACAGACAAAGTTGGCACATCAGACCATTAGCAGCGATCGTTCTGCATTTGACGAGCTGCTGCTCAACTCTATAAACTTTAACTGAGCACCAAAAATTACGTATAGTTGATACAGATAAATAAAATTGAAGTGTCTGTTTGTAATTCCAAAATAACAGTTATTTACTAAATGCATATGAAAGCACATAGGGAACTGACTTAAAGTTATTTTTTAATAAATTTATCTGTCTATCTGTTTATTCCGGCTAATCTCCGATGGCTCGACCGATTTTGACGGGACTTCACTAGCAGATAGATGATATCAAGACTTAGTTTCATGATATCAAGGCATGAAACTAAGTCTACGCGGGCGAAACCGCAGGGTATAGCTAGTATAACTATGGTAGGATATATGTATATTTATGATATTTAACGGACTCACGATAAAGGTATGTATGATTGTTATAATTATTGTTTGGTTTGTAGTTAATTTGTGTATTGTTTTTGTTTATAGAGACGTGGTAGGCACTGCTAAATTTGAGTATAAACATATTTTAGAAAGACCATAATAAGGATTAGTTAGAAAGCAAGGTTTCATAACAAAATATTACAAAATGTCACAAAAACGGGAGTAAATCTGATTGATCCAATTTTGCTGTGTAAGCATGTTTTCTGATTATGGTCACGCTTCGTCGCATTTAAGCTTGACAAATCGCTTGTTCTAGAGCCCCTATTGCCACGGGATAGGGATGTCCACAATGTCCACCGACCCAAATAGGGCTTTTTGGGTCGAGAGCTAGCAATGTTAATGAAATATTGTTTACCATTGGAATGTCTTAGAGACTTTATTAGAGTGTACGAGCCGTTTGTTAGAACGTTGACGTCATCGATTGTACTGCATCATACATTTTATTTTCATGCAAGTAAATAATAATATAGAGAGAGCCTTGAGAGTCTCGGGGTTAGAGCAGTCACCTGCTACGCAAGCGACGCAAGTTTGAATCCCAGCGGGGCCTGTACCAAAGAATTTTTCTAAAAAAAAAACTTACGTGCAGTGATTTGACACCACGGTGAAGGAAAACATCGTGAGGAGGCCTGCATATGTCTGAGAAGTAAATAAAAGACGTACCTATGTATAATGCCTGAGACGGCGATGGACTCACCCTCTGTCACGTTGACACTTAATCATATTCGGTGAAATGTGGGCGTTGTTTTTACAACACCTCTGCTTTTTTTTAATTCTGTCACAAATTTAACGCAATGTAATTTGAAGAGACTTTTAATTTGATAACTATAAAACTCTGGTCTGAAAATATTGCTATTTAATGCGCTTACATTCATAATATACAGTACCATGTAGCCCGGTTAAAATGTTACCGTATGGTGCCCCATATACCCATATACTTTAAAATACATTGGCGTGAGCTTTTCATTCATTTCATAAATATAACAATGGATCGTACTCTTGCGTAACATCTTCTTATAGATCAATGACATAGTAAGTATATGTATTTAAGCACGTTTGCACCATCGAGCGTGAGGGCTGCCACTCTTAAAGTTATTTTACCTTACTCCTTAATTTATATAGTCAAAGTACAGTTGATTTATAGATTTGAAGTTCAGAAAAAAGCCTGTATAATACAAAAATCGTCCTACGCGATCCGCCACGACGTAACCCCTTACTGACATGACGCTTAGGTCATTTATAATCTCGTAGATGCGCGCGTATGTGAACGATTTGTTCCTAGTAACCCTATTGCTTTTGCTCTGCATACTGTATGTAATATTTGTCCATGGCCCATCGTCTTAGACTATAAGGTAATTTTTTTATAGGTACAAGTAAAGTGTTACAGGTAAATCCCTTTAGACACAATTGCAATTATTTGCGCACTTTACGGTAAGGCAAGTGTGACCAAAATTATACTAATGTGACCAATATTAGACCAAAATTATAATAATACTAGTGGACTGGTCGGCTACGCATGTGTGTGTGACAATTCCCATACAAGGTAACCAATGTTTTTGCCAATTTTATAGGATTTCCTTATTTTTTAAGGAAGGTAAGCGAACGCATGGAAACAATTTTTTTTTGAATTAAGAGTTTTTTTGAGCTTTAGCAAGATCATTATTGAATACAAGACGAAAAAGAGATTACCGTTCTGTTCCCGCTATCCGCCATGTTTGGATCAACACATTTCCAAAAACGTAAGGTCAACAAAATTCGTCGAAATCTAAACTCCCTTAATTAACTCTCTCTATCTCTCTAAATACGAGTTGACAATATCGGAAATGTATAAACAGATCTAAAAAGCAGGCCAGTTCACCCAATACGTGGGTTATAAATAAACGGACTCTAGGTCAGTCATAGCAATGACGGAAACTCATTATTTACGTGGTATGTCACGTCGATAGATTTGTTCGTGTGGGCGGGGGTTGGCTGTACACCCCGATTCAGGGTTAACTTTATTATGATTAAGGGTTGTTTACAGACGTTTTAGGTGCCCTCGTTTAGTTAAATGGGTTAAATTGACCTTGTATCAAGTTTTTCCGTATAAAAAGTTTAATGAGTTTGTTGGAAAATAAACTTTTGTCATCTTGTTATGGTAATGTGTTTGGAGTGAAAAGTTTCAAGTTAGGTATCTATGTGCGTATGTGTGTAGTCTCTGATTTGATACTGTTCTAGTTAAACTACGTAAATACATTTTGAATCAAACATATTCAAATAATTTTTTTTTCATTCAGCTACGCCGTGTTGAAATGAATTACCAGCCAGTATACTAATTTTGGAAGATAGCGTAACATTACAGTATATAAACTTAGTAAAGAGTATGGATATCCTTAATTTACGGTCGAAGTGAACTCGATTTGAAGTTTAAAACAATGTCGGTAAAAAACGTAAAGTGACGTACATGCACGGCCACGTGACATTGCCGGAATAAATGTAGTGAAGCTCTCCATTAAATAAAAGAAGAAGAGCGCGTCTGAGTGAGTGTGTCATTTCGTACGGTTTCATCCTAGATTCCGTACCGCTTGTTGAAATATTATATTTATACTGCGGTAATATGTAATATGTATAAATTCCGTTTTAATGTGATTTGAGCGTCGTGTTTCTATGTCCAAAACTTGCATAGATGTTTTGCAGTTGTAGACAGAACGGGGAAAACGGATATTGATGACAGCAAAGCTTACACACTCGGCATCCAATGGGGGTCCATACAAAGACATTGCTCACGCTGGAACGCAATGAGGGCGCGCAAATACCAAATCAAATTGATGTTCCAATGGAAAAAGGACTTTTACGGCTGTAATATACTGCTATATTATTAAGCAAAATGTATTTGGTGCAATTAACTATACATACGAACATACATAATATGCTCACCCCTATATTCTCCTAAGGGGTAGTCAGAGGTGATGTAATAAACCACCCACTTTTGACAGAGGATAATTAAGTACCATCGGGATAGATGGTGGGTCTATCGCCGTCTCAGGCAGGTTTTCTCACGATGTTTTCCTTGACCGTAAAGCGCGCGGTGTAAAAAAACTGCATATAAGTTTTTTGAAAAAAATATTGGTACCGGCAGCTGGGAATCCGACATTTGTCTAACTACTTTTAATATCTACACCGATTACTCGAAAACGAATAAAGAGTTTTGTGTAAAGGTTCAAGTTGGTCCCTTATATTATCTTCGGTGTGAAACATTGAGTTCTTCAGGGAATTTAAAAATAAATGCTCAATAGATGTCACATTCAAGGACTTCTCCTCGGTCGATTTGCACTATGTTTGGTTCATTGGCTAGAGAAGTCATGAGGTGGTTGGTAAGAAGTCCTTTGTGTGGGTACGTTTGCAATAAGCCACTGAAAAGCGAGCTTGATATCGAATTTGATGCTACATTTGCCGCCAACTTCAAATGTAAGTAAGAAATTTGTTCCACATAATTTGATTTTTAAAAGCTGCTTACTATTTTTATAAAATAAATTGTATAAAGCTTAGGTTACAGAACTTATAAAGTTTATTGATATGGAATGTGTTATTGACATGACACTGTCGGATTTGTAGGAAGAAAAATATCACACGTTTTTACCATTTCAATCAGGTTTGTTTAGTAACCTTGCTATGTATAAGGCGTTAACAAATTGACTTATTATAATGTCAATACAGTGTCTGAGAAAAAAATATAGACATTGTTTTCCTATCATTTAGGTTTTTTAGTAATCAACAGTAAAGCATCCCCAAGCCAGGCCTGTATCTGGGTGGTAAAAGCACCCGAGTTCCATATCGTATTGGTCTTGGGTGTCAATAGAATTTTGGCAATCATCATTTATTTATTTTTTTTCTGATTTATTTATTTACATTATAGAACGTCTTGAAGCTACTTATAGATCAATCGGAAACTACAAAGCGTCTAAAAACTCATTTAAACCAGGTTTAAGAGACAATGTTTGGGCCTTAGCCAGGCAGATGATGAAGACTTTGAGATTAAACATTATTTTGAATGTTGAATAGTTATTTTACTGAATAGTACTTCACTATCATACTCCCTTTCTTACAAAATGATATTAGCAGCGTGAGAATTCATTCTCTGAAATATTTGTTACTACGTGAATTTTGTCCTCAATATGAACTAGGTTGTAGGTACATTGGATAACTTACTTTGTAGGGCTGAAACTGAAACTGGGTAACGTAACCCTTGAATTCATTAATACTGAACATTATTTTGACAAAATACGTGTTTCTTAGTCAATCTAATGAGAAAATTTTAATCTTATTTCAGTTCAGTCAATTCAGACAGGCTCGCACCGTAGTTGTTATTAGGCCTATCATTCGATTAGCAAAGAATTCAACCTAAGCCAGTTGTTAAATGGGTGACCACCGTGCCTTGGCGTCGGTTTAGGTTGCCAATTAACATCATTGGCCATTTTTGCATGTCTGGTTTAACCCAGATTACCAATTTTCCTGATCAATTGAATTAAGTGCGGATCCCATCGATGTTTGTGAAGTCAGGGTGATATTGATATTGAGATAAGTATATTCGTAATATGTATTTAAAACGTTACTCGTGAATCAAATTATCACATGTGAAAAAATTGTATCAGTTTTCCGTAGAGTTCCAAGTCCATTACGTACGTTTGGAGCAGTTAGGTAATTATATAACGGTAAATAGTATACAATATAATTTTATTAACTATTTATCCTACCTATTTTAAACCAATTTCACTTCACAAACACGAATGAGGCTACTCTTTTATTACTCTTTTTTTATAAATCTAGACTTGCTGGTAATTGGAACACATCAAATTCGTAAGTCGTGAATAAATCTTATTGCAACCACCAATCTATACTAGAATTATAAAGAGAATAGGTTTGTATGTATGTTTGTAAATAATGAGCTCAAAATAATTACTCCATTTGAATGTTACATTATCACTGATTAATATAGGCTATATTTTATCCCCTCGTACATCCGCGTGACATCCGCTAGTAACCGATAAGAGTGCGCTAAATGTTTGAATGAAGTACGAGTGAGTAAGGATGTATACGGAATGGAGTAGAAACTACCCTTATGAGCCAAATATGTGGTACAAGTGTTACAGGCAGTGTTACTTCATAAAACGTAGACCTATAAAACTTAATTACCTCAAGTCCCATAAAAAGTAGCTTTTGATAGCGTAACTAAGAGTGGTCTTGTATGTAACTCTTAATGGATAGGTATAATAGGGCTGAAAATCTTTATTTTTTTACTTTGTTGAAAATTCTGCACCTTCTAGATTTTGACCGTCGGTTATACTCCATATTTTGAAAACGTCGAGGTAAATACAATAATAAAAACATTTAAGGCCCGCATTTGTTTTCAAAAATGTACTATCTGCTTTTTGTAAAAATAGTGTGATCCATAAAATTTATTAACTGAAGAGCTTTTAGTGAATAATACACGTCATGTAAAAGCGACTGCAAATCGCCTTAAACTTATAAAAAAAATATGCTCGCGCCATCCCAGAAGGGTCCCCGAAGGGGTAAGCAGAGGTGTTGTAACAACCACATACACATATCACCGGATATAATTAAGTGCCAACGTGACAGCAGGTGACTCCATCACCGACTCAGGCATTATACAAACGTCTTTGAATTACTTCTCAGACATATGCAGGTTTCCTCACGATGTATTCCTTCGCCACAAAGCACATGGTGTGAAATCACTGCAAATAAGTTGCGACTATTCAAACCCAAAGGCCACCGCGGTTCTCTTAAAATTACAAAATAAAAAAACGAACAGCTCTATACAGGATAGATTGATCTGACGCTAAAAATATACGCGGCACGTGTTACCCGTTTTTTGTGGACATTGATTGATTTATCAAAGAAAAAAATGGCACGTTGAAACTAGGTGTCAGAAAGTGGAAGTGGACATTTTCCACGCACTTTTCCAATGTCCCCATCATAATATTTGCTAAGATTTCAATTATGATTTCGTAAGACGTATTGGGATCGGTAATAAAATAGAAAATCATTCTGTAGGAGCGGGATATTTGCTTTCTAGATCACTTGGTTATTGGTTCGTTAAATTGGACAATACTATTAAAAGGCTATATACCTACATTAATATTACAAAGAGGAAAGATTTTATAGGTTTTTGTTTGTTTGTTCGCACTGAATAGGCGCCGATTTGAAAAAAAAATCAGCAATGGATAGCATCATCAGCGAGTAAAATAGGCTATATATTTTATCCCTGTACTGTACTAGTATTCTGTATACAAGTACATCATATCATAGTATATTACACATTGTTATTTACAAATTTAAGGTAATAGTACTTTTGTCGTTGCCTCCCAATTCATCTCTCTGGAATTCGTAATGTTTTATTTACATTCGTTATTAAATAAAAAATCTCACTGTTCCAGCATCCTTGGAATGAATATCGAATTCTGATTGAAATTATCTCGTAAATCTTTTTCATAAAAGAAAATAATCAAGGTTTTGTGCCTTTTTATTTATCTCATCTTATTTTTTACTAATAAAGTATTAGTGTGAGATTACACGTTATATTACAAGTTATATCATTAAAGTTTAACACTGATCGATGGCAAAACGCAAACTAACCAATCCTATAAGTAATACATAACATATACTTGTTGTATCTATAAGTAGTTTCGAAGTTATATACACTGTTCCAATAATAGTTGTTTGATGAAGTAGTTTACAAACAAGAATATGTAAATATATTAAATAATGAGAATAATACAGGCACAGATCCGGATATCCGTTAGCCACAAGCTCTGTGAGTGGCGTTCTTGGCACTGCGCCCGAATAATCTCTGTATTAGATTAAATTACATGTTAATAGGTTGCTTTTCACGTTATTAATGGATATTTTATTCTACTGGAATACAGAATTATTATTATTATATAGTACCACTAACCAGTTCAATGAAATACGGAAAAGTTTGACATACTAGAATATTAAAAAAATATATTAACTCTAGTCTAGTCTCATTTATTCTCATATGTAACGTCAACTATAGCATCCTGTAGATATATGTATAGTTGTGTTCAAATATTTACACAGATGCAACTTATTTTGAGTAAACTCAAATTCACTCGCGTAGACTTAAGTTCGTGGGTGACCTTATTTTGCGGAAAACCGACTTTCGTTATATTAAACACTAGCAGACGTCACGCGGTTTCACTCGCGTAGTTCCCGTTCCCGAGGGAGTACGGAGATAAAATAGAGCCTATATTATTCAGTGATAATGTAGTATTCAAATGGTGAAAGATTTTTAAAAATTGTTCCAGTGATCTTTGAGCCAATTCGTTACAAACATGCATACAAACCTTTTCTCTTTATAATATTAGTATAGAAAACACGGAATAGTTCAATCGCTGTCGCAGAAATACCCTATTGAGTTGAAAGCCTATCGAACTACGATTTCGGATCACATGAATACTATATTGTGAGAGAATTTCAATCGAATGGTTTTAATCGTTCGATATTTTACGTAAATCCGGGCAATGTATCATTCAGCTTAAAGAAACAGAAATTTTGTTGCTTAAGGTTTTCAGTGAGCATAAACAATTGATCGTCTGTATCGAAATGTCATGTTCAGAGGTGATTGAACTCCGGGGGAGTGTTGAAATCCACATTATCCTACAGGCGCCAACGAGGCGATCACTGCGGGTGCTCACATTATATTACTTGAACGAACATATAATACATAGTTACACAACGTATATTTTGCATAAAGTTACTGGGTAAAATCTAAGCCATGATATCTATAAAAGGCAGGGTTGAACTTAGAGTTCAGAATGTAATTAATTTAAATAAATTGGAAAATTAAATCTAACAACTTTGATGAAAATTAAATGACTGTGACTGGAATAATATATCTTCATATAAATACAGAGTTCAACCCAGAAGGCTAGTCATACTCATCGTAAAGTGAAATTAATCCTGGTATTACAATATTAAATATTTTTTTACATAGCATATTAAAAAAATGCAGAGTGAAGGATTCGATGATGTCCGAACGAATCTCTATCAGGATAGACCTTGTTCACTAAATATCTATACATCTATACTGATAAAATTGAAGTGTCTGTTTGTAATTCCATAATAACTTTTATATAATGTTTTTCACTTAATGCATATGAAAGTATATAGGGTACTGACATAAAGTAAACAAATTTTCAAAAATTTTCCCATTCTGTCTGGCTGTTTGTTCCGGGTAATCTGTGAAACGGTTGGACTGCTTTTGACGGTTTTTCACTGACAGGTAGCTAATGTTACAAGGAGTAACTTAGGCTACTTTTATTTTGAAAATATAGGGTTCGGCGCGAATGAAATTAAATCTACGCGGGTGAAACCGCTGGGCACAGCTAGTTAATGCTATGACTGTTGAATTTAGGAAACAAACATAAGCGGCCCAACATAAAGGGTTGTTGAAGCTTCCACCCCCTGACCCCTGTGTTCGTTTCTGAGTAGTTCCTGACGATTGTTGATTGGAATTACATCGTGTAGTTCCGAGCAAGGTTGCGCAAACAAAATATCAATCAATCCATGGGCAGAACGCGAAATCCGAATGTACACAATAGTTAATAGGGAAACTTTATCACATCCAATTGAAGTGAATCGATTCGATAGATAATCGATTTTAAAACTTAAGGCTTTCGCGTGATTGATGTTCTGAGGCTCGGTCGTAAAAATATAAGGTATTTGTACAAAACGGCATTTATACAATAGAAAGTTTAACGGAATGAAATATATCTTTGATTATCGCTTAACAAACATTCGTCCCTGTCTATGAGTGAACCTGTCTGATGTCAAACCTTATGTCAAGCCGATGTCAAGCCGATGTCAAGGAGCGAGCGAAATATTATTTTTTCATTGAATGTGACAAGTAGACTTGGTAATCGAACGAAATGGTTTTGTTTCAAAAATATGATGGCTGAGCTTGTTCTGTACAATACTTACCTACGTACTATTTGCTATTGTACTTTAAAATTGTACGTAGTATGTACTAGTCCAGTGTTAATTGTTCATTTCGAATGATTTGAACGTTCAAATATTGATTATCATTTGTATTCGTACTGATTCTAGTACCCGATTACAGATTAATTGTAATCGTCAATAATTACTTTTGCGTGACCCGGGTCATTTGATCGAATCGTTTATAATTGACACAAAGACGTATGTATTGCTTGTTAAATTCGATTGTACGTACTATATTGTGAATAATATGAACTAACCTGTAAAATTCAATTTTGGAACATATTTTCACATGAATTCTAAATATGAATATTTACGAAATTTTATGTAATTTTAGCGTAAAGTCGTAGTCCCTGTCACGAGTGTATTGCGAGTCCATACTTTATTTTCAAAATATAACACAATGATTTGTCACATTACAATTCCAAGTTCATAAACCTTCGATTGAAAAGATCGATTCCGATTAGCGACCCTTATCTTCGATATGAATAATAGCTTCAGTATTCTTTTGTTACCGACTTTCCGAATCAAAGTTAGGCCAACTTTTTGGCAGATCACGGCGAAACACTTGACCCGTTTCTGGTGTAACTTCAAATGGGATATCGTAACTCACACATCGGACAGATTTTATTTCAAGAACAAGTCTTTGGTTAGGAAAGTGCTCCGATTGTCGAATTGCCAAATCACAATTCTCTTTGATTTATCACTTAGCTACTTATTATTGAATTAACAGCTGAAAGGAGTTTAAAGCGCTGCAATTTTAGTACAAACACAGCTAATGATGTTAGATCTGTCTAGGCGTTGTTTGCGATCAAATCGGCAAACCCTGTTAATCCCACCTGAGGCATTTGATGTTTAATTTATTTTACAGTAAAATCAAACTCGTGTCAAAAGTTTGTGGGTCTAATTTTGTATAAACCAAAGTTCAAATTGAATTTCCAATCGATCCTCTACCATTTCGTGGAAGTTTCATGTATTTAATCTTGAAAATCAACAAATCCATCGTCGTGCAACCATTGGTAGCTTTGGGACAGAAGAATGCGATGCGCGTTGCCGAGAGATTCGTTTTCGATTACGATTGTAATCGAAAACGAATCTCTCGATTGTTCAAACACCTCGATGCATCGCGATTGTTTTCAATCGTATTCGATGTTAGCTAGTCCGACTCGGTACCATTCGGCTAGATCTTTGCATAAAAACCATCATAAAACCTCTCGATTCTCAGGTCGAGTCGATAGTTGAATCGATGGTAAATTTGTGAAATTCCGATTGTTGAAACATTTCGAAATTACTCGTCTCTGAATGTACATTCTTTGGCTTTTTTCAGTTACAAAGGTCTCTCGAAAACAAAACGACGACAATAGCGCATTTGTAGAAACGCACAAAAGTACTTCAATCAGCCCTTTGTTTTAACATGAAAGAAATCGTTTGATTCTTTCGTTGTGATGTTTTAGTCATTTCTAAACTCACAATTCTCTGGGGCTGCCGTACATTCACTATCAACAGTGAACAAATACAGTACAATATTGGGTGTAAAGAAATCTTAAGGGAAATAATATTCAGTAGCTTTCACTTGGAACAAAGACCCGGATGAATAATAGACCCTCTGAGATGAATACTTTTTTTAAAAGGTAAAAAAAAGCAAGGGACTACGCGTTACTACCGTAATAACGATCATGGTGAGAGTTTAAAAAAATACTTTGTACGTCCTCCCGCAAGGGTTCCCGAAGGTGTAGAAAGAATCGTACGTGATTTTAGTAGGGAAACGAAACTATCCACGCTTTGTCTATACTTTTCATAGAACAATTTCTCGCACCGCAAGACAGGCAAAGCATGGATTTTCTAATGTTAATAGGCTTCGGTAACCACTTGTCCTCATTGGATAGTTTGACACTTGTATGATGTGTAATATATTGAAAAGACTTTTAAATATTGTGCTATCTTTGAAATTAATTGTAGAAATCTTTTAGGTGAAATGCTTCCAAGATATACACAGTAAGCTTGAATAAGCCACGTAAGTTACGACAGTATTTTAATAAACACTTAGGTCGATTTGCTTAAGTGATTATTTAAGCCTAATTCAAAATAATTTCCTCACTTAAATTAAGTTAGGGCTCAAGCACGACCCAAGTTAAACTTGCGACGCTCCCTTCTTGTAAGTCTCGTTATAAAACAAACATTTTATTATCTAATTAAATGATAGTCAATACCTATGAATTAGGTCTTCGGCTTATTGTTTACTTTAACTTTTGGTCGAGCCATGGTGGCCGTGGTATTTGAGCGGTCGCCTGCTACGCAAGCGATGTTTGAATCCCAGCGATCTGCATCAATGAGTTTTTCCAAAAACTTAAGTGCAGTAATCCAAAGACGTATGTATAGTGTCAGAGACAGCGGTCATCATATTTGGTGAAATGTTGGTTTTGTTGTTACACACCTCTGTAAACCCCTTCGAGGATGCGCGATGGCGTGAATGTATTTTCATGTAGTCAGGAGCATACTAATTTAGTTGTCTATTTTACATCTTGATCTCTTCAAGATTTAGTATTCTTCTAGTTTATCAATATTTATGACTTGGATGACGTGTTTGGACTATAGAATAAATATAAATAAATATCAATCAAATACGTATTTAAATAAAAAAATTAAACTGAATCTGTGACCTGAAATCACAATAAACTTTCGATTTCAGAATAACTATCTATCTACATCAGACTCTGGACCTCTTATGTTCCAAACTTCTTTCCACTCGACTTTGTCCAGGGCGAAAAAAATATCTTTCTTTTTAAAAAAAATTTTACAAAGGCCTTACTTAATTTACTATAAAATAAATATTATGCTCCACCATGCCTTTCCACTGCAGCAAACAGATTGAAACTTGATTGAATACCAAACATAATAGCTGCATTGATATTGGTAAAAAGCCGACTGTTCCAATCTGAAACGCACTGGTATTTGACAATCCGTCAACCGTCAATCATTGTGATTAATTTGGAATACATCTCAATCAAACCCATATATTTCTGGACCAACCCAAACGATAGCTTTGTTAATCAATTTGCATTGAACCGTTACAAATGTTCAATACTTCGTTGCCAAACTTCGAAATAACTGAAATACATATTCAAGTTTCAATAATTTATACTCGAACTTCGGTGAGCGTAATCACGCAGAAGTGAAGGTGTAGGGGAATCCTAGTTTAAAAACATCGGAGTTTCCCTTCTACTCCGCTTAAGTAGTGGACTGTATTTTATGTTAATTATTTCGTCATTCGCCGATATTGAGTGTAATTATATAAATAGACAAATACAGGGAAAAACTATACCCTAAACTCACCCCTTTGCCGCATCAGGAACCACTTTCATGAATTTATTATTACGAGCTTGTTGTCGGCCGACCGCGCGTTTTTTTCGTTCCCGCCAAAAGTACATGTGTTGCCAACTTAGCAACACCAATCCCAAAAAGAATGGTAGGGAGGGGAAAATATATAGATACCATAAATAATCAACTAAATTATAATGTGATGTGTATGTGTGTGTAAAATGCCGCTTTAGTAGTCTAGCTTGACATCACTATTAATACTAAACATCCCCCCGCCCGAGAAAGGCCAAAGCCTTTATCAACCGCAAAATTATAAAATAACCGTTTACAATAAAAAATAATAAAAAGCCAACTTCGGCTAACTGTTAAAAATAAAAATAACCGCAAAATTATAAAAGCTACTTACAATAGGCTAACTTCTTAAATTATAATAACCGCTAAAAAACTAACTTAACTATAACTAGGTATATCAGAGCGGGCTCGAAACGAGTAGAGTCAGTGTATAGGAAACCGACAAATTTTAACTACTGGCCGCACAAGTGAACCCGTTGGTGTCCTTAACTTAACCACTCTGACTACACCATCCTTGCCAGGTAGTAAATCCGCTATCCTAGCACGCATCCATTTTAATGGAGCCAAATGGTCCTCTTTTATGAGAACTAAGTCTCCGATCTTAGGTGGATCAGTCGGTGACGTCCACTTGTTCCGCATTTGAAGAGAATGGAGATACTGATCACTCCACTTCCGCCAAAATTGTTGAGTCATTGCATGCAATAATTGGAAGCGTGACAACCTTGAACTGGAAATATTATCCCAAGTCCTCTCAGGTACCGCTAAGAGAGGTCTACCAATCAGAAAATGACCCGGAGTTAACAACTCAAATTCTTGTGGATCATGTGAAAGTGGGCACAGAGGCCTTGAATTTAAAACCGCTTCGATACGAGTAAAGACTGTAGTAAGCTCTTCAAAAGTTAAAATTTGCTCCCCAATAATGCGTTTCAGCAAAGTCTTTGCTGACTTCACTGCCGCTTCGAATAAACCGCCAAAGTGAGAGGCAGATGGTGGGTTGAACAACCATGTAACACCTTGTTCAGCCACTTTACCGCTTACTATAACTTGCATCTCAGTCGAAGCTAAGAACTTCTGAACGTCCGACAAGTATCGACTACTACCCAGGTAGTTAGTTCCACAGTCTGATCTAACCTGACTGGGCAAACCCCGTCTACAGGTAAACCGCGAGAATGCAGCCAGGAAACCTTCCGTTGATAGGTCTCCGACTACCTCCAAATGAACCGCTTTAGTAGCCGAACAAACAAATACGCAAAGATAAGCTTTCAACACCTTAGCATTACGTAAGCGCGATGCACGTATGAAGAAAGGCCCTGCAAAGTCCGTTTGGACTGTATGAAACACTCCGGTAGCGTTTACTCTATCCGCTGGCAAATCTGCCATTACAGGATTTTCCGCTCGAGCCCTAGTTCGAAAACAAAACACACATTTATAAATATGACTCCTAATAGTCTGACGGGCTGAAATTATCCAAAATTGACGTTGAAGAATTGCTTGAAGAGCTGTTGCACCAACATGGCAATACATTTTATGATGATAGTCTATAATTAACGACGTCAATGGATGAAATTTGGGTAAAAGCAACGGGTGCCTCGCCGCATAAGATAAATTAGATTGTTCGAGACGACCGCCAACTCGAATCAATCCGTCCGCATCAATGAATGGCATAAGCCTCCGGAATCGTGTTGAACATTGTTTATCAGTCCGTAATAGTTCTATCTCCTGCGAGAACTCTTCCGCTTGAGCTATTTTTATAAGTTTGTTCAAGGCATCCTGACGCTCCGCAACTGACAGGACTCCTGACCTTCTATTTGTTGGATATCTTGCATTATCTGCAAACCGCATACAATATCCGACTACCGCAATTAATTTAGAAAGGGAACTATAACGCTTTATCAAAGACGATTCCGCCACTGTCGATAATACGACTGCATGTACTGCAACATTTTGCTTGCGCATACCCTGCAAATCAACCGCTTCACCAACAGTATTTACTGGAACGTCTTCTATCTCCCAACACTTTTCTAAAAGTGTGTCTGTACTGACATGAAACGATTGACAAATATCAGCGTCCGCTTTACTAGCATATGAAATTGGTCCCATAAGGACATAACCGAAAATTGTGTTCATAGCCGATGGCAAACCTTCAACCCGCACAATGTCACCGCCAATTAAAATTTCATTTAAAATATCCGCACCTAATAAAATATCAATTTTGTTACTTTTATAAAATTGATCATCCGCTAAATGAAGTCCGCTATAAAATTCACTTAAATTGTGTGGTAAGGTTTCGCTAGGTAAATTACCCGAAATTTTATTCAACACTAAGCCGTCTGTGACCACCACTGGTTGGTCAGCATGACGAGGGCTAATACTCAAACAAATACTGCCCTTGCAGTTTTGCAAATGTCCGCCAATACCGCTAACATTGAACGTATTATTTAACCGCTTTGGACGTAACCCTAATCTGATTACGCATTCTTCAGTAATAAAAGTACTCTGACTGCCGCCATCAATCAAAGCACGCGCTTCTTGATATTTCCCGCTATTATCAAGAATACGCAAAACCGCTGTAGACAATAAAACCGCTCGTTTAGGTGTGGTTGCCGATACCGCATGCAACACACTAGACACCTGAGTGCTAGAACCGCTTGCACTATTATTTTGTCCTGATGGACCCGCATTCAAATTATTTTGTCTCGATAGACCCGCAATAAAATTTGTATGTCCAGTTGGACCCGCAGTAAATTGAGTTTGTCCCGTTGGACCCGCAACGAAATTAGTTTGTCCTATTGGACCCGCATCAAAATGAGTTTGTCCCATTGGACCCGCAACGAAATTAGTTTGTCCTATTGGACCCGCATCAAAATGAGTTTGTCCCATTGGACCCGCATTGAAATGAGTTAGTCCCATTGGACCCGCAAGAAAATCAGTTTGTCCCATTGGACCCGCATCGAAATAAGTTTGTCCCATTGGACCCGCATCCGCTGCCCCTAAGGCCGATGTAACCGTATGATGAGAATATTGAATTTGATTGGATTCAAAGTGTAAAAGGGAATGATGTTTATCAGACCGACATTTGTAACAAGTGAAATTAGTCCGACATTCATTAATGTTGTGTTTATTCAAACACCGAAAACAAAGACGATTGCTTGCAACTACTTGTTTCCTATTGAAAGGGTTCAACCGCAGAAATTTATCACATTTACTTAAATGATGCTGAGAAACTTTACAATAAAAACAATTCCAACCTAATTTATGGTCACCCTGGTTTGTCATGGCCACGTGAGACTGTGTCCTGGGAGTGACTACCGCATGTGAAATAGGCTTGTTAACGTTTGCAGCCTCTAAAACTTGAACATGACGTGTTAAAAACTCAATAAAATTATCAAAGGTAGGAAGGTCCTCACCGCCATAATATTTTTCTTCAAAATTCCGCCTTAAGGAACCATCCAATTTATTTAAATTTATATGTAATAATATGTAGGACCAGTGTTGTACTGGAAATCCCAACTTTTCCAAGCCTTTAGTTGTCTCGAGCAAAGTATTTAGAAAGCCTTTCAAAGAACTAAGTGTTTTAACATTGGAAACCGCTAACAAAGTATTTAATAATCGGTCCGCGTGTAGTCTTTTGTTACCATATCTAGACTTGAGGATGTCCAGAAGAACCGCATAATTATCCCCAGTAATGGACAAGTGTTGTCCCAAAGACTTTGCTTCCCCGCCTAATGAACCATATAAATAATACATTTTCTGTGTATCAGATAGGTTCGTATGACTACCTACAATAGACTCGAACAAATCAATGAAATGTGCGTATTCCTCTATTCTTCCAGTGAATGTAGGAAGCTGCACCTTTGGCAGCAATATGTGAGGGTTGACATTGGTAGACATCCCTGGGCGTTCCTCCTTACAAACATGACTATCATGAGTTGGAAATAATAAGGAAAATTTTAATTTTACCGCAAAGTACATGTCGTTGAAACGTGTAAACTTTACATTATGTGCAGTAAAATCGAAGTCCTCAGTTGCCTCAGCTTCCAACAAAAGATGTAACTCCATGAATTGACTGTAATTAGCGTCTAATTCAACGCACCGCAATTTGAACATTTGTTTTTGTTCATGATTATCGAATACCGCCTGAGAAAGCCCATACACTGTTACCATATTATTCATGCACATGTCATACCGCAATTTATTCATAATAGCTTCTTTACTACCTTTAGTTGAACGAGCCATTTTGTATTAAATCCGCAAACGGTTACCGCTATTACCGTGTAATTAAAATTAAAGAAAACAACAACTCATTCACCTGTGTTCCAAAGATCTGTCCGCATTTAATCTAGTTTGCACCAAACCGCTCAGGTTACAAACTGATTATTAATAATCAAATAATTTAAAAGATCTATTATAAAGTACAAATAACCGCTCATGTACCAATTTCGAACCCGCTATAATAAGTGAATAAGTTGTGACCGACAACAAACAAATATAAATCGCTAATAATTATAACCGCACCGCATATTATTGAAGCAGCTCCTATAATAATTAAATTACTAATGTAAATAAGTTATTCCATAAAATTCCGCTAGATGTCGCTACTCTGTAACCCATTAAAATTGCCCCGAATTAAAGTTTAATCCTAAATCAATTTATATAGGAGATGTCAAGTTAGTTACTGTCAATTACCAAAGATGGCGCTATATGCGTAATTGAAATGTATTTTGTGTGAAATTTTACATAAATTAACTAAAACACTAAACATATGGGATTTAGGATAGCGTAATACATAAATACTGTGTTTATAATGATAAGGGGTTGAGTGTGCAATGTAATTAAATGTAAAAGTAAAGCAAACCGCACTACTTTACTTTTATCCAAACATGGAGGTAAATTTGTGCAACATCTTTGAATGACGAAATAAGACGATTTATGTTACAAATAAGATTTGAAAAGGCAAAATAAGCAAGAACTAAATTAGATCTGGCCTATCCTGGATCGAATGGACCAAAATATGTAGGGGAATCCTAGTTTAAAAACATCGGAGTTTCCCTTCTACTCCGCTTAAGTAGTGGACTGTATTTTATGTTAATTATTTCGTCATTCGCCGATATTGAGTGTAATTATATAAATAGACAAATACAGGGAAAAACTATACCCTAAACTCACCCCTTTGCCGCATCAGGAACCACTTTCATGAATTTATTATTACGAGCTTGTTGTCGGCCGACCGCGCGTTTTTTTCGTTCCCGCCAAAAGTACATGTGTTGCCAACTTAGCAACACCAATCCCAAAAAGAATGGTAGGGAGGGGAAAATATATAGATACCATAAATAATCAACTAAATTATAATGTGATGTGTATGTGTGTGTAAAATGCCGCTTTAGTAGTCTAGCTTGACATCACTATTAATACTAAACAGAAGGTACTCCTCGTTTAAACTTCTAATTAATTTCTGGTACTTACTATAGGCAAAACAAGGGAGGTTATTAATTAATATTATTGTAAATATGGATACTTCAACTTACATAAATATTATTATATATGATGGTAGGACCTCGGATACTCGATCAATCCGCTCAGCAACACGCTCAGTAAATATTTAATTAATTTTAATTAACAAAGAAATAACACACTAACATAATATATGAAATTCAAAATGATTTAACGGAACATGGGACTATGTGAGTATGTGACTGTCCATGGTTTAATAATTATGAGCACTTTAAAATAGAAAGAAAAGGGCAGAGGCTTTTCGTATACTTTACTTTAAATTTAGTGACTGAAGTATTGACTTGTGAAAGACAAAGCCCTTCACCGATGCGTAAACAGGATTACGAAGTACTTTAAGACGAAAATGTTCAATACATCCAATTACTATGATCTCAAAATCTTAAGTAAGTCGAAACGAGAACGATATCCGGCCGCTTGTAATAAATCCTTAATCTTCAATAAACTCCGTAATTTAATTGACTGAAATGATGTCAAGCGTCGAGATGCTAAATTGGTACATTCAGGAACATTTTGCGAATGCCTGCCGGCGAATAGACATTTAGGCCAGGGTGGTAAATATCAGGAAATGTCTGGTTTGGTTAGTCATTAACTAAATCAGCATATCTTTATTCTTGAAAACACTGCGATAGTATCCTAACGCAATTGATTTATTATATAAACTCGGCGGAAAATTGTGATCTTCTGACTGGATTAATATTGCAGTCTGATAGGTTTTCGATAAACAGCTGAAAATGTTAGATTGGCACCCCGGACCCGCGGACTGACCGGACGATTATAATAGGGCACGTGCCTTACGTTCCTTCCGTGCCACCGTGTCCATGCCTTGATGGGCGTTTAACCTTCGAAATTATATCAGCAGCAAAGCTCAAACCTCCCTTTCTATTCTAAAAATGAAGCATACAAATAGCCTTCGTTTCTTTGCATGACTTAATCAACAAAGGAGATTTTATTAAAATATCTTTCATTCCGAATTTATTCGTATTGTTTGAATGAGTTGACGAACTATGTATTTTTTTTTAAATCTACAAATTCTATTATTATAATGACAATTCGATTTGCAAACGATACTTATTTGAATGCGTAGGTGAAAACCTCTTATTCAGGTGAAAACGAGAGTTATGATGGCAGATAAAATATATGGCTAATAGAATCGTGAATAACATGCCAGTAATTAATTTATCCATCGGATAAGTTTCATATAGAAATATTAGACTCATCTAGATTTATGGAATAAGGGTCTCATAAATCTCAAAGTACTGGCTGATGCTGCACTTATATTAATTCTATCATTTCATTCCCTTAATTGCTCGCAGTCATTGTATTAGTATAGTCCTATGGCACAGATGTTGTTGGCATGGCTTCAGAATGTTGGATAGTTTTAATAAGTCCAATGCGTGCAAAGTATGGAAAAATTAGAATCTTTTCTCATTTTTTCATCGCTTATATCAATATCTAGCGGACGTCAAGCGGTCCCACCCACGTATGATAAAATATAGCCTATATCAATCAGTGATAATGTAACATTGTACTTCCGAAATAATTTTTAAAATCTGTCCTGTTCTTTTTGAGCCAATTTGTTACAAACATACAAACCCTTTTCTTTATAATATTAGTATTGATAAATAATAAGCCTATATCGCTTTTAAAATTATCATTCACAAAAATTTTGGACAAAAATATGCAACTGTAAATCACGATTTTCACTTTTAAATTACAAAGCCCGGATGTGATAAATGGGCTCTAAACGAATATTGCCTTTTCGAATGTATCTTTTACTTATCTACCTGAGGTGCGTATAATCACAATCTCATTAGTAAACATTAAAAATTGAATTAATAAACAAACATTAAGATCGACTACAATAGTAATCTTCTAATATATAAAATTTCCAAGTCACAATGTTAGTCACCGTACTCCTGCGAAACGGCTGGACCGGTATGAAATTTTGTGTGCAGATCGGATAGGTCTGAGAATCGGCCAACAACTATTTTCATACCCAATGATAAGGTTGACCATCCCAAAAAAAATATGGCAATACAACGTTTTCCGGGCACAGCTAGTTAACTATATATCAATGTACTTCATAACTGAACTAAGACGTTCCGGAAATTTTATATTAAACTGTGCTGAGCTCGGTTTCCCCCGCGTAGACTTTATTTCATGGGTTAAGTACTCTTAACCATTGCTTTTTGAAAAGCATAAATCATTTGTCATATGAAGTATACGCGTTAGATATTTTATTTCCATTGTTCGCTATAATTTGTTTTGAAGGCTTTTGTTTTCAATACAATATACGAGATAGCTCCTGTCCGCCTCCATTAAATTTAATGGTCAAAGCTTTTTATTTTTATTTAACAGATATTCTACTTATTCCTAATATGTCTGGTAAACAAGCGCACAGTCCGCCTGGTGGTAAGCGGCTACTGCACCATGACACACATGTTTTCATTCAAAATTCTTAAATGGTCATTTTGGATACATCACGCAACAGATGGCGCAAGGTGGCCTCTGAAAACCGCAATACAAGGGAAAGAAAAATTCGACGAATGAGGTAGGATCACGAGTTAGCAGAGCAACAGCATGGTTTGCAGAGGTCGAGTCCCGCCTCGTGTTAGTATCACTCCTGACGATTTTTAAAAACGACGGTAACGCCGATAAACTTCAAAAGGAATAATCGACATAACTTTGACAGTAAATTAAGTAGTACTACATTTTTAAAACTTCAACATAGACAGCCCTCTGAGGGGTCTCGGTGGAGCACGTAGTTACTTTTCCAAAAATTTGGTCATGATTATATACTGCTTAGTAGGCTGACACATTGTATACTGTGATCAGAGTACCTATCACAAATAAGTCCCCAGCTGCGTCATATAGTCGTCGTTCACCGTTATCCTTTTATCCTTTTCTTGCGTCTTCCTCTTCTATATGCTTACCATTTATTACATTGCCTACCATTCT
Source organism: Watsonalla binaria (assembly GCA_929442735.1). Lineage (NCBI taxonomy): Eukaryota > Metazoa > Arthropoda > Insecta > Lepidoptera > Drepanidae > Watsonalla > Watsonalla binaria. Next base: position 7,480,216 of record OV838930.1, read on the forward strand.
CACATACAACCTCAATAAAAACATACATTAATATCCCGATATATACGTCATTTTGTAAGAAATTACGAAAACGTATATTTCTTTTATCGAATAGATACATACCACCTGCATATGCGTGTACAAAGGATTTTCGATTAATGAAAGTAGCACCCTTTACAAACAACTTCGAAAAGATATACTCGTCACTCAAATTTTGTCGGGATTTCTTCGCGGAAGCATGTGATTGTTTTCCTTCTCTGAACATCCCACTTCAGTCTAGAACGTTATGTTTAGCTTTTCGTGAATGGATTCGAATATGTTTTTGATATAAAACTACACCCAACTTCCAAATTTTTCGTTTTTCATGTGTTCCTTTTGGTTTGCCAACCAAATAAAAATAATTTAAAACAATCAAGCCGATTTTGAGTTTGAGCGATACTTACTTAAGCTAACAGAATTTGTTTTTATTATCTGTAATGGATAACTTGAAGTTTTTTTTTTAATTCATTAATTTGTAGGAAATTATAACGTACCAATTACAATAATTAACATTGACATTTTAGAACGGTGATCTTATGCCTTATAAAATACACACTTATAAAATTGTGGATACTCTCGCATACATAACCTCACAGAATCTCAAACATTCAGACAAAATATAGTTCCATACATCCGCAAACAAATAACATTCAGGGTTGGCATCTAGAAGGGCAATCATGTTAATATAGATCTATCTAAGATGAAACGGTGTATGAAATGTATCATCGAACGTTTGACGTCAACGAAGTATTCAAATCGGAACGGAAGGGATTTTTAATTGACCTTGTAAAAACTATCAGTCGGCCTGTTTTCCATCAAAACCCGGATTTGGTAATCTCATAATACTAGGTCAAGATACCGTTTTACATAGTGTTTTATGTTCAAAGGGTCTGCAAATGAGTAGCTCAGTTCCGAGATCCCTTTCAAGTTTTAAATCTAATGTCATCTCTTCCTCTTTCTTTTTTATCAAAGAAGTGCCATAATTAAGTGTTCATATTACTGTACTTCGATCTTCTATGAGGTGAAGGTATAAAATGTAGCAGTGCCAAAATATGAATGAGTAAAAATCTATAATTTACAAATAAAAAACCGTTTTTTTAAGTTAACTCAGAATACTGAAAAAACATGTATGACGCAACTAGTTTTCTGGTGGCGACAACGCTCATTTATGATATTCCCGAGAGATACAAAATTTTCCTTTCCCTCAATTATGAGTTGACAGGAAAATGTAATCAAGATAGGTGGAGCGGCTAATCCGTGAAAAGGTTACACACAAGGTGGAGATATTGCTTTATACGTTTTTAAACATACGGTAGGTTTACTGAAAAGCAAGTCCCATTTACACTATGGCCTTAATTATAATTATTTTTCATTTTCGTTGAGGCCCGCACGATTCGATCGCAGTGTAAATGATCAAACTGTCCAAAAAAATAATTTCGTTTGTAATTATACAGGTGTCGGGGAAAATAGTACATCTATTAAAATATGTGATTGGGTATAATTTTAGGAAGCAAATAAAATTATTATGACAAAAATATCTTCTTCCGTTTTCGAGTAATTGACGTTCACCACCAGTAATTGAAGTTGACCATATTAAGACCTTTTATTTTTTTCTCCCATTAATACTTCCTGAAATAAAACCATAAAACTTTTTTCGAAACCATTAACCTTCTCCTTAATTTAACAAGTTTAATTACCCCGTACGTAATGTAGGTAAACGCGGCCGCGCGTTCATTCAATCGCTTAAGAGCGTGAGTTCTTCGGCCCTTAGCAATCATAGCCTATAACTACGTTATCGTTGGAGCTAGATATTTTACGACTTCAACATAGTGATATATACGTAGAACCCTACAACTTCTAGAAGACAACTGTTCCTTTTTCTCCGACATCCTGTATAGTGCTAGTACATTCAACCCGGATAATAATATTAATTGCCTGCTGGCCGTAAAGGTAAAAGGGAATCTACGCCAGGAAAATGTGTTAAAATTAAAACCACAAAGGTACATTATGCATTCCCATAAACTGTTTGTTGACAATAAAACAGATGTCAATTACGACAGGTGTCCTTTATGACCTACAAACTAATTTATTCGGAAATAAAAATAACTTTTACAGTCCTGTCAAAGTGAACTCCATTTTAATACCTTCAGAATAAAGTGTCTTTCCCACGGTAGGCCAATTTCTCAAATGTATTATTTTTCCATCCTGGGCCGATTTCACAAAAGTGTCAATTTAGTATTTCTCATAAGCCATGAACAACAACAGATTACTTCACCTCAATGGTATTTCAGGAAATCTTAAAATGAACGTCGCATTAATTTGTAAAGCAAGGTAAATTCTGAATGGAGTTAAGTTACTGCATTTCAACAGATGTTGCTAAAATGTAGGCCTTCCTTTACGCTTTAGAAGCATTTTCAAATACTGACTAATGAGTTTCCTTTTGAAGGTATGTTTATATGAAGCGACGGTAGCGTTACCGACCGATCAACATCAGTTTAGCAAAATATAAGGTCTATACCTTATATTTTGATTTACAAAGTCGATAATTACTCAGTCAATAATTTATTCTAGCACTTCGTGATTTTCATTACCTGTGATTCAAACACCGTCGTTCTTACCATTAGGTTAAAATATTTACTCAGACGTCGGTCGTTAAGGTGCGATTCAACCATCGTCGCTTTTGCTCATCATCTCCCTGGCCTTATCCCATACATTGTTGAGGTCGGCACTTGATTCAACCCGATGTGGCTGATCACCTGATTTTTGTACGAAGCGACTGCCATCTGACCTTCGCAACCCCTTTTACGAGGAAAATCTGTGATCTGGGTTAAACCAGTTATCAGACCATTTTTAGGCCTCCGACTGACCTGTAACGATTGCCAAAGATGATAAATTGGCAACCGGGACTGTTCGGCTTAACGTGCTCTCCGAGGCAAGGAGGGAACTCGGGCGGTCACCCATCCAATTACTGGCTAGGGCTAGGGTTGCTTAACTTCGCTGATCGAACGATATGCGCAACGTTGCTTTTGCTATTAACTCAAATATAATTAGGTTTGGCAACACAGAACTTCAATGTTAGCCTGTTAACACCAAAGTCACGAAGCGCCTAACAGCGTGTGTTTTTGTAAAATATAATTATGAAACTAAGATAAATTAGTTCTAATTTCTACCCTGTTACACGCGTTGATTTCTGTCCCACAGGAACACAACATTTTGGGGTAATATAGGGCTTCTTCTGTCGTTATGGACTAACGTGGTAACAAATATACTTTGAAACCATGCTAATATTATAAAGCTGAAGAGTGTATTTGTATGGTTGAACGCCCTCATCTAAGGAGCCTTAAGGTTAAATTGAAAAAAAAAATTTTTTTGTCAGTTTTTTTCATTCATCGAATTCATCGGAAGGTTTAAAATATAACGGTGCGCAAGTATCAATGGAAAATATTACAAAAGGGGAAAATCACAAAGTAACATAGTTGATATTGTTAATCCTATGCGGCACGGGTAGCTTAATATAGCACGGCAGGTTTAAAACATAAACATTACGATGAGGTTTGTTGACAAGTTACGGACGAAGTCATCCAATAATTGACCGTGAGACATGTTGTTTAACGGCAGCTTGGCCAAGACGCCTAAGCCTGTGTCCAGACATTTATTTCATAGCTGTTAAGCAGTAAGGCATGTATGTTTAAAATTCCTAAATTATGCGTAATGTTGCCGCGTCGTGCCATATAAACGTACCTTCACACAGTATACGTAAGAGTTAATTGAATTTGATATATTTTCGTCTTGTTTAAGAAAAAGGCCACATGTTAAAGCCGTAAGAAATATGGTTAGGTAAATAGTGTATGGAATACCTAACCGCAAATACGTGCATAGATTTTAATTCAATATTGACATTGGATTAGCTAATGCATGACTGTCTCTATGAATACTGATATTGTATGCGGAAATGTATATGAGAATTGAATTAAATTATCCGAATATTGATTTGATTGAAATATGTGCATAATTTGTGCTATTGAATTTTGTGACAGAATTGGATTTAATTAAATAACTAACCACATATAAAGTATCGTATGATACATAAATATAGAGGAGCTCGTGGCACAGTTGCTATTGCGCATATCATACGATCAGCGAAGTTAAGCAACCCTAGCCCTAGTCAGTAATTGGATGGGTGACCGCTCGAGTTTCCTCCGTGCCTCGGAGAGCACGTTAAGCTGTCGGTCCCGGTTGCCAATTTATCATCTTTGGCAATCGTTACAGGTCAGTCGGAGGCCCAAAATAGTCTGACAACTGGTTTAACCCAGATCACAGATTTTCCTCGTTAAAGGGGTTGCGAAGGTCAGATGGCAGTCGCTTCGTATAAAAATCTGGTGATCAGCCACATCGGGTTGAATCAAGTGCCGACCCCAACAATGTATGGGATAAGGCCAGGGAGATGATGATGATATATAAATATATATTTTCTTTAGGTCCATTTTAAATTCGGAATTGCTATGTAGAAATAGTCAAAGCCTGATACATTTGTTTCACTTGGTTACCCCTATGACTTGAATTCTACGAATTCGTAGCTTTACAGAGGACTAGGCCCTATTATAAATATATATACTAGGTAGTTTCATATGTCTTATTGATGAACTGCGATAAATTATTGATTAATCTTCTGCAGATTTAAGGGACATTGTTCTTTAAAAGAATAAACTTGCATATTTCAAATTCAAAATTTTTATTAAATTTTCTTACGCTAACTTAGATTAATTTACTACCGTTTCCAAATGTAAGTCTGTTAGGAGAAGAAACGGTGAAACAAACTCCCCGGTTTTTAATTTAATCAGAATACAGCTAAAAATAAGTAACAACGGTCTGAGATTTATTTAATGACCGACAAAGTTATAACAGCTAGCTGATGACGCCATTCTGATTCTATTGTGTTCCAATATAATGTAAATAGGTTACTGGTTTTATGATTCGGTGATAAATATAAGATTGAAATACAGGATACATTATTATGGAGGAGTCCTCGACAAGCAACATGTTGATGTTTGCTATGTTCATTCACTATGATTATCATAATTGTATTCTTCTAAGGACCACTTATATAAAACAGTAAAATCTATAAATAGTGGAAACTGAATATATAACTTAAAACCCGACTTAAATAAACGGCAAGGGTAAGTAAGCTTACTTGGCTTAAAGTTGGTCACTCTCTTTGAAAAGTAAAAAAAAAAGATTAATTTAAATAAATTGCAAAGATGACAAGAGAGTACAAGGTAAAATTTAAGTTGAGATTATAGCTAAATGAAGCTTTTGACAAAACTCGTGATTTATAATCATTTGTGCAAGTGGGCCTTGATTGCTATCCAATCTTGTGACGTTCTGTATTTTCGTGATTCGCTTCAGTCCGTCGTGAGTTCGTGACGTGACCTCTTTTCTGTGAGCTCTTATATATTCTAAATTAAATTATATATTCGACATAAATACATTATCCTAGAGTAACTTATCATATAATTGATTCTCCTTAGAGCCGTGTGTCTTGGAGTAAGCAAATTTCTCTCTATAGGGTGTGATTTTGCAAAACATTATAAACAGAACATCAAAAGATGATGTTTTTCTACGAAAACTTAGTACGAAATATAAACGAATAAAATGTGTTTATGTTCAGCGTTCCTTTTTTTAATAAACCCGTGTGTATGCGTAGATCCCTAAGTAAAGAAATATAAAGTAGGCGCTTGACTTATGTTGTATTAAATTAATATATATCGATCTTCGTAAATAGCACGAATGCACTCACCTGTATATGAGTTATTTTATAACCTGCGAGCTTTGAAGAAGAGTAAGATTTCGTTAATAGAAAATGCTAATGTACAAATAAAAAAATATATATTCACTCCATCCCAGAAGGGTCTCGAAGGGGTAAGCAGATATGTTGTAACAACAACACCCACATTTAACCGAATATGATTAAGTGCCAACGTGACAGAGGGTGCGTCCATCGCCGTCTCAGGCACTATACATAAGTCTCTGAATTACTTCTCAGACATTTGTAGGTCAGAAAAACTCATTGGTACGGGCCCCGCTGGGATTCGAACTTGCGTCGCTTCCGTAGCAGGCGAGTACTCAAACTCTGAGGCCACCACGGCTCACAGTATATCAACACAAGAAAATCCTTCATCGTTATTTTGCTATCGCTCATCCTGTTTGCATACAATTTGCTCAGTATCACAGATAACGACAGTACCTATCCATAAAAGTGTAATAAACAACGATATTTGATTAGATAAACCATTATATCGTTTTTTAACGCCTTATACGTAGTAATCGTAACAGCTACTATAAAATGTTTTCTTGCCTACAAATGCGAACATAAAATCTCTTTATGCTCATGTTGGGTGCTTCTGCGTAATGTAGCAATCTGGTGTAATTAACGTTCGAAAATCTAAGTAATTTTCGTTCTAAGTTTTTTTCGTTCTAAATATAAACAGATCACTCTCCACTCCCGGAGCAAAATGAGAAAATAAACTTGTAGGAATATTTGTACCTCGAAAAAATGTATTTAAAACTTAGAATAAAAATCCTCAAAAACTCCGATTCGTATGATTTTATATTTATTATTAAAGTATTTTTTAATTTTTATTATTAAATTATTCGAAGTCCAAATATGTGCTAATAAGGAAATTTAGAAATACCTACATATCATGGATTCAACGACTTGGTTTAGATTTTAGGTTCCTAAGATCAGAAACACTGTGTCACTTTGTGAACTCCTGAAATCTGCCTCAGTCATCACCTTCTTTGTAAAAAAAATTTATACTAAACTTTGGTATGTGATTCACGTTAGCTCCATTCTTTATAAACCATTCTGCAGAAACTCAAAGGAATGGCCTCATTATCGACTATGAGATTAGGTCGATAGCTTCTCAGAGTTGGAGGTGGACTCACCACTTCACGCCAAGAGTGCTTCGGATTGGACTCGATGGCGGAACCCGTAAAATCAAAATGATACATTGCTCTACCTTGGATAAGTGGAAGGATAAATCCCTTTCATGTTACTTTACGAGGGTTCAGAAGAACGTGAAAGTATTTCTGAAGTATTTTGTTTTACAAAATTCTCGCCAGATTACATTTCTATGTTATACAAATGCGAAAAAATCGCATTGTGATATTTTCTTTTAAGTAAAACATATGAAAATCAATCACAGAAAACACATGATTCATTCCGTTGAAATGTAATAAAATATATTTCGGGAAAACATTTACTACATTTTAACGGTCTATTTTCGAGCCAACCTATTTACCTAATCCGTGTCGTTCTGCTTAATTAAGAACGGGTATTTAAAAACGTTACGAGTGTCTCATTCCTGATACATGAACTAGAGCGGTCATTGGCTTGAAGGTATTAATTATTATGGGGAATTTATTTTATTAGGTGGGCTGGTGAGAACTGGGAATTTCTTAAAAATATATAAAACATCCTTCTTGGCTACTAGTACGTGCTTGGTCAACAGTCAACCGAAATTCGTTATTTAAAATAATGAGGAAGAAGAAATAAAAAATTAATTAAAGTTATATTTTACGAGCTAAACATTTAAAAACAAAAGATTAGTTCACTTCCAGATTTAAAAACACTTTATATATTATGCCAAAATATTGTTAAAACTAGACCAAATTAGCTTTATAATCTCTAACCTGAAACTATGTCCATCCCTTTTAAAATCCATATCACATAAAGAGATGAAACTACTTTTAAAACAATTCTATTTTAGTGTAACGATTGTCACCAATGTTGGAGCCAACTACTATGTATATCCTGCTATTTGGGAAATGTGAAGACTTTCCCAACATGGGTTTGGGGATATTCTGCAAGTTCACGTTTTGTCTTGTGGGTATTGTTCCAAGTCGTAAGGAAATGTGAGCGAGGGATATTAAACTAAGGGATGAAACAATTGTTGTGTTCATGCAATATTGCGACAGTTGGTTGGAATATTACGAACAGAATATTGTTTGAAGCCATGCATTTTTGAACAAAGGAATATAATAACTTCTCCATATTTCAAGATTTCTCAAGCGAAATTAGGTTTGTTCATGATACATACATATATGCACACGCCTGTAATACTCCAAGGGGTAGTGTTTAACGTAGTTTATTATGTAAATAAGCAGTTTTGTGTACACAGGATGACTCTGTATCATTCAAAATCACGCTATTGAGATTCTCCTTTAGTTACGTATATAATGTGGTCTAGTGGTCCACTGCCCCAGTGACGGTGTTTCATTTCAACGAACCTAAAGGTCTGCCCCGACTGATCCTGGCTCCCAGGCCTTATTTATTATACAGACAGGTAGAGGAGTACTTAAAGTACACTCAAATTTCACAGTTGTGTTAATATCCTATGTAAAGGGGGGCGAACTTTCTTCACGATCTTTACCATCAAGCTCGTGGCTTTTAACCTTATGTTTTTTTGGCCGAACCACGACCTCTATATGACATGATAGAGTAGTTGTTTGACTAATTCATACAATTCATGTCATCTATCTCATAAAAATGTCACATGCCTCATTGATCTAGTAGTCACAAGTGCTACTGCCCAACAGTAGTGTACGTTCAAACCGGACAAAGAATAATTTGAATTTTCCATCTGAAATTCCTCAGCAGCCCCTGGAGTCTGTATCACAGCTCGGTAGAGTCTTTATGGCCCCTATTACATGGACTGGAACATAACTGCTAAAATGTGGGTGTAATATAAGTACGCTTTGGCTCACCTTTTCGTAGAATACAGGCGTGAGAATATGAATGCATGTCAGTATCGAATATTATAAGTCTAACTATCACGACAATAAAAGTTTATGGTAGGCCACTGAGTTTGAACCTTATCCGCAAATTTGGGGTGACTACTTAAAACATACGTACCACAACGTCCCACTTATAAAAGTTTCTCTATCAAAAATAATCAAATCCGAAGTAATATGACAGTTTGACATAAAAAAAAGTTGTGTCGTGAAATTAGCAGGAAAATCCGTGACAAAAATAGAAAGTTGATTTGTGCTTGTCACGCTTCCATCATTGTGTTTTGGTTTAATCCAACTTGTAAAGGAGTTTTCAGAGACAATCAATTTTGATTGACGCTTGCGTGCAGTTTTTGAAACAATTATATTCATCATCCTTCTGCCCTTATCCTTTTTTATTTATGGTTGGTAGAGTGTGTTCTTGTGTTCATTCCACTGTAATGAAAATACACTCGTGTCGTGTGTGTGTGTACCAAAACGTATGTACCTACGCCCTATGATATTAATCTACTTACTTACCCTACTTATTGTTTATGCTTAGGTCTCTAAAAATACAATGAAAATCCGTGCATTCACCCTCTCATGAGCTTTTTCTGTATTCACTTCTTGCCTCCATATCTCCTCACAATCTATCTATCGTTCACTCCCTGTGTGCCTCCACATAACATGTTCATAACAATACAAATGTTAATTTTTCAATTTCTTCTCAGTCACTGGTGCTAGTATCAGACCATTTTTTAAACAGTTACATAGTGCTGATAAAATGACTATGCACATGAAATTCGCAGTCCTGACTAACTAAAATTGACTCATAGATTGTATCTCTTTCCTAGAAACATGAAATTTGGAGGGTGTGGTTTTGGCGAGTTGCTTCGAAATTCTAACCTTAAGGGGGTGAAATGGAGGTAGAAAAATAATATGTGAAATATTACTGCCACGCAGGTGAAGCTGTGGGTGGAAACTAGTTTTGGTATAAAAGTATATCTTGTAATCGATAAGATGTAGCACTATACATTTTAATATCAATATTTTATTGTGAATATAATTTCGGTTAAAATAATGTGTATAAATTCACCTCAAAGCTGTAGTTTTCGTTACACTTGCAATCAAGTTTAAGAATAAGCATAAGAGTCACTACATTTCCCTTCTGAAGATTTTCAAGACCTAATTCATGATGAAGCATGTTTCCTATCTTTAAATCCACTTTAAGTACTTTATACTTGATTTATCCAGTATCAAAATTTTTTGATTTAAATTACATTAAAGTTCAGAATAGTTTCATTTAATCACATTGACGTATATATAGTTACCGCGGAGTAAATATTTTGTAATAAGTACTATGTTACGCTTGTGGTTGTGAGGATAGAAACAAATCTTTTATTTTCCTTGTGAGAGAATAGGGTACCGTCTTAATTACTTATATTGTCATTTCACATAGCATATTCGTCACACGTGTGTCGTCTCGCAACAACTGTCTCGTTTCTTTTATAAACATCACATGGTCTCCATATGACCATTAATAATAAACACAGCCGAATAATCGTCTTATTCGTCCATTATAGTCGTATGTTAAAAACGCTAGACACTTGGGACACTTGATATTGTCATTAGAACCCATGTGGGAATCATTAAGCGTGTCTGCTCTTTTGGGGTTCGTCCTTGACATTATTCATTGTTTTGTCGTATCATCTATACACGTCAATAAAATGTAAGTGTCGGTTTATATTCTAAATTAACAACTTTTTACTAAATGCATATGAAAGTAAGTTTTTACGTTACTGAAATAAAAAAAATCATTTTTTCAAATTTGTCTGTCTGTCAGTTTGTTCCGGATAATCTCTGAAACGGCTTCATCGATTTTAGCGGAACTTTCACTGGCAGATAGATAATATTACAAGGAGTAAATCAGGGTACATTTATTTTAAAAAAATATGGTTCCGCAGGGATCAAAATACTACGCGGGTGAATACGCAGAGCTGAGCTAGTACAAAATAAAAAAATGGGTTGTCAGTCGTCGTGAATCAAGTCAAACTCGTGGTGTTATAGACTGAATATTAATTGTTCAACGAAATTGCTAGTCCATACAGAACAAAAAGAATGATTTAGATAATTTCATTGCAACGAAAAAGGGTTAAACGCAAAGTTTTTCTCTTTACCCCGCTATAGACTGTTGTTTAGAATTTACTGAACCATTGCTTCAGTTTGGTATTGTTAATTAATTCAACAGCATTCGTTCATAATTAACCCATCCTTTGTGAAAAATTGCAATTATTTACGGGTTCATGCGTCCTTCAAGAAATTCACAATTAGTTAAGGTAAGTATTTTTTATTTACACGGTGTCTGATGAGTATTATTTTCCTCGTGTTGCGTAAGTATGGACCGGACTCAGGAGGCATTGTTATATGTGCTAAGCGAAACTAGTGGGGATACCTACTCATGTATTTGTTAGTACAAAAATATATGTATAACGTATTCAAGGCCAGCTCTCAAAGCTCGCGACGGCACCTGTACCTTGCTATCTATTCAGTTGGACCAAGCTAAAATTCATGGCTTTTCAATGCTCCAACTATAGGTTTTGACACGTTCGAAGGTCGTCACTTGACCTTGCATTTTGCGCTTGGGGCACTTTTGAACGTTCTCATACAAAATCAACGTAAAAATATGTTAAAACCTATACTACGGGTACAAGTTTCAGATAGATGGAATGAAGTGAAAGTTGAACTGACAGCGTCAAATTAATGTCTATTAAGCAAAATTACTAACATGCAAAAATTTTGCGAATAATGAAATCACTGTACTTAAGTTTCTTTACAAAAACTCATTGGTACTGGCCCCGCTGGGATAAGAACATGCGTCGCTTCCGTACCAGGCGACTGCTCTAACCCCGAGGCCACCACGGCTCTCATTATTAAGAATATTTAATTGTTTAAAACGTTTTAACATAACACAATCTAAACGTAATCGGAGTTAATAAAACAAACACAATTTGTACCAATTAATGTTTAACCCTCTACTAATTGCGGGGTCGCCTTTTGCTGGGTTATCTTTGTTTCGTAAACAATAGGTGACATTCGATCTCGTACGATTGAATCTCATAATGGGCGGAATAATGGCTTCATGTATTCTAAGTATTCGCTCAGTTAATAGGATCGGTATCAGCTTGTTTAATTACGGGGGAGGTCAGAAAAGGTAGAGATTCATTACAGTTAAATATAATTTTATTTACAACTAGCTTGGCTCTGCGGTTTCACCCGCGTAGTATTAATTTAATTCCCACAGGACCATAAATATTTTTTTTTAATAAAAGTTGCCTATGTTACTCCTTGAAATATAATTTATCTGTCAGTGAAAGTCCCGTTAAAATCGGCCCAGCCGTTTCAAAGATTAGCCGGAGCAAATAAACAGACAGAGAGATCGACAGACAGACAGATATTTATTTATCTGTGGGTATAGACTAGCGGCCTGCAGATTTGTCAGCGCAGTTGTAGGATTACTTTCATACCCTTTTTAACCTCCTTCGGTATGGTATTATGGAAAAGCCTTAGTCAGTGCATGATTATAAAATATCATAAATAACACCCCTTCAAATTTAATATTTCGAGGACCAGCTGTTTAGTATTTTGAATACTTTAAATATTTTATTTGTATAGATATTTTTTATGGTACTAATTTTTATTCTATTCTTCCATTTTCATCCGTGTTGTGATGAAAGGCAACTTATATCCTTTAGAAATGTGTATATATCTTTAAAATATGTCGATAAGTCGACTTATAAAATATGTTATAAGTTTTGACTTGTGTTGCGCTGACGATTTCGTTTGCTTAGTGGTGTGGCTGGTCATTTACTTTACATACATTGAACAGGGAACCAACTATGATCATTTTAAGCCGTGTGTATTTTTGACCTTTTGACGGATTATTTTGATATTTTGTTAACATAAAGCGAAACGTCATAGCTAAAATTCTCTTAATACCCGCTGCTTAAAAAGCACCACAGTTGGCTCCCTGGATCTGATTCTAATGCGTTATGTTTATATATACTCAAATAATTTACAAGAAACAAAGTGAGGAATGGATTTCCCAATAGACTTGCCCGTACAAATGGTGCCTTTGCATTTAAATGAGTTCGACGTTGTATTTAAATTTTTTTCGGTTAGGTCTGAGTAGAATTAGAATAAAGACTCAGTTTTCATTTAAGGTTTCAATAGAACAAGCTATATTATTTTTTATTTTTAATGCTCATATAATAATTAGTGTTGTGTAATAAAAAAACTATTTACGTAAATATTCCTGAGCTATGAACAAAAATGCACTTTGCTTTTTAATTTCTCATGAAACGTTTTTTATTGCAGTATCGCTATCACGATTGCAGATTGCCACCGTTTTCGTAAACTATACTCGCTAGCGTCACTCGCAAAATTTTTATGAGATATTTTAGCTCTTCACGTCACCGCTGGGAGTCGCTGTACAATTCTCATGCAAATATTGCGAGTGACGCTAGCGAGTATAAATTACGAAAACGGTGGCAAACCCGTGATAGGGGTACAGTTCAAGGCTTGCACCTTTCCTTTGAATCTTTATTTATTTTGAAATATGAGACGTGTATCTTTCATATTTTTCTCTTGGTTAAAATTTAATATACCACTGAGAACTAAGCTCATTAACAAGTCTCTTTAAATAGCACTTAGAGGTATTTACTTTAAAGTCTGGTTAGGTTGAAGAAGACAAAGTTTCAGGCTAATATATCTTAAGTTTACAGCTTTAAAATTATTTTTCACAAAAAATATATCTTTTAAGCAAATTGCTGGAAGATAAGGCATGAGCGACTTTTTAAAAGTACCTAATTTTGAATTATTCAGCGAGCTGTATAAATAAATCACCCTAGTAATAAAAACGTCTTGCAATATTATCTAGTTAAATGATGTATGATTAAGATTGTGGGATTACGTATGATTTATGGCAATTACTTACTTCGTAATGCCTTTGTCAGAATAAATCTGACGACCGGGGCGTGTAGACAAAGTAGCACAATCCTCATGCTTCACTAGTAGAAACGATACAAAATGTACGAGAATAACATATGTCACGTGACTGATTTATATAATTTCCATACATTTTTTAGCGTGTCTATTAGCGCGTCTGTCTTCCACAGTTCAATCTCGCATTCTCAACTTCTTTGGACATGTGTCGCGACGTGGAGACGCATCCATAGAGCGTCTGGTGGTGCAGGGTAAATTCGAGGGTACTAGGGCGCGTGGCAGATCACCAATGAGATGGACGGACCAGATTGAGGCTGTGATGGGTGTTCCTACTATTAACGAATGCTCCCGTAAAGCAGCAGTCCGAAATGAATGGCGCCGTTTTGTTCAGCAAGCCACCAATTCTAACATTACGACCACGACCGCTCTGCCAAGAGAGTAACGATTGAGATGAGATGATTAGCGCAAGCGCGAGAGAATGTTACTTTGTCTAGGCCTACTGGTCCAGTGATTTAGCTTAAATTGCATTAGCAACTGAGGGTCGCAGCTTAATTCCCACAAAGAACAGACATATATTGTACTTACATGGTGTAAAGCATAGTTTGTTCTTGAAGTTACCTCTAGGTATGGATGTCATAAGATACTCACCATCATTTCTAAATATTAGGAGACTCCGTGACCTACCTAATTTTTTTTTATCTTTAGTGGATTAATGAAAGGCAATATAATGTAAGACGCTTTTACACGCATATGACTGAGTAGCATTCAAAGACTTATGTATCGTGCTTGAAAAATGGCGACAGGCTTACTATCTGTCTCTTCGGTGACACGTGATTGTGATAACACTTCTGTCTAACCCTTTCAGAAATCTTGTGCGAAAGCGTGAATATTTATATATAAAATTCAAAATCCTGAATCTCTGAAATCAAAGTTTAAACTAAACCGCTGGTCTTAGAAACATACATTTTACTAGGTGTTTTCTTGGTGAGGTGTACAAAAAAAGATTTTTTCGATATTTCACTTCTAAAGGGGTGTGTATGTGAAATCTTAGTACCACGCAGGCAAAGCTGCGGGCGGCAGCTAGAAAATTATAAACTAAGATTAGTTAAATTGAGTAATGCCTTATGCAGAGTATAACCTAGTTATGTTTGTCACAGCTGAGTTGTTATTTATCACAAAAACTTGCAACAGCTTTGTTTATGCAAATATCTTAAGTTTCCCATCGCGTTCTACTCAAAAGGAAAAAAATAACCGATTAAGTATTATCTTTTATCGAAAAGTTATTGTTATTTCGTTTCATAGGGATTACAAAAAATACGTCCATCCTCTTCTATTTTGGTACGTAAAAGAAGGAGAAAATCAACAGAGACGGAGTGAAAAGCGTAGCTTTTGCCGACGACGTATAGCTTATTTGATTGATTCTGCCCGTCTATGTTCTAATGTGCTGGTAGTTTCTTAGGGTGTTAGTTTTTTTCTCACTATATCCATTTGCAAGAAATATTATTCACATTACATTCTATCTAATAGTGAGATCCTCATGGAAATCTATACATTTAAGAAAGTACATAGTAATTAAGTATAGTATGAGATAATTAATAATAATCAACAGTGTCTGTCAATAATGAGATAATTAATAAACTAGAAATAAACCAACTAATTATTATATTTCACCAAAATGCGTGGGATACAGCAAAGTGGCTACCTATCATCATAATCTGCCAAAGTCGTCGCAGTCACTGTGAACTGTGACCCAGTTACCGTGTAGACCTTAAAGTATGATGAAAGAGTATGTTTCCCTAAGAGCACCTACGTAAATATGCGTAGGTGCAAAGAAGGGCGAGAGACAGAAAGAAAAATGTAAGCCATACGTTTTGGCATACATACATACGCTCACGCCTGTATCCCATGGGGGTAGACAGAGACCACCGTTTTCCACGTGCTACCTTACATACCCTATACAAGCATTGGTTAATCCAAGATACAGCAAAGTATCTTCAAGTAGGTATGTGAAGTTATGTAACAGGATAGGCAATGTGCGAGTGAAGCCTCTGTGTCCAGGCGGTTTTGGCCCGCCAACCTTCGCTTGACCGTGCTTATTAGCACATAGTGGCACAAAATTAGTTGATACTTTTTCGGAGGCGGGTTGTGGTTGAATGGAAAAGATGGCGGATCAACACATATACACCAATTATTAGTCACGCTAGAACGCAATATTAAGAGGCGACGTTTGAACACTTAAAAACCCAGCTTGGGGGCCATTTAATAGGGCTACAGTTTAATATAATGTTTAGCTTTTGCTACTTAGCGAACAATTTACAAAAATATAAAATCTGCCTTTACAGGTAGTAGTTGAAAATATTTATAGTTTAGCGATGCGAAATGCGAAGCCTTTTTCGTTTTAAAACAAATTGCATCCAGTTTTTAATTAGAGCACCGCGTTAACGGCAGCATTTGTTAACTAGGGTGTGTATTTCTTTTTATGAGCCTGTCGAAACCCAACAACTGTAATTACTGATCGAGTTTGTTAAAAACTCAATATTTTAAGTTTGCAGTTACAATTTTGTATATTAACAGTTGTGCCCCGCGGTTTCACCCGCGTAGATTTGTCGTCAAAGGGGTTGCGAAGCTCAGATGGCAGTCGCTTCGTATAAATATCAGCCACACCGGGTTGAATCAAGTGCCCACCTCAACAATGTATGGGATATAAGGCCAAGGAGATGATGATGGATGGCCCGCGGAACCCTAATTTTTCTTAAAATTAAATGTAGACTAAGTTACTCGCTGTAATGTAGGTATCCTTTACTGAAATAATTTTTAAGATCGTTTCAGTATTTTCGGAGCCTATGCAACGCAAACAAACAATCAAATCTTTCCTCTTAAATACAGATGTGTTAAATACGCAATAAGCTCACATCACATGATATTATGATTGGAAATGGCTATAAGCTTTTTATCCCGTTCTGTCGACGAGTGTTTTCGCCCAGTTATAACATAAAACCTATGCAATATTACTATAAAGATCAGCTGAAGCCTTATATGTGTAGCGGAGCTACTTTTATGTAAGTTATATGTGTGACTTATAATTGACTTCTCGTATTATCTAAATGTATATTTCCAATTTCAACACCAAAATACATATTTAATTTAACTAATAAATTGTATGTACAAAATAATAGTCGGACAAGCACACTACATTTGTTATTATCGATTACACTACCGGGCGCGGTGCGGTGCGCAGGAGCCGGTCGACAGTCGGTTACCAACTGCTAACGACGCGAGACGCATGACAACCTCTCTTAGCTTGTACCTATCGAGCTCTGTTTACTTTTACGTGTTGCCTTTCATTCGCTATATCTTTCACTGCTTGTTTTCACTCCTTCTTCTTTACTGTGTTCAATAAACTTTCTACTAGTGCTTATACCCTGGACTGCTTTCATTCACGACGACCCGGCTATCCCTACAAGGTACTCGATCCCGACACACGAAGCAGGTAAAGTGTTATAACTTCTCACTCACAACCCCTACATTGGCAACCCCTACATATTAATGGGTGAGGGATAAAACAAACAACGGTTCGGAAGGTTTATTAACATGTTGTCTACCGCATGTACACATTACTGAAGTAGTTTGAAGACCATTGCTCGAACAGGAAGACCGGACATTGGCTTATTGTTTGTGTTTAATTTCTCGTTAAAAGAACCGTAGTTGCCAAGTGGTTTGTATCTGGAAGCTAATCTATACATCTATACAGATAAATAATATTGAAGTGTCTGTTTGTAATCCCACATTAAACATATTTGACTAAATGCATATTGCTTATATGCATAATATTATGAAAGTGTTCTACGAAAGAGAAAATAATGTTATATTATAACTCTAGCTGTGCCCTGCGGTTCACCCGCGTAGATTTAATATGAAAAGTAGCCTAAGTTACTCCTTAAAACATAAGCTATCTGCCATTGAAAGTACCGTTAAAATCAATCGAGCCGTTTCGGAGTTTACCCGGAACAAACAGACAGGCAGAGAGACAGAGATTTTTTTTATATTGTTTTTTTTTTGTCAGTACCGTATATACTTTCATATGCATTCAGTGGAAAGCTGTTATTTTGGAATTACAAACAGACACTTAAATTTTATTTATCTGTATGTATAGATAATTCCCTGTCTCTGTCTGTCTATCCGTTAATCTGTTTATATGTTAGTTTCGGCTAATCTCAGAAAAGGCTGGAGTGTTTATAGTCGAACTTTCATTGCCAGATAAAAAATATAACCTGGGCACTATTAGTTTTAAATAACTCTAGTAATTTTTGGTGCTGATTTTAATAAAAGCTTTACTCATGAATAAATCGTAGATCAAATTTATTCGGCGTGAATCTTAACACAATTTATGCAGACTTATTTTATCAATTCAAAACCTTTTTTAACATATTCTGAACCTTTACTAAGCCCTTTAAAATATTCGTTAAACTAATTGCTTTTAAACTAATGTAAACGCGTTGTTTGTGGCCACTTAATACCGAACTAATTTATAATGTGCTAAATTTATGTATAGACTATAGACGTCTCCTTGAAGTAGCGTAACTCGATACCCTGTTAACTTTACACACATGACCTCAATCCCTTTCACCTCTTTATAGAGGGTTTATACGTAAATACGTAATGCCATTTTATACGTTAACATGAAAACAGCGACATTTTAACAACTTGCCAGTTTCATTACATTACGTAGTCGTCTACGTATATTTCAAACAATCCATTATTTACCCAAGGATCTACTTTAAATTAAAAAGTTTATTTTAATTACAACTCGACCTATTTCGGGTTATTTAAAAAGGAACATTTATTATTTGATAGCTACTTTTTAATTCCATGTTCAAATTTATGTTGAAAAGGGTTGTGGGAAACTTTGATGTATGTGCATTTTCTAACGCTTGAATTTAATTATTAGATGAGTATGAGCTATATGTATTGTGGTTGCGTAGCTCTAGATGGGTAACAATTCATTAGAATTATACTATTTATTGGGGATTCATTTCAACCATGTTATATTTTATTTTATTAAGTGACAAAACAAGACGTCTCTCGAATTCCTTTTTCTGCATTTTTCTTCATTGTTTCAAGCCATCGATTACGAAGGTTGAATTGTAACTCCTTACACTATTTACTAGCGTCAGCCCGCGACTTCGTCCGCTTTTAATATTTTAGCCTTTAGCCTTCCTCGATAAAAAAAAATTTCTGTGTTGTAGCAAACAAACATGCAAACTTGTCAGTTTTATATATTAAGTATAGATGCTTTCAGGATCACAACCCGATAACCTTTCGGAAAATTCTGTAAGGTACTGTTTATTAAAACGAGGCTATTTCCATGAGACTAAATTTAAATATTCTTACTATACTTCTTGTTCTCCTTCGTCTTAGCGTGGTCATGTTGCATGATGCTGGGGTCCACTCTCCTCCACTTTACTCAGTCGTTGGCATCCTCTGAATTGCATCCAATGACAGGGGTCATTCTCCTTCATGTCGGCTTCAACGACGTCAAGCCAGCGTTTCTTGGGCCTGCAACGGGATCGGTGTCCGACATAGTCTGGAGGCCTGCGTCTTGCGTGGCAAGACGATCGGTTTGTCCGCTACGTCACGTACGCCTAGATGCCACGGATGTATTCGTTATGAATACGGAAATTTTCTTACTGTGCTAAGAAATACATTTCTGATTCAAATTTCGGATTCGCCGCAGCTCGCTTGTTGTTCTTATTGCAACGCTTGCATTAAGAACTAGACAAATGGACTGGCTTGTCTCTTCTGCTCCTAGCGCAGAAATTCCTCATGAAAATTTGGTCAGCAAAACGAAAAAAGCGCTTCTCTATTGAAGGCTTTTCATGCCGATTACTGGATATATGGGTGTTGAAATTTGTGTTCAGAACGATTGGTTTATTTTCAGAATACATTGTTCATACTTAACATAAATTGGAATTAACGGGTTAAAAACCAACATTATAAAGGCTTTTATGGCTGGATTATTCCTATCTGAAACCATTAATTTTAAATGTATTTCGGCAATATTTGAGATCAAAAGTGAGGAGTTTGCTTGCGCAACGAATTATCGTGTTAACAAATCTTAAACGATTCAAATGGAGAATCGTAAAACTGAAACGTCTTCTAACATAGATTACTGCTTTTTTGTTCGTATTAATAAATGTCATGTCTCTATTTCTTATCTTTATTGTTTTGGTTTGATTACTTCTAAGATATCTTAAGGGGTAGGCAGAAGTGTTACAGCATTTTACTTTCACGTCGTCTGGTAGAAGCTTCTCGTGACAAGCGGGTTGGGGCATTTCTCGCTCAGAGAATCAGCATTGCTATTCAACGTGGCAACGTTGCCAGCCTTATTGGCACGATCCCGGGAGACACCGATTTGGGCCAAGTTTTCCACTTGTAATTAGTTTTAAGTACTGTTCCTTGTATATATAATTAAGTTTCTGTACACAGAACATTATATTTTCATCTCAATTATTTATATTTGATTGGTGTAGCCAAGTTGAATTTTTTTTAAATCTCCATGTTGGGACTCATATGTGTGAGCATGACACGCATCAAGTGATTGTCAGTGAACCGTTCCATATTTACTGTTGAAGTGTGATTGGAAGTATTTTTTTTCGTCATTTACATTACGTCACTTGCTAACGTTGAAGCCTAGGGTTTGAATCGCAGGTAGAGAAAATATTTTAGCTATACATTTCTGTGTAGTGACGTGTGACGTGTGAATGGATACATACATTAAACTTTTTCCAAATGTTATTTATATAACCTAACTTTTCATCTATAAGTAGTCGGCTGAAGCCGAGAAAGTCTTCAGTCAGAATTCTTATTAGAAAACTCTCCAGACTTTGTCATTTGAAATGCTAGTAGAAGCATTTAAATTAAGTAATTAAAGAGATTTTGGCGCAATAATTTATTGTTTTTTCTGGGCACATCAAATGAATATATAATTACTGACAATATGGTATGTCTCACTAGCTGTGCCCCACGGTTTTACCCGCGTAAACTTAATTTCATAGGCAGAACCCAATTGTTTTTTTATTTAAAAGTAGCCTATGTTCCTCTTTAACAAGCAACAAACAGACAGATGAAAAGATCGAGAACAATTCAAAAAATTTGTTATTTTAAGTGAGTACAGAGAGAAAAGCTGTTAATTTTTAATTACAAACAGACACTTCAATTTTGTTTATCTGTATAGATGTGTAGATAAGACGTATACCCACTTTCCAGATAAATAAATTTTTACCGCACTCGTGATGCGACGAATTCTCAAACATACGTATACATAATAAGATATACATAATGTATACTTTACCTCATAAACAAGCCAATATTACGAGCAGTTTGTCAGCATTATGCGATACATTTGTATTAATGTCGATCGATGATATTGAATCATAATTCATAACGTACTTTACGTATTTTACGACGCAAGTGTGGAAGCTGGAGCAGGTCATGTACTTTAACAGCTTACAATGTGGGTTACAGGATGACATCTGGGACAAATATTAATAGTAGTCCGTTTTAGTTCAAAGCGCCGCGTCGGCTGACCCTATGGGGAAATTTGTCACAAAACCATTAGGAAATTGAGAGGATTCCAGGCCCCGGGTCTAATGTTCCTTTTATGACCACTTCATCATTTTCATCCGCAGATTGTATAAATTGCCCGCCGCTACTGAAGCCCATTAAGTGATCTGCGGTTTATTTTAACTACTTCATATCCCATTTTCAGCTCAATTTTGCAAGTTCTTGAAGTTTAAGTTCCAAGTTTTTTGAGTGAGATCGTTAAATTCGTTACTAGATGACTAATAGCGTGGATCACGATTTTATCTTTGTTCTTTGTAGATACATTTTACAAACTTTACGAAGACATTGCACATGAACTAAACCTCTTTTTGCAATTTGAATTGAATTAAATAATTATTTAGGAATATCCTATCTGTCACGGGGACATCTTGATATTTTTCAATGACAGAGAAGTGGTTATATTTTCTAAGCTCTTTGAGGCTCTTGCAGGAACTACAATGAAGTAATCACTAATCACTATTACATCATTGTGAAATGGCGGCGCGTGAACATAGAACATTATCAGCATTCACCATAGTGTTATTTCCCATTTGTTTCACCTGTGATTGCTACTTATAATATTGTATACCTATTACTCTGATTATATTGATATAACCATAGTGTTCATCTGTGCTATGATACATTACTTCAATACTGTATCTATATTTATTTTATTAACAGAATGTTCTTTATCTGTGACACTCTTTCTCAATAATGTATCTGTATTTTGTATTAGTGAATTCCATTTAAAGGAGGGCTGTCAATGTCATGACGAGAAAAACAGGGAAGGGATTTTTGTTGATAAATGCTATAGAGTAAAATTAGTAAAGCAATATTATTGTTAATTAATAAATAGATTTACTGAGATTGAATTGGTCTTTCAATAGTATAGCATCTCGTTATAGTTACAATAATTATCTTGGTGCATATCTTGGTGGTAAAAAGTGCAGTAATTGAGTCCTACAAGTAATGGTCTACACATTTCGAGACAAAGTTGGTTTACTGTGTGTTCGTGTCAATAAATAATGTAATTTTTTTTGTTCGGGTAATTTCTGAAACGGCGCGACTGAATTTAACGGGACTTTCACTAGCAAATAGTCAATGTTACAAGGAGTAAATTAGGCGACTTTTATTTTTTTTTCAAAGTTGAGGGTTTATGAGTGTGTCACATCACTAGCAATAGGTCAGATTGGCGGGAATGTATAAAAAAGATGGCGTCAGGGACTGATCCTAAAAATGTAGTGATCAGCATTTTAAGATTATAATAAAACCACTTTAAGTTTCATACTATTATTTATTCCATACACCTACCAACACAGCGGGTATGAAATTAAGGTGAAGCCGCAGGGCACAGCTAGTATAAAGTAATCCCCAAATACTTCTTCACCTACCTTCAACTAACAATAGCAGATAAGTATGATCCTATATAATTACTTCTGATTATTAGACCCTTTTTATATATTTCCAGTGTGTATCCGAGTTTATCTCCGTAGATGTTATAAGAATAGCAAAAACCTCTCCTAATCTGACGTTAAGATAAAATCCAGCCATTTCAACAAACGTGACTGAACGGCCAAATGTCAGGTTGTTACGTAAGTATAGACAACAGCCCTTGTTATTACAGTTTTGAGATTAGATATTGAGGACTCAAGTCTGTCTGGAAGAAAATGGATACTTGTTTAACAAAACATGTGTTAAGGCTATGTTTTTATATTACAGGGATGAAAAAGCCGTGGTGGCCTCGGGGTTACAGCAGTTGCCTGCTACGCAAGCGACGCAAGTTCCAATCCCAGCGGGGCCTGTACCAATGAGTTCTTCTAAAAAACTTACGTACAGTGATTTCACACCACGTGCTTTACGGTGAAGGAAAACATCGTGAGGAAACCTGCATATGTCTGAGAAGTAATTCAAAGACGTATGTATAGTGCCTGAGACGGCGATAGACTCACCATCTGTCACGTTGGCACTTAATCAAATTCGGTGAAAAGTGGGTGTTGTGATTATAACACCTCTGCCTACCCCTTCGGGGAATACAGGCGTGAGCATATGTATGTATGAAAAAGCAAAAATAGGCATGCGACAGGTAAAATTCATTTGAAAACTCCAATGTATTTGTAAACCTTATTGAACAAAAATTTGTAATAACTAACTAACTCAACTTCAATTAGATACTGATAAATAAACCCGATTGCAATGCGAGTGGTGTTAAATGCGCATTAGGCGTTTTCTTACAAAAATAGCGACTGTCTAAAACAACATTTCCCTTTACCTCAATAGGTACTAAGTTACAGCAGACAACTTTTTTCTTGGATAGTGCCGCAACACGAGACGCGAAAATATAGAAGCCATATTTCCGTGACAGCGCAATGTTCGTATGTACATAACATTAAACCTGTCATACGTCTGCTTCTGACATTCTTTATAACACATTTCCGTTTTTATCCCAACACGATAAAGGTATCTATCTTACGGCAAGAAAACCAATATTTCTCGCACCGCCAGAAGTGACAGAAGGTGAAATCTATAAACATTCCCAAATATTGGAGATACCTGAGCATTAATGTGGCGTGCAAGAATTAATGGTTGTGTGGAATTCCGGAGGAATCCTTATAGTAGTGTATTTGTGCGAGAGAAAGTAGTCATAAGTATTCAGCAGGGCGTGATAATACCAGATTGGATACTTCAGCTTTTAATTCAAAATGTCTTTATAGGATTACTTTACTGACATTTATTCTATTAGGTTTCAACGTCGAGCGTCGATTTTAATCATAGGAAATTAATACAAACTTCATAGATTATAAAGCTAATTTTTGTATCTTTTAAACCGAAACTCGACGCTGACTAATCTTTATATTTTGGAAATACACGATATCTTTATTAATTATAGCCCATGTGTTATTCTGATGTTATATAATATATAAGCAAAGTTATTGTAAAGTTTGATTAAAATCCATTCTGTAGTTTTTCGTGAAATAGGAATTAACATCCATACTCAACTAAACTTTCACGTTTATAATATATATAAACAAATACTAGACCAAACTGGGACTAAGACTATGTCCATCCCTTCTTAATCCGTATCACAGAAAGAGGTATGGATACTTTTGAACCATGGACTATCTTAATCTTTATCTTGTAATAGAAGATATAGGAATAAAGGCTACTATTTTTTTAAAAAGGTTTATATTTTGGTGTAGAAAAAGTTATCAGTATTAATATATCCAGACTGTGTAGTTTTTGGGGTTTATACCTAGTAATAGTTAGAGTAACCATAAGGCAGTATTGTGGTAGGCCTGTTTATGTAATCAAAGCTCCAAGTATCAATTGCTGCGGATTAAGCCTTACTCATTGCAGGTATCATACAGACCATATTATTCGGTCTGAATATAATTGATTATATTTCTGCGTCTATAAACTTCAAACAATCAAATGTAATACAATGATGTTTGAATCCAATGCCAATTGTTTGGTTTGTACGAGCCGTCATAATAGTTTCGTAGCACCGACAGATGTTATAAATGTCCCAAATCATAAAATACGAACACAAAATTAATACATACAAAAGGTTCGCTCCCACACGCCAGCGTATGCGGTTCTTGCCATTTATTTATCATAACACAAAACTGACCTTCTTTTAACTCTCTTTTTGATACGAAGTTGTAAACATGTTTTGGGCTTCAATATATCCGCACGTGATTCTAGCGAAGTGGGCTATCCTTTAGGCGTATTTCATAATATGAGATGCCCTGGTTTTATGACGTGAACAAACTTATTGTACAACTTTCGGGACAATATGAGTAATATCCTACCGAACTAAGGAAACTGTTTGATTTCTGTGCTGTTTCTTAAATATGTAAGTATGTGTAGAAGCGTTTTTCTACTCACTCAAAGCGCACAAGAAGAGTTTCAAGCGCATTGCAGTATATATACAATTTTCCAACTAGAATAGGAGCTTCGGTTCCCCAGGCATGACACCAGCCTAGCTGGACGATCTTCCTTTACTTGGGATGAGCATGATTGCTCGCTCTCCCCACATATGTATACCTTATCATTTACCTTTAGATGTTTTCTCGTAACTCTCGGAATCTGTAAAGAAAAGAAACAGAAAATGTTAAAATGTGGTTTTAGTTTAAAGAGGTGCGTCAATATGGGATTCTTAAAGGACTTCTAAAGTGGAATCCACGATAGTATTCCATGGAAATATATATTGTGTCCCCGACAATTACCTCCTGAGACTTAGATTGTTTGGTCGCGGCCCGAGCCCAGCCCACTTACTCTCACTTTAAAAGCTCTCCAGTATCACAACCCTTAGTGGGATTTGTCGGCTATTGAGAGGACGATGATACTGTTGGAATTCATCAAGTTTTGACAAGATATACATTTGTATACAAACGTATTTCTGTATTCTGAGACCATACCTACTATACTAGGGTTGTTGTTAATTCGCGATGAAAAAAACTGCAGGTTTTGTAGTTCATGAAGTTATTTTTTAGTTATAAAAATTGTTCCATGACGGCAAAAAGTATTCATCTGATGACTTTAATTGAAGAGGCTTGAAATAAGAACTAAGGTGAAATAAGCAAATATAGTTAAATTAAACCACATGTATCCCATTTACGGGTCAAAAGGCGTTCTTTCTAGGCGTTAGAAATATATAAATAACATAGTAATTATAACGTGTAGACTATAAATAACATCTATTTCTGCCCGGGTAATTATTAAACTAAATAGTCAAAATCTAGCAATTAGCTCAGCGGAAGTATAATTAATTATTTCGCGTTATTATTGGAAATCAAGTTTATTTCAAGCTTCCGATATTGCTTGCTAATTATAAGCCAAAGGTAAACAATTTATGCCAAAGAAATTCTACAAGAGTTTAGGAGGCGAGTTATTTATAAAGTTTTCTTGACTATTCCAGTGATAATATATACAGACAGATCGATAACTTAAATATGGCGTAGAAAGACGTAGACAAGGGATTTAGATGTACAGTTTACTCTCGGACCAGGGGGCCTACCATCATCGGTGTAAGAAGAGCGTTTTAAGAACTTCTGTCCCCCAAGTAAAGGTTATATGCTTTTACGTTGGCTAAAAAGAACGTTAAAAAGCGCCCAAGCGGCGAGTGTAGGTAGTTTCACGTCTCGAACGTGTCAAAACCTTACTTGGGGCACTAAGCTTTGACGTTTATTTTGGTACCGTAAAATTTGACGTCAAAGCTAAGGCGTTCTTAATACGCACTGCTTACACGTTCATAGCTGACCCCTAGATTACTATAGCCTATTTCGAATGTTTGACATTATTAAGGCTAGCTGCACACACAATATTATTGTCAATATAGTATTTTCTGCACACCGTTAGCCTAAGACTCTCCTGCATTTATATTTTAAAAATATACTCAAAACACCACAGAAGGGTCTCCGAAGGGGTAAGCAGAGGTGTTGTAATATCTACGTCCACATTTCACCAAAACGATTATGTTGCTAACGTGTGAGTAAGTCCATCGCCGTCTCAGACACTATACATATGTCTTTGAATTACTTCTCAGAGACATATGAAGGTTTCTTCACGATGGACGACGACAACACGAAGGGTAAACCCCCTTGAAATTACATTCAATTTCATATGTAAGCGTATATAATACCGTAGGTTCAATATTTTGCATCTAGTATTATTCCCATAGAATTCAGAGTGAAACAATAAACGGAATTAATTCCGGTCCGTGAATTATGACGTGATAAAGGGGTCCTTTACCTCTTTGATTCGTTATATTGTATTAACATCCCTACGGCCGTTACTCTTCAGAGACCCTGTTGTTTGTTACTGGTTTTGTCGCTGTTTAATCAACCCGTAATAATCTCTTACAGATTTATTGCTATATATCAATTAGTATTGTAAATGCATTACAATATCTGTCTGAAAGAAAATATCAGTAGGGATAAAATCTCTCATTAGGAGTTCTCCAGTCGTCCTCTGTTTTTTTTAGCAAATATTTAACATAGATTCTCAAAATGTTGTCCGTAAATTTGGCTCAAATGGAGGACTTATATTTTTTAACTATTAACACGAAAGTATGTATATATCATAATCTATGGAATGAACATGGCGAAATAAATTGTATTAATAATTTGAATCAATTTTGCATCTACGTCCGACAGCTGGAGTCATGGGTAAAAGCTAGTATCATATGGTGTAATTTATAATGAGGGTCAGTTGCCAACCATTAGGGTCGGACTATAAACATCCGGAATATATCCGCCCCTTTGGAAAAATGGCCCGGATGATCCCAGATTCAAACATTTGCAAATGTAAATATTAAAATTTTACTGCTATAACGCCTTTTGGGACCATCTGATTCTTAATTTCACTCAGTATTGCTAAACGAATTCGGTTTTTGCTCGAACCTCTAGCCCTTGCGTTGTATACCTACATATTTTAGAACGGAAATCTGGTATCCAAACAGAAAAAGGTTGGTTTGAATCTTTCAACGTAAGTTAGTGTTTTTACTTACGAATTACGCTTTGCCTTTTTACTTACTAATCCCCTGTAAGCAGGTCAAGATAACATACATAGTTATTTTAAGCACCTAAAGTTTTATCAACGCCAAATCTAAAGAGACACTTTTAATCACTTTGAAAGGAATTTATTAAAATTTAACGCTTATAAACTGGAGGGTCTTTACATAAACTACGAAGAATAGACGGAAGAGACCTCCTAAGATTAATTAATTAAGATACAACACAAACTCTATTGAAGCGTACAAAAGGTTACCGCTAGCACACAAAAGAAATGAAACAGTAGGACAGGTCGGATATTGGCAATTGTAAATTTCGGACTACTTTCAGTAGTAACATCAGAGAGTTGTCCAGCGTGGCCCTCGTAGTATGCTTACTCCAATGCCGGCCTTCTGTAAGTATTTTTCTTTTGTGCCGCCTGTCTGTAGTGTTAGTGATTGACCTCCTTTGCAGATATTTGATGATCCTTCTTAATTAAATCTCAGCTAAATTGAATTGTTTATAAGCTTTATTAAACAAATATACACCGAGAAACATTTTAACTGGAATGAAAAGGCCTTTCTTATTACGGTGGTAAGATATTATAAATTTTAAATAGTCTGAAAACCTATAAAACTCTAAATGTGGTATAACCCGGATTACCGATGTCCAGTAGCCCAGACTAGCCCAGTGTTGTAGTCATATAACGATTAGTGAAACGAATGGTCGGTTAAACTTATAGCTATGACTTTAAATTTGACAATGACAATAGCTATGATCATAAAACAAACGGTGAAATGCATTGCACTAAATTACGCAACCAATTTTTTTTTTAAATCAGTATCACTTTATGTGAAAATCATTTTTTTTGCCATACCTGTATTTAATATGGCCTCAAAACCACCGATGACAAATGAAAAACAACGCTAATTCCCGAGGTAAAATGTATAATATATTACTGGGTTAAGTAAGAGCGACTCAAGTGATTCATTGTTCACATGTGCCCCCTAATCATTGTACCAGCGATATGAGATCCCACGGCACTGCCAGTAAATTGCCAGTAATATAATTAACACCCAGTATTGCCAGCTCTAATATAATTAACACTCATCATGTTATTACTGCTTACAATATTTTTTCTGTGACTGTTATTTTTATTGATTGGCGGAATTAATGTTGCAATGATTATTATTGTTAATTATCAGTGTTTTTTTTTTGACGCGTAATACTTGTTACAGCTAAAGTTTACGAAAAATTTGACGATGGCAGTAACTATGACATGCCTAAACATTGAATGCGGAATGCGTTAATTTACGCTGTCAACTGTCAAATTTTTGATGTCAGTTTAATTTTAAGTATGTAAAAATGGTGATGTTGGCTACCTGTGATGTTGCTATACCAGCAAAAGCATTGAATGCCCATACTTTCAGTGTAAAGCTATGTCTCCGTATTGCAAGATATGATTTAAACATGACTAGACCAAACTCGGGCTAAACTTTATCCATCCACTTTGAAATCTTTATCACAAAAAGATGGAACTATTTTTAAACTAGGAATTACCATAGACGATATTTTGTAGATAATAAGAGGGATGTCGTATGACAACTTCAAGCTTGCAAGATTTTGTAAAAGCCAACACCAGCAGTGTACGCAGTTGCGTACACTACGCATTACGCATTTTCGCGAATCGGTAAGATCTGTCCATGTTTCTTGTTCTTTGTCCACTGTAATCTTGATCCTAATCTTTTTACATAGCACACGTAAGGTCCTGATGTGTGCTTTGTTAAAAAAATAAAAGTTCAATTTTAATTAAATATAAATTTATTACTCAATCATAATCTTAGTCTAGTACTTACAGAGGACAATAGCACTTGTACTAGCTAAAAATTATTGACCCTGTACAACAATTTAGGGGAGTTTTTTAATTTCTCTAAAACTATACAAATTAAAATAACGATAAACTTAACTGTAATTTAACTCAAGCTGGATGTAGGTAAGTAAGTTTGCAATCTATGTAGAACAGACAATGAGTTTAAGACTGAGTGAATAATTAAAAGGTATTGGGGTCAAGATACGTTATCCCTTATTTAAGCTACGTGACTTCACCATGCTATTTGAACAGATATCCACGTTAACTAGAATATTGACCTGGTTCTATTTCATTAATCAGTTTAACGGTTTGAACACGAAACCACTCATTGTTTACCCAATTTACTTAATTAGATATAAAAAACGTAATATCCAGCACTAGGGTCTCGAATTCAAGGATAATTTTAATGTCATTGAAAAATGAACGTGATTTCGACAACTTTGTAGATTATTAGCATTTACTTCTTTAGTCTGCCAAAATTATATTTGTTTAACCAACTTGTTCAGTAATTATGAGCTCCCTGGCCTTATCCCATACATTGTTGGGGTCGGCATTTAATTCAATCCGATGCGGCTGATCACCTGATTTTTATACGAAGTGACTGCCATCTGACCTTAGCAACCCCTGATGAGGAAAATCTGTGATCTGGGTTAAACCAGTTGTCAGACTATTTTAGGCCTCTGACCGACCTGTAACGATTGCCAAAGATGATAAATTGGCAACTGGGACCGACGACTTCACGTGCTCCCCGAGGCACGGAAGGCACTCGGGCTGTCACCCATCCAATTACTGGCTAGAGTAAGGATTGCTTAACTTCGCTGATCGCATGATATACGCAATAACAACCGTGCCACGAGGTTCTCGAGTCCTTAAGTTCAGTAATTAGTTGCCATTTACTTGCGTTTGAATGAAAGATTGCAAATAACACTACAATACATTTAAAATCCCCGTTCGCTCTCCCTGCGCGTGAGCATACCGACATTTTGTTTGTTTTATTGGATGCACAGAAGCGGCTGACTTATTTATAATCTTTATTGCTTATTGGTTAAGCTTCGTGTGAGATCCCTACACAGACATTAACGAATCCTTTTATTGTGACCACCACGTGTTTATTTGTGTACCAAAGTTAATCTTATTAAAGCTTGAAGAGCTTTTCGAATACACTTTATATTTTAATACTCTTCAAAATTGGTTTATGTTAGAATTATGATCGCCCTTAAAATGTTTGGTTTATTTTGTGGAACTAAAATGAAACGTCAAAGCTTATATTAGAAGTACTCAATACTCGCTGCTTTAAACGATCATACTTGGCCATTTGAAGTAGACTTTTTATCAACAAAGTTTATCAAGTAAATAAAATAAATAAAAAATAATAATGTTAACGCTATCCCAGAAGGGTCACCGAAGGGGTAAGAAGAGGTGTTGTAACAACAACGCCCACATTTCACCGTATATGATTAAGTGCCAACGTGACAGAGGGTACGTTCATCGCCGTCTCAGGCACTATACTATACTACATACGTCTTTGAATTACTTCTCAAACATATGCAGGTTTCCCCACGATGTTTTCCTTCACCGTAAAGCATGTGGTGTGAAATCACTGCACAAAAGTTTTTTAGAAAAACTTTGGTTCAGGCCTCGCTGGGATTCGAACTTGCGTCGCAGGTGACTGCTCTAGCCCCGAGGCCGCCACGGTTATTAAGTAGTTCATATTATTCTTATTAATTATTACGTTTTCATACATTACCCAAATTATTTCAGTGTTTTCAATGGTTCGATCGAATTTCAGTTGCAAGTTTATTAATGGTGACCACTTACCACTATGAGGACCACGTATGCTTGTTTGCCACCCTAGTGGTAACATAAGTATTTTATTTGATTCAATTTCAGGCCTCTATTATCCAGGAACTTGATAATTCCTATTCTTATCTTGCCCCCCATTACGGGTTATATCTAACAGACGTGACACGCCTCGCCAACATGGCATTAGCCATACTCACATTAATGTACTAATGTTTCTCCTTGAAGTAAATTACAACTCGACATGGTTACTTCGAGTAAAGAAACACAGTCGCATGGGAGTGTATTCGACGCCGTAAGTAGGTAAAGATAAGACAAGAATTCTATTAAAGTAGAACTAGGGTTGCTTCTTATATCGCACCCTCAGAACGATTAAGGCTCAATTCTAAATCAGTTTTTTTGGAAATCATAGGTCAATCAAAGATCGTGAATGTTGAATTTATAACATAAACTTCTCGTGACAAGCGGGCTGGGGCTTTTCTCGCTCAGAGAATCAGCATTGCTATTCAACGTGGCAATGCTGCCAGCCTTCTTGGCACGATCCCGAGAGACACCGATTTGGGCCAAGTTTTCTACATGTAAATAGTTTTTAGTACCATTTATCAAAGGGTAAGTTATACATAGGCAGCAATTATTTTACCAGTTTTGAGCACAATGTATTTTTTTATTGTTTAGGTTGTGCATTGTCGATAAGTCTTAAAGAAATATTTTTTTATGCTATTTAAAAACTACGCGTGTAAATACATTTTGAGGTCGGTCTAATGGTCTTATCATAAATGTTTTCCCAAATTTTTGAATTCAGCCCCTGTCGTTCTGAGGGCGCGATATGATCTTTACTGATCTGCTTTTATATCTTTTAGTATTATATGTAACTAAGGTATGTTACTCATTGTTTGCATTAGCTAAATGCGTAGATATTCACTGACTATGTTATGTTTCATGAAATTTATCGAAAACAAGAAATTGGTAAACGGAGCTGGTAATTGAAAAATTAAAAAACAAAAAACCTTAGATTAGATAAACATTAGATTTTTCCTGTGTAAAGTATTGGTTATATACCTTCGTATTAATAATATTGGTACGTTCATAAGTACTAAATTGATTTACACGTGGAGGAACCCTGTGCCGACAAATTGCCCTCTCGGATGACTGAATAATGTCGCCAAAGCTATTGGAATGTAACACAATTTTACATAGGTAGGGTTAAAACATAATGCTTGGAATATGATCAAGGGAAATCAGTGAAATTTATTTGATTTAGGTACTAATTTGGTTGATTTAGGCGTATTCTACCTATTTTCCATTTACTTGAAGAACGTTCATGGAATTGAAGGACTGGAAGTAAGAGTTTTATTTAGAATTTCAAGGTTGATGCTGTATATTGACGTGTTTCTCTTTTTGGAGATTATTTAATAAATAATTAAGTAAATAAATAAAAACAGATTTTTTTTCTTGCTATTGCGCTAGCCAGTAATTGGCTGGGTGACGGCACGAGTTCCCTCCGTGCCTCGGAGAGCACGTTAAGCCGTCGGTCCCGGTTGCCAATTTATCGTCTTTGGCAATCGTTACAGGTCAGTCGGAGGCCTAAAACAGTCTGACAACTGGTTCAACCCAGATCACAGATTTTCCTCGTTAAAGGGGTTGCGAAGGTCAGATAGCAGTCGCTTCGTATAAAAATCAAGTGATCAGCCACAATGGGTTGAATCAAGTGCCGACCCCAACAACGCATGGGATTAAGGCTAGGGAGATGATGATGATGATGATGACATTAAATACATACCTATTGTCTCTTGAATGTACATTAAACTGACGTTTTTCATTGCAATTATGATATCTTCCACTAATTACAATAACGCTTTGAAATATTTTGAATGCAAATGACAAATTATGCTTTGCTTGTTCGTACAATAAATTCCTTAATATTTTTTACGTTAAATATATGTAAAGCCTGTGACTAGACTTCTATCTCTAGCATTATAAAATATCCTTGACCTATATATTGAATAAGAGATCGACAGTTTATATAAGGACCTTCTCTGGTTCATTGTCGAACAGTTTTCCATTTACATAAAATGAAACAAACCTACCTAAATGGTTTTTTAACGATACGTTCATATCCGAATTTTATTATTATCCATCCATTACTGAAATTGACAGATTCACTGAAAGGAAAGCTGTTCCAAAACACATTATCGCTAATAGATTTTTCATGATTTTATAAAACACTCTTTTGATGTCTTATTCATGGGTATATTTTGTTGATCTATTCCATTTTCCGTAGCAAATACATATGGTCATATGTTCGCTCCTGTATGCCCAGAACGGGTAGATAGAAGTGTACTTATAATACACCCACATTCCACCAGTTATAAACGTGTACTATTCTGGACCCCGGGCTGCTCCTGAAAGTAATAATTGGAATCACTTTATACCAGTTTGCCTGACGCGAGAATTGAAACCAGGACCTTGTTTCCGCAGTAGCCCTTGCGACCATTAGACCAACGAGGCAGTTGCCGAATTACACCTCAATTTAGTACTAAATGTAATATATATGTATTATACAGATAAATACAATTGAAGTGTCTGTTTGTAATTCCAAAATAACACATTGAAAAACCAACTTATTATTTTTTTCTATGCCTGTTTGTTCCAGCTTATTTGCGAAACGGCTAGACCAATTCTAACGGGACTTTCACTGGCAGATAGATGATATTACAAGGGGTAACTTAGGCTTCTTTTAAAGAAAAACATTAGGGGTCCGCGAGTCACCCATGAAATGAACTCTACGCGAGTAAAACCGCGGAACACAACTAGTAAAAATACAACATCGCTTAAACGAACAATAAGTAAGGTGAAATCAAGATACCTCGGAAACGCACTTCCTAAACCGAACTTTTGTAATAAAGTGCTCAGTAACTTAGTAACTTATTGCAAAGTAGGTGCAACTTAAGCCTTTGAAGTTGAATAAGTTGTTAAGTGATTACACGACTGTGTACCTTCTGAACCAATAGCAGAGAGTTGATAATTCGCTTGAAGTTTGAATCAAGTTTTCTCATAACAGTAACATATTGCATCCGCGAATCGGTACAGTGATTGCCATTCTGAAGAGCTTTAGGTATTAGCATTTAGTTTACCTGTTTGGTATTATGGTAATAGAAATAAATCATTAATTCCGGAGCATTAGAGTTTATAATCAAGAAACATTATTATTTAGTTAAGTAGTTCGTAGTCATATTTAACCACTAAATGTGCATCCGCGTAGATTATATTTGATTCCCGCAGAACCCTAAAAGGTTTTTTTTAATAAACGTAGCCTAAGTTACCCCTTGTAACATTAGCTATCCGCCAGTGAAAGTTACGTTAAAATCGGTCCAGCCGTTTCAGAGATAACCCGGAATAAACTAAGTTAATGTTACAAAAAGTAACTTAATGTAATTTTATTTAAAAAAAACATTTAGGTAGGGCCAAGCCAGTCTAATATAAAATACGCTTGATAATGTATGTAGATATTAATTAATTATGTTAATGGTATCTTTAGTAACGACAATACTAGCTCGACAAGCTCCACCGCACTTGATCACTAACAAACACCTAGTTAAGTAGGTTCCGCGATAACAAACGTAGTTCTATTGTATCTTCAACGAATCGAAGACGCTTTGTTCTATATTGGATTGTCTGGAAACACTTTAAGGATGTGTCCGGGTGTATTCAGGCTTTGGTACACATACATCATATATACTCATAGATATATACACTACAATTATGTAATAAGGAGCTCGTGGCACAGTCGCTATTGCGCATATTATTCGATCAGTTGAATGGGTGACCGCCCGAGTTCAGTCCGTGCCCCGGATACCACGCTAAGCCGTCGGTCCCGGTTACTAATGTAATATTTTTGGCAATCGTTGCATTTCAGTCTAAGAGTGTCTGACAACTGGTTTAACCAAGATTACCGATTTTATTATGGATTAAGAAAGACAGCTTGCAGTCGCTTCATATAAAAATAAGGTGATCAGTCACATCGGGTTGAAATAAGTGCCGACCGCAATAATTTGTGAGATAAAGCCATGGAGATGGTTATTTAATCATATAAAATTTGTCAATGAGTAGTGTAATAAAGGGGAAATACCCTTTCCAATTTAAGCAAAACTTTTCCCAGTCAGGAACAATAGATAGAATAAAGTTTGAGTTGCACCAATAAATGGTGAAACACCATACACTTTAAAACAGTAAAAACTAGATGTTTTATTTAATAAAAAAGCAAGCGAGTTACTAAATGTCTGATGTTCACTCGGATACAGTAATGCGCAGACAGAAGCTGTAATATACAATGTTACCTAATATAATTTTATCGAGGTATTCATTGGATTTCCCCCGGTCTTGTAAGTGGAGAATATTGAAGACTCCGTAATACATTTAGGATCCTAGCATTTTCCCAATACTTCGACACCGAGTTCACAAATTGCTGGTTTGTAAGTAAACCGAACCGAATTTTTTTTTTCTTTATGAGGTAAACATATTAGTAACAGCCTAGAGAGATAAAAAACAGTTCAATATGTAAATTGCGCTCTTCGAAGCAAATGATCAATAGATAATATAATAAAGCTGTAACGTATTGGCTAAAAAGTACTACACCGATTTAAAAAAATCTTTCCTTATTTGAATGTTTCATTATCACTGATTAATATAGGTTATATTTTATCACCGTACTCCCACGGAAACGGGAACTATTTATTTTATTTATTTGAAATATACATTTTGAACGGCCAGTACACAAAACGTATACACAATATATACAGTACACAATACATTGAATTATATACACAGCATATTATAAAAATACAAACACAATCAAACATTCGCCTCGCAATACTCCAGACATGCCGACATGATCGTCTGCCATTCGTCCGCAAACAAATCGCACTCAGAGTATACACTATACCGGTGAAACCGCGTGACGTCCGCTAGTGATCAATAAATTACCTTCATTTTGATATTCAACTGTATTACTGATGGTAGTTATCAGTATGATTTGATTAAAATATGCACAATAAAATAATTTTAACAATCAAATATAAACATTCTTGTGTCATTATGTTCGGAACAAAAGTCCTCCAAAACGGCTTGACCGTTTTTATGAAATCTTTGTGTACGTTCAATTGATTGAGAATAGCACGTCAACTGTTTTTCACACCCTTAAATGATAAGGGTGGTACCCCAAATATGTATTTGGCAGAATAAAGTTTACCGGGAGTAGCTAGTTAAGGTTTAAAATTAAATACTTCGAAAGTATTAATTGCTTTTGTAAACTTGTAAGTAAGAAAATTGTTTTGTCATCCAAGTGTTCGCAATTCAATTTATTTCCACAATGTGTAAATCTCGGTAAGACACGTTGAAATTACCTTTTTCACGGCAGCTTAGTTCGGGCGGCTAGGGTATTGAAAGTAATAACATTTGGTCTCCAAACCTTATCTTGTTGTTAGAGATTTTTTATTTACTTCCTACTTTCATTTCGCCTTGCGCCTGCGATGAAACAAGTTAGAACCTTATCAGGGGGCCAATCACGATATTAAGAACTTCTCAGCTTCGAAGTTTAACGGTACAAAAATGGAACGTCAGCTTAAAAGTTCTTAATACGCTCTGCCTAAGCCGATGATAGTTGGCCCCCAGGGCTGCACCAATGGGATTTTCTAAAAACTTGAGTGTAGTGATGTCACATACCACGTGCGGTTACGGTAAAGGAAAACATCGTGAGGGAACCTGCATATGTCTGAGAAGGAATTCAAAGACTTATGTAGTGCCTTAAACGGCGATGGACTCAGAATCTGTCACGTGGGCACTTCGTCTTCGGTGAAAAAATGGTGTTGTTATTACACCTCTGCATCCCTTCTAAGACAATTCTGAGCAGGTGATGAGCACTATTACTAATATATAATATAATATTATTGATACAAAAGTGAACTAACCGTGTGTCTATATAAATATTTATAGTAATATTTGTATTATGGTTCGAGTCGTAACAGCAGGGTTGTCAGTGAAATCAATCAATAATTTTTAGTATTAAAGAATTAGACATTATTATTTCAAATAAAAATCCTTTAAATGTAAATCACAAGCAAGTTTTCGTCCCCTTCATTGTAATAAAATATTTTAAAATCCGACCACGTTTTGCCTTCACGAGTAAATAAAAGAAAAAATTCATCTGAATAGTTAAAAATAATACAAAGAGATTTGTATGTCAGGATCGTATCATGCAAGAGACAAACAGCTTCGCCAATATGAAAAGAAAAATATTACAATTCATAACAGTTTTTTCATTAGACAAGTTGACACTTCGTTAAAAAAATGTTATGAAATATATTATTATATTTAAAACAGCTTTGATTTATTTATTTCACACATTATTTTACACTCAAAACATAAATGACCAGACTGCCAGGAAAATTACAAAGCAATCAAATTAAATCTAAAAAAAAAGAATTTTTGATTCAAATAGTCTGTTTTTAGGAGGTGTCGCCACGTTATGAACGCAAACCTTGAACGCAGTAGTCAGGGATTAATCACATATAAACCACTGGTACGTGTACGTGTGTCCATTATATAACCGCCTGCATTACACTCTTAGTGTTATTTTTTACTGCCTAGTTGAGAGAGTAATTTTATCGTAACTCAGAGGATAAAACACGCAATTGCGTGCTATTTTATTTTTATTATTAGGCCAAAAGTACGGCTGAGTGGTTGGTAGTGTCAAGGAAATGGTCCGTAAGACGAGAGTCGTTTTATTGATGATGAAGTTGAGTTTGGTCAACGATAGACAATGGTCAGATTGCTTGGAGCGATGAGCAAATTGGACTCCTTCATATTCATAACATAACTTCATAACATTTACTGTTTGGACACAGTTGAGAAAATTCTCAATAATGGAGCCGCCTTGCTTCTGATGCCTTAACCGCAAAAAACAAGGGAAGGAAAAATTCGACGCGTAAGGCGTGATCTCGCGTAGTGGTTGGTAGAGCAACGGCACGGCTTGTAGAAGTCGTGGGTTCGAATCCCGCCTCAAGTTTCATATTTTTCCTTAACATTTTACAAGAATTTCGAAAATAAACGTGTTTGCCATGTATAAAAATCTCAAATTATTGAATATTATAATAAGTTAGTCAGTTGGAATTTTGCATTTTAAAATGGATTATATTTGCTGTTTTAAGTATGTCTGTGTATAAATTAATTTTGTAGAGTGTACATTGTATTTGTTACATGTGAAAATTTTCTCGACGTTAATAAACTTATCTAAACAGAATATATATTTTTTTATACTTTGCCAAATATTTTTATAAGAATAAGCATGAAAAAAGTTGTAACTAACTCAGTTCTGCATTCTCCGAAAATTTGCACACAAAAGAGAAATTATTTAACGAAACTCATTATCCTAGTATTCAGTTTCTATAAAGTCCTAACTATATTTAGTATGTAAATTAGAATTGAGATAGAATTTGCCCAACTCTCTACGGATCAAAAACTAAAACTTTAACTGAACTAAGTGAAGTAACACTTTTGTACGAAATATAAAGTTGGCAGTTCATTTGTCTTCTTTGTTAACCTTTTTGTACTACGAACCTAAAGATATAATGTTTATTCCAATCCAGAGATTTTTTGATTTTTTGGCAAGTAATTGACGTTTACGCAATCTGCCACGATGCAACACCCAAAAAAATTATGGAAATTACAGATTTCATTTAATACTATTGAAACTAGGCGCTGAGCAAAAATGATTACTAATGGTGGCCAACATAATCGTTTAAGCAACGCGTTAGAACTTCTTCGCGTAAGAGCTTTGGCATAAAATTTTACGGTACCAAAATGAAACATCATAGCTTAGAAGTTCTTAAAACGCGCTGCTTTAACGATCATAGTTGGCCACCATTAGTAATCATTTTTGCTCAGCGCCTAGTTTCAATAGTATTACATGAAATCTGTAATTTCCATAATTTTTTTTGGGTGTTGCATCGTGGCACATTGCGTAAACTTCAATTACTTGCCAAAAAATCAAAACTTTAAATAACAAATCGAATACCTTTACATTCGGCGCCTTTGGTTACATTGTCTACCAATTGTATGACGTCAACGAACCGTGATCGATTGGAGACGGAGTTAGAGACCTTAGAAAAGTATGTTAGTTTGTATATATTGCATAAAATTATTTTAAATTTTTTGTTTACTTTACATCGAATGTTAAGTTGGCAATTAATCATGTTCGGCAAAATGTGGGTGTTGTTGTTACAACACCTCTGCTTAATCTTCCCAGAAGGGTGGGGACTTCTGGGCTTGATTGAATATTTATAATTTTATTCAGTTCCATTAAAACAATATTCCCAACTCACAACACCTTATGCCAATGGCGTTAGTAATATAAGTGACAAACTTTGAATAATAACTAAACTATTTACAATGGGGACAGGGCACTACAATACGATAGATACTCGTACTAGTGACGTCATATGGCGCCCGTCGGTTAATCGTGACAAATGGATAAGCACGATCTAAACCTTATCTAGTGGTTTTTGATAGAGAATGACCCAGCACAGTTAGCATATTGAAACGATAATCGTATCCTAGTTCGAAATTGCACCTTATTCACGATATGAATTAATTTCATATTGGAACGGAAAGCTTTGGCTGATAACAAACGACAAGAAAATTATATAAATTAAATTAATGACAAGATGTAAATTAAGGTAACTACGTTCTAATTATTGGTAAGCAGAATTAACCGCGGACATAGATAGTAAACGTAAGATTGTAACCAAAGGCCTGACATACGACGTAGTAGTTGAGCTTTAGTGTGGTAACCGCTTATCGAGAAACACAGAGTTAGACGCCCGCCAGCGAGATCGATGGCCCTGAATAAGATTTTGGGCTGAATAAGGGCTGGTTCCCGCTTTATGCGGTACGCTGATTCTAGACATAAGACCGTCTATGTCTAGCAATAACTAAAGTCTCACCTGGTATTAGTGATGTTGGAACTGATGGTGTGTTAATAAAATAAAATAACAGTAATATTTATTTTACACTTTTAGTCCGAGATTCGGAAATCAGATTTTTTTTGTTCGTAATGCATTCCTTCTACAATTTGAATTTAGAAAACTTAAACATTTTGAACTTTTTACTCCTTATTGACCAGAGTGGCTAGAAGGTGAGAAGATTGAAGTATTGCAAACTTATCTTATACCTTTAATGAGCAAATCTTGTATTTATCTTTTTATATACATAATTCTACTGTATATAGAACTTCTCCTAAACGGCTAGACCGATTTGAATTTTTTTTGTATCCATTTGGGTGGCGCTCTAGATGGTTTAGGTTCTAATCAGCCCGGCAGATATTGCTGCAGTCAGTTTATATATTTAATCTGAATCTGAGTAACGGCTGCAACGAATTTCATGAAATTTTGCATGTTGGGGGTTTCGGAGGCAATAAATCGATCGGGCTAGGTTTTTATTTTAGCAAAACGTCAAAAATAAAATGCTCGGAAAATGCAAAGCTCGGTCATCCAGATACTTATTTAGCACGATATACAATTAATATGCAGCTCTGTAATAACGTTTTATATTAAAAAAGCACCAAATAATATTAATACATAAAATTGTGTTGTACATGTAATGGCGGTAAGAAGAGAAGAGAGAGAGCGTGCTCATAGACAACAGGAAGTAGTAAAAAATGTACATAGACAAAACAAGGAAACAGTGAGGCGATTATATTCTAGTGAGCTAAGCAATGCACAGATGTAAAATATATATTGAACAGTAATGTAAATAAAATTACCCAAAATACGTCATACAATATTGTAAGGTTTGAAACGATCATTCTCTCAACATTTATCGAGTAAATTGAGCGATTAGCCCATCAGACAGACTTAAAAGGTCGAGAAGGTTATTTCGGTGTATTATCAACAGTTACCATATTTTGCCTCATAATCAAATCTCTCAAATTGTGTTTACCCTGTGTCAAGTCTGATTTATTGCACCGTCTATGGAGAAATACTAATTTATTATTTTAGAAGTAACGTCTATACATTGATTGGGATCATTGACATTAAGTGGTAGCAATGTGCGGGATCGGAATATTTAATAAAACGTATAGGAACGGCAGACCAGTTTAACTCAAAATGATCCGAATTATCTATATGAAGGAATGAATCTGTAATTAAATTGCATGCGATTTAACTTTATTGTATTTTGTATTCGGCTGCATCGTTGGTCTAGTGGTTGCAAGCTACTGCAGAACACGAGGACCTGGGTTCGAGCCCCGAGTTGGGAAAAGTGTTATTAGTTTTTTCACTAACAAATTCCCAGAAGCAGCCCGGAGTCTGGATCAGTGCCCAGTTAGTGGCAATAGGCTAGTTCCCTGTTACATTAATCTTATTCATATACATCATACATATTAAATACAATTGATGTGTGATTCAAAGGAAGAAGTTTTTATGGTGATGATAATCAAATGACAAACAAAACAATGTGCTACAAAAAAGAAATAATACAATATTAAGATGATGACACATTCTGATCAGGGGCCCTACCATGAGCTCTTATTGCAATGTTATTACAGTTGTGTGACAGTGACAGATGTATGCACGTCAAATACATCTGTCTCATAATAAGAGTAAAACTATCATGGCAATAAGAGCTCATGGTAAGGCCCCAGAGCTTTGTTTGGCCTATTAACATTTAGGATGACATTAAAGAAAACAATATAGATGTTTATGTGTTCGGTAATAAACTCCGTCATGGCATTATTAATGATTTTGTTCAAGAAGCTAGCCTGCAGAGAACAGACAATAAATTACAGGTATAGAAGATTTCTTTACGAATTAATTGCCAATGTTTCGCTTAGCCTTCAAGGTACCATGCCTAAATACGTCCAAGGGGCCTATCTTAGTTTTGACTTTACCAAAATGAAGCGTCAAAGCTCTGAAGTTCTTAATACGTTTTGTTTAAATCGATTCTGGTAGGCCCCCTGTTCCTCGAATGGAACTAGACTTGTAAAGCAAAATGATAATACTGAGCAGTAGTTACTTGTAAACTTACAAGCGACACTAGTTTTGAGCGCTGGCTTTGAATGCGTATTTTTTACTTTGAACGCTCTGGGAAAGGCGGGCCAGGGTGTGTCCAATTCTTACTACACTTAGTCCCCCCCGGTGGCCATCATCCGTGCTAAGGGGGAACCCAGGATACCTACTCTGACAGACTGTACCGGTGGCACATATTTGTATTATCAACTGTAGTTGATATTGTTTAATTCGTATACACGTACAACAAAGCCAGTACAAAACAAACAATTCGGTTCAGAAACTATTGAACTATTAAAAGCTCGAGTAACCGCTAACATAGCTGGTCTTATAACAAATTTAATTTGATGTCTAAATAAACTTGAATTGATGGTACAATTTAAAGAAGTGCCTATTTACGCAGTGGTAACGCAAACAGTTAAACCAAATTTAGCTGCAAGACGTGGTCTAAATACAAAATTAAGTAACTGGTTAGTTAATAAAGCACTTAAATCTGTTTTACGTCGAGTCGAATCTATTCTGGTAGACTGTAGGCAGCCGCGGTTAGGCCATAACTTAGTTTTATGATGTACTTCCACGTGTTTTGTTGCATTGTATCTATCGTTCAAGCTATTTTTATCCTACGCATCCGATCCAATATCGTGTAAATTGATTAATGTTAAACTTTTAGCTTATAAACTTTTTAACTAGCTGTGTACCGCGGGTTCACCAGCTTTATTTATGCTTTAACTCGAGTCCATAATTAAAAAAAAATATTTTGCCCCGTTTTTTGGGTCCAGTCATTTCAGAGATAACCCGGAACAATGAACAGAAATACAAGCAGTGTAAGCATACGCTCCAATTTTATTTGTCTATGTATAAATGTATATCTATACATTGGGTATTGTAGAGTAGCTCATAGTGGTTTTGGTAACGGCTCTTAATAGAATCGAATAGGTCTCGTAATGGGACTCCTGGGGCTTACTCATAGAACTTTGATAAAGACAAAGTTGGTTTACTAAGATGGTTGATTTGAGAACTAACATACAAGAGTTTAACCATTACTAAATTGAAAGGGTAGAATTTCGAAAAATCTGTTCTTATTGGATGCCACCGTCACAGAAAGGCACACACTCCAATTTCTAGGTCTCTATGATTGGCGGTTTAGGCTGTGCGTTAATCCGTCAGTCAGTCATTCAGGACAATTCCTTTTACATGTATCTATTCAATCTGCGACACAATAAAGTGAACAAACTATTAAAAAGTTTTTTTACAAACTATTAAAACATCACAAATGCAGTATAACTTTAATACACCATATTCACCACATGCAACAAAATGGCTCATGATGTCATAAACCAGCACTTTATGGCATTTGGGATATATCACCTGCATTAATGAGTCATAAATCTATTTTAAAATGTCATAAAATGCAGTATGACTCAACTGATTCATATACGCTTGGAGCTCCCTCTAATAAAATTAATAATAAAAAAAATTATATTCAGAGAAAACTGCAGGCTTCCTTCAAAGTATTCACTATGAAAGGAACTTGTACGTCCCTGAAAAGAATTTGTATCTTATCTTGGGTGAAGAAGTACTTATGAAAGACTGGAAGACATTCCTCTAAAGCCTTTGATGCAAAAGATATTATAAGTTTAATAAGTAAGGGACGTTTAACATTAATGTTATCGTCTTTAAAGCGAGAGTTCGTGATTTGGCAAGTGTTCGGGATTTGACCTAAAGGTTGCGGCCTGCCTGTGCCCCGATTCACGGACAGTAAACAATCGCAATATCGTCAATTGATCTAAATCCTCTCCCAAAGTGGTATTCACGTGATCAGAAATCGTATAGTTCGGTAGGACTTCAACTCAATAACACGTATTCGCAACGACGACGGAACTTCTTTCGTTTTTTCTTTGATATAATGAATATGAAAACACTACCAACCACGCAGTATGTGGCTACGCCATCGGTACGGTCATTACGTGAATCGGGCAACAGTGGAAGGGCTTAAAAACTTTGAGGTACATGGGTATTGTCTCTCTTACACCACTTGTTTCTCT
This sequence comes from Watsonalla binaria, assembly GCA_929442735.1. NCBI lineage: Eukaryota > Metazoa > Arthropoda > Insecta > Lepidoptera > Drepanidae > Watsonalla > Watsonalla binaria. Next base: position 7,524,872 of record OV838930.1, read on the forward strand.
CTTGGTGAGGAAATTTGTATCAATTGTTAGGAAGTTTAGTAGTTTCTAACTAGCGGTTGAACCTAAACATGGCTAATCTCAGTTCCAATGAGTTTTACTACTCAAGTAGGCGTATTTAATTTTGTTGTTCACGAGGTTTATCACGAATTTATATATATTTATTTTATTTATCATGATGATATTGATAGATATATAGGTAGTATGATATAGATAGATGATAGAAATAAATACTAGAAAATAGAGAGTCGTGGTGGCCTTGAGGTTTGAGCAGTCGCCTGCTACGCAAGCGACGTAAGTTCGAATCCCAGCGGGGCCAGTACCAACGAGTTTTTCTAAAAAACTTATGTACAGTAATTTCACACCACGTGCTTTACGGTGAAGGAAAACATCGTGAGGAAACCTGCATATTTCTGAGAAGTAATTCAATGACATATGTAAAGTGTCTGAGACGGCCATGGGCTCACCATCTGTCACGTTGGCACTTAATGTGATTGAATGTGAAATTTCGGTGAAAAGTGGGTGTTGTGATTACAACACTGCTGCCTACTCCTTGGGGAATACTGGCGTGACCATATGTGTGTATGTACTAGAAAATATATTATAATACAATGTTAAGTAGTGCCTCTCACATTGCTGCGCCCTAACAGAGTTTATGTTAGTTACACATAAATGTAACAATTATAATTAAGTTTATGTTGTATCATTGTAACTAACTAATTGTAATAAAATAAATGAATATGAATATTGATAAAAATGTCTGAGAAGTGATAAGATCGTGTATGGGATATCGTGCCTAATAGACTCATCAACAGGCTAGTTGACTTTATGTTCGGTGAAATGAGTTTGTTGTTACACCTATATTTACCCCCACAGAGTCTCTTGATCTTTATGAAAGATAAAGAGGTAGGCAAAAGTAAATATTGTAGCAAAAATATTGAAGTAAATCAACTAGATAGAACAGGTTCACGTTCTCAGTCGAATTGTCAGACAGGTATGACTGATCATAGCTGAGCGTACATAGCTGCACAAAAATTCCCCTCTCGTTCACATGTGACGTGGATATTGATTTATATCGCAAAAAACAGCTGTTGGCAAACCATTTGCAGCGTTTGCTATATGCGATTCCTTCGTTAATAATTTATTAGCTTTGCCTCGCAATTTGCCTCGCGTAGTCTATTTAACTAGCTTTGTGCGTATTGAGTTGTTTAAGTACCCTATATTAGACCTTGCAGTCAAACCTATCTCTCTACCAATTTTCGTCACAATCAGATGCATGAAAGGTGCATTACGGAAGTGCACGAAAAATAAACATTTATAGAAATACTAGCGGACGTCCCGCGGTTTCACCCGCGCAGTTCCCGTTCCCGTGGGAGGAATGGGATAAAATATAGTCTTTGCGACTATAACTTGAGATTTAAACTATCCTATCTCTCAAGTTGGATCGAACTGCACATGGTGTGCGAATTTTATTATAATCGGTTAAGTGGTTTAGGAGTCCATTGAGGACAAACATTGTGACACGAGATTTATATATATTAAGATATTGAACGGTCCATATGTTGAGCGCCATATTTTGTAATGGGGAAGGCTTCGTTACCAGCCAACCAATGAGGCTGTTTCCAAAATAATAGAGTAAATTAAGTGTTTCTCTGATGGTATCAAAAAACAAAGCTTTCATCACTGTGAATCTTATTATATCATAATTCATTATAATATATTTTAAATAGTGACTCAGTTGACAGATGGTCGTTAAAAGAGTTACATTTGCTTCAATTAATTACGAAAGTCTAGTTATACAATGTCATCTAAATCTCATGCTTTACCTACCACATTATTAAAAGTTAAAGCATTAGATTTGAATTCGAAATCCAGTCTTAAGAGCTTAAAAAATATATATAAATAAATAAATATATAATTATAATCAGACTTAGCTTTACAAAGGAACTCCTAATATAGCAGCGACCAAAATAGAGGAATGTGCATTACATACGAATTACGAATGCAAATGCACACTAATGCTATGCATGAGTTTATAGCAAATTGAGATTTGCAAGCGCTGTGTAATGCCAGATGGAAATTGGCAATACCCTTTACATACATACGTATGCTTACGCTTGTGTCCCATGAGGGTAGGCAGAGACCACCGTCTGTCACATGCTTCTGTCGCCTCGTCCACATTTCACACCTTTTCGTTCGCATCCTCTGGTTACGAGTGGTTCAAATTTGATCTTTCTGAAATAGATTAATCAACTGGTCTTGGTAGTTCTTATTTGGACGCCCTCTACTGTACTTCCATTCATATCCGCGTATAAATTTCCTTCGTTAATTGCCTTTCACTCATCTCTTCCATATATCCGAAGTCGAAACTATCTCTACCCATTTCTACCGGTTTAATGCTTAAGTATAATTTTCCGAGTAAATAGAAATACTCCATCAGAAACGTCGTAAATATCGTAAAAGGACTATGCTCCATTTGTTCCGATATGGCTTGTTTGAACTAGTTACTAGGTTTCAGAGTTCAGTATCGTTAGAAAACAAGTCCCAGCTCAGTCAGGCAAGGCATGATTGGCAACTAACCTTTTCAGATATTTCTGAACTCTAGGATTGGTTCTCAAACGTATATCTAATGTTATTTGATATTTGATTACAAAGTTGAAACAGTTTAACCAAGAATGCTATGAATGTGACATTTCAGATAATTATACAGATACGTATATGAAGAATATTGTGCCGCCTTCGGATACAGTTAATGATAAAAATGTATTTCGAATTATCCGAATAAAAACGAATAGAGTTTCCCTAACTAATATGGTATACAATCATTTTGGAATTGTAAAAGTAAAATGTAAATAGATTATATACATTTTCCTTATAAGCTATAACTCTATATCGAAACAGTTACGTTCATAAAAAAATATTTGGATCGTTTTCGCGTAATTGAATTTGAAAGTTGTCCTAATTTAGACTTCATTTTCGCATACAAGTCAAAGTCAGCTGTAACGTAGAGCAAACATAAATCCGACTATATTTTTTATTTATCTTTTTCATAACAATAGTTCTTAAGGTAGACCCATAAAGCAGGTTTTCAAGTGAGTACCTTTCTCTCTCAAAACGTCTTTTGTGAGTGATGTGATAAGGACATCATCATGGTGATATATTTATGAAACCGTAAAACTTCTAGAAGTCAACTGTTTTTCATAGTCTGTAGACAGGAGTATAAATACAAGAAGACACACAATACGACGAGTCACAATGGATGAAGCCAGTTGAGAGAACACTCATTATTTAGGTGCAGTGACTGTGAAAGCGCTGTTTATAATAAGACGTGAATGCAATATCGTAGTGTACTTTCAATGATGAATTTGCATTTACAGTAAAATATTTTACTTCAATACATTATAACGCAGCTCTACTAACTGGTCGATTGTTACCTACTGGTGCTGGTATAAAATACCTATCACGTTAACCACTAAAGTTTCTCAGCTTCGCACTTGTCGTCGAGTGTTGGTTTAAAGAAACGAAATTGAAGCATATCATCTATGATTTATGTATAAATTTCCTAGTTCCCTTTCAATTTAAAAACTTTAAGTGAACTTAATCTAGAATGAGTGTGCCTTATAAAACAAAATCTTCATTTAGACAAACAAGAAAAAAACGAATAAGGAATAAAAAATTTCGGCAGCTGCTCTTAATCGGCAGCATTGCCATGCTGCCATACATTGCTAATTCTTTGAGCAGGAAAAGCCCGCCGCTTGTCAGGTAGGTTGCACGTCATTGGTTAAGCGTTACTTAAGTCTATCATTGAATTTTCTGCCCCGTTGGTATACTGAGTGCCTAGTGCGAGTTTTCTTAAAATCGTCCTCACAAGTCATTTATTCAAGTTTTTACTGCCGCCGTCACAGGTCATCGCGTCGACGTAAACGCAGATTTGTTTGGCTCACAATAGTGTCATCTTTACGCCGACAGACGGCGCTGTTCCCATCCTATACAAATCTGTGTTTACGTCTACACGATGACCTGTGACGGCGGCAGTAAAAACCTCGCACTAGGCCCACTGGTCGTAAACGTTACATTACTGTGAAACACGATATTCTGGGTTCAATTACCAGGACAGGAAAGTGTTAATGGATTTTCCCAATGACAGCCCGGCTGACTGGATTAGTGCCCGGTTGATGGCAATAGACTCTGCCTATAACACGGGACTCAAACATTGCTGACGAAGTGTGGTTTACTTAAAAGTACACCCAAGTATATATCATTAATTTTTTGATGATATGAACTACACACATTTTCTGACTGATTTTCTTGTCAGTTCTTCTCAGTAGGCTCTATTCGGACCTATCAGGACCTAGGGACCTTTTATCATTGTTATAGCAGAGACGTCTTATTAACTTCTTAGCTTTGTTTCACGTAGTTTTGTACCACAAAATAAAACGTCACCGATGAAGGTAGATAACAATAAATCATTTTCATTTTTTAATCCAAAGTTGTTCGCAATTTTCGCTGGTCAAAAAGATGACTAGCAAGGAAGTTATTACATTATTGATCCCTTAGATCCCTTGCTTATGTTCCTTCGCATTTGCGAACTTATTTATTAACATTACTCCACAGTATTGACTCATTGGGCTTCTGTCCGATGAATGTAAATAATAAAGTTTGCGGATTTTTGTTTTCCATCTGATAACGTTATTATATAAGTTTTGGATAAACTTTGGCGAAATGTATTTGATGAAAATTGGATTCCTGATATTTGCCGGTACCTTCTAGATATCTGCTGTCAAATTGATAAAGTTTTAATTTAATTAAATCATCTAATGTTTTACACTTTTTACTAGAATTTAAAAGTTATCCGTGTATTTAGGTGCATGGTTATTGGACGAGAGCTAATTTATAACAAAGTCAAATAGAAATATAAAAGTTTCTAAAAATATAGCATATAATTTGAATATACATTAAACAGTTTTGTACAGATACGGCAAAGGTTAATAAATTATATTTCTTTGCAAAGAACGTCCTCACTTTGCGAACTGCCCGTTTACCCTTCCTGTTCAAAACTTAGGACCCTTCACACAATACATTATGTAGATATTGTTTCTAAGAAAGTACGTAATTAACCTTAATAAAAAATAAGACAAATATATTTATTTATTTACTAGAAAAACTAAATTACACTTGGAAACTTATTTAGCATTGCGAGATACTTATTAATAAATAATATTTGGACAATGGTTCAATTCTTGGATTATTTATTCAAGAGGATGGATATTGAACCTTATCCTATTAAAATTAAGGAGAGGTACGTGCAGATGACAAGGAGAAGGCTGTCGAACTTGCAAATGTGAGGGTCATGACTACAAAATAAAAACTTACAGAAGGCCAGCTTTCATATAATGGAGGCTAACAGCGGTATATAGACGTATACTGAGAGTATCTCGCTCTGAAGTACATGATACCATCTCTTGGAGCATTAAGTATGTGTGCAATTATTCTCGAACAATATAGGCAGCTGGCCTCCTGTTTCCTTTCAAATTTGTGACATGACTAAGGACAAGTCGTCGTGTCGTGTCACACACAGGACCTTTGTCGATGCAAAATCACAACTTTTCCAAAGTTAACTTCGGATTCATCTCGCATTTGAGATTCCAGACGTCAACAACATTGAAATTAATCGTATTGGTTAGGGGCATAAATTCCAGCTCCGCAAACTTAGTAGAGTTGCGAATAAGATATTCCATTTCAAATTAGTTATTTGTCGTGGAAATTAGGAAAGTAAAATAGTTTTTACTGAAAGGACAAAGATATTTTGGTGAAAGGTTATTTCTATTGGGAGTAATGCTATTGAAAGTTCTGGTACGAATTGTCCTTTTGCAGACTCTGCGTCAGCCACCCTCGATTTAAGAGTTAGTGCAATTAGATACCCTCTAATTCGGATGCGATTTAGTCTCAGCGTTTATTTTTACAGATAACTGCTTATTTTTGATTGCACGTACAGAACTGTCCAGTGTAATAGTCCCGAGAGAATGATTACCTCGAGACTGTTGAATACCGCTGAGTCCCTTCACAGCGTTGAAGGCATAATGCATTCTATTTAAGCATTGTAAATACTGCCGAATGTTTTTCCTTCTACCTTTGCAGTTTTTGTACCTACATTTGATTAATTATAACGTTTATTGTGTTCCTGTGGTGAGTAAGGTCACCAGTGCTCTATGGAGGGAATGGGACGAATTGGGGCACTGTACTAGCTATAGTGAAACTCATTAATGTCTTACTAGGTTGGCACAGTGATTCCGATATTTATTAGGTAGGCAATGCGCGACATTGATGTTAGTCGTGTTCATAGGCTGCAGTAGCCGCTAGTCATCAGGCGCACGCGTGTTTGCGAACTGGTAATGAAAAAAATCAGTTCATTTAACACAAGGCGAACATTAATTACGTCCCTAAGTTGAATTTTGACATGTTACTGGTTAGATTCCAAAGAAGGCGGACATTATCCGTAAACGAAACATGTTAAAATCTATCCTGAGGGTACAAATCTTTAATAAGTGATTTCGCATCGCAGATTTGCGTGCTAAAAACTAGCTAAGACGTCACGCGGAAAAAATTACTGCGAAAGCAATCAATATATTTATATATACTTGTTCTATTGTTTGTCATAAAATCAGGGCACAATAAGTAGTGTAAGGAAATCTTATAGTTCGTAATAGATATGTAGAAGGTAATATTCGCATTTATATTCAACAAAACATATGAAGTTATTTTGATCCTATGATTGTCACTTATACGCCTATTCACAGAATGTGTGCCACATTCGAGCAATATGGGACATAAAAATATTCAGTTATTTATTTAAGAGCTTCACCAATATCATGACCCGGTTGACGACCCGGTATCCCAAGTTTGATTCCCGAGCATAAAAATAAGCGTACTTGTGACCTGCATGTATTTGTACTGAAAAATGTTTTAGGTGAATTGAATTTGAAATGTTAAAATTTATGTTTAATAATTGACAGGACAGCGAATGACCACAATCTCTCTTGGTGGGCAACTCTGCTTTAAGAACAACTTACCTTTGAATATTAGTTTTTTATTCATGACATACAAGCGGTACGATAGAAGTCGCGGGCAGAAGCTAGCATATACATACAGATAATTAAAATTGACTTAAAAAAATAAATTTCAAAATTATTATCTGTCTGTTTGTTCTGGGTTTTGACGGGATTTTCACTGGCAGATAGCTAATGTTACAAGGAGTAACATAAACCACTTATATCAAAAAAGAAATCAGGGTTCCGCGGGAATGAGATTAAATCAGCTAGAAGTTACTATAATTATGTCTATTCCAGGACTCCGAACTAACACATCTCTGTAGACTTGGAGATGAGTTTATAAGTTTCAACAATGGCACTTTAACTTCGCATTATGTTTGCATTCAATTCGAGTGGTTTTTGTACTGAACGGTAGTCTCAAAGTCACATCGAATTTCTTCATTGATATGCCAATTACGGACTCATAGTCTTTAAATTTTAGAGCTTACGTGCTATTCTGCTCTATTTAAAAAGTCTTAAAAATTACGTGGAAAATTTCAGGGAAACCAACATAGACATACATCCATAAAAATAGCGTGAGGATATTATGCTTCTGTACGTTGAATTCAGTACAGAGGCGTTGTAATAATAACACCCACTTTTCACCGAAGATGATTAAGTGCCACCAAAGATGGTGAGTCTATCGCCGTCTCAGGCACTATACATACGTATTTTTGAATTACTTCTCAGACATATGCAGATTTCTTCACTATGTTTCACCGTAAAGCTGTGTATGAAATCACTGCACATACGTTTTTAGAAACGCTCGTTGGTACAGGCGACTGCTCAAACCTCACTGCCACCGCGATCGCCACCGACATAGCTTCGACCTTTATACATTTCCACGGCGTTCTCCTTCACATCGTGTTATTAATTCAGTTTCCTCTCAACGTATTGCATCTATATTTACTCTAAGAACAACAGCGTATCTTATTTATAATCACTTCTAGATCATAACAAAATTTGTTCCGTGTACATTATTATAATGGAACTTTACGGCACACTTTGAAGATATTATAAATGTTTTACATACATTGTTTCAGGATGTTATTAAGTGCTAGCTAATAATAGTTATTGTTATTTTAATCTAAGAATCACGATACGTCTTTCTTTGAATTTTGATCCGACTACGAAAAGAGGAGGTTCTCACCTTAACACGAGATTAATCGGAAAGAATTGAACTGCCTAGTTTGGTTTAGTATGTAGAAAAAGGTCTCAGCAAATCCCATGATTTCAAATTTCTGGTAAGAAATGAATAAGTTTATAAAAAAAAGTATACACTGCATAGAGAGATGCAATTTGGAGGATTGTGTTCTTAGTGTGATGTAGGTTTACCCTCACTAGAAAGAGTTTTACCCCTAAGGTGGGGTGGGGTTCGCATGTTCGTATGAGAAAAAACAATTTCGTGATATTTTCTTACAGCACTAAAATCCTTGAACAGTATTGAAGTAAAATACATTTCGAAGCGCAATAAATATCCTATTTGACAAAAATATTGAAAGTAAGATAATCATAAATCAAACGTTCGAGACGTTTGGCTAACCGATGCCGAGAAAACGGGCAAATATCAATAAAATACAATAATCAATCAATCCTGATACTTACGGCTACACGCGACAGATTTCACGATAAACTTGCAAGACAGATTTGACTGATGAAAACAAAATCCTAAAATAATCGTTGCCGCTAGTCATAATTTCGAAGGTAGCTTGACATAACTATAACATGATAGACCAGGGGGCCTACCATCATCGGTTTAGGCAGAACGTATTAAGAATTTCTAAGCTTTGACGTTCCAGTTTTATACCGTAAATTCAAACTTCGAAGCTGAGAAGCTCCTAATACGTGCTGCTCAAACGATGATGGTTGGCACCCTGTATGTTGAACGAACCAAAGATCTTTAAAAAAAATTAAACCATACAGATAAATAAAACTGAAGAGTCTGTTTGTTATTGCAAATTAACAGCTTTTCACTAAATGTATACATATGAAAATATATAAGCTAATGAAAAAAAAACTATTTAAAAAAAAATCTTCGTCCGTCTGTCTGTCTGTCTGTTCCGGCTAATCTCCTTTCGGAGATTAGCCGTTTCCGGCTGGACTGATTTTGACGGGACAGCTAATGTTTGAGTAACTTGGGCTACTTTTTAAAAAAAAATGGGTTCCCGGGTTCTACATGAAATGAAGTCTACGCGAGTGAAACCGGTAGTACAGTATAAGACCCGTATGTATTCATTATTATGAACGTATTTGATTTATGTACTTGAAAAGCTTATGCTTTTAATTCGGCTCATTGAACAGTAGCACTCAATTTATTTGAAGGATATTTCATTAAATAGATCCAACGTATTTAATTTCAAATTTATTATAAGAGGCTTACATGAATCGAATTTATCGAAAATAAAATTAAGAAGTTCACTGAATGGATCAAGGCAGCAATTACTCCAGTTTTATTAATTTTGATTGAGAAAGGTACCAAAGTTCTTAACTAAGTAAGAAGGAGAAGTAAAGTTGTACCGTGTCAGATACTTTCGTCATAAAAATAAAAATATTTTTAGGCCAAACGGTTTGCAGGAATGAATATGAATGCAAAGGATTATTTCCCACACAATGTTTTGAAAGGCTTTTGTTAGTGAGGATTATATATTACATTTGTAGGTCAAAACTGTAACTTGGTGATTGTTTTATCGGGTTTTTGGCTTGAGGGAGCCCTTAAGGGCAAGGACGTAGTTTCTTGTCGTAAAAGTTTTATGTCTCGTCCATGTTCCCTGCAGGGCGGTGGTTATTATTAGGCGTATCCTTGAAAAGTGGCCTAGTTTCATGCTTGTGATTGGCGACATGATGGTTACACACGGGACATTTATTGTACGTCACATCTTTGTTTGATTTTACCCGACTACGACAAAAAGGAAGGTTATAATTTTTACCGGTATGTATGTGTTTGTATGTATGTTCAACTGTTCCCTCAGAATTCCAAAACAACTTAATAATCATATTGTGTTTTTTTATTATCATCGTTTACTATGTAATGAAATGAACATGATGCCAGCTGGGTTTCCTGCTGGTTCTTCTCAGAAGCCTAGTTTCCGAACCGGTGGTAAATTCTTCGACATTCATAAGTGCCTCACCAGGGCCTAAACTGAATTTTAATTTTCATTCATTATCATAATTGACAAATGAGGTGTTGTTGAATGGGCTTGATTGTCCGCTGGTTATAAGCTATATATGATTGCATATAATTGTATGTGGCGCCCTCTAGAGGCGTTATAAGTGAACTAAACAAAAATCCACTATACTGCTATAGTGAATTGTTTTGGACGGGACATAATATGACTACTACTATCCTCTGAACATCTCATTTTTCAAAGCGTGATTTTTCTGTAGTGGAGTTTTAGTTTATAAAGCTTCTTTATTTTTTTATCATTTACTTATCTTCTATGTTTACATATTATAAATGTAAGTTGCCATTCCCGTACCTCAGAACCCAACATTCTCTTAAAATTCTTTACGGATCTTGTGATACGGATTTTTACTAACATGTAGGGTTGAACTCGGTGGTGGTGGTGAGCTAATAGACAAAAGAAAAAACAATATTATATATATAGAAACAAGACAAAAGTAGAAAATTATTATTAAGTTTAAGTATTATCCTACGATTAATCTCAAAAAAAAATCTATTTTGATGTAAATTATAGACCGACATAGGTTTTTTAGTATTTACATACATACATATGCTCACGCCTGTATCCCCCGAAGGGGTAGGCAGAGGTGTTGTAACCACAACACCCACTTTTCACCGAAGATGATTAAGTGACAACGTGACAGATGGTGAGTCCATCGCCGTCTCAGACACTTTACATACGTCATTGAATTACTTCTCAGAAATATGCAGGTTTCCTCACGATGTTTTCCTTCACCGTAAAGCACGTGGTGTGAAATCACTGTACACAAGTTTTTAGAAAAACTCATTGGTACAGGCCCCGCTGGGATTCGAACTTACGTCGCTTGCATAGCAGGCGACTGCTCAAACCTCAAGGCCACCACGGCTCAGTTCTCAGCTCTTTAGTATTTATAAAAAGTAAAAGTCAGCACGTTTTTCACAAACTTTTTGCTAAGTTTATGAATAATTCCGACGATTCAAAAATGTATGTCTGCTTAATTCTGTTTGAGTTGTGATATTTTTACTAAGAGTTTTACTTTGATGTAGGTTTGTATTTGTTATGTTCTGTTCAATACACTTACTACATTAGTTTATTTGTGTTCGGTTCGAGGTAATGTTGAATGAAAATACTTTTCTCTCATAAATCGTGAATGTTAAAGAAAATAGCGAAGTGCTGTGAGTTCCCTCGGGATTAAGATAAGAAGGGAAACCAAAAATAATGGGTAAATCTTTTGAAAAACGACTATACGTTCTTAAATACGCAGTCTAGCTGTACCCCGAGGTTTTACACCCGTAGACTTAATTTCATGGGTAGCCCGTGGAGCACTATGGTTTTAAAAAAAGCCTAAGACTCCTTGTAATCAGCTATCTGCCAGAGAAAGTTCACTTAAAATCAGTCAGGACGGAACAAACAGATAGACAGAATAAAAAAAAATATAGGTTTTGATGTGAGTGCGTTTAGTAAAAAGCTATTAATTTGAAGTTATAAACAGACACTTATCTGTAAAGATAAAGATATCTCTCTGTCATACAACGGTTTAAAAACGACATGAAAGTGAATGAGACTGTTTGCTGCGTGGCACAGCAATTTTTATCATAAGCGGAAAAAGTTACATTCACAGACACACAGTACCCCTATCACGAGTTTGCCATCGTTTTCGCAAACTATACTCGCTAGCGTCACTCCCAATATTTGTGCGAGTTATTTTAGTTCTTCACGTCACCGCTGGGAGTCGCTGCACAATATCTTATACAAATATTCGGTGGAGACGCCAGCGAGTATAGATTACGAAAACGGTGGCAAACCCGTGATAGGGGCACAGTAATCTATAGCTATTTTAACATCTGCGTAACTGTCAACAAAACTGTCATACGTTAACGGAGTGGAAATAAACTGTGTTTAATAGGTTATTCTCGTTTCATACGCGATATTTTCCTCGTTTCGCGAATTCGATTTTCTCTCATAAATAAGTATGTAGGTCGCCATCATTAAAAACCAACGTAGTCATTGTGATTTATAATCATGTCATCATCATCATTTATTTTGTACCAATCTATACATCTAAATGATATATACAGATAAATTAAATTAAATTAATTCAATTTTCATGATAGCCTTATGATATTCATTGTTGAGGTCTTTACTTGATTCAACCTAATGATCACATGATTTTTATGCATAGCGACTGCCATCTTCCTAACCCTTATTGTGAAGAACATCGATAATCTGGGTTAGATTAGTTTGTCAGACTTTCTTAGGCCTCCAAATGGCCTGTAACCATTGCCAAAGACATTAAACTAGCAGCCAGGACCGACGGTTTACCTTGCTCTTAGAGGTACAGAGGGAACTTGGGCGGTCACCCATCCAACTACTGGCTTTGGTTAGAGTTGCTTCACTTCGCTGATCGAATGATATCCACAATAGCAACTGAGCGCTGAGCTCTTTTTTTTAAAATAAATTATTAAAATTCATGTATTGAAGTCGAATTTAAAATGTATTATAACATTAACTATAATGCAAAAAAAGATTACTCATATTATTATAAAATACCTCATACGTAGATAGTTGGAATACCAATTTGAATTAAATGACTTTAATATATTTCTAAAACTTGTATGAGACATTTTGAAGTTATTTATATGTGCTTTTTAACCCACGTATATTTTCTCTTAAACATCTATTTCCATTGCATAGAGGAGATAAATATTTATACTCGAGAAAGTCAAAGCCAAACAGTAGCTACTTATCATAATAACTTCTTTGAAGTTCAAAACAGGCGTTCAGTTATCTTTGCCCTGCGGTTTCTCTGCTTATAATTTAAATGCCACGAAAGTCTTCTCATTTTTCGGCTCATCATATTTATGATGACAATAATGACATTCACATATAACGTAGCCTTGAAATTATTTACATACATACATACATATTCTCACGCCTGTATTTCCCGAAGGGGTAGGCAGAGGTATTTTCACCGAAGATGATTAAGTGCCAACGTGACAGATGGTGAATCCATCGCCGTCTCAGACACTATTCATACGTCTTTGAATTACTTCTCAGAAATATGCAGGTTTCCTCACGATGTTTTCCTTCACCGTAAAGCACGTGGTATGTAATCACTGTACATAAGTTTTTTAGAAAAACTCATTGGTACAGGCCCCGCTGGGATTCGAACTTGCGGCGCTTTAGTAGCAGGTGACTACTTAAACACCAAGGCCCATTATAATTGCCTAAGCAAATCAAATTGTGAATGGGATTTTTAGAAATATTAAGTCTAGTCATTCGTCTAATATTGTAACGAAGTTATTTTCAGATAAGTGGCTTGTTTCAGTCAAAACTAGTTTAACTTTTGCCGAAGAAAACTAATTTTGAGCAACTTGGTCAATCAAAATAATTGTTGTTTAAGCGTATTCTAGGTAGTGTCACAAACATTAAATATTAAAAGTATAATTTAGTACATAATTGTGACATTATCGAAATCTGCTACAGTTTATCGTAAATCGATCATAAGTATTAGTATCAACATTATGCTGGCTATATTTGCACAAGTCTTTCGAGGCCCTCACGATGCACGCTCTTTGGTCAATATTTATACGAATATAACGCGTAAAGGAATTTATTACCCAACTTAGCTTCACTCTAGCAACATATTTACAAGACTACATTTTAACTGAAAAAGTAATATGATACAGAGAGCCGTGGTGGACGTGGGGTTTGAGCAGTCGCCTGATAAGCCAGCGACGCTAGTTCGATTCCAGCGGAGCTCGCACCAATGAATTTTTCTAAAAACATATGTGCAGTGATTTCACACCAAAAACGCTTTACAGTGAAGGAAAACATCGTGAGGACACCTGAATATGTCTTAGAAATAATAAAAAAACGTATGTATAGTGCCTGAGACCACAATAGACTTACCTGTCACGATGGCATTTAATCGTCTGCGGTGAAAAAATGGCCTCTGCCTACCCCTTCGGGGAATACAGATGTGAGCATATGTATGTACAATATAGAGAAATAAATTAGCGCCATGAAAGAAAGGCGAAAAAGCCGGACGACGTTAATGTATTTTTAAGATGAAGTTTATATTAATGTTAGTCGTTAGTATTTTGTGCACATCCTTGCCTGAATGAAATAAATGGATATGTGAATAATACTTTTTTTTTCTCTCACATCATTTGGAAAAGTTAGTTTCACACCACGTGCTTTACGGTGAAGGAAAACATCGTGAGGAAACCTGCATATTTCTGAGAAGTAATTCAAAGACGTATGTAAAGTGTCTGCGACGGCTATGGACTCACCATCTGTCACGTTGGCACTTAATCATCTTCGATGAAAAGTGGATGTTGTGGTTACAACACCTCTGCTTACCCCTTCGGGGAATACAGGCGTGAGCATATGTATGAAAAGTTGATTGGGTTGGATTGTTCCTACTTACGAAAGAAAAGTATAAAAAATATCACATTTTCATTTTAAAATAATCTATAACGATGTAGAATACATGATTTAGGTATTCATAGGAGAGAAATGTACGTTCCCTACGTACGAAAAGAATAATTTCGTGTGTGATGGTACAAACAAAAATGTAAATGAAAAATTTGTAGTATTTTGTACTCCCGAATGATACTCCGAAGTCAATCTAAATTCGAGCAAGATAACATTGTTCTACGCGTCTGGTTTAACATTATTATTCGACACCACCAAACCTACTTCCTCAGCCACTTAATTGTACGCACATCACGCCTCGGGTCTTATCTGTGAATCATTTTAAAACTCACCGTGTAACAGTACTGGCTATACGTGACGCAACATCAGTAGGGTTGTATATTATATTGCAAATTATAAAATAAAAATATACAAAAATAAACATTAACTAAGTATTTGTTTTTAATCTAATGAACTAATTAAAGTCACACTGTGGTAATTGAATAAAATATTATTATTTTGTTGTACTATTTATAAATAATAAAAATTATAGATTTTTTTTGTGATTTATTTAGATTGTCTTGGAAACTGGCATTCTGAAATTTGGACTAAGTAGTTTATTTATTATAATGAGGAATTTTATAAGGAATTCGTGTATATCTCAGATGTTGGCAGCAGTACTAACCCCGTGGTCATTGATAACATTATTGGTAATCTCTAAATTTTTTTTTTTTATTGTTTCACGTTAACTCCTTTGGGATGATACTTTTATTAACAACAAAAAAAACCTTTATTGGTAAAATTAAACTTGCAAATTTTACCTCTAAACCATAAATATTTAGGTCCCAAAATAAAACGCACGTAAGTTAAATTACAAACAATAAACTGCATTGCTTGAAATGAGAATTGTTCCAATAAACAAAAGTGTGAAAATAAACGTAAAGTTAGCGTTACGTTCGTCAGGATTCTATTTCAATTTGCGCCTTCTACGTACCATATGTCGATTTCCGCCGCACCAGGAAGACGTCACTCAAGCATATATAATCAAAACTATGCCCCAACGGTGATTGTTTCCAAACGTCTTCACCAAAACATTATTATGTTCCCACTATAGTGGGAACATAATAACTATAGTTTACGTTCTCATCAATGGGAACGCTCTCTGCTAGTACTCTGATACTTGGAAGATAAAGTACAACACAGTTAAGTATTGAATAGTTTGCTTTAACTCAGTTTTTTTTATAAGAAAATTCTTTGAGTCTTTGCACAGTTTTATAAGTTCGAAAATGTTTAGTCACAACTTTTATACAAGTTTGTATGAATCACTATTTTTGACAACATTCTAATAAATTTTTAAACTTCTTAAAAGTCATTGAAATTATCCCGAAGTTAGTCGCGATGTTATTTACGCGGCACAGAGCTTTTAAGAAGCAAGCTCGCGCGGGCGTATTCCTCCGTTGACGGCTCGTTGCCGACTGCCAGCTAGTAGCTAGTGGCTTCCTTCAGTCAGGCAGGCGTACTGAAAATACAAGCACATGTTTTTTTATGAAACGCAGCCTCCGCGTGGGTCAATCACCCCGGGACGGAGGATCTGCGATAAGTGCTCCCGCCCTCCGCTCAAAGGGATCAGAGGTACAATTATAGGAGCCGTTTAATTACAACGACACCAATATTTACAGATAGATTATAGAATTTTAGAGTTGAATGAATCTGTATCCTTTATATATTAAAGATGATATGATACACGTGCCAAGTGCTTACTGCAGCATTTTAATTAGGTACAATACAGCTGGTAATTCAATTATTTGTTTAATTAGCTGTTTTCTATAATTCCAAGCAGAGTAGGTGTATTAATTCTCATTCCCGGTAATTTGTAAGCACGTAAGCCGCAGGCCACCAGACAACGTCGGACACCGATGCCTCAACCTCGTTATACAAGGGCCAAGATCCCGTGGCAGACCCAAGAAGCGCTGGCTTGAAGTCGTTAAAGCCGACATGAGAGAGAACGATCCCACAGAGGAGGATGCCAAAGACCGAGCAAAGTGGAGGAGA
The DNA here is from genome assembly GCA_929442735.1 of Watsonalla binaria. Lineage (NCBI taxonomy): Eukaryota > Metazoa > Arthropoda > Insecta > Lepidoptera > Drepanidae > Watsonalla > Watsonalla binaria. Next base: position 7,541,589 of record OV838930.1, read on the forward strand.
GAGAGCAGGAAAGCGGACCCCAGCATCATGCCGGAAAAACGCTAAGACGAAGAAGAAGACTGGTAATTTGTTCCTCAGCAGATCCATAGATCTATTTAGTATTTAGTCTGGAAAGGGCGTTAAGACTAAACTGCGGCCAACTAAGATCAAATAGCAGTTTAAGCAGCGAGTTTTAAGAACTTCTGAGCTTTGACGTTTAATTTTTGTACCCTCAAATTAAACCGATGATGGTAGGCCCCTTGACGTAGTTTCCCAAAACTTTTTCACAATGTGATTCTTTTGGAATCTCTAAGATTAGAGATTTCACAGCCCATGGGCAGCGGTAACTCTACTTCATCGCCTTAGTGTTACTAAAAATAAGGGATCAGTTTAATTAAAAAATTAAACTGTTAAGAAATTTAAAAAGTATAAGAATAATAATAATGATCTCAGGCTACTGCTCAAACCTCAAGGCCACCACGGCTCTACTTCGAGTAGGTACGATATTGGAAATCAGTGTCGAGAGGAAGTAATTGAGACATTTACAAAAACTTTCAATTTATTCCTAGCCACGAAGTTTCTGTATTCGTGTCACAAAAATGAGGTTGTGTTGTCTGTACATCAATATTCAACCTATTTTGTTGTTTGACATCAATGTTGTACTCAGATGTTCTGTATAATTCTGAGAGAATGAATATATACGCTCTGCTACAGCTGTACGAAATGGAATGAGGATATCTATACTAATTAAATTTGGATATGTTTCATAATAATACTACAACAGCTATAAATATTCTAACACATGATTTCTAATCTGCGATAATTTTCAATTCCATTGTACCTTTATTTATCTATATTATTATACAAACTTACTTATACTACTTATAAAAAAAAGCCGTGGTGGCCTTGAGGTTAGAGCAGTCGCCTGCTACGCAGGCGACGCAAGTTCGGATCCCAGCGGGGCCTGTACCAATGAGTTTTTCTAAAAACTTATGTGCAGTTATTTCACACCACGTACTTTACGGTGAAGGAAAACATCGTGGGGAAACCTGCATATGTCTGAGAAGTAATTCAAAGACGTATGCATAGTGCCTGAGACGGCGATGGACTCACCCTCTGTCACGTTGGCACTGGATCATATTCGGTGAAATGTGGGTGTTGTTACAACACCTCTGCTAACCCCTTCGGGGACCCTTCTGGGATGGCGTGAGCATACATACATATATTATTATACTTTTACTGCATTGGCATCTCCTGTTTCAAATGAACAGATTAATTTTATATAAATGCAAACATATTTAACTACATGTGGATGCTTGTAAGTAGCAACTTGAGTTATTATTTTATTACCTTACTTTTAAGTTATTTGACTGTAAGCATTCCTCAAGAAATATGATTAAAATAAATATATAAAGCCGAAGATATTGTTTGTTTGCTTGAACACGCTAACCTAAGAAACTACAGGGGGCCTACTATAATTCATTTAAGCAGAGCGTATAGCTTTGACGTTTTTTTCGTGATACCGAAATCAAACGTCAAAGTTAAGAAGTTAGTAAGACGTCACTATAATGATGATAATGAACCCCTAGTTCGCTTTGAAAACACTTTCAGTTTTAGATAACACATTTATCGAGGAAGGCTATAGGCTATAGGCTATATATAAGACCAATCGAGATTTAAAACTAGCGTCAGCTCAAAGTACCTATTCCGCGCAGACGAAGTCTCGACAGAAGCTAATTCTATATTCAGATCGTTGGATATAGCTTCTCCTAGGCATCCATTTGATTAGTACCTTAATGGAGTTTCTTCGAAACCGAACATGTTGTAATTGATGAATTTACAAAGTAAGTCAGATTTGGAAAAGCGATACTCACTGCTGCCTCGCTTGGTTTGATGGTTCAATTTCAATTAAATTTTAATTGATTGCTCTACCCCTGGATTGGAACTCTGGGGCCATGGGGCCGGATGCCGATCAACTTTTCAAAGAGGTTGCACGACGTCTGATAGAAGCCTCACGTGAGAAGCGGGCTGGGTTTCTGTTCTCTCGCTCAGAGAATCAGCATTGCTATTCAACGTGGCAATGCTGCCATCCTTCTTGGCACGATCCCGAGAGACACCGATTTGGTACTGTTTTAGTACTGTTTCTTGTATATATATATATATTTAAGTTTCTGTTCAATAAATGATTGTATTTATTGCTGAAACATAATTTTAATTCTAGTACAGAGGATATTAAAACTTGTACTAGTTAGATACAGATCACAAATTCAAATCAAATGAATATTCGTCGAAAAATACAAAAACTTTAAAAGTGATATTTTTCTTACTTTATATATGTATGAATTCGAGAAAAAGTAATAACCGAGTTTGGGTAAAGTTACTGCGTAATGTGTGATAATATAATGTGGGTCACGTCTCCGAAGTGGCTTCGAGATATATCACTTTTGTGTCGAAATATACCCTCCTCGAGAATGTGGTTTTCGTTTGGTGAAATAGTAATTAGGTAGTTCATGTTTCAATTTAGCTTTACGCCATTACAAGCTTACAGCTACAGACTACCTATTTTGTTTTATTAACTTAGATCAATGAAAAATTAATCAACTGTCAAGTCAAACGATCACATGCATCAGATGATAGTTGAATTTAATATTGTCATCTGAAAATTCAATTTCAATATTTGGTGTTAGTCATTTAACTTCTAACTACTTATCTATATTCTATACATACATAAAGACACACACTACAGATAAACACAACTAAAGTGAATTATATTCTCTCAGAAATCTTCTGCTAGGAAATTAACAGAAAACTGGGATCGTATTTAATATCTTATTGTATTGTGTTTAGTTTTACTCAAATTTTACTATTCATTGTTTGCTAATCAAAGTTTGGTTAAACTTTCGTCCAACGAGTAAACTTTCACTTTGAATTGAAAACAATGAAAAAGGCAAAGCTTCTAGGTCACTACTATCCGATGAATGAAGTTCCTGAAACAACTTTCCTGACCTTATTTCAATCTATTTACCAAGGGTGAACGAACTTACATAGACATATTCTCCCTTTTAACCAACATAGACTAAGATAGTCCATGGTTACTTTAGTTTAAGTCGAGCGTTCAAGAACTTTTGAGTTTTGATGCTCAAGATCTCATGAGCTCATGAGATCAATAGCCAACCATGAAATTTAGTCTGCTCGGGTGAAACCTTACTGACTGGAACCAACGCAGTCTAAACCGTTGGTCTAAGATGAAATTTTGAAGTCATGTTCTTGAGAAGCTGTAAATATACATTAAGAACACCTAGTCGGGGTAGAAGCATTGACCTCCGAGCCGCCGGCCCAGGAAAGTGGCAGCGCTCTGCCTTGCACAGTGAAGTCTCCAGGCGCGGCGATACAGCTACCCTGGGGATGTGCCCCGTCAAAGTCCCTCCAGGACACTGGTGCGATCTATCAGAGTACCCGGAGTCCCTCTACGCGCATTAGCACGGAGGATGGTCATCGGGGGGTTTTAGTGCGGTAAAATTCCCACATATCCCGATATGCCTCTCCCGGAGCGGTCGGGGACCTTTTGAAGGTTTCCTCCTCGTTATTAAAAAAAAAGTTATATACTAAAAAAGGGGCTTTCGACGACCACACAGGCAAAGCTGCGGGTAAAAGCTAATTCTGTAAAAATAAATATACGGTCTTTCTTTTGTACCTTAAGGTACCACTTTCCTTATAGCCACAGCTGTGCTCTCGACATGCATACAATGTTTAATACCAAGTGTGGTGTTAAGTAACGTTTGCCGTGCCGATTAGTCACATGGGTGCTTGCACTTACCATATCTCTTCCCTTAGTTGTTATAAAATCTTCTGAAGTTCAACTCCACCGTTACAAGAGTTTTAAGCGGTCGACGGCAATCCCCGTTATTATTATATTTAGCTTATTTTTTTATGCGAATGTATACAGGAATGAAGAAGGAAGAAAGAAGTAATCCAAAAGACTTATGTATAGTGCCTGAGACGGCGATAGACTCAGCATTGGTCACGTTGAAGAGTGAGTGTTGTTATTACAACACCTCTACCTACCCCTTCGGGGATTACAGGTGTGAGCATGTAAGTATGTATGAATATAGGCATGGAGTTAACACAGCTCTTGCAAACGTTCATAGGCGGTGATCGTCACTTACCATCGGATGTAGACTACGAAAATGTATCATCATGGCCTTATCCCAAGTATTGTAGGGGTCGACACTATACTCGTAACCCATTTATAAGGAATGTCGGTAATCTGGTTTACCCCATTTGTCAGACCGTCTTAGGCCTCCGACTGATTTATATACCTACTAAAAAAGAATATAGTAGCCACTTGTTTATAAATAAGGCTGCAATATCATCATTTTGAGTGAAAGGGGAATTGTTGCTTCCTTCGCTACCAATTTCCACAAAGACCTTTGTTTATTGATATTGTCGTATTAATTAAGCCTTCTTTACTTTTACAGATAAATAAAATTGAAGTGTCTGTTTGCTATTTCATATTATCTAAATAAATTAATAAGACACAGTACATACATTTTAAAAAATCTGTCGGTCTGTCTATTTGTTTGTTCTGACTGGACTGATCTTCACAGCACTTTCACTTGCAGATAGCCGATATAACAATTAGTAACTAAGGTTTTAAAAAAAAGGTATTCCATGAAATAAGGCTTGGCAGTTGAATCTGCACGGCACAGCTAGTCTTTATACGCGTATATACCAGCAATGACGACGGACAGTTAATATTTATCCTTTCCGAGCATAGGTCGTATTTTATCAGCCCGGAACGTCATATATTGCGTTAGCGGAAATTCAAACATTGTACCGTTTGGAAGTTAAATATTACTAGTTTTTCATTATCTATGATTTTCTAGGACACGGATTTTCTTGTACCTCCACTGCATTCCTACTGTTATATTAATTGCTAAAACGTTAAAATGATTATGATGAAATAAATTACACATAATATCTTCCACAGAGGTATATAGTTAATTTAGTATATTATTGAGTATCTATATGTAATATTGTATGGGTAGTATTATGTATTTACACTATGTAGGTTTTATCAATTTCCACCTGTCATGCCTGTCTCTACATCACCCAAATGTTCACTGATAGAAAATGCCTATGGCTTAATGGCGTCTGTCTATGCATTTTGTGTAGCAGGAAGTCAAATATTTATTTATTAATTTTATTTTTATCAAAACATCCTATTAAATATTCATCCAACAATGTCTTCTATAATGGTAATGTTTTATTGCATAAAAATAATTCGCGCACCATCAACAGAGATCAAGCGGCCATAGTTGTAATCGCCGTTTCCTATACGAATAGTCATACAAATTTGAAGTTCCGTCGACGTGCTTAGACTTTTATTGTTATCAATGTGTCCTGTCATTTAGTCGCTTTATATGCCACTGGCATTTATGGGACTGCAGTTCTGAGATATATTAATTATGTATCGTGTACTGAAAAGTATAAATAATATAAAAATGTCGTGTCACAGTGTTTGTAACCAGACTCCTACAACAGCTGAACCAATTTTGATCAAATTTAATATTCACACTTAGCAGGTCTGAGAATAGGGTGTTATCTATTTTTCATCCCCCAAAGTGATAAGGATGACCACTTAAAAAAAATAGATGCCAATACAAAGTTTGCCGGGCTAGTACTGATATAAATATTTATACGTGATTTTTTTGCCACTTTTATAGATAACGTGGTACGTAACACTTCATTCGCCAGTCCGACTAACACTTAGCAGGAATTTTCAAGGACCCAATGTCCATTCTTGAAGAGAGTCAAAGCTATCTATATTCCCAGCAAAAGCGGATCAACGGCTTAGCCGTGAAAATGTACTTAACAAACAGAAGATACATTTGCATTTACAAATATTAATTTGAACTTAAAGATAGTGAAAGAAAATAATATTAGGTTGCTCATTGCTTCAAGTAGAATTAGGAAGTAAAGAGGTGCTCTTGTAAATTTTATTGATAAAAGCAGGTCAACCATAATCGTTTAAGCGTATTTAGAACTGCTTAGCTTTGACGTTTAATTTTACGGTACTTAAATGAAATGTCAAAGCTCAGAGGGCCTATAACCATCGGTTTAAGCAGAGCGGATTAAGAACTTCTGAGCTTTGACGTTTCATTTAGGTACTGTAAACGATCATAATTGGAAGTGCTTAATACGTGCTGCTTAAATGATCTTAGTTGGCCCGCTGGTTTTATCAACAACCTAAACAATGAAAAATACATTATATTCAAAACTGGTTAAATTATTACTGCGTAAGTTATAAATTCAACATTCACAATCTTTGATTATGATTTCCTAAAAAACTGAAGGTGATGGAAAACATCGTGAGGAAACCTGCACATGTCTGAGAGGTAATTCGAAGACGTACGTATAGTGCCTGAGACGGCGATGGACTCACCCTCTGTCACGTTGGCACTTGATCATATTCGGTGAAATGTGGGTGTTGTTACAACACCTCTGGTTACCCCTTCGGGGACCCTTCTGGGATGGCGTGAGCATATATAATATAAAAAAATGATTTTTGAATTGAGCCCCTATCGGGTGCGCTATATATGTATGTATGTTCGTTAAATAATGGCACTTATTAAAGCGAAGCTATCATATTTCTTAGTTATTTTATTCTTCTAATAAGTATCCTTACATGAAGGCGAGTCTTATGATTTTATAATGTTACGCCCACTTTCATTTATTTATGTCGGACTCTAAGTAATTAAAGTAATATATTTTCCACTAGCTATGCGTCTCGGTTTTTTCCGAGTAGGATTAACAATAAAAATTATGTTTTTTTTCCCCATTTGAATCCCAGCGGGGCCCGTACCAATGAGTTTTTCTAAAAAACTTATGTACAGTTATTTCACACCACGTGCCTTACGTTGAAAGAAAACATCGTGTGGAAACCTGCATATGTCTGAGAAGTAATTCAAAGACGTATGTATAGTGCCTGAGACGGCGATGGACTCACTCTCTTTCACGTTGGCACTGGATCATATTCGGTGAAATGTGGGTGTTGTTACAACACCTCTGCTTACCCCTTCGGGGACCCTTCTGGGATGGCGTGAGCATATTTTTATATAGACCAGATGCACTCCGCCGCTTACATTACTTTGTAATCTTACTCCCAAACCCAATGTTTTCATTCTTGCCGCATTTGCATACGTGTATTATTTCCGCGTGTGAGTGAACCCTAAAATTTCGACCCAGATAAGATTACAGGAACAAAGTGACGTACATTAATCTCCCGGCTTGTGTTTTCAGCTTCTTACGTCGTCGATAGTAATCTTGGCATACGTCACGTCCATCTGACCCTACAAACTTAGGAGACGGGAAGTTCAACCCTACTCTGAAGTGTAATTTTGCAATTCGTTTGTTATTAGCTGTGTCTTTATTTGTATTTCGTGGTTTTTATCGTGGACTCCTATTTTTAATTAAGCCAATGAACGTCCTTGTAAAATCGGTCCAGCCGGAACACAGACAGACAGATAGACAGACAAAGAAAGAAATAAAAAATTGTTTTTCTTTCTATGTCAGTACCGTGTATACTTTCTTTGACATTAAGTGAAAAGTTGTTTGGATTTTGGAATTTACTAGTTACTGATTATATACGTAAAGACTTATTGAATCAATCAGGCAGAAGGTTCCCAAACCGAGAAAACTAATTGGAGAAAATGGAAACGAGAGAAGAGGTCTAGACAAATATAATATTAATTAATTTCAGTATATCTTAACAAATGTATCATAATGTCTAATCTGTGATAGATAATTTTCTTGTAAAGAACTAAGGCAGTAATAAATGTTATGAATATAAATGGATCCACGTGCCGATTGATACTTACATAGTCACTTGTAAAGTATAGTTGGTCATTTGGGTACAAAAACCTATATCAATGAGTTTATCTAAACACGAAGTGTAACGCGAGTTTCACTATGAAGGAAAATGTTTTGAGTGTATTCGCACAATATAATATAATCTAGGCCTATTTTTTTATAACAATGTTTGCTCTTCTATTGCCTTATTTTGTTATTTATACCTCTATATCTATACACCTACAGGACCGATTAGGAAAATCTTTGAGCATTGGATAGCTGCGTTATCAGTGAGTAAAATAAGCTTTATTTATCCTCGTACTACGTTTGTATCGGTCACGGGAATTACTCGGGTGAAACCACGTGACGTCTTATGTATACTCCACGCTAATCCACTCCAGACTAGCAGATATTTTTCGATTCATTAACCATGATGTTTATAGTAGACATTAATGTTGGCAAAGAAAAGCCACATTAATAGTTACGCTTGAAATCTTAGGGTCGAAAAGTGGTGAAAATAGGGCTTGGAGCCTTGAATAAAATACCCCCTTCTGTTTTTCTAATGTTCAACGAAGGATGGCAGCATATTTTGCAGTCGAAATACGACAACGCAGTTTGTTGTTCGTTCGCACAATTAATCCAACTCTTAATTAAAGTTCTTTGATAAGTTTTCTGGTTAACGGAGGAGAAATTTGGTCCTTAGTGAAATTCATCTAGTTTTTGATACTTATTAGATCAAGATACACGGATGTTTTATGAGTCTAGTAAAGGGTTGACACTTTCCATTATTCGACTCTATATTTCCTATCCTTTCCCTTATTAATTTAGTGGCGATGAGCTTAAGTAAAACTATTCCGCCAATGTCAAGTGATTCTTGAGAAAAATATCTTGTAAATTGTTAAAAATATGTGGAGGAACCCATTCAATATAAAATCAAACCGATTAAATTCGCAATGTTTTAAATCAAAACAAAGTTTAATTACTTTGAGCTTGAAAAAAAAAATCAACTCTATCTTGAATTTGACACGTGTCTTGACACTTAGGTCGCGGTGACAGATATCTTGGAAATATGGGGACAAATAAGTCGAACTTTGGTAAAATTGTATCAATATAATAAATATGTTATAATTACCATTGCGATACGGGGATAGCGGGTTGAGGTTTCGGCCCCGTTTTGCAGCAGTTTGGTTATTCAATACTAGTATACAGTCGACATGTAAATAGAAGGGCAACTGATATTAAGCCAAGCCTGTGAAGGCTTTTGTGACGCTTAGAAATGAGGAGAAATTATAGAACTCTATTGAAGGACATTTTTATATTTCCGCTTCAGTCATACATGGCAGAATTTTATATTTTAAATTTGGGCCCTGCGGTTTCATTCTCGTAGGAAAAAATTCATGTGGCTATTGATCTTAGCGTGTTTATATTATAAAGATAGCTTTCCTCGATAAATGAGCTATCTAACACTTATTTTTTTTTATTCATATCTTACCAGTAGTTCCTGAATATAACGCGTTCAAGCAAGCAAACGAACAACATCTTCAGCTTAATATTTTATAAGTATAGATCAACAAGCATAGCAAAACATAATTATTGTCTCCGCAATCACAGATAATTAAGTTACAAGCCTTTGTTTACTAGCGAAGTTATCGTAATGAGATCTGTGAAATCGCGTATTACGCTCCCCAAAAGATAAGTAATGAATTTGCTTTCTGTTATGATTTCCTTTGTGCTATATAATCCTAGCAAATTTCGATTTTCACACCTTGAGAAGGTTATTCAATTGCTAGCACCTAATATATCAAATATTTTTTATAGATAAGAGCCGTGCTGGCCGAGTGGTTTGAATAGATGCCTGTCAAGCTATGCAAGTTCAAATCCTACTGATCAGAGCTCTTATTGTAATGATAGTTCAGCTGTGTGACAGATGTATACACATAATATACATCTGTCTCATGATATGAGGCAAACGAGCATAGCAGTAAAGGCTCATGGTATGGCACTTGTTCTAATGAGCTTTCTAGAATCTGAAGTGCAGTGATTTCACACCACAAACTTTACGGTGAAGTAAAACAGTGTGGAAATCTGAAATGAAATTCCAAGAAGTTTTAAGAATAGTGCCAGATACGGCAATGGACTCATCGTCTGTTTCATTTGCACTAATCTCGGTGAACAGTAACAACAACACCTCTGTCTATGTATATAGGTATTTGATAAATAGGCTGGAAACAAGCTATGTGTGTGTGTGATGATTTCTTCATGTACAGATACCATCACGCGAGGTGCTCTCGTGGCATAGTTGCTCTTGCGCATATCATTCGATCAGCGAAGTTAAGCAACCCTAGTCCAGGCCAGTTGTTGAATGGATGACCGCCCGGGTACCCACCTTACCTCGGAGAGCACGTTAAGCCGTCGGTCCTGGTTGCCTATTCAACATCTTTGGCAATGATTACTGTCAGTCTGAGGCTTTAGAGAGTCCGACTTCTGATTACCGATTTTCCTCGTGAAAGGGGTTACGAAGGTCAGATGGCAGTCGCTTTGTATAAAAATGCTGATTTGATTTAACAAGGTTAATAAATTGGTCCAACTATGGTCGCAGCGGCGCGTTAAGAACTTCTTAACTTTGACGCTGAAATTAACAATACCAAAATAAAACGTCAAAGGTCCGAAGTTCTTAATCTGCTTAGATGGATGATGGTAGGCCTCTAGTATCAGAACAATCATACTACGCAAAGGCGTATGTTAAAGTATGTATGTGAGTGTATTGTTTAAAATTCACAGTAAATAGCTAATAGTAGACAATAGCCATTTAATCATGTTGATAGGACTTACAAATACCTCGCGTGGCTTTCACTTTTCATTTGCTGAATTACTTTCATTATTGAAGGATTAATTATTTAAAAAGGATTTATATCTTATTTCAATTATCTTCATTCTGTGGGTTCTTTTTGAAGTTCCATCAAATGAAGTCTATTGTAATATATCTTTTGGCTAAATCAATCAATGTGTCTTCATTATTTATACCTTTGATTTATGAATACATCTATACATACATATACATACTACATATATACATATATACAGATAAATGAAATTGTGTTATCTGTTTGTAATTTCAAAATAACTGCTTTTCACTAAATGCATATGAAAGTATATACGGTGCTGACGTTAAAAAACAAATTTTCAAAAAATTTCTTTGTCTGTCTGTCAGTTTGAAAAAAAACGGCAGTTTCACCCACGTAGGCTTAATTATTTAGGAACCCTTATTTTTTTTTTCAGCTTTCTAGCTGGCATATTTTTCGGAGAACGCTCGAAATTTTTTTAATAATTTATGAGTGAAATCAGATGCATTTTTGTGTGAATTATTTTATTGCACTTGGTTTTATTAATTATATGGCATAATTAATAGAAAGATTTGAATACATTTTTACAATAAAACACCTTAAATGACAACAAACAAACATTAAATTAGAGTGAATGCAGTGGAAATGCGATCGTTACGGAGTATGTTTGGGGTAACCATAGTAGGTAATATTGGGATAAGAAACCGCTGCAAATTGAAGAATGATGTGTTGAACAGAATTTAAAGAAGTATGTAGAGATGGGCTTTGGACATATCGAAAGGATGAGTGAAAGCCGATTAACGAAACAAATTTATAGAGCGAATGTGAGCGGAAGTGTCGGTAGAGGGCTACCATTATGACCAAATTAATAGTATTTTTCAGAAAAGTCCAATTCTGAGCACTCTTAACCTAAGGAAGTGTATGAAGAGATGCAATAATGTGGATAAAGCGAAAGAAGTATGTAAGGATCGTAGCATCTGGCGATAGGTGGACTCTGCCTACCCCGATGGGATACAGACAAGACCATATGTATGTATGTATGTAACATCATCAGTACTTCGAGTATGAACAGTCAGAGTGAATTTTAAAGACTATTTAAATAAAAAGAAAATACAATATATTAATTGAAAGTAGAAAATCTTCTCTTTGTTATTGTCCGTTTAAATGAATTCAATGTAATTTTTGGAGACTTGTTATATTTTTAACATAAACATATGCTCACGCCTGTATTCCCCGAAGGGGTAGGCAGAGGTGTTGTAATCACAACACACACTTTTCACAGAAGATGATTAAGTGCCAACGTGACAGATGGTGAGTCCATCGCCGATTATATATTTTTAACCGTCTTTTTTTCTTGGTGCTAAATATTGTACAGACGAATGTCAACCATATTACAGGTTATTAAAATTGAATTTTTATACTGAAAGTCAATCTATACTAATATTATAAAGAGGTTACGTTTGTGAATTGTTGACGTTGTAAGGGGGGTTGTAATCTCTGGATCTACAGAACCGATTTTTAAAATTATTTCACCAGTAGAAAGCTACGGTATTGTGGAGTGTCATAGGCTATAATAATTTCCAAAATTAATGACGCATCTTTACTTAAACTTGAATAATCTAATCGAAGTAAATCCATAAATAGCATTCATTCTGTGTAGTATGGCTATAATTTATACTTGTCATTCTCACATTTCTACAATGAGGACTTGAAATAAGTCAATTATGAACTCAATTTAACTTCATATAAGAATGACTTTAGCTTGTTTTGAATTTGAAATTTCGGTGACATATAATCTTTGAAATCAGTTCAAAGACCAAGGATACAGTATAAATTTAAGCATTACAAGCAGTAAGGAATCTGGGCCTATTTTTTTTAAATGACTAATATTTCAATTTCAATTTAAACATACTCTTAATCTAGCACTTACAGGTAGGTACTGAACAGTAAGACTTAAATCTAATAATATGGACCCTGTTGGGCACAGCAATTCGTTTGCTTCATTGAAGCGTGGGTCAGTGTTGTCAGTCTTAAAGAGCCCTATGATTATTTATTCTCAATATATTGTAAATTTGGCGTTTTGAAGTTTTACAGGTAAAACACGAAAGTTTAATTACGTATACGCGGCACGACGAGACACCGCCTATTGATACTACTGCGATTCTACTAATAATCTCGTAGATGCCTCTGCGTGAGTGTGTCATTTGGAACGATTTGTTCCTAGACTCCTTGCTGCTTGTAAAGCTTATACCTATTTAAACTGTGACCATGGGACTAGTTATTCTTAGTACACTAAAGGATTAGTGACATCGACATCTTTTATATTGACGGGAACGTAGTTATTACATGTACCTATAATACAACAATGTACTTAATACTTACACCACAAGTAGTCGTAAACATTTGCTTTATGCCTCGTAAAATTACTTAGGTGTTGGTAAACAATGTTAACATAGTACTTTCATATCTGGCAATGGTACAAGTTCGCTCCAAAGCTGTGCCCCGATTCACGTAAAAGAAGCAATCGAAATATCGTTAATCGTAGGCATATTCCCAGACATCCACAGCCCATAGAATTTGAAAAATAAACTTTCGTATATTAATTCTCGCGACCTCCACGACTATTGAGAATTCATTTGTATGCTAAAACAAAAGCCAGGTGGTAATTAAATCATGGATGTCCGAATCATCTCCCAATTTATTCCCGTATTCCGAAATCATAGTTTTATAGGAACAAACATATACATATGCTCACGCCTGTATTCCCCGAAGGGGTAGGCAGAGGTATTGTAACAACAACACCCACTTTTCACCGAAGATGATTAAGTGCCAACGTGACAGACGGTGAGTCCATCGCCGTCAGAAACACTACATACGTCAATGAATTACTTCTCAGAAATATGCAGGTTTCCTCACGATGTTTTCCTTCACCGTAAAGCACGTGGTGTGAAATCACTGTACATAAGTTTTTTAGAAAAACTCATTGGTACAGGTCCCGCTGGGATTCGAACTTGCGTCGCTTGCGTAGCTTTCGTATTATAGGAATTCAACTCAATAGCAAGTTTTCGCGTCGACAACTGAGCTATTCCATTTTTACTTTGATATAATGAATCTGAAAACGCTATCAACGACTAAGTCGCTTGTCAGACATCTTGTAGCTTCCTTTGCGTGAATCTGGCTACTGCTCGAATACGCACATTGCGTCGTGCCGCGTCGTCAAGATTAGATTCGCGTTGATTGGATGGTGACAGCGGTCCTTCTGGTTCTATTTCATGTTATTGAGGAATTTTAAGGAAACTGTCGATGTGTTATCAATAACCATGATTTGAAATATAATTGGACTACTTATTATTTCTCTAGGCGCGGCGACATCCGCTGTCAACATATTTACATACTACCTCTGTTGAACTACAAAAATCGTTGTTTATCTTATTGATATTTATAAATAAACATAATGGAAAATGTATTATTTTGTACTGATACTACAAGGTGTAGTTGTGAAAATGTATTGGTTAGTAATAGCAATGTAAATGTTTGATTTATTATTTATTCAGGTGGAACAAAAGTATAAGTGGCATGCTTGCATAATAATCGTATCAGTTCTAGTTGGCTCTGAAAAATACTGATTTGTTCAAGATAATATATAATTCTAATTGAATTTAAGACTTGTCGTCGTCTTGAAACCTAGAAGAGTAAAATGTACGTAATCGGCGGCGCCGAGGTTGGTGTGCACTCCGGTTAATATTTTATTCAAAATGTATTTTTGTGTGTTTAGAAGTGGACGTGCTATGGGGAAAACTGAAAAAGAGGTGACTGTAAGTCACCAAAAACATGGTGCAATGTACACAGCTCTAAATAATTTGTGAGTTTTAAATGTCTTTATAAGTATACTCGACTAACTCTTCCCCTTATTACAAAACACGGTTTAATTTTGTACTAAAACTATGTGCATTCCTTCTTAAATCCATACCAAAGATAGAGATGGAGCTAGTTAAAACCATGGACTATCTTAGTCTATGTATTGTAATAAGGGGCTCGTGTATTATTTAATGTTTTTCTTCTGGGTATGCGGTTAAGCCGGGGTGATGACCAACTAACAAACGGATGCCAATTCGCATTATAATATGGTATATGGACCTATAGAAATAGTATGTCAAATTTAAACTGAGCAAGGACTTTATCTAAGTCTATGCAGTGTCTGTTTGTAATTCCGAATTAACGGTTTTTAATAAATGGGTTTGAAAGGATATACTCACATAAAAAAAATATTAGTATCAATCAATATTCCTTTAGTAATTATTTCGTTTACAGAGATGAGGCCCAGACTGTTACCCATTCCAGTGTGCTCATCCTACCCACTAAAGCACCTGATGATCTGGAGGATGATAAATGGACACCCGATCCCCACAGCTTCGTCACACACCCTACCACGTAAGTGTGTGATTTATTTTGTATTTATAAATGTTTTACAATATTTTTAAGGCGAGGAAATTATTGAGTTTCTTGCCAAGTTGCTCATTAAAAGTAACCTTCCGAACGCGGCGTGTATAGTCCTGTATAATTATGACATTCTGACGATTTGAAAGTAGGTACTTTGTTAGAAGTGTAATATATATATATATTATAATATAATATTTTTGAGTTTTAGTGCTTTTCAACTGATACCTTTATTTTGAATAGTTCATCTTTTCCATCCAGGACCAGACCTTAGATCAACAACAACAAATTAAAACCGACTCCCCTAATTTTCTCTTGCACCTGAAGATGAAGCGAAACAAGGGGAGATGGTCAAACCTATTAGTACTTCTGTCTGATTGACACTAGTGCTGCGATAAAGAGTATCATCATCGTATCTCATGTATGTGGCATACTGTCTTAATAAGAATAAAGATGCAGGCAAGGTGGTACTGGTACTTCTACTAGTTTACATTTTATTTTAAACTTCGACCATGTTCTCAGTCAGACCATGTCATCAGTCATTTTCATAATACAATTCAATAACTTTTTCAGGTATTTTGAAACAATTTTGCATATCTTAAAAGGCAACATAGCTACCGGAGTTTTCGCGATGGGTGATGCATTTAAAAATGGTGGCATTATTTTTGCTCCCATCATGACTGTGGTGCTGGGCATTATCTGCGTGCAAGCGCAGCATGTATTGGTATGTGTAACCTATTTAATGTATAAACATTTATCAGCATTCAGTGTATTAATTTCACACTAACCAACCATATAAGGAGGTGTTCTGGTTGGAATTCTCTGGATTAAATCATAACCTATGATTGTCTTTATCTCTGATACAAATACATTTTACTATTTATTATATGTTCTTAGCTCAATAACGTACTTATTTGAAACAATTTTGAAATTGGTGTTAATTTTTGTACTTAACTGCCTATTAGCTATCACCCCTATTATAAACATAGCTTTAGCTAAGACTAGAAGCCGTGGTAGCCTTGGGGTTAGAGCAGTCGCCTGCTACGCAAGCAACGCAAGCTGGAATCCCAGCGGGGCCTGCACCAATGAGTTTTTCTAAAAAACTTATGTGCAGTTATTTCACACCACGTGCTTTACGGTGAAGGAAAACATCCTGAGGAAACCTGCATATGTCTGAGAAGTAATTCAAAGACGTATGTATAGTGCCTGAGACGGCGATGGACTCACCCTCTGTCATGTTGACACTTGATCATATTCAGTGAAATGTGGGTGTTGTTACAACACCTCTGCTTACCCCTTCGGGGACCCTTCTGGGATGGCGTGAGTATATATATATACTAGAAGAAATTCGGACTAAATGTATATTCATCCCTTAGAAATTCTTATCAAAAAAGACTGTAACTAAGTTTTAAGCCAAGGATTATCATATACAATGTTTTGTAATAAGAAGTAATAAGACTGGTGTATTTTGTTCCAGTTAGATTTATCAGAAGACATGTGCAGACAGACCAAGCGACATAAACCGCCATGTTTCGCTGAAACAGTGTACTTGGTGTTCCGACACGGACCGGTGCGTTTGAGGAGGCTAGCTCCCTTCATGCGGGTCTTAGTGGACTCGTTTCTTTTCGTGACACAGATCGGGTTTTGCTGTGCCTATATCGTCTTTATTGCCAACACTCTACAAGTGGTAAATATAATAGAAGCAAATTATCCTGGGATGTCCGTCATTGGCATTCAATGTTTTCGATAAATTCTTCAGAAAAATATGGTTGTTCAAGATTTAGAATATATGTTCATGCAGATAGATCTGCAAAGTATAGAATTCACAAATTTACAAGCTACCCTTTCTATGATGAATTAAAATCTAGTTATTTAAGATGGTGATAGCCGTGGTGACCTCGGGGATTGAGCGGTCGCCTACTATGCAAGCGACGGAAGTTCGAATCCCAGCGGAGCCTGTACCAATAAGTTTTGCGCAGTGCACACCACATGCTGTACGGTGAAGGAAAACATCGTGAGGAAACCTGCATAAGTCTGAGAAATAATTCAAATACGTATGTACTCACCCTCCGTCAATTTGGCATTTAATCATATTCGGTGAAATGTGGGTGTTGTTGTTACAACACCTCTGCTTACCCCCATATATATTATTTGAGATGAATAATGGTTTCTATTTCAGATTTGCACCCAGTACAACATCCACATAGACCTATCAGTGTATATGATAATAGTGATCATACCAATCCTTATCTCCTGTATGGTGCGGAATCTCAAGTATTTGACGCCGTTCTCAACTGTGGCTAATGTGATGATTACTGGAGGATTAGCTGCAGTGCTCTATGAGGCATCATGTGACCTGCCTTCGATTGAGACGAGAGTATACATTGCGCCGTTACGACAACTGCCGCTATTTTTTGGCACTGCGGTGTTTTGTTTTGAGGGCATTAGCCTTGTAAGTATTTTTTGTACTGGTGTGGAGTGGTGACTTTCGATTTTATGAAATTATGCTGGAAGTTTAACTGTGGAATTTAATGGAATCGGGATTCCTTTTATTCCTGCTAATTGGAATTAATTTTAAATAGGCACTCTTCTGGATACAACATGTATTTTTACTTTATGATGATGCTTGTTACAGGTATTGCCCTTAAAGAATGAAATGAAACAACCGAAGCTCTTCCAAAAGCCACTGGGACCTCTTAATGTGAGCATGGTCATAATTGGCTGTGTACTCCTTGCAATTGGTTTCCTGGGATATCTCAAGTGGGGAGACGAGGTTGAGGGAAGTGTCACCCTAAATTTGGAAAAGGGAAATGTGTAAGTGAGTCAAAAATAATGTGCACTGTTTATAACATTTATGGATTGCCATTTATCTCTGGTATACTTTATTTCTGTAACTGCGAATACCTTGCAAATTTCTTGAATGATAGAGTCATCTCTAGTGATCAAGATATTTGCAATGAGTAAAGATGTAATTGATATTCATAAATCAATTACCCTATTTTTTCATACAAATAAAAACAATACTCATATCCCCATTTAAATATAAATATTTTCATCGTAATGATCAAAACCGCCAGCAACAGGCACAAGCAAATCCCGCCTTTCAAATGTGTTTTACACCGTAGAGGTATACCAACTAGGGCTTTCATAACAACTATATCTAGGTATGGTGAACCTTGACGTAACATTGACATTGTTCTATTTCCAGCCGCAGTAACGTAGTGCGAGGTCTAATCGCCCTGGCCGTCTTGTTTACCTACCCACTCCAGGTTTACGTACCTGTTTGCATTACGTGGCCAAGTCTTCGCGACAAATATGCCACTACCAATCCAGTGATCAAGGAACTGGCGTACAGAGCGTTTTTAGTTCTTGTCACTTGTAAGTTTTAATACCTAACTATAATAACCTAAAAAAAAATATTATGAATGGAAACAGAGTCCCTATTAGTTGACAGGCGAATGCCAGTTGAAATATATCTTTTCAATAATTGTAGATCTTCGAATGAACTATAATAATTAAATATTATAACACGTTTGCCTTCATCAAAACAATTTTACTCCAGCAGGAGAATTACTTTTGATTAGTCTTATATACATTTAAATTTGCCGAAACAGAAGAAGCATTATTGAATTTCATTTTTCAATTTGGTATTTTTCAGTTGCACTGGCAGAGTTGATTCCACATCTTAGTCTATTCATATCGCTTATGGGTGCAGTGAGCAGCACAACCCTGGCATTGATATTCCCGCCGATCATCGAGATGGTCAGCAAATCACACAAGCCTGGTGGAATATCAGCTGTCACCTTATTTAAGGATCTCATCATTTTACTAATCGGCGTACTCGTCTTCACTACGGGCAGCATAGAAAGCATTATTTCTATTGTCAAAGCGTTTCAAGAATGAAATTGCCACCACTGCAAAACACACACTCACTCACATCACTGCAAAATTTGGACAATTTTGCAGTGAACAAACATTGGCCTCTTGATGGTTTAGAGTTTAATAATCTGTTCCTGGTAAATTGTAATGGTTTAAATGGTAGACAATTTAACTGATACTGATGAACCTATGTCTGCTAAATAACGCCAAGCATCACAAAATGCCTTGTATTTTGGTTTTTATGAAATTATTGCTTCTGTCTAGTCGTGACTCTCAGCATTATCATTCAATATATTGAAACAAATATTTCATTTCATTTAATTCACACCTTATTTATATGTTTTCATGTATCCTTATTTATATACTATAAATTATCATTTTAGCCCTCAAACACAACATTGGATTTTTATTGTCCATTACTGGTGTCTGAGTAGGAGTGTTATTTATTTATATTATTTTATTGTACTAAGTACTAAACTGAAATTAAACATTAAATACTGATTGAGAAAAGAGCTCTTAATTTACTCCCGAATCCCTAAGAATATATGTCAAAAAATAAAGAAATTACAGAGCAAATATGAAAAAAAATCGCTTATACTGTCCATGACTGGTGACTTTACCTTACTTATAATTTCTGTCGACGCAGCGGCTTCCACTTTCAACATATTTGCAGACTAGCTCTCATGAACTACAAAAACGGTTGTTTATCTTATATATATTTAATAAATATATTGGAAAATGTATTATTTTATACTGAGACTACAAGCAGTAGTTGTGAAAATGTATTGGCTACTAGGTGATGTCATTCCAGCAATGACAATGATTGATTTTTTATATATTCAGGTGGAACAAAAGTATAAGTGGTAAATTGCTTGCATAATAATCATATCAGTTCTAGTTGGCTCTGAACAATACTAATTTGTTCAGGATAATATATAATTCAGTTAACTTAAGACCTGTCGTCGTCTAAACACCTAGAAGCGTAAAATGTATGTAATCGGCGGCACCGAGGTTGGTGTGCTGTTACACTGCGGCTAATATTTTATACAAAACTCATTTTTGTGTGTTTAGAAGTGGACGTGCTATGGGGCAAACTGAAAAAGAGGTGACTGTAAGTCACCAAAAACATGATGCAATGTACACAGCTCTAAATAATTTGTGAGTATTAAATGTCTTTATAAAATATACTCGACGAAGTCTTCCCCTTATTACAAAACACGGTTTAATCTCTGACTAAAACTATGTCCATCCCTTTTTAAATCCATACCACAGATAGAGATGGAGCTAGTTTAAACCAAGGACTATCTTAGTCTATGTATTATATTAAGGGGCTCGTGTTTTTTTAATGTTTTTCTTCTGCGGCTAAGCCGGGGTGATGACCAACTAAAAAACGGATGCGGATTCGCATTATAATATGGTTTGTGGACCTATAGATATAGTATGTAAATTTTAAAACTGAGCAAGGACTAGATTACTATTGCATAACATAATTTTCATCTTTATCTAAGTCTATGCAGTGTATGTTTGTTATTCCGAATTAACGGTTTTTAATAAATGGATTTGAAAGGATATACTCACATAAAAAATATATTAGTATCAATCAATATTCCTTTAGTAATTATTTCGTTTACAGAGATGAGGCTCAGACTGTTACCCATTCCAGTGTGCTCATCCTACCCACTAAAGCACCTGATGATCACACTGAGGATGATAAATGGACCCCCGATCCCCACAGCTTCGTCACACACCCTACCACGTAAGTGTGTGATTTATTTTGTATTTATAAATGTTTTACAATATTTTAAAAACGAGAAAATTATTGAGTTTCCTGCCAAGTTGCTCATAAAAAGTAACCTTCCGAACGCGGCGGTAGCAAGTATAATCCTATATATTTATGACATTCTGATTGTTAGAAGTGTAATCGAATAAAGATATTTTTGTGTATGAGTGCTTTTCAACTGATACCTTTATTCTGAATAGTTCATCTTTTCCATCCAGAACCTGCCCCCCTATTCGCTAACTTTGTTGTACACTCATAATCGTTGTCCACCGCGAAGTCCGCACTATAGCGATCGCGTATCTCTTCAGTGGCTATCAAAGCACCTCTTGACACCTCTATAATCTTATCGATATTATGCGACTAATATTAATATCACAATATAAGCTGTAAATAGTACTTTTTGAAGGAAATTTAATTTGAACGGTTTATGTAAACAAATTAATATGGAGTTCATATTTACGAAAATATTTTTTTACGTTTATAATGAGAACATAATCTGTTAATACGAATTTACAGCTTATGTTCTCATTATAAACGTATTGGTATTGAGAATGTACGTTTATTCCTATTTCAAAGGATTTAAGATAAAGCGTGAAAAGTAAGTAAAGTAAGAGACTGGGACATTGTGTGGAATGATGCAGGTAGGTTTTTGTGTTGTTTTTACTTTTTATACATAAGTCTTGATTGAACAGTCAATAGTATGATTATAACATGATCTATACATTAATTACATTGGAGTTATTAGGTTTAATGTAAGCTTTTACTTTCAGATAACCTATGCCAATATACTTATACCGAAACCAATGAGAATGCTGAGAAAGAAAAAATCGTTATAACAACACTCGTCAGAGGGCCCACTTAGTGACCAATCTACATTAAGATATTAAGAAGTATTAACACAGGATTGCAGAGCCAATAATGTAAGCCCTTGTAACTCAGTATTGATCACTACAAAGTACATTTTCATTATAATAATCCAGAAAAATTTATTGATAAGCCTGAAAAAAGTAAAGATATTAACTTTACACAGAAACCGTGATTATCTGTTTCTGTTGAGTTTAAAACATTTAGATAAAACAGAATGTTAATTCTTGTAGGGTATAATCATTTATTATTTACTATATTTAACCATATTTTCCCTTCAAGGACAGAGTAGGTGGATTAAAACAATAAATAGCATAATATATATGTATTATAATTTCAGAACATTGCAGCTCTCAGCAGCGCTCTGCACACCATTATCGGCTGGGGAAGCCGCTGATGGCCAGCAGCACATATTAATGTCACCTCTCATCAAATCCACAGCCACAGAAAATTGTGGGAATCTCCTGAAAAGTATTATCATTATAGACAGAAATATAATACACTCTAAATTATCTTGTTTGTTTTTATATGCCTGCATAAGTACTAAGGTTTTGGATGTAATATAAATCATATAGTTAACAACACCTAGTCTATTTACTTTATTTAGTCCAACCAACAGGGGCTGCATCATATCATTCCTACTGTAGAAAGATATACTTACTTTAAATTCTTATATAGAAAGTTTTTCGGAACGGAAATTTCTTCACATATAAAAACATTAACTCCCATCTTCGGTTGGATAATAGTGCTCATCGCGTCATCATCGTACATAATACTTTCTATATAAGAATTTAAAGTAAGTATATCTTTCTACAGTAGGAATGATATGATGCAGCCCCTGTTGGTTGGACTAAATAAAGTAAATAGACTAGGTGTTGTTAACTATATGATTTATATTACATCCAAAACCTTAGTACTTATGCAGGCATATAAAAACAAACAAGATAATTTAGAGTGTATTATATTTCTGTCTATAATGATAATACTTTTACAGGAGATTCCCACCATTTTCTGTGGCTGTGGATTTGATGAGAAGTGACATTAATATGTGCTGCTGGCCAGCAGCGGCTTCCCCAGCCGATAATGGTGTGCAGAGCGCTGCTGAGAGCTGCAATGTTCTGAAATTATAATACATATATATTATGCTATTTATTGTTTTAATCCACCTACTCTGTCCTTGAAGGGAAAATATGGTTAAATATAGTAAATAATAAATGATTATACCCTACAAGAATTAACATTCTGTTTTATCTAAATGTTTTAAACTCAACAGAAACAGATAATCACGGTTTCTGTGTAAAGTTAATATCTTTACTTTTTTCAGGCTTACCAATAAATTTTTCTGGATTATTATAATGAAAATGTACTTTGTAGTGATCAATACTGAGTTACAAGGGCTTATATTATTGGCTCTGCAATCCTGTGTTAATACTTCTTAATATCTTAATGTAGATTGGTCACTAAGTGGGCCCTCTGACGAGTGTTGTAATAACGATTTTTTCTTTCTCAGCATTCTCATTGGTTTCGGTATAAGTATATTGGCATAGGTTATCTGAAAGTAAAAGCTTACATTAAACCTAATCACTTCAATGTAAATAATGTATAGATCATGTTATGTTCATACTATTGACTGTTCAATCAAGACTTATGTATAAAAAGTAAAAACAACACAAAAACATACCTGCATCATTCCACACAATGTCCCAGTCTCTTACTTTACTTACTTTTCACGCTTTATCTTAAATCCTTTGAAATAGGAATAAACGTACATTCTCAATACCAATACGTTTATAATGAGAACATAAGCTGTAAATTCGTATTTACAGATTATGTTCTCATTATAAACGTAAAAAATATTTTCGTAACTATGAACTCCATGTTAATTTGTTTACATAAACCGTTCAAATTAAATTTCCTTCAAAAAGTACTATTTACAGCTTATATTGTGATATTAATATTAGTCGCATAATATCGATAAGATTATAGAGGTGTCAAGAGGTGCTTTGATAGGCACCTTAGAAAGGCGGATAGGCACCGTAAGTTGATAGGCACTGAAGGGATACGCGATCGCTGTAGTGCGGACTTCGCGGTGGACAACGATTATGAGTGTACAACAAATGTCAGTGAACAACAAAGTTAGCGAAATGGGGGGCCAGACCTTAGATCCTTAACAACAAATTAAAGCCGACTCCCCTAATTTTCTCTTGCACCTGAAGATAAAGAGAAACAAGGGGAGATGGTTAAACCTATTAGTACTTCTGTCTGATTGACACTAGTGCTGTGATAAAGAGTATCATCATCGTATCTTATGTATGTGGCATACTGTCTTAATAAGAATAAAGATGCAGGCAAGGTGGTACTGGTACTTCTACTAGTTTACATTTTATTTTAAACTTCGACCATGTTCCCAGTCAGACCATGTCATCAGTCAATTTCATAATACAATTCAATAACTCTTTCAGGTATTTTGAAACAATTTTGCATATCTTAAAAGGCAACATAGCTACCGGAGTTTTCGCGATGGGTGATGCATTTAAAAATGGTGGCATTATTTTTGCTCCCATCATGACTGTTGTGCTGGGCATTATCTGCGTGCACGCGCAGCATGTATTGGTATGTGTAACCTATTTAATGTATAAACATTTATCAGCATTCAGTGTATTAATTTCACACTAACCAACCATATAAGGAGGTGTTCTGGTTGGAATTCTCTGGATTAAATCATAACCTATGATTGTCTTTATCTCTGATACAAATACATTTTACTATTTATTATATGTTCTTAGCTCAATAACGTACTTATTTGAAACAATTTTGAAATTGGTGTTAATTTTTGTACTTAACTGCCTATTAGCTATTACCCCTATTATAAACATAGCTTTAGCTAATACTAGAAGCCGTGGTGGCCTTGGAGTTAGAGCAGTCGCCTGCTACGCAAGCAACGCAAGCTGGAATCCCAGCGGGGCCTGCACCAATGAGTTTTTCTAAAAAACTTATGTGCAGTTATTTCACACCACGTGCTTTACGGTGAAGGAAAACATCCTGAGGAAACCTGCATATGTCTGTAAGTAATTCAAAGACGTATGTATAGTGCCTGAGACGGCGATGGACTCACCCTCTGTCACGTTGACACTTGATCATATTCAGTGAAATGTGGGTGTTGTTACAACACCTCTGCTTACCCCTTCGGGGACCCTTCTGGGATGGCGTGAGTATATATATATACTAGAAGAAATTCGGACTAAATGTATATTCATCCCTTAGAAATTCTTATCAAAAAAGACTGTAACTAAGTTTTAAGCCAAGGATTATCATATACAATGTTTTGTAATAAGAAGTAATAAGACTGGTGTATTTTGTTCCAGTTAGATTTATCAGAAGACATGTGCAGACAGACCAAGCGACATAAACCGCCATGTTTCGCTGAAACAGTGTACTTGGTGTTCCGACACGGACCGGTGCGGTTGAGGAGGCTAGCTCCCTTCATGCGGGTCTTAGTGGACTCGTTTCTTTTCGTGACACAGATCGGGTTTTGCTGTGCCTATATCGTCTTTATTGCCAACACTTTACAAGTGGTAAATATAATAGGAGCAAATTATCCTGGGATGTCCGTCATTGGCATTCAATGTTTTCGGTAAATTCTTCAGAAAAATATGGTTGTTCAAGATTTAGAATATATGTTCATGCAGATAGATCGGCAAAGTATAGAATTCACAAATTTACAAGCTACCCTTTCTATGATGTATAAAAATCTAGTTATTTAAGATGGTGATAGCCGTGGTGGCCTTGGGGTTAGAGCAGTCGCCTGCTACTCAAGCGACGGAAGTTCGAATCCCAGCGGAGCCTGTACCAATGAGTTCTTCTAAAAATCTTATGTGCAGTGATGCAGTGCACACCACGTGCTTTACGGTGAAGGAAAACATCGTGAGGAAACCTGCATAAGTCTGAGAAATAATTCAAATACGTATGTATAGTGCCTGAGACGGCGATGGACTCACCCTCCGTCAATTTGGCACTTAATCATATTCGGTGAAATGTGGGTGTTGTTGTTACAACACCTCTGCTTACCCCCATATATATTATTTGAGATGAATAATGGTTTCTATTTCAGATTTGCACCCAGTACAACATCCACATAGACCTATCAGTGTATATGATAATAGTGATCATACCAATCCTTATCTCCTGTATGGTGCGGAATCTCAAGTATTTGACGCCGTTCTCAACTGTGGCTAATGTGATGATTACTGGAGGATTAGCTGCAGTGCTCTATGAGGCATCATGTGACCTGCCTTCGATTGAGACGAGAGTATACATTGCGCCGTTACGACAACTGCCGCTATTTTTTGGCACTGCGGTGTTTTGTTTTGAGGGGATTAGCCTTGTAAGAACATTATTTGTATTGGTGTGGAGTGGTGTCTTTCAATTTTACGAACTTATATGTGCAAATGCAGTTTCACTGTGGAATTTAATGGAATCGGGATTCCTTTTGTTCCTGCTAATTGGCATTCGTTTTAAATGGGTACTTTTCTGGATACAATATTTTTTTTACTTTATGATGATGCTTTTTACAGGTATTGCCCTTAAAGAACGAAATGAAACAGCCGAAGCTCTTCCAAAAGCCACTGGGACCTCTTAATGTGAGCATGGTCATAATTGGCTGTGTACTCCTTGCAATTGGTTTCCTGGGATATCTCAAGTGGGGAGACGACGTTCAGGGAAGTGTCACCTTAAATTTGGAAAAGGGAAATGTGTAAGTGAGTCAAAAATAATGTGCACTGTTTATAACATTTATGGATTGCCATTTATCTCTGGTATACTTTATTTCTTTAACTGCGAATACCTTGCAAATTTCTTGGATGATAGAGTCATCTCTAGCAATCAAGATATTTGCAATGAGTAAAGATGTAATTGATATTCATAAATCAATTACCCAATTTTTTCATACATATAAAAACAATACTGATATCCCCATTTAAATATAAATATTTTCATCGTAATGATCAAAACCGCCAGCAACAGGCACAAGCAAATCCCGCCTTTCAAATGTGTTTTACACCGTAGAGGTATACCAACTAGGGCTTTCATAACAACTATATCTAGGTATGGTGAACCTTGACGTAACATTGACATTGTTCTATTTCCAGCCGCAGTAACGTAGTGCGAGGTCTAATCGCCCTGGCCGTCTTGTTTACCTACCCACTCCAGGTTTACGTACCTGTTTGCATTACGTGGCCAAGTCTTCGCGACAAATATGCCACTACCAATCCAGTGATCAAGGAACTGGCGTACAGAGCGTTTTTAGTTCTTGTCACTTGTAAGTTTTAATACCTAACTATAATAACCTAAAAAAAAATATTATGAATGGAAACAGAGTCCCTATTAGTTGACAGGCGAATGCCAGTTGAAATATATCTTCTCAATAATTGTAGATCTTCGAATGAACTATAATAATTAAATATTATAACACGTTTGCCTTCATCAAAACAATTTTACTCCAGCAGGAGAATTACTTTTGATTAGTCTTATATACATTTAAATTTGCCGAAACAGAAGAAGCATTATTGAATTTCATTTTTCAATTTGGTATTTTTCAGTTGCACTGGCAGAGTTGATTCCACATCTTAGTCTATTCATATCGCTTATGGGTGCAGTGAGCAGCACAACCCTGGCATTGATATTCCCGCCGATCATCGAGATGGTCAGCAAATCACACAAGCCTGGTGGAATATCAGCTGTCACCTTATTTAAGGATCTCATCATTTTACTAATCGGCGTACTCGTCTTCACTACGGGCAGCATAGAAAGCATTATTTCTATTGTCAAAGCGTTTCAAGAATGAAATTGCCACCACTGCAAAACACACACTCACTCACATCACTGCAAAATTTGGACAATTTTGCAGTGAACAAACATTGGCCTCTTGATGGTTTAGAGTTTAATAATCTGTTCCTGGTAAATTGTAATGGTTTAAATGGTAGACAATTTAACTGATACTGATGAACCTATGTCTGCTAAATAACGCCAAGCATCACAAAATGCCTTGTATTTTGGTTTTTATGAAATTATTGCTTCTGTCTAGTCGTGACTCTCAGCATTATCATTCAATATATTGAAACAAATATTTCATTTCATTTAATTCACACCTTATTTATATGTTTTCATGTATCCTTATTTATATACTATAAATTATCATTTTAGCCCTCAAACACAACATTGGATTTTTATTGTCCATTACTGTTGTCTGAGTAGGAGTGTTATTTATTTATATTATTTTATTGTACTAAGTACTAAACTGAAATTAAACATTAAATACTGATTGAGAAAAGAGCTCTTAATTTACTCCCGAATCCCTAAGAATATATGTCAAAAAATAAAGAAATTACAGAGCAAATATGAAAAAAAATCGCTTATACTGTCCATGACTGGTGACTTTACCTTACTTATAATTTCTGTCGACGCAGCGGCTTCCACTTTCAACATATTTGCAGACTAGCTCTCATGAACTACAAAAACGGTTGTTTATCTTATATATATTTAATAAATATATTGGAAAATGTATTATTTTATACTGAGACTACAAGCAGTAGTTGTGAAAATGTATTGGCTACTAGGTGATGTCATTCCAGCAATGACAATGATTGATTTTTTATATATTCAGATGGAACAAAAGTATAAGTGGTAAATTGCTTGCATAATAATCATATCAGTTCTAGTTGGCTCTGAACAATACTAATTTGTTCAGGATAATATATAATTCAGTTAACTTAAGACCTGTCGTCGTCTAAACACCTAGAAGCGTAAAATGTATGTAATCGGCGGCACCGAGGTTGGTGTGCTGTTACACTGCGGCTAATATTTTATACAAAACTCATTTTTGTGTGTTTAGAAGTGGACGTGCTATGGGGCAAACTGAAAAAGAGGTGACTGTAAGTCACCAAAAACATGATGCAATGTACACAGCTCTAAATAATTTGTGAGTATTAAATGTCTTTATAAAATATACTCGACGAAGTCTTCCCCTTATTACAAAACACGGTTTAATCTCTGACTAAAACTATGTCCATCCCTTTTTAAATCCATACCACAGATAGAGATGGAGCTAGTTTAAACCAAGGACTATCTTAGTCTATGTATTATATTAAGGGGCTCGTGTTTTTTTAATGTTTTTCTTCTGCGGCTAAGCCGGGGTGATGACCAACTAAAAAACGGATGCGGATTCGCATTATAATATGGTTTGTGGACCTATAGATATAGTATGTAAATTTTAAACTGAGCAAGGACTAGATTACTATTGCATAACATAATTTTCATCTTTATCTAAGTCTATGCAGTGTATGTTTGTTATTCCGAATTAACGGTTTTTAATAAATGGATTTGAAAGGATATACTCACATAAAAAAAATATTAGTATCAATCAATATTCCTTTAGTAATTATTTCGTTTACAGAGATGAGGCTCAGACTGTTACCCATTCCAGTGTGCTCATCCTACCCACTAAAGCACCTGATGATCACACTGAGGATGATAAATGGACCCCCGATCCCCACAGCTTCGTCACACACCCTACCACGTAAGTGTGTGATTTATTTTGTATTTATAAATGTTTTACAATATTTTAAAAACGAGAAAATTATTGAGTTTCCTGCCAAGTTGCTCATAAAAAGTAACCTTCCGAACGCGGCGGTAGCAAGTATAATCCTATATATTTATGACATTCTGATTGTTAGAAGTGTAATCGAATAAAGATATTTTTGTGTATGAGTGCTTTTTAACTGATACCTTTATTCTGAATAGTTCATCTTTTCCATCCAGAACCTGCCCCCCTATTCGCTAACTTTGTTGTACACTCATAATCGTTGTCCACCGCGAAGTCCGCACTATAGCGATCGCGTATCCCTTCAGTGGCTATCAAAGCACCTCTTGACACCTCTATAATCTTATCGATATTATGCGACTAATATTAATATCACAATATAAGCTGTAAATAGTACTTTTTGAAGGAAATTTAATTTGAACGGTTTATGTAAACAAATTAATATGGAGTTCATATTTACGAAAATATTTTTTTACGTTTATAATGAGAACATAATCTGTTAATACGAATTTACAGCTTATGTTCTCATTATAAACGTATTGGTATTGAGAATGTACGTTTATTCCTATTTCAAAGGATTTAAGATAAAGCGTGAAAAGTAAGTAAAGTAAGAGACTGGGACATTGTGTGGAATGATGCAGGTATGTTTTTGTGTTGTTTTTACTTTTTATACATAAGTCTTGATTGAACAGTCAATAGTATGATTATAACATGATCTATACATTAATTACATTGGAGTTATTAGGTTTAATGTAAGCTTTTACTTTCAGATAACCTATGCCAATATACTTATACCGAAACCAATGAGAATGCTGAGAAAGAAAAAATCGTTATAACAACACTCGTCAGAGGGCCCACTTAGTGACCAATCTACATTAAGATATTAAGAAGTATTAACACAGGATTGCAGAGCCAATAATGTAAGCCCTTGTAACTCAGTATTGATCACTACAAAGTACATTTTCATTATAATAATCCAGAAAAATTTATTGATAAGCCTGAAAAAAGTAAAGATATTAACTTTACACAGAAACCGTGATTATCTGTTTCTGTTGAGTTTAAAACATTTAGATAAAACAGAATGTTAATTCTTGTAGGGTATAATCATTTATTATTTACTATATTTAACCATATTTTCCCTTCAAGGACAGAGTAGGTGGATTAAAACAATAAATAGCATAATATATATGTATTATAATTTCAGAACATTGCAGCTCTCAGCAGCGCTCTGCACACCATTATCGGCTGGGGAAGCCGCTGATGGCCAGCAGCACATATTAATGTCACCTCTCATCAAATCCACAGCCACAGAAAATTGTGGGAATCTCCTGTAAAAGTATTATCATTATAGACAGAAATATAATACACTCTAAATTATCTTGTTTGTTTTTATATGCCTGCATAAGTACTAAGGTTTTGGATGTAATATAAATCATATAGTTAACAACACCTAGTCTATTTACTTTATTTAGTCCAACCAACAGGGGCTGCATCATATCATTCCTACTGTAGAAAGATATACTTACTTTAAATTCTTATATAGAAAGTTTTTCGGAACGGAAATTTCTTCACATATAAAAACATTAACTCCCATCTTCGGTTGGATAATAGTGCTCATCGCGTCATCATCGTACATAATACTTTCTATATAAGAATTTAAAGTAAGTATATCTTTCTACAGTAGGAATGATATGATGCAGCCCCTGTTGGTTGGACTAAATAAAGTAAATAGACTAGGTGTTGTTAACTATATGATTTATATTACATCCAAAACCTTAGTACTTATGCAGGCATATAAAAACAAACAAGATAATTTAGAGTGTATTATATTTCTGTCTATAATGATAATACTTTTACAGGAGATTCCCACCATTTTCTGTGGCTGTGGATTTGATGAGAAGTGACATTAATATGTGCTGCTGGCCAGCAGCGGCTTCCCCAGCCGATAATGGTGTGCAGAGCGCTGCTGAGAGCTGCAATGTTCTGAAATTATAATACATATATATTATGCTATTTATTGTTTTAATCCACCTACTCTGTCCTTGAAGGGAAAATATGGTTAAATATAGTAAATAATAAATGATTATACCCTACAAGAATTAACATTCTGTTTTATCTAAATGTTTTAAACTCAACAGAAACAGATAATCACGGTTTCTGTGTAAAGTTAATATCTTTACTTTTTTCAGGCTTACCAATAAATTTTTCTGGATTATTATAATGAAAATGTACTTTGTAGTGATCAATACTGAGTTACAAGGGCTTATATTATTGGCTCTGCAATCCTGTGTTAATACTTCTTAATATCTTAATGTAGATTGGTCACTAAGTGGGCCCTCTGACGAGTGTTGTAATAACGATTTTTTCTTTCTCAGCATTCTCATTGGTTTCGGTATAAGTATATTGGCATAGGTTATCTGAAAGTAAAAGCTTACATTAAACCTAATCACTTCAATGTAAATAATGTATAGATCATGTTATGTTCATACTATTGACTGTTCAATCAAGACTTATGTATAAAAAGTAAAAACAACACAAAAACATACCTGCATCATTCCACACAATGTCCCAGTCTCTTACTTTACTTACTTTTCACGCTTTATCTTAAATCCTTTGAAATAGGAATAAACGTACATTCTCAATACCAATACGTTTATAATGAGAACATAAGCTGTAAATTCGTATTTACAGATTATGTTCTCATTATAAACGTAAAAAATATTTTCGTAACTATGAACTCCATGTTAATTTGTTTACATAAACCGTTCAAATTAAATTTCCTTCAAAAAGTACTATTTACAGCTTATATTGTGATATTAATATTAGTCGCATAATATCGATAAGATTATAGAGGTGTCAAGAGGTGCTTTGATAGGCACCTTAGAAAGGCGGATAGGCACCGTAAGTTGATAGGCACTGAAGGGATACGCGATCGCTGTAGTGCGGACTTCGCGGTGGACAACGATTATGAGTGTACAACAAATGTCAGTGAACAACAAAGTTAGCGAAATGGGGGGCCAGACCTTAGATCCTTAACAACAAATTAAAGCCGACTCCCCTAATTTTCTCTTGCACCTGAAGATAAAGAGAAACAAGGGGAGATGGTTAAACCTATTAGTACT
This sequence comes from Watsonalla binaria, assembly GCA_929442735.1. Lineage (NCBI taxonomy): Eukaryota > Metazoa > Arthropoda > Insecta > Lepidoptera > Drepanidae > Watsonalla > Watsonalla binaria. The sequence goes on from OV838930.1 coordinate 7,573,941, forward strand.
TCTGTCTGATTGACACTAGTGCTGTGATAAAGAGTATCATCATCGTATCTTATGTATGTGGCATACTGTCTTAATAAGAATAAAGATGCAGGCAAGGTGGTACTGGTACTTCTACTAGTTTACATTTTATTTTAAACTTCGACCATGTTCCCAGTCAGACCATGTCATCAGTCAATTTCATAATACAATTCAATAACTCTTTCAGGTATTTTGAAACAATTTTGCATATCTTAAAAGGCAACATAGCTACCGGAGTTTTCGCGATGGGTGATGCATTTAAAAATGGTGGCATTATTTTTGCTCCCATCATGACTGTTGTGCTGGGCATTATCTGCGTGCACGCGCAGCATGTATTGGTATGTGTAACCTATTTAATGTATAAACATTTATCAGCATTCAGTGTATTAATTTCACACTAACCAACCATATAAGGAGGTGTTCTGGTTGGAATTCTCTGGATTAAATCATAACCTATGATTGTCTTTATCTCTGATACAAATACATTTTACTATTTATTATATGTTCTTAGCTCAATAACGTACTTATTTGAAACAATTTTGAAATTGGTGTTAATTTTTGTACTTAACTGCCTATTAGCTATTACCCCTATTATAAACATAGCTTTAGCTAATACTAGAAGCCGTGGTGGCCTTGGAGTTAGAGCAGTCGCCTGCTACGCAAGCAACGCAAGCTGGAATCCCAGCGGGGCCTGCACCAATGAGTTTTTCTAAAAAACTTATGTGCAGTTATTTCACACCACGTGCTTTACGGTGAAGGAAAACATCCTGAGGAAACCTGCATATGTCTGTAAGTAATTCAAAGACGTATGTATAGTGCCTGAGACGGCGATGGACTCACCCTCTGTCACGTTGACACTTGATCATATTCAGTGAAATGTGGGTGTTGTTACAACACCTCTGCTTACCCCTTCGGGGACCCTTCTGGGATGGCGTGAGTATATATATATACTAGAAGAAATTCGGACTAAATGTATATTCATCCCTTAGAAATTCTTATCAAAAAAGACTGTAACTAAGTTTTAAGCCAAGGATTATCATATACAATGTTTTGTAATAAGAAGTAATAAGACTGGTGTATTTTGTTCCAGTTAGATTTATCAGAAGACATGTGCAGACAGACCAAGCGACATAAACCGCCATGTTTCGCTGAAACAGTGTACTTGGTGTTCCGACACGGACCGGTGCGGTTGAGGAGGCTAGCTCCCTTCATGCGGGTCTTAGTGGACTCGTTTCTTTTCGTGACACAGATCGGGTTTTGCTGTGCCTATATCGTCTTTATTGCCAACACTTTACAAGTGGTAAATATAATAGGAGCAAATTATCCTGGGATGTCCGTCATTGGCATTCAATGTTTTCGGTAAATTCTTCAGAAAAATATGGTTGTTCAAGATTTAGAATATATGTTCATGCAGATAGATCGGCAAAGTATAGAATTCACAAATTTACAAGCTACCCTTTCTATGATGTATAAAAATCTAGTTATTTAAGATGGTGATAGCCGTGGTGGCCTTGGGGTTAGAGCAGTCGCCTGCTACTCAAGCGACGGAAGTTCGAATCCCAGCGGAGCCTGTACCAATGAGTTCTTCTAAAAATCTTATGTGCAGTGATGCAGTGCACACCACGTGCTTTACGGTGAAGGAAAACATCGTGAGGAAACCTGCATAAGTCTGAGAAATAATTCAAATACGTATGTATAGTGCCTGAGACGGCGATGGACTCACCCTCCGTCAATTTGGCACTTAATCATATTCGGTGAAATGTGGGTGTTGTTGTTACAACACCTCTGCTTACCCCCATATATATTATTTGAGATGAATAATGGTTTCTATTTCAGATTTGCACCCAGTACAACATCCACATAGACCTATCAGTGTATATGATAATAGTGATCATACCAATCCTTATCTCCTGTATGGTGCGGAATCTCAAGTATTTGACGCCGTTCTCAACTGTGGCTAATGTGATGATTACTGGAGGATTAGCTGCAGTGCTCTATGAGGCATCATGTGACCTGCCTTCGATTGAGACGAGAGTATACATTGCGCCGTTACGACAACTGCCGCTATTTTTTGGCACTGCGGTGTTTTGTTTTGAGGGGATTAGCCTTGTAAGAACATTATTTGTATTGGTGTGGAGTGGTGTCTTTCAATTTTACGAACTTATATGTGCAAATGCAGTTTCACTGTGGAATTTAATGGAATCGGGATTCCTTTTGTTCCTGCTAATTGGCATTCGTTTTAAATGGGTACTTTTCTGGATACAATATTTTTTTTACTTTATGATGATGCTTTTTACAGGTATTGCCCTTAAAGAACGAAATGAAACAGCCGAAGCTCTTCCAAAAGCCACTGGGACCTCTTAATGTGAGCATGGTCATAATTGGCTGTGTACTCCTTGCAATTGGTTTCCTGGGATATCTCAAGTGGGGAGACGACGTTCAGGGAAGTGTCACCTTAAATTTGGAAAAGGGAAATGTGTAAGTGAGTCAAAAATAATGTGCACTGTTTATAACATTTATGGATTGCCATTTATCTCTGGTATACTTTATTTCTTTAACTGCGAATACCTTGCAAATTTCTTGGATGATAGAGTCATCTCTAGCAATCAAGATATTTGCAATGAGTAAAGATGTAATTGATATTCATAAATCAATTACCCAATTTTTTCATACATATAAAAACAATACTGATATCCCCATTTAAATATAAATATTTTCATCGTAATGATCAAAACCGCCAGCAACAGGCACAAGCAAATCCCGCCTTTCAAATGTGTTTTACACCGTAGAGGTATACCAACTAGGGCTTTCATAACAACTATATCTAGGTATGGTGAACCTTGACGTAACATTGACATTGTTCTATTTCCAGCCGCAGTAACGTAGTGCGAGGTCTAATCGCCCTGGCCGTCTTGTTTACCTACCCACTCCAGGTTTACGTACCTGTTTGCATTACGTGGCCAAGTCTTCGCGACAAATATGCCACTACCAATCCAGTGATCAAGGAACTGGCGTACAGAGCGTTTTTAGTTCTTGTCACTTGTAAGTTTTAATACCTAACTATAATAACCTAAAAAAAAATATTATGAATGGAAACAGAGTCCCTATTAGTTGACAGGCGAATGCCAGTTGAAATATATCTTCTCAATAATTGTAGATCTTCGAATGAACTATAATAATTAAATATTATAACACGTTTGCCTTCATCAAAACAATTTTACTCCAGCAGGAGAATTACTTTTGATTAGTCTTATATACATTTAAATTTGCCGAAACAGAAGAAGCATTATTGAATTTCATTTTTCAATTTGGTATTTTTCAGTTGCACTGGCAGAGTTGATTCCACATCTTAGTCTATTCATATCGCTTATGGGTGCAGTGAGCAGCACAACCCTGGCATTGATATTCCCGCCGATCATCGAGATGGTCAGCAAATCACACAAGCCTGGTGGAATATCAGCTGTCACCTTATTTAAGGATCTCATCATTTTACTAATCGGCGTACTCGTCTTCACTACGGGCAGCATAGAAAGCATTATTTCTATTGTCAAAGCGTTTCAAGAATGAAATTGCCACCACTGCAAAACACACACTCACTCACATCACTGCAAAATTTGGACAATTTTGCAGTGAACAAACATTGGCCTCTTGATGGTTTAGAGTTTAATAATCTGTTCCTGGTAAATTGTAATGGTTTAAATGGTAGACAATTTAACTGATACTGATGAACCTATGTCTGCTAAATAACGCCAAGCATCACAAAATGCCTTGTATTTTGGTTTTTATGAAATTATTGCTTCTGTCTAGTCGTGACTCTCAGCATTATCATTCAATATATTGAAACAAATATTTCATTTCATTTAATTCACACCTTATTTATATGTTTTCATGTATCCTTATTTATATACTATAAATTATCATTTTAGCCCTCAAACACAACATTGGATTTTTATTGTCCATTACTGTTGTCTGAGTAGGAGTGTTATTTATTTATATTATTTTATTGTACTAAGTACTAAACTGAAATTAAACATTAAATACTGATTGAGAAAAGAGCTCTTAATTTACTCCCGAATCCCTAAGAATATATGTCAAAAAATAAAGAAATTACAGAGCAAATATGAAAAAAAATCGCTTATACTGTCCATGACTGGTGACTTTACCTTACTTATAATTTCTGTCGACGCAGCGGCTTCCACTTTCAACATATTTGCAGACTAGCTCTCATGAACTACAAAAACGGTTGTTTATCTTATATATATTTAATAAATATATTGGAAAATGTATTATTTTATACTGAGACTACAAGCAGTAGTTGTGAAAATGTATTGGCTACTAGGTGATGTCATTCCAGCAATGACAATGATTGATTTTTTATATATTCAGATGGAACAAAAGTATAAGTGGTAAATTGCTTGCATAATAATCATATCAGTTCTAGTTGGCTCTGAACAATACTAATTTGTTCAGGATAATATATAATTCAGTTAACTTAAGACCTGTCGTCGTCTAAACACCTAGAAGCGTAAAATGTATGTAATCGGCGGCACCGAGGTTGGTGTGCTGTTACACTGCGGCTAATATTTTATACAAAACTCATTTTTGTGTGTTTAGAAGTGGACGTGCTATGGGGCAAACTGAAAAAGAGGTGACTGTAAGTCACCAAAAACATGATGCAATGTACACAGCTCTAAATAATTTGTGAGTATTAAATGTCTTTATAAAATATACTCGACGAAGTCTTCCCCTTATTACAAAACACGGTTTAATCTCTGACTAAAACTATGTCCATCCCTTTTTAAATCCATACCACAGATAGAGATGGAGCTAGTTTAAACCAAGGACTATCTTAGTCTATGTATTATATTAAGGGGCTCGTGTTTTTTTAATGTTTTTCTTCTGCGGCTAAGCCGGGGTGATGACCAACTAAAAAACGGATGCGGATTCGCATTATAATATGGTTTGTGGACCTATAGATATAGTATGTAAATTTTAAACTGAGCAAGGACTAGATTACTATTGCATAACATAATTTTCATCTTTATCTAAGTCTATGCAGTGTATGTTTGTTATTCCGAATTAACGGTTTTTAATAAATGGATTTGAAAGGATATACTCACATAAAAAAAATATTAGTATCAATCAATATTCCTTTAGTAATTATTTCGTTTACAGAGATGAGGCTCAGACTGTTACCCATTCCAGTGTGCTCATCCTACCCACTAAAGCACCTGATGATCACACTGAGGATGATAAATGGACCCCCGATCCCCACAGCTTCGTCACACACCCTACCACGTAAGTGTGTGATTTATTTTGTATTTATAAATGTTTTACAATATTTTAAAAACGAGAAAATTATTGAGTTTCCTGCCAAGTTGCTCATAAAAAGTAACCTTCCGAACGCGGCGGTAGCAAGTATAATCCTATATATTTATGACATTCTGATTGTTAGAAGTGTAATCGAATAAAGATATTTTTGTGTATGAGTGCTTTTTAACTGATACCTTTATTCTGAATAGTTCATCTTTTCCATCCAGAACCTGCCCCCCTATTCGCTAACTTTGTTGTACACTCATAATCGTTGTCCACCGCGAAGTCCGCACTATAGCGATCGCGTATCCCTTCAGTGGCTATCAAAGCACCTCTTGACACCTCTATAATCTTATCGATATTATGCGACTAATATTAATATCACAATATAAGCTGTAAATAGTACTTTTTGAAGGAAATTTAATTTGAACGGTTTATGTAAACAAATTAATATGGAGTTCATATTTACGAAAATATTTTTTTACGTTTATAATGAGAACATAATCTGTTAATACGAATTTACAGCTTATGTTCTCATTATAAACGTATTGGTATTGAGAATGTACGTTTATTCCTATTTCAAAGGATTTAAGATAAAGCGTGAAAAGTAAGTAAAGTAAGAGACTGGGACATTGTGTGGAATGATGCAGGTATGTTTTTGTGTTGTTTTTACTTTTTATACATAAGTCTTGATTGAACAGTCAATAGTATGATTATAACATGATCTATACATTAATTACATTGGAGTTATTAGGTTTAATGTAAGCTTTTACTTTCAGATAACCTATGCCAATATACTTATACCGAAACCAATGAGAATGCTGAGAAAGAAAAAATCGTTATAACAACACTCGTCAGAGGGCCCACTTAGTGACCAATCTACATTAAGATATTAAGAAGTATTAACACAGGATTGCAGAGCCAATAATGTAAGCCCTTGTAACTCAGTATTGATCACTACAAAGTACATTTTCATTATAATAATCCAGAAAAATTTATTGATAAGCCTGAAAAAAGTAAAGATATTAACTTTACACAGAAACCGTGATTATCTGTTTCTGTTGAGTTTAAAACATTTAGATAAAACAGAATGTTAATTCTTGTAGGGTATAATCATTTATTATTTACTATATTTAACCATATTTTCCCTTCAAGGACAGAGTAGGTGGATTAAAACAATAAATAGCATAATATATATGTATTATAATTTCAGAACATTGCAGCTCTCAGCAGCGCTCTGCACACCATTATCGGCTGGGGAAGCCGCTGATGGCCAGCAGCACATATTAATGTCACCTCTCATCAAATCCACAGCCACAGAAAATTGTGGGAATCTCCTGTAAAAGTATTATCATTATAGACAGAAATATAATACACTCTAAATTATCTTGTTTGTTTTTATATGCCTGCATAAGTACTAAGGTTTTGGATGTAATATAAATCATATAGTTAACAACACCTAGTCTATTTACTTTATTTAGTCCAACCAACAGGGGCTGCATCATATCATTCCTACTGTAGAAAGATATACTTACTTTAAATTCTTATATAGAAAGTTTTTCGGAACGGAAATTTCTTCACATATAAAAACATTAACTCCCATCTTCGGTTGGATAATAGTGCTCATCGCGTCATCATCGTACATAATACTTTCTATATAAGAATTTAAAGTAAGTATATCTTTCTACAGTAGGAATGATATGATGCAGCCCCTGTTGGTTGGACTAAATAAAGTAAATAGACTAGGTGTTGTTAACTATATGATTTATATTACATCCAAAACCTTAGTACTTATGCAGGCATATAAAAACAAACAAGATAATTTAGAGTGTATTATATTTCTGTCTATAATGATAATACTTTTACAGGAGATTCCCACCATTTTCTGTGGCTGTGGATTTGATGAGAAGTGACATTAATATGTGCTGCTGGCCAGCAGCGGCTTCCCCAGCCGATAATGGTGTGCAGAGCGCTGCTGAGAGCTGCAATGTTCTGAAATTATAATACATATATATTATGCTATTTATTGTTTTAATCCACCTACTCTGTCCTTGAAGGGAAAATATGGTTAAATATAGCAAATAATAAATGATTATACCCTACAAGAATTAACATTCTGTTTTATCTAAATGTTTTAAACTCAACAGAAACAGATAATCACGGTTTCTGTGTAAAGTTAATATCTTTACTTTTTTCAGGCTTACCAATAAATTTTTCTGGATTATTATAATGAAAATGTACTTTGTAGTGATCAATACTGAGTTACAAGGGCTTATATTATTGGCTCTGCAATCCTGTGTTAATACTTCTTAATATCTTAATGTAGATTGGTCACTAAGTGGGCCCTCTGACGAGTGTTGTAATAACGATTTTTTCTTTCTCAGCATTCTCATTGGTTTCGGTATAAGTATATTGGCATAGGTTATCTGAAAGTAAAAGCTTACATTAAACCTAATCACTTCAATGTAAATAATGTATAGATCATGTTATGTTCATACTATTGACTGTTCAATCAAGACTTATGTATAAAAAGTAAAAACAACACAAAAACATACCTGCATCATTCCACACAATGTCCCAGTCTCTTACTTTACTTACTTTTCACGCTTTATCTTAAATCCTTTGAAATAGGAATAAACGTACATTCTCAATACCAATACGTTTATAATGAGAACATAAGCTGTAAATTCGTATTTACAGATTATGTTCTCATTATAAACGTAAAAAATATTTTCGTAACTATGAACTCCATGTTAATTTGTTTACATAAACCTTTCAAATTAAATTTCCTTAAAAATTTACTAATTTACAGCTTATATTGTGATATTAATATTAGTCGCATAATATCGATAAGATTATAGAGGTGTCAAGAGGTGCTTTGATAGGCACCGTAGAAAGGCGGATAGGCACCGTAAGTTGATAGGCACTGAAGGGATACGCGATCGCTATAGTGCGGACTTCGCGGTGGACAACGATTATGAGTGTACAACAAATGTCAGTGAACAACAAAGTTAGCGAAAAGGGGGGCCAGACCTTAGATCCTTAACAACAAATTAAAACCGACTCCCCTAATTTTCTCTTGCACCTGAAGATGAAGAGAAACAAGGGGAGATGGTTAAACCTATTAGTACTTCTGTCTGATTGACACTAGTGCTGTGATAAAGAGTATCATCATCGTATCTTATGTATGTGGCATACTGTCTTAATAAGAATAAAGATGCAGGCAAGGTGATACTGGTACTTCTACTAGTTTACATTTTATTTTAAACTTCGACCATGTTCTCGTCAGTCATTATCATGATACAATTCAATAACGTTTTCAGGTATTTTGAAACAATGTTGCATATCTTAAAAGGCAACATAGGCACCGGAGCTTTCGCGATGGGTGATGCATTTAAAAATGGTGGCATTATTTTTGCTCCCATCATGACTGTGGTGCTGGGCATTATCTGCGTGCACGCGCAGCATGTTTTGGTATGTATAACCTTTTGAATGTATAATCATTTATCAGCATTTACTTAAGCATTCAGTTTATTAATTTCACACTTACCAACCATATAAGGAGATGTTCTGGATGGAATTCTCTGGATTAAATCATAACCTATGATTGTCTTTATCTCTGATACAAATACATTTTACTATTTATTATATGTTCTTAGCTCAATAACGTACTTATTTGAAACAATTTTGAAATTGGTGTTAATTTTTGTACTTAACTGCCTATTAGCTATTACCCCTATTATAAACATAGCTTTAGCTAATACTAGAAGCCGTGGTGGCCTTGGAGTTAGAGCAGTCGCCTGCTACGCAAGCAACGCAAGCTGGAATCCCAGCGGGGCCTGCACCAATGAGTTTTTCTAAAAAACTTATGTGCAGTTATTTCACACCACGTGCTTTACGGTGAAGGAAAACATCCTGAGGAAACCTGCATATGTCTGTAAGTAATTCAAAGACGTATGTATAGTGCCTGAGACGGCGATGGACTCACCCTCTGTCACGTTGACACTTGATCATATTCAGTGAAATGTGGGTGTTGTTACAACACCTCTGCTTACCCCTTCGGGGACCCTTCTGGGATGGCGTGAGTATATATATATACTAGAAGAAATTCGGACTAAATGTATATTCATCCCTTAGAAATTCTTATCAAAAAAGACTGTAACTAAGTTTTAAGCCAAGGATTATCATATACAATGTTTTGTAATAAGAAGTAATAAGACTGGTGTATTTTGTTCCAGTTAGATTTATCAGAAGACATGTGCAGACAGACCAAGCGACATAAACCGCCATGTTTCGCTGAAACAGTGTACTTGGTGTTCCGACACGGACCGGTGCGGTTGAGGAGGCTAGCTCCCTTCATGCGGGTCTTAGTGGACTCGTTTCTTTTCGTGACACAGATCGGGTTTTGCTGTGCCTATATCGTCTTTATTGCCAACACTTTACAAGTGGTAAATATAATAGGAGCAAATTATCCTGGGAAGTCCGTCATTGGCATTCAATGTTTTCGGTAAATTCTTCAGAAAAATATGGTTGTTCAAGATTTAGAATATATGTTCATGCAGATAGATCGGCAAAGTATAGAATTCACAAATTTACAAGCTACCCTTTCTATGATGTATAAAAATCTAGTTATTTAAGATGGTGATAGCCGTGGTGGCCTTGGGGTTAGAGCAGTCGCCTACTATGCAAGCGACGGAAGTTCGAATCCCAGCGGAGCCTGTACCAATAAGTTTTGCGCAGTGCACACCACATGCTGTACGGTGAAGGAAAACATCGTGAGGAAACCTGCATAAGTCTGAGAAATAATTCAAATACGTATGTACTCACCCTCCGTCAATTTGGCATTTAATCATATTCGGTGAAATGTGGGTGTTGTTGTTACAACACCTCTGCTTACCCCCATATATATTATTTGAGATGAATAATGGTTTCTATTTCAGATTTGCACCCAGTACAACATCCACATAGACCTATCAGTGTATATGATAATAGTGATCATACCAATCCTTATCTCCTGTATGGTGCGGAATCTCAAGTATTTGACGCCGTTCTCAACTGTGGCTAATGTGATGATTACTGGAGGATTAGCTGCAGTGCTCTATGAGGCATCATGTGACCTGCCTGCGATTGAGACCAGGGTATACATTGCGCCGTTACGACAACTGCCGCTATTTTTTGGCACTGCTGTGTTTTGTTTCGAGGGGATTAGCCTTGTAAGAACATTTTTTGTATTAGTGTGGAGTGGTGTCTTTCAATTTTATGAAATTATATCTGCAAATGCAGTTTCACTGTGGAATTTAATGGAATCGGGATTCCTTTTGTTCCTGCTAATTGGCATTAGTTTTAAATAGGTACTCTTCTGGATACAATATTTTTTTTACTTTATGATGATGCTTGATACAGGTATTGCCCTTAAAGAACGAAATGAAACAGCCGAAGCTTTTCCAAAAGCCACTGGGACCTCTTAATGTGAGCATGGTCATAATTGGCTGTGTACTCCTTGCAATTGGTTTCCTGGGATATCTCAAGTGGGGAGACGACGTTCAGGGAAGTGTCACCCTAAATTTGGAAAAGGGAAATGTGTAAGTGAGTCAAAAATAATGTGCACTGTTTATAACATTTATGGATTGCCATTTATCTCTGGTATACTTTATTTCTGTAACTGCTAATACCTCGCAAATTTCTTGAATGATAGAGTCATCTCTAGCGATCAATATATTTGCAATGGGTAAAGATGTAATTGATATTCATATATCAAATACCCCACTTTTTCATACCAATAAAAACAATACTCATATCCCCATTTAAATATAAATATTTTCATCGTAATGATCAAAACCGCCAGCAACAGGCACAAGCAAATCCCGCCTTTCAAATGTGTTTCACACCGTAGAGGTATACCAACTACGGCTTTCATAACAACTATACCTAGGTATGGTGAATCTTGACGTAACATTGACATTGTTCTATTTCCAGCCGCAGTAACGTACTGCGAAGTCTAATCGCCCTGGCCATCTTGTTTACCTACCAACTCCAGTTTTACGTACCTGTTTGCATTACGTGGCCAAGTCTTCGCGACAAATATGCCACTACCAATCCAGTGATCAAGGAACTGGCGTACAGAGCGTTTTTAGTTCTTGTCACTTGTAAGTTTTAATACCTAACTATAATAACCTAAAAAAATGTATTGTGAATGGAAACAGAGTCCCTATTAGTTGACAGGCGAATGCCAGTTGAAATATATCTTTTCAATAATTGTAGATCTTCGAATGAACTATAATAATTAAATAGTATAACAAGTTTGCCTTCATCAAAACAATTTTAGTCCAGCAGGAGAATTACTTTTGATTAGTCTTATAGACATTAAAAAGTGCCGAAACTGAAGAAGCATTATTGATTTTCATTTTTCAATTTGGTATTTTTCAGTAGCACTGGCAGAGTTGATTCCACATCTTAGTCTATTCATATCGCTTATGGGTGCAGTGGGCAGCACAATTCTGGCATTGATATTCCCGCCGATCATCGAGATGGTCAACAAATCACACAAGCCTGGTGGAATATCAGCTGTCACCTTATTTAAGGATCTCATAATTTTACTAATCGGCGTACTCGTCTTCACTACGGGCAGCATAGAAAGCATTATTTCTATTGTCAAAGCGTTTCAAGAATGAAATTGCCACCACTGCAAAACACATACTCACTCACATCACTGCAAAATTTGGACAATTTTGCAGTGTACAAACATTGGTCTCTTGATGGTTTAGAGTTTAATAATCTGTTCCTGGTAAATGGTAGTGGTGTAAATGGTAGACAATTCAACTAATACTGAACCTATGTCTGCTAAATAATGCTAAGCACCACAAATTGCCTTGTATCTTGGTTTTTGTGAAATTATTGCTTCTGTCTAGTGGTGACTTTCAACGTTATCATTCAATATATTGAAACAAATATTTCATTTCATTTAATTCACACCTTATTTATATGTTTTCGGTCTAAATCGCTACGACATCTTTGTAGTTTTCATTACGTGAATCTGGCTACTTCTCGAATACACACACATTGCGTCGTGTCGTGTCGTCATGATTAGATTCGCGTTGATTGGATGATGGCAGCGGTCCTTCTGTTACTTCCCAATTTCATTTTATTGGCTCCATTAACCAGAGTTTTGTCCCACATAAAAAAATCTGGTTCGTCCCAAAATCTATACTAATATTATAAAGCTGCAGAGTTTGTTTGTTTGTTTGAACGCGCTAATCTCAGGAACTACTGATCCGATTTCTAAAATTATTTCTGTGTTGGATAATCCATTTATCAAGGAAGCTAATAGGCTATTATATTTATTTTATTTTCAAAAAAATTAGGGATCCGTAAGAAAATTGCAAGTTTGAAACTAAAGTTGTAAAATCAAAAACCTATTTATGCGTGCGCTGCAAAAACTATTGACAATTGAACAAAATGCAGTACTACAGGTTTGTAGGTCTTATTAAGATCTACAAAAAAGTCCGGAAGAGTACATATCTATCTATCATAGTTTAGTCACAATAACGACTATTATGTTCAATCGTCTGACTAAATAAAATACGTTAAATGTGTATCATAATATTAATCCTTATTAACTTACTTAACTTCATTTGTATAGCATAATACAAATGAAGTATTATGCTATCAAGGGCATTTATGTAAAAGTAATATACTTTTTATTTTATTCGAATCGGGCATTTCGTTGAGAAATTATCACGAGTATAATAACGCAAAGAATTAGAATCTAATAGTGAATTATCTGCTAAGTGCAAATGAAAGTATTAAGAAAGTACTAACATAGAAAAACCAATTTATATATTTTTTTCTCTATCCGTCTGTCCATCTGTTTGTCTGTTTGTTTGTAAAGCATTTAGGGTACCGCAGGAATTAAATTATTTTTACGCGGGTGAAACCGCAGGGCACAGCTAGTATAATATAAATTATTATATGCCTACTTCGTCCCATTTATAATTCCTTGTACGGCCCAAATCGTTTTTGTATAATAAACCAATTGTTATTTTTTGTACAATCAGGCAAAAAATATTACCTATGTGAGTGAGCGAGTGTTTTTTAAAAAAAAAATATTTAGTCGGTCAGTTGATTTCTTAATGCTTTGGATAATGTTTATTATGGATCTGACGGTTATGTATACTTAAACTGTAGGAATGTTCAGATAATTAATTTATCATATCTGTGAAAAAAACTCAAACATGATTGAATTGTAGTGCCTACGCATCGCTTACAGGATGTACATGGCTCATTTTTAGGACAGCGCACACGCTTCTATAATAAATTACCAATTAATATTGTGAACTTGCCCTTCAACAAATTTAAAAAGAGTCATCAAATCAGTTATGCCTGAAAAAGGATATTATACTGCAAGTGATAAGGGAGCCTTGGATGTATCTTTATCGGATAATTATTGTTAATACTCCCACTGGCATGTACTTTTGCTACAATTAATTAATCTTAATTTGATCTTTGGTTTGGCTGGCGGGAATTTGCCATACTCACAAATATCTGTACTATTTTAGTTAATATTTTTGACAATTGAGCATTGGAACTGTGTCCATGGGCGTATATATTCATGAGATAAAAATACTGTAACCAATAACATTGTGTAATATTATACGTTAAAACGAGCATTTCTTGCATATATATATAGAATCTGAATCGTTTTCTTGCCGGGTTCTTCTCAACAAAAGCTACCTTATATATATAATATAATGTATTTTTGTGTCCTTCTGATGATTTGAAGTACTTCTGAAGTACTTTGTAAGAAGTCTAATGAAATAAAGATATTTTGAACTAAAAGTTATAATTTTAATTGTGATTCTAGATAATAAAGATGATTTATACCTGTTTATTGCTTAATTAATAAATAACTGATTCAAAAAAAATATACTAAATATATCACCATATTAGTCTTTTTGTCTGTACCTTTGAAGTACTTGCAATTTGGGACGAAGCAGGACTATAATAGTGATGTGGGATAAACTATGTTTTGTTTTTGGAATTTGGGACAAAACTTTAGGACAAACGAGGATTAAGCCATTAACCATTGTAATATAGGAAACTCACGATGTGTAACTCTGATACGAAATATAATTAGACTACTTATATTTTCTCTCGGCGCAGCGGCTTCGGCTTTCAACATATTTGCAGACTAGCTCTGTTGAACTACAAAAACGGTTGATTATCTTATAGATATTTACAAATAAAAATATTGGAAAATGTATTATTTTATACTGAGACTACAAGCAGCAGTTTGAAAATGTATTGGCTACGAGGTGATGTCATTCCAGCAATGTAAATGTTTGATTTTTTATTTATTCAGGTGGAACAAAAGTATAAGTGGCATGCTTGCATAATAATCGTATCAGTTCTAGTTGGCTCTGAAAAATACTTATTTGTTCAAGATAATATATAATTCAGTTAACTTAAGACTTGTCGTCGTCTTGAAACCTAGAAGCGTAAAATGTATGTAATCGGCGGCGCCGAGGTTGGTGTGCTGTTACACTCCGGTTAATATTTTATTCAAAACGTATTTTTGTGTGTTTAGAAGTGGACGTGCTATGGGGAAAACTGAAAAAGAGGTGACTGTAAGTCACCAAAAACATGGTGCAATGTACACAGCTCTAAATAATTTGTGAGTATTAAATGTCTTTATAAATATACTCGACTAACTCTTCCCCTTATTATAAAACACGGTTTAATTTTGTACTAAAACTATGTGCATTCCTTTTTAAATCACCGATAGAGATGGAGCTAGTTTAAACCATGGACTATCTTAGTCTATGTATTGTAATAAGGGGCTCGTGTTTTATTTAATATTTTTCTTCTGGGTATGCGGTTAAGCCGGGGTGATGACCAACTAACAAACGGATGCCAATTCGCATTATAATATGGTTTATGGACCTATAGAAATAGTATATAAATTTAAACTGAGCAAGGACTAGATTACTATTGCAGAGCATAATTTTCATCTTTATCTAAGTCTATGCAGTGTATGTTTGTAATTCCGAATTAACGGTTTTTAATAAATGGATTTGAAAGGATATACTCACATAAAAAAAATATTAGTATCAATCAATATTCCTTTAGTAATTATTTCGTTTACAGAGATGAGGCCCAGACTGTTACCCATTCCAGTGTGCTCATCCTACCCACTAAAGCACCTGATGATCTGGAGGATGATAAATGGACACCCGATCCCCACAGCTTCGTCACACACCCTACCACGTAAGTGTGTGATTTATTTTGTATTTATAAATGTTTTACAATATTTTTAAGACGAGGAAATTATTGAGTTTCTTGCCAAGTTGCTCATTAAAAGTAACCTTCCGAGCGCGGCGTGTATAGTCCTGTATAATTATGACATTCTGACGATTTGAAAGTACTTTGTTAGAAGTGTAATAGATATTATAATATAATATTTTTGAGTTCGAGTGCTTTTCAACTAATACCTTTATTTTGAATGGTTCATCTTTTCCATCCAGGACCAGACCTTAGATCCTTAACAACAAATTAAAACCGACTCCCCTAATTTTCTCGTGCACCTGAAGATGAAGAGAAACAAGGGAGATGGTTAAACCTATTAGTACTTCTGTCTGATTGACACTAGTGCTGCGATAAAGAGTATCATCATCGTATCTCATGTATGTGGCATACTGTCTTAATAAGAATAAAGATGCAGGTAAGGTGGTACTGGTACTTCTACTAGTTTACATTTTATTTTAAACTTCGACCATGTTCTCATCAGTTATTTTCATAATACAATTCAATAACTTTTTCAGGTATTTTGAAACAATATTGCATATCTTAAAAGGCAACATAGCTACCGGAGTTTTCGCGATGGGTGATGCATTTAAAAATGGTGGCATTATTTTTGCTCCCATCATGACTGTGGTGCTGGGCATTATCTGCGTGCACGCGCAGCATGTATTGGTATGTATAACCTATTTAACGTATAAACATTTATCAGCATTCAGTGTATTAATTTCACACATACCAACCATACAAGGAGATATTCTGGATGGATTTCTCTGGATTAAATCATAACCTATGATTGTCTTTATCTCTGATACAAATACATTTTACTATTTATTATATGTTCTTAGCTCAATAACGTACTTATTTGAAACAATTTTGAAATTGGTGTTAATTTTTGTACTTAACTGCCTATTAGCTATTACCCCTATTATAAACATAGCTTTAGCTAATACTAGAAGCCGTGGTGGCCTTGGGGTTAGAGCAGTCGCCTGCTACGCAAGCAACGTAAGCTGGAATCCCAGCGGGGCCTGCACCAATGAGTTTTTCTAAAAAACTTATGTGCAGTTATTTCACACCACGTGCTTTACGATGAAGGTAAACATCGTGAGGAAACCTGCATATGTCTGAGAAGTAATTCAAAGACGTATGTATAGTGCCTGAGACGGCGATGGACTCACCCTCTGTCACGTTGACACTCGATCATATTCGGTGAAATGTGGGTGTTGTAACAACACCTCTGCTTACCCCTTCGGGGACCCTTCTGGGATGGCGTGAGTATATATATATACTAGAAGAAACTCGGACTAAAAGTATATTCATTCCTTAGAAATTCTTATCAAAAAAGACTGTAACTAAGTTTTAAGCCAAGGATTATCATATACAATGTTTTGTAATAAGAAGTAATAAGACTGGTGTATTTTGTTCCAGTTAGATTTATCAGAAGACATGTGCAGACAGACCAAGCGACATAAACCGCCATGTTTCGCTGAAACAGTGTACTTGGTGTTCCGACACGGACCGGTGCGTTTGAGGAGGCTAGCTCCCTTCATGCGGGTCTTAGTGGACTCGTTTCTTTTCGTGACACAGATCGGGTTTTGCTGTGCCTATATCGTCTTTATTGCCAACACTCTACAAGTGGTAAATATAATAGAAGCAAATTATCCTGGGATGTCCGTCATTGGCATTCAATGTTTTCGATAAATTCTTCAGAAAAATATGGTTGTTCAAGATTTAGAATATATGTTCATGCAGATAGATCTGCAAAGTATAGAATTCACAAATTTACAAGCTACCCTTTCTATGATGAATTAAAATCTAGTTATTTAAGATGGTGATAGCCGTGGTGACCTCGGGGATTGAGCGGTCGCCTACTATGCAAGCGACGGAAGTTCGAATCCCAGCGGAGCCTGTACCAATAAGTTTTGCGCAGTGCACACCACATGCTGTACGGTGAAGGAAAACATCGTGAGGAAACCTGCATAAGTCTGAGAAATAATTCAAATACGTATGTACTCACCCTCCGTCAATTTGGCATTTAATCATATTCGGTGAAATGTGGGTGTTGTTGTTACAACACCTCTGCTTACCCCCATATATATTATTTGAGATGAATAATGGTTTCTATTTCAGATTTGCACCCAGTACAACATCCACATAGACCTATCAGTGTATATGATAATAGTGATCATACCAATCCTTATCTCCTGTATGGTGCGGAATCTCAAGTATTTGACGCCGTTCTCAACTGTGGCTAATGTGATGATTACTGGAGGATTAGCTGCAGTGCTCTATGAGGCATCATGTGACCTGCCTTCGATTGAGACGAGAGTATACATTGCGCCGTTACGACAACTGCCGCTATTTTTTGGCACTGCGGTGTTTTGTTTTGAGGGCATTAGCCTTGTAAGTATTTTTTGTACTGGTGTGGAGTGGTGACTTTCGATTTTATGAAATTATGCTGGAAGTTTAACTGTGGAATATAATGGAATCGGGATTCCTTTTATTCCTGCTAATTGGAATTAATTTTAAATAGGCACTCTTCTGGATACAACATGTATTTTTACTTTATGATGATGCTTGTTACAGGTATTGCCCTTAAAGAATGAAATGAAACAACCGAAGCTCTTCCAAAAGCCACTGGGACCTCTTAATGTGAGCATGGTCATAATTGGCTGTGTACTCCTTGCAATTGGTTTCCTGGGATATCTCAAGTGGGGAGACGACGTTCAGGGAAGTGTCACCCTAAATTTGGAAAAGGGAAATGTGTAAGTGAGTCAAAAATAATGTGCACTGTTTATAACATTTATGGATTGCCATTTATCTCTGGTATACTTTATTTCTGTAACTGCGAATACCTTGCAAATTTCTTGAATGATAGAGTCATCTCTAGTGTTCAAGATATTTGCAATGGGTAAAGATGTAGTTGATATTCATATATCAATTACCCCACTTTTTCATACCAATAAAAACAATACTCATATCCCCATTTAAATATAAATATTTTCATCGTAATGAGCAAAACCGCCAGCAACAGGCACAAGCAAATCCCGCCTTTCAAATGTGTTTTACACCGTAGAGGTATACCAACTAGGGCTTTCATAACAACTATATCTAGGTATGGTGAACCTTGACGTAACATTGACATTGTTCTATTTCCAGCCGCAGTAACGTAGTGCGAGGTCTAATCGCCCTGGCCGTCTTGTTTACCTACCCACTCCAGGTTTACGTACCTGTTTGCATTACGTGGCCAAGTCTTCGCGACAAATATGCCACTACCAATCCAGTGATCAAGGAACTGGCGTACAGAGCGTTTTTAGTTCTTGTCACTTGTAAGTTTTAATACCTAACTATAATAACCTAAAAAAAAATATTATGAATGGAAACAGAGTCCCTATTAGTTGACAGGCGAATGCCAGTTGAAATATATCTTTTCAATAATTGTAGATCTTCGAATGAACTATAATAATTAAATATTATAACACGTTTGCCTTCATCAAAACAATTTTACTCCAGCAGGAGAATTACTTTTGATTAGTCTTATATACATTTAAATTTGCCGAAACAGAAGAAGCATTATTGAATTTCATTTTTCAATTTGGTATTTTTCAGTTGCACTGGCAGAGTTGATTCCACATCTTAGTCTATTCATATCGCTTATGGGTGCAGTGAGCAGCACAACCCTGGCATTGATATTCCCGCCGATCATCGAGATGGTCAGCAAATCACACAAGCCTGGTGGAATATCAGCTGTCACCTTATTTAAGGATCTCATCATTTTACTAATCGGCGTACTCGTCTTCACTACGGGCAGCATAGAAAGCATTATTTCTATTGTCAAAGCGTTTCAAGAATGAAATTGCCACCACTGCAAAACACACACTCACTCACATCACTGCAAAATTTGGACAATTTTGCAGTGAACAAACATTGGCCTCTTGATGGTTTAGAGTTTAATAATCTGTTCCTGGTAAATTGTAATGGTTTAAATGGTAGACAATTTAACTGATACTGATGAACCTATGTCTGCTAAATAACGCCAAGCATCACAAAATGCCTTGTATTTTGGTTTTTATGAAATTATTGCTTCTGTCTAGTCGTGACTCTCAGCATTATCATTCAATATATTGAAACAAATATTTCATTTCATTTAATTCACACCTTATTTATATGTTTTCATGTATCCTTATTTATATACTATAAATTATCATTTTAGCCCTCAAACACAACATTGGATTTTTATTGTCCATTACTGGTGTCTGAGTAGGAGTGTTATTTATTTATATTATTTTATTGTACTAAGTACTAAACTGAAATTAAACATTAAATACTGATTGAGAAAAGAGCTCTTAATTTACTCCCGAATCCCTAAGAATATATGTCAAAAAATAAAGAAATTACAGAGCAAATATGAAAAAAAATCGCTTATACTGTCCATGACTGGTGACTTTACCTTACTTATAATTTCTGTCGACGCAGCGGCTTCCACTTTCAACATATTTGCAGACTAGCTCTCATGAACTACAAAAACGGTTGTTTATCTTATATATATTTAATAAATATATTGGAAAATGTATTATTTTATACTGAGACTACAAGCAGTAGTTGTGAAAATGTATTGGCTACTAGGTGATGTCATTCCAGCAATGACAATGATTGATTTTTTATATATTCAGGTGGAACAAAAGTATAAGTGGTAAATTGCTTGCATAATAATCATATCAGTTCTAGTTGGCTCTGAACAATACTAATTTGTTCAGGATAATATATAATTCAGTTAACTTAAGACCTGTCGTCGTCTAAACACCTAGAAGCGTAAAATGTATGTAATCGGCGGCACCGAGGTTGGTGTGCTGTTACACTGCGGCTAATATTTTATACAAAACTCATTTTTGTGTGTTTAGAAGTGGACGTGCTATGGGGCAAACTGAAAAAGAGGTGACTGTAAGTCACCAAAAACATGATGCAATGTACACAGCTCTAAATAATTTGTGAGTATTAAATGTCTTTATAAAATATACTCGACGAAGTCTTCCCCTTATTACAAAACACGGTTTAATCTCTGACTAAAACTATGTCCATCCCTTTTTAAATCCATACCACAGATAGAGATGGAGCTAGTTTAAACCAAGGACTATCTTAGTCTATGTATTATATTAAGGGGCTCGTGTTTTTTTAATGTTTTTCTTCTGCGGCTAAGCCGGGGTGATGACCAACTAAAAAACGGATGCGGATTCGCATTATAATATGGTTTGTGGACCTATAGATATAGTATGTAAATTTTAAAACTGAGCAAGGACTAGATTACTATTGCATAACATAATTTTCATCTTTATCTAAGTCTATGCAGTGTATGTTTGTTATTCCGAATTAACGGTTTTTAATAAATGGATTTGAAAGGATATACTCACATAAAAAATATATTAGTATCAATCAATATTCCTTTAGTAATTATTTCGTTTACAGAGATGAGGCTCAGACTGTTACCCATTCCAGTGTGCTCATCCTACCCACTAAAGCACCTGATGATCACACTGAGGATGATAAATGGACCCCCGATCCCCACAGCTTCGTCACACACCCTACCACGTAAGTGTGTGATTTATTTTGTATTTATAAATGTTTTACAATATTTTAAAAACGAGAAAATTATTGAGTTTCCTGCCAAGTTGCTCATAAAAAGTAACCTTCCGAACGCGGCGGTAGCAAGTATAATCCTATATATTTATGACATTCTGATTGTTAGAAGTGTAATCGAATAAAGATATTTTTGTGTATGAGTGCTTTTCAACTGATACCTTTATTCTGAATAGTTCATCTTTTCCATCCAGAACCTGCCCCCCTATTCGCTAACTTTGTTGTACACTCATAATCGTTGTCCACCGCGAAGTCCGCACTATAGCGATCGCGTATCTCTTCAGTGGCTATCAAAGCACCTCTTGACACCTCTATAATCTTATCGATATTATGCGACTAATATTAATATCACAATATAAGCTGTAAATAGTACTTTTTGAAGGAAATTTAATTTGAACGGTTTATGTAAACAAATTAATATGGAGTTCATATTTACGAAAATATTTTTTTACGTTTATAATGAGAACATAATCTGTTAATACGAATTTACAGCTTATGTTCTCATTATAAACGTATTGGTATTGAGAATGTACGTTTATTCCTATTTCAAAGGATTTAAGATAAAGCGTGAAAAGTAAGTAAAGTAAGAGACTGGGACATTGTGTGGAATGATGCAGGTAGGTTTTTGTGTTGTTTTTACTTTTTATACATAAGTCTTGATTGAACAGTCAATAGTATGATTATAACATGATCTATACATTAATTACATTGGAGTTATTAGGTTTAATGTAAGCTTTTACTTTCAGATAACCTATGCCAATATACTTATACCGAAACCAATGAGAATGCTGAGAAAGAAAAAATCGTTATAACAACACTCGTCAGAGGGCCCACTTAGTGACCAATCTACATTAAGATATTAAGAAGTATTAACACAGGATTGCAGAGCCAATAATGTAAGCCCTTGTAACTCAGTATTGATCACTACAAAGTACATTTTCATTATAATAATCCAGAAAAATTTATTGATAAGCCTGAAAAAAGTAAAGATATTAACTTTACACAGAAACCGTGATTATCTGTTTCTGTTGAGTTTAAAACATTTAGATAAAACAGAATGTTAATTCTTGTAGGGTATAATCATTTATTATTTACTATATTTAACCATATTTTCCCTTCAAGGACAGATTAGGTGGATTAAAACAATAAATAGCATAATATATATGTATTATAATTTCAGAACATTGCAGCTCTCAGCAGCGCTCTGCACACCATTATCGGCTGGGGAAGCCGCTGATGGCCAGCAGCACATATTAATGTCACCTCTCATCAAATCCACAGCCACAGAAAATTGTGGGAATCTCCTGAAAAGTATTATCATTATAGACAGAAATATAATACACTCTAAATTATCTTGTTTGTTTTTATATGCCTGCATAAGTACTAAGGTTTTGGATGTAATATAAATCATATAGTTAACAACACCTAGTCTATTTACTTTATTTAGTCCAACCAACAGGGGCTGCATCATATCATTCCTACTGTAGAAAGATATACTTACTTTAAATTCTTATATAGAAAGTTTTTCGGAACGGAAATTTCTTCACATATAAAAACATTAACTCCCATCTTCGGTTGGATAATAGTGCTCATCGCGTCATCATCGTACATAATACTTTCTATATAAGAATTTAAAGTAAGTATATCTTTCTACAGTAGGAATGATATGATGCAGCCCCTGTTGGTTGGACTAAATAAAGTAAATAGACTAGGTGTTGTTAACTATATGATTTATATTACATCCAAAACCTTAGTACTTATGCAGGCATATAAAAACAAACAAGATAATTTAGAGTGTATTATATTTCTGTCTATAATGATAATACTTTTACAGGAGATTCCCACCATTTTCTGTGGCTGTGGATTTGATGAGAAGTGACATTAATATGTGCTGCTGGCCAGCAGCGGCTTCCCCAGCCGATAATGGTGTGCAGAGCGCTGCTGAGAGCTGCAATGTTCTGAAATTATAATACATATATATTATGCTATTTATTGTTTTAATCCACCTACTCTGTCCTTGAAGGGAAAATATGGTTAAATATAGTAAATAATAAATGATTATACCCTACAAGAATTAACATTCTGTTTTATCTAAATGTTTTAAACTCAACAGAAACAGATAATCACGGTTTCTGTGTAAAGTTAATATCTTTACTTTTTTCAGGCTTACCAATAAATTTTTCTGGATTATTATAATGAAAATGTACTTTGTAGTGATCAATACTGAGTTACAAGGGCTTATATTATTGGCTCTGCAATCCTGTGTTAATACTTCTTAATATCTTAATGTAGATTGGTCACTAAGTGGGCCCTCTGACGAGTGTTGTAATAACGATTTTTTCTTTCTCAGCATTCTCATTGGTTTCGGTATAAGTATATTGGCATAGGTTATCTGAAAGTAAAAGCTTACATTAAACCTAATCACTTCAATGTAAATAATGTATAGATCATGTTATGTTCATACTATTGACTGTTCAATCAAGACTTATGTATAAAAAGTAAAAACAACACAAAAACATACCTGCATCATTCCACACAATGTCCCAGTCTCTTACTTTACTTACTTTTCACGCTTTATCTTAAATCCTTTGAAATAGGAATAAACGTACATTCTCAATACCAATACGTTTATAATGAGAACATAAGCTGTAAATTCGTATTTACAGATTATGTTCTCATTATAAACGTAAAAAATATTTTCGTAACTATGAACTCCATGTTAATTTGTTTACATAAACCTTTCAAATTAAATTTCCTTAAAAATGTACTAATTTACAGCTTATATTGTGATATTAATATTAGTCGCATAATATCGATAAGATTATAGAGGTGTCAAGAGGTGCTTTGATAGGCACCTTAGAAAGGCGGATAGGCACCGTAAGTTGATAGGCACTGAAGGGATACGCGATCGCTGTAGTGCGGACTTCGCGGTGGACAACGATTATGAGTGTACAACAAATGTCAGTGAACAACAAAGTTAGCGAAATGGGGGGCCAGACCTTAGATCCTTAACAACAAATTAAAGCCGACTCCCCTAATTTTCTCTTGCACCTGAAGATAAAGAGAAACAAGGGGAGATGGTTAAACCTATTAGTACTTCTGTCTGATTGACACTAGTGCTGTGATAAAGAGTATCATCATCGTATCTTATGTATGTGGCATACTGTCTTAATAAGAATAAAGATGCAGGCAAGGTGGTACTGGTACTTCTACTAGTTTACATTTTATTTTAAACTTCGACCATGTTCCCAGTCAGACCATGTCATCAGTCAATTTCATAATACAATTCAATAACTCTTTCAGGTATTTTGAAACAATTTTGCATATCTTAAAAGGCAACATAGCTACCGGAGTTTTCGCGATGGGTGATGCATTTAAAAATGGTGGCATTATTTTTGCTCCCATCATGACTGTTGTGCTGGGCATTATCTGCGTGCACGCGCAGCATGTATTGGTATGTGTAACCTATTTAATGTATAAACATTTATCAGCATTCAGTGTATTAATTTCACACTAACCAACCATATAAGGAGGTGTTCTGGTTGGAATTCTCTGGATTAAATCATAACCTATGATTGTCTTTATCTCTGATACAAATACATTTTACTATTTATTATATGTTCTTAGCTCAATAACGTACTTATTTGAAACAATTTTGAAATTGGTGTTAATTTTTGTACTTAACTGCCTATTAGCTATTACCCCTATTATAAACATAGCTTTAGCTAATACTAGAAGCCGTGGTGGCCTTGGAGTTAGAGCAGTCGCCTGCTACGCAAGCAACGCAAGCTGGAATCCCAGCGGGGCCTGCACCAATGAGTTTTTCTAAAAAACTTATGTGCAGTTATTTCACACCACGTGCTTTACGGTGAAGGAAAACATCCTGAGGAAACCTGCATATGTCTGTAAGTAATTCAAAGACGTATGTATAGTGCCTGAGACGGCGATGGACTCACCCTCTGTCACGTTGACACTTGATCATATTCAGTGAAATGTGGGTGTTGTTACAACACCTCTGCTTACCCCTTCGGGGACCCTTCTGGGATGGCGTGAGTATATATATATACTAGAAGAAATTCGGACTAAATGTATATTCATCCCTTAGAAATTCTTATCAAAAAAGACTGTAACTAAGTTTTAAGCCAAGGATTATCATATACAATGTTTTGTAATAAGAAGTAATAAGACTGGTGTATTTTGTTCCAGTTAGATTTATCAGAAGACATGTGCAGACAGACCAAGCGACATAAACCGCCATGTTTCGCTGAAACAGTGTACTTGGTGTTCCGACACGGACCGGTGCGGTTGAGGAGGCTAGCTCCCTTCATGCGGGTCTTAGTGGACTCGTTTCTTTTCGTGACACAGATCGGGTTTTGCTGTGCCTATATCGTCTTTATTGCCAACACTTTACAAGTGGTAAATATAATAGGAGCAAATTATCCTGGGATGTCCGTCATTGGCATTCAATGTTTTCGGTAAATTCTTCAGAAAAATATGGTTGTTCAAGATTTAGAATATATGTTCATGCAGATAGATCGGCAAAGTATAGAATTCACAAATTTACAAGCTACCCTTTCTATGATGTATAAAAATCTAGTTATTTAAGATGGTGATAGCCGTGGTGGCCTTGGGGTTAGAGCAGTCGCCTGCTACTCAAGCGACGGAAGTTCGAATCCCAGCGGAGCCTGTACCAATGAGTTCTTCTAAAAATCTTATGTGCAGTGATGCAGTGCACACCACGTGCTTTACGGTGAAGGAAAACATCGTGAGGAAACCTGCATAAGTCTGAGAAATAATTCAAATACGTATGTATAGTGCCTGAGACGGCGATGGACTCACCCTCCGTCAATTTGGCACTTAATCATATTCGGTGAAATGTGGGTGTTGTTGTTACAACACCTCTGCTTACCCCCATATATATTATTTGAGATGAATAATGGTTTCTATTTCAGATTTGCACCCAGTACAACATCCACATAGACCTATCAGTGTATATGATAATAGTGATCATACCAATCCTTATCTCCTGTATGGTGCGGAATCTCAAGTATTTGACGCCGTTCTCAACTGTGGCTAATGTGATGATTACTGGAGGATTAGCTGCAGTGCTCTATGAGGCATCATGTGACCTGCCTTCGATTGAGACGAGAGTATACATTGCGCCGTTACGACAACTGCCGCTATTTTTTGGCACTGCGGTGTTTTGTTTTGAGGGGATTAGCCTTGTAAGAACATTATTTGTATTGGTGTGGAGTGGTGTCTTTCAATTTTACGAACTTATATGTGCAAATGCAGTTTCACTGTGGAATTTAATGGAATCGGGATTCCTTTTGTTCCTGCTAATTGGCATTCGTTTTAAATGGGTACTTTTCTGGATACAATATTTTTTTTACTTTATGATGATGCTTTTTACAGGTATTGCCCTTAAAGAACGAAATGAAACAGCCGAAGCTCTTCCAAAAGCCACTGGGACCTCTTAATGTGAGCATGGTCATAATTGGCTGTGTACTCCTTGCAATTGGTTTCCTGGGATATCTCAAGTGGGGAGACGACGTTCAGGGAAGTGTCACCTTAAATTTGGAAAAGGGAAATGTGTAAGTGAGTCAAAAATAATGTGCACTGTTTATAACATTTATGGATTGCCATTTATCTCTGGTATACTTTATTTCTTTAACTGCGAATACCTTGCAAATTTCTTGGATGATAGAGTCATCTCTAGCAATCAAGATATTTGCAATGAGTAAAGATGTAATTGATATTCATAAATCAATTACCCAATTTTTTCATACATATAAAAACAATACTGATATCCCCATTTAAATATAAATATTTTCATCGTAATGATCAAAACCGCCAGCAACAGGCACAAGCAAATCCCGCCTTTCAAATGTGTTTTACACCGTAGAGGTATACCAACTAGGGCTTTCATAACAACTATATCTAGGTATGGTGAACCTTGACGTAACATTGACATTGTTCTATTTCCAGCCGCAGTAACGTAGTGCGAGGTCTAATCGCCCTGGCCGTCTTGTTTACCTACCCACTCCAGGTTTACGTACCTGTTTGCATTACGTGGCCAAGTCTTCGCGACAAATATGCCACTACCAATCCAGTGATCAAGGAACTGGCGTACAGAGCGTTTTTAGTTCTTGTCACTTGTAAGTTTTAATACCTAACTATAATAACCTAAAAAAAAATATTATGAATGGAAACAGAGTCCCTATTAGTTGACAGGCGAATGCCAGTTGAAATATATCTTCTCAATAATTGTAGATCTTCGAATGAACTATAATAATTAAATATTATAACACGTTTGCCTTCATCAAAACAATTTTACTCCAGCAGGAGAATTACTTTTGATTAGTCTTATATACATTTAAATTTGCCGAAACAGAAGAAGCATTATTGAATTTCATTTTTCAATTTGGTATTTTTCAGTTGCACTGGCAGAGTTGATTCCACATCTTAGTCTATTCATATCGCTTATGGGTGCAGTGAGCAGCACAACCCTGGCATTGATATTCCCGCCGATCATCGAGATGGTCAGCAAATCACACAAGCCTGGTGGAATATCAGCTGTCACCTTATTTAAGGATCTCATCATTTTACTAATCGGCGTACTCGTCTTCACTACGGGCAGCATAGAAAGCATTATTTCTATTGTCAAAGCGTTTCAAGAATGAAATTGCCACCACTGCAAAACACACACTCACTCACATCACTGCAAAATTTGGACAATTTTGCAGTGAACAAACATTGGCCTCTTGATGGTTTAGAGTTTAATAATCTGTTCCTGGTAAATTGTAATGGTTTAAATGGTAGACAATTTAACTGATACTGATGAACCTATGTCTGCTAAATAACGCCAAGCATCACAAAATGCCTTGTATTTTGGTTTTTATGAAATTATTGCTTCTGTCTAGTCGTGACTCTCAGCATTATCATTCAATATATTGAAACAAATATTTCATTTCATTTAATTCACACCTTATTTATATGTTTTCATGTATCCTTATTTATATACTATAAATTATCATTTTAGCCCTCAAACACAACATTGGATTTTTATTGTCCATTACTGTTGTCTGAGTAGGAGTGTTATTTATTTATATTATTTTATTGTACTAAGTACTAAACTGAAATTAAACATTAAATACTGATTGAGAAAAGAGCTCTTAATTTACTCCCGAATCCCTAAGAATATATGTCAAAAAATAAAGAAATTACAGAGCAAATATGAAAAAAAATCGCTTATACTGTCCATGACTGGTGACTTTACCTTACTTATAATTTCTGTCGACGCAGCGGCTTCCACTTTCAACATATTTGCAGACTAGCTCTCATGAACTACAAAAACGGTTGTTTATCTTATATATATTTAATAAATATATTGGAAAATGTATTATTTTATACTGAGACTACAAGCAGTAGTTGTGAAAATGTATTGGCTACTAGGTGATGTCATTCCAGCAATGACAATGATTGATTTTTTATATATTCAGATGGAACAAAAGTATAAGTGGTAAATTGCTTGCATAATAATCATATCAGTTCTAGTTGGCTCTGAACAATACTAATTTGTTCAGGATAATATATAATTCAGTTAACTTAAGACCTGTCGTCGTCTAAACACCTAGAAGCGTAAAATGTATGTAATCGGCGGCACCGAGGTTGGTGTGCTGTTACACTGCGGCTAATATTTTATACAAAACTCATTTTTGTGTGTTTAGAAGTGGACGTGCTATGGGGCAAACTGAAAAAGAGGTGACTGTAAGTCACCAAAAACATGATGCAATGTACACAGCTCTAAATAATTTGTGAGTATTAAATGTCTTTATAAAATATACTCGACGAAGTCTTCCCCTTATTACAAAACACGGTTTAATCTCTGACTAAAACTATGTCCATCCCTTTTTAAATCCATACCACAGATAGAGATGGAGCTAGTTTAAACCAAGGACTATCTTAGTCTATGTATTATATTAAGGGGCTCGTGTTTTTTTAATGTTTTTCTTCTGCGGCTAAGCCGGGGTGATGACCAACTAAAAAACGGATGCGGATTCGCATTATAATATGGTTTGTGGACCTATAGATATAGTATGTAAATTTTAAACTGAGCAAGGACTAGATTACTATTGCATAACATAATTTTCATCTTTATCTAAGTCTATGCAGTGTATGTTTGTTATTCCGAATTAACGGTTTTTAATAAATGGATTTGAAAGGATATACTCACATAAAAAAAATATTAGTATCAATCAATATTCCTTTAGTAATTATTTCGTTTACAGAGATGAGGCTCAGACTGTTACCCATTCCAGTGTGCTCATCCTACCCACTAAAGCACCTGATGATCACACTGAGGATGATAAATGGACCCCCGATCCCCACAGCTTCGTCACACACCCTACCACGTAAGTGTGTGATTTATTTTGTATTTATAAATGTTTTACAATATTTTAAAAACGAGAAAATTATTGAGTTTCCTGCCAAGTTGCTCATAAAAAGTAACCTTCCGAACGCGGCGGTAGCAAGTATAATCCTATATATTTATGACATTCTGATTGTTAGAAGTGTAATCGAATAAAGATATTTTTGTGTATGAGTGCTTTTTAACTGATACCTTTATTCTGAATAGTTCATCTTTTCCATCCAGAACCTGCCCCCCTATTCGCTAACTTTGTTGTACACTCATAATCGTTGTCCACCGCGAAGTCCGCACTATAGCGATCGCGTATCCCTTCAGTGGCTATCAAAGCACCTCTTGACACCTCTATAATCTTATCGATATTATGCGACTAATATTAATATCACAATATAAGCTGTAAATAGTACTTTTTGAAGGAAATTTAATTTGAACGGTTTATGTAAACAAATTAATATGGAGTTCATATTTACGAAAATATTTTTTTACGTTTATAATGAGAACATAATCTGTTAATACGAATTTACAGCTTATGTTCTCATTATAAACGTATTGGTATTGAGAATGTACGTTTATTCCTATTTCAAAGGATTTAAGATAAAGCGTGAAAAGTAAGTAAAGTAAGAGACTGGGACATTGTGTGGAATGATGCAGGTAGGTTTTTGTGTTGTTTTTACTTTTTATACATAAGTCTTGATTGAACAGTCAATAGTATGATTATAACATGATCTATACATTAATTACATTGGAGTTATTAGGTTTAATGTAAGCTTTTACTTTCAGATAACCTATGCCAATATACTTATACCGAAACCAATGAGAATGCTGAGAAAGAAAAAATCGTTATAACAACACTCGTCAGAGGGCCCACTTAGTGACCAATCTACATTAAGATATTAAGAAGTATTAACACAGGATTGCAGAGCCAATAATGTAAGCCCTTGTAACTCAGTATTGATCACTACAAAGTACATTTTCATTATAATAATCCAGAAAAATTTATTGATAAGCCTGAAAAAAGTAAAGATATTAACTTTACACAGAAACCGTGATTATCTGTTTCTGTTGAGTTTAAAACATTTAGATAAAACAGAATGTTAATTCTTGTAGGGTATAATCATTTATTATTTACTATATTTAACCATATTTTCCCTTCAAGGACAGATTAGGTGGATTAAAACAATAAATAGCATAATATATATGTATTATAATTTCAGAACATTGCAGCTCTCAGCAGCGCTCTGCACACCATTATCGGCTGGGGAAGCCGCTGATGGCCAGCAGCACATATTAATGTCACCTCTCATCAAATCCACAGCCACAGAAAATTGTGGGAATCTCCTGTAAAAGTATTATCATTATAGACAGAAATATAATACACTCTAAATTATCTTGTTTGTTTTTATATGCCTGCATAAGTACTAAGGTTTTGGATGTAATATAAATCATATAGTTAACAACACCTAGTCTATTTACTTTATTTAGTCCAACCAACAGGGGCTGCATCATATCATTCCTACTGTAGAAAGATATACTTACTTTAAATTCTTATATAGAAAGTTTTTCGGAACGGAAATTTCTTCACATATAAAAACATTAACTCCCATCTTCGGTTGGATAATAGTGCTCATCGCGTCATCATCGTACATAATACTTTCTATATAAGAATTTAAAGTAAGTATATCTTTCTACAGTAGGAATGATATGATGCAGCCCCTGTTGGTTGGACTAAATAAAGTAAATAGACTAGGTGTTGTTAACTATATGATTTATATTACATCCAAAACCTTAGTACTTATGCAGGCATATAAAAACAAACAAGATAATTTAGAGTGTATTATATTTCTGTCTATA
Source organism: Watsonalla binaria (assembly GCA_929442735.1). NCBI lineage: Eukaryota > Metazoa > Arthropoda > Insecta > Lepidoptera > Drepanidae > Watsonalla > Watsonalla binaria. The sequence continues at coordinate 7,605,478 of OV838930.1, forward strand.
ATGATAATACTTTTACAGGAGATTCCCACCATTTTCTGTGGCTGTGGATTTGATGAGAAGTGACATTAATATGTGCTGCTGGCCAGCAGCGGCTTCCCCAGCCGATAATGGTGTGCAGAGCGCTGCTGAGAGCTGCAATGTTCTGAAATTATAATACATATATATTATGCTATTTATTGTTTTAATCCACCTACTCTGTCCTTGAAGGGAAAATATGGTTAAATATAGTAAATAATAAATGATTATACCCTACAAGAATTAACATTCTGTTTTATCTAAATGTTTTAAACTCAACAGAAACAGATAATCACGGTTTCTGTGTAAAGTTAATATCTTTACTTTTTTCAGGCTTACCAATAAATTTTTCTGGATTATTATAATGAAAATGTACTTTGTAGTGATCAATACTGAGTTACAAGGGCTTATATTATTGGCTCTGCAATCCTGTGTTAATACTTCTTAATATCTTAATGTAGATTGGTCACTAAGTGGGCCCTCTGACGAGTGTTGTAATAACGATTTTTTCTTTCTCAGCATTCTCATTGGTTTCGGTATAAGTATATTGGCATAGGTTATCTGAAAGTAAAAGCTTACATTAAACCTAATCACTTCAATGTAAATAATGTATAGATCATGTTATGTTCATACTATTGACTGTTCAATCAAGACTTATGTATAAAAAGTAAAAACAACACAAAAACATACCTGCATCATTCCACACAATGTCCCAGTCTCTTACTTTACTTACTTTTCACGCTTTATCTTAAATCCTTTGAAATAGGAATAAACGTACATTCTCAATACCAATACGTTTATAATGAGAACATAAGCTGTAAATTCGTATTTACAGATTATGTTCTCATTATAAACGTAAAAAATATTTTCGTAACTATGAACTCCATGTTAATTTGTTTACATAAACCTTTCAAATTAAATTTCCTTAAAAATTTACTAATTTACAGCTTATATTGTGATATTAATATTAGTCGCATAATATCGATAAGATTATAGAGGTGTCAAGAGGTGCTTTGATAGGCACCGTAGAAAGGCGGATAGGCACCGTAAGTTGATAGGCACTGAAGGGATACGCGATCGCTATAGTGCGGACTTCGCGGTGGACAACGATTATGAGTGTACAACAAATGTCAGTGAACAACAAAGTTAGCGAAAAGGGGGGCCAGACCTTAGATCCTTAACAACAAATTAAAACCGACTCCCCTAATTTTCTCTTGCACCTGAAGATGAAGAGAAACAAGGGGAGATGGTTAAACCTATTAGTACTTCTGTCTGATTGACACTAGTGCTGTGATAAAGAGTATCATCATCGTATCTTATGTATGTGGCATACTGTCTTAATAAGAATAAAGATGCAGGCAAGGTGATACTGGTACTTCTACTAGTTTACATTTTATTTTAAACTTCGACCATGTTCTCGTCAGTCATTATCATGATACAATTCAATAACGTTTTCAGGTATTTTGAAACAATGTTGCATATCTTAAAAGGCAACATAGGCACCGGAGCTTTCGCGATGGGTGATGCATTTAAAAATGGTGGCATTATTTTTGCTCCCATCATGACTGTGGTGCTGGGCATTATCTGCGTGCACGCGCAGCATGTTTTGGTATGTATAACCTTTTGAATGTATAATCATTTATCAGCATTTACTTAAGCATTCAGTTTATTAATTTCACACTTACCAACCATATAAGGAGATGTTCTGGATGGAATTCTCTGGATTAAATCATAACCTATGATTGTCTTTATCTCTGATACAAATACATTTTACTATTTATTATATGTTCTTAGCTCAATAACGTACTTATTTGAAACAATTTTGAAATTGGTGTTAATTTTTGTACTTAACTGCCTATTAGCTATTACCCCTATTATAAACATAGCTTTAGCTAATACTAGAAGCCGTGGTGGCCTTGGAGTTAGAGCAGTCGCCTGCTACGCAAGCAACGCAAGCTGGAATCCCAGCGGGGCCTGCACCAATGAGTTTTTCTAAAAAACTTATGTGCAGTTATTTCACACCACGTGCTTTACGGTGAAGGAAAACATCCTGAGGAAACCTGCATATGTCTGTAAGTAATTCAAAGACGTATGTATAGTGCCTGAGACGGCGATGGACTCACCCTCTGTCACGTTGACACTTGATCATATTCAGTGAAATGTGGGTGTTGTTACAACACCTCTGCTTACCCCTTCGGGGACCCTTCTGGGATGGCGTGAGTATATATATATACTAGAAGAAATTCGGACTAAATGTATATTCATCCCTTAGAAATTCTTATCAAAAAAGACTGTAACTAAGTTTTAAGCCAAGGATTATCATATACAATGTTTTGTAATAAGAAGTAATAAGACTGGTGTATTTTGTTCCAGTTAGATTTATCAGAAGACATGTGCAGACAGACCAAGCGACATAAACCGCCATGTTTCGCTGAAACAGTGTACTTGGTGTTCCGACACGGACCGGTGCGGTTGAGGAGGCTAGCTCCCTTCATGCGGGTCTTAGTGGACTCGTTTCTTTTCGTGACACAGATCGGGTTTTGCTGTGCCTATATCGTCTTTATTGCCAACACTTTACAAGTGGTAAATATAATAGGAGCAAATTATCCTGGGAAGTCCGTCATTGGCATTCAATGTTTTCGGTAAATTCTTCAGAAAAATATGGTTGTTCAAGATTTAGAATATATGTTCATGCAGATAGATCGGCAAAGTATAGAATTCACAAATTTACAAGCTACCCTTTCTATGATGTATAAAAATCTAGTTATTTAAGATGGTGATAGCCGTGGTGGCCTTGGGGTTAGAGCAGTCGCCTACTATGCAAGCGACGGAAGTTCGAATCCCAGCGGAGCCTGTACCAATAAGTTTTGCGCAGTGCACACCACATGCTGTACGGTGAAGGAAAACATCGTGAGGAAACCTGCATAAGTCTGAGAAATAATTCAAATACGTATGTACTCACCCTCCGTCAATTTGGCATTTAATCATATTCGGTGAAATGTGGGTGTTGTTGTTACAACACCTCTGCTTACCCCCATATATATTATTTGAGATGAATAATGGTTTCTATTTCAGATTTGCACCCAGTACAACATCCACATAGACCTATCAGTGTATATGATAATAGTGATCATACCAATCCTTATCTCCTGTATGGTGCGGAATCTCAAGTATTTGACGCCGTTCTCAACTGTGGCTAATGTGATGATTACTGGAGGATTAGCTGCAGTGCTCTATGAGGCATCATGTGACCTGCCTGCGATTGAGACCAGGGTATACATTGCGCCGTTACGACAACTGCCGCTATTTTTTGGCACTGCTGTGTTTTGTTTCGAGGGGATTAGCCTTGTAAGAACATTTTTTGTATTAGTGTGGAGTGGTGTCTTTCAATTTTATGAAATTATATCTGCAAATGCAGTTTCACTGTGGAATTTAATGGAATCGGGATTCCTTTTGTTCCTGCTAATTGGCATTAGTTTTAAATAGGTACTCTTCTGGATACAATATTTTTTTTACTTTATGATGATGCTTGATACAGGTATTGCCCTTAAAGAACGAAATGAAACAGCCGAAGCTTTTCCAAAAGCCACTGGGACCTCTTAATGTGAGCATGGTCATAATTGGCTGTGTACTCCTTGCAATTGGTTTCCTGGGATATCTCAAGTGGGGAGACGACGTTCAGGGAAGTGTCACCCTAAATTTAGAAAAGGGAAATGTGTAAGTGAGTCAAAAATAATGTGCACTGTTTATAACATTTATGGATTGCCATTTATCTCTGGTATACTTTATTTCTGTAACTGCTAATACCTCGCAAATTTCTTGAATGATAGAGTCATCTCTAGCGATCAATATATTTGCAATGGGTAAAGATGTAATTGATATTCATATATCAAATACCCCACTTTTTCATACCAATAAAAACAATACTCATATCCCCATTTAAATATAAATATTTTCATCGTAATGATCAAAACCGCCAGCAACAGGCACAAGCAAATCCCGCCTTTCAAATGTGTTTCACACCGTAGAGGTATACCAACTACGGCTTTCATAACAACTATACCTAGGTATGGTGAATCTTGACGTAACATTGACATTGTTCTATTTCCAGCCGCAGTAACGTACTGCGAAGTCTAATCGCCCTGGCCATCTTGTTTACCTACCAACTCCAGTTTTACGTACCTGTTTGCATTACGTGGCCAAGTCTTCGCGACAAATATGCCACTACCAATCCAGTGATCAAGGAACTGGCGTACAGAGCGTTTTTAGTTCTTGTCACTTGTAAGTTTTAATACCTAACTATAATAACCTAAAAAAATGTATTGTGAATGGAAACAGAGTCCCTATTAGTTGACAGGCGAATGCCAGTTGAAATATATCTTTTCAATAATTGTAGATCTTCGAATGAACTATAATAATTAAATAGTATAACAAGTTTGCCTTCATCAAAACAATTTTAGTCCAGCAGGAGAATTACTTTTGATTAGTCTTATAGACATTAAAAAGTGCCGAAACTGAAGAAGCATTATTGATTTTCATTTTTCAATTTGGTATTTTTCAGTAGCACTGGCAGAGTTGATTCCACATCTTAGTCTATTCATATCGCTTATGGGTGCAGTGGGCAGCACAATTCTGGCATTGATATTCCCGCCGATCATCGAGATGGTCAACAAATCACACAAGCCTGGTGGAATATCAGCTGTCACCTTATTTAAGGATCTCATAATTTTACTAATCGGCGTACTCGTCTTCACTACGGGCAGCATAGAAAGCATTATTTCTATTGTCAAAGCGTTTCAAGAATGAAATTGCCACCACTGCAAAACACATACTCACTCACATCACTGCAAAATTTGGACAATTTTGCAGTGTACAAACATTGGTCTCTTGATGGTTTAGAGTTTAATAATCTGTTCCTGGTAAATGGTAGTGGTGTAAATGGTAGACAATTCAACTAATACTGAACCTATGTCTGCTAAATAATGCTAAGCACCACAAATTGCCTTGTATCTTGGTTTTTGTGAAATTATTGCTTCTGTCTAGTGGTGACTTTCAACGTTATCATTCAATATATTGAAACAAATATTTCATTTCATTTAATTCACACCTTATTTATATGTTTTCGGTCTAAATCGCTACGACATCTTTGTAGTTTTCATTACGTGAATCTGGCTACTTCTCGAATACACACACATTGCGTCGTGTCGTGTCGTCATGATTAGATTCGCGTTGATTGGATGATGGCAGCGGTCCTTCTGTTACTTCCCAATTTCATTTTATTGGCTCCATTAACCAGAGTTTTGTCCCACATAAAAAAATCTGGTTCGTCCCAAAATCTATACTAATATTATAAAGCTGCAGAGTTTGTTTGTTTGTTTGAACGCGCTAATCTCAGGAACTACTGATCCGATTTCTAAAATTATTTCTGTGTTGGATAATCCATTTATCAAGGAAGCTAATAGGCTATTATATTTATTTTATTTTCAAAAAAATTAGGGATCCGTAAGAAAATTGCAAGTTTGAAACTAAAGTTGTAAAATCAAAAACCTATTTATGCGTGCGCTGCAAAAACTATTGACAATTGAACAAAATGCAGTACTACAGGTTTGTAGGTCTTATTAAGATCTACAAAAAAGTCCGGAAGAGTACATATCTAACTATCATAGTTTAGTCACAATAACGACTATTATGTTCAATCGTCTGACTAAATAAAATACGTTAAATGTGTATCATAATATTAATCCTTATTAACTTACTTAACTTCATTTGTATAGCATAATACAAATGAAGTATTATGCTATCAAGGGCATTTATGTAAAAGTAATATACTTTTTATTTTATTCGAATCGGGCATTTCGTTGAGAAATTATCACGAGTATAATAACGCAAAGAATTAGAATCTAATAGTGAATTATCTGCTAAGTGCAAATGAAAGTATTAAGAAAGTACTAACATAGAAAAACCAATTTATATATTTTTTTCTCTATCCGTCTGTCCATCTGTTTGTCTGTTTGTTTGTAAAGCATTTAGGGTACCGCAGGAATTAAATTATTTTTACGCGGGTGAAACCGCAGGGCACAGCTAGTATAATATAAATTATTATATGCCTACTTCGTCCCATTTATAATTCCTTGTACGGCCCAAATCGTTTTTGTATAATAAACCAATTGTTATTTTTTGTACAATCAGGCAAAAAATATTACCTATGTGAGTGAGCGAGTGTTTTTTAAAAAAAAAATATTTAGTCGGTCAGTTGATTTCTTAATGCTTTGGATAATGTTTATTATGGATCTGACGGTTATGTATACTTAAACTGTAGGAATGTTCAGATAATTAATTTATCATATCTGTGAAAAAAACTCAAACATGATTGAATTGTAGTGCCTACGCATCGCTTACAGGATGTACATGGCTCATTTTTAGGACAGCGCACACGCTTCTATAATAAATTACCAATTAATATTGTGAACTTGCCCTTCAACAAATTTAAAAAGAGTCATCAAATCAGTTATGCCTGAAAAAGGATATTATACTGCAAGTGATAAGGGAGCCTTGGATGTATCTTTATCGGATAATTATTGTTAATACTCCCACTGGCATGTACTTTTGCTACAATTAATTAATCTTAATTTGATCTTTGGTTTGGCTGGCGGGAATTTGCCATACTCACAAATATCTGTACTATTTTAGTTAATATTTTTGACAATTGAGCATTGGAACTGTGTCCATGGGCGTATATATTCATGAGATAAAAATACTGTAACCAATAACATTGTGTAATATTATACGTTAAAACGAGCATTTCTTGCATATATATATAGAATCTGAATCGTTTTCTTGCCGGGTTCTTCTCAACAAAAGCTACCTTATATATATAATATAATGTATTTTTGTGTCCTTCTGATGATTTGAAGTACTTCTGAAGTACTTTGTAAGAAGTCTAATGAAATAAAGATATTTTGAACTAAAAGTTATAATTTTAATTGTGATTCTAGATAATAAAGATGATTTATACCTGTTTATTGCTTAATTAATAAATAACTGATTCAAAAAAAATATACTAAATATATCACCATATTAGTCTTTTTGTCTGTACCTTTGAAGTACTTGCAATTTGGGACGAAGCAGGACTATAATAGTGATGTGGGATAAACTATGTTTTGTTTTTGGAATTTGGGACAAAACTTTAGGACAAACGAGGATTAAGCCATTAACCATTGTAATATAGGAAACTCACGATGTGTAACTCTGATACGAAATATAATTAGACTACTTATATTTTCTCTCGGCGCAGCGGCTTCGGCTTTCAACATATTTGCAGACTAGCTCTGTTGAACTACAAAAACGGTTGATTATCTTATAGATATTTACAAATAAAAATATTGGAAAATGTATTATTTTATACTGAGACTACAAGCAGCAGTTTGAAAATGTATTGGCTACGAGGTGATGTCATTCCAGCAATGTAAATGTTTGATTTTTTATTTATTCAGGTGGAACAAAAGTATAAGTGGCATGCTTGCATAATAATCGTATCAGTTCTAGTTGGCTCTGAAAAATACTTATTTGTTCAAGATAATATATAATTCAGTTAACTTAAGACTTGTCGTCGTCTTGAAACCTAGAAGCGTAAAATGTATGTAATCGGCGGCGCCGAGGTTGGTGTGCTGTTACACTCCGGTTAATATTTTATTCAAAACGTATTTTTGTGTGTTTAGAAGTGGACGTGCTATGGGGAAAACTGAAAAAGAGGTGACTGTAAGTCACCAAAAACATGGTGCAATGTACACAGCTCTAAATAATTTGTGAGTATTAAATGTCTTTATAAATATACTCGACTAACTCTTCCCCTTATTATAAAACACGGTTTAATTTTGTACTAAAACTATGTGCATTCCTTTTTAAATCACCGATAGAGATGGAGCTAGTTTAAACCATGGACTATCTTAGTCTATGTATTGTAATAAGGGGCTCGTGTTTTATTTAATATTTTTCTTCTGGGTATGCGGTTAAGCCGGGGTGATGACCAACTAACAAACGGATGCCAATTCGCATTATAATATGGTTTATGGACCTATAGAAATAGTATATAAATTTAAACTGAGCAAGGACTAGATTACTATTGCAGAGCATAATTTTCATCTTTATCTAAGTCTATGCAGTGTATGTTTGTAATTCCGAATTAACGGTTTTTAATAAATGGATTTGAAAGGATATACTCACATAAAAAAAATATTAGTATCAATCAATATTCCTTTAGTAATTATTTCGTTTACAGAGATGAGGCCCAGACTGTTACCCATTCCAGTGTGCTCATCCTACCCACTAAAGCACCTGATGATCTGGAGGATGATAAATGGACACCCGATCCCCACAGCTTCGTCACACACCCTACCACGTAAGTGTGTGATTTATTTTGTATTTATAAATGTTTTACAATATTTTTAAGACGAGGAAATTATTGAGTTTCTTGCCAAGTTGCTCATTAAAAGTAACCTTCCGAGCGCGGCGTGTATAGTCCTGTATAATTATGACATTCTGACGATTTGAAAGTACTTTGTTAGAAGTGTAATAGATATTATAATATAATATTTTTGAGTTCGAGTGCTTTTCAACTAATACCTTTATTTTGAATGGTTCATCTTTTCCATCCAGGACCAGACCTTAGATCCTTAACAACAAATTAAAACCGACTCCCCTAATTTTCTCGTGCACCTGAAGATGAAGAGAAACAAGGGAGATGGTTAAACCTATTAGTACTTCTGTCTGATTGACACTAGTGCTGCGATAAAGAGTATCATCATCGTATCTCATGTATGTGGCATACTGTCTTAATAAGAATAAAGATGCAGGTAAGGTGGTACTGGTACTTCTACTAGTTTACATTTTATTTTAAACTTCGACCATGTTCTCATCAGTTATTTTCATAATACAATTCAATAACTTTTTCAGGTATTTTGAAACAATATTGCATATCTTAAAAGGCAACATAGCTACCGGAGTTTTCGCGATGGGTGATGCATTTAAAAATGGTGGCATTATTTTTGCTCCCATCATGACTGTGTGGTGCTGGGCATTATCTGCGTGCACGCGCAGCATGTATTGGTATGTATAACCTATTTAACGTATAAACATTTATCAGCATTCAGTGTATTAATTTCACACATACCAACCATACAAGGAGATATTCTGGATGGATTTCTCTGGATTAAATCATAACCTATGATTGTCTTTATCTCTGATACAAATACATTTTACTATTTATTATATGTTCTTAGCTCAATAACGTACTTATTTGAAACAATTTTGAAATTGGTGTTAATTTTTGTACTTAACTGCCTATTAGCTATTACCCCTATTATAAACATAGCTTTAGTTAATACTAGAAGCCGTGGTGGCCTTGGAGTTAGAGCAGTCGCCTGCTACGCAAGCAACGTAAGCTGGAATCCCAGCGGGGCCTGCACCAATGAGTTTTTCTAAAAAACTTATGTGCAGTTATTTCACACCACGTGCTTTACGATGAAGGTAAACATCGTGAGGAAACCTGCATATGTCTGAGAAGTAATTCAAAGACGTATGTATAGTGCCTGAGACGGCGATGGACTCACCCTCTGTCACGTTGACACTCGATCATATTCGGTGAAATGTGGGTGTTGTAACAACACCTCTGCTTACCCCTTCGGGGACCCTTCTGGGATGGCGTGAGTATATATATATACTAGAAGAAACTCGGACTAAAAGTATATTCATTCCTTAGAAATTCTTATCAAAAAAGACTGTAACTAAGTTTTAAGCCAAGGATTATCATATACAATGTTTTGTAATAAGAAGTAATAAGACTGGTGTATTTTGTTCCAGTTAGATTTATCAGAAGACATGTGCAGACAGACCAAGCGACATAAACCGCCATGTTTCGCTGAAACAGTGTACTTGGTGTTCCGACACGGACCGGTGCGTTTGAGGAGGCTAGCTCCCTTCATGCGGGTCTTAGTGGACTCGTTTCTTTTCGTGACACAGATCGGGTTTTGCTGTGCCTATATCGTCTTTATTGCCAACACTCTACAAGTGGTAAATATAATAGAAGCAAATTATCCTGGGATGTCCGTCATTGGCATTCAATGTTTTCGATAAATTCTTCAGAAAAATATGGTTGTTCAAGATTTAGAATATATGTTCATGCAGATAGATCTGCAAAGTATAGAATTCACAAATTTACAAGCTACCCTTTCTATGATGAATTAAAATCTAGTTATTTAAGATGGTGATAGCCGTGGTGACCTCGGGGATTGAGCGGTCGCCTACTATGCAAGCGACGGAAGTTCGAATCCCAGCGGAGCCTGTACCAATAAGTTTTGCGCAGTGCACACCACATGCTGTACGGTGAAGGAAAACATCGTGAGGAAACCTGCATAAGTCTGAGAAATAATTCAAATACGTATGTACTCACCCTCCGTCAATTTGGCATTTAATCATATTCGGTGAAATGTGGGTGTTGTTGTTACAACACCTCTGCTTACCCCCATATATATTATTTGAGATGAATAATGGTTTCTATTTCAGATTTGCACCCAGTACAACATCCACATAGACCTATCAGTGTATATGATAATAGTGATCATACCAATCCTTATCTCCTGTATGGTGCGGAATCTCAAGTATTTGACGCCGTTCTCAACTGTGGCTAATGTGATGATTACTGGAGGATTAGCTGCAGTGCTCTATGAGGCATCATGTGACCTGCCTTCGATTGAGACGAGAGTATACATTGCGCCGTTACGACAACTGCCGCTATTTTTTGGCACTGCGGTGTTTTGTTTTGAGGGCATTAGCCTTGTAAGTATTTTTTGTACTGGTGTGGAGTGGTGACTTTCGATTTTATGAAATTATGCTGGAAGTTTAACTGTGGAATATAATGGAATCGGGATTCCTTTTATTCCTGCTAATTGGAATTAATTTTAAATAGGCACTCTTCTGGATACAACATGTATTTTTACTTTATGATGATGCTTGTTACAGGTATTGCCCTTAAAGAATGAAATGAAACAACCGAAGCTCTTCCAAAAGCCACTGGGACCTCTTAATGTGAGCATGGTCATAATTGGCTGTGTACTCCTTGCAATTGGTTTCCTGGGATATCTCAAGTGGGGAGACGACGTTCAGGGAAGTGTCACCCTAAATTTGGAAAAGGGAAATGTGTAAGTGAGTCAAAAATAATGTGCACTGTTTATAACATTTATGGATTGCCATTTATCTCTGGTATACTTTATTTCTGTAACTGCGAATACCTTGCAAATTTCTTGAATGATAGAGTCATCTCTAGTGTTCAAGATATTTGCAATGGGTAAAGATGTAGTTGATATTCATATATCAATTACCCCACTTTTTCATACCAATAAAAACAATACTCATATCCCCATTTAAATATAAATATTTTCATCGTAATGAGCAAAACCGCCAGCAACAGGCACAAGCAAATCCCGCCTTTCATATGTGATTTACACCGTAGAGGTATACCAACTAGGGCTTTCATAACAACTATATCTAGGTATGGTGAACCTTGACGTAACATTGACATTGTTCTATTTCCAGCCGCAGTAACGTAGTGCGAGGTCTAATCGCCCTGGCCGTCTTGTTTACCTACCCACTCCAGGTTTACGTACCTGTTTGCATTACGTGGCCAAGTCTTCGCGACAAATATGCCACTACCAATCCAGTGATCAAGGAACTGGCGTACAGAGCGTTTTTAGTTCTTGTCACTTGTAAGTTTTAATACCTAACTATAATAACCTAAAAAAAAATATTATGAATGGAAACAGAGTCCCTATTAGTTGACAGGCGAATGCCAGTTGAAATATATCTTCTCAATAATTGTAGATCTTCGAATGAACTAAAATAATTAAATATTATAACACGTTTGCCTTCATCAAAACAATTTTACTCCAGCAGGAGAATTACTTTACATTTTTCAATTTGGTATTTTTCAGTTGCACTGGCAGAGTTGATTCCACATCTTAGTCTATTCATATCGCTTATGGGTGCAGTGAGCAGCACAGCCCTGGCATTGATATTCCCGCCGATCATCGAGATGGTCAGCAAATCACACAAGCCTGGTGGAATATCAGCTGAAACCTTATTTAAGGATCTCATCATTTTACTAATCGGCGTACTCGTCTTCACTACGGGCAGCATAGAAAGCATTATTTCTATTGTCAAAGCGTTTCAAGAATGAAATTGCCACCACTGCAAAACACACACTGCAAAATTTTGACAATTTTGCAGTGAACAAACATTGGCTTCTTGATGGTTTAGAGTTTAATAATCTGTTCCTGGTAAATGGTAGTGGTGTAAATGGTAGACAATTCAACTAATACTGAACCTATGTCTGCTAAATAATGCCAAGCACCACAAAATGCCTTGTATTTTGGTTTTTGTGAAATTATTGCTTCTGTCTAGTCGTGACTCTCAGCATTATCATTCAATATATTGAAACAAATATTTCATTTCATTTAATTCACACCTTATTTATATGTTTTCATGTATCCTTATTTATATACCATAAATTATCATTTTAGCCCTCAAACACAACATTGGATTTTTATTGTCCATTACTGATGTCTGAGTAGGAGTGTTGTTTATTTATATTATTTTATTGTACTAAGTACTAAACTGAAATTAAACATTAAATACTGATTGAGAAAAGAGCTTTTAATTTACCCCCAAATCCCTAAGAATATATGTCAAAAAATAAAGAAATTACAGAGCAAATATGAAATAAATTCGCTTATACTGTCCATGACTGGTGACTTTACCTTACTTATAATTTCTGTCGGCGCAGCGGCTTCCACTTTCAACATATTTGCAGACTAGCTGTGATGAACTACAAAAACGGCTGTTTATCTTATAGATATTTACAAAAGAAGATATTGGAAAATGTATTATTTTATACTGAGACTACAAGCAGTCGTTATAAAAATGTATTGGCTAGTAAATAGGATGTCATTCCAGCGATGACAATGATTGATTTTATACATATTCACAGTGGTAAGTTGCTTGCATAATAATCATATCAATTCTAGTTGGACCTTAACAATACTAATTTGTTCAAGATAATAAATAATTCAGTTAACTATAGACTTGTCGTCGTCTAAAAACCTAGAAGCATAAAATGTATGTAATCGGCGGCGCCGAGGTTGGTGTGCTGTTACACTCCGGTTAATATTTTATTCAAAACGTATTTTTGTGTGTTTAGAAGTGGACGTGCTATGGGGAAAACTGAAAAAGAGGTGACTGTAAGTCACCAAAAACATGATGCAATGTACACAGCTCCAAATAATTTGTGAGTATTAAATGTCTTTATAAAATATACTCGACGAACTCTTCCCCTTATTACAAAACACGGTTTAATCTGACTAAAACTATGTCCATCCCTTTTTAAATCCATACCACAGATAGAGATGGAGCTAATTTAAACCAAGGACTATCTTAGTCTATGTTTTGTAATAAGGGACTCGTGTTTTTTTGATGTTTTTCTTCTGGGTATGCGGTTAAGCCGGGGTGATGACCAACTAACAAACGGATGCGGATTCGCATTATAATATGGTTTATGGACCTTTAGAAATAGTATGTAAAATTTTAACAGAGCAAGGACTAGATTACTATTGCAGAGCATATTTTTCATCTTTATCTAAGTCTATGCAGTGTCTGTTTGTTTGGATCGGATTTGAAAGGATATACTCACATAAATAATATTAGTATCAATTCCTTTAAAGAATTTATTTCGTTTACAGAGATGATGTCCAGACTATTACCCATTCCAGTGTGCTCATTCTACCCACTAAAGCACCTGATGATCTGGAGGATGATAAATGCACACCCGATCCCCACAGCTTCGTCACACACCCTACCACGTAAGTGTGTGACAATATTTGTAAAATGAGGAAATTATTGAGTTTCTTGCCAAGTTGCTCATTAAAAGCAACCTTCCGAACGCGGCGGTAGCAAGTATAATCCTGTAAAATTATGATATTCTGACGATTCGAAAGTACTTTGTTAAAAGTCTAATAGTATAAAGATATTTTTGAGTTTGACTGCTCTTCAACTGATACCTTTCAACTTTAGTTATTCTGAATAGTTCATCTTTTCCATCCAAGACCAGACCTTAGATCCTTAACAACAAATTAAAACCGACTCCCCTAATTTTCTCGTGCACCTGAAGATAAAGTGAAAACAAGGGGAGATGGTTAAACCTCTTTTCTTTTAATTAGTACCTCTGTCTGATTGACACTAGTGCTGCGATAAAGAGTATCATCATCGTATCTCATGTATGTGGCCTACTTCTACTAGTTTACATGTTATTTTAAACCTCGACCATGTTCTCATCAGTCATTTTCATGATACAATTCAATAACTTTTTCAGGTATTTTGAAACAATGTTGCATGTCTTAAAGGGCAACATAGGCACCGGAATATTCGCGATGGGTGATGCATTTAAAAATGGTGGCATTATTTTTGCTCCCATCATGACTGTGGTGCTGGGCATTATCTGCGTGCACGCGCAGCATGTATTGGTATGTATAACCTTTTGAATGTATAAACATTTATCAGCATTCAGTTAAGCATTCAGTGTATTAATTTCACACTCTCCAACGATACAAGGAGATGTTCTGGACGGAATTCTCTGGATTAAATCATAACCTTTGATTTATCTCTGATACAAATAAATTTTACAATTTTTTATATTTCCTTAGTTCAAACAATTTTGAAATTGGTGTATATTTCTGATACTAAGCTTCCTATATTAGCTATCAATGTTTGCTGTTATAAACCAAAGCTTTTGGTAATACAAAAAAAACTCGGGACTAAAAGCATATGCATTCCTTTAGAAATTCATATCACAAAAAGGCTGTAACTACTTTTAAACCAAGGATAAACATAAGCAATGTTTTGTAATAAGACTGGTGTATTTTGTTCCAGTTAGATTTATCAGAAGACTTGTGCAGACAGACCAAGCGACATAAACCGCCATGTTTCGCTGAAACAGTGTACTTGGTGTTCCGACACGGACCGGTGCGGTTGAGGAGGCTGGCTCCATTCATGCGGGTCTTAGTGGACTCGTTTCTTTTCGTGACACAGCTCGGGTTTTGCTGTACCTATATCGTCTTTATTGCCAACACTCTACAAGTGGTAAATATAATAGAAACAAATTATCCTGGGATGTCCGTCATTGGCATTCAATGTTTTCGATACATTCTTCAGAAAAATATGGTTGTTCAAGATTTAGAATATGATATGTTCATGCAAGTAGATCTGCAAAGTATAGAATTCACACACTTACAAGCTACTCTTGCTGCTTTCTATGATGTTTTAAAATCTAGCTATTTGATATGAATATCAGTTCCTATTTCAGATTTGCATCCAGAACAACATCCACATAGACCTATCAGTGTATATGATAATAATAATCATACCAATCCTTATCTCCTGTATGGTGCGGAATATCAAGTATTTGACGCCGTTCTCAACTGTGGCTAATGTGATGTTGGTTGGAGGATTAGCTACAGTGCTCTATGAGGCATCACGTGACCTGCCTTCGACTGAGACGAGAGTACACATTGCGCCGTTGCGACAACTGCCACTATTTTTTGGCACTGCTGTCTTCTCTTTTGAGGGCATTGGCCTTGTAAGTATTTTTTGTATTGGTGTGGAGTGGTGTCTTTCGATTTTTTGAAATTATGCTGGAAGTTTAATTGTGGAATTTAATGGAATCGAGATTCCTTTTATTCCTGCTAATTGGAATTAATTTTAAATAGGAACTCTTCTGGATACAACATGTATTTTTACTTTATGATGATGCTTGTTACAGGTATTGCCCTTAAAGAATGAAATGAAACAACCGAAGCTCTTCCAAAAGCCACTGGGACCTCTTAACGTGAGCATGGTCATAATTGGCTGTATACTCCTTGCAGTTGGTTTCCTGGGATATCTCAAGTGGGGAGACGACGTTCAGGGAAGTGTCACCCTAAATTTGGAAAAGGGAAATATGTAAGTGAGTCAAAAATAATGTGCACTGTTTATAACATTTATGGATTGCCACTTATATCTGGTATACTTTATTTCTTTAAGTGCGAATACCTTGCATATTTCTTGAATGATAGAGTCATCTCTAGCAATCATGATATTTGCAATACTACTAGACGTAATTACATCTTAACCCATTTTTAAAAACAATACTCATATCCCCATTTAAATATAATTATTTTCATCGTAATGATCAAAACCGCAAGCAAATCCCGCCTTTCATATGTGTTTTACACCGTAGAGGTATACGATTTACGGTTTTCATAACAACTGTATCTAGGTATAGTGAATCTTGACGTAACGTTGACATTGTTATATTTCCAGCCGCAGTGACATAGTACGAGGTCTAATCGCCCTGGCCATCATGTTTACCTACCCACTCCAGTTTTACGTACCTGTTTGCATTACGTGGCCAAGTCTTCGCGACAATTATGCCACTACCCATCCAGTGATCAAAGAACTGGCGTACAGAGCATTTTTAGTTCTTGTCACCTGTAAGTTTTAATACATAACTAAAATATTGTGTATAGAAACAGAGTTCCTATTGGTTGACAGGCGAATCAAGGATCGGCGGAATGCCAGTTGAAATATTTAACTCTAGCAGGATAATTACTTTAAAAATGCTAGTTTATGTAAGTGTAGATTAGTCTTATAGACATTTAAAAGTGCCGAAACTGAAGAAGCATTATTGATTTTCATTTTGGTATTTTTCAGTTGCACTGGCAGAGTTGATTCCACATCTTGGTCTATTCATATCGCTTATCGGTGCAGTGAGCAGCACAGCCCTGGCATTGATATTCCCGCCGATCATCGAGATGGTCAACAAATCACACAAGCCTGGTGGAATATCAGCTGTCACCTTATTTAAGGATCTCATAATTTTACTAATCGGCGTACTCGTCTTCACTACGGGCAGCATAGAAAGCTTCGTTTCTATTGTCAAAGCGTTTCAAGAATGAAATTGCTACCACTGCAAAACACTCACTCACATCACTGCAAAATTTGGACATCATTAGCCTCTTGATTGTTTAGAGTTTAATAATCTGTTCCTGGTAAATGTTAGTGGTGTAAATGATAGACAATTTAACTGTAACTGAACCTATGTCTGCTAAATAATGCCAAGCACCATGTTATATTTTTGTTTTTGTGAAATTATTGCTTCTGCCTAGTGGCGTGCCTTTCAACATTGTTGTATGTTTTCGGTACTCAAATCACTAGAATGTAACTGGATATATAATATTGGTTAAGTCAATATATATATCATTTCCAATACAGTTATAGAATAAATTGTTTGTCTCCAATTTCCCACTACTTTCCTTTCCTTCTACTACTACTACACTACCTTTCCAAGAGATCCCAAGAGAGATCCCGAAGGAATAGACAGTTGCATAATAACATTGGATTCGCCGAAGACGTTTTTCCAGAGGCAATTTTCCATTATTCTGATTCATAAAACAATCGAAAAGTTTAAGCACATGAACTGGGCGCTTTGAACAAAGACGATAAAAATATATTTCGTTTACTATTTTCGCATTTAAAGGGTACTTGTGACTCCGTATAATTTACGGCGTGGTTTACACAACCATCACGAGGCAGGGCATGTTTGATTATATTTACAAACAAACTGAGTATATATATTCATCTTATACTCCGGATTAACGTTTTGATTTCGATCAAATCGAATGTATGTGTTATTATTAATATTTGCTTCACTGTTATTTGGAAATGTTAGGGTGGGTTACATCAACTGACTTTAGTTTTAACACATTTTTATTGATTAAGGTGCTGGTGAGACAAAACAATTTTGGCAAACTTTCTTTATATTGTCAGACTTTAACTATTTCCTCTAAACGCCCATGTTTTATTGGTTAAAGCTATGGCTTAAGTAACAACTTTTGCGTAAAAAAATAACTTGACAGCAAGATTTGTCAACTCACAGCGTAATTTGGTACACCGCATTTAGTCGTCAACGCTGAAGTCATAGCTACTGACATAGTTAATTTTGCCTTTTGGTATCGCTTAAACAACTATTATCGTGCAACCCATCCTTTAACATAGATATTTCAACCAGACTATAGAGAGTAATGTCGAAGTTATTAAATTTCTACGAATCAAATGTTAGTTTGAGAGACATAGCAAATTAATCACACATCATAGAGCTCCTAGTAAAACTGAAGATTGTTGTTATTGCTTTTTCTTGTTTTAGGCGATTATTCAATGTTTTCTTTTTATTTTCCACCAGCCTTAGTGTCCGCTAGACACTAAGGTTAGTGGAAAATAAAAAACTCACAGCAGTAAAGATTTCTTCTCAACCTTTTTGAAGAACCCCGTACTTTACTCGCTCGGCAAATCATTGATTCTTCTTTGTGTGGTGTGTCATATTGACTCTGTTTTGTCTTATAGCGTTCTATAGCATCAGATTAGGTAAGATATGTTACCACACCTACTTACCACTCAAAATAATATTAAAGTCATCAAATACATACATACATTGCTCACGCCTGTATTCTCGGAAGGTAGGCAAAAGTGTCGTAATGACATCACCCACATTTCACCAAAAATAATTAAGTGCCAACCTAAACGATGGTGAGTCTATCGACGTCTCAGGTACTATACATACGTCTTTTAATATCTTGTCAGACATATGGAGGTTTTCTCACGATATTTTCTTTCACCGTCAAGTACGTGGAGTGGAATCACTGCACATAAGTTTATAGAAAAACTCATTGGTACTAGCCCCGCGAACTTGGGTCTCTTGCGCGCCAGGCGACTGCTCAAACCCCACGGCCACCGCAGCTTTCAATCATCAAATAGTTAAGTATAAATGCAATTTGTTCGAAATGTTGCGTAACTTACTTACTCCGCTGGCTCAGCGACCCGGAGTGATTCTTGGTCTCCGATACGAGAACTCGCCATTAATGGTACTATAAGTTTTTGTATTTATTGAGTGTCTTTTAGTGGCTACAGACGCTAGCTGGTGTAATAATACACAAATTGTAACAGCTGTTGATCTTTTATTGTTGGAACGCGATCCCAACATTGGTCCAGACAAAATAAAAATATTAGTTATTCTTTTTTATTTGTTACCAAATGCATAACCTAGCCGTTTTTGTACATCGAAGACTTTACGACACTGTAGAAGGCAATCTGGACCAGTATTTTCTGTAATCAAGAAAATAAACAAATTCATTTTTAGTTATTCTATTTAAATAATCCATAGTATAAAACAGAAGAAATGAATACCTAATGCGTACTGAATACCTAAGTACTGCGTACTAAGATTGCTTCAATACACAGCAGCTGTTCACAATTCTGTAGGATGCGAATGCCACGCATGGCCTTCCTTAACAACGGCAAGCTTCCTATGGATCACTATACGAACATTGTGAATGAAGAATGCTTTCTACTATAGCAGCTTCTCCACCTCCCTCCCATTGAACACTGGCAGCCTTAAGGTTGACCGCCCGCTATGTCCGAGCCGAGCTTCGGCCGTAGCTTTGGCCGTTGTCGTTGCTAGGTGACGTGTTAGACGGTGCCGAGTGGCAAACTCGATTGCTATTAGGTATAGCATGAGTGTGTCCATTCAAAATATATGAAGCTAATATTATTTGACCTTGCTAAGGCCGACGCGCGACTCGGACCCTGCTCAGACACACGTGATGATTTGTAGGCGAGGGTAAATAAGGTTATCTCTTTATTTTCTCTTTCCCCAAGAGGTAGAGCTTGTGATTGAGGCATATCATAGTGCCGCCCTTATTTCTCTCTAATTTTGCACTCATGAATTTCTTCACACATGCCTGCGAGCCTCGATATCATACTAAAAGCATACTTTATTACGAATACGTTTCTCTTGTCGGTAGCAACTGATAATATTAGAAACTCGTTAAAATCCCATTGGCACGTGAAACTGAACGAAATTTATGGTCTGTGTGACTTTGAAATTTTAGTCGAATTATATTTGAATATGGTACACTTGACTATGTTATTACTGACGGTTTTACGATAAGGAATTCAATATATAACATTATATCGGTAAGTATTGCATAACTTATTTTTTTTGTACACTAAAGTAAAGTCCACACACACAACTGAGTTTCACTAGTAGACTAACTCATAAATCAATAAAAACAGGACGTGTGAAAACTAAAACTAGGCTTGCGAAAAATATCGGCCTCAGAAGTACCTACGAAACAAGTGAAGTTTAGAGAGTAGCCGTGGTCATAAAGCTATAATATATCTACCATTAGAAAATATTGTTCTTTTATCTGTTATAGTATATGTATACAACTGCCTCGTTGGTCTAATGGTTAGTATGTTCGCCTGCCGATCACGAGGTCCCGGGTTCGAATTCCGGGTCGGGTCAAAAATTTATATTCAGTTTTTCTGTCAAGAAATTCACAATAAAATGCCCGGAGTTTGGAAGTTGGCAATGTTTTCACCCCCGTGCCTCGGAAAGCACGTTAAGCCGTTGGTCCTACGCCTGAACTCTCTCCGGTCGTGTCGGATTGCCTCCCATCGGACTATGAGGGTGAGGGAATAAAGAGTGCACCTGTGTTTGCGCACACACTTGTGCACTATAATATCACCTGTGTATATTAGCCATCATCATCTCCCTGGCCTTATCCCATACATTTAGGGTCAGCACTTGATTCTACCAGATGTGGCTGATCACCTGATTTTTATACGAAGCGACTTCCATCTGACCTTCGCAACCACTTTGACGAGGAAAATCTGTGATCTGGGTTAAACCAGTTATCAGACTATTTTAGGCTTCCGACTGACCTGTAACGATTGTCAAAGAAGACAAATTGGCAACCGGGACCGACGGCTTAACGTGCTCTCCGAGGCACGGAGGGAACTCGGGCGGTCATCCATCCAATTACTGGCTAGGGTTAGGGTTGCTTAACTTTGCTGATCGAATGATATGCGCAATAGCAACTGTGCCACGAGCTTCTCATATTACCCAGTGATAATTAACCATTATATTTTGTGAAAGAAATTTCCACATTTTAAACCAGTTTAGTAGTTTTTGAGTTGATTAATTTACATAATAACTACTTAATTCTGAAAATAAACATGTTTCACTTGAAAACATTAGTAGGTAGATAATTAGTGTTTAACGTCAGTCTCTTATTTTCGATAATATCAATGAAAATACAGCAAAATTCTCTTTTATGTGCTTGCTTATATTTAACATTACCTAACCTTATATATTTTCAGATGTGACAGACAGATTACTAGTCCAATTTAGATTTGTTTATGATTTTGCAGGCTAAATTATATCTGTGGTATTCAAATAATGTTTTTATAACTCAAAACACAAAGAAAAAAGAACGCTAATACCCTACACGTATTGACATTCACAAAAAACTAGCGACCCCAAAGAAGACTTACGGAACCACTTGACCTTTTCATTGTTTGCTCAATTTTCCCTTGGAGTGTTTTAGCGCCTAAGCATACATTGTTAATGTTGGCGTACATTTTTTCTGAACTTATGTATGCTAGTTTTAAATCTTAGTTAGATATTAGTGTCAACGCGTACTTCTGTACCCTATGTATTGTTTTCTAAATGTTTCAACGTCGTCGACATTGGGCGCCACATTCGTACACTGTATAACTAACTACCACGATAAATGCAAGATATCGACGGGGTGGTAATTTGATACAATCTATATCTATACATACAAATAAATGAAATTGAAGTGTCTGTATGTAATACCAAAATAACAGCTTCTCGCAAACATTGGACATTAAAGAAGCAATTTTCAAAAATTTACTCTACTATTTCCTTAATTCTTAAAAATGGACAAAAAAATACGAACACGAGGCGGGACTCGAACCCAAGACCTTTGCAAACCATGCAGTTGATCTGCCAACCCGTGATCCTACCTCATGAGTCGAATTTTTTCCTTCCCTTGTTTTGCGGTTAACGGGCTGCCTTGCGCCATCTGTTGCTTGGTGTATCCAAACTCATCCATATGATCACGAGTAGCTCAGTTGACAGAGCAACTGCACGGTTTGCAGAGGTCTTGGGTTCGAGTCCAGCCTCGTTTTCGTATTCTTCTTAACCATTTTTAAGAATTTAGAATGTAAACATGTGTGTCATGCAAAAACAATCTAATATGTAGTACTATTTTCATCGATAAACAAAACCAACTACTTATTTAATTTGCCAAAAATATACTTAAGTTACCTAAGTGTTTGCATTTCTATCACAATATTCGAGCAAAAACTCCTCCCAGGGCTCAATTTATCGCAACTCTCCGCATCAGAAACAAAAAGCACGCAAATTAATTACGTTTCCATTACACGTCCAAATTATACTCGCTGTGCGTGAGTGATGGGAACTGTACGATTTTATAAATTTAAAATATTCTGGTGTAAAGAAAATAATGACCTGCTTCGTTTGACATCGTATTTTTTGCATAAAGAGAAGTGAGTAAAGATGTCAACGCAGCAAATTAAGTCAGTATTTATTTCATATTAAAAGAAACCAATATTAGTGGTATATTATACTATACTAATATATAAAGCTTGTTTGTTGGCTTGAAAGCGCTAATCTCAAGAACTTCCGGTCCGATTTATAAAAATAATTAAATGTAGTGCATTTATCGTATCATTTATAGTACATATATAGAGGAAGGAATATAGGATATTATCACTCTATATATTATTATTGTCACGCTAAGACCAATCGCGGGTTAAAATTATCGTTAGCCCAAAGTAACTATTCCACGCGAACGAAATCCCGGTCAGAAGCTAGTAAGAAATAAAGCTAAAATATAGAAGGTAATATTTGACACTACTCACTCATTCAATTTCGACTTTTATTTTTGACAGACTCTCGAGTCTCTTTGGTATAGTGGTCGGAAACGCTACTGTGGAACACAAGTGTAATTATATTTTTTTTTCAACCATAACCTAGACTGTAAAGTGTCTGAGACGGCGATGGACTCACCATCTGTCACGTTGGCACTTAATCATCTTCGGTGAAAAGTGGGTGTTGTTATTACAACACCTCTGCCTACCCCTTCGGAGAATACAGGCGTGAGCATATGTATGTATGTACCATAACTTACCAGTAGCAGTCTTGAGTCTGGATGAGTACCCGACCCCCTAAAGTATGGGACTTTAAACATAGCTGACGGAAAGTGGGTGTGCTATACACCTCTGCCTACCATTCGGGGAATAAAGGCTTTATCACACGTATGCATGTATTTCACTTATTTATATTGGGCTTAACATGTTTCAAAATCTATACAATGCTACTATAATGTTTCGAAATCCTTTGTGTAGATAGAAAAGACGATCTCATGCAGATATAATATGTATATATATGTGAACATTGAGAAAAATAATTATAAATTCTAGTACTTAATTACGTAGTATATTTTGAAGTGTGTAATAAAGAATGATGTATATAATGAAAAAATAAATGCTGATATGTTTAATATGTGGTTAAAATGTAACTGCAGTACTTAATTAGATTATTAAGTTAATATTTACATGCCCTAAAATTGGGTGAAATATGTGATTCTTGTAACCTTTAATAACACCTACCCTTTGTACCATATTTCATGTGAATAA
This sequence comes from Watsonalla binaria, assembly GCA_929442735.1. NCBI lineage: Eukaryota > Metazoa > Arthropoda > Insecta > Lepidoptera > Drepanidae > Watsonalla > Watsonalla binaria. Next base: position 7,629,157 of record OV838930.1, read on the forward strand.
ATATTATTTATATTTCTATTTCTATTCAGTTACTAAATTAATTCGTATGTTCCAATCGTTATTTATTCGTGCATCGCTCATCACTACTATGAAAGTACAGGCGCAATCAGTGCTCACAAAACCTCTATTCATTGTGTTGATTAATTGTTTTTGGCCTCAAACATAATGTTGTAACGTACTGCTATGTAAATCTGTGAAGTAATTAACGAGTTTTACTTAACTTTATACTAAGTAACGTGGGTGTAACAAAGTACACGAACAAGTAAGCGAAAGCCGTATTCAATGAAATAGATTCTTAAAACAAATGAGACATATTTTCTTTTCTTTCGTATTAAAATGTGTAGCTTTAGGCAGTGGTGTAATAATAACACCCACTTTTCACCGAAGATTATTAAGTGCCAACGTGTCAAATGGTGACACCATCGCCGTCTCAGGCACTATACATACGTCCTTTGAATTGCTTCTCAGACATATGTAGGTTATCTCACAATGTTTTCCTTCATCATCAAGAATGTGGAGTAAATCACTGCTCATAAGTTTTTAGTAGGATTTTTGGATTCAAACTTGTGTCATTGCCACCACGGCTCTATGGTTATTTGTCTATGTTAAATGTTTATCTATCAATGACAGCAGCATAAAAAAGCGAAACGGTTCATTAGCATAGAACATTCTCGAGGACCTCTGAAACATGATTTCCAATGCTATAATAGAGCAATATTTGAAAGTGATATTGGTTTTTTTTTTCATTTCTATATATCTCAGTAGCAGCCAGTAGTCTGTACCCGGTAAATGGAAATAGGCTCGCAATTGATTCCATGGGACTTGAAAACATACGTGGCGATATTTGGGTGTATTATACGTACACCTCGGTCTACCCCTTAGGGGTATACATGCATATGTACGTATGTATACATTGAAGTATTAAATAATAATGATCTCCTACCGAATTTCGGTTACGGCGGCTAATCTCAACGAGGATCAGCCAACTGCGCAGGAGATATTATAGTGCACAAGTGTGTGCGCAAACACAGGTGCACTCTTTATTCCCTCACTCTCATAGTCCGATGGGAGGCAATCCGACACGACCGGAGAGAGATCAGGCCTGGGACCAACGGCTTAACGTGCTTTCCGAGGCACGGGGGTGGAAACACCGCCAACTTCCAAACTCCGGGCATTTTATTGTAAATTTCTTGACGGAAATACCCAATATACATTTTTGACCCGACCTGGGAATCGAACCCGCGACCTCGTAATTGGCAGGCAAACGTACTAACCATTAGACCAACGAGTCAGTCAATTATTACTAGAATTGAAGTATTACTAGAATGTAGAACTATGTAATTTTTGCCAGCAACAAGAAATACTAAGGAACCTTTCTTCCGTCAAAATGTTTCACCAATAAAAGCGAGTGTCCTTGTTCATCCCGTGGGATTAGCTATCATTCCTAAGCTCATTCTTTTATCTAAATTAAGATGGATCGGTGTCTAGGGACATGTTGTTACGTATATCTAGGACACTTTTATTGTTAGCAGAGGCAGCGGACATACTTGTTGTGTAATAACTTCTAACTTCACGCCTGACATAAGAGTGTCCGAAGGGAAAAGGTGAGCCATTTATTCAAATGTCCATTTAATTCACATTCCATCAAAAACATCATCACTCATATTCGCTCATAAGGGTCTAATATTATTTCTTTGTGTTCATTTTATTGTAGTATGCAAGAAGGCCGGGACCTATTTTGCTGCTGGCCTTCTACAATTAATTAAAAAGAATGTTTCTAAATTTGAAATAATTCCGATTTTCTTTTGTTTTTTCTTCTTACACATTATTGTTGTTGCTATCGAAGATTTATAAGATCGACCCCCTAAAGTATGGGACTGGATATTGAAACCTATCTTATTATAGTTTAATATTATTTTGTTGTATTTTGATTTGGTGAAATATAAGATTGCATGTCAGCCATAATTTTTATTGTTTTGGAATAACGAGACGGCAATATCTACAACAAGATTGAGGAAATTATTTATGTATAAACTTTGGGTTTGTTCACTTTGAATTGCCTGTAATTGACATGGCAGATTGTAACTGATATTGGGAGAAATTAGATAAAGTTAATCTATACAGATAAATACAATTTAAGTGTCTATTTGTAATTCAAAAATACCAGCTTTTATTTAATACACATAAAGTTTTTTTGTGTTATCCTTAATCAATTGAAACTACTTGTATATGATCATGTAAGATATATATATCGAGACAAAGTAAAATGGAGCCTTATAGCCTTACTCCCAGAGCCTAATATCCAAGAATCCCAAAGAAAAGAAATAAACATAAACTCAAAAAACAAACCCAACAAACTTCCAAGCAATAAGTGCGTAAGTATATATCCATGCAGATGCGATATTCATTACCTATCTAACTTTCCCTCACGCTTAGAATAGTGACTCCATTGAAAGTTTTATAAGTAATGTTTCTTGTTTTGATATAATATAATGAAAATAAACTTTGATAAATATTGTTTATGATATCAGAAATGCTATTGATTCTAAATGTCATAAATATAAAAAAAAACTTTATCAAGGTATAATTTTTTTTATTAATAACCTGAGACCGAAATTAAGAATTAGTTTAAAACTAAAACAAGGCTACTGACAAATCTAATTTTCAAAAGTATTAAACACTAGCGGACGTCACCCGCGTAATTCCCGGTCCCGTGGGAATACGGACATGATGATACTCTCTGATGATAAAGCTATCCACTGCTGAAATAATTTTCAAGATAAGTCCGGTACTTTTTGAGCCAATTCGTTACAAACATACTTACATACAAATCATTCCTCTAGAAGTTATTTGTATTTTTTTTTCATAAGTGTAGAAGAGAGAATAGCCGTGGTCATATATTATATGCTACGTACTATAATTTATAAAATCAGTGAGCATTGAGAGCTTTACAAATATATGTATATTGTAGAAACCTGTACCTATAAACACAAAGCAACATTAATTCAATTAAAAGTGTACAGTTTATAAATCATAAGGATTTATGTAAATCACCGTAGTAGGTATCTCACAAACCATCCGCTGTATATTTCAGTTCAAATAACGCCAGCCGTAAGGAAAGTTGGATTAAATCCATTCAAATTTCAATCCATTATGCTACATAATTAAATATACGAGCTGACTGACAGGATTCACTTTATAATTTTCTCGTAAGATTATTAAGCAGCTCAGGAAGTAGTGGCATAATATTTTATCCAGCTTTTATCCGCGTATGATTAAATTTGTGCACTGTTTTCTTGCTAATATAACATAATATTTGTATGAGATATTTTAGTTCTTGACGGCTCCGTAAGTATTCGCTTTACAATTTCTCTTACAAATATTCGGTGGAAACCGTATTCTCTTGATTGGGGTCCTGTTTTTGGAGTTAGAACTATATCGATTGAGTCGAAGACATACGTCCTATTAGCCCTTTAGATGGCACAATACGTCAGTTACATCGCACATCATCATCTCCCTGGCCTTATCCCATACATTGTTGGGGTCGGCACTTCATTCAACCCGATGTGGCTGATCACCTGATTTTTATACGAAGCGACTGCCATCTAACCTTCGTAACCCCTTTAACGAGGAAAATCTGTGATCTGGGTTAAACCAGTTGTCAGACTATTTTAGGCCTCCGACTGACCTGTAACGATTGCAAAAAATGATAAATTGGCAACCGGGACCGACGGCTTAACGTGCTCTCCGAGGCACGGAGGGAACTCGGGCGGTCACCCATCCAATTACTGGCTAGGCTTAGGGTTGCTTAACTTCGCTGATCGAATGATATGCGCAATAGCAACTGTGCCACGAGCTCCTTACTCCATGAGCAGTTACATCGCACAATAATACAATTTTCCTACACATCTCTAAAGAAGAGAATATCGAGATGAGAGCGCTCAGACGAGGCGAGTCTGACAACTGACAGGACACGTTTCCCATTACGAATATTAATATGGATTAGCTATCGAAATTACTTCAAACACTACCTATGCCAGAATATCACGTAGGTCGTTTATGGATTAGTCGTGAATTAACAGATAATTACAACATCATTGCGTTTTGAACTCAGTCTACGTCAACAAATGATCAGCAACATTATTCATAATGTATACCTATATATAATATGTATGGTCGTGGCTATATTCCCCGAAGGAGTAGATAGAGTTTCACTTAATAGCATACCCATATTTCGCCAGTTATGTTTAAGTCCCATGGAATAGGGGGTGAGCGTGTCATGTATACCATACATACTATTCATAAGTATATTATTTGTATAGATTCTGAAGAGGAACCTAAAAATATATTCATACATCTAAGTATATCCTATACAAATAAATAAATAAAATTAAAGTATATGTTTGTTAATCCAAATTAACAGCTTTTCAATGCATATGAAAGTACACACGGTACTCACACAAAAAACATTTAAATTATTTTTTTATGTATGTCAATCTGGTTGTTCCGGCTTGATTCGGAAACTTGACCGTTTTTAACGGAACTTTCATTGGTAGATAGTTAATGCTAAGAGGAGTAACATCTGTTTCTTTTATTTTTTTTTAAATAACACTTCTGCACAGCTAGTTTTTAATACAATTACTAGTTTCTAAGATTAAAGTACTGCTTGCTAGTATTGAGATACAAACTTAAACTTAACATCTACATTTAAGGGAGAGAATATTGCTGTCAGCATGATGGCACAATGATTCCACGGTTTATAAGGTAGGTTAGCAAGGAGTAACAACACTCACAGGTTGCAAGCGTTAATACAGCCGTAACTGCCTCCCTCAGACTGGATGCTTGCCACTTTTGTAGTAATCAAAACAATACAATAGCTAATCCTTCGGCTCTAAACTATTAAGCCGACTCAACGAGTAGTTCAACTGCCATCAAATGATCGTGTCTCCCGTAGTATCAAATTGCTTAGGGACTTAGCTGCCGTTCAAATCAGAGAGATCCAAGGAACTGATTACACAATTTGAGCCTTAGAACTACGAATCACTAAAATTCATCCAGAACACTTCATGTTCCACAGAGGTTTTTGTGTTTAATAATTTAGAAGTGTCAAATATATAATTTTGTTACTGGCCGAAATTTGCCTTTTCCCTATAAAAAATATTCTAATAAAAACTAATATTGTTTACAAATTATTTTAAAATCTTTTGCCGTGGTGACTGACGGTTGTGGTGTTGTGAGGTGACTGCAACGCTAGTGATGTAAGTTCCAGTCCAATTCTTTGTTGAAAGTGGGTGTGATGAAGATATATATACGTTTTAGTCTTGATTTCAAGATCATAGATCCTTTTCTAGTTAGATTCCTAAGAATTTGCATTCAATCTGTACCACAGTACAATGAGGATACGTGTAGCGTTCGTATGATATTACTTGATGAAATTATATTAATTAATACTTAGATTATAACTGTAGTATCATCGCTCATAAGACATCCCTTCCCCCCTCACAAGATCCCACAGGGAAGATAAATGATTAAGACGGTATGACATGTGCGGGTTCAGCTAAACTAAACGTGAAACCAGCTGCTCCACAAAACATTATATAATCTGTGGCTTCAGCGTTTCCTACACAAAAACACACAGTCTTCACAGTTTAATTACATTGTCTGAAAAAATAAGGTTTCACATGATATCATGCATACATAGATTAGTACTCATATTTTTTTTGAATTAATTTCCTTACACTTTCATCAATTTGTCTATATTTTCATTGAAGGATAACCTAACCTCTCGTTTCTTCTTCCGTTCTGTATCCCAAGTATAGTTTTCAACATGTGGCTACGTTGTCAATATTCGATCACCTATTTGTTATAATCGGTGAGGCTTCAAATGTTTTGATCTACCTTCAATTTTTTGAGGAATTCAGCCACAACCCGCCTTCTGAGAAAATATTAACAAACCTCGAGCCACATCAGAACGAGAATGAAATGATCCAAGTGACCTCAACCAAACAATGTTGTGACAAACTCAAAAGTGTTATCTTTCGTATTACGAAATATGTCGGTTCAAAAAGCCAAACAATAAAGCTTAAGCCAAATTCCATCGGAAGGCTATCAATTAATCAAAATGGTTCGTTTAGCGGCCTCCGAGCGAACATAATGTCAAAGGGAATATCGGATCCTCTAAATTCGGTGGAACTTTTAGGTGCTTAACGCGAGATTGACAAATAGGGCGATTTACAGTACTAGGATAACGGTCTGGGATGATCTTAGATGATTAATTGTGACAAGATAAACGATTAGCTACGTATTCTACCAACTACCATTCATGATCAATTTCAACACATCAAATTGAAACAATGCTAATTTTTTTTCAAAGTCAATTACACGAAGCTTGTAGAAATATTGTACAGTACTGAGATTGGCGCCCAACGTGGGTCGTTTTAGACTGTAGAGGAATATTAAAATAATGATGTTTTTTTATAACAAGATATTCTTTAGACTATACAAACATACATTTATAGTATTTTGACTTACTATCTACTTTATTTTACTAATATATAAAGCTGACGAGCTTGTTTGTTTGCTTGTACGCGATAATCTCTGGAACTAATGATCCGATTTGAAAAATTGTTTCAGTGTTAGATAGCCCATTTGTCGAGAAAAGCTAAAGGATAATACATGTCATCATGCTAGCAACCCAACGGGGCACTGCCAGTCAATCATAAATGTAAACTATAATACACTTTTATTGTGATATTTTTATTGCAAATAACATTATTAATATTCAATAAGAGCAAATGGGTTGTGTTATAACTACAGAGCAAAGCAGACTGCCGATATAATACGTAATAAAAATTGTAATAATCTGCACAATACAGTTGAAATGCCAATATTTTATGTCTGTAATAAAGGAAGAACGGAAGTAATAACCCTGTTCAACAATTTATTATATGCTTTTTTAAGCCCATGGTTGTAATAAATGATATTGTGAACGCTTAGGCTCTTTCAAACTACCTTCGTAGCTATTAATTGCTGAAAGAATTTAAATAATCGGTACAGTAATTGTTGAGCCGATTTGTTACAATTATATATATTTTTTAAACTTTAAATCGACATTATTGTGACAGTAAATAAAGGAGTTTATTTAAAAAACTTCAATCAATCCTTACGCTCGATGGAGAAAACGTTCCTAATTATTTAAAAACATGATCTTGATTTGGTTTTGGTTAGCTTATTGTCTATGGTATGTCACAAGGTGTGGATTATCACTTAATTTTAGGTATCTAGTTATTTTTTATATATTTTTCAAAAAAGTCACTCGTAAACGAATGAAGTATATGAAGAGATGCATGAATGTGGATAAAGCGAAGGAAGTATGTAAGAATCGTAGCACGTGGCAATCGGTGGTCTCTGCCTACCTCCATGGGATACAGGTGTGGGCATATGTCTAATTTAAGAATTAAGCCAGCTTATTGTTCTAAAGACTACCTACAATGTTATACATTATATCTAACGGTAAGCGTCGATAGCACGTAAGCACTCTCAACATTACACGATGACGAAGCAGATATTTTATGAAATATTCGGCGGTGATAGAGGTTACCGGTCATCGAGGACCGCCCACGCAGGTACACGAGTGCCACTTGAGGTAGACTAATGGCACAACTTGGAAAAGTTACAGAAAGATGGCTCCTTATGTAGGTCGAGTAACGTTGCTCACACACATAGACACATGCGTAAAAGTATCTCGGATCGAGTCGGGCTAGTTAATTAGGGCTTGCATGTAGTGTGCATGCCTCTGCTACCATAAAAATACAGTTGACCGTTCTTTGTTTGTTTTTTTATTATTTTATTTGGTTCAAGTTGTGCCCGGCAAACGATGTTATGCCATAAACATTTTTGTGGGTGGACCTCCCTTAGGGGTAGGAAAAATAGTTGACGTCATATTCTCAGACCGACAGAATACATAAAATAATTATAAAAATCGGTCATACCACTTCGGAGGAGTTTCATTAGAAAAACTGACACACGAGAATGTTATACATAGGAGATTGCAGCTTTCTTCAATAAGAATCTATCATAATTAGAGGTACAATTTCACTACCTACTATGGTAAAATGTCAGCTATCCTCCATAATAACACAATACACTCTACTTTGGCGTGAAGCTTGCTACGACAGCATTTCTTAACGAGCTTTTGTAATTGTTGATACTTCACGTTAATAGTAATGATGCATTGAATCGACTTAAAAAAATAATATAAAGACACAGATTAAATCACGGGTAAAAGCTTATTATAATATAAGTAGTAAAAAAATGAATTGCTCTGAATCTCGCTAAAACTTGAATGCCTGGACCGATTTGGGTAATTTTGATATATTTGTTGAAGATCAGGGAAGGTTTAAACGGTGGGAAAAGTCATAAATAATATATAAAACATAAAAGAAATGGTGATACAAAGTTCGCCGGGTCATCTAGTAAGTAATAATTTTATCATATGAACAAACACAACCAAAGATACTTAACAAAAAGTTAGGGCAGAAAATTGTTTATCCTTCAATATAACATTACTGGGACTAAGTAGTCTCTGCAATATTCAAGGCAATTTGAGTTCACTTACGAACAATTCTCAAACTTTTTATATTAGGAATTACTTTAATTCGAAAAAGGATTTATGAAAAAAGTTTATTCTTATAATGAAAGAGTTAACTGCCAGAATAAAAACGTGAAATCACTTTATTTGTTGCTGAAATAATGTGGAAATTATTTCTGTGACATTTCTAACAAGGCTAGGAGAAAAAGAGTATTAAGTGACTAAAAAAACTCAAAGGTTCTTATTTAGTTATGAATCGTTTTGAATTATTCAAGCTTAAAAATCCTATCAGTCCCGTCTGGCGTCAACAATAGCAGACATCTGGGAATGCACAATATTAAATTGTTTTTCGAATACTTTAATATTCAATTCAATTTATTTCAGTCCTAAAAAAACTGGCAACACGTAATATTCAAAATTATGATTGATAAATATAAGACACAATAACTGTGATTTAAATTAATGTGTGGGATTTCACGTAGGACGACGAGCATGTTTAAATATAGACAAAATTATATTTAGACGAAATTTCCTATCTACACATACAGATAAATAATATTCAAGTGTCTGTTAGCAATGCCAAATTAACAGTTTTTCACTAAATACATAAAAAAAATTGTAAAGAGTAACATAGCCCTTTTTATTTTAAAAAAAGTAGAATTCCGCGTTGTAACGTAAAAGCTGTTGATACTACGGAGTGGTAGAACTCGTATATAATACGAGATAGGTACTCGTATGTTGGATGGAAACCTTATTGACTGCCGCCAATCAATACTCCCAACCTTAAGCATACCAAGTATAGTTGAGAAATGCCATTAGCTGGTGTCCACAAGGGGCGCGGAGCCTTGACCCCAATACGTGAGTGCTGCCTCTAATGTCCCGAACACTGACAAACTTTTATAACTAAGCTGAGGAATGTTCGGCCACACCAAAGGTCACACCTCTGAATTTTGTCGTATATCATGTATACAAATGATATTATAATTTTGTATTTATCATTGAAAGTATTCAAAGATTTTTTATTAAGTAAGTTAATCGAGGATACAGGCAGGTGGAACCACTCCAGTTTCAGTTCTTAGAACCGCGGTCTCAGTCGCCTTATGGCTATAGGGATATTTTTTGCAGCATATTCATTTGGAAATCTTATATAGGTACATATAAAGATTCCTGACTGGCTGAAATCAATGCTCAGTCACGAAACGTAAACCGCTGCTCCTAGAGACATGAAATTTGGAGGGCGTTTTCTTTGTGCTGTGTAAATATATAATATGAAAGGTTTTTTTTGGATTATTTAAGAAATCTTACATCTATACAAGTGACGCGCGCATGCTAGTAACATAATATGTTTAAAAATATCATTAAATGTATCCGGAGACTTGATGCATTTATCTTCGTATATGCTACACCTTGGTAACAATTCTATATTTATTACAAAACTATCGGTTTTCTGAAATAAACGCAATTTATTTCGGATCGGGTAGCCGATAACCCTTTGACACCGAATCCTTAAAAATCACCCTTCCGTTTTCTGTTTGATATTATAATCAAAAAGCCGGCGGTGTTAACCAAATCGAAATTTCAAAATTGAATCTCTGCTTAAAAAGTTAATTTGAATACAGAATATTTGTTAACAGTGCTATTGCATCTGGCTAGCTAAAGGAAGCATTGATTTTCTTATGAACATCTAGTTGTGCCCCGCAGTTTCACCCGCGTAGACTTGAAAGTGAAAGTCCCGTTCAAATCGATTTAGCCGGAAAAAACAGACAGACAGACAGACGGACAGATGGACAGAAAGAGAAATAATTTAAAAATTTGATTTTCTAGAATTAGAAACAGACACGACACTTAAATTTTATTTATCCGTATAGATAAACAATAATTTACATGAAATGTAAATTTTAGTACGTATGATTGACAGAATATTAACCAAAAATAACAAACATCTGCAATTACATAGATGACAATCAGGTGTCACCTGCTAAACAAGCGACGCAAGTTCGCATCTCAGCGACCTGTACCAATCAGTTTTTGTACAAATAACTTATGTACAATGATTTGAAACCACGTGCTTTACGGTGAAGTAATGAAGTAATGTCTGCATATGTCTGAGAAGTAATTCAAAGACGTATGTATAGCACCTGAGACAATAGACTCACTATCTGTCACGTTGGCATCGGTAAAAACTGAGTGTTGTTATTACAACCTCTGCCTGCCATTTGGGGAATGCAGGCGTGAACATATACACGTATGTATGACTTTAAATAAGGGGCATCAGCATAAGCTCTTATTGCTGTCATAGTTCCACTGTGTGACAGTGACAGACTTATACACGTCAATTACATCTGTCTCATAATAAGAGTTAAACTATAATGGCAATAAGAGGTCATGGTAAGGCATGGTAATTTCTATAACTAGATGTGTTTATTGGCGCTTTTAACTTTTTGGTTGTCATTTTGAAGTTGTTTAATTAGTATAAGTAGAGCAAGACGTAGCCTAAAGACTGGGCTAAAGCTATCCAAATGATTAATAAACATATCGAACACAAAATTGAAATTGATAAACCATAGCTAATATTTCATAGAAATACAACAATCTCAACCGATAGGTCCCTCTCAGTTTCGCCCGATCCTTTCTTACATCATTTTTCAATCTTGGTCAGATTGAAAAGACATTACTTACCAAGGCAATCGCACCCGAAGCACAGCCCGAAGTAAATTTCTTCTTTAAAATAACAGAAATATTTACATTGTTTTCCTTCAAAATCCGCACGGAAGATAGAATAAATAATTGTTTTATTTACATGCGAATCCCTCTGAGCCCAGCTCGATTGCCAATCAAAAGGGCTCATGATTTTGTTTTCCTCATAAAACAGGGATTAGCCTCATATCGATGAACTTTGCATTTGTAATAACAGTGAGACGTTAAACGTGAAATGGAAATGGGAAATTTATGGAATAGCAACAGAGAACATAATTCTTAATAGGTTTACTTAACTTAACTTCAAAGCTTTGAAGTTAAGTTAAGTCTTTTTATTTGCTACACACAACACCAATAATTGTGCTTAGTATGGTGGAAGTAATTCTTTATTATGTTGTTTCCCCTTATATATTATTCAGACATTTCATATTCCGATAAGGAATTATTAAAAGTTAGTTATGAATTCTACTTCTTATCGAAAATAAGGAATTAGGTGCCAATGAGACAGAAATTCACATTAACGATAATATAGATAACATTTCTTATCTACGTAACGAATCACGTAACGAAAACAGTTATATTACGAGTATGATATTGTTTTCTATATGAATATTTTACTAGTTTCTGATGCGGTTATAAATATTACATTGTTTCGGATATCCTGGTACTTTAAATTACTGATATTAGTGTTTTTTTAAATAAACATTTTGATAAATTTAAATCGAAGACTTATATTCAATTTTCTTAATATGTAGGTAGGTATGATTTTGTTTACTATATCGGAGCTTCATAAGATCCTTGTTTCATATACGTTTTTGAAAGTTGTATTCTAACGTGATGCAGTAATTTTATTACTGTATTTCCTGATTACTACAAAAAACCTATTTATTATTTATTTCATATTTATTTCAAATAAGTGGTTAGTTATTAAGTTACTTATATTCCATATAGTATTGCTGCAGGGTTAGTTTAATGAAACGGCTTTATTGGTTCTTACCCTGCTGCTACCCTTTACCTGCTGCTACATTCTCGCCCATTTCGGGTAAGTCAGAAACGCACCCTAAAAGGTACCTCTGTATATAAATTGTCGTGTCCTTTGCACATTATAAGAACTAAGCCTATGAATATTCAAACATTTGTTTGGAGAGTATCTTCATTCTAAACCTCTGTCATTAAGCCCACAAAATCGACATTAAGACCTTTAATGGCAGTACACAACTCAAAAGTCCCATTCGCATAATAAAACACCTTAAACTTTGCCAAAGCTTTGCTTTAATAAGTTCCTAATGCTCAGTGTTAAATACATAAATAATAATCGTGTTTTGAAATCATATGGCTTGGTATTGTGATTTCCAAGTCAATTATTTAGAGCTAGGATTTATAAGGAATAGCGCATTTGAGTTGAGTGACTGGAATTAGTAATTTTGTTTACCAATTTTTTCTTCTCATTTAGTTAGAGATGAACCTACAATGAGCGTCATTGCAAATACAATCGTCGGACGGGACGTCAATGACCTTTAGACATTATTCAGACGTAGGTCCTTTTCCACGAAACTTTTAATATGGAAACGAAAAGAGCCTTTAAAGAAAGGGTTTTTAATAAATCTAACGTTCCTCTGTGTTAGCAGTAATAGAAAACCAACCAAGGTTAGATTACATCGAAAAATATATCACGGTATTACAATACAGTCAAACGCACACAGTGAACTTTGAAATTGGATTTGTTCACTGAAAACCATTTATTGTATACTAACTGCCTAGTTGTTCTAGTGGTTAGTACATTTGCCTGCCGATAACGAGGTCCCAGGTTCGATTCCTGGGTCGGGTCAAAAATGTATATTGAGTTTTTCTGTTAAGAAATTCACAATAAAATGCCCGGAGTTTGGAAGTTGGCGGTGTTTCCACCCCCGTACCTCGGAAAGCACGTTAAGCCGTTGGTCCTAGGCCTGATCTCTCTCCGGTCGTGTCGGATTGCCTCCCATCGGACTATGAAAGTGAGGGAATAAAGAGTGCGCCTGTGTTTGCGCACACACTTGTGCACTATACTATCTCCTGCGTACATGGCTTATCGTCGTTGAGATGAGCCGCCGTAACCGAAATTCGGTAGGAGATCATTATATTATACTAACTAGCACGAGTTTCTCCGCCTGCGTCGAGTTGGAATAGTATAATTTCAAACCCCGTTCAACACCCCTTTCGGGTGGAATTTCGGAAAACCCTTACTTAGTGCTATTCACATACATACATAATATGCTCACGCTTGTAGTCCCCGAAGCGGTAGGCAGGTGTGTTGTAAGAACAATACGTTTCACTTTTCACAGATGATGATTGCAACAGATATATGCAGGTTTCCTCACGATGTTTTTCTTCACCGTAAAGCACGTGCCATGCTCAAACCTCACGGCCACCACGACTCTTAGAGTTATTCACTTCAACAAAAACATACCCTCTAAATTGAATGTCTTAATCAGCGATTTAGGCTATGCGTTGATATATAAGAAAGTCAATAAGGCATGACTTAGAATTGTATATAAAAATATAGCCAGGGCATCGAATACCTGAAGTTAAGAAGCTTACTTCCAGTAAATGTTATTCCTATTCAACAAAAATCAACGCCGCAGAATAAATAATAGTACAATGTAATACATTGCTTCCTGGGTTGGAGTTTCCTCTTCGTGTCTATGGTTCGTGAATTCTGTGATTCGATTTAGGATTAACGCCGCTGGTGCGTGATTTTTGACAGATTTATAAGGCTATTTACAATACCGCCAATTTGAACCGAAGCCAATCCACCCACGGTATATTGCTTTACATTAACCAGTGAATTGTGTTTTCCTTCGGGACAGATCTATCACAAAGCCGCTCAGTGAGGGTTGGAAATAAGAGATGAATTGTACGAGTACTTGGTATGAAAAAAATCAAGTGTTTTGCATTGTTCCTAACAATGTAAAAATTAAAAAAAAAGGCTTGCATTCCATAAAAGCAGATAAGCAGTACTTACCATTTGTGATGACTCGGTACACTCGTGTTGTGTGTGAGTCTATAGCAAACATATGTAGTAGTATAATAATATAATAAGTAGGCTCTGGTCACCGCCGGGGTGCCTGCTGTACTGGAACCAGTAGGTTTAGCGCGCGGCGATGGCCGGAGGCCGGATGGTATGTCGCTGGTGCCGTGGAGATTGGGGCGGCCGCTGGTGTGGGATGCCACGTGTGTCGATACGTTGGCTCCGTCCCATCTCCCCGGCACTGCTGTGGCGGCCGGTGCTGCTGCTGTTCAGCAGGAGTGCCTCAAGCGCCGGAAATATGCTTGCATTGGTCAAGGATACATATTTTCTGCGTTTGCGGTTGGGCCTTGGGGTCCAGATGCTCATCAACTTTTCAAAGAGGTTGCACGTCGTCTGGTAGAAGCTTCTCGTGACAAGCGGGCTTTTCTCGCTCAGAGAATCAGCATTGCCATTCAACGTGGCAATGCTTCCAGCCTTCTTGGCACGATCCCAAGAGACGCCGATTTGGGCCAAGTTTTCTACTTGTAATTAGTTTTTAGCTACTTATCAGTTATAAATTAATTTAAATAAATTAGCGAAGCGTCAGTATAATTTTACTTGTTCTACAGGCCCAGTGGTACCTGAGATTTAAAGCAAAGCCTTCCGTTAAAGCAGACAAACTCTTCAGCGTTATATAATTAGTATAGCTACCAAACCATTAAGCAAATACGCACATATTGGAGCACCTGTAGTGGGGTGTAAGTGAATGATCGTTAAACTTATAAGAACACACCCTGTCAATAAATTGTCCACGCAAGTTTCCCTCATCCAGTATTAATTCCATAGCCTTCCGAAACAATGAGATCAACCATTAAACGGCTAAGTCTTATTATGTGGAGACCGGAGAGTGACTTTGGAAATTCCTAAACTTCGCGTTACGGGAGCCTTCCGCATAATAAAGCAATTAATAACATCAGCCTTTGTCCCGTTTCATGAATTATTGATTACTCATAGACAAGTACACCACAAGAAGTGGCTCGTAGCACAGATGCTAATACGCATATAATGATCAGTGAAGTTAAGCATCACCAGGTCACACGTGATATTTGAAATAATTAATATTGATTCAATAAAAACTGTTTTTCATTTTCCTCATATAAAAAAAATTAAAGGAAAATATTTTTGTTTTTCTCTTATGTTTTTTCCTTCATTAAACTACTGTAAGAACTTGTACTGAGAGGAGCTCGTGGCACAGTTGCTATTGCACATATCATTCGATCAGCGAAGTTAAGCAACCCTAGCCCTAGCCAGTAATTGGATGGGTGACCGCCCGAGTTTCCTCCGTGCCTCGGAGAGCACGTTAAGCCGTCGGTCCCGGTTGCCAATTTATCATCTTTGGCAATCGTTACAGGTCAGTCGGAGGCCTAAAATAGTCTGACAACTGGTTTAACCCAGATCACAGATTTTCCTCGTAAAAAGGGGTTGCGAAGGTCAGATGGCAGTCGCTTCGTATAAAAATCAGGTGATCAGCCACATAGGGTTGAATCAATCAACAATGTATGGGATAAGGCCAGGCAGAAGATGATGAAACTACTGTAAGAACTTATGTAATTGATAATTACATGCTTTGTAATTGGCCGTACTTCTTATCATATAAGCTAGCGTGCAACACCTATAATTAAGATTTCACTTTATCTGAAACCGTATTGTTTAAGATTTATAATCATAAGAGCAGTTTATATCTTATTGGTATTACTAAAATAAATAAATGGATAATTACTTAAAACTAATTACAAGTAGAAAACTTGGCCTAAATCGGTGTCTCTCGGGATCGTGCCAAGAAGGTGCCACTTTATACGAAATTTTTTAAAATGGTTTGGAAAAATATAAACACGAGATGGGACTCGAACCTACGACGTCTGCTAGCAGTGTAAGCTCCGCCAACTGAGCTGCTCGTAATCTCACCTCATTTGTTGAATTTATACGCCGCACAACGCACTAAATAAAAAATTAAATATGTATCCACTTACATCTTACAAATGTAAAGAAAAATGTAGCAAATGGCTTATGTCCTTAACATATCAAGATACCGAAGACCTTTTAAACCTACACATAACGTAAGCACAATCACATAACAACTTACACACACACACACGCGCGCGCACACACACACACACACACACACGCGCGCGCGAACGAACGCACGCACGCACACACACACACACATACTAACATAATGACCAATTTACTTTAATTAAACAAAAATAATTGTTGTTACTCAATATTGCAACTGAGTTCTTTTGTAATACATTTTGTAAACTACTCCGTAGGTGGGCGTTGTCATCCGCGACACAGTTTATAACTTCTGCGGATGACATCGATAGTTAAAATGTACCATAATGTATGCCAAATAAACAAATTTATTATTATTATTATTATACGCCGGTATCACATCGCTTACTAGCCATACATATTTAAATTTGTTGTATACCAAGGTTTTTAGGAGCTACAAATTTTTGATTACCTTATTGATGGTAAAGGTAGGTAGTTTTCCAATAATAGCTGTAGAATCATTAGTATCTTAACACTTTCCACCATGGAAATACTTATAGGTCATTTATTAAAGAAGTAACAACATAAATAAAAGGTTGGCACAACTTTTCGTATAATGTATTACCCTTCGTAAACTTTTCTATTGCTCATAGAACAATAGCACGTGGTATACATTCGCCAGTGGCACAAAATAAAAACTTACTAAAAGGCAATCTACCCATACATTAAAACAGGCGCACAAACACATAAATAAATAATAATAAATTATTTTCCAACACTACCACAAAGATCCATCTAGTACCATAGCAACCAAACCACTATGGGTAATCGCTAGTACAATACTTATAATTAAAATTGTACCTACCTAAATATTTAAAATTGTCATCGCATAAAATGTTGTCCTGACGTAGGAGCATGCGACACCGCATAGCGTAGTAGGTAGGTAACCTAACCATTAGGCCAACGTCATATATAGACTTCACATAGACGTATATATAGTATACATTTTAACATGTTTTAACGTTGACGATATCGCCTGCGTAAAAAGCGCCTTCAGCGTGTGTAGGAAGTTTTACGTCTCCATACGAAAAAAGCACAAAATGCAAGGTCAAGCGACGACGTTCTGACGTGTAAAAACCCAAACTTAGGGCATCGGAATAAGTGTGACTCGATGCTGCGATGATTATCGATCATGTAGTAAGTCGACCTTATGTTTTCTTTCTTTTTTGTGCCAGAGGGCCTCGAATGCTAGTATATCAGCACCAAGTTAGTGGGCACTCCGCCACTTACCCAGTGCAATGAAGAAATAGTTTGGCCAAGTATAAAAGTTAGTAATGTGTTTGTTTGGCAGTTGCTCGCCCACAATTCCTCAAGATTGTTGCTATGCTTCATACCAATACATAGCTATTTATACAGAGTTGAGACTTTTTGGCGCATATTTTTTTGCACAGGGCATTGACTGGTGGTACTACCAATTAAAAATAATATGATAAATCAACAATATTTTTTTTTATATTCATGGGATTTTATATTTTATTTGTAAATTGATGCGTAGATACCAAAAATTTGCGCCTAAACGTTAGAAAAAAAGACACTACCTTATGATAAAGGGGTATTATATCGTAGTGTCTTTTTTCTAACGTTATTATTCAAAGTTGGGTGCAGAAATAATCGTTTTATGTACAGTCAATATAATTTGCGTAAAACAAAGAAGGTTTAGTTAAATGCATTCAAAAACTAGCCATTAATAAATTATTATATCGAGTTATTTTGTTTTGTTCATAGGAAGCTAGTACCCTACTTTCTTAATTCCTGTGGATAAAGTATGAGTCTAGCTTCAAATTACTGCCACAAAATTCCGTACACATCAAAGAAACATTCCATGACATGAATTTCGTAAAAGTCCCATAGTTTTATATAACTTTGCGTTAACTATTTAGTTCAATTAGTTTTGAAGAACCCAAGTTACTAGGTTTAAATAAAGTTTTAATCTCAAACGTAGAGTTATTTTGGCTTCAGTACCCCTTCATACCACATTAAGACCTTTTCGTATCTATACTCGCTGGCTTTTTTTTTGTAGTGTCTCTTGCAGATTGAACTCCGGGAGCTATGTCTGCTTAACCGGACAATGGCGAGACTAATTAAAGCCTCCAGCCAGCAACATACTCGCTGGCGTCACAACACAATATTTGTATGAAAAGTTGTACAGCGCCTAACGGTCACGTAAAGTACTAAAGTATTCCAACGAAACTTGTGCGTTGAGGCTAGCTACAATATGTACGAGAGGGTGCAAATTCTGTACAATACGGGTACTGAAACCAGAATGCCTATACTTTAGAGATTACGTACACATGCGTAGGTAGCGTACTTAGTTAGATAATTGTAATATGGCTATGGAATACCATTCCGTAATTGTGATTTGAATATTCTATGCTCTTAGCGTCACGTCACATGTCTCAATCGAATGAATAATTTAACCTCTAATACGATTGTAATTGGGTTTATATTCTACATGTCATCAAGCAGAATCCCTCTAGGTGTATCAACCCCATTATCATAGTATAATGTAAGCTTACTTAGCAGAATAAAATCTAGACCAATTTTTTAAAATAATAGTATATTCATTTCATATCTCCAAATAATTTTGCTACTATATATAGTTCCAAAAAAATGCAATCTCAAAGAAAGGTTAGTGAAATCACAAATCTTTTAAGGTTCGAAGCATAAATCAATCTTTGGAGGTCGCTGGGAAACCCTCATGTCATCGCCTATCTGTTTCCGCGAAGAAACTCTTTTGTAGTAAATTACCCTTCTCTCCTATCGAGGCGCGTATTCAAGCCTGTTATATATATATTTTTATCATAATACATTTCTGCATCGATTTATACATCATTAGTGTGCGCAATACAAATTATCTTTTTAATTCCCTTGAAGCTGCAGAGAGTACCTAGTAATTAACTTAAGTAAAGTATCTTTACCTTATCTAATAAATAAGTAGCCCTCAGATGGTGCCAATAAAAGGGATGCTCGATGCCGTGTACCTATTCGATTATACAGCGAGTATCGAACTAACTCAAAATTGATATTCGATTTCGTTCCGTATATTGTTTATATTTTTAGGTGCTTAATTTTTAGTCAACTGTCAAAAATCGTAATAACTCAGGGTAACTTATTCGTTGGGATAGTCACAGTATAAAATATAAGCTTTAGTTAGGTGTAAGGAATATAAGCTTATTTTTTTTAAAATAAGATCTTTTGCTCTTGCGAGCGTTAGAGGAGCTTGTGTCTCAGTTGCTATTGCGCATATCATTCGATCAGCAAAATTAAGCAACCCTAACCCTAGCCAGTAATTGGATGGGTGACCGCCCGAGTTCCCTCCGTGCCTCGGAGAGCACGTTAAGCCGTCGGTCGCGGTTACCAATTCATCATCTTTGGTAGTCGTTACAGTCCGGTCGGAGGCCTAAAATAGTCTGACAACTGGTTTTACCCAGATCACAGATTTTCCTCCTTAAAGGGGTTGTGAAGGGAAGTATAAAAATCAGGTGATCAGGGGCATCGGGTTGAATCAAGTGCCGACCCCAACAATCTATGGGATAAGGCCTGGGAGATGATGCTCTATTGAGCGTTAGGATTGTCAATCATAAAATCTTAGTAAGACTTTATAACTACTCTTTTATTCATTGTCAAAATAATGTAAATTAAAGTTTTGAAATATGTCGAAAAACACGTGAATGATGTATACGCGGTCGGCAACGATGTGACACCTCTTACAGTCATTACGCCTAATTCCGCTTATTTTCTCATAGATGTGCGCGGCTGTATGAGTGTGTTATTCGGACGATTTGTTCCTAGTTTCCTAACTATTTGTAAAGCTTATATTGCAAGTGTAGAATATTGGTTTTGTTTCTTCAAAAATACGTTGATTGAACCAAGGTACTCGGTATAATTATGATGAGGTGAAGGTCCTTATGCGCTCCCTATAAATTAAGTGGTCTGTCTAAACGCTTGAAGCTATTGAATTAAGTATCTACCAAATAAGGTTTTAAATTTATTTATGTCTGCACTTTCAGCAAATTTAATATTAATATTTGAGCCGCCATGATATTAAATTTGCAGCACGAATTGCACATTCAGCATTCAATAAAACATTATGATTTTACTGAAACAAAATATTTCTAAAATTGAAAGTATTAAGCATTTAGAGTGCTGACAGCGTGGGTAAACTTTACAATTAACTACTAAAAAATTGTTTGACGAACACATCACTCGCATGATTAAGTAGGATATATTTTTTTTATTTATTTATTTACGTAGCACTTATGCTCTACGTACCTGGTTTCTCAAATAGGTACTTCCTGCACACAGCGTCAGAATCTCGCCCATGGAGAAGAGCTAGTAGTTCTCTTTATTTGGAGGTGTAACACTCAACAACATACATTCGGCTCTACATAACTTTGGTTCTGACTACACCACCATTAATTGGTCTAGTAAAAAAATTGTGGATTAAATACTTTTAGGACCTGACCCCAACCTTTTTGATCCATCCGTGCTAAAACGCTGAAACACCACTGAAACATAAATCACTCAATATGTCCAATGGATATGTCAACTGTCTGATATTTCGCTTGAGAGATTGAAAATGATAGCAAATAATAGCGATAATTCCGATCAATGTTACTTATTTGGTTTTAACAGTTCATATGTTTGTGTAATATTAAATAGGTAAGTGAAGTAACTAAGTTGTTTGCGTAATGCACTAGTAAGAATATGCATAAATATGTGAAGAATAAGTAGTCTGCTTTAAAGTTACTCTCCCTCTAGTACCACGAAAATTATGTTCATAGAAATACTTTCAAGCCACCAAATCTCTCTAGTCCTAGGGATTTTGTTCTGTTCGGTCTGGATTTATCCATAGTTAAGATATGTAATAAGTTCAAGTCCTTAATCCGTCTTTAAATTTATTTTGAAATGAAGTGCAGTTTCGATTTATATCCACGCGCGTTCTCCGAGTACAATAGGCCTTTGAATTTATATCTATGAATCTGAAATATGTAGGTTCCTACTTAAAGTAGGTAAAGTTCGTAGTGTAAAATAATTTCATTTAAGATTTGAGAGAAAAACTTTGTTTGGTAGATCAGTGAAATGCAAAATGACGCGAGTTACTACGGCCCTTAATGTTTTCTTTCTTTACAAGGACAGATTCTCAAGAATCTTTGGGAATCTGTCCTTTTGAGAAACTTGTGTAAGCTCCACACAATGGAAATGAGAGATGCTGGTAAGTATTTCCTTTATTTTTCTCTCGCTCAGTTTATAGGATTCAAATTTTATTTACAGAACGCTGAAATGATCGAGAAGTAAATATTTAATGGATGAAATCTGGAATGTGGTGAAAAATCTAACAATCCTTACTTATAAGATTTTGGTAGCAGTCATACACGCCCTCGTTGAGTGTGCTATACAACTAGCTATATATGCTGTTCTTGCTATAAGCGCGTTAGTAGTAGGAGTTACTGTTATAAGGTACTATTAATTTTTACACTAAACGATTTTACCCACTTTGCGTCTGAATTGCCTATCATCTTGTATTATTCCTATAATTCCTATTGTTCATAGTAAAACGCACAATGATGACACCATTTTGTATTAAATCTGCACAGTTTTTTCACTATCGATAGGAAATATTTCCTACTTGTGATATTAATATGGGTTAGACTGAAGCGAAATGACAATTATGAATGTACCCATTTCGTATAGTATTTTTGTGATGAAATGTACAAGATGCAAGTTCATCCTACAGTTTTCGAACCGGTGGTTAGTTTTAGACCTTAAGAGGGCTTAAACTGGATAAATCATTTACATTTTCATAGGATTTAACCACCCTAATAGATATGCCACAAAAATAGGAGTACTTAAACATAGCAAAGGTAAAGGAAACTCGTGCTTCCCACGTGCTATACTATAGATTTTATAGGCTAATGATCTATTCTCGTCCCCAGGTATGAAGTTTGTGATGAAGAAAGTTGTTTCAATTCAGAAAGTCTTGCCAACTTGGCGCTGGTATCCGGATGTGTTCTTGCAATCTTTGTAGCGTACTCCGTTTTGAAGAAATTGTTTTAGATACCGTTTTTGTAGTTAATATGTGTAATTGGTTATATTATGTGTTAGTAAATTTTATATTTACTGTATAAAACATGTGGTTTTTGTTTAGGTTTTAAAGATAAACTTTCCTAAGTAATTTGCGCATTCAGTACCCCTATCACGAGTTATCCACCATTTTCGTAATCAATACTCGCTAGCGTCACTCGCAATATTTGTATAAGATATTTTAGTTCTTCACGTCAGCGCTAGGTGTCGCTGCACATCTCACACACATCTCATACTAATATTCGGCGGAGACGCTAGCTAGTATAGATAACAAAAACGGTGGCAAACCCGTGATAGAGGTACTACTCGCAAGAAATAGTCTGAAGAACTTCACGTAATTTCATATGAAGCGAGCAAGGGTTTATCTACCCCCAGTTTCATTAAAGATACAGAAAGGATCTAATATGATATATGTTGAAAAGTCTTCTCTCACATACGTTGTAGACGTCAGCTGTCTTTTTAGCTGACTTCCAAAAAGAAAGAAAACTTCGTATAGATGAGTGGGTGACATCGTGAGGAAACCTACATAAGGTAGGCAGAGGTGTTGTAATAACAACAACCACTTTCCATCGAAGATGATTAAGTGCCAACGTGACAGATGGTGAGACCGTCGCCCTCTCAGACACTTTACATACGTTTTACGATTCAATTACTTCTCAGAAACATGCAGGTTTCCTCGCGCTGTTTTCCTTCACCGTAAAGCACGTGGTGTGAAATCACTGTACATAAGTTTTTTAGAAAAACTCATTGGTACAGGCCTCGCTGGGATTCGAACTTGCGTCGCTTGCGTAGCAGACGACTGCTCAAACCTCAAGGCCACCACGGCTCTATAATGTATGAATTAATTAATTTTCGCTTTTGAGTGCCTTTATGGTTTTTGAAGTCGGTTTTCTAGCAAATTAGAAATTTCACCTCACGATCTTGTAGATACTTGACTTATGTACGAAATAAGAACTCATTACAGTCAATTATGTTTTAAAGGGTTTATTGTTGCTCAATGAACACGAGGCAATTTACAACAATTTGAGAATACCCAATTACCAATATTTGGGATCCAATTACCAATTTAATATGTGAGGCGTTCCTACGCACTAATGTTATTAAGATATATTATCGATACCTAGCCGAGCTCTAGCCGAATATTAAAGTTATATTGCAGATTAAGGTTCAAGGGAGCTCATAATGGTATTTAATATATAGCACGTGATCTTTCGACCTTAAGAAGAGGAACGGAAACAAGAAATTCGAACCCGCTTTTAACAGTCCCAAGGTTTCAACTTCAAGGAACTGCCAGGCAAACTAGTGAGTAAAACTATTATATATTTAGAAAAGTAAACCCTATTAATGAGTTTAAGTTTAAGAAGTATGAACGATTATTCCCTTTCAATAAAAGTTCAGTAATTTATCGTAAGTTAAGCATACTTGCCAATTCATGATAGGAAATAAAGTTATATGATATTATGAGAAATCTGCTAATCCTAATTATAAACGTGAAAGTTTACGAATATGGAGTTTGCTTAATACTCTTTTACGCAAAAAATGCTAAATGGATGTTAATGAAACAATATTGTATTATTTATATATGTATGTATATATAATATTATATCTTATTTAATTAAATTTTACTGCACAAAAATGAAACGTCAAAGTTCAGATATAGATAGATAAGTATATTTTGAGCTTAATAATGGTAGGCCCTGATCTTCAAAATATAAAATCAAATTCTACGCAGACGAACTCGCGGGTACCGGCTATAAATTGACTAATAACATGCTTGTTACTATTTTATGCTATTAAAATTTTCATAAAATTTTGTATAGCAATATTATAATGGTGATGAATGATGAAAATATTATATAATGAATTGATTTGCGAACGATGATTGGAGGAATTGCAAAAAATCTACTGGGAATTTAGACGCTTAATTCTTTTCAGAACTATTGGTCAATGTGGTCAGTTGAACTGTCCTGTGTTGGAGATATTGTCCAAATATTGGTGTAGACTGGTGACACACAGCCAAAAGCTATTACTATCGATAGAGTCTAAGCTGTGGTGACGCTTCTTGCAATCTGCGAACACGATCATAAAAGGCATTAACGCAACGCGAAATTAAATGGACGGGCACTCACATTTAGAAAAATTTTATGCTTTTATACTAAAAGCCTAAGGAAATCTTATTGGATTTGAAGGTTCATTTCAAGCATAATCTTATTTTCATCTAAGTTTAATATTAGTGCGTAGACTGATATCGAGGATACCTAAAAATGTTATCTTGTAAGATATTAAGGCACAATGCGAAATACAGTTAAACGAAAATTATTATCTAGCTGTAAATTAATATTCCTTAATGAAGATATAAAAGTAGTTTGCATTTATGATACCAAGGGGCCAATTATGATCGTTTAAGCAGGGCGTATTGAGAACTTCGTACCTTTGAAAAAATAAATGAATGAATTCTTAAAACGCTCTGCTTAAACCGATGATAAGGCATTTATTTCAAGTATTTTTAAATTAATATCACTCATGATTGACGAAAGTACGAATATGCATGTACATATAGATGTAATGCAAGAGGTACATCGCTTATGGCAAACTTAAAACATAATATAAAAAAATACTAAGCCATAGAAACCAATCTAACATTTTTCCGGAGTCGGTGTAATGTCTAATTTGTTTATATTAGGACATTTCATCTGATTTCTCATCCATCTTTTTTTAATTAAGTCCAAAGGAGAGTAGGAAATTTCTAATCTAGTAGGTACAAGCTAGTTAATCATGCTTAACTTTTAATGAGAAATTATGGCAGTTGGGATAATATTTCTGGGTAAAGTTATTACTTACGCGTTTTACTTAAATATTTTAGTGCATGTAAAGGGTTTAGTTGCTTACTTAATATTTTACAAATATTAGTTTTGTAGTCGATTGTTTTGATTTGATTGTTGATGTAGCGCTATTCGGCGTAGAGAGAATCGATATGCACGGGACGTCATTTATATCCTTCTCGACTTTTGCTTGTGAGTTTTTTAACTATGTTTGGACTGGAACCAAGAAAAGATTACCTCCCCCGGTAAAACTTAACGTGACTGCAACCAGGGGCCTTACCATGAGCTCTTATTGCCATGATAGTTTTACTCTTATTATGCGACAGATGTATATGACGTCTATACAGCTATCACTGTCGTACAGCTGAAATAACATTGCAAAGAGCTCATGGTTGGGCCCCAGAATAAATGAAAGATAAAATGTCATATCGTAAAAGCTTACGTTTTGGCGATTAGACATCAGCATACTAAACAGCATAAAATAAATCTTTGATGAACTATATGAAATTCTACTATCTATCACCTAGTATAAGTAGGAACTACGAATAACACCTAGAAAATAAAATACAGACATACATATGCTCACGTCTGTATTCCCCAAAGGGGTAGGCAGAGCTGTTGTAATAACAACACCCACTATTGACCGAATATGATGAAGTACCAACGAGACAGATGGTGAGTTTATCACCGTCTTAGGCACAATACATACGTCTTTAAATTACTTCCCAGGTTTCATCACGATGTTTTCCTTCACACGTGGTGTAAAATCACTGCACATAAGTTTCATTAGTACAGGCACCACTGGGATTTGAACTTGCTTCGCTTGCGTGGCAGGCGACTGCTCAAACCACAAGGCACTCAATAAAATATGTAAACAATAATAATTTAAGGATATAATAAAAATATTATTGTCCTCCAATATTCATTCATTATTTAGAGGCTGATTAAATTTCCCCGAATCTATTTTATTCCAGCATAATTTTATCTTCTTCAAAAAAAAAGATGTGTTTACAATCTCTGACCGTAGGTACTTTGAGAACAGTATCTTGGAAAATTGGTTAAAAGTTTTGTCATCATTAGACTAAAATAACGTTTCAGGGAATATTGAGTTTGTTTACAATATCATGATAAAAGGCTTCTTCTTACATTATTTACAACGTCCTTATTACTTCAAGCCCTTTTACACGGATCAATCATGCCCTCTGTAACTCTTACCTATAATACCTGCGTATACTTACGTATGTTTATTTGCTACATCGGTGTGAACTACACATACATTTATAGTATCACTAGATTTTAACTGCAACTTTGTCTGATCTCCTCATCTGATTTCTGATTGGATACGTTCTCATTTATTATCTATCTGACTGACGTCCTGACTAAATCAAAGATAGACTGTTATTTGATAGCCGCTGGCCATAAAGGCTTGAAGCGATAAGAATTTGGATGGTGTGTTCTTGGTTAGGTGCAGACTAAGAAAGTTAGAAGTTTATATATTTTGAAAGCTTACTGCCACGCACGAAGCTAGGAGCGTTAAGATTACATCATACTAAGATGGGATGGGCACACAGATGTAGTACAGGTACATACATACATATGCTCACGCCTGTATCCCATGGGGGTAGGCAGAGACCACCGTTTGCCACATGCTACGATCCTTACATACTTCTTTCGCTTCATCCACATTCATGCATCTCTTCATACACTTTCTTCGGTTACGAGTGCTCCGAATTTGACCTTTCTGAAAAATACTATTAATTCGGTCATAGTAGTTCTTCCTTGGCCGCCCTCTACCGACACTTCCGGTCACATGCGTTCTATAAATTTCTTTCGTTAATCGCCTTTCACTCATCCTTTCGATATGTTCAAACCATCTCAACATACTTTTTTCAATTCTGGTACCTAGTACCTAGTATAGGTATAGGTATGTACACAAATATTAATAATATACCATTTAAATCACATCACATAGTACGTATGCAAAGCCTTAGTAATACTCACTACCTTTAAATAAATATAAATAGGAGAGAATACGGCAATTTATTCGTAAGCCGATGGTGCGTGAAGAACTACGGTATCTTCGAATTTTCGAGGCATAAGTGAAATATCGCTCCGGCGCTATAACTCAAGCTCCCCAATACAGGCAGAGAATGGAAGTATTGATAACAGGAAGCTTTATCCATCATTTAATTTATTATTACGCATTATTGTATGGTAGTAAAATTTACATAAAGAATTGGTTTGATTGTCAAGCCTTGTTCCCTTACCTTTTTATACGAGATATTTTTTCCTTGCATAACGGGTCTGTACTAATGAGTTTGTCTAAAAATCTATGTGCAGTGATTTCACACCGCCTGCTATACGGTGAAGGAAAACATCGTGAGGAAACCGGCGTATGTCTGAGAAGTAATTCAATGACGCATGTATAGTAGGTACCTGAGACGGCGATGGACTCACGTTGGCACTTAATCATATTCGGTAGAGTGTGGAGGTTGCTGTTACAACACCTCTCACCCCTTCGGGACCCATCTAGGCAAGCGTGAGCATATTTTTTTATTATATTTTTTTTTCTTTGTGCTTTGTGCTAACTAATTAAGTCCGTTTACAGGATTTAATTTCGAGAAAAGTTCGAGCCGTTCTTAGCAAATTAGCAAGGTTCAAAGTAATATATTTAATATATATAATAATGTGTACTATAAAGTTCACCTATTTAACATTATCATATCATGCTGAGATAATGGTAAACAGGCAAAACTAAATTGTCATATATCTTGCACTTTATTTATAGGATTCACTGAAATCTACAAGCTCACTATAGCCTGAAACTGATTCAAAATCATTTTGAATACTTTTCACAGTTTTTCTGTAACATTGACCTGAAGTTTATAACATTTTTATCGTCAACCTTTTGTGTTATGTGAAGTGTTCCCGTGGGAGTCACCACGGCTTTTATAACTTTGTCAGTCAGCTTAGATTTACCAACTGAATACTAACATATTTTAACTTTATTAATAAGCGTAGTGGCAGAGGAGAGATCTAAGAAACGATGGATTGTATAAAATATGAAATGGATAGAATAGGAGTGATGGCGGATGATAGCGAGCACTAATTTGATAGGCAGGAAAATTACGAGGTACATTTTTTTTCTTTCTTCTTTCTAATATATGATAATGCCTAACCACATAACATAGACTAAGATGGTCCTTGTTTGAAAGTAGTTCCATCTCTTGATATGGATTTAAGAAGGAATGGACTTGGTTAAAGTCCAAGTTTGGTCTAGTCTTCGCGTAAACCTTGTCTTCAAATAGGGGGCAATAGTCTAGTGATCCGTCACCCTGCCATTAAAGTTAGAGATCGCTGATCAAAACTCTTTGGTCCGAATTACCTACCTTTATAAATACACGGACCTACGGTCTACGGTATTTTCTAAGATCAGCGTAAGTTATCCGATTCTAGGATGAATAATACAAAATCATGTGAGATTTGGGATTGGGTGTAATTTATTAGGCCTTCTGTTCTACGTAGATAAGGCTTCTTGCGCGATATACGATCGTAGTGCTATATTTTACGATACGATTTTACGACTCCGGTATTATTGAATCGTGATAAAAACAGACTGTATCGTGATATTATTGCGTACTACAAAAAAAAGACGTATGTTTTCGTCGACAAGTGGAAGTAGGAATAAATAAACAATTCAGTCCAATGATAGATAAAATAAGGAAAAAAGCATCAATAAACACAAAGAATACAAAATTAAATGTCACACAGGTTAAAACGTATGTTTTTCTGGACTTCAGAAACTCGTGTGCATCTTACTTTGAATTTTGTGACTGTTTTTAAGAGAGATAAAAAATATTGATTGAGTGATAAATAAGTTATAAAACACAAAAAAAATACTAAGTGCATTGAGCATGTTGAACATGTTGAAAACAATATACTCATGTCGGCTACCCCATTTGGGTAAGCATGGGGTAGAGGTATAAATATGTGTGTGTGTGTAACACAAATTCCATAATAAGATTCCACAGCGGTAATTTCGATTTAAAGACTCATTTATTGTATATAATTTTTGTTCGTGCATGTATAATAACATCAAGGTGAACACCTCGACGCTTCACACTTCTCACATATATTTCACGTCACAAATTGCTTTCTCTTGTTGGCGTCAACCCTCATCGCTTTGTGAGTATTACGACAATCAACACACTTCGCTGCTTTGTAATATACTAATACTAAGAAGAATTTACTCGCTGTGCCCCGTGGTTTCACCCGCGTAAAATTCGTTCATGGGTGGGTATATTTTTTTCTAAAATAATATTAACCTAAATTACTGCTCTGTTATCTTTTACAACTCGAAATTTTAAAACTCTATTTTTTCTTTATTTAGGTACCATACCTATGTCCTTTCATAATGCTTTTAATAACGAAAAGCTGCTTATATGGAATCACAAAGACACTTCAGTTTTATTCTGAATAGAATCAGGAGTTACTTTGCGGAATTCCATGTTTATGTTTATAAAAAAGTGCCAAAATGTTACTGTTGATAATTACCATGCACGTATCCCCAGTGTCGTCACGACACGTGTTTCGCACCCTGCACGGGGCATCATTGGGTAGAGCTGTGAAACCAAGCCTCAGAAGTAGTACATGGTTTACACTTGGTGAAGGCAGCAAAGGCGTGCTGCAGGACGATCAGACGGACGACCGCAATCTGGTGGCCCCCAGCGCATACTGGACTGCACTTCACTAGGATCACTAGTAGTCATGCTCATCCCTAGCAGAGGGACGATCTTCCAGAGAGGCGAGTGTCACGTCTGGGGAACCGCGGCTGTTCTAGTTGGAAACTTGAATAAATACTGCAATGCGCTCAGTTATTACAGTTACAGTTAACAGTTATTACGCGATTTAGGTTCTCGTGTATTTGTACTCAAACTTTGCAATTGTTAACAAGTAGCGCCATCTATGTAGCGAGTGTTGAAACGCTATGCAATCTTTTCTCATTATTTATCGGAAACATATGCAAGCAAAAAATGGAAAAAGGATTTACACGTTTAGTGACTAAAAACTTGACAACATCAAGTTAAGTCTGCAAAATCTTGCTTCGTCATAATCCTTTCCTTTATTTATTTAATGGCGATGAGCTTAAGTAAAACTATTCCGCCAATGTCACGTGATTGTTGAGAAAAATATCTTGTAAATTGTTAAAAATATGTGGAGGCACCCATTGGTTTCCTCGCTGTCAAATTCGTTTTCCGTCATAATCCTAATATCACATTCTATATTCCATGATTTTGGTCAATGTGACGTTTGTCAATAAATACGTGCAACTCAAATCCGCAAAACTAATTAACATGATGACAGGTATAATACAACTCTTCACAAGTCATAAAGTAGGTAAACATTTGCCACTAAATGCTACTGTACCAAGCGTTAGCTCATTGCTTTATGACTTAATAGTATTCGAACTAGTAATATTGCAACTTAGTTCTTCTGTCACTCAATTACCTTTGACCATGAGATGGCAGTTATAAAGCTTTCCTGCCTTTCGTAATATCGTAGGTAACATGCGCCACGTAATTTCTAGCCATTTGCAAATCAGTTGCAGTTGTGCTTACGTGTCCCACTATGTGAGAAGGGTTATTATTACACTAAGCTACGTTACATAACACTTATATTATATAGTTCTAATTAATTAAACCTAGTTAATAGTTTCCTGCAGGTACACGATATACAATCAACTCGTGCCTTACGGTTTCACAGTATTCAGTTATGCAGAAGCCTTAATCTAAACTTTAGCGAATTTAAATTAGAAACACTTGTGAAATCTTACATAATTTAATGCATGCACCTGCGTTAACGAGATTTGTTTATGGGTTGCAAGGATTCTGAAGGTATATGTATGGGCGTAGCTTCGTGTAAAAATTAAGCCGACCCCATTAATGCATGGGATAAGGCCAGGGCGTTGATAATGATGATGTATGTAAATTAAAACTTATGAGTTTCGCTAACTGGGTAACAGTTTAATCTTTTATGCCACCATAAAGACTTAAGCTGATGATAAAAAATATTTTTTAAAAACAAACTTTAGATTAAATGTGACGTTGAATTATTGTGTTCTCATCAACAAGCTCATTATTTTGATATCTTAACTGTGATAGAACAAAAAAAATAACTAGTCCGCCATCTTGGCATTACATATCTAATAATCATGCATTGTCATCCAAATGACCGTGTATCCCAAATTTCAGATCAAATTCAAATTCAAATTCAAAAATATCTTTATTCGATTAGACTTTTTACAAAGTACTTTCAAATCGTCAGAAAGACACGATTACATAGGATTATACATGCTACCGCCAGGTTCGGAAGGTTGCTTTTACTGAGAAGAACCTGGCAAGAAACTCAGTAATTAATCTTTTAAAAAAAAAATTTACAGCTTTGATTCATACAATATAAATCATAAAAAATATATATAAGCCCATGGACGTAGTTCCGTTTTATTTGTGTAGCTTGAGATGACCAGCCCCCATCAATCGGTTCAATCAAAGATTTAAAATTAAGTTGCAAGATTCCACCCGGACTAACATAACATTGAAAATAAAAAAGCATCCAAAAATTACTTAGTCGAAAACATTTTTAGTACTAATTTAAATGCACCGCAACTTAAATTTCAAGTTTATTTTTCCAACTACGTTTCGCTAATATATTTTAATAATAAAAATCATAATGATTAATTAAAACCATATTAAAATAATTATGAATACCGAACCATCCCACAAAATGCTCTTTATGAATTCATTAATTATATATCAAAACTAATTACACGGCTTTCTGGCCAATGTGATACGTGTGGAGCGTGAGCCGAATATTGATATAATTTTAATTAAGATATTTTAATAAAGCAAGTGTAACGTTTTAAATTGATTGATGACTCAAAGGTTCGTAACCTGATAAGGCGTTATATTTTCATCTTCATATTTAATATCGTAAATTAGTTTACTTGTATAATTATTAGTACGTGGTAGATCGAGATGTGCTCGGTTTCTTTTTCTCACAAGAGATACTTTTTAAAAAAATAGTTGAACGTGAGGCATACAAGTGCATATGTATGAATGTATGTTGAAAAAAAAAATAACAAAAGGGAAATAATCAAACCGGAAACGGGAAACTCTAGCTTCGTTATGGCTCCTTAATCCGGAAGGCTCACGTCTGAGCTATCATAACTTGATAGTTATTGGCGAAATTTAGTATCATATTGTAATGATATTGTAGGAGTTTTCATTATTTAAAGGTATAAGATTGGTGTCTCCAATTCAAACCTTGGTAGCCTGTTTTTCAATAGTTAATAGACTGCAAATTTAACAAACAGGGTATTTGAAAAACCTTTTTATACAAGAAAGGTTTTATTCCACAAGCCTTCCGCTTCTTTTAAACGGCATATTTACGTTGGGTTTTTAAATGGTAGGTTCAATTGCCTGCATATTTGTCTAAATAACTTTTCTTGCAATCATTAACCAACAAAATAAATGTGAATAAGGAGATGTAAAAATTAATAAAGAACTTCACTATTCACATTAAAAATAGTACCTATGTCAT
Organism: Watsonalla binaria; assembly: GCA_929442735.1. NCBI lineage: Eukaryota > Metazoa > Arthropoda > Insecta > Lepidoptera > Drepanidae > Watsonalla > Watsonalla binaria. The sequence continues at coordinate 7,662,047 of OV838930.1, forward strand.
GTCCATTAATATTTGGATCTTTTTGGTTTATACCAAAATATATTTTTCTTAACTTTCTTTTGTATTTGCTAAACTATACAGACAACCAAGTTTCTTGTAGAACATTTTCGACTTGGTATATTTTACTTGAGACTTATACAACAAGTATCTAGCCAGCCCTAAGTGAGTAAAGAATTTACAGTTTCATGTAATTTTACTATGTCTCAAGATCTCATTAAACATGAGTATGGCTACTTTATCCTCAGACTAAACTATTTATTTCTATAACATTGTTTATTTCGAGACGGTCTAGATTCAGCATTTCTTCTTTCTAAGTACCTAAGTATACTCCCTTGAGAATTTACCTTTGGAAAACTAAATTTAAGCAAAGTCAGTAAAAGTGTTTTTTGCGTAGCCAAGTGGTTTAAAAGCAACTAACTAAATATATGTATATTGTCGGAGACTTCATTAGCAAAAGAACTTCAAAGGTGAAACTATCCATAATTTATAGTGGAGAGTTCTTGAAACTAATAATAGACAGAGATATAACTGCCTCGTTGGTCCAGTGGTTAGTACGTTAGCCTGCCGATCACGAGGTCCCGGGTTCAACTCCCGGGTCGGGTCAAATTTTTTTATTGAGTTTTCCTGTCAAGAAATTCATAATAAAATGCCCGGAGTTTGGAAGTTGGCGGTGTTTATAACCCCCGTGCCTCGGAAAGCACGATAAGCCGTTGGTCCTACGCCTGATCTCTCTCCGGTCGTGTCGGGATCCGTCCCATCGGACTATGAGAGTGAGGGAATAAAGAGTGCACCTGTGTTTGCGCACACACTTGTGCACTATAATATCTCCTGCGCACATGGCTGATCCTCGTTGCGATTAGCTGCCGTAACCGAAATTCGGTAGGAGAGATCATCAATAGAATGGGATTAAACACAATAATTTCTCATTAAATGGATGGCTAGAAAGAGAGTGAATACATGACGGCTAATGGAGAGAAATTTAAGTGAAAAACACATTGTACCGACCAAAGATAATGTGGAATATGATGGACAGGAGGATGATGATAATGATGAGCTAGTTCAGACTTGTATCCTCTTATTACAAAACATAATTTAAGATAATACTTGCTTTATCTGCTTTATATTGAACTAAATCTTGGTCTAGTTTTAGTTTAAACCATGTTGTGTAATAAGGATGGTCTATAAAGACCAGAGAGCCTACCATTATCGGTTTAAGCAGAGTGTATTAAGAGCTTCTGAGCTTTGACGTCTCATTTTGGTACCGTACAATTACGTGTAATGCTAAGAATAATGCTAAGAAGTTATTAAACGATCATAGTTGCCCCTGTGTGGTCAACTATGGCAGTTATTAAGAACTTCTGAGGTTTGGTGTTTGTTTTTGGTGCCATAAAATGAAAACTACGCTGCTTTAAATGATCTTAGCAGGCCCTCAAGTGCATCAACATCATACAGTAAACACAGTAAGGTCCTGCTAAAGGGTGAGCTGACTTTTTATAGTTTGTTGAACTTCTTATACCCTTAAAAACCTTAACGTCTGTAGTATACAAAATAATATTTCTGCAATTATTCATCCCTAAGCATTAGTAAGTCTTCAAACTTCAAACAGTTTTGTATTTCAAGGAACGAAGCTTTGTTGAAAGCGGTAAGCAAACAAGGTATTAATAAATTGAGCCCGTATTGATTTCTTGCAAATGGGTCCTCGACCTCTCAGATGAAGAGACCTTTAAAAAAATACTACAAAAAACTTAACTAAAGGAAATCTCAGAATACTAAAAATCGGCGTTTTCACAAAAAAACTTCTAATTCTCACGGTAACATTTTCATTGCTTCCATGAGGAAGCAATATTTTAAGGATCTCTGACTACAACAAATCGACGGAGCGTAGTTTTCTAAATATTATGATTTCAACCAATCACTTGATAATTATGTACATGTAATGTGTATATAATTATCAAGTAATTGGTTGAATAACATTTATTGAATGAAATATAATTAAGATTATACTTATATACATACAATTACCAGGGGCCTTACCATAACCTCTTATTGCCATGATAGTTTTACTCTTATTTTGAGACACTGTTATCTGCCACCGTCGCATAGCTGTACTAAAATTGCAATAAAAGCTCATGGTTGGGCCCCAGGGGGCCTACTATCATCGTTACAGCAGTGAAGTCGTATTAACTTCATAGCTTAGACGTTTAATTCTTGTATTCCAAAATGAAACATCAAAGCTAAGAAGTTCTTAATACGTTCTGCTTAAATCGTTGATGGTAGGCCACCACAGGTAGTTAAAACTAATAATAAGTGGAAGACTAGGCTCTCAGGAAGACTGGCAGCATTGCCACGCTTAAATAAATATGATATGCCAAGAGAAACTACTTATAACTACGATTTGGTCACGTCGCCAGGATAGTACATAAAGTTTAATATAAATATGTATACCTATTGAAACTTTACTGAATTTGTTGCCTCCTATAATGTATTCAAAACCTTTTTCAGGGTTCACAGCTTTTAACGCGTTCACTGCTAACGACGCGTATGTGCGTCCAACTGTTCGAGAATTTACGAAGAAGTTGAAATGTTAGCAGTGAATGTGTTAAAAGATAAAATGTACAGAACCAACAGACAGCATATACAAAGTGCTCCAAGCAGGCGATACAAACTTTGCACTCCCACAGATTACATAATAGTTACTTTTGGGTATTCTTTGAATCTCGTTTGGGAAGAAAGTTGTACTTTGTTATATTCAGTTTGTTATTACTTTACTTTACTAGCGGGCGTCACGTGGCTTCACCCGCGTAGTTCTCGTTCCCGTGTTACTTGCCGATAATGTAGCTATCCATGGCAGAAATATTTTTTTAAACAGTCCATTAATTTCGGAGTCTATTCAATGCATACATACATACATACAAATCTTTCCAATTCTTTCTTTCTTTTTATAATATTAGTATAGACTAGTTGTTCAGTTGCTGAGGACCTCCCGTATGGAAAACACACGTAACATTAAGCGACACTACATAATGACACGACACGACAAATGCTGACTTTAAACTTACTCACTGCCTCCTTACTTCTGTAAAGTATCTCCTTAATTCTGTAAAGTATATTTTTAATTCTGTAAAGTATATTTTTGATTTTGTAAAGTATCTCCTTAATTCTGTAAAGTGTACTTTTAATTCTGTAAAGTATCTCCTTAATTCTGTAAAGCATATAACAACTATGTCGACGTTAAGTATCAGTTTCATTCATAGGAAATTGATGCATACATGACTAATTTCTATATCGTATGTTTGACGACGTCCGACGTCGAGTTCGGCTCTGAGACATCTTACTGAATAACACAGCTGGACCCTTAACACATTTACTCAAAATATAGATCTTACTGTCTGTTTGTTATTCCAAATTTATAACATTTATAACAAAAATCTGGGTTAAACTAATTGGCTGTCTCTCTTAGGCCTCCGACTGACCTGCAACGATTTCTAAACATAATAATTGGCAACCGGGACCGATGACTTAACGTGCTCTCCGAGGCATGGAGTGAACTCGGGCGGTCACCCATGTAGCTCCTGGCTTAGGTTCGGGTTGCTTAACTTTTAACCTGAATGAATGATATTCCCACTGGCAACTGTGCTACGAGCACCTCAAAAGTCTCGTATATGTAGGCTTACATTATTCAGATGCGATTTTCTGTAAGATAAGGTAAAGTAGGATAAGAGAGAGGTACAGACCCCAGTCTGGCAGCTCCGAATTACGAACAAGGGTTGCAGCTATTCCCTAACTTAATACCTACATCACACAGACGCTTTCAATTTATAACAACCCTGTTATTTATCATGGAAATTTATTTACGACATATACATTTATTCTGTCTTAAAATAGACATCGTTAGATACATTAATTATAAACTGCAGTTAGTTTCGTAAATTATTCATCGTTCCGAAAATAGCACGAAAAGAAAACACAATTAGGTAGTCTGCCAATTTAGTTTATTTAGTGCTTCTTTATTATTGATCATTAATTTTAATTTTTCTTGCATCAAATAAAAAGAGAAAAATTTTCGACGTTTATATTTTATGTGCTTTACCAAACTGAATGAAATCATTTTTCATTTTGCATCTTTCAATTACCAGTACGATGCGGTGGAGAATTTGTTTTCTTTTTATTATTTAATTTAGGGAAGCTTTAGACAAATAACTTAGGTAGGTATATATGTCATTATATAATTTGCATAACTTACATTGCTAATTATAAGCTTCCGCATCGACGGACTATATTACTAGATAGTTTTGCATCATATTAATTTCCTTCATATTTTCATGCTGAGAATGTATATGTACGTGTGTATTTGGTATCTCTCCTTTCATGTCACTCATATTCGTTGAGAAAAAGACTCAAGCCTTTAAATCGGAGTGCTACGCTCAGTGGGGCAATTATTTATAACTATGCAGGCGGGGTGATTTCACGCACACAATATAGAATATTCTCAAACAAGATAGGAAAGACATAAGCCACATGTGCTCCCAGCACATAAACAACCGGTTGGTAGAACACACATTAGCAGGGCTCAAATTAATATTACAGGTGCCGTCACGAGTTATGAGCGTGCAGCGAAAATAGTGGAGATGCTGCGCATGTTTCTATTCGCGCCATACGTATAGATAGAGACAGACTCACAAAATACATTCTGCGCATTCAAGGAACTAACTGAGATCGTGTAAGCACGTCGTATTAAGATCTTAGCTTTAACGTGTAATTTTACGGTACCAAAGTGAAACGTCAAAGCACAGAGGTTCTTAATACGCGCTGCTTAAACGATCATAGTTGCCCCCTGTACTGAAACATACTCTTTGTGAATTCTTTGAATGCACATCAAAATTCAACCTACTAACATACACGCTGCATTGTAATTTTTTGTCTTTGTGACATTTTTACCCCTAAATCGTTGGTAAACTGATTGACGACGTTTTTATAAAGTACCGCTCAGCATCTCGAAAAAAAGGAATGAAGAGATTCTCTCCCGCTGTTTTCATTTAACGAAACAGTAGGGGAGTATTCACGATTATTGCGCTGTCATAACAGTATTAGAACTCAGAATTCAGGAGAAATCGGGCAACCTTTATCACGAAGTTTCAAGAAACTATGAGTTTAGACAAGCTTAGAGTAACGATGTTGATAGTTTTGGCACATTATTGATAGATGACATTAGCAGATAGATACTGACACTAGCTTGTGCCCACAACTTTGTCTGCGGGGCAGTTAGATTACGAACTTTCATACTTACCACCTTTCACCAGATTAGAAATGGCATTTGCATTCTTAGTGCATACCTTCTCATCCGTTCACCTGACAAAGAGCACACCCTCCAAATTGTATATCTCTAGGATCAGTGGATTAGCCTGTGCGTTAATATAATTTTATATTTAAATTATATATTATATATAGTTAGATAAACTTTAATATGAAAATCCTTTAACTGGTGTTAGTCTGGAATTGACGTTTGTTGATAGCCTTTTACAACTCTCCAAACTGCTATCGGAAATTGGATTCGATCAGCTAAAGTTAGTAAAATAAATAAAATAATATGCCGAAATACAGATTTTCTTCGTAATAGGAGTTGCGAAAGTCAGATGGCAGTCGGTTCATATAAAAATCAGGTGATCAGCCAGATCAGTCGACCCCAATAATGTATCGGATAAAGCTAGGGAGAAGATGTTATCATGACGCTTATGCCATCCCAGAAGGCTCCCCGAAGGGGTAAGCAGAGGTGTTGTAACAACAACATCTTTCACCAAACATGATTAAGTACCAACGTGACAGATGGTGAGTCCATCACCGTCTCAGGCACTATAGACACGTCTTTGAACTACTTCTCAGACATATCCAGGTTTCTCCTCACGATGTTTTCTTATACGCTTATGTGCAGAAACTGCTGGGTAGTAAATGAGTCCGGAAAGAAGTGTAATGATATGACAGATATCGTTCAGCAATCCATGTCACCTTGGAGCGAAGTGCTACACGCAATTTGCTCAGCCCCTCTCGTGTAATGAGGATGTGCTCAGTCCCCCAGCACTGGAATTAGGCCTGTGGAGAGTTTAATGACGTCGATAAACTAGTCTTGTGCGTCTGACAACAACATTTCAATGGTGAGTTTTGATGTGCAATATTTGGGCTGTATGTGTGCTATAAGTAGATATGTTATGGAGATTTTCAATAGGTCTTACTAGTTTGTCACAACCAGGTTACCTACTACGATCGTTATAGCTTTGACGTCACAAAATGACACGTCAAAGCTAAGAAGTTCTTAATACGCTCTACTTAAACCCATCATGGTAGGCCCCCAGTTCTAAGATCGAACTTAACTTTAATTGTTATTAATAAACATCTTAGCTTTAAGTTTCCTGTTATATAGTACAAAAAAGTAACGTAGAATCTTAGAATATGCTCTTACGTTGATCCCCTTATTTTCGTCCCTAATAATAGAAGTTGTAAACGGTCCTTATTCAGTGCCCATTGGTCTCCAAGTAAGAGAACTCGTCTCCTAGTATATAAGTTACATATAAAGCACCTGCTCATGTGTACATATAAAAGTATACTGTAGGTATAATTTGTATGTACAATATCGTCAATATTATGAACTAGTGTTGCCCCGTGATATCACCCGCTTTGGCTTTCGCTGAACCCTATTTGTTTAAAAAAATATACCCTAACATCAACTATATGTAAGAAAAAATTCCGTTAAAATTAATCCAGCGGGCTCAGAGATTACCCGGAACAAACAGACAGACATAATTGTTTTGATATGTGAGTAGAATATATAATTTCATAATATGCATTTAGTATAAAGCTGTTAATTTGGAATTACAAACAGACACTTCAATTATTTATATGTATAGATTGTTAAACGGTAGTACAAATTGGTGATTACTAAGAAGACTTTAGTATATAATAGTGACGCCTTTCAAACAATGATATTACCTACACCGTCTTTTTTGAATTGTGGTTGAATATGTGTTTCTTATTTAATCATACGATTCTCTTCAAGACGTGATAATATTTCACATTACAAGCAAAAACTACAATATTATGATTCATCGCAAAATATCCTTCTTGATATATACAAATAACGTGTCAAATAATATCACGTATTTCAGGTGTTTTTAAGGTATATTTAAGCTGCCTTTGATTCTTTAAAATGGAGTCTCGAAAGACGAATGAAGCTGAATATTCTTTGTCAAAGCTTATATTTAATTCTGTTCTTAGAACTTAATATCCAAATCGAACTCTTTAAATATTTTTTTAGAATTCAACTTATATTCCTCTTTTGTGCGAATATTTTTGTATTCTTAGATCAAGTAAAAATAACAATGGATATTTTGCTTCCACTTTTGTGAATAAGACTATAAGGTTGCCAATTCTTTGAACAGTTCTATTATAATAGTGTCGTGTAAGTATAGGTAAACGACGTGATAGTACGTACCCTAACTTGACGTTAACTTTGGGGACTTTGGCAACTTTTTAAGGGAATCCAATACAGTTGTAGGTAGGTTAGAAGTGTTACACATAGACTATTAGGTACCAATGTGACAGATGGTGAGTCCAGCAGCGTCTCAGGCACTAGACATACATAGTATGTGTTTAAATTTCCTGTCAGACATGTACACATCAGCCTCATTGTAATAAAATTATTATTTTAGAAATAATATTCGCACAGACAGATCGGTGGAATATTATACGAATTCACAGAATGCCGTGGTGGCCTTGAGGTTTGAGCAGTCGTCTGCCACGCAAGCGACGCAAGTTCGAATCCCAGCGGGGCCAATGACTTTATCTAAAAAACTTATGTACAGTGATTTCACACCACGTGCTTTACGGTGAAGGAAAACATCGAGAAGAAACCTGCATATGTCTGAGAAGTAATTCAATGACGTATGTAAAGTGTCTGAGACGGCGATGGACTCACCATCTGTCACGTTGGCACTTAATCATCTTCGGTGAAAAGTGGGTGTTGTAATAACAACACCTCTGCCTACCCCTTCGGGGAATACAGGCGTGAGCATATGTATTCTCAGAATGCAGGTAGGTAATTAAGTAGGTACTAAAGCTAACAGTTTCCAAGCCATACTATAAAAATATGCTATTTAATCTATATTAAAGTCGATCCAGAAGCTATAATAACATTAATGGATGTAGTTAGAAAAACCATTCCAATAGCGATCAGCTAAACAACTAGAGCATGACCATTAACGACCATTGATAAGACACAAATGGCTGTAAATTCACTTTCAGGAAACAGAACATAACTTCACATTAGATTTCGGTGAAATTCTCCTTCAGAGAACGTATGTTTTTCTACTCGAACGCAATACTAGGAACTTTGATAGTTATTATCTAAACTTTTGTAATATTATTTCGATCGCTCATAAAATTCATATATATATACAGCATACATAGCTCACGCCTGTATTCCCCGAAGGGGTAGGCAGAGGCGTTGTAATCACAACACCCACTTTTCACCGAAGATGATTAAGTGCCAACGTGACAGTGAGTCCATCGCCGTCTCAGACACTTTACATACGAGTTTGAATTACTTCTCAGAAATATGCAGGTTTCCTCACGATGTTTTCTTTTGGTACAGGCCCGGCTGGGATTCGATCTTGCGTCGCTTGCGTAGCAGGCGACTGCTCAAACCTCAAGGCCTCCACGGCTCTATATATATATATATATATATATATATACAGATAAATACAATTTAAGGGATTGTTTGTAATTAACGACATTCCTAGAGTACAACTATTTTGAACGACATCTATCAATAATGCACATCATTTGTCACCTCGATAATAGTTATGAAAGACTTTTTACAAAGTAAAGTAGCACATAATTTATTATTCCTTATCTATCAATTCTTATGACTCATTCCCTTATAACAGGGACATTAAATCGTCATTTCCTTCGTGAAGGAAATGAGAACAATATTTTTAGAGCGAGTGCTATCAAGTCTCAGTTAATCGTGGTCCATGAGTCCTTTGCAAAAACAACGAGGGATTGTTTGAATAAAAAATGGAGTATAAAGCTTCCCAATGGCAGGACACGGGAAGGGACGACACGTTTGCGGGTTTTGTTAGATTTTATCATGATTCCTATCGTTTGTCCAACGAGCCTTTTTATTTTTGTGATGTCACATCGAATTGAATAATTGTTTTTCCGAACTGATACGGCTAATGATTTTTCAGCGTGACAAAGCAATGAAAATTTATTAACCATTAAATGTTTTGTTATAAAAAAAACTAGCTATAAAAAAATCTAAGATGGCTGGCAAGGCATATTTTTAGAAAAGTCGAATTTTTGTAGAGCTAATATTCAGGGGTTTCCATTAGCAAAGTTTAAAAATAATGTCCATTTTGAAGGCTTAACTTATATCAAAAGGTATCAATGAATACCAGATTTTTCCTAATAAATATATAGGTACATCAAATTAAGAAAAAGTTCGTGTCTATCTATTATATAGGTAGGGATAATTTTACAGACTACTTCGGCGCAAATTATCCGAGTGCAACAAGCTCCGCCTGTAACATAGTACCTAATAAAACAAATAGGACGCTGTCACGTGAAATATTTTTTCACTACATTAATTGATTACTACGGTTAGAAGAAATTAAAGCAATATAATATTATTATTTAACTATTCCAACCGTACGTCCTGTATAAGGCGTTTTTTATTTTTCCATGTATCATGAAACAGGGGGCCAACATCGGTTTAATAAGTGCGTATTAAGAACTTCTCAGCTTTGACGTTTCAATTGCTGGTACCGAAATTAAACGTCGAAGCTACGAATTTAGTAAGACGTCACTGCTATAAAGCCTAGTTCTGTTTTGTATTTCGAACGTGCAACTTGCCACGTCGTCACTTCTTTTCTACCCTACTTTACTCTGCCTTAAATTCAACTACATGCTGTTATTTCTGCTAGTCTAGGTAGTCATGCAATGTTAAAATGAAAATTAAATTGGAATTGAGAGCGAAGGATTGCATTGCAAGTAGAATTCCTTTAACATAGATACTCTAGGTATTGAACTAGCGCTGGTTCCAGTTCAATATTACGATGTGGTTCAATCTCCCACGCCGCAAGCAGGTCAGCATTCAGCGGGTACTCGGGACTCTACTTGATCATTCTACTGTCTCTTAATATTGCCTTACGAAACAAGGTTCAAAGTCCTATCATGTCCATTGAATACTCATATATATTGAAGTGTACTTGTAAGGAAATATAGTTATTTTGGGACAGAACAAACAAATTAATCCACAGATATGAATATAGCCGAGGTGGCCTTGAGGTTTGAGCAGTCGCCTGCTACGCAAGCGACGCAAGTTCGAATCCCAGCGAGGCCCGTACCAATGAGTTTTTCTAAAAAACTTATGTACAGTGATTTCACACCACGTGCTTTACGGTGAAGGAAAACATCCTGAGAAAACCTGCATATTTATGAGAAGTAATTCAAAGACGTATGTATAGTGCCTGAGACAGCGATAGACTCACCATCTATCACGTTGGCACTTAATCAAATTCGGTGAAAAGTGGGTGTTGTGATTACAACACCTCTGCCTACCCCTTCGGTAAATACAGGCGTGAGGATATGTATATGAATCAATAAAAAGTTTTCTCGCAACAAGAGTGAAGTAATTGGCGCTCTGGCATAGCCTTTCCTTATTTTAGTAGTGAATTCGTTCGCGCAGCTTACAAATGCGTAAAATAATATTCAGTTCTTTAATTCCCCTTCTGGGATGGCGGTGTGAGCACATCATACATAAGCTGAAACTATGTTATTTCCTTTTTAATAAATAATATTTTAAGCACCTTAGCTTCACAAGCAACGTGTAACAACACTATCGTTGACTCTGGATCGGGACAATGTTTAACTTTTCCGATTCACACTCGAGGCTAAATAGGGCTTGAATAGCTTTGGAACCTCTTTGCATTATACACATCATCAACCTCTTTATACATGTACTGTCTCAATTCATAATATAATTAATGCTGGAATCGCAAAAAGAAAGCAAAACAGAAATCTAGAATTGATCATATAATAAATCAAGATGCTACCTCTCTACGTAGATTTATGAGCTCGGAAAAGTTAGGAAATCCAAGATAAGTATGACAACGGCACTAGATTCAGAAAGTTGAATTGTGTCTGCTTTGTTAACCAATATGAGAGTAGTTTGTATTTGTTCGTGGTATTGTTGCGATACTGTTAGAATAATGGCATCCATTTGCAAGAACCACTCCTAAACTCTAACTATGGAAAATGTTCCTTGATTATCTTCAGCTAATTGTACAATTTTTGTGATTACCAGGGTCAATATCACATTTTCATTAGCACTTTGTAGTGGTCACTACATTTCTTGTAATACAAACATGCTCACCTCAGAATTAGAGGTCGTATCAGGATCGGATAGAAAGAGTTAACTAAACCATAAACACAAATATATAGACAAACACGCTTTTTACATTAGGCCTTTAACATATAAAATAACATATATACAAACTTTAACACCCTGTATCCCATTAAAGAAAGCAGAGACCACCGTTTGCCCCATTTAAATCCTTACATACTTAAATCGCGTCATCCATATTAATGTATCTCTTTATACACTTCCTTCGGTTACTTTCTTGTAATTTATTATTTTGCAATAAATGAAAACACGGTGTAATTAATATTTACAAAAAAAGTTATTAGAAAACTAGCATTGGTATCCAACGTGGCAATGCTGCCAGCCTTCTTGGCACAATCTCGAGAGATACCGATTTGGGATAAGTATTTTCTTGTATTAGTTTTAAGTACTCTGTTCCTTGTATAGCTATATATGTTTTTATCAGCAATAATAATGAGCTTTCAGAAAATCAAGAGCAAATGCTAGCCGTAAAAGCGGTTCACCTATATTAAATAATACCTATAAGTCTAGCCTTAAATTGGTGTCTAAATAAGCGAAGCGGTATTCTCTCTTTCAGCAGCAGTTTAAAGTTCGTGACAGGTAACATGGGAAGGTAGCAAATTTCCGGCCATTGTTAGTCCCAAAAGACGTTTTGATACGGCAACCCGCATCATGTCTGCTTACCGCTGGCAATTTTACAATTTATGGGTTAGTGAAATCCCTCGAAACATGTAAAACGTAAAAGGGATTATTTACCCAAATTAAATGCCAATGCTAACAAAGAAAAAGAGCTTCAGGATTATTAAAGCCACTGGGACATAACGTAAATCACCTGATTTTTTTCGCACTGGCTGCCAAAATCTTTGTCTTTTCCCTTACAAATACTCACCGTGATACTTTTTCGGTAGAACAACAAACTCTGCTTACCCCTTCGAAGACCCTTCTGGGATGGTTTGAGCATATTTATTTAAGCAATACAATATACTGGAGAAACATAGAAAACCGATCGAACTAATTGGTAAAGCAAGGATGGGAATAGATGGATGGATAAGGGTAAGAGTGTCGATACTCACTTCCCTCTATAATGGTTGAGGAGGGCGATGGCTGGCATTCTCGTCATACTTGTGAACAGGTGCTGCTTGTGGGGGCTGGTCATCTCAAGCTACACAATTATTCGTAGTACTTATTTTTAGTTTAAATTTTTTTTAATATCGACTTTTGCGCACTGGAACTGTGTCCATGGGCTAATATTTTTTTTATGATTTATATTGTATTACTCAAAGCTGTAAAATTATTTTTTTAAAAGAGTAATTACTGAGTTTCTTGCCAGGTTCTTCTCAGTAAAACCAAGCTTCCGAACCTAGCGGTAGCATGTATAATCATATGTAATCGTGTCTTTGTGACGATTTGAAAGTACTTTGTCTAACTAAAAAAGTCTAATCGAATGAAGATATTTTTGAACTTGAATTTGAATTTGATACAATAGAGAAGCCCTTTTTAGGGTTTCGTAACCAAAGGGTAAAACAGAACCCTATTACTAAGGGTAAGTATCTGTCTGTCTGTATATACACACGTCTGGCTGTCTGTCACCTAGCTGTATGTCATGAGCCGTTATATAGTTAGACATAGTTAGGCAGTTGAAAACACAGATGATGTATTTCTATTGCCGCTATAACAACAAACGAATAAAACAAATTTGCAATTTTCCCTATTTCAAATCATATGGAATATTCGAAAGTTCTAATGGAACTGGGAGCATTTAACCCCAAATTAGAGCTGATGTCCTCTTAACTAGGGACTATTTGTGAAATTTAATTATTTGACTATCAAACGAGTCGTACGAGGCCAACAAGACCAAAACTTAGTTAAAACCAATTAGAACGGTCACTAAATAATAAGACAATGAGAGAATACGATATAGAAAATGAAAATGATTTATTCAGTTTGGGCCCTGGTAGGTCACTTATGAATGTCGAAGAATTTATCACCGGCTCGGAAACTAGCTTTCTGAGAAGAACCGACGAGAAACTCATTCTTGATGATCTAGAAAGATGCTGTACTGTAGTAATGAACCATTACTACAGAAAAATTCCAGGTGTCACTTGAGCTCTGCCGATCTCATATTAAGTATCTCTAAACGTTATTTCTTCGTATTCTCACAGTATAAATATAAGATTTACCAGCAGTAGGTATATAATCTAGGAAAAAATCGTTCAACATGACACACTCACGCGCATGTCTACGAGATTATAAGCAGTACTCCTATCACAAGTTTGCCACCGTTTTCGTAATCTATACTATGTCTCCGCCTAATATTTGTATGAGAATTTTTACAGCACCTCCCAACAGTGACTTGAAGAACTAAAATACCTCATACATATATTGTGGGCGACGCTAGCGAATATAGACTTCGCAAAAAATGCAAAACTCGTGATAAGGACACAGTAAGTAAGCAATGGCGTCAATATGTGCTCATACGTAATAAACGTGCTTATTTACTGCACGACAAATCTACATTATTTTGACAGTAAATCTTAAAATCTTTAAGAATTACGGTAACCCTCACTTTCAATGGGGCATAAGTTCTTAATTAAATAATAGGTATGGATTACATACTGCCTGTTAAGCTCATATTCATACTGTGGTATTATAACTTACCAAAGACGTTATTTCGTAAAAAAAATATGCTTACGTCTTCGCAGAAGGGTTACCGAAGGGGTAGGCTGAAATGTTGTAACAACAACGCGCACTTTTGACCGAAGATAAGCGCCAACGTAGCAGATAGTGAATCCATCACGGTCAGAAGCACTATACATTAATCTTTGAATATCGTCTCAGATATATAGATTAGCACGATTTTTTCCTTCAACGTTAAGCTTGAGGTTTGAAATCGCTTAAAAATTCACTGGCCACAAAGTTGCAAGATCAAGCGTCGCTTACGGAGCAGAGCCCCGATTCACTTAAAAGAAATATTCGAAATATCGATTAAAGCCATTCGATCGAAATCCTCACCCAATGTGGTTCACGTGTCCCAAAAACGTACTTGTATAGGACTTCATATTAATTGGATGTTTTCGCGATGATGACTGAGCTATTCCGTATTTTTTTTGATATATTGTATACGAAAACACTGTCAACGACTAAGTCGCTACGAAAAGAATCCGTAACGCTGTTACGGTTTTCTTTACGTGAATCGGGCTACTGAATCCTCATTACGAGGTCAATTACAATATTTGTAAAAGATATTTTGTTTATTGACGCCACGGCTAGGAGGAACTGCACAATTTACAAATATTCGGCAATGACGCTAACGAGTATAGATTAGGAAAACATTGGCAAAATCGTGATAGGGTCACTTCTCCAACCACTCAGTCACCGCGTCTCTTTTGTTGTATTAAGTATTCATTAAGTAATTGTGGGATTATATTATTATTTTTACAGGCTATATTAGGTTAAGGTGAACTTAAGCGACATTTCATTTTAACGAGCGAAGCCTACTAATTATATTTTAAGGGTCATTTTGGCGCGTTGAGTGATCCTTAATGTCCTGGGGTCCCATAACGTGTAATATTGTTTTAAATACGCCCTTATTACCCTCATAGTCATCATATACCACTTTATAGGTGAATACAATCCCTTTATAGCGAATTAAGTAATCATGTAGATATTGACGCATTTTTTATGTACTTGATCTGTAGCGGTAGTGAACCTCTTTCGTTCATAATGTTTTTATTTATATTGTTTAAAAGCGATTTAACACAAGATATCAGAATGGTTTGTGAGAAAAGGTTTTTATGTTTCTGGTTGTAAATAAAATAGCTAAGTGAAACCCCGAATAAAGCGGACTCAATTATCGTAGCGTATTTAATTACTACAGATGAAATAAAATTATATCCCTTAAAACATTATTCGATGCTTACCTACATATGATTATTCCCAGTTGGATAGACAAATGTAAAGGGTAGACAAAGATTTTAAAACATTTCACCAAAAATGAATGGAAATAGGTTTCTTAAAATATCTTTATGCGAACAAAGCAAAGTAAAAGCTAGATATTTATGATTTGGTTTCAAACAAATATATAGTACACAACTTATGAACGTCCCAATTGGGAATATTTTTCTTTGTATGTGCTTAAATGTCCAATGAACGTAACATATCTAGCGTTACAATATCATTGGTTTGAAGTGACTCATTCAGATACATTTTTTATTACACCGGATAATGTTTACTGATCTTCGTTACGTATTTATTACGTAAGTAGATAAAAGAAACTAAGATAGTTAAAATACCGGTTGTGTTATTTATTTGTCACAAGTGGTTTTGTGTATTAAAATTGCTCAAATTCAAACAATTATAAAACTATAATTGCAATGTTATGCATGCAAATTTGAGTCTTACGATGATGTCATACAGGTGAGGTCCGTATGATGGGGCAATAATTACAACGAAATGACGAAGCCAGCTGTGAATTGAATGACTCACTCTATCCCGTTTACTCGACCCTACCTAGTTATAATTAAAAGATTATGAACTTTAACTCAACACGTTAAGGCTTATATTAAACTTGGATCGTCACAACTGTATTGACAAAGCGTGCGCTCGCGCATTGTGAACTACCGAATCATTTGTGTTGTGTGTGTGTCAGTGCGATACACACGCTTGCCGACGCCGCACGTGTGTGACAGACGGGTACTTTTGGCGCGAATATTTTTATAATTTTTTAATAAATATACGATAAATATTGTGATGCCTGAAAATGTACGTTATATCATAAGGCTGGTACTAGTGACGGTTTTCTACTATACAGTAGTGAGTGTTTTTAAGGAAATCAAACGCTATTGGACTGGGATTGAATCTGCTTCGCACTGACATCGGATTACAAGTTTTAATTGACTATAGAAAACTTGGTGAGTGTCTGCTACCCTCATTTTTGTCGTATTGGGATCAATATCCAATTAAAGTCAATATTTTCAAATATATTACGGTTGTCAAAATATTTCATCACTCATTTTCTAAGTGCTTTTTAATAATAAATTATACTATGCTGTACCCTGTGGTTTCACCCGCGTATATTTAATTTAATTCCCGAGGAATTAAAGTTTTTTTTTTGCATAAAAGTAGCCTAAGTTACTCCTTGTATATAGCTATCTGCCAGTGAATGTCCCGTTAAAATCAGTGCAGCCGTCTCAGAGATTACGCGGAACAAACAGACACTTCAGTTTTAGTTATCTGTATACATATAGATTATTAAATATATATTATGCTTTATATCATCGTAATAAAATACAAGCCTGAATGTAATACCTAACGAACCTATCTGTGCCCATATTAAATACACACTATAAAAGAAGATAAGTAATAAAAATATTTGTTAGAAATTAAAGTATAATAAATGGGACAAATGATAATAAACACTTGTTTCAGTGCGCAGGCAACACTATTTCTATAAAGTAATCTTAATTATTCTTATAATAGGTATCGAGGGTCAGATATAATACATAACTGCTCTGGGGCCCTGCATTGAAAGCAAATGTTTTGATAAAGTATTGCCATGAAATAAAAAAATCTTTTAGTTTTGTCAAGATATTTTTTTACATGTTAAAATAAATTTTCTTTCTTTACGCAAGTGCATTGCTAACTTACCTATTAGGGGGCCAACTGTAATCACTTAAGCAGCACGTATTAAGAACTTTCAGCTTCGAAGTTTGAATTTACGGTATAAAACTAGAATATCAAAGCTCAGAAGTTATTAATACGCTCTGCTTAAACCGATGATGGTAGGCCCCCAGGTACTAGACTTAATACATAGGTGTAACGATTGTTATTAATAAACGTGCCTTATTTATTTAAATAACACAGTGCGTGGCTAGACGAGCACAGATTGTTGATATGTTTTCTTATTTTTCGATAGAATGAAACCTAGCTAGATCGATTTATTGCTCCCGAAACACTCTGCATACTACATTTCATGAAAGTCGATTGAGCTGTTTGCGAAATTCATCACAAGAATTGCGCGTTTAAACAAAGTACATGAAGAATAAAGGAATTCCCAGACATCCAAAGCGCTTATATTTTTAAAAATAAATTCACATACACTAATTCCTGCGACCTGCACGACAACTCAATTTCTTGGATACATACATACATATGCTCATGCCTGTATTCCGCGAAGTGGTAGGCAGAGGTGTTGTAATCACAACACCCACTTTTCACCGAAGATGATTAAGTGCCAACGTGACATATGGTGAGTCCATCGCCGTCTCAGACACTTTACATAAGTCATTGAATTACTTCTCCGAAATATGCAGGTTTCCTCACGATGTTTTCCTTCACCGTAAAGCACGTGGTGTGAAATAACTGTACATAAGTCTTTTAGAAAAACTCATTGGTACAGGCCCCGTTGGGATTCGAACTTGCGTCGCTTGCGTAGCAGGCGACTGCTCAAACCTCAAGGCCACCACGGCTCTTTTTTGGATCTCATGAAGGTGGTGGCAACAAAATCATGGATGTCTGGGAATAGGCCCATTAGCACTACAGAGTAGCAAATAATCATTTGGTTGAGATAAAAACATCGGTAAGTTTAATTAAATTTAGTAGCATATTAGGAACCAATAATAAAGCTCTTTTATTTAATAACACAACTTTTTAGTGACTTACTCAACGTGTATTATTAGAAATAAAATCTACATGACGACGGAAGGATGTGGCGTCCAAGGATATCCTTGAGAAATGAAAACGAATAATCTAAGTGTGTGTCATTTATACCTTTTTACTATGTCGTTAATGTCATCCGTCTGTCGTGTAAATATAGAACACTGGTAACGCCCCATGGTATTAGCCGTGTTATTAGGAAATATCCCACTGGACGCAGATACTATCGGCTCCGTTATTCTGTGCGATATCTCAGCGGTGAACTCGACTTCAAACACTCGAGCATACTTACACTATAAAGGTCAATTTCGTACAGAATAACACACCATCATGAATTTAATAACTCTTTTCGGTGTAACAAATAACGCAGCATTTCAAATTGTTAGTAAAAATTTTGCAGTAAAAAAGTTAAAAAAGGAAACTCCCTACTTTGTCTAATGAGTTCATAGTTATAACCAACCTTTTTAGAGTAAGTAAATACAGGGGCCCAACCATGAGCTCTTATTGCAATGTTAGTTCAACTGCGACAGTGACAGACTTATACACGTCATATACATCTGTCTCAAAATAAGAGTTAAACTATCATGATAACAAGAGGTTATGGTAAGACCCCTGTTCACTTTACATTACTATTAAAAACATGAGCCATCAATGAGTTGTCATAAATAAAAGAATTATTGAGAAAAAGTTGCATGACAACTAAACAACTTAGTTAAATAAATCTTTTTCACAAGTAAAGGATAATTTCAGAATTGAAATTTATTTTATTTATTTATCTATGAAATTGCATTAACTATTATCCATGTGCCTGTTGTATGTGTGCGCTTTAATATAATAGACACCTGAGATAACTCTTTTATAGACAATGAAGTCTCCCAAAGTGGCTTTAACTTCCTATAACGATATCCAAAGTAAAATAGATGACGCATAAATCCTCCTATTTATTTCCTTTCTTTATTATTAAAAAGGTAGACGGATGCTTTCTGGAGACCATCCGGGTTAACTACTATCTCACGGGCTTTCTATTTTACCCGGATACAGAAACCATCTAAATATCCGGAAGCTTTACAGCCCCTTAAATAAAAATGTGCTTTAACGAATATATAAAATAAAATAACTATAATAGTACTATTTGCAGTTCTTAATCTATGAGTAATAATCCAAGATAATAAAGGAACTATTAAATAAAATATAAGTGATAGGCAGATAATAGAAGGGGTAGGCAGAGGTGTGTAAGATGATTAAGTGCCAAATTATTGTTGTTACCAAAGCTTCAAAGTACTTTTCTAAATATTTATTTAGTAACACGAATGAAACTTGTTTTAATTGCCAGCGAAATACAAAGTTAGTCACAGTTTCAACACCATTACCGGCCGTGCACGTGCCTTATGCAGAACAAATAACCTTTAACTGCATTTAAGCATTAATTAAAATCTCCTAAGTGCCGGTGGGGCAAAATGGATGTAAAACTGCCAAATTTATTACGGCGTGAACCTTATTGTTTTTCACTTTTACTGCATTGGCATCTCCTGTTTCATATTAATGAATTAATTGTTATAAGTGCAAACTTGTTTAACTACTTGTGGATGCTTGTAAGTAGCAACTTATGTTATTATTTTATTACCTTACTTTAAAGTTATTTGTGTGTAAGCATTCCTCCCAAAATTTAATTAGAATCCTTTAACTATTAAGTGCTATTTGAACGGACAAAACACCGGATTCCTGCCGAAATAAAACATTAGGTACTCATAAAATGTATTTTCACAAGTAATTTTTTATTTGTTATCAATAAGTTTTTAATTCATTATAATGAGTGTAAATAATAAATGCATATTTTTTTTATTTACTGTGTACGAAAACCGTGTATCTATACATACATACATACATATGCTCACGCCTGTAAACCATGGGGGTAGGCAGAGACCACTGTTTGCCACATGCTACGATCCTTACATACTTCTTTCGCTTCATCCACATTCATGCATCTCTTCATACACTTTCTTCGGTTACGAGTGCTCCGAATTTGACCTTTCTGAAAAATACTATTAATTTGGTCATAGTAGTTCTTCCTTGGACGCCCTCTACCGACACTGCTGGTCACATTCGCTCTATAAATTTCTTTCGTTAATCGCCTTTCACTCATCCTTTCGATATGTCCAAACCATTTCAACATACTTTTTTCAATTCTGGTCACCACATCATTCTTCAACTTGCAACTGTCTCTTATCACACTATTTTTCATACGATCTACAATGGTATACAATGGTATACCGTGTTGATATACGAGAAAAATAGTTTGTGAACGATCCCTTCATTTTACATAATTAAATCTAATAGTGCACATAAACTATAATCAATAAATGTTGCAACAAAGACAATTCCTCATTCAAGGCCAGGACCTTACGCTGATAGTATGTGTGACTAATTGTGACAAATAAGACATCTTGTTTACGTAGCTTGCTAAATATGTCAGTTATGTGACTACGAGCGCGACAGGGTTATCTTACAAGTTAAATACGTTTGTTTAAATTAATTTGTCTAATAAATTATTGTTCGCTATTTATAAGGCTGAAGGGAAGCTACAAGCAGGGCTGTGCATGCTAGTTATTGCTCGGTAATCCATTTTTAGGGTAAACTGGGGTCCAATCTAAGATATCCCCGCCGTTCGGCTGTCAGCTGTTTGCCTGACTGATCGCTTGTCCGTCTATCACGTGTGTATCCCATGAACCATGATCAGATAGCTTAAACTTTCACAGATGATATATTTCTGTTGCTGCTATAACAACATATACTACAAAACAGAATGAAATAAAATGTTTAAAGGGTTTATAACAAACATGATTCATTTGCTGTTTTTTTAGATAATGGTATAGAACATAATCCGGTGGATGGAACGAATCCGACTCGACTTGGTCGGTTTTTTTATTATGTATAGGTAAAATAAAACAGCCTTCAAGCGCATTCGAAAGTTCTGAGGTAACAAACATAAAAACATACAGACCAATTAATAACCTCTTCCTTTTTTTGAAGTCGGATATAAACACGTGAATCTGCAAATAAAATAAAAACAAATAAAACAATTTAAAAAGTAATAAATCAAAATGTTCACAAACAATTGTTTTGTTGAAATATTGAATTGCAATAGAATTGTATCAATATTTGTGTCTAAAAGCAAACTTTATAACATACGCTGTTAGTTCACAAGGTTTCAATAAAATATTCGAACTATTCCAACAAAATATGTACATATTTGATACAAGCAGTGACCCGCGGCTTTACCCGCCTAGAGTTAATTTCATGGTAGACTCGCTGAGCAATGATGTTTTTATATACAAAGAAGCTTAAGTTACTTCTTGTAACATTAGAATCAGTCCAACCGATTCGGAGATTGGCCGGAACAAACAGGCAGACAGATTTTTTTTTTTTATTTCTGTACCGTATTTATTTCATAATCAGTCATAATTGTATATTTCTGCCGTTTGGGGTTGAGACTTTGGGGCCATGGGGGCCAAATGCGAAGGTCCTTTTTAAGGACCTTTCAAAACGCCTGGTTGACGTCTCTGGTGACCGTCGAGCTGGTTCTTACCTCGGTCAGAGGATTAGCTTAGCGATCCAGCGAGGTAACGCAGCCAGCTTACTGGGCACCATTCCCGCAGACACTAATTTAAATTCCGTGTTTTATTTATAATTTTTATTTTTATTATATTTTTCTTTTTCATTGCTAGCAATAAGTTACTCAAAAATTTTACGTTAATAATGTTATGTTTCATGTAAATTAATCAATTTAATAAAAACATAACTAAAAATCTAAAAAAAAAAAAATTAGTTTAAAGCTCTTATTTTGGAATTAATAACATACACTTCAATTTTATTTATCTGTATAGAATCAGATTATAATATTGTGACGTTCAAACTTATACAATATAAATATTTAACGAAACAACAAACAGCTCATGCATCCTACATTATTGCTCTATAAGTAAACTCAAACTGGTGACATCCTACTGAAATTGACATATTTAACTATGCATTCGACCCAAAGTTTAATAACCTTAACTGTGTAGATATCAAAGTTGATATTTGCTTGATCTTCCTAAAATGCAACAGCAAATTCTGTGGTCGCTTGAACTGATATTGAAAACATAGCTTCCAGTTATTATGATAACAGAGTTCAGTTTATTTTACCTTTTAAAAGCATTTGTATTAATTCACTGAGGCCCTTGTTGATATGTCTGACAACTTGTGTGGCTCGATGTATGAGGTACCTGTGTATGTGCGATGATACAGTAGGGTTGTCAACTTGATTTTTTAATTAAATAGAAATTTTTATTTAATTTGTCGTAGTTACACTTTCAATGACGTTTCCTCATAATATATGTATGCTAAAAAAAAGGTAAAAAAAAAAAAAATACCGGTAAACGACAGTCGGAGTACCGGGAAACCTCACGTTTGAGCTATCATAACTTGACAGATATCGGCGAAATTCACTGTAGTATTGTATGAGTTTTTCACTGCCTGAAAATATGGACAAAACGATGTTTTCCAAAAATGAAGATCTATTTTTTGCCCTGAAAACCCCTACGCATAAAATTTCTTGAAAATAATTTGAACCGTTTCCGAGATTCAGATTATAAGAATGAATAAAAATTGCTCTTTTAAAGGTATACAAGATTAGATAAGATGTTCCTACTTCTTTAAAATACATCTTTCTGAAAAAAATCATACTTATAATACATACATACATATGCTCACGCCTGTATTCCCCGAAGGGGTAGGCAGAGGTGTTGTAATCACAACACCCACTTTTCACCGAAGATGATAAAGTGCCAACGTGACAGATGGTGAGTCCATCGCCGTCTCAGATACTTTACATACGTCATTGAATTACTTCTCAGAAATATGCAGGTTTCCTCACGATGTTTTCCTTCACCGTAAAGCACGTGGTGTGAAATCACTGTACATAAGTTTTTTTTAGAAAAACTCATTGGTACAGGCCCTAGCTTTCGTAGCAGGCGACTGCTCAAACCTCAAGGCCAATACGGCTCTCATACTTATAATATCATCACGATTCACACCAAATAGCTATCGAGGTAAAGCCAGAGAAAAAACGCTATTTCACTCTACACTTATCACTAAGAAGCAGTAAGAAAGCAAAGCAATTATAATTTATGGTAAAGAGAATATTGTCATTATTGCGGTAATTTTGGGTGCAGCCAAAATTAAACTTTGTTCTTGACAGCCTTAGGGTTGTGTATTATTTCCTGCAGTTGCTACAGAATGCAGTTCCGTTCACACATAACATAATACTCAGTCAACTGCAAACAATTTGGCAACAATAAAAAATCAATCAACATTTTATATTACAATCAAGCCCATGAAATTCATACAATTGTATATTCAAAGATACCTATATGCTCACGCCTTTATTCCCCGAAAGGGTAGGCAGAGGCGTACTTATAGTAAAACTAGCTGTGCCCGGCAAACGTTGTATTGCCATATTTTTTTTGGGGTGGGTCACCCTTATCATTTAGGGGTATGAAAAATAGATGTTGGCCGATTCTCAGACCTACTCGATCTGCACACAAAATTTCATACCAATCGGTCTAGCTGTTTCGGAAGAGTACGGTAACTAACATTGTGAAATGGAAATTTTATATATTAGATAATGTGGGTTCCCCAGTTATGTTTAAGTTGTACAATGTATAACTATCTAGATTCCGAGCTGTCTGGGAAATTACATAAGGAAATACGCAATACAATATTCCCTAACACAGGTATCAAACCCGGACTGTGTTTCCCAGTAACGTTTTCGAGGCTAACTATGCAGTTAATCTGTTTATGCATAGATCCGTCGTGACCTCTCATGGTACTGATTGATTTATAACTAGCGGACATCACGCGGTTTCACCCGTGTAATTCCCGTTCTCGTAAGATTACGGGGATAAAATATACTCTATATGAATCAGTGATAATGTAGCATTTATATGGTGAAAGAATTTTTAAAATCGGTCCATTACTTTGAGAGCCAAGTCGTTACAAACAAACTCTTTATAATATTAGTATAGATTATTTCTTATGTGTTTTATGTACAATGTTGTAACAGGAGCCTCACTTTAACCATTGACGTAAGTAATATAATCATACCAAGTAATCATTGTTCTAATGGACTTGTCACATTTTCTCTAAGCTTATTTGTTTTGCGATACAACTGTTTAACTATTTTATTTCTGTTTGAACATCAGCAATACAGTACCTACCAACATCGTTACCCAAATAGATAAATAGAATAAAATAAGATAAAAATATTGTAGCTAACCATTATATTTTGTTTATCCACTATATGTGCCCCGCGGTTTTACCCGCGTACCTAGACTTAATTTCATGTGTGGCTTTATTTCGCGGAACCCTTGTTTTTACATAAAACTTGCCTAAGTTACTTGTAAAATTAGTTATTTGTAGCATCATCAACTTTTATACGCATTTTGTGTTATTTTTAAAATTAAAACAGCCACTTAAATTTGATTTATCTGTATGTATAAATTTACTTTATGATTGAAGAGTACCCGAAGAGGTAAGCAGAGGTGTCTCAACACCCACATTTCACCGAAAATGGTAAAGTGCTAACGTGACAGATCGTGAGTTCATCGCCGTCTCAAAACACATTGCATGCGTCTTTGAATTTATCAGGTATAATAATACAGATTTATTCAAATTACTCAGCCACTATAGATCTTTTAACCCCATAACAAGACCTACCTACATATTTGTTGCAAACTTGACCAAAGTACCTAAATCACATAACACAATAGTGACAGGCTATATTCAAGGCAAACCCATCTGTCACTTTCATCGCAAATAGACCTCTCTAAAGTTTCTCAGCGTCGCACTCGTCGTCGAGAATCGGTTTTAAAGAAACGAAATTATCCTTTTTGTGTTATGTATGAATTTCCTATGATTGAAACCAACGCACGTCGTTGAGTTCGGCGCTGAGAAGTCTTACAGAATAACTTCCTAATTTAGGTTCAAAATGTTCACATTTATTGATGAGTGTACTTCCGCGTACACCTTTCATTAGTTAACTGCTCAATTAGTATTCATGTCACGTGGGGTTCGTTAGCCCCTAGTCTATGCACGTCATTTTAAACGAATGATTACTTATCTTATGACACCTGAATCACGATCTCCGTGTTGGAGTATACTTCATTCAATAGGTCTAATTGTACTTATGATTGATACTTAAATGACATGGAGGGCAATTATGGTCCTTTTAAATAGTAAAAAGCCTTTAAAACGAGGGAAATATAATTATGAGATACTAGCTGTACCTTTTCGAAGCGTACACAAACCAACATAACATTCATATATATGTATATATATAAATTAGGTACTTACATACTTTTGAAGTTGGAGATTGATTTTTGAAGGTTTATTTAAATAAATATTTTTTCATGCTTTTCAGTGTCTTTTGCAAAGTGCATCTACACAGAGGACTTCTTACTTGACAGTCACAACCCATTTAGGTGTAAAGTTATCAGTTGAATTGAGAAAATCCTCCATTTTTTTTAGTTGGTTAAAAATGATTTAAAGACGTTTATAAGACGCTGCTAAAACGCCTATGCATCTAATCCTAGTCGCTCTTTTTTACATATCATTGACCGTTGATCAACTTGACAATGATGTAATTACATGCGCCATATATGCCATGCAACGCCATTTTAAAACAAGGATGCGTACCTAATGTATTATTATGATATTTAACCGAAAAGGTAAAATTAATATTAATGAGGCAATTATTATTCCTGGTCGGTGAAACAAAGAAAACTCTCGGAGGAGCTCGTGGCACAGTTGCTATTGCGCATATCATTTGATTAGCAAAGTTAAGCAACCCTAAACCTAGCCAGTAATTGGGTGCTCCCTCCGTGCCTCGGAGAACACGTTAAGCCGTCGGTCCCGGTTGCCAATTTATCATCTTTGGCAGTCGTTACAGGTCAGTCGGAGGCCTAAAATTGTCTGACAACTGGTTTAACCCAGATCACAGATTTTCCTCGTTAAAGGGGTTGCAAAGGTGAGATGGCAGTCGCTTCGTATAAAAATCAGGTGATCAGCTGCATCAGGTTGAATCAAGTGCCGACCCCAAACAATGTATGGGATAAGGCCAGGGAGATGATGATGGTGAAACAAAGATGACCGTAATTTTTCGTAATAGTTGTTAAAACTAAAGGTACCTACTACCACATTTGACGATGACAATAGTTATGACTTCAGTTTTCTACGCTGTATTTGTTTTGTAAAATGTGTAATTTAAGGATTAGTTTTAACCAGAATAACATGGGCGGTTTATAGCTAATAGTTACAGTCGTGACTTCATCTGACAATTTTAAATACTACAACATTTTCTGATCGGTACTACACGTGCGTTGATGCCAGCTAGATTAAACCTACCAAGAGCCTAAGACTCTGATTGACTCACTATATGTTCTGAGTGCCTAGTGCAAGTTTTCTTAAAATCGTCTCAAGTCATCGCGTCGACGTACACGCAGATTTGTTTGGTCTCACAATAGTGTCATCTTTAGGCCGACAGACGGCGCTGTTTCCATCCTATACAAATCTGCGTTTACGTCGACGCGGTGACTTGTGACGGCGGCAGTGAAAACTCGCACTAAGCCCTCTGCCTCTCTGCCTCTCTGATACCTTAGTCTTCGATGAAAAATGGGTATTACTATATCGAAAATTCTTCTAAGGAGTCGTAAGAAGAGTTCGTTTCTTTTTCCCGACTTTACTTTAAACAAACTATTATTACATTATAAAACACGTTATGTACGGCACGTATTATGTCAGCAAATATCTGCCCGTGCCGAGACAATAGTTTAAAACGTGTAATTTTATAGTACAATCTAAACTACAAATAAATATCTACTTTAGTTGCCTGATGTGAATATTGTGCTGTCCTTGCTTAAAAATAACATACTTCGTTTACCTCCGTACTTAATATAAAAATAAGCATATTTACTAAAGATTGTAGGACTTTTTTTTCCTACACTCATTTACATTTCTATCTATACAGGTAAATAAAATTGAAGTATCTGTTTGTAATTCTCTACACGGTACTGATATCTATTGAAAAACCATTTTGGTTTAAATTTTTCTCTGTCTGTCTGTTTGTTCCGACTAATATCCGAAGCGGCTGGACCGATTTTGACGGGACTTTCATTGGCAGATATTTAATTTTACAAGGAGTAAAATACACAACTCATTTAAAAAAACATAAGTTTACCTCGGGCCACCCATTAAAATAAGTCTACGCGGGTGAAACCGCAGATCACAGCTAGTTAATATATAATACTATATACAAGACTGTGCTATCTAGACACTATCGTGTTGTATAAACAAACCCTACTTAAATGATTAAATAGTTCTTAATCACATAACAAGGTTGGCCAAAAGCGTAACCGCTAGAGCGTATTTACACACGTGGCGAAACTATCAGAATATGGCCATAATATTTATGTGGGCTGCCCATAATTTATCACGCACTATAAAGTTCTCTCACACTTTAATTTGCTATACCGAAACATACAACTAACAAATATAGGACCCTTTTATTAACAACCCTTTGTTAGTCCCTCAAACTTCTCATTGAAAACACAATAACAATGATGACCAGATACTCGCGGTCAGAATGACCCGCATTGTCAAATGGTACCAATTAGTTCCAATTGACTGTTAGCGATTATAAAATGCTAGGTACTGCTGCTGTGACGTCATGGTATAACTGGTACCCGTGAATCCGTCTGCAGGATTTGACTTGTCAGTATATTTTGGACAATTCACAAGATATCTTTATAAATTACTAGCGGACGTCACACGGTTTAACCCGCGTAGTTCCCGTTCCCGTGGGAGTACTTGGATAAAATAAAACCTATGTTACTTGCTGATGTGTAGCTTAATATATTGCCCGACCCAAGGATCGAACCCAGGGCCTTTTGTTTGGCAGTAGCGCTTGCGACCACTTGTCCAACGAGGCAGTTGTATAGAGATAGAATGATAAATAAATATAATTAAGAATTTTACATATATTATAAAGCCAGAGTAATTTCGTTATGCCGCCGGGGGAAAACTAATTTCATATAAAAAGTGTAAGTTCAAGTAAAACCTTGCTATTATATAACCTAGGTTCATTTCACAAGTAAGTTAATGAGACCCATTCCCCTGGCAAGAAATAACAGAACATTCCAGGTAATTTTCTTCTAAGACCGAGCCCTCATGCTCTTAATGTGCAATCTTAAAATCTTATCTTCTTTTCTCTTATATAAAGTATGTTTTACGATCTTACGTTATAACAAACAAAACGGTCAATAATATGATAGGTAAAGTAAGTATGGACGTCCTAAATCTTTTAGAATAAGTATAATAATATAAATAAATGGTTATATTTAAATGATGAAGCAGTACTGTGAGCTTCTTGTGAGTAAGCTTTCTATGGCCTGAAGAATGATGTGGTAATCAGAATTGAAAAAAGTATCAGGATCAAGGATGAGTGAAAGGCGATTAACGAAACAAATTTGAGCGAATGAGAGTGGAAGAGTTGGTAGAGGGCGTCCAAGGAAGAACTAATATGACCAAATGAATAATATTTTTCAGGAAGGTTTTATTTTATATTCGGAGCACTCGTAACTGAAGGAAGTGTATGAAGAGATGCATTAATGTGGATGAATCGAAAGAAGTACGTATGGATCGTAGCATGTAGCTAACGGTGGCCTGTGCCTAACCCCATGGGATACAGGCGTGAGCATAATATGTATGTATGTATGTATGTATACAGGAAGTCGGCGAAAATAGGACAGCTGTTAAAATATGTGATAGGGTATAATTTTGGAAAAAAAATAGAATTATTATGACAAAAATATCTTCTTCCGTTTTCGAGTAATTGACGTTCAAAGTTGACCATATCAAGACCTTATTTTCGCTTAAAAATCAGCGGTAATGTAGAGTTATGTACGTAAAATCTAACTACGTTTTTATTTTTTTTACCCTCAAATAGTTCCTGAAATAATCCCATAAAACCATTTTTCAAAAACATTAACCTTCTCCTTAATTTAACAAGTTTAATGACCGCGTATAAGGTAAACTCGGCGCGTTCATTCAATCGCTTAAGGCCGCGAGCTCTTCGGCCCTACAACCATAGCCTATAACTACGTTATCGTTATAGCTACATATTTTACGACTTCAACATAGTGATATATTCATAAAACCCTACAAATTCTAGAAGACAACTGTTTCTTTTTCTCCAACACCTTGTATACTGTGAGCTTCAACACAGCTGTGGAGTCACAGAGAACACGCACGTGTGCCGAATCAATAACAAATAGATGAGTTACTGTTTGGTTATGTGCATTGTATCCGTATTTACTGATTTTGATTAAATAGTAAGAAGGAAAATACTATGTAGTAAGGTACGTATTATTGTAGCGATAGTTATCACAAATATTATAAATTATAAATGCAAAATGGTGTGTGTGTTGATGGAGGAATCCATTATTTATCAAAACCTTTTAACTTCAAATTTCTAAATATAATTACAGTAAGTACTCTACTTACCTGGTCTAATTACCCGCTAATATGAAAATGGACCGGATGCTTTTAAGAAATTTGATAAAATGGCTGAAGTTAAGATCCCTCAGGGAAATCTTAGTATAAAAGCACCAATACTTTCCTTATTCAAGTAATAAAACTCGGTCGTAGCGTATACTAAGTCCTTTTCATATTCATTCTACTTAGACACCAATGACATATCGGCCTTTTATTGAAGAATTTATCACAAATATTTATGCTACTTGCGAGCTAAGATAGTCTAAAGATATGAGGTAAATCTAAATATACAAATCTTGGATTGTTTGTTGGGAGCCGGGGTGGCCGTGGGGTTCGGGCAGTCGCATGTTACGCAAGCGACGTAAGTTCGTATTCCAGCGGGGCCTGTACCAATGAGATTCTCTGAAAACTTATGTGCAGTGATTTCACACCACGTGCTTTACGGTGGAGGAAAACATCGCGAGGATACCTGAATATGTCTGAGAAATAATTCAAAAACGTGTGTAAAGTAAGAAACGGCGATAGACTCACCATCAGTCACCTTGACGCATAATCATCTTTGGTGAAAAGTAGGTGTTGCTATAACAACACCTTTACTTACCCCTTCGGGGAATACAGGCGTGAACATATGTATTGTATGAATTGTGTGTTGAGAACGAACTCACTACCTTTTCATAGGCATAGCCACGGAGCTGTCAGATCGTCAATGTACTTAGGGTTAGGTATGAATAATTTATTAACGTTGGGTATACAAACTCTTTCGTCAAATATTTTCGTCAAGTATTTTTCTTAATAAGCTTAAAAGCTTTGGCCAACAAGAAAAATTCATGTTATTTTTCATAAAAATATCAAAGGTATCAATATAAAATTTTGGTAATTCAGAAATAATTAATTAAACATACTACTTATTTAAAAATATATTTCAAACTAGCTGTGCCCTGCAGTTTCACCTGCGGAGATTTGATTCCCTCGGAACCCTAAATGTTTTTTAAATAAAGGTAGCCTAAGTTACTCCTTGTAACATAAGCTATCTGCCAGTGAAAGTCCCGTTAAAATTGGTCCAGCCGTTTCAGAGATTACCCGGAACAAACAGACAGACAGAAAAATTTAAAAAAGTATTTTTTTTTTATGTCAGTACCTTGTATACTTTCATAAGAATTTAGTGATAAGGTGATATTTTGGAATTAAAAACAGACACTTTAATTTTATTTATCTGTATAGATATAGATTATGGCCTGGAATAAAATTCGGTGAAATGTGGGAGTTATTGTTACAACACACCATATAGGGGACCCTTCTGGGATAGCGTGAGCATATTCATATGTTTTATTTAAATTATGCCCTGAAAATAATTTGATTTTATAACCGGACCCATGAATCTCCTAGGAATAAATAGATTGAAAACTTAATTAAATTAACTAAAACCCAATATTCGCAAACAAGATAAACCCGAAATCCTATCTAATGAATAAACATACATAATGTGCACCTTCCAGCTATCCATCACGCAAAACATCAAATTAATAAACTCAATTTAGATGCCCACAAATATAATATAATATTTGGACAAATGCCCAGAACCAGTTTTCAAGAACATATTGCTCAGCTATGCCCATCGGCTTCAGAGGACTCAGTCTATTCAATATTCAACATCAGTGATGATGATGATGATGAAAATAAATCCTGAATAAACAGACAGATGGACAGATAATTCTTTTTTTATTATATTTTTAGATTTATTGTACCGTATATTGAAAGTGCAAAAACCGCTACACATTGCGAATAATTAGTATTCTATTATCAAATGCACTTAGTAAAGTACTGTTAGGTATCAATATTGAACAGAAACTTATTTTCCATTTACAGCGACCTAGCCCATGCTTTACATCAGGTTATAATTTTTGAAGACCATAAAACTTTGACTTTTCTCTACTATTTATAAATATAGTATGTTTCATTTTAGGTATAAACCCATCGGAGTTTAACTCCTACATAGAGTTAAAAATCTCATCAAGGTCCGAACCGTAATTTAGAGAAACGATGCGATCAAACAGACAAACCATTTCTAGCGACATGGAAGTCTAAAGTTCTATTCTCTATGCATAGCCATAGGTAATCGGTGTGGTGACATTTATTGCGTACAATTCGTTGTTTCGTTCTACTGTTGTATTTTATTATAGTACAAACTAGAGCACATAGCAGGTAAAATAATTTACATTAAGAACCTGTATCGCTTCGCTTAATTGACTTGTGCAAATTTTTAAGTACCACTTAATGCAAGCTTTCATTTATTTATTGTTAGGTTATCGGAATATCGGTTATAGGATTCCTAGGAAATGTATTACATACTTATCCAAAATAAAGTGATCATTCTTCACGAAACTTTTCGGTATCAATATTTATTAGGTAGTGTCTTGTAAGAAATCAAGACATTTAGGAAAATTTTAGTTTCAGTCAAGGATGACACCAAGAAAATGATATTGAATTGAATCAGGTGTTACTTTGCGGAAGTCTATGTTTATGGTTATAAAAGAGTATAAAGTATTACCATGGTTTATTCCGCTATTTTATAATTATACAAATGGCATAGTTACCCTAGTGAAGTGCAGACCAGTATGTGCTGGGGGTCCACCAGCCTGCGGACGTCCGTCTGGTCTGCCTGCAGCACGCCTCTGCTGCCTTCACCACGAGGAGACTCGTGTTTCGCACCCTGCACGGGGCATCTTCGGGTGGAGCTGTAGACCATTCTGAAAACAAGCCTCAGAGTAACTTGTGGCGAGCGACCTCCGACTCTGGTCCCTCGCTCTCCGGGATCACTACTATTTGCAATAAAATAGAATGTATATATTGTTTTCCACTCTTTATTTCTTTTTTCTTCCATACCCGTTGTATGTCTCACAACCTCTAATCTTTTTCTTTTTTCGAATTCTTTTTTGGATAATTTAAATATATTTCATAAAGTCTAAGCTATAACGAAAAAGGTTTTAACCAGCTTGTAAGGCGGAGGCCTTACAACCTAATATAAAAGAAAGAATGAGTAAATTGCTGTGAATAGATGAAATAATGGTATCAGATATTAGATGGGCAGAATGTTTTATTGTGGTTCACAGGTTAGGAATATTTTCTAGAGTTCGGAGTGCCGACGGAGAGGTTAAGTTTGATTAAATGGATTTCATGTATCAAACGTTTCCTCTGGTATGTACATACGGTGGTATTTTAATCTGCTTAGTCCTGTTACTCGGAATTAAATTGGAAACGTTTGTGTGAAATTAAACTTTAACACTTCACGTTTAAGGTATTTTATCGGTATGTAGATAGGTAATATAAGAATATTGTAAATTCAAAGTGTGAAGTATGCGCCCAAGCCACACACGATGTAATTTGATTGGGTTACGTTGTACCCACGTTTTACCTGTATTTAAAATTTAAAACTATAAGAACGTTTAGTTGCTGCGATATGAAGGCCGATCATGGTAAGCAGCGCTTATTAAGAACTTCTTAGCTTTGATGCTTAATTTTAAGATATCAAAATGAATCATCAAATCTCAGAAGTTCCTAATACGCTCTGCTTAAACAAACGATGGTAAGCCCCCACAACTACTCCACTTTGAAGTTAAGCAACTTGTCCGTGTTTAGAAGTTGTTTGAGTGTGTACGTCCTTCTTCCTACCACCCCCTCCAAGGCTCCAAGATTTTCCAACAATCTTCTAACAAAAGCCTAAGATATTTTGCGTATCACTTAACAGCCGTGGTGACCTTGAGGCAAGTTGGAATCCCAGCGGGGCTTGTACCAATGAGTTATTCTAAGAAACTTATGTATAGTGATTTCACACCACGTGCTTTACGGTGAAGGAAAACATCGTGAGGAAACCTGCATCTTTCTGAGAAGTAATTCAATGACGTATGTAAAGTTTCTGAGACGGCGATGGACTCACCATCTGTCACGTTGGCACTTAATCATCTTCGGTGAAAAGTGGGTGTTGTGATTACAACACCTCTGCCTACCCCTTCGGGGAATACAGGCGTGAGCATATGTATGTATGTACTTAAGTGCCTTTTTTTGTCTACGAAAATGGGTTGTGTTGTGTATCCCCAAAATTACCGAGATACATCTTCAATATCTGTATGATTAATCTTAACTTAGTCACAGTATAAATATAAACTTTACAAGCAGTATAAAATCTAGGAACAAAACGTTCAAAATAACACACGCACTTAGACACACATTTACGATATTATAAATAAAATGGCAGTAGCGTCAATAAGCCACGTCGTGTCCAATCGCGTAAACGTCTTTCACCTGTTTTACTGACATTTTTAAAAATTACAGATCGAAAAATTTACATTATTTTGACAGTAATAGAAAGTGCCCTTCCAACTGACGCTCAAACGAGTAAATATACTTATTTAAAAAAAAAGGCCTAGATTCCTTACTGCTTATATTCCGTGAGGCTTATATTTATATTGTGGCTTAGATCCCAGATCCAGCAATTAGCCGAAATACACACCTACATCTATAATAGGCTTGGGCTACAAGGGGAAATTATGATCCAATATTTCATAAACTGCCAAAACCAACTCTGCCAAGATATATGGTACATTAGCCAAAATACTGTATAAATTGGGTCTAGATACAAATTAAGGTACAAATAATATTCAAAGTACGTTTATAACTTTCACACAACGTATGAATGTTTGTATGACGGCCTCGGAAAATTAAGTGGGATAGATATTAAAGTGATGTTTAAAACAGCAAAACTTTCGTTTGCCCAACAGGCTTTATGACGTGGAAAGATCAAATCCACGTTCAATATGGCATGTCGATTAAAAACGTAAATATTGCTGCCGTGACTTTCGATGCGATAAAACTCAATACATTTATTGTCAATATGTCACTACCATTATTATCACGTGTGCCCAGTAAAAGGCAGATTTAACGCCTCCATTAAGGGCTATTAATATTCACAGTGCAATGTCCTAACGGACAAACTTATAAAATATCCTGTTAGAGGTGTCCTTTCCTATATGGCCA
The DNA here is from genome assembly GCA_929442735.1 of Watsonalla binaria. Lineage (NCBI taxonomy): Eukaryota > Metazoa > Arthropoda > Insecta > Lepidoptera > Drepanidae > Watsonalla > Watsonalla binaria. Next base: position 7,696,755 of record OV838930.1, read on the forward strand.
AGGCTAGTTGACTGCTCTTTGGGCAGGGTAACTTTTAATTTAAAAGCCATGTAAATGACGTAGGCAATTAATTGAAGGGTAGGAAATGTCAATAGAACTGAAGTCCTACCATGAGCCGTTTTGCTGTGTGACAGATACACATATACATAACTGTCTCATAATAATTGGCAACCTATGATGGTCTCTGATCGGAAGTCATGGAATCTGATACAAAAGAATTGCTGATGGGCCCCGAAAATCGAAATAGTGTTTGTGATAAAGATTGACTTTACCAAACTTTAAAGGTACATTAGGCATGTCTGGTAATACATTTGGAAAATACTTGACACATAAATATTTCCACGATTTGACTGCAAACAAGTTGAGATATTTTTTCTTAGATTTGTGAACTTAGTCAAACATAGTTTTAAGCGGCCTAGTGACATTTTATAGATAACACTTTCAACCGACAAGACAAAGGTGACACGTGTACTAACTAAATACTATTTACAACAGACTGGTTATCTCATAGTAAAGTCGACAAGTGGCGCTAGTGGACATATCTAACTAGATATAACTGAAATATTCGAACGATATAAGTATTTACTCTGTGACGTAAATATTCAATGCTCGAGTATGTAAGTATTCAATATCGTTAATGGGGTTTTTAAAGTCACATTCACGCGTGATCGAGACGCGATGGAAAACAATGAAGTTTGCACACAGGATGTCGAAGCATGATTGATTAATGAGTTTACATCGAAGCGAGAGAGAAATCGAAATTATTATGCCATCCATCTTATGGATACTTTGCATTAAAAAATCGTAAACATTTACATTGAATTAAGGGTAAATTTTGTTGAACATGTGTATGGAAGACAGAACAGAAAATAGCAAAGTCCGTAGACAATCATAATATTTTTTTTATAATTTACTATGTTCCTAAATACGTTATTCCATTTAAAAACCTATGTCCAGTGTTTTCACATCACGTTCTTTACGGGAAAACATCGTGAGGAAACCTACATATATAGTGTCTGAGACGACGATAGACTCACCATCTATCACGGTGGCACTCAATCATATTCTGTGAAAAACGGGTGTTGTTATTACATCACCTCTGCCTACCCCTTGGGGGAATAAAGGCCAGAGCATATGTATATATGTTATAAGTATAGAATATTACAATTTTTTATACAGTAAATTTTCAACACCATCAGTGTTCTTATGGACATGGGTCCGCAAGTGTTGTTCTGAAAAACAGCACCAAAATATTACTGGTCGCCTTATTAGCGCGATTATTTTAAACTAAGAATACGTAGCCGAAACACTTGTATTCGTTATCTCTGAGGTTAACATTAAAACGATGTTAATACAAGCCATTCATTCATTAAGGTCATTTTATAATGAGGTCAGTAATTTTACCAACAACTATAACGTCACTACTAAAGATAGACCTAGGAAATGTAATTGATAAGGAGTTAGGGTAATGTTTAAAGTAAATATTATTATACTTTATGCTTTATCTGTGTATGTAACTGTGAACTTGTTTGAGGAATTTGAAACTGGTGCAACATCGGTTACTCATCATACTGTGTAATTCGTTTGGAAATCGACTTCAGTGTCGTAACAGAGGCAGTTCGACGAAAATTCTAAATGAATGTTAACAGACTATACATTTTACAAATTGTTTACAAGTTACACCGGCACGATTCTTTTAAACTTCTTTTAAATTCAAACGAATATGCTCACGCCATCCCAGAAGGGGTCAGAAGAAGTGTTGTAACAACAACGCTCACATTTCACCGAATATATAAGAGCCAACGTGACAGTGGGTGAGTCCATCGCCGTCTCAGGTACTATACATACGTCTTTGAATTACTTCTTAGACATATGAAGTTTTCCTCACGATGTTTTCCATCACCGTAAAGCACGTAGAGTGAAATCTCTGAACATAGAACGTTTTTAGAAGAACTCATTGATAGGTACAAGCCCCGCTGGGATTCGAACTTGCGTCTCTTGCGTAGCAGGCGACTGCTCGAACCCCGAGACCACCACGGCTCGCCTTCTTTTAAATTTTTTTTTAAATGTAATGGATAAATCTACTCGACTACTTTTATTAGATAAAATTTACTTTATTATCTTCTTCAACAGTGTGGAAATACAATCTATGCACATACCTACTCGGAATACACGTTCAAGGTTTTCGGTAAAAAAACCGGAAGACATGTGTCGGTGTCACAACTATCATCGAACATAAATGATGATAATTATTATCATTTATGGCAAGCGAGCCAGTATGAGAGCAAAATTTCTAATCGTTCACGCATCGCAAAGCTATTTAGATTGACTGATTGATAATGCTAACCCATTCCATAAATTAATGTAGGTAGGTACCTACTATAGGTATAGTAGTAAGATAAAACATTATAACTGTCATAATAATGTTATACCTTTTAATGAGCAATTCTTGTATATATATAATCTGAATCTCAGAAACGGCTCCAACCATTTTCATGAAATTTTGTGTGTATGGGGTTCCAGGGACAAAAAATTGATCTAACTAGGTTTCATCTTCAAAAAACATCGTTTTAACCATGTTTTCAGGCAATGAAAAATTGCTACAATATAATTACAATACGAAGGTAACTTTCGCCGACATTTGTCAAGTTATGGTAACATTATCCTCACGCTTCGCTTGTAGAAACGATACAGAATGCATGCCATACATATATGAGAAAATGTCATTGAAAATAAAGGTCAAACAGGTTCTGTAATATTATCACTGTCAGCAGACATTGACTGTCAGATTTGTACTGCTCATGAATAAATAATTACATGTTTTTATACGAAATCTATCAGGTATTTAAGAGCCTCGGAGACACGCACAGTTGAAAGACTTAATTCAATAAAATTACAGTTCGACAAATATTAATCATACATAGTTAGCAAGGTAAACTCAGGTGTGTAAAATTTTATGAATCATGTTAAAGTCAATATCTGAGTAGGTTACATAAGTGGGTTATTTAAACTTAGTGAAAACGTGTGAATTTTGAATGTGGGCCTTTATCATATATGTAGCAGATAAAGTATGCTACTAACTCTGCTGAGAAACGTTAAAGTCAGATAACCATTCTAGTCTGCACCCTCACACAACAATTTAAGATCAGATCTTTATTTATAATTTTGTATAAGTAGAAAAACCGTGGTAAAATTTTACTTTGAGTACAAGTTCAATCTTACCGGCTTGTGCTAGTGAGTTATCTAAAGACTTAAGTGCAGTCGTTCTCACCACAATCTCTTCTTCAGTCGGTGGGCTCTTGTCAGAGCGGTCGTTGTCATCATGAAGTTTTATTGTTAGGAGCAGCTGTTATTTACTTTTACTTTACGATAGTCGGTAATCATCTATCTGTATTGGCCGTCAGCCTTGGGCATTGGAACACCGGCCCGCCAACCGCCAATAAGGCCTGGTCGTGCTCTGGTGCCTTCCACTTTACCCTGCACTACTAGGCGTTCTATGGAGGGTTATCCCGCTGAGACACAATGCGCAAAGAGCTTGAGAATGCCAGACTTTACCAAGGCTGATAGAGTCTTGAGACTTAGCTCTCAGATTATTGTACAATCTCTACGGTGAACGAAAAACCGTGACGTGTTCCTGCATGTATGAGAACTTACTAAAAATCACGAGCGAGCTCATTTGCTACCATTAGGTTAAAAACACATCGTACATGGATTCTAGAAGTTCATTCTTTAAGTATTCAATATTTATTCTTTACGGACCACATTCTTACAACCCACCTGATGTGAAGAAGAATCGATGTAAGTAACGAACCATCAACGCTCTACTAATCCATAATGTTTCCACTTCAGTAATCCTCTTATTTGCGATGCCGATGGCATTTCTCGATTGTCTAGCCGTTACCAACTTATATTTACGACCATTAACGTAATTCTCAAACGATTTTCAACGTTCTATCTCTAATATTAGGAGTGAAACTAAGTTTCAATGGTCGTAGTAGAATACTTCACACGCAATATCGTTTGGATTAGATCCTGAGTTCCTGGAATATTATAATACCACCCCTACTGTTTAGGTAATAGGGTTTATATACGCTGTATTTATATATTGGTTCATATGTCGGTGATCTGTTAAGTTTCAGCAAATGGTTCGGCCCCTTATTCATCGTACATTACTAGTAATGTAACTGAGAAATGTACGAAGAACAAGGGGGTTTGGCAATAGATGTATGTTGGGTTAAAAAGCGTGGAAATGGGTCCAACTAATATGGACCGGCCGATTGAAATTAACCATGAAATTGGACTAAATTCGACAAAGGTTCGTTAGGGAGCAATTTTGTTTGACCTATTTAACGGACTACCAAATATCTTGTGTAGATATTAAGGTCATAGAGTCTTGATTATATGGCTTGGATAAAAATCTATAAATTATTCTGGAGCTGTAAATTATTCGACCAATAATATGACAGAAAACTTACCCTTGGAATTTGTCTTCATTGAGGCTTTCCTACTTTCTGAGAAGTATGTTTTGATTAATCTATGATAGTTTATTGGGAAACTGAGGAACTTATGGTTCATGCAAACAACCTATTTTACTGACCAAGATAACCATTTATACATCAAAAATAAACAGGGAAAATAACCCACTCACTAGCAAATAAAATTGGCATTAAGTTCTAACATGAAGACCTGTGTCATGCTTATCTCAATAGATATGAATGTAGGTTAATCGTTGGTGGATTGTGGATTCCTGGCGTGCGTAGGCGTTCCCATATAACGTACCAAATTGTGATTGATATGTGATTGCAAAGGAGTAGTTACCAAATGAACACACGTCCTATTTAAGTCAATTGATGAATCTGTATTGAGGCATGTTATTATTGTGTAACCTGGTTTGCCAAAAAAATAACAAATTACCGTAATGTTGTGTTTCAAATAGTCCTGGTTTCAAGCCTCTATGTACTTACATACATATGCTCACGCCTGTATTCCCCGAAGGGGTAAGCAGAGGTGTTGTAATCACAACACCCACTTTTCACCGAAGATGATTAAGTGCCCACGTGACAGATGGTGAGTCCATCGCCGTCTCAGATACTTTACATAGGTCATTGAATTACTTCTCAGAAATATGCAGGTTTCCTCACGATGTTTTCTTTCACCGTAAAGCACGTGGTGTGAAATCACTGTACATAAGTTTTTTTTAGAAAAACTCCCCCCAGGCCCCGCAGGGTACAGGCCCCGTTGGGATTCGAACTTGCGTCGCTTGCGTAGCAGACGACTGCTCAAACCTCGAGGCTACCACGGCTCTTTTATCTTTATAGGCTCTATGTACTTAAGATGATTTTAACAGACTTAATGGGAAAGGGATGGCAAAATATCGGCAAAGGCATAGTTGAGAATGAACGAATAAGAATTGGCTCAAAAACTAGTTGACCTTTTTGAAATTATTTTACCATTAGAATTCTACATTATCACTAATTAATATAATATAGGCTATATTTTATCACGGCCACCCTACGGGAACGGAAACTACACGGGCGAAACCACGTGGCGTCCGCTATTTATATAATTAGTCAGTTTATAAAATTTACACGAAACAGCTTAACCTGATACTAAAAGACAGACAATTCAGATCTGTGCATAAAAGTATGGTGCCCAGAAATCTGGCTGCGTTACCGCTGGATCGCAGTCTGTTTGTCACAACGAAACAGTGGTTCCTATTTTCAATAATTCAAGTTTTTTTACTACTTAAAATCGTTAAAATTAAACCCTTAACAATACATATTGCCCATGTAGACGTACTCATGGCAGAAAGCTAGTGAATTCATTACTTACTTAGTTCGTTTGTTGTTGGGGTCTCTATCAGCGATTAGTTGCCAGTCCATTTGACAGCTAATCGTTCGACGCAAGATCTACCTACGTTCCGGCAATATATGAACGCTCAAATAGAGACTTAACCAATCATTTGGCAATGGGAACGAATTAGGTCCATTGCTAAATGATGATAGAGTCGTGGTGTGGTTTGAAGTACTCTGCAAGACTTGCATCGCATCAATATGTAGATTTACATTTCTATTAGGGGACCAAATACATCGTTTAAGGAGCGCATATCTTAACTTTGACGATTAATTTTACGGTACAAAAATGAAACGTCAAAGCTCAGAATTTCTTAATACTTTCAGCTTAAACTAATGATGGTAGGCTGTACTAATATACATAACATATAGCTACTAATACTGTTTTTATACTTAAGTACAACCTTACCATAAGCTCTTATCATGATAGTTTTGCTGTGTGAAAGTGACAGACTATTCTCGTCATATAATTCAATTTATGATTGCAATAAGAGGTCATGGTAGGGCCCCAGGTACCGTCATGAGTTTTGAGTGCGGGCTTTGAATCTGCAGTTGTAATCACACATCATGAGCAGTTATCCCCACTATTTTCGCTGATAGTCGTAACTGCAACCATGTACAATGATTTATTCATCAAAGAGCTTGATTCATTCCAAAGTCGTTAAGTAAAGAAACCATTTGTTCCAATTTTAAAATCATTCCGTAATCAAATTAAGTATTAGATTAGATAGTATTAGATTTATTTCTTATTAGTAGTAAGTAGGGTAGTTTGTTTTCGTTGATTAGCGTTGAAGAAATCCGGCGAACTTTATGTTCCGGTAAAAGTTTCGTAATAAATAACCTCAAGAGAAGACAATAAAGGTTGACAATATCTGATTCCCAATAAAAAGGTGCAAACTAGAGAAGTGGAAAGGGCCATTCTGGCTAAAATATGGGGCCATTAGTCAGGTAATTCACGATTGCAAACACGCGTAACACACATAGTTATCGATAGATGGGAGCTATTTATAACATGGTTGGACTTCTTATGTAACGAAGATTTATAAGACAAATTAAAAAATATATATTCTCTGGTAAGCATACAATTTATTTTTACGTTTTATCAGATACTAGCTATGACTTGCGGTTTTACTCGCGAAAAATTTCATGGTTGACCTGCAGAACCCAAATGTTTTTTTTAAATAAAAATTGCCTGAGTTACTTGTAACATTTGCTATCTACACGTGAAAGTCCCGTTAAAATCGGTCCAGCCATTTCGGAGATTAGCCGAAACAGACAGACAGAGATAAATAAAAAAAAATGGTTTTTCAAGGTCAGTACCGTGTATATTTTCACATGCATATAGTGAAAAGCTTTTAATTTGGAATTACAAACATACACATCCATTTTATTTATCTGCATATATAGATTTGCGTTAACTAATTAGATATTCTTACAATTCTTTTGTTGACTTTTCGAAACAATATTATAAATTAATTTAAAGAAAAAAAGAAAGTTACTATTTAACGCGTTCACTGCTAACGACGCGTCTTTGCGTCCAAATGTTAGAGAATTTACGAAGAAGATGAAATGTTAGCAGTGAATTTGTTAAGTGGTTTCGCATTCACAAAAGCGATTAAGAAATCCAAGGAATAAGCCGTATGATTAATTCATGATTTGCTGCTGACTCAAGCAATCACCTGACACTTCTCAGGTATTAGTGAATCATCATTTAAAGGTCAAAACTTGAAGCTATGATGCTGATTTCCTTCGTAAGTTTATCAATAAAATGGACCACTTGACTGTGTATCTACCAAGTAAGCAGTACAATACAAGGGGCCAACTAGAAGGCAAGCCAGGAACCATTCTTCCGTCTAATTTGCATGTCATTTAGTGTGAAGGGCATTGTGTGAAATCACTGGCTAAGAATGCATATCAAATAAATAGCAATTATAACTAATAATTTATTATTAACGTAATTTTAAGTACGCAAGCGAGGCAAGTTCGATTCCCAGCGGGGCCTGTACCAATGAGTTTTTCTAAAAACTTTTGTACAGTGTTTTCACACCACGTGCTTTACGGTGAAGGAAAATATCATGAGGAAACCGGCAAATGTTTGAGAAGTAATTCGAAGACGTTTGTATAGCGTCTGAGACGGCGATCGACTCACCATCTGCCACGTTGACACTAAACCATCTTGCGTGAAATGTGGGTCTTGTTATTACAAGACCTCTGCCTACCCCTTCGGGGAATACAAGCGTAAGCATATACATGTTTAAAAATTTCTTCGAGGAACATTAAATATTGTCTCAACAATTAGAAAAAATGTTCCAAAAAGATGGCTGTGAAATATGCAAAAATAAAAAAGCAATTTATATGTTCAGTTCCGGCGTCGCTTAACATTTGCATTTTTTCCTCGGCCCTCAGGCCTTTGCCATGTAAAGTATATTATACGTAATATATCTTCATAAATGTTTTCTACAGTTGTATAAAATGATAGACAATATTTTACTTCATCGTAATATTGAACTAGCGGTATCTCGCGGTTTGACGCGCGTAGGACTAACAATAAAAAGTATGTTACTTAGGAAATTGTATGTTCAGGAATAGTAGACAAAAGTACGAAATATCATATTGCTTGATCAAAAATACTATTATGTGATAAGACTAGGTGGATAATGCACGTTAAAGCTGGATAACTCATTTTCACCTCGATACAGTGAACACTATATTTATTTATTTATTTAGACAGCATATAAACTATTTTTTTAATTCAGAACTATAAAAAAGAGTTTTTACACAGAGTGCACGTCACTCTTATTGGTAACACAAAATAAAAATATATAACATATAAGCTAATTCCAACTCATTTGTACATTTAGATTACTATTCAATAAATATAATAAGTAGTGTAAGACGAAATGATTACGACATGTATAGTCTAATTGTTTGACCTAGGCTTGGCTTGGTGTCTACAAATACTTCAGCATCTATATTAATCAATCAATATTATAAATTATATAGTCAGGCTCGCAAAACCGTTTATTAACTGATACTGGTCCTAAAACTAGCCTTGTGGCATTGTGTTACAAATCATCAAACCAGCGCGAGTGCATGGTAAGGCCTCAAGCCCTAACAACCAACAACTTTATTTAACCATAGTAATCAGCTTGTTATTCACACCTCCTGTACTCCCTTATGAAATGTCTCGTCAACGCTTTGGCAGTTCAAACAGCATGACTAACTAATGTGGTTTTGTTTAGCAAAAAGTGCCTTTCAAATGTTGACACTATGAGTCACTTTTTCTGGTACTTCTAGTGGTGAGTCAGGTAACGTTTGTGTCCATAATCACTCAAAAAAGTCACTTTCGAAAGTGGAGTAAGTAAAGTGGAATTAGTATCATATTATTTCGCATTTACATACATAACGAAGTAGCTAAAGTTATTGTTCATGTATGTATACATATCGGTTCTAGGCTTCGTACCCAAAGGGTTAAAACATACCCTATTTATAAGACTCCGATGTCCGTCTGTCTGCCCGACTGCCATTATGCTGTATTTCACAAGCCGTGATAGTTGGGTAGTTTAAATTTTCATAGATTATGATGCCGTTGCTTTAACAAAAAAATTACATACATACATATGCTCACGCCTGTATTCCCCCAAGGGGTAGGCAGAGGTGTTGTTATCACAACACCCACTTTTCACCGAATTTGATTAAGTGCCAACGTGACAGATGGTGAGTCTATCGCCGTCTCAGGCGCAAAAATATTATAAAAAATAAATTTTTTTTGTCAACAAAACGTGATATTTTGCCGTTTTTCTAAATAATGTGGACTATGCCCTTCATTTTTAATTATGAACATTTCTATGTATTAGAGGTTACGTCACGAGACCCTAAGTGAGTCAAATGATTTTTTTCCTTTTTAGTAATATATGTATAAAATACTTTATGATACTATAAAATAGTTTCCATTATAAGAGCATTGCTTAGTGACACAATGTTTATCAAGTTGTCCCGAGAAAGTAATGTTTTGTTTAAGTGGAACTGAATTTAAATCCTATTCGAAATTAGGACCGCGCGGTCCCAGTGGAGCAATACAATGTCTTATTTCAGCGGAAAGAGACTAATCACAAAAAATAAAATGTTTGATCTCGTCTGTAGCAAAGTTTGTTGAGGAAAGTAGAATCAGCGTAGGTGTAGGCCAGTGACCGACAAATCGGTTCAAATCAGATGTCATTACGACAAATGCAAACGATTTGCTTTCATTCACCAAACGAGTCTTGATACCCAGAGCTTAAGATAATTGCGTTGTGCCGAAACATTCTAAAAATACTCTAAGAATTTACTTTAACGTCGAAACAGAAGTAGTAGGTAAAAAAACAATGAAGGAATACAGAATTTCTTCCATCTCATACCTACAGGTCCCGTCACGAGTTATGAGCGCGCAGCGAAAATAGCGCGATTTTTTAATCGCCTCATGCTATACATACACAGAGACAGACTCTTTTAAATTATTAATGCATATTCAAGGAACTCTCTCCAAAATCTGAACTAGATAAGTTTTTCCAAAAGTTCCATTGAAATGTCCATCTTATATACTAGTATTCATTTACAAAAAGTTCAAGAAATGTATGTCTCTCATATACCGTAATGACCTGAACAGTATCTACCAATGGGATGAAGGTAAAATGCGTGTCTTAGTAACCGTGGCCACCGCAGAGGAACAACGATTTTGTAAAAAAAATTATATAATGAAAAAACGGGAATAGATGCAGATTCTTTATAATCTGCAGAAAAAAAAAACATTATACTGACGATAGAGTAAAAATATGTCACTTCCTCCAATGAAGCTGAGCTCTATCACTTTAGGGTCATCAAATTAGTTAATTGTCGGTGCATCGCTCCATCCTCGTCCAATGCGGTTAGACCAATTTATTCTCGCCTACAGTAATAACATCTGTAGTTAGCAAGCGTCTCGAATGACGCAGACCATCCTACACAATTTTTCGAACTTCTTCCGCGTGCATCGCAATACTGATTTACTGAAATTTTATAGTATCTTCTTCGTCTCCAGCATACCATAGATCAGGATCGCGCGCAAGATCGCCAAACCCTAATTATATTATATTATTATTGTAATTAGTCTATTATAAATGTATGTATGTTAGTCTTTAAGGTATGTATTGTATTATTGTTATACCGTTATCTGGTACCCATAGTACAAGCTTTGCTTAGTTTGGGATTAGATGGCGATATGACATATCATGTACTTATATTATTAATAAATTGATTTTGATTCGATAGAGAATTCTATTGCATCTAGATTGTGGACGAAAACCCTTTACATCCGACTTCAAATTACTTTTGTAGTAGTTAATTGTAATTTCGGAAATGGGAACAGACATAGACAAAGATGTTCGACCACAACCTCTTAAACTAATATTGTTACGAAATATTGCAGAGAGTGAACTCATGATCGTTTAAGCAGCGCGTATTCAGAACTTCTTAAATCTGACTTTTGATTATACGATACTAAAATTAAACGTCAAAGTTCAGAAGTTCTTAATGCGCCCTGCTTAGCCGATAGTGTTAGGCCCCCAGATCTTTGTAATTTCGCAATAGAGACAGAAAATACGAGTGAAATAAACACCATAAGGAAACTTAGATGTATGATGTTGTGAAGATATAATTCAACAATCTCAATGAAGACGCAAACATTCCCTCTATTAGTAGTTCCTTAGTTAAAGTGCTTCTCTAATTGTTGTCCATTAGCAGTGGGAATGTCTAAACTTAGATATGGGCTAAACTTGGCTCCTTTGACCGGACAGCTCCCAAGACACTGAACCGAATGACTTAGACACCTCATTGACACTATTCTTGTTGTTTATTTACTTTGAGGATGTAATGAAAATAAATTGAAAGGACACGTTCTCTCAAGCAGATATAAGAAGATACATGAGCAGTAGTTCGATTCACGTAATTGAAAACTATAACGAAATCGTAGCAACTTAGTTGTTACAGCACTGTCGTCTATACTAATATTATAAAGAGGAAAGGTTTAATGTATATTTGTAACGAATTGGCTCAAAAAGTTCTAGACCGATTTAAAAAATTCTTTCACTATTAAAATGTTACATTATCACTGATTAATATAGGTTATATTTTATCCCCATACTCCCACGGGAACGGATACTACGCGGGTGAAACCGCGTGACGTTCGCTTCTAATCAATATGTCGAGAAACCGTTTAATTTTGAACCTATGAGTTGTATCGAACAACGATTTTGGAACACGTGAATACCACATTTGGATAGAACTTTAATCGAACGACTTTTAATCGTTCAATGAAATTTAGATTTTTTGTTTTACGGGAATCGGGGTACAAGTGAACCGCATTCGATGGTCGCTTTTCCCACCTCATGCCTTAACACATTCACTGCTAACATTTAATTCTTCGTAAATTCGCTAACAGTTGGACGCACCGACGCGTCGTTAGCAGTATTCTTCCTTCATCATCATCCTGGCCGTATACCAATAATTAATAGGACCGCAATCGTTTTTTCCTTATTTTATATTATTTTTTCCTTTTTAATTGACGAGGGGGAAACCCGACCGACCTGGGAGAGGCAGGTCGGGTATGTGGGATTTTCACAGCACCAAAAGTCCCCCAGTGGCCATCCTCAGTGCGCAGGGGGTACTCCGGGTCCTAGGATCGTAATCTATTCTAACCTGTAGCTTCGTTAATCTCATTAAGTTATTTTCGGATTCTGGCTTTTATATTTTTCTAGCAAGGTCATATTAATTTGGTTTTTATTAATACAATAAAATATTAATATCTTGTTTCACAAAATTGCTTCATAAGTTACATGGGAAAAATGGTTTTCGCAAGCCATGATATATGTATATGGTGGAATTATTCGCTTCACAGAGCCCACTGATTTATACGCTGTACTTATTACATACGCCCCTTTATTATCGTAAGTAGTGTTCTTCTTATGGCTTATCTTATGGCTTGTAATAATTACAGATAGGATTATGTATCAGTATGACGTGTATTAAAATAGCCACTTGAGTTTCTAGTAGAAAGTCTGCTTGTTCTTCTATTAACCAACTTGACATTAGATTTTTTGTTTTTGGTATTAGCAAGGATTTTACGGACGATTTTACACTGATTGACCACCGCGATGCCCAGGGCATTTTATTACCACCTCCACGGGTTTTGCTTTGGTATACAAATAAATTTCACGATATTCAAATGAATTGAATTATACTGGAGGACACGGGAACTATAGTATTAAAGTTTATTTTTAAAATATATGGGCTGTGAATGTCTTTGAATAAGCCATGCTCAGTAACCTATAGAAAGGTATATCATTCAAGAACCATAAACGAAAGTGTAATGTCTATCCGGAGTCCGGAGCATCTTCGACCCACGTTAAGTGATCTTAATTGACCGTTTTAAACAATTTAAGCAATTGTGCCCACAGGCGCGGCTTCCGTGTTAATTATAGTGTTCCTCTCGTAATTTTAGCTTTAATTTCTTAAATTTTTTTAAAGTTTCGAACGGTTAAATTACCCGGGAAGTACTCTTCACGCGTTCACTGCTAACGACGCGTATGTGCGTCCAACTGTTCGAGAATTTACGAAGAGGTTGAAATGTCAGCAGTGAATGTGTTAAAGGTCGAGTGACTTACTCTTATTAATTGCCTGTTCCATATCGAAGATCTTCAAATCTTGAAGGAAGAATAACATAAGACATGTATTGGAAGCGCTGTGCCTTCGTTCTATTCGTTACACTTTCTTTAACTGAATCGATTTCAATTTCAATAATACATACATATGCTCACGCCTGTATTCCCCGATGGGGTAGGCAGAGGTGTTGTAATAACAACACCCACTTCTCACCGAATGTGATTAAGTGCCAACAAACAACGTGACAGATGGTGGGTCCATCGCCGTCTCATGCACTTTACATACGTCATTGAATTACTTCTCAGAAATATGCAGGTTTCCTCGCGATGTTTCCCTTCACCGTAGGTAAAGCACGTGGTGTGGAATCACTGTAGATAAATTTTTTAAGAAAAACTCATTGGTACAGGCCCCGCTGGGACTCGAACTTGCGTCGCTTGCGTAGCAGGCCTTGAGGCCACCACGGCTTCAATAATATATTTATTTATTTAGAGCCCGATGTATCCCACTGCTGGACAAAGCCTTCCCTTCCTTCTTTCCATCCCTTCCGATCCAGGGCTTTCACAGACCAGTTTTTAAGGTAGGCGGCGAGTTCGTCCTGCAAGTTCAATAATATAAAAATCCGAAAATGTTATGGATTGTTTTACCTGTTAAATATACGACCTTGCAAAATATGTCTTAAGTTTCCATCATTTTATTTAGATTCTAACTTTATAGCTTAGGTATCCTTAAAAGTACTTAATGTTGTAAAGTACTAATTAATCCCTTAGGTTTGGTTAAATACCAAAGGGATTGCATTTCTCAAACATATTATCAACAGAGATACTAAACTTAGTAAACTTGTAATTCCATAATATTATGTATGTATTCCACATCGGCTTTGATTCTCACAAAGTTTGTTAGTTTTAATCAAGGCATTTACTCAACCTCGGTTGGCTTAACTGAGAAATCTATTTACATTATAACTTACGAAATAATTGCAAACAGGCTTTAAAATATAACGATAATAAAATTTATTGCTTATTAAGTACTTAGGTTTTGCACATACCAAATTCAAATATATCATATTAGAGACGAGCCTCTACGCTCGTGTGATGGTAAGCGGCCACTGCAGCCTATGAACATGAGAAAACCAGAGTGTCAGTCACGCAAGGTGTGCAACCTTATACAGAATGGAATCGCTGTGCCAACAAATTACAAGATAAGAATCCCATACGCTAACACAGCGATTCCACTCGTCCGCGCCCCCCATGGTGCACTGGTGACCTTACTAACCGCAGGAGTACAATACTACTCTTTAGGTAACTCGTAACTATTTGGCTGCGATCTTCTGTAAGGTGGAGGTACCTACAAACCCCAGTCTGGCAGCTCCGAATTTCGAACGGGAACCCCACTATGCCCAACTTCTCTTAAAATCTTTCTTGAAGTTCGTACAAAGTAAATACTTTGAATTCGTAAGAATAATTAAAAAAGGGCATTAAAAAGGATTATTATGTTACTGCGGGGCTTGGAAGGTTGCTCTTACTGAGGAAAATAATATCATACTATATATGTTTTTAAGTCTTCACTTGATTATCTACGTGTACATAATTCTGACGTCTGTATTCTATGGGGGCATGCAGAATCCACCGCTTGCCGAGTTATGATCCTTACATAATTCACAGTGCTAATATGTTTACTTATAACTTCACATAGGCCCCTTTTGAGTATTCAGGTCATCTTAGTACCTTTATTAACAGGAAACATGTGAGTAAAATCAACTGGATTAAGACGAATAGCATGTAATAACGAGGTGGCGTGGTAATTAGATTTCGCGAACTCGACAACGCCGTGGCAAAATATTTGAGGAAACCAGTGGCTTTGCCTTTCCACCATTACTTGATGTAATTACCTAATTGAAATTCCATTAAGGATATAGAATACAACAGAACAGACTAGGGCATACAAACAGACAGATTACTTTGCATTGAGTTTTGTTAAATATACAGTAACGTTAAGCGTATTTGAAGGAGGCACAGTAAACATTTTGTTCATAGCATTGTGCTAGAATTTCGATCCAGCAATTATTATAAACAGGATCTTTTTGAAATACTAAGACTGTCTCTTTGGTCTTGTGAGCGTTAGTGCTACTTTCTACGGAACACTGGGATCCCCGGGTCAGACAAATTGTCATTGGGTATTACATCTGAATTTCTCAGTAACTGCCCGGAGTCTGGATTAGTAGGGACTTAAACATAGCTAAATGTATTGTACTATAAAGTATACCTCTGATTATTCCTGTATGTGGAAATATGATTATGCAAGTACAAGATAAACAAAAAAGTAACGCTTTATTTGGAAAGAGCCCAAACTCTGCGCATACTTTAGTAACACATTCTGGACAAAGTAACATTATTTCGCGCTTGCGCTAATAAAAACAATACAACATATAGGTATAGAAATTATATACTTACATCAGGCACGTGTCATATGTCATTATTTTACATTTTGTATCGCTTAAGAAGCGATGTGTGGAGATAATGTTACTTTTTCCAGGCCTACCGTAGCTTAAGGACGCTTGACTTGACTACTGTAGGCCAAGACAAAGTAGACATTTCTTTGTAACTTCTTTAAGTAGAAGCGCTACTACAAGACTTTAACCATCACTCACACATCCTCACACCATATTTTCCAATGATGTGTTAATAAAAGTATAATAAAACCCATACAACAGTCAGTATTCCATACAATAGATACCAATCCTGTATGAGGTCACTGCGGCTGTGTCCGGTGTTGCGTGCGATCGTTACTTTAACAGGCTGTGACACACGCCGCTGCACACGGGGGCAAACGAAACGAAGCTATATTGTGAAATGTATCTATTCAATATTCAATTGTTATTGATTTTAGGGTTAAATAATGATCTCATGTATATGAATATTGAAAACTGGCAGATGAAAAGGAATACTCTCCGTATATATAGACTAACTGTGCCCTGCGGTTTCACCCGTGTAGCCATATAATTTTTATAAATAAAAGTAGCCTAAGATACTTCTTGAAAAAATGTATAGATTTTGGTAATTATGCGAATATGGTTATTATAACCTAACTGATTTGTGGCGCTCTCTTTTGGGAACTGAGTTGTCGCTTTGTCTGTTACTAGTGTCATGGTGTATGTTCAAATCCAGAATATATCCTGGGACTCTTTTCTCACTCTAAGCATCAATCTCAATATATATAACTCCAAGGTGACTGCGCACAGCCCAAACCACTGGACGGATCGGGTTGAAATTTGGCATGCAGGTAGATGTTATGACGTAGGCATCCGCTAAGAATATGATTTTGATTAATTATACTTCCAAGGGGATAAAATCAGGGATGAAAGTTTTTCAATTTTAAACCGATATATTATATACCTGTAAATAATGTTTACTTATACCTTAGATAATTTCAAATTCAATAAAATAGTAAATATTGTCACTACCAATCTCATTCCATCTAGACATCACAAAGGTAATCCAACAATATACGGAATCACACCCATTTGACCATGGCATTAAAGCATCCGTCAGTTAAACCAGCTAAATGTATGAGTCATGGTGGTAACTTGACTTCCATAATTGGTAGGGTCACCTCGAATTGGTACCGTAGCTCCGGCGTCAAAGTCATTCGTCAATTTTGTAAGTGGCTAAGATGGAATGATGTAATTCGCCCTGTAACCCAAGTATGTGTTCAAAGATAATCTTTGTCCCGATACAGAAAATAAAAATTCTGAACAAGTAGCTGCTGGCAATGACATGGTATGCAATCATAAGGATGTAAATCTTTTGGTATCGTTTTAACATTGATAATTAATGATACAGTTTTCAGTAAGAGATTGGGACGTTTTCCTTTCTTCTTTACGCGCGCTATTGACATCTGTCTTGTTAACCAACATCAAAAAAGGGGAAGTTCTCAATTCATTTGTATGTATCATATATTCATATGAGCAGTCGCCTGCTACGCAAGCGACGCAAGTTCGATTCCCAGCGGGGCCTGTACCAATGAGTTTTTCTAAAAAGACTTATGTACAGTTATTTCACACCACGTGCTTTACGGTGAAGGAAAACATCGTGAGGAAACCTACATATTCTGAGAAGTAATTCAATGACGTATGTAAAGTGTCTGAGACGGCGATGGACTCACCATCTGTCACGTTGGCACTTACCTAATCATCTTCGGTGAAAAGTGGGTGTTGTGATTACAACACCTCTGCCTACCCCTTCGGGAAATACAGGCGTGAGCATATGTATGTATTGAAAACAAGTCTTTGTAGGAATTTCGATACGCTGGAATCTTCTTGTATCGTCAATTTACCGCATTTAATGTGCAAACAAAAATAGACTTTATTTTGTTTAAAAGGGGGTTGAAATCCTATTGGATCCTAATATTTATTTTGTGAGTTTACCTCGTTCTTTTAAAACGGACCCTGATACCACAGTCTAAATATAAGCTTTCCAAGTAGTTAGGAAACTAGAAACAAATTGTCCGAAATTACATACACACACACACACAGATGCATCTACGAAAACATAACTGGAATAGACGTAATGACAGTAAGAGGTGTCCCATCGTGGCCGATCACGAATACGTCATTAAAAAAGAGAAACGCTCTAATACTGACCGATATCGCCCGACGATATCGTTGTCGAGTGTCGTGTCGTTATCGTAGCAGTGCGAAAGCGCCGAAACACGTGTTTTACCGATATTAAAAAAAAAACAAAACTACACAGTAAATAAAAGAGTATGTTTTTCAATCTTTAAGATTGTCAACTCAAATTCTCAATGGAACACAGGCCCTTATTTAAAAATATAAGCTTAGATTCCTTACTGCTTATAAGTCTTATATTTATACTGTGCTAATACTTAATTTTGTGTTTCAGGTGAAGCGAAATGTCTGAAGACTTCAACTTCACGGATGGTGACATCGCCAGCGTCGGTCCCAGTGAGTTATCAAAGTGAGTTCCTTTGACTTGTTTTACTATTCATTTTCTTTGAAATATCAAATAATAATACTCACAAAATTGTATTCATATACACAGATAAATAGAATGTTACTCAGTTGGACCGTTAGTATTTACAAATTAACAGCTTTTCATTATGTGCACATAATGAAAGTATTTACAGTAGTACATCAATTTAAAAAAATTAAAAAGAAAAATATAAAGGAGCCGTGGTGGCCTTGAGGTTTGAGCAGTCGCCTGCTACGCAAGCGACGCAACTTCGAATCCCATCAGGGGTCTGTACCAATGAGTTTTCCTAAAAAAAAAATGATGTACAGTGATTTTCACACCATGTGCTTTACGTTGAAGGAAAACATCGAGGAAACCTGCATATGTCTGAGAAGTAATTCAATGACGTATGTATAGTGTCTGAGACGGCGATAGACTCACCATCTGTCACGTTGGCACATAATCATCTTCGGTGAAAAGTGGGTGTTGTGATTACAACACCTCTTCCTACCCCTTTGGGGATTACAGGCGTGAGTATATGTATGCAATTTAAAAAAATATTTGTTCCGGCAAAGATATAAGATTTTAACTGGCATTTTCACTAGTAGATTGCTGATGTTACAAGGCTACATTTATCTAAAATAAATAAAGTTGTGCGAAATGAAGCTACCCGTGAAACTAAGGTTCAAATTCACCGATGAAACTAATCGCGATTAGATCCAACGAAACGCAGTTTTAGAGCTTAATCTGGGTTAGAGGCACATTTTGCATTTCACCAGCGCAAACATAACTTGGATCAAGCTAAGCTTAGTTTTCATTCTAAACGCCCAATTTTGGCCAGTTAACGGCTTTAAACGCGTTTAGCCGCTGTCACTTGTTGTAAATGTCACAATAATAACTAACATAAAAATGCTTTGTATATTATTGATGCAACCATTCTTTATAAAGAGTAAATAATAATACGAAAAAACAAATTTACACACGCTATAAATAAAAATTATATAAAGAAAGATGTAAAAAAATTCGTACAAAGAAGAAACACAATATTGCCAATAGTGAAAAAAAATTCGTCACAAATAATTATATTTCATAAGTTTTTACATTAAAGTAAAGGTAAAACAATATGTCTGGAATAATATATTTTAAAATTTTATAAAATGAAATATATACCTCACTCTAAATATTTTTTTATCGTATTACCTATTTAATAAGAGAACATTTTCTGAGCTTGTAACACTATGAACGATCAAACACGTTTCGTTATTACTTCTATACATGAAATACGTATGAGATCGTAGATTTTGCCGTAAAATGAAACGCGGCTACGACATTTTAGGGCTCTCGCCAAGCGAAATGTTTGTTTTATCTATGGCTTTCGTAAACGCAGTTAAAATGGTGCTGGTGAAATCAGTTTGACGTTAAACGAGATCAACACTGATCTGTAAACCAGATTACCGGAAACTTAGCTTCCTTAAACTAAGATTTTATAGCGATCGGTGAATTTGCCCCTAAGTCCGCGAAACCGCAACTAGTTCTGAATAAAACATTTGTGAAAACAGTGACTATCTATAAACCTGTATACCTGTATCTGTGCATATAAGTAAAATTGAAGTGTCTATTTGTAATTCCCAACACCTTTTCACTAAATGCATATAAAAGTATACACTGACATTGAAAAACCAAATTTTAAAAGTTTCTGAGAAGGCGATGGACTCACCATCTGTCACGTTGGCACTTAATCATCTTCGGTGAAAAGTGGGTGATGTGATTACAACACCTCTGCCTACCCCTTCGGGGAATACAGGCGCGAGCATATGTATGTATTTAAAAGTTCTAAGTTCGGTCATTTATTTAGAATCAATTTCTAAGGAGTCTAGGTGTGAACAAAAATTATAGGTACCTAAGTAGTTGGAAACTAACCGCAATTTCTCCATTTGAGGATCACAAATTGAGTCTTTACTTTTGATGGTTAGCAAACAACGTGTTATTGCGGTTAGGGTTATTTGGTGCTTCCATCGAATTAATGTTGATTACTCACACTAAGTCGAGTGATTAAGGCTACACGCCCCTAACACGAGTTTGCCACCGTTTTCGTAAACGATACTCGCTAGCGTCACTCGCAATATTTGTATGACATATTTTAGTTCTTCACGCCCCGCTAGCTGCACAATTCTCATACAAATGTTCGGCGGCGACGCTAACGAGTATAGATAACGAAAACGGTGGCAAACCCGTGGTAGGGGTACAGAGTGGCTCAATTAGAAGTAACAGAATCGATACCGTATTCCTACAGGTTTAGTAAACCTATTCTCTTTTCGCTCGTAGGTATCTAGTACTTACTTATCTATTTACACCACGAGGTTTTGGATAAAGAAAATCATTAGAAAACCAAAGAAGAAATTCAATTAGTGCCAACGTGACAGACTTAATCAAAGTCGGTGAAATGTTGGTGTTGTTATTACTACACTTCTGCTGTGGACGTTACGCCAGCATGAAGGTGCTCTTAGAGAGATATGAGTGGACCATATAAATTTGTGAGTAATCTACTGTAAAAATATGCGCCACTTAAAAAAATGTGATCTTGTAGTTTTGTAAAAAAAAAAAAAAAAAAAACGCCAGGTTAACGTTCTTACAGCAAGAATTTCTCAATCAATGCTCGGAGAGAGATTTGTGTGGGCAGAGAGCTTATATTTGTGCAAAAAGCTTACCCCTTCGAGGACCCTTCTGGGAGGACATGAGCATATTTATTTTATGTATTTACGTATCTACTTAAGTAGGTATACTGTTTTATATAATTTATCGTCAAAAGCGGTTCAGCTATATTAGAGATTAGCCGAAGATAGAAAGGCGTTTCTTTTACATAGTTAAATTCACATTAAAAACATTTTATTTGTTTGCATCGGTTATAAAGAAATTGAAAACGATATCACACAAACTTATATCCAAATTCGCATCCACTTCACTTTTATTATACGGATAAGATTCCCGTCGAATGTGAACATACCCACTCGTATAACCCAACTGAATAGAATACTCAATATAAAACATCACCAACAATAGTCGTTCCATACCTTCTTACACGCGGCTTCCTGCCTTTTATACGTCTCGGAATATTTCTTTACACACTGAAACCGTTTAAGCATTGCATACATACACATGAATTCTTAGAACTTTCTGAATAATATTTAAGATTTGTAAGGCATGTTTTCCTTTCGATTTGAGGGTAAGTACGCTGTAAGGGCGAACTTAATACACGCTTGAAAACCTTTTAAGATAATAATTTTATAGGCTTTATAAGTAGGTATATTCTCTTTTAGGACTTTTGGGTGAGATCTAATTTTACGACACAATATTGTTGGATCAAGCACTCGATCGAACACGATGTAGGTAGCTAACTCGTACTCAGATTTACCCCAAGTGACTCTCGCAACTCCTTTCAGGGAAAATTTGTAACTGTTGTTAGATTTGCGTTGGAACTAGCTAAATTAACGATTAAAAAAAATTTCACTACCTCAATATAGGTTTGGACACATCGACTTGAGTTTGAGGGTCGATCAAAATGTGTGGGTTGTGTTTCAATTCCAAGGTTACTGGATCAAGATGTTTCGAGTCACGCCAAGTTCAAATGTCACATACACAATCAAATATCGACAACTTTTAAACATGTACAAATTTATATTTCTCGTGCATTCAGTTGGCAACATACGTAGGAGGACTATTAAATACACAAGTACTTACGTTTAAGTAAGTAATGTCAGACAGCCAGCTTCTAAACAAAAATAAAACATACTCAACCACATTATAATTTATGTCTTACAAAATCAAAAGTTCAGGAATAAAGTGAGTTCCTTTAGACGTCGGAACACCACAATACTGGGGAGAGCTTGAAGGATTTATAGTCCAGCTTTGTCAAGCTTTTATTACTAAGAGTTTCCTGGCTTTGATTCTTTTGAAGTGAAAGGACTCTTAAGCAAAAGCGACGTCAAAAAGAATCTAAGAGAGATGTTGAAGACTTCTTCCTGTAGATATGTGGATGAAACAACTAAATAGGTACCTGATTATCTCATATTACATCGAACTGAAAATATTGCTCCTCATAATATAAGTAATTACGTTTGAATGCGCAGTAGTCATTTTATGAGTCTGTCTCTGACTGTATGTATGGCGCGAGGTGAAAAAAAACATGCGCAGTATCACCACAATTTTTCGCTGCGCGTTCTTTACTCGTGGCGGGACCTGTTATAGGTGCCGTCACGCACGAGTTATAAACCTTGAAATGCGACATGAATGCACAGAATTCATTTAAGGGTTGAGATGTTCCATTATCTACATTGATAAGGTCAGTTTCGGTGTTGGTTCGTTTTTTTTTTCAAAATTCATCGTGCAATGGATGAAATGTAATACCGGACTCTTACCAGCTAAACCTGTCCTTACTTATCTCAGTACTCTTAACTCAAAAATGACCCTTATTTGATTAGACTTTTAACAAAGTACTTTCAAATCGCCATTAAATCATGATTAAATAAGATTATATATGATACCGCTAGGTTCGGTAGGTTACTTTTACTGAGTTGAAAGCGGCAAAAAAATAAGTAATTACTCTTTTCAAAAATATTAGACAAGTTTTATAAATACAAAATTAATCACATAAGAAATGACCGGTAAACTTTATACCTTTATTAACCCATTGACCAGTTATATTTACCTAAAATTTTGTTGCAGATCGTCACCAGTTATGCTGACATTTGCAGCTGTGGTGACGGGCATCATCATGACAGTGGGCTTATTCGGAAACCTGCTCACGGTCGTGGCCCTTCTCAAATGTCCCAAAGTCAGAAATGTTGCAGCGGCTTTTATTATCAGGTGAGTACGCAAATGAAACTTATTATAGTTAAAGTGAAACTGTTCTCTAAGCAGTAAGGAATCTAGACCAATTTTTTTGATATAAGATCGTTTTCTTTATCGAGTGTAAGGAATGTTTTTAAAATCCACTAAGTACTTAAGTTTTTTTGTTTTGTTTCTTATTTTTTCTGAAGTTTAGAAAAATGTTTAGAAAAACGGTCCGACGTGACCCTTAATTTATTTAATGACGTTAAGCCCAGGCTGCTTATTATCTCGTAGATACGCGTGTTTGTGTAAGTGTGTCATTTCCAACGATTAGTTCCTAGATAGCGTACTGCTTGTAAGCTAATAATTTATTCTGTGCTAATACGGAAACTGTTCGGGGGTTGGTAGTTATGAATTATTATCAATACTGTCATAATACTATAACAAAGTCACACAGTATTCAGGAAACGGTGCTTAATTAAACCTCAGCTAGCCTTTTCCAATTAGCACTTCAAACTTTGTGCTTTGTGAAAACTTTAGGCAACTTCTCAGCAACTGTTGCTGACTCGGCTACGGAAACTTTATATTCTCTCTTTTACTTACTGTTTCGTGATATTATTAGTACATAATAAGTAGGTAAATTTAATTGAATAAAATATCGAATTTGGTGTCCATGAGAGGTCTGGCAGTTTGAAAATCATCAAGGTTTCAACCGAAACTAACATATTACTTATATATATTATAACATAACTAGTACTTATAATTTTCCTCATTGATTCTCAAATAAACGGGTCAAACAGCAAAATTAATTTAAGTACTTACGTTTAAGGAAAAGATCAAATCTTTTATACAATTCTTTAACTTCTTAAATTATTAAAATCACATTTCCTCCTCCAATCGACTCGACTTCGCGAAAATCCGTTGGGACATTTTTCCCGATATCGAATTTTGACGTACAAATTTAAATTCGAAGGTCAACACGCAAAAATGGTCAACTAAATGATAAAGTACACTTCTTGTGCATAAATTAGGCTTATCTTGCTCACATTTTACCAAGTTCCGAGTTGGCTACAAAGATTCTAATGACTCTCTGATCTCTCACTCAGAATTGAATAAACATTCTTTATTCTCATCATTTCGAACCATTCTATTTTGTTTTTTTTTTGTATATTTAAATCATTACTTTCAGGCCTTTTAGGTACTCCTTTCATAAAGTATAAAGGCTTTCGTAAGTGGTATGTTGAAGTAAAACGAAATAAGTTTGAAAATTGAAAAATGAATAACTAGATAATATTCTGCTGCTATATACCTGCTCACAAACTTTTACTGCGTAAATGAAAACCAATTGATATGTATAAAATGGTTGACGTATATTGATAAAGGGAAAAAGATCTGGGACCACAGTCCCAGTTCTTCATGATCCCAGTCGTCTGAAACCTTTTTACCTAAGTCTAGAGTTGAATGGCGCTTATTATTTCCACCTATTACTTGAGAGACTTGGCCATAATAATTATTATGTTAAAATGTACACCATGCATTGAAATTTTTAAGTAAAGTCTACAATCTGATGATGATATATTTTACACTCTAAGTACTAAATATCAATATTATAAATGTGAAAGTCCTTCATTATATTTCAGCCACTTTTTAAATTTCACGAGCTTAATCTATCACAATTTTTATTAGGCCAAAAATGTAATATAATATAAACTTCAATAATTTTCTTAGACTCTTTTTCAAAAAATCTCATGATAAAAAACTTTCATTCAAACTTACCGTAAGTAATTCCTGTTCGCAGCCTTTGCATAGCCGACTTCTTATTCTGTGCCATGGTGCTCCCATTCGCCATATCTGGTTTCTGGACGAGGACCTGGTCCCACGGGGGAGCTTTGTGCAAGCTGGTACCGTTCTTGCGGTACGGCAACGTCGGAGTCTCTCTACTTAGCATCGCTCTCATTACATTGAACAGGTGAGTCTATTTAGCTCAATACTTCGTCAAGTTTTAAACTAAGTAGGTTAATACAAATTGGAATAGTTCCTCTAATTCAGCGCTAGGAGCTAATGTAAATTAGAACTCTCGGTTCGTTTCTAAGTACGGTAGGCTTACTTGAAACATAATGTTTGCGAATGATACCTACATATTATTTTCGTCAATGTTTAGTTTTAGTATTAATTGTTACTTAGGCTAAGGATATGCATGAATATTGGGTTGCCTTGGTAGGTAAATTCTTGCTTATTCTTGGCGAGATGTTTGCCGGACAGGGTAGAGCTAGCGGTGTAGTGATAGCTTCTTACCTATTGGGCACTTTTACATTGGACGATAACGGTAACGACACGATATCGTTGGACTAGTAGTTTGATACAATTACTACTGAAAGCTTTCTCACTGTGTCGTTGTAGTAAGTATTGGCGGACGATATCGTCCCGATATCGTGACAGTGGGAAAACGCCCATTTTGTTCTCGAAGATGATTAGCTTAGTACCTAGTTAACGGGTAGTGAGTCCGTTGCCGTCTCAGATACTAGTGCAGGTTTTCTCATATTTTCCTTCAGTTTAGTTATAACAGCACTATAGTTTTTAGAAAAATTATAGACTAGATAGAATAATTGAGTTATGTCAGATCCCCATATTTGACCCTTCTGCGTGAACGCCTATAAAATGTAACAGCAGATAACTTCTATCTGCATGTATGCGAGTAAACTCATTCAATAAGAGAATATTTGTTTTCTAACGCTTTATATATATTTCACAGTATGGTAATAAGGATTTATTTGAAATTGCCTCGCTCCCATTACCATTTGAAATTCAATAACTTGATATCCAATTTTAGCCAAATTGAGATTCACGAAATCGCAATCTGACACGGTCGTGGATACCCATCCAATATTCTATTTTGTTTAGCAATTGGTACCCATTAGAGATTTGTGCGATCAACAATATATACCTACAGTGTCTTATTGCCAACTAAATAAACATAAACCTTCCTTAAGGAGCTGAAATATATTAAGTTACATGATTCATAATTACGAAATGCCTACGTTGGTAAACAGTGAACTAATTAAGTCAAATTCGAACTAATTTTAAGTTTTGCCCGACTAAATGTAGAGGCACCTAATGATATTTCTACGAAGAGTTTGACTATTAGGTACCTACATATACTTTATAGGTATACATACAGATATACCTTTATAATTCCATATTAGCAGCTTTTCAGTAAATGCATAATGCAAGTACTTATAATATGGTACCTAATTATATATTTTTTTATAATATACATTTCTCTGTCTCTATGTCTGTTCTGGCTAATCACTGAAACTACAGGAACTTACAGGATAGCTTTTACATGAAGTAAATAATGTAGGGTATTGTTTAAAAAATATTTGGGTTCCCATTAAATTAACGCTATGTTTACTGTTGTAAACCGCGTGGCACATTTAGGTATCTGAATAAATTGTGTTAGATCTGTCACATAAACTATGTAGTTGATAATAAGGAAATCAGATATGCCTAATGTTCCTTCATTCAGTTCAATATGTAAACTGGGTAACCATCCAAAACCATAACTGAACGTTTGGGTAAGTACCTACTTACTTACATACCAAATCAGTTTCTAATGTGATGATAGTAAAGTGTATATTCCCTCAGGTACATAATGATAGCCCATCACAGCTGGTACGGGAGGGTGTATCGGAAACACAACATCGCTCTGATGATCATCTTCTCCTGGATGTTCTCCTACGGAATGCAGATACCAACACTTGTTGGAGTTTGGGGTAAGTACGATTGCCATAAATAAATAAGCCTAAAATACCCCAGGTAGGACAAATATTCCCTTTAAAATCAATGGATACATGACGATCGAATCAAGTGTACCTATTCCTTATTATAGCATAGAATTCACATACTTTATCACGGTTTCCCCCCAACTGCAGCCTATTGAAGGTTTCACAACAATTCCATGGAACCTACTTTTTAGCTTCATTTATTTTTAGATTCCGCCAATGTTAATAGACATGGTTAATAGACGTCCTTTCATTTCTAAAGTGACAAAAATTTATCTTTTTACCCCTTTTCAGGTAAATTCGACTACGATTCAGAATTGGGAACGTGTTCAATAGTTCCGGACGAGTACGGACATTCGGCCAAGACCGCACTCTTCGTCATCGCCTTCATAGTTCCCGCGATGCTCATTTTCATCTGTTACGCTAGGATATTCTGGGTAGTCCATAGGTAAGATATCACCCATAAACATAAAATTTTATAAGGGTTTTATGGTTAGTGTGGCTTTGATTTAGATGGATACCAAAGATAGAAGGAAATTGTTTGAATAATCAAGGGTTTCAATTTTATACTCCCTTTCTTGTATCTATATCAGCCCTACTTCAATATCTAGCAGTAGCAGAAGCTGACTTACTAAGATAGTATGCCGCTTTATTCTATAAGGTTTTTCAGCATCGAACTTGACGACGAGTGATGATTTCTAACATAGAAAATTGAACTTTATAGTGCATGAATGATGTAAAAATTTTCAATTGTCGAGCACTTACGTCGCTGAGATAAAACCTTATTGAATAACATGGCTGTAATATGGAAGAAGTAACAGCAAGGTAGGCAGCCTCATACTTGTTTTCTACTTCATAATCGTTAACTTTAAAACGTATTTCCAGTTCTGAACAAAGAATGCGAGAGCACCAAAGATCCCAGCACACGAGCCCAGGGACCCTCAACAACAGTACGACAGACAAACGGTCTACGATCAAAGACAACCGGGAGACGAAGGCCAGACGCAATGAGTGGAGGATCACCAAGATGGTGCTCGCCATATTCCTGTCATTCCTCGTGTGCTATCTGCCCATTACCATCGCTAAGGTCGCCGATAACCATGTGCATTATCCAGGTTAGTTAGATTAAATATTGAAGGGATCACTTTCGACATAGGTACCCAATACCTAATTACCTATCTAATTAAATAAAAAATATTATATTTTTTCTTGGAAAATTTGCTTGCATCGTAGTCATAATTGCCAAACCCTACATGGGATGCATGACGTAGGTGAGTAAGCACTTGCATTCTGGCATTTGTTATAATAAACCGAAACAAGTTTAGACTTTCGACGCTTTTGATTTTTAATTAGAGGTATACCCACTGAGATAGAAACTCCATTCTTAATAACGAATTGACTACAAGGGCACAATATGGGCTGGAACGATATATGGGTGATATGTTCAAGGTCAAACAAATTTATATCTAAGGAGCTACCCTATGCAGGAAAAAAATTTCTAATAGGTACCTATTTAACAGCAGGTGCCTACCTAACCTACCTACCTAAATCCATTATGTATGTAGATTGATTAATTTAATCCAAATTTACCTTTCCAGCATTCCACGTGGCGGGCTACCTGCTGCTGTACGCGAGCGCATGCGTGAACCCAATAATCTACGTGATTATGAACGCGCAATACCGCGCAGCGTATGCAGCTGCGCTGTGCTGTCCCCTCGGACGGTTGTCTGGCCTGACCAGCGGTGCGTACCCATCCTCGCCTGCATGCCATCCGACACGGAAGGACCGCACCTCCGCTATCGCATCCTATATCAGACCTTGAAGGTATCCATTTCGCAACTAACATACCTTTAGGTGGTTGAGTTTTGGTCGGTTTAGACCGGTGGCCTCAGAAAGCTTCCATTTTGTTATGCGATAACATTACGGTCTTTAAAAAAACGTAGGATTTAATAACCACGGTTATTTTCTCATAAATAAAAGCGATAATACTGATATTCAGAGCTTTCAGCCCTCGTAGGCCGTAGTTAGGTACCTTCCTACTACGGTCAGGGTATCTGACTCACGATTCTAATCGTGGACCAATAACACTGTAGAACGTTCTGCTAGATCTAGATGTATTTATTCGTCAACCTGACTATACCTACTGCATGCTATTCGCTTATTCCATTGCATCATTCATCTTTGCATTGTATTCTTACATACAGGTAGGTACTTCATAAGCTAAGATAACCTAGTTCTGTTTTTTTAACAGTTTCAAAATTTAAGTTGTGTTGGTTACCGACAAACGCGTCTGTGTGTCAAAATCAAAATCAAAATCAAAATATCTTTATTTGATTAGACTTCTTACAAAGTACTTTCAAATCGTCAGAAGGACACAAAATACATTATACATGATTACAAATGTTACCACCGGGTTCGGAAGGTAGCTTTTGTTGAGAAGAACCCGGCAAGAAACTCAACAATTACTCTTTTAAAAATATATATATTATACAATGTTTTTGGTTACAGTATTTATATCTCATGAATATAAGCCCATGGACACAGCACAAATGCTCAATTGTCAAATATAATAACTAAAATATTACAAATATTTGTGAGCATGGCAAATTCCAGCCAGTCAAAGCAAAGATCAAACTAAGATTAATAAATTGTAGCAAAAGTACAGTGCCAATGGGATTATTTACAATAATTTTTCGACAAAGATACATCCCAGGGTTCCTTATCACAAATATAATCACTTACAGTATAATATCCTTTTTTGAGCAAAACTGCTTTGATGGTCTCTTTAAATTTATTGAAGAATTGTTAGTAGTAGAATTGTCAACCAAGGTAGTTTTTTTTATATGTGTACAGATAAAAATCTGCGACATTTAACTAGTCCCTCATTCCTTTTAGAGAAATGGAACGAGCGTCACGGCTACAGCTACAGCAACACACGAACGGCGCTCAGCCAAGTCTCGCTGGGGGAGTCGAGGGCAGACCCGCGACCCGCTCCTGGAGGAAAATAGACTACAGATCAGCCCCCCAGAGCGCTGGGCCCACGTTCACCACACCCTGTAGACCCGCCGGATCATCCGGGCCCAGGCTTCAGAGCTTCGGCGGATCCAAACAAAGCATTGGGCCCAGACTCCAAAGCATAGGAGGATCAAAACAAAGCATCGGGCCCAAACTCATCAGATTCGATGATAGCAGCAAAGTATAGCGGCTTGTCGCCCGTTCTTACGACAAACCAAAGATTTTAAGACTAAGACCAATGAGTAGCGTTAAGCCAAGCTCTCTTTTAGTATTATCTGATACTGAGTGTATTATTTAGTAATATCCGTCCTAACTACGAGCGACAAGCTAGCATTTACTTAGTTTAATGTAAATATGAGTGCATGTGCCTTATAAGCAGTAAGTTTAGCATAGATATTAGCACGTCTTCCAAAACAGATATCCTATTTCAATGGTTGTGTTAATGTGTTGTAGTTACAACTGAAATACATTCCGTAAAATGATGTTAATTTCGAATTTAGCTGGCAAGTATGCGAGTGAAGTTATTACGAGTTTGATAAACTATATTATTATATCCCTGAATACTTAACAAACATTGTATTCACTACATGTACCTATTAAATATTTGTAAATATTTTGAATATGGAATGTTCTTCTGTCTGTAAGTAATCACTTATATTTTTTTTTTATTTCATTTCATCAATGAATTTAAGCATCATTGTTTGTAAGTTATTGTGTATTTTGAACCTTGGGACAAGTGAATTATAATGAAATTAATGACATTCCATTTGAAATTATATATTTTGGGCCAAAGATTTAGTTTAAGTTGGTATTACTGCAAAAATCATAATAAAATCCTTATCCGCTCAATAAATATATTATGTATATTGCAACAATGCATTTAAAACCAAGAATATTCTTGAAAGTTTTATCTGAAGATGCGATGTCATGAATAAGGTTTTAATTTATTTTAATAATGGAAAGTATACCAGGAAATAATGCCATAATAGAATTTGTGTATTTTATAAATAAGTTGTAATAATTGTCACATTGATATACATAAAGTATCTATGTAAATAATTAGTAAGGGAATTATTTATTTTGTTACTGTTATTAAAGGAGATCACAATGTTGAGTAATTAAAATACATGAAATCAGGTAAATTACATATTTTTGTATCATTTATTTTCAACCTCTCATCGTCATCACGATGGAGTACTTGTTATTTGTAACTATACAGGATGTCTATAAAAAATAACAGTTGATGCTTGTAGGACTATCTCACCATAAAGATGTCCGCATCACGTTACTCACACATGCGTAATTCTACTGTGTGTATGTCACTGAACTCCTCCTAAGAGGCTGGACTGATTTGAATGATTTTTTGGTGTGCGTTAGGGTGGGACCCAGGATGTTTTAGATTCACAAATCAGCCTATCAGATAGCGCTACAGTCGTTATGCAGAACAACGCTGTCGGGTCCGATAGTATTAAGTACATTCCATTTGCATAGGTGGATCTGTTTTTACTGTTTCTTCATCTGAGGATGATTCCTTATCGTCAGATTCGTTTTGAGATAACACACCCTCTTCGATTTTGAATTTTGACGCCCACTTGCGAAGGGTTGAGAATGCAGGTAATGGAATGCCTAGATTACCCTTCATGTACCAATACCCCGTGGGACTGATCACATTCAGGGCAAGGGCTGCTGCTATATCCTCATCACACCACCTAACCCTGCCCTTGTCAGGTTTATGTAAGCTACGAAGCTGGCCTGGAGTAAAAATTTCTTTCAAGTTTTTAAGTAATACTTGATATTTTTTATTATTTGACACTAAGGTTTTATATTCTGAAGCAGATATTGATGCAGGAATACTGCTAGGCCTGAAACAGAGACAAAAAAATAAAAAGCGGCGCAAGTTCGAATCCCAGCGCAGAATGTAGCAATAAATTTTTCTAAAAACTTATGTGCAGTGATTTCACACCTTTTTTCCACTTTACGGTGAAATAATTGAGTCATTTTGATTTTAGTCATTGTAAAAGTTTGTTTTATTGTGATTAGGTCTTATAGTGGTGTAGATACAATCCTTCAGTCGGTTTGTGGTGTGGGCATTGTGGTCATAAAGGGTATATTTCGCACCCTCAGAACAATAGGGGCTCAACTTCAAATATTGTGAAAACAAATTAAGATCATCATAGACAGACCTAAAAAAATATTTTCCAAGCTCTTTAAAAAATCTGATTTTTTATCAATTCTCGACAAGGCTGTGGCCTAGACTTTACTATAAAAATAGTTTAGAAAAACTAAAAAAACACGCTTTCATAAAAAAATCCAACTAAAAATCAGAAAATAAAATTTTATAAATTTGGATTAAGAATATTGTAAATTAGAAATGAATATACATTTTTGTAAAAAAGCTGCACGCATGCGTAGTTCGTGCACTAGATCTATCTCTCTTACTCGCATGCAAAGGATGCGCAAAGAAATTAATTAATCCTGGCGAATCTAATTAGGATAATCGGATGCTTCGATCGGATTATTGCATTGTCATCGACTTTTGACAGGTGTGCAAAGTTTTAATTAAAACTGATCGTACAAAGTAGGACCAAATCGAGCTCAAAGGGGTCGGTTACATACATACATACATACAGGTGAAGCTAATATAAAGCGTGTAAAATATAAAAAAAGTCTCATGGTACTCAAAACTAGTAAAATAATGAACTTGCCGGCCGATCTAGATGGCGATTTCCAAAAACATTTCATTCCTGAATTGAGCCCCTATCATTCTAAGGGTGCTATATATGTATTAATACAATCTATGTAGCTGGTTACCTTTCTGTAGTTGCTTGATATTCATCAGGGCATGTGTCTATATCTTGTGTTTGTATCTGAGGTGGTACTTCAATGAGTATATAATCTTCTGTACAATTATCAGGACTGAAATGTAACCAGAAGAATATTATGTCTCCAGAACATGGTGCGAGGTTTTAAAAAATGCAAAAGAGATCAATCAACATAGCCAATTTTTTTTCATCAACATACCTTGTTTCAATGTCTTCAATTTTAGGTCTTTGATTATTTCTTATTGTTTCTGAAGTTTGATTTGGGTCAAATAAGTTCAAGGAAGGCATCGCATCTGGCTTCAAAACTCTGCATCTCTTTGGTGTTTCATTCATCAGTATTTGCCGCAGTGTTTTGAGATAATCGGAGGGTGTGAAATGTAATGAACACACTCTGCCTGTCAAAGATTCAATAGGTATTACAAAGCATATATAACAACAATTTATATATATTAGGGTGAACATGGTCATAAAAATCATAAATTTAATAAAAATAAAAGTATTTAAAGTATTTACACTGCCCATGCTTTATGCCTGGGAAGTAATTCTAAGATAGTGCCTGAGATGGCAATGGATCCCTCTGTAACATTGGCACTTTATCATGTTCGGTGAAAAATGTGATTTTTGTTACAGCTCCTCTGCTTAACCCTACTTTCCAGTATGGTGTGAGCATATTTTTTTTATTTTATTCCTTAAAATCAGGTAAGTAAATAATACCATGTGAATTCCTACAGTTAAGTACTAAGTGGTGTGAGTGACAAGGGTGCTAGCTAAAAATACAAGTACCTGTCTATCTCTTATCTAGGAAATAAGTTGCCCCAAATAATAAAGTTAAATAATATGACTATGCCATACCAATTTGATAAATAGTGAGTATTGGTTCAGCTGTAGTAAATTTTGGTATTCGATTAACTTCGTATATTGTTTGTGGCTTTACTTATTTTTAATTAAAACGTCAGGGCTTATTAGTCGGACAAAGTAGTTCTCTAGTATAGTAATATTGGGTGCGGCGGCGATGCAAAATTTGTGTACGAAATAAATAAAATTGTGTATTCAGGAGATACCTACTTGTTCTGATATTTGCTTTCGGCTTGCATAACGGGAGCCATGCATTTGCAACGGTCTCATCTTTTGGAAATGAGAAAAACCTTACTTCACCACCTTTTTCGCTTCTATTTTTACAGTTCCGTATTGAACAATTTACCATTTTTTTCCGGTGAGTTAGATTTACTTTTGTCTATAATGTGAATACAATATAACAAGTATAACAACAATGAAACAACAACAACGTTGAATAAATAAATAAAACACTCTCTGTCTGTAATATAAATAAACAACTTTTAGAAACAATTTGACTTTCAGATGACGGACGACTAACCTGAGACAGACTGACCGACAGTGACAGATAAAGGTGCAACCATATGCAGCCGCCCGACGCTCGTTTCCAGCGACAAAATTTGGTCACGTGACCCAATTTTAAATTTCCCGCGATTCAAAAAGGAACTACGTCATGCAGCCGCTCCAATCACTTGTCGCTACAAATCACTTGACCACATTTTGTCGCTGGAAACGAGCGTCGGGCGGCTGCATGTGGTTGCACCTTTATCTGTCACTGTCGGTCAGTCTGTCTCAGGTTAGTCGTCCGTCATCTGAAAGTCAAATTGTTTCGAAAATTTGTTTATTTATATTACAGCAGAGAAACGAGCGTCGAGTGTCGAGCGGCTTATATCAGGTTGCACCTTAAAGACGAGAGGAGTCCAATAGGTTCCTTCACATATTTTTAACAATTTACAAGATTCCTTTCCTTTATTAATTTAATGGCGATGAGCTTCAGTGAAACTATTCCGCCAATGTCAAGTGATTGTTGAGAAAAATTCTTGTAAATTGTTAAAAATATGTGGAGGAACCCATTGGATCCCCAAGGAATGCCCTAGCTAGATGGTGGAGGAACCCATTCTTCAATTTACAAGATTTTTAACAATCACTTGACATTGGTGGAATAGCAGTACAGATAAGACACGAGGGTAAGTATGTACAAGTACAGTCTGTGATTGAGTCTGTGCTTTATATGAGCAAAGACAAAACCTAGCTTTGTATCAAATAGAAAGTCAAAGTGTTTGACGTTTGAATTTTATGTACAGTCAATGCTTCGACAGTCGACTGTTGCCGGACATTCGGAAAATGTCAACTATACTAT
The DNA here is from genome assembly GCA_929442735.1 of Watsonalla binaria. NCBI lineage: Eukaryota > Metazoa > Arthropoda > Insecta > Lepidoptera > Drepanidae > Watsonalla > Watsonalla binaria. The sequence continues at coordinate 7,731,888 of OV838930.1, forward strand.
TTAATTTATCAATGCGGATTTACTGAATCTTGAACACAATTTTTTGTGTTCATCAGTTCTTAATAATATATGTATTATATAACGAGAATTAGTATTAAGCCGTGTTTACTAGTGAAATAATAGTTTTACTTTATAATTTTGTGTGTAGTTGTAAGAAACCGCTGTAAGCATGGATGTGGTCGGCAGCGAAATTGGCCAGAAGATGAGGGTAAATAATTTATGATTTCAGTGATAAAGTACTTTTAACTATAAAAATTAACTCTTCGACGTCTTAATGACGAAATTATAATATGTTTACTACTTAGCTTGTCAGTATGCTTTTTCATTCAATTTGATAAGCGCAGTGTTGAGTTATCGATCTGAATAATTTGTTTATTTTCAGTCGGCAATCAAGGCTAAGCTGACGGAGCTTGGCTGCTATGTCGGTTAGTATAATTTCAATTAATTAATCAGGTTAGTCGTGTCCACACTGTATTAATCAGTTAATTTTATGTTGCAATCCTTAACAGACAGTTGAATCATACAAAATATTCCCTGTGTAAGCTCATTAGCTTATACCACTGTACCTGCATTAGGAATAAGACCAACAATCTTACTTCCAATACAATTCCAATCTGGTACAGTTTCAATTCCAATGTCCAGAAAGTTGGCACTCTTGAATGTAATCAAGATGAAGATTAAGTACATGATCCAGTACACCAATTGCCATTGGGCTGCCATACACATCAAAAAACCTACCTACCAAATCTAAAAATACTTAATAACTTGTTGAATCTTTATTGAAATTGGTTTTTGACGTAGAATTTGCAATTAATTATACATTTAGTAACATAAAAGCAAGATTTGTTTGCATTCATAATTATTTTAAGGCTTATAACAAAGGAGCAAAGACTTCTGTGGATGTTTATAAGTTCTATTTAATAAAAATGCCCTTGACATCCACTTGAAATGTTTTGAAGAATGACTGTGATTGTATAAAAATAGTTTAAAAGTTCTGCAAAACAATAGTAAGTAAAACTTTTTAAGTGTTTCAATGTGGAATGCATTAAAGTTATAATACAAATGTTCAAATTAATGTTGTTTAAAATATTTCACTGACGAAGACAAGAAGATAAATGTCTTAATAGAAACTTTAATTGTTATTAGGTGCTTTTGCTTGATACAAATACTTGTTGTTTTGACAGACTGAGCCAAAAGGGAGTAATATGACTCATTGTCATTTCACTCACAGAAAAAACTTTATAAATTAGTTACAACAAACTTTATCAAGAGTACTGAAAAAGTGCATTGTGCAAGCAAAGTCTATTTCATTTAATTCAATCCGATTTTAATCATGCGCTAGTGATAGATGTCAAGAGTGCCAAATGGCAAGTTCTCAACCCCAATTTTCAATTCTGTTTACAAACCAGTGCCGAGAGTTAATGCCTTAGATCAGTATTTCCCAACGTGGGCGATAACGCCCCCTTGTGGGCGCTGCAGGCCTAAAGAGGGGCGGTAAGAGACCCAGAAAAAAAAGGGGGCATTGTGTAGGGCTTTGGGTTCGATTTATAATTTCATCTACCTAGCTAGGAAGACTCTTAGACACCAACTGAGCTCTCGACTCTCGACTACATCTTGTGATCATCAACTAATATTAATAAAGATAAAGCTCAAACTCGGTTCAATATAATAGACCGTGGGCAATCATTTTTTAACAAGTTTTTGTTAAATAATCCGATTTGTACATTCCTGTATCAATCATAATACTTGTTCTTGCTTGTCGAGTACGATTGAGCGTCGAATGAGATAAACGAGTTTATGCACTTTATGCACGTTTGTCTTATTACTGTTGGTGCGTGCTGCTTATGCAATCCTATATAAACGACGGAAATTTATTTTATTTTCATTTGCGGTTTCGTTCATAATAGATAAGCAGTACTTGATTTCAACACTTACGTATTTCTCAAAACAAAACAATGTCGGAAGTAAAAAAGAAGAGATGGCAATACTCTGCGGAATATATTAAATTCGGATTTATTGAAAATCAAACAATTTATTCTTAAAGTGGGCAGTAGACAAAAAAAGGTTGGGTACCCCTGCGTTAGATTTACCATGACTTTGAATAAACATCATTACTTAATATTCTATTAACTCATCCCTGTATTCCATGGGAGTGCAGCTTTGAAAGTGTTTTATAGCTAGCATTCAATCTTCTATTATATAATGTGAATCTTAATTGCTTGTTTATGAATAAGTAATTACATATTAATCAAGTCTCTTTCACATTTCATTGCCTAAAAACGAAAAAATAATACATTATAAGATGCAATGTAAAAACAAAGAATTCCAAAGTATCATTATTTACTAAATATGTTGCAGATGATGAACTACCGGATTATGTGATGGTTATGGTAGCAAACAAGCGTACCAGGTCCCAAATGGAGGATGACCTGCAGCTATTCCTCGGTGACAACACGGAGCTGTTCGTCAACTGGCTGCATCAGGTACTCAAGAAGCTACAGGAGGTCACTGTCACTGCACCTTTAAGTAAGTTTTAGCTTACAGTACATTTTATAACGAATTAATAAGTATTTTAAGCATGCACCATGCTTTGATTATAAATTCTTATAATTATTATGATAACGAAAAAAAATAAGAGAAGGAAAATTTTGACACATGAAGAAAGAGACATTATTAGCTCAATTGGCAGAGAAAGTGCATGGCTGTCGGGGAAAATAATATGTGTATAGATGCTGTCATGAGTTATGAGCCCTGACCTTGAATGTGCTGTAGTAAGTTTTTTGGTCTGTCTACATTATTTTTGTTGAGCATTCATAAATTTATGCCAACTATACTATATAAAGTTATGAAACAAAGACTGCTTACAATGTATATCATATTGCTCAATTATTGCAGGATCAGTAGAACCAGAAAAATCTATAGAAAGATCAACATCCAAAGAGAGGAAGACAAAAGACAAGAAATCGAAAGAGAAAATGAAGAAAAGTGACTTGAAAAAGGCAAAGAAAAAAGATAAGGACAAGACACATCGTAAAAAGGAAGAGAAGAAGGCTCATAAAAACAAGAAAAAGAGTAAACACCACGAGATGATACGGCCAAATGTGCCACCTCTACTCATGAACATGGAGAAAAACTCAGAACCTTCAATAACAGATGTGTTTGCTGGGCAGATTCTGAAAAACCACGGCTTCTCTTTGGATGAAGTGGAAGATGAACCATTGAAAGTTGAAAAGAAACCTAATATTATAGAACCAAAAAGACCACTATTGCCTATTATCGATCCAGCTTCAATACCCTCACAGTCTGAACCCGCTAGTGAAACCTCTACGGATGTTATTGTTCTTCCAGATACTAGTAATAATAAAAGCAAAAGTCTAGAAGATCAAGCACCAACTGCAGATAAAACAACTGAAATAGTTGATGACAAAGAGGAGGAGTTAATTGAAATTGAAGCTAAAATAGAAGGCTTAAAGCAGAAATTGGCGGAGCAAATGGAATCCATGTCAGATGATGAAGACTTCTTGAATATTAGGACTGAAGCTGATGAGCTAATGAATGATTTTGCTGAAGATGTTTTTCAGGTATTTCCTTTCTTATTTTTACAAACTGTGAGATTACCTTTCAAACTGAATTTTGAAGTTTGTATTCAATATCTTCTTCTTGGGTGTAGAATTGGGTCTCTCCTTACTCGAAATATTATTTTCTAGCCTGTTTCGAGCCGCCATGCTTCTCTGCTTATGTTTTGAGTAAATAAAAAATAGAGTAGATGATATTTTAGTTTTTTCAACAAAATAAACATAAGTTTTATTTTTCAACAAATATCAACATGTTTCGTGATGTCATCGACTTTGATCCTTGACTAAACAGACAGGAGGTTAAGGCTCATCTTACCCTAACCTACATTCTTTTCTTCCAGGAAATAGCCTCCCAACTTCCCCCAGAAGCTACACCATCTGTCACCCCTAAATCACCGACTCCACCTCCCCAACCAGCCCGGTCTCAGGTTAAAGAACCACCCAAAGATATACCAAAGGAGCCGGCGAAAGAAATAGAAGTGTTGCCGCAATTTGAATTAAATCTGCCTAAAAGACCAGTTCGAGAAAGACTTGGGACCCGAGATGAGTCCAAGAAGTTGGAAGTTAAAGAGAAACAAAAGGAAGTTGAAAAGGATGAGAGTCCTGAAAGGTCAGTTAATAGTTATAGAACTTTACATATAAGATTGTTTTTAGTCTATAAACTGTGGCAGTATTTCTTCATTTGCTGCATAGATGGCGCTACTCGTTAACAAATACGGAGTTTGAGTACAAATATACAAGTGCATAAATCGCGCAATAGTGTTCATCCACGTTGCAGTATATATACCAGTTTCCAATTAGAACAGTTGGAGCCACGGTTCCCCAGGCATGAGTGAGATGAGATGAGAGAGATCACTCGCTTCCCCACAATAATATTAGTGTTTGACGAACAAACTAACAAAACTATATAGCCAGCTATAAAACTTCTCTTACAAACGTGAAACAATATGGTTGAACTGAGAAAATATCTCCTTTTTTTGAAGTCAGTGAATTTTTTTACAATGTTTATTGATTCCCTTGTCACTTTCTGAACCGTTGGTAAATTTTTGACATCCATAACCACCTTATCAGGGCCCGAACTGAATAAATATTTTATATTTTCTTAATTTCACTATGTTTTTGGACCTCCTTAACTGTGGGTTTAATCCTTGTTACAAAAACATGGTTTAAACCAACTAAACTCGTGCTAATACTGTGTCGATCCTTTTAAACCAAGGATTATTTTATGCTATGTTTTTTAAAGGGGGTAAATGTTTTTCTATAGGTATACACCAGAAAGAGAACCGGATCCGAAACCAGCTTCAAAATCAGCCAAGAGTCGTCTTGGTGATCACCACGAGCCGTCCAAGAGGAGCTCCGTCGTTGAACCAACTGTCGACAAGGCTGAGCCTACTTCTAAGAGACTTACATCCAAGTATTTACATACATGTTTCTTTATTATGTATAAGGTATTATTAAATAGTAGAAATTGAAGTCACCATTTCCATACAAAATTATTTTGTCTGTTTTGCATCATTCTTAAAGTATGTTACGGATTTTGACACGGTTTTTACTGTAATGTAATGTTAAAATAATTCCATATAATATTTTACAAATTCACTGCTAACGTTGCATCTTCTTCGTAAATTCGCTGACTGTTAGACACGCAGGTGCGTCGTTAGCAGTGAACGCGTAGTTGTAGATATAATTCAACGTAGAGCTAGTCTTTAAAATAATAGCTATTGATTTTAGTAATTAAACAGAGTGCTACTTTTTGACCAGATAATTTCGAAGAAATCAAAAATATAAATTATGTTCTGTGATATAATTTTTTTTATCTATTTTATTAGACAAACAATAACTACTATAAACCAGTATCCGCTTACCATCAGGTGTATTTGCAAATAGTTCAAAAGCAAAGTACTCAATTAAGCGACAATAACTGTCAATATCTGGTTGAGCTGTGCTCGGTTTCTTCGTCACACAAAAAAAAAGGCAAAAAAAAAAACCGGTGAACGTCACTCTCGAACCGGGGTACTCTAGTTTCGTTATCGCCCGTAAGCTGGAAGCCTCACCTTTAAGCTACCATGACGTGGCATATGTCGACGAAATTTGCTGTCGTATTGTAATGATATTTTATGAGTATTTCAGTGCCTGAAAACATGGTCAAAACGATGTTTTCCATAAATGAAACCTAACTAGATCAATTTTGTGCCCCTGAACCCCCCAAACATGCAAAATTTCATGAAAATCGTTGGAGCCGTTTCCGAGATTACGGTTATATATATACAAGAATTGGTCGTTTAAAGATATAAGATGTATAGTAATGTAAGGTTGATATTTGTGTGTGTAGAGTGTCCCTGGCGAGCCGGGCCGTGGCAGGCGTGGTGCGCGTCCGTCCGCGGCCGCGCGCGGCCAGCAGCCTGCTCATGCGAGCTGTGGCCGATGCACATAAAAGCTTGCTCAATGTAACTATCTTACTCTAACTATAAACCGCCGTCTAATAAGGAAGTTTCCCATGTCACCAAATAAAACGAAACTTTATGTATTGTAGATATTAAGAGCCGTTGTGTTTGAGCAGTCTCCTGCTATGCAAGCGACGCAAGTTCGAATCCCAACCGGGCCTATACCAATGAGTTTTTCTGAAAATGTATGTGCATTGATTTCACACCACGTGGTTTACGATGGAGGAAAACATCGTGAGGAAACTTGCATATGTCTGAGAAGTAATTCAATTACGTATGTGTAGTGCCTGAGACACCGATAGACTCACCCTCTGTCACGTTGACACTGGATCATATTCGGTGAATTCAGACGCGTGTATTCCTCGAAGGAGCAGGCAGAGGTGTTGTAATCGTCTTTGAAATATTTCTCTTTTTTGACGTGCATTAAAAACGGCATAATTTTTAACTCACAATTTATTTTAATCCAGATTCCGCCTAAAATAGAACAGGAGTCGAAAGTAAAACGCGCTCTAGTCTTGCCGATGCGACGCTGCGTGGACGCACAGAAGATCGTGATACAAGTGCCCGCCGACCAGTCATACAACGCGGACACCATCAGCCTCGATATTGAGAGCGAGGATGATAAGAGCTCTAAGTAAGATTAAAAGATTACCTACACTAGGCGAGCTAATATTACGCATCACGTGACCTATAATGCTTTTATCATCATCACTTTGTATCACAGCATTCTTGACTCGCTGGATATTTTAAAATGCTAGAACTGCTTCGTTGGCCTACTTTGTCGCAAAAGCTCTACGTGAGATCCTGGGTTCGACTCCCGGGTCTTTCCATTTGTAATTTCTCAGTAGCAGCCCTGTCTGGATTAGTGGCAGTATGCCATTTTTGATTAACCCCCTAATTACATCGGACTTAAACACACGATACAAAATGTGAATGACATATGTCACGTGACAGATTAATGTTATTCCCAAGGATAAAACTAACGTGAGCTTTAGTTACGGGAAGATAAAGCATATTTTTATAATGACTTGCCCATAGGGTACCTAGTGATTTGGACAAAGATGAATACATCCCTACTCCGTTGAGTATGAAGTTCACGAACAGTGACTACGTGCCGTCGAGACGGAACGAACATAGGACTTCCACTCGACGAGATGATACACTCATTATAGAAACTATGTGAGTACATTTCCAAGTAAAAAAAATATACTAAATATTTTTTTGCTGAGATGTAATGTATTTTTTGTTTCTTTTTACTTTTATAATTTTATACATACATACATACATACATATGCTCACGCCTGTATTCCCCGAAGGGGTAGGCAGAGGTGTTGTAATCACAACACCCACTTTTCACCGAAGATGATTAAGTGCCAACGTGACAGATGGTGAGTCTATCGCCGTCTCAGGCACTATACATACGTCTTTTGAATTACTTCTCAGACATATGAGGTTTCCTCACGATGTTTTCCTTCACCGTAAAGCACGTGGTGTGAAATCACTGTACGTAAGTCTTTTAGAAAAACTCATTGGTACAGGCCCCGCTGGGATTCGAACTTGCGTATCAGGCGACTGCTCTAACCCCGAGGCCACCACGGCTCTTTATTATAATTTTATGTGAATATAATTTTAGTGATTAAATGCACCGTATGCATTTTAGTGCGTGCAACATTTCTAGATGATCGGTTAATTAAGTAGTTGATGCGTGAAAATGTAAACAAGCTTATATTCGCATTTATATAATATAATATACTAGATGACCCGGCGAATTTCGTATCTTCCTTCTCTGAACTTCCATTCCATGATCAAAATTTGCCATATGGGTGGACCCATATGGCATTCTCGACTTTTTGCGAGACTAACAGCAATTATTTTTTATTATATATATCTATATAGTCAGTTGCCCTTATACCAACAAATTTTTTAGGAGCATTTGAAAATACTCACTCAAAGCCACAAAGACGCGTTAAACCTCAAAGAAGGCTTCAAAAGAAGGATGTACTACAGATCTTCGTAACGTAAAGTGTTATTTTATTCCAGAAACATCCACAACCCCACAGTAGACAAAGACAAGAGTACACAATTCATAGTTACAATGGATGGATACCATCCCAATGCGTTCTTAGCAAAGAAACTGGAAACTGAAGGGTTATTGAACGACGAAGATGAGCCCACAACTAAAGAACATATACCTAAAACCGATGTTACTGAAAAAGATAAAGATATAGATACAATAAAAGATAAAATAATAACTAAAGAAACAGTATCAGAAGATAAAACACCAGAAACGGCAGGAGAAACTCCGAAGGAACCAGCTATTTGTATAAAAAAGCGCTTGAGCGGATCAAGCGAAGAAAGCGACACGCACGTTATACTACACACGGAAGATGAAGCGGAAAAGCGGAAAACTGATGATACAGCCAAAATAACAGAAGTTAAAAGTCCGCCTGCGAAAAAACGAAGGGCATCGCCAATAGTGTTTGATGTTAAAAAGACGGAGAAGAAAGTAGAGAAGACGATAGAAAGGGAGCGACAGAGAACAGAGAGCGTGAGCAGCGACAGCCACGTGATTGTTACGACGGCCGCTAATACACATAAATATGATGCTGTGCCTCCGTGTAAGTATAGCTTTATTAAATACGTTAACTAGCTGTGCTCCGCGGTTTCACCCGCGTAGATTTAGTTTTATATAATATATCGGTTTAAAATTGACGAAGTTTCATACAAACTTTTCGTCCGATCCGTTCGATCCGTCTAGTTGGTTTGGGCTGTTGGTAGATCACTGTCAGTCAGTCACCTTTAAGTTGTATATATTTAGATACCTTCATTCGGTATTAAATGGTCAAATACTATCCCCTTTATTACAAAACTTGCCTTAATGGAAGACAAGACCACACTCGGACTAAAACTATTTCGGACCAACCTTTTGAAATCCGTATCACAGAATATTATCTTAGGCGATGTTTTGTAATGAACGGATATATGAATAGGAATGGTTCAGACAAGTAAACAGTTCCCTTGGGAATGATTTGGTAAAATACTTTATACCAGGTAGATTCTTATACTCTCGAGTTATAGATCTTTTGTCGTGTTGACACCTATATTATGTTGATGACAGTATCGCTAGCGGAACGCAAGTTGATGTGGTGTCGAGCCTTCCCTTTGTGTCGCTACGGGCCAGCCTGCGCCTTCCAGCATCCTCGCTGCAAGTTCGCGGCCAGCTGCACTCGTCGCAGCTGCCCATACTCGCACTGCCCCACCCCCGAGCAGCCTGCTGTCGGTCAGTACACTTCCAGTTCGCGCCCATCTGCCCTTACTCGCACTGCCCCACCCCCGAGCAGCCTGCTGTCGGTCAGTACACTTCCAGTTCGCGCCCATCTGCCCTTACTCGCACTGCCCCACCCCCGAGCAGCCTGCTGTCGGTCAGTACACTTCCAGTTCGCGCTCATCTGCCCTTACTCGCACTGCCCCACCCCCGAGCAGCCTGCTGTCGGTCAGTACACTTCCAGTTCGCGCTCATCTGCCCTTACTCGCACTGCCCCACCCCCGAGCAGCCTGCTGTCGGTCAGTACACTTCCAGTTCGCGCTCATCTGCCCTTACTCGCACTGCCCCACCCCCGAGCAGCCTGCTGTCGGTCAGTACACTTCCAGTTGGCGCCCATCTGCCCTTACTCGCACTGCCCCACCCCCGAGCAGCCTGCTGTCGGTCAGTACACTTCCAGTTCGCGCCCATCTGCCCTTACTCGCACTGCCCCACCCCCGAGCAGCCTGCTGTCGGTCAGTACACTTCCAGCTGCCCCTACTACTCACCGATCAATCTGCTGACCCTACGTATTGAATGTATTTCGACATTGTTCGCACAATTAAACTGTGTAGCTGTCTTTAAACTCGCACTTGTCTGATTCATTTATTTTATCATATTAATACATATAAATACTCTTCATCAATCCATAACGTATTTTTTTTCTGCTAATAGCGTCCCACGTGGTGCCGGTAGCGAACTACAAGTCGATCACCGCGGCCATCCCCAACATGTGCAAGTATTACCCCAACTGCGTCAACCCCGCGTGCCACTTCTACCACCCGAAGCCTTGTCGCTACGGCGCACAGTGTATCAATAAATTAGAGTGCAATTTCTATCACGCCGATCGATCTCTACTTAGCGGTTCACATTATAAATAAAGTATTTCCTATGCACTATGGTGTTGTTTAACTTTTCGCGTACGGTATTATATAGCATAACTTTCCTCGATAAAAGGCTATCTGAACGTGAAAGAATTTTTCAAATCACCTGAGAATTGCACACAAAGTAACAAATTCTTCAGCTTTATATATTATTATATATTTAATTAATACCTATATGAAATTAACATTTTGGGACACATACGACGTGTAATAACTCGGTACCACTTTTTATCCAGAGAAAATGTAAATGAGATTCTTAAATAGTGATTCTATTAGTACCTATCTATGAATTCAAATTTGCAGTTAAATCACGCAGGTTGATGTACCTAGATTTTTAGTATATTGTAATTCTAACTAATCTTACATATAAATTACATCGTAGCTATACTTTCACCTTAGGTGAACCTGTGAAGATAGTGCATAAATAAATAAATATCATGAGGAAAATTGACAGTATATTTAAATGAATGGATGTTTCTCAGATAGCCAAACGTTGAATAAGATCAAATGGGGAACAAGGTCAATTTGTCTGTCCCAATTTTATTGTGTGACGTGAGAAGTCCTACATAGTTTATTGCGTTTAACAAGACTTGAACTGACTTTGATTTGGCACAGAAAACGTCAATAATCTACTCATGTACCCACATGAGTAGATTATTGACGTTTTCTGTGCCAAAAAAACACCTGGTACTAAGTGCCGCAGCCAGCATCTCGTATCTTTGATTGAATTCTTAACGAACATTTGGAGGGTTGATGGTAATTTCTTTTGGAATCCCACCAATAACGTAGACTTTCGCAACAATTTTAGGTGCCATCACGAGTCTTGAATGCTTGAATGACCACGAACAAATACATACATATTTTTACGCCTGTATTCCCCGAAGACGTAGTCAGAGATATTGTAATAATAACTTTGCACCGAATATGATTAAGTGCCAACGTGACAGATAGTAAGTCTGTTGCCGTCTCAGACACTATACATACGTCTTTAAATTACTTCTCATATGCAGGTTTCCTCACAATGTTTACCTTCAACGTAAAGCACGTGGTGTGAAATCATTGCATAAAGGTTTTTTCAGAAAATTCATTGTACAGGCCCCGCTGGGATTCGAACTTGCCTCGCTTGTGTAGCAGGCGACTGCTCAAACCCTACGGTCACCAAGATTACATGCGATCCCACAATCTGAGTGCTGAATACTTGTGATGGGAACTGTCCCTTCCTAAATATGCAGGATGTTGGCTGATATACGTCCAAGGGACCTCTCGTATATAAAATTATTTATTAACTACACCTATATTGGGGAGTGTCTAGTAATGATATCCATCCGGCATCCTGTTATTCAGGCCCCCAGGACGAAATCATTCGCACTCTGATCCCGACTCGCGTGGGACCAATCGGGACGTATAGAAGACTAAAGATTCTTAATATTTTTTCGTCAAAAACTGAGGAGATTGGACTTGTCTGGGAACTTTTGGTGGGTTGCTGTTAATTGCAGAATGTAAGTTAACTTTTATTTACCAACTAAGGTACCTAAGATAGCGCGGCTGTTCGGTGTACTTGTACCTATAAAATCTGTCGTTGGGTAGGTAATTTCGAAGAAACTGCATTTTACCTAAGTAGTAAATTTACCAAAATTATTAAGTAACTATACATTTTTGTTATGTTGCAAATATATAGGTACCTACAGAGAAATAAAAATTAAGTGTCTTTTTATAACTCCAAAATAACAGCTTTTTACTAAATGCACATAAAAGTATTTATGGTACTCACATTTTTGAAACGTCTGTCTGTCTGTTTGTTTCTGCTTATCTTTGACACATTAAGGCTTTCTTAAATACATTTAAGAAAGCCTTAAAAAAATGGATTCCACGAAATAAGTCATCCATGCAATTAAGCCTACGCGGGTGAAACTGTTATGTTATATAATATAATGAATCAAAGCTCCTAAGAACTTCTTTATAAAATTTTGTCGGCTATTGACCTTTTATGAGGGTTACAATTGCTATAACGGTCAGATTAATGGTCAGTGTATGACTATTGAGGAAATTACGGTAATCCCTTTCCTCCGACGGCTAAGCGATTCGCTAGTCGCTGCTTCAATAAGATTAATTTATGTTCTTACCTAGTAGGTAGGTATGAGATTCCTGGTTATAAAATCTAGCCCAAAAAATATAAATCGGGAGGTCAAGAGTCAAGAGCCCTGTAGCTATGCATGTATTTGTTCGCCCTCTACATATAAGACCCAATAATTACTAGGTAAGTAAGTACTGCGTGGCACCTGCATGAAGGATCATTTTGTATTTATATTTAGACATAATAAGCAAAGGAACATGACACATTATTGGTAATAAAAATATCTACAAGCACGGTGCATCGAGTTACCGCGTATAATTGCGTGCGATCACGATCAAGGTCGAATAGATATTAGCTACTATTTACAATACCACGCGCAGTTAGACCACTGAAACTGTGGAATGTCAGCAAGTTAGAATAATATTTTATCTACTTATATTAATGGCTGTTAAGTTCTAATACACAGGACGTCTTGCTGGCATTAGCTCAGCTTCAGCAGCCGACATTATGTTGGTGTGTCGTGACTCTAGGACTTGGGAGACGCGATAGGCAGTCATTTGATTTAGTGTAGGTGATATCCTAGCCTGGCTGTGAGAACAAATGCGTGCCTAACCCAAAGCTCGAGATGAGCAATAGGCCATAATTAATCGGATTCATTGCAACAGTTACGATTAGGTAGGTAAGGTAACGGCACCTATGTTGGACGCGGAGCAGTAATGGATTTTTTTTGTTTTTTCTACCAAAATTAAGCAAACGCGCAGTATTTTTTCAAATGTCAATACCGATCAGTTGTGCCTGTATTTTAGCTGTCATAACAACTGTTTTTGACTACTGACACCCATTTTGATTGCGGCCATAACGGTTCCAAGTTTTGGCGGTGTCATTTGGTGTCGGGAATCGTAATTTCTTACTAGGATGTAGGTATACTTATCATCTAATTTTGTGTCTGGTGTATCGTCGTTGTTGAAATTATTATTATTTAATGATTTATCAATAGAAATGCATCAATTTCATAATATAACCCATACTATAAATTATGATTTTAGCTCTAAACACAACACTGAATTTTTACTGTCCATTACTGGTGTCTATGTAGGAGTGTTGTTTATTTATATTATTTTATTGTACTACGTACTAAACTGAAATTAAACATTAAAAAGTGATTGAGAAAAGAGCTTTTAATTTACCTCCAAATCCCAAAGAATTTACGTAAAAAAATAAAGAAATTACAGAGCAAATATGAAAAAAAATCGCTTGACTGGTGACTTTACCTTAGTTAGGTACATTTCAATACTGCAGCCACTAATAAAATGTAGGTACGCAGAGGTGTTCTGAATACCTTGCGGGCTAGGCTAAAAGTAGACGCCTTTCCAGGTTCCTAATGTTGATATATCAGCGTTTTTCACAGTACCTTTTCCTCCACATGCCTCCCAATTGGTATTCATCATCCTCCTGCACTTATCGAACTTTATTTGGGTTTGGAGCGAAGTAGCTTTATATTCCACTACCTACTAACTCTCTTCCATATTTGACTCTATAACAATATTGTCATAGAGCTACTGTGGAACTCGAGAAGACACGTGTGGGTCGAGCAGTGTTATTGGGTATTTCCATCTGTGATTTCCCAGTTAGGATTAGCACCCGGTGAATGTCAATAGGCTTGCCCCCTATTGCATAGGACTTAAACATGACTGGCGAAATGTAAGTGTTCCAAAATGCACCCTTTCGGAGAATACAGACGTGAGCATGTGTATGTGTATAAGTTGATTACATACTTGATCGTCTCGGCAGTTGAGGTTCAATAATTGGTTTCTAAATAATTCTGTTGCTTCATTTATTCAAATGAAATGCAAATCGCCTTTGTTCACACTTACCGCGGAGTGATTGGCACAAAAATAAATCCACAACAATAATTAGTTGAGTTACAAGCAATTTGTCTTCCTGTTCAAGTTTTTTTTGCAACTTGTTAGTTACACAATTTATTTTTAAATTAAAATCTTTTTCTTATGACAGACAAGTATGTAGCTATGTCATCTACTTATTTATTACTTCTATGAAAAATGTAAACGTATTGTTTTTTACAATTTCAACCAACTACCTACCGACGTAAAAACTGGATTCAAATTCGAGTTTCATTTGAATTAATCATATGATAATATTTAAAATATTGACATTTTAAATATGAATGCAAAAAAGAAGCAATTTTCTGAATGAAATTCTCAAGAACATTATTAAATGTAACACTAGACATGTAATGTGGCCTACCAAACGTAGTTTAGATTTGACTAGGGTCAATCTTCGAAAGACCTGACATATGCGGCTGAAACACTATCTAAATACCATCGGATCAAGCTGTTTTAAGCAGGGTTTGAGCTATATCTAATCTGTTATCAGAAAACAAAAGGCGGTAATTCATTTTCAGATATTTTGAGTACCTAATCGTTAATTTTGAGTCACCTGGCGAAGTTAATTACCCCATAGGTACCTTAAGGTTTAATCTTATAATATATTGTCATTTCGGGTGTTGAATTGTGAGCGTGTTAAGTTGAATGCATGGGATGACGTAGTATGTTCGGAGTATGATAGTTTGATGGGTAAGGTGAAGAAAAGAAAGGTGAATTTAAGAGTTAGTTATGATTTTAAGAAGAGAAAGAAAAACATGTTGTTAATAGTTGTAAATATGAAGAATTATGTTATTTAAGTTGTTATTCTTTATGTTGTAAATTGTTGGAATGTCTGAAGACAGACATTATTTTCAGAGGGGCAGTGTGGAAAGAGGTTTTATGTAAGCATGATAGGCAGCGTGTGATCGGTAAGAATAGACGAAGAAGTAAGATGTGACAGATGACAGAACGATGGTGGACGACGTGAAAGACGGACGACGAAAGACGTATTGATTATTTTATTATTTAAGATGTTTATTTAAGTTGTTATAATTAGAAAACGAAGTAAAGAAGATTCAGTCAAACCTTTATATTAAATTTATTTGAATCCTCATGTAGTCAACGATCCAACTCCTTTCCACACATATCTTAGCCATTTGAAAAATAGTATACCAATAGTTAAAAGAATCCCTCGAGGAGCTCGAATAACCGTTGCCACACATTTGTCACAATTAATCCAGAAATGTTACAAAAGCAATTGTACTCAAGACTGGCAGAATTTATTCCTATTTTCATACAGCACACTACATATAATAAAAACCGATGAACCGAATTTATCCTTAACACAAAAGATTAAGAATAACTGTGCTGGAAGTTCATCGCCTTTTGCTGCACCTCTAATCAAACATGATGCCTGTCGTAATCGCAGCAAACTTATCGAAAACAAAATATGTGAAGGAGACCTCAAAGGTGCCGCTCGCCTTTTGTTCTCCAACGACGTGCTATCACCAGATACCCCTGACACCCTCCAGGCCTTACGGACAAAACATCCTCCAGCTCCATTAAACCCATATTTTCTCGACCCACCAACAGCAAGGCAAGCATGTCTTCAAATTCAAAACAAAGATGTTACGGATGCCATTTTATCTTTTAAACCAGGTTCGGCTGCAGGTCTGGATGGAATCTCACCCCAACATTTGAAAGACTTAACTTCGCGTTCTGTGGGCGATGCAGGCGAGCAACTTGTAAATTCGATCACAAAATTAATCAACTTTATGTAATCCGGTAACGTCAACCCAGAAATTGTTCCCATTCTTTTCGGCGCGAACCTCATTGCCCTCAGCAAAAAAGACGGAGGGGTGAGACCAATTGCTGTTGGATCAACACTACGACGTCTGGCCTCCAAAATTGCTGTTCGACATATTTTACCAAAATTAAACCCGGAATTTGAACCCGTACAGTTAGGCTTCGGTGTAAAAGGAGGTTGTGAGGCAGCCGTCCATGCCCTTCGCTCTTTCCAACAACTTTCTTACGAACAGCCTGACGTGTTGCTCAAAATTGATGTCAAAAATGCATTCAATTCGGTAAATAGGGATACCCTGTTGACGGAAATAAAACAACATATACCGGAAGTATACAATTATCTTCTTCTCAGTTACGCTGACCCAACAAAATTGTTATATCGTTCTAACGAACTTTCCTCGGAAGTAGGTTGCCAACAGGGCGATCCCCTTGGGCCTGCAATTTTTAGTTTGGCTATAAATCCGATAATACAAAATTTAAATTCTAAATTCAACGCTTGGTATTTGGACGACGGAACCCTAGGAGGTGATGTGGATACTGTGCTTTCAGATCTTTTTTTAATCAAAAACAAATTTGAAGCCATTGGTCTGGAGCTTAATTTTAGCAAATGCGAGCTTTTTATAAATAATCGCGGCTTAAATTTAAATGACGTAAAGCAAAGATTTAATGTTTTGACTCCAAATATAAAAATAGTTAACAGTAATTCCCTTTACCTCTTAGGGTCTCCAATTTTTGATGAATCTATTCCTGAATATATTAATAACTCAATTTCTAAATTTCAAAATTCTGCTGACCGTCTCCATGAAATTAGTCCACATTATGCCCTTTGCATCTTAAAATTCTGTCTTTTCGTCCCAAAATTTACGTACGTGCTCCGTACCTGCTCCTTTTGGAATCACCCAGATCTTTTGACACGAGTGGACGACTTAATCAAAATTAGCTTAGAATCGATTTTTAATATGCAGCTGAACGAGCAATCTTGGACCCAAGCATCCCTACCCATCCGTTATGGTGGTTTAGGGATTCGCAAAATTTCCAGTGTCGCTTTACCAGCCTTCCTATCTTCGGTCCATAGTTCGGCAAAACTCATAAGTAAAATTTTAAAGGCATCCCCTTCAAACTTTGAGATTGCCGGCTTGGAAGAAGCTAGACACGCTTTCTTAATTGCATGCCCAGGTCAAAATTTTCCCGTTTCTCCAAATTCTCAGAGGAGCTGGGACGACATAAACTGCAAAATTACCATTGACAATCTTTTGAGCCGTAGTACAGGTTCGGCACGTGCTAGGCTTTTGGCCGTGGGTGCGCGTG
Source organism: Watsonalla binaria (assembly GCA_929442735.1). Lineage (NCBI taxonomy): Eukaryota > Metazoa > Arthropoda > Insecta > Lepidoptera > Drepanidae > Watsonalla > Watsonalla binaria. Next base: position 7,749,160 of record OV838930.1, read on the forward strand.
AGGCCGGCTACTGGCTCCACGCGTACCCGTCGGCAAACACAGGAACATTTCTTGAGCCTGACACGCTCCGAATCGCAACCTGTCTACGGCTCGGGGTTCCGGTCTGCATTCCCCATAAATGTCCCTGTGGCAGTGATGTCGACAAGCTGGGACATCACGGACTTTCATGCCAAAAAAGTGCAGACCGCTTCTCAAGACATGCCGCACTCAACGATATCATACGCCGGTCCCTTTCCACCGTCAACGTGCCAAGTTTACTTGAGCCGACAGGTATCGCTAGAGACGATGGCAAGAGACCGGACGGTATGAGCTTGATTCCATGGAAGATGGGGCGGGTGCTGGTATGGGATGCAACCTGTTCAGACACGCTGGCCCCTTCCCATCTACATGGATCCAACAACAGAGTTGGTGCGGCATGTGAAGCGGCTGAAAAAGCCAAAGCCTGCAAATACAGGGGTCTCGGCTCCGAATATGACTTTGTCCCATTCGGAGTCGAGACCCTTGGTCCGTGGGGTCCTAGCGCTATTAGGCTTTTTAAAGAAATAACCGAAAGGTTAGTCGACATCACAGGAGACCGGAGAACTGGCAGCTACCTCGGTCAAAGAATTAGTCTTGCCATCCAAAGGGGGAATGCTGCCAGTATCTTCGGTACCTTGCCTACAGGGACTTCCTTTAATAACATATTTTAGTTATAAGATTATATATTTTTAAGGTTTTTAGTTATTAGATTATATTTATAAGGTTTTTAGCTATATGTATATCCAATAAATTATTTTAGTTTGTCAATTATAAGTGTTTTCTAAGTAACATTTCTAATATTGAAAAAAAAATAGGGGTCTTGATAAACTGTTTTAGTCCGTTTCTACAATATTATGCTTTCAAAGGTTTGATTGTTTAGAAATAAATATTCAACGATGGGGACGAAAGAAAAATATTTCGTAGTTTTCTTATGTATCCAGCTTAGATACTTTCCAGGTTGTACGGACCAAACATCCTTTTTTTTATACTGATATAATGTATATAAGTTTTAGGCTATTTATGGAAAAGTGTGAAGCGATTGTCGGTTGACTAATAAACGCACGCGTACCAAATTGATCCATAATAATTAATGTAATGGTTGGCGTAAAGTTATAAGTTGGCAAAGTAGGTACGTGCTCGTACAACCATATTTAATGAGAATGAATATTATTTCAATTTATATTGCTATATCTCATCAAATATTACTAACTATCCTACCTAATATGTCGACTTACGTGTACAAAATAAATAAATAGCCTATATTTGTCTAAGTTATACGTAAGTAACTTACACTGCTGTTGTTTTAGAAAAAATCTGATTTTGCGCTCAATACAAAAATAAAACAAAATACTGGATGAAATTGAGTGTACACGGATGAAACCGCACATAATGCGTACTTATTTAACGGCCGCTTATAACGTATTGTGATATGTTATACCAAGAGGGAAATAAAAGGTAAATGTCAAGAGCGCAGAATATAATCCAGACATGTTTTAGGCCCGCCAGTTAAAGGCCGCAGTTTATTAGCTTGTTTGTGATAACTGCATTTATTGTGTTGCGTGGTCGCCTTTCCATTTCGAAGAATTTTCTAGAAACGCTATGTTTAAGGAATTCGTTTCTGAATGCCACCTCGTTCACCGGACAAAATAACTACATAGAATTTTCTCAAAACCAAACAGCTAAATATTTTTATTTCGTTCTTGAAAATATTGTACTATACATCCTGGTAAATAAGTAACTAACAATAGTTTTGATTCGTCACAATTAAAGATTAATACACAGACTGACTATAATATTTATATCTAAGAATTATCATACAATTGTGTGCGCGATAATGGAGGTCAATATTATCATATCATAAGGCGGACTGTTCCTAGTGTATAGGAACTGCCCTAGGCTAGATTACACGGAAATCCTTCCCCAGTTAGGCCACCTATACGCATACATGTCAAAATCTTACTGAACCCCAAGTGCAACGAATCCCGAATTCAAAAAACACGTAAAACAGGTCACCGCGGTTTTACTCATGCTGTCATCGGGTATTAATTACCCTGAGGATACTAGTAGCAGTTCGCGAATGACAAGCTCAAATTTAAAACATAAATACATTTATCGAGCCTTGGACAAGTTAACGTAAAAAAAATCCGAAGTATGTTTGAAACGCACGTCAATCACAATTAAAGAATATGTCATAGGTATAACTAGATGTAAACATATTTTGGACGACTTTCTATGTGTAGTGTATTGCATACTATCAAGGTCGCATAACGCGTAATTTCCTAAAATACTGTCCGCATTTAAATGAGAGCGAGTCAAATGATTGACGTAACTACTATTGCGGCTTATTTGTGGTCGGTATGCGGGCAAAACCTGAGATGAATAGGATTTTGATAGATCCTTGTGTAACACTGTCGATTCAATGAATTCAAAACCTTCAAATATACGTGATCCGTTTAGTTATTTTAGATGGACTGTGTTTGCATTTATATCTATCTCTCCATCTATCGTATACCACTTTACCTTATCGACCACTGCTGTATATAGCTGACGCGTTATTCTATTAGGTGTCTCAGGCGTGGTGGACGTGGAGCTTGAGCAGTCGCCCGCTATGCAAGCGACGCAAGTTCGAATCTCAGCGGGGCCTGTACCACTGATTTTTTTCAAAAATGTATGTACGGTGATTTCACACCATGTAACTTACCTTACTGCACTATATATACAACAATAATGCCTGTAATTCTATGTTTCCAAATGTAATCAAACGTAACATAACTGCTTAAGTATGGACATATCAAAATCATAATATTTGAATGTGGGGCCTGTACCAATGAGATTTTCTAAAAAAACTTATGTGCAGTTATTTCGCACCACGTGCATTACGGTGAAGGAAAACATCGTGAGGAAACCTGCATATGTCTGAGAAGTAATTCAAAGACGTATGTATAGTGCCTGAGACGGCGATGGACTCACCCTCTGTCACGTTGGCACTTGATCATATTCGGTGAAATGTGGGTGCTGTTACAACACCCCTGCTTACCCCTTCGGGGACCCTTCTGGGATGGCGTGAGCATTTTTTATAATTTAATGGTAATTAAATGCATTAAATTTAGCACTAACTTTAAAATGCTCTGCGTAATGCGAATAATGTATATTTTGTATGCACTAGGAACTCTATAAACAGACATATCCGTGGGATTTGACGAGTTGCAAAGACCATGTTTAGCATCTTTCATACAGTTAATGTTTTTATATAAGCTCGTTAATCAATAAGTGACAAGTGATTTACTGTCGACTCAAATATCAATGAACATTTAATTAATTTAATGCATAATAAGTTTCGACAAGTCCGTTGCTTCCTAGGCATTAAAATATTACATGCTATAAATATTACGTGTTAGTGAATACACACCACGTGCTTTATGGTGAAGGAAAACATCGTGAGGAAACCTGGATATGTATGAGAAGACGTATGTATGTAAGTGCGTGAGACGGCGATAGACTAAACATCTGTCACGTTGGCACTTAATCATCTTCGGTGAAAAATGGATGTTTTGATTAGGTACAATACCTCTGCCTACCCCTTCAGGGAATACAGGCGTGAGCATGTATGAATGTAGTGGATACAACAATACTAAAAGGCAGAATTATTTTATAGTTTTATTTTATGCCCTACATCTCTTAAATTTTTGCTGCGCCTTTGGAACGTAGTTGAGACTTTGGGGCCACGGGGCCAAAGTCCTTTTTAAGGAGCTTTCCAAACGCTGGTTGACGTCTCTGGTGACCGTCGAACTGGTTCTTACCTAAGTCAGAGCACCAGTTTAGCGATTCAGCGAGGTAACGCAGCCAGCTTGCTGGGCACCTTTCCCGCAGACACATATTTAAATTCTGTTTTTATTGAACTAGATTTAATTTATTTTAAGCAGATCATTATACTGTAAATACATTTTCATTTCAGAATACACTCTCTTCCCGCTTTCAAACTCTTGCTGGTTTCTAACTCATGATGACCAGAAAAGGTTACTCAGTTATGTGCAGAGGAGTCCAAGAAACTTGAATAAGTCCATTATTAATTGTAATCCCCGTCAGATGTGTAGTAACTGATATGTATTAAGTATCTCATGAGCTGCCATAATTACGCGCGGATAATTATTTAATTTAATTCAATAATTGCAGTGATCGAGTCATGAACCACGTGACAATGTAGTCGTGACTCTAAATGATAGATTCCGTATGACGATTATATTATATCTGCCCATTAACATTTTTCACGGACAGGTACATACAGATCAGAGTACTTAATCATAAACATACCTCAACAATTATAACAATATAAAAAAAACGAAATTTAACTCCGTCTGTGTGAATAAATAAACCCGGAAGCTGATTCAGTCGAAGGCTCCTTTTTCGTAAATATTGGCTAGCCAGATGTGTACTTATAGGACACCCACATTTTCCCAATTAAGTTCAACCGGACACTCGTCCAGATGGATGATACATGGAAAAGTTTAATAACATTTTGCCCAACGTGGGGATCGAACCCATGACCTGGTGATCTCCAAGTTTTAAAACTAAGCAAACCTTGTATATTAGAACAACAAAGTCTAAACTATATAAATAGTTATTTACATTGGATATGTAAATAACAGACGCAAGGGTGTAAACCGCATATCTTAAGATCTATACAGATAAATAAAATCGAAGTATCTGTTTGTAATTCCAAATTAACCGCTTTTCACTAAATGCACTTGAAAGTATACTTACGATACTAATATAATAATATATATATATATATATATATTATTATATACGATACTTTTTTTTCTGAGCCTCCTTTTCCGGCTAATCTTGGAACTTGGATTTCAAAGGAAAGACAGACTTTCACTGACAAGTTGCTAATGTTAGAAAGAGTAACTTAGGCTACTATTATTTAAAAAATAAACATTTGGGTCCCGCGGACACCCATGACATTAATTCTACGCGGGTGAAACCGCGGGGCACAGCTAGTATTTATTTAAATTGGAAATCAAAAACAAGGGTTCGAACTTATGGTCATCACAAAAACTTAGCCCACACCGCAGGGAACGATCTTTCCCAAGCAGGGTCACTGACCACCTTACCTGTCAGGTAGTCAAGTAGGTATCTTAGGTCATTGACTTCACACTGCAGTCAAGTATCAAGATCAAGGGCTTTTACACAACCTAAATCACCCGACCGGTATTATCTTATCAATATCATACGACTTTGTAATATCTACAATAACTAGTTTCATATGGTGTGCTTGGTATCGGTTTATTGCTCTGCACTGGAAATTCGCGAATTTCAACCCATACGGGGTTGGAGGGCTAGGGCGTTGTAAATAATTCCTTTATTTTTAGAGATGTTGGGGCCATGAGAATTTTGTATTCGAGTGTTTCATTCATACTAGCGACTCGCCTTCGCTTTGGGTTACTATTTTCATGACCATTCAGAACATTTTCTTTTAACAATAATAATCATCAGCACACATAACCTACATTCTACATTTATTTAGCTAATGCCCATAAATGTAGGAAAAACTAGCCAAGTGCTAAGCAAAAATAAACCAACTCAATAATAATAATATATTTAGTTGCCACAGTAAGTAAGTACAGTTAACACACATAGATAAGTAAATGTTACAATGTGTAATTATTACAATAATATTGAATGATGTGGTATTGCCGCCGATGGCTGAACTAGGCGGAGAGCCTGTAATATAGACATCTGAGCTCCCCAACATACATTATAATTTTTTATGCATCGTAATGTAACAACCTTTTATTAACTGTGGGAAATCTGCTTTCCATAAAAGATAAGTAATTTGGATACTTTTAGCTAAAAACCCTCTAACTTCTACATGTTAGTTAAAAACCACATCAAGATCCGAAATGCAGTTTAAAAAACGAAGGGAGCAACCTAGTTTATACTTACTATTTAAATATAATAAATCTCAACACCTTTCTAGTAAAGTAGGTCAAAAATAAAACTGTTCCGAAATTCCTGTAAAATTAAACGCAGGTGAAGCCTTCGGGCTTAGCTGGAATAAGTCATTATTACACCAATAATTAAGGCGTTTACAATGAGAGAGAATTGAGACACTATAATTTACTGAAAGTCAAGGAAAATTCTTTCATAAAATCTTAGGTCGATGCCATTACTTAACGTGGTAGGAAGAGATAAGTAAAGGACGGCAATTTCATTAAATAACAAGTGAGTGTAATTGAAAATTTTGCATGTCGTAATTTTGACCTTAAACAGTATTAAAACGGAAGAAAAAACGCAAAAAGCCTTGAGAAAGTTTTTTAAAAGAAAATTTTAATTGGCTTGAACGGAATTAAAAAAAAACTAATTTGAAGTTTAGTCTATGGTTCCGCGAGGTGCTTTTCCCAGCCGAGTGTAGTACCGGCAGGGTGCTACTATCTACTGATTGGGAACTTCTCAGCTTCGAAGTTTGAATTTACGGTACAAAAATGGTTAGGAATTCTTAATACGTTCTGCTTAAACTTGATGGTAGGCTTATAGGTAGATTTTCATCGCTCCATTAACCTAGCAATTTCGCATGGAAGTGCAACCTTATTCGAAAACCTATTGTAAAAATTACTATTTATAAATAGAACTCCATATCCGAAGTCACATGATAGATACCTGTTACTCATAGCAACGGTTACTCAATCACAACTTAACCTACTCATTCCGTCTATATTGAGACATGTTAATTACGTATGTTAGACAAGTTAAACCTAAGTTATAAGGTGAACTTGATTTTAGCATACGTTTGTTGGTAGCTAATTTAAATAACTAGGTATTATTATAACTATTAACTTAAAGGTGCTCATGTATAAGAGTGTTATTTTCCAGTGCCTATTAAGTTATAAAGTATACATATATTTGCTAGTGTACATTTTCGTTTTGATTTTTTCGTTATATTATTTATGGTATATTTCGAAATGGAAAAAATATTCGTTATACATGGTGATGTTAAAAAAAAAACAGATAAATAGGGTTCCCGCAAAATACTCTACACACAGCGTGTTGACAATAGATTAAAAAACGGTGTGAGAGAATTTTTATTCTATATAGAATTAAAATGCAATGGTATGAATTCAGTGCTCAAATTATTTACTTACACATTAGGTCGGTTTACAACACAATTTTGCAAATCACATTGGTCTGAACTAGCCTTTTAAGACCATTTAATACTTGCTAGTGTAGCCAAAGCTGTGACGCTACAAATATTTTTAATTCCAATCACTAATCAATTACGTGCACAATCTAATTAAATCTGTCTCGATCAAATGCACTGATTATTAATCCGTTAATGACGTCATTTCATGCTCGTTTGGCGAAATGTCAATGCGTTTACGTCACAAAACGTTTCAGTGTTGTTTGGATATCAAGACTATTCAATTTGTACATATTTACTAGCTATGCCCCGCGGCTTTACCCGCACTGCGGTGTAGAACGCTAATGTTTTTAAATGAGCTTATGTTAGTCTTTGTCAGATTCGGTATCCGACAGTGAAAGTCCCGCTAAAATCAGTCCAGCCGTTTCAGAGATAAGCCGGAACAAAGCTAGTAAAATTAAAAAAAAGGAAAAAAAAAATTTTTTTTTATATTTTTAATTTAATATGCACCACCTACCTAAATGTTGTACCTTGTACATTTCATCAAAGTCTAGTCATATACCTGTGTTCAAATTATTGTTTTAAAAAGCAAGAAGGCGAGGATCAATGTTCTTACTGCTTTCTTCTTTGCCTGCTACAAAAATAAGATAAATTAAAAATTCATAATTTTTCAAGATTGTCTATTTTACCCTTAGCTATCGTAATGAATTCATATTGCTTTTCTACTTGCTTCATATTGCTTGTAAAATATTGATACGGCGATTGTTTCAATTATTTAGATTTAATGAGTTTTATTGAGTGTAAGCCATTTTCGTGACTTTTATTATCATCTGGCTACACAAGCAATACAAAGAAAAAAATATTCTTACGAATAAGCTTTGGGTTTATTCAACCTGCAGTCTCTTTTGAAACAAATTTGACTTAAGTTGCATGAACGTGACTCAGATCGTTCCACTAAGTGGAGTGATCAACCCATTACACTATTCATAATGCCAATCTATTAACATAAGGAAACAGTTTCAGTAACACTATTTTAATTAATTGAGTCATTCATCAATTATGTACTGGTGTTTTAAGTGTTTAATCATCTTGTTCAACCTATTCAGCGATAGTTGAGTTACCACAGACAAGGCAAAGGGTCTAAGACAAGGTAACCAAGATATTACTTTGACGAAACTGTAAAGAAAATTATTTCCTCCTTAGGTGTCTAGACGCGTAAAATTATGGACCTACACTAAATCTATATCTATACAGATAAATAAAGTTGAAGTATCTGTGTGTAATTTCAAATTTACAGCTTTTAACTACATGCAGTTTAAAGTAGGTATAATGAGAGCTTTCCCGAACAGTAGGTCAGTTCTTCAGATAATTAGGAATCCTTTTTAATTCTAAAGGTTACAATAACATGCTTGAAATATCTAACATAGATAAGTTGCGGAGTTTTACCATAAAGCTAACATTTATTGGACTTGTATTGGACTATTGACGAGGAAATAGATTCTATGAAATCTATTATATGCAATTAATTCCGTATCTGTGGAATGATTGATAGCATTTATTCATAGCGATATATGTCGTGACAACATACCTATGTCATAAATTACAATGGACGTGGCAGATTTATTGTGCAGCTTAGTAAGAGGGAATCCTTCTCATCCACCCATTATAATGCAGAACATGGTTTCTTTTCGATGACGTTTTCTCACATATGACTGCTGAAAAAAAAGGAAAAGAAAGCGAACCGGGGAACGTCAGTCTCGAACCGGAGTTACTCTAGTTTTTATATCACCCGTAGTCTGGAAGACTCGCGTCTGAGCTACCATAACTTGACAGATGGATGCTGATAAGCAATAATGTGTCAACCCACAAAAAGTCAAATTCAAAGGTTTTGATATATTTTGATAATGCATCACGTATTTAACATTCTAAAGAAGTGTTTCAAGTCATCTGAAACATAAAAGTACGTAAAAAATGGATTTATGTCATAAAACAAATCTTAAATCACGTATACAATCATCTTAAGACGCCATTTTCTCAAAACCAAGTTTATGCGGGTTGACACATTATTGCTTATCTGCATCCAGATATCGGCGAAATTTAGTTTCGTATTGTAACGATATTTTATGAGTTTTGCATTGCCTGAAAACATGGTCAATACTATGTTTTCTAAAAATGTAACCTAGCTAGATCAATTGTTTGCCCCTGAAACATAAATTTCATTCGTCGTTGGAGCCGTTTCCGAGATTCAGATTATATCGCAATCTCAGAATGATAGGGGCTCAACTCCAAATATTATGAAAACAAATTAAGATCATCATATACAGACCTAAAATTTTTTGTTCTACCCCAAGTTCTTTAAAAAATGTGATTATTTTTTTCTTTTGTCGACAAAGCAGCCCAGACTTTTCTTTAAAAATATTAAAAAATGTGATTATTTTTTTCTTTTGTCGACAAAGCAGCCCAGACTTTTCTTTAAAAATATTAAAAAATGTGATTATTTTTTTCGTTTGTCGACAAAGCAGTCCAGAGTTTTCTTTAAAAATATTAAAAAAAAATTATTGTACTAGTCAAAACATGCCGGCCGAGAGATTGCGATTTCAAAAAATATTTCATTCCTGAATTGATCCCCTATCGTTCTAAGGGTGTGATATATATACAAGAATTACTCGTTTAAAGTTATAAGATATACAGTTTGACACAGACTAGTCACAATTTAATACTCCTTACCTAACAGTATTTAAAAGACTTGACTCAAATCTGCATCCTTCGGCATCGTGCCAGAATATGGCAGCACCCTAAATGGATGCTGATAAGCAATAATGTGTCAACCCACAAAAAGTCAAATTCAAAGGTTTTGATATATTTTGATAATGCATCACGTATTTAACATTCTAAAAAAGTGTTCCAAGTCATCTGAAACATAAAAGTACGTAAAAAAATGGATTTATGTCATAAAACAAATCTTAAATCACGTATACAATCATCTTAAGACGCCATTTTCTCAAAACCAAGTTTATGCGGGTTGACACATTATTGCTTATCTGCATCCAAATGGCAACTTCTCTAATCAAGTCCGTCTGTCACTACATACCTCGCGAAGTGCAACCTCTTCGAATAAATAAAGGATCCTAAAGATTCCAACACAGACGTGTATGAATATGTAGGTACGCTTGAGGCACTCCTGCCGAGTAGCAGCAGTAATGCCATAATGCCAAGGAAATGAGACCACAACACATCTGGCTTCCCATACCAGCAGCCGCCCAAGTTTCAACAACTTAAAATTGGTGTCACGGTTGCTTTATATATATTATTTAGAGAGACTAAACTATTTGAATTACCTAATTTATATGTAGTAGTATTGTTTCAAAACAACAATAACTCATTTAAATATTAGACAAGTCAGTAATAAATAGGTCATTGAAACATAACTTTTAAAAAGTTCAAAGTTGAGCCAACCTGCATTGATGGCAAAGTAGACGTAGCCTAGACATGTCTAATAATAGTTGCTACAAGCAAATCTATTAAGAGCCATTCAATTAAATATGAACCACATTGCTTTGGCTGTAAAGTTTAGTTTTCAGATGCATGTGAAGCATCCGGTTATAGCGTAGTAATTATCTGCTGATCCTGAATGATGACTATCACATTTCCTGCGAAAGTTTGACAGGCCAATGTTAAATTGAACACGAGGCAAAATCTAAGTATAGTAAAGTCAAGCCATTGACAATTCTATTGTATGGCACGTGGAAGGAAGTCGAATTATTTATTTCAATAATCAAGAGCCTGTAGACAAAGTAACGTTATCCCCGCGATTCGCGAAGAAACGATACAAAATGTATGGGATTGACATATGTCACGTGACTGATTTATGTCATTTAGATACATTTTGCCTCTATGAGGGAAGCGCCAGGATAGTAACTTTTTCCAAGCCTACTGAAAATAATTTGGAACTGAGAATGTTTTTATTCACCTCGCGCCATACATATAGACAGAGACAAACTAAAATGACTACTGCGCATTTATGGTACGCGCTCGTGACGATTCCTATACATTATCCAACAAAAGTTCAGAAATGAGACTAATTACAGAATTTTCATTAGTACAGACAATTTTATGCTTTTTACGCTATACAAAGCTAGCAAACTTAGTCAAGGTAAACTAACAGAATTAAATATAATGATTGTTGATAATGATCTGAAATGCAAAAAGTATAAAAAAATTTGAATTGGAAATAAATTGATAGCAACTGAATTTGGTACTGAATAAAATACTAATGTGAGATGAACTGAATACAAACTCATTGCATTCGATCTCGGTTGCGATCTCATTTATTGTGAACTCTTTGTCCTATTTACATATTGCGAAGATAATCTTCATAGCGCGATCTAATTATGACAAGCGCCATCTAGGGAATTTGAGTGAACTAATATAATGTAATACATATTATTAACAAGGAGTGACTGCTTTTCTTGTGACTTGTAATGTACTTGTTTCCTTATGGAAGTAAAAATTACCGATATAAACTAGTTTGATATTACTTGGGCCTAAATTGAATAAACCGTTTTCAATTTCTCTTACGAAGATAATTGCAGCAATTGGCTAATGAGTATTTTCCGTTGATTGTGTTGTCAAAAGTTTGTGTGTTGATAACCAATTAAGCTTAAGGCAATTATATTTTAATGCAATTTTGTAATGTAATGAGTATAGGAAACCGACCATTTGCTTGAATTATAGATCTGATTATAAAAGGATGGTACTCAAACTTTTTAGACTAATTTTAAATATTTAATAGGCAGTGGTAGTGTATTTGACTTGAAACGCCGAATTCCAGAATTAGTATACCATATGTATGTTACCGTAACGACTGTGCGTGCAATACCCTTCTGCAACTCCAACTTACATGTTCAAAGTAATTGTATACTGCAATATTGTACTGATATAAACGTTCAACAAGCTGACGCCAGTCTCCTCATTTCACATTATATACATACATACATTCATATGCTCACGCCTGTATTCCCCGAAGGGGTAGGCAGAGGAGTTGTTGTCACAACACCCACTTTTCACCGAATTTGATTTAGTGCCAACGTGACAGATGGTGAGTCTATCGCCGTCTCAGGCACTATACATACGTCTTTGAATTACTTCTCAGAAATATGCAGGTTTCCTCACGATGTTTTCCTTCACCGTAAAGCACGTGGTGTGAAATCACTGTACATAAGTTTTTTAGAAAACCATATTGGTACAGGCCCCGCTGGGATTCGAACTTGCGTCGCTTGCGTAGCAGGCGACTGCTCTAGCCCCGAGGCCACCACGGCTCTTGCACATTATACATTATATAAAATTGAAATATCACTAATTCAAAATTTACAGCGTTTCACTACATGCTACCTCCTATGAAATCCTACCAAACATGAAAGTATATACGGTACTAATACAATGGAAAACAATAAAAAAACTATCTGTCTGTCTGTTTAGCCGGAAGCTCATCTCCGAGACGGCTGGACCAATTTTAGATAACGGAACTAAAACTACTTTTATTTAAAAAACATTAGGGTCCCGCAGGCCATCCATGAAATTAAGTCTGTAAATATTTGAACCACTTTATAATGTCAAAATATAGACTTCACTATATAGAAAGATATCACAATAGACACAAACATAGACTAGTTCTCAATCATGTAACGTACTTACGAACATGCTACTTTGGAGTTTACTAAAACGCGAGGGTGCAATGCTAACCTCTGTTTTCGTATTGGCTATTCAATGTCCACTAGGTTTTATCGTATCACTCCTGTCTAGTTGTTATATATCTGTAATTAGACTTATCTGAATAACTACCCGAGGGTAATAAATAAAACTATTCGTGAATCTAAATTAAAAGTCAGTAACCTTAAGTTTGAGATTCGGTGTTGATGTTATGCACTTGCTATATGAACAAGAAGTAAGATAGGAGATGGATAGTTAAGTTTTATTTTCAGGTTCTAGAGCTGGACTCTTAGGTAAGAATCATTTTATTTATAATTTATTTTTATTTTACGTTTCGAACTCACAATAATATTAGTTAGGTTAATAAAGCCCTTAATTTCGAAGAAGTACCCAAGGTTCACGCACCATTGTAATATTTATAGATTTGTCCTTCAAGGTGTTAGGTTATAAAAAGTCTATACAATAGATTTTCAACCTGATAAAAAACCAATATACCTACCGATACGCGGTACAGTCACGATCAATTAAATTGATACATGAACACATTTTAATTCATATCGTCTAAAGAATCTATATTGATTATTACTGGTCCACATAATTTTATTCTATACTATATTCAAATGTATTGTTACCATATCTTCAAGAACAAACACAAACCCGGGTTTGAACCCAGGCCAAGGAGACAGTGGTCATAACTCAAAGACTAGATATTTCACAAGCAAGCGCATTCGACCGAATCCAATGCGAAATTTAATGTTACATTTAAGTGCTCGTAACTGTGCGACAATTGTTTTAAATGTTTTTATCTGATCACACTTTTCGGAAGTATTTGACTTAATTTGATTACAATTGAACTTGGTCGGGAACATGGTATTAATAAATCGCTCAATGAATCAGCGTTGCCACCAGCGTGGCAGTGGCAATGGCACACAAGGCAACATTTTAGCACGCTTACCTTTCGCAAGCTTACCAAATTGGGCACGACATAAAATCTCGGGGTTCATAGCGCACATGCATAAGCAGAGCGCAGTATCTTATTATAATGCATATTTTTATACAATTGATTTCATATACATAACTTGAGATGTGCGAAGAAAGCTTTGCCACGTTGAATAGCAGTACAGATTCGCAAGGCCCCAGCCCGGTTGTCACAAGAGGCATCTACCAGATGATGTACAACTTTAAAAAGATGATAAATATCCGGGCCCTAGGGTAGCGATTTATATATTATAATTTGGTTTTCTACTTGATTTGAAACGCATTACTTCCGTGATCTAGAGAAATTCATTAATCTCTATCATGATTTGCATACCTAGGTCGGAAAGCTGACTTAAAGTAAGTAACACAGACATTATCACTGCACCGGGAAATAATTAAGTTCTGCGGTCTATATAGTTGTGGACGCAGTCTGTGGTTGAAGAGATAATTTCAATTAAAATAAGTATTAAACGTGACAATGATATGTGCATAAGAAAATAAAATTGCACTGTTAAATAAATGGTGGTTTGACGCTATAAGTATTTTTTTAATGGCTTTCACTTCACAAGCATTACGTTTTAATCTGTAAAAATTTTTAAAATTATTTAAGTGACATATTTCTCTACTAAAAACTAATTACAAGTAGAAAACTTGGCCCAAATCGGTGTCTCTCGGGATCGTGCCAAGATGGCTGGCAGCATTGCCACGTTGAATAGCAATGCTGATTCTCTGAGCGAGAAAAGCCCCAGCCCGCTCGTCACGAGTAGCTTCGACCAGACGGCGATAAATTGTATAAAAGCTTTTTAATTATTTAAGCCATTTTCGTAACTATAAAATGATTTATATTTTTCTTTTTAAGTACGTTACGGATCTTCATACGGTTGTATTAATATGTAGGACTAAAACTCGGATGGGTTCATGGCTAAAAAAATCCATATTTTAGAGAAAGACTAACGTTTAGAAATTGTCTTATAAAATCGTATACCGAAGGGCGGGTCGATATTCTTCTAAAAGTTAAATGAAGTGAACATTAATATATTACATTCGTGAAATAAATGAGACTTTTATTTTAATGACTCAACAATAGAATGGATAAATAAATGCATTCAGTATAACACGGTATCTGACCAATTTACCTGCCAATAAAATTATTGTGAACTCAACCATTTAAATTGATAAGTAATTGGCCATTTCCTTTATCAATCAGTTATTAGTTGTGTAATGTGTAAATGTTAGTTGAGTTGTTAATTACAGATCAATTAATAAATTCTCTACAATAAATAATACAACACTAGGTAATTGTCTAATTTGAAACCATTTTTATATGTTTATGTACGGCTATCTTTATACTTTGACATGCATTTCACGCAATAAATAAACTTGAACTTTGAACTTTATTTAATTACTTTTTTTTAGTGTTTTCATGCATTGTGATAGAAGTTTAATTCTAGAATAAACCTTAAAAATATAATCTAATAACTAAAAACCTTAATTTTTTTTTATGTAAGTGAGATCGATTTGAAAATATATTTTAAGAATAGACATCACATTTATGGAGATACTTGCTGGCTTAATATTCTTGGAATGGTTTCATTCAGATGCGATTGCATATTATTTTTAGCTTAGCACTTATAATATGACATTGAGTATAGTATGATAGTTTATTTCAAACTTTCATGCTTGTACAGAATTATACATACCACAGATAAAAAAAGCTTTCAAATAATATAAAATAGTTTCACGCTATTTCACCTACTCTCCGAAGGGTTAGAAGTTATATCATGCATCAATTTCACAAAATTAAACCCGTGTAAGTTTAAACAGTAGACACAGCATTTGTTTTCTTGTGTTTTGCGCTTATAATTTCCCAAAGTATGTATGTCAAGATCTAATCTAATCTAATCTAATAACAGTCAGGCTGGTAGCGTCAACAGCCGACGTCGCGATTGAAAGAATCAATGAACTATGATGTCCAGACTGGTCGTGGTGAAAAGTTTTGTTTCCAATCCTCAAGGGTGTTCGACTCCATTCTAGCTACATATAACACAGATATTACAACTGGTTATGGGTGTAATGTATCTGAGATTGGAATGTATGCGTATAATATAGCACCCACTATTAATAAACTGCTATGAGCTCTTTTAAATTGAGATTAAAACAAATTAAATAAAAGAGCCCTAAGATATAGTGATGCGCGATGGCGAGAGGGTAATCAAGATTGTTTCGATAAATGCATGGTAGCGAGTCCGATTTGGGCGCAGTAGTCATTAGTCGCCTCTCATCGAATACAGAGCGATGCACCGTGTCGGGCGACGATCGGTTCCATTCGGATATATTCGGCGTGACTGAGACCAATCGCCTGCAACATAACAAGCGAAAAATATATATTGTTTCATCGCAAGGACGAGTCGATGCTTGAAAATTCGACCGACCGGGATTGTTTCGTTTGTTGAAACATCTGGCAATCGCGCATTGTCACTAAGACGTTACAATATGACATGTCTCTGCGAAGAGTTACAATATATTTTTACCACAAGATCGTCAGTATTATGTAGGATTGTATCCAATTTGAAAAGGCTCCGAATTCGTATGTTCTTTTTTGTTTACGTATAAAAAAGTTAACGTAAGTTAGTAATACATCATTTATGGTATTATGCCTTGGAACTTAAATGATATTAATTCCTCGAGTAAAGTCCACATACCAATAGAGGTAGAGATGTGAGTTCGCTTCTACTAACTATAGTGCATTCATTTGCAGGGATGGTTAACTGACAAACATTGAACGACAAAGACTGAATGGAGTGGTAGATAAACAGTAAGGATAAACAATATATCACGTCCAAATCTGATATATTGTTTATTTATTCGTTACTGTGTTGTACGATAATGTACGATAATGTCCAAACATTATCGTACATCATCTCCCTGGCCCTGTGCACTACCTTTATCCCATACATTGTTGGTCCCATACACTTGATTTATCCCGATGGGGCTGATTACCAGAGGGCCCAGCGCGAGTTTTGCACTGCCGCCGTCATAAGTCACCGCGTCGACGTAAACGCAGATTTGTGTAGGATCGAAACAGCGACATCTGTCGGCCTAAAGCTGACACTATTGTGAGCCCATACAAAACTGCGTTTACGTCAACGCGATGACTTGTGACGGCGATTTTAAGAAAACTCGCACCAGGCCCTCTGATTTTTCATACGAAGCGTCTGTCATGACCTTCGTAAACCCTATTACTAGGAAAATGGATAATCAGGGTTAAATCAGTTGTGAGACTCTTAGGCCTCCGACTAACCTGTAACGATTGCCAAAGATGTTTCACCTAGACTTTATTTCCAATTCTTTTTTATTTAATTTAACCTAAGTATCTCCCGAGAAAGTTTCGTTAAATTCGGTGCAGCTGTTTCAGTTTTAGCTGGGTTTTAGACAGAAAATCTTCGCATCAAACGTAGCTGTCTAGAATAACAAGCTTGTGATCTATTTTTATATTACCTCCAATGCTACAAGCAGGTTCTCGCAATGACTAGCCAATCGTAAATTATAGAATATATGTCAAGATTACTCATGATTATAGATCACGCTCTATGTCTATTATAATCTAATATACTATAATAACATCCTATCATCCATAGTACGGAAGCTGCTGCAGGCTATCAATAAAGTGTTAAACATCGAGGACATAACGTTATTTATGATCTGACTACACATTTTTTGTCTCTATTGAAAATAAAATGTTTAATATTTATATACATACATTATGCTGACGCGCGTATGCCCCGAAGGGGTAGGCAGAGGTTTTTGTAATTACAGTACCTCCATTTCACCGAATGTGATTAAGAGCCAAATTGATAGAGGGTGAGTCACTATAGGGGCACTATACATACATCTTTGAATTACTTCTCAGACATATGCAGGTTTCGTCGCGGTGTTTTCCTTCACCGTAAAGCACGTGGTGTGAAATCATTCCACATAAGTTTTAAGAAAAACTCATTGGTACAGGTCCCGCTGGGATTCGAAGATACGTCGCTTGCGAAGCAGGAGACTGCTCAAACCCCACGGCCGCCACATTATTTATATCTTGGGACATAACATTATTCCCATTTATAATAAGCAAAGTTAAATATAACATCTCCCCCTTCCACTCCCCACCGCGGAGAACTGGCAACCTTACTCACCGCAGATTATGACACAGTTGGTCATTTGTTACCCACAAAATACATTTAATTGTAGTTCTTCTTCTTCATCGTTTTCCTCACAGCTGAGGGTCGTGACCACCATAAGTAGCTCTTTCTGTAAGAGCTCTCCAGGCTGCTCTGTTCTGAGCCTGATGATGGGCGGACTGTGTGCTACTATTAATTGCCTCTAGGAGAGGATCCGTCCAGCGAGTTGGAGCTCTGCCTCTACTTCTCATTCCCTCGACACGGCCAACCATTATGTTTTTCTCTAGGCTGTGTGTTTCTCTTCACGCCACGTGCAAGCAGACTACAGAGAGTTAGGGCACTGCAAATTGAGTTAATGCCTCATATTACATACATTGTGTCCACAAATTGCCAACACAATACATTATATGAAATGAATTGTTCCAATTACCGAATATAAAATGAAACAATAAGCTGTACATTTATTTATAAGTTTTTTTTATGTTCTGGGTGGTTATATTTGTTCCTTCGGGCACTACGCAATAAATACTGGATCAATTACATATTTTCTTTTGTATTGTCAATAGCCACACATAGAAGTTGTGAACAGATGCTTGTATCTAAAGAAAAATATAATTCGAAATTCTTTTCGGAATTTTCCAATCATAATAAAATCGAATCGTAACTGACGTCTTTTCATTTAATAGCCTTGTATATGACGCGAGGATAATAGAAATGACGCGCGAGTTTTTGTTTAGCATAGATCAAGTACAAACCACAGTATAATTATAATCCTTAGTAAGCTTATGTCATATAAGCTGTGACATTACTCTCACGTGAAAAAAAAAACATGACGTAGAGCGTGCTACGCGAGGCCTACGCGCCGTTCTGCTACGAATTCGTAGCTCGTTGAGGTCTTTTCAAATGGGAGTGGGGTGGCTCCCTCGACGCTGAAAGCGGATTTAACCTTTAGATACACGTGTAGGGAGATAGTGACGCATCTCTGCATTTTTTATGGAAGTCAACTTTACAGATGACATAAAGCACCTTTTACACTTCCCTGGTATTATATAAAAGAGCAATTCTTGCTTATGTATGTATGTATATATATCATCTGAATGTAGAAAACCGCTCCATCGCTTTCCATATAATTTTGTATATGGATGGAGGTTTCTGTCTAAAAACTAAAACAATTTTTAAAGAACGTCACAGAACTGTTTTTTATTATGTATTGGTTAATACATATTCTTTGTTATGGTATTTTATAGTCATTGAACCATGGCAATAAACTGTATTATTGCCTGCGGCTTTAATGTGAAATGTAGTTATATTAATAAGTTATTAATTAGTGCCTTACCAGGCCCTAAACTCAATAAATAATTTTCTTATTTGATCTATTCGATACAAACAAAATTTTTAATTTCACAACACAAACTAGCTACGACGACTACTTTGAATGACGACGATCGCTTTGGAATTCACTTATAATGTTTCTGGACGAAATAGAATCCAGTCGTGAGGTTTGAGATGTCACCTACTACGCAAGTTCGAATCCCAGCAGGGCCCGTACCAATGAGTTTTTCTAAATAAAACTGACGCACAGTGAATTCACACCACGACTTTACGGTGAAGGAAAACATTGTGAGGAACTCTGCATAAGTCTGAGATGGAATTCAAAGACGTATTTATAGTGCCCGAGACGGCGATAGATCTGTCACGTTGGCACTTAATCATCTTCGAAAAGTGGGTTAAAAAAACAGCTCTGCCTACCCCTTCAGGGAATACAGGCGTGAGCATATGTATGTATGTGTACATACATAGGTATGCTTACTCCTGTAATTCCCGAAAGGGTAGGCAGAGGTGTACTTAGTACACCCACATTTCACCAGTTATGAACCCAACCCTTCTTAAACCCAAGTGATTGAGGACGCGCCCGTTGATAATAACCGGGCACTAAATATACATGTGAAAATCCCACCCAATAGCACTGCCCGACCGGGGATCGACCCAGCAGCGTTATTCTCTAAAGTTTTTCAGCGTCGCACCGTCGAGTGTCGGTTTTAAAGGTCCGAATTTGAGCTTTATCCCATAGGTTTTATGTATCAATTCCCTAGGATTAGCAATACCGTTTACTTAATATATAATTCTCTATGCAATAAGACTATTTATATGGACCACCTTAAGCAAAGCTGTGGGAGTTGAGTTATTTAACTGTACCCCTATCACGGGTTTGCGTTATCTATACTCGCTAGCGTCTCCGCCGGATATTAGTATTAGAAATTGTGCAGCGCCTCCCAGCGGTGACGTGAAGATCTAAAATATCTCTTACAACTATAGCGAGTGACGCTAGCAAGTATAGTTCATAGTATAGGTAGTGGTCACCGAGCAATTTCCGATCCTGCCGTGCTGGATCAATGTATCTGAAAAGTGCAGTAATGTCAGATAAAAAACAATAGCCCATACAGGCGCTGCAGTCAGAAGAGTGAATGAGATGGAATGAACCGCCTTCTTATTATGGGTCTTTATCTGTCTCTCTGTAAGACGCGAAACGAATAAAAACTTGCACAGTTATCCCCACTATTTTAACTCCTGACGGCACCTGTACCGAACCATAGACAATTGAAAACATTTAATAGAATCCAATTGGGCTTATGAATGCATCAATATTAATTTAATACTTATGCAATAAAACGCCGTGGTGGCCTTGAGGTTTGAGCAGTCGTCTACTACGCAAGCGACGCAAGTTCGAATCCCAGCGGGGCCTGTACCAATGTTTTTCTAAAAAACTTATGTATATTTCACACCACGTGCTATACGGTAAAGGAAAACATCGTGAGGAAACCTGCATATTTCTGAGAAGTAATTCAATGACGTATGTAAAGTGTCTGAGACGGCGATGGACTCACTATCTGTCACGTTGGCACTTAATCATCTTCGGTGAAAAGTGGCCTCTGCCTACCCCTTCGGGGAATACAGGCGTGAGCATATGTATATATGTATGCAATAAAACTGACAACAGAATAAATTAAAATACAAGCGATAAATTCATATATTTCATACTACAATATCGGCATAAATTAAAAATATAGCAAGCACGTTGTCTTAACGTGCATTTTCAAGGTAATTGGTAATTGTTTGTCCATGTAAATAAACGTATTCTGAAACCGAGACAAAGAGACGCGAGTACTGAACATGTAGAGGGATTTCAGTTAGCTACTTACCATGCCGATGATCAGTTCAGAGCAAAGCTGACACTTTTATACGTAGAATTGAATACAAATAAGGAGTTATTTTCTAATGTAAGTATAAATTGTAATTTTAACTATAAGCTACAACATAGCTTTGATGATTATGAGCTATGATGAAGAAAGTTGACAAACACTACCCATATATCTTGTCAATAATCGCTGTGTATATTATATCAGATAGGAAATACATACATAAATATCACA
The DNA here is from genome assembly GCA_929442735.1 of Watsonalla binaria. Classification (NCBI taxonomy): domain Eukaryota; kingdom Metazoa; phylum Arthropoda; class Insecta; order Lepidoptera; family Drepanidae; genus Watsonalla; species Watsonalla binaria. The sequence continues at coordinate 7,770,603 of OV838930.1, forward strand.
CCCTCAGAACGATAGGGACTCGATTAAAAAATCTAATGTTTTTTGGTAATCGCAATCATAGATCGGCCGGCAAGTTTGGATTCATATTGACACTAATTATTTTACTCGTTTTGAGTACAATGATACTTTCGTTATGTGGATAAATAATTATTTTTTTCAGATTAAAAAAAATCGTGTATAAGATAAACTTTTGGTCTATGATCTTAATTCGATTTCGCAAAATTTGTAGTTTAGCCCCCGTCGTTCTGAAGGTGCGATATGCTCACGCCTGCAACCCATGGGGGTAGGCAGAGACGACCGTTTGCCACATGATTCTTACATACTTCTTTCCCTTCGTCCACATTCATGCATCTCTTCATATCCTTTATATGAAGAGATGCATGAATGTGGAAGTTTTGTAAAATATAATAAACATGTACACACAAAACTCACACATTTCTAATATAAATATTATAAATTGAAGTCCCCCTTTTTATACTGAATGATTATGTCTGTTTGAACGAATCGTTCATTAAAAATTAACATGTAGAAAGTTGAACTCCGATAAGTTTATATCTAAAAACTAGTTGTGCCCCGCGGTTTTACTAAATCGTAACCCGAAGCGAAGCAAGCGCGGGATGCTAGTAAGATATAAAAGAAAGATTGCGACTCCATCCAATGTTTAAGTTTCTTTGAAAGGTTCACATAAATAGCATTCAGTTCTTCAAAGAGTCGTCTTTAAAGTGCGCTCTTTGACTGCTTGGAGCAGGCACTATCTTCGTTAATGATAAGTCAACCTTTACGAAAGAGGTTCTAGTTCCACCCTTATAAAGGTTATCCTAGCGAATAAAAAATCTACAGGATGTTGCGATACCGAGATTTTGCATACTTTTATCTTTGAACACAATGTTTTGAGAGAGGTAGAACATCACGGGAGCTCCTGTTTGAAAATCGGTACTACCTGAGAGCCCAGTGCGAGTATTTCACTGCCGCCGTCACAAGTCATCGCGTCGACGTAAACGCAGATTTGTATAGGATCGAAACAGCGCCGTCTGTCGGCCTAAAGATGACATTTGACTATTGTGAGCCCAAACAAATCTGCATTTACGTCGACGCGATGACTTGTGACGGGAATTTTAAGAAAACTCGCACTAGGCACCCTTAACATCGCCTTACAAGATGATGTCAGCTAAATAATGCTACGGTGGGCATATTACTGACTTTGCTGGGTTCTTCTCAGTAACAGCAACTTTCCAAACCCGGCGGTAGCATGTACAATCCTGTATTATAATGTCGTTGTGATGATTCGAAAGTACTTTGTGCGAAGTTTAATCATATAAAGATATTTTTATAATAATCACCCTGAATGTGATTTGTTTGCGGATGAATGGAAGAATATTTTGTGTGTATGTTTGGAGTTTTGTGAGGAGACTGCATGAAAGTGCTCCTTTTTTTCCCCTTTAGTTTAAGTGGCTTCATGCCGTTCTATGAGGTTAAATAAATAAAAAAATAAAACAAAAATAAAATAAATAAATAATTTTTTGAATTTAATTGTATGGCGAGCGACTGATTATGCTGTGTGAGAGCCCTATCAAAGGGCAGGATTTTGCAGTTACCTGCTATGCCTGGGGAATTGTGACTTCAACGGTTTTAGTTTGAAATTTGCTTGTATAGATAGGCTATATTTACTGGTATAAATTTTTTTGTAAAGATTCAGTCCCCAATAGAAAAAAGCACAGTAGTATTCACTTCAATAATCAAACAACTAAACCACATTGCGCCTTTATCACATTTTAACGCAGCATAAATATAAGCATTTAAGTACTTAGTGTATTTTAACACGTATCTCTGACTACACTAAGAATATTTCCGTGCTACCTTCACACGAATCGAACGCTCGTGTGTTCACGTCAATTAATGACTGTTTGTTGGCATGAGGCGCATCACACTGTGCTAAGTTATTAGCGAAGTTAACGCTGGCTGCTTAGAATCCATTGTTTTGTGAGGAACTTAAACATCTAACTGAATATATACAGTTTGTATGGGTCGTTCACTATAAAGGTTACACAAAGGCGTTTTTCTATATCACTGGCCGGTTAATGTCATACGTACTTACTCGATAATCTCTGATTACATCTAAACCGAAGTATGTGACACAGTTACCGCCAATGTTTGGGATCAGATCTGGGGATAGTTGGTGAATTGGGGCTTTGTCGACCTTTTTGTTGAGAAATTTGCGTGAAAGTTTCCATTATATGACAGGTAGGTTACTTACATAGAGAATCAAGGTGACTCTTTCCTAATTTTTCGCAACATCACTTTAGCACTTTCACCGGGAAACGGTATCAGACTGAATTAAATACAGGCAGACAGAAAAACACTATAACACTTATAATATTAGTAAAGACATCACGTCAGACGATCAAGAGTGGTGCCAGACGTCCCGCTTTGAACAGGACAGTCTGTTTATTCCGAAACCGGTCCCGTGCTCCAAGTATACATTTTGACACGTTCGAACGTCGTCGCTTGACTAATTTGCGATATCGTCAACTTTTATAGTAAATACTGTGCTTGAGGCACCGGTGCCCCCAAAACAAGCTCCGGGTAAATTGTTATGTTTTTCGAAACCACGAAAAATGTATGATCCGACTGTTGACACACGTTGACTTATATCAGTGTATTGAGAAAATTGTCTCTTCTATTAATATACAGAACTTTTGGTACAAGAGTTCAGGAGCCCTACCATGACCTCTGATTGCCATGAGAGTTTATTTTTTTCCGATTTGAGTAAGAAATTACGTTATTTATAATTTAGCGCCTAGTGGTTTTGTCTTAAGGTTCAAAATAAAATGTAAAGCAACATTGCCGATGGAAAGTGGAACCAGACATTAAATAAAAAGCTCAAAAATACTTCTACTTCATCTCCCTGGCCTTATCCGATTTGGCCTGGATAATCACCTGATTTTTATACGAAGCGACTGCCATCTGACCTTCGCAACCCCTTTTACGAGCAAAATCTGTGATCTTAGTTAAACCAGTTGTCAGACTATTTTAGGCCTCCGACTGACCTGTAACGATTGCCAAAGATGATAAATTGGCAACCGGGATCGACAGCTTAACGTGCTCTCCGAGGCACGGAGGGAACTCGGGTCACCCTGGATGGGTTATTACTGGCTAGGGTTAGAGTTGCTTAACTTTGCTGATCGAATAATACGCGCAATAGCAACTGTGCCACGAGCTCCTCCTTCCAAAAATACTTCCACTTCGTTAAAGAAAATAACATAGAAACAACATATAAGATGCAGTTAAATAAAGGGCGTATTTATCACTACAAAGCGAAAAAAGGTTTTTGCATTAAAGATCTCCTCTATACAATACAATCTTCGGTAACAGACTGTGGGAACATATATATAAACACGTATATATTATAATCACTTATTTACATAGAAATAACAAAACAGTTTAGTCGACATCACAGGAGACCGAATAGCTGGCAGCTACCTCGGACAAAGAATTAGTCTACCCATTCAAAGGAGGAATGCTGCCAGTATCTTCGGAACCTTGCCTACAGAGAATCTTTTTAATGATATATTTGAATATTTTTTAAGGTTTGTTGCTATTTATGTTATCCGAAATTATATGATAAATAGAAGTTTATAAATGTCTGTGTCAGTTAGTTTCAAGTTTATAGAAACATTGTAAGCGTCGACCAATGCATTGTGACGTTAATAAATAATGAATAAATTATAATTGTACTTTAAATAATAATTCTATGAATGTAATAACGGTATTCGTTACTCAATTAATACAACGCCTAAAATTAAATGCAAATTATCTGGTAGACAACGCGACATATTTATTCCGTTCTATTTTATGAGCTTGCGTCTATGCGGAGTAATAAAATTAATTAATGGAGATAACAAAAGAATTAGACGTCGACATATCCTGTTTCAGCTAACCTAGATATGTCCCTTTAACAAGAGTATTACATATACTCACGCCATCCCAGTGTTCCAGAGGGTTCCAGGGGAAGCAGAAGTGTTTTAACAACAACACCCACATTTCACCGAATATAATTAAGTGTCGATGTAACAGAGGGTGTCGCCGTCTCAGGAACTATTCATACGTCTTTGAATGACTTCTCAGACATATGCTGGTTTCCTCACGATGTTTGCCTTCACCGTAAAGCACGTGGGATGAAATTACTGTACTCATTGTTGTAGGCCGCTAGGATTTCAAACTGAAAACCCAAGGCCACCACGGCGGGTTTAGAGAAATTTTAAGAAAAAACGTGATGATATTCGTCGTGGCAATGCAGATATTTAGTGATAATACTTACGTACCAGCCACATACTTATATATTTTGGCACTGGTTGAAGGTAGGGGAACGTGTTGTACCTTGGACAGTATTGAACCTTGGATGATCGTTTTTTGAAAATTCCACTTACTTAAAAAAATATTGTCAATGGCAGTTTAAGCGTTATTTATACATTGTAACGTCAAGGTAATCGTAGTACTTATTCATTGTCACCATATCCTGTGTAGATAAAAAAGGATAATTATGATTATATGGAGTAGTCTTTTTCAAAAAATCCTTAACACTGTATTTTTTTATTACTCGTCGATTATTTTTTTAAATTTTCAGCTTTGTGGTTTTAAATTTTATTCTTTTAAAATTATATCGTCTTTAATACTTCTAACGACTACACTTTACCACAAAAAATTAATACTTAGTAGATACCTACCTACGAAGGGTACCTGTTAAGGGATATCGCTTAATATTTTTTTAATTGTTATACCACCAGCCTCTGTTCCGTTCCAAATATGTGCGCCTAAAAAGTCTAAGCCCTATACTTTCTACGTATAATCTTCTTTACTAATATTTAAAGAGGAAAGATTTGTTCATTACGATTTAATTCAAAAAGTACGTGACCAATTTTAAAAATCCATGTTACTTACATTGGTTATATTTTTGTTTGAAGCTAACTACAATTTAAAGTGTGTTTATAAAGCTTGATATAAGTGTTTGTGGGATCAACCTGGCCTTCCGAAGATTGCAGGAATGTCAAAGAAGAGGAAAACAAAACAATGATAGACGTATTTATGTAACGCGATACAAACTTCAATGACGCGATCTATCCTACTACTCACGCCATCTTCTAACAAAGAATGAAACTAAAATAAGCTCATGTACGATTCGTACAATAAGAATATTTGCAACGTTGTACCTCAGTCCCCCAACAATACATAAGGAACAACATCTGGGTAAACAATTGAGATTGATTCAGAGAGAGATTGGGGAAATAGAATTTAGGCTCTTCTGCCGAAATATTTTTTTTTAATAGATTTTAAACAAATGTTTTAATAGCATGTCGTCTGAGAGAAGCTTCTCGTGACAAGCGGGTTGGAGCTTTTCACGCTCAGAGAATCAGCATTGCTATTCAACGTGGCAATGCTGCCAGCTTTCTTGGCACGATCCCGAGAGACACCGATGTGGGCAATTTTTTTAACTTATTTAAGTTTAAGTTTTAAGGCTATTAATAAAAAAAAAAATATATAGTTAAAATTGAATAACATAAATGTCTATATACGAATGTAGGACGGTTTTTAGTTCATTACCATAGACTACACCAAGCAAGTATTGAAAAAAAAAATTCTAAGGTGTGTGTGTTGGTACTGTAAATTTAAATTTAACAAAAACGTCATCATAAAGAACATGCCAAGAACAAAATGAATATAGTTGAAAGTAGAAAGTATAGTAGAAAGAATAAAATAAATATAGTTGACCTAAATTAATATAATTTAAATATGTATCCCTCGGCTGGCTCAAGACTACCAGCATTGCCATTGTACTACTTATTAGTCCAGTTTTAAGCTACACGTCCTTTTCTCGTTAGGTTTTCATTATGTCTAATTGTTTTGCTTATCTCGTAAATGTTTCTGTTCAATGAGACTCTATTTTTAGAATTCATCATTAACATATTTTTTATACTTAAGTCTAAAATTTCATGCCGACGTAATTTACACGCCAAAAATTAAATACACCCGAAGTTTAGACGTTACGATAATTAATCACCCTGTATAAAATAGTACGCTCGCAGATTTGAAAGGGATTGGAGCGCGGGGGCGCATTCTGTCTAGCTGGTTACTGCTCTACATAACGTTGATATAAAAGAAGCGCGCTATTTCGCAACCATTCCAACTTGGAGTCTCGTCGCGATCCCACCGAGGAGCGAGGGAGAGCCGATAACCGAACACACCCTATTTTTCGCGCGAAAAGTGACAGAACGTTTGATTTTAAAATTCAATATGGCTGTTTCTAGTGCCAGGAATATTGTGAGTTTGAAGGAGAAAGGACATTTCGAGCCTGAAAATGCGCGGATTAATAAATATACGGTAAATATTGTTTGGTTATAATTAATTTACACATTTTTCTTTTTCTTTTATGTTTTTTGAAAAAAAAAACATGTTACGTTAGCAAAAAAATATGTAACGGAGAAAGATTTTTAAATTTTATCGTTTAAAAAGTAATTTGGCTCTTATTAAATATATTTTTCTCTGTCTTTTTATTCGTCTGGCCTACGTCAACCTTAATAACATTTTATAAAATTTACACTTAATTTTATTCAGGAAAATTAACTATGTGGCCTATTATTGATAAACCTATGAACTTACCCTCTGATTATCTCATATATTTACAAACTTGCAAACATCAGTGCCAACATTCTGCATGTAATAAACATATGCAATAACTAATCAATGATAAACAATTATGTTCGCATATAAACAGATTCAAAAGCGAGTGCACCAAATTGATCTTTTTTATTTTTACATACATCCATATGCTCACGCCTATATTCTTCGAAAGGGTAGGCAGAGGTGTTGTAATAACAACACCCACTTTTCACCGAATATGATTAAGTGCCAACGTGAAAGATGGTGAGTCCATCGCCGTCTCAGACACTTTACATACGTCATTGAATTACTTCTCAGAAATATGAAGGTTTCCTCACGATGTTTTCCTTCACCGTAAAGCACGTGGTGTGAAATCACCGTACATAAGTTCTTTAGAAAAACTCATTGGTACAGGCCCCGCTGGGATTCGAAGTTGCGTTGCTTGCGCAGCAGGCGGTTGCTCAAACCTCAAGGCCACCACGGCTCCTTTTCTATTTTTTGAAAAGAATTACTTATGTTTCACAATCAATATTGATTTCTGTCTAGAATTCAGCTATTACGTTTTATATATTTCAGTATATCTTAAATAATTATTATTTACTTAATTATCCTTTCTTCGTCTTTTTGTGTCCATTGATAAGCTCTACATGAAAAGAACCTAAAAAAATCGCGAAAAACTTTAACTAAGATTATTTACTCGTGATAATTTTACTCTCAACGAAGGTCGACTGCCTCGAAAACTTTTGGCTTCTCAGCAGTCACTTATCTGCTACCCCAGCACTAACTATAATACTTATTACTAAAAAAAACTTCGTAAAAATGGAAGGACTGAGAAATGGACCATGGATATAAATTGTCCCAAATCAGAAAAATCCAGTTTTGCTAATAAAATAAAATTTTTATGCACACGTTAATTGCATATTCGCTAAAGAAGGAATTGGTCAAAAATAATTTAAGGCCATACAAAAAGGACAAAAGTTGCAATCTTAACTTATTTGGAAATCCGTTTTTTATTTTTTCGTTTTCGTTCTAAGTTCTATTTATTTTAAGCTCAAATTGAACAAATAATTATTAAATTAAAATGGACTTACTATAAAGGGATAATAATAAAAAGATAAAATAAATATATAAGCTCAGTCCATCTCAGAAGGAGGCAGGCAGGGCAGAGGTGTTGTAACACCAACACCCACATGTCACCGAATATGATTAAGTGCCAACGACAGAGGTTGAGTCCATCACCGTCTCAGGCACTATACATCCGTCTTTGAATTACTTCTCAGACATATGCAGGTTTCCTCACGATGTTTTCCTACACCGTAAAGCACTGCACATAAGTTTTCAGAAAAACTCATTGGTACCCGCTGAGATTCGAACTTGCGCCGCTTGCGTAGCAGGCGACTGTTCAAACCCCAAGGCCACACGACACACCTTTTGTGTTTTCATTAATTAACTTTCCTTATTCTCAAAAAAATAATTTATATTGTTCGGACATTACTGTACAGTCCTGAAACTAAGCAAAGTTTATGGTACTACTACTCCAAATATAAGTTTTAGTATGTTTTGCGTTAACGATATCGCCTGCGTATTTTAATCATTTAGTTGACGTTAAAAGGCGCACCAAGCGGCGATTAAAGGGTATTTTACGACTGCATAAGAGCGCAAAACGCAAGGTCAAGCGACGACGTTCGACGTTTCAAAACCTAAACTTGGAGCACGTGAATGGTGTAGTGGATTGCTAAAATACATATATATATTTTGTAATACATACAAACACCGAGACACAAGGCAAAAAAAAATGCTCATAAAATTAAATGTTTGCTCTGGGGAATGGACCCCGCGACAACTAGTGTAGCAATCATGTTTACTAACCACCAGACCAACGGTGTCATCATCAACGATGTTAAAAAGAATACCAATGATATTATAATATGAAGCCGTAGTGGCCGTGGAGTTCAAACAATCGCATGTCAAGCAAGCAACGTAAGTTCAAATACGAGGGGCCCGCCAATGAGTTTTTCAGTAAAAAACTTAAAACCGTGATTATACCCCACGTGCTCTACGTTGAAGGAAAACATGGTGAGGAAACCTGCATATGTCTGAGAAGTAATTCAAAGACTTATGTGTGAATAGTGCCTGAGACGGCGATGGACTCAGCCTCTGTAACGTTGGTACTTCTGGCATATTCGGTGAAATGAGAGTGTTGTTGTTACGACACCTCTGCTTACCCCTTCGGCAACCCTTCTGGAATGGCGTGAGCATATATAGATATACATAGTATAAAACTAGGGAATGTCCAGTATATTTTTAATGGGTTTATTTTGTTCTGGGATGACGTGAGCACATTTTTTTTTTATATCAGCTGCTTAAAGCTCAGCTTGCCATAGCAACATATAACTTTATTATATATATAAAATCTTGATGTTCGACAAAATACAACAAAACAATTCTCAAAACGTGGATTAGGGGATAGTGGTGGAGGGTGATTTAAATTCTGCAATGTAATTAACTAGCCTACCAATTTAACATATTTATTGTAATATTATTCTTAAACCAATTAACATTTATGAAATAAAAGATAGTTTGTATTTCATTACCATAATAATTATTAAATTAAAAACTTAGTAACGAAACACAAAGATGTCATTCTTACATACATCATCGTAAAGTCTCTTGCGAGTAGTTGCGAGAGGAATGAACATTGTCACTTTCGCTTTACCTACACACAAAAATCTCCTGAAAGATTTCCAATTGCCTGAAAGAAAAGTAAATTTAACACGTGTTTTGTTATTTTATTCAGAACTTACAACGTTTTCGATACAAGGCACAATAACATATTATGATGCATTTTATTAATATTGATTGTATGAAACCGACAAATATTTATTGATAAAATGTAGGAACCTATATTGTTTCTTTTATAAGGCTGTATTCGAACTGGTGGTAGTTTAGCGACGTGTAAATATTTGCATTTACTAAATATAATATATAATCTAAAGATTGCTGCAGAAAATTGTTATTATATATGGGCACGTCACGAAAAACATTATTGGGTATAATGTAGTTCATACAATTACCATAATATTTTATGATAATTTACTAATAATCTCTCGCAAGCTTTATCTATAAAAAGTGTCTTGTTTATTGCTCGCAAGGAAATTAATACCATAAAGAAAAAATTACGTTTTTCATTCGAGCACTTTCCGCAATGAAGCAGAAATTCTATTACCAGGCCGGAACCTGCGCCGGATGTAACAATACATTGTTAGGAGGCTTCGATATTAACTTCTGGCGATCGATGGTGATGTTGTACACTTTTCATTCAGTCTACCTTATATACCTCAGGCTATATTGTAGCCTCAAAATATATTTTAATATACAGGGGTGTCTATGAAAAATAACACTTCCTTCTACCAGATATATGTAGAGGGTATTAAGATCCTCTTCGATGATTCATTTTGGTACCGTAAAAATAAACGTCACAGCTAATAAGTTCATAATAGAGGCTGCTTAAACGATCATAGCTGGCCCCCTGCCATCTTCCAGACATTGCAGTATGTTTTTGAATAAATAACAATGATGAATTTATGTTTTGAGCATGTATAATGTATTCCTCATTCAAAGTCAAAGTCAAAAATATCTTTATTCGATTAGACTTTTTACAAAGCAGTTTCAAATCGTCAGAAAGACATAATTTACAAGATTATACATGCCAACGCTAGGTTCGGAAGGTTGCTTGTACTGAGAAGAACCTGGAAAGTAACTCAGAAATTATTATTTTCAAAAAAAAAATGAATTTCATGAGTACAAAATAAATAAGCTCATGGACACAGTTCCAATACACAAATGTCGATAAAATGAACATAATTTAAAATCTAGATTAAAATTAAATTCGCTGGATCACACACATTCGTCTATGAGCCATCACAGATATTCAAATATTCGCATAGAAATTATTTAATACATTTGAATACAAACAAACTTTTTAGTTTTTTAATACGATACAAGATAATGTATTACTTTGCCCTTCATTACCAAACGCGGTGTTATCCTTCCATTTGTAATTTCTTGGTAGTTATTGGGCAAAAACCGTATCTACGAAAAAATCTAAGATAGTTCGCGGTTAGCAACTTCAATAAAATTTAAATACATTTGTGTAATAATTATTTGCAAGGTTTTCAATTAGTAAGGAGATACATCACATTTTCTGTTGTAGGCATTCTGATCCGTGTAATAAATTAAATCGCCTGAGTGCGCTGACCTATTCCAATAACTCTGAAAGAAGAGGGATTCAAATTTAATTAAAACTTTCTGGGTGCAATCGAGCTCAACACATTTTAAGCTGCGACCACGCTGACTGGTAAAGGATTAAATGAAATTAAGGAACACATCATGCCATTCAAATATTCGTTTGATTCATATTCCATAGGTGATTTGTATTTCATGAGTGGCTACACTTTTTTCTTAGCTTTCTAAGTCAATTTGAAAATTTAAATGTATTATTGGGTGAGATAATTGTAGAAATCGCATAAATAGTTGTAAAGTTTACCTTTTCCATACAAACATATAAATGTTAAACTTTAGCTTTCAATAACATTTTACATTAACTGGCATTTCCCAGGACGTCGGTACTGTTACAATTTTCCGTTAAAAGAAAATTATTCTTCGATTAAAATTTGCTAATCTCGACTTTCTAGAAAGTACATATATAATTATAATATAAATTATAATATAAAATATTAAATATTAAAATTATATTATAATATAAAAAAAAACGTATTTCTAGTAGGGGTAGGCAGAGGTGTTCTTTTAGAACACCCACATTTCGGCAACTATGATCGCCAAAAAACTCACCTTTAACATAAAATTTTGTGTACATCTTACTGCAACACAAGCGAAGCTTCGGACGGAAGATAGTTGTGCATAAATAAAAAACAATTGAATATCTACTTTCCTACCATGACCTTCTGTGACTCGTAGATCTCGTGACAAGCGGACAGAGACATCCGTAATAATTGCTTATGCGATGACGTCGACCGCATTATAAATTGTGCGATCCTTAATACCTATAGAATAATATACAAGACAAGGTACAGGCTACAGTTCCGGTAAATTAATCAATTACTTGCACAGAAGGTTCTATTCTATTCTTGTATAATTAAGGTTAGATACTACTGTTCGATAGCCTGCATACGTCAATGCTACATTTAATTCGACTCGACGTAAGCACACGTCAGCATGTCTAGACGTAAGTTTTACCTAGGCATTTTCAAAGAGCTCCCCATATAGAGCTCACATGGTTCGAATTGCTCGAAATATGACCGAAGCATTGACTTTCTGAATTTTAATGCACCCACATGGAGGTCACTTCTTCAAATTGTTCAAAATGAAATCAAGTCAAAAACTTTTCTTCAACTTAAAGGACACTTGGAACACTTATTGAACGTCATTTCCCTTACGCTAACTTAGGTTAATTTACTACCGTTTCTAAATGTAAGCCTGTCAGGAGAAGAATAGGCGAAACAAACTCCCCGGCTTTTTTTAAATGTGTCCCTTCTTTATACATAGGGTTGTATTAGTACAATTTAATGGAAGAATGAGCAACTCATTGCCATGCTTGGCTATCATCAATGTCTTTCTATTATATAATATATCATTTAGAAAGTTTCTCTAAAACTAGTTCTTCAAAAACTTAAAAATGGTAATTCCCACATTTTTAATGGTAGTTTATTGAAAAGGCGTATACTTTGCCCCACAAAAGAGTTACCAGTTTTGTGCAGTCTAGTTACAGGGGCTCCGGTTAATAATCTTCCATCACTCAACATTACTCTCTGCCTAGGAATAAAGATATGTATTTAACACCCTATTTTTTTTTGTCAGAAACAATTAAGTATGAAAATTTTTCTCAATGTTTCTGTCCATCGTCATGTCTTTCAACTCTCTTTATTTAATTTTGTAAATTATATCGTGCAGGAATAACAACGCCAATATAAATATACTATGTTATTTCAATAAAACACATGGCAACTAATAAATTATTAAATTATGTATGGTAATCGCGGAATTAATTAGATAATCGGTTTTTTTATGTCAATCGAAACAAAGGTTTTTTTAGTTAGGAAATAAATACATAATTAGGTTTGATCTTGTTAATTAAGGATTGTTTAATGTATTTGTATTTTACACAGAATATATTAAATAACGTAATTAAGATTTGTTGCATAATTAATGTGATTAAGTAATATGTTCACACCCCTTTTGTTTCTCTTAAGATACAATGTCTGTAATAACTCCATATAACCTGGAGTAGAATCTAGGAAGAAATTTCATTTTGATTTTCAACCCTTTCTACACCTCACCAAGAACAACCCTCCAAAATTCATCAGCGATGTAATCAGAAAGTCAGGACATTTAATTTATATATGTATGGATCTCAGGTACACATTTATATTTTTATAATGATACCTATTGACGTGTAATTTCCATACATTACACTATCTATACTACAAGATGACGTCAAACGATGTGATACTCATAATATTTACATAAAACGTAAGATGAACGAGAGAAGAAAATATTGTCTTTTAAAATTAAACAGTACATTAAGTACCATATTCTTTTTAATGAATAATTAAAAGATCCATCCAAATTTTAGTAAAATAATGTAATTAATTCCAAATGTAGTTCTACTATATTGTTTGAGTAAATTATTTGCTAAATCAAGGAACTACAAGAAACTAAGAACAAATAACATTTATTATGCGACGAGCTGTAAACGTCCTTATATTAAATAATACCACAAATTACTCATAATAATTATTTACGCAAGTATTACTCAATTACCTGATCAGCTCGTTTGTAAAAAGTGGCCCTTAAATAACACACAAGGAAGAGATTATAATAAATGCCTAGAAGTGGTCAACATATTCACCAACTGTCTCAATACCTTTTTTTTAAACTGATTGGTTGGACTGATTTGTTGCTACAAATCATACAGTCCGCCGGGTGGTAAGCGATTACCGCAATCTTTGGACGCTGGCAACACCATGTGTATTGCAAAAAAAATTGTCTTGTGACTTCTTGGTACCTCTTCAAAGGCGTGTATTGGATGGCGCGAAAATAAATCCCTAATTATGAGTAATTACTTAATGAGCTGAGTAGCTCAGTTGATTGAGTGAACGGACCTTGTTCACGGTCAATACCAAGGTCCAGAGTTCGATGATCGCCTTTCGCTACGTCAATTTGTCGCGAAGCTGTGCCCTATAGTTCACGGAATTTAACTTGACGGTTGACAATGAACCGTGGGAATCGAAAGTTACCTACTTACGATTGGAGAGGCTATAGGGGTGTCATAACAAAGTATTAAGTTATTTTTTAAACAACCAAAATGTCCGGATTGAAAACAATACAATTGTATTGAGCATTGATACTGACTCAGAGTGTGACTGATTAATAAACGTTTATTAACGAATATAGAGTCACTTGTAAGTAGATAAACAAATAAATTAAGAGCGTATACGTGGTATTTACATACCTAAGTAGTAGTAACGTACCTATTCTGGAATCCAAATAAACCCACTAACAATATAGCACAGGACATTCCATATATAGAGGATAATATATATGCTCACGCCAACTCCGGGTCCCCGAAAGGGTAAACAGAGGTGCTGAAACAACAACACCCACTTTTCCTGAATGATTAAGTACCAACGCAACAGAGTTGTCCTCATATAGTAAAATTCCAATTCTAAATTAGTCCTTTGAATAATAATTTCCTTAAACACAATTTTAGCTAAACTCACATCAAGCTTTTGTATGACTAGAGACGATGCCGCTCTATACCTTCGGACTTCGTATAATAATGAGTCAATTTAAGTGAGCCAATTTCTATACTTGGCAACAAGCTATTATCGCGTGGTGACCCAGTAAACATATCTTAACACCCTTATTAAAAAAATCCTATGGTACTCAGGAAAATCCCGTTGGGGAGCTCATTCCAGACCCTAAGCAAGGTGTATTATTACTTTAGGCCTTAACTTCTAGGAAGACATTGTGTTTGAGTTGTGGTACTTCACTTTAACGTTGTGAAAAAATATATCTATACAGATATATAAAATATATGTGCGTGTCTAAATTGTTCTGTCTGTTTGTTCCGATAATCTCTGACATGGCTTTGTTGATTTGAACGGGCCTTTCACTGGCAGATTTCTAATTCTAATTATTATTATTTTTTATTTGTAAGATCTAACTTACATTTTTAAAAATTGGGTTCCATGTAATAATTCCACCCATGAAAATAAATCTCGCTGGTGAAACCGCGCAGCGCAGCTATTTTGCAATATGCACTCGTAGATACGATCAATCAAATAAAGATTACAAAAAACTACCACAAAATTAACCGAGCCCCCACAATCAGTGTCTACCTGTATATATATAAAAAAATTGCTCACAAATATTCATCTACACTATACTATATTAAAGAGGAAAGATCTGTATTTTTGTGTGTATGTTTGTATTGAATAGACTCTGAAACTATACGACCGATTAGAAAAAATCTTCCAGCAATGGATAGCTACATTATCAGCGAGTAACATAGGCTATATTTTATACCTGTAATCCCAGGGAAACGAGAACTAGGCGGGTGAAACCGCGTGACGTCCGCTAGTTACTAATATAATACTTTTGGCTCTGTCTTGTCAATTAATTAATTGAATAAACATTTATGCATTTACTTAAAAACTTCACAAACATTCTGTCAAGATTTTTTTTGTTTCTGCGTTTGACAGCAATAGCGTTATTTATATCAGAACGATATAAATAATTCAACTAATTATGTTTGAAGTTTATATATCCTTCACATGTATTTTTTATTTAAGCGCCAGAATACTCTTGCGGATATTTTATTTCTACCTTAAAAATACCGAAACTTAATAAGAAAAAAAAACAAATCGTATAAATTAACTACTACAAAAAATTTATGCTATTTTCGGCATATTAATATTGTTGGTATTTTTGAGGCGATTGTTAAAATAAGTAATTCAAGTTTTTATAATTTGTTTCTTCGTACTACAGTACTTGACAATGTACTGTTTAATTTTCGAAATAGGTACTTTATCTATATAGATAAATAAAGTTGATGTGTCGGCTTGTAATTCCAATTTAACAGATTCTTTCTGCCTGTATGCTGATCTCTGAAACTTCTGGATCGATTTTAATTGTACATTCACTGGCAGATAGGTGATGTTATAAAGCTACATTACTTAAAAAAATAATTCGAGGATTAAAATCTACGCAAGTGAAACCGCGGAGCACAGCTAGTAGATAATAAATAATTAAAAGGAATTACAAAATGAGATTACTGCAGAGGTCTGCCACTTAAGCATGTTTTTATTGTTCCAACCGTTATGTGTGACCTAATTTTACACGTGCCTTCTTACAAAGACCTTCGGATGTCAGCGCTAATTTGTTTATTCTTTAGCTACCTAGCTCTCGTCCGCGTCTTTGCCCGTCTAGTATTCGACCCACAAAAAACATTCAACTCATATCACAATAGCGTTACATAATTTGGATATAAATTTTTAGGAGTTTTCATATCGCTTTTATAAGGAAGAGATAGATTTTATATAGATTCATTATTGTATGTGAAGAATTGTACAAAAAATTATGCTTTACTCCTATTGGTCGTAACGTGATTTTATCAAGCCTAAAACCCTCGATTATTTTTTGATTTCTACTATGACAGTAATTTCTGAGTTAGCGCATTCAACCAAATATACAAAAATATCTAATAATAATTAGTATAGATTACTAGGTCGCAATTGTCTAAAAATAGATAACGCACGCGCACAGCCCAAAGCGGTGCATAAGTAGGCGGTTGGCACGTGACATTTACAAGCTGAGTATTTACTTCCTTGATTGTAATTCATTAGTATGTCTGTCATTATTCCCAGAAGGGGTAGGCAGAGGTGTACTTATAGTACTCCCACATTTCGCCAGTTATTTTTAAGTCCCATATCTCATCCCAGAGGGAGAGCCTAATGCCATTAACCGGGCACCTATCCAGACTCCGAGCAGTTAGTCGGAAATTACAGATGGAAACTCGAATAACACATTGCCCCCTCGGGGATCGAATCCAGGACTTCGTGTTTGCGACTGCTAAACCAACGAAGCCTTCGTTTTGCTGAAATGTACATTCCAGGTAAATTACTTATTCGGCAAAAGTATTTCATTCAGTCACTACTGGAGGCCTACTATCATCGGCATAATTTCTGAGCTAAGATCTTACGCGCTGCTTAAAAGATGATAGTTGGCCCCCTGGTCGATTTAGTTTATTTGATGCTTCGAGTGAGTTCGCCTGCCAATCACGAGGTCCCGGTTTCAATTCCCAGGTCGGGTCAAAAATTGATATTAGGTTTTTCTGTCAATAAATTTACAATAAATGCCCGGAGTTTGGAAGTTGGCGGTGTTTACACCCTCGTGCGTCGGACAGCATGTTAAGCCGTTGTTGGTCCTACGCCTGATCTCTCTCCGGTCGTGTCGGGATCCGTCCCATCGGACTATGAGAGTGAGGGAATAAAGAGTGCACCTGTATTTGCGCACACACTTGTGCACTATAATATCTCCTGCGCAACTGGCTAATCCTAATTTTAAGTAACCGAAATTTGGTAGATCATTATTATTATTTGATACCAGAATTAATACTCGTTTCAATATAGACTATTTGCAACAAAGTAAACTTAGTTAACATTAACAAATGAGCCCAATTTACCTTGGCAAAGCGATAAACGCGGATCATGCCTTTCTAATAAAATACCCTGCTGTAACAACCAACAAATATGTAGTCAATACCGTAAACCTGTCATGGAGATCCGGAACAAACACTAGGAAATAGCATTGTTATATGTATAATAGACATACTATTTCTCTATGAATAGCTTTGATATACATTTTATCGCCTCGATAATGCCTAATAAGGCGAGAATATGTCTAATTATATACAGATTTCCGGTGTATGTGTCCGCATTATATTGTAGTGGACAGTCGTGATCAAACAATAGCTTTATCTTCCGGGAGAATAATGTCACATACATACCGACGGTAATTTTATCATACCTAGCTAATTGGAATTAAAAAAAACGGTACCAGCCGTGATCCAGTTTTATTACCGGTATTATTTTTTGATTTAGATTAAATCTTAAAGGTTACATTAGTATTATCCCTCGGGACCGTGTCAAGAAGTAGAGCGGCATTGCCTCCCTGAATAAAAATGCTTCTGATCCTCTGAGCGAGAAAAGCCGTTGTCACAGTATAAATTTAAGCTTTCTACGTAGTATGGAATGTAGAACAATGACCAATTTTATGAAATAAGAACGTTTCCACCATCGAGCGTGAGGGTTGTCTCTCTTAAAGTGTTTAAAATATAAGTACCCCTTTATTTACTTTCAAAGTAATGTCGTTTCGTCGAGTTGAAGTTTAGAACCTATAGACAAAGAAACATTATTCTCACGCTTCGCTAGAAACAATACAAAATGTATGGAAATTACAAAAATCAGTCACGTGACATATGTCATTCCCATACATTTTATATCGTTTCTACTAACGAAGCGTGAGAATTATGTTACCCACAACAACCACGTGACATTGGCGGAATAGCTGTGCTCAAGCTTGTCGCCATCATAAAAAGAAGAAGAAGAGAATTATGTTACTTTGTCTACAGGCCCTGGGCGGCTTATTTTATGGTAGATGCGCGGGTCTGTGTGAGTGTGTCATTTCGAACGATTCGTTCCAAGATTCCATACTGCTTAAGCATATTTATTTGGGACCGCTGTATCCTAAACCATTATTTACTATGCGTCTTATGGGCAGTTGCTATAATAAAGCGATAATTACCTACCAAGCCTTCGTTTGTAAAACTGAGACATTTACATTTACTCAGTACTAGCTGTGCACCGCATTTTGCCCGCGATTACTTCTTTTTTATAATATGGGTAATTTTAGAACAAATGTTATTACCCCTCGTAACATTAGCTATCTGGCAGTAAAAATCGCGCTAAAATCAATCAAGTCGTCTCAGAGATTAGACGGAACAAACAGATAGACAACAGATATTTTTTAAATTGGAATTTGGTATGACAAACAGACACTTTAATCGTTATATTTACGTGTATAGACAAGCAAGAACAGTAAAGTTGTACACCTGTATAAAGGCACGTGTAAGTTGCAAGTGTTGCAACCTTAAACTAAGGATATTTATAATGAGGTTGTTGATACAAGCAACTGATGTTATCTTGGTAGTCTCAAAAGAGCTGTCTATTGAATTCATAAATCTATAATTACACGTGTATGAGATAAGTGACCTTCACCTTGACAAAATCAATGCGCGAATTACTGTAGTAAAAACAAATGACTGTGGGTAAGGGCAGAATTAAAAAGCAAAGGAAGGAACGATTGCTTCAAAGTTTGAAGCGAGAAAGAGTTTGCTTTGTTGAACATGCTTTATCTCAGGAATTGGTTTGAATTGAAAAAATATTTTTGCGTTGGATAGTTTATAGAGGAAGATTTTACGGTGTAAATAAACATTTTAGGGATTATCGAGGAAATCTATATATATCATCTCACAAATGCGGGCTAAATTTTGCGTTAGCAAAGTAACTATTCCACAAATCGCGGGTATAATAATAAATAGGTAAATAATGGACATTATCACTCAGCGCCATCTAGTACGAAATTAGCTTGTACTATGGTAGGTTATGGACAATGGATAAATACTTATAAACTTTCTTCTTACTTCATCTCTGGACCAAACTTGCCGTCAATAACCTGCTGAATACAAGCATGCAGATTTGTCATCATGCCAGAAGAACGACCACGTGTAAATTTTGCAAATTTTGCAGATAGCATGTCAAACGCAATACGAATTGAGCAATTTATTTTTCATTTATTCACAAAAAGATTTTTAGAAATTCATAAATTTGTCTGATTGAATAAGCGAAATAATATTTAAATAACTTAAATGATTATTCGAACACAAATCTATATGTGCAAAATGTATTGTATCGGTCACGATTACAATTAATATCCTTATTTGCAACAAAGAATCGTCGACATCGCTATAAATAGATCTGGCAATATATGCGCATTCAATCAATCAAATTACAACTTAAATTACTTTTAAGGTGATTTTTCACTTGCTAACTAATTATTAGCTAAATGGTTAAAGTATTTTCTTTCTAAGTAAGCAAAAAAATTATCAACTGGCATTTTAATATTAGCTAAATATACAACTATTTTTTTTATTAAGTAAGCGTTGGACTGTCATAATTGTTTGGGTCACCCTCACCGCCCTAACATTTAGGGGTATGAAAAATGTACGTTGGCCGTTTCTCATGTATCTCATCACCTAAGGAACCGAAATGCATACAAAATTTCATACAAGGTCCAGCTGTTTCGCAGGAGTTTGGTAACAAGCCACGCGACACGAGTATTTTATATATAAAAAGATTGCCAATAATATATTTTAAGGTTTGTTGTTATTTGGTTATAAGTAAAAACCACATTTGATTGCAAGTAAAATAAAAAGTCATTGTGACTGACATTGACAAATCAAAAAAAAGATTGCCATGCTAATAAAATCTACATCTGCCTTTAAATATTTAGCGTGACCAGCTAAATACCGATAAAGTTACATTGTGTTCTACGCCTTGCACAGTCAAACAAATACAGGAACCACTAACAATAAATTATTATACACATATAATAGGTATATACCTACAACATTTAGCCAAGGCGAAACAGTCGGACACGAGAATAAATGTTATGCAAAGACCCATAAGGCACAATCCCTAACCTACATTTAAACATAAGTCCTATTAAGCAACATTGTAGACAACGATATACAGGTTGTTCTGAATATAATATTTTATACCGACAGCTATGGAGACATATGGCGACAGCCGTGATGAGAGGCCAGTCAGTAACAAAAAAAGCGCGCCTGGCCATTTATAACGGGGTGCTAATACCTACTCTGATGTATGAAAGTGAACGTTGGGTTTGGCAGAACAAACATGAAAGTAGAGTGAATGCAGTGGAAATTCGTTCGTTACGAAGTATGTGTGGGGTCACCATTGTAGATCAAATCAAAAATAGTGTGATAAGAGACAGTTGCAAGTTGAAGAATGATGTGGTGACCAGAATTAGAAAAAGTATGTTGAGATGGTTTGTACATATCGAAGGAGAAGTGAAAGGCGATTAACGAAATACATTTATAGAGCGAATGTGACCGGAAGTGTCGGTAGAGGGCGTCCAAGGAAGAACTACTATGACCAAATTAATAGTATTTTTCAGAAAGGTCAAATTCGGAGCACTCGTAACCGAAGAAAGTGTATTAAGAGATGCATGAATGTGGATAAAGCAAAAAAAGTAGGTATGTAAGGTTCGCAGCATGTGGCAAACGGTGGTCTCTGCCCAACCCCATGGGATACAGGCGTGAGCATATGTATGTATGTATGTAGCTATGGAGAGCATAGCCTGGACTGCTTTCATAATTATTAGCGGTTCCCATGTCTGAAGTCTTACTTTTGACTTGCATCCAGTTCTTATCACCTCAAGATACGCCTTTTCTTTTGAATTTTATTCAATTTTATACGGTGATGGAAAACATCTTGAGCAAAACTGCATAAATCTGAGAAGTAGTTCAAAGACGTATGTATAGTGCCTGAGACGGCGATAAACATCCTTAGTCACGTTGGTACTTAATCAACTTCGGTGGAATGTGGGTGTTGTTATAACAACACCTCTGCCTACCCCTTCAGGGAATACAGATGCAAGTATATGTATACAAATTGTATACAAATACTTATTTCATGCCACAGTCATAACTTTAGATTGTCCATACATAAGTAAGGTATATTTTATTTATTTATTTAATAGATTAACTTTTATTTTCAATTTATCTGCAATCTCTCTAAATTACCTGCTTGAGTTAGCTCTGTGGCAAATAGGTGCATACCAAATTCAATTAGCAAAATTTTATTTTATTACCATTATTTATTCACGTAATAAAATGTTAGGCACTTCGGTTTAGTATTATTACATAGGTAATAGCTGTAATAAAACCATTTTATTTAATATTTAATGAAAAAGGGTTTGGTATTACGCCTACTCAGTCATAAATTGTCATTACATATATTGTCACGTAATGCTGCATTGTTTATATTTCAGTGTTGAAACAACAAGGTAGACTAGATTTCAATTAAATATAGTAACCCTAAGCGTGGCCATACAGATTGAGATTCTGAGACTAGATAGCACGTTACTGCTAAATCGTGATTTAATATAGGAACCAGCCTTTTGGTATGTAACTCTACTACATATACATTCTAGGAATATGGTTGACGTGCTTATATTTCGACATTATTAAACCATTTCATGTGAATTAATATTATAGTATAAAAAAATATTATAATAGAGAAAGACACGTGGTGGGCATGGGGTTTGAGCTGTCGCCTGCTACGCATGTGACGGAATATCAAAGAGTTTTTTCTAAAAACGTATGAGCAGTGATTTACACCACGTTTACGGTGAAGGAAAACATCGTGAGGAAACCTGCATATGTCAGAGATGTAGTTCAGAGACGTATATATAGTGCCTGAGACGGCGATGTCACGTAAGCACTTAATCATGTTCGGTGAAAAGTTGGTGTTGTTATTACAACATCTTTGCATCCCACCGGAGAACACAGGCGTGAGTACTGAGGATATGTATGTATGTAAAAAAATCGGTAAAAAGATATTCCAAGCACACACACACATTAATATAAGTGAATATAAAATACATCAGTGAAGTATGAATGAAAAGTAAGCCAGATAAAGCCGGCGAATAATTCCTTATTTATCATTAGAAAATTAGCATTTCTCATTTCGGCTTATAGTCAATACATCCAGAAATTTAAAAAACCCGTATATTGCTGTCAATGATGTGACTCCTGTCATTTGCAAAAATATTGTAGTCCTAGAATGTCTTCCTATTCTGTAAGCAAAGAGCGAGATAACGTCAGAGAAATCCAATTGGTTCCTCCACATATTTTAAAAATTTACAAGATTTTTTCTCAACAACCACTTGACATTGGTGGAATAGCTGTACTCAAGATCATCGCCATTAAATAAATAAAAGAAAGAAAGAAGATAGATTTCAAAGAACTTCCTTGAAGATTTTAAAGAACAGTATCTTACATAAACTGAGATTTGAAATACCTAATTATTTCATATTGGCAGTTAGACAGTGAATAAGCTTGAAAAAATGAAACTATTTAGAAGATTGAGGAAATGAGCAGCGTTTATATTATATACGATAACAGAGTTCATCTCGCCTAATCGCCGTTTATTAATTGCGATGTAAACATGGTTATTCTATGTCGAACCTTGATCCTGGCAAAAATGGGACTAAAATCATTGAAGGTAATTATGCAAGCTTATGAAGAATATTCCTAGATTTACTAGTAACTTTATTCGGATAATACTTAACTTAAACACAGAAGTTATTTGATGCTTTGGTAGAAGAGTCTAGCATTTGCAATAATTTGCCTTGCCAAATGTGTTGCCTTTTAATTAATACGAAATTTGGTAGAGAGGGTAGTTCTCTCAAATCATTTTATATAATAATATTAAACTCATATATTTATATTTTATATATTAAAATTAATATTAAACACTAGATCGTGATCGTGATTTTTGCATAGAGAACTAGTGCAGCGGGAAAGTAACACAGGCTCCTTTTTTCTTAAGTTTTAGGCGGTTCCTTTAGCAAGTTCCTAATGAGCGCGAGTTATTGTGTTATCCTAACCATTATGTATTTTGATTGTTGACAGCTCGCGGACGAGCTCCCGGCGCAGCTGTCGGAGCTGGGGCTGCGCCCGCGCACCATGGCCCAGCAGGCCTACACCATACAGAGGGTCACATCCAAGGACAAGGAACTCGTGCTTAACTTCCTAAGAGAGTGAGTTTGATTAAATAAAATAAACATCAACATAATCTCGGCTAGCTGTTCTGCGGGATAATGCAAAAGCACAATCCGCCTTGAGGTAATTTAAGTCTTACGAAATTGTGTCTCCTCATGGAATAAATGTGTGGTGCATAATGAATGAGAGACTCAACGAAGATCATGTTCGATGAACCACGTACCAATATGCATAATACATATATTTGTATTGCACATCGACCAGATTTAGCGACCTCCATAAAAACAAAAACTCATTTTTATTGAACAAGCCCCAATGTCATGTAAATAAGGTTTAATTATCTTTATTCAGTATAGGTTATATTGTACAGACGACTTATTTACGGTGTCATTATCGTAGAAATTCATGAAGTTCTCGATTTCCGTAAACAAATTCTTGATCAACAGGAACTGAAATCAAAAAAATACAAGGCAAATCAAAAAACAATACTTTTACCTCAAAAAAAATCAAGGGTAAAAAAATAAGTACATCTGCATGTTATTGGGTAAACAACATACGTACACTGCAGCGAGGCGGAAGAAAATAAATAAAATTTTTGGTTTCCCAAGGATCATATTAAGATGCAGTAATCGCTTATTGCAGTTTTGAATATCAACCAGCTCATTTTCGCCTTCGCACTTTATAACTTTTAAAAGTTGAAGTACTAAATGCACCTGATACCTTGCCATCATAAATACGTGATATAAATCTGCTTGATAATGTTAATACAAACTATAATTTAATCAAATACTCACATAGAACTAGCACATTAAATAATCTGTAATAATTGGGTTCACTATGAGTTAATTACATAATCATAACCTGCGTTTACCTACTTGATAAAAGACTGATTTCCATACTACAAACAAAGGACATTGTGACTTAATGCTGCATCCTGCAAAAACCTTGATCTTAAACCTTGTCTTATTCATGGAAACCTCTGCTCCGAGTTTTTGTTCGTTTTGAGAGCGTAAAAACGTATATTTCAAATCATTGTCCCTAAAATCAAAATCAAAAATATCTTTATTCGATTAGACTTTTTACAAAGTACTTTCAAATCGTCAGAATAACATAATTATACAGAATTATACATGCTACCGCCAGGTTCGGAAGGTTGCTTTAACTGAGAAGAACCTGGCAAGAAACTCAGTAATTACTCTTTTGAAATATATTATACAATTTAAAGAATACAAAATAAATAATTTAAGAAACGTAAGCTCTTGGACAAAGTTCCAATGCACAAACGTAGATAAAAAAATATATAACTAAAAATCTAGTACATCTACTTATAACTAAATGCGTAGCTTGAGATGACCAGCCCCCACAAGCAGCACCTGTTCACAAGTATGACATGAATGCCAGCCATTACATAATAAGACACGGGGACTCGCGTGTCTACCTTACTTATACCGTATGGAATATCTGTACCAATATAATGAAATCCAATACTCCGTGGATTACTTGTGATCTAATTCTCCGCTCTATAATCGTTTTCCTTCTGTAAGGTGGTGTGGTGATACAGTAGTTCCCAAATTCAAACTGGGCACTTTAAGTTAACCTTCCCGAACCCATTCTCTGTATATGAAGAATAGTTCCTGAACCGGTGGTTATGTTCTCGGAGTTCATAGGTGCCTTTTACCAGGACCTCAAGTGGATTATACCGCTTCTGCCCCACTGCTCAACTTAATTGCTCAACTAGATTGAGCATTAGGACATCTTGTTATTAAAACGAACATGAGTGGGTGTTACCCATTGCTCAACTTGCAGCAGTTGAGCAACTTGAGTGAAGCAGTGGAGAAGAAACGAAGATATATGTACTCGGGGTACAGAACCTATAGGCACTTGGGGCGCAAGTATACCTACGTGCTTAGGAACTAACTTGACTATACTTCCAGTAAAACAAGGGGTGCCTGTCTAACTTAAGCTTAATATTTCCTGTAGGTTCTTCTTCCGCGATGAGCCAATGAACCTTGCGGTGAACCTGCTGGAGACGAAAGAGTCCAGGTGTCCAGAGTTAGAGGAGTACGCGGCTAGTTCTCTGGAAGATGGGGTCTCGCTAGCGGCCGTTGATGACAAGGGCAACTATGTTGGGCTCATCGTCAATGGGGTCGTTAAGAAAGAGGTAAGCATTCATATACCATAAGAACCTTTGCCTTTGGATGAGCGTAGTTAATTTATTTAAGTAAATTACTCCTTGTAACATCAGCCATTTGCCAGTGAAAGTCCTGTCAGAATCGTTTCAGAGACTAGCCTACATAAACAGTTAGACAGACAGAGATAAATGTTATAAATTGTTTGTTGTTTGTTCTAAATCTCAATGTTTTCTTATATAATTACCTACTTAATGAATAAAAAGGTTTATTAAAATATATCTCCCCAAAAAAATTGGTACGATAAATTATCGTAATACTTCATTGCATAGTAGTCATTTTACTCTGTCTGTTACCCCCACTATTTTCACTGTGCGCTCATAGCTTGTGACGGCACCATCTGTAGCTACTGTTAATCAACTCCGAATATTAGTATGAGAAATTGTGCAGCGACTCCCAGTGGTGACGTGTAGAACTTAAATACCTCATACAAATATTGCGAGTAACGCTAGCGAGTATAGACTACAAAAAACGGTAACAAACCCGCGAATGTGGTACTGATTTAAACTGAGAGCCAATAAAGAAAAACTCATGCGTCTCCCTTTATTAGTTCGCATTGTAAGATAATAGCTTGCTAACTTCCGTGCAGGTGTCTACCGATTGTAATTATGTCTCGTACCTATTAAATCGTATTGTAATGCAACGATATAAGGACTTGTTAATACTGAATGTATTTTTTGCTCCATTGTGAGTAAAGCGGACGTAGATAATGTTGATGCAGGTAAAACCAATGTTTTAATGTCTTGAAACCGTAGGTATCCCAAGTACCTAGCTTTTGACATATTTTAACGTTGACTAATATCGAATGCGTATTTTTCTCATTTTGTACGGCGACGTGAAATGAAAATGATTTATTCAGTTTGGGCCTGGTAAGGCACTTATAAACCTCGAAGAATTGACCACGTGACGAGTCAAACCCTATAGCTAGGGCATCGTGCCCCTGAGGGGGCCACAGAGAAGCATGTGAAGACATAACAAGTGCACCCCCCACTTAGCGACCAGGAGGAGCACCGTGGAGTTTAGTCGGTGCGAGTCTGACAAAACCCTTTCGCTGCCCCCGCGGCGGTTGGAGTATCCATAACGGATTTTCGGAAAAGTAGATTTTTTTTGACCCGAACGAACGTTGTCCCTTGACATTGCGTTTTGTGATTTTTTGTACGGGGACGTAAAACTTCCAACACTCGCTGCTAGGAGTCCTTTTTCCCGTCCACATCCCCATACAAAAATAGGAAAATATCCAAACAAAATAGTTTACGTTTAGTAAAAACATGTTAAAATCTGGGGCACAGATCGCAAGAATCCCAAGCGATTGTGGCCTAATATACTCGTAACAATACAATTTGATACACGGAGACAATAAGTACAACGCAATTAATACATGTGAAATAATTGCACTGTTTGTTTATGTCACATTGCTGGCATTTGCCCATCTTCTTACAAGTATTTATTTATTATTATTATATATTTCGTCTTCGACCGCAAAAGTTCAGTGTCGTTAGTTTTAATGTCGTTACAGCAACATTAAAAGCTTCACCCTACAATTGCTACGTTACTGTAAAGTTTCATCAAAACCCAATCATATATATTGCATGAGGAGTAATAAACATCGTGAAATCTTCAAGTTCTTCTAAAATTTCACATAAGAAGTGAAAAAGAATAGAGTATTAGATCCTTTGACTGGAGTTTATTGTGAAACACTAACGCCCGCGGCTTCGCCCGCGATGTATTCAAAGTCAAAAATATCTTTATTCGATTAGACTTCCTACAAAGCACTTTCAAATCGTCAGAATGATATAATTTACAGGATTATACATGCTACTGCCAGGTTCGGATGGTTGCTTTTACTGAGAAGAACCTGGCAAGAAACTCAGTAATTACTCTTTTTTAAAATATTATACAATTAAAAAAAAATTCAAAATAAATCACTTGAGAAATATAAGTATTGGTATCGCATAAAGGTTCATTCCAAAAATGAATGTTCTTTAAAGAAGAATAACTCAATATTTCGAAGATTAGCTCAAAATAAACTTTACGTTGATATATAATTTAATGCAAACAATCTGAGCGAGACACGGTTGACCAAGTGTTGCGCTCCATTAAATGTGTCATAATATTCAATTCCAAGTTAAGTTTGTATGTAAGGATCAAATTATTTCCGTGAATATAATTCTGGAATAAACTAGTCACACCTACTTGCGGAGTCGATATAACATTTTAGATAAGTTTGTAAGCTCCTTCTCTGGTTGGCATTAAGAAATTACACTGGGTTGTCTTAAGAAAAAATATATACGACAAAATAATTTATTGTAAATTCTTTGACAGGACGCAGATTACTCGGACAAGTCAGACGGCTGCCCCAACCCGAAGTTCAGGCGGATCCTCAAGGTACTGAGCCATTTGGACCGCGAGGCCAGGATATGGGACAAGCTCCCCACCTCCTGTCACACCGTGGTGGAGATCAGGATCGCCTCCACGCACTCTGAATGGAGGGGCCGGGGCCTGATGAGGGTGCTCTGCGAAGAGACTGAGTGAGTACTTACATAATCTTTGATTTATTTATTACTAGCTATGCCTTAATTTTATGGGTGGCCCGCGGAGCCCTATGTTTTAAAAAAATAAATATTATTCCAGTGAAAGTTTTTGCCGTTAAAATTGGTCCTGCCGTTTCGGTTAATAAATATATATTTATAATAAATATTTCGGTCAATAATTGGTTTTTTATATGAGTAGCGTCTATACTTTCATATGCATTTACTGAAAATCTGTTAATTTAAATTAACAGACACTTCAATTTTATTTATCTGTATACATGTATACTTTTGTACACCTTATTTTCTGAAATACACATACCTTAATAACTGTTATGTTTTGATTCTGATAATAATACCGCAAGACCATAAATATGGCACACATAAAAATGAAACGGATCAGCCTAATATAATTCGTTCCAATAGTTTGATCAGATCTCGATTAGCAATATTTTTTGCGACCCAAATCAATGCAAAAACGATTTGTAAAACTACCAGGATCAGGACACAAAAACAAAACAAATCCGAGCAGCTTCGAGAAACCCGGAACTAAGTGTATAATAATAGGAATTATTGTTTAACATTACACGTTCATGCGGTCGTACCTGCGAGATAATATTTTATAATTCTAAGAAAGGGAGTATGTAGGTATTCATATCATCAACTTTGAGCACTTGAACCTTCAAACCCTTTTAACTTTCATACATATGCTCACGCCTGTATTTCCCGAGGGGGTAGGCAGAGGTGTTGTAACAATAACATTCACATTTCACCGAATATGATCAAGTGTCAACGTGACAGAGGGTGAGTCTATCGCCGCCTCAGGCACTACACATACGTCTTTGAATTACGATCCTTACGATGTATTATTTTTCTATTGAACGTGTCAAAACCTATACTTGAGGTAAATAAAAACGGTATTAACCCCGAGTATCAATGTCTGAAAGGAAACAGGAAACGTTAATTTCCTAATTCACTAAAATAAAAACTCAAAAGATAAAGATAGGTTCGTTGTACATGATGCGCTTATTAGGACTACGCATTTGGCATATTAATTGCGACGTAATACAATGCACTTTAACTGTAAAATGTAATGGAGACGCGTGTGTTATGTCATTTTAAGTAGGTCTATCATACATTATACGACGCAATTCGCGTGCGTGAAGGACATTGAACGATATAACATGAGATAATTTTATTGTCTCAACATGTCACAGTTATATCACAACGGTAGGTTCATCTCTCAATTATATATTATAGTGTACTTTTAACAGTTCCGTTAGTAGTTCATTCGTTCCACCTCCTACATAATTACCTTAGTGAGCTTAATATTTTTGCATTAAATATGAAAAATAACAGAATTTACTCTGTCTCTCCGAGTTTTCTTTGAAGAAGTCAATTGAACGGATTTCTTCGCCTTTTCAAGTGTTTTTCAAGAGGTTCGAAACCTACCAGAGGATTGGGATATCACGCGAATGAGGTCGCGGACAAATGATAATTAATAATCCTATTCAAAGAACTGATTGAAGTTTTTATGATTTCTACGAGAGCGTTTTCATAACCTATTTCGCGTATCGGGGTCGTGTCTTGTCAGTGGTGACTCTTCAGTTTGCACCCGGTTGTAACTCGGTTTTTCGTTTTAGGGGTCGGTCACCTCCCTTCGGTTCACTTAAAAGAAAGATTTTTTTTTATTGTTCACACAGATGCGCAACGATAAAAAAACCTAAACATAAAACATTAATAAAAATAATCGTAATAATTTAAATCCTAACATTATATGTCAATGCTCAAAACTATTATGAAAAAAAACATAAATATAAAAGAGTACTTACAGATAAATAAAAAAAATCGTAATCTAATCATCTATGATCAAAATATTATGAGTCTATGGAAGTGTCCACAATAAATAATTAAATTCCTTAACCATTATTGCTTGCAAACTTTTTTTTAAATGCTTGT
The DNA here is from genome assembly GCA_929442735.1 of Watsonalla binaria. NCBI lineage: Eukaryota > Metazoa > Arthropoda > Insecta > Lepidoptera > Drepanidae > Watsonalla > Watsonalla binaria. The sequence continues at coordinate 7,800,884 of OV838930.1, forward strand.
TCCTAAATATTTCTATGCAAAGTTCATCTTCATGCGGATTCTGATGATTTTCCAGATTTGACACAATTAGAACAACTTCTATGTACTTATATAAAAAATGCACTTCGACTCTGATTTGTTATACGCAATTCTTTATATTAAGCAAACGAAGATATAGGTACCTCGTCATCGTATCGCGAGCAATATTCGATTTAAGTCTGTAAATCGAATATTGAAATATATACATAGATAAGTAAAGTTTTAGGTCTTCTTGCCAGTTAGATTGATGTTTCCATGCGGACGAGAAATAAATTGAATTAATACTCAGTTAAGAAACGTGTTCATCCTAGAAATACACCAAAAGTCGAATAAAAATCACAATCAATTATACAATAAACGATCGAATAATATTATAGGTGAACCTAAATTAAAATCTATTTTCGACCTTAAAACGTCTGAGCAATTAATTCTGTAAAGGTAGGCATTAAATGTAATTTTACATTCTGTATGCCAATCTTCAAATTAGCTGATAAAATTATGCCTATTTATATTTAAAACACGGAAGTGTAGTGAAGTAATAATTTGACTACTTTGCCTTTAATAAGGCATGTATAATGTAATTGCGTTCTATATAATATAATGTACATACATATGCTCACGTCTGTATTCTTCTAGGGGTTAAAGTTACGTTTACGGGCACTAATCCAGAATCCGGGTGTTACTGGGAAATTACAGATGGAAAAACCCAATTGACCGACCCAGGGATCTAACCCAGGCCATCGCGTTCCGCATCAGTATATGCGACCACTAGACCAATGAAACAGTCGCATATTCTAAGACTATGTTCATACGTTCGTACGTTCATATGAATAGGTAGAGACATATTCGAATCGCAAGGCATAAAGTAAACGAGATTTAGGAATATTTTCATGTCCCTATTTTCTGCAATCTGGGAAGGTTTCGTTCTTTAGGTTATTACTTTTGTTTATAATAATACTAGCGGACCCGACAGACGTTGTCCTGCAGTCTGACTGCAGCATCTGACGGGCTGATTTGTGAATCTAAACAGCCAGGGCGCCACCCAAAAAAATATACTAAAAAAAACATTCAAATCGGTCCAGCCGGTTAGGAGTTCAGTGACATACACACGTACAGTAGAATGATATATATATAAAGACTAGGTAGCTATTGTTTGGGGTGTATCACCCTTATCATTTAGGGATGTCAAAAATAGATACCGTACTTACACTACATTTTATACAAATCGGTTCTGCCGTTTAGTAGTAGGGTACTTTGGTAACAAACACCGCGATACGAGAATATTATAAATTAGATGAATAATGGTTATATCTCAAACTTTATTTGTTTCTTTTTTTATCTATCATAATATCATATTGATTTAAACATTCGTGTTTTTATCTCAATCCTTAGTTTTTAAGTAATCGATATCATAACTGGTTAAATAAAAACTTAAAACACCTAGGTAGATAATTATTAATATTGTAGTCTGCTTCCCTGTTAATAATTTTATTGAGTCGGTTAGCAGCCAACTCGTGACTTTAGTATTTTAAATAAACCTATGTTAATCAATCACACGATAGTTATGATATTGAATCAATTATATAGAAATACTTTTATTTTATACATATAAACATATAGGACGTTGATAATTCAAAGTCAAAGCCTTGTCGAAGCCTAGAGGCATGTTGACTTTAAATCAATGTTACCTAAATCGCATTTCTTGCTACCATTATAAAGAGAAGTTTCCAATGAAACCAAATCTAAACAAACTAGTTGAGCCTCGCGGTTACATAATTTTAATACCACGAAAATTAATTTCTCATAGCTGGTATGTTATACTATAAGCAATATTATTGTAAAGTTCCATCAAAATTCATTCATTAGTTTTAGCGTGAAATAGTACATTCATATTTACATACATTCTAACAAATTCTCGCAGTTATAATATTATTACGAAGTAAGATATAAGCCACGGTGAAAGAAGTATCTCATTGAAAAATGGCGAAGTTATACTTTCGCTTGGGAAATATCATTCTGTGACGCCACAAGTTCCCACACTTCGTGTAGTTACACACTTAGGCACTACATAATATTTATAATGCACTTGTGCAGGAGCAGAAATGCAGAAATACCCGATGAATTTTTTTCTGATCCGTTCTTTATCCATTAAACATTCGAACGAAAATTGATATTAACTTAAAAAAAAAGTATTAAGGAAGCTCTGTTCTAACTGCAACTTGTTCAGCAAGTAATGAGAACTGATAGAATAACCTTTTTTGCAGACGCATAGCACAAAAGTTGGGTGCGTGCGCACTCCGCATGGACACAACATCGGCGTTCTCCGCTGCGGCGGCCGAGCGACTCAAGTATAAGAAGGTGTACGGGATTCAATACGCTGACATCCCGGATGCGCCTCAGCCAACTGCTCCTCATACCGAAGCTAGAGTCTACATCAAGGAATTGAATCAATGAGGTAACTTCTACTTTTTTACTGACTATAGGTAATGGCCAGGTAGATGAGATACAATCAGAAACAAATTAATTTATCTTTTTGTAAGTCTTGATTTATTTTGTTTGCCAAACTGGGAGCCATGGTAGCCGTGGAGTAGACGCAAGCGACGCAACCTCGAATCCCAGTGGGCCTGTACCACTGAGCTTTTCTAAAAATTTTTGTGCAGTGATTTCACACTACGTGCTTTACGGTGAAGGAAGACATCGTGAGGAAACCTACATACGTCTGAAAAGTAATTCGAAGTCTTATGTACAGTGCCTGAGACGATGATAGACTCATCATCTGTCACGTTGGCACTTAACACTTCTGCCTCCTTCGGGATTACAGGCATATGTATGTATGTGATTGCACATGTGAAGATATGTCCCGTACGTTATGACCTCTTATTGCCTCATAGAAATGATAATGAGACATACGTATATGACTTTCATAAGTCTGTCTCTGTCACACAACCATACTATAATGGCAATAAGAGAGATGGTTAGTTAGGCCCCTGAAAACCGTTTTCTTTTGTCTGTAATTATTTTTCTACCCCTATTTTAAAATTGTATGCATGTAGTGGAAGAGTTTTAATGCCTTTCGTTTATTTTCAGGAATCAACCAGTCTGATACACAAATACGCAGATACATAGGTGCACAAAGTTTTTAATTTTATTATTTTAAAGTTTAAATTTAAGAAGCATATTGAAAATGCTTTGAACCAAAGGGCAGATGATGTCTCATTATATTTTTTTGCTCGCAGATTTAATTAAAATTTAAACTTAACTTTCAAAATGTGATTTGATTTGTGGACCGATATTATGGGACTAAAATGACCAGGCATGTTTTTATCTCATGTTATTTCTTTGGGATCCATTTGATCTGAGACATCTAAAACTGGGATACAATTTTTATTTATCCACAAAATTTTTATTTCTGAAAACGTTTAGCAATTTAATAAAAATCTAATATTTCAGAAACATTTACAAGTATACTATATTTTTGTTTATACCTGTACCTACCTATGTAACAATGTTTACCGCTATTTTTATTTTGTTTAATTAATAAAATATTATTACTCGTAAAATGTTATTGAACGCCTGCAGAAAAGAGTTAAACTTTACAACATTTGTAAAATGTTGCTATTATAATCATAGCAGGAGATTTTATCAATTTAGAATAACTTTAACGTAGTTCCTTTTTGGTACCTTATTGTAATGTACTCCTAGTGACAAATATAGTGTTTAGAGGTTTAGACTTATATTTATTAGTACCTATGAAATAAATATGTAAATAATATTTGATACCTGCATGTAAGTACCTATTCATTATAATTATTACACGATCAATTAAATTGATGCAAGTTGTAGATTTTTTTTAAACTATGTAATAAAGATAAAGATTATTAAATAAAATGTTTTTCTATTATTCTTAAATATAATTGACGATAAACTAGTAACGTAAGGACTAAAATATTAAGGTAGGTAAGTAGCTTATAGCTAGGTAAGTAACTTTGTAAAACATCTAATCGAATAAAGATATTTTTGAATTCGAATTTGAATTAGCATAACACATGCAAAAATCATGCATTAATTACGGTAATTTGAAAAACAAATCAGGAATTCTTAGTTACTAAGATTTCATATCTAATGCAATTCGTTATAGTTAAAAATTTAATAGCAGTCACAAAACGACACAAGCGCAGTGCTGAGCTGCAATTGATTATCCTTATCTATCGGACTCTAAATATCCCACATTTAGATATGATAGGAGACCAACGACCTCTATGTATGACCGATGTTATGAACAACCTTTAGAACATTATAATCGTAATATTTACCGACACAAATGATAAGTGTAATGATTTGGTATGGCGACGTAAAACTTCCAACACTCGCCGCTTGGGGCGCTTTTTAATGTTTCCATACAAAATTAGGGACATTCCGCAATCGATAACAGATCAAACATGTTAAAACCCATACTTGGCTTACAGTAGGTAGGTAAATACTAATAATTTTGTTTTTTAAGGTTTGTTTTCAAACCAAAGAGTTTGTAATTACTATTATAATGACTGCGATCTACTTTGGGAAGAGGCACGGCCACGGTATTCTGTAAGTTTTCTCAGCGTCGTCGCACTCGACGTCGAGTGTCGGTTCCTAAGATACGAAAATTTACATTATCGTCTATGAATTTCCAATGATTGAAATCGACGCTCTCTGCACTGAAAAACCTTTATCTCGGCAGTATAGATATGAGATTACCACACGCTTATTTAGACACTCTGGTAAAGATACGGTCTCTAAAGTACATATTTCAAATTTAGAACGTGAATCCTATCATCATTATGCCCTACATTTTAAAGTAAGTAAAAGAGATGTAATGGCCTCAGTGTTTGAGCAATCGCCTGTTACGCAAGTTCGAATCCCAGCGGGGTCTGTACAAATGAGTTTTTATACACACACCACGTACTTTACGGTGTAGGAAAATATCGTGAAGAAACCTGCATATGGCTGAGAAGTGTTTCAAGGACGGATGTTTAGTTCCTATGCCATCTGTCACGTTGGCACTTAATAATCTTCGGTGCAAAGTGAATGTTATTACAACACCTCTGCCTACCGCTTCGGGGAATACAGACGCGAGCATATGTAACTTAGTATGTATTTATGTATATTTTAAAGTTTCTGATGGAATAGTACAACCTGCTGTACAGGGATCACGTGTATTGAAAGCGAGAGTAAAACCAATAGACCCGTATTTTTTCGGTACAGACATAAGCACTATACTACGCACTGCTTTTATCTCTAGGTGAGTAGATATCCGTTATTATGTAAATGCGCGCGCGTCCAAACATTAGTTGGCCGCGTGCGCGCAGAACAACCGGATTACTATCGGCTAATGCTCTATTGTTATTTAACTATACTTAATATGTGTGCAATTTATACATGTTACTATATTACTATTGTTACACTCAAGTATAAATAGAGCCAGTGTTTAAAACAGACACGATAAGTGGGTGTGAATTTGTATTAGACAACTGTGTATATGAAATAATCTAAGGATTTATCTATAGGCACAAGTTTGGATGACGAATGGCATTTGAGTTTCGACACTAGGCGGACTTATCTAAGTACAATACTTGCCTATGCGCAGGTAAATATCGATACTTTTCAGGTTAGCAGAGAGAAGAAGGATATTTTTTGGCTATCTATGGTAGGTAATTACTTTAACCTCAGTTATTATGATGATGCTTACGAATTAGATTGTTTTTTTGATATGCTGAATATAATTAAATACTAACGTATCTTCTGTACTGGTCAAATGTAGGTATAAAATTAAGGTCTGTGTCCTATCCTACGAACCTTTTCTAGTACTTAGTTTACATAGTACTTAGGGTTTCTTAGGTTACATAGTACGAGTATAACAACGGTTACAGTAACAACAAATTACATATCCCTACCATCTCATGGCCTCATAGTTTTCTCTATGTAATATAAATAAAACTGTTTTGGTAAATGTAAGCAAATTAACAGCTTATTTGACAAATTTATCTATCATTTACATTGTGATAATATTTTAAGCTGTTACTCATTTGGTAGCAATATTATCGGACCGCACATACGGTGTGACATGACGTCAATGTTATTTTAAAGCAAGAATACAATATAAGAGGTAGATATTTGAAGCTAAGTGCCATTTTGTACTGTCTGTGACACAAGTACCTATAGGTTCACGTTCAAAAGTAGTCGCATGAGCTTGCGTTTTGAGCATTTTTTGTATTGAGACACAACTTCCTACACTCACCACTAGGGGCGCTTTTTAACGTGAGGAAAATACGCAGAAGATATCGTCAACGCTGTTAAAACCTTTACTTGGAGCACTGTACGCTTTTTTCAAGTACGTTGAGTTAACATACCGTACTTGAAAAAGCTTCTCTATATCTGTCAATACCCTATCACGGGTTTGCCACCGTTTTCGTAATCTATACTCGTCTCCGCCGAATATTTGTATGAGAAATTGTGCAGCGACTCCCAGCGGTGACGTGAAGAACTAAAATATCTCATGCAAATATTGCGAGTGACGCTAGCGAGTACAGATTATAAAAACGGTGGCAAACCCGTGATAGGGATACTGCGGGCTGTTTTTCAAAGAGTAAGCTTAGAAGGACACTGAAAACAAGATATACCTAAGGTGCCAATTACAAAACTTATGATATACTAGCTAAAACCTGCCGAGTTATTCACTCAGTTTTCTCAGCGTCGAACTCGACGACGAGAAACCTTAGTGAATATACGCGGCCGTGCTATAAAAACTGTAGTTATACAATATCTTTATTATTTTCTACAGAATCCAAGATGGCCCAAGAAAGTAACGAGTATCACATAGAGCCAGTGCGGCCTGAAGATGTAGAAGACGTCATGAAGTTACTACGACTGTAAGTATGTGTCAATGTCATCATCTCCCTGGCCTTATCCCATACATTGTCGGTGTCGGCAATTGATTCGTAATGTTGCTGATCACCTGATTTGTATACGAAGCAAATGCCATCTAACCTTCGCAACCACCTTTACGAGGCAAATGTGTGATCTATGTAAAACCAGTTGTCAGATTATTTTAGGCCTCCAACTGACCTGTAACGATTGCCAAAGATGATTAAAGCTAAGGGCTGTCACCCATCCAATTAGGTACTAGGTTAGGGTTGCTTAACTTCGCTGATTAAATGATATGCGCGATAGCAACTGTGCCACGAACTCCTCAATATGTTTATCATTGTGAATACAACTGCAATGGAATATACTATTATGACATATTCTATGTATAGTACCTATATAAAAATATGCTAAGTATGTACTTACTTAGGTACCTACCGGTTAGTAGCAAAGTATAGTATTTGTAAGCTTACTAAGAAGTTCTCAATCTAAGACACATTATTGAAATAAAAAAATTTGCTCCATCGAGCGTGAGGTTAACAAATTTAAGGTTTTTAAAATGTATGTTAATGATGTTTAATGGACTGTCAAAGTAATATCGATTTGTCGATTTGAAGTTAAGAAAGAATATTGTAAAAGCTGTAGGTAAATGATGTACCTATACGCTATCGCCCAAGAGACATCGAAACTTTGTTCTTAGATTCCTTACTGCTCGTAGCAAGCTCATATGTATAGTGTGGTAGTAGGTTGGTTTATTTCGTGTTTTATAACCCAAATTGTTTGAAGGACAGGACGCCAGTAATTTATGGCACTCGTTTACCTACATTTCCAAACAGGCTTATATACCTATTAGGTCATTAGATGCATTAGATGGAAATGAAAAAATCTAGTCCATACATACATACATATGCTCACGCCTGTATTCCCCGAAGGGGTCGGCAGAGGTGTTGTTATCACAACACCCACTATTCACCGAATTCGATTAAATGCCAACGTGACAGATGGTGAGTCTATCGCCGTCTCAGGCACTATACAAAGGTCTTTGAAATACTTCTCAGAAATATGCAGGTTTCCTCACGATGTTTTCCTTCACCGTAAAGCATTCAAAAGCATGCAAAATCTAGTCCATTTTTATTTATAGTCAAGTAGGTGAAAGAGACACGGCTAATATAAAATTTTAACTTTCCAGAACATTTTTCATCGACGAGCCGTTGAATCAAGCGGTGGGCCTTTGCACAAGCGATCCGGGATCGTGTCCAGAACTGGAAGAGTATTGCAAACACTCGCTACTAGAGGGGTTGAGCTTCAAAGCCCTTGATAAAGAGGGGAATATTATCGGAGTTTTGATTAACGGAGTCTGTCCTTTAGTTGAGGTACCTAATAGTATCATTTATAATATGTCTGCTTGTAAATAAAAATAACAGCTTTACCTTACAGAACAACGCAGCTGGTTGGTATGCAAAGCACAACCTAACTAAAAATTCCAAGACAGACATCTCGTTCAATCCATTCTCACTGATGACATGTTTATATTCATATTTGTGATATGATATCTTCTTCCGCACAGTACCTGATTCATTTCTATACTATTACATCTGTTATCACGAAGTCCTATAGAACATGTAATTTACAGGATGCAAATGGCAACGACCTTCTTAGCAAAGCGCAACGGTGTCTGAATGCCAAGTTCCAGAAGATCCTGTACATACTAGTCCAGCGCGAAGAGGGCTCTAAGCTCTGGGACCGGTTCCCGGAAGAGAAGCATCTGGTGGAAGTGAAGATAGCAGCCACTGATCCCAAGTGGAGGAGGCGGGGCATCATGAATGTTATGCTGCAAGAGACTGAGTAAGCGTAATTTTTTGTTTAAAAATACTATAGTTACGCAGCGTGACGTGACAAAGCAGCTGTTTTTACATAAGTTGTTATGTAGCTTATAAACGTTTGCATTTACTAGGTGATAGCGGCTTTGAGGCTTTGCAATCTTACTAACTGTCGCGCTGACACCTAAATATAATATTATTCGTGAATAGTGGGGTAAAGCGTACCTACGGTTGCTAGTGCCTGAATAGACAATGAATTCATATTTGTTTCGAAGACAAAGTCGTGAGCATATTTTTTTTAAAAAACGGCTTTTATAGTAAAATCTAAAAAAAGTACCAATACGTACGACATTCGAGTATATTAAATTTAAATGTATTATTCTATACATGAGGTTATAACCCTTAACTCTAACACAACATATTGTTCGAAATATTTCAGAAAGGTCACAATCGCACGAGGTATCAGATTGCTCCGCATGGACACATCGAGTGCCTACTCCGCGATGTCTGCAGAGAGGCTCGGCTTCACATGTGTGTACAAAGTACCTTATATCGACATCAAGATGGACGGCCGACCTCTAATAGTGCCTGAACCACCGCACGTTGACGACAGGGTTTATATTAAAACTTTATATGATGCCAACTAGATATTGTACTTATATAGGTACCTTTTACTTGCATGATACTCGCCATCGCCCTCTGAGTGACTTCGAGCCTTCTTATGAGGCCCATTGAGAGCGGCCACGTCTCTGTAGGTCTCGTAGGTCATCACTGGCAACACACTGGTCAAAGACTCTCGACTTGACACACACGCATGGGAACGTTTATTTTATAGCATAGCTTTTTTGACGAAAATTGACACAAAAGTATCATTGAAACTAGGTATCTAACAGCATATCGCATTGTATTTAAATTAAACCATAATAATGTTAAAAAACACAAACTCTAAAGATATTTACACACAATAATTAAAAGAACCTCTCCAGTCTTTATTCACCAATTCTGAATCCTGATGAATTCCTGTAAATTATAATCTTATGAATTATTTTAATTATTTATTATTTTTATGAATTAAGACCTGGCTGAAAAACATACGTCGACTTTCAGGAATGTTATAAAAAATTACCCTTACTGACTTATTTTATACTACGGGAGGTTAGCAATCAGAGTGACCAGCACATAGTGTTGGAAATATAATCGCTGCGGCAACAATGACAACTTTTGCTAACACTAGGACTGAACAAAAGGGTCCCTCCATGAAGCAATAAGGATAAAAGAATAATACACACCCCTGAAGTACCTAGTTATTCTATAAGGGCGGGGGTGGTCCCATTTGGCAGTTCCAAAATTCAAAGGGGAAATCACGTTGTCTCTTCATATTGGTATGAAAATATTATATGAACCTTATTGTAAAGCAATACAGTATTTTTTTCAATTAAATATAGAAATGTGTTTGTTATATTAGACAGACTAGTTATTAATAAAGTATTAATTTAATATTTACCTTTAAATGTGTATCGTGGTGTAATATCAGCTTGATTTAAAATAAATAGATCTTAGAATATATGTGATCATGTTGTGTGATTTAATCTTCATATTCGCTTCGCTTGCCTTACGAGACCATTCGTCTTCTTCGGACATCTCGAATTCTTTTAGCAGAGTGCCGTTGTCCCTATAAGGCCATAACAAAATAAAAAAACTATATCCTATATCCATCACTCTTTTTTTTAAATCAGGTAATTTGTACTCTAAGCCTTGTGTCGTAACGATAATACTGATATAAATAACACAAAAAACATACAGTCGAATTGATAACCTCCTCCTTTTTCCAAAGTCTGTTAATAAGTAGTAATAATACTCACATTGCTGTGTCCTAACAGGGTTGTTAGTTATACCCATTATTAATTAAATGTATACTGTGTGTAAATGTAAGTAACTTGACATATAATACTGGTTTGGAACATACGAAATTGAACTTTATCGTGTATATATTATCAACTTCTTATGATTGAAACCGACACTCGGAAGGATGGAGCTGGTCACTGAGATGCTACAGAATTTGTTCGCAATAAAAGCAACCTACCGAGCATGTAGAATCACCGTTCTAATGATTTGAAAGTACTTTCTTGAAAGTCCCATTAATAAAGATATTTTGAATAACGCGGCAGTATCCCATTTTAATATGGGGGAGATTGGGAGCTGTAATTATTGATTATGCAATGTATGATCAATATACATTGAATACAATACCCTAGTCCCTTTAAGAGTGCTAAAGTCTAATAAGTGAAAATAGAACTAGATATATTATGTGCTACTGATTTACGATTTACGAAAAATATTGGAATTCCATAAAAACAAGTTATATTGCAGATTATGAAAGTTTCCAATGCACTTCATCGATATTGCCATTTAAAAAAAAACTTCGTATATTTTGTTGCTTTTTCAATTATTGGTATTTTATTATACAACTGGGATATCAGTATAATAAAATAAATTAAAAGACATATCAAATAATTGATACATGTTATAGGAAAATATAAAAATATTTTTTCACGATAATATGGTATTACAGTGTATATATACATACAATCCCAACATTTTCACAATATGAGGTAGCTACAACGAAACTAAGTCTACACAGATCATTGCGAGAGTGAAAAGATTTACAAAACATATAACAACTTTTACTCTATATTTACAAAATCACTGCGGATTTTCTATTAACATTTTTAATTTACTGTACAATTTCTAGATAAGACATAATTTTTCAAATACTAAATAACATTTCTAGTATATACCTTGTACTTTTTAAAAATAACTGTGGACACGGTACACATCACACTATACATAGCCTAAGGTCTTTCCAGAAGTTTCCCTAAAGGGGTAGGTAGGCAGATGATTAGGTGCTAATGTGAGATACTTATATGGTGAGTCCATCGCCGTCTCAGGCACTGTACGAATGTATATTTCAATATATAATGCCCTGTATTCCCTGAAGGGTACTTATAGTACAACCACACTTCGTCATTTATGTTTCAATCGCGAGTGATAGAGGACGAGCCTATTGCCATTATCCAAACTCTGTGCTGCTACTGAGAAATTACAGATGTTAAAACCCGATATTACTTTGCCCGATCCGAGAATCGAACCCAAGACCTCGTATTCCACAGCATCACTTGCGACCACTAGACCAACGAGGCAGTATGTATAGTGCATGAATTTCCTTTTAGAGATACACACATGCAGGTTTCTACGCGATGTTTTCATCCATCTCCATAAAGCTTGTGGTGTGACATCATTGCACTCAAGTTTTCAGAAAACCTCATTTGTGCCGCCTGTTGGGATATGAACCAGCGAAAAAAGGGGACCACCCAAACCACTTTCCCATTACAACCTAATGATATTGAAGTATAAGTGACCTTCATTGTATGTACAGTTTGAGATGTAACCGTGAACACATATTTTAACGTCAAGAAAATAAGATTCATTTTACTATACTACAACATTGGCAAAGGAAAAGCACTAATTCAGCCTATAAACGCTTACAACACCAGAGTTATCAATTAAAATTTGAATTAATTTACAAAAGTATTCTACAAAAAATCAACAAAAACTCTACTTCATATTTATAACTACATGGATACGATATAAAGATACGTCAAGCATTACACGGCTAAATTGAAATTCACTTTTTCTCGTTGGCGAGGGCTTGTCCGAGGGACGCGGTTGCCACCGTAGGATTGGCCGCTGCGACGATTTTGTCCAACAGCAGACGTGATTGCAACTGAAATAAAATAAAAATACAGTTAAAATGACAACCTTCTCACTTTTTTGAAGTCGGGAGAAAGCAGAGGGCGTACTTATAATAAGTACATACACATTTTGCCAGTTATGTTTAAACACATTCACTGCTAACATTTCATCTTCTTCATAAATTCTCTAACATTCGGACGCACAGACGCGTCGTTAGCAGTGAACGCGTTAAGTTCCATGTAATAGGGGGCGAGCCTATTGCCACTAACTGGGAACTCATCCAGACTCTGGGCTATTACTAGAAAATTACAGGGGAAAACCCAATCATACATTGCCCTACCTGAGGATCGAGCCCAGGATCTACCTACCACGGGTTTGCCACCGTTTTCGTAATCTATACTCGCTAGCGTCTCCGCCGGATATTAGTATGAGAAATTGTACAGCGCCTCCCAGCGGTGACGTGTAGAACTAAAATATATAGAGTATAGATTACGAAAACGGTGCAAAACTCGTTATAAGGGTACTGTAAGGGTACTGGTGTTCCGCAGTAGCGTTTGCGACCACTGAAGCAGTCGAAACGAGTAAATATTTACAAACAATGCTTTCTAGGCGTCCGCACATAATTAGGTCTTAATTATTAAGCCTTTAAAAATTTCAGAATGTGTATTTCTTTTGCCGCTAAACAACAATACAAAACACTATTTTTGTAGTATGAATAATATAATAAATTTTGGAAATGGTAACTTTTGTATTGTAACAGGGCATTCATTAATTGCGAGAAGCGATTTTGGCGACTTTTTTAATGCGTTTTTTTGATTAAAGAAGTTCTATTGTATATAACTTTTATCTATGAATTTACATCAAACTATCATATTATTTATATTCCTGGTTTTTTGTCTTCCAATTGAGACTTATTTAGATTACACAGAATTCCTCATAAATCATTGGGTTAAAAATGATGGCGTGCTGTAAGCCGATAACCCCCTCTCCCACGTGAGATTGTGTGTGATTCGGCACGACAACCTCCCGTAAATGCCTCACGCAATTAATCCGTAATGTATGTATGTATGTCTATTCGAATTATAATACCTCATTCCCATTGATGCCAGCTGCAGCTCTAACCTTGTCCAGCTCTTCCGCAAGCAATTTACTCTTCTCCTGGGCTTGTCTACGCTGCATTACATACATGTTCCTGCAACAACATTGAGTATATCTACTGTGACAGATTGTGTATTTGAAATAAGGCTTAGTGAAATTAGGCTTAACGATCTAGGGTACATATTTAATGTTATGAGCTGCCTTATGTCTGGGTATTTAGTAGGTACTAGCAGTACCCTGCGGTTCATTTTTTTTTTGAATAAAATTATTCCAGCAGTGAAAGTCCCGTTATGTTATCTTTCGGTATTATGGTATAAATAATTAAGAGCAGCTTTTTCTGACAACAGCCAAAACAAACAAACAGATATAGAAAAAAAATTATATTTTTTTTCGTACTTTAATTTTGTTAATTGAAATTATAAATGGACACTTCAATATTATGTATCTGTTTCAATTTACAAAAAAATGGGTAAAATCGATCTAGCCGTTTCAGAGATTAAATGCAACAAACAGACAGACAGAAAGACCAACTAACAGAGACAAAAAAATTGATTTTTAGTTAAGTACAGTTTATTTATCTTGGAAAAATTAGAGGCAGTCAACATAATAATTAAAACTATGGCACATTCCAAGAGCTACAAAAACATAAATAATAATCAAAATTAAAAATATATACAATACCATCATAATTAATACACTTGTGTATATTTTTTCATTACTTTCCATGTGCACGAACTACATAAAAATTAGAACACACACTAACATCATCTCTAACCTGATCACAAACACCTGCAATATGACACCAACCAATGCAACACCACAGCAGAACACAATGATTGCATAGTTGGGTATCTTCTTCAGAGGAGCTGTGCTAGTGTCTGTGTTTTTCGTGTTCGATGGACCTGTCTTCTGATTAGGGAAGCCATAGTTGTATTGAGGGTTTTGCCTGAAGCTGGAAGTTAGGGAAAAATCAGTATTAACAACAGGAGCATCATCAATCTATTCTAGTGGTGGGCAAATTGTCTTAATGAATAATCGTTAATGAATTTTTTTGTAATTAATATGTAAATGATTCCAGCTGAGTTTCTTGCCAATTCTTCTCAGCCCCGTGTTGGGAAATAAAGTGCCCTCTCTATTAAGCACAAGTTCTAAGTAGAATCTCCTTTATACTTCCATACCATCAGAATATAATAATCCATACTATTCATGTCAAGCTTAGTATGGTCAACAGGTCAGTTTTAATGTATGATACATTTGTATCAACTCATTGTCTTATGTCTATGGAATTATTTTGATAATGGACTCCAAAATTAACATTCACAGACTTATAAGGTTTTTCGGACTCTACAAATGCAATGTACAGCTATTATTAGATAATATTTTTTTTTATAATGAGCCCCATGTGTCCCACTGCTGGGTAAAGGCTTCAAATCCCTCTTTGCACCCCTTTCCACCTAGGGCTTGCTTTGTTTCGGTAATAACCATAATTTAAGAATTACTTGTAAGGCGCATGAGGCTTGTACTCATATGCAGTGTGAATGGGTATCTGAGTAATGCTGTCGTACTGAGCCCTACTGCTGGGCTTACTGAGGATGTTGTATGCTTCCACAATACGGACAAATTTGTCTTGGGCTCTTGCATCTTTGTTTTTATCTGGGTGATACTAGAATAGAGAAATTTATTATAGTATACAGGGACATTATCATAGTAGGGGATACTAGTTCATCTGTCCCAAGTCTATCTCCGGTCGTAACAGTTCCCGTTCCACTGGGTTCAGAAGGACGAGACGACTATGTGCACCTGTGTTTTATGCGTACACCTGGGCACCTTAATGTATCCTGTGTAGTTGACCGCTTCCATCATCATCATCAGGGAATGTACTTAGAATTACGGATAAAAAAATTATGGTATTTATTATGATTTATTCATATTTTAATGGTGAGTAAAAAAATAAACATGCCAGAATTGGACTTCTCCATAACTTATAATTAACAAACTTGCCACTCACAATAACTTTGCATGATAAGTAAAACATGCCACTACACAGAATGACAGATCAATAAAATTCTATAGAATGGATTCAAGTACACAAACTGATGTTTCATTGTATATGCTCTATACATCCAACTGTAAATTCCTTGACTTCTCCAGTCAAGGAATATACAGTTGGTCTTTGAACAGGTGACATACAATCATCTTATTTATCCCAAACCATTATGGTTAAAAAATCGTAATACACAGTAACCATCGAGTGAAAGATGTAGCAAATATATGGGATGATATAAGAATAATATGTAACAAGTATACTTTCATAAGTAAAATAACATTGCACTGTTAATATACGTGCGTAAGTACTTACTGTTTTACTCATTTGTATGAATGCATCCTTGATTTCTTTGTCAGTACAGTTTCTACGCAGGTTAAGGATCTCATAATGAGTTTTTCGCGTTAGACTGGAATATAAATACCACATTATGAAAAAGGAAACATAAAAACATTGCGCCGTCAGTGACTTGTTCCATAATTTACACGAACCTATAAAATCTAACAATGACACTTATTGATTTGAAATCAATATTTCGCCTCACGAAATACATAACGATTTTGCCAACCAAATATATCTAAAGTTTTGATCATGGTAATTTATTTGGCAATTTTCATTTTGCAAGAAAATAAACGTCAGATTTGGTTGAGATGACAAATTGATAGAATAGTTAGAATGGAATGACTGAACCACAGTGTAACCATAAGCTTTACAAGCATTATGGAATCCATATAGACTGACCGAGGGCTTCTAATATTAAAAATTTTGAAATTTCCTCTTTAGTTTACTAAATATTGTAGATTTATTATTTTGTAGTTGTGTAAAATGTCGGTAAAATACGTGAATGACGTATGAGAGAAATGACAGAAAGAAGTATCATGGCTGATTGCGTCACTCCTAATGTGTTTATTTTCCCGTAGAAGCGCGGGTCTGTTGAGTGTGTCATTTCGAACGACTTGTTGTTAGATTCCTAACTGCTTGTAAAGCGTATATTTAAACTGTGACTGAACTCTGTGTCTATCTGAACTGACAAACATATATACAGACCACAGAAAAAATCAACTAAAGCAGAGAATCATACAGATAATAACAACCTCTGCTAACTATTAATGGCATTGATGTTTTTTTAGCATAGCAACACACAAAGAACTAACGTCAACGTCATTAAACTACGTCAAAAATGGCGCGTATTTTGCTTTTTATATCCTGTTTTCTTCTCTATACAAAATGATTTCGCTCGACAAGGAGCGATCTACAGCCTAAGATTTTCAACAGCGACAATTATACATTTTTGACAAAAGTGTTCCTCAGTTTTGCTCGCAAAACCGTGGCAAGACGGGCAACCCTCTCTTTTGAAACTATGCATTTTCATTTTATAATGGGTCAGGCTCAGTTTAAAATCACGCTTACTTGTACTTAGATGTTAAGGCAATGTTATTTATCATCTCTTCAAATCTGTATTTTACGAAAAAAAATTGTTATTCCTTGTTATGCAAATTAAATTTGATATAGTGTTCCAGCTTTACATATTGTTAGTTGATGCTTTTATATTTAAGTAATAGCTACATATTAGGTACTTATTATTGCATTTGCATTTCGTATGGCGTGAAGCGAAAAAGCGAAAACTTGCATAGTATTTCCACCTGAGAAGATATATAAGTACCTACATAAATTAAAAATATTAATCGACATTTTGATATTTTTTCCATTATAAGTACTTAGTCAGTCAGAGGTATTCGACTCCTCAAGTTCCCAATAATTTGACGCGAGTCGAATTGCGAGCGAGGCGAGTGGCTCGGTTGTTCGGCAATCGACGGATTTCCTCCAGTCGGACTGAGTCAGTCAGTGTGCGCGCGCCAAACTTCGCGGTTGGACGTGTACGGTCATGCGAGAAGCGGCTGGCAGGATGGCCGAGCTCGAGTTCGAGGCGCCTCTCGCGCAAATTGAGGAAGCAGACGATTGTCTTTCCACCACAGACTACCCTCAAAAAACCATCAACGGCAATGACATACTCCTCAACAATTTCCATAACATCAAACGAGAAATGGTCAAAATGAAAACTGACTCCAACAGAATAAACGACAACGAAGAACCAAAACCGGTGAAGTGTAAACAGGACAATATGCAAAACGGTGAAGGAGATAATTTTACGGAGACTTTCTCCGGTTCGCTTGAGGATTTGGTGAACACGTTCGACGAGAAGATCACTAAGTGCTTCGGAAATTACGAGGAGAGTGTGGAGAAGCTGGCGCCAGTGCAGGTGCGCTCTCAAGAGGAGATCATGAACGAGTGCCAGTAAGTACCCATATACTTTTTAATCATTTTAAATAGAACAAGTACCTAGGTTTGTAGTAGAGAACATAATTATGGTTAAATTAATGAAGCACAATTTCTGCATATTGACCTATCATTTTCCGGTGGCTCAAAGACCATAAAATCACCTACCTACCTGAACATGTTTGTCATCTAAGAATAAGTTTTACTAGTAAATATTAGCGGATTTAGGAATATAAACAAAAAGGGCGGACTCTGCGCATGGCGTTAATGGTCGCAGGATCGATCGATGCTTGAGTCGGGGCGCAGGGGGTGCGTACTGAGGGTCGCGGTGGGTGACGCATCACTCCCCCGCCCAACTAACCCCTGTTTCGACCCTGGAGACAAAATTTGTCACGCAATTGTTGAATTTCTTGAACTACAAAGGCCCTTTATTTGAATACTGTTCATTTTGCATTAATAGTACAAGAATCAATTTTGTATTTGGATTGATAGGTCAAGGTACTATGTACCAACCAAACATAGCTATACTTACAACCTAGCTTTTACCTTATATGTAAAATACCTCTGAAATTTTTCAAAACGCTTGAAAAAACGCAATATGTTACCAGTATTTACTCCTCATTGTATAACTGCTGTATTTGTTGTCTGAATAGGTGATTTTCTCAAC
The DNA here is from genome assembly GCA_929442735.1 of Watsonalla binaria. Taxonomy (NCBI): domain Eukaryota; kingdom Metazoa; phylum Arthropoda; class Insecta; order Lepidoptera; family Drepanidae; genus Watsonalla; species Watsonalla binaria. The sequence continues at coordinate 7,819,461 of OV838930.1, forward strand.
GTCTCCCTCATTCAAGATAATAGTAAGAAGCTCTCACATCGGCCTATTGTTATGAAAAGGGAAAAGCTTTTTGTTGTGACTTTATGTACTGGGTATAATTAATAACCATCATTTCCAAGCTATAAGTAAAAGCAGCCGACGAATCGAAATAGTTAACTTATGATTTTTTTTAATAGTTGTTTGCTATGAATAACTGTAATTTGTTTCCTTTAGACAAATTTGTATTTACAAAATATAATTGTAAAATCGATACAAACTTTTATAATTACCTTCAGTGATACGCAAGTTAAGAATTAAATTGTCCTAGCATAATGAAAATCTATAAACAAGTCGAATGAAAAAATGTAAACATAACTTTACTCTTCACGTTTAAAAGAGATTTCTGGATTTGGTCCAAATGACCTAAATGCCAGGACGTCGGGAAAACACATTAAATTCGATGGGGAACAATTTGCAAACGAGTAAAGGGTAATTGGTACGTATTTAATCTAATTCCTCAGGTCAAGCAGCTCGTGAGAACCCTGAATTACACAATTATTAAAAGCGTAAATTACATGTTCCTGATACTCATTCAAAATTGTACGAGCAAAACCTGTAATGGTTAAAAGGACACCTGTTACTTACCTCATTGGAATTGCATAAAAAACCAAACATGGCAAGTGCGTGCATTGATTGTTTCGTGATTGGAGTGAAGGGGGGCGTATGCGCAGATGTCGCGACCACCTTGCCTGGATCACGCTGTCAGCGGAACACCTTGCCGAATATTGAATACAAATGAAATATACATAATTTCATTTTGGATCTGTTTAATGTTGAGCAATTGAGATTATAATTATTAATACGATGACAATATTATCGTCTAACTAAACTATAAGTGGATAATACATACATGTAGGTACGTCAAAAACTGCAATTAACGTCATTTAAATTCATGACACAAGCAAGCATCGGTTCCGTTGTATGGGATCCTCTCCGAATAAAATAATAAGTGACAATAGATTGTGTAATGACGTCAAAAAACTTAACAAAAATGTTTAGTTTCACTAACTGACTTCTGAAAAGTTAAATGTATGACTGTACTTAATATTCCAACGACACGCATTTCCAAATTTACTATGATTTCACTTTTCTTAACCACCAGTAAACTCTCACGCATCTCTTAGATGTGCGGACTACAAATTGCAATCATATATTTTGTTGCACTTATTATTCATCGTGAATCTTCAATAGCTTCATTTACATCGGCGCTGGCACACGACACACGTCCGTCTTGATGTCACTCACTTTGAATAACAAATATGTTTTTTTTTTCATTACTCCATCCGGAACATTTCGCTTGCCTATTATATTTATAAGTGTATAATTGGCACTTTCATGTCAATCAACAGATTATAGTCTTTTAAAAATATTTTCCTTTGAAAAAGTTAGACTTTTCTAACTGGAGTTAATTTTAGTTGGTTGCGCAATTCGGGGCAGTTACTTATGTAGTGTACTTGTGATATTTTATTGGTTCATAACAATAAAACAGCCATAATACTGTAGTTAACTACAAAATAACCTGTGACCTTACATACATATTAGATTTGCGTGATCGAAACTGATTTCATAACCGCAGCTCTGCAATTTATCCGATCATATTATTCAGTATCTGTATCCACCAGAGTTAAGTTTGCGTGTCTGACTGACTTCATCGTTAACTTGATAAATATGGCCTTTCTGACGCTAGGTTTCTAAAATAATTATTAATTACGTTAATAATGGTATCGCCAACAAATGTCATAATTGCATGCCGATGCTTGAAGAATCATTCAAAGTATCAACAGTGCTCTTTATAATAGCGTTTTATATATCATTGCAGAAGCTACAAGTTCCATTCATAAATAACTATATTATATAGTAAAGTGTCGCATTTGCAAATTTATCAGCTCTTCCTAGAGGAAGCGTGCCCTAGATTGTGTGATATGAACGTAAAATTAGCATACTGTATGTCCAGAATAGCGTTAACCATTAATTGCAAATAGTTGCCTATACTAAAACGAACTCATAAATCATTATTGGTGTCTCTACTCTACTTACATACTGTCACTTTATTTGATGATGTAAAATTATAGAAGAAAGAGTAGATGTAATTAATGACATATAATTATACAATAGGTTCAAGGCGGTCGCAACGATTTGGTTACTTTTTACTCCTGATTCAAACTTTTGCGGTAATGCTGATATTAAATTCATCGTAATTTTACTTTAAATGAAGTGAAGCCTCCTTGTCTTCGCTCACTTAAACATGCGGGTATACCCATATGTATGGGGTGAACGAACCGCAATTTGCAACTACCCACATAATGTGACCACCTTTGCTGACTCGCATAACAGTTAGCTACAATAGGTTATGTTTTTGCTGAAGAAAGGAGTCATGATACGTTTTTAAACATTGCGTGTATACAAAATAATATATCTAGCGGGTAGGTTCATACATGAGTAATAACTGAACCTATCTTTTACACAGTCAAGGTGAAATTTAATCTTCAAAGAGTGCAGTTCCTCTCACGGATCTTAAATAGCGTTTACGATTTAGAACCATGAATTCAAAATTATGTGGTAGTTTTCTTTAAGTAGCTCGCAATAGTTAGTTAGTTATGTACCTCCTTCATCTTACTTATAAATCTAATGATTAAATAAAAAAATACAACATCAGTACTTAAGTACATTAGATGAAATTTCGCTGCCGTAGCAGCCTATCAATATAAATATTTCTTCTTTAAGGCCTAAAATAATTGTCAGGTTTTAGGAGCGAAGCTACCTTTCTTCCTGATCACGCTGCGCAGGCGTCATCATTCATACATAATGTCTAAACTAAATTGTTCAATATGGTTAACATTACGAATTACGATGACTTGAGTCGAGGTCATTTTAATTACTCCTTCTATTTAGGGCTGTTTGATAACTATAACAATCATCAATCTTATACTGTTCCACTAACTGCGATTACGTTGTCTCCTACTAAATTAAGAAAAATGATTTTGTGTCTATGTCTTTCGTTTAATATTAATGGATTTAGGTTGTTCGAATTCGAACACATCGTTACGTTCTATATTAAAAATAGATTTCAGTTGTGATTCGTATTTATTTATTGTCGAGATAGCTACCAGTATCGATGTTTAAGAACTCGGCATTAACTTAAATTGCGTGGGTGGATACTGGATACAGCCCGAAATACCTTCTATAAAAAAAAGTGAATTGATTACTCAAAGCCACTTTTTTAACACTTATATTCTAATGTCGACGGCCACTTAGCGTTGCGTTTATGGCCTTTAAAACTTTTATGGGGTTTTATCTTAATAGTAAATCCGGTGAACATTTAGCTGGTGAACTGGTTATGGGAGGGTCTCAACTGAACACAAGGGCACTCTTATCTCACGTTAAGTTAATTGCTTTCCAAACAGCGGTCTCTCTGGAGCTGTTTATATGGAATTTCAGTAAAGATACGTTTATTTATTTTGTGTGAATGGAGATTCAAGAAAACATGCGTGCTATATCCAGTACCCAAATAAATGCAACAAGAGACAATTTGGATTTAGGTATTAGTCTGTTGTAGTAGTGCTGAAGTAATCTAAGTACCAAAAATATTTCATTATCTTAATGAATCATCATCTCCCTGGCCTTATCCCATACAATGTTAGGATCGGCACTTGATTCAACCCGATGCCATCTGACCTTCGCAACGATTTGGGTTAAACCAGTTGTCAGACCATGTCGAACACAATCTTAATGAATATATGCAATAAAATTCACAAACTACTTAATAAACTTGAAGCCAATTTGTTTTTTTTTATTATTAATCCTACCCACTAACCATTGTCTTAAGTTAAATTATAATCATTACAAGTGTACGAAACTGCACTAGGTTCCTTAGGTCAATGGATATGATAGCGTTCAGATCTTGGTTTAGCTTAAACCTATCCAAGTTAACACAAGTTATTTAAACTCGTTAATTAAAGCCAATATCTACAAACTGCGTTAGATAATAATACCTATATAACAATGTAGTGTAATTACATGCTCGAGTAAACCAGGTGCAACAACCTTTAAACACCTATTATACTCATCTGAATACAATCCCTTCGTTAACCACTTGCTAAATGATAGCATCATTGAATTTGTCCTCTCTTCTCAACCATATCATTGGGGTCTGCTCTGTCTGATGGATGACTCAATTTGAGCTCGTTATGTGAAGGTCGTTATAATGTGCGTGTAATGTAGGGAATTGAAGGATGAAAATATAAGGTATTTATACCGTACTAGCTGTGCCCGGCAAACGTTGTATTGCCATTTTTTTTAGCGTGGACTACCCCTAATATTTAGGGGGATGAAAATTAGATGTTGGCCGATTCTCAGACCTACCCAATCTGCACACAAAATTTCATACAAATCGGTCCAGCCGTTTCGGAGGAGTATGGCAACGAAAACTGTGACACGAGAATTTTATATATTAGATATACATCGCTTGATACAATTGCAAAATGTTACATTATCATCCTCTACTATACGAGCACGTTGCGCTGGCTAATCCATACAAAATAAAGCATACATTACGTAGATAAATAACACCTACATTACGATTCAGCTCATAGGCTAGACTTGGCAGGAGAGGTAGGTATACAATTTCCATTAGTATCTGGCTTCATTATCATCATCATCTCCCTGGCCTTATCCCATATATCAACCAAATCACCATATTTTTACCCAAACCGACTATTCTTACCTGTCTTGTGGCAGTTATGGCACGTAAATAATATACCTATTACGTATTTAGTTTAATACTAGAACGTTCTTATTTGTGGTGAATTACGCTTAAACGATGTAAAATACAATAGGTAACATCAATTAAATATCCTTCAATATGAAATGCAACATAAACATTTAAGCTACCTAACATTGTAACAATATTAACATGATATCGAACGGGACGGGTGTCCGTATGACGCATCCCAGGCCATATGTCTCAGTTTCCTTGAATTCGCCAACGCAATATTTTACATGTAGAATAATACATACATGCTCACTTAAATTCGTCATAAAGATTTAAACATAAAACAGCTCCACACTAGGATTCCTTGTTCATGAGTTTCGTAAATGTATTGTCCTTTTTATTTTAAAAACGGTACATACAATACAGTCAAGACTTTTTTTACTATTATTAAAAGGGTACAAGCGAAGAATAAATTAAACTAATAAATAAAGTAAACAAGCAAGTTTTTAAAACATAAAAAAAGGATTTGTTTACAAAGATTTTTATTCGCCAACGCAGTGCTGCACCGAGCGTGACCTTCCATCAATTCAAAATAGATTACACTGCGCGTGGTTTTGCTTCATCCGATCTAGGTGTAACGCATAACCTACCTACATTGTAGGTCGCAGTTTACTCTACCATTTATCTCTTGTCACTCAGAAAGTAAGATAGCGGGATTTCGACTAGAAACGAATGCCACCGAGAACGTACTGTAAGTAACCACAAAGAGTAAAAGCACTCCATAGAAATTTAATGAAAAGAGACCATACATTATAGTTTACAATAAATTGCTTACCATCTGTTAAGCGGTCGTTTTCTTGTGTGGAAATAATATGCGTGCTATTTTTCAACAACAATGTCAGATACTACATACAAAATTGTTCTTTTCTTCACTGAGTAATACAGAAGATTACAACAGACTAAACTTTCGAAATTCATTAGTTTTCTTACTTGTCAACGTAACGGGAGGTTCGCCATGAGATGATTTACGATGATTATGGCATGATGATGGCCTTATGAGAGCTTGATGGTTTTTGCACGAGAACCATTGTTTTCTCCTAGGTATTCTCTTAACCGTTACCTTTTACTGCTACCTGCTGATGTCATGAAATATTTAAAGAATGAGAAAACAAAATTGTTACGTAAGTTTATCAAATCAAAACGTTTATTAGCAAAGATACTTTTGCTGTAAAAAATACAAGCTCAATGATAAATATGTTTTTTACCCGTGGGAATGGTTATTTTCCATTGCGGACGATTACTTCACACCGCTCAATGTTGTTTATAAATACAGCCCTCGGCTCAAGATTATTTTCGCGAGATTCACGTCATCGTTTGGGATTGTTTGTATGAGGCCGTGTATGACTAAAACTGTAGCAATTACCGCAATTAATGAGTAATCTTTTAGCAGCATTTTACATCTTCTTGTCTGTTTCATTCATTAGATACGATAGCTATAGCAGATGCGTTTAAATAAACTCCATTCTTCCTGACCTTGCCAAACAAATTACTTCAAGGACTGGTACCGACGTCCCATCCGGACTCTTGTGAAAAGATCCCCCTCTTCGTCCGAGTATTCATATACGATCTCCAATAGCTGTATGTTTATTTATACTAGCTGTGCCCTGCAGTTTCACCCGCGTAGACTTCATTTCATGTGTGGCTATTTCGGGGATCCCAATTTTTTTCATATAAATGTAGGCTAAGTTAATCCTTGCAATATCAACTATCTGCCAGCCGTTTCAGAGATTTTGCCGAAAAAAAAACAAAAAGATATGCAGATATTTTTTTAATTAGTGATTTATGTGTGTATATACCGTATATACTTTATTTTGCATTTAGTAAAAACTTGTTAATTTAAAATTAAAAGCAGACACTACAATTGTATGTATCTGTATAGATGTACTCAGGTACCCCTTACGTAAGTAAGTTAGTACATACTACATTTTGTAAGTTTCTCGAAAGACAAAGGCATCTAAAATTCTTCAAAGATATGATTTATGAAGCTGTCATAAAACCCAAAGGGGCATAATATGCAGCTTGAAGCTACAATTTGGAACGCCTATCAGTTTATGTATGGCGACATTCCACCTCATCCTCGGGCTGTAAGAGCGGTCACGTAAACCGGCCGTCCTTTTCCCCCTTATAACCTAAGCAGCTTTAAGAGTCTCTCGCCTCGAGGGCTCTTCGGAGATAAAAATGACGTCTTGCATATAGGAGAGAAACACAAGCTGTTTCTTTCGCACGCATATTTTAGCATCTGGAGACAAATTTGTGTCGCGAGCGCGCGTTACCATTGGTTACACAAACATGTATATCCATACTAATATTACAGAGGGGTCTGTAAGTTTGTATGCAGGAGGTAATCTTCGATACTTCTTATCCGAATTCAAATTTTTACCAGTATATAGAATGGACTTTCAGGGTGTAGTATAATTATATATAGCACGGGGTGAAGCTTCGAGCGACGGATAGTAAGCTCGTCGGCTTTGCTTTCTTCCTTGAAATAGCATGGTATTTCCACACAGGATGATCGATATAACGTCAGTGCAGGTATTTTAATAGGTTGGTATTCGACGAAATAGACGACACGTATTTGTAGTCAGTTTGTTCTTTGACCCGAATGAAATTTCTTGCTCCATTTTCATTTCCTCACTTGCATGCAGTCTGAAATATTAATTTGTTTTTTTTTAATCTGCACTTAATTCCGAATCCTGAAATTAGATCCTGATTATAAACACATCTCAAAAATACCGCTTCCATGACCATATTATTTCATCTAAAAACTTTCTTTTCCTTTCTTCTTAATACAATAAAATGCCGTCAACTGTGGTTAGCGTCCAAAGAGGCAGGTAAAGACAAATTGAGCACTAACGGTCGATGGTGCTTATGTATGGAGCCGTATTAGGAGCCAAAGAAAGTGGGGTCGAATGAAACTGGATCGGTACATTCTCCGACTGACGGCGACCGGTTTGACCGGCGCGAATCCTGGCGCTAACACCTCCCGGACTCTGAAACATACCGGTTACCATAAACCTTGTCCAGCTCGGTGCTTCACAGATTTTGCAACCCGAGCTTTGATTTCACAGGTTTAAACATACCAACATATACTTAACTATAATAGTGTTGCTTCGCAGTATCCAAAGCAGATAAATTGAAACAAAAGAATATCGCGTTCCTATTTTAAGCGTTTATTAAATTACTAGAAATAAAAAAGAGTGTAGATATTTGAATGTATATCGAAATTTGGTGAAATTATTAATACTGGCGGCAAAATAACTCCAGCTAATGAAGCCAGTATGAAATCAGAACACGTTATTTATGTAACTCCAGCGATAAGGTCAGGTACAGTTTATTTATACAACACTACTGGGCTTCGCAATACGCCATTTGTTTAAAATGTACTGAAAGCCACAATAGACAAGGAATCCAGAAAAAAAAAAACAAAATTTCCTTGATCATATAGTACTGAAGCACGCGATCCATGAGGGAATTGGAATAGAGTAGGTAATTTATATAAAAACTACATGAAATTCTTACGTCATGTAAGATTTCTCGATTCATGCAGCTCTCCGCATTATGGTGTGGTGAGGAAATATCGTAATTTTAAGATCCGATGTTTAATGATCAATTTATAACATAATCTCTCCCGTTGGGGATTTAACTTTCTTTCGTAACGTATCATTAAAATGTAATCGTTACTTCATTAGGTCCGGCTACTAAAATTCTTTCACTCTGTAATAATACGAGAGGTTTTGTTGCGTCTTTTGTATCTACTTATCTACTCGTATGTAAGTACATAAGTAGGTCTAAAAAGGCCACATTGGGAGAATCATAATGTGATCTCAATATGATTCATCATCAAAATTGCACCTAAGTGGCTTTGTCATTTCGGTGATGAATAATATTCGGATCACATGATGATTCTCTCAAAGTGGCCTTTTTAGACCTACTCGCTTACAGCACCAATTCACTATAAGCAACTGACAGCTCATTAGGTTACATTACCAGATCACGCATTAAATAATTATGGTGGGAAACACAATGAAATAAGGCTTATAGAATACTAGTCTATTATATTAAAGAAATATTTACTTTTGTAACGATCATAACATGTAGAAAATAGAAGTCTGATTATCCCCTGGGACACATGTGAAACGTATGTTTGTTTGTATGTTTACTTCGTTACTTTTTTCATTCATATAGTGTAATGCTAGCTTTGATGCTGAAGTATTACACACTGCATAACGGCAGCTCTCGGTAACAGTATTAGCTCTATGACGGCAGTAACGTGTGTAAGGAACCCGCACAAGTGCTGTTCTGCCATCGCCGTGTACTAAGTAAATCAAAGCATACATAGATACATACATATGCTCACGCCTATATTCTCCGAAGGGGTAGGCAGAGGTGTTGTAATCACAATACCCACTTTTCACCGAAGATAATTAAGTGCCAACGTGACAGATGGTGAGTCCATCGCCGTCTCAGACACTATAACTACATACTTCATTGAATGTCTTCTCAGAAATAGTAAAGCACGTGGCGTGAAATCACTGTACATAAGTTTTTTAGAACAACTCACTGGTACAGGCCCCGCTGGGATTCGAACTTTAGTCGCTTGCGTAGCAGGCGACTGCTCAAACCTCAAGACCACCACGGCTCTCATTAATCAAAGCTTAGATTGCAATTCATTCCACATGCCCTACTTGTACTAGCATATCGCACTTGTTTCCTTTTTGCAGCGAGATAAACCATAATAATTACAAGAAAGTATTGTAATACGCCATCAAGACTTGAAGAGTTTTCATTTCGAGATTTTCTAAGTACGTAAAACTTTAGTATTCCCACCCCACTTACCGACGTAGTATTATTTTAAAAAACTTCAAGAATATTTTTGTTTGATCTGTTTTTTATGACAAAGTACTTACCTACTTTCAAATCTTCAAAACGAAATGATTATACAAGATTATATAAAAGCTATCGCCATTTTCGGAAGGTCATTTTTACTGATAAGAATCTCACAAGACTCAGTGTTTTTTTAAATTTGATTGCTAATTATACAATTATAATTTCTCTGTCATAGTTTTCCTTTTGACTCCTTAGAGACTACATTATTTAACCAAATCAAGTAAAGAACTATGGAATATGAGCTACATAGTTTCCTAAAAAAATATGTGCATTGACTCACATTACTTCTAAAATTAACACATGAAATGCATTCAATAAAACTGACGGGCAGTTTTCGTAAAGACGGGATGAAAGATCAAAGCAAAGAGTAATTTGTATTCGTTTCAATCGTCTGAACCTCTCATTTAAATAGTTTACATAATTGCGTACTTTGCTTTCAATATAATTAACATGTTAACAAGTAATGAGCCTTGCGTAAGTTACTCAAATTATATGCAGCTCTTCTTGGTTAATTACCTTTGAAGATGAATGAGAACTGCTGACCAATAGACAGAACTGCCAAGATTTATAAACATTGACAAATTTTACAAAACTTATAATTCTCTATATATACTTAGAGGATAATTATTAGGAATACAAATAAAAATGCTGCAAAAGTGTACATTAGTTGTCTTAGGTAACCGAATGCTTTCCTTATTTACTGCATGATTGCGTACATGACCATTTTGACGAGAAAAGTACGTTTCAATACGAGAACTGCACGTTCAACTAGTTTGTTTTACAGGTGATTAATAAAAAAAAAATGTTTACGCTGCTTCGTTAATGGAATGTTACATAAAAAAATCTTCTCACCTGTCACGTCAGTGTCTCACAACATGTACCACCATTCGGACATGTTCACACGCTGATGAGTGCCGATGAGCTTGTCGAAGCAATTAACGTTAACACAAATAGAAATTGAGAAAGTACAACCAGCAACACAACATTTTGATCAGATTTTGATGATAAAAAAGTGTAGGAAGTACTTTTCGTTGGAAACAATCGATTTAAAAAATATGTTTAGAAATAGAAGGAAATTCTCGCGTTTAGTTTGTTGTGGTTGTTACAGCATGTGTTTTCAGCCGGTCGGACATGAAATAAGTTTTCATTTTAGATTGCACTAACTACGTAGTACCTAACTACTTTAAATAACGTCCGTGGTTATTCCGAGTTTGATTCTCTCAGTTTAATTGCAATTGCCATGGTTTGAAACAACTCTCAATTCCTAGCTATTTGAATGTGGATACGTTTGATTCTGGCACAATTTCAGCGTGGTTTAACCAGATTATCAAATAAGTATACAATAACAAATTGCTTACAATTTGATTAATTATGAATTCGGGAGAGAGTACCCAGAGACAATGAAAGCACCTAACTATAAGACTATTATAATGCCAGTATTCCCTTTGTCACTGAATTTATAGCCCTATTGTTATAGTGAGTAGCGTAAGCAGTTCTCACGCCGCAACACTTTTTATTTTACATAACATTACCATTTTATGCGCAAACGATGAGTTATGTAAAACAATTAGATACGTAAATTGTGACGAGGTCGACGCTCCCATATCACTAGTGATAAACACACCTACTTCCCCACTTCCTTTGTTCGCAAAACGATAAGGATTACTTTAAACAACGCTTAAAATTGCGTTAGCTGGAGTAGGTAAGTTACCTTGCAAAACAATCCTACGCTTCGTTGAAATTCCATAACTACATATTCCACAAGAGTCCCTAAACCCATCACACCTTGATGGGTTTAGGGACTCTTGTGGAAGAAAGGTGTAAGTAAGGGATAAAACATATTCTTATGCATCAGTTAACATTTAGTAGTCATAAAATGTGACGGATCATGAGTATGCTCCCAAAAACAACTATACCTAGTCAACCGCCATAAAGTTTTGTGACGTTATGGCGTTGATTAAGTCTCCTCAAAAGTATTTATATATCTTCTTGCGGTATTTTCCTAGCCTGTAAAAAAATATTCGCAAACATAGTTCCAAAACGAATCTTTCTTTTCGAACTCGATAACAATACCTGCCGTCGAATATCTATTGTTATCGAATGCTTTCTACAAATTATTTCGTTATTTCGTAATAAAAACAGTTGACCAAATTCGCCGTTCGCCTTACAGTAACTCTTATGCGTTGTTCCTGCATGCTTACACAACATGATCATCGTTTGGTAATTTATCAAAACTAACTGGCCCAACCCGGCTTTGCACGAACATTTTGGCCATATAATCTATATAAAGCATATAATCTAATAAAATTACTTTATTAGATGATATGCTTACATACGGTCTTAAATCACGAAGTTATCATGTAACTCACTCTTGTAGTTAATTTAGCTAAACCATGTGGAGAGTATAAACAAGATTATTTCTTATATCATGTTCGTTTAAGCGTCACATAAGTTTACTTGGTTCGTGAAGAAAATTTATTGTTCAAAATGGGTTACATTTTCCCGCTTTCGATTAGAGAGAAAAATTCTCGACATAAAAGCCGTAGGGTCGGATGTTCTCTGATGCCGGCAATTTATAATGTAAGTGTATTTTTTATCTTATTCATACTTAGAAGCCTCGTAGAAACCAGTGAAAAAGGCTGGACATGATCGAGAGGCGACATTAATATGCAGATTATCGAGAAGTTAGTGAACATAAGTTAAAGGAGCGCGTTACCAATGTAACTCTTATAGTAAATCAAGATTATATCTCAAGATTTAATAAAAGGCGCGCTAGCCGAGGGAGGTGTACCATGAGATGAAACAAAAATTGAATTAGTAAGCTCTTCGGATAGATGTAAGTACGTCTATATTCAAAGTAGGTAATTATCGAAATAGGACCTTCATTAACACAAATATCTTTTGTGTGTTAAATTTTACCTGTAAAAACAAAAAAAAAAAATATTTCAGTTCTTAAATGTACTGTATAATGTACTGCAAGAAATATTGGTAGGACAATATAATTCGGCCTGCCTATAGAACGCTTATATAATATTACTAAAAATATCGTGAACTATACTCGTGATTCGCCCTGCACGAAGCTTCATGGATTTGTCAGTAAACCTAATCCACAGTCAAGACTTAGGTAAAGCGACGCAATTTATTCTTGAAACTATCACTTTGCCTACTGTGAGTTACACAACCTTTTACAATTCATCAGTAGGTAGATAAACTACTACATACTAATAAATGTTGGTCTTTTGAGATCTGATAATATCTTCCGCGAGATAGAACCACTTTGTACATACCTCGGTTTCTGACACACTGCCTATAGTTCGAATGCTTTTTATAAAGCCTTCATGGTGGCTTACCATCATCGGCTTAAGCCGGAATTTCTGAGCTTTGACGTTTCATTTAGTTTCCGTAAAATTGAACGTCAAAACCAAAAAGCCCTTAATACGTGCTGCTTAAACGATCCTAGTTGGCCCCTAGTGTTAAGCTTTTGACAAGTGACTGTACATTTCCTAGCAACTTGCAGAAGTTATTACCCCATCGTGCTCGTAATAAAGCTTGAACATAAAATTGTAATATGTACGAAGACGTCGGCACACGCACGCATAATTTAAAACACGATCGGTGTTCAATCCGCTGGACGCAATCGTGAATGTCAATCAGAATTGTGTATTGATGCATTGGAACTATCTACGTACATAAAAACAAACCAATTGGTCATCGTAGCCATGTCGATCGTTGAGCCTCGTTAGACGATTGTGATTGAACATCTCGGAGAATTGCTCAAGGTATTACTTCAATAGGCACCATTTATCAGAATTATAACCATTATCGTAGAGGTTTCTAAAACAGTTTAAATTGTACTCATTTATCAATGGCGATAGGTAAATTTGGATGGGCTATGGATGCACGACTGCCTACCCGCTGGACTAATACGGTTTCGAGTCAAAACTTATCTACTTAATATCTACTTACCATCTTATATGAAAAACAAACATGGTATGGTTGAATTTGTGCCTGAATCTGATATAAAAACCGAACTCTCGAAATACCAAATAACAACAACCCAAAGAACAAATTATTATTTATCAAGCATTTTCCAAATGTGGATAACGCATCGTTTTAGATGTTTTCATAACCATAAAGATTAAGGACCTAGACTATTTGGATTCTAATACCTCATTTAGATTAAGAATTTCAAGTATTCAATCATAAACAGATGTCACTTGCTCAAATAAACATACCTAATAGGCCATGACATCACATAAATGATTCGCCATTAGGTATATTCCTGTCCAATTCAAGGATGGACGGTAATGTAATACTTACAATCCTACGTGTCCATTATCATATTAAACTTATTCATAGCCTGTCGACCTACATTTGACAGAAATTAGGGCATGCAAATCATGGCTGAATATTCTTTCAACTTTTATATAGTGTAGTTAGCTATGTATTGGGTAGCGAAAACTTATTTGCACAGAGAAATGTAATCATTTCGAATCACTTCAAATTATCTAATTTCTTACGAAAGGGCATTGGCTGATTGACATATATCTCAAAACACAGAATAAACCGCTTGTTCTAGAGAAATGAAATTTCGAGGGTGTATTCTTTAGCGAGGTGTTTTCCGACCCCTTGTTTAAAATGTTGTATGTGAAATCTTATTGCCATGATAAAACTGTGGGCGTAATCTAGTCCACTATAAATGTTCTTGCTTATGACGACGGATCCTGTTTTTGGTCGTGGGGAGGAGGAAAATCTTGTTTATGATCTATATAAGGAATGCCAACGCCATCAGGTTTCAAGATTCTACAAGTTGCATAATTGTTTACTTAGTAGTTTTGTAATACTTGTATAAACAATCACTTGCGTTTAACTGAGTAAAATCACATACTTACCAGGAGGTAAAGTATAAGAGGAAAATATTTTGTATAATTGTTCAATGCTTTATTAATATGACATCACTGTTTAAGCACATTAGATAATACTCAACTTTTATACTTACATAGGTAGGTATTATTATATTATTTCGACCGGCTTCTTGCCCCCTCCATATTCATATACCGAATGGTGAAAATGACCGGAATGTAAAATCTTATAGGTTCTATAAAAATACTCCCACGCAAGGTCGTTCTCATCTTCGTTTAATGTTGGTTTAAAACTTAACGACTTTGTTGTAGGTCAAATGGCTATTTAAACGTTCAATGTATGTTTAAAGACTCCGCACAAACAAACTATAAGTTCATAAATATTCGAGTGTCATCTGATAATGATTATTTGATATGTGGGCTGTCAGACGATTGCGTAATTTGCTAAGAAATGACAAGGCTGAATAGGAATAACATGTATTTACATGCAAGACTAGAAGCTTGCGGTCTTTGAGTGCATTTCTAAATATCTTCGTTCATATTTATTTAGGTCTTAGTGTATTCAAACGCCGAAACGTAAAGATACAATTATTTATATTTAAATTCCATTAATTGCCGCCTTAATACAAAACCTGGTTTAAACTAAACTAAGACTAACATTATTATGTTCATACCTTTTAGAAATAGTATTTCGAAAAAAGTGATGGAACTTATTTTGAACAAAGGGCACAAGGCTAAGAGGGTATACATTTTCTAAAAACATACCAACTAAAAGCTACTGTAAACTTTTTTCGTTACATACTTATCTAGGTTACTACTACTACTATGTACTCTCTTCATCAAATTGTATCATCTAAGTAAGTACTCAGTGATCCGAGAGAATTGCGAGGATCTGGAATGAAGTCCGAGGTAATGAGAATAAGTGATTTCGTCTGGACAGTTCCACCCTTTTATCATACGGGTATCCATCTCTTATCCTTTTATGGTCTAGGTAATATTCCATCTTCTATTGGCTTTACTAGATTGCTTGACGTAGCGTATAGAATTTACTAAGATATGGTAGGCAGTTCTGTCCAGAAGCGGTATGCTAATGCATAAGTCATGTTATACCTACCTACATTAGAAGCTTCCAACTTGACACTTTTACTTTCTATTCGTTTAATTAGTGTAGGCAGGCCTGTTAAGCTTGTCGTACCTGCTGGGTGGGAGAAATAATATTTATTCACATGAAATATGGTACAAAATAGGTCTTTTTAAAGTCGCAAGAATCATTTCAACTCAATTTTAGGGCAAGTTAAATATTTACTTAGTTATCTGCTTAGGCACTACAGTTACCTACATTTTGACCACTTTTGAATTCTAAATATACCAAATATGCAGATATTTTTTAAAGCTTATATGTGACCAATAACATACTTAATACTTATCGTTATTGATATATTGCACGCTAAAATATACTAAGTTTTTTAATTATTTATAAACTTCCCTATATCTGCTGTGAATCACCCATAAATAAAATATACATTAACATAGGTAACAGAAACTATGATGTGCCTTATCTGTGACTTGAACCACTCCGTCGACTCCTACTCACATTGACAAACATACCTTGAGGCTAAGAGACTAGAGAACCACCTCGTATCCGAAGAGGTTTATAAGTAAGTCACGGTCATAAAGTACCAAGTCGGCACAACATTTTGCTTTTAAAATTGAACGAGTTTTCAGTTTCCGAACCAAGTAACGTGTAACCAAAGGTTGGGCTGCCCTTGCTAAAGGAGTATGTAACAGTTACTCGGTTTGTTAGCTTCTGCTAACTAAAACTAACATCTGAACCAAAGTGGACTCACATACGCGTCTTTGAGTAAATAATTCTATTTCAGTTAACTAGTTGTGTTAGGTAAGTTATTTGCTGTGCCACTGGCTTCAAGTATTTTTAAACAAACACGTGCTTTATTTCTATTAGCTGTATGGCGATTGGAATGTTTGAGGAATCTCGAATCAATCAAAAGCCTTTCAATAGTTAAAATGGTCGTTAATGATAACGATGCTATGGAACTTCTAACATCCAATTAAATGTATCCATCTAAAGTTAGAAATATTTCTAATGAGAGAGAATCGAACAGAATCATTAATCACTCTATAACAGAGACGACTCAGACACCCGACTCAGCGCTTCCTTTTAAATTAAAGTAAACAAAAAATATGTGCGTACTATATAAAAGTCTGGTTAATGTACTCGGCTTATTAATCTATGGATAAAATTTTTCATCAGCCCATAATGACTAAAGCATATTTTTCGTCCGTGACTTTAACACCCAACCATTAAGGTTACGCCTCCGTTTATATTTTTAAACATTTTTTTATGAAGGAAGTGGGCAATAGTGTTAGTCCGGCTACCTGCCGACCGGGCCCACCACATCACACCTGCTTTCCACAAAAAATACAAACACTGGTCTATTTCGGGAATCACTTGCTCGAACCTATGAGTTATTACTTCGTCGTCATGTTCGTTTGGTCTGTTTTTATGGACATCCAAAACGTTTGTAATCGATCTAAGTATGTGAAATAATTTAAATAATAAATATCTTCTAGACGGATGCAGCTGGTAGTATTCTTAAGATCAACAAACGGAGTTAATACGGAGATATAAACGTACCATCCGCGGATAATATTCATCCTTATTCATCCCGTTCTATTCGCGTCGGCCCCATTCAGCTTAGTCTTCGGTTAGTGACATCGGCAGGCGAAATTAAAAAGCGACAAGTGGACTAGTGGCGGGCGACTAATATAAAATTCTAAATTTAAATCTTACCGGTATACGCACGCTATCCGACATATCTAATCAGTAAAAAAAGTTTTGTCTTCAATTTCGTCCGCGTGGGATTATTAAAGTACTGGTCATTCGTAAAGCCAATATATGTAATTGTTAGTTATTATCTGTACGACAAGATTGCGAAAAGTTCTTTCACATTTAATAATATTCGGTCTTGTTATGCCACAATGCTGTGTCGTAATGTATTTTGCTGAAGATTTTACCGCTGCCTTGTATTTTAAAACAGTCAAGATAAGGGCACAGATTATATTAGATAGATATATTGATGTTGATTGTCGATGGTGCTGCCGCAATTAAGATAATCTCAGTCAAAGCGCAACCATCGATGCACACCGTTAACCATTACAATAACATATTTTTTGATTCGTCATTCAAATACTTAGCGCTAGGTATTTGCGTCATTCAAATGGAAGTATCTGCGAAGCATGTGATTTGTCAAAGATTTTTTATCTGCCTTTAAGTATATCTATCTATTAGCTGAGCCTTATGGTATTAGCCGCGTAGGTAGGATGTTCGTAATTTTTCTTAAATAAAAGTAACACATGGAATACAATCCAGAATCGAAGAGGAAAGATGATTGGCCACCTTGTACGACATGACCGGTTCATTAAAAACATATTAGAAGGAAAAGTAGAAAGAAAGAGAGGAAGAGGAAGACCCAGGATTACATACATGAGACAAGTTAAGGAAAAGATGTCTGTCATAACGTATAGGGAGATCAAGGATATGGCACTGGATAGAGACGAATGGAAGAAATTGCATCGGTTATACCGGCAAGAGTCATACTCTTAAAATTATGATGATGAAATGTAACACCTTATAACATAAGCTAAGTGCCAGTAAAAGCCCCGTTGAAATCGGTTCAGCCGTTTTAAAGACTAACTGGTTTTTTTTTTCATTTATATATGTAATATTTACTACCGTATATACTGTCATATGAATTTAGAGAAAATATGTTAATTTGAATTTACAAACAGACACTTCTATTTTATTTGTGTTTATAGATATTGTAATCGGGTAAGATTTACGGCCCTCCATTATAAGTGTTTCCAAATTTGGTCATAGCTTACTAATATCCGTGATACATATTTGGACAGCGAGATAATATACTGAGTAATATTGTGATGAGCGATGATGCACCAAACATTACAAGCGATGACTTATAACAGAACTCTTATCGCTTCTTATATGTTCCTTAATTGGAATTCAAAACAGTTCCTTTAGTATAGGTTTTGTCATGTTTCAACATCACCGAATTTCGTTGGGTATTAGGGAGGCACAACAAAATGTGATTGATACTTATATGGAGGCAGATTCGTTGAAATATGTCCAAATCTATACTTTTTAGGGGAGTTGCGAAAGAAGAGAGGAGAAAAACAGATTTTAGGTGGAGATAAGGCCGACAAGTGTCACATTGTACAAAACGCAAAAATAATAACGTATTCCAAATATACCTTTCAAATTTAAATTTACTAATATACTAAACATACATAAGTTTGTATACTCTACATACTTTGGGTAAAAAAACATTTATCTTTATCCCTGAAAATAATATGCCTTTGTAAAAAGGCAGCACGGCGGCGCCCGTCTGTCGGGGTTAGTGGGGTAAACGGGTATTGCGGTCGGCGGAGAGGGGCGAATCGAATCGATAGCGCATCCACTACAACCTTACAATCACACCGCACTCTGAACTGTCTGTATTTTGCCTCTAGATAAGCAGGTACCTAGTTACTTTGACTCTGAATCTCTTAAGAGATAACCTTTTACACTTACTACAGAGAGAATTAACAATATAGATATCACTTTAACTACTTACCTCAAAACAAATATCCTCAATTTACTCGAGTACCTGCTTCGTGGAATCAAGTTGTTAAGCAAATATGTTTTGGATATGTCAAGAGAGACCTTATTTTGTTACTGGATACTCACAATTTGGGCTAAACCAGAAAAGAAAAGGATGAAAAAAAAAATGTGTAGCTAATGTTGAAAAACATCAAGGTTCTGCGTGTCTTTTTACAATTAACAATCAACAGTTATTATAAGATAATAAAAACTTACGACGTAATAAACTAGACGCTCAAAACAAGATTGTTTAACCACTGCAGAGTAAGTTTAAAGCCGTTTTAATCGTAACTATACATGAAGATGTTAGATTTTAAACATTTAAATCTTCAAATTGTTTATACCAATGCCAAATGTATTCTTGATTCTAATATTTTGTGCATAGATCAGTTATAACTTAGTGTCTCACAAGTGTCTTTCAAGAACACGATCAGTCTTGCCAATCAGAAGTGTCAAAGATCACTTACAGTTTATTGAAAGGGTCAAAAGCCGAACGTAGTTTCGATCTGTGAAGTCCTTACCAGCGTTATTACATGTTATCACTACCGTAGAATCCGCTTTCGTGATTTTTATTTAGTAGATTTGCAGGTAAGTATATTGTGGTTTTTTTTGGGAATAAATGTGTATTCAGCACTTGTACTTATAATGAAAATTAAAGAACTGAATAAATCAATTCAGTTCCTCGGTAAGGTTATGAACGTCGAAGAATTGACCACCGGTTCGGAAACTAGACTTCTTAGAAAAACCGGCAAGAAACTCCTACTTCTACTACTTTCGATTCTTTAGCTACATAAACCTTACAGTAACAATGCCCTTCAAACATAAACGTTATGTGTTTGCGTCTCATCATCAATCAACCTGTGTATTGAAATCGGGTGAAATTGCTTTGGCATTATCAAAGTTCAGTCCACAATGAAATATTGTCTCTAGGGTAAACTACCGTTGACAAGGGCTTGTTGGCAGCAGGCCTAATAATGTCAACGGCAGTTCACTTAAATGTCAAAGCAAAGATAGCTCAAAGCCATGGAGTTAAAGTTTAAAATGGATATGAAATGTGATTCTCAAATGTGGGCGTTTTGATTTAGATCGACGTATTTTATTCTAATCAAGAAGGTAGTGTTTCGTACAACAGTATTGGATATTATAAACATATTTTTAAAAATTAATCGTGGTATTGTGATTTTTGATGGTTTCAATGGACTTCGTTTTTTTGCTATGTATCCATCTAAGTCATTTAGGTACTTAAGTTTGTCCGTTTGGAATTTTATTTATCCTGAATGGACACTAGGTTGGTAGAAGGAGGACCTCGCTTGCGTGCTCCAAAATAATTTCTTATTTTTTGCAAATTCCTTTACACGCTCTGCGTCGCCATTTTTGGCCCTTCGGTTAGTGCGGCGCGCGAGTCGAAAATCCGAATTCTTGGAACGAGATCTCATCTTCAAATTTCTTATTTTGTTACTTTGTTTAACGATTCTTTCGTCTTTATTGGCTCAGTATAGGTATAATTATGTGAGTGCAATGTATAATATAAAGCTATGTTGAGATTGTGGATCGAGCTCTGTACTTCAACCATAAAAACCATGTCAATAATTTCATTTACTATGTAGGTAGGGTTGTACTATTATCGTTTCTTAAATGTTTTATCGACAACCTCACCTTTGCGATACATTGCAAAATGTGGTCATTCAGACTATAAGGTAGGCTAGTTACGAATATAAAATCATTCGTGTGGACTAGGCCAACCTTCTCTGATTCAGAATATATGTAAATACAAAAAATACAACTAAGGTGGCAAACGTGAGCCGTGGTGGCCTCGGGGTTAGAGCAGTCGCCTGCTACGCAAGCAACGCAAGTTCAAATCCCAGCGGGGCATGTGACCAATGAGTTTTTCTAAAAACTTATGTGCAGTTATTTCACACCATGTGCTTTACGGTGAAGGAACACATCGAGAGGAAACTTGCATATATCTGAGAAGTAATTCAAAGACGTACATAAAGTGCCTGAGACGGCGAAGGACTCACCCTCTGTCACGTTGGCACTTAATCATATTCGGTGAAATGTAGGAGTTGTTGTTACAACACTTCTGCTTACCCCTTCGGGGACCCTTCTGGGATGGCAAGCATGCGGCCCACTTGTTGGTAAGTAACTGGCTGGCTACCGCAGCCTATGGTCGAATTACTAAGCGCATCATGCGCGCGTGTAAATATCACTTCACACCCTTCTTGAAGAATCCCATGCTGTACTCGTTTGGCAAAACCATGTCGCAAAACAAAATACATTATCTACAGTAAATATAATGATGAGAACTTGGATCTCTACTTTTCTTTATACAGTCACTACCTGCTAGAAACGCTTTGGTTTTCTTAGGGGAACTTCTGGTGAAAGTTTGAGCTTCGAGTACTTAGTGCGATCCCACGTATATATAATCTCGGCTATCACAACTTACTTCATATTAGTTTGCTAAGATTTGCAGATCTCTAGACTGAAGTCGCAAAATACAACACGACAGGATTCACCTATTTTTTGGATCTGATTGAGAAATTATACACAGCTTGGCTTGTTATGCATCAAATCACTGATTAAAAACTTTAGTACTTATTTATTAAGTGATCAATTCTAAGAATGCAATCTGATATATCGTATCGCCATTTTACGCGTCACTAAACACTACCCTTTAATCAGCAGCTCACGGTTGATCGACTAGTAAAGTGAGCTTTCTCAGAACTCTACATTCAATAATATGATACATTTTATGTTTCTTTCGTACCTAATTGGGTAGACTAGAAATCTTTCATGAACTTCAACTAACTTTAGACCCGTGGGAAACGTTAATGCGAAATCATAATTTCTAGAAAAATAGCAGAGATATTTTTTATGGAATAACTGCGGGTCAGATTTTTCAATTTATATACTGTGCCCTAAAATGTTTGTTTGGAGTCAATGTTGGACAGGTTTAGGCGCATAATTAGGTAGTATAGCTTCTAGCACTATATATTTACACTAGCGGACGTCACGCGATTTCACCCGCGTTTATGTTACTCGCTGATGATGTAGCTATCCACTGCTGAAAATATTTTCAAATCGATCTAAGTAGTTTCTTATTCTAGCAGACAAACAAAAAACAATCAAATCTTTCCGCTTTATAATATTAGTGTAGACATTAATGCAAAACTTAACAGCCAGTTTTGTTTTCACAAAGCTTTTTACCTTCATGGACTCACGTTTAATTTCCTTGTGTAACCTTATTAGGTCATCGGAGGTCTTGCATGTCCAAACTCCAATCTACTGCCCACACGCCGACCACACGTTACGATAAGTAAGAAGAGCTACATCAAATAGAAACAGACAAAATACTTCGATTACCTTATTATTATTATACTTTTCATCACCTCACCACTTAGAGCCGTGGTGGCCGCGGGTTTTGAGCAGTCGCCTGCTACGCAAGCGACGCAAGTTCGAATCCTGTACCAATGAGTTTTTCTAAAAACTTATGTGCTGTGATTTCACACCACGTGCTTTACGGTGAAGGAAAACATCATGAGGAAACCTGCATATGTCTGAGATGTCATTCAAAGACGTGTATGAATAGCGGCCGAGACGGCGATGGACTCACCCTCTGTCACGTTGGCACTTATCATATTCGGTGGAAAGTGGGTGCTGTTGTTACCTCTGCTCACCAATTCGTGGACCCTTCTGGGATGGCGTGAACCCACCACCACCACCATCACAAGTAAAGGTACAATGGTATTACTTATCATCAACATCATCATCATCATATCAGCCATAGGACGTCCACTGCTGAACATAGGCCTCTCCCAATGATTTCCACCTCACCCGGTTGGAAGCGGCCTGCGTCCAGCGGTTCCCCGCGGACTTGACCAGATCGTCCGTCCATCTCGCGGGGGGGGCGCCCTACGCTGTATTACTTATATGTGGTTCTATTTCATGTTTTTACTATTTAGTTATTATTTTGTACACGCTGATACAATTTCACTATACACATTGCATATCATTCAATAGTTTGGTTAGCCTTGAATTTTTTTATGTTTAACCCAAACATAATATTTTTAGATATTGAAACATAATATTTTTTTCCTAATTCATATCACACAATCAATTTAAGTATTAGATCATAGTAAGTTCCCCTGCTAGTCCGTTGAGTAGCCTTATTTTGGCCATTTGCCACCCAAAGTAAAAGTCCAGTATCGAGCCAAATAGGTCTTGAAATTTGAACTGTTCAACCCTTTTGTTCTACCCCAACAATGTTTTAGAAACGAGTTGTATCGCTGGCAGAGCTCCAAAGTTATTGATATACATAATAATATGTATGTGAGCATAGTTATCAAATAGTTACATAATAATACACACAATCTTAAATAAACACTAAATTGCGTTGACCTACAGACAGCCGCCGCGCCGTGTTTAAATATTGGAGCTCCGTGATTGACCAATTTTGTTGACTAAACGCAGTTATCAACCAACGTTTACGGTTATAGAGAAAGATAAGTTTAGTATGCATTTGCCGTTCCGTTAGGCGTAGTGATTTAAACATTTCAATGGTATTAAGTAAGTACTTGATTTCTTAACGTTCATTAATATTTAAACATTACAGTTATTTTACTGGCTACCTATAACTGACTGACAATATTACAAATATTAACTAATGTCATGTTACAATTTAGAAAACATGTGGGTATTCGGAAACTTTTACGGTAGCAAGTCGCTATGCAGTATGTGCAAGCGAGTTGCTAAGGCGGTAAAGCCTGTGCGATACCGACAGAGAAAGATGCTATGCTACTTATAATATTCATTAGTTAATATCAATTAATTGTTGAACATTGATTACTTGCCTAATAATGAAAAATCCTTTAAAATATGACTCCTTAATAGCTTTTTGAAGGTGTTAAATGAGCTTACTTCCTTAATGTCTCGCGGGAGTTTATTATATAATTTTGCTCCTTCATACAGTATACTCCTTCTTCCGTAATTTGTCCTAGGCGGTCTTAAGTAGATGTTGTTGGCTTGTCTAGTCATACGCTTATGGATATGTTTATTTTTCGTAAATAATATTTGTGTGTGAATATCTTTTGTAAGTATTTTCCTGATTAAAATACACGTAGAATACTTATATGTTTGAGCCAAGTTCATAATTTTTGTTTCTTTATAAATTGTTTGATCAATCAATCCATAGATAAGTGGTCCAAGACGTCTTTTTTGTGCTCTGTGGATCTAATCTTTATCAATCTACCATTTTATATTAATCTTGATAAAGGCAATTTCATATTGGGTTCACTTTAATTTTAGAATGTAGGAATAATGTTGAATTGATTATAAGTATTCCAATGACTGGATTATTTCATACGTAATTATGTAATTAGTCAATACAATTAGTTACTGTTCTATACATCTATTAGTATCTGCTAATTACGAGATGAATTAGACTGACCACCAGCTAGCATGATCCACGGCAAGCCTGTCATTATCAAATTGTAAACTACACACAACCTACATATGCCTAGTAAAACCATAATTATAGTCTGTGTAATAAGTGTGCATGTAATTCCTATGGTAAAAAAACCGGCCAAATCATAAATAATATTTTGATTAGATGATGTAACTGAAAATTTAATGTGTTTCGCAATGTTTCCTTTATCTGTGACATAAGTCGTCTGGGTTCACGGAAAGTACCCACTCTGTAGGTTTTGTTTCTTTTTGCTGTATCTTTTAAATGCGTGACAAATGAAAGCTCCTAGGTAAAGTCGACTTGAGTATTTGCTTCAGCTTGATACCTCCACACGTTCCCGTGAAAAAGGGTCCTGACGACAGACAGACAGACGAACAACAAAGTAATCCTATAAGGGTTCCGTTTTATCCTTTTGTGGTACGGAACACTAAAACCATCCGATAAAAGCGAACGTTAATGTAAGTTATACATGAAGTTAGTGCAAGAAAGAGATAGCCAAATAGGATTCGCTAAATCATAAGCAAACATAGCTTAACGGTACCACCATATACGTTCTGTGGTGAAACCGTGGTCAGTGGACCGACCATTTTCGTCAACTACTTATAGTTAAATAGGTGCTTGTATATTTTAATATGATTCAACGAAGCAAAGAAACTGTAAACAAAGTCACGAATGATTCATATCTTAATCATCTTATCCATTGCCGTATAAGTTAAACGTACATCGTATATGTATAAATCATTCATTAAAACACATTACTATATCATTATCCATATGTAATATTTAATTGTATGTGCACTCTTCATAGATTTACTAAGTTTTTCTTACTTTGAAACATTACGGGTAAGTTTAGCTAGAATGGAATAGAGCTTTATTTACATAAAGCGATTCAACATTAGCACTCTATTCTCTCTGCCTTTCTGTTTGTAAGGGATGAGTGTAATGTCCTGCCATAAGTAGCCGCCATTTTGAAAAATTGGATTGCGTATATCAACTGTGTATGTGAGTCTATTGTATGAATTTTATTTTAGCTTAGTTTATACCGGTTCTACTCAGAAGGCTAGTTTCCAAATCGACGGTCAGTTCTTTGACGTTCAAAAGTAACAGTGCTAAAACTGAATAAACGATTTGCTACCATTGCAGTGTTTGAAAGCTAACTAACATTGCATTTTCGTAATTTAATAATGAAGTAGGTATGTTTAATTCAGGAACAATATAATTTAACTATCTACCGTGGTAAACAAAGTAAGCGAAATAACAACACAGGTCCCGTTGGCCTTATGTTATCGCACAATACGGCCATATGGCCGACCCGAGCCGCAATCCCGCGACGACCTCTGCAGACCTCGTGGTATTCAGATAATCTGTGTCACTTTACTACAGTAAACAGCTTTAACGATTTTCAATAAATACTTAAGTATATCACTATTTTTTTTTAATCAAAATGTAACTATGTCACTCAAAGCTTCCAAACTGTGTGCAAAAGAAGAGATTCTTAAAAAATATATTATATATATATACTATTTTAAGTTCGATAAATTACGATCTCATTAAAATACATGTTCTCATTTTAAAAATATTTTTTTAAAACCATAAATAATTTACGTATTTTTTGGGTCATCACAGTATTATATAACCAAGTAGAATAATATGTATACTGTGGTGTTTTTTATTTCTCATAGTTTTGTAGCAGGAATTGACCAAAACATTGAGCTTAAGCCAAATATAGACTCAATTGTCTCACCATGAGAACTAGCAATGAAATGTAATTGTTCATACACAAGACACGCCATTTGAAGTTAATCACCACGACTTGTAGAGAAATAAAGCTAAAGCCACGGTTGTCAACGACATAACACGTCAACAGACAGATGTCAAAGTGGGTCGCGTGTAATGTCACACGGCATTACTAAATTAAGACAAGACTAGTTTTTAGAAAAAAAAACAATCGCGCTTCTAATTCTAAGCTCGGTGGAAATGTCACTTAATTCCATTTTAACCATCTTACTAGAAACGGGTGGCATTAACATGACGTGTTTCTGACATGAGTTAGACTGTGTGAAAAAGATCTCATCGAAAATGTTGAATTTTGGGCTGAGTAACTTTGTCAATCAAATTCTAGTAGAGTATTTGGCACGATCCCGAGGGACACCGATTTGGGTCAAGTTTTCTACTAGTAATTAGTTATAAGTACTGTTCCGTGTATACATAATTAGGTCTTTATTCAATCAAAAAGTAAATCAATCAAAGAAATGGTAATGATAATGTTACTCTAAAAATTATCTAAATATAAAACATATGATTGTAGTCTAATTTTAAGACTCGTATTACCCCCCGGTTGTTATATCTAGGCCATAATTAGTCTAACCACATGCACTAAGTCGAGCTAACAAGAGTGTGTTGGTTTCGAAGTGAAAACTTTCTCTTGTATCAACAATTACTTGTCCCTTACCTTAAGTGAGGTCCCTTTAAAAACTATCTTAATAGCTTTACACACACAGACATGGGTTTTTTGACCCATGGGACTATGTTAACGAAGTTCTAAGTAAGACGTGCGGCTAAACAGATGAGGCAAAACTTTGTAATGGCAGAATTGCTCGGCATTTTATGTTAAAAGCGCATAAAAATCACACCGTCATGTCTGGGCCCCACGATAAACATACATACATGAAGTGTATAATATAAAGTGACACATTCCTCAATTGAGCGGCTGCGTGCCGCGAGATCTCGAATTAGCACCAATTTGTGCTCCGGAGCCGAGCTGACTCTGACTCATTGTCAAAGGAACTGCTAGGTGTTTCATTCCGTTCCCCGAGCTACGTCAGGGGAACTGAGCAACATTTCTATAAATACTAATGTGAGGTGTGCTGGACGTCATTACGAAACCACAACACAACACAGATTTCAGCAAAACATTAAACAAACATGTTATCAACATAATTTAACCAGAATAGCACCGAAAAGCCGAATCGAAATGTTCCACATTTTCATATCATCAGATCATTCGTTTTTGTATACCGTACAAAACTAACCAAATATTCCAAATTCAAATCAATGTCAGTCGGCAGATTATGACTTCAAAGCTTTGATCATCTCATTCCAAAACTAAATTCATAAATTACATAAATAAGCTAAAACTATAAAGTAAAATTTTAATTTTAGAACAGTTTCCATTGACCTTGTCAAAAGTTCTTCTCAGGCTTGCTCATGCCTGCTCATAATTTGGAATATTTGTGAGTATAGCGCAATTGGGCACTTCCCAAACTAATGTGGATTGTGGAGTGAGGATGACGGGAATAATTCTTCGTTAGGCTAATTTCAAGGTTACTGCCGTAACCTTCGCATAAGCGAATAAGGTCATCCATGAGCCCTTTAACGAATAGGATTACATAAGAAGAAAACTGCTTCTGCCATTTTACGGAAGAACTAAATTGTGTTTAAGGGAGAGCTCAGAGAAACAAGCAATACTAAGTATTTGTACTCTGCGATAAGTATAATGTAGAGAACGTAATACCTTCCCATCTTACTATTAGCTGATAAGTTACATGATATATTAACCATAATTTTAATCCTCTTACGTTGGGCGGTACGTAAGTATTACCTTAGGGCCGTCAACATTTACAATTCAAAAGCGATTACTGACTATTTACCACCAAACTCCTTAGTTCGATCACGTTACTCTTTAATTCCTTTTTTATTGTATTTAATGTTCGAAGGAAAAACAATTGACATTCGATATTATAACGACTAAAAACCAAACATAAGTACTTAATTAGGCATATTAATTATTATACGTTATTTTTATTCCATTCAATCACATCAATAATGATTATACATACGAATGAACTTTTTAATATTTAGTTAGATTTAGCTTAAATTACTTGAATGATTAGGTATAGTTGACAGACTCGGCCAATACAAAGTCATGGTGACATTCACATTTAACACGTATGTGTAAAAAAAGTATTTTATCCGTACCAAGAGCATTATTTAGCCGCAACGACATTAGAAGTTCTAAGAAAGTTTTATGGGCTATATACTGTCGAGTAATTTAGGCTAGACGTGAAATATTGCCTAAAGCGTAAGCAATGTGAAACGCACAATGTTTTAAAGCGTGCCTGATTGTTCTAGATGTCAGTCTAATAAATTTGTAGGTACGTGACCATTTACATTGGAAGAAAGAAAAAAATATTTGCAGAATGCAGATAAATAAAAGTGTGGTATAGACAAACGAGAAGTAACGATTGTCTTTGATTGATCTGAAGATATACAATAATTATACAATATGTGTCTTCGACGATTTTAAAGTACTTTGTTAAAAGTCTAATCAACTAAAGATTATTATGAATCGATTTTGTTAAGTGTCAGTTGAATTAAACATGTAGATTTAATACTGATTGTGTTTAATAAAGAGAATTTTCTTTGTTAACAGGATGTGGTGGACAATAACCGGGAACTTCGGAAACATTCTGCCTATTGACTGGACCAAGTCTTTCTCGCGGAAGATGCACATTCCTACACTCAACCTTACTGACAAGAAGGTAATCTATACTAATAATATTATAAAGAGAAATGATTTGTATGTAAGTATGTTTGTAATAAACAAGCTTAAAAAGTACTACAAATTCGTTCAGCAATGGATAGCTACATTATCAGCAAGAAACATAGGCTATATTGTATTCCCTTACTCCCACCGGACTAGTAACTACGCGGGTGAAACCGCGTCACGTCCTAGTATTTTATAAAGTACTGGCTCAAACGTTCCATTTATATCAGCATTGAGGAAAGGCGTGCACTGGTCTCGTACTATTTTTAGTTCATATGATTTTTTCTTAATAATAGGTTTAAAGAGTTAGAAGTGAGGTCAGATGACCAGTCAAATCACACTTTAGCTATGTGACAGTGACAGGTGTAGACATGTCATATACACACCTGTCTCATTACATGGTAGGGCCCCTGATGCCTTGCTGCCAACCCCAACAATGGCCCAATTTAAAGGCCAGAGCGTCTTATACTTAGAGACAAATTTGAAGCAAAGCGGTCTTTGCTTGATCCTAGAATATATGAAACACGACTTAATTCTAGGTACATTATCTTAATGTAAATAGTTCTATTATGATTTGCATCAATATTTAACTGTGTTTGTTTTCAACGATAAATGAAGCCGTTCAAGAGTATCATAGGTCGTGTAACGGGATGATTCAATCCCGGTCAAAGGGCGTGATATCGTATCTCCCTGCGCATACGTTGTCTTCGTAATTAATAACAAGAACCGTTGCATTATTCATTGGAATAACCTGTTCTGTATTCGAATCTATAGATCGTTTAGGAACTTTATGGATATCCAGTTTTTTGTATTGTCTTTTTAAAAACAAGTCACAAAAGTCGTTATAGATTGTCATCTTATTTAAATTATTTCTGTTTTTAACTGATATTCAAATGAAAAGAGGTACTTCCAAGTATTAGAATTGTCAAAATTATATTTACGCCGGTTTCTTTAAGTTACTGAGAATAGTAAGAAACTCCGGAATTACTTAATTACTCTTTCATATTATTTTGTTGTATAGTAAGTCCTTGAAAAAAATTGTTCCATTTCGGAGATAGTAAAATCAAGTTCAATTTCAAATCCATCGATGTTACCATTGTAATACATTTAAACGAGAAATTCTTGTATATAATCTAATTCACGGACACAGCTCCAATGATTTTTTATGAAATTTAGAATATTTTATTTATAAAAAAAACTGATAAAGCTCTACCATCCAGGTATTTACAATGATAAAATAACATTGTGTGAAATTCAAAGTTACATCCTTAGTTACATCCTAGTTATCCTCTATATGGCCTTACAAGTTATCGTCAATTGCGAGCTATGGAGTAGATAGGGGATGACATAAGCACCTGACTTCAACTGAAGATTCTCTAGCTGAGTGTAGTCTTTGTCGAGCTCTCGAACACACTGCATAAAAGTCTTTTGTTCTTTTTGTAACTTTATACAGTTACGAGATAAAATGAGGTGTCTGGTGACGCCATTGTTTCCTGAGAAAATTCAATTACTTACAATGAGTGTAACAAAAGAAGCCACATTGTCCCAAAATCCGTGGCTAACTCTAAAATATTCAGTTTGCAACGTGAAGAATATCTAACGGCAACTTATATAATAATTTCACACTCTATTCCCATTTATTTACTTTCTTACTTACAGTAACGGACATTTTGTGTTATTGCAAAATTATTTTATCTATATCTATACATGCATACTTACATACAGACAAATACAATTTAAGAGTGTTTGTTCCGGCTAATCTCTGAAACAGCTTCACCGATTATGACGGGATTGTAACTTTCACTGGCAGATAGCTGATGTTGCAAGGAGTATTTTGGAACTTTGATTTTTTTAATAAATAATTATATAAGTCTACGCGGGCACAGGAACTGATTAGTTTAAATGTCTCATCTATATTACTGTCGTTAAAAAAACGTACGTTGATCTTGAAAATGGAATTCTTTAAAACCATTGCAACATTTTTATGGTTCCCCAATTCAAATTCAATCTCAGTTAAGTAATCGACTCTTATAACAAATCTTAATTGCTTTAGTTCCATTCAAAGAACAGTTAAATAATACCCATTATCAATTGGGTGTAGTTAACCTACATAACAAAGAACATTTTGATTCTACTACACATTCTATTTTAGTTTTGCTTTCAATATCATGTTAATGAAAAAGTTGCAGAATCGACGATAACTTTTGGAATTGGGTCAGAACGTAAATCTGGTTTCTTTTTAATGTCTGCCTTAGTTTGCTGGTTTTTTCCTCGAAATCCACTTTCATATTATTATCCTACCTAAAATCTGTATTCCTTTAATTAGGGGTCCATAGGGGGCTTTTAGTTCACACTCACTTGCCTTTCCACAATCTCCTTCATTAACATAACTACGCTATACGCAAAGTGGGCGAATACAAAGTTAAATAAGTATTTTTAATGAATTCCGTAACGAAAGAAGAAATAAATAAAAAAATATATACGGTCGAATTGATAAACCTCCTGCTTTTTCATTGTCGGTTAAAAATGAAAATGAATGCGAGAATGACGAAACCAGAAAAGTTGCAAATTTTCAGCATAATGATTAAGATTACCAAATCCAGATTTACAAAATAACAGACATCATAGTTTGAATCCTGGCTTAATTATTTGTAAGGGGTGTGTTTCCTACAACTGATGATGTAAAAGGATAATGATTTGGTGCAGGGTGCTATGACACCGGACGACGAGATCCACAGCTCTGAAGACGAGGCGGTGGCCTCGGACCTCGACATGCACGCGCTCATACTAGGCGGGCTGCACCAGGACCACGAGTGTCCCGTCAAAACTGCTGATGAGGTAACACGTTAACAATAACTTTACTTATTATTAGAGTTAAGGAATATCTTTAATAAAACATCGAAGCTAAGAAGTGCACTCCTTTAATGATCATAGTAAGCCCTCTGATCAGTCAGAACTGAGATTCATACATAGATGACTACCCAGTACTTTGGTATGATAAATCAGGATAAAATTTGGAGGATTAGTATTCACTAATCCTTCAAATTTTATTCCTAACAGTAAATCATAGTAAAATTATTTTCAATCGATTGTGAATTTCCGAATCATTTGTGTTTTAATTTAGAAATAATTAACTTAAACATAATAGGTAATTTACAAAATGGGTAGTGGTGAAATTAAATTTTAAGCATCATTCGCCGTATTTCCTAAACGGCCACAGCAGTACACTCAGTTGAAACTTACGGACATAGTAGGTATAGATAGATGGTCCTACCTAGAGTACCAGTAATATGAAAGTGGTTTCTAATACATGTGGCAATCGTAATGATCCCCGGGGAGTTGATAATGGAAAACAGCGGGAATCGAGTACCAGAACATAAATCGTTCTTGACACTCGTACTGTTCTTGGTCTGCTTACTTAGTAAATATAACCATAAAGACCAAGTATTTGCTTCATTTTTTAACAAATACTGTATGTTAATCCGAAAAAATAACTATAGTACATAAAAATTCTAAATCTTGACTGACTGACATCAACGTAGACTAAGCCGCTGGTCCTAAAAACATGATATTTGGATTGTGTGTCCAGAAAGTTTGCAAGCCGGATTGTTTTCGGAATGCTGGTTTTCTTTGCCATGATAGCCTTTACTGGAAAGTTTGTGGGTATGAATCACGAAATTGTTCCATGAAATTATAATATATCGCAACCCCATACTAACTATTAATAAATGCGACATGCAACATTGCATGCTTTAGATTGATTTCGAATGACTACATTACACACCAAATTGTGTATTTTAAAATGTTAGTACTATTCTTTCTTTCTCACGTCATTGTCGTGAATTCCAGGTGATCCAGGAGATAGACGACATGATGCAGGACACTCCTTCCTCGGAGGGCGACATCATTGAGTACAACGAGGCCTTGGAGAAGGGCAAAGAGGTCCTCAACTCGCCCCTCTATGAAGACAGTACGTAGCCTTATCCTATAAATTGTTGATAAGGGCCTGTTAGCTACTCGCTTTCTCCGAACACCGAAGCTTCGGCCGAAAGCTCGCATAGTTCCTATCACAGTTCTTATTCGTTATAAAAATACGTTAGAACGAGAAAAGTCTTTGACGATAAATTATTAATCAAACGAAAAATTGAGTTATTACAGATAAAAACAAAGCGATTCTTAAACTACGTTTGGCTTTCGTTCGTTTTCGAAGTTACATTTTCAGTGAAAGAGAGTAGACCCCCAGATTTAACCCGTATGAAACCGAAAATTATTCAGTAATTTTTGGGCCTCTTACGGCACCATTCATCTGATGGCTGATCATTTGATTTCACTCGAAGAAACTGCCATCTGACCTTTGCAATACATTTCCAAAATCGGTAACCTGTTATCAGACTTGCCTAGACTTCTGTCTGACTGACGATAATTATTTGAATATGTTTAATTGCTGTACATGTTTAACTGGATTAATCATCGA
Source organism: Watsonalla binaria (assembly GCA_929442735.1). Taxonomy (NCBI): domain Eukaryota; kingdom Metazoa; phylum Arthropoda; class Insecta; order Lepidoptera; family Drepanidae; genus Watsonalla; species Watsonalla binaria. The sequence goes on from OV838930.1 coordinate 7,853,179, forward strand.
CGAATCCCAAATTTAGAAGTATCGTTACTTTTCATTTAAAGCAGCAACGCAAAAAGTTCTCGTGTGTAAAAATGAGACAAAAAGCAATGCTAATATAACAAATGCTTTCTTCAGCATTCAAGAACGTCAATACACGAGAATGCGAAATCTATCTTGTTTTTCCATTTCGCCAATCTACCTTGGTTGATTGATTTAAAAAATAACACAAACCTGTCTGTTTAATATAACCGTTGAACTTGATGTGAGACGCTATGCTAGTTTTTGCGGCTCTAGTGACATAATGGATATTAATGCAATCCTCATTTTTTGTCGGAATCATTGGAGTACCTGATTAAGTAGTACCTATATAAATGCGAACAAATATATATTACCGTGGGAATATCGTGCTCGTGCCCTTCACCGATTGCTTTTAAACTGGGAGAGTAATAATACTGGAGAAAATAACCGTCAGTCTCAAAAGAAGTAGAAAAAGTCGAATATTACAGTATATTTTTGATACCTAGTTATTTGAGCGTTCAAAAATATATAGAGTTCCATTCAGCTTCAACGCTGATGAAGATTAAGCTGCTAGAAAACTCGGAAAAATTTAAGAATTTAATGCATCTTGGACAAGTTACTTATGGAGCACAGAATACATTCTGTGCATTCTGTCACAGCCAAATTACTTAGATACTTGAGCTGTACTATTTCAGGGAACTCATAAATTGAAATTAACTTTTATAGGTAACCTTACCGTCTTATAAACTTTATTAAAATATTTCACACCTGCTTATTATAATGTCGCAGTTATGTAAAATGTTGTACCTAAGCTAGTTTCAATTGAAGAGAACATCGTGATCTGATATTTGATGCCAACACGAGTCATTCAGTTAAGTCTGCCAATTTGTGAGGGCGTTCACCCATGCTTTCTGATTTGCGCATTTTATTATGATAGCGTCGGATTGTTTATTTTTCAAGCTTCTCTCTGAAATAATTTTGTTTTTCTTCCGCTGTGTACAAATCCATTGGCGCTCAGGTGGGCAAAATCTAGGTCTCAATTTTTTTATTTGGATTTTAAGCTTTATATTCATAGCATTAAGGCATGGAATTAGCTGAAGACCTAATTTAAGATCGATGCATCGATTAGCTCTCTAGATTTATTTTCGTATAATGTTATCGATAATCGTGCGAAAGCCGATACAAATCAACTCTTTATAATTCTACAGACAGTTTACTTTTGAAGTGAGCTAAATTGAAATACAAAACACTCGACCACATTCTTATTACGTTCTTAATTTGAAATATTGAAGTACGAATTATGAACTTAATTAGTTTTTTTAATTGCAAAAACTATCGATCTTTTTTTTTTTGTTAAACTTTTTTTATTCAATTTCAGAACTCCGCCAACTGTCACTGGCTCAACTGAACGAGATATTCATGGAGTTGGAAGTATTGATTCGTGAGTTCTCGGAGACTTTGATTGCCGAATTGGCTCTCCGAGACGAGTTGGAGTATGAGAAAGAACTCAAGAACACCTTCATATCCCTGCTGCTGGCTGTACAGAACAAACGCAGGCAGTACCACATAGAGAAGAAGAAAAGACCAGGTGCTCCTAGGTCGCCTAACCTGAACAAAAGCAGCTCAGAGCCGAAGGTAAGGTCCTTTTGAAAACAAATATTTTATTCGGAGGCCCAGGATATCACCCACAATTATTTGTCCATTACTTTAAAAGGACTGTGTGATTCACAAATATGAAGCTAATATTTAACTCCTTATAATTTGCTTATACTAGTATTATTTTATTGTAACAATCTAAAGCCACTGAAACATTATATGTGCAATATTGCTTGATTTAGTAGTACCTTTACAAATTAGTTAAAAAATCTGTTTTTGAAAATAATAATTTTTCGAAGCCCAAGTACGGTTGAATAATAAAAAAAAGTAGTAGCGATTTTTAACTGTCATAAATATGATAGAAACCTAGTTCATGATTGATAGCTGAAAGTTTGCTTTAGTTTGAAGCGATTCAATAAAGAGAAAGGAAAGTAGCGAATGCTACACATATCTTGTCTTACATCATATATTTTTTGTCCGGTATTTGTCGAACGTTACAGTTACAACGGTTATTGCAATCACAAATTAATAATATCTACTCAGTAAAAAACAACAATGATTGACATATTGCCCGTTATCGCTATTTTGTAACCTTTGCTGCCATTTTAAATGTTATTATAAAGAGTTATGTATGGTGTCATACTATAAAGTTCACATACGATTTTGAGTGATCTAAATAGGATCAAAAATATAACAAATTTATAAAAAAAGATATTATATAGGTAGAAGCTTCTCGTGACAAGCGGGCTGGGGCTTTTCTCGCTCAGAGAATCAGCATTGCTATTCAACGTGGCAATGCTGCCAGCCTTCTTGGCACGATCCCGAGAGACACCGATTTGCCAAATTTTCTACTTGTAATTAGTTTTTAGTACTGTTCCTTGTATAAATTATATAAGTACCTTTATATTTTTAGCAAAAAAAATTACCAAACATATTTTTGCTACCTACTTAAATCTTAAATATAGCTATAGAAAAGTAATTAAGTAACTTTTCGTACTATATTTTTCCTGTTTGTTTAATCCATTATAATTTCGTTATTGCAGTACTTGACCACAGTAATACCCTTCCACTTGGACAACGGCCCGCCGGACAATCAGTCGCTACAAGTCCTCATTAAGAGTAAGTATTAACAAGTTACTATACTGAAATGTAAGTTACATTTCAGTATAGTATGTATTGAATTGGTTTCATTTTAATAACTTTTTTCATACAAGTTGATAAATTAAATATGTTTTGTTGCGTTGTGTAACGAGGTGTTGAAAGGGTAGTCCAGTTATGCAGTGGAGGTAACTACCCCCCTAACACACTCGGCAACTGCGAGTGGCCATATCGCACCCTCAGTGGCTCAACTCCAAATTTTGTAAAACGAATTAAGTAAAAATATTTTTTTTTTATTTATCGACAAAACCCAACCTAGACTTTATTATAAAAATAAAAAAAAGTCTCATTGTACTAAAAACTAGGAAAATAATTAGCGTCAATAAGAATAGAAAACATATATAATTGGCATTACCAAAAATTTTTGATTTGAGCCTTTATAGTTCTGAAATCGTAACGTTTCGATAATTATATAAGCCTAATATAATATATGATTGTTCCAGTTCTGAAGGCGATCAATGAAGACAGCCCCACAGTGCCCACCCTATTAACAGACTACATCCTCAAGGTGCTGTGCCCTACATAAGCTGCACCACATCACTAGCTAATTCTCGAATCACTTCAACATATGCACTCGATAATATCAATGTCTAATTAATATTAACACATTTAACGACATTAGACACTGTTTTGACTAAAATGACTAGCTTCACTTTGATTATGCATTGAATGGCAATCGATGTTTTTTTAATCAATAATATTCGTTGTACTCGATTAGGATTTTGTTACATAACTTTATTTTTTTAGCAATTAGTCTCGATATTCGAATTAAAGTGTAATTATTTCTATTCTAACGCGGGACTGCTATTATAAAATGAATCAGATCTGAGAATAAGTTTGTTCTGTTTTTAGTTTTATAATTCGACGGAGTTGCATGTCATATTAGTGAGAACATATTCTAAACAAAATACCAACATTATTTACACGTAGACAATGCATATTTGCACGAGAAAACACGAAAGAAAACTATAATAAACATATTATAGTTTTCTTTGTAAACATAAGTATAGTTATAATATTATTATAATAGTATCTAATTGTCTCACCGATGAAAATAATCAGTGTAATAAATCCTTAATTTTTAAATATGTGAAAATATTTAATGTCTATTTCAAATGTAATGATAGATATCTATAAAATTATTAGTGAAAAAAGAATGAAAAAAATAAAGTTCAGAGTTAAGCTAATTACATAAGTGTCACAAAATAAAACGAAAAAAAAAAATTTAAAAATATTGACTCGATATTATATTTCGCACTAAATGAAGTTGAATTGAGCTTTTTACGCTCTCATATCATTTAAATACATTGGATATTAAAAGAAAACAAATGCCATAAGAATTAATACTTAATCTTTTCTGATTACTATTTGTAAAATATTTATTTGTGTATGATTGTATTTTTATTGCTTTCTTTATTTGCATAAATGAACTGTGATATCATTACGGTAGTTAGTCAACGCTTCATTTTAAGACTTTACATTATTATTGTTTTTTAAGCAAAACAAAGTGTTCTCGATTCGCAGAAATCGAATAAAATTTACGTATTCTGTGACTCGACTTTTGTGTAAATACAAAGGGAATGGAATTGTCCTCTCATACTAATGCTTAAGTAAAATAAGTTAGATTACTTACATCAAAGAAGAGGCTTGTAAATAGTTTTAATAATATTTGCTTTTAGATTTGTAGCTAACACCTTGATTTTTAACAAAAAATTACGTCATCAACGTGTCAGTTTGAAATATTGAACATCGTATTTTGTTTTTTTTTTATGTTTTGAGCATTCAATTAAAAAAAAGATTATTATTTCGTCACTGTAAATTAACATGTAAGTCCCTAGTATAATAGTGCCCGAAATAAACCAGCTATTATGTTTTAATGAACAATAAAATAATTTATTCCAATAAATTATGGAAAATAATAGTAAGTAATAGTTTTAAGTTATATCTCTAGTCTCAACATTTCGTAGTCATATTTGAATTTGTCAACATTTGTGTTTGTCAAAATAAAGTGAGAAAAATATAAAAAATATATCGCATGATTATTGATGTCAAAATATATCGCATGATTATTGATGTCAAAATATATCGCATGATTATTGATGTCAAAATATATCGCATGATTATTGATGTCAAAATATATCGCATGATTATTGATGTCAAAATATATCGCATGATTATTGATGTCAAAATATATCGCATGATTATTGATGTCAAAATCGTTGTGAGTGAAAAAAAAATTACGTTACATATTTATGTGAAGCTTAATTGGGCACATAGAATTTTATCTAGAAAACACGTCATAATGTAATTGTTGTAAAATCTGAATAAAATATAAGGTACCTTTGAAGAATGGTGTATTTAATATGAATGGAATGGATTTTAAATTATGTACGTCACATACTGAAATTTATTTTATTTCTTATACAATTTTAGCCGTTTTGTATGTTAAAACACGAATTCCCATCGTGTCTTATAAATTCTGGACACACAATCACCAATCTTCGATCTAAGTATGCGAGTATCGAAAATATACAGTACCCACAAAATTCCTAATTTTGAATGGGATTGAATAGCACGTGAAGGAAGGTGTACGTTCCCATACAAAATGATGAAAATACGCAGTCAGCGTTACAAAACATGTCAAAACCCATACCTACTTGAGATACAAATAGCAAATAAATAATATTCCCTTCTAAAAATGTTATACACCCAAGGGTATGGTTGGTCCGGGGGGGCTAGACCGAGCTGGATTCGGGCCTAGCGTTAACCTTAGCACCGTCAAAATTGTTTACATAATATTCGTATCGTCAGACTTACGCTGTTAGCAAGCGGCAACCGAGTGACGGCTATGCTACGACAACGACCTAAGCTACGGCTCAAGCTCGGCTCGGACCCATCTCAGGCCCGGCACGGTCATTACTTCAGATCGATATTCAGAATAACCTAACAGTTTTTTTTAATATTATACAGGTTCTAACAGTAGGTATGTGTCGTTATTTCATAAGTCAGCCCTCGTGCTGTCACAAAGTGTAAGTTTGTTTGAGTCGGAATTGTGGAGCGGCCGCGATGACGCTGGTACCTGGTTCAAATAAAGGAGCTTGAAACAATAACTGTTGCTTTTATTTTTCAAATCCATGAGTGAACGATCAATGCACATCCTAAACTAGACAAAATCTATGTCTGTCTGAGAACTGTAAAGTATTTAAGAGATCAAATAAATGATAAACCTATAATGTTTAATTATCTTGTCCGCAATAAAATACAGTGGCGCGTGCTCGGCAGTCTTGGCTTTTAATATATCACCTATCTACAGTTTATTAATACCTACTTAATCTGAAAATTCCCGCATTCAATGAACATGACAGCTCCTTCCATACTTCCGTATCTATACATAGGTAATCTACTTAGATTACTCGAGTACTTAACTTAAATATTGGAAAAACCAGAAAGAGTCAGTTTTAATCCCATTAATACAGTTTATAAACATAATTAATCTTGGTTTTATCTATCGTACCTAGGATTAAGTATATGGAAAACCTGAGCCCGTAGTTAGGTCTCCGTAGGTAATCTGATTAGGTACACACAACAATTCAAACAAGTAACCAAATAATAGCAGTTACAGGTTACTTAGATGAGTTTAGAGGGTGAAAGATGAGAGAAAGAGTGATTTTGAGACAAACGTCGTCTATCAAAATATTTTAGCGTGAGGAATCTGGGTTTCAGAATCATTCTATTCCTTTTATGAGCATTTATACCTATGCATTTATTATTACCATTAAACTGCCTGTGATGTCAGAGAAGCATTGCGGTGGCAGGTTGGTGGGTAGTTTTATTATAGGTACTGCAAACACACTCAAGACGAACGTACATTTTGATAGCCCTTTGTTTTCATAGATGGCCCGCGGAACCGTAATGTTCTTTTAAATAAAAGTAGCCTGTGTTACATCAGTTATCTGACAATAAAAGTCCCGCTAAAATCGGTCCAGCCGTTTCGGAGATTATGTGAAATAAAAAGACAGACCGACAGATAGAGGATTTTTTTAAATATTGCATTTAGTGTAAAGCTGTTATTTTCGAATTCCAAACAGACACTTCAATTTTATTTATCTGTAATGATAAAGATGACCAAGTACCTATTTGATTAATTATATACCTTTAATTGTACTACACCGTCAGATCACCATAATTTAAGAGTTCTTTGAAGAGCTTAAATAGGTAACTAAAAGTTTTGATAATTAATTATACTTGCTTAAATAATTAATTACGTAGTCTAGCCGACATAATTTTTTAGATTATTATTTTTATCATTATGGATGAATATAATTAATTCATACGATATCTTATCATGAAGATTACCAATTACTGACGCATAGCTATGCGTTAACAGATCTAATGTTAGATATAACAAATAGTCTGCCAAGTATTAACTGATCGCTCAAAACATTTACGTGTTGAGCATTTGGGTTCGTTTTGAATTTGGGTGTATAATAGGAAATTTACTTTCTTTTTGAATTGTGTTGTTGGAATAAATATTTTTTTTAGTTGATTAAATCCGTCCAATTTGAACTGCCGTTATAATATTATTAGTAGAACCTGGTTGACCGAGCTGTGTTCTTGAGCTCGGTTTCTTTTCAATGACGTTTTCTCATATATGTATGTTGAAAAAAATAAAAAAAGAACCGGTGAGCGTCAGTCTCGAACGTATAGATAACAAAAACGGTGGCAAACCTGTGATAGGGGTACTGGGGTACTCTAGTTTTGTTATCGCCCCGTAAGCTGGAAGCCACACGTTTGAGTTACCATAACTTGACAGATGTCGGCGGAATTTACTGTCGTATTGGAGTGATATTGAGTTTTTCAGTGCCTGAAAACATGTTCAAAACGATTTTTCCAGGAATGAAACCTAGCTAGAACTATTTTTTGCCCTTGAAACCAAAATTTCATGAAAATCGTTGGAGCCGTTTGAGAGATTCAGATGCTATTCTATGATAAGAATTTATAAGAAATAAGATGATTGTTAAAATTCTCTGATTCGCTTTTATAATTTGAAGTAAATTCATTTCTAGGAATAAGGCTAGGATATTTATTTATATTTATAGTTATAAGGATTTAAATTGATGTCAAGTTAAAAAAACTAGGGAAATAAGTGAAAGAAAATGTATTAAAAAACACTATAATAAAAATCTTTATTACCTAAAACAATACACCTATTAAATCCGTTCAGCACGGAATTAGAACCTAATAATAAGTCAGTCGTCTATGTTTGTTGTTAATTTTATTATGAAAACGAGGTGGGATTCCATTACATGTTAGAAATAATGAAGCTGTAGAAACTGGTGATCCTGGCGAAGGCGGAGGGGAAGCCGAGCTCGCAGCCCGCCGCGGCCACGTACGAGCTCACACCAGTCTGCAAAACAAACGCCATTACATTAATCGATTACTAGCGGACGTCACGCGGTATCCATTGATGATTTTTTTTTCTAATCGGTCCAGTAGTTTCGGAACCTATTCAATACATACATATAATATAATAATATAAGGATAGATTACAACACTGTTAAGGTAAAAATATGGTGCGTGCAATCCGCCTCAGTGTCTCTTAATCATTGCCTATCTTCTGTAAGGTACACCCCCCAATCGGCTAGCTCTGAATTTGAATGGGAGATCTTCTTCAGACCCACCTCTCTTAAAACTCATACGGGTCCGTCTGGTATAGTATGGGAAGGGCGAACTTACCTACTCTTAATGCCATAATATTCAGAAATGTAAGTAGGTAATTTTTAGAATTACACACAACAGACCACAAGACATTGGGGCCGTCTTCGGTTCAAACAGAGCGTATTTAAGAACTTCTGAGTTTTCATTTTGGTACCGTAGAATTCAAAGCTAAGAATACCTCAACACGCGCTGCTCAAACGATCATAGTTGGCCCCCTTGTCTCAAGTGTCTCAAATACTGTCGCATACGTTCTTCTGTCATCGGCAAGCTTGGGAACTACCAGTGTTAATAAAACTTATAGCTGCTCTACGTAAACACTCGTTTGCATAGACCAGTTACCAATACAAATACCTTTTAAAAGACTTACCAAGATAAGTCTGCCGTTCCTTAAGAGGACGAGGGGGCCGCCGGAGTCTCCGCTGCAGATGCCGACACCACCCGCGCCGTTGGTACAGATGTTGCTGGGCTGGGCGAACACTGTGCCGAACACACCCTGGCACGCCGCCACCGTGATCACTTGTATGTTCACCTGACTGACCACTTGGTTCAGCGTCACGCCGGTGTCCCCTGAACAAACGATGTAATAAATAAGTAATCGGACATTATCACATACGGTGCTTAATGAGGACTTTTTTGTTAATACAAACTCTTATCATCATGGATCTATTATGGCTTTTCATGTTATAGTTAAAGTTATTATGCTTAGTTAAAGCGTTTTCTGAAAGTATCGATGGCAATCACAAAATATTTGTCAAATTTCTGTTTACCAATGTTTGCCATGACGCGGATACGGATCAATGGTGAATAAAGATGGTGATGGAAACAAAACAGTCGGTAGTTGGAAGAATAATCCCATATCCATCGACATATTTTTCGATCCTTGGTAGCAAGGATCGAAAAATACCTTAGCATATAATTTCTTGTCTTTAACAGTAAAGCAATAACAGCAATAAAAATCCTTTTGTACTTAATTGGATCGATAGAAGACACTGCCCAGTTCCCATAAGAATACATTATTTCAAGTATCCCAATATATAATTTAGGTAGTAAATAAACTCACTGTCGCTAGTTAACCCGTATCCAGCAGCAGTTGCCCACTCGCCAGCGAATGTGTCCCACAGTTCAGTGGTGCTGGGCAGGTCGATGGGCTGGATGCTCGCTGGAAACAAATGCACAATGCCATTGTTGAACAGGAAGTGTAAGTGAAAAGATACAGAAAGAAGGAAATGAATTAGTCTTAAAGCTTTTACTAACTTCTTACTTTTGTTTGGTACTGGTTTGAGTTGATAGCAACCTCCCTGTCGCTGTATGGTATGTAGTCGTCACGACGTTCGCATCAAAATCGTCTTAGGTGCTATACATACGTCTTTTGAATTACTTCTCAGACTTATGCCGGTTTCCTCACGATATTTTCCTTCCGTAAAGGACGTGGTGTGAAATTACTGCTGATAAGTTTTTAGGAAAAGTCATTGGTACAGACTCCGCTGGGATTAGAGCATGCGTCGTCTGCGTAGCAGGTGACTGCTCCAACCCACACACGGCCACCACTGCTACTCTTCACTTACGAACAATATCAAAAATAGCGTCAAACTTACTAGAGAAGAAGACGTTGGTAGGCAGGTAGATCATAGCGACGTCATTGTTGAGTGTGCTGGGGGTCCACTGCGGGTGGACTATGACGGTGGAGGTTGAGATGCGAGTGCCGCCGTAGAAGAGGAAGTGAGAGCCGAGTACCACGGTGAACATGCTAGCCTGGTTGCGCCCATCGAACCAGCAGTGGGCCGCTGTTATCAGACGGTTGGCGCTCAGCAGAGATGAGCCGCACACCGACTGGCCCGCGACGTTCACAAAGTTGATCAGGAGACCAGCCTTTCAGAAAAAAGATATTGTTAGTACATGTGTCGTCACAATTTATGAGCTCTTAGCGAAAATAGTTGTTGGGAAATGCCCATGTATTTTTTCGCGCTCATGGCAAAATAGGTTAAAAATTATAACTACGCATTACTCGTGACCAGGTGGACTTATTTTGTACAATCATTTGGAAAAAGGATTTAAGGTACTTAGTTTTATTTTAATTATAATTTTGAGAATGCTAAAGGACTGCCTAATGTGGCTCGAAAGTAGGTATAATGATAGGTACAGGGTTATTAGTTATTTGACGGTCACCTTTTACTGTGATCCAAGAAAGGACATTTACAACCCTATAACCCTTAAAGGCTATGAACATTTTCGAGTATGTATTGTAAATTCTCGCACGTACATTTTATGGTAAGCGTATAATAGTTCTTATAATCTGGCTACTCCACCGGGCTGTGATACTATCTTTACTTACATAAACACTTGTTGATGTCGATATGGCACAGTGATATGGGAATTACAGGTGCCGTCACGAGCTATGAGCGCTCAGCGAATAAATATATAGAGTCAGAGACCGACTCCTTCAAAAATATCTTTATTTGATTAGACTTCATAAAAGTACTTTCAAATCGTCAGGACACATAAAATGATTACTACGCATTAAAGGTCCTGTATTCAGTAAAAATTGACAATCATACCAAGTAAGGGTGAGCATTGACTGGTGCAACGGCTCCGCCGACAATCCTGTTGGAGTCCTGTGAATCCTGTGAGTGTATGTTGTCCTCGTGCGCCTTGATCTTGGCTGCGAGCGGGATGCCCACGGCCTCGTGGTAAAACCGCTGCACCTCCACGTGGCCGGCGGCGGCTGCCACCAGCGTCAATGAAACTAACAGAAACGCACGCATTGTCCAAAATGTTCAGCTAACATCTCCTCATTGCCTTAAATACCCGCCTTATCGATATTATCTTTTCTTACAATCGTAAATTCTGATTCAATCTAGGATAATTGTTATTGATTGATATGGATTAAGCCTGTAGATGCACATGTTTTAAATGTATAAAAATAAGTGTCTGTATCAACTGATTACTGATACATTTTGATACGGAATCTGCTACAGCTTTGTTGACTCCATTGCATTTGTTTACCTGAAAGATAAGTTTTTCTTTTAACTTACGTCAAGCGGCGCCTGCATCCCGTGAATCAATTTTCAACAAATGTGAACCTTTGAACTTTCTCTTCTGAAGAAGAACCTAGATCTAGAAGGGGATATACATAATGCACATAACTATCAAATTTACTATGAGTGACGTCTTAGTGTTAATTTGCAGAACCTCCCATAATACATTAACATACTTATTACGCATAGTACAATGCATAAGTCTCCTTATGTATTGGGTGGGCTAGATATGTACTTAAACTATAAGCACGTGTACCAAACACGTGCTTTAAACCTTTTCTCAATGTTATCGGCGGTAGCATGTAAAATCCTGTATAATGTAGTGGTTCTGTTGATTCGAAAGTACTTTGGTAAAAGCCTAATCAAATGAAGATATTTTGAATTTCTGATTACAACCTTCAAATTGTAACGGTTGTTTTACCAACTGACTTTGCAAGCGCGTGCCTATCGGCTTTACAAAGATTATGATGATTATTGCGACAATCAGTATTTAATACCTAGTCTTAAATTGTATAAGTCACTAGGATTCGTAAAATAAATAAGAAAGAAAAATTAAGTAGTCAATCTGCCTACCTAATCGTTATTTTATCTGACACTACTAGACCGGATGGATTTATAGAGATTTTGTTAGAATTTACCTTGGTACGTCAGCATTTATCCCTTACACTGGATTAAACATTTAATTAGAATAGATATATCATACACGTCGCCCGGTGGAAGTAACAAGTGGATTGGGCATTTTGCTTGCTCAGTGAATCAGCATTACTAGATATTCAAGTTGGCAATGCTGCCAGCCTTCTTGGCACAATCCCGAGAGATTTGGGTCAAGTTTTCTACTTGTAATTAATTCTAAGTACCTACCATCATCGGTTTAAGCAGAGCGTATCCTAATAACTTCTGAGCTTTGACGTTTCACTTTTGTACCATAATATTAAGCTTCAAAGTTCTGTCTGTTCCTTTATATAATTAAGTTATTGACATATTTCATAATAAGAGTTATGTAATAAGTACTTCGGCAGAAAAAGGTCTGAAGGAAACATTATCAAGTGTTATAAAGCGTTTATTGTAGGTCAATGCCGGTAACTTGGCTGATCCAGGCGAGGTAGCGCTGCACGCGAGTGAACACCGATGGTCTCTCTTCGTTGCACCCGTCGATGTCGATGAATGACGTCACACCGATCTACGGACACCACACATAAAACTCACTACAATATGTATATGTGTATGGGAAAGTAACAGTTCCTACACTCGCCGCTAAGGGCGCTCTTACGTTCTCATACAAAATGAGGAAAATACGCAATCGATATCAGAAATGTGAGTTTTAATATTATACGTTATGGTAACGCAAAACGCCACGTCAACTGACGACGTTTGAACGTGTCAGAACATTCTTGGGGCATTGAGCTACATTTACATAATACCTACACCCGTTCATAACGATTGGATTATAGATTTGGATCGTAGAAGTGATTGGGACTTCATACTTATAACATGAGCCGTGGTGGCCTTGGGGTTTAAGCATTCGCCTGCTACGCAAGCGAGTGAATGAGTTTTTCTAAAAAACTTATGTACAGTGATTTCACAGTGAAGCGTGCTTTACGGTGAAGGAAAACATCGTGAGGAAACCTGCATATTTCTGAGAAGTAATTCAAAGACGTATGTATAGTGCCTGAGACGGCGATAAACTCACCATCTGTCACGTTGGCACTTAATCAAATTCGGTGAAGAGTGGGTGTGGTGATAACAACATCTCTGCCTACCCCTTCGGGGAATACAGGCGTGAGCATATGTATGTACTTATAACATGATGTTTGTGTCACCAACAACGGGGAATATGTGAGTGACTGATAAGGTGATAAGCAAGCGGCTTCATTATTATTATTATTAATATATCATGATACAAATATTTACAGATCCAATAAGCCAACCTTACATATTACGCAACAGCAAGATAAATAATCAAGATTGCTCGTCAGACATCAATGTTCTCTGATTTCTTTCCTAGACCTAAGACCATCTATTAATTACGTGAGACATTTAGGGCGTGGGGTCCGAAATCTGACCTGCGTGTTGTTCTCGGCTTGCATGCAGGTAAATATCACGTAATTATATAGCTATATAACATGAAAAAAATAACAATATCAAAGCCAAAATAAGGCTTCAAATTATTAATTATTTTCTTCTTTCAAATTATGAATAATAACACGATAAGGAATTTGACAGCGAGGAATCCAATGGGTTCCTCCACATATTTTTAACAATTTACACGATATTTTTCTCAACAATTACTTGACATTGGCGGAATAGTTTTACTTAAGCTCATCACCATTAAATAAATAAAGGAAAGGAAGGATTAATGTAACACAATAAATAAATAATAACATTTAAAGAATCTCACGTGAGATTAGGACGTAGGGGGTCAAATCTTGCGATATCTAACCAGGGGGAGGGAGGGGGTTAATTTGTAATAACAACCAGACACTTAAATTGTATTTATCGGTATAGATCTATATGTATAGATCTTAATAAGCACTTAGTAAACGTACTTACTTACGTGATAAAATCATAAACGATCAGGCGATATTACCAATTCCCGTTCTTATGGTATGAAATAATGGATAGATATTTCTTCTTCTACTTGCCAGTGCTTAGGCTCAAATCCCACTAGTAATGTGAATGATACTGACCAATATAGTCTCCTCTGTGTTGTTGTAAAATATCGTGAGAGGTCCGCCGTTGTCGCCCTGCAACACAAGCATTCATATCATTATTATATCATGAGCCGACAATGCCTTGATAAATAATTATTTATGTTTATGAAAACACGCAGTCAAGTTGGGATCACTTAGCGGCTTTAGGCCCTCCCTGGTAAGGCTTTTCAACGTCGATAAATGACCGACTGAGCTCAACTCTGCTGCCATCTTGCACATTTCATCAAAACAATTAAAATATGATACCTACTTGTATAGCTGCATTTTGAGCTTCTCGTGTATAACATAGAATTATAAACTATTTCTCCAATCAGTCATATCTGATTTCACTCCCGTTCTAGTCATATCATCTATCTGGCAATCTATCCATTCTCAGATCTTCCTATACCCTTGTAACCATCATAAAGAAAACTTATATTTATATACGTCGTCGTATACGTGACGTCTCGACTTGGTCCCAGCGGAAGATCAGTGATGGTTGTCATCACCGTGACAGCCAGATTATGCTGAGTTGGGTCCTATTCATAACAACTATAATCTATTGTTACGACAAACCTTTTCGCTCCTATATGTATTTTGTTATGAATAAATTTATTTTCTTTCTTTCTTTCTTTCATATATCCACAAAGTATGTTTGTTGCCATCAAATGCATGTAAGCTACCTTGCAAGTGCCACCGGCAGTGCTGAACCCGCATATAGTGTTCTCGGGTAGTTGGCTGAGGTAGCTCGTGTTGCACTGCGAGTCCGTAATCACTGTCATCACCCTCTCGCGGAGGGTCGGCGACACGAACGTCACACCTGCACACATAAATAGATTTTTTTTTTACCTATAAACAGATTTTTACATTTCAATGCATGTCGATCAACTGCGTTTTCTTTTAAATTAAAAAATGTTAATTACGTAATCATATTACCTACTTACTATACATACACATTAGGTGCGTTATAGTGTTATTATTTTTATTCAGACGTTATCATTTATTATTATTGATCGATGGCACATCAATCCAATGTTAGAGGTAATGTTATCATTAGATACATGTTTAATTTATATACATACGTACTTGGGTACTTAGTAGTAATTATTCTACCTATTTTGTACTACTTACACGTTTTAATAATCAGAATTATATCAAGTCTAGATTAAAAATCTAGATAGTTATTTAATTCTATGTTTAACAATCAATAATTTCGGATTACATAAATAATTATAAGAAGATTGTTTATGAAGTATAATCACTCTGTAAAAACTGCTTCCCAAAAAAACTCCATAAAATATAGGATATATTTGGCTGCCAAAGTGGCACAAGTGTCCGGCAAACTCAAGCCTGAGCTATTAGAAGAGTAAGTGGCTATTAATTAGATACCTTTACGATATATAGAGAGGAATAATTGGTTCGTAATGCAGAGCTGCCTAACTGGAGGGGCTTTACCTCCTCCGTAAAGAAGATCGCAGTCAAATAACGCTACCACACTATTATGTGCTCTATCGGAAGAGTAGACGCTTATTTGCCCTTTTTGACATACATACATATGCTCACGCCTGTATTCCCCGAAGGGGTAGGCAGTGGTGTTGTTATGACAACACCCACTTTTCACCGAATTTGATTAAGTGCCAACGTGACAGATGGTGAGTCTATCGCCCTCTCAGGCACTATACATACGTCTTTGAATTACTTCTCAGAAATATGCAGGTTTCCTCACGATGTTTTCCTTCACCGTAAAGCACGTGGTGTGAAATCACTGTACATAAGTTTTTTACAAAAACTCATTGGTACAGGCCCCGCTGGGATTCCAACTGGCATCGCTTGCGTAGCAGGCGACTGCTCTAACCCCGAGGCCACCACGGGGCTTTTTTGAATATTTTTTTTGATCTATTCTCGAATCCAGTATCGGTTCATATCAGCACAAGCGCAAAATAAGGACACTTAAGAGTTACCTGGTGCAGCGATGCCCCAGCCGGACGCAGTAGCAGCCAAACCGGCAAAGTTGTATGACGAGATGCTCAAATAAGGCAGGCGGACTACGTCGATCATATCTGTAATAATCATTGCCTTCAGTGGTTGGCTTGCTTTCCTCTGAGCTAGGGTACCTCATGCTTGAATTCGAAATTGCCAGCAATAACACCTTATAGAACCGTTTTGCTACTTTCCTTGGGTCTACTTCTGTGCCTTCTGTTTGGCCGCGCGTGACATTCAATATATAGAATCAGGATTTGAGAAAATTTTTGGAAAGAATATTTGAAATGCAGGCGGTCTCTCTCTCCGAAGACGAAGTACTTACTACCCGTAGGATGTATGAAGAGGGAGAACAAACCTGTGATCTGCATTGTGTTAGCAAGCTTCAGCAGTGCGACGTCATTTTCGAAGGTAGCTGGCTCCCAGTCCGGATGGATCACCAGCTCGTCCACGTTCACCACGCGCCGCCCGTGCTCATACCGGTCGTATAGTGAGTGCGCGCCCACTATCGCCTGATACACGTTCAATTAGCAATATTAGTGTTCTTTACACCACTATGGTAGATATATAAAGATGAATGAAAACATCGTGAGGAATTTTGATAATTGAAGAAATGTTAAAACTTATATTATGTCATGTATAGGTACTACAACGGTTAGTAATGGACTCGCCCTGACGATGGGTATCATCATCTTCGGTGAAAAAGTAGGTTTTATAAAACCACGGGCTACCCCTTCAGGGATCTTTCTATGAAAGCATACTGCCCTAGTCACAAATACCTATATAAAAACATTCGATAGGAATCTAGTTTGTTTACCTACCTCTTAAAATTTAAACGTTGGTACGTGTAACCTTCACCTATCTACTACACGCATTGGGTTTTTTTGGTATCCAAAATACCTCGTAAACGTAAACTTATCTAAGCATTAGGTATTTCCTGTAAATGGTGTGTGTCACACGTGGACTCAGCTATATTACATAACATACTACTAAACACCATTGGGGCACAATCGTCAGTTAGAGTCTCAGGCAGTTATAACTCCATAAAACGGCAGAGTTTGTTAGTTCCGTACACATACCTACGCATTCCCTTATCAATACACCCGATTGTGGTGAGAATTTGATGTTGTGACGTGTCCAGCGACCATTTAATATAGCCCCTTACCCCCTCTAATTGACGAACGAAATGAAAATTCCAAATACATATTATTCAAATCTTGCAACAATAATTTTACCCAATTCCCAGTATCCAATCAAGCAGGAATTTGACACACACGTTTGGTTTTTATAACTACGCACGATTCAATTATAAAAGTGAAAACACAGTTTTTTTACCGACGCTTTGAAGAATACAAGCTGAAATGTCATAGATTATGTATATACCTGTACATAGTCCACCTGCGTGTCTCCGTGGAAGCAGCAGTGGGCGGCTGTGAGCACCCACTCACGGTGCACCAAGGACCCACCGCAGAACCCCAGCGAGCCAGTGGGCCCCACACGGAGGTATAACGCTACCTAACACGCACTACTTTTAATTACACTAATTAGTTACTAAATAAACAATATATAAGAGCCGTGGTGGCATCGGAGTCTGAGCAGTCGCCTGCTACGCAAGCGACGCAAGTTCGAATCCTAGCGGCGCCCATACCAATGACTTTTTCTAAAAAACTTATGTACAGTTAAGGAAAACATCGTGAGGAAACCTGCATATTCATGAGAAGTAATTCAAAGACGTATAGAGCTTCAGACGGCGACATACTCACCGTCTGTCACGTTGGCACTTAAGCAAATTCGGTAAAAATGGGTGTTGTGATAACAACACCTATGCCTACCCCTTCGGGGAATACAGGCGTGAGCATATGTTTGTATAAACAATATTAAATTCGAAAGGTTCATGTACTTAAGTATGTACCTTCTAACAACATCACAGAGTTCCTTAGGCATTGCATTCTGATTTGACTTGTGACATTACCCCGTCATATAGCATACCGCCAATTGTGCTCAGAAACACGTGTTTCTATTATGGTTCCAAGACAGATTTATCCTCCATTCACATTATGTTTCCAAATTTTTCTATATGTAGATAATTATATAACTTAAGACCTCAAAGGTCATCCTCACCTGGAAAGGTCGACTGTTCCTCTCAGAGATCTCACCCCCTTGTATCCGAGTACTTCTAGAACTACCCTCTTCATTGTTCAAATCAGTCGCACTCAGTATCACTGGCAATAGGAAAAATAATAACACTCGAAACATAGTGGAACGTCTTGCTGTAGGAATATTAGAAAATAGTGTGAGAAAGTATTTTTATCTCGTGTGGTCAAATCTCAAGTGTCTCAGATCAAGTTATCATATCTCTCCGATGTATTACGTATTGATAATGCTCCCTAGTCACTAGATAGAAGTGGTTTACTAAAATAAAAAATGAACACACCTTTTAACTTTTTAAGTATTTATTAACCTACATAGGAGTCTTAAGAAACGTCTCTCTCTGATCTGTGGGCCTTACTATGAGCTCCTATCGACGTGGTATTCTCTCATTTTTTAAAGAGACAGGGGTATAGAATGTACATAATTCTGTTACTGTCACACAGCCGAATAATGCTGGTTATATATAGTGGCCCCTTGATCGTGTTTTATAAATTGTTAACGAGTGCATAATTACAATAAAAAAACAATGAGGAATGTTTAATTGTTGTTGAATGAATTTTTAAAGAGTTGATATGCGTATATCATCACTCTAGTCGATTTACCCCGCAAGGTATGAGTATTTTGTATTATGGAGTACAAGGTATTTTGTTTGTTTCGCTACAGAGACCTTACCATAACCTCGTTATTGCCAAGTTAGTATAACTCTTATTAATATACAGACGTGCATAACGTGTATAGGTCTGTTACTGTCATACAGTGGAACTATGATCCCAATAAAAGCTTATGGTAAGCCGCGACTTCCACGCTCTCTGCGCTTGCACGCGCTACGATATCAGCATTCTAAGATTAACCTTACTGAAAGATTTAATACACTATTTTTTGATTTTGAACGTTTGTTTTTAATGTTACATTGTTGTGTCATCATTACGTGGGAAATAAAACATCATATTATTTGAAAACATCATTTATTATATTTTCCTCAAAAAAGTAAAATTTAAAATAAAATATTTAACCATAGTATTACATGCAATAGTGATAACGTGGCAGCCGCAGAGCAAGCACAAGCACTCACACCGCCACACTCAATATACAATAAACTGAACTAAATACGTGTGATCGTAATAATAATTATATTAAGAAATATGTGAAAGTTTATACGTATTGCTTACAAAAAAATAACAACTTGTGAAACGTTGGCAGTAAAAATAACGATCAAATAAATGTTACGTTTTACAACAGTGAGTCGTCACGTATGTAGAAGCACTATGAGGCGATCAAGCATACTTACACCTTGGATATAAACTAGAGGCTTCATAGCCACCAAAACGGATTACAGGTGCATTACCAATCAATCATGTATCATATTTCGATATTTCTTTAGTAGATCTTAATATTATTAATTGGTTGTTTCCAACCGCTTTGGTGGGTAGAGGCTCAGTGTCGTCCGGCGCCGCTTGCGCGGTACTCTCGTACCTACCCTCTATGTATATCATATCTCTACCTCTTACTAATTAATCTAACAAGATAATTAGATAATGAATTTAAATGCGTCCATCATCGCATAGCGACGCCGGCACGCCAGAAGAGAAGACACTTTATTATTGAAATTAAATCTAGTAAATTACGTACCTTACGTTCATATGAATGCTTTGCTCGGATGTAGCAAAGCCGTCAGTATTGATAAAACGTCAATCCACTGGATAATACTCTATCGTAAACGCTATACAACACGTCTACCTAGCTATGTCCACGATAACAAATGCGTTACACAAATTCCGTCAATCGATATTTCATTGGTCAATATTATTAAAAGAAACTTTCCAATCAATAGGTACGGGAACATACACAATCTATTACAAACCAATTTACATTAACGCTAGCTCCATTTTATATATAAATAATTTAAAATATAGATATTTATCGTAATATATAATAATATAATTCTCAATCTGAATTTAAACACTAAAAGTCATCTATTTATAAATAGCGTCGCATTTAGAATTTTATAATATTAATAATAATAATAATATAATGTATTCTCATTACAATTTTAATGAATAATCGTTTGATAACACTTTCGAGGGGTGGGATAATGCTCTCAGATAGCGAACAATAAATAGAGACAGTCAGAAGGCGAACGATCAAACACTCAGTGAGGGAACAGTCTTACACCAGGATTGTACGCGACAGGCGTGCGTCGGCGCGCGCGTGGCTGCGTACTGCAACAATACTGCCCAGTACCTGCCGCGTACTGCACGCACGGCGAGCACGCACACAAACGCGCTTAGCTGTAAAACAATTATACATTACGTTTACTATGGTGCTTGAGAGGATCGTTCCCTAAGGATGCACTTTCAAGACATGTGTTACGATGTGTAGAGAGGGATGTGTTTCAGATCCAATAAAGTTGCTTCATTTGCAGGTGTCGAAACGAGTGACCTTGAATCTGTCTTTGTCTTTATATATGGCGCACGCGAATAAAATGCATGCAGTCACCCCCACTATTTTAGCTCATAACTCGTGACAGCGCCTGTACCCTGCCTTTAATGATTCTTAGAAAACATCCTCGTTAACACAGTTTACGAGTAAATGTCTACCTTGGGAACGATTCTTGACATTAATGTTAGTAAAAAAACGTGAAGTATTAGTAAACACATACATTGTTACTCCATGCATTCAAAGTTTTTTAAATGTATGAACGTGAGTGGTTATAATTTATGAACAACAAATCGTATGTATCGTCAGTAGCGATCAAGCAATGTCGAATGAAGATGCTATTATGTTGGCTATCACATAATTGTTTAGTTTACAATTTTAAGGTTGCCCATTGGAGCGGAGAGCGAGGTGGTTGGGCGATGAGCGCGGTCAAAATCAACCAATAGATTTGCTCCACCGAAGATTTTGCAATATTTTTGTAGATTTTATTTCGCTCACAGCTCCGCCACCTCGCTCGGTTCCAATGGATAGGCACCGTAATGCATACGAAATGGTTTTAAAGGGGATATTTTTATTTAAAATGCGCTCATGGTAATGTTACAATAATGAAAAGAGAAGCATGCGTTCGTTTATAGAAAAAAATATTCCTATTATTCGCAATTCGTCACAAACATAGGTTAGCCCCACCAGCTTGCTCAAAAGATCACAATATGATTTCTAAGTATTTACGTTTATTATAAAATCGAGCAACGAGTACAAATGCCAGCCCCACATAGTTGGACGCACAATCGCTCGGCCGACCACCGTGATATATGAATACAAACATGCATCTAGGGGGAGAATAGGAAGGTGAGTGTGGTGACTGACTTCTTCTTGAGCGTGAAGAAGGAGCGCCGCTTGGGCTCGGTGTTGGTGTGCGCGGGCAGCGTGTGCGAGCGCGAGGCGGGCGCCTGTGTGCGCGCGCGCAGCGCCTCCAGCCAGCCCGCCATGTCCGCCTCGTCGTGCGCCTGCAGCAGCCACTCCGCGCCCGCCGGCAGCCTGCCCCACACACACACATCATACACCAACTGCCCAGCCGTTTATGCCCAATGGCCAGGCTATGTGCTGTGATTTCACACAACGTGCTTTACGGTGAAGGAAAACATCGCGATCGCGGAAACCCGTATATGTCTGAGAAGTAATTCAAAAACTTATAGTGCCTGAGACGGCGATAGATTTGCCATCTGTCACATTGGCACTTAATCATCTTCGGTGAAAAGTGGGTGTTGACGCTCATGCGTATGTATATATATCGTGTGCATAAATTTTATTAAAAAGAGATCAATGCATATGTGTGAAATTGAGGTGTTAAAGTTGTCAGAACTCTAGCCTCTTCCTTCAGTAGCTCTCAAGTTTTTATACTACTCGTTTGACAAGTGACTACTACGTACGAAATGTCGACTTTGTGGACAAAGTATAAATCCACCAATGGAATTGCCCAACACCTCCGTTGGTACAAATCTAGTGGCGGATTTTTCCTAACCTCACTCAGATGTAGGTTATATTTGCGTCGAACGACGTTATAAACAGAAACAACTCAATAAAGGTAATGTAATTTGTCAAGTAAAGTTTCACCTCGAGCTCTATGCATGTTCAGTCACAAAATGTATAATTTGAAACATACCTGATCCGGAAGACGTGCTTCTTCTTGGTGTAGTTGGCGGCGACTTCGACGGACGCGCCGGTGAGGTCGAGCGGCGGCTCGCCGCGCCACAGCTGCTCGGGCGCCGCGCGGTACGCCTTCTGGTCCTTGTAGAACGACATGCGACCTTCCTTCGCCACCACGTACACTTTGTCCCACGACCTAACATATTACACAGGGTTTACAAACCGCCACTTAACAAACAATAATTAACCCTAGAGAAGTAAATCTTTCAATCTTCCATCATAAGCTGGAAGATGGGAATCTTATGTCTCAACTTCCAACGTAGGGTGGAGAAGGAAATAGGTTATACAATTTTAGGGATTTGGAGATATGAACGTCGAGATGAATTATTCGGTTAAGGCTAATAAGTACGGCAAAAATTACCACCGGTTTTGCAACACGCCTTCTTAGAAAAATCTATATGATACTGAATTAGAAATTAATTTGAATATCAGTCAACAAGTCGTATTGAAGTCTCATTGAGCTGTATATTGTATTCTACTTAATAGCATTACTTTACCACTTAGTCAGCGGATTTAATTAGCGGGACCATTTTGAGACATTTTATTTTTTAGACCCACCTGTTGGAAGCCCGCTTAGCGGCCGACTCCCACTCGTGTTTGCGGACCAGAGTTCCCTCCACGCCTTCATCCTCGCCCGACGGACTGGCACCCTCTGTACACAACACACATATTATAGCACAATTATCTAACCACTATTGACTTGCCCCCTCTAAAAAACCTGTTCAGGGGCCCAACCATGAGCTTTTATTGCTATGATAGTTCATCTGTGTGACAGAGATCTGATAATTTGAATCAAACTATCATAAAAATAAGAGCTCATGGTAAGGCCCCAGTACCCATAATACTATTTCTGCACCATTTTCGTAATATCTGTATGGCGTCACCGCACAATATATACAAAACATAACCTAAGATAGTCCTCAGTTTAATGTAGTCCCATCTCTTTTTGCGATCCGGATTACAAAAGGGATGGACATAGTTTTAGTCCGAGTTTGGTCTATTCTTTGTTAAAACGAGTTTTAAGTCCTTATGGCAATTTCTCATACAAATATTGTGCGGTGACACCTCACGCAAACTTGTAGTAGAGGTACTAAGAACACATTTGAAGGTTAATTATTTTATGGGGGCATTCACACATGTGTCTATAGCGTTGATAGCTGGCTTATTGACTATCATTACCTTTCTACTTCACGTGTGATCGATTTGATACGTCTGTGTAATACGAACCCTGAATGAAAGTCACGCCTCTCGTCGTCGTGTTTTATTGCATAAACAAATATACTGATATAAAGACATGCGCTAACAACACAGCAGCACACAAAGCGTTCATCGCAACATAACATAGCGTGTGGACAGTTGTGGATATGATTATACATTTTTGTCTTTATTATGAGTAACTAAGAGCTCTTTTTTTATTGACTTGAATATAGAATAAGACGAGCATTCGATAAATTAGGATAAGATATCCAACAAATGCAAAAAAAAACTTTTTTATCATCCTTGTCTTGGTTCGAATGTAATATTTATAATTTCATTCAATAACACCCAAATATCTTCAGCTACTAACATATCTTGACCCAAAGAAGATAACACAAACCATTCACTAGATGGCGCCGTTTCCTTTTCAGTACTGCACTTACGAACTTGAGCTTTATACCACAGTGATAAGTATCACAATCCACGAACCGTCCACAATAATACCTTCATCGTCGCTGTGGTGGGAGCCGGCGATGAGTTTCTTGGCGGTCTTCCAGCGGAAGCTCCTGAAGGGCGACTTGCTGCGCGAGCGCGACTTCACCTTACCGCCGCTAGACGGCGTCGTCGGCGTCGAGCTGGAGCCCGGGGCTGCGGCGCATGCGTGGCCAGGACGATACGGGATAGGATAGGAAGGATATCGAAAAAGGATAAGGAAATAGGATAGTAAATGTTATTGGAGTTGCAAATAAGTGTGACGATACGGAATTTGGTATGTGCACATATTATAATTAAATAGAGGATTTTCACAGGTAGGAGGGGGAGAAAACAAAACAAAAATAATTCAAAGCAACAAAAACACAAATTGCGTCGCAGCAATAAAACAGAAGCACAAAAATTCATGCCCAAAATCTTGAAAGTATTTAAGAATGATAAGTACATTTTACAAGTTACAAAAACACAGACGTTAAATCTAAACATGCAAAGGGGTACGTACACAAACTACGTTA
The DNA here is from genome assembly GCA_929442735.1 of Watsonalla binaria. Lineage (NCBI taxonomy): Eukaryota > Metazoa > Arthropoda > Insecta > Lepidoptera > Drepanidae > Watsonalla > Watsonalla binaria. The sequence continues at coordinate 7,877,851 of OV838930.1, forward strand.
TTTGACTACTTTTGTTATCAACAAATCACTACTGCAACAATTGTGGTTTAATTTGGAAGTTATCTATTATATGATAATTATAACAAAATTATATATTAGACCACAATTACTGCGTTTTAGGGGTGGCAAACTCTTTGGTTCAATTGAAATATGTTAAAATTAAGAAACAGAATTAAAATAAAATCTACGCTATCTATCTAAGTTAGTTACTATTTAGTAACAAAATTTCAGTGTCGCCAAAAAGTGTGCCACATGTTTAGTACAATACTTACTGGAGAGGCGTGCGGGTTTGACGGGCGTCTGTTTCGAAGTGGTGGGTCTGGGGGTGTCTACTGGGGCCGGGGCCGGGGTCGGGGTCGAGGCGGGCGACGCCGGGGGTGGGGTCGGTGCGCGAGCCTCTGCATGCGTACATACACTACTACTACGTGCTACGCGACGCTACACTACGTGCAACATGCTTCACACATGCGGGGGGGCGTGTATGCGTATTATACACACTCATTCACTATGTTTCACCCTGTCTTTAGTAACTTTAGACAAGTTACATTTTGTTGCAACTATTCATTCTTGCACTGGAAAGAAGTGTGGCAGTATTCGTTTGCTTTTTGAATAATTACTACATTAATAATTGAGCTTATTTACTTGTCTGTGTGGTTCATTACGCATACACACCCAACAGTACATGCTAAGTGCTAATCATACAGTAACTAAACAAATGTGTTATTATAAAACGGTAATTGATTTGATGGAGACCGTATATAAATTTATCTCATTCCCTGCCTATATTTATCCTTTATATGGGTTTTATTTGATGATGTTATTCCATGTAAAGCAAAATCAAATCCCTAGTTATAAAAGCGCCATGAAATGAGAATATAACAAATTAATGTACGAGTTTACACTCACTAAAGCGATGTTATATATTTAGTATTATATTCGATATTTGTAAATGTTGGCACCACCTTAAACCCCAAATAAACACGTTAAACACACACGCTAGGCACATAGTCTAAATTGAAAGCTATAAAGCGGTGGATACATATATAGATAGCAATAGACAAGTAAAGCTAAGTACAGATATATACCTACCTTAGAAGACACGTACAAGACGAAGGACGACACTTTATAAATAAAACTTGCGTATAAAGTATAAGAGGCTGACAGATAGACATGATAGACAGTATCAAACCTTCACCGTGATTAGCATGATAGTTGAATAATAATTTATAGATTATAAATACATTTAGATATTCTAAATGGATGATTACATTATAACTGAAGTCGGGGCATAAGATATATGAAAAAGGTGCAATTGAATTAATCTCGAAACTAATAAGGTTAATTTAACCTTGAAACGTGATGTTTAAAATAATATGAGATTATTTCATTTTATCATTCAAATCTTACACCCTGACTTGATGATGAAAACAAAGTATATTATGGTGATATACATAATGATGATGTAGCGTATAAGACCATCACCTAATAATGAAAAGTGTGATGTCGAATAAAAATTGAATTGAAATCGTGCAAAAAAGGAAAATAGTGCCAAATTCCCCAACTACATAGTATAGAAAAATACCTACAAAACAAAACCTGAATTTTATTCCGAAAGTCTATACAACGGAAGCTAATAAAACAATATTAATGACTAAACATTAACGTACCCCTTGTGTCTAGCTAACAGAGCGCAGTGTAACCCGACTAAATAAAGTAGAGGCCCAATAGTGAGTACCGTGTAAGCTCATGCTAGTGGGAGGGTACATTGTAATTTCGGTAGGGTTATAAGCGCTCTCGTTACCTGGCTGGGAATGCGGTCGCTCTTGGGCCTTCTCAGCCGCTTTAGTGGACGTTCTCCTTACGACTACGCGGGTGCATGTGTGGACAACACATCGATAAGTAACGGCCCTTATTGTCGAACACGCGAGACTGACGGCTCAGCAAATCACATGTGACAAGTCATTGAATACTTAAAGTCTTTTAGAAAGTTTAGAGGACTACGATTAAATCGATAGATCAATATGTAAATTTTCTCCAAAATAGTGGGTAGTTCTAAAAAAGTTACGGTTTTATTTGGTGGTCAAATAACAGTATGCTTATCATGAAATTTTAATTCATTATCAAAATAAATATTTTAATTTATGAAAAACACATGATTAGTACGTTCATTTAAACTTCGAATGCGATTTTGTGAGCCGACTGAACAAGCGATAAAAGGGCATTGTAAAATCACAAGTAAAGCGGCAAGCGCTGCCGTAACTTTTCTGGCTGTATCGCAGTGCGAAAAGTGCTTAATTTTAATTTCGTAATTCGAATATTCTTGGAATAAATTACCTATCAAATCTTAAGATTAAGTGTTATTGCAATATGCAGCTGCATTCACCTGTTAACGGTGAGAGTTAGTGGAAATTAAATCGTTGTTTATTGAGAATAAAGTTGTTTTTTCAAGTGCTAGAAGACAGTACACATGCGTGCTTACATTGCAATCCGTGAAGTGATGTTAATTTTGAGACATACACGCTGTGTTTTTGACTTTATTATAACATAACCTAATAAATATTTGTAAATGTGTCAATAAATTACATTTAACGAATCAATACTTCCCGGAATATTTACTGAAATTACTCAAAGATACTGTTGTTACTTCGAATCATGAGCTATTTATGTGAGTATGTAAATTACTATTACTTTAATGTACTATTACTTTAATTTACGCTACTCTGCTCTCGACACTTTTTACTTTACACTCGTCAAAAAGCAAAGCTCCGGATTCGATGCGCCAACTGTAACTGTCAATTATTTGGCATAATGATCTTCTCCAAAATCAACCGTAATTTGTTTAGGCTATCGTTGGCAATTCGATTTTCGATTCGATTGTATCCTGTGGTTGGATTATTTAGTGATTATGAAATGGACCCAAAGAGCCAAATTTTGTGGGTAGAAAACTATAGTTTGCTGCTTTAAGTATCGATCTTGACTGCTTAAAGCGGTTCATGACGTCAGGTATAAGGTATGTTACCTTGTGGCTGTGGTTGTTCTGGTGTAGCGGCGCGGTCGACGGCGTCTTGTGCAGCCGCAGCCGCGGCCGCTTCGGCTGCTTCGCGCTCCTGTCTCTCACGTTCGGCCGCTTCCGCCGCTTCTTGGCGTCGCTTCATCTCTTTCACTTCAAACTGTTGATACACATTATATTAGTACTTGTATTTGAATTGGGCTAAATTAACGTTTGTGGCACGGATGTGTTAAGACGTGCGTTTGTTAGCTTTAGTCACAGTTGCTAAATTTGGCGTACATTTGTTGAGCTGAAAATAGAAAAATGCTGTGCAAATGTCCTAAAATTCACAACATACCGAACACTTAACATTTGAAGGAATAATAGTTAAAGTACTCCCAGAAACCAGCATGGGTTCCTATTGTATATATGTGCCGTCGCGAGTCATGAGCGCTGCCATTAAATACGCTGTAGTCATTTTGCTTGTCCGTCTGATTGTCGCGACTGGAATCAAATACAAGGGTAACTATTTTCGCTGAGCGCTCATAGCTCGTGACGGCAACATTCAAAGCCTATTTTACAGCGCATACATGAACATGAAAGCACTTGCAAGCTCATGCAATACATCGTGCACCAAACTTACACGATCCAAGTAGTCATAGTACCATGCACCTTCCGACCCTAACAGGGTGCGTGTTTGGGACAATAGGAGGAGGGAAGAACTTAAGGGTATACTCTTCACATCTTTCCCCAAGTCATTGATAGCTTTATTACTGCTCGTCAGACCAGGAAGGGACAACACGGCCACCTCACCCTTAATATCGCTATCCGTTGACTTGTTACTTCTGCGGGACAATTTACGCATAATACGCTTTAAACTACCAGATTTAGATGTACTGACACTCTTTGATCTCAGTAAAGAAACGTTAGGGAACACATTTTGGAAGGATAACCTCTCCCATAATATAAAGTCTATACAAGCAAGATATACGTTTGCCTTTTCTACCACGTCAGGGAATTCAAAGAAAACTGAGCTGTATATCTCGGGCGAGCCTGGCGTCCTTAGCGGCGACAATGGGGGGCTACTGGTCTCAGATATCGTTGACAAACTGGTATTCGTTACTACGGTCCAAAGAAATGAATCATTTTTCTTAGCATAGTCGACATTGAGGGTTCTAGCTTTAATTTTGTCTGGTAAGTGATATTTGTCGCTGTGTACGATGATGTCTTCGACGACCTGTCCGACTGGTCGGTCGTGTTTGGTAGTGGTCGCGGTGAGGGGTATTTTGTGTGAGGTGGCGGGGGGGTGGTGGAAGGTGAAGGAGGACTCCTCGCATCGCTCCCAAGGCTGGGCGCCAGGCCACAGGGAGGCCTCGCGTAGCTCTAGCTATGTGGATAACAAATCATATATTAGACGTGCTTTATGGACCTATGTATGGTGCAAGTTAATTTGATTATTAATTTATTGATCAAATATCTACGTACGTAAAATGACGCACATTATAATTGAGTTCTCATCTTAGTCATTTGATGAAAGCAAATGATATCGTCAACATTAGATATTTAATCAATAAAATAATCTTAGATCAGTTCATACTGTAGACAAACTTGTGTCACAATAAACAGCGAAGCGCTTTTTATTAGTTATTATTCTTAATAATAAAATGATTTAATCTAACTTCAATATGAACTGATATAATAAATCCACCACCAACTATACAGTATCGTGCAAGACTACATGAACACAACATAACATTCACACCAAACACCATAAGGACACATGTAGATTTAATAATAACTACTACATACACAGAATATTGAATGAACAAGAAAATCACTGGATTTAACCACTTAGTACACGTCAACCATAAAAAGGTCAATCATCATCATCTCCCTGGCCTTATTGGCCATTGATGGGGTCGACACTTGATTCAACCCGGTGTGGCTCATCATCTGATTTTTATACGAAGCGACTGCCATCTGACCTTCGCAACCCCTTTTACTCGTGTCACGGTGTTACCAAACTCCTCCGAAACGACTGCACCGCTTTGTATATTATGAGAATTGGCGAACATCTTTGGAAAAACATATGGCTATTCAACATTAGTACCACGTACACGTCTGTATCAGAGGATAGTCTGTAGATACAGACTTCTAGCAATTACTATTCGCTTTTGTCCAAACATACAATGAGTTACATAAATAGTAGTTAGAATTGTTGTTCTTGTCGAATACCGACTTGTTTTTGTTCTCGAATATACATTAAAGTAAAACTGAACAATTACCGTGGTAAGTCTCTGTAGAGCACTGAAGCGGTCCTCCTGTGCAGCGGCGGATTTCTCAAAGGCCTCGTGCTTCTTGATAAGGCTCTCCACTTCGTCTATGGTGTGGCCGAGCTCCTGAGACATCAGGTACGGTTCCTGAGCCACCAGCCATGCTTCTGCGACCGCCGCATCGCGGGCGAACTGGTACACTTCCAGGACTAAAAAAAATGGTTGATTATAAACTAGGCTTGGCTCAAACGGACAACTGGGGGCCAACGAGAAGCGGTTTACACGATTTTCCATTGGCAGTGGTACGAAAGGTATACGAGTGCAGCGAGTTTCTGAAAATGTTTGAATTATCGCATGAATAGCTTGTCAATAGCCACCGGTGGCCTGTCTGTGGCGAGCCTTATCCAAAAGTTTAACTATATAATGCATTTTTAAGTACCCTGCCTGTTTGTTCTTGGAGTTAAAGGTGTCCATAAAAAACTTCTCACTTATATTCGATGAAAGTGTTGTGAGACAATGTAAGTAAGTGCGGCATAACCTATTGATCCAATTCCTTAGCCTTCTTTTACGTATAGAAAGCAACATATTAAAGACAACATTTTTACAAGTAAATGGCGCTGACAAATTCCTCAAAGCTTCAGTAAAAAAGTGTAAATACTAACTGAGCTGCAAGTTCTCCCAGCGTTCCTCCCATCGGCGCAGCAGTGCATTCCTCTGGTTGGTGAGTAACAACAGTTTCTCCTTGATGTCGGCGGAGGCGTAGTGTTGTCGCGCCAACAACTCGCGACCCAAGGAGATGCACGCCGAGAAGTTGTCTTCGCGAGTGTCGATCTCCGCCTTCAGAGACTGGTGGTTGTTCATCAACAGCTCCACGCCGCTTACATCCCTACAATATTGCGTTTATATACTTCAATTTTATTCATCTGTATAGATGTGGTAGTATCAAGTGCTCGTAATTAAGGGTTCTTGATCACCACTTATGATAAGCACACACAACATCAGTAGCATTCTAGTGCCCGTTGTAAGTATATAGGCTACAACCTACCGGATTCTGGCACTCTGGTATACCCACATTTTTTTTAAACTGTGTTCAATAGTACACAATGGTAGTATGACAAATTAGGGGAAATTATCACTTTGACTATCTTAACAGTTGAATACTAGCTGTGCCCCGCGGTTTCACTCGCGTTTACTTAGTTTCATGCGGAACATGCATTTAGCGCAAAGCTTGCAGCTTTACGCTAAATGCATTTGGAATTACAAATAGACGCGTCAATTTTATTTATCTGTCTAGATAAGTATTAAAAAACGTAACACTAATCCTGCCCGTTCACATGTGTCCACGACAGTACACGACTACAGTAATGCATTTAATAATGTTAGTGTATATAAAAATGTATATGTACAATAAAATATATTAGTATAACATATTTGGTGTGTACCTGGGTTTCTCGCCGGTGTTCATCTGGCGCACGACGTCGTCCATCCAGAGCGTGAGCGTGCGCACCTGGTTGAGGAACCGGTAGAGGTGGTCGGCGTCCTCCAGCTTGGAGCGGCGCGCGGCGCACGCCCGCTGCAGGCCGGCCCACGCCTCGCGCACCTCCGCCTCGCGACGCGTGATCTCCGCCGCCTTCTCGCCCGCGTATGACGCGCCTGACGCACACACGTACACACGTACATACACACATTCTTGTGAGCATGATCTCCGTTACTTTCGAGGCCGCGTATGACGCACATAAAATACCCAAACTTACACCTTTATACACACACATTCTAGTCAACTAATTTTATCCCCTTGGGGGTAGAATTAATCAAAATCCTTTCTTAGCGGATGCCTACGTCTATATTAAGGTAATAAAACATAAACAGATCACCCTGAGCGACATTTTACGGCATAACAATTTTGGTCACTCGCTTGTACTCAGTCTGAGCCAATTGGTACTCTATCAGAGCGTGCATGTACCTGGCAGTGATAAGCGGGTAACACGCACATCGTCGCGCTGTATGTGAGGGTGAATATTTACTCTCTACTCACAAAATGTGTTTTGATTGAATCTAGCACGCCTCTATTATGATACTCACCGAGGCGGGCACATTCGCTGCTGATGGCGTCGACCTGCTGCTGCAGCGTGGTCAGGTCCTGCATGAAGTTGTGATGTTTCCTCTGCAGAGCGCCGACGCTAATGGCGTCTCTGCCGAGCTCATCACTAACGCCGCGAGCCTTCTCGTTCACGCGCTGCAGCGTGTCCTTGCAGTCGTGGAAGTACTTGTGCAACTCCCTAGACGCTGCCAACATCTACACCCAAACAAAGTATGATTTTTACTTCAAGTAGCTTCATAACCGGTTATTGCTGTTTATATACAAAAAACTAAAAAAACTGTGACTGCATGACGAGTTCCGTAGGAGATAATTTCACACCGCGATTGAACCTTCACGGTTGAGAAGAAATTTATAAAAATATGTTATAGTATTTGGGACGGCAATGGGCACACCATCTCACACGTTGGTATTCAATCATCTTCAGTGAAAGGTCGGTGATACAACGCCGACTTTTCTTACCCCTTCGGGGACCCTTATGAGATGCAGTGCAATATTGATTCATATTTGTAGCTATTAAAATTTATTACCACATATTTCGAAAAAATATCATGAGAATAAGGATTCTCATGATATTTTTTCGAAATATTATATATATATTACTAAGGAGTAAGCAGTCCTTATTTATGACCAGTAAACATTATAGTGTACCTGTGTGCGGGTCTCGATAAGTTCGAGGAGGTCTTGCCAGGTCTCCCGGAGCCCCTCCTTCCACTGGGCAATGGTGGCGTTGTCCGAGTGTCCCATGGCGATCATCTGGTCGGCGATACGTTCTGCCGTGCCCACACGCTCCGACCCTACAGACTGGGTCTCGCGGGCGAACTCCTTGAACCGCTCCCATAGAAGCTGGACGGACCAAATAGATTGATTACAGACGGCCCGTAAATACGATGTATTGTCACTGTACTTGTACTTACAACTAAGTAAGTGTAATTATTTTTTAAAGTACCTTATATTCATCCTTGCCATTAGGAACAGAGAGACACAGACACTTTCCGGTTATAATATAAATATGGATATCTCACAGGGGTCAGACCTCGGAGCATAAACTAATAATCTATCATGATTAGCCATAGCTCCGTGTATTTTAATCACAATATCAACATAATCCTTGATTTAAAAGTAGTTCCATCTCTTTTTGTGAAAAGTACGGATTTCAAAAGGGAAGCACATAGGTTCATAGAAGACATCAATTGGTGTACTCTTGGTTCGAACTATGTGGGTAAGTAAGATCGTGATGTACTCACGGTGACATGGTCGTAGTCCTGGCCGAGTTCCTGCGATCCAGCGACCAGCTCCCGCTCGGTGATCCAGTGCTCCAGGTCGTCGACCTCGCGCGACAGTTGGAACAGCCGCAGAGCCTCGTCCAGCTTAGCGCGCCGCTCGCCAGCCAAGTCCTTCAAACCAGCATACAGCTTGTCCGCTTGCGATTGCTTCACCGAGATCTGCTCGCTGCATGCACAATATTTGTTTAAGTGGAAATTTTTTTTCTTATACCACTAAGTGGCACACAAGCGTCCGGGCCATTTGATGGTAAGTGGTTACCACAGCCTATGGTTGCTTGCAATGCCAGAGGCATTACCCGCACATTCACATCCCTTTAAATATATCTTCACATCCTTCTTGAGGAAGGTATGATAACTCTGCGATAGATGAATAATACTATAAATATCCCATAAAACTGAGTATCTATGAAATTCGTTGGTCCTTCGAGCAATTCAATGTTATTATTTCTAAGAATTATTGAATTACCTGAGCGGATGTTCCTCGCTGGTCAGCTGGCGCACGGTCTCACCCAACTGGCGGATGGTCTGCGCGTAGTCGTCCACGGCCTGTTCCAGGATCTCGTGTTTCTTCATGAGGTTCTGAGCAGAGATCTCGTCTTTGCCGCGGTCTTCCACCATCATGTACAGTTCCTGTTCACTCATCCACGCCTCCGCCTCGTTGGCGTCGAATAGGTACTGCTGAGCCTTCTCCCATTGCGACAGGTTCGTCTTGCGTTGTTCGATGGCATCTGGAATATTATTACCATCAGACGTTTGGATATACGCGAATGCTCACCGGTGTATAAAAATGTATAGGACATTCTAATACATTAGAACCATAATTTCCTTAAGAAGATTCAACAAAGTATATGTATGAACAAGATATTTTTATTCAGAGATCGTGGTTATCCTAACATCTGTGCCTATCTATTAGCTAATCATTGTGATCCAAGCTAACTATCACAATAAGTATTAAATATGTATAATTCAAACTTACCCTTGAGTTCTCGCCACTTCGCGGTGAGATCTTCAATGAGTTCCTTGAACTCGGGAGAGGCCTCATGTCCTTCATCGATGAGCTTCTGCCCATTGGAGATAACGGTCAGAATCCTCGGCTCGTGGTTTTCTGTCTCAGTCTTGAGTGACTGATTCTTCTTCTGCAGCATTTGCACGTTGAACAGAGAGTTGCCATAGTCCGTGCTGGTGGCTAGCGGCATCTTCTCAAGGATCCAAAGCTTCTCATCCTCGATGTCGCGCCGGAATTGGAATGCCTCCTTCTTCTTCGCAAGATGACGTTGACGCTCTAACAAAGGAGCCTTCAACTGCTCGAAACGTAGTTCTACAACCTTCTTCTTTTCTTTGATTTCTTCCATCTTGTCTGGCACCGTCTTCTGCAGGTACTCAGCTTGAGTTTCAAGCTCCGTGACCTGCTTAGCCTTCACCGCCATCTGAGTCTCGATCATCTGCTGCTTCTGCATGAGAATGTTGACCGAGGCGAGGTCGGTGCCGGTGTCTGTGTTCTCGATCTGTTTCTCGAGTTCGTTCATCCAAGAGTCGATATCATCACAAGTCTGGTGAAGTAGCACTTCGCGGTTAGCGTCGAATAGCCGTTCACCCTTGTCCTTGGTCGTGGTTTGAAGGTTTTCGAACTGGTCTTGGAGTTCAGACATTTTAGGTGAAATCACTTCAGCTAACTCCGGTTTCTGACGCATGAGTTCGTCAGCGGCGCTGCGTATGGCGAAGAGACGTTCTTTGTTTGCAGCAATCTCGGCTTCGAATGCTTGATGGCGGGTCCATTTCGAATGAATAGTCTTCGCCGAGCGGTAAGTGTCATCCTGAGCGGTGACGTTCTTCTCTTGCACCCATTCGCCGAGCTCGTCGCAATCTTGAAGGAACTGGTGCAGTTGCAGTTGATCTTGCAGTTTCTCCATCTGTTGCAGAGCCTTCTCCCGGTTGGCGTTGCGGCGGGATTCAATGCTCTCCGCCTTCCTTTGGATCTTGTCGGCATCGTAGTGACGTTCCTCAACGAGCCGGTTGGCGAACTGTACGACGGAGTTGATCTTGTCGTCGTTGGCTTCCATGGTGGTAAGGAAAGCCTCGTGCTCCTTGATCGTGTTCTCCGCTTGCTCCAGGTTCGCTGGCGGCTCCGTCTTAGCGAGTCTGTGGTCAAATTTTTATTTGATTGATGGTGCTAATAAGTGTCAAAATATGCTAATTACGCGAAAAAAAGCACAATATTTTGATTACGTTGACTTATAAGTGTGATTTTTATTCTGAGCTGCAAATAATTGTACAGTTATTAAGAAATTAATTTCAACTCTACACATTTCTGAGACAGAGGTGATCATACGATCACACTAGAAGGGGGGGTCTCTTCTCCGTTTTGAAGTACGAACCTTAAAAAATTCTGTTTTGGGTCATACCTATGATCTTGATGAGCCAGCAGCACCTCAGCCTGCCGCGCATCACGCTGCAGCAGCTGCAGTTCTAAACTCTGCGTCAGCAGTTGCTGCCGGTTCTCCCACATCTGCTGCAGTTCGGCCCAACCCTCGCCGAGAGCCTTCAGACGCTCGCGCAGGAACATGTACTGCGGGTCGTCTTGGGTTGACGGCTCCTGGAATTATGTGAATGGATAACTTACTTAAAATCTGGTAGCTGGCCGCTCTAGTCAGCAATCAGGTGCTCACAATAACGATGTTAGCCTTGTGTTTATGCAGTGATAAGATCGTTAGTAGTATTGTAGGGAAGCAAGGCAAGGCTGTGTTAGCTATAACGGAACTCCTTAAATCGAAATAATCAAAAATATGTTGAGAAAACAGCAGCGTCTTCCAATGTTATTCCGCCCGTCAAACACTATAATTCCAAAAGTACTTGCTGACTAGTTTTTTCACTGTCATTATGTGGCATAGGGTAATGAGAATTATTTATTTCCACTGTACTTACGGCAGTAATCTTCTCGCCGTACTCCATCATCTTGGCGTATTCGTCCTTGTAGTTGTCGATCTCCTCCTTGATGGTCTGGTGCTGGGACAACAACTTTTCCGCCTCGGCGAGGCTCGATGGCGTATCTATTACATAGTAACACGTTACTCACAGTACAGACAAATATAACGTCATATTATATTGAAGTGACTCCTTACAAATTTACCTAGAATGTAAAAATGCGTTCTCAAAGTGATCTCTCTTCGAATATGCTTTTCATACAGGGACAGGTCAGCATGACAGACTTCTGTGAATATGCTGGTTTACACTAGAATTGGCACTACCTTGAAGTGACAAAGATGCCATGAGTTTACTGTGATAAATATTGCACGTCAAATTCAGGAACGAGACAAATGAATAAGCCACTGTTATAGTATAGTAACTATTAGGAGCTGTTAAAACAATAGTATGTGTGAGAGCGACATAAATGCTCAGATGTACAATATTTATCACCGAGTACTTTAATTAACTTATAGTTACAACTGTACTCGTGTTGAGCAAACAAATATTTGCCGTCCCAACCGGAACCGTTAGACTACCTTCTATCATAAAGAAAGATAAAATTATTACCCTCGGAAGCGACATCTGTCTGTGTCTTGGTGAGCCATGCCTGGAAGTGATCCACAGAGCGCAGGAACCGGTGCAGATCTCCAGCCTCTTCCAGTTTGGAGTCACGCTCTTTAAGCTGGGGTCAATATTTACATTGTATATTCATTGTATGTTTGGAATTTGCTTCAAAAACATATAATTTTTTTTTACATGAATCATTAAATTATTTACAACCATCAATATATGAATGCGATGGAAAACAATATAATAGTGTTTAATGTAAACATAAAATTTATATTTGCTCAAACATAATATTTTCTCGGTGTGTCCCATGTGAATTCGCAGTGCTAGCGCAATAGGCGCGTATTTCGGTAAACTGGTAGGCGAACGAGGGACATCCAAGAACGATGGCTACCTGCGCTCATATAACTGACGCAATAATACTGACCATGTGCGTAAGTTGTTCCCAGTTGTCGTTGATGTAGACGATGCGGTCCCGGATGAGCTGCGCCTCCTCGGGGTGGTCTCCCTCGATGGCGGCGGCCTCGGCCTCCAGCGACGCGATGCGCGCCTGGATGGCCGCCAGGTCACGCTCCATGCCGGACAGCCGGCGCTGCAGCGTCATCACACCTGCGCGCGCACTACACGTTACTGCACGCCCGTATTACCACAACCCAGGACGCGCTCCAAACCAGATAGGCGGTGTTGGAGCGTCATCACACCTACACACACTAGACGTTATTATACGCACCAAATCACAGCGCCCCCGCAACGCATATATTAGCGGCCACACCTAAGTCGCATTGCGAAAATTTGTGACTGTGATTTTTTGTGTGCGTGTCTGTGTATACGTGTGTGTGGACGGTTCAATATCAGACACATCTGCCCTTTACGCTGGGGCTTCATTAGGGGGCAAAGGCAAATATTCCTGTTAGTATCGCGCAATGATAGCGTTGATGAGTGCCGTCGGAATTCAAGACTCGTGACGACTCTTCAATGATTTGTTTTTTTTTTGGAAAATATTAAGCTAGGTGAAATTACGGAAGTAAGAGATATATTCTTTGTTTCGAATGAAATTAATTAGTAGGAACGAGAATAAGTGTATAATATAACCATTGAGATCCATCTCCAAGTTGTCGGTCTGTTGCAAGATCCTCTTCTTGTCCTCGATCCAGGAGACAGTCTCACGGCACTCGATGTGGAAGGTCTGGACGCCTTGGGCCGATTTGAGATCGTCCTTCTTGGCTTCCGCCTAATTGAAGCAATATTAAATTAAGAACTATAAGAATGACCCTGACTCTTACTGGAGTCATGAAGGTGTGACCATCTATCAGATCATAGTTAATCAGTAATCTGATGACAAAATTCTAATATTATATTAATAGATGCTGTCAGTAAATTACCACTATTTGTCAAATTTGTTCATAATAAAGAAATTTTATTATTAACATGCATATGCTCACGCCTGTATTCAAAAGTATTCATAAGATGTTTAAGTACTATCAGGCCGTGAACATATACAAACAGACCGTCGGACTTATTAAATATAGATTGATTATACCTTCTCCCTGAGGCCGGTCCAGGCCGCGTTGAGTTTCTGTTGACGCTCCTGTATGCGCGGCGCTTGGGGATGTTCTACATGAATCAGTTGTCTTGCCAACTGGTTCACAACGGCCACTCGGGATGCGTTCGCATTCATCTCCTTGTCGAAACCGTCGTACCTATACAGTGAATATAACATCATTGCTATGTTTGAAATGAGGGTCACTCTTCTATTGCATATTAAAATTTCTATAATTTAGACGCGTTCATGAATGATATTTCTGGCGAGATTAACTATTTGTTGTGTGGGTCACAGGATGCTCTAGGTGTATTCTGTGATCTATCTAAAGCCTTTGATTGTGTGCACCATGAAACGTTGATCAGGAAGTTAGATCACTACGGTGTAAGAGACCTGGCTCTAAAACTTATATCTTCATATCTAAGTAATAGAATACAAAAAGTCGATATACATGGCGTAACATCTCCGGGGTGTCCAATAGAGATGGGTGTTCCACAGGGTTCAATTCTTGGTCCGTTTCTCTTTTTAACTTATATTAATGATTTACCTTACATGGTAAGCAATAAACACGATATTGTATTATTTGCTGATGATACTTCTCTGATTTTTAAGATAGACCGGCAAAAAGCTAACCTTGACGATGTGAATAATGCTCTCTCTGATGTAGTACATTGGTTCAGCGCTAATAACTTAGTACTCAATAGTAAAAAAACTAAATGTGTCAAGTTCACTATGCCAAATGTGAAACAAGTGCAAACCAATGTACTTATCAACGACGAAGTGTTGGACCTTGTTGAAACAACAGTTTTCCTTGGAGTTACATTGGATCATAAATTGCAATGGGGGCCCCATATAGCTGGATTGTCGAAAAGACTCAGTTCTGCAGCATTCGCAGTAAGGAAAATTAGACACCTAACTGATATAAACACAGCTCGGTTGGTCTATTTTAGTTATTTCCATAGTGTTATGTCTTATGGCATCCTTTTATGGGGAAATGCTACAGACATCAGTTCTATCTTTGTGCTGCAGAAACGGGCTGTTCGTGCAATCTATAAACTCAAATCTAGAGATTCTCTCAGAGAGAAGTTTACAGAAATAGGGATAATGACTGTGGCATGTCAATACATATTTGAAAATTTGATATATGTAAGAAAGAATATAGATAGTTTTAAGAAAAATAGTGATATGCACAATATAAATACACGCAAGAGGGATAAACTCCGTGTCCCTGTGACTAGACTGCACAAAACTAGTAACTCTTTTGTGGGGCAAAGTATACGCCTTTTCAATAAACTACCATTAAAAATGTGTGAACTACCATTTTTAAGTTTTAAGGCAAGCATCAAACAGAAACTTTGTGAAAAAGCATATTATAGTGTAACTGAGTATATTGATGATAGCCAAGTATGGCAATGAGTTGCTCACTCTTCCATTGAAATGTACTTAAGCAACCCTATGTATATAGAAGGGACACATGTAAAAAAAAAAAACCGGGGAGTTTGTTTCGCCGTTTCTTCTCCTGACAGGCTTACTTTTGGAAATGGTAGTAAATTTACTTAAGTTAACGTAAGAAAAATGACGTTCAATAAGTGTTCCAAGTGTCCCTTATATTGAATAAAACTTTTTGATTTGATTTGATTGATTTGATTTGGTATTGAGTAGTCATTTAGATCTATAACAGGGATTTTTACAGAACGGCAGTGATTTCCCATACTAATCTTTTACTAGGATTGCAATGAAATAAATAATCGGGAAGAAACCTGAATAATTGCAAGAAGTGGAGGAACACTCCGAATTCAAATTCAAAAGGGAGATTCCGCTATGCCCTACCACTCTTCATATCGAAATTAAGATACAAATTGTTAATTTATATCAGTAATTACCTGTGCTTCATGATCTCAACATCGTCGATGTCCTTAGGCGGCAGCATGGTGTCGAGCATGCGATCCTTCTCCTGTATCCATTGGTCCGCCGCGTCGGCTTCGGCAAGCAGTTTGAAGAGGGACAATGCGTCTAATAGTTGTTGTTTGCGAAGACGGGCCAGCTCAGCCAACTCGCCGTGGCGGGCGTCAATGGCGGCCAGACGCTCGCGGACTTCGCCGCTTGATGCGTCTTCGGGACTCAGTTCAGCGGCCTGGACAAACAAAACGTCATAATTATCGTAATTAAAACAAATAAATCACGAACCAATCCCGAAGGGGTGAATAGAGGTGTTGTAACAACAACACCCACATTTCACCGAATATGATTAGGTGTTAACGTGACAGAGGGTGAGTCCATCGCCGTCTCAAGCGCTACACATACGTCTTTTAATTACATTTCAGAAATATGCAGGTTTCCTCGCGATGTTTTCCTTCGCTTTATACTAATTAACTTTTTAGAAAAACTTATTGGTACAGGCCACTAGGAATCGAACTTGCGTCGCATATATTAACAAACAAAATTCACAAGTCGAGTCGAAACGCCGTTTAAGTCGCTCATTCTAGATGAGTTAACTATGACCCAAGTTGTATCTCCTCGAATTCAAATTATTCCAAATCCATCAAAAATAAGTTCTGCGTAACTAAAAAATCTAAGATATTACAAATGTTTATCAAATCATAACAATAAGACTTCTCCATATTCGCCAGAGGTATTCTCATCCAATTAATTGCGTAACAATTAGTTCTCTCAATTGTTAACATTTCCAACACAATATAGAACGGCACACGGTTGCTGACGTCACAGGATGACAGTCACGTGACCTAGGCGCTCAGCTGTCACTGGGTGTCCTTACCTGTTGTTTGAGTTGTTGTATAACGTTGGCGTAGTTCTTGAGTTCGTCGGTGACGTCCTTGTGCTTCTTCAACAGACTCTGGACCTGAGCCTCGTCTACGCCGGTGTCCTCTGACGAAACCAACCTGTACATTTGTAACCCTGGTGTTAGATGGTAGCAATTATAGTCCTGCATAAAGTAAATTTTCATTGATCTTTCTGACTTTGTTACAAGTCCGTCTCGATATTGATTACATTTTTTCATCAAATGCTTGCTGTTCTAACAATGAAATTTCCAGAAATTTTCGATAGACTGCCCTTTAACCAAAACGAGGATTGGTATGCCAATTTGTATCGACTAAAAGTATAGTGCAACTTCAAGCATTAATATTAAAAGGAATTTTAATATGGCTGTCTTCAATTTTCTTTTCTTCTTTCAATTGTTCTCATGAAAAGTAGTTCGCTAGTTTAGGCATATCATATTTGAGATAGAATATAAGATAGCCACTTCACAGGTTTCAAGCAACGTTCAACAACAGTGGAAACATAAGCATAACATCTTAACTCTAACCTTAATATATTTACAATAATGTTATTTGTGAATGCTGTCTCGCGACTGTTATTAGATACTACATAATTGTTAAATTTCTTTTTCAGCCTATTACCTGTTGGTGTGTCAATAAAATAAATAAATAAACTATATGTACAGCAGGAAGCGGTTACCTGAGCGTATCAAGCATCCAGTTATCGATGTCATCCGCGTCCGCGAACAGTTGATGGTAGCGCACGGCCGCGTCGAGGCGGTTCTTGCGAAGGGACACCACGTCCAGCAAATGGTTCCACTGGGATAGGATGTCGCGGAGACGATCCTAAACAAACAAAAAAATTATATAAAGTATATTTCTTTTTAAGAAATAAGTACTTAATTGATATCAATATTGAGTCAATTGATAAAAATAAAAATATCAATGTCCATCATTCTATTTTCGTGAAACCATCAAAATTTTGAAAACAAGTGGGTGTTACAACACCCTTCATAGAGCCTCACCTGTATCCTGTCGGCACCGAAGTGTCCCTGTGAGATGAGTTCGTCTCCCACCGCGGCCACCGACATGAGCTGAGGCTCGTGCGCCAGGATGTCTCCCTCCAGAGCCTTGTGCTTCGATATCAGCAGGTACACTGTACAAATAAAATGACAAATGAAGCAAAGAGAAGAAAATTTCGACTAAAAGTTCCACCTCTTTTTTTTTTACGGATGTCAAAAGGGATGTACATAGTTTTAGCCCGAGTTTGGTCAAGACTTGGTTTTAACTATGTTTTGTATAAAGTAAGGTTTTATTTAAAGAATCCGATGGTATACAGGTCACGTGACTAAGCTGTTAACAATGTCATCTGAACACTACGAGATGTTTTTACAGTTTGCATTACGTTAATGTTTCACATCTTCTTCAACAACCCCATGCTACTTGCACCACGTAGAAGCGCTTTCAACAACCAGAGGCGATGTTTGCAGGAAACTTTTTGAGTCGTAATATTTTTCCTATAACCCCCCCCCTGTTTACCCTTTTTAGTTAGACCGTCTAGAATGGGTTGAACATATTTTTTTTCTTCTCTAATACTGACCAGTAGTAAGATCGTGTCCGATGTCGTCGACGGAGACAATCTGCTCCTTCTCCTTGATCCAGTTCTCCTCGTCGGCCATGTCCCAGTAGAACTGCCACAGCTTGCGGCTGTCTTCCAGGCGCTTTCTAAATTACACAATACATTTATTAGTCATCACTCTAGATACCGCTTTATTTTTACGACATAAAAAAGAAGGATATATAAAAATATATCATTTACTCCCTATTCGTCCATACAGATTGATCAGCTCAAAAAAGTTTGGTAAAACTAAAAGTTATAAAAGTTACCAACCATATAAGTAGAAATAGACCAGTAGATGGTACACCATTCAGATCCAGCTCCCTAGCTCATCCCCCAGCAACGCCCTAAGCCGAGGTCCGAGCCCCGCACCGGGGTGCCCTTAGCTATGTTGCTTAGTTTTTAAGTTTAAGCTCGGCTGGAGGCCCTTGGGTCTCGCCCTTTAGTCCGGTTAAGCAGTGGAGGTAACTCCCCCCTACCAACGGCGAGAGACCATATCGTAAAAAAAAATTAAAAAAAAGTAGATGGTACAGCCTCAATAATAGTAAAATTAGTCTACCCTATAAATAGTATCAATTGTTGTTAGTACCTGCGCTCGACGGCGAGATGCACGAGCTCGGCGTATGCGTTCTCTAGCTGCTGGATGCGCTCGACTGTAATGGCCGGGTCGCACGGCCGGTAGCCGCCCTCCTCCTGCTCCAGGAACCGCTGCGACTGGCCCACTACCACCTACACATACACATCACACCATTGATAACATGCACACTATTATAGCTGAATGCTCATGCCTCCTCACGCTTCGCTCATAGAATCGTTGCAAAATGTATGTTTTATATTCTTTATGAATTGAAATCGATGTTATCGATTAAAAATGTTCATGGTGTTATATTCCGCAATAGACCCTAGCATCTTATTACCAAACATATAATAAGAAAAATCACTTTCTATGCTACGGATTAAAAAAAATATGGACATATTTTTTTATAGTCTAGTCTTTTTTTTAACCGTGTTATGTAATAAGAGGGTTACTATTGAGGGGTCTGCATACATCATCAATGTTTTTCACCTCTGTAATTACACTAATATTGCCGGATCATCTCAAACATTCGTAATAAAATATAATAATAACCTTGACCCGTTCACCAAGTACGTTGATATCGGCCTCGACGAGGGCGTGTTTCTGGAGCAAGTCTTCTACACCCATCAAGTGCTTGCCGTAGTCGTCGGTCAGCAGGCGCAGCTTGATCTCCTCCATCGAGTCCAGGATGTATAGCATCTCCTGCACATGGATAATTTAGACTTTAGTGCGTTGTAGTCACCCGCGTAAATTTAATTTGATTCCCGCAGAACACATGTTTTTCATAAATAAAAGTAGCCTATGTTACTCCTTGTAACATTAGCTATGTGCCAGTGAAAGTCACGTTAAAATCGGTCCAGGTTTTCAGAGATTACTCGGAACAGACAGACAGACAAACAGAGAAAATATTTTAAAATTGATTTTTTTATGTCAGTACCATGTATTATGTAATACTTTCGTATGCATTTAGTGAAAATAACAGCTTTTTAGAATTACAAAGAGACACTTCAATTTTATTTATCTATAATATAGATGCATAGATCTTAGCCTAAGGTACTCCTTGTATCATCTTTTAGTGGAACTACCGCTAAAATCAGTCCAGCCGTTTCTTAGATTAGCCGGAACAAACAGACAGACACACAGAAAAAATAAATGTTTTTTTATATGTAAGCACCAAATCAACATTTAAGCGAAAGGGTGCTTATTTGGAATTGCAAACAGATACTTATAATTTTATTTATTTTCAATAATTGAAATTCAACAATAACGGCTCTGTAAGCAAATATGGTTTTCCAAGGATCCATAGTATAGTGAATTATTACTTTATCTTTTCTAAAGAGTTTTAAACGTTTTTTATTTTTAATGCAAGTTTAATCTGAGCTATTATAACTAACTAAAATATTATGTTAACCTAACCCTTAGCACCTTTATATGGGTACGAAATATGTAGCAGCGTTTGTCCACCCGCTAAATAGATGGCGCTACTAGCTTACAATAGCAAAATTTTAATACAAATACACGAGAATCTGAATCGCGCAATAAGAGTTTTCAAGCTCATTGCAGTATGTATAAAAGTTTCCAACTAGAGCTGGAGAGACATCCGCCGGAGGATCTTCCCTTTGTTGAGGGTGAGTATGATCACACCCGCTCTCCCCAAAGTGTTGAGAGTGACCCTGACCTGGAAGTTCTGTTGCAGCTGCAGAGACAGCTCAAGGCGGGCGCGGCGAGCTCGCAGCAGTTCCAGAAGGTAAGCCCACAGACGCAGCACGTTGTCGCGCCGAGCACACACACGCTCCATGTCATGGTACCTAACACATACAAACAAACATTAGATATTTTGGCACATATGTTTATATTTTAAACTCTTTAAGACTGTTAGTAAAAATACGAGCGGGATAAGGCGCCAAAACAAAGGAAGGAAAAACCCAACGCTTGAAGAGCGATCACGAATAGCTCAGTGGGCAGAGCAACTGCACCGTTTGCAGAGGTCTTGTCCTTGAGTCCCGTGTCTGGTAAGTATTTTTCCTAACCATTATTTAGAATATACAAATAACTTTCAGAGACTATTCGATTCAAATAAGATTAGATTTTTTGAAGCCTTTCGCTTTCTGCTTTTTTATGTATCTAGTTATTCGCGTCGCGCCATACAGACAGTGACAGGCTCATACAATGACAGAGTCAGCGCTCATACGACGGCACCTGCACCCATTGACATATTGACTGCCTACATATGCTCACGCCTGTGTATTCCTTGAAAGGGTAGGCAGGGGTGTTGTTATAACAACACCCACTTTTCACCGAAGATGATTATGTGCCATTTTGACAGATGGTAAGTCTCAGGCACTATACTTCTTTGAATTACTTCATAATTTATTGCCCAATGTAGCGAAAGCATTATTACATATTTTCGACTACAGAGCCTTAGAGTTGGATATCACTTTAAGAAAAATTGTACATCCGACCAATATGGCTCTGATGTCAACAATTTAGACATAAATCAGTGACACACCTTTCAGCCTGCAACTCGGAGCAGACGGCCACGACAGCTTGTACACGTTCTTCATAAGCAAAGATGTCAGTTTCAATGGCCTCGTGCTTCTTAGCAGCCGCCTCCACCGCGGCGAGGTCGAAGCCGAAGTTATCCTGACTGACCAGGCGCTGGTTCTCAGAGAGCCACGTCTCTCGCATCTGTGCCTTGCGGTTAAACCTGAAAAAAAATAACATAATTATGTTATATTTTTGATAAGAGTAAAACCAACTTTCCCAACCCGGCGGTAGCGTCTACAATCCTGTGTAATCATGACATTTTGAAAATATGAAAATACTTTGATAAAAGTGTAATCAAATATTTGTTTTTATGAATTGATTTAGAAATTAATCATCTCGACTTGGTGGACTTATTTCGATGATTGTTCCCTTATTCGCATAAGTCTTCCAAAAACGAGTGGGATTTTACTACCATACAAAAAAGTATTTCTATAAACAAGGCATTTACTCTCAATGCCAGTTCATTTAACTGGACGGAAATATTCAACAGCGTAAAGGATAAGGTATTGAAATTATTGTATATTATGTTTCAAGGCACCAGGAAACAAACATTTACAATCAGATTTTTTGAAGTATCACCCGCAGCTACTTTAGAACAGAGGTTCTTTACAAGTACTTTAGTCAGGTAGTTAGGTGGGTCAGATAGTCATTGAGGATAACAATAATCTGTTTAACACACCCTGATAGGACATAACAAACAAGTGAAGATCAGATATAAAGACATACCTGGCAGCAAGTTGTTCCAGCTTCTCCTGTCGTATGAGTTCCTCCCTCAAGGCGAGCTCTCTCTCGTGTTCAGCCTTCTCGAGTCGCTCCCAAGCGCGGTTGATATCGTGAATCATACGGCCTTCGCGCGGCATATATGGCTTTTGGTTCGCAGCACGCATACGAGACTGCAGAGTGAATAGCAGTACTTCCAGGTTGCCCTTCTCTACGAACCTGGATAATAAAATGATGTCTTAGGTAAATGTAGGTAAAACTACCGAATATTAAGGCCAAAATTATGTAGTCAATTTATATTTGCTAATTCCTGGGATCAAATCCTTATTTGTCGCAAACGATAGATCATATTTCGTGACACTTGATTGCATTTTCAACTTATTGATTCTTATACTCGTGTGTATACGACACATCACTTCGATACTTATATACGTTAGTCCGTCGTCAATAATACATTTCTCAAACCCGTTCTGGTTTGAGAAATGTATTATTGACGAATAGCCTAAAATATATATCGTGTTGGAAGTAGAAAGCTGAGAGACGGTAGCCCCATGCCTTACCTTAGATCTGAATAAATCTACAACATCCATATCTGTCAATACATCCATTTTGCAAATGCTAGAGGCAACTGCTAAGAACTTACTTAGGCGGTTTTTCAACGGTGCGATAGTTGGAGAACTGCACGAGCTGTTGACGCACGCCCTCCAACGAGTTGGCGAAGGTTCTGTCGCCAAGCGCTTCGATCGTCTGCTCGATCCATTGCAGCAAGTCACTGGACAACACATATATTGTTACAATCCACTTATTTATTAAAATATAATGATAGCATAATTATTTGCCTTCTTGGGGACAAAGACACCAACACGCGTTCACTGCTAACGACGCATCTGCGCGTCCAACAGTGAGCAAATTTACGAAGAAGATGCAAATTTAGCAGTGAATGTGTTAAAGCCAAATCGGTTCAACGGTTAAGCTGTGAAAAAGTAACAAAGTGAGAGAGACAGAGTAAATGTATTTTCTTGTCATGTTCGTATATGATACTATAAAATCATTTCTTTCTGACGATTTGCAAGTATACTTTGATAACGTGTAATCAAATAAAAATATTTCGAATTTTGATGTTGAATTACCTATCAGCAATCGGCTAAATAGTAAATCACTTGCATTGCAATCAGGGTACTAGTAAAGCAAAACTCCCTTATTACAATTCATAGAATAAGACAATTTTTGGTTGAAAAGTTCCATTTCATTTGGTAATATGGATTTCAAAAGGGATGGGCATAGTTTTAGTCCGAGTTTGGTCTGGTCTTCTTATGCCATGTTTTGTGTTAAGGGGGGGTGATGTATATGTGTGTTGTCGCACCTATTAAGTGTCTCGTATTCGTGAATCATCTTGTCGTTCTCCATGGCGATGCCGACGACCTTGCCGATCCTCTTGCCCTGTACAGTCTCCTGCTTCAGCTTGCTGAAGTAGTGGTAGTACGTCACCACGTATGTGATGATAGACTTCTCATCAGGATGGTCCACCGCAATGTCTAAACAAAATTTGGACGTTATGCAGTTACGCAGTAGTACTAGATTAGTTAGATTATAATTCTTGAAGTGAAAGAGAAGAAAGATTAGAGCAATATATTAAGTCAGCCAAATTAAATCTTACATCAACTTCTGTCCACTTGCAATTTATATGACAGTCCAGTATAAAATCGTCAACAATTTGATTTATAACAATTCATGTAGACACTAAATCTACCCCGACTCGAAATAGTTTGTGCCCTGAGTAAATCCTGAAGTATTTTTTTGTTAATATATTCATTGAAGAAGCTAATTACCACAGTGTCTATGATTCTTTATTAGGAATTTACCTTCAGCATCCAACAACTTGGTGAGTCCAAGTTTATCCTCAGCAACATTGAAGGCATTGTTCAGGTTATGTATGGGGTTGCTCCTGTGCAGCTTCTCGAACTGTATCAAGTCTGGCCTGTGTTTGTGTATGATCGCGTTGAAGGCCAAACCGTCGCGCCAAGATGTTGTGAAGTTGCGTACGTTCACATTGTTATATCCTGCAGTTTTCATTTGACACCATAATAGCAAGGCATCCTTGGCGGATTTTGTCTCTTTGTTGTCTGTCTCTTCGATTGTGATGTCTTGGATCTGTAATTAGAATTGAGTTTTCATACATATAATGAAACTGTTTTTTTTACTATTCAATAAACTCATTATCTACTATTTAATCTATTACGATATATCAACAATTATGCATTGGAATTGGAACGTTTGAATCGGTTTCGTAGAAACCTAAAATTAAACTTTCTAAAATATTATTTGAAAATTTTACCACAACAAGTACAGAGTTTCTTGCCAGTTTTTGACATGATGAGAGATTAATCTTAATCTACTTAGATACAAATGGCGATCCAAACCTGGAAGCGTAGGATGATAGTCCAGATGAGACCTAGATTGAGTCGCGGGTTTCCGTCGACTATGTCATGCGAGCCCATATTCTCAAGATGCACGCGTTGCTCCCGCAGGAACTGCAGTGCCTTGTCCACGTTCTCCAAGCAATGGATACGCATCTTCCCTTTCGTTGGTCTGGGCTAAAAAGAAAAAAATGGTAGCTTATTAATAAAGGCTCTCGTACACGGACTACTTGAAACAGTCGAAATTTAACTGGTCACAGAAACCGTCACCAGTGAAAAACGTGCAGCGTAAAATAGTGGGGATACTGAGCATGGTTTTATTCACCTCGCGCCATACATATAGACAGAGATAGAGTCAAAAAATGACTGTTGCGCAATGGTACTCGTTCTTAACCACTCTAGCAGTCGATTGCATTCGGGCGATCATCAGCACATAATCTAGAGTATGGTGTCTCCTCAGTCTCAAGTAATTTGAATGCAACTAACAACATAGGGTGTGAAGATATTGTTATCAAGGCGTGTTTTGTCTAATATTAAGAACAATTATTTGTATCTCAAGCCATGTCAGCTTCAAAATGCTAATTTAATATGTATAGGTTTTTTCTAATTCGCAAAAGCATCCTAGAAAAGAAGGGTGGGGGGCTAGACACTTTTTCAACTTGAATATTTCGAGTGCTTACTGCCAGTGGGGTAGATTGATTTCACGACCTAATTCCAATAGCAGCGCAGCTAATTTTAACATGGATTTAACATAAATATTTTGGTAAAGGGTAACAAAGCTATGAGTCACAGATTTCATAAGAAATATCGATAAGATTGTAAAGTATGAGTTCTGACATGTTGCAACATCGACGAATTTCGTTGCGTTTTAACATGGCTAAAATGGGCTAGGCGGGTGGTGATTGCAATTACAAAGATCAACACATTTCGAGATATGTTATATTATTTAATTCAAAAAACGAGTATGGTCGTTAATAAAGGATTCTTGTTGTCTGACAATATCTTACCAGTCTCTCCCCGGAGAGCACCTCGAGGAGCTTGATAAGCATCTTGCCATCCCTCATGTCCACGTAGAGGTCGCCGATGCGGCTGCCCACGCGCAATAAATGTGAGTTCACCCATTTTTGGAAAGTTTTCTTTTGTACGCTTTCTCGTTCGTCTGTCGAACAAAATATGCTTTTAATAATAAATGATAAACAGATAAAAAAAACTTAATTCTAATGTACGCATTGAATATTAAAACCAAAGGCGATGATAAACATTAACAAAAGTTGCGGTCCAAAATGTGTCCCCTGTGGCAAACCCTAACATTCAAATATCAAATTACAGAAGATAAGCAAACAGACCTGACTGACAATGAAAATAATGCACATAATAAACACTCATCGAATAAGAGATAACTTTATAGAAAGAAAGAGTAGGGAATGTTAACACATTAACCGCCAGTGGGGTCGACCGCGTCGTGGAGACCAGATCGCAGGCTTTGCTAAAGTTGTCTTCGTGTTGGTACGGGACTCCCGGCGCCCGTCCTGACTGGCCATCGCTATTGTAATAACTCTAACAAGAGTAACTAGCCAGGTACGGCCCTTGGTGTGGATTACGTAAAATAATATATGTAATTCGAGATAAGGATCGGATTGCTATTCGCACGCTGCAGAGCGGAAACTCAAGTCCTAGTTATACAGCGGCGTTGAAAAATACACATTACATTATAACACAGTTTACTACATAAAGAAGTACAACAAACAATAGAGGGACAGTAACCAATGAGGAAAAAGTCGCTTAATTTACATGATGTCATACACTTTGTGAATAAAACATACAAATTCATTTAAAAATCACACAATATTAAACAAATTTTATTATCTCCTGAGAGTTTCAATGAATC
The DNA here is from genome assembly GCA_929442735.1 of Watsonalla binaria. Taxonomy (NCBI): domain Eukaryota; kingdom Metazoa; phylum Arthropoda; class Insecta; order Lepidoptera; family Drepanidae; genus Watsonalla; species Watsonalla binaria. The sequence goes on from OV838930.1 coordinate 7,904,112, forward strand.
CCCTTTTATCCACTGTTGATGCATTAAGATTTATTCCAAACATTGGTCAAACAACAATACATAACACATCAACTAACCTCGGAGTTCACTCACAACCTTATCATAATACACTTCCAATCCAGGCACTTCTATATCGACTCCTTTTTTTATAAGATCGTAACACTCCGTCGATGTCATGTCGCCAGCACCGAATGGCGACTGAGGTTGAACAGAATCAGGCGAAAGACGTGAAGAATTAGAGCGACAAAATTCAACTGCCAACGGACAAGGATATTCGATACTAACGTTGCAGATGTCGTCAACTGTCCACCAGTTTCACTGATTTAAATATATTGTATTGAAAACTCATTATTTCAACGCATACACGGATTTTAATATGCTTTTATAAATTTTAAATACATTTGTGGAGTTCGATTCACTTAAACACATGGCAATATTCACACGCAAGGTTAAGATTATGAGATAGAACTAGACATAACCACGAGTGTATTTTTTTCCGAGATAATAGTGCCTTATATCACTGATAAACACAACCAGAAGATAAATGGCTCATTTCAGTTAAATGTTTATTGGTGTTTAAACTTAAATTAACTAGTAATTATGTTTACTCCAATTGCTAACGACCCCTTCCATGATTAAGGAAAACCGGAAAAAGCGGACAATATGTACTTGACGGTAAATTATTAGCATAATCATTGTAGTTATTAATAGTCAATATAGGAATCTTAACGACTAGATTTATTTCTGATTTACGTAAGTATTTGGTGAAACAAGGATAATATTACTTTATTCTCGTAATACCAACGCTTTCTTTGAACCTGTGCATAAAGTAGGTAGTCGGATAATATTACCTGCGAAATCTATTCTTCAAGACAATTATTGATCAATCTGATCTGATGATCATCATTATTTTGACCAATTGTCATCGATGTAATACATAAGTATATCTAGCATATGCATTCGTCTCTGGAACCTCTTTAGGCATATTGACGCGTTCCACTGATAAAACAAAACATATTCACTGAGTAACCTATAATTACACATTCTCTCCAATAATTATCACATTGTAAATCAAGTATGCGTTGTCACACTTTGTTGAACGACTTGATAACACACATTCAGTCAACGCAAAGATACGTTCCACTTGCAATTTCATGCTTTATGGAGATTTAAACAACTTTTGAAATAGTAGTAGTTAACAATATTGAAGAAGCTACTCTACAAACTTAAAAAGTTGGTCGAAAGTGCACCAAGGGTTAAAGAAATTATCTAGTTTCATCTGAAGTATGTAAGAAAGTGTCAATATTCTCACCTGCCAGCGCTTTGATGCGCGATCGTTCGAATAGCCTCGATGAGGAATTGCCGCCATCGTACTCGAAGTCGTCGATGATCTCCTGTCCGTGGCCGATGGACGGGTCCCAGCGGGACACTGATATGTCGGTCGTCATGGCGACCAACTGCACCTCACCACGCCACGCTCAACTACCTGGAAACAACAACATCAAACTTGATAACTAGCTCGATTAACAAATCTTTAAGAGTACCCATCTATTTTACGGCACTACGATGGCAACCACATCTTATACACACTTGCATTACTAGTGCTAACATGTAATATTGTCTTCACCCTTGTTTTGAAAAACACCATGCCTGTATTTCCTATGCCTCTATTGGGAAAACCACGTCGAGGATCTCATTGCGCAACATGTCGTCCGAGGAAGGGAGCCCCTTTCAAATCGCGCAGTGTAAACAAGGTGAACCCCAACCGACCGAGGCTATTAATATCAAGCATGACAACAAATTTAGAACCGATCCAAATGAATATAAGTCCGTGTGAACCCAACCTTTTTAACCTTCTGAAACATAATCTAAATGGTTAGCGTGCTGATAGATACCTGTCGTTACATTACACACGAAATATTTCAAATTGATTCAGTCACAGTAAGTTAAATATGCATATGTTTCGGAGATAATAGGTATGATAGTATTACTCATAAAAGATTCGTATTGCAGATCTCAATCCATTAGCGTGGTTATTGGTTGTGAAACAAAAAATGTTAAGTAATGGTATTTCTAAACAAATCAAATTAATCCTTGAAGCACTGGAGCCAATTTGTGCTGAACTGACACAGATCATAGTTAAATTATTAAGCTAGTAACAAGATGCATTTAAAACATTATTTATATAAAGAACATATTTCATTCAGGGAGGGACTACACCTCATGTATCACTACAATGATCAACTAGATCATCATCATTAGACGGAATTTAAGGATCGATTAAAAATGGAATTTATTTGCAGTTTTTAATGATACTCTAAATAAGTACTTAATGTTCTAGTCATCGTCCAGTAGCATTACGCCAATTATCTTCTTCACATGGATATAATATGTAAATTGAATTCAATGTGAATATTCTTAACAATGGCAGATTACACAAAGTCGCTTCACACTTAGGTATCAACGGGCTTAGTTAAGTTGAGAGAATATACCTATTCCTCTTTATGATCATCAAACTCCTTCATACCAGCTCACACATGCTGGTTTCGAATAACACAAAGTATTTTTGTTGAAATTGCATATAAGTGCTGATATATCAAATGACATCATGCGAAATGATAAGATTAGATAGAACTATGTTCCAGTGACTTATCACCACACCCAAGCGAATGAGGCTTCATATAATTGAAATAAAATCAAAACTATTTGAGACACACATAATATTCTTACACCATGCGTATTCCCCGAAGGGGTAGGCAGAGGTGTAGTTATAACAATACCCACTTTCTACCGATGATAATTAAGCGCCAACGTGACTGATGATGCGTCTATCGCCGTCTCAGGCACTAAACAACGTGGCGTGAAATCACTGCACATAAGTTTTTAGAAAAACTCACTGGTACAGGCCCCGCTGGGATTCTAACTCGCGACGCTTGCGTTGCAGGCGACTGCTCAAACCGCAAGGCTACCAGGGCTCCAGCATAATATTTAATTACATGTAGCTTTGAAAATGGAAAACATGGTATAATTAAAAGTAACAATTAGATTTGTTTAACTATTCAAGACTATACGAAATTACTGGCATACATAGCTCTAGAGTTGTTTATGAGCGGTTTGTGTGTTCGGGATAAACTTGATAAATTAGAACATAATTTCGCTCTGAAAAATGGGTGTTTTACGTTGGGTCCCGAAAAGTAAGTCCCAATTACAATGTGGCCATAGCAATATTACCGTCACAATATGTCAACCCGCCTCAAAAAAAGTTTATACAACCAAATCAGCAAATAGCAAAATTATTTGGCACACGCGTGTACGAGTAGCTTGAGAAAACTACTTTAATGATTCCGAAATCTAATTACCGAGGTAGGATTGAAAAATCTATTACGCGGAAATGCCTCTATTTCATGTTAGGTTTGAAACAGTTAGAGGTAAGTTAATGAATTTATCCCATTGCAGTGCTAATCGTCCTCAGGTAAATTTGCTGCAATTAGCACTATATATCTATTTACAGATGTTTCAAATTAAAACGTTATGGTTACTCTTAGATTGCATCAATACTTCATACAGATTTTACAATTTGCAACAGTTTGAAAGTGCAAAGTTGAGAAGGTAAAAAAAATATAAAAACGTCCAGGAGTTTGTTTCGCCGTTTCTTCTCCTGACACGCTTACATTTGGAAACGGTGGTTAATTAACCTAAGTTAGTGTAAGGGAAATGACGTTCAATAAGTGTTCCAAGTGTCCCCTATGTTGTGTGGCATTCAGTGTTCTGTGCTTAATTAAATGTGCACGACCGTCCCTCAACTGTGGCACATAGCGCTGGCAAAACTGTGTTATGGCGGACGACCGGCGTAAATGTAAAAGTTGTTTTATTTCTCTGATAAATTAAGCAAATAAATTAATAGTGAACACCACATGTTGAATAAAACTTTTTGATTTGGTTATATTAGCTAGAATAGACCAAAATCCATTCCACTAAAAGTTCCGCTTTTTACGCTGTTAGCTGTATCGTTTTTAAGTTGATGATCCAATGGAAATGAAATTCAATTTGACCTATCAGTAAAGTTGTGACACAATCTATGGGCACATCTATAAAATGGTGGCTGACTTAACAACATCAAATATTTTATGGTTATATTCCCCGTTACCTAACCAAAACTGTAATTTGTTGGTCAAAGGTTATTTCGCCGTCGTGTACGTAAATAAATTGTTTGCTCGGCTGTGACTATGACCTTCTAACACAATAGCCTAACTTTACAGAGGAAGGTCTCGATGTTCGCTAGTCGCTACCATAATATGACTAAGTTCGGAACTATATATGAACCCTGACCATTACATCACCCACATACATAAAATTGTCAATTCGTCATACAAGACTATTTGAAGAGGCGTCGCGGTGTAGTAATATACCCGTTTATGATCACATAACGATAATCGTTGATATTAAATATGAAATTACCATGAAAGAGTCCAAAAAGAAAGGAACTAACCCTGTAAATGTGAAAAATACTGATATATAAGGCCTAAGTGATTATGATGGAAGGAAGGAAGAACGGCAACCAAACGGGAAGACCTGAATCATAATTTTGTTTTTGTAGTACTATTTGCAATACTTTACTAACACGCATAGATATTAAAAAAAACCGTAACGTCTATGCACGCCGAGATTAATCTGCTTGAGGGATTAGCAGCATCATTACAGATTACAGGTGATAAATGTTTTCTCCTAGCACGTTCCTTTGAGTATACTAGAAATTATAGCTCGCAATAGTAAAATAGACTACCACGCTTTTATCACTCAGAATGGGGACGTGACGTGACGTGGCGTCCTCAGTATCATTCGAGATTTGGCGACACGCATGCTCGAATACACATGTAAGTAAGCAAGGCTAATCATTAATTAACAATTGAAACAAACATCAAAAAGAACTAAGAACCGAACCGTAGATATCCTATATAAAGTAATTGTAACGTACGAGGGTATTCGGTTACCTGGTACCTAAGTACTTACTTACGTAGGAAGCCACTATTTAACTTGTTACATCACAACTACATAGTATTCTCTGAAAGGCATTTTAAGATAACAATACCTACAACGTAACTTACAATGGTCCATTTTCACACTTTCCATCATATAGCGGAGCAGTCACGCAACAGCCTATTAACATAATCATTCACCATGGTTTGTTCCAGTAGACAACCGATAGCATGGCTCTATGAACCCGCATAGGTACTTTAACTATAGGATTAATTGTTTCAGACGAACTGCACACAGATAGTAGTAGTCTACTGTCTACATGATTGCGTTGATCAACCACGATTCAATGATTCTAGCGATAATATAAAGGGCTCTTCAAACAGACAGATATTGTAACTGGGAATCTGCGCCACAACAAACCTATGAAAGTTGACGAAAGTTAGAATCAAAAAGGTAATATAATTACACATTCAAAGTTCTTATTACATAAAGTTAGATGAACCGAAGCACGAACGTACTAAAGGAGCAACAAAAGTCGGACAAAGCAAGTGTATCGAATAGGCAAGGCGGCGCGGTCGTTGACCCCTAGGCAAGCAGACATGGCGACGTCGATACACCATAGGCTGCTATTAAAGAACCGTAGTTTAACGCTGCCATACCCTAAGCATAAGGGCGTGATATAATTGCCCTGAATTAATAAACATAGCAGAACGATGTGATAATAATACGTAATACAATTTAAGAAAGAAATTAATACCTGTTATAAAAATTAATTTGAATATATTGATTGATTCTGAAGGGAGTTTAGATGCAATCACAAATTTATAACTAGACCTATTTTGAATGTAAAATAATGGGTAACCCAAAGAGACTGTCCAATATTAGTTGAAGTATATGACACTCAACACGAGTCGATAATGTGGGAGTGTCCAACCCCCTCGTGTTTTGATGAGGCCTCCAGGGCGTAAGCCGATACAGTCTGTCGGCTTGATTGACTAAAGAGGCCGAGAAAACAAAAATGTTCTCAACAGACCTTAATGAAGTTTAGTCAACCAAAAAGATTGTTTCAGCAAGAAAAGCCTACTCATTAGGATTACACTTGTGATAGAAAATTTAGCTTAGTGGGGTGAAATATACTTTGTAAAAATTTAAGACTTTGAGTGATGTTTATCGCCAATATTTATACGAAAACAAGCACAAACATCTTCCCGAGAAAGAATATTCGGCTATACCGAATATTCTTTTCAATTTCGGACACTATACTATAGCTGTACAATTTAAATTAATTTATTTCTGAACATCACACTATCAGCTGAAATTTTCCCTCGGTGTTAATGCCTAGTTGACACGCAATCTGCATTAGGAGGGGACGCGGTACCGCAAACATGTCTCATACATAATCCTATACAGGCCCGCTATGGAAAACGGATATCCTAATAACTGTAGCAGAATAATAACAACAATCCAATCCAAGTTAACCTTGCTGTACTTCGATAGCTTCAAGCCACACAACATTTTGTTCGCATTTTAAGGGTCATCAAGTAATAAAATGTATGTTTCCAGGAGATTCTCTAAATTATATCGGAAAACATTTAAACCTTTTTAAGTGCGGAAATCCTTCTAATGGTACTCATGCAGCAGCATGCATACATTACAGATGGAACGTTATGTTACGCTAGTTATAAAGAAATAACATTTACTTTCGTGTCATGTAAAACGAAGTGTAATGCAACACTTTTCTGTAAAGGTTGCTAAGCATGACTATAATTGTATATAGTAAGAGGGTGTTCAATAACAGCAATTTTAATAAGCCCAAACTCTATAACAATAGAGTTTGGGCTTATCGTTAAATAAAAAAAAATATTGTTTCGCTAGTGATTAATGATACTGGTGAGAATTTGAATTCCAAGAATTAATCTAAACTAGAACTTTCTCCAACTAAACATGATACTCGTAATTCATAAATAATAACGTGCCTTCATTTCTTTCATTCATTCGTATTACAACCGCAGGAAGCATTGCGATTTCTATCATTACCATCCCGTTAAAATTGTCAATGGGCCCAGCTCTTGTGGGTATCTAAATAAAGGTTATTTTAGCAAAGACTGCGGTAACTGTTCATTTATATGTACGGATGTGTTTACGGTCTGTCGTCACAGTCACGGTGGGTGCCACTGTGCTCCACTACTGCATTAGTAACCGCAGTTCATGCTTATGTTTGTTTTTCTAATCAACCTTCATTCTCGAGTGTACCTATGCAACATTCAAGATAATCAAGTGTATTCAAGATATAAGGCACTTCACAAATTATTATTGTCCAATGAGCGAGAAAGTGAATGGTCGTATTTAATTATTCACAGCCCATTGGAATATCATAGAAAATCAATGGTTTACATTACCCAAAAAACCGTAAGCTCTCCCCAAAACAAAAGAACTTTTTACCACACTTTATTCAAAGAACTCTATAAATGTTTGTACATTATTGATTTATATAGGCATTCGAGAAATCCTAAATACCAATCTGAACTCTTACATAGCCTAATATTTTACTGACGGAGGTACAATTGGAAATCTCAATATTTGCATTTGGTACTTATTTCCATGTTAAATGTCTAAAACATGCAAGTAAATAGTAATCCATGTTTATTTGGCACACAGTTTGCGTATATAAAATGTGCAGTGGCACGATTTCCAGCTTCCTATGTGTGCTGACATCACAAGCAGCTAAATTTAGAGCCATTAGCTCAACAAAAGTGGCCTCCGTTGAAAACAACTAAGTATACGCTGAGTTGGTATTACAAAGTTTTCTTAAATTCTCAATTATTTAGTCTGATTAAAATATGCTATCAAATAGTACACGGCGGTAAATTGTAATCGATGTATGGCTTGTAATCAGTTACTTGTATTTAGGCCAATGAAATGAAACACACTTTTGCAGTTTCATGCACTTATTCTACGACCATACAACACCCACAGTGTTTCAGTTCTTAGCTTGAAATCAGCGCTTTTTTAATAATGTTTCATTTCGTCCTGGATCATCATAATATGTTTTCGTAAGTCATGCAAATTTTAGGTCTTAGAGGTATAAAGAGTCTCATTGGAGTGATAGAAAGTAACCTAAATTTAATAAAATGCTCTTGAGTATGGCAAGTCGGTCGCGAACGATCGAATACCATAGACTTTGCTTGTCCATGACACTGATTCATTGGAAGGTAATTCGGAACTTACTATCGGTCTGGCTGAAGCGGACGATCCAGCTAACAGGCACTTCCCATGCTGGTGGCGGTGCGCGGACGAATCCATTAACCCAAATATAGAACCACGCCCGGTCTAGCGTGAGTTACACTGACAACCGACCTCACTAATATGGGCACATTATTTACCAATAATTAAATTATCATTTGAAACAACTAATAAACTTTTTGATTTATCACTATTATGATAAATTAATCAAGCAAAGGCTTTTGATAGTATACCAAAAATATAAACGGGGCTTCGTTTGGTGCACGGTCGGTCTCACGGCTAATTAGCTGTTGTAATCAAAAAGCGGCCTCGCGTGAACTCTACTCTCCCCTCGACGATACACACCGCATGTTCTGTTATAAATAATAAACAAAACCATCACTGACACGAAACATGACGCTCAGCCGCCAGAAACAAAGGGATATCCGGTCTACATTCGACCAATGGCTTTCCATAATACACTGCATAACCATGAAGGTCTAGCAACCTCAATCCCATCACACTAATATTTTATTCGGTATCTGAGAGCTTTTATGGTAATAGAACAAATTCTACATGTCATAAATAAACAAGTTAGATAGGCATTGACCCAACCTGCATCGCATCGGATAGCTCGAATCTATCACCTCCCACTCCCTCAGGGTGTAAATACGCCAGTCATTCACCGGACATTGCGAAACTCATTTGTGCTAACCCATTTTACTAAACCAAATTTGATGTTCTTTTTTTAGTTCATAGGTTTGAATGACTAAAGATTGTCAGAAAGAGGCCAACGATTTATTAACACCTCATCTGCATTTACTTCCAATGTATACTGGATCACTCATGAAAATATAATTTTGTCACATTAATAAGGTTGCTCCATCACTTGAATCTATCTCGTAAAACGGATAGAAGTCAATGAATTTGTGCGTAGGAGTCGTCAGTGAACTTCGTAGAGTAGGATGCGCCCCATTTATTGCCATGTAATTTTAATACCAGTGGCTAAGATGCGGTCAGTTGTTACTTTATAATTCACGCTACATGCTTTCGTCTAAGCACTTTAAGCTTACACAAACAAGTGTATAGGGTTTCGGGTGTAATCAACCTAAACGGCTTCCTATCGACGCATGACGTTAAATTATGTCGAGAGAGACGTGCAAATTCGTTAATTCTGCATTTATTTTATCAGATACGACAATAGGTGGGCTGTTGCTAATCCCATCCAGGTTATTCCTTCAACAACCTACATGTGACCTGCATGTGGTTCATACTAGCAGCATCTTCAAGAAAGGAAAGTCAAATTATATTAACCCATTAAAAACGGAGTTGCTAGATGCCATATCTATCTTAATTTTATAGAAGATCGCAACGAAATTCCTAATCTCGACTTGACTACAGGCTACCATCAAATACTGATGTGTAAGGTTGGAATATAAATAGAGAGTACTTAAATTTATGACGTAAACAAACCAAATACGTATTGCTAGCGTATCAGTCAGCTCACGACTCACGACCTATCGTACTTACCTATTGTTCTAAATAAACTCGGTGGCGTCAGAAACCTATATAGTCATGCCGAACGAATCATCTTTACAACAACGAAGAGAATGCTCTTCACGGCCACGAATAATTTATAAACGTGATATTCAACTGAGATTTATCGTAGGCCAAAGGTATTGTGTAAAATTTGCCAAATAAACTTTCGGATCGAATCTAAGAGCCACCGAATTTCCTGAAGCAGTCACCGAGGTCTCTGATAGGAAAGTAGTTAAAATTGTATTAAGATAAAAGTTACAGTGATTCGAGCGTAGGGTCTGATATATAGTGGCACTCGCTCTTAATGGTATGACATAAGCGTAGGTGACGTCAGCGGGCGTCGTCGTCGGCAACTGCGGCGAAGGCCGGCGATGTTTGAGAGCGACCGGTTTTATACCGACACATGCAATAGGCTACAAGCCTTGCCACAGACAGACGGTATACTTCACCTCACATGCATCACGCTTACTCTCACCATTATACAACACCCTGAAGGTAATGATAACGGAAAATAAACAATAAATTAAATAAAGATGGGACATTTTTAAATCTTATAAATTATAAATCACCTTTATTGAGAGGGTACAACTTACCTACTAAGCATATCTTACATAACTTAACACAAAAACTCGATCGTCATAATACTCATAACAATTTAGAATTTTTATAATAAATATTTTTTTATAAATTATAGTTAATCTCATGTGTGCAGGGTGCGATTGTGCACCGACCACGCCCACATGCAAGATGTTTGCCTTGATGGAGCGGTGACGCTATCCCCAATTTAGGTCAATATAACTCGCTACGACCATAAAAATTATAAAGTAAACTGACTACAATCATGTCTATTGTGTATTATGACTTCATGGGGCTAAAGATATCATGAATCTCTGATAAAATCAAGTGCTATATAGAGACATTTTTCAAATGTTGGACTATAATGCTTGAACCAAAAATAAAAGAACGGTCATTGAATTCTCCTGGAACAACAGCGTTTGATTCTGTGCCAACTAACATAAAGTATTATTTATTGATGGCAATATTTAATGTTGGTTTGTACTGACTGGGAGGAGGGCGTCTAGGCGTATGTTGAATAAGTTATGACTTGAAGTAGGTAGAAAATTTAAGCCATACTAGGGAATCATTACCACGCTTACGTAGAATTGCTGGTGTCATCTATAACAATACAATCAACAAAATTATCAAATGTATAATTCAAAGTACACATATCTGATTTGATTTTACGAAATTTCCAACAAACCGCAAGCAATAATAAAATCTAGTTTTAACAGACACCGTTAAGCGTAACTGGCCTATCTGTAGAACTGCGAAATCGCGTAAAAAAGACACTAACGAAATAAGTAAATCGTCAAGTACTAAATTAAATGAGGAATGACGAGATACAGAGAGAGGTTTATATCTGGAGGTGTTTTGGTGTACGGTACTTTTAAATAATTCACGTAACATACAATGTAAATGGAGGCATACTATCATTACTAACTTATTAAGATTCTCAGAAAAGAAAATAGGTGACGACTGTATTGTGGCAGCAGGCAGCAGCTCGTGTTAATAATGCACTATGAATAATTCACCAGCCATGGCAATACAATGAAATTCTTTGAGGCAAACTGCACGTAAGCATGATTTCCATGTGATAGGTGTATGTTAAGCGAGAAAGCTAATAGTTTATACGTTTCAACATATAATTTTTTCATAATATGTTTTCACCGGCATGTTTTTTATCACACCGATATGCCGCGTTAACTTGTGCCAAGAATAAACTATTCGTCAGTCAGTAACGAGCAATTCAACTATTGGGTAGCGGTACTGTGGAACAGGAAAGCGCTTTCGATATGCCGAGTAATAAAAATGCTATCTGCACAGAAATAAAAGCTTACATTTTAATCATTGATTCTAGAGTACAAGCTCGATAGTGTTTTCTTTTCTCGCTCAACCCGTACGGTCTGCATGAGGATTCATTAGCGATGCTATGCCTAAACGGAAAATAAAACAATGTAGGCCAAGCTCGGTTGAATGCAAACAATTCCCAGAAAGGGAGCTCGAAGCTGGAATAATGAACACTGCCATTGTTGAACTTAAATAAAGCTTCAATGTAGCAATTCAGTACAAGCCCTGACTGTAACCCAAATGCAGTGGGAAGAAGAAATATTATTACCAAATTCACAATATGTACGCTATAAAATTTCATGTAAACCGCTAGTACACTTTTGCAATCAGTGAAAATTAACTAGGGATTTTGAAAAATCTTCATATTGATTGGATTTGACAAGAATCGTACATTAAACAATACAGTATTAAATTAACACAAACCATTGACTTTAAAGTCACCAATTTTATCGAGTATTGTTTGAAAATATAGAGATGAACATCATGGAAGTATATAATATTATGGTAATCGAGTTATGACATCAGCGTTCATAGTCATCCATAACCAAATTAGTGTTGTTTAGGATGTCGAGGGATATGTTGTTAGTATGATTGGTTTGAATTGTCCCGCTACCGGCAAATTGGATCAGTAGATTCACTACTTAAATATTTGAGTATGAACATATCCCAAGCTCGTATTCTTTTAATCCAACGACATTATTCTCACATCTAACTAATTTGGGATCTTTCCTTTACCATTTATCTCCACCCTCTGATTACCACCTACCACTCAACAATCAGAGTTATGGCTTATCATTCTGAACTATTCACAACGCAGGTGACGCAGGGCAGGCATGCAATGAACTCAACTCAACTGACATCAAATATGAAGAAGGTTCTCAATTCGACTTTATGCTTTTTGGCAATGACTGTTTGACTCTGTTAAATCATTGTTACACAGTCAAGTTGCTGAAACTCGAATCAGAGCTGCAATATTTTAATGTTACAAACGTTTATTATGGGACAAACTACTTACTTCGTAAGGGACCCAGCATGATCTCACTAAAAATATCGCTATTTGTAGGTACCTACTATTTTTTCGTATAATGTTGTCCAATTCATCAAATGAGCAAGGTAGGTTTGGTATATCGTTTTAACTATCATTACATACAGCCGATACCTGACACACCAAACTGGTTCTATTAAAAGAGCTCACATAGAGAGCTATAAAGTTTCTAAGCACTTACTAGCTACCAAGTTAAAAGATAAAATCAGCCAATCCAATCACACAGCATTAGTAGATACATTTCACTAAATTTAAGCTATAAAACACGCAGGTTTTTTGGAGCCGTTACGTTTTTTTTTATAATTTGTAATTGTCAAAGTATGAAGATCTAAATTTTTTCTACGAAATGGTCACTAACCAATAGATTAAAAAAGTAAGTTTATAAGGAAATATCAAAGCAGCCAGAAAAGAAGTCTTATCCAAAACTGTTGGTAATTGTGAAATTGGTCAAGCTTACGCAGTTGTCTGACCATAATGCCTATGTAAGTATTGTATGTATGTATAGAAAACGGCTGTTACGTGAGTCGGCGAGTGCAAGACATGGACTGGATTTAAGGTCGTCGACCTCGATACAGCGGGACACAGGACTCCCATCACCGGAATATTAAACAAGGTTCTAAATTGACCATCCTATCGCATTTGGCAGACATTAAATAATTTGATGAACACATTATCGATAGATTCGAGACTATAATCTTCAGATTAAATTGCTATTTTTATTGATACCATCATTAAAATCAGGTTCGAATGATTTTTGCCACTTCTCATCGTGGATGCCAAATAAGGATTTGATGGCAATGTTAAGAATTGTACCAAACTATAAAGCAGTAGACTGCTTTGAAAAAGTAATAAACAAAGAGCAAGGGGTCTCGCCAAACAATCAGGCACCGTTGAATCCGTTGATAGCACACTTTAGAAAGGCTCTCTCTCGCGTGCCCCTTTTGTTAGAGCAATTAATGCCTCCGTCGCTCTACCGTGAAAGGGCGACGCAGCGGAAGACGGCCATGACGCTACGAAGGGAAACATCAAAATAAAGCGTAACTTTTTGGCAATAATCAGGCGAATTATTATTGTTTGAAATTCAACTAAAATAACATTCTAACCCTGAGGATGACTATTGTCTGTTAATCGATAATAAAAAAAAATTAAACTTATGTGTAGTGATTTCACACCACGTGCCTTACGGTGAAGGATAACATCGAGAGGAAACCTGCATATGTCTGAGAAGTAATTCACAGATGTATGTATAATGCCTGAGACGGCGATTGACTCTCCCTCTGTCACGTTGGCACTTAATCATATTCGGTGAAATGTGGGTTGTTACAACACCTCTGCTTACAACTTCCGAGGCCCTTCTGGGATGGCGTGAGCATATATATATATTTCTATAATAATAATAGCGATCAGGGTTTATTACGTCATACAACGATGTTGCACAACTTGCACACAATATTCTAACAACATACATACCTATATGCAGTAAGTGAACAATATATTTATGCATATGGATGGAGCCTCGAAGATCCAACTGAGTATCCAATTGAATATTGATTCGATCCGAATTTGAATACGCCCAACAACCGATATAGACATAGGGAAGAACATATTGGCAGATGAATAAGCATTGAGATTTGTGATGGAGAACAAAATGTAATGGTGAAAAATATCAGATCCTTATGAGTTACTTAATCCTAAAGCATTTATCCAGGGCAGCATACTAAACGCACTATATCTAAATTTAGATTTCTATAAAAAGCACGGTTAAATTCCGTTGAAACTGGTGTTTGGGAACCATTTAAGATATTATGTTCAATGCACGCACATGCATTAATAGTCAGTGCATGGAATGGTGAATAAGTAAGCAAGGTGTTATCTATTCACCACACTTGATATGCAAATAACTACAGATGTTTGTTTATGCTGTCCTTAATGACTCACTTTATTGTAGTCACGTTCAAGGTTCCATTATATAATCCAACACGGGATAAATACTCACCTGTATAAAAATCTTTACAGTTCAAAGGTTTTAGAAGACAAAAATTAGGTAGAGCATTCATGAGACAGCCTGGTGACAAACGGACGGACGGACAGTGGAGTCTTACTAATAGGGTCCCGTTTTACCCTTTGGGTACGGAACCCAAAAACTAGAGGGAATCTGAGTAATGGAGACATATGTGCAGTACATCAGTCTTATGGTAGTCGATTTAAAAAATGTCAATCATAATATTACGCTCCGTTACCGATATAGTGTGTAGGTCAATTAGGAGGTCAGCTGGTACGGTCATCTAAGGGAGATAATATAACCAAAAGTGCTTGATAAAGGAAAATATAAATAATGTATTGTATCAAAATTTCAATTGATATTTAAACAACAAAATATTTCATTCTTGTAAACCAGTCCCAACGTTGACTGTTACGCAACAGAACAGTTTCACAAAAGGTCAACCTTTTGCTACAACTAAAAATCATTTTTTAAATGAACCAACACTGTTATCGTTGTTCGAAGGAATTACAGAAGATAACGTTAGATAAACGTAGCGTAAGCGAAGATATCACCATTACTTATGCTAATCGATGTTACGAAATAAATTCACTTTTTGCTCAAACGAATAGTGTGGAATACTTTCCGTAGCGGACGCCGTGCCGTGACCGATCATCGTACAAATTTAGATACCGTACGCCCACAATTCCGAAGAAGTATCAACAAATAATGACGAATTTTAAACGGATTCCATCAGTAGTTCGAGTGGCCAAAAATTACATGATATGAATGGTCACTGAATATGAACAGACCGCCAGTGACCTCACCTATTATTTTTTGTCATTAGCAGATGGAGCCGATTTGCTGCCACCGTCGAGTCGAGTGCTGTATTATCATGGCACGCTCGCCTGACTCACTAACCAACCTTTAGAAAACAGACGGCAACTACTTATTCACAGGGCGTGGCTTTTTTCTAAACCAGCCAAGCTACTCTTCCTATCTTTATACTTGAATAGGTAGCTCGTTACACAAGACAACAAGAATCTTATCTTACTCCAACAAAATAAAGTAATGTTCTACCCAGCATTGCATATACGGGTGACGTCATGTTTAAACATAACAAAATTTAAATGAAGGTTAAAAATGCAAGTGTAGGATGAAACGAGATACTAAACGAAATATTATCATTATATGTATAGTCATATTTGATCAGTTAACATTAAGATAAGATATAAGGAAGAAGAGGAAAATATAAAGTTAGCCGTTCAGATTTTCCTTGACCGTGATGAGTAATGGTAATGGCTGCATTCAATTAACGGGTTCGTAGGTAACAATAATCGTCCTAATTCAGAAGCATCTTATTTGTTTCCTTCATTAATATCATCACCGCATACTTGTATTGATACATTTATTTTAAGTAGTTAATCACGGAAAATTATATCAGGTTCCGGGATATTCAGTATATTAATTGAGGACGTCTCAATTCAATGAGAACTGACGGATAGGGGAATCTCAATCAGTGTGAGTAACGATAATCGTGATATCATCAGGTATCGGACATATCAAACAGTTCACAGAATGTCTGCGCATGTGACCTCGATGACGGCAGGGGGCGGGACGCGCGTTCTGCAAATAGCGACGGATTTCTAAACGCAACGCGAGTTTAGTCTGAACTGTCTGTTTGCTTCTTATATTGATGGAAAACACTCCTGACCTATGTGCTGTCGTTGATGTCTTACTAGTAATCTTCAGAACGATAGATTTGCTATACAACGTTTACTTACACGCTTGAGACAACTAAATTTGGGACCAAAAGCAGTTAAGTAAACTACATAAATAAAAATCCGGAAAATAGGTCATCACTTTTCAGCAATTTGTTTAAGAATCCTCTATCATATAGAACCGGTCAGGTTATTAATTCAGATACTCATTAGGATTCCATTTTGGAAACAGTCACGTCAGTAATGACATACTCAAAAGATCTTACTATTTACCAGCGTTTTAAATATCAGCGATGACAAATTAAAGTTTTCACAATGCACAGTGCACACTATTGATTTGTGACCCAATAAAGCCTTACTTCCTGGGAGACAGAACTCATGACATCACCACACAAGTCCCACTATTGATCCTCGAGCGGACGCTAAACAACGGAAACCTGTTCATTCAGTTCATGACCTTAATCTCAAACCACTCACCAGCAGATAGGCAGGGACTATCTCATCTCCGTATATCCATCCAAAACACGAATTCACTGCACAGAGCCCTTTGAAATTGTTACAGTATGAATACACGACAGTACGAAATTGGAAATACCGGCGCGGCACACGAACGCGTCGCGACTCCGACCCGACAGAGCTCACTGTGAGCCGGAATATCGATCGTACTCCTGGCGCCGGCTAGCCGCATATCCCTAGTGCACGCATGCCCCTCCCCGTCAACGAACCACCCTTGTGTAATGTACCCTTTATTGGAGCGAATTAACCTGTCTTTAAAATGCACTTAATAGGGCATTCACGTATGTTTTATATATGACTTCTTGAAAAATTGTTGTATGCATTCTTGTATGTAAAAGTTCAGATATGCGGGTACCCCACCCACTTTCGTGGACTACGTCGACCTTGTAAGCGCGCCACGCAAACCTTATTACCCCCAAGCCCAGACAACTTGTAAATCTTTTACAGATTTTGTATTTTGTCTTTCATATAATGTATGTGCGAATAGGGAAATAGGATGCATATACTCCCTATATCTCAATTTATCCATGATAGTACCTGTGATATAATGTCATTTATTTATTTATGATACATTTGTATCCATTTCATATTTGATCATATTTTTTTCTTGCTATCTAAAATTTTTGGATTCATAGAAGTAATTAAACCTCCTTATTACATAACATGGCTTATACCAAGACTAGACCAAACTAAAAATATGTGCTTCCATATATACTGTATGCTTATATGCATTTTAAAATGTCACATAAGGAGACTACTTTTGAACCAAGGATTATTTTGGGAAATGTTTTGTAGTAAGGCAGAAAGGGTTTATGTTGAGGCCTTAACTGTTAATTGTATACGACTTTGACATTTACGATTCCCTTGCATGTATCTGATGGCTCAGCTTTGAATGACAAGTTAGATGACTTTAATCTCACCGCGGGTTCACGTAAAGGGTAGAGGTGGAGATCTGAAGATGCCCGAGGCGTTTACCTTGTGTCATAGACCATAGTGTTTGCGCGGAGCACAAAGTAAACAAACTTTAAAATACACAGGAGTCTGTGTAATTGCTTTTAAGATGCCATGTGATCTTGGAAAATTCGTAACTTTTCAAATAAAAAAAAAATTATGGCTGTTTTTGTAATTCATAAATTATCCAGAGAAGTAATACAATGATGTATGTAAAGTGTCTGAGACGGCGATGGACTCACCATCTGTCACGCTGGCAGTTAATCATCTTCGGTGAAAAGTGGGTGTTGTGATTACAACACCTCTGCCTACCCCTTCGGGGAATACAGGCGTGAGCATATGTATGTATCCACATTTAAAAGTAAAGTTAACTGAGGTTTGTTTACCCAAAGTTGAGTTCATTAAGCAATCGTGTCATTATTCATACTGAACAACCTTTTGTTATAATATTGAGTAACATGTGGCTTACACCTTGAATGTACTCTAACAATTACCATTTCAAAAGGTTTGCTTCTTGTTTATGTATCTTTTTAACTGTTTGTGAATATGAACTAGACATACAATTTAGAATAACGAAGAAACTACACATATTTTTGTAAGAAGAAAAGGTGTTTGGGATTGGGTAAATTGTTAAGATATTCCAAAAACCTGTGATTATAACCCCATGGATTTCTTTCATACAGGCGTGAGAGAGATTATAATTTTAAACTTTAGTAATCAAGAGACCTTCATCATTTTTTTAAATGAATTGTTTTATCTATGTACACACAAAATAACAGATACCTTTTATACAGAGAGACTAATAATACAACTGTAAATAAGAATGATACCTACCTACATGTTAACAGACAAATGTGACGCAAGTGTTAAACAATCTAGACCTTGAATCGTGTATAGGCATATCTTTGCATTGCACACAGGCATTTTGGAATATCTCTCTCATAGTCTCATGGTTTACTTTTGAACCATAAGGACGAAAATGAAAAAAAAATATTCAGTTATGATATCAGTGAGGCGAAAAAGTTCTAAATAGCAAAGGCTGTAACAAGCAATCTAAATTTTAGCTTCACCTCATCATGCATCAGACTTGTCATCACCCAAGTAATTATCAATAAAGTAGTTATATGTGGGAATTAAAACTGGGATCCAGGGAATGAGAAGTGACCAGCCAGGACTTCAAATTATGTATAATAATCATCTTCAAAATATGGCTAATATGTAATATACTATATAATCCTATGTTTATTATCATAGATTTAAACTTGATTTAAATAATTGAAAGCCCAACTATCTCACTGTTCCTATGGCATAGTAGCCAACACAAATACAAATGCAGGTGTATCACAATAATCACTAGATCTCTCTCTTCTAGTACCTAATTCTTCTTCTAAGTCTAGCTCCTCTGGGTTATACCAGAATCTGACAAGACTTAAAAAACATACAGTGCAATAACATCTGGCTGGAGGTCACCTATCACTATTTAAAGCAGTGCACTTCTAAGCTTTGATTTGGTACTAAACCATCTTAGTAGACCCTGCGTTTACTTTTTTTTATACAACAAAGGTGGCAAACAAACATACAGTCTGCCTGATTATAAGCAGGCACTGCAGAATATGAACATGACCAACACCAGAGTGTCAAATGCATTACCCACCTTATAAAGAATGGAATTGCTAAGCCAACATATTAAATAGAGTCCCACTATACCCTACCACAGTGACTCCACTCTTCCCCCAATGGAGCACTAGCTGTATATTTGTTGGAGTATTGAACATGTCTTCTAGTGAGGTTACAAGCAAGCACATTCCTATATGTAGTGAGCTTAAAATAATTTATTTACTGAATTATGTCATACAACCCACCCAACCGGTTATGCAGCCCATCAAATCTAGCCAAGTGAATCATAGCATTAATATGCAATTAGAGTCAATTTATGAACTTTATTCAAATTGCTATTTAAGTGAATGGCTTATGTGGTTCTCTGGTGATAATCTCATGTAACATAAAAAAAATATTATTGAATTCCTTCAGAAATTACAATTATGAAGATATTATAATTCAAAGGTATTTTTTAAAGTTGAATTTAGTCAGAGCTAAGAAATGTTGTTTCATTAAAGGAAGGAGGTAACAAGAGAATTAAAAGAGTTCTTGAGGTGTGAGCTGAGAACAAAAAAATTGAGGTGAAATAAAGGTGAAAATGTGAGGATTTCACTTAGTTTCACCTGCATAGTTTCCTTTCCTATGCGAGTATGGTGATAAAATATAGCCCATGTTAATCAGTAATAATGTAGCATTCTAATGGTAAAAGAATTAAAAAAATTGGTCTAGTAGTTTTTGACCCAATTTGTTACAAACATACATACAAACCTTTCCTCTTTATAATATTAGTATAGAAAAATATCACTAACAACAACAAGGAACTTTTGTTTTTATTGTCAATCCCAAGCAGTTAGGCGCAGCTAGTGAATAGCAAATGGGAACATGCCTCCTGTCTGTGTACTTCCAATTCATGGCCAAACTGCTGAAATAATATTTCTGGGATGATATTAAGGACAGACCTGTGGTACTTAAAGACTTGTATAATGTATATAAGCTCAAAGGTGAAAGCTGGTTTAATACTAAAGCTAAGAAAACTTTTTCCTTATTTGCCTATAGATCAGCAACAAGTTCCTTAAATATTTCATAATTAAATGAAGGAGACACCAACTTACAGATGAAGCGAAGATGAACAATAAGTGAAAGCTTTTAATCAGCAACTTGGGTACTATGTTAATCTCATTATAACATCTAATATATAAAATTCTCGTGTCACAGTTTTCGTTGCCATACTCCTCCGAAACGGCTTGACCGATTTTGATGAAATTTTTTGTGCTTATCTGTTATCTATGAGAATCGGCCAACATCTATTTTTCATCCCCCTAAATGTTAGGGGTAGTCCACCCCAAAAAAAATATGGCAATACAATGTTTGCCGGGCACAGCTAGTATTATGTAAATTAGTTACAGGCTAATTTAATTTACAAGGTTTCCTAAAATAATAATAATAAAAATATATATATTTCTCAAAACAAGTGGACATTATTCATTACCAACAAGCAAAGGTGATGTTAAAGTCAAAATACACAAAACATTGTATTAGAAATAATTCAAAAGTAGTATATGCACGATACAATGCTTGTAGATGCAATAGTCAAATAAATTAAATCCTGTATTTTACAAATGCAGGATTACCTACACAATCCAGTCCACAATAAAAATGTGTGAACTACCATTTTTAAGTGCAATCATCAAACAGTAACTTTCTGAAAAAGCATATTATAGTATAACTGAGTATATTGATGATAGTCAAGCATGGCAATGAGTTGGTCACTCTTCCATTAAATTGTACTAATACAACCCTATGTATAAAGAAAGAACACATGTAAAAAAAGGCCAGGAAGTTTGTTTCGCCGTTTTTTCCTGACAGGCTTACATTTGGAAACGGTGGTAAATTAACCTAAGTTAGCGTATGGGAAATGACGTACCAATATAGAAAAAAAGTTTTTGAATTGATTTAGTATTTGCTTCCAGTTATTAAATACAAACTATCAATAACACGGTAAAAGGTTCATCATAGGTCACAAGCAGGCTACCTACAGTAGGGTTTCCTTAAGTACTTAAGTATATTAGATACTCTAACAAGTTGGGATCGTAAGAGGCGTCCCCAATAACGCGTCAGCCCACGGATACTAGACGCGAGAACTTCCACTAATTACGGCCAATCTAAACTAATTGACAGCGCTCACTACGTATTTAAATTGAAGAAATGGACTCACGGAGCTTATGACGAACCTCATGTAAAAACAGAAACCGAATTACGAAAGACCAAAGGGCGAGCGGTATTAAAAACTATGACATCTGCGATTACTTTGGTCAGTTGGATAGTTGGGTGGCCTACATACAATAAATACAAAGTCTTCCAATGTAATAAAATAAGTACGTACCTTCTAATTCAAGTCCAGGAATGCTATTTCAGCACAGTCATACACATCAAACACCAATTTAGTCGGCACTTTCGTGGTCGGCACAAACAAAATTTTTCACCAAGTACATACGAGATCCGTGTCCAAACGTACCACAATCCAAATCTCACAGCACAAGCACTTGAAAATAGTTATTACACGACTTTTAGAGTCACACACATAACATAGGTATTAATTTGAAGTTTTAATTTAACGTTATTCATACAGGATCCGTTGTAATATCATCCGTGATTACGAGTACGACACGGCGTCGAAGGCAAAGCGAAAAAGACAAGACAACCTTAGTCAGACCGTTCGCTCAGTGTTGCCATTAAAGCAAGACATGATATCGGCATTTTCACAGTGGAACACAACAAACTTGATTGTTATTCGTGTTTTCATATAATATTATCAGTTTTAATAAACATTGGTACACCAAATTTGAAATGCGTATAATAAATAATATATCACCATGCTCGAAAGAACCCCTAAATATCAGGCGACAAGACGCTTTAATTTATTTGGGTGCCAAAAGTTCCGCAGTTTTAGTGCAGTTTGGCCTACGTTGGCAGCTAAGAAGTTGGAAAGAGCGGAATGGAATGAAAGCTCATGTATAGCATCATCGATCTTTCTCTTTCTCCCTCAGTTGTCTCGCTCATCATCATCATAGATCAAAATATTTGGTAGACAGGGCAGATCAGACGAAGTATTTGTATAATTTATCCTGTGAAACTATTTCTAATTCTATTTATTATATAAATTTTACAAACAATATATGTCCTTGGTCCTATATGTCCAATGTACATCATTTATATAATAGAGTTGTTGAATTTTAAACAGACCGGTGATACTGAAACTCAATAGGCGGCTATGTATAATAATATGCGGCATCTCGTCACCATATCTAGAAGGAATATTGTATCATGTCTAAGGAAGAAAATACTCTAAAAAAGTAAGTCGAAAGTAATAATGTTGGCAATTAATCAGCTTTGGGCAAAATATCAAGTTCACTTCTCACTGCCCCTTTCATGAAATGTGACCTCACGCGCATACTATGCAAAATATGACTAACTAGCTTTGCACCGTGGTTTCACCCTTGTTGGTTTTATTTTAGCCTAAGTTACTTCTTGTAACATCAGCGAAAGTCCCGTTAAAATTGGTTCAGCTATTTCAGCGATTACCCAAAACAAACAGACAGACAAAAAATTTATAATAAATCGTTTTCTTATTTAAACAGACACTTCAATTTTATTCATCTGTATATATGACAGATGAAACTACACTACCTACTCACCTAGGTACGTTGGAAATAATATTCTAAGTGAAAAAAAATCATCTTTTATGAAATAGACCTTAATTCCCATAAAAAAGACACTCCCAAAATTAATTTTGCTAGTAACATTTTTAGGCAGAGCTTGTTGCGACATCTATTGTTGGCCAGCCGGACTACATTGTACTGACAATCTTGGTTGTATAATAACAGTTTTCGAGTAGAGGTAAAGATGGCGCTATGATTGCGTCCGTCAATCTAAATCAATGCAGGATCTGTCCCGGTGCGGAACAATAAAATTCAACAAAATACTTATATACCTTTAGATTAAATATGGATTAAATATGTTGGAATTTTACATATAGCCAATAATCCATATTGTGTCGACACATAGCAGAGAAAAGTCAACGTTGCGTTATCTATACACCTAAATCTATACATTTATACTCTATACAGATAAATAAAATTTTAATGTCTGTGTGTATTTCAATATGACAGCTTTTCACTTAATTCATAATATGAAAGTAAGTATATAAAGTACTAACTCACATAAAAAACGATTATTTTTTTTTCTCTGTCTGTTTGTTCCGGCTAATCTCCGAAAGGGCTGGACCGATTTTAACTGGTCTTTCACTGACAGATAACTAATGTTACAGAGATTTACTTAAAAAAAATATAGTCTTAAAATGTCGTAATCGAAGTGAAGTGAGGACGGGGCGAATTTGAGTATACATATATAAGAGGCAGCTATAAAATGTTGTCTGAGAAACTACACATGTGATCAGTGGTACAGCTAGGTAAATTAAAAGAAAACCAGATAAATGTCATATTTTATTTAATCATAAAAATACAAAATTTGTCATATAATAATCACATCAATGTACCAAAAGTATGTAGATACCATTTTGTTAGGTATGCCTACAATCACAGGCATAATATTAAATATTAAAATTAGGATTAATATATCACTTAATAGTGTCGAGGTAGTGCTAATGTAACATTTGTAATGTTTGCTTTTCCCACAGTCAATAAAATGTTGATACATTACAAAGTATAAAAATGATAATGTATGTTGGGGAGCTCAGATGTCTATATTACAGGCTCTCCGCCTAGTTTAGCCATCTGCGGCAATACCACATTATTCAATATTATTGTAATAATTACCCATTGTAATATTTACTTATATATGACTATGTGTGTTGACTGTACTTACGTTCTGTGGCAAAATAAATATTATTATTATTATTAAAAAAAAAAAAAAAAAAAAACATGCAAATATACCTTCCTACATTGCTTGGAGAGGGGTGCCACCTACCTAGGTATCATAATATCTAATGTTAATAAAATGATTGTCATATTATTATTTCAAAGCATATTTTCGCAGTACTTATTTACTTATGGGTATCTTCCTCACATAATAGGTATGTATTAGCAAGCTAAAATGAAATTGAAACTGGAACGTACATAATAAATAGGTACCCACAATGAATTCTCAATTTACTCCAACTTACTCAATAGATGGCGCTATCGATACAACGGCAGGTGAAAACAAAGTAAAAAAACGAAGCAAAAAAACAAATGTTAGGCTAGCCGCACACACAACAATATTATTACCAATATTCAAAATATTATTGAATAAAAAGATTTAATAACATGGAAATTAAATCAAGGCCCTCAACCGCTTTATCATAAATGTCAAAGGAGAAATATTGTGTCTATTGTTTTAGCATCCTAACACAAAATACATATACAATACTTAGTTGTTACTTTAATCCAAGTAAACTAGTATCGTTCGTTAGATACGATGTCCCAAAAGCACCACCTCAAAATAATCATTATACTAAAATAAATAGAATTAAACTAATGTTAAATTAAAATTCGAGTAACAGGAAGCAGTCTTTATCAATTCATCCTTACTTAATTTGATGAACTTTCTCGCCCATTATTTAACAGTTTGAAAAAAATAAGGAACATTGTTTGAATAATTCGTTGGAATCTTTTGTCATTTAGTGTCAATTGAAAAAATTGTCTTCATCTTGTAGAATTTAAATCATAGTGCGATCGAAAACTAAATTTGATAGGTACAACTTTTTGGAAAGTTAATCACGTATCTACTTCAGTTAAGCTAGATCACAAAAGAATGTGCACACGGGAATTGTATGATTTAGGTATAACGTTTCGTATGTGGACAGTGAACACATATTTTTTGGAATATTCATGAAGGGTTCGTCACGCTTTTTATTTTAACTGTTAATTAATTTTTCGAGTATACGATTAGACATCAACAAACGCAATTATTATTTTTGAAACAAATATTTCTTTAAATAATTGTCTAGATTCATTAGAAAATTATAAAATTGTCGTTATTCTCCAAAGAGTAATAGCACCAAGTACGAGTATACTTAATACTGATTATAGTCGTGATTTTCTTCTTTTAAGTCTCATTATGGCGGAATACGTCATGTTATTTATGCTTAAAATCACAACGGTAAGATCAGAATGCTCTGGAATAAGGCCAGTTGTTGCTGGAGGACGAATGATGATCTAAGTACGGACTATCAGTTAGTAAAAGTTTACTACCACTGAGACCAGAACTAGAACTTTCACTGGAAGAGAACATACTCTTACTCCCTGTGTAGAAGGAGAGTGACGTATGCAATGGTTCCCTTCCCAAGCGCCTCCTAGCTCGAACCAAGGATATGAAAGCTACAGCTATCGCGCACAGGAATATGATCCCTAACACGCAAAAAGCAAGGGCCATTTTCCCTGGTGAAAGACAGATGGTCTTGTCTCCTGGTGAGAATTTCCTGGTGAGCTCCTCTTCTTCTGATTCTATTCTTCTTGAACCTAGAAATATAAAACATATTTTTTACATGTCACCACGAAAATGCTAATTTAATTGACTGTCAATAATCTCATCATCAGAGCCGAATGTCCATTTAAGAACAATTGGATATCCGACCATACGGCTCTGAGGCTCTGATATCAACAAATATTGAACGTACCTCGTATCGAAGCTTCGTCCTCTAACTCAATATTGGGAGCAAGCACTTCAATACTGTTGTACACCTCGAGTCTGTCTATCACAACACCTTTAGCGTCTTTATCGAGTCTTGCCTTTCTGACCAATCCATCTCTGGTCTGCTGAGGTTTCTGCAAAGCCTTGCAATCGACCAGCGGGCAATGGCCCTTGCACAATTCTATACCACATGTGAAGTGCAGTTTAGCTCTGTCAGGGAATTTGAAAGCTGCGAATGTCGTGACAGCATGTTGATATGTCATTATGTTCTTGAGCATATACTCAGGATCAGTTCTAGATAGTTTGTCATCCATATTTCTTTGTAAATCGACAGGTTCTAGATCGGAAAAGTCTATCTCGGTACTGCTGGACTTATGTCTGTGTAAGGTAGGTTTGTTGAATATGCTTTCGTCAATGGGACAGCCAGCATCGTCGAGCAGCTTCTGCGACGCCTCGCCGAGGCCGTCGTGAGCGATGCAGTTGGTTACTCGAACACCCACACCAACTGGAAGAAACATTGTTAACCTTCAAAGATGGTGGTTTAAAATTAATGTTCCGTTATTTAGCCTCTTCTTATTACAAATGCTTAAACCCAAAACAGCTTACACTCTACTCAAACTAGAATATTTCTCTCTAATTCCATATCACAAGAAATTGAGAGTCCAAAGTTTCTTTGATTACCTCTTGCAGTTCTTACACAACGTAAACGTAGCTTGATTGGGGGGATAGAGCCTTAGAACACAAAAGATGAAGGTCTTAGCAGTGTTGAAAGAGGCATATTTTCGCAAGAATTCAGAATTGAAAAGTATTCTGAAACACGATGGGTTCTTACCAGGCAATGTGCATTGTATAAGTAGCCTGGTGGGCTGTCCGACTTCCACGGTGGCCGGCTCGGTAGCAGACACAGCGGGCGACAGTTCCATCCAGGCCCGCGCCGCTTCCATCAGCATCTCCCGCTGCTCTGCTTCCGCAGGGCTCGTGAACCCTTGGCGATTTCGACCCATTCTGAAAATGATTACATAGTCGTGGCAAGGTTAAGTTTACCGTAGACCGTAGATGCGATTTCATATCTGATCTGAAGGATGGAATTTGAAGAGTTCACTGGAATCATGCGATGTTAGTTCATTATCTTGATCCGAAAATTTTAAGTTTCAGTGTAATGCTTTGGCTCTATCACGACAGGAAAATATTAAGAAAACTCGACGGGGCATCGGAATTTGAAGTTCCTGAGATAGGACGACAACGACAGACTCTGGAGTCAACGTCTAACACTTAATAAGTATCTTTGATTAGTATGTATTGTAAAACTTAACTTTTAACTGCCTCGTTGGTCTTAGTACGTTCGCCTGCCGATCACGAGGTCCCGGGTTCGATTCCCGGGTGGGGTCAAAAATTTATATTGGGTTTTTCCGCAAAGAATTTCGCAATAAATGCCCGGAGTTTGGAAGTTGGCGGTGTACACCCCCGTGCCTCGGAAAGCGCGTTAAACCATTGGTCCTACGCCTGATCTCTCTCCGGTCGTGTCCGGTCGTGTCAGACCTGTGTTTGCGCAAACACTTATGCACTATAATATCTCCTGCGCACATGGCTAATCCTCGTTGAGATTAGCCGCCATAACCGAAATTCGGTAGATCATTATTATTATTATCGTAAAACCTTTGCTTACCTACCCAATCAAAAGAAGTATATAGTATAAGAAAAGTATAAGACGTGGTTAACTGGTTAATAAATTACGCTCACCTTGTTTTCTTTGTTTCTTGACCGTTAATTTCCTTTAATTTATTCTTTATTACGCTCTCAAGTGCTGAGCTAGTGATGCGTACCGCTCGGGGTTGTAATTTGCATCTGGAATTATAAAAACACAATTTTACTATAGGTTCTTTGCTATTTGATTAAGGTGTTTATCGGTAGATGCGGAAATCACAAGAAGAGGATACATTAACTGACGTTCGACTGAAATTTTGATACTGATCTGCTGCACTGTTGATTCGTGAGTTCTATTCAGTCCTACATCTTGGAAAATTCTCCTCACATCGGGTTACCAAGTGAATTATTTCCTGCTTAAAATTCGAGGTCGTTGAAAAAGGTTTTGACATTTTTCCAAATTGACCAAGGCGTCCAAATAACTGCTACAGAATGAAAACGCTTTTTGCGCATACCTGACCAGCAGCTCCTGGTCAGATGACTGCTGTAGGTGTTTGTCCATCTGGACGACCAGCTCCACGTTGTAGAATAGATCCTCGTCCTCGCCGGGCTCTTCGCTCGTGGCGTTGAGGGTCGATGTCCTCACTCCACACGCGTTCGATGGAAGATTCAGGGTGATCTTCTTTTGAAAGTTCCCTGGAAACCCACATTTAAAATAGGGAAATATAATTGACTTGAGTTAGATGCTGAAACTTACTGATGGAAAGAAATCAGGCATCACATTAGATAATAATTCAACTAAAAACTGTTTTTTTTGTACATAAAGTGGAATACATATTCGACTACAGATTATTAAACCATAGGAAGCAATGGTCGGAATGTTTCTAAATCTAAGGAAATTACCCATACAAATTATTGAAAAAATCCCATCAAATATATCAGAACTTTCTACTACAGCATGTATCATTGTACCTTGCACCCTGCATTCCCTGGAAAAGTCCTTGCTGAAGACTAGCCCTTTGAAGGGCTGGTCCATGTCAAGATGCACTGTGACTGAGCCCCTTTCGCAGGTGGTGGTGACGTCGATGACGCGGTTGGCACGCTGCTGGCCGGAAGCAAGAGACAGCCATGCCAGTAGTACCGCACGCCACATATTGGCGTAACCTGGAAACATTTGAAAGAAATATATAGAAATAATATTTATTCACATGAAATATGCTACAAAATAGGTGTTATTAAGGTCGCAAAAATCACATATTTCACCAATTTTAGGGCATGTAAATATTAACTTTGTTATCTACTTTGTTATTGTTATTTTATAATAATTATATATGGAGAATAAAATTATATTCATCTCTCTTTTGTGCTAGTTGGTCTTCACAAAACGATGCAATTCTTAGCTTTGAATTTGATTTAAGAACCTTAAAAATCTGTTCGCATTATACACGTTGAAGCGAATAAAGAATAATCCTGAACGACTTCAGCGTGGTCAGTGAAGAAATGTTTACTTATAGGGCTGGTAACGCGCGTGTATTTATATTTTCTCTTATAACTTACCATCCTAGTGGGCCGTTTGCTTGTTTGTCTGCCATGACATCTTAGAGGTAATCGTAGCAAATTAGACCATTTAATGATAAAGTATAGCTATTGTTTTTGATATTGATATTGGGTATATTGATTATAAGAAAGTCTATTTGCCTTTCTACATTATGGTTATCATCGTGTCCTACACGCTATTTTATTTCCTTTACTTGACAGAAATATACGACGTTAGTAAAACCGTTATACAGAAGTACTGCATGAGTGACTGAAAACAATACGAACATCAACGAAGTAGATAAAATTAAGCAACCACTTAGCAACATTTAACAATTGAATGTTCTAGGCAAAATCTAATAGTACATTTGACTGTGAACTTTCTAAAATAAGTCAATTCAGTTTATATCGCAACATTCGAGATCAGCTAAGATATAAACTGACAGTAAAGTAGCCCAATTCATAGGAACGAAACAATGTGATTGTCTTCATAAAGTAGAATATCAGATATAGCTGACAACAAACGGAAATACACAAGAATAACGGGTGATTTCTAACTATAGTTAAAAGCTAGTTGTTAAGTGGTCTGTAGGTGTTGTTTTAAGTAAGTAAGTAGATAATAAAGGGATATAGATATTAGCCTTGGCTCCGACAGGATGTGCAGCTGCGGAGGATAATGATTGGGTATAGACAGAACAAACTATATCAACGACAACACATGTTGATATTTCAAAACGGTCTTCTATCTTACATACATACATACATATGCTCACGCCTGTATTCCCCGAAGGGGTAGGCAGAGGTGTTGTAATCACAACACCCACTTTTCACCGAATTTGATTAAGTGCCAACGTGACAGATGGTGAGTCTATCGCCGTCTCAGCCACTATACATACGTCTTTTGAATTACTTCTCAGACATATGCAGGTTTCCTCACGATGTTTTCCTTCACCGTAAAGCACGTGGTGTGAAATAACTGTACGTAAGTCTTTTTTTAGAAAAACTCATTGGTACAGGCCCCGCTGGGATTCAAACTTGCGTCGCTTGCGTAGCAGGCGACTGCTCTAACCCCGAGGCCACCACGGCTATTTCTTCTTTCTTGTATGTAGAAAGGTACCTAAGTATCTTCTTGAAACCCTACTGGGTACTGCCGAAACTCTATCAATTTGTGTACTCAGAAATTTCTGAATGGCGCATCGTGCGCAAGGTAAAGCATATCCTAATGATTGAATATATACTTTAGTGATTTCAAAAGAAGCCGCAAAGTTTACGGATATTTTGAAAGTGTATTGTTTACGCGAAACGAAGTAACGTGATAAAAGCGCGTTTATTTCGCGTTTATTGCTTTGCCCCGTGTCGTGCGTGAGCAATAATTTCGTTACGCTCATTCATCGACAGCGGTTCAAGAAGAGACTTTTATCAACATTCTTATGTCATACGATTTTCAAAGGCAAAAACGAACGGTCACAGACCCTTAATTTTTAATTTCTAAACAAAAGCAAATTACATAAGCAGCTATTTGACATTGCGTAATCGTAATTAAGGTGTAAGTACATAATGCTACATTAACTGTTGTTGTGTGGGAGTTGAGAAGTTAACGGACGATACATACGTGTGAACTGCCAACAAAGTTGTAATACCTAACTAAGTAGGCATAAGTATTTACTGAAATGTTATGTACTAAGGTGGCAGATAAGCATATCCGAAACCACGCACTGTATTTGAGATGGGTATTAAGTGGCTAACGCCGCCTACGGACGGATCCTTGCAATATAACGAAATAGGTACGTTGTCGAGCATATGAAATCTCTTCACACTTTGTTTAAAAGAACCCTGTACTGAACTTGTTTATAGAACCTTCTACGAACATGCTCAAATTCAATTCCGATCCAATATCACTCCAATAATGGCATTGGAAATTATAGCTGCGGGTTTGCCATTTCAAATAAGGTCGGTTAAAAGTAAACAAAGAAAATAATGAAGCCCGTAGTGAAAATCTGTTTCAATTCCAGTTTTGGAACTGAAGCGAGACGTTGAATACGCATTTTTGTTTTTTATGCATTATTATAGAAAATAATATCATGATAGAGAAAATATTACAACTTTTGTATTTTCTACAATTAACAAACCAGAGAGGACGGAGAGCCGTTTCTTTATGTAAATATACTGCCTACTTAATGAATTAAAAAATTCCTCACAATTATTTCACTAATTAGGTAAATAGTCTCCGATTACATAGACTATATTGTTAATCGAGTTAAGTAAGGCATCTCAGCGTATAACCAAAGGTGTAAAAAAACTCAATATGGATGGATTGGTTTCATAGCGACCGAGTTTTGCCAATATTTATATTTTACTGGGTAGACATAGGGTTTTATACGGGAATCCTCATACTAAATTTGTATGCAGGTGCTGAGATGCGCGCAGCAGATAAGCACAATCTATAAAATAAACTAGTAGCAATCACTGCGCATAATTTTATACACTCTGGGAAAATAAAATGTACGCGAGATGTATAAGAGATGTATAATTACTGCAATCTTCATTCATTAGCCGGGTAATCTGGTATTCTTTATTGCATAATGACTACTGACTAGGTATTCTATATTGGTACCCTCTGTCGGCTCTGTTTGTGGCTTAGAACTGGATTTCTATTCTTATGGTAGGCTAATGGTGGTTTTGAAACATGAAAGTTTTATTGACCTTTGTTTTTATGAAAAGTACCTACAAAATGCCTGAGTTTCTTGCCGGTTTTCAGAAGGCTAGTTTCTGAACCAGTCGTAATTTACTCGACGTTCATAAATGCCTACTGCCTGCCTACCAAATTTAATAAATCACTTTCATTTTCATTTTCACGTACCTAACCAGCAAAATATGTACATCGTTAGAGAGTAAAAGTAGGTACTTTTACTCCATACTTGCCTTGAAATATTTTGACAAAATAATTTGTAGAACCATAGCTTTTAGCTGCGTATCTTTGAAGCTAGTTTTTTTATTACATTATTATGACGATAATAATTATTGAGAAACTTGTATAACACATAATTATTTAAGGCTCTGTATTATGATAATTACTTTTTTCTAATTGGAAATAATTTAATTATTGTAGTAGTAAAGGTATATTATGGATACTGAAAATCGACCAGTAATTAGGTAAGTACTTTATTTATTTATTAGGCAGTATCTGGTTATTGCTGATTATTTAAAACTCAATTCAAATATATTTATGAATTAAAAACTTTTACCCTACGTACTCGGTATCAAGTTAAACTTACTATATATTAATAGTTTATTATTATAATGTTATTTTATAGATTCAATAGACAATAGTCACGATAAGAATTCTATATTCCAATTCCGATACCGATTATCGTGAAAGCATGTATCATTCGATCGTGAGCACCAATTTGGTTCAACGTTAAACTATTTGATTCGCCGATTAGACTTCCGATA
This sequence comes from Watsonalla binaria, assembly GCA_929442735.1. Lineage (NCBI taxonomy): Eukaryota > Metazoa > Arthropoda > Insecta > Lepidoptera > Drepanidae > Watsonalla > Watsonalla binaria. The sequence continues at coordinate 7,936,894 of OV838930.1, forward strand.
AATGTATGTATTACGGTTATGATTGTGGGAAAAATAAGATAGATTTTAATCGTTATCTTCCCTGTCAATACAAGAGGTCGTAATTAGGTCATTGATATGTACGTATAATTTTACAATCCCTATAGATAGAATATCCCGCGGATTGTACAAGTCTTACATAAATTTAGATAAGCACGACTATACCTGATAAATTAAAATTAATATATAATTTTTCATATTATTATCATTAAGGCTCTGGTAAGGCACTTATGAATGTCGAAGAATTTACCAACTAAAGACACATTACAAGAAACGCATTGTCGATCCCTTTGGATTAATACAGGTACTACTATGATAGGTTGATGATGAACGGGAGGAGGATGATAATGATAATTATACTTAAGTATATAATTACAAGATATGTGTATACATAACAACTGGGCTCAAAATAGATGAACTTGATTCGATTCCCCGCCATTCTAATTGCCCCAAGCGGAGTGCGGACCCATTATGTGAGTGTATAGTCTATCCATAGAGATTTACCATACCATAAATCCGAGAAGTAATAACTTGTCAGTGGGTAACACCGTTTATAATTTGCCTCCACCATTGTACCGGCAAGTTCATTGGCACCTAATTCTGTACGACGGAGCATAACGATCAATTTTCTCAGGTACCCACCTCCAATCCGATAATCGATTTTTAACTTATTAGATAGGTAAAATTACTCTGTAATGATATTGTGCAAAAAGTCAACTAGTTCATTCAAATTAGGATTTTTTTTTGACATTAGGACATTTTTTGTTTATGGTGAAAATTACTGTGCCAGCCAATCAGGTTGTTTCTTTAACCACGAGATGTTACCATAAAATTGCCGGTAAATGCAAAACCATTAGCGGATGGAATAAGGCCCAATAATTGACTTCAACTTGAAAGATTACTTAATCAAAGTTGTGCAGTGGTTTAACTTGTATTGGCCAGAGAGCTAAAGTCCGGTAAGGATGCGCCTGCAAATGACTACATAAATGAAATTAATCACTTGAGTCCTTGAGTGTAACCATAACTCATGCTATGCCTCATTAATAGCACAAAATGCGGTTAATTAAACCACATAATTTTAAGTGGACCACAATTTTACGCGTCTTTGAAATATTGGGAAATTCTTGTGAATAATTCACTTGCCTGGATCACTAGATTTTAGGAACGTTACTAGTCTGGTTGGTCCCTCCTCATTTTTATCATCATACTAGCTCTGCTCGGCAAACGTTGTATTACCATATATTTTTTTGGGGTGGACTACCCCTAACATTTAGGGGGATGAAAAATAGATGTTGGCCGATTCTCAGACCTACCCGATCTGCACACAAAATTTCATACAAATCGGTCCAGCCGTTTCGGAGGAGTATGGCAACGAAAACTGTGACACGAGAATTTTATATATTAGATGTGATAAGACAGTGCTACATTATTTTTACCATTAAAATGGTTTAAATTTTATTGAAGTCACAGATGAAGCTAATTATCTCTTTTATAAACTAGATTTCTAGATTACAAGTATATAATGACGAACGGTAAGTAAGTAAACTATTCAGAGAATATTACTTTCACAATTTAAATGAAGAATTCATCATTGAAAATGAGACTTGTGTAAATCAATCATAAAGCACAAACTGGCAAGTAAGTACGTGCATTACTAATTACAAAACTCATTTCAAATCATAATAGTTCCTATTAATATTTGTACTTAATCATTGTAGGTAGGGGCCTGCTGAGGCTTGATATCTCGTACAAAAGAAATTTCGAAAACATTTGTAATTTGTTTCGAACGAGCATAGTTCCGCCGTATTATGCTACTATTCGGCTGCGAGTAACTAATTTTGGTGTCTGGAAGAAAGTAATAATCTTTATTACACATAAAGGCAGTGTAATAATAATATAAAGTGCGGCACAGATGAAGAAAAATCTAATTTGTAATTATTCGTATCTGATACTATTGTTTTTCAATTCAAGTTAAATGAAAATAAAGTAAACATTATATCGTTATAATATAAGTATGTATGGAAAACCTTTGTTCACTTGATTCAACCCGATGTGGCTGATCACCTGATTGTTATACGAAGCGACTGGCATCGACCTTCGCAACCCCTTTTACGAGGAAAATCTGTGATCTGGGTAAAACCAGTTGTCAGACTATTTAAGGCCTCCGACTGACCTGTAACGATTGCCAAAGATGATAAATTGGCGTTAACGTGAACACGGGCACCCATCCAATTACTGGCTAGGGTTAGGGTTTCTTAACTTCGCTGATCGAATGATATGCGCAATAGCAACTGTGCCACGAGCTCCTCTCATCTAGCCTAGATCTTTTTCTAAACGCATCTAAAGCCTATGACAACAATATGATCAAATTCCAAACTATTTTTATAATTTCATAGCCAGAAGCAGTAGTGAAACATTATTATCGAACGAAGCGTTAAAATCGTTCCGAAAATTTGTGCCACAAATAAGATAAACGACTCGCATCAAGCTGCGTTTGTCATTAACCAAAATGGCTGTAATTTGAGGTGCCGTTACAAAAACTGTTCCTTTAACTCAAAGTGTACCACTCGCAAGGTGAAGGTTAGGGCGAGGAAAATGTGAAGATTAATACGAAGAGTGTCTTATTATTACCTACCATATACGTTGGAGAAAGGTAATAAAGGTAATCGTTACAGGTCAGTCGGAGGCCTGATATTGTCAGACAACTGGTTCAACCCAGATCACAGATTTTCCTCGTTAAAGGGGTTGAGAAGGTCAGATGGCAGTCGTTTCGTATAAAAATCAGGTGATCAACTGCATCGGATTGAACCAAGTCCCGACCCCAACATAGTATGGGATATGGCCAGGGAGATGATGATGATACGTTAGAGAAACGCGTAAACAAAGGCAATCTCTTGGTATACACTTTTCCTTCATGTGTGCTTCGCTAGCAAACTACTTCAGTAAGAGCACGTTAGTCAATTGTTAACTTATACACTAACAGCAGAAAATCTTAATACTGTTTAAAAATAGGTATTTTGAGAAGGTTGCTTTCGCTGTTAAGAAATGAACTCGGTAATTCGATAATTTTTTATCAAATATGTAGGAACGTATTGACTGCGTGCACTTTAATCTCATTTAGCCGTCATCTTGATATTTATGTATTTTCAACCTATTTATTATGTAGTCTGTGTTAAGTATTAAATCTTTGAAAACTGCAGTGACCCTCACCTGATGCAGCTATAAATAATTCAAATATTTTTTCCTATGAAAGGTTTTGGTTTACACCTTTCTAACTTAATTTTCAATCGTGATTAAAGTCCAAAAAAGGGATTCTTCTTAGCCAGAAGATCAGTAGATGCGCCTCAATTCTTAAATATTTCCGACTTCTCCGAATGATGATTATCGTTGTAATAAAAACAAGCAATTTGACGCTGTAGAAAATTATGGTTTCTATGCTAACAATTACGATTTCTGATGCTCATTATGTGAGTTCAGTTCACACAGCCATTGTGTGCAGTTCCTAGAATGTCACGGCTAATCGATGAGTTTCACTGCATTGTATTATTTTCACCGTAAATATCTCCAATAATGTTCCTCCATCATACATAGGAAATAATGGATCTATATTTTTTATTTAAATTTATAAAAATCTAAAGTATCTACTAAAAATAAGTCGTAAAATACGTGTATTTCCTCATATCAAGAAAAAAAGGAAGTTTATCCAGCTTACCTGGTTAATTAAAAACCCTTAAAATCTCCATACCACAACAGGTAATCTATAAGCTAAAATTGCTACCCGTTTTCGGAGCCAATTTTGCTAAAACTCGATTTTAGCAACTTAGTTTGAACATTTTTATTATTCTTTACTCTGTATGTCAGTGCCAATGTCCTTTATTGGCAGAACTATTTCTTCAAGAGTACAGATTAAAATTCTTGTAAAGTCCCCAGAGAGTTAGTTACTAGCCAATCATAGATACTTTTATTAGTTGAATCGCCGATTCACCAGGCAAACCGGATCGCCTTACACTATTCACGCTCGAAACTTATAAACTCTATGCATAAACTGAAACTACATAGCATGAAGACCTAACAATTGCACATACTTAAAACGCAATTTAGTATCCGTAAATCTAGGTTAACTTATAGCTCCTTGGCCCAATGTAACAGTAACCTTAAATGCGAATGTGACAGCTCCACCATTACCAAAACAGAACCTAATATAAGTACCATTACTCCGTGAAGTGGTACAGAGTGTACGCAGTGGAACGACAGTTATGCCCCGTTACCATCAGCGGTGGAAACCGTACGAGAATGCGGATCAAATGTGCCTGCAATCTTTGTATACCTATACGAGTGTGCTGTAGGTTCCGTAACACCATACGATGAGATGAGCGAACCATGATTACGTGAAATCTCAGACGAAAGAATTTCATTTGGGTGTCTATTAAACTTCAATCAAATCGTGGTGATGGGTTTTGTATAAAAATATATTAGAACAATAAAGTTTAGGCCACAAACATTTTGAACAAACTTGAGGATGATCTGATTACTCGAGCTAAGGAGGAGAACGACTTAGACAAGGTAGGTGATGTTTTGGTGTTGTTGCAGTGGGGACAATGAAATACGTTGTTACGTTGAAACACAATAAACCGGTGATCTACCTAACCAGGTAATAACGTTTTATAGACATCTCTATTTTTTATCTTATCTCATCTAAGACTCTTTGCAAGTCCTAACTCAGCTTTAATTAGGACAATCTTCAAGTTTATCAGTATCTGTCGATTCGTGCAAATTGCCAGCATATAGACATCGGCTCGAGATCAACTCAGTTAATTAGTCTGTTGTAGAGTGTCCGTCTCTGATATAAATCGATAAACCCATTTCTGTAAGGTAAATTCTATTTGCATTAACGATACTGATTTTAGCATGAATTATTTCCAATATCCTATAGATGGATCAGCGATATCTGAATGTTCACACGGGACATCAAACTCGATGGAATGTGGATAAGCATTATATTAATGGGAAAACATTAGTTACACTTGCATAATGTATGTAAGTTACATGTAGACTCTACCCGCGAGTTCGTTATACGACGATTGATTTTGAGTGACAAATAAAGACCATCTATTGTCCTTTCATCTTCGTCTCATTTCATCACACTTTCACACTATATTGGAATGAATAAATAATCAGACAGCCTCTTTGGTCTAATGGAACACGACGTCCTAGGATCGATCCCCGGGTCGGGGAAATTGTTATTGGGTTTTTCCACTTCACGTTAGCAGCCCTGAGTCTGGATAAGTTCCCGGTTAAAAGCAATAGGCTCGCCTTTAAACATAACTGGCGAAATGTGTGTGAATTATTAGTAAATATACTTCAGCCTATACAGGGAATGCAGCTTATGTATTGAATACAATCCAATGGAGGAGTTCCCAGGAAAACAAATCAGACAGACACTATTTACTAATCAGTCAGAACCGCAGCTGATAAATTTCGATGCACAAAAAACGTACGGACGGGTGTGCGCACACTTTCTAAGTAGTCGTTCCTTTTCTAGATCCAGTGAAACAAAGAACGGTTACAAATACTACTCCTATAAGGAAGGGAGAGACGAATGGTTTTTCAAATGTGACATGGACATCACTTTGCACTGGAAATAGGATTGAAACCTGGTTCAAACGCTACATGCTGGCGGTAGCATATAATCCTGTATAATTTTGTCATTCTGACGATTTAAAAGTACTTTGTAAAAAGTCTTATCGAATAAAGATATTTTTGACTTTGATATAATCTAAGGGCTCATGCATAGTAACGGTTAGGGCAAGGAGAGCCCGTCTTCTATTCATGAGAGCCTCTAAGTTTCAGTGTGCAAAGTCATATAATTCAAAGAAAGGTTTATCCAAATGATTAATCATTCAATCATGACCAGAGTCCCGTGTGCGACCTCGCGACAGTTACTTGACGTAACTTCAGACAGATCATATGTGAACATGGCGGAACGCTTTCACTCTCGCTCAGGCTTTGTGCGATCTTATCTAACTAACTGTTGTGACGAACGGAGTGACTGACACCCATCCGAGATAATTGTTGTGAAGGGAAAGAAATGCTCGACTTTACAGCTTATTTACAGTTCGTTGTGTGCACATTATATGCTCACAAGACGTTGGCTTGCACATTTACCGCTATTAGGGTAAGGTACCTTCTCTAATTTAGCCGCTGCTACTGACCTCCTCGTCAATTAATAATATTACAAAACATGGTTTTAACGAAGACTAAGCTAAAGTCGCACTTAAAATAGTTTAATGGACTTAGATCCATCCATTTTTTAATTCGTATCATAGAAAGAGATGGAGCTACTTTTATACCAAAGATTTTTCTTAGGCGATATCTTGTTATAAGGATTTCTTGTTAGTAGAACTTGATCAGCCGCATCGGGTTGAATCAAGTGCCAACCCCACCAATACATGGGATAAGGCAAAGAAGATGATGATGTTTGTACCTTTATCCAGCGCACCCTTAAATCCAGATGCCCAATCTGCCTGATTTATTGTGATCCGACTTAATACGGTTTATTTCTCCCAGACACCATACGTGAGCGTACTGTCTGTGGACCTAAATTCATTAGGTCGTGTTAAACTATGACTAACATAGCTAAGAGAACATAGTAAGACTTCTTTCTTGGTGTTAGTCAATTGAATGGGAACATGTAAGTAATGACTTAAGTAAAGTAAAATTTACTTCCAGAATATAAATAAGTCTATCTGCTAACTAGTAACTACTAAATAATTAACGAATGATTACTCTGGCCAGTAGGCCTAGACAAAGTAACATTCTCTAGCGCTTGCGCTAATAGAAACGATACAAAATGTATGGAAAGGACCGAAATCAGTCACGTGACATGTGTCATTCCCGTACACGAAGCGTGAAGATAATGTTACTTTATGTACAGGCCCAGTCATGCCACATCACATACTTTTTACCAATTTTGTATCAGCTCACGTATTAAAACTTCGCATTTTTATAACGAAGTTATGTAATTGTGGTGAACAGATGGGCATAACAAGACTGGAGATTTATATGTACATAGTTAATTATGTTAGTTATATTACGCAATGGGTAACGAACATGTTTTAAGTATTAACAACTTTTAAATATTATTGAGATAAAAAACTAAATATTAAATTATACCGAAAGTAATGGCCGTAAAACTCGAAAGAAGTGTATTTCTTTTCTTATGTTTTATTACCTACTTACATTATAAGAGATACAATAACTTGCGCATGCTATTCACGCACTAGACTACAGATTAAACTTGACACCAAATATTTTTTAGGCTAACTGCAAAACTTTTTTTATTCAAAGAAAGTACATAAGTACTTGAACCACTTTAAAAAAGCATAATATTAAAAGTGAAGTCACGAACCGTAATTTATTTTTAATCAAGCCTTTAAATAATTAATTTGGATATTGTAAGTGTAACCGTGATTCTTGAAAACCATTTTTTTTATCTTAGCCTAAATTATAAAAAAAATATAAAGATGTCTGTTAAACTTTCATTAATTTGAGCTTTCAAGCGTAGCGAGGAATGATTATTTAATAGATTACTATTATTCAATAAGTTAGTTAGTGACTCATAATAAATCAAAAATGAGCTCCGTTCCGCTAAGTCACATACCTGCCTACTTCCAAACGAAGTCCTGTCACGTATCATAAGCGGTACAAATACGTGTGCTAGAACAAATAGAACTTTAAAGTGTTTGCATTAGAGTGATATTTGAAATGAAAGACTTATTCAGGATCGATTTGGTATGGACACGGTGTATCAAGACCCTGTGCCTGTGACCCACAGAACCTTGACTCTAGATTGGTGAAAGTCGGGACAAGGAAATAAGAACGTCCAGATATGAATCTCAGATTTATATCGAGCTAATAAAGGTGGATTGTCGAATAAGGAATTAACAGTAGACAGGCTGTCATTCATAAAAGACTGAGGAGGTTTCTATGTACGTGTATGTGTAGTTTCAAACTGTTTATTAACTCAATCAATTGCTTGTTATTACTTAATCAGATTGATTAATAGCAATCAACAATTGAATTACTTTTAGCAAAACGTTCAATGAAACTGAAATCACAAAAAGTTAAAGAAAGGTATTTTTTACGTAGGTGCCCAGGTGCCTAGGTGCCTACTGCCTTATTTATTAGTTTAGGAGTACTGTGCATGAAATGAATGAATGTTATTAAAACTTTTTGTTAATTATGAATTTAGGTATATCTCTGTCTATTTAATTTCCTGCTACTCATTCGTAGGCTTAATCCGAATCGCTCCAAAAATTTGTTCCCGGCGACTCCAAATTAAAGCGCAATCTTTCCCAGTAGCTCCAAACATTTGGTAGGACAAACTTCAAACCTTTTTCATAAACGTTCAGCGTCTTTCACATTTAGGCTCCCAAATGTGACTTTAATTGTTCTATCAAGTTGTTGAGTACTTATTCGTAGGTCTGTTCTATCAGACACTTTTATTATTATGCCTCTATTATAAACCTGGTAGTTATCTGTTTTGAAATTAGTAATCATCATCAAACGTATGTTCAAACCAATGTCCCAACCAGCGTATCATGTCTTTCTACATATTTACAATGACACCCTCATACAATCTTGATTATTCATTGAAATGTCAAACAAAACATACATCACACGGTATCTGATTGAGAAAGTCTCAGAGACGATCGCTATTAGTTTTCCCGCGCCGTAAAAACAATCCGCTTCATTTGACATTTGATAGCGATTACATGTGTCAAAAGATAGGCTTTAAAGAGACACAAACATGTTACAAAATCGCTTTGGAACAAAGAGTGTCATTGTTTAGAGTCTAGCTGCCTCTATTACACATTTCATCCAATTTGGTTCAGCAGCTTAGTCGTAAAAGAATACAGATGACACACAGATGGATACAATACATTTTCGTATTTGCAGTATAAAGATAGCGGTAGCTCCATCAACTTAACTTACTGGACTAATTGCAATAATGATAGAAGGCAAGGCAATGCCGTAATCCCAGAGCAATATACAGCTGCAATAGACAATTATAACGACGGCAACAGTATTTCACAATACTCGGAGGAGTAAGGCCCAGTGGACCTTATTCTAGGGCAGTTAACCGTTACACGGCCGTGACCGTGTCGATGGACGATGACTCTATGTTCTCACCGTCAATTTTCAACCTTTACTCGACGCCTGAGAGGTCAGTCTTGGTGAACTTGGCTCAACTCGTCAATAATGATCGCGTAATACTTGAGTGGTGACGTAATCAGCCCTAGTGTGGGTCAAATATGTTCCATTAGACTCAAAAAAGGTTCTTCTGAAATCGAGAAATTTCCAAAACTACTAAATATTAATGATATTCATGAAGATAGGTAAGATATTCTCGGTAAAGAATTATCTGGAAATCGATTAAAGGAAAGATTATAGCTGAGTTAGAGTATCATATAATAAATATATTTCTGGCAAACTAATTATTAGATTACGTGGAACCATGTCTTATATTTATAAAGATGCCAAGATTAACACAGCGAAATATTAACATAAAATTATTTTTACAACGCTATTAAATGCCTGGTTGTTGAATAACATGCTAAGTCGGAACAACGATTAATATTAAGAAAAAACGTAATGAAATCAGACACCTTTCAAGATATGCTGAGTCAAATTTATGGGCTTTTGACTTGTATAAAGTTCCGTTGAAAAGGCTCATAGCTTTCGGGCTTTTTCGGTCCGAATAAATATAAAAATTTCTTTATGAGTCGTGCAATTCGACGTTCATCATTCTGCGAAATACTGGATTTAAAGTGAAAAACTTACCTCAGTTTAATCTCACGTTTAAATCTGCTTGCTCACGATTTTGTTAGTAATAACCCAGATTCTGTTCTAGCTAGATTTAAATTAGGAATTGTCTCGGCGCCTCGACAATTTCGACATGTCCTTAATTTATTAAGAACCATATTTTTTTAATTTGCTGAATTAAGTCCACGACATAGTTAATATGGTATCTGATTTGTACACAGATGTATGTAATATGCACGCCACCTACTTAATGCACATTGTTTTAATTTTAATCGGGTTGAACTTAAGTTAAGATGGTCTTGGTCCATTTGAAGTTAGGATCTGAAATAAAGGTGTGATGCAACGAAACTTAATAAATAGCTTTTAATAAACCAGACTAGCTGATCTTCAAAAGAAGAATATTTTTTCTAAAGCAAATTGTCGTAGTTTAAATTTTCTGTGTGCAGAATATCCCAGCCAAACATGTTGAAACAAGCAGTCTCCTGGCAAACACTCGGATAACAAGCGTTTATGTTAATTCACAAACTGGCCAACGGTCCGTTAGTTAGTGTTACGATGGAACTATTGTAGGCACATGCAACGTACAGACAGACATAAAACAATGGGACAATTAAGCAGTTCCCTCAGCTTTTGAAACCGTGAACTTACGTACTTGTACACATACCTGCTAAAGTTTATTAATTTATTTCTTTTCAAACTTCCGTGAAAAGTGGGTGTTGTTATTACAACACCTCTGCCTACCTCTTATAAACTTCTTTGAACTTCCTACAAAACATATTTGCATAGGCAGACTTAATGCCATAGGCATTGTCTACTAGTCAACGTTTGGGTGTAGCAGGCGTTCATGGGCTATTGTGGCCGCTTACCATCAAACGGACGGTACGTTTGTTTGTCAACTTTGCAGTATAAAAATCCTCTTCAAATATCGCTGAACTGGCTCCTACTATCTCCTCTTTAATGAACTTAGGAATTCTTAGGAACACAACACAATCTTACATGTAGGTTGAGTACTAGGACTCATATCAGAAATACCAACCCAATAATCTATACTATAAAATTATAAAGCTGCAGAGTTTGTTAAGAACTAATGACCCGATTTAAAAAATCTATCAGTGTTGAATAGTCCGTTTATCGAGGAAGGTTATACACTATATTTTATTTTCAAAAAAATGAGTGATCCGTAAGAAATTTGCAATTTTGTAACCCAAGCTATACAATCGAAACACTAATGACAATTGAACAAAATGATGTAAGTACTACGGGTTTGTAGGTGTTATTAAGATCTACAAAAAAGCTCTCGAGAGTACATATCTAATTATCATAGTTTAGTCACAATAAACGCTTTTATGTTCATAAAAATATTAAATCGTCTGAAGAAAGAAACTACGTTGAATGTGTATCGAAATATAACACTTCAATAGAGCACTGTCTTTTGGATACGCTGTATAGTGCAGAGATTAACCCAATAGGGCAGTTCGGTATTTTGATCCCGTTTTGGAAGCAGTAAAGGGTTTTATAGGACCACGTTGGATGTGAATAAAGTGGACCTACCGATACCCACCGCTATTCAGAGGTAATAGCCAGTAACTAGCGCGAAGGGACTGCACCGTTACTCGTAGCTTGTTGCCGAGGAAATTGTGCTCTCTAGGGATTGTACGCGAAACTGCCAGTCAGATGAAATCACAGTTTATAGAACGAAACACTTCTATGGATCTTTCCTTATGTACATACATTGTATTCTCGAAGGGGAAAACACTATACCTTAGTGAGCGATACCTAATTTCGCCAGTTATACAAAATTCCATTTTGTAAACCGGCCACTAATCCAGATTCCGGACTGCTATTCGATTTTTTGTATTTTGCAAAATAAGTGCTCACGCTTGTTATCTCAAGACAGAAATAAAATTGACAATGTTTGCGGCATGTATTTTACAGTCCATACTTACTACAAAAGCTTCGTTCACAATCGTACATCCCTTCATACACTTCAATATTATCCTGGTGAAAGATATTAATATTTTGGGGAAGGGAATGGTGACTTACAAAACATAAATATTTAATATGGCAGAATATATTGTATGTAAGTCCAGAGATAGCTAATGACCGAATGAGTTTTTCAAGAAGTTTTTGTTGCAAAAAGCGGTTGATGTGTATTGATGTTGATTGGTACTTAGCAGCTCAAATTAATTACATATAATGAATCAGTTGCACAACATTTCGTGAACTTGAGATCTCTAGATCACTCCAGTTAATTTGATCGTGATTATTTAATGATCATATTAATCGCTCCTCTAGTTTGGCTATGGAAAGCCTTGTACTATATCTATCGCACAACAATGCCTTAGGAACAATACCTGAAGCAGAAGAGCGTAAGAATGAAGGTAACAAGGTAATGTTTTTATCTACAACTCGCCTAACGTTATCCGTCCTTATCATTTGGTGGCATAATAGTTCCTAGCGAATATACACAAACGAGTGCATGTTAAAAGATCCGAGAATCATAAAAACTACTAACACAATCAAATAATACTACGCATCAAGAATACCATTCTACGAGAGGTTTATTCGCAATGTCCATGTTTGCACTATCTGTTTTATGTATGCTGTTGGTTTTTTTGAAAAGAGCCATCAATCGCGTGTTAATTGCAGTTAAGTGTTTATATACCCTACCCTCTACGGGTAAAAGTTGTTAACAGCTGTGTTTTACGAGCAGTTTTAGGAGCCCTTCTCAACGTTCTTACCGGAAATTAATTAGACGACTACGTTCATCGACACAATCGGTTCCACTGTTGCTAATGACTTAAAGTACATTATGTGTGTTATTCATAGAAACGAATTGGTCACACACCACACTCACTATAATTTCGAAATATTTTTTTCCAGAATCGAGTAACTGTTTGTGTTTAATTGTTTATCTGTGTTTAATGGCGCAACATGTTTTTTTTTTCAATTCAATTCAATTATTTATTGCAAGTATATTACGGAGGTTCATTACATAGGTAAACGGTATAAAATGTTTAGGAATATAACACATCCTGTGTTAGGGCATAGCGACATTTATAGTATCCTAGCTGCGCCCCGTGGTTTCACCCGCGTAGACTTAATTTGATGTCCCGCGGAACCATATATATATATAGCATCTTAAGCTACTCCTTTTAACAATAGCTATCTGCCAAAGAAAGTCTCTTTAAAATCCGTCCAGCCATTTCTTAGATTACCCGGATCAAACAGACAAATACACAGACAGAGAAAAAAAAATTATATTTGTTTTGTTAAGTCAGTATCGTATATACTTTCTTAACATTTAGTGAAAAGCTGTTAATTTGGAATTAAAAACACTTCAATTTTATTTATCTGTATAGATATACATAGGAGTTAATTGTGATACAATATTATACTATAATTGTTCTAAAATGTTAGTAACTAATTACTATATGCTTAATTACTATACTAAATTATAATTAAATCACACTATGGTTATGTTTTCTTGAGTTTTTAAAAACTCTCTTTAGCTTATAAATATAAATTTACAGTAAACCGGCGCTTCATTGTCAATCATGCAAATGCAGATAACATTTCGCATAGCATGAAGGCCGTATAGTTATCATTTTATAACCCGAAGGGCTTGTACCGTTACAGTTGGAAGATCATAGACCGCGTTAATTTGATACCGGTACGAAACCAGCATTTACTGTTGCTGTCGGCGATTCCGCTATTATGACTAACAGCCCTACATTTCCGCTATGTTTGTTAGTAAATAAACATGCAATTAAGAAGGTATTCTTAATTACGTAAGCAATAAAACTACTACCAGTTCTGTCTTTAGAAATATAAATCCAAGTTCAAGATTTGGACATGAAACCAAACGACTGTTATTAAGCCTTTTTTTCATATTTTAAAATAGACTTTCAGGATGGATATAGAGTAAAAATAGTGTTAATATACGATACAGGCAAAGTAGTGGGCAAAAGTAAGTAGTAAGTAGGGTAGTATTTAAAAAAAATCGTTTAGAATTCGGACTCTTAAATTCGTTCCATGCTGTTTGGAGCTAAGCTCGAAATACCAACTTACTGCGACCTAATAATTATCTAAAAGAAATTTTCTCGAGGGATGAAAACCAAATGGACTTACTACCAAAAAGAGCTATTATCAATATATTACTAACTAGCTGTGCCCCGTGGTTTCACCCGCGCAAAATTAGTTTCATGTTTCATTTCGCGGAACCCTATTATTTTTATTATTTCTACCTGCCAGTTAAAGCCCCGCTAAAATCAGCCTAGCCGTTTCAGAGGCACAAAAAGACGGTCAGACAGACAAAAAGAGAAATAGTTTTTTTAAATTGTTTTTTTTTTTTTGTGTCAGTACCTACCGTATACATACTTTCATATGCATTAAGTGAAAAGCTTTTATTTTGGAACTACAAACAGACGCTTCAATTTTATTTATCGGTATTTATATATAGATATGATACGTGCGAAAGCTAAGAAGATATTGGTTCAATACCACACATCAGAACAATTTTCCTGAGGATTCAAAGAATCTTTATTGCATACTCCACGGCGTATATTCACATCAATAAAGGCCATTAAACTTGTCCGTGATCACAAGCTAGATAGTACACGCGGAAGACCAGCGCGGGCGCAGCTATTCAAAGGCATGTGCGATCAACCTGACTGCACCCTATTGTTTCACTTGGGACCCAGCCTAACGAGACCTCTTACACCCTCACACAAATATAACACGCATACAGGTTGCCTTGAACCAGTATAAATAAATTGTGAATAACTATAGTGCCGTGGTGGCCTTGAGGTTTGAGCAGTCGCCTGCTACGCAAGCGACGCAAGTTCGAATCCCAGCGGGGCCTGTACCAATGAGTTTTTCTAAAAAAAATTATGTACAGTGATTTCACACCACGTCCTTTACGGTGAAGGAAAACATCGTGAGGAAACCAGCATATTTCTGAGAAGTACTTTTCTAAGATTTTCAGGCACTAGATGAAATAGTCTGCATTACTATCTATCTTATTTGTTGAGTTTTTAAATTGGCTTATACTTTGGGGTGGACTATTTACTTATATTTCGTTTTAAAAAAGTTTTCAAGTTATATTATTATGAAAACAATTTTTGTTCATGGAGTTCAACTAGAGTCAACCTGTATAATCTAAAGCGACCATTCTACCGTAGTCCGTAGTCGTATGATCTTTGGAGGCACGAACGTCGATAAATAAATTGGTCCACAGCTTAACGTTCAATTTATAATAATGACTTATAGAATTGATTGTCCGATAAATGCTTATTAACATTGTTGCAGTTGAGGACGAAATGCGTCCATCTTTACACTGTTTCACTAGATTCAAAACTCTATTCCACAAGGAACGTATGTTTTTCCAGAATAAAATACCTAAGAAAAATCTACCTTTCAATAAAAACATTGTCGTAACGGATATAACGGACAAAGAAACAGACAATGCTTAGCAGTATTTTTTATTCGCGGATGATATTGCGAGTCGATTCCTAAGTAAAAAGCAACAACTCTCTCATATAATAGCTAGTAAGAGAAGACTTAGGTAAGTATATAGGGTCTGAAAATTTTTTTGGAATAGAAAATTGCTTGGATTTTCATCATTATCATATAATACCTATTATTTTATGTGTTAAATTGAAGGTTTAATAGGTTCTATGCTTATTGCATGATATTTGAAATATAAGACATTGATTATTTTTGTTGTAAATGAAATTCTAAAAACTAGTATGAATAAAGTTTTAATAAAACAAAAAATCATAAATTAGAAAAAAATGGGAGATTTTATTTTATTTTTAAATCAAATTAATATTTGCTCCGTGTCAAAAATATGCTCCAAAAATTGTCGACTCTGTATAATGTTAATCTAGCATTCCCAAGGATCACCGTTATGCAGGGTGCCATGCGAAATGGCTGCGCCTGGGCTTATGGCAGCCTCTAGCGATGCGCTTCAATGCCTGTATTTTTTTCTACAAGCCACAGTTTTATCAGTTGCTGAGAAAACAATATATTTTTTGTTCCGTGTGTAATGGTTTGTGTTAAAAAGTTTAATGAATAACATCGCTGATTTCAATGGACTCCTTTCTTAGAAGTATGAACATAATGGTTTGTTTTCATTAGGCATTATGCCCGAATTGGTTACAATCAGAATAATTGTTGCGTTCGAAACTTTACGAAAACAATTTTGGACGAACCTGTCTTACAATCACGTGCAGTATGGAATAGCTGCAGTCATCTTAGATATCAATACATATAAATAAAATTTAAGTGTCTTTTTGTAATCCCAAATTAACAATTTTTCACTAAATTCATAGGTACGGTAAGTACTTACATAAAAAACAATTTCTAAGATTTTGTTTGATTTAAAATATATATATTTCTATTATATTTCATAAAATGATTAATATTATAGTATCCATCACTAGTCAATAATAATTATACAAAAAATCTTCACATCAATCCATAATCTATCATTGAATTCAACTAACGATGGTAATGAAAATCACGCAATATGCATTACCTAAACGCAACAAATGAATAAATTATTGACACGGAATGGGTTTAATGAAATGTCCTATTTCCCTCCGACCTCGTCCCGGCATGATAGACTAATGTACAGGATATTAGCCTTTATTGGTAGAGGCATAAGAATAATGTAATCAAGTTATGTGAGCAAGTCTTGCACAACACGCGAAAGTGCTCATCCAAGCGCGCAAGTGCATATCTTCTTCAATGGCATGGAGGCTTCAATAGCTGTGTTAAATGATAGTGTTGATGTTGGTCAAGTAACTTAGTTGAGGAGAATGCACACATATAAATGAACGAATGCATGTGTAAATCTTTACCGAAGTATTATAAATGCAAAATCTTATTTCGTTTGTTTTTCATTCTTTCGTGCAAAGGTAGTTTGATCACGTGATTTTTTTGCACAGACATTCTTATGTTTTGAATGGTTTATTCATCTTTATAAGATTAAATAGCTGAAGGCAAAATTAAGAGTCTACCTAGTGGGCGGCGCCGAAGTTTTGAAAAAGCTTTCGTTTGTTTAACTAAGCACTTACTTACTTTTAATAAAGGTTGATTTATACATATGCTAGCTGTGCCCGGCAAACGTTGTATTGGCATATATTTTTTTGGGGTGGTCACCCTTATCACTTAGGGGTATGGAAAATAGATAGTAGCCGATTCTCAGACCTACTGAATACGCATATAAAATTTGGTAAAAATGGGTAAAGCCATTTCGGAGGAGTACGGTATCTAACATTGTGACATGGAAATGTTATATATTAGATAGATGTTATGGTATTCAATTGCTATATGGCAAAGTTAATGTATATAAGCTTACTTGTGGTTATAGTGTGTTTGTTTTTAGTATTTGAAACTAGTTACGAGATTATTTTTAAATTCAAGATACGTGGTCTAGAAAGTTTACAATCTATTTAAATTTACTTTGTGTTTATCTAAAATGTTCACGTAGTTCCGCGAATATGTGTGTAAGCACGGCTGGCAAACAGCCACCTACTTACCTATGCTTAACTTAACGTAACGTATTGATTTACTGAAACTTCATGGTTAAATAACGTTTGCACATTTTTACATTTAAAAAAAAGAAAGACTCGTGTCATCCGTGACAGATGTCAAATAATGACATTGGAACTAGGGTTGCAAAGATCAACGCCAACCTTGCTATTTAAATTTAAATGTTTTGAATGAATACATAGTTAGCTTAGCTTACCTATTATGTACAGATAATATCTCCAAGAAAAATTATATTGGTATAATAATGTGAAGGTACAGTTAAGTAGGTGCAAAAACTACTTCGGAGCAAGCTTCGGAAAAATAAGTCACTCAATTAAAATCTTTGGACTTGCAAGTATCTTCTTCAGTTATCTCTATCAGAGTTCTGTAGTACAATTTATTGGTGAAAATATATTAATAAACTGTGTCATTGGGTGTGTTGGGTTCTGTCTCTCTCTCTCTCTTTCTCTGAGTATTCTTAGCTCTTTGATTACCTAATATTTTGTCAATTCATTTGGACTCTGCGTTAATGAATTAGTCAGTTAAGACATTTCAAATCATGATAGAATTATGTAGTTATAAAAATAAAACTTTAAAGGGTTGAATTCTGTATCGATAGAAACCGACTGTTTTTTTGTGTGTTTGAATGGTTCAAAACGTCAGTAAATGACAACCTAATTATGACGTAATGCAGTCATGGGATTAGAAACATTAAGTTTGAGTAAAACTCTTAACTGAACTTATAAAGATTACCTTTGAAAATACGGTAGATACTTGTCGTCTTTGATGTCAGCTATTTAAGTTAGGCACACTAATTTACCATCCTAAGTTTCCTAAGTTTTCTTATTATACACAGTTAAAAGGCATCGTGATTGAAACTACAATGGGAGTTAAGTGAATTCTCGTTTAGATAGAAATTTAAGATTGGATTTTAAGATATTTTTTACGAAATAAGGAAGTTTCTTAAAGAAGCACGAAGTCAGTACTTATATTGAAATATAGCCCATAACAAGTAAAATACGTGAGGTCGAAATATGTCATTTTTTTTATTTTAGTCATCAAAAATATCACAAGTTGTAATTTTTTCGTTTTTAAGTTATTATCGAGTGAGTGCCAAGCACGTGCACGTGCCAAGAAGTGCCAAGTTGCGATTTTGAAGATCATATTTTTTTGTTTAGAGGTAAAATTTTTGTATTACTGACTTGGAATGGAATATTGTAGTTTGACTATTATGAGTATCGGATTGACGAATAAAAACCCGAGTGAGATTGACCAAACTCTTGAGTATTCATTACGATTTTGTAGCGGAACAGCATAGAATACAAAACATTGCGACATTTGCGAACAAAATATGTATGAATAAACAAATCACGTCTTTGCTTTATTCATAACAGAATAGCGTAGCAAATAATTATCATAAAGTCTATGAACATTATCATTGCGTCTAGAATGTCGCCCCTGAACTCGTTTTTGAGAATTTCGAGTGTAGTCTGAAATTCGACGCGCGTAACGAAAAGTGAATGCAAGATTTCATCCCGATTAGCATAAATATTGCATACGCTGGCCTCACGAGTGTTACTTCACTTTCAATACATTGTCTAAACGATCACTTTGACCCATCCACGTAATGTTTACTTATTCTAACTTACATTGTTCCGTTTCACGAGCTCATACATCACGATTTCGTAACGAGCACTGATTACAAAGACGTACACAACCACAATGAAACTGTGGTGGTCCTGCACGCCTTTTTCGCCATCCATTCCCTTGCTATAATTATTAAATAGGTTGTTATTGACAATTTATTTATTGTTAACTAAGCGGTTTACCCACCAATAAAAATGATTAACCTTACCAGACAAATGTTCAAAAAACTTTAAAATTTGTACAAAATAACAACTTGTAGACTAAACATGATTATGAAATAAATTATGTCCTCAGAACTGTAATGATTAAAGCTCTAGATAACCAGATCAAATATAAGAACACAAGTATGTATCTCCTGAAGAATTCATGAAGCCGATATCAATAAGTTATCTTCACTCTGACAAAAAGCGCAATTGAAAGAAAGAAACAGTGCAAAGGGGCAGTTGGCAAAACATAAAATTTTCACAGAATACCTAAATACCTAATACATAACTAGTACCTATTCAGTGTATATGCAGTCTTATAGCCTTCAATTTTGAGGGCAAACGACCTTCGCGTAGACGATTGCGGTCCTATTGACTAGAGGAGGAACAATGGCGGTAGATGCGCCGTCAGAATGGTCGTAGATCGTTGGATCTGATGCAAGCCGATCGGTTAAGTTGTTTAACCCGATTACTTCACGCATTACTCTAATTAACGCTCGCTGATTCACTTTGCAATTAAATAACTGTAAGTCTGACTTCATTGTTACAATAAGTTAAGTGATTTCAGTTAAGTAAGTCAGGTAAGTCCGGTGTTTGCTTCTTCAAGTATTTCAGCTGGATCATGTACCTACTTACCAGCAGTACCAGCTCATGATTCAGCTATAGTACTATTTTATTATTCTTTTATGTTTTGTGTAAGGTTCTAGCTAGACTAAGGTAACTATAGATACACGCAGTTAATCCAACCCGTTGTCAGATTCTAAAATTAGCTGTTTTATCTGACAAAATCTCTGATTAGTAGCTATCTTGACATTGACTTGGAAGCAGCAAAATGGCCAAATGTTAAAAGTTTTCACTTCTGATAATCCAATATGCTTATCTCGTTTTTATAAAATTTCTACGATATCTAATTTTGCCTGAAAGACGGTAAGGAATTCAGTTTGTATGAGTCGGAAATATTTTACGTAATTAAGCACAGGGATATTATTTTCAGGCAAAACAGTGTAGAAGTAGGTCATGACCATAGAACACAGATGTGTCTGTCATGATAATTAAATCCTGAGAATGTCACATACTTACATAATTACAAAACATTGGCAAGTTTTAGGCCTTTGTCAGAGTTTGGACTTTAGTTAAACCATGTTTTGTAATAAAAAATAAGAATCTTAGAAATAGTCAGCTTTTCAGCGGCGCAATCTGCGCAATTGTTGGTAAATATGGAACAAAATACACTTTCACGGAAGACCTTTCAGATATTTCCACCAGTGGTTTTGAATGGCTCATTAGATATAAGAGAAGGCACGTATATTTTTTGCAGTATTCATTGGATTAAGTTGCACCACAACATCATCATTACCAAACCGCAGTAACTCGAAATGTCTCATTACATTGGCACGAACACGCGCGATATGAAATGAAATCATACCACGTAAGTAATACCTAATTAATAAACATAAAAATGCCCAGATAAATATCCCAGAAGGGTTTCCTACGGGGTAAGCAGAGGTGTTATAACAACAACACCCACATTTCATCGAGTATCATTAAGTGCTAACGCAGCAGAGGGTGAGTCCATCGCTGTCTCAGGCACTATACATACGGATGTTTTTCTTCACCGTAAAGCACATTGTGGAAAATAAATGCGTATAAGTTTTTAAAAAAAATCATTTGTGCAGGCCCCACTGGGATTCGAACTTACGTCACATGCGTAGAAGGTGACTGCTCAAACCCCAAGGTCACTATGGCTCCTAAGTAATACTTCATTTACATTTTACTACCAAAGTATTGAAAAATAAATGTATACCTTACAGGTAGATTGCAAGATCAACATAACGTGGCTAACTATTACAATATCTTAAAAATTATCATTTTACATAATGTCGTTATAGCGATTTCAATTTGGTAATTAGGTAGTACTGGTTACGCGCTAGTGACACCCCTTGGGTTGCAAGCTTTTATTGGCTTTTCATAAGAAAAAAGTTTTCGTATCGTTTATCTTCTAATGACACTACACAATACTTTTTTATCTAGCTAGCTATGCCATGTGGTTTCACCCGCATAGATTTAATATCATTGATGACCCGCAGAAACCTAATGTTTTTTCACAGACAGACAGATGGACAGAACAAAAAAATGCTTTCTCAATATTTGTACCGTGTATGCATTTAGTGAAATTTTTGGTATTACAAACAGACACTTCAATTTTATTTATCTGTATGGATGGAGAAAAGTTAACGATTAGTAATGTAGTCTTAATAATGACAAGTTGAAGTGAAGCGAGGGGTGGTCGTTAGCAACAAATAAGTTAAAGTCAGATTATCTCATATCTAGTTAATGGACCAGGGGCCGAATTACCACACTTACGCACCCAATCATGCGTCACGAGACACGCTTGTTACGTGTAAAGTAGGTAATAGATGGAGAGTAAAAAGGTGCATTAGTATGCTCGTTTTGTTTCCTGTTCCTGTATCTGTCCAGCTCGCGCGGTGAATACTAAGAATCATTACGTTCTCCGGTGGAACGGAACGAACAATGCTCTTGGGGCAAAAGGATGAAACATTAGACAAACATAACTAATGCGGACTTGTATTGGTTTGTTCCGACTTTATAAAAAGGGATATTTTTAGATATTTTTTTAAATAACTGATTTTTGTCGCGTATATCAGTCAGTTAGTTATTTCTCAAAAACGTCGATTTTTTTCTTGACATACTTTATCTTTGAATTCGTCCAATATTGGACATTTTTTTCCCAGTTTCAAACAATTGTGGCCAATTTGGTATGTAAGTATTCATTCCACATAACTTTATTATTCTATTAATCAAAAGAAGGCTGTTCATTTAAAAAATAATAATGCGTTACGGTAGGTACCTAATTTTAATTTAATATGCGAACTTACAGAAATCCAAGCTTACTATGATTATGAATAATTAATACGATAACGCTAAAAATAAATGCCTAGTCTATGGTAACTATTTGCTACAATCTATAGCTCCAATGGGCAAGTCCATAGATTGATACAGGTGAATAGGGCTTAGCTTAAAATCGTGCCTAGAACTCGTGTTGACCGCCCTGCCGCCGCGACCGTGAACGGTAACCAGCTAACTAAACCAGATTTATGTTATTTACACATCTACATGTAGGAATGGCGGTAAACGCGTTCCCCTTTTGAGAGACCCGAGCGTAGCTGTTAAGTATGACATTTACCTACTCCGCTTCTAGATCTATCATTGAGTTGAGTAAACTGTAAACCCCAATAATCTACCTAGGTAGTTTATGCACGTATCTACTCATGTAGTTACGAGAGCTGTGCCGTTGTGGTCAAGTGCTTTAATTAGTCCCCAGTATGCATCGGTTACACCGACAAGAGTTATTACTCTTAAATTGATGATGATGATGGGCTTAGATAAAGTGATATTCTCTCGCACTTGCGCTCATGACATAAATCAGTCACGTGACATATGACATTCCCGTATACTTTGTATCTACTATGGAAATTATGGCAGCAGAAGCCATAAATAAGAAGTGAAGTGAGGATAATGTTACTTTGTCTACAGGCCCTGATAAGAAACCGATGCACTAGTTCAAATCCCAGCTGTACCAAAGAGCGTGAGCTTAAAGCCAGGGGGCCTGCTCGCTTTCATCGAATAACGAAGCTTCGACCGAAAGTTTGCAAAGTTCCTACCACGGTTTTTATTCGTTCTAAAATTACGTCCGCGCGTAGTCTGCTAGTAAATTCCTTAACGTTTATGTATTCTAAGCCTGCGTCAATTAAACGAAAAAAAAACGAACGTTACTGAAACTACGTTTGTTTTACGTTCGTTTGCGAAGTTTCGCTTACCTAGAGAGAGCAGACCCCGAGATCTTTTGTTAGGTTAGTAAATTCGTAATCGTGGATGTTCTGACAACCTGTGCCTACCATTCGGGGATCATCAAAAAATATAAAATTTGCTAAGTTACTCCTTGTAACATTACTTGTTTTTTTTTTCATGTCAGTATCGTATATACTTTATGCATTTAGTGACAAACAGACACTTCAATTTTATTTATCTGTATTGATTACCAACCTAACGCGGAACGCTAGCAATAAACCATATCGGAGAGATATAGTTTGTGGTAAGAATACAACGCAGCACCCTGGTGGGTGGATATTGCACTATCGTTCGAAATTGGAAAAAGAGGTAAGAAATAGGCTCTCTACAGTCTATATCAATATTTCTTTTACGTGGAACGCAAATAATGATCTATTTGAATTTCATCATGTCATCGCACAAAAGAAAAACTTTCGATGGGCGCACGAAAAAAGCATTCGAAAAACGCGCCTTTTATACTGACCATAGACTACAATACTACTTTTTTCTTAACCTAAGCATTGATTGATGATTCGAAAATGGAAAACTGAATTTAAATGTTTTGGTATGCATTATACATTCTGGGCGCAAAAAGTTCGAAGTGTTCGGTAACTTTCGCTACTCTTTTGTAAATATTTTTTGTATCTTTTGTATAGGTAATACCAAAATATACAAATACTTCAAAATACAATAAGAAATGTAGAAATCTTAGACATTTAATTTTGTAAAAGATCGTTTCCTTTCAAAAAGTTATCTAACCGATAGATAAGATGGAAAACGTTAGAATCTACCGTTATTGAGAATTTTCACCAAAGTACGACATCAACATTGATTTGAATTGTATGTCATTTAGCTTCTACTTAAATATTATTATTTATGGTTAACGACCTGCATGCTATTAGCCATAAAGAGTAAGGTAGGTACTAAAATAAAGTTATATTTAGACCCATCTACCCTTACAACATAACTTACTTAACTACTTAAAGATACTTAACTTAAGATTTTTGCATATAATAGGTATTAGAATAGTTATTAAACCCATAACAAGAATAACAAGACGGGCTACAATTAAAAACCGGTCAGGAACAGCCAGGACTTGCACTCTCGAGGGCTCCGTAGGTTTCTTATGATACTTCTAGGTACTAATACGTCTTCTATGCCCTAAGCACGGAATAAAACTTCCATAAGATTACATATTATATATAGACAAGAACAATCGGTATATACGAGTCTCTCGAGTGGTCTCTTCAAATATAGTATTGTTTTTTCCCTGCATAGGTTCCCGTATAAGGGATAATACCGGATGGACTTAAAATTAATGGCCGCAGGTATACTAAAAGCCGGTCTGTGGTGATTTATCTACCTTCCTACCTATGATATAAAATATTGTAGTATCGAAGATAAGTTAGCTTTTGTTTCCAAGCAATATTTTTTTTTTAGATAATAGTAAAGGAATCTGCACTAGGAATAGACTATAATCTTGTATATTTTACTAAATGCTGTTGTGAATAAAAAAAAATATATATATATATATTTTGTTGGTACCTTAAAACCCATAGACAATTTATTTTACATAAATAGATGAGTAACAAAGCTTTTATTTTTAAATGACAACCAACCTATTACTAGTCCCTACTAGACCTAGTTACAAAACAGATGGAGGTACCTGCTTTATTACTATTATATGCAGGTACAAAATTTAAGGATTGGAATTGAATTCGTGCACAGTTCTAGCTGTGGAACCAAAAGTGGTGCTAATAGGGTTACGAAACGGGTATTTCAATAATCAAAATCTTTTTTTTACACTCTGAAATTAACATAAAAAACTAAAAAAAGCACGTAGTCATCAAATAATTTACAGCAATCTTGTTCTGTTTACTTACCACAAATTAGTTATTTATATTAGGATCCACTATTTCCACATCTAGGTAGTATTCACTGCACAATTTATTTATCTCTTCATGTAAACTTGAATGCACTGGTTTCGAGTCACACGTAATTTGCCGCGTGTTTTTGTATTCGGAACGCGGTAGCGCGGCAACGGTCTCGCGATGCGACGTTGCGCGCGCTCTTCTATGAACTGAATGTTTTCTTCAAATACAAACTCGAACCCCTCCAAGTTCAAATGTGTAGTCTATGCCCTCCAACTTGCGTCTTGCCGCCGTAACCGTATACAAGCTATCCCAGCGACGGGTGGGAAGGGATATCAGGGTGTAACTATTAAATAATACTTAGTACCTTGGTTGACCGAGCTGTGATCGGTTCCTTCTTCTCACAAAAAGAAAAAAAAGAAAAAAAAAACCGATGAATGTCAGTCTCGAACCGCGGTACTCTAGTTTCGTTATCGCCCCGTAAGCTGGTAGCCTCACCTTTGAACTACCATAACTTGGCAGATGGCGGCGAAATTTGCAGTCGTATTGTAATTATATTTTACTAATTTTCAGTGCCTGAAAACATGGTCAATACGATGTTTTCCATAAATCAAACCTTGCTAGATCAATTGCTCCTGAAACCCCAAACATGAAAAATTTAGTTTAAAGATATGTATCTATAATAATATTATAAGGCTGAAGAGTTTGAATTCTTCGGTTGAAACGCAAATTTCAGGAACGACTGGCTTTAATAGCAATAAACTTGCGTCCTATTACATTGGAATTAAACATAGTTACGCTTTTCTTTCGCTTCATCCAAATTCATGCATCTCTTTATACACTTCCTTCGGTTACGAGTGCTCACAATTTGACCATTGTGAAAAATATTATTTGGTAGTAGGTAGTTCTTCCTTGGACGCTCTCTATCGATACTATGGATATGGATGCACTGTAAGTATATCTCTGATCATGCATATACTTATGTGGAAAGAGGTTTTATGTAAGCATGATAGGCAGCGTGTGATCGGTAAGAATAGACGAAGAAGTAAGATGTGACAGATGACAGAACGATGGTGGACGAAAAACGTGAAAGACGGAAGACGTGTTGATTATTTTATTATTTTAGATGTTTATTTAAGTTATTATATTAAGAAGACGAAGTAAAGAAAATTTCAGTCAAACCTTTATATTTAATTTATTTAAATCCCACACTTATGTACTATAAAATATAAGAGCCGTGGTGGCCTCGAGGTTTGATCAGTCGTCTGCTACGCAAGCGACGCAAGTTCGAATCCCAGCGGGGCCTGTACCAATGAGTTTTTCTAAAAAACTTATGAAAACATCGTGAGGAAAGCTGCATATTTCTGAGAAGTAATTCAATGACGTATGTAAAGTGTCTGAGACGGCGATGGACTCACCTTCTGTCACGTTGGCACTTAATCATCTTCGGTGAAAAGTGGGTGTTGTGATTACAACACCGCTGCCTACCCCTTCGGGGAATGCAGGCGTGAGCATATGTATGTATGTATGTATTTATTCAATTTAACCCACAATAAACGTTACACAATATAGGACTCTTTTATTTGTTAACATTACATTTATTCAACTTTATAAACGTTTGATAAGTTAAATAGACATTAAACAATAATTTTAACACAGTTTTGATTAAAAATGACATTGTTAATAGATAATAGTGGCCATCGAGATTTCCAGAAACTTGTAGTTTTACATACTTAGCCTAACTACCAGCTATATCTATGCAGGTAGGTGTGTATGTCAATGTTTATTATGAAAATGTTTAGAGATCTTTTTTGCTTAAATACTAAAAAAATCGAGGAAAATTTAAATGTTTTTAGCTGACATTTTGCATAACAAATATAAAAGTATTAAAATCATCAACTCTAATTTACAAACCTACCTACTTGCATTCAACACTATTGTGGTCAGTTGTTTGAAGTGCATAAAGAAAAGAAATATAAGTACTTACATATTTTATGCAGCGGTATTTATACTGGGGCCTTACCATGAGCTCTTACTGCCATGATAGTTATACTCTTATTATGAGAGATCAGCAACTTGAAGTGGACTGACTATCGTACCAGGGGCGTAAAATTATCATACACAGATCGAAATTATCGTATTTTTAGGATATTGTCTATTATAGATAAATAAATCATATAAAATGTAATATTGATATGCATGTAAGTACTCTATAGTTTTTTTTAAACCACCGCTGTCAAATCAACGGAACACTGAAACCCCTTTCCTTTCCTTTATTTATTTAATGGCGATGAGCTTTAGAAAAACTATTCCGCCAATGTCAAGTGATTGTTGAGAAAAATATCTTGTAAATTGTTAAAAATATGTGGAGGAACCCATTGGATTCCTCGCTGTCCGTTCTGTCGAGGAATCCTGTACTGAACTCTCACTGAATAGTTTTCACGTGATGAGAGATATGTATTTGACGCGTTTACATCTGTCACTGTCACACAACTGAACTATCATTGCAAGAAGAGCTCATGGTCAGGCCCCTGGTCTTGGTACCGAGTAAGTTTGATTTTAATTTATTTACTATTTAAAATACTAACTCATTTAACGATTACTAAACTAGTATTCGCAACATTGGTCTAATAGATATCGCTGTCTATTTCCGACTAGACTCTCCAAATATTGGCTTTATACCTGAATTCCCTAAACGCCTTGCAAATAATTAAACAAGCATAGGTGCTTATCCATACAAAAAAATAATAATAACTTAACATATTTCTTAAGATAACACAAAAAAGAAATAAATTGTTGGAGACCTTATGTAACGCCGTTAGAAAGTTGGAGTTCATATTCCCCCAATGCCTATACATGCCACACATACAAGTATCCCACAAGTCCCTCCGTCTATTAATAGCTAGCAACAATAGCTAACATTTAAGTGAAATTTAACAAAAGCTACCGTCACAAACAACATTCTTTTAAATTCGATAAATTTCATTAATACTGAGAATTTATTTGACAAGAAAAAAATATTTATGACTACAAAAAAGAGTGAATTTTGTTACAACTTGTCCAGTCCCTCAAAATATATTTATTTGATCAGATATTATGCAGAATTACAAATGTTCGGAAGGTTTCTTTTACTGGGAAGAATCCGGCGAGACACTCGTCAATAACATTATGTTTACAGTAAAATTTTGCAATATGTAAGAACAAAAATGAGCGCATGGTCAAACACACAAATGGATGCTGATAAGCAATAATGTGTCAACCCACAAAAAGTCAAATTCAAAGGTTTTGATATATTTTGATAATGCATCACGGATTTAACATTCTAAAAAAGTGTTTCAAGTCATCTGAAACATAAAAGTACGTAAAAAATGGATTTATGTCATAAAACAAATCTTAAATCACGTATACAATCATCTTAAGACGCCATTTTCTCAAAACCAAGTTTATGCGGGTTGACACATTATTGCTTATCTGCATCCAAATATCAATAATCATAATATTCATATTATCTATATAGCTACCTAGTGTCCTGAGAGTGACAAAATTATTAGGATGTAATGAATGAGACCTAAATAATAAAATTATTAATTGATATCTTATATTATGAGATGTATTGGAAATTTAAAAGTTAGATTGCAAGGTAGTGTAAGGATGCCTTGACATATTGAAAACTGAAAGATATGCTGATGAGAAGAGTAGAGAATAGAGCATTACGGAAATATGGAATGTTCTACACCTGTATTGTCAGTTTATCTTCTTAACCACTATACACCTCCTCATACAAAAGTTGTGTGGCGACGCTTTGCAATCTCTTGTTATTAATGAAGTAAGTTCAATTAAAGAGAAAATATCACAATGCAAATGAGAAAGCAAAAACTAAATTAGACTTTAATGTTATTCTAATAAGATTCAATGACAACAAAGTAGTTTTTCTATGAACTTAACTACTACACTTATACACTTCAACACCCTGGTTTACTCCGATCAGAAGATTTAAATCAACGAAGTAAATTTTTTTTTTATATTTAGAATTTAATTAAGTTCTACTTTTTCACTTAAGTATTGGATCCTAATTCCCAAAAGTTGATCTATATTAAGTCCGCCTAATTCATTTGCCAAAATCACTTAAGAGACCAACAATAGTAAACAGTATTTCACTTTGCCTTAATAAAAGCTTCATATAAAATATTCGATTAATTCCTAAACTGACATTAAATTACAATTTTGAAAGCTCAATCAGACATTGTGAAACTACCCTCAATACAGTAAAATTAAATTAATCTTTACATTTCCTCAATTTTAGGACTGTCGGCGATTAGCGGATGGTTATCATAGGTGCGTAGATATTGCTTGGTGATCATGTACAGGAGCAAGCCCCACTTCATCATCATGAAGGACCACACAATTCTGATGATGATGCTCGTGTTTACCGGCAGTATATCTGCAAAACAATGTGGTTTTAAATTCTTAAAAATGGTAAAGTAAAATACGCACACGAGTCGGGACTCGAACCGACGACCTCTGCAAACCATGCAGTTGCTCTTGTAACTGAGCTACTCATGATCCTAGCTCATGCGTCAAATCTTTCCTTCCCTTGTCTTTGCGGTATAGGTGCTGCCTTGCGCCATCTGTTGGTCGGTGCATTCAAACTCAAACCATTTTTAAGAAATTACAATTTAAACATGTATGTCATGAATAAAAACTCTAATGTGGTTTTAGCTTGCAATACACATAAAAATGAGTACAGTCAAGCACTGTCTGACCAATGCTTTAGGAGTACACTACTAATCTGAAAACATACATAGGACCAACTATGAACATTTGAACCATTGCGTCTTAATAACTTCTTAGTTTAGATGTTTCATAGGGTTATTCAGAGGCTTATAGTACTCCCACATTTCACCATTTTATTTCAAATGCCACATAATAAGGGGCGATTGCCATTAACCGGCACTAATCCAGAGTTCCTGGGCTGCTTGGAAAATACATATGGAAATCGCAATAAGACTGACCAACCTGACCATTGAATCCAGGATGCATTGTGCCACTTTGGGAACACTAGACTGATGAGGCAGAGGAAAATTTATTTATAAAAAACCTAAATATATATATCATTTATTGATTAAGGCCAGGGTGATGACTTTTACAACTCAAACTTACCAGCTTTATAGTAAATCTCCAGAAAGATGTAGAACAAGAGCAAAGCCGCTCCGGAGACAAAGCCAACAATACCAACATCGGCAATGTAGTTAAGAGCTTTCCTAGAGAAGTTTACATGAAGGGATTCCTTCAGATAGTGCCAGTGTAGCATTGTCGCTAGGACTGCATAGATTGCTGGAAATAAAGAAAATTTCATGTTAACAAAGTACTTACTTTTATATTCAAATGTTTAATCTGATTAAACTGTAAATTTAGAACCTTTTAGGTAGTATAAAAAGTAGTGTTTCAATTATTTATAAATATAATATAATAAAAAAATTCAATTATTGTAAAAAAATGTTTATATGCATGATGTTTTGATTGAATTCAATTATGTAAAAGGAAATCAAGTTATTGTGGTTCACAGGTGAGCATCTATTTAACACATTCACTGCTAATATTTAATCTTCTTCGTAAATTGTCGAATGCATTGAGGAGATTGGGGTAATAGTTATTCATCATCATTTTGGTCAGTTTATAAACAAACTATAGACTTGTATAGTTTATATAACTTTTATTTTATATAATTATAAGTACAAGATAAAAACTTATTTATGAATAATACTTATTATTTACTGTAACTAACATGGCTAACATTAGATTATGTTTGAGGTAGGTTAGTTAGTTTACATAATATGAATGGAACAAGTTCTAAAAAACATTACAACAGGACGGTGGACAGGCCTAGGATTTTGGTTTCCGGGACCAGCTAACCATTGTTCCATTAAATGATGCTCTGCTGTAATTAAAACACAAAGGCATGTTTTTATCTGACACAAACAAATGACTGTGTTATCGCTAATATTTTGCCTCATTAATGTTTATTTATACTTAAAGCTTAGCTTATCTCTATGTAACACTTTTCTTCTGTAACTGACCTGTAATTGTGTTATCATTTACGAATTAAAAAAATATAACGACCGTGTTATTGATGTTGGATGTGGAAACAAAGAAATATTTGAATTGTTTTCTCTATATACATCATAAAGGCAGGACATACCTATTTATAATTTAGCTTTCGAAGTTTTGTAAACAACTTCTTAAAATATATCTGTCACTTTCCATTGCAGTTTCGCAACATATTGCGTTGCAATATGCTATTATTGTATGCTGTTTAAAATATATTATTTAATTTCGAATGAGAATTCTACTGAATATTAACAACTATTGCAAATGCATGTTGTTCTCGTGCACGTTAAGCTACATGTAAATTGAAAATTACTCACCCGAAAGTAATGCCCACATTCCAGCTTCGATATTTGCATAAACAAAGCAGAAACACAAAAATGCTGATACACCCACAAACGTTCCTATTATACTTAACGCCAAATGTAGTTTCGTACGTAACATTATGGATTATTAAGGAAAGTCACTGATTGTTTGTAACAACAAAAACAAATAACGATATGTTTCGATTCAACAATCAAATCAATAATCACCAAGCAGACAGACGGCTCAATGACACAGACTGACTTTAACGATGTTAAGTGACAACTGACAGTTGAAAGCATAGTGAGTAACCATAGATAGGCAACTAAGGTGCGGCCTCATGCAACTGCTCGATGCTCGTTTCCAGCTACGAATGTGGTCACGTGACCCCATTTTAAATTTACCGCGACTCTAGAAGGAACTACGTCATGCAGCCGCTCCTATCACGTGACCATATTTGTAGCTGGAAACGAGTGTCGAGCGGCTTATGTCAGGTTGCACCTTAACACTATGGAAAATAGTGACTGTCAGACGATGGAGTTGACCACAGATATAGATTACCTATTTAGTCCAGTGGAATTTCAATTGCATTGATAGATCTGCAAAACACTTCTATTATAAAGTCTGTGGTAGATAATTATTTAACCAAGGTTCGAGAAATAGGACACTATATTCATTTATACAGATACTGACTCATAAAATTACTACTATGCATTCAAGTTCAGCGCTCTGTACATTGCTACACTCTCCAAATTGCAAGCCTCCACTACCAGCGGCTTGCACTCAGTCTGTATCAATAAATCAGTCAATTAGGATATTCTATTGGAATATATTTAAACACAGCCAATGACAATTCAAAACAATGCTGATAAAGAAACATATTAGCATTTTTTTAATGAGTTTTGTTACTTATTTTAGTATTGGATATAATTTTTACTACTAATAACAAATAAAAAACAATAATATCATATTGGTAGAAGAACAAAATTCACCTCAATGTAATCCCCATGCCGACATGCCCCATGACCAAAATATGTTGAATCTATACGAATATAAAAAAAAATAATTAAAAAAATACAAATTGGTTTAGTCATAAGAAGTATTATTAATTTACTAAGGGCCATAATATCGGTACTCAGTCTCAGACACTATGTCCCATAGACAAAATTATTGTCATGTTTTTTCAACTGTTTGTAAAATTTCCATTAAAGGTTCCAAATGTGGTCACGTGACCCCATTTTAAATTTCCCTCGACTCAAAAAGGAACTACATCATGCAGCTGTTCCTATCACGTATCGCTAAATATCGCGTGACCACATTTGTCGCTAGAAACGAGCGTCGAGCGGCTGCATGAGGCCGCGCCTTTAGAGTTGCATTACAGTTGATAGTAAAACGTTAATTTCTGCAGTTTCTTACAAGTACAATAAATCAAAATGTCACTGGAACAATCAATTGACACCATTTAACAACACAACACAGGCCAGAATTAAAGCAGATGCCTTCACTCCATCATCATTTGTATTGTCTGTACCTTATATTATAACAATTATATATCTTTATAAACTAAATTAAAATATTAAAAGGAATTATAAAAAACAACATAACCAACTGTTGTGTGGCACAAACATTGGCAGTGATTATTTTCTTTCACTCCAGAATACTTCCACACAACAGAACCAACTATTTAACAATTATTGCACATTTAATAGCACCTCCCATAGTCCCAAAAAAGTATATATTTGTAAAACAATACTTTGCTATTGGCACTGAACAAAATCACTATATGTTTCATTGTTTAAGGCTTCAACAATTTTAAATAGTTAGGTCGAATCTTATTCAGTGTAGTTGCGTCAAGCTCGGAAATCTTGTGTATGCGTAAGTGGCTCTTCATATTGCACAGTTGAGCGTATCCCCGGCCACAGATGGGACATTTGAATGGAGTCTCGCCTGTGTGCAGGCGCATGTGTTCTTTGAGATAGTCAATGTGGTAAAAACTTGACCCACATTCACTGCACACTGCCGGACGGAGGCCTGGAAATCCATACCAATATTTTTATAGGAAAAAAATTGTCGCTGATCCCAATTTTGCTGACATTTCAAATTGAGATATCGGAATGGACATCGATGTTTTTGATTCATAATTAAGATTAGTTTTTGTTTAAAATTAACCCATTAAGAACTATCTGAAGTAGTATTCACATGAGTTTATTTAGTAAGATATTTTGTGATCTCTGCAACAAACATAATACTTTCATTATGATGACCATCATATCACCCTTGCCTTTGCTCTTGCCCTATTTTTGGTATGGTAATTGCCTCAAAAAAACCAATATACCAAAAATAGGTTCACTTCATATAAAAATCAGGTGATCAGCCACATTGGGTTGAATCAAGTGCTGACCCCAACAATGTATGGGAAAACACCAGGGGGATGATGGTCATACGGATATACTGAAATAAGTTACAATCATGCAAATAACAGCAATATTACCTGTATGGACAGATCTTTCATGTACTACAATTGATTTTGGACATTTATAGGTTTTAGTGCAAAATTTACAGGAGAATATTCTCTTCGGTTTCTGGTCTTTTTCGTGTACACTTTTAATGTGTGATGTCAACTCTCCTTTAAAAACAAAACCTTTGCCGCAAATACTACAGATAAAATCTCTTTCTGTTTCATGTTTTCGTTTCATATGTCTATTTAAATAGTATGTTGATGCACACATCCTTGAGCATTTTGGACATTGCACAGGTGTTCTTAAGTGAAAGTTTTTTCTGTGTATTGCAAGTTTGTCACGGTTTTGGAACACTTCACCACATATATCACAGAGGGTTGATTCAGTAGTGGCAGTCACTTTAGGTAGATCCAATTTTTTCTCCCTTAGTCTCTTCTTTGGCACTATTGCTTTTTTCTTCAGTACTTTTTGATTTGCTTTTACACTGGAATAATTAACATAAACATTTATAACACATATAATAATTGTAAAATTATAAGCATTAAGTAATTTAAGCGACTTTATTGGACTATTTTAACACATTCACTGCTAACATTTTAACTTCTTCGTAAATTCTCTAACACATATGCATTATTAGCAGTGCAAATGCGTTAAAGATGTTTGCTATGCAGTAATGCGGCTAAAACCAATGAGTTATATTACACCCAAAACTTACTTACATTTTCATGGTAATTGTGCATTGGAACTGTGTCCATGGGCTTACATATATATTTTTGTGGTTTATTATATATGTGTTGTATTACTCAAAATTGTATACATTTACATACGTACATACATATGCTCACGCCTGTATTCCTCGAAGGGGTAGGCAGAGGTGTTGTTATCACAACACCCACTTTTCACCGAAGAAGATTAAGTGCCAATGTGACTGATGGTGAGTCCATCGCCGTCTCAGACACTTTACATACGTCATTGAATTACTCCTCACAAATATGCAGGCTTTCTCACAATGTTTTCCATAAGTTTGTTAGAAAAACTCATTGGTACAGGCCCCACTGGGATTCAAACTTGCGTCGCTTGCGTAGCAGGCGACTGCTCAAACCTCAAGGCCACCACTCTCTATCGTATATAATTTTTAATAATACTAATTACTGGGGTTTATGCCTGGTTTTTCACAGAAAAAACAACCTTCTGAACCCGGTAGCATGTATAATCCTGTATAATCATGTTGTTCAGACAATTTGAAAGTACTTTGTTAAAAGTCTAATCAAATAAAAATATTTTTGAGTTTGAATTTGAATCACATAGATTCGAATTCAAACTGAAAAATATCAGTAGTGTGCAATACTAACTTGTTACTTATAGAAATTGTAAAATTGTTTGCAGCAGTAGTGAAGGAAGATGTAAGAGCTTATGATCAACATTTGTATTACCACCATTTATCTCCAGTCCATGAAAATTCACCTTCTAATATAGAAGATGCTATCCTATTAGTTCCATTTTGTACTTTCTTTTTACTCCTCAAACATTTTGGTTTTGATGCTTTTGGAACTGTCTCTATTTTAACATCAGGTAAGTTTAAGGGTTTAATTGGTTTGGAGTACTCTGCAGCAGAATATAGGTCTTCATAGTTATCTATTTCTATTTTGATGTCCTTAAGGTCTATTTCAATGGAAGCATTCTTTTCATTATTGTAATTATCATTTCTATCCAAATTTAATCTTCTTTCCTCCAGTAGTTTAGACGAATGTTTAAACTTACTAATGAAGTTGTGAAATGTATCTAGCATGCCATCACATTCTTTGCATATGTGATTAGGGTATCCCTCTATATCTTCAATCTGAAAAGTGGAATTTATGTTAAGATACAATGGTACATTATACCTTGTTAATGGCAATTGAAAAGTACTGTACCTTCTCGTTCATGCATATGGTAATCTTGGTAAGAATATTAACTTGATTCGTTTCTTTTTTGCTAAATATTGGCAGTGTTGCGCCATCCTTAAGACAAATTCTGCATACAGCTACCAAGTTGCGATGCATATTACTTTGAGCTTCCTACATTTACATACGTGTTAAAGTAGACTTGTTCGCATTTTTGTTCCTACGCGAAACTCTTTCTCTATTTTTATTTTGAGTTTATTTATATTTTGGTTTTTTGTCCATCGAGAAAAACTCATTCCTACTTACCAACTGACACAAAATTTGACAATTGACATTGACGTCTTTAGTTTTGATTTTTACATTGATTTTTAACGCTCTCAACCCAACCGATGAGAGAACGAAAAGTAAACTGTTCCAAACTAAACCGACCATTGGTTTCACTCACAACTAGTCGCAACATTGGCCATGAATTATTATTATTATATTGAAATTCATCTCGAGCATGATATATTATAATATAAAATGTCGATTGATTTTATTAAATAAAAAAAATATTATTCAATAAACATTTTCATTTAGATCAATATTGTGACAGGGATATATTACGGAGCGTGATCACAAGACCAACCATAAACAACGTATCATCTCTTGTCTTGGTTGTCTTTCTGTCATCAGGTGATTTGGATTTTGGGAGTGAAAATCCTATTTAGGAATAAAACACCAGTATTAAACTAAAACAATATGTCTGGAAAAGATAGATTAGCGATTTTCCCTTCTCGGGGGTAAGTTTTAATGTCATATATTCCTTCAATCTAGGCCAAATTGGGTTTCATGTAAGATCGATATAGATTACGTTCACGTTACATTTCTTCATGTTTCAGTGCTCAAATGTTAATAAAATTCCGTTTGGCCGGTGCTGTGAAAGGCCATGGTCTTCTCAAGAAGAAGGCTGATGCTCTGCAAGTGAGATTCCGTATGATTTTGAGCAAAATCATCGAGGTAAGTGTGAACATCGTCAGTCTTCAGGCATCAATTTATTTTACTAAAAATGCTCAGTAAGCTCGAGAATAAGAGATAAATGGAACAAGTTGATTTTATATAATCAATATTAAATATTCAATTCTAAAAAGATGCCTGATTAAATAGACATCTTTCTTTAATCAGACATCTTTTCCTTAAGTAAAGATAAATAAAAGTATTCTCATTGGTACTTCCTAGATGGGTTCTGACTGGGTCTAATACTTTAAATTTATATTGTTGCTGTTTAAAGTAAAATTCACAAAAATAGTCAATATTTATATCACTAATATTTTGGTTATGGTTATTATGATACTACTGAAAAAAAAAACCATGGTTTCATGATCAATTACAACCCAAATTTGTTTTATACAAATTTCAGACAAAAACCCTTATGGGTGAAGTGATGAAAGAAGCTGCATTCTCATTGGCCGAAGCTAAGTTCACGACCGGAGACTTCAACCAGGTGGTTCTTCAGAACGTCACCAAGGCTCAGATCAAGATCCGTTCCAAGAAAGATAATGTTGCTGGTACAGTAAGCCATTCTCTACTACTCTAGTCGTAGCATATAGAACACCTGAAGTGGTTTCTTCTTCTCCAGCAACTTCAAATTGTGGCAATGTGTAGAGTTCAATTTACGTAAAATCTTCTTGCTATTCCATTCTCTATCAAATTGGATTCTATATAGTCATAGAATTTAAAATGCACTGTTTCATCATAATGATCTCCCTGGCCTTATCCCATACATTGTTAGGGTCAGTACTTGATTCAACCCAATGTGGCTGATCACTTGATTTTTATACGAAGCGACTGCCATCTGACCTTCTCAACCCCTTTAACATGAAAAATCTGTGATCTAGGTTAATGCATTCACTGCTGATGACACATCTGCGCATTCAAAGGTGAGGGAATTTACAAAGAAGATAAAAAGTTTGCAGTGAATCAGTTGAAATGTTAAATCAGTTGTCAGGCTACTTGAGGCCACCAACGAACCTGTAAAATACACTATAATGCTCTTGAAATAAAATAACAGATGAGCATAAACATGCAGTACACTTCCAATGGATTTCAACTTACCTACCTCAATTTTATATTCCAGGTGTGACACTCCCAATCTTCGAGTCATATACAGACGGTTCGGACACATACGAACTAGCCGGTCTGGCCCGTGGTGGCCAGCAGTTGGCCAAGCTGAAGAAGAACTTCCAAAGTGCTGTGAAGCTGCTCGTCCAGCTTGCTTCGTTGCAGACATCTTTCGTGACCCTTGACGAGGTCATCAAGATCACCAATAGACGTGTCAATGCTATTGAGCACGGTGAGCTAGCATCTTAAGGTTTCACCTGCATAGATTATATTTTATGGATGGCTTTTATTTCGGGGATTTTTATTTTTTTATTTGATTGAAAGTAGCCAAGTTACTCTGTTTAATATGTATATAATACTTATGTGACCCTATTACTAAGACTGCTGTCCGTTTGTATGTTCTCTCACACTATGTTTGATGAAGCGTGATAGTTAGAGAATTTAAATTTGCAGAGAAGATTTATGTTGCTTCCTGCTGTAACAAAAAATCCTAATATACAAAACAAAAATAATATCTAAGGTGTTTCGCATACAACAAACATGATTTTTTGAAGTTTTTATAGATTACTAGCATTGAACAGTAAACATTGTTTGCAATAATAAATGTTTGCAGTGGACCACCCTTATCACAAATATGCAGGCCGGTTATCAGATCTAACTGCACACAAAATTTCATACAAATTGATCTGGCCATTTTGAAGGAGTTTAGTAACAACCACAGTGAGATGAGAATTTTATATATTAGATGGTACGAGTCCGTCGCCACTTGACCGATAATCTTTACCATACTATCCATATTCATATCCATTTTAAGAAGTTGTTTCATTTAACTGAGTTGAAAAAAAGAGGAGTTTCTCAATTTTATTGTAGGTTTTTGTTCTTGTTCCAGTAATCATCCCGCGGCTGGAGCGCACGCTAGCGTACATCATCTCCGAGCTGGACGAGTTGGAGCGTGAGGAGTTCTACCGGCTCAAGAAGATCCAGGACAAGAAGAAGATTATCAAGGACAAGGCCGAGGCGGTGAGCGTTGATTGCAATTTGTTTAGCTTAAATCTGGTTACAATGGGAGAGGAAGACCTATGAAACGATGGATAGATTATGTGAACGATAATATGGCAAGAATGGGATTGAATACATATATGATGACTGATAAGAGAGAAATGGAAGAGAAGAACACATTTCGCCGACCCCATATAACATCGAATATGGGCAGGAGAATTATGACACAATTTTCTCACGCCTGCATCCCATGGCGGTAGTCAGACGCCACCGTTCGCCACATGCTACGATCCTTACATACTTCTTTCGCTTCTTCCACATTCATGCATCTATTCATAAAAAAAATCTTTTTAAATTTCATTAATAGGAAGATTTTCTTTTGCTATTCGTTTTGATGACTTAATGACAACTTTTATTTTATATTGAAGAGGGGGAAACCTTTAGAAGAAACCTGACCGCCCAGCAGACAAAGTAACATTCTCTCGCGTTTGCCCTAATGGAAACGATGCAAAATCACATAAATCAGTCACGTGACATATGTCATTCCCATACATTTTGTAACGTTTCTACTAGCGAAGCATGTGGATAATGTTACTTTGTCTACAAGGTCTGGGCGAGGCAAGTGGGGTGTCGTATGCTTACCGCACTAAACCCCCCCCCGGTGGACATTATGACAAATTTACAATTTTAGTTTGGGGTGATAGAAGTGTGATGATTCATGACCAATTCTGTTTGATGTTTGAACTCGCATATTCACTCTTTACAGGCGATCACAATTCCAATACAACTTTAAACTAAACCTATCATTCACACAATATTAACTCTCGAAATATTTGATTAAGCAGTTATATTTACGATATATCTCTATTTATATGTGTGGTACAGATGCCGTGATTTTTTAAGCGTTAGAAACTGAATAATAACGAGATAATACGCAGTTGTATTTTTTGAGTGTTGTATGAAGGGAGCGCATGTAAATATATGCGCAATTCTCTCCACTATTTTCACTGAGCGCTCAAAACTCGTGACGTGCTATGCATTCCCTTTGGTTGGGGGTGTTGGGGTTGCCTTGTTAAAATGTGAGCCTTAATCCGTTGTTAAATTTCACTTTAATTAACATTATTAAAACTTGACTGTAGAAGTAACTGCAAAACATTTTTTTCCATTGGTACCTTTTTTGAATGGGGTTATTTGGACACACTGCATTTAAAGGTGCAACCTGATGTGAGCCGC
Source organism: Watsonalla binaria (assembly GCA_929442735.1). Classification (NCBI taxonomy): domain Eukaryota; kingdom Metazoa; phylum Arthropoda; class Insecta; order Lepidoptera; family Drepanidae; genus Watsonalla; species Watsonalla binaria. The sequence continues at coordinate 7,976,928 of OV838930.1, forward strand.
TCGACAAATGTGGTCACGTGATATGTAGCGATACGTACGCCTGCATGACGTAGTTCCTTTTTGGCGGGAAATTTAAAATGGGGTCACGTGACCACATTTGTCACTGGAAACGAGCGTCGAGCGGCTTCATGAGGCCGAACCTCAAGAGTGAGAAGTGTGTAACTAATGCTCGGCTCTCAACAATGTTATGTTTTTGTTGTTAACAGAAAAAGCAAGCTTTGCTAGCGGCCGGGCAGGAGGTGCGCGGCGGCTCCACGAATTTGCTCGACGAAGGAGACGAAGACCTCCTATTTTAAGTGCTGCCAACATTGGACAAACGTAGCCACTCATATTATAGCCTGTTGTTAGTAGATGTACAGTGAAGCGTGTTGGAACCAACGTTTGAACCAATCTATATGTGGTATTGTTATAAAAGCTCAAGTGTTTGCCGATTACTATGTCAATCGTTTGTCCTATCACAAATTATCCGACAGAAGCCTCGACTGCATGAACATATGATATTACATTCGCCAAGTTGTAAATAATGTAATCGCTGTTTTACTAGTGTACCTGCGCTTGAAAATAATCCTTATGTAATACTAATACAGTTGTTTTTGCAGCGACATCAATTTTAATCGTAGGGTTGTCGCAAGTAACGTTATAATTAAGCATTCCACCTGTATGTATCGTTTTACCATTTTTGAGCTTTTATTAAATGCGTTAGAGCATAAATCAGCATAAGTACACCTTAATAAGTATTTATCGTTTTTGAATTGTTGTTTGATAATAACAAAGTATATTAATTTAAGGAAGCAATCATGTAAATACAAGTTTGTGGAGCGAAAATATTAAATATTATTATTATTGATTTTTATCTTTAATTCATTCATTTACACACACATTTTGCGTTATGTGGAGGGACAAGGTTGCCAAAAAAGTTTTGTTTATGAATGTGTAAGGGGAAAGGAAGACCTTAGAAACCATGGATGGATTGTATGAATGATGATATGGCTAGAATGGGAGTCAATACAGATATGACGGCTGATAGAGAGAAATGGAAGAGAAGAAAACAGTGCGCCGACCACAAATAACATGGAATAAGGGCAGGATGATGATGATGAAGATGAAACATTAGTATTCAATTGAAACATTAATATTCAAAGTGAAGTTAAGAAGACGTGTGGCGCTTTCTTTTGAACTGTGTTGTTCACGCTCAGTGAACAGTCGAGCAACAAGGCGGGGACCCTAACCGCTGCATGGAGCCTAGTCCCGGCGGGGCGTACGAGCCTCCCACTTCGCCCACCACTTGCCAACGAGCCGTCGGCGCGTGCGCACTCGATTCTTATTGTCGGTCACCCACCTTGTACATAACGCCTAATTTAATTATACGCCTATTATACAGTCCACTCGTTTCTTATTAAACCTGAGCTAAAGACCTCACAGTGTGACAACTGATTTTGCTAAAATTTGGAGTAGATATTGTATTAACCCTAAGGACGAACATACTAAAAGCCCGGTTAATGGCAATAGGGTCGCCACCTATTTACATGGGACTTAAACATAACTGGTGAAATGTGGGTGTATTATCAGTACACCTCTAGCTGAAATGAAATGAGTGTTTTTGCCAAAATCATACACATTTATTACCTTTACCTTGAATAAGGTTACTGACAAAATTGCAGTAACAGGTTGGTTTTGAACAATACAAATAAACGAACTAAAAATTTTACGAAGGACGGCACTAACGATTTCTGGGCGAAAGAAAGTATTTGTTACCGCGTTTCTCTAACAGGCCGAAGTCGACCGCACAGCGTAGCATGACGCCAATAGACTTTCCGGTCCTTCCAGGATTGTCTAACACTCGGAAATGTTTCTTGAGGAAATTGATCACTTTCCTGGAAGTCAAACCTTGCCGGGAGGGGATCTTGTGAAATGCCCACAACACTATCGCCGCTGGAATGGACCTCTTCAAGCCTGACTTGATTCTGTTATAGGAAGTGTTGGCTGGTTTGACGGTGGACACAGAGCTGCACGAACAATAATCCGAGCTCATTCCACAAGTGACGGATGACTTTGAGTGCTTCATGGTTATCAGTGGTTTCATGTAACACTTTGAGGGATTCGTCGAGAACACGTCGGTGATTTTTCAATTTTTTTGCTTCATATCTTGACCCCGATGTCACAAACAAGAACAGCATAGTCTTATTGTCAGATTTGACGCTTCAACGGCATACATAAATACTCTGTGGTGATTTTGATGTGTAAACAATAGACAATGCCTCCTGGACATTTATGTTCACGCAGGTGATCTACTTAAGAACTTACTTGGAAAATAGTATGGATTCGTACTTAGTGTACAAAATCTTATGCTTGTATCACATTACGGTAGGCAGAGATAAGGTATGGAAGGATAGGGTGAACATTATGCCACATTATGCAATCTTAAATTCTCCCTTCGCTTCGTCTAAATTCATGCATCATTAAATTTTTTATGAGCCCTATGTGTCCCATTGCTCGGAAAAGGCTGCCCTTGCGACCTAGGGCTGAGTTCATCCTGCCATCTTTTTCTCGGTTTGGCACGTTTACGCGTCGCATTCGGAGGGGTCCATTTTGGGGTTTGTCTAGCATAGGTCCGATATAAGCTTGGCAGCTTGATGGTGATCGGCGATCCATGGCTTGCTGGCAGAACACCCGGAACCCCTAATCTGGACTTCTAATAATCTGTCAAAGACCAAGCTTCGTGAGCTGAGCATCGTGGGGATGAGGATCGGGAGAATGCATATCACTATCGGTATCTTTAATGTTAAAGGGAGTTTTCCCTCCAGGGGATCCTTCAAAAACTGTCCAGGCGTTTTCTGTTCGTCGTGTGATTCTGAGAAAGAATACGTATACCTAGTACCTAATAAATTGCAATGTAGACCTTGGTAGCTTATTAATATTTTGAGCAATATGCGTGTGTTAGAGCAACGCTAAATCTAAAAGATGTCGGATAAAATATCGAACTGTTCTATGCAATATATTTGAGCAAAGAAACCCAGTTAATACGTAATATGAATAAACGCAAATTGGATGTGTTCAGCAGATAATTTTGGAAGTCATTTAACATAAATATAAATGAAGTTCCTTGCTAAATAGGCAATTGATATTCAACCCTATATCTGTTCTAGTTATCTATGTATTCGGCCATCATATCTAAAGTTATTCGAGTCTAAGCAACGATTTACAAGTATTATGTTGGAGTTTTTTTGATGAAATAAAAATAGAGTATGCACAAAATGTTCGGTTTTCTAGCATAATGTAGGTACTCAGTACTATGAATATAGAGGAGCATTGGTGGCCGTAGAGTTTGAGCAGTCCCCTGCCACACAAATGAGTTTTTATAAAAACCTATGTGCAGTAATTTCACTCCATGTACTTTACCGTGAAGGAATACATCGTGAGGAAATTAGTATGTGTCTGAGAAGTAATTCAAAGACGTATTTATGGTGCCTGAGACGGGTGAAATGTGGGTGTTGTTGTTACAACACGTATATTTGCCCCTTCAGGGTCTCTTCTGGGATGGCGTGAGCATTTTTTTATTTTGAATATGAATCTTTACTAATTATATAGATCACAAACTGTATTACTTTACTGAAAGTATCGAGTAGGTAATTATTTAAGATCTCGTAGTATTAATTAAGTACTAATAATAATTATTAGCCTAGTTCGAAGCCACACGATCTACGGCTTAGTTATCGTGCTACGAGCCTCTACGATATTAATATATTGAATATTATTTGAATTTTGTATTAAAATTTGTGTATGTTTCGGCTGAACTTATTTAGGTAAATTAACTTTGGTATAGAGATATGTAATGGGCAAGTCACATCGCTGCATTGTATAAATATACTCCCGCCATCCCAGTAGGGTCTCCAAAGGGGTAAACAGAGGTGTGCGCAACTGTCACTTTTTGCCGAAGATGATCGTACTTTCTTAAATATAAGAATATGATTAGTAAAACCCTGCTTTTTCATCGTATATAAAAAATACTCATATTAGTACAAACCTAAGTGCTTAGGTATAGATTAAATATAATTACCAACTCCCTTTTTAGAAATACTTACAGAATATTAGTCAGCGATGAAAATCTGGTTGTGCAATCTAATACTTCGTGGTAGCACAGGTAGGGTTTTGTGGGGTGGGTGGGTGAAGGTGAGGGGTGCGTGGGGAGTGAGACGGGGTGATTGGAGTGTTGTTCCCTGTAAACGTCAAGTATGATCACCGTCCGGTGGTACTCGGGGTGGATTTGAGATAAATATATGGAAATCGACAGCTTCACCTAGAAATAATTTACCTACATTGTTATCAATGGCATTTGGATAAGATTAAGTTGAAACAAAGAACATATCTCTGAGCGCGTGACTTATTGAAATTCATGGTTCGTAACATTTTTCATGTGAGAGATCACATTAACCTGAAATTTTCGGAAGGGCCTAGGACATTTCAGGTTAATATTAATTGAAACCTTTTTGTTAATTTTTGAGCTGCGAATTAATGTAGGAAATCGAAATGTATTTCAAATGAGTATAACTGGCGTCACCAATTTTGAGCGTTGGCCATGCGCAGTTGGCATGCATACGCAGTTATCCTCACATTTTTTGCCGAACGCTCAAAGCTCGTGAAGGCATTTGTAACAGTACATTTTAACACTTAAATTTGCAATAGGTTTTAGGATGGTATGAATTCGAAAGACTTCTATAAATTCGACAGCAGGTCTATATCATTCCAAGCTATAAAACCCTTCAAGCCTATCTAGACGGATCAGTAATCATACGCCTTTGAATTACTTTTCATACGTTTCCTTACGACGCTAAATTATTATCGCTTGCAAAGTTATAGTGGCCTAGGTTCAATTTAATCGGTTTCTTTTACCAATGAGTTTTTCTAAAGGAGCAATAATCGATAATAATCGGTGCCACGAGCTCCTATAATATATATAAATATAATATAATTAAAACAGCCGTCGATTCTTTGTTGTTATTTTACCAAGCTCTGAGTAAAAGTGGGACATAAGAATGAAAATGTCGGAGTATTTTCCAGCGCGCTATGTTTTCGTCAGGCCGGCTCGTCTGGCCGGCTCGCCTGGCCCAGGTTCATTTATCATTTTAGGCCATTATCAGGTTCTCTCGCCACTCTTATACATTCTGTGGTCGTGATAACATTCACTTAGACACGTTATATGAAAGTACTTTACTACTTTCTTATAACTCACAAAATGTTATATACCTACCTGTTTATTATACTTTTTGGATGATCCAAATCAGGCGCGGATATTTCTACTATCTATCTATGCAGGATCTAGATTTTTAAGGCAATCATTTTTGGCTCAGAGCATCAGTTGGAAGTTCAAATTTAAAAAAACCTTTAACAAATTTAATGCAATTCTTATTCTCAATAATAATTACGTAGTGTAACTGAAAAATGAATAGTTTGGTATAACGACGGAAAGCAAAATGTTAAAGGTTCTTTTATATTTTGTAATTGATACGTAAGTCCCACTTACGGATGCCTTTTGCCGAATATGTTCATATGTATATATATTTAGCTACTCTATGAATTCACAAGACTTCATTTTTATAGCCATGAGGGTTAGGGGTAGTACGCCTCTGGTTATAAACATAATAAACGGTTTGTAAATAGAAAATAAAAATGTTCCAAAAGCCGATCAATTCAGATCCAACTTAGAAATGGCCGATTTGTCTAGGTGTCACAATGAATTGATGGGATTAACTACGGTTGTACTTGGTACTATTATTCATGTGAATTATTTTAAGAGATTAGTCAATAATTGATTTAATAAGGATACGCCGTATTCTTTTGGACGCCTCTGGTCCGTAGATCTTGGAGGTTTATACGTAAAAGAATACGAAATATCATGCCTCAATTATAGTTTTGAGTTCTTTTGTGTGGAGACTTAAAACTTCCTACACTCGCCGCTTGAGGCGCTTTTTAACGTTCCCATACAAAATGAGGAAAATACGCAGACGATATCGTCAACTTAAAACATGTTAAACCCTATACTTGGAACACAGGAGTCAAAGTAAACCCGTATACTAACTATTTCATAACAGCTAAAGCAAGTAAGTTAACGATTTTGGTAAATATAATAACTAATCTAAGTTGATATTTGATATTCTTAGGAGCTTGATATCAAGATGTGCCTACCTATCTACTTAAACTTATTTAGGTTAAGTATTCTTCTGAAAGCCAATTTGAATTCAACAATGCCTCTTAAAAGGGCTATTCACAGTAATTTACAAACTTTTATGACTTAGTGGCTCTGACGCTCAGTCGTAATTGATGTTTTGTGTTCGATCTGGTCTAGTAAAGTCATTCTGTATTGGGTTATCTTCAGATGTACTACTTATGAAGAAACACTGCCTTGATTGTGTAGTGGTCGTAAGCGCTGCTGCGGAACATGAGTTTCTGGGTTCGATCCCCGGGACGGGCAATATTTTATTCGGTAGCAGCCCGGAATTTGGATTATCGCTTTTTTGGATGGGATTTTGAACGTAACTGTCGTAACTCTGCCTACTTGAATCTTTCGATCAAATCTTCTACAAATTTAAACAATTTTAGCTCATTATCCTTAGTAGATTAATAGACGGACAGACGGAGACATTTTCGCACTCAGTAGAAAAAAGTCTGGAACTTTTAGTTTCATCCCTCAGCTAGTATCGAACGCGCGACCTTCAGCTTCGCAGGCAGGGGTATTGACCACTGGTTTATCGGGTCAGGTGTAAGGGTAAGGTTCAATCGAATAACCTTTGAAAATAAATAAAATAGGGTACATGCGATTATTATATTTGACTGCCTCGTTGCTCCATTGATCACAAGTGCTCCCCGGGTCGTGCAGTGTTATTTGGTTTTCAATCTGTAACTTTCCATTAATAGCCCCGAGGTCGGATTAGTGCCGGTTACTGGTTACTTCCCATACATCCAAAGCGCATAAATTTTGAAAAATAATCTTTCATACATTAGTTCCCGCGACCTCAACGACAATTCAATTTCTTGGATGTCGTAAAATCATAGATATCTAGGAATAAGCCATACGCCCTTTTACACGGGGCTTAAACATAACTAGGGAAATTTGAGTGTACTATGAGTATGACATTTGAGTCTGCCTACCCCTCCGGGAAATACAAACTTATGCAGTTTAGCGATTCACCATTCAGCTACTTAATTTCGCGTTTATAATCTATACAGTCTTTATAGAGATAAATTAAATTGAAGCGTCTGTTTGTAATTGTAAAATAGCTTTTCGCTAAATGCATTTTATGAAAGCAAATACGGTTGGGACCGACATAAAAAACAAATTTAGAATTTTTTCTCTGTCTGTCTGTCCGTTTGTTCGGGGTAATCTCTGAAATGGCTACACCGATTTTGAGGGGACTTTCACTGGCTTGGGCTACTTTTATTCAAAAACATTTAGGGTTCCGCGAGAATTAAATTAAATCTACGCGGGTGAAACCACAGGGCACAGCTAGTATTATATAAACCCGAAAGTAGTTAGATCTATACTTTCATATGCATTTAGTGAAAAACTTTCAATTTGGAATTACAAACAGATACTTTAATTTTATTTATCTGTAAGTAGAGAAGGTCCAGTATGTATAATTTTCTTTTAAGTAAAAAGCTGACCTTTACTTCAAACTAACTCGATTATCATAATAAATACATACACGGCACGTGTAGGAAAGGATGCCAATCATTTTGTCCCGTTCAAGTCACGTGGGCGTCATGTTTTCCCCTTCTGATCATAGATGGCGCTACGTGATACCAATAGTGTGCTAGATGAAAAATTACAAGATTGCTTGCCCGTGTGGGTGGCATAGCTGCTTGTAAATAAAATTAAACTTCGTTAAGGGTCTCATATATAAAATATATTTCATAGGGATATTTAACATCATTTAATGGACTTCTTATTAATAAGAGTGAGTAATTTCTGATAGAAAAATTTACTCAGATAATTTTAAAAAGCGTAAGCACTTGATTTTTTCCTAGACCTAAGTAGGTTTATTATAGTAATTATAATGTAGATAAGAAATAGTTAAAAGGCTACGTATTGTCCGAATTCATTGAAATGAACTCACAAGTATAACACTATCAAATAGCTGGTATTATAGCCTACTGTCCATAAGTTAAAAGATATTCAACAATGTTTAACTCTACAAAATTATCATACATTAGTAAAGCTTGCTCAAACCGTAGCTAGTCCAACTTAACATGAAATACACCTTATCTACTCAGAAATAAAGTGGAAATTCCATTAACAAGTATCTCGCTTGGGGTCCCTCCACACAGGTAATAATAAAGAGATTACATCTTTGTGTAAACTACAATAGGGCTCCTGTAATTTTACTACGGTCCTAAGCTTTATAGGAATTTCAATCATATTGTAAGCTAGTCAAGAGTTATTATAGCTTGTATTTTATTTGTTTGCATTAAACAAATTGTGATTGTTTTGATAGATAGGTAATCGGTTGTTTTAAAATCGCTTTGAGGGCCACCTGTTGACATTTACCTTGCACTTTGCGCACTATTAATTGACTATACAGTAATGGTTAAGTAATTAAAAAGTTATTTGACTGTAATCGAAGTTGAAGTGTATAAACATATTATGTGTCAAATTTGTTATTTGGATTTTTCCTGTTTCGCCCCACGAGTTAGACCCACGGGGACTGCACCTTTTTTTGCTTTTGACCCGAATTTATAATATTCGCTCGTCACTATAAGTTCAATATAATGTTCTCATTGTAGGTACTAAGTTACTTCCTATTGAATAATTTTAATACATTATGTTTGCGTTGAGTTCTCATACCTATGTAAGTAAGTAGTTGGAACAATTTTTCTATTATCTGTTTTTAGGACCCCAGCTGCGCAAGAATATTAATATTGAGACACAATTTGCTAGAATTTTAAAATAATTCAGGTAATCTAAAATCGACGATGAAGTATCAATACCTCCTCACTATAATTTTTACGTATTCTTTGCTTAAAATAGGGTAATATATAGGCTCTTAAAGCTCATTTCTCTGTAAACATTAAATTTGAGCAGATATCAAAGTGTGGCAATACCTGATAACAACCTGTGATGTATTGAAATTTAGTTCTGTGACGATATGTACAAGGTGCCAGCTGAATTCCTTGCCGATTCTTCTCAGAAGGCTAGTTTCCGAACCGGTGTTCAGTGCTCAGACGTTCATAAGTGTCTTACCAGCGCCTAAACTGAGTAAATCATTTTCATTTTCCATTTACTGAAGTGAGATTATAATCACTTAAAACCGCTCAACATTTTTGATATAGTTAGTTAAGGGGTCAATTACGGTTTAAATGACCTATTACACGTGTCTGAATAAGTTCAACATAAAAAAAATCGGAAGCGTCTAAAGAATGCACAGAGAGCGATATGACTCATCCCATCACTGGCCACCGCGAAGATATAACTTACCATCATAACCTGATCCCTTTACACTTAAAACTCAACTTTATTACAACTGTATAGAGTCCACAAAAACGTCATCAAATTACGGACAATGTAACACCAAGGGCAGCGTTGTATTTGCGCTTGAGAAAGTTAATTTATAAAAATTTCATTGTATATTGAGCTTTATGACCTAAGGGTTAAGGTAAGAAGGTTTATTGTGTGTTTGGAGGGTAGTTTGGCAACAGAAGCTTAGACTACATTCCGCGCTAGCGTATTGTTCACAATGTGGTTTGAAAAGGTTTATGAATCAACAAATTAAGGGCCTTTCACGGGAGAGCGTTGACAGCATTCGAAATTATATTGAACTAGAAATAGTTACGTATATAGGACACCATATTATTATGCATTGTACAGTTTTTAATCTATTGATTGGTAGTGATAGTTACTGATTCTAGAAAATATAAAGTATATAGTTAATTTTATTAGTGATTTACACTTAAAAATAGGTGTCGTCAAGAGTTATAAGCGCTGAGCTTGAATGAGCAGTACTTGGTTATTTTACGAGTCTATTTGTATGGCGCAATCCGAATAAAATACATGCGCAGTTGTCCCCACTATTTCCGCTGAGCGCTCATAGCTCATGATGGCATTAGTAGTGGAATTGTGTTCTTTCTATGCGCTCCCTATGTTCGTATTTAATCAACGAAGCAATGAGGCGAGGTAGAGATTGTTTTATTTGTGTCTGTCTGATGAGGTAACGTACATTCTAGGCCAATTGACTGATTTGGAAGTATTTAATTTGGCGAGGTGACTTTAAGCGAGAGTGCTCTTAGCTATGAGCTTATCTTATCGTTTCTTAAGCGATTTATTTTGTACTCTTAAAATTGTATAATATTTTTTTGAAAAGAGTAATTACTGAGTTTCTTGCCAGGTTCTTCTCAGTAAAAGCAACCTTCCGAACCTGGCGGTAGCATGTATAATCTTGTAAATTATCTCATTCCGACGATTTGAAAGTGCTTTGTAAAAAGTCAAATCGAACAAAGATATTTTTGACTTGTGCATAATCTGCGTGTACAGTACACAATATTGAGACATATGATATATGATATCTAATCGGGAGGTTAAAGGTAACATCCAGGGAGGTTTAAAAAGAATGATTAAAAAAAAGTACCTACTTACTTAGGTCTAGATGCATAGATGTACAATTAATTAAGAAGCTCTGATAGATCACATCAGTTGAAGTTAGCTCTGCTTAGAAGCTCGTTACAAATTATAATTAGTTAGTACATTCCACAACCTATTAGTGAACCGATATGGTAATTAATGCTATCAACCTGTTATAACGTTGTTGGATAGCACTTGAATATAATATGTTATGTTCGTCATGGCGTCATGCCTTTGATTATATTACATACTATTGTAGATTTAAACGTAGTATCAAGAAGCGGTTCGGAAACTATATATTCCTTAATTCCGTTTTTGAACGAAGATTTTTTATCCATACATTCAGTCCATAGGTACTTGTTTATGCTTTAAGCTCGATTGTTTAAATATTTTTGTGGTTCGACCCAATGTTTTTATGAGTTTCACGCATAAAGCTGCGGCGTTATTCATTAAGGTTTCTCTCAGCGTCGCACTCGTCGTCGAGTGTCGGTTTTAAAGAAACGAAATCGAATCTTATCGTCAATATATTATGTATTAATTTCCTGTGATTGAAACCAACGTTCGTCGTTGAGTTCGACGCTGAGAAACCTTAGTGAATAATTACTGTACACCTCACTGAGCTTATATTTAATTGTTTGAGAATGTGGGTCGAAACAGTAATATGTTAGAATGTAGGTCGGAGATGTAGGCTAAAAACGGAATTGATTTATTCATTAGATATATTATATGAATTACAGTTATTATTCTAACTAAGGCCCTGACATTTGCTATAGTATTCTGGCCACTGTAACATGAAGTACCTACTTCTTCCAATTACGCATCATACTATTATTATTCAGATAAGATTGATTATAGATAGATTAGCCATAAAGAATTCCGCCTTATTTGTGAAAAAAAAGTCATCAAGGGGATTACGGTACCTACTTAAATAATTCTGAATTACGCCATCGGTCCTGACTGGTCGAAATCAACGCACAGTGTAAATTACCGGTCCCAGTGACATGAAATTAGGATGGTGTCATCTTGGTAAGTTGTAGAGATACTAAAGACGGGTCTTCGCAATTCCATCCATAAGGGGGTGAAATCAGGGTTAAAATAATGTAAGTGAAATTTTACTCCCACGCAGGCAAAGCTGCGGATGGAGGCTGTAAGGTGTAACGTTAATAATACCTTTGTAGCATCACATAAAGGTACCTTAAATTACGAAATAAATTTGTTAGCCCCAACGCGGAAAAGGAATCAAACGAACTTCCCAGAAATCGACGAATATTGGTTTTTCTTTATTCAGTAAACACGTATTTTGATATATTTATAACAATCGAGAAACATTTATGTATCGATATGAAGTAACTCAGTCGGACCACAAGTCAAAGTCTATTATGCGCGCCATCTTGGAAAATTATTCTTTTAAGAAATCCCCTTTTTTAGTTACCTTTTTTGTTAACTTAGAGTGTTTGTATAATATGCGGATATGTTATAATGTTAAGAAATGTTAAGTATCCCTGAGACGCGAGCTATGTCTGTGGGTTAACTATGATGACTCGATGTTTGAATAAATGGCGGCAGTGCGATATTGACAAGCATATTACCTATACATGGAATAACCACATGTAAAACAATAGCTTTAGCTTGTTAATGCACTGCCGCCATTTTTCCATCATAGATAACCCACTTCTAGTGACCATAGACAAGTTGTAGCACAGACATAGGTCTCGTGTCGCAGAGATACTTAACATGTATGTTATCTGTTTGGTTTATATATTTGGTTGTTAAGATGAACAGTTTAACAACAAAAATCTTTTTTATTTTATTATTGCGTGTTACATCCTCTTTCATCCCACCTTAATGTTAAATCTATTGAAAGCTTGTTAACATTTTTTTTTCAAGTCCTCTGTATAATAGATACATGGGCGGTGAACATAATTATGTTTTTCACAACATTTAACCAAGTGCTTAGCAATGTTAGATGGCAGAAATGAAGCGAGAGTAAAGATAATGCTTACGTAGAAAGCCTTCATCGATCACACAGTACGAGAGAATTTGTCTCACAACTGTAATTTACAAGATGTGATGTGACTCGCGATTCCTACAGGATCGAGATCTGTAGACGATAAACACGATTGCTACTGCTCTTGATAATACTTTTATAGCCAATGGTATATTTTATACTTCATATCTTTATATGTTGGACAATTTGTACAATATCTTTAACAATTATAACTTGTATATTGTTCTAATTTAAAGGATGTATCATCATAAAATGTCTTTAAAATACAATCAATGATTTTAGCGTTACAGAGTAACAAGCATCCATGCACTCACAAACTTTCACGTCTATAATATTTGAGGAACGTTAGTGTTATTTTTTTCATCTGTACTTTGCCAGTACAATAAATATTTAGTCAATTAATATTTTTTGAATGTAAATATTTATATCAAATGCCGTATAGACAAAGTCGCGGATATAATATCATCATCATTATAATCTGACGTAATGACCTGTAAGGCTCGGTCGCCCTTTATTAAAACAATATCTAGATATTATCGCCCCAGTGAGCAATAGACAAGAGCCGCGTACAGTCTGAATGATTGACCTTCTGAATTATTCACATTCTTAAAATAAAAACTAATGGAATTGAATTACATTTAGTCTATTCTCCACATTCGTTCTAATTTTGATATCCTGATTTGCTAACTTTTTAGGTTCTATGTTCGACGCGTATGTTTTTTTAATATGAATCTGTCAGAATGGTTTGGTATTGATATTTAGCTGTGTGGGGCCGGATTTAGGGCACAGTTTAAATATAAGCTTTACAAGCAGTAAGGAGCCTAGGCCTATTTTTGGAAATAAGAACGTTTTCTCTATTGTGCGTGAGGGTTGTCGTGTGCGTGAATCTTAAAGATTTTAAAAGTTACTAAGTATTTAATTTTATTTACTGTCGAAATATAAATAGGTACATAGGTTTGCCGATTTGAAGTTTTGAAAAATGCCTGTAACACACGTGAATGATGTATACGCGACACCCCTTTCTGTCATTACGTAGATGCGCGCGTCTGTGTGAGTGTATCATTACGAACGATTTGTTCCAAGATTGCTAACTGATTGTAAAGCTTATCATTTAAACTTAGGGCGTGGGATTCCCGTAAGGCGAAGGTAAGCACTCCATAAAACAAAACGATTAACTGTTTTTTTATGTAAGAAGCAGATTATATAACACCAAAAAACTTCGGTACAACAACCTAAGTAAGTGTATTCCTCAAATATCGAGCATAACACAGAAGTAAGGACTTTATTTTACATCGTAAGCGTATACGAGACTATCGGATATCCCAAAAAAAAACATTCGTAACCAATATGTACACGATTCGGATTTGATTAAATTAACCGTTATTATTATTATTATCAAAATATAATCGAGATGCAAATTTGACGATGGCTTTGACGGCGTGATGTCTTGCAAATTATGCTGATATTTTTTGTTAAAGTTAAAATTTAGCAATATTATAGTTTTAACTAGAAAAACATGGTCGATTACGGCTAAGAGTAAAAGTAATGCCGCCATCGGACAATTTTAAAATGGTGCAACAATTTTTTTTTATAGTATTATAACAATTTTTGTAGTTATAAAGACAGTCGTTACAGCCCAGGCTTATTGTTCAACCTAGCTCAAATGTGCAAAAGAAAATGGACAATGTCATTAAATGAGGTGCAATTTTTCGGTCACTTGCATTGCCGACTTTGCTTTTAAGCCTTCATTCTGCGCACGTGCGAAAGCTGGTGAAAAAGTTCCCTTTTAAATCACTCGTAAAGAGATGTGTATTGACAATTTGACAACACGTGCTGTCATTCGCCCCTACGTGGGTCAGCGAACCCTGCACACTGCATCCACGGATGCTCTGTAGGGGACAATGTGTAGTAACTTATTTAATACTAGCTGCGCCCCGCGGTGTCACCCGCGCAAACTTTAATCCGCAGTTTTAAAATCAAAGTAGCTTAAGTTACTCTCTGTAGCATCAGCTATCTGGTCCCGTTAAAATCAGTACAGGTGTTTCGGAGATTACCCGGACTAAACAGACTGACAGACCGAGATTTTTTTTTATATTTAGTGAAAAGCTGTTAAAAATTACAAACATTTTATTTATTTGTATATATATCCAATAATTTTCATATTTTTTTTATAAAGCAGTAATCACATCAAGGTTTCCATTTTGTGAGTACCTACACAAATTATAAGCTCACTTATTTATATACATTTATGTTAAGAGCAATTTGAAAATCGGACCCATGATTCCTTTGCTTGGCAGTTTGATGGTAAAAAATGAGACCAATTTGGCAAGTAAATTGTTTATTTAAACGTCGTCAATTTGTACATAATGTGTATAAGTACTGAGTCATAATACTCATAACTTCTATGTTCGGTCTGCAGGTATTTAATAATGCTGGGACTTGAAAACTCGCGATACAGGTACTGTATACAAACAGTGTATTTCTGTCAGCCCACACAATTTTATATATTCATTCAAGTCATAAATAAACACAATGGAATATAGTTAACTAAAGATTAGAGTAGAGACAATATTCTAATCTCATTAACGAAAAAAAACCATAATCCACCCGTATGTCCACCCTACTTATGGTTGTATGGGGTATCGATTATTCGCGCCCCACCCTAGCGCACTCCGCGCTGCGCACCCCACCCCCTCTCTCTAACAGATCTCACAACCATCGTTTCCCACTTGTGAACTTCTGGGTAAATAAATAAACAAAGAAAAACAAAGAAATTGAAAAAGATTAAAATAAATTAGACCATAGACAAACCTACAATTGACAATTACTTTGCTTGCATAATAAAAAAAGTTAGAATTAATGATCGCCGTATCGCACCTTCTTACAGCTGTTTTCAGTCAACTATTAAAGTATACAGATGGATTGCTATCGCCAGTTATTATCAGATTTGAATGATCCTTCGATTTCATAATAATGTTAATAAGCGATATATTTCATATAGTAAATAGCTTTAATACAATAGAAAAAGTGTGTAAGTCATCTATAAATGGCAATTTTTAAATACTCAGGTAAGGAAGATTCTGTTCTGTGTGTGATTAGGGTCGACGTGTGATGTGGCGCGTACAAAAACATTTATATTTGATACCTAGAAACAATATTTGATACCAAGAGCCGTTGTGGCCTTGAGGTTTAAACAGTCGCCTGCTACACAAGCAACGCAAGTTCGATTCCCAGCGGGGACTGTACCAATGAGTTTTTCTAAAAACTTATATACAGTGATTTCACACCACGTGCTTCACGATGAAGGAAAACATCGTGAAGCATATTTCTGAGAAGTAATTCAAAGACGTATGTATAGTGTCTGAGACGGCGATGGACTCACCATCTGTCACGTTGGCACTTAATCATCTTCGGTGAAAAGTGGGTGTTGTTATTACAACACCTCTGCCTACCCCTTCGGGGAATACAGAGGTGAGCATATGTATGTTTCGTACCTAGAAACAAAGCAAGAACACATTTTTTACTACCTCCATAAAGTCTTAAAAACGAATAAAAAATCCGAATCTATTGATGCTTTTTAATTTTTTAACATTCATTTTATGAATCAACTTAATTTATAAAATCTTCTGAATCAATCTCCACAATGTTCCTACAGGACGCATGGTAAGTAATGTGTAGGTGTGATCATATTGCTTACGCGGAATGCATTAATATAAAAAAGGGCGTTGCGTTATTCGATTTGCTCGCGATAAAAATATCTTCTATGAAAGTGCCGGCTTTGTTTACATGATAGGAAGAAATAACAAATAACTGTACTACGGACGGTCTATTATACCGTATTATATCGAGTCTTATTAGTCATAGTTATAAGATTTTTTGTACCACAATGGCACAGTTGTTTGGCGTAGGCTGAGACGTCGAGGTTCTAATTTCAATCGTACTACGGTGCTCAGAACAAATGGAGCATTTGTTGAATTGTGTGATACATAGTATAGTATTCAATTATAGGAAGCACGAACGTAATTTGTTTTAATAATAATTAAAGTGTTGTTTCTATGTTCAGTGGAATAATTGAACTATAAGAATTTTATTTATTTATTATGTAAGTATTGCCAACAGTTCTGACATAAAAAATATACAGAAACTCATGTCCATACTAAGCTATATGTATAACCTATTACAAACACCACATGCATTATATAACGGTGCAGTAGTTCTGCGTTCTGCGTACTTATAGTGCTATAAGTTTATAATGTGTACCTCGGGAATGGGCCTCGGGGCTTAAGCAGTCTCCTGCTCCGCAAGCGACGCAAGTTCGAATCCCAGCGGGGCCTGTACCAATGAGTTTTTATAAAGAACTTATGTGCACTGATTTCACACCACGTGCTTTACGGCGAAGGAAAACATCGTGAGGAAACCTGCTTATGTATGAGAACTAATTCAAAGACATATGTATAGTGCCTGATGTGGGTGTTATTGTTACAACACCTCTGCTTACCCTTAGATAGTAAAAAACAAGCCAACATTACTTGACATACAGTTAATAGTTACACGGGATAGTATTTGGGTACATAGGTGGGAGAAAAATCTATACCAGGTCAGTTAAGTTAGGTTACATTGGAACTTTTTGGAGGCTCAGCATAAAAGGTGAAAAAAAAAACTATATTATTTATTTATTTAACAACTTCCTGCATTACAATATATGCACAGGTGGACTTAATGCCATAGGCATTCTCTACCAGTCAACCTTTGGGTGATGCAGAGACAGATATAGCAGGTGCTAATTTGAAGAAAAAAAAAATAACGCAATTATTCATTTTTCATAAAAAAATATGATAATACATCTACTATATAAATAAAAAATAAACTAAATATAAAACACCTTAATACTTATATATTGTCTACATATAATAAATAATATATGACAGAAATAAATAGTCGGATATATAAATAATATATACTATACATCCTTGATATCATACAGATGATTCGGCTAATCATTTAAGATAATGCTGTTTTACTTTTTCTTTGATCGGTCACTGTCCAGCATGTGTTGACGAAACCTGGCCAAACTATCAAAGTTTATGTCGGGAGTCATGTTTGTTCAAGAGCTTACATAAGCGCATTTCGACTCTAGTTAGTTCTAAAAGTACTTATATAGGAGCTAAGATGGTCAGACTATGTCCACCTGTCTTTCATTCATAGACATCTTCCTCGGAGACTTAATTATTTCAAAGTTATTCGCATTGAACTTTCAGCCAGGTTTCGCTTTTGAGTTGGATTATCATTTTTTTCCATAATTATATATTTTAGTCGAATTTATCTAAATTACATTAGCATTCACAAATTTCACAAGGAAAAATTCCCGATATTGTTTGAAATTATGTTTGGAGATACGATTCAACACAAATATATTTTTTATGGCATTTCCATTTATGACAAGGCAACACAACCATCAAACTAAACGTTTTGGTGGGCAATGATCCTCAAAGATGATAAATTGACCGGTTCGTGATATTGCTGAATGATTAATTGAGTCTTAAACTAATTCCAGCTGAAATATCTCGGCTAATTAATAATATCCTAACTTAGTTCCAGCACCAACTTCCAAGCAAGGCAAACATTAGCTTGGTGAGCCAATTCTGAGCTTCGTTTTATATCGAATCAAAGGACCTCGTATATTTTTTATATAGACTTTATTTTGTGGAACCCTATTTTAAACGACATAAAAGTAGCCTGAGTTATTCCTTGTAGCATCAGAGTGCTTAGTGCGAGTTTTCTTAAAATCTCTGTCGGCCCTCTGATAGTATTCTAATGATCCCATACAAATCTGCGTTTACGTCAACGCGATGACTTGTGCCGTTGGGAGTGAAAAAGTCTAGAGCAAACCGTATGTATTCGTTACTGAGTAACGGGTACGCCATCTAGTACCGAGTAACGAAACGTTACTCACGAATACATTTCGTTACTCGTATGTTTCGTATCATGGTTACATACGCTGTTTCAATGACGTAATGTAACGCTGCGTACACTGTACGCGTATGCAATACGAGTCGATTAAGATTTTTTTTTCTAGCATGTTATGAGGTATTACGAGTAACGAGTAACGATACGATAGTAACGAGTACTGAATGTATAGTAACGAATACATACGGGTACGTTTTTTTTCGTTATTTTTACACAGGCATTCAGCTATGGGCAAGTGAAATTCCCGTTAAAATCGGCCCAGTCGTTTCAAAGATTAGCGGGAACAAACAGATAGTCACACAGAGACAAAGATATTTTTTTTAATTATAAGTACTGTATATACTCTCATTTGCAACGAGTCAAAAGCTGTTAATTTGGAATTTGAATTAGGCACTTATGTAGGTACAGATGTATAGATAACTCTAATACAGAATGTTTAAATTACTAATACACCAAAATATCTATAACTGTTTTCTTATGCAGTAAGTTTATTACATTTTTTACTTGCCAACGACAAAGAGTTTAGTAACTTTGGGAGATACAATTTAGTAAGCATAGTAAATTATTGTTGATCGTTATCATAAGTATGTTTATGGGGGCGATAAGGTTCTAATTGTAAAGTAAACGACTTAGAATGAAACATACTTCTCCAATTAGGTATGTGAACGGAAATATAACGTTCCTTATATAAGTAATAACACAGGGACGGCAACATATTTTATTTCGTGCCAAACTCTTGGGATTATACGTTCCCGTCGCGCCACGAATGCTCTACCCGTCGTCCGATCAGTTGAAAGACTAGCTTACTAACTTGGTGGCCTGTTTCTACATAAATCCACCATTGTATCAAGAGCTCCTCCACCCCCTCGCGTACTAATACAGAGTTAGAATGAGGGGTTGAATGCAGAAGAAGAGGAGGTCTTGTTATTATGGTCTGTATACCAATCCCACGGTAAGATTTTACGAAAATTAACTTTAAGGACTTTAATCCAAACATTTGGTAGATTAGGGCTTTCGCATACGTATGGTCATTGGTGTGGTTTCATATGTATTTGTGTTTGGTATTCAATCGCGTGAGCGTAAATCAGGAACGTGTTTGCCGGTGAAATTTTGGTTATGGGCCGGCAATAATCATTTTAATTCGCTATCGATATTGAAGTTCACTTTGCAAGGTTTCTTACGGGCTGTCGCATAATATACAGCTGCCTGTTTTAAGCAGGTAAGTATACTAATCTATATCTATACAGATAAAATTAAAGTGTCTGTTGTGTAATTCCAAATTAACAGCTTTTTACTAAATGAATAGATATAATTGTGTAAGTATGCAAAGTAGTTACATTAAAAAACACTATTTATTTATTTCTCTGTCCCTCTGTCTGTTTGTCGGGCTAATCTCTGAAGCGTTTGGATCAATTTTAACGGGACCCGCACTATGTAAGTTATGATATAAAGAGTAACTTAGACTACCCTTATTTAAGAAATCCATAAATGTAGATAGAAACCTTTTTTTTGTTCTGGGTTAACATCTCTCAATGTATTTCAACAATGTACATAGGGGTATATCGTATCATCTATATTCATATTATAAAGGGGTTAATTTGGTATTTAGCAATTGTAATATTTTGTATGTAACGAGTAAACTAAAAAAATATTTCAGCTTTAGATAGCTACATATTCGGCGAGAAGCATAGTCTATTTTATCCCCGTATTATGTGTGAAACTACGTTCTGTAAGCTAGTTGTGGGTAATATCGAATCATACGTACATACTCGTACATATTATATACTCACGCCTGTATCCCTCGAAGGGGTAGACAGAGGTGGTGCAATAATAACACCCACTTTTCACCGAAGATGATAAAGTATCAACGTGACAGATGGTGAGTCTAACGTCCTCTCAGGCACTGTACATACGTCTTTGAATTACTTTTCTGACAAATGTAGGTTTCCTCACGATGATGTCGTTCACCGTAAAGCACGTGGTGTGAAATCACAGCCCATAAGTTTTTATAAAAACTCATTAGTACGGGCCCGCTGGGATTCGAACCTGCTTGTGTAGCAGGCGACTGCTCCAACCCCAAGGTCACCAAAGCTCTAATATCTAATCGTAGTTATACTAGTTAGACACTGATATCTCTTCAGACTAAAAGTGTTATTATACCTTTGTCTTGAATATGTAAGTAGATAGTTATTTCTGATATGATTCACTCATTCCCTTTGATCCTTTGAATAACGTTAAGTAAAATCATTCCCAAAGTATGTCTAGAATTAAACGGTTTTTAGAATGAGCCACAATAGACGACGGCAAAGGGGCAAAACCTGCCAAGTACACGTCTGCCCTGAGATGAGGTCGGTGCTTAGGTCTTACGGTTATATCTCGGTTATTATATAGATACAGTGATGAACATTACGTCTGATTAATGATCCTAGTATTAGTTATACGCTTCGGCTAAATCCAGACTCAAAATGAAACAGAAAGCCGGTGCTCGAAGTTTTCAACGTTGATGAATTTAGTAGGTATTAGTGTGGCTGGAAATGTGTTGATCTGTCAATTTTGAAATTCAACTACAAGTTGAATACGAAAAAGTATTTTCAGTAACGCTAATACGCAACGAATTTCCTCAAAGTTGTAAGATTTAGCAATTTTTGAGCTACTAAAATTTGCTTTAAAAATTACGTTCAATGAGTGTCCCTAGTGACCGATAATGTTATTTTTTGTTTTTTTGTTTTAAAACCGTATACAGAATAAAAGGGCCTCTAGAATCTGCCGCGTTATTCACTAAGGTTTCTCAGCGTCGCAGTCGTCGTCGAGTGTCGCTTTTAAAGAAATGAAATTAAACTTTATTTTCTATACATTATGTAGCAATATGCTATGACTGAAACCAACGCTCGACGTCGAGTCCAACGCTGAGAAACCTTAGTGAATAACGCGGCTGCTCACGTCGAGTATGAATGCACAATATGGCAGTTTAAGGTTTTAAGTGAACTTTCAGTAAAAATTCAATGAAAATCTCGCCCTGACGTAACTTGGAGACAATCCGACATGATCTGAGCACCAATTATGTATCGACTTTTGAAGTTTCAATTCAGGTTTTTTTCTTGTATTTCGTCGTGAATGCAGGCAACAAGATTGAAAATAATTACTTAATCCAGAGATCTCCTTATTTATTTAGAGCTCGTGAGCCAATTTAGAGAGTCGTCCTTCTGTTACCTTTCTAAATTGCGGTTGAAGGGTTCCTACTTGTACCTAGCTTTATGACGTCACTTGCTTTAAGTGCCAATTACAGAGATTGGCATTTATACAATTGTAATCAATGTTTAAATGTAAGTAAATTATTTATCCGACTACGGTGAAGCAAAAAGAGGGTTCTGATTTTGACCGGTATTTAACCGAAACCAATAATATCTAAAGCGTTACCTACATCCTCAGAACACATCAATGCTACCTATGTTCAGATGGGAATATTGTCTTGTATCATACTTTTCAGAGCGTGATGTTTCAGTCGTCGGTGTTCGTATGCATTAGATAAATATTATGGATTTATCTGCTTACTGAATGTATTCATTCTATTCGTAAGGGTTGGTGAAAGAGCCGCTTGAATTGGTCCACTAACTGGGGTGTTCCCTGTAAGAACTAAGGGATGTTTTTGGCTCCCTTTACTTCCGACCCTTGTTGAGGTAACATAAGGTCGTGAAGGTAATGAGCTACTTACCTACAACTATCCATACCTTGAACATTAAATACGTTGCCTTAGGATAGTTTCCCAAGCATAGGTTTCGATACGTTCGAAAGTCGTCGCGCTTTTTTTGTATGGGGACACAAAACTCCCTAAACTCGCCGCTCCTTTACGTTCCTATGTAAAATGAGCAAAATATGCAGGCAATATCAACACGCTGGCCTTATCCCATACATTGTTGGGGTCGGCACTTGATTTAACCCGATGTGGCTGATCACCTGATTTTTATACGAAGCGACTGCCATCTGATCACAACCTCTTTAACGAGGAAAATCTGTGATCTGGGCTAAACCAGTTGTCAGACTTTTTAGGCCTCCGACTGACCTGCAACGATTGCCAAAGATGATAAATTGGCAACCGAGACCGACGACTTAACGTGCTCTCCGAGGCACGGAGGGAACTCGGGCGGTCACCCATCCAATTACTGGCTAGGGAAAGGGTTCGCTGATCGAATGATATGCGTAATAGCAACTGTGCCATGATCTCCTCGATATTGTCAACGTAAAAACACTGATCTACAAAGTGTAGTCCTATACCGTTCCGATCGGTTTATACAGAGAGTATCGATTCAATTCTAGTACAGATAGGAATTAGATTTTCCTGTACGTATAATCATAAAGGAAATTGGCTATCGAATGGCAGCGACGCATGTTCGACTCCGAGCGGCCTGCACCAATGACTAAGTATTTAAAAACTTAAGTGCAATAACTTCACTCCCCGTGATTTTCAGTGGAGGAAAACATCGTGAGGAAACCTGCATATGTCTGAGGAGTAATTCAAAGACCTATGTATAGTGCCTGAGACTGTGATAGACTCATCTGTTACGTTGGCAATCATCTTCGGTGAAAAGTGGGTGTTGTTGTTAGAAAACCTGTGCTTACCCATTTGGGGACCTTCTGGGATAGCGTGATCATATTTATATACATAGGTCATAAGTCGAAGGTCCCAGCTGAAAACCATGATTGTATAGACACATCGCTCGACTTATCTGTATACGGAACATGTATTTAATTTAACACAGTCAAATGGGTTCGCTTATATAACTCCGGAGTTTAACTAAACCAAATCCGATCTCAACCGGACTTGACCAGGGCAGGTGAGATTGTGTAACACTTGTGAATATATCTGTAATTAATTAAGTTGTTAACATTGAGTTTGTGTCTTAAACAAGTTACTGATTTGAAGAAGTTTTGTTTTTGATTATGAACTAGCATATAAACGTTCAAATATATATATATTTTTTTATTCTGTTTGTAATTACAAATTAACAGCTTTTCACTAAATGCATATCAAAATGTATAAGTATCCGACAAAAATTTTTTTTTTTTTAAATCTTTCTCCGTCTGTCTGTTTGTTCCGAAACAGAACGGGACTTCCACTATGAGATAGCTGATGTTACATGGAATACTTAACATGGGCAAATATTAGGGTTGCGCAAAATAACACGTGAAACTAAGTCTAAGCTGTACAGAGCTAGATCCTAATATGTGTACATTATGTACATATCAGTCTTTTTTTAAACTTATTACGCACCATCAGAACAATAAAGGCTCAGCTCCAAATATTACGAAATCTAATTAAGATCATCATAGACATATCCCAAATATATGTTCTTCTGGCCTAAGATTAAAAAAAACGGTTTTTTATAACTTTACTATAAAAAAAATAGAAATTGTACTCAAATCATGTAAAATAATTACTTGCCGGCCCTAATAATTAATTGTGCCCCTATCGTTCTGAGGGTGCGTTATGTATATCACATCGTAAGTCTTAATAGTGAAGAAGAATATGGTAAGTACTGAATAATAAGCTACATGCAGTACAGAATGTTTGTATCCAAAGCCTATAAACTATAAACAAACTTGAATCTGTCAGACGCAGCTGTATCTATTGATCTTTTAGCCAACAAATGCCACTATAGGGTGGGGTAAGTCATCTTCGAAACGAGGGTCACATTCGAACATCAATTAATGGAACCTATTTAATGGAGTGGGCATAGACACAAATATATTTTTTCTTTAGTCTTCTAACTACGAAGAAAAGAAAATAAAAAATATAAAATGGAGGCAAACAAACCTGCAAACAATCAGCCTGATGAGCTTAAAACTATTTACGTCCATAAACAGCAGAAGCACATGCAGTCTATGAACGTGACCAACATATGAGCACAAAAAAAGCTTACCTTACTATCAGTATGGAATCTAAGCCACATTTTTGAGAGAAGAAGTTTTATTTGCTTTTACTTCTTTTACCGATTATGTAACTACGCACAACTATCTTGGGGACATATTAAGGTTTTTTTTTTTCAATTTGAAGAATGGTAATTCACTTTTATTTATCTATACTTATCAATCAACTATGAGAAAAATTATTATAAATAGAACACAGAATTTAAATTAGTGTCTGCGGGAATGGTGCCCAGTAAGCTGGCTGCGTTACCTCGCTGGATCGCTAAGCTAATCCTCTGACCGAGGTAAGAACCAGCTCGACGGTCACCAGAGACGTCAACCAGGCGTTTTGAAAGATCCTTAAAAAGAACTTTCGCATTTGGCCACCATGGCCCCTTTTACCTCCATTCCTCATTTAATTTCAAAGTAATGTCGATTTGAAATAAAATCACGCGATCGGCCACGACATCATGCCCCTTGCTGAAATTAACGCCAGGGTTGCTTATTATCTGGTAGAAGCGCGCGTCGGCGCGAGTGTGTCATTTCGAAAGATTTGTCTCTAGAATCCGTACTGCTCGTAAGTAGTAAGCTTATATTTATTCTATAACATGAGTATCACTTACGCATTGCAAGTTAAGAATGAAATCACAGTGTCATAATAAGTACTAGTAGACCAAAGGGTTCAACTATAGCCAGCAAAGTATATCCAGTCCTTCTACCCTATGGAAATACAAAAGTGCTTATTTGCATGAGTAGATTCTTCCAAGTTCAATTTCTACTGCAGCAGTTTGTAATGTTTATCTACCAACACAAGGATTATACCGATTTAGTTAAATCATGGTACCAGTAAAAAAGGCGTTATTAATTAGGTAGGTACTTATTTCCAAAATCGTACAAGAATGAGAATGAAACACTGATCGACAGAACTAATGTTAGCATGCGAAATACCTACCTGCCTAAATCACAGAATAGCTACCTGGAAACTGCACGCTAGTATAACAATCGGATAGATAATGACAGAACGGAATGATCATAATAAATTAATCGGGCGCGGGTGAGGTTGCACAGCTATCGATCTGCAAAACATTTCCGAGAATCAAATCCTGTCTACTATTGTGTCTGTGCGTGTTCGGATATAGTCCCATAATTATCAAATTCCAGGTTTGAGTATGTGTGAAAGATGATGGCTAGAAAGGGAATGAAAACAAATATGACGGCTGATAGGGAGAAATGGATGAGAAAAACACATTGCAACTGGACTTAATAGTAGTTGGAGCACGAGGACCTTGTCATACCCCGTGCTTTACTCAGGTGGAGATCCTCGGTTAAACATTGGTCCGAACACATAAGGATAAGGGCAGGAGGACGATGATGTCATAAGTAGGTAAGTACATGATTTATGTAATGAGAGGTAAAATTCAACTGTGTCCCGTAACTCAACGTAAGAGATGATAGCTGCCCAATACTGTTTCCTTAGAGTTCAGTGAGGAAAGTCGTCGACTTCATTAGGAGTGAAGGCTCCGTGCTAGCTATGCTCGGGCGTTTGTTTTTAATTGTTGGCACTGTTTTAGTATGTACAGGTCTGTTTTTATAAGCCCAGTATAAAGAAGAAATATATCATGTACTCTGAATTTATAAGATAATTCTGAGTTTACCGGTGCGAGTCTCATCCTTGATGCTTTATGAGATCGTTCGTAGACAATTTGTGACACGTGCGATGTATTGTTAGTTACACTAATGAACATCTATGAGACATCATCAGATGTATCAGACTGAGAATCGCGTACAATCGTATTCAATTCTGTTACGATTTTAGTCATTTAATGATAGCAGCCTCAGGGCCCAGACAGTCTGTAAGTTTGCCTGCGACCTTTGTTGACAATCATTTCATAACATCTGCCAACCAAGGTTTAAGTAGGCTTAATAAATAGACGAACAAGAGGTCAACTATGATCATTTAAGTACTATTATTAAGAACTTCTTAGCTTAGAAGTTTAATTGTACGGTACCAAAATGAAACGTCAGAGCTCAGAAGTTCTTAATACGCTCTGCTTAAACTGATGATGGTCCCATTTGCACACTTGGCTGGAATAAATTCCGTGAGATTATTACAAATAGCCGAATTACTGAGTATGTGGTTGTGTGTGTGAATGCTAACGGTTCGAAATAGATATGAACAAAAATTTAATATTTTTTCCTAAATGACAGATTTTCTTAGCCCTAGTTTTTTTAATTTCCGTAATAAATCTGTCAAATTAGTGCCAACTCATAATTATATGGCCGAGAGATAGACAAATACATTGATGATATAGCACATCATTTCAATCATGTTTTCTTCCTTCCTAAATATATTTTTACGCCATCACATCAAGGCACACGTTATAGTGACCTGGATTTTGCTCCGGAGTACATATCACTATTACTCATTTATGTATTGGGGCAGCATCAGTCGACGTTAGTTTCCTATACATGTATCAGACGCGGGGTGAGTGACCGCGGATGCGACCCCACTACGATTTCCGCCGCCGCTCCGGTGTGCGAGCACCCTTACTCAATGACAGCTTTACGATATTCTATTAATGCGTGTGTGGTTTGACACCAGCGTGTATTGTTAGCGAAACGATCACTTCACTCTAATTGTGTTTAACATAGTTTGAACTGTTTCCCTTTATGAATTACTAGCTCATAGCAGGGACATTGTAAATGTTTTCTGAGTGTACATACATAATATGCTCCACTAACGTTCCCCACAAGCTTCATCTACATTCATGCATCTCCTCATGCACTTATGTGTGCTCCGAATTTGACCTTTCTGAAAAATACTATTATTTTGGTTATAGTAGTTCTTCATGAGTATACTATGTGATATTAGCAATCAACGACATTAATTGGTCATCATCATCCTCCTGTCCTTATGCCATGCTATTTGTGGTCGGCGCAATGTGTTCTTCTCTTCCATTTCTCTCTATCAGCCGTCATAAGAACATAAACAGGTACCTACACGAAATCACTGAGTATTAGGTATAGCTTAATTGTTACAGCGAAAATAATGGGGGTAACGGCGCATAATTTTTTTCTCGCTCTCGCCATACAATATCCAAAAAAATACTACTGTGCATTGAAGTTTAGCGCTTCTAACTCGTGGCGGCACCTATAGGTAGGTACTTTAATGTCATTTTATTTTGCTCTACACAAATATTTTAAAAACAAAGGCACACTATATATATAAGCTTTACTGACTAGTTAGAAATCTAGGCCTATTTTATTTAAATAAGACTAGCGGCCCGGTACGTGCTTCGCTACGTATAAGGCATAGTAATAAAAAAAATATTATTCAGTTCATTTATTCAAACAAATTTTTTTTTTAAATTAATAGATAAACACAAAGCAATACTTATCGCTGCTAAAATGAAATGACATATGATGGAATTGAATGTGTTTGACAGAACTATCGTCACTTCTTTTGTCTTCGATTGTTTTGCCTTCCCGAAATCTCTTCACTAATACCTACTTGAACTTTACAGTATGGTATTAAGGTTCAAATTGGCTGTTAAGTATTAGTACAATTTTTTTGTATATGGGAGTATAGAAAGATGTTGATTTTACACTTTTTCAAAACTTTTTTTAAATTTTCTCTTAACGAAAAAAACGTACAAACCTTCCCTGGACTTCCACGAATAATTCAAGACCAAAATTAGCCAAATCGGTTCCCGCGTTCTGGAGTTATAGCGTCAGGAAGGAAACCCGACTTATATAGTAGATTTACTCTTGTATTTTTATCACAATAATGTAGATATTTCTACAATAATGTCGTTTTGACGCGCGATCGGCCACGAAGTGACACACCTAACTGTCATTACGCCTATCCCGCTTGTTTTCTTGCCGATGCGCCCGTCTGTGTCCAAAATCTTTTAATGGTCTTATAATTGCAAGTTGCACTAGTTTCAGTTAATTATAGCGTGCCTTGAAACAATCATAGGTACATTAGTACACTCTGTCGCTACTAGATGTCGCTACACGACATGACCGGCGCTCTACGGGCCGCATTTGGGTGTAGGAAATGACCTTCCTACGCAGCATTGGATAAACCTAAATAAGAACTATATATATCGATACGGATTAACAAAATTGAAGTGTCTGTTTGTAATTACAAAAATTCCAAAGTATTTTTTAAAAATTGGTGTCTTAATGAAATGCATGTAGTGAAAAGCTGTTAATTTGGAATAACAAACACACAATTTTATTTATCTGTTTAGATTAGTGACGTAAGCATATTATTAGGTGCATTTGCTATAGTACGTGTATATAATAGGTAATTAACACACCGTTAACTCATTAATCCTGACTGCACGTCACATTAGTGACCACTACACAGCTGTTTTGTTATAGTTGAGTAACTCTAGCTGTAGTAGTACAATCAAGTAACAATGTGTTACACACACGCAGACACTTTGTATGTATATTCAAATTCAAATTTGTATACTTTACTAGATGTGCCCCGCGGTTTCGCCCGCGAAACCCTCTTTTATTTAAAAGTAGCCTAATTTACTCCTTGTAATATTGAGCTGTTTCGGAGATAAGCCGGAACAAACAGACAGACAGAAATATTTTAAAAATTGGTTTTTCTATGTCAGCATCGTGTATTACATGTGGATTTAGTGAAAAGCTGTAATTTTGGAATCACAAACAAACACTTAAATTTTATTTATCTGTATAGATATAGATATATAGATTAAATCCTATAGTCTGGTCTTAAAGAAAGCCAAGCTTGTACTATGGGTACCAGACCACGGAATGATAAAAATACAATAAACCTCATACACATGATCATATTAATAATATGATAATAATAATATACATAATAATATCTAATATATAAAATTCGCGTGTTGCGGTGTTTGTTACCAAACGCCTCCGAATCGGCTGGACCGATTTCTATGAAATTTTGTGTGCATATTGGGATGATTTGAGAATTAGATAATACCTATCCTTAGCTAGTTATCTACACTAATATTATAAAGAGGAAAGATTTGATTGTTTGTTTGTTTGCATTGAATAGGTTCTGAAACTACTTGCCAGATTTGAAAAATTCAGCAATCAATCAATAGCGAGCACGATATATTTTATCCCCGTACTCCCACGGGAACGGGAACTACGCGGGCGAAACCGTGTGACGTCCGCTAGTGATACATAATGTAATAAACAAACAATACAATAATCTTAATTATAATTCCTACGTTAAGATGGTGACGTGAGGCTCCCAGTTTTGTGTATCCTTTAGATATCCGTAACATTACACCTTTTGGCCAAAATTCCTGCTGTAATTTATAAGCTGTGGAAGCGCCAAAGATTAGGAAGTTTACCCATAAAGTACCATTAACCTAACCAAGCGAATCTTTGCTGAAGATAAGGACATTATCATCATTATGTGATAGGTTAAAAATGACAGACATTGCGTCAAAGTAAACGTAACTTTCAATTGATATTGAATGTTCACATTTACACATCAACGTATTTATTTGTATACATAATGTATTCCCACAAAATATGGTTGGAAATGTTACACTACTTAATCACAGCGCTACTATTGTTATACACACGAAACGATGAAAGATAATAATTTTCAGTTTAACATACATTGACCTTTCGCAACGCCACGTGTGTTTGTTTTACGGGTGTAAATATTCGATGGAAATTTTTTGAAACGAACTCGACGTGATAATTTTCGCATGCGCGGCAGTTGTCTCGGGGGCATACGATGTTCTTTTTTCAAAGCGTATTCGGTCCAGGATACTTGTCAAAGCAATTTAAGCTCTATCGTAAGGTAAATAAACTGAAAAGTAGAATACATTATGGGAGCGTCTAAAGCTTTTTAAAAATTTAAATATGTTTTGTTCGCCAGCAGTCGGCCGCATTCGGGCGCTACCGTCGCGCACGTGCAGACGGGTGGGGATAGGATATCATTAATAGGGCTGACCTACAACATCGTAAAACGTAATAATAGCCGACCAAATATTTTATCTTCATAGAGGTGCTTTCTTTTTATAAACACAAATATGCTTCTTTTAAATAGTTGAGCTATCTTTTAGGTGATATAGCTAAATACTTCAATAATAAGGAACATTTTATAGAAGTTCTCATACATTTTTCTATCTAGTTCTTTGTTTACCCGCATTATTTTTAACTTTGCAAGACCCTACGCCACGGGGCAAGCCATAAAAATTCATTGCACAAGTTCTAACTTTACCTTTATTAAAAAAAAATGTTTACTTATGGTTCGCTATGAACTGAGTTCCAAGTTTGAAAGTTCATTAACGTTCGATATTCAATGTCGTGTACGATAATAATTTGAATATGATTTTCCGGTTGCGCAGAATTTGATGACAATCCAAGATGGCGTTGATACCTACTTGTGATCTAATAAATTAACATTGTAAAGAACCTTGGTGTGGGAGGTTCTTCATCAAGGACGATGACAGCATTATTAATCACAATGATTTTGTAAGGTACCAGTAGGTAGTAGGAACCTATGGTTATTATCTTAAACAAGATTGGTGAATATGTAACATGGAATAAAAAATCTCTTGATAGATTAGTTGGACGATCATGTAGGTGGTACTTACTCTATTTAATCACATAATTGGTCCAATTTAATAATTATTCCCTCCATGTAAGTATCTACCAAATATTATGTCATCTATATTTTTGTTATTATGAAGTACCTAGTCATACTAACCTAAAAGATTAAAGTCTTTAATTGAATCAACATGTATCTAGATTCAACATGGAAGAGCAAATGGCCATCAATCATAGGCAGCAGTGGCTGCTTAGTGGCTTTGAAGATATCAAGTGCGTATTTTCCTGATTTATATGGAAACGTACAACTTCCTACAATCGCCGCTAGAGGCGCTTTTGTCCTTGCCCATGCTGTATATGTGAGTTACTCAACTTAAATTCGAGACCAAGCAAACATGTGCTTAATGCGCCAGAAAGAAGATAGATTAAGTAATAGCAAAAAGTAAACATAATTGTAGTGAATGTATTATATCAAACAATTTTTCAAAAAACCTTAAAAAAAGTGACGTCATGAATGTAATAACACCTTTGGCCTAAATTCAATGGAAGGACAAAGCAAAATGTGCCTAATACGTCAAGAGAGTAGATTGAAAATGGGCTAGCGATTCGTCGTGAAAGCTATTCGCGCGACCTTGCGTGGAGCGACTGGCTCTTCATCAGATGGCGTTTGAAGTATTTTGCTATGTAATAAGGTTAAATTAAACTAAATTGAGCCGTGGTGGGCTTAGAGTTTGAGCAGTAGCCTGCTATGCAAGCGACGCAAATTCGAATCCCAGCGAGCCTGTACCAATGAGTTTTTCTAAAACTTATGCACAGTAATTTCACACCACGTGCTTCACGGAGTAGGAAAACATCGTGAGGACACCTGCATTTGTCTGAGAAGTAATTCAAAGTCGTATATCTCAGGCACTATACGCCTGAGACAGCGATTGACTCACCATCTATTATTACGTTTGCACTAAATCGTATTCGGTGAAAAGTGGCTGTTGTTGTTACAACAGCTCTGCCTACCCCTTCGGGGAATACGGATGTGAGCTTGTGTATGTAAACTAAATTATTCTCTGGGTGCTGCTGGTACTATGTTCTGGTTTAGTAATGACGACGGTTAAGCAGTAGTTGTCAGAGAACTATAAATGTAGTGTTTTTTGGCAGAATGATTTTTTTTATTAATTAAAATGTGTGTGGAAATTGAAATTGAATTTTAAATCAGTAACCTTTATCCGATGAGTTGTAATTTTACCATTAAAGCTATATGACATTCTAATTCCAATATGGCGGATCATCCAAGATGGTGAACTAGTTATTTTTCTGCGTTACTACAGTATGTGTATCAAATGAAAAGGCTTGCTGAGAAGAACGCGATCTTTGTTTCTTTATTTGGTACAAAATTTTTATAACAGCCTTCTTTATAGAAATAGCTGATTTCGTTTCGTCTAGTGGTTAGCAAGTTTGCCTGCCGATCACGAGGTCCAAAATATATATATTGTGTTTTTCTGTCCAGATATTCACAATACATGCCCGGAGTTTGGAAGTTGCCGGTGTTCCCACCCCCGTGCCTCGGAAAGCACGTTAAGCCGTTGGTCCTACGCCTGATCTCTCTCCGGTCGTGTTGGATTGCCTCCCATCGGACTATGAGAGTGAGAGAATAAAGAGTGCCCCTGTGTTTGCACACACTTGTGCACTATAATACCTCCTGCGCAGTTGGCTGATCCTCGTTGAGATTAGCCGCCTTAACCGAAATTCGGTAGGAGACCATTATTATTATTAATAAGAGTAAAACTATCATGGCAATTAGAGGTTATGGTAAGACATCTGAATAATTGCTATATTTGATGCTTTTGCTTGCGGTTTTTTACGATAGCACTGCACGCAGCACAAAAGCAAGAGATAAAGTTAGTACATTTATAGATGTGATATACATAACACCGCACACCAAATATATATACTAAAACAAGTGAATTTTTGTTTTGCTATGGTGTTAAATTCAAGTAAGCGGTTAAATTCAAAATATCTTTATTTGATTAGACTTTTAACAAAGTACTTTCAAATCGTGAGAACGACAAGATTACATAGGATTATACATGCTACCGCCAGGTTCGGAAGATCGCTTTTACTGAGAAGAACCTGGCAAGAAACTCAGTAAATACTCTTTTAAAAAAAAGTTATTTTACAAGTTCGAGTAGGTAATACAATATAAATCATTAAAATTATATATAAGCCCATGGACACAATTCCAGTGCACAAAATTCAATATATTTTTTTATTAAAACTAGAAGTAAACTACGTATAAGTAATTGAGTAGCTTGAGATGACCAGCCCCCACAAGCAGCACCTGTTCACAAGTATGACGAGAATGCCAGCCATCGCCCTCCTCAACCATTATAGAGTGAAGTGAGCAACCTTCCTAAATATAACCTACCAATCCAATGTAATAATTTCAACTTACCTCCTTACCATTACTTAACATTAATTACCTGTATTATCTACTATGTTCATACATAACGTCAAAGTAATCCGTCAAATGTAATCACTGGACACATTCAAAGCACAGAGCCACAGACTACTAAGAAACTTTAATTTAACACTTGCCTCGAATAGCTTCAATCTCAGACTTGAAGCACAAAATAAAAGGCAGCTGAAGGGCTGCTTCCTTTATTGAGAAAATCGTCACACACCAACGAGCGCTTTCGCGGATCTTGGTTCTAGTTAACAGTTCTCACAAGAATGCTTTTATATGTGTGCGCCTTCGTTCTGATTGTATTGATGGTATCCAAGCAATGAGTTGCTCACTCTTCAATGCAATTGTACTAGAACTACCCCACTTGTACAAAAGGAACAGATGTTATAAGAAACGGGAAATCGTTTCGCCATTTCTTCTCTTGATAGATTTAAACTTGTCTTAAAATTTATAGCTAAATTAGTTTTAAGAATGACTTTTAATGAGTGATTTTTCTTCTAGTTTAATTTGGTTGGGTTTGACAGTGAATTCAAGGCGTCATCATTGTCTTCACTTTTACAGAATTACCTGCTGGCATTGTATGGGAGCTGGCCTTCTGTACCTATTTATTTTGTGCTTGAAGCATCTTGGGACGGATGAAATGAAACCACTTTTGTATGTCATAAGCAACCATTTTTTGCCCTAAAACTTCACTAACCCTTCATAAAAAATGCATAGTGGGAATTATACTTTAGCAGTTTGTAATAAAGTTGATTGTTAAAGTGTTTGAAGGCTGAAGAAAAAGTAAAAATAAGGCTGACCAGTCTGATGGTTGAATTGAATAGCTCATTCGAGACACACGATGTTCTTCTCCATTTAATTGTTTAAGACATATTTTTTCTGGTTTTAAATTTGCGTTGTTAAGCTGGCATAGGCAATTCTCAAACAGATTTTAGAGATTTGTTAACAGCTGCGTTATTCACTAAGGTTTTTAAGCGACGAATTCGACTACGAGCGTTGTTTTCAATCATAGGAAATTGATACATATTACGTAGAGGGTAAGGTTCAATTTTGTTTCTTTAAAACCGACACTCGAAGACGAGTGTGACGCCGAGAAACCTTAAATTAAATTATTAAACGTAAACCTATTCTAATTATATTATTAAACGAACAACTTGAGCTTGATAAAAACAAATCGATACTGAAATTACGTTTGCTATGTTTCGTTTTCGTAGAGACAGAGTATCAGGAGGTATACCTCCTGATACCATAGAATAAAATAATACAAAGGAATTGTATACGACGAGTTATACAAGGCTATACGAAATTATTCGTGACTAGCGCCAATGTGACCTATTTAACTCATCACCATGTCATGGCTACAATTACTGAAACCCTTTCAATATATCTACATATTCTATTTCATTCGAATGCCCTAGAAAGTTGTTCATCACTCTCAGGTTTTGTATGAATAAAAACATACATACCGACCTCCATCATGGAGCGAGGTGAATCAATCATTCCAAGGTCTAAGCTGGCTAAAGGACCGTCCAATTCTAAATAGACGCTCGACCTATGTATTAAAGTACATTGAATCGGATTAGGGCTCTTCTTACAGTGGACATTTATCTTAGGTTTCCTTTAATACCTACCTATGTTCAGACGTACATGACGTAAGTATGTGGGAATACATACTATTATGTATTTATCCATACATTTCAATATCATTCATCTCTTATAAGTAAGACTTATCTCTTTTGTGAAGAGTGCCTTACTATATGCTCTTATTGTCATGATAGTTTGTGTAGTCGCCTGCTTACCCATGTGACACAAGTTCGAATCCCAGCTGCATGGAATGATGAATTTTCCCGGTCTTGGACAGCGAGGAATCCAATGGGTTCCTCCACATATTTTTAACAATTTACAAGATATTTTTCTCAACAATCACTTGACATTGGCGGAATAGTTTTACTTAAGCACATCGTCATTAAATAAAGAAAGGAAAGGAAAGGAATGATGATTTTTTATAGAAACTTTAGTGCAATGAAGCTTTGCCGGTGAAGGAACACTTCGCGAGGAAACCTGAATGCGCTGAGAAGTAATTCAAAGACGTATGTGCACTATACATAAGACGGCGATGAACTTACTATCTGTCAGAATTGCACTTAATCATCTTCGTTGAAAAGTGGGTGTTGTAATAACAACACCTCTGCTTACTCCTACTGGGATGGCGTGAACATATATTTTTTAAAGTCTGTGCCACAGTGACAGTCTCATACGCGTCATATACATCTGTCTCATAATCACTGATAATCTATGAGATGATAGTATCGGCTCAGGAAACCTATTTACTATGTCTAGACGAAGATCACAGTACATACAGATGGAAAGGTATGTAGTACACCAATCAATTCTAGATGTAGTGGAACACGGCCCTTTGACCTAAAAAAAGGCAGACAGACTTAGGGCTGTATATATTGTTTATCAAATAATTTTATTTGGCGGTTCTACATATAAGGCGGTAGTATGTATAATCCAGTATAATTATGTCAATTTGGCGATGTGCAATTAGGTAAGTACTTTGTTTAAAGTCTAATCGAATAAAAATATTATTCAGTTTCAGTATAAATATGTTACTTAAAAAATGCGGCGGCGGTATGGATCTTAGTGGATCATATAGCGAAAAATGAGCATGTGTTACGTCAAGACACCCCATTTTTTATAACGTAAGTATAGACAGGAGGGGTCTGGGAGTCGAAGGGTAGGGAATATACGATACTTTGTGAGTTCTACTAAACATTTGCGTGGTTATTGTAACAATATATAAACCTTCCTTTCCGTATTTTATACGGAAACGGTGAAGGAAAACATCGTGAGGAAACCTGCATACGTCTGAGAATTAACTAAAAGACGTATGTATAGTGCCTGAGACGGCGAAAGATTCACCATCTGTCACGCTAGCACTTAATCGTCTTCGGTGAAAAGTGGGTATTATAATTACAACACGTCTATCTACCCCTTCGGGGAATATAATATATTGTATTTGTTGTCTGCAAAAACTGTGTTACATACTCTTTGTAACACAAAAAGAGTTTTATCTTTTAAAAAATCTATAGTTGACTCAACAAAGTATAAGTGGGGAATGTTTAAAGCTCTCAAATATGCAGTCATCTTCGCCAAGCATATTTTAATTGCGTCAGAATCATGAATATGAATTTGATAAAAGTGAACTGGGAAATGTTTAACATACTAAGCATTTATTTCCGAATGCTGTATGAATAAAATATCTCTCGCGGTCAACAAGGCCTTTGTTACATTTTATCACCTTTGTCTGTTACTCAACTGTCTGAAAATCTTTGAAATATCTATTAAGTACTTGGTTGTGCTCCGCGCCTTTACTTTCATAGGTTATTATATATTCATGATTTAAATATAAGTATTATTAAGTAAATAATATGCAAGGAACAGTACTAAAAACTAATTAGAAGTAGAAAACTTGGCCCAAATCGATGTCTCTCGGGATCGTGCCAAGAAGGCTGGCAGCATTGCCACGTTGAATAGCAATGCTGATTCTCTGAGCGAAAAAAGCCCCAGCCCGCTTGTCACGAGAAGCTTCTACCAGACGACGTGCAACCTCTATAAGTATCATTAATACGTGGATGATTTACAAAGATATTTTTAAATTATGATACAATCATAGTATGGAAGGCCCTATTATGTATTAATTTTTGTTCCTTTTTAAAGACATAAAAAATTATTAAATGATATATAAGTTTCAAAAATATTCACAAGATGGCGCCACACGTCATTTAAAACGCAGAGTCAAGTTTTTAATTATAAACATGTTTGTAAATGCGCTTCGGATTATTTACAGGATATTTAGATACTTTCCCATTTTTACTTTTTCCAATATGGAGAATTGCCATGTTTTAGTCATAATTCAAGGATATGTCATTTTACAACACTAAAGACACATTGTATGGATGTACTCTCTATTTAATTCTTCAATTAGTTTACAAAACTTGTCTATTTTGCGTTGGATCGGTGTCGTTCGTGACAAAGTTTGGCGCAGTGCCCGCTCGCAGCGCTTGGAAGACACACCGTCTTTCTACAAGCGTAATTTGCAGAACGCAATGCAAAATGAACGAGATCTTAGTTTCGAGATCCTATGCTACGTAAATGGTAGAAATATCTTCAAAAAAATTCTTACATCGATTGTTAGTTTATTCTGGGATTTTTAAAAGGTCCTTGCGTCCAAATTCGTATTAATATTGAAAATGAAATTGAATACGACTTATTTAGCTTGGGCTTTTATAAGTCTTCTGAGAAGAGGAAACTGGCTCTTCTCAGAAGACTTATAATATCAATATTATTATAATATTTCTGAGAAGTAATTCAAAGACGGATGTATAGTGCCTGAGACGGCGATAGACTCACCATCTGTCACGTTGGCACTTAATCAAATTCGGTGAAAAGTGGGTGTTGTGATAACAACACCTCTGCCTACCCCTGCGGGAATACAGGCGTGAGCATATGTGTGTGTGGTATTATTATAAATATACGCAGGCTGCGGAGTCCTTGGGGTTTGAGCAGTCACCTGTTACGCAAGCGACGCAAGTTGGAAGCCCAGCGGGGCTAAAAAAAAACTTGTGTGCAGTTATTTCACACCACGTGCTTTCAATGAAGGAAAACACCGTGAGGAAATCTGAATATGTCTGAGAAGTAATTCAAAGACGTATAGTGCCTACATTAAAAACGTGGTGGCCCTCGTACACTAATAGTACACTTACTTAAATGCACTCAACTATTATAAAATGTATAAATCCAAGTGAAAGTTAATAACGTATATCTGAAACTTAAAAGCCTTCTTCAACTTTTTATCTCAGAGGTTCAACTCTATGTAACTCCAGAATATTTTCCACTTCGACCCCCATCAGTAACAGCCTTACATCCATAACTATACGTTTTGTTAGGGGAGTCGAGTTATCGGGTCAAATACACTTTATAGTATACTAGCGGACGTCACGCGGTTTCACCCGCGTAATTCCCGTTCCTGAGCGAGTATGGTGATAAAATATAGCCTATGTTAATCAGTGATAATGTTGAATTCAAAAGGTGAAAGAAATTTTAAAATCGGTCGAGTACCTTTTGTGTCAACTCGTTACAAACATACATACAAATCTTTATAATATTAGTATAGATATAGCCGTTATAATGCCGCATTTTCGTGGATTTAAGATCATTTTCTATAAATTTGGGATAGGTACTTAAATAAGCCTAGTACCTACTACTTACTTGTTAACACTCAGTTCCAAGATATTGTTCCTTTACGACCACTAAGTATCTTCTTCTCTCTTCTGTACCCAAAAGTTAATATAAGACCGCCTTTTACTTATACTATTCTCTTTTTTTTATTTTATATTTTTATCTGTTTGGAGAAAATGGAGTTAAAAGAGTAAATAATAATTATTATTTTTATATAATATAATATATAATAAAGAAGCCGTGGTGGCCTTGAGGTTTGAGTAGTCGCCTGCTACGCAAGCGACGCATCCCAGCGGGGCCTGTACCAATGAGTTTTTCTAAAAAACTTATGTACAGTGATTTCACACTACGTGCTTTACGGTGAAGGAAAACATCGTGAGGAAACCTGCATATTTCTGAGAAGTAATTCAATGACGTATGTAAAGTATCTGAGACGGCGATGGACTCACCATCTGTCACGTTGGCACTTAATCATATTCGGTGAAAAGTGGGTGTTGTGATTACAACACCTCTGCCTACCCCTTCGGGGAATACAGGCGTGAGCACATATATGTATTTTATTGTAAATACCTACTCATTTCGTGCATACTAACGCAACGTAATTTGTCGACGTTGAAATATGTTAGAAACTATACATAGGGCAGTAAAATCTACATTAATTCAACCGAGACTAACGTTTGATGTTACTTTTCCTTGCAGAGAAGATTCAGTTCTTTGTATAAGAATAATTGTTGGAGGCCTACTTTACGGAAGAAAACAGAGGGTTCTGAATGAAATCCAATTTAGTCAGAGCACTTTCTAAATCAAAATCCAATTAAATATTTCATTCAAGACCTAGATTAGTTTGAAAACGTGATCGGATGATAAGCGACTTTTTTCGCTTATCCATGAAAGGCAGGCGTTCAATAGGAAGGAGCTATAGACGCAACGAATGAATCATAATATATATCATACCTACTTCATTTACATTTCGCCACCTATGCTTAAGGCTTAAGTCCTATGTAATGAGCGAGCTTATTGCCATTAACCGAGTACCTGTCCAAACTCCGAACTGCTACTAGGATATTGCAGATGGACATACAGAAAAACACTACCCAACCTACCACGTATGGAACGAGGCAGATTTTTATATGATTAAAATGGCATACAAGCGTACAATCTACCTGCCGCGTTAGTCAATAAGGTTTCTCAGCGTCGCACTCGTCGTCGAGTCATCATCATTTCCCTGGCCTTATCCCATACATTGTTGGGGTTGGCACTTGATTCAACCCGATGTGGCTGATTACTTGATTTTTATACCAAGCGACCGCCATCTGACCTTCGCAACCCCTTTAACGAGGAAAATCTTTGATCTGGGTTAAACCAGTTGTCAGACTATTTTAGGCCTCCGACTGACCTGTAACGATTGCCAAAGATGATAAATTGGCAACCAGGACCGACGGCTTAACAACTTATTTAGTCTGGGGGCCTACCATCAACGTTTTAAGCAGAGCGTTTTAAGAACTGCTAAGCTTTGACGTGTCATTTTGGTACCGTAAAATTAAACTTCAAAGCTAAGAAGTTCTAAATACGCGCTGCTTAAACGATTATAGTTGAACCCCTGTTGAAAATCCGTTTAAAATCGTTTCAGCAGTTTTGAACAGACGTAGGGTCTACCATCAATGTTTTAAACAGAGCTTATTAATAACTATGCTTTGACGTTTAATTTTGGTACCGTAAAATGAAACGTCAAGTCTAAGAAGTTCTTAATACTCTGCTGCTTAAATGATTGCAGTTAGCCTCCTGTTGAAAGTCCGTTTACATTCGTTGCAGCATTTAAACAGACCGACTAAAATAAAAACAGTTAGATATATTTTTTTAACTATTAGAGCTTTTTTGAATTGAAATTTAAGTAATATGGTGGAAACTATTTAGGTTTTTAGTACTAACTTTTCGTTCAAAGTAAAGCTTGTGGTGTGACAAAGTTCGATTCGCATAAGCAGATTAAGCAGACCCATTACATTAGTCGTATTATGTCTAGTATGAAAAAGAACATAAAATCTTGATTAGCTCGTATTGTAGTGAACGTGGCAGCACAGACATGCCTAGTCACTACTGAAATTTGTTTGCTAAAATCAATACCTACCAGAGTTAAGGTACTGAACCAAACGTTGAAGAGTTTAAAAGTTAGTTAATTCAATTTCGAATTAGTTGCAATATTAGAATTTTTTAAAAGGTGTCAATGTGGTGGAACTAAGTCGTTCAAGTTGCCTTTTTGGCACAAGGCAAACACTGCGAACGGAGCATTTTGTTCCGGACCTGGTGGTGGCCTCGGGGTTAGAGCAGTCGCCTGCTACGCAAGCGACGCAAGTTCGAACCCCAGCGTGGCCTGTAAGAATGAGTTTTTCTAAAAAACTTATGTACAGTGATTTCACACCACGTGCTTTACGGTGAAGGAAAACATCGTGAGGAAACTTGCATATTTCTGAGAAGTAATTCAAAGACGTATGTATAGTGCCTGAGACGGCGATAGACTCACCATCTGTCACGTTGGCACTTAATCAAATTCGGTGAAAAGTGGGTGTTGTGATAACAACACCACTGCCTACTCCTTCGGAGAATACAGCCGTGAGCATATGTATGTATGGAGCATTTTTTTCGTTTTGTTAGCGCATAACATTGTAAGCTATAAGCTTTGTAATTCCAAATTATCAGCATTTCACTATATGCTTCATATGCATATAATGAAATGCTGAAATGAAATGAAAAGTAGTGTATACATACGGCTCTTGTTGCTCTGTTTGTTACTTTTTTGTTATTAATCTCTGTAACGACTGTATTTTAGCCAGATAGCTGAAGTTACTAACAAGGTGATTTAAAAAATAGGGTCCCCTGAAATGAAGCCAACCAAAAATTAGGTCTACGTGCGTGTAATATCGAGGCACAGCTATTACGATCGTAATATTAACTCATTAGGCCCTAGAGGTTGGAAATACTTCCATAATACTTAGCTACCTGCTTGATTTCAACTGTAGCGAAATTACCTACATACTTAGCTGCATACAGTTGCAAAGAAGTCATTAAATAAAAAAACCATGATAAGAGGAAAAAAGCCGCATACAGTCTAGTCTGCAAAATTGTCTGAGGTTAAATAAGATTTTAGTCGAAAGCGTTGCTCGACGTTTGGGCAACTAAAGTGATTCATCTGAATAAACTTTAAAGAGCATTGTTTCCCATTCCGCAGCTTATCTACTGAACTTGATGTCCCTATATTATCTACGAAGGGCACTACCTGCCACCCTAGCTAACGGAAGGGACCATTCGTACAATATCGGTCAAAGCTTACAATTACGTGCTATCGAGACCTTTTAATTGTTGAACCAACCATTTCCTTCAAAAGTTTGGACAAACATTGGTTCCGCTAGCCAATGTTGGATCACAATATGTGATGACGTAAAAACTGGCTCACGAGCGACAAGCTATGGCAGGAAAACGAAACAACATGATTACCAACGCGCACGGCACAGCTGGCCTGATTGCTGGTTACAGTTAGGAAAAAATAACCGTCAATATTGTTCTACATTGCGCCTTATTTACCATCTCTTATCTCTTTATACGATACAAAACCAGCATTGTATATCTCAGATAGAGGTTGGGTCGTAAGGGCAGGCAATGTCAATGTAAAGCAGGGTTACTCACACATCCAAAAACGCACACAAATCTAATAGAGTCCCTTTCAATAAACGAATGAAAGACGATCTTCGGAGATAACTTTACAGAAACAATAAAATATATTCGTTAGTTCTATTTGATTACGGATTGAAACTAGAATGAGTATGGATATATATTTAAGGATGTTGGTATGCTACATAAATGTGTCCGAGTCCGAGTCCAAGTAAATAAAACGTGATATCATGAACTAATTTGACATTTTACTATAACTAATTTTATATAACTATAACTAATTGGACTTTTTCTGAGAAGAACCTGGCAAGAAATTAGGTAATTACTCTTTTCAAAATTATATACTTAATACAATTTTAACAATACTAAAATAAATTACTTAAGTGTGTTAAAATGTGAGCCTATAGACATAGTTCCGATGCACAAATGTTGATAAAAATTAACATAAAGTAAATGTCTAGTGTACTATTCTCTTAACTACTCTATGATACATATTAAAAATTCATCGTTCTCTGCGGTTAGTTAAATAGTCATGTTCCCATCGGAGCTACCTGCTAATAGGTAGGTTAGGTAGGTAAAATGGTATTTATCAAAATTAAAAAGCACAATATCCGTTTTATAAGATTTGTACCTATGTACATAAATGTTGTCAGTAATTGAGAAGGAACAAATTCTTGTTATTTTATTTGTTAGATGTTACATAACTCCCCGTGTTACATAATTCCCCAATGTATATTTATGTGTATTCTTATCAAATTAACATTACATATCACCCACCTATTAATAGCTTCCGAATTTTCTCACAAGATGGCGTTACTGTCTGTAAAACGTGTGCATTGCTACAATCTTTGATTACTCACCTTGTCTTTACAAGCTATAAAGTCGAAGTTATTTATTTAGAAAAAGAACCAAACAATGGTACTTAAAAGCTTATTTATAAAGAAAAAATGGTGTAGGTGAAGGAAGAAAGGTAACATTTTTTATAAAATATTTTCTATCACATTATTATGAAACAACGATATCTGGGTTGTCTACCAATATGTATTCTATGCTGAGATTAAGGCTTAGGGTATAAAAATCTCCCGTTTTTAACGTGTATGTTGTAAATGTTGTACTAACAACATCGAAATTAAAAAAGTGAGTTATAAACAAATTGAGATTTAACAATATCATAAGCACTTATGAGAGAAGAGAAGGTCATATCTCAAAATATAATGGTAATAGAAGGGCGGCTCCCTACATTGACCACACGCACACCTGCGTACAAGGATGTTGTCGTAGCTTTAGACCGCGACCCACATAAGATGCTTCAATGTTGCGAGCGCTTGTCAGATTGCAGCAACGCTTTTCCGTTCGCTACATAGATGGCGCTATTCTTTACAAGATCATGTTTGTCAACAGTCTCAATCGTGCTTTGGAAGATTTCTGCGCATTTAAGTACGATACAAGCCTCCAATTAAATTGGGGGGTCAAGGGGGAAAATTAGGAGAACTTCAAAGCGACTTATTATGTGGTACCATAATTAGCGTTAAAACGAATTAGTTCGCCTGTAGTTAGAGTTGCGATATCGCAGGCAGAATACTCGTCTAGCT
The DNA here is from genome assembly GCA_929442735.1 of Watsonalla binaria. Classification (NCBI taxonomy): domain Eukaryota; kingdom Metazoa; phylum Arthropoda; class Insecta; order Lepidoptera; family Drepanidae; genus Watsonalla; species Watsonalla binaria. The sequence continues at coordinate 8,020,949 of OV838930.1, forward strand.
GGAAAATTTCGTATCTGGGTCTGAGCAAAGTCACGCGTTCGCCACATCTCCTATGTTTGGGAGTTGGCTTTCTGTTTCTTTTTATTTAATGGTCATATGTTAAAGAATGATCTCTATAGAACGGCTAGGTAAGGTCCCTTTGTCTCGTCAGGTAAAATATCCGGTGGCCGTACACTATTACTTGCGTTACAACTATTATTATTTTACACTGATTTAGATATACAGATAGTAGATTTTCGTTGCCATTTAATTTATTATTTTATGGGGTATGAGCAATTTATATTCAAATAATTTGGTGTAATTATGACTGTAACACATGCTTTGTTTAATATAAGTGATAATATAAGTGATACAGTACAATTGTGAGAAGTAATTACAAATTATACGTCCAATGTCCATAGTGAAAAATAGTACTAAAAAACGCCAGTTATATTTAAACAAACATACATATTATGCTCACGCCATTGAATTACTTCTCAGACATATACAGGTTTCCTCACGATGTTTTCCTTTACCCTAAAGCACTTGGTGTGGAATCACTGAACCTACGTTTTTAGAAAAACTCATTAATACTAGGAAACCACTCATTCGCTACTAGGAAATTACAGAAGATATAACACATTACCCGGGGATCGAAGACAGGACCTTGTATTCAGAAACATTTTGCGACCACTAATCTAACGCGGCAGTCTGATAATTCTAACTAATCTTAGAGAAATCTATGGCTAGCCATAGAGCCGTGAGAAAAACGCTATAGGTAACCAGCAAAATGATGGTAAAATTACCAACAAGCTAACTCGTCATGGGAATTCCTTGTGGCTGCAGATTGAAGCTGGTTTCGATCGAACTATAATCATTTCGATGGACTAGACAACATTACTACATTAATTTACTTTCGTAAAGAATAACTTTGCTCGTTCAACTTCAACTTGCAGTCTATGAAAGTATAATATATATTATAAAGAAGCTTAGTTTAACACCATAGCGGATCGGATGAGGAATAGTATGGCAAGCTAAAGAATTATGTGGTGACTAGACCAAAAACATTTTTTTGAGATGAGCGTATCGAAAAGATTAGTGAAAAAAATTAAAGAGCGAATTTACACATAAAGTTTAAGAAAGAACTATCATGAGCAAATTAATAATATTTTCGTTTATTGAATTTAGACGAAGCGAAAGACGTATGAAAAGATTGTAGTATAAGGCGCACAGTAGTCTCTGCCTACCCCATGGGATACAGGCGATAGCATCGTGTGTTCTTCTACTATGCATAGCTATTGCGACGTACCAGAATAATGCAAGTCCTTGGCTTAGCTAAATAATGTAACTGTATGTTAGTTCACACAAGCGTATCCCTTATCTAAGATAATCCTTCACTCTATGGTTATGATGGATAACATGAAATGAAACCCAAAAATCAATCCAATAAGGCACCTATTTGTAGTTCAGTTTGAGAAGCGTCAAGGGCACTCGAATCGTGCTCGAATTGCGCATAATCAATTACATTGTAAGTACCTTAACTCGTCTCAAAGGGTTTCTAAATAAATCTCTTGCGACCTACAGCTTCACTTGATTGATAATCTGACTTCAATTTATCAAATTACCACTTAACTCCGTGAACTAAGAAATCTTAAAACAATGCCTCCATTTAAACGATTAAGCGTAAAAATACTTTTAAATATTTATGTATTTAGTATTTAACACGAATTTAAGCATTCATCATTAAGGCAAAACTACAAAAAATATTCCATTGATAGTAATCACTACAAAAAGAGCTGCATTGCGTGATGTTAAAGTCGAAATTACAATGGTGTAATGTAAAGGCCAATGCCACAAACACATGTTGGCGTTGCACGACCAAACACGATGACCTGCCGCGCTCCCCTTGGTGGTACTGAGGCTCCTTTCAGGGCGGGTGGTGTTTAGTTATCTGAGGGGTCTAGTTGGTTGGTTTGCGTTGCAAAGGGGCGCAGAAACGGAATCAATGAACTCTGTTGGAGTCGACCGACAAAGGACGTTTCGGCAGACCAGGTAATTACGTTAATATCAATCTCTGGTCTCTTCTACACACACTAAGGCTTAACTTATTAATCTTCAAGATCACCATCAATAAAATTCATCAGTTAAATATATTATTTGAACTTAAATAACCCTAGACTTGCTAAGGAAATTTGAGAAATTTTGCTGTCTGATATTTGCAGGTCGATCACAGGCGTCTTTTAAGCTGACTTTATTGACGCCATTGGTACGGTTGATGGTAGGTAGAATCTGTTCAGAAAGTAAGATAAAGTTACGATTTTCACATTGCCACCAATCGTAGGCATCAGGGCTGGACTAACATTGCCATCGAGACTAATTTGTCTATTAGAAAAGATCATAATGATACTAACGAACTTGTATTCCTAGCTAAACAAAAAAGGTAATTAAGCCCAGCAGCGTCTGAAAAGTCTTTATGAACCAAATCGGTCGATATTCTGTTGGGTTTCTCAGCGTTGCACTCGTCGTCGAGTGTCAACGAGGTTTATCGAGGTTTAAGGAAACGAAATTGAACCTTATCTATATATTATATATATATATATATAAATTTCTTAAAACTGACAGCTCCTTGAAGGTAACGGTAGAGTTCGATTCAAACGGGTTATCCACTCCATCCTTTGCATAAATCGATTAATGTAATGATAAAAGTATTTTGCTTCATATCTAAGCTCATGCCAGTATTCCCTGAAGGAGTAGTAGGAGACGGACTACCCATATTTCGCCAGTTTGGTATAAGTCCCATAAATTGATTTTCGCACCACACAAAACTCTGATAAATTAATAGGGGCGTAGATATCTACAGGCTCAGTAATAAGCACTCATGAGCTGTTATGATGATGAAAAAGAAATAAGTGAGAGGTAAAGATAATCAAAAGACTTTTCCCCATAGATATACCTTATTACCTTATCCGTATTATCTACAGCATAAGAAGCATAAGCACTTACAGTATAAAATGAATGAACCTAAAAGAACCACGTCGAAAATTCAGAGGGTTGCGAGAAAAAGGCTTGAGAAACAACTGTCTCCGCGACGACTGAGATATGAAAGACGTACTCAGAAGACATATACATATATAGCTATAAACGTGTACTGTAGGCTATGATAGATATTTCATTCAGTTTCATATCTTTGAAATATGACAATAGTATAAAAATAAATATGCTCACGCCATCTCAGAAGGGGTAATCAGAGGTGTTACAACAACAACACTCACTTTTCACTGAAGTTGGTTAACTGATATCGCGACCGAGGGTGTATCTTTGAATTACTTCTCAGACATATGCTGGTTTTCTTACGTTGTTTTCCTTCACCGTTTAAAATAAGTAGGTAGTTTATATAATGGACTAAGGACCTGCCTTCATTTTAAGACAATTATAAAAATGACTTTTCTCTACTATCTATATATATGATATGATTTAATAGCTATAAAAAATAATTATGTTCAACTCCTATATATCTAAAGGCCTATTAAGCATCTATGAAAGATGATTTAAACAGCATCGGTGGTTAATTAAGTTTCTAATAAGGCCGATTCGGGATTTAACTCCTACATGTTAGTAAAAAGAGAGCCGTGGTACCCTTGGGGTTTGAGCAGTCGCCTGCTACGCAAGCGACGCAAGTTCGAATCCCAGCGGGGCCTGTACCAATGAGTTTTTCTAAAAAACTTATGTACAGTGATTTCACACCACGTGCTTTACGGTGAAGGAAAACATCGTGAGGAAACCTGCATATTTCTGAGAAGTAATTCAAAGACGTATGTATAGTGCCTGAGACGGCGATAGACTCACTATCTGTCACGTTGGTACTTAATCAAATTCGGTGAAGAGTGGGTGTTGTGATAACAACACCTCTGCATACCCTTTCGGGAATACAGGCGTGAGCATATGTATGTATGTATGTTAGTAAAATCCGTATCAAGATCCGTAGCGTACTTTAGTAGAACGACACGTTAAAACTTACTCCGAGTCATATTGGTATGTATCGTACCTACTTATTGTTTATGCTTACCTCTATAACAATCGAATGCAAGCCTCTGCGTATGTCTCGTATGTCCGGTTATAAGTGGAAGCGTTTGAACCGATTCGAAACCAAAATTTCCACAACTGTCAGTGCTCCAACCGGTTTGTAACATCTAAGACATTACGTAGCAAAGAGGATCACTTCTCGACGGCATCCGCGCCGCTGTAATTGTCGACACTATATCCGCATCGGATCTGGGTCACTGATATCCGCAAAGTTGAACTCTTCACTTATTCGCTGCGCAATACGATGCATTCTTCACTCTATTAAAAAGTGTGCCCGTGGTAGGGTAGCTTGGTTGTTTGAGTAATTACCTGCTAAGCAAATGACAAAAGTTCTTATCTGAACGGTCTCTACTACAAAGTTTTTCAAAAAATGTAGGTTTCAATGGAATTTTTTTATGATGAAGTGCTAGAGACGGCAATGGATTCTATCACGTTGGCACTTAACACCTAATCATCGGTAAAAAGTCTGATTTCTACACAGAAAATAGAAATACATTCCTGCAGTGTTCTAGAACTTCTAACCCCCCCTTTGGGGTATTCGTTTGGAAAGGTAAGAGCTAGGTAACGTCTTCTTAAAACTTCTCCTATACCTAAAGATGTTCACGTTATTTGGACACGTTTTTTAGGCCTCATAAATATCCATTATCTAATCAGATTGATAAGTAAATGGATACTCGATCAAATAGTAGACAGTTTCTAGCACAGACTTTCACTATACATTTAGGAGGTAGGTAGTGCGTAACGGGATTACTGTTTGAATGTATTATGTGACCCTACTGGGGAATGCATGTCCATTTCAAACATCGAATTTGATTTTTGTATGATGATTTCAAATGATGGATGCCAATTTAACATCTTTCCCACATCTTTCCAACATCGTTACAGGTCAGTCGGAGTCTTAAGAAAGTCTGACAACTAGCTTTACTCAGATTACCGATTTTCCTCGTAGAAGCGGTTACGAAGGTAAGAGGGCAGTCGCTTTTTATAAAAATCTGGTGATCAGTCAGCCACATCGGGTTGAAGTGTCGACCCCAAAAGTATATAGAATAATGCCAGGGAGATTTCATATGATTTATAGTGTATCGATGAAATGTACATGATACCTGGCTGAGTTTCTTGCCGGTTTTTCTCAGAAGGCTAGTTTCGGAAGTGGTGGTAAATTTTCAACATTCTTAAGTGTCTTACGAGGGCCCACTGAACTGAATAACAAATTTTCATTTTCAGTAGAACAGTAGATCGCAGGCGAATATATTTAAGAGTAGGCAGGTAGCGTTCATATGCTTAAGGGCAGTGCCCTAAGTGTAGGTTCGGATACGTAGAAACGTCGACGCTTGATCTTGTCTTTTAGCACAAAATGTGGTGATACTTTTGTTGTGATGGAATGCCAAAGATGGTGGATCAACATTTCGAGTCCTGCTAAAATGCCAGGTCAAGCGACATTTGAATATTTACAAACCTATGCTTGGGGTACAGTAGTTCGCAGGTAAATAATTATTAAGAGTAGTCCCTATTTGGCTACTCTATAGGCTTAAGGGCTTAATGCTGGATATTGAATTCACTTTGTACTCCAAATTCACTAACATGGGCCTCAAATACTTGTACTAAAGCAAACCACTTGCTCCGTTCACGGTCTGTTTGCAAAACAAATGATTTGATTTAATATAGAATCCGCGTGTTACCACACAAGCTTGGCAAGTGAAAGCGTGACGTCACTCATGCCGGATAGTGCGTACCCGATTCTTGAGTGTCAATGATTGGTTGAATCAAGGTCTTGAGGCTGACGAATGGTGCAAATATCCCTAATGGATCCTAATATTTAGTTGCATATGTGCTGAACTGTCCACGTGGATAATACGATTAACTGGAGTAGTAGAATTCAACCATCCCGAATCAGTATGCGGTTAATTCCTGCGCGTTAACGACAACGGTAAAATTGAAATTGTAGTGTACTAGCTGATCCCCGCGACTTCCTCTGCGAATAGCACAAAAAAAATACACAATATATTATTAAAAAGTTTCATTAAAATCCATTCAATTGTTTTGGGGTGCTATAGTAACAAGCATACATACTTTCGCGTTTATAAAATTTGTATGATCCATAGTATGAAGGAAGGAGAAACAGACCGGTCAAGTTTTAAATCCACAGCAAAAAACCGTAAGTACCAAACGTTTCATAAGTAACGCAGTTTGAATACAAGTAATGTAATTGTAGATAAGATAAACTGCGTCTCCCGGAATAAGGTTTCATAAGATAGATATATCTCAACCATTCTCTACGTAGGCAGATCTGTGGTCACCGACTTGGATTCAAACTTGCAATCGTGTTAACCGTGGGTTGATTCCAAAAAAATGGAGTTCGTGGCTCAGTTGCTATTGCGCATATCATTCGATCAGCGAAGTTAAGCAACCCTAGCCTTAGGCAGTAATTGGATGGGTGACCGCATTAGTTCCCTCCGTGCCTCGGAGAACACGTTAAGCCGTCGGTCCCGGTTGCCAATTTATCATCTTTGGCAATGGTTACAGGTCAGTCGGAGGCCTAAAATAGTCTGACAACTTTCGGCTTATTTCCGAAACGGCTGGACCGATTTTAACGTGACTTTCAATGTCATCTATACCTTTATTCATCTTTACTCTATACAGATAAATAAATATGTTTGTCAATCACAGGAAAGTGATACATAATACAAAGACAATGTAGTTTAATTTCATATCTTATAAAACGAACATCCAGGTTGTAAGCCTGGAGAAACCTTACAGAATCCACAAGAAGAAGTATTCCACATCCAGCGGGACCCTGTCATCTTTTCAGGGAATCAGACCACCTTAAAAGCTTGCAGGTTTATTAGTATTCTGCGAAATACAACCCATATCCCTATTAGCATAAGTATTATTTTTTACATATTTCAATAATAAAAACGAATGATTCTTAAGATTTTTATTAGGACACGCCCAACCTAATCACATTTATTGTTTTACTGAAATGTTACTTGTCTTCACAGGATCTTCTTCTAGTCTACTCGTCCATTTTTCACTATTATTTGCGTTCCTGGAGCTCTCCATTGGTACATTTCATAAGATCAGTCCATCCAATTGAAGATTGACCTCGGGACTCATTACGTTACAAATCAAGGTTCTGAAAATGATTGTTTTTCAAAAGCTTAGTGAACCAAAGGTAATGTATTTAAACGAACATCGTATACCGAACATTAGACCTTTATGCAAAGTAAAGATACTGTGACCTTACACCTTTAGATAATGAGGTAGGAATAAAGTTATGGATACCTTTCTAGATATGTAGATTGTGCGTCATAAAGTAGCCATGATTAGGGTTGAACATATCCCTAAGAATATATGTAAGCCTATTTAAGATTTACTGCGAACATAATATTTCTTACGATTCAAAAACCTGATTCTTTTTAGTTTGGTTAGGTGAACAGCATTGGACGCAAGCATGCAAGAGAGATTCACATTAGCGACTCTCGCGCATCATTGGCACAGAATAGGAACTAAGCCCAATTTCTGAAATGAGAATTATTACTTTTTTGGAGCGTTAGGGTTGCTACTCTTAAAGTTTTTAATCCTGGGTTGCATCAACTGACTTAAGCTAAAAAATGTTAAAGGGCAAACAGAAAAATTGTTGCAACATTTTGAAATTGTCGTCAATGACCCCTCCATATATTTCTGGTTAAAATTACTGCTAAAGTTACAAATTTTTAATTTAAGAATTACCTTTAATCTCGTTGATGCGTCCGCCTGTATGTGTCGTTTCGTCATTTCGAACGATTTGTTCCTAGTTTCCACACTGCTTAGTAAGCATATATATACATATTGTCAGCACTGCCTCCACTACTCCTCCCCTCCTTGGATATAATTATGTGGTGTAATGTCCCCAATCGGATAACTCCAAAATTCAAACGGAATATCTTGTTATTTCCTGATTTCCTAGAAACATATTATATTCTAAAGTTCGATATTGCGACTGGCCGGCTGTTTTATCTGTCAGTAAAGTTTCAGGTAGGAATATTAGATAACTTTAATATGTCACTAAATATTAAATTCAGCGAAACAGTTTCAATTTCAGGACAAGCTGATGATATGTTTCTAGGAAAATATATTAATTAAAACCAAATAAGTGTTGCAAAGAATTACTTAAATTTTGAGGAGAGGTCTATTAAAATTCATATTTAAATGTCAATTTAACTATAATCAATACTATATATATATATATATATATACGCAAACATATACATACAGATAAATAAAAATTAAGTTTCTGCTTGTAATTTCAAAATAACAGATTTTCAAAATATTTTTATTTAGGAAATACGTTACTGAAATAAGAAAATCAACTTTCATAATTTTACTCTACCTGTCTGTCCGTCTGTCTGTCTGTCTTTCGGTCTGTTTGTTTGTTCCGGCTAATCTCCGAAACAGCTGGACCAATTTTAACCGGACTTTCACTGGCAGATAGCTAATGTTACAATGAGTAACTTCGGCAACTTTTATTTAGTTTAAAAACATTAGGGCTATGCGGGTCACCCATGAAAATAACTCTACGCGGCTAAAACCGCGAGGCACAGCTAGTTATATAATAAAGCTGAGGAGTTTATTGTCATGAATCAAGCATCGTAAGAAAACATGAAAATAGAAGAATATGTGAAATTGTATCTGTGTGAGTACTCTTAATCAGTAACGTTGGTACCAAATCTTTGGTGATAAATGGATGTTGCAGTCAAACTCTTCCCACCCTCAAGGAGCCAACAGGCGAGAAGCCTTCAGTATTACAAATACGAGTTACACCACACACCTGAGTTTGAGACGTTTTTAATTATCGAAAGTAAACACGGACGGAATCTGTTACGGGACTTCATAAATGTAAATTGGTGGCGCGCATCCCGTTTAGCGTCCTCCCCTCCCACCACCCTCTCCTGGCGGGGCGAGGCCGGGGCTAGGGCTGCCAGGGCATATTATGACATTTTCATTGACCTTTTTTTCGTGTTGAAAACTACATTATATAAATTAATTTATGATATTTATTGTTCTTTTTTAATCCGTCTAAAATGTTAGTTGTCAAATTTTAGTTTTTTATGACATCTGCTTTCTCTACCCCTATCACGGGTTTGCCACCGTTTTCGTAATCTATACTCACTCACAATATTTGCATGAGATTGCGGAAACGCTAGGGAGTATAGATTACGAAAACGGTGGCAAACCCATGATAGTGGTACTGTTCCCTTTTAAGCTATGGTCTATATTATATACTGAGGTTTTTAAGAAGTTATTTAGTTTGGGCCTTGGTAAGACACTTGTGAACCTCGAAAATTTACCACGGCAAGAAACTCAGTCAGGCAGCTATATGTCTATATGTATTTAAAAAAAAATATAGATATAATTAAGTGCTAACGTGACAGAGGGCAAGTCCATCGCCGTCTCAGGCACTATACATACGTCTTTGAATCACTTCTCAGACATATGCAGGTTTCCTCACGATGTTTTCCTTCACCGTAAAGCACGTGGTGTGAAATCACTGCTTATAAGTTTTTTACAAATACTCATTTTCCCCCGTTTCTTCGATGAATTTTATTGAAACTTCCGAACATGTAAAGTAAAATTTCTCTTCGACTGGCAACCCTACCGGGACCGAGTGATGCTCTGCTCTGTACATTGGGCCAAGCTATCGCCAACGATTATAGACACGATTCGACAGTGTTTCGTCATGAAAACACCATGGGCTCTACGGTTTATTACATTAAGACAAATGAGTGTCCATCCTTATTTTATTATTACCAGAGAATTTATTTCAGTACCATTAAAAAACTTTAGTACAAAATGTGCATGGAATTTTTCACACCCGTTTGAAATGGATTAATAGACACTAGCTGTGCCCCGCGTTTTACCCGTGTAGTCTTAATTTCATAGGTGGCCCGCGGAGCTCTAACGTTTGTTTCATAAATTACTTAAAGGGTCGATGTTACTCCTTATAATATTACCTATCTGCCAGTGAAAGTCCCGTTAAAATCGATCCAGCCGATTTGGAGATTAGCCGGGACAAAGAGACTGAATGAATGATGTTTAGAGAAAAAATTAGATTTATGTGAGTACTTACCGTATTTCATATTGAAAAGCTGTTAATTTGGAGTGACAAATAGACGCTTCAATTTTATTACGCGCATTTTTGCAACTTGCATATATATATTACAGACAAATCTATAGTATAATAATACTATATTATTATTATTATTTGTTATAATATTATAAAGAGGAAATATTTTTATGTAAGTTTGTTTGTCCGAAACTACTGAACCGATTAGAAAAATTATTTCAGCATATAATTGCTACATTATCAGCGAGTAAAATAGGCTATACTTTATCCCCGTACTCCTACGGGAACGGAAACTGCGCGGGTGAAACCGCGTGACGCTAGTGAATTTTTAGCCTACTTTGAATGGAAAGTCATTTTTATACAATTGATATAAAATACCAAGTTTTATTTTCTGTCAGTCGAATAAAATTATTTTCGATTACTGAGATGAATCCGCTTTTCCAAAGTTAGTATTGACCATATTATATATAAGTGAGTAACGGTGTAATAACTCCGAAGTAATTTTTGGCTAAATAGCAAAGGGCTCAAAATTTAATTTGCTCCACTTAAATACATTGGCATTGGCTATGTTGGCGTATTGGTCACATTCTTCACTGTGAGGGCAATAAAGTACCGATTATTGAGTACAAGGTGGAGAAATAAAAGAGTCCTTACATTTTCGTTTCAACATGTAATGATATGCCTTTTACAGAACAAATGTACATGCTAAGGGCCGGGGTTTGAGCAGTCGCCTCCGCCGCAAGTTCGAATCCTAGCGGGGTCTGTACCAATGAGTTTTTCTAAAAACTATCAGACACTTTACATACGTCATTGAATTACTTCTCAGAAATATGCACGTTTCCTCACGATGTTTTCTTCACCGTAAAGCACGTGGTGTGAAATCACTGTACATAAGTTTTTTAGAAAAACTCATTGGTACAGGCCCCGCTGGGATTCGAACTTGCGTCGCTTGCGTAGCAGGCGACTGCTCAAACCTCAAGGCCACCACGGCAAGAATAACTTTGTATTGCAATTTTTTATCGTATGAACTAGGACTTCTGTATAATTATGTATATTAGGTATAAAATGAAGCTTCCGCTGTCTGTTCCATTAGATTTTTAAACTACTTTGAGTGATTCAAGAGAAAGGTTGAAATATATAATATAAATCCTCTCCCTGGCCTTATCCCATACATTTTTGGGTTCGGCATTCAACCCGATGTGGCCCCATCTGACCTTCGTAACCCCTTTTACGAGGAAAATCTGTGATCTGGGTTAAACCAGTTGTCAGACTATTTTAGGCCTCCGACTGACCTGTAACGATTGCCAAAGATGATAAATTGGCAACCGGTACCGACGGCTTAACGTGCTCTCCGAGGCACGGAGGGAACTCGGGCGGTCACCCATCCAATTACTGGCTAGGGCTAGGGTTGCTTAACTTCGCTGATCGAATGATATGCGCAATAGCAACTGTGCCGCGAGCTCCTCTAAATATATAATATAAATAACTCAAAGTAAAGCAAGGGTGGCTCGCTAGTTTATACGTGTTATGAAATCATAAAAAGAATTAACATCTCATGCGATGGTACAATTTTCATCCTTATCCATATACTCACGGACAGACATACTTATTATTGAAGACCTAGGCTCTTCATATTTTCCTTATTTTTTTGCAAATTGAACATAATTGCCAATATAGTGTGAGTTTTGTCTCGGTAGGAATAACCTTTAATTTGTAAACACCTCGTTTTTATGCGAGACGTATTCAAGTTTTATATAACACTTCGCCGCAGAGTGTGTATGGTAACTCAAATATCAGCGCCATGCCAAATTCAATCTTATAAAACGAGGCTATAGTATAATTTACTTTGTAGCCCGATTGAAACTGAATATCTAAGAAATTGCAGATTTTATGCAAAATCCGTAACGCACCGTTTATTTGTAAAGAGATCTGCATGGATAAGCTTTTATTTAATATATATTTTATAAATATACCACTGAGTGTGGGAATATCTTACCAATGCATAGAAGTAATTCTAGATAAATATTATAATGTATAAACGTAGTTTTGTGTTGCAAGATTTCGTATACGGAGGTCACTTCACTTACCACAAGCCGGGCTGAACGCCTCTTTGCCACCTTAGTGGAATTAAAACAACTTTTGCTCATCATTCATGATCAAAATGTATCACTTAATAGATTTAAAATAGTTCTTCGAAGACTGGATTACAATCTTGGTTTTTTACGGTTGTGAATGATTTTGTTCTTAAAAATACAGATAAAATTATTTAATTTTTTATGTCAGTGACAACCAATATTTAAGGGTAAAGTTTTATTGGGTTTTTCTTACTGTAATTTCCCATTAGCTCTATTACACGGCGAAATATGGGATTGTTATTAGTTTTGCACCGGATCACCCCGACTTGGGCCGGCTACTACTCTGGGACCGATCCTATTCACTATAAAACTAAACTATTTTTCTCTTTAGATATATAATAATGATAAGAGACAGTTGCAAGTTGAAGAATAATGTGGTGACCAGAATTGAAAAAAGTATGCTGAGATGGTTTGGACATATCGAAAGGATGAGTGAAAGGCGATTAACGAAAGAAATTTATAGAGCGAATGTGAGCGGAGGTGTCGGTAGAGGGCGTCCAAGGAAGAACTACTATGACCAAATTAATAGTATTGTTCAGAATGGTCAAATTCAGAGCACTCGAAGAAAGTGTAGGAAGAGATGCATGAATGAGGATGAAGCAAAAGAAGTATGTAAGGATCGTAGCATGTGGCAAACGGTGGTCTCTGCCTACCCCCATGGGATACAGGCGTGAGCATATGTATGTATGTATGTATTTTTCACTTTTATTTTACTTTATAAACCTGTTTATCTCAGATCAGTCTCTTCCTAATTCTATCTGACATCTTACAGTACACTTCTGCCTTCGCCATCGAGAAATACAAGCGTGAGCCATATTCTAAGATAGCTTTTTTAAAGTGTTTATAATATTATTTAATTTTACTGACCGGGATTCACTCCTCCTGAGTGTGTGAGCTACATCTCATTCGCCGCCGATGATAATTGAAAATGAGGCGTCACGCAGAATGATGAAAGGGCTATAAAGGGAGGGAGGCACAACACGCGAGTGTTGGAGAAAATCATAAACATCCCTAAGGTTCTATTGACGAGCACCGGAGTGCGGGCTTCCATGTGTAAGTTATTACGAGCAATATTAAAGGAAGTGGTTTCAGACTATTCCAGATATAATTTCATATATTTCAGGCTATGAGAGTCGAGATGAGACAACTAATCGAGCTTTAAAAGTTCTTCCTGAAAAGTTTTTCACTACTTGACTTGAGAGCCGTGGTGGCCTCGGGGTTTGAGCAGTCGCCTACGCAAGCGACACAAGTTCGAATCTCAGCAGGGCCTGTACCAAACTTATGTGCAGTGATTTCACACCACGTGCTTTACGGTGAAGGAAAACATCGTGAGGAAATCATGTGTCTGATAAGTAATTCAAAGACGTATGTATAGTGCTTAAGACGGCGATGGAATCACCCTCTTTCACGTTGGCACTTAATCATATTCGGTGAAATGTGGGTGTTGTTGATACAACACCTCTGCTTACCCCTTCAGGAACCCTTCTGGAATGGCGTGAGCATATTTTACTACTTAATTTGTGCTAGATTTATCTAGTTCCAACTTTCCCAAAGAATTCGAAACGTTTTGGCTACCGGCAGTGTTTAAATAGTTACAGTCAGCTAAATTCGTGTAAATACCCCTTCGGAGACCCTTCTGGCATGGCGGGAGCATGTTTATATTATATAAACAGCTAAGTACATACTTACTAAGTTATTGTATACAGAAAAAATGCCTGAGAAACGGTTATGTCGGCAGTCTACTCGGAGTAACGTTGCTACACCTTTGACTGCGCCTCTGACCCCTGGGATCTTATGAGATATGATTGATTTGTTAATGTATATGATACATTTAAAAAATGGTGTTGAACGACTACCTACTACGAAAGATTGATCTACTTGAAGGTACCTGACGTTAGTTTAAATATAAGCTTTATAAGCAGTTAGGAATCTAGGAAGAAATCGTTCGAAATGACACACGATGAAGTGTCACGTCTTAGCCGATCGCGTATACGTCATTCACGTGTACTACTAATATTATAAATGCGAAAGTAACTCTGTCTGTCTGTTACGCTTTCCCGCTTAAACCTCTCAACCGATTTTGATGATATTGGCACACACAATCTTTAGACTCTGAGAAAGGACATAGGCTACCTTTTATTGCGAAAAAAAGTATTATATAAAACTAAATCTACGCGGGTGAAACCGCGGGGCACAGCTAGTAGGTACATATTTTTCAAATCTTCAATAAGACAAATCTATATGTACTTATTTACTCATATATTATAAAGACGAAGGTACATATATTTATGTTTCATACGTATGTTTGTATTATATCGAATTGACTGAAAAGTACTGAACCGATCTTGAAAATTCTTTCAGCAATGGATAGTTACATCATCAGCGAGTAACATTGGCTATATTTTGGCCCTATACTCCCACGGGAACGGGAACTACGCGGGTGAAATCGCGTGACGTCCGCTATTCTATTACAATAAATAAAAGAGCAAAGTTTGGTTTTTAACATTGGCAACTCTCAATGGCGCGCACGTTCTTAATAAATAGGCCTAGTTTCCTTACTGTTTGTAAAGTTCATATGTATGGTGTGGTAACTGGCTTCTACTTTTTTTTAAACTTTAAAAAAGTTTTTATGTACACAGTATAATAATTTGGTTCGCTCTTAGCGGTTTCTTAGCCTATGGTTGGGCAATTAATTCATTGGTTTTCAATCACATCACTCTTTCGGTGATAAAAACCCTCAAAGCTCGAACTTTGCCCTTTCATTAAAGTTTTATGAAAATATTCACTTGCTCGTGAGTTCTCTGTGTATTCTATATAAACTTCCTGAAGTTCATTGTTCTATGAAGAAGTATATTGTATAAATCGATGTGTGCGTGCATATCTATATTTATGTATATACTTTTTTATACATAAAACTGGTTTGTTTGCTGGAACGCGCTAATTCCAAGAACTATAGTCCGATTTGATAAATTATTTCTGTGTTAGAAAGCTAAAACCAATCATGGGTCAAAGTTAGCGTTAGCCCAAGGTAACTATTCCACGAGCTCGAGGTCGCGGGCAGAAGCTTGTAAAATTAAAACGAAAGGGTTACGTAGAGGACAAAGACAAGAAAAATTTCGCGTTTATAATATTCAGTCGTATAGATAAAAAAATAATACCTTTATTGAATTTGAACTCAGTAGAGTAGTTTGGAAGTGTACCTCGTTGATATGTTTAAGTTCAAAAATATCTTTGGGATTGGATTTTTAGGGTGAACTTATCACCTCAAAATCAAAGGCTGAATCAGTCTCATTGGGGACATATCTGAACTTTGTGAATTTGCATGCATATTTGTACCTGTAGAATCCCAAATTATATCAACAACCATAGATAATAAACACAAATCTGAAGATGCAGCTTTCCCAAGGGTTTGCAATCCGTCGAAATCAATTTGTGGTCGCACGGCGTTGAGTTGCTTTACAAACTCTTGATCGAAACGGTGAGAAACAGTTAGAGAAATCAACTTATGAAAGTATATACATGTTGGGAGATGATATTAGATATAATAAACTCGAATAGTCGACTTTTTTTGATGTGTCGAACATTGATGGAATATATTGAAGACTAATAAATTAAATAACAAACTTTAAAAAGTAAAAAAATGTGTTTGCTGAATCAAGTTGAAGTTATCAATTAATTTTCATTTAACGATTATACTGGCACGCAGAAGCATAAAGTCGAGTATGCCTTACATCATTTTGGAAGAGAGTTGATACATTTACATTGCTGGTCCGATATCGACCAGAAACACTGCAAGGAAACTTTCAAATGATATACCGCCTCGAAATCGGTCCATCCGTTCAGGGGCCCAACCATGAGCTCTAATTGCAATGTTATTACAGTTGTGTATACAAGTCCAATACATCTGTCTCATAATAAGAGTAAAACTATCATGGCAGTAAGAGCTCATGGTAAGGCCCCAGAGCTACGATGCCACGGACAGACATCGACTTCAAACTTTTAGCGTCGTTAATAATAATAGTATTGACAGATTTAAGTACACGTTGTCATTGTGCGATGGCGTATGGCCACATGTTGTGTTTCTGAGATACGGTTTCAAAGTCAAAAGCTATTTGAAGAGTGGATCTGAACTATCTCCTTGCTTCTCTCAATGATTTCACAAGAGAGATATTTAGTGCAGCAAGCGTTCACAGGTAGACACTTTCGATCTAGAATTTAAAATGAACTCATTGAATCATAGCAATCCAAATCACTACCTACATTCATTTTTGTTCTTTCTTCTCTTTCTTTTATTTATTTAATGGCGAAGAGCTTAAGTAAAACTATTCCGCCAATGTCAAGTGATTGTTGAGAAAAAAATCTTGTTAATTGTTCAAAATATGTGAAGGAACCCATGCTCGACTTTTTCCAAAGTATCATTCATTTTGTTATTAAGTTCTTCAAAACACAATTATTACATACGACAGCGAGAATATAAAATTGCCTATTCTGCTTTATACCTCCATAAATTTTATTATATTAAAATCAGTATGAATAAAATTGGAAAATATTATAATATCCTAATGAAAATGCTACTTAGTTCACATATTTATTTTCCACATGAAGAAATACACACAAAAGGACTGAAGGGTAGTAAACCTGTAATATAGTACATAATAATAATGAAAGTCAAACAATAAGAGTGTTCAGGGTCTGAAATCATATTGATATATTGTGGGTTGGCAAACACTGTTAAACGGCCAGAGTTATCAAGATCTTGGTAAATTCCTTTGCAGATAACGTGTGCCTGGTTCTCTCTTGAAGACTTAGATCCACATTAAAATTAAGAATATAGATACTAGCTTCCGCAAGCAGCGTCTCCCGCGTGTTTTCGACCTAGAGATTAAAAGTGTCTTAGAATATAGAACCCTCCATTCCACTGGGTTTCGGAAAGCTCTTACTTACTCAAACCTCACCAAGAACACAGCGTTCTAATTTCATGTCTCTAAGAACAGTCGTGTAGATTGTACATTAGTTGATATGTCATATCCAGTCAGGCAGGACTCTGAATTGTATACATGCACTACTTTGCCCGCTGCTTCGCCTGCGTGGCAGTAAGATTTCCCACACAAACGCATAACCTCTACTTATTTAATCCTCTTAGGGATGAAGTTTCGAAATACTCTTTCTTAGTATATATCTGCACACACGTTTAGGGCTGGGAGTTGATATCAGTCAATCAGGACTTAGTATTATGTATCTTATAAGAGCGTAGTTCAGCGCGTAGTTCCCGTGGGAGTATGGGGATAAACTATAGCCGATGTTACTCGCTGATAATGTAGCTATCCATTGCTGAAAGATTTCTTCTAATTGGTCTAGTAGTTTCGGAGCCTATTCAATACAAACATACATACATACATACAAACCTTTCCTCTTATAATATTAGTATATATATAGATGATTAATAGTTTCAATTTAAACGGTGGAAATAATAATCACGATAGTGACGTTAGGTTTGCAATCGCCCTAAGGCAGAAGCTCCTTTACGTAAATCAAAACAAAATTCAGTTTAATCACTCAAAGCAAGAAAAAAATATTTTCATAATCTTGTTTCGTTTGTCCATAAAATCGCGAATTGACCTGCTCATGTTTGGTAAGATTGGGTGTCGACCCAAAGGATATTTGGGCTAAGGCCAGGGTGATATACAATACTTATGTAGGGTGTTCATTGCGATCGATTTTCCATACAATCGTCGCATGCATAACACCACTTTGTATTTCATTTTATTAGCTTATCCTTCGATAAATTATTTATCATGTTGATTTTTTACGGAGTGAAGTGAATGGAGGGTAAGTACTAGCCCTTATTAAAATAATGTCAGATTATTGAGGTACTAGCTTTTACCGTAATGCTTTTCTAAATTTATCTATATTCATATATCGCACGCTTTTATAGATACAAAATCGTGTAAAAAAATATGCTCAGGCCATCTCACAAGGTGTTGTAACAACAACACCCACATTTCACCGAATATGATAAAATGCCAACGTGACAGAGAGTGAGTCCATCGCCGTCTCATCGCCGCCGTATTTGAATTACTTCTCAGACATATGCAGGTTTCCAAACAATGTTTTCCTTCACCGTGAAGCACGTTTTGTGAAATCACTGCATATGAGTTTTAGAAAACCTCACTGCTTAAACCCCAAGGCCACCCCGGCTAATAAATCGTTTAAATGAAACTTCAATAAATACATTTGACTTGAGTATTAAGCTTTACAAATCCTTCAAACATATCAGATTAAGAGCCAGTAAATACAAAACTAACAGTATTCACAAATACCCCGCAGTATTATATTGAAGGGGGACGAGCGGTAACGATTTTACTCGCAGTCATTTTACTCCGCGAAGGCAGGCGATACAGTCTGACGACCGACCCATTACGTAAGCTGTTGCTATCGCGTTTCTATTTGCAATCATTACTGCTGTGAGTATGAAACTAGATTGCATTTGGATTTATCACTTACATTGACACTTCAACATTAGACGCTAATAATCAATTGTTTATGGGGAAAGAAATTCTGGGTCTATAATGTATCAGTTCCTATTAAAGATGTCCCCAAAATAACCTATGCAGATAATGTTGAAAACTCCTTCAATACTCAAAATATTTCCTCTACTCTCTTTATTTTATTTTATTCCTTCTTAAGTACGTCTTATTTAAAAAAGAGAGTTAAGAGGAAAGATTTTCTAAAATTGTATTTATCATGCCTTACTTAAGTAAAGATGGAGGGTATAAGTTGGACAGAGATGGTCACAAACGACGAAGTATTAGAAAGAGTAGAAGAAGAAAGAATGATAATCCGGACAATAGAAAACAGGAGGGGCAAGATGATTGGACACCTATTACGACATGACGCTTTCATCAAAAACATCATAGAAGGAAAGCTTAGAAGAGGGAGACCAAGGATTAGTTACATACAACAGCTGAAGGACAAACTCAGCGTCATGTCGTACTAGGAAGTCAAAGTTCTAGTGGACAATAGAGAGGGTTGGCGATTGCTTCACTGACAAGAACCTAGCTCTTAAATAAATGATGATGATGACTTAGTCAAAACTAAACACTAGTACAACACTGGTAGTGATGATGCCTTTCTCCTCCATCCTGTCAGATATTATTAGGTATATTATTAACCGACTTCAAAATGGAGGATGTTTCGCAATTCGACCGTATATATTTTTTTACTATCTGTGCCTCGCGGTTTTACCCGCGTAGAGGTAATTTCATGGGTGCCCCGCGGAATCCTAATGTTTTTTATATATAAGTGGGCCGAGTTACTCCTTGTAACATTAGATATCTAGTAAAAGTCCCGTTAAAATCAGTCCAGGCGTTTCGGAGAATAGCCGGAATAAACAAACATACAGACTGACAGACAGACGGACAGACAAAGAAATTTTTTACGATTTTGTTTTTGAACTTCGTTCCGTATATACTTTCATATGCATTTAGTGAAAAGCTGTTATTTGGGAATAACAAACAGAAACTTCAGTTTTATTTATCTATATGGACTGTATACTCCGTCGTTTATGATTTTGTTAATTCTTTTTTATTTGCTTTGATTGCAACAAATTGAGACACCTAATATGATCGTAGCATACCGTAGTGCGGGCGGGGAGAGCAGAAGATCATAAAATATGAGCTCCTTGCACATGACTAGATACCTACTAGTATTTTCTGTAGTGCTTATAATTAAAACTAATGATAACGTTAATGTTCTTTTCCTTTAATCCTTGTTTCGGCCTATTATAATATACATTTTCTTGCACACTTCCATAGTGACTATACCCTACCTATGCCATCCCTATACAAGCATTTCTCAATTCAAATCAGTGTCCCAAGTATTAAGTAGGTTTTAACATGTTTTTACGATGACGATATCGTCTGCGTATTTTCCTCATTTTGTATGGGAACGTTAAAAAGCGCCTCAAGCGGCGAGTGTAGGAAGTTTTAAGTCTTGATAAAAAAATAACGCAAAACGCAAGGTCAAGCGCCGACGTTCGAACGTGTCAAAACCTATGCTTGGGGCTTAGCTAAGTATGTATGATTTTCCGATGTCTCTTCTAGTTGGCCAGGCCAGTGAAACTGGAAACGAAAAATATTCGAACAAGGGAAAACTAGGTAGTTATTACTGAATTTAGGGAAATCGTATTGTAATCCCAGTTTATTTTAAAACAAGCGGATGTCACGCCGTTCCCGTGGGAGTACGGGCATAAAATATAGCCTATGTTACTCGCTGATGATGTACCTCCATTGCTAAAAGAATTTCAAGATCGTACTATTTGAGCTAATTCATTACAAATATACTTACATACTAATCTTTCCTCTTTATATTATTATAGTACATTAGTATAGAAGTATACATTTTCACGTACAAGTGCCGTCACGAGTTATGAGCGCTGAGCGAAAATTTAGATGTGACAGACAGACATAGACAGACTGGAAATAGGCGTCTCAACAAGCTCTGACAATCTTATTAAGGGCTACTATTGCAAATATAAGGTTATGCAATATTAGATCCTTTGTTTAAAACTATTGGTAATAATATAATGTGTGATTCACGGGATGGTTACGTCACTATTGGGTTATAAAGGAATCGTTCGCCGAATGTCAAAGGTAAAATAGAGGTATTATATCTCAATAGACTTAGATCCTGTTTGCTGCTGGTTAAGCACGATTGTTTTAGCGATGATATCCTTGAGATAGCAATTTTATCGTGTTGCATCGTAAAATCATTTTTATTAATCTCATTACAGTTTGCTCACTCATTGTTCACATCACAAAGCATTAGTTAAGTATCTAGTCGATTATTAAATTCTGATCAGTTGGCTCACCACGGCATTAAAGCGTTGGGAGGCATAGCATTCAGTTTCTATGAATTTTCAATGACTTCTCCATGAATTAGGATTAGAAATATCATTGGTAGATTTGTCGTTCTTAATATATGAAACTGGTAAGACCTCAGCCTTACAAGCTATTTATAAACATTATTTATTTATTATATGTAGACAAAATATAAGTATATAGGTGTATTATATTTAGTTTATTTTTTATTTATATAGTATATATGTATTATCATATTTTTTTTATACATACATACATATACTCACGACTGTATTCCCCGAAGGGGTAGGCAGAGGTGTTGTAATCACAACACCCACTTTTCACCGAACATGATTAAGTGCCAACGTGACAGATGGTGAGTCCATCGCCGTCTCAGACACTTTACATAAGTCATTGAATTATTTCTCAGAAATATGCAGGTTTCCTCACGATGTTTTCCTTCACCGTAAAGCACGTGGTGTGAAATCACTGTACATAAGTCTTTTTTTAGAAAAACTCATTGGTACAGGCCCCGCTGGGATTCGAACTTGCGTCGCTTGCGTAGCAGGCGACTGCTCAAACCTTAAGGCCACCACGGCTTTTTTTTCATGAAATATGAATAATTACGTTTTTTTTCTAAAGTTAGCACCTGCTATATCTGTCTCTGCATCACCCAAAGGTTGACTGGTAGAGAATGCCTATGGCATTAAGTCCGCCTGTGCATATATTGTAATGCAGGAAGTTGTTAAATAAATAAATATTTTTTTTTAATTTAGTTTCATGAAAGATATCTCAAAATCACTCTGACAACTACTATTTTCTTTATTCATATTTCGAATCCATTTCGGATTTTGAAATATCTTTAATAAAACATTTTTTTTAAAGAAAAGGCTTTTAAATAGCTTGTAAGGCCTCAGCCTATTCCCGGGTAGCCAGTGGCCCAAATCGGGGTCGCTACAGTATTTACCTAGTCTATACATCTATAGAGATAAATTAAAATTGAAGTGTCTGTTTGTTATTCCAAAATAACAGCTTTTCACAAAATGCATATAAAGTATATACGGTCCATACGGTCCTGAATTAAGAAGAAATGTTAAATTTGTTACAAGAAGTAAATTAGGCTACATTTATTATAAAAAAAAAATATTTCAGTTCCGCACCTATGAAATTAAAGCGAGTGAAACCGTAGGGAACAGCTAATATACACATAAAGCAAGCTTAAGGATAAATCTAGAATTATGTAAACTTGTGACATATCTACCACTTTTTATAAAAATACTAGATTTGCCCGGCAGACGTTGTATTGCCATATATTGTCTTGGGGTGGATCACCCTTATCTTATAAATAGCTGTTGGCCGATTAACAGACCCACCTGATCTGCACACAAAATTTCTTACAAATCGGTCCAGCCGTTTCGGAGGAGTATGGTAACTAACATTGTGACATGGAAATTTTATATATTAGATATTATCGTTGGTGGCTGTATTTTATATCGTTAAAGTACCCGTAACAGGTATAGTTGACGAACAATATCAATCGTGCAATTATTTAAAATCTTAAAATTTTAAAATCAAAATGAAGCAACATAGTGTAGGTACTACTAAGTTCTGAAGTCGTGGCTTATGGATCAAGTTTTGTAGGTACTTATCGTATCAGACAAACACCGAGTCGATACTAAATTTTGCCTACTCTAAAATATCCGTGAACATAGTCGGAAAATTTATTGTAATGTCAAGTTAAGGGTTTACAAGCTACCATTTGTAATTTCCTTCGCAGCCAAATGGCCTACGTATCAGGTATTTAGGACATCAAATCTCGGTGTAATGACCTCGACTGGCGGCGAGTTCGCGCCAACCTTGCACGATCGTCGACCGTCGTCATGGCGGGCGGTCGCGGTCGAAATTTTAAATTTCGGGTGGCACGATGTTCGTAACGATTAGTCGAATGATCCCGGGAAGCGGGATTTCTCTAGCTGTGAATTTGACATCACTAAATAAATGTTCTTTTTTAAAATGTTTTAATAGTTTCAAAATTTCCATATATAATTTTAGCGGAATTACGTTTGCGGCATATTTTATTTTATTTTTTAACTTTGTACTAGGTGTTAAATCAGTTAGTAGAACTCCATTGATCTTGATATAACTTCTTTCAACGTAGACTTAACAAATTTGAGGATATTTATTTACTTATTCAATATTTAAGCTTGGAGTAGGTCTCTATATCAGCTCAGCTATTATAAGTTACAAGCCTAATTATATTTAAGAACAAAGAATGAGGTTTCACGTGCAAATATACCTATTACGTAATCTTACTGTTCAATATTAATCCACCTTCTATTTTGTTTCAGCTGGGACACAACTTTTTCTACTGGAGACTTGTTCTTTATTCTCAGAGCGTCGAAGCAAAGGTGTGCCAAACGCTACATTATTATGTCAATTAGGAAATATCATAAAGATAGTTTCGCATTATTTGAGCTAATTAGGACGGATTCGCATTATTTGAGCTAATTTGATCATCACACTGATACAAAAAAAGTAAAGTAGCTAAAGGTAGCTTAGGTGTTTTTGTATCCAATTTATGTATCCAATGCGGGTAGGCAGAGACCACCTTTCCTCAAAATCCTTACATACTTCTTTCGCTTCATCCAGATTCATGCATCTCCTCAAACATTTCCTGCGGTTACGAGTGTTCCGAATTTGACCTATCTGAAAAATATTATTAATTTGGTTATAGTAGTTCTTCCTTGGACGACCTCTACCGACACTTCCGCTCACATTCGCGACTATGTGACTCACATATTGTAGATGGACCGTAGACTAGCTGAAGCTGGAACAGGGGGCCTGACCATGAGCTCTTATTGCAATGTTATGACAGTTGTGTGAGAGTGACATATGTATACATGTCAAATACATCTGTCTCATAATAAGAGTAAAACTATCAGGGCAATGAAAGGTCTCGGTAGGACCCCAGGGCCTGTAGGCAAAATAACATTATCTTCACGCTTCGCTTGAGAAACGATACAAAATGTATGGGAATGACATACGTCCCGTGAGTGATTTATGTAATTTCCATCTGCATCGTTTATTATTTTAGCATCAGTGCAAGCGCGAGGAGAAGATGCTTTGTCAAGGCTTACAGGTTTGTCATGAGCTATGAGCGCTGACCTTGAATGCTCTGTACATAGTCCTGTTTTCAGTCTGTCTCTGGTTGTCTGTATGGCGCAACACTACCTCCTCAATATTCGAGATGGCACCGGTAAACTGTAACTCACATTGCTCGGATTGCAGTCGGTCAGTAGATACCAATTGGTTTAGTTGATGAAAATCCTTGATTGAAGTCTAAAAGCCTCGCTCAGAGCAGTGATTCTATTGGTTTTTAACAAACACATCTTTCGGTACGCAACGTCGCTCATCTCTCTTAGATCAGTATCCTAAACGTGCATCTAGCTAGCATACATATTTCAATTGAAACTGTTTTGCTAGTATAAAATCGTATCGTTCTCCAAGGCATTATTTTCTAGACGAAGACATTCAATAGTATAATATACTTCTTTGGTCGTCAGGTCCTCTTCATCATGAGCCAGTTTTTAGCCAAAATACCAATGGAATCTTGTAGTGGTTGGTAGAAATATGACAAATCGTTGTCATATCCCATCGACTAACTAATTTAAATTGTGGACAAGCCGATTATTCATGAGCTGATTTACGATTCGAAATATTCGGCGAGCTAGCTTGTGAAAGTTCACAGACAGTCGCGTAAGAGGCCGGCAGGTCTCAAAAAATGTTTCATAATACCCCTATCCGGATATGTCAACAGACCAATCGCATTGTATAGAATAATCTAGACGTTTATTATAATAAACTGAAAACTAGGAATTGTCTACAACAGCCATTTCGTAATGGTTTCAACCAGACCGCAAACCGTTTCCTGTGGATACGTACCGAATTCTTTATTTTGTTTAATAATCTTAGGCCTAACTACTGGAAACATTATGAAAACTATTTAAATGACAATACATATGTTTAGTTGTATAAAATGTCATTGCAACTATGGAAACTCATTGCAAAAAAATATTATATATATTATGTAAAAATTTACAATTCAATATTAAAGAAACTTTACCGAGGTAAGTACAAAAGGTCTAGGTTGACACTACACCTGGTCCAATGTCCATAGCTAGGTATAAAAATGTACTTTCATATTGAATTGATTTATTATTATATAACTTTCGTCCTTTGGTGTTGCTGTCCCGATGGTAAGTGGTTACCGAAGCCTATGCTCGCTTGCAATACCGAGGCATCACACGCGCGTTGCCGACATTGTAAATATCTTTTCCCACCCTTCTTGAGGAACCCCATGCTATACTCCTTTAATTAAATAGATCTTTAATCACAGTCCTCATTACAAAACATCGACGAAGATAGTACTTGGTTTAAAAGTAGCTCCATCTCTTTTCGTTATATGGATTTCAATAAGGATGGATATAGTTTTCGTCTGAGTTTGGTCTAGTCTCTCATATCGGTGTTGTTATATACCAATATTATAATGAAATGAATGCATTTTATTTTAATTCATAGTCTTCTCCTCCCAAAGTTACATCAGAAGAGTATTACAGAGAGTCAACAGTAGTTAGTTAGTAGACAAATACGCATCGTACTGAAATTCCGCAGTTCCGTAAATTGGGGCGGTTTGAGCGGAGCGGTATAAAAATTCCACGGAGTGATCTCATTTCGGGAATTGTATCTCAATTACAAAATAGCACCAAATAACTATCCTATTATTGGTGTAGGCAACATTGTTTAGAACATTTTAATGAAGCGTTTTGAATTGAATCCTCACAAGAACAAACGAGGTAGGTGTGTCACTAAATTATTCAGAAGGGGAGGTTCAGCATGTCTACTCACGGTTGTGCAATTTTCAGTTGTGTACTCTTGTTACGAGTTTCATGACATCTAGGAGCCACCATGAGCTCTTATTGCAATGATAGTTTAGCTGTGTGACAGTGACAGGTGTATCCATGTCACATACATCTATTTCACAATAGAAGTCAAACTATCACG
Source organism: Watsonalla binaria (assembly GCA_929442735.1). Taxonomy (NCBI): domain Eukaryota; kingdom Metazoa; phylum Arthropoda; class Insecta; order Lepidoptera; family Drepanidae; genus Watsonalla; species Watsonalla binaria. The sequence goes on from OV838930.1 coordinate 8,047,168, forward strand.
TTAGTAATAGCTGGTTAGTAGTAGCTAGTGGTTGTCCCGATTATTCGGCCGAAATTTAGTTTTTCGAAGATTTGTCCGAATAAACGAGTAGGGCCCCAAAGATAGTAATAGTCATATGCCACTAAACTTAGACTTTATTGTTTTGCTAGAGTACTGGCTGAACATCACGTCATCAGCCGTGTTATTTTGTAAAGTTTCTCAGCGTCACACGTCGAGTGTCAGTTTCAAAGATATAAAATTTATTGTAACGATCTATGTATTATGTATTCAATTTCGTATGATTGAATCTAACGTCGAACGTTGAGTTCGACGCTGAGAAACCTTACAGAATAACGCGGCTGGTCTCAGCTTACCACGAGCATATAATGTGTATGTACGATATTAATGATGATCCACAACATTTTACAATTTTTTTTTCTCATAAATCACTTGACACTGGCGGAATATCTCCACTCAAGCTCGTCGCCATTAAATAAATAATAGAATTTTGATTCACATCACCACACATCCACAAATCCAAAATTTGGTCTTGAAGCTAGTAAAGTAAGGTATCAGACACAAAAAACGTCAAACTGTCATCTAATTACATTGATTTAAGTTTAACAATGTCCATTGTCGAGTATTTGGGTACTAATAATGGCGTATCGTTTTCTGTGTGTCATGTAGAGTCAACGACTGATAGTTAAAGTTACCATCAGTTCATCTACACTAATATTATAAAGAGGAAAGATTTGATTGTGTTTTTTGCATTGAAAAGACTCCGAAACTACTTGACCGATTTGAAAAAATCTTTCAGAAATGGATAGCTACATCATCAACCAGTAACATAGGCTATATTTTATCCCTGTACACCCACGGGAACGGGACTAGCGGTTGAAACCGCTTGACGTCAGCTAATATAATTATAACCTAAGTAACTGCAATTGAGTAACCTTAAACTGTCTGAACTGAGGCAGAAAAAGTTGTCAAAACAAATGAAAAGTAACAAGTAGAAGCCGCGATGTGCGAGTGGCCTGGCAACTGGCAACAGCATGGCACTTAGTTTAGAATCGGTAGCGGTTACAATCTGCCACATCACCGTTCACACGGAGCTCATGCACAATGCGGCGCAGTTGACGGGTAACTATTTGTTGCCAAGACGAGCAACTATCCAAAAATGTACTTACAACATATGATAAATAGTATACATATTATTTCATTATCTAATCTTAGCTTTTGTCCCTACAATTATGTAAATGTAATTATTTTGATGTTTAAATATGCATTATTCAATAATGCAGATATATTAGACACAGATTAAAGGAGCGATTATGGATGTCTTGAGAACATGACTAGTTTACAAAGGAAGAAAAGTTTAAGTGTTTATAATTTGTCATTTGTGAGAGATATTAACAGAAAGAAATTCCAGTACTCGTTGAATAGAAAGTAAATATAATTCAGATATGTTTGAGTCCAGATATAGTTAAATGTTATAATTTTACTGTTAGGCTAACACCATGTCGAAGATAAGACAATTGTTACTGGTTCAGCTACAGTCGCAATTACATACTCATTAAATTGTGCTCGTAATTTTAGTTGCCGGTGTGTTCATTCATAATTCTTATTCTTATGTCGCCGGTTACAGTTGCTGGGTCTGTGCAGTGTTGGCGATATCAGGGCAAGACGCTGCGCTGACGGCTATGCGCGGGAAAGAGAGAGTGCACACAGGTGTGCGCACAGGCAGCCGGCCCATCAGCTGTTCGTGCGCTCGTGCCCGTTGCCGCGTGCACCAAACCAGAGACAAGTTCGAATGAACGAATGAACCCAGTGCTCGCGGACGGCCGTTTGTAGACGCACGTCCCGCGTCCATGCCCCGCTCCTGCGGCCCCATGTGTCGGTGTGTGCGTGCGTAGCGTGTCACTGACGCGCCGATACCGACCTCTATGTCTAATTAGCAGGTAGGCAAACGCTTCACTAAACTTTTTCATGCCTTCACCGGACAATCGGGCCTCTTTCGTCGGTTAGGTGCTACATGATTTATTCTTCCACAAAACTGAACACGTAACACCTATTGTTCTAAGTTTTATTGTTGATTTTATGAAGTCAACCTACCTGCTGCTCGATTTACTATATTTGAAGCTGCAAAGGGAGTAGCTTGTTCCAGTAAAAGCAAAGGCCGCGCCGCTGTTAGTAATAATGCCCCAAACTGGTTTTGTGTGGCATCTGGCACGCACTAATTGATATACGAGGCATCCGACGTTTATAAGAATTAAACTGGAGCTCGTGCCGCTCGCTATCCACACTGCATGCTTAAAAATTCAGAATACCATCAAAATACAACTTTACTGTCTTACGTTTAAAAATCACACACGGAAAGATGGTTTCTTAATGTAGTAATGCACAATTAACAATGAACAGACAAGCAAACAGACAATAGTTAGAAAGGAAGTCCTTTCGTCGAAGGAAGGGAAGTTTACCCTACCCAAATCTGTAACAGCTGCAGTACACGAGACAAAATACCTGCGTGGCAACGCATTACTATCGTCTCTATGGAATACTGTCTCGTAAACCAATTTCTTCGTCATACATCGCTCTTGAGTGAAACAATAGTATCCGGTTATTTGCTTTAATATCACCACAGCATTATTCACATAAAAGTAGGTGGGTTAGATAACGCATGTATGTAACTGTTGTTATAAAATGTGTTTGCTTACATTCTTCGGTGGCAACCTTGCATGGTGACTGTACTTGGCAAGGTCGTGTCTTTACGAAACCCAGGCTAACCTCTAGAGGATAGAAGCAAATAGAAATAAGTGAAAAATTGCATGTTATTATTAAGAGCGATTATTCGCTCTTAGTGATTGATAAAGCGGGGTAGGAAGTAAGGGAGGGTGGGGTGAAAGGGAGGCCTAGTGACGCCCGTGATGTAACCTATTGGCATGCGAATGGAAGGGACAAAGAAATTAAAGATTAACCCCGATATGGTTTACACTTTACCCGATACAATATTTATGTGGTGAAACATTTTCAAACGATGCGCAATGAGTAACATTGAATTGTAGAGCGAGGTTCGGGGACTTAATTGGAGGTAGAGGGTAATAGAATACGTGAACAGAACATTATCTTATTACAAATGGGACACTTATGAATTTGAAACTACATAATATAACTAAAAAAAAGATTTTTTTTTTAATTTCTCTATGTTGCCTCGCGTGTTTCAACAACTATAAAAAAAATATATTGTTAGTAGGTAAAATTACTTGTGAGAAAAATTCTAACCTCATATTTTCTGAGGGTCCATTTACACAGAGAAGAGATTACATCACAGAGTATGTACACGTAAGTTTATATTGCATTCAAATCTTTAGAATGCATGATAATTCGTTAGTCTATTGATATTTTTATATTCCTAGAGTTTGTTCGGAACGAGAACCGTCGTGTGTGTTTTGTTTAGCACAATAGTTTGTTTGTACCAGTTGAATCTCGATGACAATTTTGACCCAACGAAGGTAGCAGGGATTGGTACAATGTGGAAATTTAAGGTCAGTTAATTTTTTAGCAATGATTCTTTCGAAACGTGTTCTGAACAGACTCTAATACCAACTCTAATAAAGCAGATTAACAGTCATGTTATGACGAAAGTCGATGTGAATATTGATAGCAGAATATTTACACAGCCGTCACCATCTATGAGCGATGACCTTGAATGCGCAATAGTCATCATATGAGTCTATCTGTGTCTGTCTGTATGGTGCGACGTGAATATAATAACTCTTTTTTTTTTGTTCAGCGCTCCTAACTAGTGACGGCACCTATACTTTAAAATGAAATGTCTAAGCTTAGTACACGCGCTGTTCAAAATGATCATAGTTGGTCCCCAGTAGCTAGAAAGATAAACAAATCATTAATATTGAACCATGTCATTGAGGTTCACGGTTGATACTATCGGTTACCAACTGATAGACGCACTGAAATGTAGTAATTACTCGCCTTATCAGATATTACCCTGTCGGTAGCACAATACTGTCTCACATACAATAAAATATCGCGTCAATTCACGCGATCATTCTTCAACAGACTATTATTTGCATATTCATACTTCCAACTGCTTGGATTCTCAAGTACCTAAGTCGATTTATGTTCATGACTGAATTTTTTTCAATATTTTTATTGTTTTTGTGTATAAAGAGAATGTTGCAAATTCAGTTTTGTTTATGAATTTGGTTACAAGGGGGAGAATACCTGAGAAATGATGGATGGATGGTGTAAAAGATGATATCATGACTAGAAAGGTCTGAGGGAAACGGGAGAGAAATAAACATTGCACATATAAAATTTAAATGTTGAGAGAAGAGATAAGGACAGGAGAATGATGATGAAGATGATACATTTCCATAACTATGCTAATAATATAAATAGTATGTTTAATATTTCATGTTGTCGAGCTCAAGAAAAAATACCAACCATTACTTTCCAGCGTCATTATGCATTTAATATTTTAAAATTGAACCGAATAACAAACAAAAGAACTAATTTATACGTTCATTGCTCCATTGCACTGCGAGATGAAAAGTAGAATAAAAGCAGAAGGATAAATGTACAGGAAATTGTTGAAAAGATACCGCTCGTAAACTGAGGCATTACTCGTGCAATATTATTTATTTACATTGAGACTCGTATATCAGACAACACTAACATGCAAATGGACTTGATAACTCTACTTATTCATTCCTTACATTACTTACCTGCACTATACTTGCTGATATCCATATAAAATGTACATTTTCAATTCTAAGGCGATTTAAAAACCCCAACGAGTTATATTATATGGTAGAAATAATACTCTGTCTCTGAGTCTTGGACCTGGACAAAGTAACATTCTCTCGCGCTTGTGCTTATAAAAGCGATACAAAATGTATGGAAATGACATATATCAAGCATATGATATATTTTTTCTGGGCCTTTACCGCCCCCACATAGGTCTCCAGCGTCCCTACCTTCCTATGACTTGATCTATCCATCTTGTTAGGGATCTGCCGCGTGAATATACCTATTATGGCATCTTTTACTTCGACCTAGACTAGAGATATTGTTGCCAATGTGACGAACGGTATAACATAACTGGTGGGACGAACAACGGAATAACTGCTAGCATATCGTCTCCGCAAGTAGCTCAGGAAAACCGTACGTGGCGAGTAAGTTTTCCGCATAATGATGACGCCCACCCAGAGTCAAGGCTTTAGAAGAAGGTACATATAAGTGTTGATGAGTCTGCATGAGGTTACAGTGGATACTGGGGTGACGTGCTTAGATAAAATTGATATTACTTTCATTGCCATCCATAGTTACCTAACTAGCTGGTCTTTACTTGAGCAGGCTAGGTTCGGGACTCACGACATGATGTCAAGAGCATAGCGTGGATTTTTCAGATGTGTATTCTGTTCTCCGAGATATCCTAGTGTCTGCAAAACGCTTGGAGGATTGTAACCAATTTAACGGGATTTTTAGGACGTCATCGCCCTAACTTGGCTTTGTTGGTGTCCACTTAATTCAACCCGATGTATATGATCACCTGATGTTAAAGCGACTGCCACCTGATCTTTGCAAACACTTTTACGTAATTTGGATTTAACAAATAGACAGCATTTTTTGGGCTTCCAACGTCTCAAAATTTTCTATTGGCAATTGGGACTGATAGCTTAACGTTTTCTCCGAAGCACGAATGGAGCTGGGGTGGTCCAACTACTAGCTTGGGTTGCTTCGCTGATTGATTCATATGTGGCATAGCAACTGTGCCACGCTCTTACCCACAGAATTACTAGTTCGTAGTAAGGATGGTTGGGATTATCAAAGGGATACATAAAGGAGGAAACACAATATAGCCTTCGTTTGAATATTTCGATGTGGTTCTTTTTGAAGGTTAGAGTTGGAGTGTATTGGGAAAAGTTTGGGTATTTTCCGGTACATAATATGCTGCCACCTTAACTGTCTAATGGGCGCTAAGTGGTACAGTAGAATCGTTTCGCTTGGCTGTTGAATCATCGTATTTATATACCATTATTATGTTCCAATGTGCGATGTATATGTATGAATAAAGTTTCACAGTAGAATGCTCAATGAATTGTTGTTGAGAATTTCGGTTCGTTTTTCTTGGTATTGATCTTGTTTGATCCACCCGAAGCGATACCAACAAATACTTTGTGTATCTTAGCGATATTTTACAAATTCTTCGTGGATATTTGTGGAACTCAAAGAACTTCTAAGCGGTTGTAATACTTTATTAAATCTTAAAAAGAAAACCGATCATTGAACAGCCTCTTCATATACTTCTAGAAGAGCAGTTGAATGCTTACAAATTTATTTTAATTATATTATATCTCAAGAGCGCAAGCGACGCAAGTTTGAAAGAAAATAAATTGAACGTTCTGTTAACTATGTATCAATTTCCTATGATTTAAACTGACGCTCGCTGTCGAGTTCGATGCTGAGAAACCATACAGAATAACGCGACAGCGGCATGCACCAATGAGTTTCTCTTAAAAACTTATCTGCAGTCATTTCATCCCACGAGCTTCACGGCGGTATTCCTTACTGCTTAGTAAGCTTAGATATATCGGTACTGGACTGAAACTAGCTGCAAATTAACAAAATAGTAAAGTAAACATGTGATTTGTAATTTTGAGGAAAGAATCCCCCATTATTTATAAACTGAAATGACCTCGTTAATAAACAGGAAATGTGATACCACAGCTGGGTCAATGTCAAAGGATAAGAAACGAAATTTCCTCAATGTAATCTAGTCTCCTTCAGAGCTGATAAACTATTTTACAACTCGACTAAGAATAATTTGTTTTATTTACATTTAGATACCTTCCAAGGTCTAAATAAAACTATTTGTATTCTCAAGACATTACAGTATGTATTTGCACATACATGCCTGTATTCCCCGATGGGGTAGGCAGAGGTGTTGTAATAACAAAACTCACTTTCCACCGAAGATGATTATGTGCCAACGTGACAGATCAGGTACAATACATACGTCTTTGAATTACTTCTCAGACATATGCAGGCTTACTCACGATGTATTCCTTTACCGTAAAGCACGTGGTTTGAAATCACTACACAACCCCGCTGGGACTCGAATTTGCGTCGCTAGCGCAGCAGGCTCAACCCTATTATGTGGAAGCATAGAAATAATAAGATTCCAATTCTAAAAGCATCTACTCCTGTACTTATTATGATTTGGAGATTTTAACAGCTGAAAGAGGAAACTTCAGATATACAATCATACATGACTCAGGACGAAAACTCACATGTTGTATATTCGTCTGTATTCCCGGTCTGAGGGTTAGGCCATATCATCGTTAGCAGTGACGTCTTACTAACTTCTTGGCATTGACGTTTAATTTAAGTAACGCAAATGAAACGTCAAAGCTAAGAAGTTTTATAAACTCAGTTTAATCTGATGATAGTAGGTCCCCGGTATACCAACGGGGCAGCTCTAAATGGTATTTTAAAAAGAGCCTCTATTCAAGATTTGTAGCCATTTCAAATCAGTTACAAAACATGGCTTAAACGAAGACCAAATTCGGACTAAACTATATCCATCCCTTTTTGATTCCGCGTCACAGAAAGAGATCGAGTTACTTTTAAGACAAATACTATATTAGTCCATGCTTTATAATACGGGTGTTGAGCAGTAACTAAGAAATAGGGAGGCTAGATGTATGAATATGTCAATCTGGCATGAATACAGCTTAAAGTCTTCAAAACGATTGAATTGATGAAATAAATAGGTTTCATAACCTACTGCTATCGCTATGAGTAGGAAATCTATTACATAATCAACATACATACTCATCAATACATACAAAGGAATGTATTTAGTAAGTAATACCGTACGTCGATTAGGCAACTTTCTAACATTTTAAATAAGCGAATAACGTGAATACGTAGTCGACTAAGACCAAGTTTCAATGACTTGTATGAAATTAATGATCAATAAATTGTAGATTGAGACCAATATGTGTGAGCAAATGGATGAATATGGATGGAAGAAGTAACCTAAGTTGGCAATGTATCCAACATTTGAGTTTCCTCTTATTTTGTATGAGAATTCATATTGTGACAATCATTCTTTGAAAGTATTTAAAATAATCATTGTGAATTTTTGGTGTTCAAACTATATGTGCCTATAGGTAAAGGTCGAGTCACGAAGAGCTCATGGCACAGTTGCTATTGCGCATAGCATCAGCGAAGTTAAGCAACCCTTCCCCAACCTAGTAGTTGCATAGGTGACCGCCCGAGTTCCCTCCGTGCCTCGGAGAGCACGTTAAGCCGCCGGTCCCAGTTGCCAATTTAATATCTTTGGCAATCATTACAGGTCAGTCGGCCTAAGAGAGTCTGACAACTAGTTTTACCCAGATTACCGATTTACCTCGTGGAAGAGGCTACGAAGGTCAGATGGCAGTTGCTTCGTATAAAAATCAGGTGATCAGCCACATCGGGTTGAATCAAGTGTCGACCCCAATAATGTAAGGGATAAGGCCAGGGAGATGATGAGGTAAAGGTCGCGTCACGAGCTATTAGCGCGTATCTACCTTGAATATACAGTAGTAATTTTGTGACTCTGCCTCTCGAGTCGAATAAAAATATGAGTAGTATCCCCACTATTTTCTCGTGCGCGATCATAACTCGTGACAGCCCCTGAAACCTTAACTGTACTTTTCCATATAGATAGGTACCGTACAACTTCCACAGTAGGTGGAACTCTTTAATAATTGCCTAATAAGTACTCGAAACACGTTTCATTCACTCGCAGTCTTGCGTTTGTTGACAATCACTGCGGCGGTGACGACATTAATCTGAACGATTTCTATACAAAGCCCCATGTAACAAGTCGCAATTCGATGTTCACTTCAAACTATACCTACTTATATAAACAAATACATTGCGGGCAATTCTCGTGTAGATTGGAGACTCGTTGCTTTTGAAACAGCAATGGAAGAGTTTCGGTGTTGTTAAGTCGATGCGCGCCGACCTTGCTCGCTTCCAACCGCGAGCAATAACAAAAACTTTGTTTTGCTTTAGAAATTGTTTTTAAGACTATAATGTTACTAAAGTAGTTCGATGTTTTTATTGGTTTAGACAGGACAGGAGTACTTTCTGCGGTTAATGAATGAGTACTTGACTCACTAGCGTCATCAAAGGAATCATGTATAAGGCTAGCCACACACACTCAATATTATTGTCAATAAAGTTCATATTGACAATAATATTGTGTGTATGCGGCCCGTATTACGATACTTTTCAATGATATTGTGAATATTGAGAATCGTATTGTGTGTGTGTGCGGCTAGCCTAATGAAACAGTAATGAAAAAAATTAGGTATGACGCAGATATATATACCTATATCCTTTGATGTTATTATGTTAGGTCACACGGTGTAACTACATTTTATCAAAGTAGAACGCTAAACAAATTAACAAATATATTCGACCAAAGTGTAATTCCCTTGACTTCGTTTGCGGCTGTTTAAATGATTGGTCGCGAAACGAATCTTCCTCGACTGAACGAACCAAAATATCTTTTGAATATTCATGTGTTCGTATCAATTACCCGCTGTAGGCACGGCCAATGCGGTTCTTTTAGTGCAATCAATGAATTCTGTACTCAATACCATGCCAACACAACCCTAGCGCAGTAATTTCGTGCCAACACAACCCTACAGTTAATAAAAAAAGTAACGTTCGACCGTAGACTGATTCTGGATGTTATTTCAAATTGAGAATTAAAATGTTTAGAGCCGACCCAATTTCTGTGTACCCAATTTGAATCGATAGTTTCCCAATATTTGGCGTCTCGACTGAAATAATCGAAAGGTATTTTATTTCAAATAGTAAGTAACATTATTTTAAAATCTACCTATTTAGTAATTGAATCCAGCTGGACTGTTTTTTCAACGCGTGCTTGGTATGCAATGCACATGGTTGATTAAACCTGTACCCATTCAGCTGTTTTTGCAGATGGCAAAATCGATGTCTAGTAGCGTGGGCAGATAGACAACCTATCTGCACTTTTATAAAAGTCTTTATGTGAATCTAAAGTGATGTTTTGAATGGCCTTTATGAGGATCTTATGAGAGCGTTAGCCCAAAGTTTTAATTCACGCGGAACCTAACCTAGTAATACTCGAAGTGTAATGGTTTCTCATGCTACATTTAGGCTTGAAGATGGACCTACATCTCAATACTGTCGCCAGATAACATTTTATGAATCCTATTACCTACTGCCAAGGAGAACCGGTTAAAGCAAGCCGTCAAGCGCCTTTAAGTTTGAGACTTGTATGTGGAAGACGATAGAAGCAATAAAGCAAATTGATTATATATTTTGACATATAGGAAGCGCGAGGCACGACCTCAGTGACGTCACTTGGAGGCCGCTCCGCTCTCTCTGCCACAGACTATACACTACAGAGGCTCCAAATAGAAAGGTAATAGAAGGGCGGCTTCTTACGTTGGCCGAGAATCATCGCATCGTCGTTATCACACATACATAGACGACGTTTCATGTCAGCATTCATAGACAAAGTAATATTATCCTCGCGCTTGCGGTAATACGTTTCTATTTGGGAGTGTTTGGGATTAAAATTCAATTTGAAATTTTAGACAGCGCTCTCCATAGATGATAATCCAACTTTTATGAAATACTTCAATTCTATGCTATGACGTTAACGATGAATCGTGGTGATTGGAGAAAGAGAATCGTGAATGATTGGAAAATATGAAAGAAACACTTGCAATACGTTTTTAATGCCAATTTGAGTGCGTGCGACTGTTTGTGCCATTGTAAGAGAGCCGATCATTTGTTAGCTTGTATTTTGTGACGAAAGCCCTCACAAGTCGGCGAGCGGACTACAATGCTTATTTATTTATTGGATTTTCGTCGCTGGCCCACTTTTTATTATTGTTGGAATGAAGATCAAGTGTTTGGGGAATAATTGTTCACTTTAAACGCGAAAATTATGTAAAATACTCTTTGAAATGTAAAGTCACAAATACCATCAATGAAGATGTTTACGCATTGCGCAAAGTAAAATTCCACTCCAAAATCACATCACCAATAACGTTAGATACGACGCAAATTGAAGCTTGTAAATGTCTCGGTACAAAGGAATACGCCAATATCCATTCAAAGGTTTTTCTAGCGATGCACACCAGTTCTGAATTGATTTTTTGCTATAAAAATATCAGGTGATTGTTATTACATTTTTGCTGTTGGATTTTGGATCTTATAGTAACCTACCTATTAAGTTGTCTCCATGTATTTTTTTAAAAGCACATTGATAAATATGCTAAGTATTTGCTACCAGTTCACGGTGGTAAATTTAGCTAGAACTATTATCGCCCCGAAACCAGGGGGTTTCGGGGCGATAATAAGTACCTACTACATACACAATTCCATGAAAATCGCTGGAGCCGTTTCAAAGATTCAGAATTTAATAATCAGAATTGCTCGTTTAAAGTTAGTAGGTAACCGTAAAATAATTACGTATTTACGTTGTAGAAAATCTAAGCTGTATAACGGACAGACTAACATAGTAGGTAATTCGTGATCCGAAGTCAAACACCAGTATTTACTCACGGCAATGTCTTCTTAGAATTATTTATATTGTACTAGGGCTTCGTTTACGTCGATTCGCTCTGATAGGTAGGTACTTAGGAAAACAACACGCTGTATTTACCTTACCGCGGACGAGATAAAGGGACTTGGACTGGGTAATGAGACTAATGTTATCATAACTACTCGGTTATCATATCATCACTCAATTTAAAATTGTACACATATGCTCACGCCAAAAACTTATGTGAAGTGATTTCATACATACATAGGCACCTCTGCCTACCTCTTCGGGGAATTGTAAAAGTGGGTGCTGTAATCACAACACCCACTTTTCACCGAAGATGATTAAGTGCCAACGTGACAGATGGTGAATCCATCGCCGTCTCAGACACTATACATACGTCATTGAATAACTTCTCAGAAATATGCAGGTATAAATTATAAGGGTATATCCCAATAAAGTTTATGACAATACGTTTGTCGGACACAGCTAATATAATTATAAAAAGATGTATCAGATAATTATATTAGAATACGCGATAGAAGGTCATAGCCAGATAGCACTGCCCTTGACCTTGAACTGTCGTTTTCCTGATTTAGCCACGGAATAAATAATATTACAACGTAATTTAACTCTTGCGTTGTCTCGAGATTTCTCGTGAGATGAGCTCGATCTTGTCAGAGCCTTATAGCCTAGAACTGAAACGAAAATCTATTGCCTTCTAATAGGCCTTGAGCCAAAAACCCTGGACTGTCCTGTGACAATTAGGTCACGTGACTGGACAAAGAAACGTCATTGATAACGTAATATGTTTCATTCAAGTTTCATTACTGTTTCCAGTGAACAGACACGATAGATACATATAGACAATATTATCCAAAAAAGTCCTCTAATTAATAAGACATAGAAAGGTGAGAAATTTTAAATATATTTAGTTTTGTATCATAAAAAAATGCAGTATCAAATGTTAATAATCTGTTTTGAAAGACTTTTCAGTATTTAGCTTTTCTTTCGAATTATTTAAAGGTGTCTTGTTGGCACGCTCCTTATTCGTACAATGTAAAACGGCTGGTATAACTGTGTTGAACTTATTCTATATTCTGGTAAAGTATGAATACTCAATAATCATTGGAATATAATTTTAAACATGTAATTCGTCATACTTTTTTACAACAGCATCGAAAAGTAGCTCAAAAATAAGACGAGTGAAAACTTTCTATACAAAGATTGAATGACTGAAAATTTTTGGTCATTTATGAAGACTAGCTTCTGCCCGCGGTTTCGTACTAAGCTGTCACACAAACTTTCAACCCTCATTACAACGCTTTGGGGTGGAAATTAGAAAAAAATATATTTAAATGTGTCATCTACACCTCGCCAAACGAAACACACACTCCACATTATTATGTCTCTTACTATGTGGCTTTAAATACATATAAGTCAGTCAGTCAGTCAGGACTTTGAATTTTATACTATGGAGAATATTATCACATTTGAAAGTTACCTAAAGTGAACAGTCTGACTGAATGAAGTTTACGATAGATACATCACATTGAATCAATTGAGTCGAATAATAGCTAATCGATACATCGCATTGAATCGATTCCAAGTGGTCGATCATCGGTACAGGCGTGGTGAAAAGACTCGGCGATAAAAACGGTGAGTACTCAGTGGACATGCGCTGAAAACATTGACCAATTCTTGGCTAATACGTAATTGGTTTTTTGTACCACTCCATGGGTTTTCCTGTTTGTAGGACATAGTGTAATGAATTTGTCTGATGACCGTACTAACCTCATGCAATAAGATCGGTGAAGTAAATATTTTGGATAATTATATTTCGTACAGTGAGATTTAAAACGACTTTTCTGGGAAACCGCTTTTCATAAGAAGATAGTGCTGAAAGCAATATTCATCTAAGAGGAATAGGAGCACTGGGGACCTGCCATCATCGAATTAAATAGAGCATATTAAGAACTTCGACGTTTCATTTGGGCATCATACAATTAGATGTCAAATCTAAGTAGTACTTAAGACGCACTGCTTAAACGATCATAGTTGTCTCTGATCATGTTCTTAGACTTTTTGACTGCGTCTTCGCCTTACTAATTTTAAATTATATTTTTTTAGTATATTTAGGTATTTTTAAGTATCATTAATGTTTCTCCTCGGGGTCAAAGCTATCCCTATACTACATTTCAGGTTGTGTTCGTCTGCCATGAAAATAATCAGACAGCGATATGGGTATCAAGTCTTCAGACGCTGGTGTTACACGTCACGAATTTTGACCGACCTTGAATCCACAGTATTAATTTTATGAGTCTGTCTCTGTCCGTCTGTATGTATGTCGCGACGCAAATACAATGCGCAGTTACCTCCACTATTTTCGCTGAGTACTCCTAACTCGCGACGGCACCTATACACGTGCTGTAATAACCGCTTACCATCCGTCGGGTTGCTTTTACCACCTACGTTTAATAACAAGTCCAATGCGTGTTATCGCCTGGTATGCGTGGCCTTGTCTGTTTATCACACAAGTCAATTACAGAATGCAACCTTATACGTTGTATTTAACACATGAACAGGGGGCCTACCACTATCGGTTTATGCAGAGCGTGTTAAGACCTTCTGAGCTTTGATGTTTCACTAGTGTACCGTAAAATTAAACGTCAAAGCTAAGAGTTCTTAATACGCGCTGTTGAAACGATCATAGTTGGCCCCAAGTTGCTATTGCATATAATATCATTCGATCAGCGATGCTAAGCAGCTCCAACCCCAGCCAGTAGTTTTATGGGTGACGTCGAGATCCTTCCGTATGGCGCAGACTCATGAAGCCGTCGGTTCAGGGTGCCAATTTCACAGCCTGAGTTGAAAGCCTAAGAAAGTTGGACTACTAGTTTACTGTAAAAGGTATTGTGAAGGTCAGATAGCAGTCGCTTTGTGTATAATCGGGTGATCAGCTACATTAGGTAGAATATTTTATTCTCAGAACTAGTATCTATTAGCCTTTTGATCATTAGACAAAGACTTGCTTAGCGTACTACTTACTTACATTTCCACCATCTCGTTAGTTGTAGCATTTAACATATAATAAATAATAGTACAATGTAATATAAAATATGCTCACGCCATCCCAGAAGGGGGATGGGGTAAGCAGAGGTGATGTAACAACAATATCCACATTTCACCGATATGTTTAAGTGGCATCGTGACAGAGGAAGAGACCATCGCCGTCTATGGCACAATAAAATCATTGAATTACTTCTAAGCCATATGCAGATTGCCTCACGATGTTTTCCTTCACCGTAAAGCACGTGGGGCAAAAATTTTTTAGAAAAACTCATTGGTTGCGTAGCAGGCGACTGCTCAAACACTACGGTCACCACGGGTCGTTTAGAAATTAATTCTACATAGTAAATAGTGTGCACTGTTTATACGCTGTTGAGGAAGTAAAATGAACCTTCAACGCACTAGTGTGACAAATTACCATGGTTTCTAAGGAGCAGCACAAAACTTTGCCGGGAGCCTTTATTATACTAATATAATAACTAGTAGACCCGGTGATCTTCGTATCACCTTTTCCTTCACCTATTAATTATTTTTCACCGTATAAACCTTCCTTGAACTTTCATAATATTTTATATATATAGTCGAGAGAGTGTGTCTGTATGGCTGTAATAATTTCACTGGGAAACCGCTGAACTGACTATTCTGAAATTTAGAACTGCCTCGTTGGAACTACTGTAGAACGCGAGGTCTTGGGTTCTATCCCAGGGTCGTGCGAAGTGGTTTTTTATCCGAAATTGCCCAGTAGCCTTCCGGAGTCAGAATTACCCCCATTACATAATCCAGCAATCCATTAATAACCTTAAAGAAAAACAGAAATTATATAATTAAATAAATAAAAATATAGGTATAATAAGTAACCATATAATAATAATATAAAATGTAAAAATATACTTAGTTTAAGCCTTCTAAATTCTCCTAAAAAAATTGCTGTGCCCAACAGGGTCCATATACTTAATTTATAGTCTTATTGTTCAGGCGCCCAACCATGAGCTCTTATTGCAACGTTAGTTGAGCTGTGTGACAGTGACAGATGTATACACGTCATATACATCTGTCTCATAATAAGAGTAAAACTATCATGGCATTAAGAGGTCTTGGTAGCGCCCCTACTTGTAAGTGTTAGATTAAGAGTATGTTTAAAGCAATAAATTGAAATTGAAATATATTAGTCCACGCGAGTAATCGCAAAATACCTATCTTTTTCAAGTAGAAACATATTGCAACAAATGTTACGTAATAATCTCTTAGTAGGTTAATATTGCATTTGGAATGGAATAATACATTACGGATGTGTCTTGGAATCAGTAAACTCACATACTTACATATTATCTGAATACTATTACAATAAAATTTCAGTCCCCTACATTATGTACGTAGAATTGTAGAAGGCCGCCGCTGAAACGATGCCATGATCAATGACAACAATTACGTTTTAACTTGCAAATACAAAATAAAACTAAGAATGATATCGGTTGGATTGTTCAGTACAAAACTTTGATTATACACGGATGTTTGTCTGGTCCAAGGTCCCGTCACAAGTTATGAGCTTTGACCTTGAAAAGCAGGTAGTAATTATATGAGTCTCTGTCTGTTTGTATACGGCGCGACGCGAAGCCAGTAATTGGATGGGTGACCGGCCGAGTACCCTCCGTGCCTCGGAGGGCACGTTAAGCCGTCGGTCTCGATTGCCAATTTATCATCTTTGGCAATCGTTACAGGTCAGTCGGAGGCCTAAAGTAGTCTGACAACTGGTTTAACCCAGATCACAGGGTTTTCTCGTCAAAGGCGATGCAAAGGTCAGATGACAGTCGTTTAGGATAAAAATCAAGGTTAAAAATAAGGGTTGAATCAAATGACGACGAAATGTATGGGATAAGGTCAGGGAGATGCAATGGGCAATAACGCCCTTTTTTTTCGCTAAGCGATCAAAACTCTTGACGTAAATACTTTGTTAACAATATTTTATGTATGTTATTAAAAATATACTCGCTTATCAGTTTAATTATTTTATACAATGTTAAGGTCGACACCCAATCAAACCCGATACACAATTGCACAGATGTTTGAGAGAATTTTTAAATAGTAGGTATATACATTTATGTCGCCATTTCCAAACAAAATTGGCTTGTCTGTTTGAACGCTTCGTTTTTCTAAACGATCTTTATACGGTTTTTACTAACATAAAGAACATAATAAGTTTAGGAGATGAGATAATACTTAAAGAAATTATAGAAAATTCAACGTTTTGCAATAGTTTTAAAAATCGGAACCAGGGATCTACCATTATCGGTTTTAGTAGAGCGTATTAAGAACTTCTGAACATTGACGTTTCATTTTGGTACCGTACAATTAAACGTCAAAGCTAAGGAGTTTTTAATATGGGCTGCTTAAACGTTCATAGTTGGCTCCCTGAAGCGAAGTGTAAGCAATTTTATTTTTAATTCGAAACTAGATTATACTTTTAAGCGTAATATCTATAAGTGTTCTGGGGGCCAACTATGATTATTATAAATATTATATTATTGATATCCATATAATATCTAAATATATAAAAATAATATAATTTCTATAATATTATCAATACAGATAAATTAAATTGAAGTTCATCATCGCCCTGGCCTTATCCCATACATTGTTGGGGTGGGTACTAGATTCAACCCGATGTGGCTGATCATCTGATTTTTATACGAAGCGACTGCCATCTGACCTTCGCAGCCCTTCTAACGAGGAAAATCTGTAATCTGGGTTAAACCAGTTGTCAGACTATTTTAGGCCTCCGACTGATCTGTAACGATTGCCAAAGATGATAAATTGGAAACCGGGACCGACGGCTTAATGTGCTCTCAGAGGCACGGAGGGAACTCGGGCGGTCAACCATCCAATTACTGGCTAGGCTTAGGGTTGCTTAACTTCGCTGATCGAATGATATGCGCAATAGCAACTGTGCCACGAGCTCCTCATAAATTAAATTGAAGTTGTAATGCCTAAATAACAGCTTTTCACTAAATGCATATAAAAGCACAAACGGTACTGATATTGAAAAAAATTGTAAATTTGTACGGTACAAAAATGGAACCTCAAATCTTTGTAGTTCATAATACGCTCAGCTTAAACCGATGATGGTAGACCTCCTGATGGCGTTTATATTCTTACCTGTACCAAGATTTTTTTAAATGTTATTCTAGTATGATGTCTTCTGAATTTCATCTCCTCGTTTCTTTAAGGGGAAATATGTTAAATAAAGATGTATTTATCAAATATATTACACCACCAACATATTATATATCTACACCACCAACATATTTACATGGTGGAAATGCTTCTACTTTATTCTTAGATACCCTTTGTGCACTTTACTTAATTAACTTGAAACAATCGAATTCGTATTGAAGGAGAGCTTTTCATTACCGTACAAGGTATGATATACGTATATAACCTACTTTCAAGCTAGTAGGATGTTATTTATGACTGTACTAGCCGTGCCCTTTGGTTTCACCCGCGTATACTTAATTTCATGGATGGCCCGCGGAATCCTTATTATTTTTTATCTCAGATAAAAATAAAATTGGGTTTTCAATATCAATACCGTGTATACTTTCATATTATGTATTTAGAGAAAAGTTGTTATTTTGGAATTACAGGCAGACACTTCAATTTTATTTATTTGTATGTAGTATGTATGTACATACATACATATGCTCACGGCTGTATCCCATGGGGGTAGGCAGAGACCACTGTTTGCCACATGCTACGATCCTTACATACTTCTTTCGCTTCATCCACATTCATGCATCTCTTCATATGTATGTATGTATGTATATGTATGTGCGTATGTATGTGCGTATGTATGCATGTATGTATGCCCCTCAACAGGAACACAGTCGGTTTTAGTCAGTAGAAGTCTGACATAATCTGCTTGCCTCACCCGTGGCAGGCAGATATCCTACGAGAATTTCCCACTGTAAAAAATAGAAAAAAAAAAAGAATAAGGGCGAGACCCAAGACCAATCCAGCCGAGCTTACATTCCATACGGCTTGAAAATTATTAATTCACTTAGGCCTTATTAACGTCGAAGAATTGACCACCGGTTCGGAAACTAGCCTTCGGAGAACCTAGCTTTTATGTGGTATAGTTAAGTTTCTTAGTCATTGGTAGCGTAGCTTTGTTCCTACATTCGCTGCTAATTGGGTGCACTTTGCAACAGACATCCAACGATACGTAGTGTTGTATGTCCTACTGCGTCTAATGTATCGATCATGATGTTTATCACGTACGCACGTGGTAAGTATAAATAACATAAGCGGTTACTGCGCTCTGTTCCCCACTTCCACACTCTAACGCATTATCCGTCGCCACATTGACACAGGCCCTTCTGACATTCACACGGCGTCCCTTTCCTGTACAAGTTGAAAGACAAGGATGCACATCGACATTAGGTTGTGGAGCAGGACTTTCTATTTGACTCCAAATGACAAATTGACGATTTGTTAATGACATATTTCTTTACATCTGACCTTGCTTAAGTTTGCGCAAACAATATGCTCACAGTAATTCCGAAACACACATAGTTGTTATATGCGCGTTCATTGCTGCTCCAATTAGTGGGCAGTATGGGGTATGGAGCAGAAAACGCGTGTTGAATATTGTAGGGGGACGGTTGCGAAAGTGTCGTTCCGTATGGGTTCCGAGCGCTCAGTTTGGTGGCGAGGAAATGACTGCGATATACGACCTACAAAATGCTCGAACTGGGTCGCTTCGCCAGCGACAATCGACGATGTTTAACATTACAAATATTTCTTTGTTGTTATAGTATATAATCGGAGTTGAAACAATGATTTGATCTATCGTGCAGGTTTCCTTCAAAGTAATTTGTAGAATTAATTAGATTGTATCCCCTCGATGGCTTTAATACTTGACATTCGATTAAGGCATCAGAAGACACACGGCTAATTTTGTGAGTGTAATGCAAGCTAAACACAAATATAAACAGCCTCTGTTGTATTACCTACTATTTTATTTAGTCGGGTATTCACTCTTATATTAAGTTACTTCATACTGGCGTAAAGCTGACTAAGCCTAATCAAGCTGGTTTTATTCTGATATGACAAATGTAACGGTCCAATAAATGTATCTGTCGTTACACCAGTGCGTTGACCAATAGAAGCATTACATTTTTCCGTTAAAGACAATATGAAAAACGGTATTTTATGATCCTCAGATTTGATCGCAATATAGCCGCAGATTATAAAACCGTGCTAAGTACCGTTTACCATCAAGCGTGCGTGTGGGTATGCTTGTATGTTGTGTATAAAAATAAAAAGTATATAGTGCAACATGGTAGCGTCAAGTAGCGTGGTAAAGATTTCCCGCGCTGTTTGTGAGGTATTTTGACAGCCGAAGCGGGGCTCGGTCAAAGCCGAGCGACTAGCAAGTCGGGCCATAATGGGGTTTAACGAATACAACCGAACATTGCCGATTATGCCCGAACCTGATTCTTTGCCTCGGAACGCGGGGGCGATAATGTAATGTACCCAACAAGGAAAAGGATGACGTTCCCAAATATCTTTGTTAAACTAAAACTATTTACGCTCCTACTTATTAAGGAATAATGTTTTAATTAGGACTGCAAAAAACAGAGCGAATAAAGGTAGCACTTTTCAAATATCAGAATAATATTGTTACCGAATATTTAAAGCCTAGATTCTATGGAAACTGTTTACCTACTTAAAAAACCTAAATAAGTAAATAGGTTTTGTTAGCATAATTGTAAATTTATCCAATAAATAAGGTAAAATACCACAAATCTAACCAGGGTTAATGAATAGATATAGCTAATACATTAACACCTCTCTGTTTTAAAAAGTGTAAGTTATTTAGTGTAACTTTTTCAGACATCAAGCATACTTAGCAAGGGTCTCTACTCTAAAGGATCTACCCACTGAAATCACGATTAGTTGAAACACAATTCAAAGCAGAATACACCGCAAAAGCGAAAAGTAAAGTAGGGTAGGTAGTCCAATATGTCAAGCATAGGGTGTGCGATCCTTTGGCTCTGAAAAACAACGTGAATCTCCTTCGTCCGTGCATGGGATGGGTGAAAAAACCAATAAATTAATGCTATGGAGTGGAGGAAGATTATGGCTGACTTTGAAAGTCCGCTTTATCTCGCTTCAACTACTTATTTAATAGGCTCTGAGAAATATGTATAGTCAAATATGATATTTACATTCATGAGATATATTGTAACCATTACATATTATAAAAACTATTTTTGAAAATAGTAATTGCTGAGTTTCTTGCCGCGTTCTTCTTAGCAAACCTTCTGACTCCAGCGATAACATTTATAATTCTGTAGAGTGTAATTTTGTGTATCCTTCTGACAATTTGAAAGTACTTTGTAAGAAGTCTATTCATATAAAGATATATTTGTATTTTAATAATACACGCAAATGGATTTTGATTCTAATGGATAAGTAGATAAGGCTTAAGATAGAGAAGCAAATGAAGGAATTATTAGTTATAGCTTAACTAGCTCTCGACTCCGTGTCCGCAGGGTTTGATTTATCTTAATATATTGGACATTTCACACAACATCTTTATAAATTATAGCCTATGTATTATTCTGATGTATAAGCTATGTTATTGTAAAGTTTCATTAAAATCCATTCAGTAGGTATAGCGTGAAAGAGCAGCGAATGAATCCAAAATGTTTATAAGACTGGAATTGGTAAACAAATCTTCTCTATCTCTGCCTACCCCGTAAGATACTGGCAAGGCAGGTACGAGTTTTATATATCACATAAATCCTATTAAAATATCTCGGTCTAATATGTAGGATACAGCCGAGCAAGGCCGTTTAACTGAGCTCAAATACGATGATAGTATTAATTAGCCGACGTCACGTTGGTTTACTCGCGTAGTTCCCGTTCCCGTGAGAGTATGGGGATAAACCATGGGGATAGCCTATGTTACTCACTGATAACGAATCTATTTATTGCTGAAAGAAATTCTAAAATCAGTAGGTCTAAAAGGCCACTTTAGGAGAATCATAATGTGATCTTGTGGCCTTTTTAAACCTACTGTTCAGTAGTGCTTTTGTTTATTCGTTATATACAAAATTAAAATCTTTTTTCTATACATATAATACTAGCATTTATCCGCGCTTTAGATTAAAATAGCGCGCATTGTTTTTTTTTTTCTTTTTTGTTTTTTTTTTTTGTAGTGAAAAGTATCCTATGTTACTTCTAATACCTCATAAAATATGTGCACGAAGTTTCATGATATTCGGTTAAGTACTTTTTGCGTGAAAGCCTAACAAACTAACATTCACATTTATAATATTAGAAGGAAAATATTAGAGAATAATAAAAAAATACATATTTGCATTATAACCTGAAGCGATACCATCAGGGTAGTATGCCTACCTCAGTAGAAAAGGAAAATACGCGTCACATTTTTCTTACGTCCGTGCTACGGCCAGCGATGGTACGGGTGGGGTGTAGGGCGGCGCCCCGCCCGCCCATGAAATGAATAACAAAATCAAACGCAAATAGGTACTCCCGAAGATATCCGAGGTGTTTTTCTCGCTATTCCTTTAGTAACCGTCTTGAACTAAACTCTGTTGTATTTTATTGAAGTGTTTCTATATTTTGTGTGTAGTTCATATTGTTAGAAGTATCGGGGGAACTGGGAGTCGAATTCGTTGCAATGTATTGTAAACAGTTTCATAAAAAAGTTTGGAATAATCACAATCGCAACGTGAGATATTGGTATTTCAATCCGTTTCATTTTGATCGATATAAGTAATGGCAAACTGGTTCGGGCTACTTCACTTGTATTGCCTAGCGACATCTGCTGTTCTCCTATAGTTTTCAACTGCTTCAGCTTTTTTCATTGCCCTGCGATATATATAAAGGAATATACATATTTCTAAAGAAATAACCAAAAGGTTAGTCGACGTCACAGGAGACCGGAAAGCTGGCAGCTACCTCGGTCAAAGAATT
Organism: Watsonalla binaria; assembly: GCA_929442735.1. Lineage (NCBI taxonomy): Eukaryota > Metazoa > Arthropoda > Insecta > Lepidoptera > Drepanidae > Watsonalla > Watsonalla binaria. The sequence continues at coordinate 8,069,843 of OV838930.1, forward strand.
AGTCTTGACATCCAAAAGAGAGGGACTCCTTTTAATAATATAATATCTGGTTGAATGAGCTTCTTCACAAGAAAAGAGGAAAAAAAAAACCGGTGAACGTCAGTCTAACAGCGGTACTCTAGTTTCGTTAGCGCTCCGTAAGCTGGATGCCTCACCTTTGAGCTACCATAACTTGACAGAAGTCGGCGAAATTTGTTGTCTATTGTAATGATATTTTATGAGATTTCAGTGCGTGAAAACGTGGTCAAAACGATGTTTTCCATAAATTAAACCTAGCTAGATCTATTTTTTGCCCCTGAAACCCCCTACATGCAAAATTTCATGAAAATCGTTGCAGTCGTTTCCGAGATTCCGATAAACAAGAATCGCTCGTTTAATAATTTTTGTAATAAAATAATTTGTTTTAAGGTTTTTGTCATTTTATTTATCTCGACGGATAAATAATTGTTTGCCTATTTCTCTTATATACTTATAACATAGGTAGGTAGGATTAAGAATAAAAAAGTTGATATTATCATTGCAGACTTCGCTTTCTTTATTAAAAGTACCCTAAGTTACTCCTTATAACATCAGCTATCTGTAAGTGAAAGTCCCGTTATAACCGGTCTAGCCCTTTCAGAGATTACTCGGAACCAACAGACAGACGTACGGAGAAAATGTTTCAAGATTGTTACGTACCGTATTTACTTTCATATGCATTTAGTGAAAAACGTTTAATTTGGAATTCCAAACAGACACATCAATATTACACTGTGAGTTTGTATGTGTATAAATTAGATGTGTAGATATAGATTTAAGTAATACCAAAAAAAAACTAATAAAACTTATTTTATGACGTGACATAAAATCTACCCAAATCGGTTCAGCAATTGAAATGTAATAAGATGATGAAGACAGAGATAGATTCGGATAAACAAATCCTCAAAGTTATCTTCCTTACGATTATAACGAACGTCAACGTGGATTTCGCATCGAATGAGTCCGACCTTGCTCTTGCAAAGTCTGTAAACAGATTTGGTTCAATGTAAAATTATGTGCATAGTTTAACATAACATATTTGTGGTTACAAAGTGACGGATAAACCTCAATAAACTTGTAATGTTCGGGTAAACGTCCTATTCTTTAAATGATTGCATTCGTTAACCCCACAGTGAACTTGTTTAAAACTTGAATACATACAAATTGTTATTCGCATATTAATTTGAGACCAGTCGCGTTATTCACTAAGGTTTCTCAGCGTCGCACTCGTCGTCGAGTGTCGTTATTAAAGAAACGAAATTGAACCTTATCTTTAACCAACTCTTGTCGTCGAGTTCGATGCTGTGAAACTGATGCTGATGCTGTGTCTCAAAAAATTGCTGTGCCCAACAGGGTACATATTGTTAATTTATAGCGTTACCGCTCACTACCTGTAAGTGCTAAATTAAGAATATGTTTTAAAGCAATAAATTGTAATTGAAATTGAAACCTTAGTCAATAACGCGTCAGTTTATCCACAAGTAATATACTCATTCAGATATTTATTTATACCTATCATTGTCCATTTGATTGTGCTGTGTGCTAACGTGTACACGTGATATTGAAATCTTACACGTTACATAATAATGTTTACAAACATACATACATGCAGATACATAAATTCAAAGGGGGAATGCTGCCAGTTTCTTCTGAACCCTGCTTAAAGGGACCCCCTTTAATAATTTTAGTTGTTACATTATATTTTTAAAGGTTTTTATTTATTAGTTTATATTTTTTTCAATATAACTACAAATAATGTTATATTCGATATATGATAAGTCTTTGGTTGCAATTTCAAATTAACAGTTTTTCACTAAATGAAGACGAAAATATATATATTTTTTAAAACTTCTCTATTTGACTGTCTTTATGTCCGTCTGTCTGTCTGTTTGATCAGGCAAATTTCTGAAATGGCTGCACGGACCCCTGATGTTTTTTTTATTAAACGTAGCCTAAGTCACTGTTATATCTACCAGTGAAAGTTCCGTTAAATTCAGTCAGATTAAATAAAAGTTAAATTAAAATAAAAGTAAAATAAAAATTAATTAAAGGTTAAATACAGACAGACAGACAAAAATTGTGTTTTATGTGAGTTATGCTGCTTATATGTACTTTTACAATATGCATTTAGTAAACAGCTGTTTCTTTCGAATTACAAACAGACACTTATGTATAGATATAGATAAACTCGTTTTACCAATCAACCTGTCCAAGCATCTATAACCATCAACCAAAGGAAAAGAGCATCCAATTGAATTAAGTAGATTTTAATCTTTATTTAAAAATTATAACAGAAACGATTTTAAACCAATTAAGGCTCCATCTTATTGCGCGAATTCTGACAAAATAATTTAGATAAACAGTCTTATTCTGTGAGTTCGATTCGAAGGGGCGAGACGTAATTAATCGAGTCGTGTCTGTCACTAAACTCGACCCTAGACGGAACCTCCACGAGATACGGCCCCAACGAAATGTGCCCTTAATTTCGTAGCCCGATACCTGCAAGCAATGTAGCACTTTGTACCTTCACAGCTAAGCTCCATATTGCCTTGTTCAGGTTAAGATAATGCAAAGGGTAGTTTTTCAAATAAATAATTGTAAGGGATTGTGGCTGTTAACCATTTACAATGGAATCATGGTGTATTGTATTGATTTAACGGGCCCCTGAGCTTTGTATATGCGTGAGAGGTTGCCGAGTTTAATAAACTTTGTAAATTGCTAGACAGGTGCTTGGAATGTCAACGTGCTCGAGCACATTTTTTTTTAATTTGAAGACATTTTGTTTTCTTATCAGATGCATAATATTAAACGGTGAATAAATTTATAAGTATTCGAATGCAAATCCATATAACATTTTGTAGTGGAAAAATACTGAACAAGTTCCTATTAAATAATAGGAATTTGTGAAGTATTTTTCGTTCGTTGTCAGTCAAGCACAATTTTACCATATGCTCTTGTTGACATCATAGTTCCACTGTGTGACAGTGACAGACTTATACACGTCATATACATATTACTGAAAGTATCCTTAATCTACCTAGGTGAATTAGTTCAAGGGGCCTACCATTTGTAATAAATCTATTAGAAGTTATTCAAAAATTATATTTAAATTTACTAATGAATCATGATATATTTTAATCATAATAATAAATTTTTTACTTATGAAATTTACTTAATTTATGAATCCCAGCGGGGTCTGCACTAATGAGTTTTTCTAAAAAACTTATGTACAGTGATTTCACACCACGTGCTTTACGGTGAAGGAAAACATCGTGAGGAAACCTGCATATTTCTGAGAAGTAATTCAATGACGTATGTAAAGTGTCTGAGACAGCGATGGACTCACCATCTGTCACGTTGGCACTTAATCATCTTCGGTGAAAAGTGGGTGTTGTGATGACACCACCTCTGCCTACCCCTTCGGGGAATACAGGCGGGAGCATATGTATGTATGTATGTAGTACGTGATATTCAGGCATTTAAATTGTTTGTTTCTCCATCTTTTCGTCGTAACCTCATGACTGAGAGACGTGATCATGGCGCGACGTTTGCACCAACATTGTTTTCCAAGCCTATTTAGTGCCATCTGGAACCATCCTGCAACGAGGACTACACTTCAAGCTACCAAGCTTGAAGTGTAGTCCTCGTTGCAGCTTGGGTCGCGTCTGTCCGACCCCTGCTGCTCTTGCCCTCGACCAGTCCCGTGATCTTCAGCCTTTCTATACTGTCTGGATCGCGTCGTCTGTTTTCCCGAAGAACTCTTTGAAAACAGTCCTCAAGTGTGGTAAACGGTTTGTTTACTATGAGAGTGATGTCAAACTTGTGAACAGGTGCTGCTTGTGGGAGTTGGTCATCACAAGCTACACAATTATACGTAGTTTTCTTTAAGTTTTATATTTTTTTATTGACTTTTGTGTACTGGAACCGTGTCCATGGGCTTTTATATTAATTTTTTTATGATTTATATTGTATTACTCAAAATTGTGAAATAACTTTTTTTTTAAAAGAGTATTTACTGAGTTTCTTGCCAAGTTCTTCTCAGTTTAAACAACCTTCCGAACCTGGTGGTAGTATGTATAATCCTGTGTAATCTTGTCGTTCTGACGATTTGAAAGTACTTTGTTAAAAGTCTAATCAAATAAAGATATTTAGAATTGAATTGAAATTGAATTCGATGGAAGCTTGAAGTGTAGTCCTCGTTGCAGCCTGGGTCGTGTCCGTCCAACGTGTTGGCGAACGACCCCTGCTCCTCTTGCCCTCGATCATCAGCCTTTATATACTGTCTGGATCGCGACGTACTGTATTCCCGAAGAACTCTTTGAAAACAGTCGTCAAGTATGGTAAACGGTCTGTTTACTATGAAAGTGATGTTCGTCAATGTTTGTCATCAAGAACTCAGTGTTGGGTTGTTAACATTAATGAATCATTAGTCATTGTTTATATGGTAATTAGGTACCTACTTTTAGTTCTCTTTGTTTTAATTAAGTACTTAATTTTAATCGTGTACCTTCTTACTTCTGCTGGACAAAATAGTCAAAGTCAAAAATATCTTTATGCGATTAGACTTCTTACAAAGTACTTTCGAACCGTCAGAACGACATAATTATACAGAATTATACATGCTGCCGCCAGGTTCGGAAGGTTGCTTTTACTGAGAAGAACCTGGCAAGAAACTCAGTAGTTACTCTTCTCGAAAATATTATACAATTTTAATAACACAAAATAATCAATTAAGAAATGTAAGCCCATGGACAAAGTTCCAATGCAGCAATGTCGATAAAAATTAACATAAAGAAAAGTCTAGTAGTTCTACTTATATCTAAATGCGTAGCTTGAGATGACCAGCCCCCACAAGCAGCATCTGTTCACAAGTATGACGCGAATGCCAGCCATTGACCTCCTCAGCCATCATAGTGGTAAATTCTCAATATTAATAAGTGCCTTACCAGGGCCAAAACTGAATAAATATTTTTCATTTTCATTTTCATAGAGGGAAGTGGACAACCCGTCATCCTAAAAAAAATAATCAGCTAGGTGACCAGTGAAAGTCACGTCAAATTCGGGACAAATAGACAGACAGACAAAAAATTAAAAATGTTTTTTGTTATAATCGCCGTATAGATCCAATACCTATATTATACTTTCATATCCATTTAGTAGAAAGTGTTATTTTGACATATGTATATAAAAAAATGCTTTGTGTCGATGCATCAAGAAAGCATTAGTGTATGTTTAAATACGAATTTAACTAAACATTAAATAGTTTTTTTTAATATACTAGCTGTCCCCACGGTTTTACCCGCGAAGACTTAATTTCATTCTTCATTTCTTCTCAGTAAAAGCAACCTTCCGAACCATGTATAATCCTATGTAATCGTGTCTTTCTGACGATTTGAAAGTACTTTGTAAAAAGTCTAATCGAATAAAGATATTTTGAATTGAATTGAATTGGTGGCCCGCGGAAGCCTACAGATATTTTAAAAATAAATGTAGCCTAAGTAACTAGTGGTGGCATTAGCTATCTGTTGATGAAACTACCGTTTCTATCAGCCGTTTCGATGATGATGAACAAACAGACAGACAGGAAAACAAAGATTTTTTTTTTTAAATGTGTACCGGTTATTCTTTTGTAATATATATTAAGTGAATAGCTGTTAATTTAAAATTACAAACGGACACTACCATTTTATTTATATGTATTGATATAGAGATAGTTCGTTATTATGGTATAAAGTTCACATTTTAAATTTGAGTCAGAAAATTACATTTGTTTAAAATTCGAATTCGATTAAAATTTTGAATTTGACAAAAAAAATATTACTCTATGTAATTGTGAAGCTCACATTTATTATGAGAAAAAACAATTGCTATAATTGTTGGAAGTGAACATCACATTTTGAATTAGTGACAGTCAATTCCATTTGTTTGAAATTGGAATCCACCATAAGAGCGCATTACCAGCCACCAGCCAGCATCGGGGTAAAGTGTGGTGAATAATAGATGCGAAATAATAAGCACACGGTGTTTGCCGGTCGTACGCAGAACCACGTATGGATATATTTTATATGTATACTAGCTGTGCTACGCGGTTTCGCCCGAGTAGATTTAATTTCGAGGCTACCCTAATACTTTTTGTAAACAAAGTAGCCTATTTTACTCCTTGTAACACCAGCTATCTACCAGTGAAAGATAGTCTAGCAGTTTCGGAGATTACCCGAAACACATAGTCAGACAGATGGACAGACAGACATCGGCTGCCTGGCCTTATCCCATACATTGTTGGGGTCGGCACTTGACTCAACCCGATGTGGCTGATCACCTGATTTTTATACGAAGCGACTGCCATCTGACCTTCGCAACCCCTTTTTACGAAGAGAATATGTGATCTGGGTTAAACCAGAAAAAAAAATGTTCTTATGTCAGTAGGTACAGTATAGTTTCTAATGCATTTAGTGAAAAGCTGTATTTTGGAATTACAAACAGACACTTCAATTTTATTTATCTGTATATATGCTTAGGTATAGCAAAACACGAGTCCACGAGAAACGCTAAGCTAAAATATGTGCCCTAATAAGTACGAAATGTGTCCGAGAGCCAAGGCAACCTAGCTAGCTAACTGTCAAATGAACACGCCACAAAAACTGTACCTCATTGTACTTTTTGTTGGGCACGTTTTTGCGTTTAGAAATGGACTAACACTGTTGGTATCTAGAGTTAAATGTAAAACTTACTAGGTACTGTAAGGCCTCAGCCTTACAAGCTGGTTAAAACCTTTTTCGGTATAGCTTAGACTTTATGAAATATATTCAAAATTATCCAAAAAAGAATTCGAAAATAAAAGGAGAAACAGTAGAGGTTGTCAGACTCAGGACGTGTATCGAAGGAAAATAAGAAATAAAAGAGAAAAACGATATACTAATTTTATTTTACACAGAAAATAGTAGTGATCCCGGAGAGCGAGGGACCCGAGTCGGGGATCGCTCGCCACAGTACCTAGGTTGAGGAAATGTACATATATATATATATATATATATATATATATATATATATATATATATAAAATTTAAGTGTCTGTTTGTAATTCCAAAATAACAGCTTTTCATTAAATGCATGTGAAAGTATATTCGGTACTGACTTATAAAATGAAATTTTCTCTCTCTGTCCGTCTATTTGTTTCGGCTAATCTCTAAAACGGCTGGACCGATATTAACAGGACTTTCACTGGCAGACAGCAAATGTTACAAAGAGTAACATAGACTACTTTTATTTAAAAGAAAACATTTAGGGTTCCGCGGTAACGAAATTAAATCTACGCGGGTGAAATAGTAGGCACAGCTTGTAACCAATAAAAATCACAATGTTTGTTGTGTTCAAATTTAAAAGTACTAAAATCATCATCCTCCTGCCCTTATCCCATGTTATTTGTGGTCGGCGCAATGTGTTCTTCTCCTCCATTTCTCTCTATCAGCCGTCATATCCGTATTCACTCCTATTTTAGCCATATATCTTTCACATAATCCATCCATCGTTTCTTAGGTTTATTTTTTTTATTTTTCTTAGGACATTCATAAACAAAACTTTTTTGGCAACATTATCCTCATCCCTCAAATATCTATTAAATATAATGTTAAATTCTAGTTAAGTGTATTTCTAGTGGAATGTTTCAGAAATGCGATAATAACGACACACAATACCTACAGCTTTTTGTGGCCTTTTATCGTCCGACCGATAAGATAACGCAGTCAACGCAGTCAACGCACCTCGCTCGGTACAACGTGGAACAGCTTCGACTTAATAGATAACTAACTATACATCAATTATCCTTCCAACTATATAAAAACATCCAAACACTCTATTTTCTGTTATTTAAAAGAAAAAAATTATATAATATCAGATAATAAACTGTGATCCGGCTCGAAGGACCAAAACGTGAACTGATGTGTACTCATTCAATACGATGACATTCAAAACAAATTGATATAAGTAAAGTAAAAACTGTCATGGCAATAAGAGCTCATGGTAAGGCCCCAGATATTGGTCCTTCGAGCCGGTTCAAACAATATTATGTACGTATATTTTTTGCTGTAAGATCAAACAGAATTTTAGCATTCAATATTTAGATTTTTCAATGTTGAAATGAATGCGGCTGATAAATAAGTCCACGCACTAATAATATACCTAAAAGTTGTCGCATGATATCATATCAATATTGCCATGAATTATGTATACCCGATTTCCTTCGGAACTGGATTTTAATAAGCACCACATAATTTATATGCGTAACAACGAGTAACCTTATGAAGCATACATAGTCATGTATTGATTTAGCGAGCACAAGTATCTTAACGGAACGCAAAATGCCAATTTATTCCGGAATAGCTGTGCCCTGCGGTTTCACCCGCATAGATTTAGTTTTATATAATACTAGCTGTGCCCGGCATACGTTGTATTGCCATTTTTTTTTTGGGGTGGACTACCCCTAATATTTAGGGGGATGAACAATAGATGTTGGCCGATTCTCATAGATACCGGATAAGCACAAAAAAATCATCAAAATCGGTCAAGCCGTTTCGGAGGAGTGTGGCAACGAAAACTGTGACACGAGAATTTTATATATTAGATTAATATTACGATACAAATTCAACGTAGTTTCATTCTTCAGACGATTTAATATTTTTATGAAGATAAAGAGGTTATTGTGACTAAACTAGTTAGATATGTGCGCTCGCGGAATTTTTTGTAGATTTTAAATAATAGATATTAAATAAGACCTACAAACACGTAGTACAAATTTTGTTCTTTAATCGAAATCCTTTACTTTTCGATTTCACACCTTGGGTTACAAAATCGCAATTTTCTTACGTATCTCAAATTCTTTTGAAAATAAAATTTAGTCTATATACTTCCTCGATAAGTGGCCAATGGTTTTTTTAAATCGGACCAATGCCTGATCTGAGATTAGCGTGTTTAAACAAACTCTGCAGCTTTATTATATTAGTATAGATTAACACGTAATTATTTGTATTGTGTAACCTACCATTTTATGCAACCAAGATTTCAAATGACACAATAATTGTTAATTTTGAAACTTAATGCCTCATAGTTAGATAAGTTTTAAAGTGAAATCCAATCCTGTGCCAAAAGGTTTTGAAATGTTTCATTTGTTGACGAATTTCGTTGCTTATCAACGATGCTGTGAATCTATTAATACTATTTCGGAGGATTATGGTTGAGTTCCAAAGATTTTAATGTGTGGGTTGAGACTTTGGGGCCATGGGGGCCAAATGCGAAAGTCCTTTTTAAGGATCTCTCAAAACGCCTGGTTTCTGGTGACTGTCGAGCTGGTTCTTATTTTATTATTAATCCAAGGAGGTACCGCAGCCAGCTTACTGGGCACCATTCCCACAGACACAAATTTAAATTCTGTGTTCCTTTTATTATATTTATTTAAATTTTTATTTTTTTTCTTCTCGTAGTTATATTGTACTAGATTTAAGTTAATAATTCCAAAGATGGTTATCAACATAATTTTCGACTATACAATTTGTATGCGTTGACAAAAATTGGTCAAACAAATCATATAAATTCTTAGTTTACTCTCATACTTGATACTGGCAACTAACTAAAACAAATGGGAATGTGATGTGTCTAAAGAACAATGTTTTCGAATTAGGAATGCAATCACAATATAGAAGAGCAGTTGCTGCGTATTGAGCTGTGGCCTGAGTCATTAAACTTGGTCGGTCGTATGTTCGCATAACGGTGTGGGCACGCGGCGCGGGCGCGGTCGCTTGCACCGGAGTCCGGACCGACTCAACCGTGAAGTAGCTGTTCTAGCTTCAAATGCTCCACTCGATACTTTATCGATTTCAATGACATGTAGTCAATTATCGATTTCACTTTGACGTCATGATGACGTCAACATATGTCACTTATAAATTTCAAGAACATTTGGGGTGGAAAAGACTCCATATGACATTCTAGAGTTATCTAGTATTTTATCTGCCAGCTGTGAAAAAATATTGGTCTCTTATCGTTAGCAGCAAGAATCAGTTGTTCTGTTATCTATCGACAAATTGTAAATTATGCTGTGTTCCATGCAGTCTAGACACAGTTAAAATAAAACTGTCAAAGCACCAAATTAATGTTATTAATTAGAACAATATTTCTTTTTTAAATGGTGCCATACTGTCGTTTCATATTACAGTGTTATCTGTGGTCCATAATGAGGTTGGTGGGGAGGTGGGGATAGTGAGAGGTGGAATATACCTACCATATATGGTAAGGTAGCTCACCCACCACCAAAAAGACGATGAAACGTTTCGACTAACTTAACCTTGGGCACGGTGAAGTTAACTCATCCGCACGGTAATTTATTCCGACTGAATGGTACAAACTAGACAGAAAACAAATAGATTTAAATTAAAACTATGGACGAGCTGTTTGAGGCTTGTGCAAATTTTAATAACTCCCAAGCGAAGTTGCGGTAGGTACGTTAGCCATCTGTCAGAGTTGATGACTGGAGCGTGAAAATATTTGGATCACATGAGATATTAGGCGGCTTCACTGTGGGATATTATTTAGAGGTATCAAGTCAATAACTGCTTACTTTTTATATTAAAAAAGGCATATATGGCCAGCTGTTACTGTATCTACGTTTTAAAGAATCGAATCGCTGTTGCAACATAACAGGATGATAACCAATGTGCCAACACACCGCAACTCCTCCCCTCCATGGATAGCTGACCTTCCCCGCCAGACAGAAACACAGTATTATTAATCTAAGATCTTCTGTAATGTGGAGGTACAGTCCCCGGTGGCTCAGCTCCAAATTTCAAATGACCTTAATATTAAGATATTTTTTTAAGTATTCATAATTCTCCTATTCTATCTTACGGACTGTTCTAGAAAATTGCAAATAGAAAAACATTTGAAAATACTTTGTCTGATACAAGGGGTCTGACAAAATATTATCAAATGTTTTATTTAAGTAAGCCATGATACCAATGAGTTTGTCGAAAAAACTTATGTGCAGTGATTTGACACTATGTGCTTTACGGCGAAGGATAACATCATGATGAATTCATCATTCTTAGTATTCACATAGTAATTATTTTACTATATAAACTTTTTTTATACAGATATAAACTCTCACACTCATACATCTCTAGCCGTGGTGGCCTTGAGGTTTGAGCAGTCGCCTGCTACGCAAGCGACGCAAGTTCGAATCCCAGCGGGGCCTGTACCAATGAGTTATTCAAAAAAACTTATGTACAGTGATTTCACAGCACGTGCTTTACGGTGAAGGAAAACATCGTGAGGAAACCTGCATATGTCTGAGAAGTAATTCAAAGACGTATGTATAGTGCCTGAGACGGCGAGAGACTCACCATCTGTCACGTTGGCACTTAATCATCTTCGGTGAAAAGTGGGTGTTGTTATTACAACACCTCTCCTTATTTTCATTACCTACACCCCGGGGAATACAGGCTTATTATAGAACCCTAGAACTTATCCTTTGCAGCAGTGCCATGCGACAACTAGACCAATGAGGTTCAATTTGATTATCTAAATCCCCAGCTGGTACTACATCATAAGTACGTTACTTAATAAAATACCAAATAAACATCTCGTCACTTATGTAAATGTACATAATTATTATCGTTCGGGCACATAATCGTTATTGTAAACAAGCCGGCTTGAAAACATGGCGAACTATCAAACTGCTATCATTGGCTCACTGCCCATATTAGGCTACTGATATTGGTAGTGACTGTGAGTCTGTGGGACTTAACTTTAGGAGTATTCAATCTTTAAATTATTACCTTATTATTTTACGAAATATGTATTTAGCGTCTAACATTACGTTAAATAAGGTATCGGAACCTAGGCAACGTTTTAAGAGAGTTACCACATAACGGGATTTTCCGTTTTAATTGCGGAGCAGCCCGACTGGGGATTGTACCTCCACCTTACAGAAGATCGCAGACAAATAATCTTTGAGTAGTGTTGTGTTCCTGCGGTGAGTAAGGTCGCCAGTGCTCCATAAGGCAGCAGTAGGGATAGGAATGGAGTCACCGAGAAAGCGTATATTGGGACTATTTTATCTTGTTATGGCACAGCGATTCCATTCTTTATGAGGTGGGTACTTGATTGCCACTCTGGTGTTAGTCATGTTCATAGGCTACAGTGGCCGCTTATCATCATGAGGAATGTATCGAAGTGAAAAGATTAAAAAGTAGGTTGTGTTACCCATAACAAAAACAACTATCCTTTATATGCACATATACGATTATGTCCTAATCGTACAGCCTAAAAAGCTGGTCCTAGAGACATGACATTTAGACAATGTATTCTTTGTGAGGAATGGCTATTCAATATACACAAAGAAAGGGTTTTCCGAAATTCCACCCCTAAGGGGGTGAAATAGGGTTCAAAGTTTATATGTAAACTATTAGTTAGTTAGTTTGAAAGTTATTTTTTGATTAAGAATCTATTTACGTTTGGTATTTTAAGAGATTATTATACCTGGAACTTCCTTTGTTATATTATCCTTTGTGTTTACATTTTAACGTGAAATAAGATCATAATAAACGCTAATTTCATATCTTTACTTTGATTCGACGAGAGAAAGTTATTCTATATTATATAAGTAACAAACTAATTTATGCCTGCGACTGCATTTGCCTGATAATGTTTTTATTTGCTCAAAAGTCAAGTTGACCCTATACTAAATTTCAATAGAAATCAAATCGTTTCAGCAATTAAATAAAGTAACAGACAGACTGTGACACGGATTTATAAATAATCAAGTACAGAAGTACATATACTGTAAAAAGTCATGTTCCTATAGCAATGGCTAAATAGATTACAGAAGTGTACCGTAATATACCTTAATCATGATTGTATTAGCATTAGCATTAAAACCTACGGTATATTATAGTCCGTCCTCTGTGTCCTCTTAAAACTTTTATAATTTAATTCTGTGTCCTATCTGTCATGTTTCTGTCATTGCCGAGAGGGCCCCGGGATATGAGTAAAAGTATTGTATCGATATTATTAAATTTATCGGTCGATACTCGATACTCGGTGCGTAATACACGAGTACATACAAAATCGAAGACGATAAAGAATGAAAACAATGGTGTAGTATTATAGCTACCATGTTACCCATGACTGCATGCTGTGTGGTGTAGAAAGCGTACTGTTTTCATGACATTTCCACTTTTATAGGAAAAGTACAGAAACTATAAAATTACGCTTTATACGGCGTAGGACTTTGGTAGTGTGCGGATATTTTGTTATGAAATTACTTAGCTCAGTGCCCCTAGATGACACGTTCGAGCGTCGTCGCTTGATCTGGCGTTTTGTGTTTTTTCTTGGGGCGCTTTTGAACGTTCCAATACAAAATTCGGTATTTGGCGATATTATCATCGTAAAGCAGGCACTGCATTGAAGCTTATTTAAGTTCTAAAACAGTAAATGTCAAGAATAGAAAATAGTTTATTCTGTCTGACACTGTATTCTTCCCATAGAAACCTACTTAAGTACAAACTTTGAATTTTGACGGAACTGTCCAAAAAACTAAAAAAAATATCATACATTATAGCAATAATTATTTAAGTAGTATTATAAATACAAATCGAGTTCTACCTCAAAATCGTAGAAAAAAATATTTGACGATCATTTAATTTTTAACATTTGATTATTTTCTGGCATATTTAGTACCCTAATATACCCTAGGCCTCCTATCATCGGTGTAAGTAGAGCGTACCTATTAAAAACTTGATTGTTTTGACGTTTTGTGATACTTAAGTAAGTTAGTAAGACGTCATTGTTATAGCGATGATAGTAGGCCCCCTGATATACCTAAATGTTTAGTGGCATTTGTAACAGTGCTTTTAAATAAATAAACATCAAAATAAGAACAAAAGTGCATCAAGTTGTGTTACAACCGTAATGTGGTAATAATATTATCTAAACTTCAAAATTTGGGCCGAAAATAAACAATTTTGAACAAAAACCCGACTCATTCAAATTGGTGTCAAAGAGCGCCTTCTATTTCATTTCATTATACAACTACACTGTCTCCGCTAACCATAAACTATGCAACGCTCGAGAGGGTATCGCCTCTCGCTCGCACTCGCACAAAAAATATTCTATAGTACATGTTGAGAATAAAACAAGATTAAACATTAGTTTTGGTGTACGAACAAGCCTGCTGGCAAAGTGCCATCTTTCGCAAAATTCTGTACATCGTTTAACTGCACGCTTTAATTCACGCTATGTATTGATTGAATGGCAGTTTATCGCACCCTCAGAACGATAGGGGGTCAATTCCAAATATTGCGAAAATTAAGATTATAGATAGACCTAAAAATTTATGTTCTACCCCAAGTTTTTTATAGATCTATCATTGCGATTTCCAAAAACATTTGATTTCTAAATTGAGTCCAAAAGTCCAAACCCTAATTAAGAAGGTATTCCTATATCACGATTTCTTTACCACCGCATGTAATTTCCTTTTTTTATTATTTTAATTTCGAATCGAAATGCACGAGACAATATTTAAAAACAAACATCGATAAAGCGTAAACAGTCATAAGTCGATGTATGAAGAAATGTGGTACGTTACACAATTTTAAAATAATATACACTTATCACGTTTCGATACTGCTTCTAACTGTTCCCTAATTGAAAAAGCTTTACAAAAATGCCCCACTTCGGTCACCGCATCGATTTTAAAATAGCTTGGTGCGTTTTCGATACGCTTGTAGTGCGATAAACCATTTACTAAACCGCATTATAGTCTTTATGGTGACAGCGTAGCGTTTATATTCGCTTAAGCGTTAAACATACGATACAACATTATGTCGTCAACGTATATTGGCCTGGCTGAATGGAATTCGTACGATATTCTCTCCTACGTTGAAACTCCAGTTCAAACAAATAGAATGCTCGATCTACGCGCTCAACTCTATTATGAATCGGATTTGATGTTATGTCAATGGATAATTTACCATTATTCTGAATTGGATCCTAAATTTGAGTCAACATTTGAAATCAGTATAATGATCAGTAGAGTCTAGAAAAGTACTGCAGTACGGATGACGTCACCTTGTTTCGATCACGGGACGGTCTTAAGTGATTACTTTTTTCCATACGCACTTGCGTACACATTGTAAAGAGGTTTTCTATCAACACGTTGATTTTGATCATAGTGTTCAAGTAGATTCTTCATTGTTTTAAATTAATAAAAAAAGTTACTTTTATCTCTGGCACTAACTGTACTTGTGATACAGAAAAGTCCAGGGGGCCTACCACCATCTGTTTAAGCAGAACGTATTAAAAACTTCAGAGCTTTGACGTTCCATTTAATTCAAATTTCGAAGCTGAGAAGTTCCTAATACGCGTTGCTTAAACGATCATAGTTCTACAAAATCAAATTGCTTACAATTATGTAAAACTTTTCTGCTGCTGCAAACAAAAACACAGATAAGTATGACCGTCATGTGACAGCTGATCACGTGATTAGACAAAGACGTCACCAGCTGTAATACGGTTGGAAATGTCATTAAATGACAGCAATGACCGTGACGTCATCTTTACGTCTTGTTCTTCTCAGTAAAATAAACCTTCCGAATCCGTGGCATATAAATAAAGTTAAGCTGTCTGTTTTATTATTCCAAATTTAAAAAAAATCACTAAATACATTTAAAATATCTTCTAATAAATAAAATTTCCATGTCACAATGTTAGTTACCGTACTCCTCCGAAAGGGCTCTAGCGATTTTTACCAAATTTTATAATATGCGGTCTGAGAATCGGCTAGTATCCATTTTCTATACCCCTAAGTGATAAGGGTGACCACCCCAAAAAATATATGGCAATACAACGTTTGCCGGGCACAGCTAGTATTAGTATATTAATACTAACATAAAATAAATCTGTGTCTGTTCGTTCCTGCTACATTCGAAAACTCTATTTTATCTATAGGAGTAATTGAAGCCTAAATTTTAGTTTTACGTGGAATTAAGCCTATGCGGGTGTCAACGTACAGTAAAGAATACAATATTAGACACCGCAACAATAATATCACAGAACAGAAAACCGAATATTATGTAGTGTTTGTTTTTCCGTCTAAACTGTAGAAGGTCAACAATCGCTCATCTTTGTTTGGTTAAACTTTTGCAGTGTATTCTGCTGGATTCAGATGGTTATTTTTATTGAGAAGTACCCGCAGGAAACTCGGCAGTTATTATTTTAATATTGCATACATATGCTCACGCCTGTATTCCCCGAAGGGATAGGCAGAGGTGTTGTTATCACAACACCCACTATTCACCGATTTTGATTAACGTATTAAATATGAAAAGTGGGTGTTGTGATAACAACACCTCTGCCTACCCCTTCGGGGAACACAGGAGTGAGCATATGTATGTATGTATGTATATCTAAATGAACATAAATCAACCTCCTTAAATATGGCACTAACGCGAAACAACACCATGTAGAATAATCTGTTTCGCATCAAATAAAGAAAAATAAACTTACTTCCTTTCAATATTTTTTTTTTAACTTTACTAATGATTTTATAAAATTTTTGATTTAGATTTTGGCTCTTTTTTATTTACCTGTATAGATGTATTCCAGCAGGCAATACACTAGCAGAGTTATTATTATGAAAGCTGCAAAGAACCTACGTCGCTCGAGTACGTTCAGACATTGTCATCTATCATTCGTGACGCTAACGGCGTTCAGCCACGTTATTCTGTCCCATGCTTTCTTTACCTCACAGTAAGGTATAATGAGCATGAACTTATAAATTAGGTACTTAGGTACTTTTACGATCATTCACATGTATTTACATTTATATTCTTATCTGTTTCACCCGCGTGGATTTAATTTGATTCCTGTTAAACCCTAAATGTATTTTTTTATAAAAGTAGCCTAAGTTACTCCTTGCCCTTTGCCCTTTCAGACATTACTCGGAACAAACAGACACACAGACAGACCGACAGATAGACAAAAAAATAATTGTTTTTTTTATGTCAGTTCCGTATACACTTTAATGTACAATCTAGATATGTTATAAAGAATGTATACATAAATAATCAAGCTTAGTCTCACAAGAATATCTAATATGGATGCTGATAAGCAATAATGTGTCAACCCACAAAAAGTCAAATTCAAAGGTTTTGATATATTTTGATAATGCATCACGTATTTAACATTCTAAAAAAGTGTTTCAAGTCATCTGAAACATAAAAGTACGTAAAAAATGGATTTATGTCATAAAACAAATCTTAAATCACGTATACAATCATCTTAAGACGCCATTTTCTCAAAACCAAGTTTATGCGGGTTGACACATTATTGCTTATCTGCATCCATATATAAAATTCTCGTGTCACAGTTTTCGTTGCCATACTCCTCCGAAACGGCTTGATCGATTTTGATGAAATTTTTTGTGCTTATCCGGTATATATGAGAATCGGCCAACATCTATTTTTCATCCCCCTAAATGTTAGGGGTAGTCCACCCCAAAAAAAAAATGGAAATACAACGTTTGCCGAGCACAGCTAGTATGAAATAAAATTATTTAAACACGAGAAGTAAATGGTTGATGTTAAGTTAAACTTAGTTCCATGAGCCGTTCAAAGTTAGAGAGCCTAATAGCAATTTGTGAACATCATTATAATGGGATCAAAGCAAAAAACTGATATACAAAGTAGGTTCTACAGTAGAAGAGAAATCTTTTATTGTCTTAGATACTACTAGCCTTTGATAATCTATACTCCATACATACATATACATATAGATAAATCTAATTAAAGTATCTGCTTGTAAATCCAAAATAACCGCGTTTCACTAAATACATATGAAAGTATACACGATACTGGTATAGAAAAATCAATTTTAATTTCTTTTCCCTGTCTGTCTGTCTGTTTGTTCCGGCTAATGTACGAAACGGCTGGACTGATTTAAACGGGACTTTCACTGGCAGATAGCTGATATTACAAGGAGTAACTTAGGCCATTTTAATATGATATTTATTATTTAAAAAAAAACATTATGGTTCCGCTCCTCCGGTTATTCGCGATCACAGATTTTCCTCGTAAAAGGGGTTGCGAAGGTCGATGGCAGTCGCTTCGTATAAAAATCAGGTGATCAGCTGTATCGGGTTGAATCAAGCGCTGACCCCAACAATGTATGGGATAAGGCCAGGGAGATGATGACCTTTTTTGTTGATGAAAACTTATAATTACACACCAAACACCCAGGCCAATACAAATGATTGTCACATAAAATGTTACCCCCTGACCCGGAAACCCGCGACACCTAGTGTAGCAGTCAGGTATACTAACCGGTACACCAACGGTGTCGTCACAATTATGTATGAGAAAAGCAATATTTAATTTAAAGTACATAGCTAGTTACGTAATATTATTGTACTGAACCATCGTTTCCAATGTGCTGTGGGATTTTCCATTTGTAATCTCCGAGTATCAGCTCGGAATTGAATTATTTAGTTCCCGAGTTCATCCATTAGTGGCTTAAACATAACTGGCGAAATGTGGGTTTTAAGAACACATCTGCCTACCCGTTCGAGGAATACATGCAGCAATTCTGGATCATTTATTGGATTTGTAGGTAGATTGCCACCAAATGGCCAATCTCGCAGCCGACTTGTTTAAATTGTTCGTTAATTGTACAACAGACAGTCGGCTAGTCATTAAAATTATCAGAGGTGTTTCAAATATCAAGAGTACCTTTGTTATATTAAACCCTTTTTCACCCCTTTTAGATGTGATGGGACATGTCTACATAAATTCCATTCTTTGTACGCTTAAAATAATATTTAAGAGAATATACCAATATCTTTTATAAATGTACGCCTTTAGTCTTATAGCGATCTCAAGCCACTGCCAACAAGATGATACCTACCATCTACTTGTTATTCAGTGGAGAATAGGGATTCATTGCATCGGCCGTGAGAGTAAGGCACGCGGAAGCCTCAACATAATTACTTCACAAGTTAACACAAAATATGAGTAAACCACACCCGGTGGAGCGACGATATCGCGCAGACAACTCGAGACCGAGAGCAGTGATGTGTAACAGGGGAGGCCTAAAACCAACAGTAGTCGAATATGAGCTGAATATGATGATGATGATTGTGGTCGGTAGTGAACACGGCGAACGATTAATGACCGAGCCATTAATATATGGGTGCGTAAACAAGAGGGAAACCATTAATTAGTCAATAGAAAAGCAAAGGTAGATATCAGACGATGCCGAGCGGGCACGGAACGATCCGCATGCGATATTGATGTAATCGCGGTTGTTACGATCGAAAAAACTCACTAGAGCGGGGAAAGTGACGCCGCACCTCAAGATCGTGAAAGGTACTTCGAACACCAGAGAAGCGTGACCTCTCCTTCCCCTCGCTCAGCGAACACAACGCATCAGGAAGGAGATCCCAGCTCATTTGCCAGAGCTCAGTCCAGCCTGGCCGAGTATACTTACGACACCGGCAAGTGTTCGGAATTCGAACTACTTTCGCGTAATCTGTCTGAATAGTGTATGCCCTAGTTAGTGAGCATAGGTTTTTGGTGAAATTTCCAAAAAGACATCTCCAGTTGAATCAAGTTGTTTTGTTGTTAATGCACTGCTCATTCGTTCACATTTGCTCAAAGGCGCAAACGCAGTGCTAAAGTAAATAATTACAGTATCTAGGAACTCCAGGAGATACTACGGTTTTAATTAATCAATCTCAACCTATACCTGCAATTTACCTCATCTGGTTCAGTCTGGTTATTTCAGAAACACAATGCATAAATCTAAAAAAAATCTGGATATTTCGTTTCATTAAATCATCCAAATTAATCCAATTTATCGTTTCATAAATGCTCCCTCTGTGTCCGTGGGTATCATTTTAAAAGTGATATTTCAATACCCTTTTCAAAGGGAAAATCTAGTGATGTAGCTGGAAAACATAATTTGAACTCGTGAATTCCATTTTAAGCCGCATTCGTTCTCACTACGTACACGTACAACCACACTATTACATTTGATTACACCTATAGTGTGTATACACGCAAACATATCTACATACATATCGTCTATTGATGCTCGGATCAAATTAATTACTTAAAATACTTCACATTCTAATTCAATTGAGTTTTATCAACGTTAAAACATAAGCCAGATGCTCCGGCGTAAATAGTTCAGTCGTAGGAACATCATAAACAACTAATGTGTTTACGTAAACGTGGCGGTGAGAGTATTGAGAAAACTATTTAGTAATAATCTGTGGTATCGGCACGTATGCATTGATTAACCAGATATATGCCACTGTCACTAAGTGGCAAATTCAGTTCCGTGTAATTTCCATGGAATCCTGATAAAATAAACACACCTGCCCCTTCCACAGAGCTGCCACAAGCATCTCCGAAGCAAGTCCTCCTTCATAAAGATTCCCCGTAGAAGCCCGACTCGTCGCCACACGCCTCCAAATATCGCGCTCCGGACAAAGAAAACAGATTGTAATCGATGCACACGTCGCCCTACTAGTCCGCCAATCGGTCGACTATCTCTTCGTCTGAGTTGCGACACAGATCCACCGACCCGTCCGCTAGTACCTACCAGTTTAATTTACGGTGTTGAAGAGAAGATAATAGGCGCTGTTAAATTAGTTAAAACGTAGACTTTTTGTCAATAATTCGCTTGACATTTTTGTTGTAAAGTTTACTCGTGGGCTTACTGCGCAAGACGCATGCTTTGTACGGCTCGATACATCGGGCTCTAACATTTCATATCTGGGATTTACACATATGTATTATGGAATATTTCCTCGCCTATTTCGCCTCGGTTATTCGAATCCAATAACGCAATAATTAAAGCTGATACGAAGAAGAATGTCTATGGCTGTAAATGCAATAAATTACCGTGTGCAGTTAAACCTAGTCGAATTCCACGGAAGTGGAATCGAAACATTCTCATTGTGTTTGGTGTTGCGTTCTACGTATTAATTCTTATTACCGTTTTTGATGGCGGCCAAAGTGGAATTAAATGGTCATCTAATTAGTGTGGGGTATGGAACGGGCCAAGTTTCGAGTTTCTTGTGTCCAGAGCAGCAAGACGACGGACGCAGGCACAGTGCAGTGAACTCAGCTCGCAACGCCGGCTGTCTGGGTCTAGATCACCCAGACTCCAGACATTTTACGCAAATTTGTTTCTGCAAGCTCCAAGAGCGTGTTACGTGAAACGCGTGACGCTTACTAAGCTGCGTTTTGTTTTTTCTAAGCCATATCGACAGAGCTTATACAACCAGACATAATTCTCCACGCCTTTCCAATAAAATTATTGTTTTAATACATACAACTAGCTGTGCCACGTGATTTCACCCGCGTAGACTTATTTTATATGTTTAATGCTATTTTATTTTTGTAAAGCTTATGCTTTACGGTACTACGGTATCTGTCAGTTACAGTCTCGTTAAAATCAGTCCAGCCGTTTAAGGGATTATTAACAAATAAACGGAGAGATGGATATTTTAAAATTTTTTTTTTCAAGTGTCGTACATTCTAAATTCTAATTACAATTCAATCGTATTTATCTGTATAGATTTTCCATGCCTCTTTTTAATTTTTTGAAGCCCTTATTTAATTTTCATTTGCGCTTAAGACATCAATCTCGAGTTGGCAGTGTGTACAATGAAAGACTTATCATTGGGGAAACGTTGTGGAATTACAATCTTGATCTTATGAAACTGGAACGTAGTAATTAGATTTCAAACTTTAATTAGTTTAACAATAAGGTTTTTATTGGACCACGTCAGATTGCGAAACGAGTGTGTGTTTGGTTGATAATATTGTCATCTTATTTCGTATGCTCTGGGGTAAATGGACATCGGTGGCATTAATACCGTAATATTGATATCTAATTGGGTATCTTTGTCGGGTAATTACTCTGGAACAGCCCGAGGGAAAACAAGGAGTTCGTTACACTTACACTTTGATTCGAAATATTGCAGATGTGTTTCGGAGTCATTTTTATCCGTCTGTAATTTATCTTGTAGATTTTTTCTGTTAATGGCTATACTGTGTTTTGAGTGCCCGGTAAGCATTGTATTGATATTTTTTGGGGGTGGACCCTTATCATTAAGAGATATAAACAAATTGATCTCGGCCGTTTCTCAGACCTACCCGATACACACATTTCATACAAATCGATTCAGTCGTCTAGGAGTTTGTTAACAAACAACGCAACACAAGAATGTTATATATTAGGGGTATATAAAAATAATTCCTAGTATTCTATCTGTGAGTACGTATAACTGTATCATGGATATATTTGGATGAAGCTTGGCATGATGGTAGCTGGTAAAACGGGCTTACATCATTTATTTTTATAGGGAAATGTTTCCTATTTCACACAAAAGTCGATATCACTTAAACTAAGGATGGACTCACCCTCTGTCACGTTGGCACTTGATCAATTTCGGTGAAATGTTGGTGTTGTTACAACACATCTGCTTACCCCTTCGGGAACCCTTCTGGGATGGCGTGAGCATATATATAAGGATGTTGGTGCAGTTGGAATGTGGAATGTAGGCTTCGTCGTTGTAATCTACACTACTATTATAAAGAGGAAAAAAATGTATTTTGTGTGTATGTTTGTAATGAATAAACTCAATGACTACTGTGCTGATTTCAAAAAATCTTTCACCATTGGAAAGCTACATCATCAGCGAATAACATAGGCTTTATTTTATCCCAGTACTCCCATGGGAACGGGAACTACGCGGGTGAAACCGCGTGACGTCCGTTAGTAAATAAATCAAGACAAATTACATCAGTATTACATCTCTATTGAAAGAAAGATCATCATCTATATCGATACAGATAAATAAACTTTTAGTGTCTGTTTGTTATTCCAAGACAACA
Organism: Watsonalla binaria; assembly: GCA_929442735.1. Lineage (NCBI taxonomy): Eukaryota > Metazoa > Arthropoda > Insecta > Lepidoptera > Drepanidae > Watsonalla > Watsonalla binaria. Next base: position 8,092,813 of record OV838930.1, read on the forward strand.
GATTTTCACTAAATGCATATGAAAGTATATAGGTACGGTATAAAAAAGCAATATTTAATATTTCTCCCTGTCTGTCTGTCTGTTTGATCCGGCTAATCTCCGAAACCGTTGTACCGATTTTAACGAGACACGCACTGGCGGATAGCTAACGTTACAAGGTTCTACTTACTTATTACTTAGGCTACTTTTATTAAAAAAAAAAACATTTGGGGTACCGCGGGTTACCCATGAAATACACTTTACGCGGGTAATAAAATTAAGTCTAAGCGGGTGAAGCCGCGGGGCACAGCTAGTTATCATTAAAGATGAACAATGGAAGCTATAACGTTAAAAATACTCTATCAATTGACAAATTTTGCTATCAGTATTTTTTTGTATCTATTTTGAATTTGCAACTTTAGCAATAGTTTTAATCAGAAAAATATGGTCCGTAAGCCATCAGACAATCTTGAAATGGTGCATCATGTTCTTAACCTAAGCCGCTATCTGTTTCTGTCGTAAGAAATTGATACATATTACATACACGATAAAGTTCAATTTCGTACAATTGAAACTGACACACGACACGACGTCGAGTGCGCTGACATACCTTACAGAATAACGCGGCAGTACTTAACAAATTGTAGCTTATGTAATTGATGCAACAACCTTTAAGGTCCCAAAGGCTGATGATGAAAATGATCATGTGAAGATGATCAGCATTGTTAGTAAATAAAATATTACACGTTCCTAATAAAAGAAAACACGTAACAGAGTCACTGACACTTTTGGCAAACACTTTGTAACCAAAGTGACATTGATCACTAAAAATATATTTAGACGTGTTGCTGACGTCACTGCAATTAGTAAACGCTTTTGTTGGAAAATCGAGTTCTGTAATCGATTTTAACTTGATAACGATTACCACATTCGATATAGTTAAATTTTATATATGGTTGTATCTGTATAAAACTATAATAATTATGTGTATGTGGACGAGTCCTATGCTTTGGGAAACTGCAAACGATTTTGTTCGTGTCACGCCATACAGACTCATAAAACTACCACTGCACAAGGTCAGCGCTCATAGTTCGTGAAAGCACCTGTATGATACATCTAATTATGTTATTAATAAAATGGTAACGGGTTGAATTCTGTAATTACTCACATGCTTTATTATCGGTAAAGAAAACATTAACTTTTTATTTTGTTTAATTTATTTTTAAAAGGTACTAGATTATTTTTTACGAGACATAGTGATAGTGATAGATACATAAAGAAGTACCTACAGAGGTTACAGATAGCTTAGGAGGTACCCGCAGCAACATTTAGCAAAGTTTTATCGCAATATTGAGAAAAAATAAACTGCTTCGAGTTTTATAAGGTACGTAGGTTAGTACTAGGTTAGTAGGCTACGTACGTAGGTACCGGGTACCTACGGGATCAGTTTTATGAAATTTGACTGGTGTTGTTATATTACGAATTCCACACAGACAAAGTCACAGGCAGAAGTTGGGTATAAATAATACCAATTCTTTTTGGTATATTACAGGATGTAGATATTTTAGGCGTACATTTTTGGCATAGGACTTCAGTTGATAATACATATTAATCAAAAAATCAAAAAATATTTGAAGATTTAAAAAACGATACAGTAATTTTTTTTAATTTCCTTAAGCAACAATAATAACTATTGTCTTGTTCCACATGTCGCACACTCAGAACGATAGAGGCTCAATTCAATTTTTTTTTAATCTGCAAGTTTTAATTTATAACTTAGGCAGTAATTATATCACTAGTTTCATATTTTTAAAGTATAGAAGGTTGTGCATTGTGGATAAGTGTTAAAAAATCATTTTGAGGACCACCTTTCCCAACATAATTATTTTCGCACATTTTTGAATTAAGCCCCTATCGTTCTGAGGGTGCGATATTATCCAATAATCACATAACCTTTGATAAGGTACATATTCCTGTCTTTCCGAACCGGTGGTCAATTCTTCGACATTCATAAGTGCATTACTAGGGACTAAGCTGAATAAATCATTTTCATTTAAATTTTTTCGTACCTGCGGTCGGAAAAAAACAAAAAACTTAGGGGATTCCTTTTGGTATTTTTAAATTCTTCCAAGTACTGTTGGCCTGTGCCTAGAAAGACACCCTCTTTTTCTTTGCCCAATAAGAAGGGCAATAACCTGAGACAGATTTCAAATATTAAATCACTACTTTATTTAGGCATCCCCATTTATGTTCTAGTTTATTGTTGAACTACAAAATACGGCATTGTTTATGAGACTAACTCTGAATACAAATTGTTTATTAGAAGGGCGTCTGCAAAAGTTATTGAACTGTGCATGTAATAAGTATCTCTGCAGTTGTAAGTACTTAACGACGTTACAGATTTGTTGATTTTTAATCGTTATTCTTTCTTATTTTATACTAGCGGACGTCTCATGGTTTCACCCGTGTAGATCCCGTTCCCGTTGGAATACGAGGATAAAATTAAGCCTATGTTACTCGCTGATGATGTAGCTTTCTAATGGTGAAACAATTTTTGAAATCGGCAAAGTAGTTTTTGAGATTATTAATTACAAAAATACAAATATTTCCTCTTTATAATAGTAGTGTAGATTAGCGACACAGTATAAATGTTATGATTTACCAGCAGTAAGGAAAATAGGCCTATTTTTTGAAATAATAAAGTTTCCTCCGTCTAGCGTGAAGGTTGCCAATCTTAAAGATTTAAAAATTACCCTATTATTTACTGTCATAATAACGAAGACTTTTTGAAAAATGTCGGCAAAATACGGGAATGTCGTAACCTCTTCCTGTCATTACACCTATTCCGCTTATTTTCTAGGAGATGGGCGCGTCTATGTGAGTGTGTCATATCGAATGAATTGTTCCATGATTCCTTACTGCTTGTAAAGCTTATGTTTCAACTGTGGTACCTATATAATTTTAATTTATTTAAATCTGTCACCAAAAGTATTATTAAATAGGTAAACATAAAAATAATAACCTATAGGTACTGAGTACATTATTTGCTAAGTATTTAATTTGATCTTATATTTAGATTATTTTAATGTTAGATATTAAGTAGGGAGGTTAACGGACCCAATGAAATTGTAAGAGAAATTTAAAATGTGTTAATAAACATTACAGAAAATCCTAAACATCACACAAAAACGTCCCAATTGGGTTTGTAACCTCCCTTTACTCGCGCTAATGACATACCTTAATTTGTATAACATATAATTGACCACTGGCCCTATTTATACCTTTTATATCAATCATTGATTGACAATGATTACAGATAGGACAGATGTATGACGTGTCACTGTCAGTTTGACAAACTCTCATGTCAATAAGAGCTCATGGTCAGGCCTCAGGCAAAAAGAAATTATCATCTCTATGATAAAATAACGTGATTAGCTGATAGCAGTGTTGTATTGCCTTCTTCTATCAGATTAAAATGATTAGATTATGTATTACATTACATTGATATACACACAACTGTCTTATACATTCATTGTAACACTTATTGCCTATACAATCAATGTATTATTGTTATGAAGAGCCGTGGTGGCCTTGAGGTTTGAGCAGTCTCCTGCTACGCAAGCGGCGCAAGTTCGAATCCCAGCGGGGCCTGTTGAGTGATGTTTAATGAGTTTTTCTAAAAAAACTTATGTACAGTGATTTCACACCACGTGCTTTACGGTGCAGGAAAACATCGTGAGGAAACCTGCATATTTCTGAGAAGTAATTCTAAGACGTATGTAAAGTGTCTGAGACGGCGATGGACTCACCATCTGTCACGTTGGCACTTTATCATCTTCGGTGAAAAGTGGGTGTAGTTATTACAACACCTCTGCCTACCCCTTCGGGGAATACAGGCGTGAGCATAAGTATGTATGTATGTGTGTATGTAAATTGTATATAATGCTTCCATATTCCATTATTATATCGTGGAATATCTATTAATATGTAACTAAGTATGTATTACACTAGAAATTTACTAGAAATAATTTTATGTTTGCAAGTTATTGATCTCCCACGGGTCTTAAACACGACTTTATAACGTTTGTTATGTATGCTTGGAATTCTAATGAACTAGCGAACGTCCCGCGGATTCACCCGCGTACTTCTCGTTCCCGTGGGATAACCGAGATAAAATATAGGCTATATCAATCAATGATAATGTAGCAATGAAATGGTGAATGATTTTTTTTAAATCGGTTCCGTACTTTTTGAGTCAATTCGTTACGAACATACATACAAACCTTTCCTCTTTATAATATTGGTACAGACATACAACATTACAAAAATCATCAAAAAAAAATTACTAGAGAAATTATTAGAGAATAATACATAAACTTTGGATTTCAAGTGTTTGCTTAAAATTTCATAAAAGAGCTAGGTTTGAATTCACTTGACAGATATATAATGACTAATGACCAATGACTTGGCCTATTCTAACCTCCGACCTCTAGTATTAATTTGCGTTGTTATTGTATTCAGATCCTGATTACGAACCTAGGGCCTAGTTCAATGTCACCAACAACAGTATCTTAAGACACATTTGAGACAAGCACGCGACCCACCCACTTTTAACTCTAATCGTAATTATAAATCTCATTAAGGACGTCCCTACATTATTTAAATTCAGTACGTGTCCCACCAGCTCTTAATTACTTACTAAGGAATTCCCTGTAATTGGGCGTTCTTACATTCTCGCTAAAACAAAGGCGGTAATGACCTGAAATAGTGGCAACACCTCAATAAACATTTTGATGAAGTTGTCATTTACTTTTTTTAATCAAGGACTCGAGTACGTCACTCAGCCTCGTATCGGTGCCACGAACGCGCGAGCGGTCGCTCGACTCGTCTATTTTCGTATCGCTTCGGGTGTTATCGGTAGCTCCTACTACGAGTACCACGCGCCGAGGCGACCCTGTTGTCTTTTGTTCGACATCGGAAATCGAGTGAGCGTAATCGGCACTCGTTGTGAGTTAGCGCACGCCTTTATTTAAATCGTTAAATGATTTTCCTGCCTTTTTATACGTTTTTAAAAATGTTGATTTTTCTTTGTTCTCACTAGTTTATGGTTATGTAGTAAGCCGTAATATCTTTTGCATATTCATTAGCTTGTAGGTAACTTCTACATTCGTTTGTTTTATTACCTACATAGTCAATCACTTGGCATCCATCTGCCGTTTAAACCTCGCCATACAATGGTTTATAAATCGCTCGAATACCTTCTACTTATACTTAACTAGGTAGGTAGTAAAGTATAGTGGTTTTTACTAATGGTCACTTAGGTATTTGTATAATATAAAATTAACTATCTAACCTAATACAATCAGAGAAAGTCCACTGAAGGAACATCTAAAGCAAATAAGTAATGAAATAGAATTGTTTCTATTCTTCTAAAAAGTAAGCAATAACTTTCTACTAAACAATAACAGAAGAATCTTTTCTATCCAAGCTTGTTATAATATATTCAATTAAAACAAACTCTTTTTGAATTTAATTAAAGGTTATTATCCTACTTAATTGTGAGTTACAGTGCTATTCAATATTTCAAGCGAAACAGAAAGTTGGTGTTGGTATTCGTGATTCGCACCGTTTCTGGCATTCTCTTAATTAAACATATGCTTATGATAGCAACAACTGAGATAATATTATTGTGCGATACATTATCATTACTTCTATATTTTTATAAACTGTGAAAGTAACTAAGTAATATATTTTGTATGTATTGCACTGAAATAAGGTAGAAGGTTATGACCGTTTAAATACTGCTTTAGAACTATGATCGTAATACTAAGTACAAACCTACTAATTATTACGTTTCAGATTAAGGGATCATTAAAAGGAAGGTTATTTGTGACAATCAAATTAATGATTAGCTAGGCACGTGATTTTTAAATGAAATATATTAATTTTATAAGCAAGTGACGAATTCTAAACGATAATTAGTTATGATCTAACTAATATCTAACCATCTACGGCTAGCGTCTCTCCGACATCGGTCGATGTTGAAAAACATAACAAGATCTCGCATATTGTTTGTCTTGTGGAAATTTTCAAACAAAACAAAGGTATTCGCTCGTACACCAAGTGTATTAACAGCATTACATGTAATGTTACTAATAACGAAAACAATAAATAGTCCAAAATCGAAAATTAAAGGAAATTACTAATGTTAAGTTCTATTATTGCCCACAAAGAGGCAATATTTAAATAGGTTTTGTACAAATACGCTATTATCTTTGGAATGACATCTTAAAAAGGAACAGCGGTTGTTAATTTCCGTTTTTACCATCACAATCGACGATTGATTGTTTGAAGTCTTCTAGAGTATCTGTCACTGTTACATTGTGTTCAGTTCAACTTGCTTTTGAATATCAATATTAATATGTTTTGTAACAATGATAGCGAATGTGTGTATTATCAGTAGACGTCACATATCTACAAAAGACTGGTGATAAAAAAATTTTAGGAACTACGTCCGATACTTATGGTCGAGTAACCTCGAAAATTATCGGTCGTTGTCATTGTGCTTACGAAGATTTTCATAAAACACTAACGAAGTAATTTATGTCGAGTGATATAGGTACCATGATCATGTTTTACAGCAATATTACAAACTATCTCAAGCCCTGTAGATATTACAAGATCAATCAAAGTTTTCCAAGTAATCAAATAAATACGAGCAAGGTAGCGACTCAACCAACATCAATAATGTGGGAGCGCGATGTTCCAAATGTCAGGTTTAACATTGTGCACGTGCCTGCATTCCCGTTTATTTAAATATAATGGAGACTTGAGCCATCATCTCTATTAAAAGCATCGATTTAACGAGCGGAATGAGATGGTGCACTCCGTGTACGTACGTACACTGTAAATATGGGTCGGCGGACGTCGACGGCTCGCGTGTAAACTCGCTTCAGCTAACTTATTCTGCAGGTAATGAAACAACTAAACGTATAGCGCCGCTTCTCGATATTCAATTATTTTGCCTTATTATATAGCCGCAATAAATTCGCCACTTAGTAGGTAAGTGTGTATTGCAACAGATTCAACGCTGACCTTGTGTATATTTGCTGTGTGGGCTCCTACGTATGTTAGTGCTTTAGACGTATCAAAACACACATCCATATGTCGGCTGACCTAAATTCTACTATCTTCAGTTGAAAATGTTCGGCGTTATCAACTGTTCTACTTTGCAAAAACTGGCGAATGTCATTTCCTTGAGAAGGTTATGCAACATGGAACTGCACAGTGTCCAACTGTTTCTGACTGAAGTCGGTGAGGCCGTTGCACTGGTTGTACCGCTTTCCGAAATTGAGATTGCAAAAGTGTGAGACGTCGCGATCGCGGTGGTGCTAGTGTCGCGGCACGGGCTGCGGGCGGAAGTCACGGTGAACGGTGCCTCGGTGGCCTTGGCGGCTCAGCGGCCGCGCGCCGAAGGTGAAAGTCTTGACGGCCCGCAATTATTGAACCTCGACCCACCATCCTCCTGTATTCGGGTTACACCAACCCGCAAAGCGATCACTGATACAACGTGCGTTGCGGCCCGATCCCCACTTCCGCATTCCTAGACCCATCCAATGTTTACAATTACAGAAGCATCATTAGCATTAATTGTATCAAATGATGTACTGATTGTAGAATACTGAACAAAATCTTTATGAATCTGCTCTAGGAAAATGTTAAATAAATCACTATACATAATTGACTGTGCCTTCATGCATGATTGAACGTGGTAATTTGAGGTTCGATCTAACATCTGCTTGTATGTCACTGTTTGGGTTATATTCCAATTTTAATATTCATAATCTGAACATGGTCGCAATCTTTTTCATGCCAAAATAGCGGGCCCTTTAGTAGGTTAAGTATGTTAATCCTATATATTTTTTAATGAAAACATGGTATCCACTTTTAGAATGAAACTTGTTAGCAAATATATGAATATTATTATACATTTTATTTATACTATTGCTACTAGGTCCAATGGAATCAAATTACTTTTCCTAATCAGTATTGTCAATAATTATCATATCAGCATATGGCAAAACTATACACTTGAATTTCCCTCCTCGCAATAGAAATTATACATTTGAATAAATCGATTTCTTCAAACATCTGTTGAATTTTCCATATTGGACATTTGAAGACGTTATCTCACCTTGTTAGTATCCTAACTACTGATATCACGATTTAAAATGGTCTGACGTCAATATTACTGTTACATAATCTCATGCTGAGTAACTAAGAAAAAGAGAGTATGTAAACATTACGAAAACAAAATAAAGGTTTTTACATGACTTAGTAAAAACTTGAATTTAGAGACAACTCTGGTCAATATAACAAATGCAAGCGACATGCAGGTAGACGATGATTTCATAACAGCTGATGTTTACAATTTATTTATGCTAGCGAGGAATTGCATTAGAGAATTCCTAGCCTCCTCTATTCTTTGTTTAAAATATAGTAAAACTTTACTTACGGGATATCTTCACCGCATACGCTTCCTTTCTGATGTGCCAAGAATGTTAATCAATAAAACTTAGATATTACTTATTGTTTGATAGCATAAAGATACACACACAAGTTTAGCAATGGATTTTTAACTATTGCAGTACCTCGGGCTAGCCTTGAAAATCAATTGGGCAATCTGTTTGCGATACTGCGGTACGAAAATGTTTTGTTAAGCTTTAAATGTTTTTTTATGGCTAGAACCTATTATTACCAGGGTCCGCATTCCAAATACGTCTCCTTATTATCCATATTTTATGATTCCTATTTAATATTTTTTGGGATCGTGATTTATTATGTAAGGCTTCATTGCGTCTATCCTGTATTAATTTGATAAGAATTTAAAATTGATTGAATTACATAGTACTAGACAAAGGATGGTGGTAGTTTCTTTGAACAAGAGTGTAGGATTCTAAAAGGTTAACAGTTGTATCGACCTATAAATAAAAATTATCAAAAGGCGCTCGGATTACTGTAAGGATAATGAGGTATCCTTCGCAAGGGGAACATCGGTACGGGGCCGAGCGCCCGCCTGCGCCCTCTGTAAATCACCAGAACTTATGTACGGGATGGAGCACAACGCAGTAGTTTGGCGCGCGAAGCCGCCACTTCCACACGTCTCGAACGCTTCTCGCTTTCGATTTTTAGTTATGTAGTAGCGCCGTTCGTTTGGACAAGTGCTAACTGCTAAGTTGATCGTTTCATGTGATACAGCTTGTTCGGGTTAGCATTATGTTCAAATTAAACGTTCGATTATTGAATTGTTTTGTGCATTGAGGATTGTTTTTTTTTAAATCAAACTTTTAAAGTGCTGTGCTTTTTTTTTGGAATATCAATAAATCTTAAAGGTAAATATTATGTTTTAATTTTTTTTAAGATTATATCTATTTATATTAATATGTTTTTAGTTTCAAGTACATTTTAAATAAGATTAAAATTTTAATTTAATCGAAGGCTCGATATAAAAAAATATATGAACCTACATGTATTCGTCCTAGATAAGAAATGCTAATTTGGATACTTGTTACTAATAATGTTTGTTGTCTCAATCATATGTTTTGGTTAGATTTCGTTGACGTTGGAGAACAAAGAAAGTTATTTTTACATTAGATTTCTATGGAAATGGAAAACCGTCGTTATTAATTAAACCAATTTGTTTAAGAACAAACTTTGTTACTTGGTTTCATGCCTATTCGTGACCATGATTGATGAGTCTTCAGCTTTTCATGAAAATTATTTACACTTCTGAATTGCCTTGACGTAATCGCCTACGGTATGTGCCTACCTACTACCTAACTATGAACTAGCTTTGAACTTATTTAACCGAGTATTGTCCATATTGAAAGTATTATTGTATAATAATAATGAAAGTATGGGCTAGGTACGCATGGAAATATTTACAAAAATAAGATAGTCTTTACTCTTGAAATAAAATATACAAATAAATTCCTAGATATATAAAGTGTTAAAACTAGGATAGATTTTGAGAGATAACATAAATAAAAATAATTAACAGTCAAGTGTACTGCATTGTTTTATCATAAACTGGCATCATTTGCTGATGGAAATCTTTTTAAAAAATAAGCTTCCGCGCCCACGTAACCATAGACAAACACGTAATTGGTGCTATCGGTGGGGAATATGGAAAATAACCTATTTAACACTTAATTAGTCACCAGTGTTAGTGTGAACTAGGTATCATTTAGGTAAATCGCCACGTTTTTCAAATATCTACCTGGAATCTTTTGTTCGGTACATGGAGTGCAGCTGTCTCGCTCGCACTCGCGGTCGATTGTCATGCAAAGAATGTCACTCGGATGGGATTCAAATATTTTCAAAATGAGCTTCGTTTAGATTTCATTGTTTTTTTTATTACAAAATCAAGACAAACTATTAACGTTTTGTTAAGAGATCGTGTTAGTAATTAAATGTTGAAATAATTGCGGAAACTATTCTTAATAGAAAAATACACCTAAATTATATATTTTATGGTAATTCGTCTGCGTGGAATAGTTACTTTGAGAAAAGACATAGCCTATAGCCTTCCTTGATAAATAGGCTTATCTAACTCTGAGAGGTTTTTTCTGAGATTAGCGCGTTCAAGGAAACAAACTCTTCTGGTTTATATATTAATATATATATGTCAATGTATATTAATTTTAAAGTTAGAGACTTTACAATTATGTCTTAGTCGATCATTTGGGTGAATATTTTCCTACTAACGTGATGGAGTTTAGCTTTAGCAGTGGTTCCAATTCGGACAATAGTTCCGTTATCCAATTTCTAGGACCGTGAGCCTTTTTTTATTTGTTTGCTGTCGGTACGTACCTGTTTAAATATATAAGTGAAGCTGTCAGCATTCGCAATCTTATTGGTATAGTACTTAGGTATTTCACTGTCCATCTGGTTGCAAGAAATGAAGGTTTTTAAGGTGCGTAAGAAATTGTTAAAAACGAATTAGTATTCCGTAGACGTTTCTGTAGCGACCTTTCACCTAAGTAGGTACACCTACGTTAGCCCCCTAAGGGTTTACTCCTCTTCGATAGTCACCAAAGCGAGAAGGGTATTCTAGCTAAATATAAATTAGTTGAAAGGTTACAAGTTCCTGAAGATTCTAGTCTCAAAATAATATTTCACCATCATCATTATCGTCTTCCACGTTATTTATAATCAGCGTAATGTGCTCTTCTCTTCCATTTCTCTCTATCAGCCGTCATGTCTGTATTCACTCTCATTCTTGCCATATCATCTTTCAGACAATCCATCCATCGTTTCTTAGGTCTTCCTTTCCCCTTGTCACCATCCACATTCAAGAACAAAACTTTTTAGGCAATATTATCTTCATCCCTCCGCATAACACGTCCATACCAAGACAAATGTTTATTCTCAAACTTCTCATTCAGTACTTTCAGAGTTCCCCTTATGAACTCATTCTTAACTTAAATAAAATAAAATTTAACGGTATAAAAACAATAAAATAAAATAAAAAATTGTTTAATACCACTGTGCATCATAAGCCCGTGATAGCTGTCAGTTGCATCCCGTCCCGTCGCGTGTGGTGATGTAATTCCGTCTTTACACGTGATGATACATTATTGCAGTTTTTTTTATTGCAACAGCTGTGTATAACAGTAACTTAACTACGTACTGATGGAAACATAATCGATATAAAGCTACATTTATACCAATAAATATGAAATCTTACACCTAAAGTCCTAGAGACTGTAATTTGGAAGGTGTGTTCTTGGTGTAGTATATGCACACTAAAAAAAAGTTTAGTAAAAAGGGGATTTTTTTGGAATTTGAATCTGAATTTTTTTAATGTTCTATTACTAGTAGGTAACCCTTTTTTTCAAGAATGTTAATGCTATGTTATTTAATTGCTTGTAGAACTACGCGGTTCCCGTTCCCGTGGGATGACGGGGACAAAATATAGCCTATATTAATCAGTGATAATGTAGCATTCAAATGGTGGAAGAATTTTTAAACTGGTCCAGTACTTTTTGAGCCAATTCGACAAACATACTTACATACAAGCTATCTGCCAGTGAAAGTTCCGTTAGAATCAGTCCAGCTGTTTCGGAAATTTCCCGAAACAAACAGATAGCCAGATTAAAAAAATTAAAAAAATGGTTTTCCATGTCAGTTCCCGTGTATACCTACTTTCATATGCGTTAAGTCAAAAGGTGTAATTTTGGAATTACAAATAGACACTCCAATTTTATTTATCGGTATGGATTGATTAATCGACAAAATGGCGCTATACTTACGTCACTTAATTTGCAAAATGGTAGGTACACTATTCCTTATTACTTAAATGCTCATCTCATCTGACAGAACACTTTTCCTATAGCAAACAGAAGACAGATAACGTTAAATCCCAAGAACTATGATTCATTCTATCACCTTAGAGTCACATTGAAATGAACAATAGATATTTGGAACATTCCATTCTTGGGTAAGTTATAATTTTAATTATAATTCCTTCGAAGGTAGTTATGATGACGTCATTAGGGTCATGTTATTAAATTATAAATATAGATTATTATGGGAGTAGTAATCATTTAGAACATTCGTACCAAATATAGAAAACAGATGAGGAGCTTGTGGCACAGTTGCTGTTGCGCATATCATTCGATCAGCGAAGTTAAGCAACCGTAGCCCTACCCAGTAATTGGATGGGTGACCGCCCGAACTCCCTCCGTGCCTCGGAGAACACGTTAAGCCGTCGGTCCCGGTTGCCAATTTATCATCTTTGGCAATCGTTTCAGGTCAGTCGGAGGCCTAAATAGTCTGACAACTGGTTTACCCCAGATCACAGATTTTACTCGTAAAAGGGGTTTCGAAGGTCAGAGGGCAGTCGCTTCGTATAAAAATCAGGTGATCAGCCACATCGGGTTGAACCAAGTGCCGACCCCAACAATGTATGGGATAAGGTCAGGGAGATGATAGAAAACAGAAGAGGAAAAATGATTGGTCACCTTATATGGCATGACGGCTTCATAAAACCATTTTGGAAGGTAAAATAGAAGGTAGGCGTGGCAGGGGCCGACCAAGGATAAGCTACACCAAACAAGTAAAGGATACAATAACCGTCACGTCGTATAATGAGGTCAAAGAAGCACTGGATAGGAACAAGTGGAGGGAGCTTCATCAGCTGCACCGACAAGAGTCTAACTCTTAAATGAAGGAGAGAATCATTTAGAGCACAGAAAAAAGCTGCTAGTTGTAAACTCATACGCTACTTAATCAGTAGGAACCTTTGATTAACAAAATCAGTAGAAACTGCTTCTGACTGAAGTTAGTCAAAAGTTGTAAAATATGCTCACGTCATCCCAGAAGGTTCCCCGAAGAAGTAAGCAGAGGTGTTGTAACAACACCCACATTTCACCGTATATTATTAAGTGCCAACGTGACAGAGCGTGAGTCCATCGCCGTCTCAGGCACTATTCATACGTTTTTGAATTACTTCTCAGACATGTGTAGGGTAAGGGGTAAGAGTTGTGGTAATGACTATAGAAGACATGAATTTGTTATTTGTGAAAAATATGGAAGTCGTAAATTTGTATTCTATGTGAAATTTTAAGATTTGGATTTTAAGAAATCTTAAAGATTCGAGATTTTCTTATGTTTTTTTTCCACACAAGTAGGTACATCCATCCACACCCTGGATACAGCGACAATACATACTTATATCTTATGAGTAGATAATAATTGACGCTCTAGTAAAACATACTGTTGGTAAAATATATTTAAGTGCCTAATACTTACGAACGTTAGAATAATTCCCACCAAACGTTATAACACAGACAAATTAAAGCATTAATTACGTAGGTTCTGCCTGTAATGGAATTTAGTTTGTGGACATAACAAGACGTCAAAAGCTATAAAAATACAAATCCAACCTTTTTTAATTGAATTTTATTATTTTTTTATTCTTCGCAAGTGGTCGGCCATCGCATAAATAAATAATTATCAAGATCAAGTTTTACAAATTATTAGTATTTGATTTAAACTAAGTTCAATCAATGTGTAACTTTAAGGCTAATAACTTGCAGATAATTAAAAACAATGGGTTATTTAATTTCCAGTTTTCATGCACTGAGGCACAAGGCATTACGCCTTATTTATTCCTAATGATTCCAATCATTTAACGGTAGATGTTTGAAATATCTAAATATTTTACTATGTTGAATTTTCGTTTACTAAGTGAAATCAAGTACCTACCTACTAATTAACTAAAAAGAATCAGTTAATCCTTTTTCTAAATTTCGAAGAGGGTAACTGAATACTTTTTTGAATTAGAGAGAGAAAACGATAAGCATTCTCATCTTTATTCTCAAATATAATAAACTTTACTGTGGGAATTGTGCCAAGAGGCAAGAGCACTCCTAGTTTTGTCACAGAAGTACCGAGACCGCTTTATAAATTTCCTAGTTACTTTTTATCTACGATACTTTACGCCTATTATGTATTATATATTTCAATCAAGATCCAATCCATTTTCCATTGAAAAATAATGTACTTTCAGCTAATATTTTTTTTAATTAAAGAAAACTTATTATTTAATGCCTTTTCCACTGAGAACAGGATTGAAAAATGATTGAACCACAATTTTAGATATAGTTTCTTCTTTTAATAGAAAAATATATTTTGTCAGCCATACTTAACATAAGTCAAGCTATCAAGACAATAAGAGCTCAAGATGGGAAAGATCAATAATAAATTGCTCGATAAATTAAAATGTATCATATTAATAAATGCCTACTTATTCTATGAAGTAATCTTAATTTTATTACAATAAAGATTTTAAATCATTCCAGACTATATTCTATGAGTTTGATGATTAATTCAGTAAAGTGCATCACAGATCAAAACAATTTAAAATTTCGAGTTTGCAAGTTTAAATAAATATTTTTCCTCCCAATAACACGATAGTGTGATAATATAGTCACTCTATCAAATATTACTGGATTGTCCTGTTAGTTGTTACATATTATAGCAAACAATATGAACAGATTATTAAATAAAACACAATGAAAACAGCTAATTTTATCAACAACTTCATCAAAATCAGGATAAATAGAATACCTCATCGCCGCTGCATTGAATGCTATGAAGTGAGGAGATATCATATTTATCCTGATGAGGTGAGCATTGCCACACTATATTACACAATACTGTTTTGATTATCTAAGCGAAAAATGTCTTAGGAATTCCGTTACACAAATTGTTTCACATCTCCTTAGAAAACGTCCATTTAACTAAGATCTGCATCAAGACGTCAGATAAAATAAATTATTGAATAAATAAAATGCTCTACTTTATTGAACACACCAAAGTCAATAATTTTCCAACCACGTCGCCATTACGCGTGATTTATTCGTTTTCCTCGAGTCCATTGTCTGTTGAGTGCTACCGCGTCGAGCGACACCATATAAATAGCCGGCGATGTACTCAATATGGTAATTTGATTAGTCGCCTTGATAAACCACGTGGTATTAGGATTTTATGAGTTGCGGAGATGAAACTGTTACCATGTTAGAACAACGATATAAAATACTCGTAACATAACGTATATACGTACTTATTAATTAGAATACAGCTTTATAGTCTTTTACGTGGCTTACTTGAAGTCTTACTACATTGGAATAAATGTTAATTTCGTTCTGCTGCAATTAATAGAGGTTTAGGACACAATCAGAAACACAACGCACGCAACGCGATCATATGATAGCTTTCTAACTTCGTTCAAGTGGAACAGGATTTGTACCTTCGTCGTCTTGAGTAAGGCTTATTTAACTCAATATATTCACATTTAAATATTGGGAATTCCGTTTTCACTGAAGGATAGGAAGATGTCCCATTCAAAGGTATTTATGATATCTCGCTAAATGTGGATCGTAATCACATTGTGGCGTATTACGTCACAAACATCCAAACATTCAAAACCTAAATTATTAAAGAAATATTATAATACTAGACATTTTTTAAGTAGGCTTAATTGCACTATAACAATAATATATATAATGTATCATAGTGATAGCTGATCTCATAAAGTGATTGTTGATCTCATTAAAGTATTTTATGTATTAGTCATGTAAGAAGAGTTTAAATAGTTAATATAATTAAATAATTATAATAATGTTATACCTTATAACAATTATTTGTTAGAATTGTTTGTCTACACCTGTAATGGTCTATCATACGGTCCTATACCTATCTGTAACCACAAACTGAATGTCTTTATGATAAGCCGATGGTGTAACTGTATTAATAAATAAATAAATAAATAAATAAACATATTTATTTTTACTAGGTAAAATTAAGTGTTGTATAGTAAGCAATATTTTCTTCACTTCCAAGTCACCAATAAGTTATTTCTTGAAGCGTTCAAGTTCATAAATAGTTGTGCTAAAAGTGAAAGCTTAAAATACCTCAACTTGAGTTTTACTTGAATTGTCCGGTTTTGAAGGTAAGTGTCTCGAAAAATGGAGTAGTGAGGTAGTAAACATTAATTTAATAGGTACTATAAACCGTACATATGATGTAACGAACCAGTAGTTCTCGTTACGTCACAGGAAAGGGAATGCTTACATGCTTAGACATATATCGCACATTTCATTAATTATGAAAAAAAAAACAAATAAATTAGACACTATAATAATTTCAAGTTAAAATATCAGAATCATAGACATATTTCTTCCGGGTATCGTATTATTTTGACATACTAAACCCATTTACTTATTGCCGGCATCAAAAATATGCCATTGGCACACCCATCGCTTTGTTCTTTGTGATAAATATATGTCAATTTATTGCTTTGTATCAGAAGGACCAACCCAACGATTAGACCTACCTAACACATCAAAATAAGCTACCTTTTTCTATAATATAAGCTACCTTTTGAAAGCAAGCGTTCATTAAAATGCTCGAACAATTAAAGAAAAAACAAATTTTGTTTCCTCCTTTTCTTTTGATACCCATACTGCGATAATGCAGAAAAATAACCAGTCCGCCATCTTGAACGTTCCGCCATTTTGGATTTAGATTGACGTCACATAGCTATGCATGCTTTGTCTTCCAAAATAAACGTGTACCTTTACCAAACTTCAACACAGTCGGTTAAAGATAATTGATTTAATATGCAGTTAAACTCAAACTAAATTTCAACTTAAAATCTTCTGGCAGTCAATACGCACCAATGAACGTAAATCAAGTTTAAAATTATAATAACCTAATAGTGTCAAGTAAATAAGAACACGAATAATTAATCCGAGCCGAAACAAAAACGGCACCGATTTGATAATGACGTGTAAATGATTAACTAACCTTCGAGTGAAGTAAAGTCTAGGGAAACTGGATTAATTACTCTCAGTGTCTGACCTACAAAGGCCAGTGCGGATGGCTTGTTACATAACACCCTTTGTGCCGTAATTGTTTAAAAAATATTTCTCATCTATACCAAGCTGAAGTGGTGATGGGCGGGCCACTTGATGAGACGGGAAGGTGGAATAAGGTGGTAGCCGAATGGGGCGAAGACACACGAACAGACCTTCCGCCTAGTCGACCGACGATATCACGCAGACGGCTGGGAAACTGTGGTGTGTAGCAGGGGAGGACTATACCCAGCAGTGGGTGCATGTGGGCTGAATATGATGATGATGATGACATCTATATCCATACAGATAAACAAAATTGAAGTATCTGTTAGTAATTCTTAATTTATGAGAAAAATATTATAATTTTTCCATGTTTGTCTGTCCGTTTGTTCCAGCCAACCACTCAAACGATTTTATCGGGATTCACTGGCAGACAGTTAATGTTACAAGGAGGAACTTAGGCAACTTTTATTTTTTGTAATATAAGATTCCGCGAAATAAGTTGAGGAGCAGCTACCCATGTAATTTGGTCAAGCTGCAAAGCTGGTCTTCTAAAAACCTTTAGCTAGTGACCATGTCTGTGATCACTTTTGTGTATGGTTGCATTGTGACTCATTGCCTTTGTTTCCATCTAATTCTGCACTTGCTAATATTCTTGAAGCTTTAATTTAACGAAGTTTTAAATAATAATTCAAAACTGCTATCACAGACGTTTATGTTAAGGAAAACGTGCGGAGTAAGAGGAAACTTCTTGTTGACGTCACTGCGACAGAAGCCTTATTACCTACATACGCTTTGACAGTTGCTATGGGTGTATCATGATTGAAACTTGCTTACGTTTAATTTAAGTTGAAAAAAAATACCCATTAATCCAGAGGAAAATTTCGGCATCTTTTGTCTCATGGAATTTATGTGGTAGCTACTTATGCCTCCGAATAAGAAATGCTATATGTCACGTGATCCTTTGCGATCATAACTGGAAAATTTCTTAGAACGACGCAACATGCTTGTATTTGATGTAAAGTTTCACTATGTAGGTTTGAGCCATATTCAAAGTCGTGGCCAATTTCAGTTCAGCTATTAAAAAACACATATTACGCGTGTAAAATCTAAAACCATGGCATAAAATTGAGTATGTAACGAAGAGGCGATTAACATATATACATTTTTTCCTGTGGGTTCAATATTTGATAATGGCTGCCGATACAATACCTACTGAACTGGATGTTAAAATTAATTACAGTTTTAGGGAATTTCCCAAATCAAACTTATTAACTCATTTGAGATTGTAATGAGAAAAGTGGCTATATTTGCAGTGTCATAGATTACTATAATGTTTATAATGATGCTCTCTACAGTCATAACAACTGGATAATATTTTCGAATGATTAGTCACACACTTTGTCCCAAAAAAATACCTATGGGTAGCCATTTTGTTGTCAAGAATGTGAGCATTACAATTGCAATTTATAGTAGGATTGTGGGAGTCCAGAACACTCTAAAAAATAGTGGGAAGTAATGTTAAAGTTGTCATCGTCACAAAATGTTTCCTATTGTGCTGTTCGATTGATTGACAATGTATATTTAGGAAACAACACGGGCACAAGTTTTGATGTGATTCCGCGACCTTCTGCAAACCTTGCAGTTGATCTCCTAATTGAGGATCGTGTCCTTGTATATCTAATTTTCCTTCCCTTATGCAGAGGAGAGAAGAGAGAAGATGCAGAATCTTGAGGAGCAACTTTTATGAGTCATCAGTAATTGTATAAAACTTTAAATTTAGGGACATCAGAGTGAATGTAGGAAAATTTCTACACCCTACCAGGGTAACATAACTTAACAAAAGGGTAACCTTCAATTTGAATTCAAGGCAACAATCACGTGTAGAAACTTTGAATCACTTCAACATGATTAGGAAAAACAGATTGAGCAGTTACAATTTGTATTTAGCAAATGTAAAGATTTATAGTTAAGTTATAAGCACACGAGTGCTACACGGGGCATTAACGCTAAATGTATCGAACTAAAATGCGAAGTTGAGGTCGATTTTGTCGAATGTGGAACTTATGCGAGTGCGAGACAGAGAAAAGAAAGTGCAGGTAGGCAGTAGCGACGGTCGAGTCGAGTCAGTCGAGTAAGATTTATTAGATCGTAACTGTGGGGTCGGCAACACCCGGCGTTCTGTCGTCGAGCATTTGCCTCACAAAAAGTCACCATGGAGTTCAAAGTATTTTTAATACAGCCGTAAAGCTAGGCTGAGCGATTATTCGAATTTAAAATGTGGTATTATAGCATTTGTACAAAACTGTGAAACTTTTTGACTTTACAACAAGTACTTCGGAATTCAGGTAGAATTAAAACTCCTTGATCTGGTTCTCAGATTAAATCTAAAGTATCTAATTAGGTTAGGTTTCTTTAAACAAGTAAACGATTTTCTAAACGCGGTGTAACTTTTACTGTAAGTACTTTGCCTAAATCAAGAGCTTTAGATTCAACGGCTTAATGTCTATTTTGGAACAAAAACACGTAGTCAGTAACGTCTTTTCGATAATAGGATTGGTGAAAGAACGTGTTCCGCGCTGGTAAAGTCCAGTTTTATGAGATGTTGACTACATACCGTTTTATGTCAAAATATATCCGTGTATTTTTTCCATGATGGGACTCTGATGCTCGGCGTAATTGTATTCCTAGTTCTTATTTCAAACTGTTACTATTCTTAAAATTACCTTCACCAGTTCAGGCCAATATGTGAAGTAGCCAACTTCGAAAGGTCAAGTGGATTGTTAGCCCTCGAGTATGTTTTATTCTCCATACTTCTTTTTCCCTAAAGATGGTTATATTTCCAGTAATATCAAAGATTTTCTCGGAGAGCTCTTTAATTTGTATCTTACATTGTTATTGAGACAAATTCGTGTAAGAGAACTAGTTTAACTTGTTCGTATTCAACGGATTGTTAACGGTGTACGGGATTTCGAAGTTTCTCAGTGCTGTACTCTTTGTGTTTTAAGGAATATCTCCTGTTGTTAAGACCCACAAATTAAAACTGCGAGTCATGACTAACTTGTCCGTCAATACTGCCTAATGTGACGGCTCGCCTACGTCACCCGTTTCCTCTCCACACGTACGTCGCGTACATGACGCAATTGGCTTTTCAATGTCTTATCTACAGTGAGCTATGTTGTCATTCGCCGAGCGCTCGTTGAGTTGCGCACACGTCGCACTGCGCACCAGTTTATATGTATTTGTTTCACTTGCGTCTCTTACTTTTTTACCAGTGGTCGAGGACAAAGTGACGAATTGCGCGCCGTATTGTGTAGTGTTTTGAACTTTGTGGCATTGAAATTAAACGTTTTTAGTATTGAATAAGGTCTCCGGACCCCGTTCACCATGTATATGTCAGGATTCTTCATCATCTCTCCAGATTTGTCACTAAGGTGGGTGTTGTAAAAATTGATTTCAAGGTGCAAGTGGTCGCGTATTATCTTAAAAGTTGTAGATTGTTGTCTGGCGTTTGCTGCCGAGCAGCGAGTGATATGAAACAGTGAGCGGATAATACAAATATAACAAGTTGTGAACCTGATTGGCTCGTTCGGGCGCGTTGCATTGTTCTCTGATTGACCTAGTACTTGCCATTATGAAATAATTAGGGCTTCTTTGTGACATATTTACATTCTAGAGCGGCTTTAATCCACCGTATGGTATCTTTTGATGTAAACTACTAACGACCGAGTTATATTTAAATAGGCCTTCTTGGTTCTCTTGAACCAATTCTCGCGGAGTTTATTTTCGTTTTAATTTCGTGCCCGTACCAGATGTCAATTTAAGCGTCGCAATTATTAATTTAAGATTTTTTATTGTTGCAGAATGACGCCCCAAGAAGAACGGGAGAGTGCGCGCGGAGCGGAGATTGCGGATGCTTTCGAGGACGACATGTTCGGCCCGCCGCGCACCGAGCCCGCGGTCCGGCCTAAACTTTCTATGATTTCGGCCCGCCTCCGAGCTAACGAGGAGCGGAAGCGTGTCATCGAGATCTGCTCCCAGAAGCTGGAAAATATCGAGGATCCCGCGCGTGACTTGCGCCGCTCCGTTTGCATCAACAACACGTACTGTCGATTGAGTGAGGAGGCGCGTAGGGAGAAGGAAGCAAGGCGACGACGAGCGCGTGAGGAATGCGACGACTCTTGGGTCGGAAAGAAGGCCCGACGCGCCGTCGAGGATGAATGCCTGGCCCTGTTAGACGCTATCCCTGAGCTCGGTGACGCGAACCTGGGCTGTGCGCAGTTGGCGCGACAGATGCCTAGGCAGGACGTGCCCCTGCTTCCCCCTGGCTTGCTGACCGTGCTGGACTCATGACCGCGCCGCGCCGCGCACCTCCACGCCCCACTGTGAAGCGCCCGCCGAGACTGGCGGCCGCGACCTCACCCAGCGAGTCGCTGACCGCACCACCCGAGAGCCGGCCCGACCTGGCCCGGAGTGCGCCGGAGGCGGCTCCGATGCCCGGACTATATCTATATGTCACGTTGTAGTTCACGTCACCTCGAGGACGAGGACGTTTAGCCAATTATTTGTTGTTTAAGACGAGTGCTTACTTTGTAAGCGTGTTTTTATTATTTAGTGAAAGTTGCTCAGGCGCTGCCGACGGGCGCGGTCCAATTAGTGTTCAACCGATTAATTTTACCGAACGGAGGACTCGATGCGTATGCGTCGCTGTGACGCGCGCCGTGATTGCCGTGAAGTGACGCGCTCACAACTACCAGAGATATAGTGAGGAAGTTTATGATTTGTACGGAGGCATAGTTTGTAAGCGATAATTATTATGTTATATTATTGTACTGTAAAGTAATATAGTTTTTAAGATATAGTGCAAACGACTGGGAACGGTTGTGAAGACATACGGTTACAGAATCAAAGAGATAGGTCTTAAATAGGTAGTGAATTCAATCTGGGTCGTCGATGGCCGCGAGGACGTGAACAAAGAAACAGTACTAAGCTTGTTAAAATGCCTATTTACCTGTAATAGAGAAAATAATATTGGCAAATTTCTTAAGAAAACGAAGCATAGGGATTTAAATAATAATTATGTGTCATCGACGACAATGACTGGTTTGCGGCGACGTCCTTATCAATACTCGCGTGTGTCAGCTTAGGAATTGTGTGGCCAATGTTGGCGTCCAACAAACAACCAACATGGTGGCCAATCGCTTTTTAAACAAGTCTGACTTTTATGTTTGCGTTATTTATTGAATCAAAGAAGATACCTACTTACTTATAAGTTAATATCTAAAAAGTTTTTTTACGTTACCTTATTCCTTATATCTACATTTTAAACTTTGTTACCATTATTGTACGCCACGTTTAAGTAGATGTTTTGTCATTGTTAATTTATTTTATTGAGGTAATAAGACCTTTTTGTTTAATAAGTGCAAAATTATGTCAGACGTTGGTTATCAAATGGTGCAATTGATATAGTGCCATCCGGTGAGAATATAAGCGCAGTCAATTTCTTTTGAAATCTTAATTGTCGCGAAATATATCGTCGGTGGCCGGGTTCGCCCCCTCTGAATAGTAAATAGGTACCTGGACGTGCGAGGGGTGTGGCGGGGGGCGGAGGGGGCGTATTGGGGTGGGGGGGTGAGTGAGCGTCGCAAGGGGTGGGTATCCGCACCGTTCCCAGAACTCCTGTGATATTAGCCTAGCCTGCGTGTCGTATTTGTGCTAGTTTCCCCAAGTTGTTTGGACGATGTGCTTGTAAAAATGCTTCGAAAATTGATTCCTTTCACTTATGTCTCACCATTTTATACAAATTTTGATGTTAACAGCAACGTAGAGGTTGCATTTAGAAAACAATTGAATTTTGATCACATGTTTGTGTGTAAGATGTAGATTTTTTTATGTACATTAATTTGCAACCGTTGTATGTAATGTTGAATAATGGAGTATTGTAAAATTGTAATACTATAAGGGCTTCGTAAACACCCTTATTAGGGTGAGCAACATAACTTACGGCAAACATCGGTGTCTGGCGCACATAATGTTATTGTGAGAGATCGGATCACCAAAATGTTCTTTACAAATTGATTAAAACGCACATGAAAGTTAACGTAGGTAGTTTTTCATCGTACCTTGTAATGACACGCTTGGAACCAAAAACTGAGCGTCAAACGACCAATATTTGCACATAACAGTCGCTACAACCAAACATGGTTTATTGAATTAAACTTAAGGACAATGTGAGATTTCTAGACAGTAAATACATTTTATTACCGAGCCTTTAGTTGTAATAGCAAAGTCGTGTGCTGCTTCGAATGAAATTGTATAAAAAACGTGTGAGTGTGTTAAAGTTACGTAATTGTTGCAATCAGAGACGCTTTTTTGCGTCCATCGTCAATCTACTGCAGTTGCAATCGAAGTTTTCACAATTCAAATCATGTTCCTAACAATTTGAATGTCTAATTGAAATTACTGTTGGATTTGATTGCAACAAAATACGTAATACGTAACAGATTATTGAATCAATGATCATTGTTGTAAGGTAAAACAAAGAATTAAGAAATGTTCTTGTTATATTGAATGATAGTAACGTTTAAGTACTTTAAACTTGTGTGAGCGAGGATTGTAAAGACATTATATCTTTAAATGATTATCCAGCAGATGGAAATGAACAGATAGTTATCATTAATGTTTCACTCATTCCTAATTTAAATATATAATAATTTTTTGACACTTGTCAAAATGAATTGACTGCAACATTAACTTTGTTACTTGACTGTACAAAGCAGGCAGGAGTCACAGTATAAATGTATGCTTTACAAGGAGTCTGAAATCTAGGCCTATTTTTTTTATATAAAAACATTTGCTTCAATAGTGATACCTAAAAAGCCATACTAAATAAAAACTTTTTAAATAATGTTAGTACATTTATTCAATCGTGTTGAAGTTTTGAAAAATGTCGGTAAAACACGTGTATTACGTATACACGATCACCACCACACCTCTTACTACCATTACGCCTGTTCCGCTTAACGTTGCTTAAGTTCTAACTTTTGCATGTCATTGGATAAGGTATCGCAAGCCGTTTGACGACTCAAACACAAGAGCCTGAACTATTAATTTAAATATTTTCATTAGTACGTGGAATAAAAATAACTTTACATAGTTGCTTGATGAAAAAATAAACGGTTTTACTCTCCTGAAAAGTTGCTCATTTTGCCTACCACGGTGTTAGAACGTAAGCGACGTTCTGTTCCCGTGGATACGCTGTGAGTGTGTCATTTGGAACGACTGGTTCCTAGATTCCTAACTGCTTGTAAAGTTTATATTTAAACTGCCCCGTGATGCAGAAAAGTTTCTTTAGACAGCCAACTTTTTTACTTGACTGTACCAAGTAAGCAGGAGTCCCACATATTTGAAAGGTATATATAAAGTACGCTATAATGATGTACGTACGTAGGTACATGTGTATTCAAAACATGTAAATTTAATACATTTTCTAAACAGATCCTGTTATATATCATGTCCGAAGAAATACTGTATCGTTTATAAGCTCTTTTCGGAGTTCAAAAAGGGTCTTATGAAATAATAAATGGATTATATTTTGCGACTCAAAATTTTCTAAATATTAATTTCACAAAACCTTAATACCCTTTTTGTATTATTTCTATGGCTGGGGCCTCCTGTTTCACATGGAAGTACAAAATTCACAGTTTTTTACAGTCCTTGAAGATGAAATTATTACCTGAATGTTGCATTTTACCTATCAGCGAGAATTAACAGCATGATGTTCACAAAATCTCAATGTGAAAATACTTAATGTGTAAGTGAGAATGTTTTGTAAATGTTATCATAATTTTATTATTGTGATTAGCTACTATTTTATAAATGTTTCCTGTCTAGTTTAAGAGATGATCATTAAATAAATATTACAATTAAACTGATGTCGATGTTTTTATTTCCTTTCTTAAGATTGGCTGGTGTTCACCTAACTTAAGTTGGGCGATA
Organism: Watsonalla binaria; assembly: GCA_929442735.1. Classification (NCBI taxonomy): domain Eukaryota; kingdom Metazoa; phylum Arthropoda; class Insecta; order Lepidoptera; family Drepanidae; genus Watsonalla; species Watsonalla binaria. Next base: position 8,118,216 of record OV838930.1, read on the forward strand.
CGAAACAACCTGATTCCACACTGTGTAGTAATTATCTTAAATAATTCCTTTACCCGTAATTACCTATGAATTAATTAATAAAAAAATGTGTAGAACGATTTATACCCATTGAACCCTTTTTTTAACAATGGCGAAAAATCTTGCCTGCTTTCAAAAGACAACTAAGAGATTACCTACTGACATGAGAAACGATCCTCAGATGACGAACTATTGACAGTCCTTTTTTAAAGTTAATTAAAATGTTGTTATTCCGAAATTCTTTATTTCCATAACCCTTAGTGAAATTATTGCCAAATATCAGGATTTGGCGGATATAAATACCACGAGGTTATAATACATGCTATAATATGCTATTATCTATGCTTTATATTACCGACCAAATTATGTCACCTAATTAAAAATCATTATAATATGACTAGATAATAATTTAACTTTTTAATAGTAAGGTGTAAGCATGTTCTTTTGTTCAATGTGGAACAACTAAGTTATTACCTTGTAATCAAGATCTCTTTGACAGCTACCTTGGTCGGTAGTGTACCTATGTATTTTGTCAGCAACCCTCTCAATGTAAACTGTGGTCTCCCGTCATGTCTCTCTGTGTTAATATTTTATTACTTAGAAATTAGTCACTATTACAAACAGCATATAATCAGACTATAAAATTGAAATTACTTTTAAATAGATCGAGAAGGTATTATATTGGAATAATAACACTCATACAATTTTATTTTACACATCCAGAAAAATACCACCAATATGAATAGCTAATACTACCTAAATTATTTCGAAATCTCAAGCACCAATATTAGGTGGTTTATTTTTTGAAATGATGCTGAAAGTGAGTTTCAGGGGCTTTAGCATGAGCTCTTATTGCCATGACAGTTTTACTCTTATTATGATACAGATGTATTTGACGTGCATACATCTGTCACTGTCACACAGCTCAACTATCATTGCTAGAAGAGCTCATGGTCAGGCCCCAGGCAATATTTCGACATTAGCAAGATGTCAAATTCTAAAATCACCATTCTAGCAAGACACGTTGCATTCGTGGTAAAATAAAGAAAGGTATGCCATAACGGGGTTTACCGTTCGAGTTTCGAAGGTGTCTGATGGGGTCTATGCACCACCTTGAAGGAAATTGCAGTTAAATATACCTTAGACTAGAGTGACCAGGAGAGTTAGGTCACCAGTCCACCATGGTGGAATAGGAACAGAGTTGTTGGGGTAACTATAGATTTTTGTATATCAATTTCATTGTTAACTTCAGTTGTATAAGTAAGGCATTTCGCGACTCATGGTACTTTATTACACGCGTTTATGAGTTTTTATTGCCATGAATTAGAACTAGCAAGAATTCAATTCTTGCTTCAAAATCTTGCTTTAGTCTGAATATATTCTTTTGTTACCATTACCAAAGGAATAATTGAAGAGCACATTTGCTGTCCACTCCCGGTTCGGGGCTACCACGTTTAATCCCATAGTTGCTGTAACTAGACAGACTGTCTAGACTATAAATATTATAGACCGGTTATATTCGAAGGGGATTGTTTATGGTTAATATTGGTCATATTAACAAATATTGCAAATTCTCTATTTGAATTTGAATTCTCTGGTTCGTTTTTGAATGGCTACTATGACAGAACCACAGTATAAATGTAAGCTTGCTTACAGAGCAGTGTGGTATCTATGGCAAATCTATATCTATACAGATAAATGAAATTGAAGTGTCTGTTTGTAATTCCAAAATTCATACTACATTATATACGGTACTGATTTGAAAAAACAAATTATAAAATGTTTCCGTCTGTTTGTCCGTTTGTTCTGGGTAATCTCTGAAACGGCTGGACCGGTTTTAGCGAGGCTTTCACTGGCAGATAGTTAATATTACAAGGAGTAATTATTTACGATATTTATTTAAAAATAACATTATCTGTTCCGCAGGAATTAAATTAAATCCACGCGGGTGAAACCGGGCACAGCTAGTTTTTGTAATAAGAACGTTATTTGTAACATTTACTTTTTTATCAACTGTCAAAGTAAATCGATTTGAAGTTTAGAAAAATAAATTACATGCGATCGGTCCCAACTGGATACTCGGCTAGGGGGAAACGAGAGGAATCTAATGGGTTCCTCACCATATTTATAACAATTTAAAAGATATTTTTCTTAACAACTACTTGACATTGGCGGAATAGTACTCAAGCTCATCGCCATTAAATAAATAAAAGAAAGAAAGACTTGATACCCCTTACCGACATTACGCTGAAGATGCTTATAATCTCGTAAATGTGCACGTCTCTGAGTGTGTCATTTTAAACGATTCGTTCCTAGATTCCATACTGTTTGTAGCAAGCCCATATGTGACAAAACTTAGAAGATTTTTTTTATCGTAGGTACATAGATAAAGTATTCGTGCCAATATTTTTTTTGAGAATTTTATCGACTTTTATTATTTAATTAAATTGTTTATTTCCTTGTATACTCGTAATATGAGAAACCTTCAGAATAAGAAAAAAACTTCCGTAGACCAATGTACCCTGTACCAAAGCACTTTTCTTGATATTCGAATTTCTGAGAAGAGCTGGCATGAAACTCCGCTACGTATTTTTTCCAAGAATCAATGCCTCTATGTGAATAAATTAAATATGCTTAGAGTTAAGAGGCAATACTTACCTATATAATCCAAAAATATATTACAAAACATGGTTTAATCGAAGACCAAACCAAACTCGGACTAAAGCTATACCCATCACTTTTGGAATCCGTATTACAAAAAGAGATAGCACTACTTTCGAACCAGGGATTATTTTACATTTATATTAAGGGGCTATAAAATTAAATATATTTCCTTTCTTGCTTTCATTTTTAATCGATCAAAATTTTAATTTATTAAATTATTTAATTAAAATTTCATGCGTAAAGCAACTTTATTTTTTGTTCAATAAAGTCGCTTTACGCATGTCTTTTTAGATACAATTGTCCTGAAGTTATTTGATGCGGTTTTAGCCGTGGAACAAAAAAAAGTAAGGTATTTCCGTCCCGTGATAGCTAGGTCACGTGATTGAATCAAGGTGACGTCACCGGCAGGGCTATTATGCATGCGTTTCCATTAAGTTTCAATCTGTTTCCAATGAAAAGGCAAGATGGAAAACATTGTTTACCTTTACGATATTACTTGTTACAGCCATCACGAGTTATATGCGGTGACCTTGAATGCACCGTAGTTATATTATGGGTCTGTCTCTTCTCCCCCGTCCTTTGCCATGAATAATACCACTCAGACCCAGCTCCCTAGCTCATCCCCCAGCAACGCCAAAGTCAAAGTCAAAGTCAAAAGTATCTTTATTCGATTAGACATAATTATACAGGATTATACATGCTACCGCCAGGTTCGGAAGGTTGCTTTTACTGAGAAGACGTTACTATTTTACGCCCTAAGCCGAGGTCCGAGCCCCGCACCGGGGCGCTCTTAGCTGTGTTGCTTAGATTTTAAAATTAAGCTCGGCTGGAGGCCCTTGTCAGTCTCGAACCGGGGTACTCTAGTTTCGTTATCGCCCCGTAAGCTGGAAACCTCACCTTTGAGCTACCATAACTTGATAGACTTCGGCGAAATTCGCTGTGGTATTGTAATGATATTTTTTGAGTTTTTCAGGGCCTGAAAACATGGTCAAAACGATGTTTTCTATAAATGAAACCAAGCTAGATCTATTTTTTGCCCCTGAAACCCCTTACATGCAAAATTTCATGAAAGTCGTTGGAGCCGTTACAGAGATTCAGATTATATATATATTGCTCGTTTAAAGATATAAGATTTAATATGTAATAAAATATAAGATTAAATTTTTTTTTCTAACCTTAGCCACAATGAATTAAGCCAAAATTCTGTAGGATATAATTATATTATATATCTAGCTGTGTCATGTAAATTTCATTCCCGCGGAACCCTAAATGCTTTTTTAATAAAACTAGCCTAAGTTACTCCTTGTAACATTAGCTATCTGCCAGTAAAGTCCCGTTAAAATATATCCAGCCGTTTCAGAGATTAGCCAGAAAAAAACAGAGAGCAGTCATGTAAAAATAAAAAATAAAAATTTTCATGCCAGTACTTTCATATGCGTTTAGTGAAAAGCTGTTTGGAATTACAAACAGATACTTCAATTTAATTTATCTGTATAGATAGATACACAGCTGTTGATTGGTATTTTTACGGCTTAAAACTAACTAAATATAACTAGTAAGTTGTATTGATTGTTCAACTCAGGTCGAACATTGAAACACGAGTTTACACAATTATAACATGTAGCTAAGTATAACTTCCATTTGTATGTATGAAGTTGTATAAGTGTTAGTAAACCAGTCCATGTAGTTTTGTTTGTTCAATTATTATATAGAAATGAGCCTACAACATTCCTGTATCATTGAATTATATATAACAATCTATGAGCTTGATTCCATAGAAGATGGGGCGGGTGCTGGTATGGGATGCAACCTGTTCAGACACGCTGGCCCCTTCCCATCTACATGGAACCAACAACAGAGTTGGTGCGGCATGTGAAGCGGCTGAAAAAGCCAAAGCCTGCAAATACAGGGGTCTCGGCTCCGAATATGACTTTGTCCCATTCGGAGTCGAGACCCTTGGTCCGTGGGGTCCTAGCGCTATTAGGCTTTTTAAAGAAATAACCGAAAGGTTAGTCGACATCACAGGAGACCGGAGAGCTGGCAGCTACCTCGGTCAAAGAATTAGTCTTGCCATCCAAAGGGGGAATGCTGCCAGTATCTTCGGTACCTTGCCTACAGGGACTTCTTTTAATAATATATTTTAGTTATAAGATTATATATTTTTAAGGTTTTTAGTTATTAGATTATATTTATAAGGTTTTTAGCTATGTAGTTCCTATACAGGCTGGCAGCGATTCGCATTATGCATATAGTGAAATGCTGTTAAATGTAAATGACAAAGTTTTATTAATCTGTATAGATTTGGTTTCTGTATAGAATCGTATGTATAATGCCTGAGACGATAGACTCACCATTTGTCACGTTTGCACTTAATCATCTTATGTGAAAAGTGTTGTTATTACAACACCTCTGCCTACCCCATCGTTGCATACAAGCGTGAGCATATGTATGTAGATTTGGTGTGCGTGACTTGAGGTTATAATTTATTTAACTGTTTTATACTTGGGAGAATGTGGGGCAAGATAACATTTCATTGTTGACAAAGACATTAAGATAAAAAAATCGGAAATAGCCTTTTTTGTTAGGTTCTGAGTGTTGTTCACTATTTAGATGTGTTTATTTTGCCACTTGCTTGGTTACAATAAGAATCATTTATTTACATAAAATATGGTTACAAAAGATATTGTATACAATTATAGGTACACCCTCACCCATTTCACCCAGTTTGGGTATGTAAATATAAATAAAATGACAATTTTATTAGTTTGCGATTTTTAAATAGTATTATTGTTGACAGGGAGACCACATAACTGATATGTAGTAGAAGGACGGCTCATGGACGGCTGTATTGAAAATGAAAATGATTTATTCAGTTTAGGCCCTGGTAAGGCACTTATGAATGTCGAGGAATTGACCACCGGTTCGGAAACTAGCTTTCCGAGAAGAACCGGCAAGAAACTCAGCTGGCATGATGCTGACAAAAAAATCATCAAAAATTATTCACAATAGTAACATTTTTTTCAGAATGCCTGTGTAAAAATAATAATTAAAAATGTAAAAACAATACCAAATGGTTTACATACCATGTCATTGCCAGGAGCTACTTGTGCATAGTTTTAATTCCATATGTCTTTATCATTCATGTAATCCGAAATTGTATAATAAGCTTTCTTCAGGACAGTTTTATTGTCGAGCTGATTCCAGTATCACAAGTACTTATAGGTTTTTAGCATATTTTCACGCTGTCGAAATCACCTGCGTATTTCAATCATTTTGAATGGGAACGTAAAAAAGGGCCCCGAGCGGCGAGTGTAGGAAGTTTTACGTCCACATACAAAACGCAAAACGCAAGGTCGAGCGACGGCGTTCGAACGTGTCAAAACCAAAGTTTTGCTAATACTCGCTAGCGTCACCGCATCGAGTAACATGAGAACTAATAAAATGAAAATAAAATATTGTGCAGTGACGTTAGCGAGTATTACGAAAATTATGGCAAACTTGTAACAGAGGTGTACCGTAAGTTTGAAAAAGAAGCTCGTAGGCAGAGTATTCGTCGTACGCGTCTTGTACGGGTGACGTCATGACGTCACTCCAAAAAAATACCCGAAGGACAGCCCTCATGATTAGTGATGTTACCACCATCATGCTTTGGAGGTGACCTTCTGTGAGTTTTTATTTTGAGCCGGACATAGGGACGTCAACGTAAAGGTCCGCTCACCTACGAAACCTAATATATAAATAGAAAGTGCTAGTTAATGTTTGTTCGCTTAGGGGCTATGGTATGCTAATATGGTAGGTGTTTCATAATGTATGTACAACCATGAATAAATTAATAAGTGCGTAGAAACTTGTAGTCAAAGTTGCCATCTGTAAATTTTAAATGTACTGAATTGTTTTTCTAGAAATAGCAAGGAATTATTGTGAAGTGATTTCTACAGTAGACCTTTTTCCAATAGTTCTTATCGAATAAATATTGTTAAAAAAAAATGTTAATTATGTCGGAGGTGTATAATAATGAGAAATGTCAATAATATACTGACCTATGTAAAGTATAATTATTATTTAAGTTTAATAATAAAATTGTAGAATTTCAATGTTAACTGTTATAACAGAGTGTGTGCATGCAAAGCACGTGTGCGCCTTCGATTTGCAGGCATGGAAATACATACAGGTATAAAAAAACCTAAGTGGGCATTTGCAACTCACATTGAACTCAATTCCTTTGGATGTCATATCGCCGTGCTAAGATTTTGCCAACAACTTCTTTATTAAAATTAGCTACTTAAATTTGGAATTGGGTTCAATGTTGTAGATGCCATACATAGGTATTAACAATCTATATCTAAATATATATAACTCAAAGGATCTATCAACGCACAGCCCAAACCACTGGACGGATCGGGCTGAAATTTGTCATTTGCAGGTAGATGTTAAGACGTAGGCATCCGCTAAGAAAGGATTTTGATTAATTCTACCTCCAAGGAGATAAAATAGATGATGAAAGTTTGTATGAAACATTGACAATACTTCTTAACGCGAGCGAAGCCGCGGGCAAAAGCTACTATGTAAAAAACCGCAAACTAAAATATAACTAGGAACCAACTAGGGCCGTTTAAGGCGTATAAAGAACTTACAAGGTTCAGTAAAAATAATTCACCCAATAGTCACGAGAGTCACACCCATTAGCCAGAGTCTAAGAATTTGGCTACGATACCCCCTGCCTGCTGTAAGAGGTGACTAGGCGGGGGTGAGCCTGCAAAAGCTACGAGCCCTCGAAGATGGCAGCGTAATGTAGCTCACGCAGACTGGCACAGCTGCCCCGAGCATGATCCACCAAAATGTGGGGAACACCGTTGTGATCTTTTAGAGTACCCGGGGGTCCCCCTAAGCATGGAGGATGGTCACTGAGAGGGTTTTAGTGCGATTAAATCCCACATAACCCGATTGTCTCCATCAAGGCAGTCGGATAGTTCTTGAAAATTTCCGCGTAAAAAATACGCGTTTAGATCTTTAGGTGGTAAAAAACTGTAATCGTTGACTATACTTTATGATATGAATGAACAAATTAATATACTTATAGATAAATCATCTCTGCGTGTATATTATGATAATAAATGAATACTCGTAGTTTTGTCTCCTAACGTAGTGTCTAGTATGGCATAATACAGAGGTAAGTGGCAACCCTAACTGATTACCCTTTTAGGTCTATCGATTAAAAAATTAAAAAAAATGCAAACATATGCTCACGCCTGTATCCCATGGGGGTCGGCAGAGTCCACCGTTTGCCACATGCTATGATCCTTGAGAATTTACTTTGCAATAATACTTGTAGTCACCATTTAACATTTAGGTACACGAGTTAAATCACAATTCCAAGAAATATTCAACGTACCACTTCTGAGAATTTTAAGATTTGTTCCCTAAGGAACCCGTTTAAATACATTTTCTTACGTTCCTCTAAGCACCACTAAGGGTCTCATATATCACCACTTACATATAATTTCTACTAAATGTAGTATACCGTCACACGCACAGATATTTGTTAATAATGTACGACAAAATTCGGAAAGATAACAAAGTCAGGTTAATGATCAACACGTGTTTAAATAAAATGTTTCAATAATCTGTTACTAGCACGTGTTCTGAACGAAATATTATTTATATTTTAAAATATACATAATACCCGGCGGTTTTAGCTGGTTCTATTCAGAAGGATAGATTCTAAATCGTACTAATATTTTCGATGATCTCCTCAACTTTTTCAAAAAAGTGGTAGACACTATACATACGTCTTTGAATTACTTCTCAGACATATGCAGGTTTCCTCACAATGTTTATCTTCACCGTAAAGCACGTGGTGTGAAATCACTGCACATAAGTTTTTTTTAAAACTTATTGACCCCGCTCATCTTTAATAGTCACCCGCAGTCCACTTCCGAAAAAGTATCCAAACATTTCGAGTCAAGGTCAAGCGTCGGCGTTTAAACGTACACTTGGGGCACGGGCTATCTGTTCGTAAACTATTATTTCGAGCTATGTCGGATACACTACTTCTCTTTGTTTAGGGGTACTATCTTCAGAGAAACCCCTAACTCATTCAAGAAATAGATCACTTAAAATCGCTTATTGATAATACCAGCTAATGCCCGAGAAAAACGCACGAATAAATTTTTCTTATTTTTTTTGACAATTCACATAATATCGTTATAAATTACCCTATATGTTATACATTATCATTCGAGCATATAGAACATATAGATAGAGTCAAACTCATAAAATGATTACGTCGCATTCTAAGGCACTCGTTCTTAACTCGTGATGGGACCTATACATAGTCTTCCGTCGGTCAGCTCCGAATTCGAACGGAATATACCATTATGAGCCTTACCTTCCTTAAGTCAAAGTATACTTTGTCTTGTCACTTTTGTCTACGGGAGAAGATTAATACAAAACCTTAACTAATCTAGGATTTAAATATAATGGGCTGGTACCGTAATATTCTAAATAGAGTCCTAATACGGGGATAAACTAACCATCTGTCACACAATAGTACCCTATTAGTTATATATATATAGTTTTGCTATATTCCTGCGTACCCCGTGCCAACCCTCTTGTAATAGTATGGTCATCATCTTTCTGTTCTTACGCCATGTTATTTGGCGCAATGTGTTCTTCTCTTCCCTTTCATCAGCCGACATATCTACATTGACTTCCATTATAGCCATTCTAGCCATATCTTATATCAGAATCTCGGAAGCGGCTCCAAAGATTTTCATGAAATTTTGCATGTCGGGGGTTTCAGGGGCAAAAAATATATCTTGCTAGGTTTCATTTATGGAAAACATCGTTTTGACCATGTTTTCAGGCACTGAAAAAGTCATAAAATATCATTAAATATGACAGCCATTTTCGCCGACATTTGTCTAGTTATGGTCAAAGGTGAGGTTTCCAGCTTACGGGGTGATAACGAAACTAGAGTACCCTGGTTCGAGACTGACGGATTTTTTTTTCCTTTTTTTGTGTGAAGAAGAAACCGAGCACAGCTCGGTCAACCAGATTTTTAACACAATCCATCCATCGCGTAGGTCTCCTTGTAACCATCCCCATTCATAAACAAAACTCCTTTGACACCATTATCAATACCTCCGCATAACATGTCCAATGAGTATGGTAAGATTCAAAAATCATAGGAAGCGCTTCGGCCATCGGAACAAGGTTTTTTCCGCCATTTTTATCTACGGCCAACTTTCTCAACGGATTTCACAGACACAGCGTTGCATAAGCAACCAGTCGGTTATTTGTAATAAAAACTACTGATAAAACTAACATCTTTGAAGTAGGACTCTGGTATACTTTATAAATAACACTTTTTTTTAATTATTTATTATACCACAAATGTAAAGACTATAAATTTAAAAAAATATAAGCTCACGCCATCCCAGGTGTTGTAGCACCCACATTTCACCGAATGTGATTAAGTGCCAACGTGACAGAGAGTGAGTATCGCCGTCTCAGGCACTATACGTACGTCTTTTAATTACTTCTCAGACATATGCAGGTTTCCTCGCGATGCCTTTCTTTGTACGTGGTGTGAAATCAATGCATATAAGGTTTTAGAAAAACATATCGGTACAGGCCCCGCTGGGATTCGAACTTGCGTCGCTTTCAAACCCCAAGGCCACCACGGACCCAAATGGGGCCTATTTGGGTACCTAGTATTTTGAATGGGACATGCAATTATGATTATCGAAACCAGAGGCAGTCTGGCTTTCGTCTGGCAATTTGACATAACAAAATTGGGTATAATTCCATCCTCACTTTCTTTACATCACGTAAAATTAAATTGTTACAATAAAATATTCGTTCAAAGAAAGGATGTGTGTCACCGGTGGATTACAAATTTAGCCACTTTACAAACTGTCTAGCCGTGGCGCCGTTTTTAATGTGATTAAACGTTTCTGCGGCAGATGATAAACTCGAATGAGTGTTTTTACCTTTTCTTCTGGGGAGAAGTTGGGGAGCTTTGTTAGGGACTAACTAAATAAATTGCTTAATCATGTTTATAGTTTTTGAACATGGACCCTCACTTATAGTACCTACGAAAAGTTATTTCATGTGCTTCGATCTAAATTTGGATATATAGTCAGTTACATGAGTTAAATTCATCTTTAGTCATACGGCAATTTGAAAATGTTGCATCACTTTTTGATACCGAGTAAAAACTTTAACAATATATAATAGGCTTAGGCTTAGGCTACTATTAATTTAAAATAATATTAGGGTTCCGCTGGCCATCCCTAAAATTAAAACAACGCGGGTGAAACCGCGGGGCACAGCTAGTCCCCAATAAATAGTTTGGTTCCAAGAAATTGAGTCTCCATCTAGAGCTACGCCGCTACATACATACATATGCTCACGCCTGTATTCCCCGAAGGGGTTGGCAGAGGTGTTATAATCACAACACCCACTTTTCACCGAAGATGATTAAGTGCCAACGTGACAGATGGTGAGTCCATCGCCGTCTCAGACTCTTTACCTACGTCAATGAATTACTTCTTAGAAATATGCACGTGGTCTGAAATCACTGTACATAAGATTTTTTGGAAAAACTCATTGGTACAGGCCCCGTTGGGATTCGAACTTGCCTCAAACCTCAAGGCTCTCTACATATGGATTATTGGTGCCAAAGGGAAGAATAACTAGTAATGCCAATCAAAATAACACGCAAGAATAATATTTAAACCCTTTTAAATATATAAAACCACCCTCAAATAAAGCGTGTAGCGTTCATTGGCTTGCTCGTATCATGTGTTAGGTCATCGACACGGGCGGGACGATTCATGCCTTTCATTGCTTGTTATGTTTGCGCAGGTGCCGTAAAACTTAGATCACAATTTCATTGTATTTAACTTCACTGCATGCTAGTCTGTGTGTAGTGCGTCGAAATCAAGAGTAGTTTATATGTATATTATTATATATATTATATGTCAAATCATCAACTCCCTGGCCTTATCGCACACATTGTTGGGGTCGGCACTTGATTCAACCCGATGTGGCTGACCACTTGATTTTTATACGAAGCGACTGCCATCTGACCTTCGCAACCTTCGCTTCTTTTACGAGAAAAATCTGTGATCTGGGTTAAAGCACTTGTCAGACTATTTTAGGCCTCCGACTGACCTGTAACGACTGACAAAGATGATAAATAGGCAACCGGGACCGTTGGCTTGACATGCTCTCCGAGGCACGGAGGGAACTTGGGCGGTCACCCAATTACTGGCTAGGTTTAGGGTTGCTTAACTTCGCCGATCGAATGATATGCGCAAAAGCAACTGTGCCACGAGCTCTTCATGTATTATTATATGTATAGTGTATATTCAGATATTCAACTCCAGCAGCAGTTTTAGCCGACTGGTGAAATATCACCTAAAAATCTAATCTATCTAAAGCTATCTTAATTGAAATCTAAACGGAATTTAAGTGTTTATTTGTAATTCTAAAAAAATCTCTGTCTGTATCTGTCCGTCTGTCTATCTGTTTGTTCCGGCTAATCTCCGAATCGGCTGGACCGATTTAACGGGACTTTCACGGGCGGATAGCTTATGTTACAAAGAGTGACTTATTTATACTTTTAATAATAAAATATAGGGTCACGCGGGCCTTGATTCTACCCTACGACTCTCCCACTGTCACGTTGGCATTTAATCATATTATGTGAAATGTGGGTGTTGTTGCTACAACACCTCTGAATACCCCTTCGGGAACCCTTCTGGGATAGCGTTAGCTTATTTTCTTTATTTATTTTTGTATTAACAAATGTAACATATGACGATTAGTAAGTACTATTATAAAATAGTAACATTTCATTCTAACAGTAGTAGGTACGCGATCATAAGCTCAATGGCAAAGTAGCATATATGACCTCTTTTTGGCTTCACCGAAATCGTTTTTTTTTACTGTAAATTTCTTTTTTTTCCTTTTTTCGTGTTCCAAGATTTGATCAAACGTCCTCCATCTTATTTTTTTTCTTAGTATTGAATTTAATAATATTTATAACTAGTGGAATGGTTTTATTAACGTGTTAAACACTGCTTTGCAAGCAGTCACTTGTCTATCATCTATAATTATTAGATTGAAGTAAACTACTCTAAGTACGTACTTAGTGAAATTGTTACCTGTGTGTTAGATAGGATACGACGTGTCATGTATTCATCATTAAATTACAGGCGCCTCTGAAACGAGTACATACCTACAAGGCAAAATTATTATCTAGTCTCGTTACAAACCCATAATTACTCAAGTGAAGTATTTTAAATAAGTCTAAGTATGTGGGATAACTGTCGGGTACTGATTTGAAATTACTGGTTCGAATGTTAATCAGCAACTGAAACGTGGGCAATATACCTGTGAATTCTCCGTTTGCTTAGGTCGCTGGAAAAAAATAAATTATAATAAGAAAGCAGAAAAAAAGTATTTTTCTCTATTTATAATGTGTTCTCCCTTTGCATGTCACTGGAATGTAAAGAAATGAATAAATATTTAAAATTAAGAAACAGTTGCAAGTTGAAGAATGATGTGGTGACCAGAATTGAAAGAAATCTTTTGAGATGGTTTGGACATATCGAAAGGATGAGTGAAAGGCGATTAACGAAACAAATTTATAGAGCAAATGTGAGCGGAAGTGTCGGTAGAGGGCATCCAAGGAAGAACTACTATGACCAAATTAATAATATTTTTCAGAATGGTCGAATTCGGAGCACTCGTAACCGACGAAAGTGTATGAAGAGATGCATGAATCTGGATGAAGCGAATGAAGTTTGTAAGGATCGTAGCATGTAACGGTAGTCTCTGCCTGCCTAAGGTCGATCAAAATATGGATCTAGTGTAGGAACAGAAAACTACATTGAGGTAATATTCTATAAGGTGTTTGATGTGGTAACTCGCAGTTGGTAGGGAGAGTTGCCTCCATTGCTTAACGGGACAAACGGCGAGACCCAAGGGCCTCCAGCCGACCTTAAATTTAAACTAATTAACACAGCTAAGGCGCCCGGATGGTGGGCTCGTACCTCGGCCTAGAGCGTTGCTGAGGGATGAACTGGATCTGAGTGGTATTACTTAGGGACTTGGCTAGTTGCTCAGCACGCGCCCGCAAGGAGAGGGGGTGGAGGGATGACTTAGAGTTCACAACGAGCCACACCGGCGCGGACTAGGCATTGTACACTGGTTTTAACATATTTTAACGGAGACAATATCGCCTGAGTAATTTCTTTATTTTGTATGAGAACGTATAAGCGCCCCCAACGGCGAATGTTTAAGTTCAGATGCAGGCCACAGTTGAGCATCTCCTAATTTCGATCTAGATACCCCGTTAAGCCCTATCTTCTTCTAGATATATACATACATATGCTCACGCCTGTATTCCCCGAAGGGGTAGGCAGAGGTGTTGTAATCACAACACCCACTTTTCATCGAATTTGATTAAGTGCCAACGTGACAGATGGTGAGTCTATCGCCGTCTCAGGCACTATACATACGTCTTTTGAATTACTTCTCAGACATATGCAGGTTTCCTCACGATGTTTTCCTTCGCCGTAAAGCACGTGGTGTGAAATCACTGTACGTAAGTCTTTTAGAAAAACTCATTGGTACAGGCCCCGCTGGGATTCGAACTTGCGTCACTTGCGTAGCAGGCGACTGCTCTAACCCCGAGGCCACCACGGCTAGATATATATATATATATATCAATAACAATGGTATTAGAAGTATAACCACTCTGCTAAAGTGTTTTATTTCCTTATAAATGTACATACGACGGCAATGATACGATAATGTCGCGTATATTTTGTGTACTTATTCCTCTATACACAAACCTGTTTTGATAAGCCGAATGCCGTTAAATGTATCACGAATTACTTCACTGTACAATAATAATAAAATACGTACTTATGTTCAATTGTACGGATTGAAATAGGTCTTTTCATGATGTCAGTTGAAAATTCTACTTTTCAAATGCTATTTTTCTACATTACATAGAGTAATTTTTTTCACTTTTTGATGGTACTTAAGCGGTGCCAAAAATTTTTTTGGTGACTGAATAGGATTTGGATCGAACTAAGTATCTGTAAAACTGGATATTACAGCTTGAAGTGTAAGTAGCTAAGATAGCCGAGCTTAACTACCGTTTTTAGTAAGGTAATTGATGAGATTTCAAATTAACTTATCATTTAAGGTTTGGTTGCAAACTCTTACCAAAATTTATTGTGGAAAAATGACTTACTATGAAATGAATATGACTAATTGTTTGTAACAGAAATCATGATTGGTTTTTTTACTGAGTCTATACTCTGAACATCACTTGTTCCATAATTTTGAAGGCGTTTTGATAGCATGACTTAACTTAAATCTAATTGAATAAAAAGAAAAATATAAATAAACCCAGAATTTGATTCTGCGGGAATGGTCCCCAGCAAGATGGCTGCTTTGCCTCGCTGGGTCGCTAAACTGAGCCTCTGACAGAGGTAAGAAAATTGCCGTCACAAGTCACCGCGTCGACGTAAGCGCAGATTTGTATGGGATCAAAATATTCCCATTAGTGGGCCGACAGATGGCCCTGTTTCGATCACATACAAATCTGCGTTAACGTCGACGCGATAAACTCGCTCTAGGCCCTCAGGTCGACGGTCACCAGGCGTTTTGAGAGCTCCTTAAATGCTTGAATTACAAGTTTTATACTATACATATATTTTGTTTTAAATACTCAGAATCACTTAGGTAGATATAGTGTAGACAGGAATGGTGATAAGCGTTAATGATTATAAGAATTCTCAGCATTGGATCCAATAGGTCAATTAGCGCAATAATAACTAAACTAATCGGTGGAGTCATTAAGTAATTTCAAATATACACTGTGTCCTGCGGTTTCACCCGCGTAGACTTTGTTTAATGGGCTTTATAAAAGTACGGCCTTAGTTCCTCTTTGTTACATCTGTTATCGTTTAGTGAAAGTCCCGTTTAAATCTGTCCAGCCGTTTGAAAGACTAGGTACAAACAGAGAAAAAAAATCGGTTTTTTATATCAGTAACGTATTCTTTCATATTATTTAGTGAAAAGCATTTAATTTAAAATTGCAAAGAGACGCTTCAATTTTATATATCTGTATAGATGTATAGACAGACATAGAAATATTTCGTTTTGCAAGTTCAATAATTCGTGGAAGATTATTAGATACATAGGTTATTTTGATATCGAAATTACATTAACCTCAGCGAAAATAGTGGGGATAACCACGCATGTTTTTCTCGCGAAACGCTATATTGATAGACAGACACACATACAAAATAACTACAGTGCATTCAAGGTGAGCGCTCATAACTCGTGACTGCTCGTGTACATGTGGGAATAATATATGTCACGTGCCTGATTTATGTCATTTCCATACATTTTGTATCGCTTCTATATACTTTGTTTAGGCCTACTTTTTATTTACGGTCTGTCGGAGGTCTTCAAGTCTTGTTGAATTTTCCAATGTTTTTTGATTTGAGGTCAACGCACTCATTTCTCTCTGTTACTATCCATCTGTCTTTTATCACAAAATAGTGAGTGTTGCCATGGTTGGCATGTCAAAATGTTTTATTAACATTTTATTATCAAAGTTACACAAGAGGAGCTCGTGGCTCAGTTGCTATTGCGCATCATTCGATCAGCGAAGTTAAGCAACGCTAACCCTAGCCAGTAATTGGATGGGTGACCGCAAGAGTTCCCTCCGTGCCTCGGAGAGCACGCTAAGCAGTCGGTCCCGGTTGCCAATTTATCATCTTTGGCAATCGTTACAGGTCAGTCGGAGGTCTAAAATAGTCTGACAACTAGTTTAACCCAGATCACATATTTTCCTCGTTAAAAGGGGCTGTGAAGGTCAGATGGCAGTTGCTTCGTATAAAAATCAAGTGATCAGCCATATCGGGTTGAATCAAGTGCCGACCCCAACAATGTATGGGATTAAGGCCAGGGAGATGATGATATCAAAGTTACACAAGATCATCAGTCATGACTACTCCATAGGAAAAAAAACTAGCTTAAGCTCGTGCTTAAACCATGTGGATTCTGGAAAACCAATTCTTAAACCCAAAATGCATTTAACATACGATTTGATCATAGATATTTGACATGTATGTCAGTTGACATAGATATTTGACATGTATGTCAGTTGATATTCTAATCAAATCAAACTAGGTGATCATCCTTTCAGCAACCCAATTTGCACTTAACATTTACACCGGTTGATCGATGATTAGTTAATTTTTGACTTGACAAGCCTTTCGGAAACCGGCCGTTAGTGTACCAATACCTGACAACGCAAGAATCCTTCAAATATACAAATATTGCGACTGACGCTAGTATAGATTACGAAAACGGTGGCAAACCCATAATAGGGGTCCTGTATAATAATATCGTTATGAAAGTTTAAAAGTACTTTGTTAAGAGTCTAATTAAATAAAAATATATTTGAATTCGATAGAGAGAAATGGATGATACATTATGCCGACCACAAATAACGTGAGATAAAGGCAGGAGGATGATAGAGAATGATGAGGATCAAATGCGCTGATATTTAAGTCAGTCAATCAGTCACTACTTAGTATTTTTATTCGTTTGTAAACCCAGACAAAAATAAACAATTCTTATAGTTCTGATGACCTTCAACCACAGCCAGTTTATTTTTCTTTGTATAAGCTATCATTGCACCGCCTTGCATATTTGATAGAACTAAATACTTGTACTCACGCGATAGGTATAAATGCAAAAGTGTCTCCGTCTGTCACGGTCAAACCTCTGAATCTATTTTACTGTAGTAACTGTGATAATACATAATAAAATATGCTCATGCTATCCCCGAAGGGGTGGGCAGAGGTGTAGTAATAACAACACCCCCTTTCCACCGAAGATGATTGAGTGCAAACGTTACAAAGGGTCAGTCTATCGTCGTCTTCGGCATTCATAATTTACTTTTAGTCTAAAAGTATTTAGTCTTTAAATTACTTCTCAGACATATGCTGGTTCCTCATGATGTTTTCTTCACCTCACAGCACGTGGTATGAGATTTTTGAAAAGTCATTGGTTGCGAACTTGCATCGCTTGCGTACAAGACGACTACACAAACCCCGAGGCCACGGCTATTTCTGTAATAAATATTAAAATATTCATTGTAATACTTACCTCTGTCGAAAATGATAGCTTTATTGAGGTATTTTTTCTTCTAGTGACACCCTGAATTTGTTTTGGCAAAAACTCTGCTGCCACACGTCTATTGACGTCATCAGAGACACCCCTGTTCCTTCATAAAAAAAAATTTTGGTGATTGACGTATTCTTTGACACTTTGTGCAAGACTTAACAACTACGTCATCACGGCTAATTTGGGAATTAGTAAAGAATTTGCGATATCTACCCTCAAAAAAAATTTAATTAAAAATCTTCCGTATATTATTGTAGAAATAAAAAAAGTATAGAAATACCGTGGCATTCTAAATCCGTTCATCCGTTCTTTGACTAATTTGTGGTAAAAGGATTCCCATCGAGAGATCTAGCCTCCATGGGTATCGCGCGAATGAACTCTGATGTCAATATCATGATATATGCCTCCATCAACACCAAATCCCAGATGGATACCGAAAAGTTAGCAGACATAAGCTGCTTGGAAAGGCAACGGAAAATAGATGGTGAGTCCATCGCCGTCTTACGGACACACATGTTTTTTAAATAAATTTTCAATGCCCCAGGTTTTGACATGATCAAAAGTCGTTGCTTGCGTTTAATCGTAGCTCGAAATTATTTTTCTGAGGCGGGTTGTGGTTGAATACCAAGAACGCTAGGTTAACATTTAGACGACGGTTCAACATTATAGGGTTGGGTTATAGGTGTATGCAGGTTCCTCGTCGTCAAGCTCGTATTGTGATATCACTACACTAAAGTTTGTTACAGACAGACCGATCAGGGGACAGGTGACTATTCAAACCACTCGCAATTCATGGATCTTTTGCATTAAAAAATCGGACAAGTCGGTCTCGCGCTCGGAGGGTACCATAATCTATAAAAATTGCAAAAAAATCACGTTTATTGTACGCCCAATAAAATTTTAGTATTTGTTGTTATAGCAGCCACAGAAATATGCAACTGTTAGCAATGAAAATTGCAAATGTCTAATTATCTAACGGTTCATGACACTCAGCGTGCTCACAGACAGACAGACGGACAGACAGCAGAGTCTTAGTAATAGGGTCCCGTTTGGTACGGAACCTTGAAAAAAGATCTTTGAAATTTGTCAATAGATCTTTACGTTGACGTTGACTGATGCTATGTTATCTTAAACCTTACATACATTTAAGTAATGTGAATACGATCCGGTGTAACACCACTATCTCGAACTAGAGACGGATTAAGACTATATTCGCTTGACTCAGCTCAACCGCAGCTGTCACGAACAGCTTGTTGAAATTTCTTTAGATTTTAATTGTATACGTACTTATTATTTATTTATATTATTAGCCTGTTATAGCCTGTAGCCTGTTTTGAGTTTTTATCTAAAATAGTGACGATCTATAGTCTATAGTATATTATGGTAAAGGCCCTAAGTAGTTATTTATGTATCGATTTCCTGAGTTAGTTTCCAAAAGGGTCCTTGATGGGGTAGGCAGAGGTGGTGTAATAACAACACCCACATTTCACGGAATATGATTACTTAAGTGCCAACGTGACAGATGTTTAGTACTTCGCTGTCTCAGGCACTAAACATCTTTGAATTTCTTCTCAGACATATGCTTATGGTTTCCAATTAATGTTTTCCTTTACCGTAAATATACTTATTATAACGAATTATTTTAAACTTTAACGAAGTACAACCGCCATAGCCCGAAGAATCGCTAAACTCAAGTGTCAGTGGGTGGGGCACGTCGCTCGTAGAACCGATGGCCGATGGGGCCTAAAGGTCCTTGAGTGGCGACCGCGTACAGGCAGGCGCAATGTGGGTAGGCCCCCAACGAGGTCTGGGGGGGTCACGGCGAAGCATGTGAAGACGTATCACGTGCACCTCACCCCACTTAGCGACTTGGAGGAAAACCGTGGAGTTTAGTCGGTGTGAGTCCGACATAACCCTTCCGCTGCCCCCGCGGCGGTTGGTGTATCCATAACGGATTCTCCACGTTAAAAAAAAAAGGCCCCCACGAGGTGGACCGACGACCTGGTGAGGATCGCGGGAACCCGCTGGATGTGGGAGGCACAAGACCGGCCCTCGTGGAGTTCGTTGGGGGAGGCCAGCAGTGGACGTCTGCCGGCTGAGAAAAAAAAAAGAACTACAAGTATCGAAAACTATTTCCAAGTCTATAAACATTGTATTATAAGTACCTAAGGGTGTCATGAAACGATAAATAAAGTTACGTTCCTAGTAACATCGCCTTTCCTTATCCTATTAGTAGGTAAACTGTGTGTTGAATTGTAACAATGTTATTTATTACAGAATAATAAATCGCCCAAAACACACGCAAGCAAAAATTTCCATTACTGACACGTACACAGAGAGTAGATATTAACATGGCCTTATCCCATAAGTAAGTAGGAACTTTGTATGTTGAATTGTAGCTTTTAACTCGCAGATTAAATAATCTTAATTATTAAACGTAACAGATAATAAATCCCTCAAAACCCACTTAAGCAAGTATTTCCAAGTGACTCACACTTACGCAGAGGGTAGATATTAAACACCATATCTTGCAAAGCTTCTGCCTGCTTGGAATTGGTATCCGTTGCAATGTAAAATATTATTTAAGGGGAGCCAACGGCACCTACATTATGGGAATCTATCAACAATATATTAAACAAGTGATCCGAAATCCGACCACTATTTCCTTCCCACCCCACAATAATGTGTATCGCGGTACTCGCCCCTTGCACTACGCATTGTCCTACACTTAGGGTAACATTTTATTGGAAACCAGTCCAACTTGATCTGCGGCACACCATTCCGAAACCCTTCTAACGCCCTTAAACAATGGGGTTCAGCGGTGCGGGCAAGGTCTACTTAAGCTGGCCTTGGATAAGTTATCAAATGACTCGCGAAATAAATTGATTTTGCACATGGTAGGACATATTTAGGCAAGTGATTAAGGAATAGTGAGCTAGTGCTTAGAAATCATTACCTAACATGATTTTTATTAATACAGCAATGATCCACAGATCAACATATCTTGCAACTGGTGAGTTGGTATTACACCCGCTTTTAAAATCCGCCCTTAATATGAGCAAATATCGAGGTAAAATATTATAATAACGATGGTACAGTAGCTCTAGTGTTCAATTTGCTCAATTTGAAGTAACTAGCTATTTGAAATCCAAGAAGCGACTCTGGGAAAGATGTTTGGACCACAAGCTTCATTAGAACATAAACTCATTAATAACCTGAGTCCAAGAACTAAAGGATGTGCCACGGAAATAGGAGTGTATAACACAGGCATACACTTGTCTTACGTAACGTCAACATATACGTTCAATAAGCAGCGAAAATAGAATGCCATTTTATTTTACACTTGTAAACTCCTTTGACTCCATCAACATTCATCTGTTCATACATGTATGAAGTATAGCAGATGGAAATGTATGTAGAAACAGGGAAAAGGCTCATATAAATGAAAACGATTGAACTCAACCAACACCCAATTTGTGTGCCTTATGAATTATAAATGCAAACATTTTGATATTCTGGCCGCGCGGTGAACGTAGGTGTCTTGAATAAACTACAATTTTTGTAGCACGCAGTCGGTACTGTTTCAAAATAAGTGCTCTCATAATATTTAATACAGAATTGAGTAATCGGGTCAATAAATTTACTGACATAAAATAACCACATGATTTGCAAACTCCAATACCAAAAAGGAATTTTAATGATAAATTATTAAAAGTTTTGATAAAGGGCCGAAAAAAAGTAAGCTCATTTTACCTCTTAAAACATTGAAAATCAAATCAGTCAAACATAAGACTTAAAACGCGGTGAAGACAATGCAAACAATAGTTTCATAAACGAACGAATACGTATTAGTTTGAATGGCTATAAAATGAAAGCGATAGCACGAGTAGGTGACCAAAGCACTGAATGTATAAATAAATTAGTCAAACATCCAAACACTGCACTGGCCAGCCAATGCTAGTCAATAACACTGCTGCCGCCATCTGTTTGACAAAGATAGTAACTTTTGCATTATGTTGGGTCCTTCAAGGATTAGCTTAAGGGTGCATTTAATCATAATGCTTACCGCCATCCCTTTTTATTTCAGGTTTTATATTCCCCACACTGTCTGTAAAGGGTATGGCTTACAGCTAGATTAGTTTCATCCTTCACGAATAGATGGCAGAATAAGTTATTACTACTAAATACTGTTTCATTTCAGGGTTCAGAAACAAGATGGAGCTAGTAACCTTCTAGTGCGTACCGTAATATTACAACATACAAAAAATCTTATTCAGAGGAACTTCGAACAGTTTTTATAAGATCAGCTCTAAACTCGTGGAAAAATTATGGCTAGCCTAAATTCAATTCTATGCTTGAGTACCGTTTTGTCAGATAATATTCAGTGCTTCGGAAAAACGAACCGTACTGTAGGTAAATAAGGTAGGAATTTAGGTTACAAGCTTCGCGGAAAGTTCCAAGTATCTATCTAATAGATTCATTGTTTATTTTTGTTGAGCATTGTTGAGTCATTCATTAATCTGAAGACAAAGTGATTTTATTATAATATCAGAGAGTCACTAACCTGATGTAGTTTGCTGATACGATTTTATTTTTTAACTAGCTTCAGCGTGCAGCTTCGCCTGCGTGGCGGACTAAGGAGTGGAATTTCAGAAAATCATTTCTTGGTTTAGACCTGAACTACGAGAACATCCTCCAGATTTCATCTCTAGGATCAACAGTTATGACTGTGTGTTTATTTATATCAGGCGAGACTTTGAAGTTTATATGTATACTTTTCAGATGGTTGTTGCTATTGATTGAATATTGTCAAGATGGGTGCATAAAAATATTATATTCAAGGCAAAATTATATTTGTAATGTATAATATAACTGTGACTGAAAATTGTTTGTCTGAGGACGGGAAATCTATTAAAAGTTTTCAATAAGACATTTCGCGTTTAATAAATATAATCTTAAATCTTTTAGTGTGTTCTAAAGCAAAGTCTAAATATTTTATATATATTTTCATTCCAAGACCAATATCGCCACCGTCTGGCAATACCATACAAATTGGTTGTAATGTAAAATGGGTTACTGTGAAATCTTGCTCTTTACGAGCTTTACCGCCAAATGACTTATAATATTACTACTAAGAAACATGACAACCCTTGATGTTGGGACGCTTATTTATCATCCATAGCTATGTATGCCGTCCCTTGCTATAATGGATGTAGTGAGTGTCAATTAATGGCAAAGGTCCTTGGTGGACCTTGCGTTATAGCTTTGCTGTGTTGATCCACAATCTTTGACCTTCAACCACAACCCGCCTACGAAACAGTATCAACAAATTTTGGGCCACGCTAAAACCTAAAGTCAGTCGACTACGTTTGAACGTATCTAAACCTATACTTGGGGCGCTGGTAGATTTTTTACTACCTATGATTCTTAAGCAGAGCTTCCTCCCTTCATCCCAGAAACTATTTAGTTACAATTATCATCTGCATGTATAAAGGTATATACTATACTTTATTATGATATAAATACATTACTGGGAATAAGTCGTGGGTAACATTTGGAAAGGGTATAGGGGTACACATCAACAAACTAAGTTGCCAATATGAACATTACTGGTCTAAGATGTAATCCTTGAGGAACGCCTGGTAGGATAATATAAAAAAATTGTTTAATACATAAAAATTATACAATTACTGATTTAATATTTAACATTTAATTCAGAGAAAGGTCATTTGTAAATAAGCATACATTTTTTTATCTATAGGGGTGTAAAATACTCAATTGGAATGAGTTAACTTTGTCAAATGCTTTAGTGACATCTGTGTGAGAATGCTATTTAAACTTAAAATTAATAATGGAGCGCAAATGCGCAAATAAGAACACCAATATTTTATGTTTCTATTTATTGATTCAATTTGAACTTCGAACTCACAATAAAATGCAGCACAGTAACACAAAAGAAATCATCAAACCATTTATTATTATGTAGATACTTATTAAAATACGTGAAATCGTGAATTGGGAAAGGTACAGAAACCACATATTGAACTACAAACATCGAATACGACAATAAGTTAGATCGATCGAAAGAAGAACAATGTGTAATACCGACAAGAAATAGCTGATTTTGAGCAAAAACTTTTGTTAAAAAAATAAGTGGTCGGCTTGTCATTATCATTATTAAAATACACAGCGGTTAGTTAATGCGGGAGTTAACTTACGTTACACAGTGAGTAAACTTACATAAATGCCGTACGATAAGCCACGGGCGGGCGCATACCTCGCACCTTTTTTGCCGCAACACGTTTTCAATTTCAGCGCCATCTATGATTCGCGTCACGAACTACATCACACCATTTTCACTGTCACGCTCGCGGCGCGGCAAAAGGGGGGCAACAGAACGCCGTGACGCATCTGATATGACTTCATTTGTAGTAACGCCACTACGCCCGTAAACAAAAATAGTAATAGTGTATATAAATTAGCTTATGTAACAAATAAGCTTAAATGTATATAATACTGAGGCAGAATTACATCTTAACTACGACATAACATTAAGTGTGGTACGTGGGAATAGACACGAGCGCAAGCCCTTACTTTATACGGACGAATGCGATATATAATAATATTTTGCTTTATATCTATGTATCTGACGCTAAAACATCTATAATAATGTATTACTTTTTGTACATCTACTTATATAATAACCGTACATACAATACACTCACTAAGCTTATTTGCTCGCGTCCGGGTACCCAAGGTGTGTCAACCCCGCCGAAATAACCCCACTCGCCTTGACTAGATTCAACGTAACTACACCAAATGATTGTTTTCATAAGTGCTAATCCACAACTACAGAACACACATTGAGTACACGGCGGTCATTCACATCGGGAACCTGAGTATTGTCCCGCGGGCGAACGGAGATAAAAGATTGAGTTTTGACGTGGACAAATGAGAAGGTAGTCATATACAGCAGGATCACAAACTATATTAATGACAAAAGAAGGAATGTCTGCGTGATCGTGGAGAGGTGGAAGGTAGCGTTCACCCGCGCCGGCTATGCCGCCAGTTCCGTCGCTAAATACACAATAATTATTAAAATATATTTTCGCATTTTATTACATAAAATTCACGTTATGATCTACCTACGTTAGAAAAGTAAATGAAAGCGGGCTTTAAGAGTATGTAATTATGGTTCAAATTTGTACGCGGAGCCTATATACACAGCGTACCATGGACGTTTGTTCCACTAGCGCCTGCGCAGACGCTCAGGGATGATACAAAACTTTAGGTTAAACTAAACTAAATGGCTACACAAACTGAGATCAATAGACAAAATGCAGTGAACCGAACGCTTCAAGACCCGACGGGGGACCCTGAACGTCGCCGCGGGCGCAGCAGTCTCAAAAACTTAATTTTAAAACATCTACAGTGACACTTATGAAATCTAGAACACTAGATGAAAAACTTAGATCTAACCTTAGGAAATAAAAATAAATATTTGAGTGCAAACAAAATTGAATAACAAAATAATGTAAGTATTAAATTATCACTCCTAACCTTAACAGTATGACTGGATGCGTGTGACCGCAAACGAATTACCCACTAATCACACAAGCTTTAAACGAAGAGTAGCTAAACCCCCACTAACCCGCCCTCTCTCGTTCTAGGAAGGATTACACATTCATTCCATAAAGAATTATGACGAGGGTGCGGTGTACGCAAATAACACCGCACACCTCTAAGGGACTAACACACATCAAGAAGAATTTGGAAATCCGTCTGTTCTCCATTATTGAAAATTGATCCTACACCCTAAAGCCATACAGTTTCAATTTAAGCTCATGTTGAATAGGTTGAAAAACCCCACAAATAATCGTGTTCGACGACGATCAAAATGTTTAGCCAAGTAATCAAGCGTCTAAACTGTGGTTATAATATCTATTAGAGTACTGAATTGATCAGTTACTAGTTTGATCAATAATAAAGACAGACAGCATCATATCGATCAGCAATCGTCTCGTCTCCCGTCCTGACAAACTGGATCCCAACGAGGACGGGACTACTTTATGAACCAAATACTTGGCTCATAGAGTCATATATAGAGAGCGAGGCTTGATGGGGGTGGGGGAGGGAGGAATGATCTATTCCTTGACTTCGAAGTACTTGTAGGTTGGGTTCTCGTAGCCGTTGATCTGCATGTTGGCTACGTGTCTCTCTTCAGGAGTCGGAGCGACTGCGCCGGTCTGCTCCACCTGGGGACAAGAAAAACTGAATCAAATACACAGAAAAGGATTCATGCATTTACGAAGTTTCTGACATGGACAGTTCACTCATGGACATATCCATTACGTAATGTAACGTCTGCCACATTTTGCGTACCAACTTCCTTATATATTCTTCTGCTTAAAATTGATTCGAACAGTCAGTTCCTTGTATTAAACCAGTGGAAATTTGACATGAAGGAGTTCTAGTGCTACCATCAGTATAGGTAATAAACGGACCTTTATTTCTAAAGTGGTTATTGCATCAGATTACACTATGCGACCCGTACGTCTAGCCCCCAATTGGTGTGACATGCAACCAATGATACACACTGAGACTGTATGATACATACAAACATATGTTAACGTCTGTATTCCTCGAAGGGGTAGGCAGAAGTTCTGTTAACAACACCCACTTTTCACCGAAGATGATTAAGTGCCAACGTAATAGATGATGAGTCCATCGCCGTCTCAGGCACTATACATAAGTCTTTGAAAATAAATTGGTGTGAAACCACGGCACATGAGTTTTTAGAAAAACTTATTAGTACAGGACGCTGGGATTCGAACTTGCGTCGCTTTGCATATCGGGCGACTGCTTACACTCCACGGCCATCATGGCTCCCTGCATGATGTATTAATGTAATATATAGTACCTGCACGAATCCCTGCGCAGCAGGCGCACGGTCGCGGCGGCGCGCTACAGCGAGCGCGACGCAGGCAGCGGCGGCCAGCGCGGCGCCGCCCACGCACAGCGCGGGGTACAGCGCGCCCGGGCTGCCCGCGCCGCCGCCCGACCCACGCACTGTGAAACCCTGCACCACACAAACAACACTCTCTCAACGATTATATGACCATGGGAAATGTGTATGACCCACGTTATCACAAATAGGTATTATCTGTCTGTGTCTGTTTGTAATCCCTAATTAACAGCTTTTCACCAAACGCGGCAAGTATATATTATATTACTGACATAAAAAATGTATTTAAGCTCTTGTCTGTCTGTTTGTTCTAGCAAGACAGATTTTAGCGTTTTTCTACTTCTATTTTAGGAAGAAATATGACTTAGTAAAAAAGTTTATATTGTAAAATTCTACGTGGGTAAAACCTTAGGATTATTTGATTCGAGGGCCAGCTTTCTAACATGCGCTCCTTAAAACCATTTGGCGTTCTATCGTTGGACTCCTGGTCACCTTAAATAGCAACCGCACCAAAAATTGCAAGTTAACTCTCAGCGCAGTCAGAGGCAGTACCTATTCAAAACTGCTTATTTTAACTGAAACTATATGTTGGGTCTCGGTTTCTTAATAAGTCAGTTTGTAAACTTACAGGCTGCGAGTGCTGCAGCTCGTGTTTGAGCACGTGCGCCGGCGGCGGTGGTGCGCGCTCCTCGGCGTGCTCCAGCGCTGCACGAAGCCCTTCGCCTTCCGTCTGAAACAAAGAAAATAAAACCTTATAGCATTCCTACATAGGGCATATTTCGTGTCAAGACTTTCTCGATAAAATGATAAAACAAACGCGTCTACATAACTTCAAAAGTCTTTGTTTGAAGACGTAGAAGTTGCATGCGTGCGTCCACATCTGATCATTTGATATCTGAGCGAGGTGCACTTGGGCTAAACTGTAGGATAGTACGTTTTTACTAGTATCATTATATTTATTGTGCCACTAGCTGCAAAATTATCAGCAAATTCAACTTAATATATTTCGGGACAGAGGTTTACCTCGCTAGTTGATCGTCGGCTGGAGGTCTCGCTAATTTCGCCAGTTTCTGCGGTTTCAATCTCGGGTACTTCGGTTACCGTAGTTGTAATCACCTCCTGGAAATAACAAGAATATTTACGAATTATCCAACCTTTTTAACGAATAAACCTTATAATTATAAGAATCAGTCGTAGATTTCTCAGCGATTTAGTATAACTCATTTAGTATAGCAAATTTAAATTCTATGGAATCAGTATTCAGCGGAATGAGTGTAATTATTTGAACAATTTTCTTTTTAAAATTGGAATTTGGTTTCTGTGGTATTCGGTATCACAGATAATTCTAAAATAAACTCTGTCTCAGGTAGTTAAAATTCAATTTAGTCGCTACAATTTTATGCTACATCATTACTACATCACTCACAGTGGTGGTAGTCTCCTGAGTGAATGGCAGACGAGTAGAGAGTTCATCCCGAGGGGTAGAGGCTGGCGGGGGTGTGGCAGAGGGGGAGGGCGCGGGGCTGTGAGTGCTCGGCTGGACTGTGCTCTCCTCAGGGTCGTTGACCTCCACTTCACTTGCTTCGTCATCTACTTCTTCGCTCTCCTTCACACCGTTTGAAGTCTGCTGAAGAGGAAACGATTGAGCATTGCATTGAGAAAATTCGACATAGAGGCTTAGCTTTAAAATGCGAAAATATATACCATGCTACACAGACAATAGCCGTGGAGGAGGATAACGGAAACTTACAAGAAGGTACATTTGGACAATATTATTCGGTATTCTGTAACAAATTATGCCTCTTTAATTAAGGTATCGGAATTACCGGCCCAGTTAAGCATTACTAATAGACTTACTTATTATAGGTAGGTATCCTCATTAAGTGATCTACGTTCGCGACGGTTATGGGACATGACTATGTAACTGTATTTAAAGGTTCTGAGGACTAATCACGATAACACTTTGGTAATAACGTACCTCGTCATTTCGATTGCAGTATGTGGTGACCTTTACAGCCAAATACAACACAAAAAGAGGGTAGACGAAAAAACTACCAATGTTTATGGGCGGCTCTCCTTAGTCTGTTCGCGACCACGATTGGTGTAACCCAATCGAAACGTCGAGGTACATTATTGAAAAAAAAATTAAAATAAATATGAATTTAAATCGCGAAAGTTCAAGAAAGATTATGTAACTGCAGTTACAGACCTTGGTCCGTTCGTTCTGAATATCCTGTCGCTGGCGCGTGCGCTGGTCCCGCTTGGCGCTGAGCTGATCCCGCGCAGCCTGCTCTCGCTGGACCTCGGCCTCGATGCGGTCAAGCAGCAGCTCTTCGGCTTCAGGGGTCATCGACATCAGGGATACTGCCATGTCATCCTTAGACTGCATTGAC
This sequence comes from Watsonalla binaria, assembly GCA_929442735.1. Classification (NCBI taxonomy): domain Eukaryota; kingdom Metazoa; phylum Arthropoda; class Insecta; order Lepidoptera; family Drepanidae; genus Watsonalla; species Watsonalla binaria. The sequence goes on from OV838930.1 coordinate 8,147,487, forward strand.
TGAGGGGAAAAACAGTACCAGTTTTAGATAGGACTAACTGTATCATGCGGTTTCATCCGCGTAGGTTTCATTTTAGGGGTGGCTAATGTTTTTTTTAATAATAGTTTTCCTTGTAACATTAGCTATCTGTCAGTGAAAGTCTCGTTAAAATCTATTCAGTCGTTTTGGAACTAACAGACAGACGGGGATTTTTTTCACGACTTTTTTAAATGAGTATAGTAAGTATCTACTTTCATACGCATCTGTATAGGTGATTGCACCAATTGCAAGTATATCTGTGCATTAGCGAAAAGGACATTTTATGAACCCAAAAAATATAAATTTTAAACATGTGTACCTGAACATAATCTTCAATAGCAGTTCCGATGCTGGCGTAGAGATGAGGACGACGGCGGAGCGAAGTCAGAGCACGTTGAAGAGCGCGGTCCGCGTCCTGAAATAAAACACAGCAGGCATCAGCATATTAATATTGAAACAGGAATATTACGTATAGAATACTGCCATAGTTTCTACTGGAAAAAAATAAAAAATCCGATTGCAATGAAATAAAAAAGCCAAAAAAATAAATGTTTTTTTTGTTTTTTGTTTGACTTCGAGAAACAAAACTAAACTTTTCAAAATCTCTGTAAAAATAACGTGTGGTCTTGAACATAACCTCGCTTGACTAGATAATTTAAATGTTTTTGGTTTAACTAAATGTAGCAATACGACTGTGTATTACCTGCAAGCGGTCAGCGGCACTGGCACGCTCAGCAGCCGCGACTTCGCGGCCTGCTGCAGCAGCCCGGCGCCACGCAGCCAAAGCACCGCTCCTCTCAGCAGCCAAAGCACGCACCAAGCGCTGAAGGCATTTCTGGACGCGGTGAGCCTGAGAACAGGAAAACACAATTTGAAAACTGAATTGTTTTGAATGAATGTTGTATTAATTTAGACAGAATCTACTGTAATAGTACGCTATAAAACGTATAGATTAATCTTTAAATATCAGTGGATCCCAATTTGATTGAAGTGCGTGAAGGTGCTTCTGTCTGGTCTTAGTAGCAGAATGGTTTAGAAACAATTGAGGATAACAACTTTGGCCGAATCAAATTAAGAAATGATAAAATAAATGTTCTGAACTGCACTAAAGACTCCTCAACATTATGTTCATGCAATATTTACATTTGGGGGTGTGTCACGAAGGGAGCGCGTGTAGCAGGCGAGGGCAGTGCGGCGACGTTGGGCGAGGTGAGCTAGGACACGTTGTTGGTGCAGGGCGGCAAGTCGTCGGCGTTCGGCTACTCCTTCCTCTTCAAGGGACTGTAAAGAAACATATTATTTATGATACCTAAAAATTTATCTTCACATTATTCAGATAAAGAGTTCTCGGAAGAGTATAAAGAGGTTTTAATCATTTACATTATGTAACATCCTATTACACACTTAATTCGAGATTAACGATCTGTTGGCGCCCAACATGTGAACGAAATTAATATTTGATGAAAAATGTATATCGCTGAAGTAATATGTTTACTAAATGTAGGTTAATTACCTGAACATTAGCCTGGAACTTAGCAGTCATCCGCTGACGGAAGGTCTGAGCGGCGGCGGGGTCAGAGCTCATCATTTGTTGGTAACGGTCCTCCAGCTCGGACCAGTCCTTCATCACTTTTGTAATCTGAAGAGAGCACAAACATTACATAACTTTCACTGGTGGTAAGCTTTGAATTTTAATATATAGTAAGTCAATCCACAAATGTTTCTCTATAGATTTTCGAATTTAGAACAGCAGCGTTTCTTGCATTATCTTATCTTATCTTAATAAAGCTCTAACTAATGTATATTTTTATTTTAGCAATAAGTTGTTCATGTGCCATAGCATCTACTGAGCATATCGATTAGTTATGTAAAGCAGCCTAGCTCGTGTCTCCATGTAATAAAGATTCAAAGTTCAAAGTACTTTATTAATTGTAATTAGATATGAAAATGTATTGACCAAAATAAAATGCGGCACCTTTTCACGGTGAGTCTCTTCCAGACGTTGCTGGGCATCCTTGTAGCTCTGGTGCTCGGTGCGAGGGTCGAAGTGGGAGAAATACGGGTCAGAGGTAGCGGTGGAAGCCTGAAAAAGAAAGCATAAATGAATTACAAATTGCATTTGAATACGGACATAAAATTATTTGAATTAATAGCTAATTATTATCTAAAAAAATAGACTTACAGGAGTAGTGGTAGTAGTAGAAGTAGTGCTGCTGGTAGTAGACGGTGACAGAGATGACTCCGGACGAGGCCAGGCGTTGTCGTCAGCGTCGGTGTAATCATCGTCCTCAGCATCATCGTCCCGAGAGAGATCTGCATCCTCATCCTCGTCCATGTCTAGAAAATTAACTTCTTAGAATTAACTTTCCGATTTTACTACAGTTGTGGTGTTAGGAAGTATTATTTTTTTGAGAATGACGTGTCTTAGTATTAGTCTGTGATTCCTTCTAAAACGTCAGGTCATCTTGACTCTGGGGAGCCTTCTTGAAAGGCAATGATTACGGTTTTACATGATAAATAAATGAATCAATTTAAATGAAATAGTGGATCATTGTGATCGCTTCGTATAAAAATCAGGTGATCAGCCGCATCGAGTTGAACGAAGTGCCGACCCCAAAAATGTATCAGATAAGGCCAGGGAGACGATGAATGTATTATTGTGGTATTTATTTTTAATTCCAGCTATCGTTCATGCGAAACAGAAATGTGATATTTAGTAGCATCATCTACACCTAAGACAGACAGAACCTTTCGTTAAACTTACCATCATCAGCATCATCGTCATCGTCGTCATCGCTCAGGTTAAGAGAGTCATCATCGTCATCATCAAGTGCGTCATCGTCATCCAGCAGATCGTCATCGCGTTCATCCATAGCTGCTGAAGCTGCCAGCATCTCCTCACCACCTGGGCTGACTGGTACTCCCACATCCATAGGTTTGTGCATCTTTACGTTTTCTGCAATATAGTAACGTAATGTTTCAATTATTAAAAATCTTAATAATCGTTGTTAAAGAAAATATTGTGGCTGACACATTTTCTATCATAATCTAGCTAGACTATTAAGTATAAATAGTTATTAATATTGTTTCATAAATTACACACTTTTAAGCCAACTAAAATAAGAATACTAGTTGATAAATATACTTAAGTTCGCAAGTTAAACATCATAATCGATTGTTTAACTTGCTTAGCTTAATACGAAAGTTATTCGATTTTACTATAACTGCTTACCCTTAAAATGCTTTGGGCAGCAGACAAACTCGACGCCAGAGAACAGGCTGATACCACAAGGGAGGAGCATGGCGAAGGTCCTAAGCCTCAGGCCTCGTTGTGCGCAGGCGCGGCCGGCGGTTGCGTTCCATCTAGCGAACTGCCAGCACCGACTCTGGTTGTGGATGTGATCGAAGAGGCAGCTCTCCGGAACGAGCAGCGCATCCGATTGGAATGGACCTTCTGCCGCCAAATAGTCTTTGTAGTTAAGACTTGCTTACCAGAATTTTAGCACCAAAATATGTTATTGAACGATTACCATGATACATTGTAGATAATAGTGTGATTTCGCAAAAAAAAATATCGATAAATTTTCAACTTGACAGATTAACCTTAGTCTTCCTTTATTTCCTTCTAGTTTATTCTTAAACAAGCATCATGAGCACCCGCACTACTACCTATTGTTATTAATAGGAAGATACATACCAAGACAGCGGAACGGCTTGACCCATCTTGTAACCTTGCACTTGGCCGCATTGCCAGTACCAAGCTTGCACCAGTTGCTGACTTTCACATAGTGAGAGGCTTCTACGATGTTCGTGATGTCATGGCTCGGGTACACCTGGAGATAAAGAAACAATATATGTGAATTTGCGAGAATTTCTCTGATTATTGGGAAGAACGCTGGTCCCAAAATCGTTTCTTGGGTGATGTTTGTTTTGCTAATGAAGAAATTGAAGTTTTGCATTTTAGTGCTAGATCATGCTGACAATCTATCTACGTGTGACGTCATCAACATATTTTTTTGTTTGTTGTTAAGATGGACTTAGTACCCTATGTCCATCTTATTCAGTCTTCTTTCTGTCAGCAAAATTATTACTATGCATATGTAAAGTTTTGATACATGTGTTCATGTCGAATTAACATTATTAATCAGTCGCCTGCTATGCAAGCGACGCAAGTTCGAATCCCAGCGGGGCCTGTACCAATTAGTTTTTCTAAAAACCTATATCCAGTGATTTCACACCACGTAGTTTACGATGGAGGAAAACATCGTGAGGAAACCTGCATATGTCTGAGAATTCATTCAAAGACGTATGCATAGTGATGGACTATGTCACGTTAGCACTTGATCATATTCGGTGAAAGCAGAGGTGTTGTAATAACAACCCATACCCCTTCGGGGACCCTTCTGGGATGGCGTGAGCATATTTATTTATTTAAACATTATTATTATTTATATACACATTGAATTTTTATTTGCGAGTCAATATGGGGATGATATTATGTAAGAATGTTGATATAAACGTGTATAAATAAGTTACAGTGGAAGTCTTAGAAGAATGTTTCCATTTGATAACATCTTAAAAGGTCCATGGAAAAGAACCACGGCCCTCATAAAATATTCTTCCCTTGGAATAAATTAAACATTCATTAGAATCAGCATTGGCTTTTGCTCTTTAAGGGCGATAGAATCTCTGCTCTATTATACATTCAGTAGTCTTTTGCAATTACCATTTGTATGTAATTATATTGCAATTTTTTTTTTAATAGGGAATTTATTTACTTTATTCAAGACTAGTAGTGTCCTGCGGTTTCACCCGCGCAGACTTAATTTTATGGGTGGGCTACTTATAAAATTATATATTTTTTTAATTAATAGTACTAGTAATTTAAGCTACTCCTTGTAACATTAGCTATCAGACACTTAAGTTTTATTTATCTGTATACATTTGTATTCACCGTTACAACACGGGAATGGATTTACTTTCTGGTCGGGTAGAAAATAACATCGGCTCCCATTATTACGAGTTATGCACCGCTTTCGTAATCTACAAAATATTCGTATGAGATATTTTAGTTCTTCACGTCACCGCCAGGAGGCGCTGTAAAGTTTCTTAATACTCGGTGGAGACGTAACCGAGTATAGATTACGAAAACGATGGCAAACTCGTACTAGGACTACTGGTTACAGGTGTCACTATCATTCTTAAGATATTAGTAACCAATTTTCAAGTAACATCCATCACCCCTTTCCCCTCAATTGATTGTTCGGATAGCTTTCCACATGGAATCTATACTTTACACCACATTAGATATACTGCGTAAATATTCGGGAAATTCAACCATATTCTTTGCAGTTTAAATTCATTATTTCTATCTAGATATTTGTGATGGCGTAACCATTACATAAGGCGATTTGCAATTTAAGGCACATATCTTAAAATTAAAAGTCAACTTCATTCGCTGAAGCAAATAAAGTTAGTTTCGACCCCGACGATGAACACCCAGGTGTTTAAAGTGTACTAAAGGCACCCAGGTGAATCAGTTGAGGTAAATGAAGTTTACGCAGCGTGATTTATGCTCTTAATAAACTTGATACCAAATCTCATCAATATTAGCGAAACAATTGGACCAAATTTTCAAAATATTAAATAGAATTGAATGGAATGCCGCCTCCTTTTAGTCGGTTAAATAATAAAAACTCGCTGCTAAGGATGACCCAAGCTAGGCCGAGCCGGGTCCAAGTCGAGCGTTGGCCATAGCACGGGGAAGTAATATTTCGTATATTTTGCATATTTTATAAGTGTGCTACACCGAGCGGCAACCAAGTGATGCCTGAGCTACGACAAAGACCTATGCAAAAGCGCTCGGCTCGGGCCCGGCTCGGTCAAGCGTGAGTCATCCTAGTAATTAAATAAATAACCAGTAGTTGATTCAAAATTACACCTACTTTGGTGATCTGGTTCGAAAGTCTTTGATTATTCGTCAAAATTTCAAATCATTAATGGAAGGGAACTGTTCGTACCTAAACCAATGATATATTCCAATAACAACACCTCTGCCTACCCCTTCGGGGAATACAGGCGTGAGCATATGTATGGTATGTATATTCCAATACTAAGGTGTCTGACCTTCTTGCAGTAGTCGAGGATCTCCATCTTGTCCTTGAGGCAGTTGTGAGGCTTGGTGGTAAGGTCGGGGGTCCAGCGTCCTCCAGCGGACATGTACTGCGGGTGGTAGGTGCCCCCCGCCTCGCACAGTACCGCCACCTGGGGCTCGGCGCCGCTATTGGGCTGTGGACAAAGAGATAAACCAATTAAGTACGTATTTACTTTACTTGACGAAGTAAAGATCGGTAGATAAAACTGCTATCGTAAACATCGGGCTCAAGATCCCGTGGGAACTAGTAATTTCGTGCGGCAAAGAATCTTAAAGGTACAATTTGTAAACATTGGAACCAAATGCTTACTACAAGGCTATTGTGAAAGGAAACATTGCATGGTCTGGTATAATTAATAGGACCTAATTAATAATACTTAATATATTAGTATATTGGTGGTATTTGGGTGGTATCAACGTCGTGGATGTCGGTAAATTAATTAAAATGCTAAGATGATGTTATACGTGAATTCCGTGCAAGAGAGTCGCCATATGCAATAATTGTGTACATAACTGTTGTGTTACCAACAATGTGTATATCCAGATATTTGTACAAGCGGTATAATCAATCGTTTCAATCTACCCTCGTTCCCCAATCTTATACGAGACTTCAATTCAATTTAAAGTTCCAAACACTTCACAACAAATCGCATAAAGCCAATGTTTCAATTTTATGACGCTTTTATAGCGCTGTGTATCCTATTGTCGCGGGGACGAACGGGAATGATGGCTGTTTGTACATTTAATTTTGAAATAACGTCTTTGGAACTGAAATTGGATTAAAATCTTGGGAAAAGGAAGTCACGACCTTCTTTAAAAAATGTTGCGCTTAAGTTATGTGCAGACCAAGTTTCATGCCTGAACGCGCGGAACTCCAATGGTTTTTTTAAATAAAATTAGCCTAAGTTACTCCTTGTAACATTAGCTATCTGTCAGTGAAAGTCCTGTTAATATCCGTCCAGCCGTTTCGGAGAATAGCCGGAACAAATACTAAGACAGACAGACAAAATTAATTTTAATTGTTTTAGGTCAGTACCGTATTTATGTATGTATATGCGTAATATAATGTATAGATGTACTAATAGATTGTATGTATAGACTTCTCTTTTAGATAGAAAGAAATAAAAATAAATAGACATTTTACTTTTCTTAAATTATTTATTTTGTGTTCTTTAAATTATATAATATATTTCAAAAGAGTAATTACTGAGTTTCTTGCCAGGTTCTTCTCAGTAAAAGCAACCATCCGAACCTGGCGGTAGCATGTATAATCCTGTATAATTATGTCATTCTGACGGTTTGAAAGTACTTTGTAAAAAGTCTAATCGAATAAAGATACTTTTGACTTTGACTTTGACTTTAGACGTAGCATTTATGACCTACATCATGAGCTCTTATTGACAGATCGATTCGGATGTCCGTTTACATGGTCTCTCGCAGTTGTTCGGGAGAGAAACCTCTAGGGATCGATCCGATGTATGAAAAAGATACTAATGCCGTGAATAAGTCTGTCACTGTCACACAGACATACTAAAGTGAGGAAAACCCTTCGTACATCATATCCTTTTTAATCATAATGCCTACACCTCAAAACGACTTGAAAGGAATACGTCTACATTGTATAATACATCATAGCAGCGGAGATTAAATCACAAACCGGTCTTACTTCCGCTAAAACATTTTATACTTTTCCTAACACCCTTATTACAAAACAGATTTAAACCATGACTAGTTGGAACTCGGGCTAAAACTATGTCCATCCCTTTTGAAATACGAATTAAGAAAAGAGTAGTTCGCGACGCGTATACCCAAAGCATTTCATCAACCATTAGACATTAGTTCTTATTCATCACCCTCCTGCCCTTATCCCATGTCATATTTGTGGTCGACGCAATGTGTTCTTCTCTTCCATTTCTCTTTATCAGCCGTCATATCTGTATTCACTCCTATTTTAGCCATATCATCGGTCAAACAATCCATTCATCGTTTCTTAGGTCTTCCTTTCCCCTTGTAACCATCCACTTTCATAAACAAAACTTTTTTGGCAACATTATCCCCATCCTTCCGCACAACAATTCCATACCTGCTTGCTGCTTTCAGACTTCCCCTTATATACTCATTACATTAGTTATTATTATCCTCATTAAATCGTATATCTTAGCAACAAATATTTTAGTTAACCCAACATATGGACAACCAAAGGTGCTGGTTCATATCCGGCTCGAAGGACCATGTCTAATAGTTGATGAAATGCTATGAGTACACGCGTCGCTATAGACAGTTGATAATGCACTGAATAGGTAAATAACAACCACGGCCGCGCTTACATATAATAATAAGTAATGTGCAAAATGTGCGGTGCTAGCCCTACTTTCAAAACCAAGCATTATCTAAGACGATGTTTTGTAATAAGGGGGAGGGAGAACAAATTACCTAAGAGAATGACAACTAGCAAAGATCATACCAAGAAACCTTTGCGTGGATACTGAAAACGCACAGTACGTGTAAAATCAATAAGTGCAACCCTACCTTTGCTAGGTAAACAGATAAGGTATCTAACCCCCCAAAGCTAGATTCGTCTAGACAGAGCGAGTCTAGTCGCATGGATGCGGGCATAAGGTGCCTTCTACCCCGGGTTCAACGACCGGCTGAGTGATTGGGGTAGTTACCCCAGATCATGGCACAATGATAAGGCTGCGTTTATGTATGTACATAAATTATGTATGAATATGGGATTGGGAGCTAATCTGTTATTGCCTTTTTTAAGTGAGTTGGTTTTGTGTGAATTGCATTAAAATGTTACTTAAATGCAGGTTCTTTCAATCCTAATCTTCCAACATAATTATTACTCGCTGTGTCCCGGATTTAAACGGTGGTTTAGCGGTTATAACAGTGAGAACAATGTTACTTAGCAATAATATTTTTTTTAATACTAGCCTAAGACTCATACATTGGCTATCTACCAGTGAAAGTCGCTCTAAAATCGGTTCAAGCGTTTGAGAGATAAGCTGGAACGAATAGACAGTGATATTTTTTTTAATGTTTAAGAATGTTTTTTATATAAGTACAGTATGGGTATAGTTTCATTCATATGTTCTTAGTGAAAAGGAAATTTAGAATTACAAACGGACACTTGCCTGAGGTAATATATGGGTAGTAATTCGATCCTGTCAGCCCTAAGTCCTAAGGACATGCAAACGTATAACCTTTTTGTCCTAAGTGTAAGTGGTTGACCTAAGCAGATTGGGTTTGACCTCTTAAAGTTCAACCCACACATCAATATTTAACAAAACATTTCGAAAACGAAAATGGAATATTTAAAATTATATCGTGAATTAAGTAGACAGTGAAATAACAATCGTATAACAATAAGAAAAAAAACAAAAGGCATCAGAATCGACTTAAAAAATTCAGCCAAGACGTCTGCACGAACGGGGTAAATAAAAAGGATAAACGTCGGGTCAATAACCTCGCTTGTAGCCCTTGTCGGGACAGTTAGAAACCTGATATATGTTTACCCTAATGTATCAATGATGGGGACTGACATTTTGCTTGTTAGCTTTGGGCTAACATAGCCGTGTTGGCCGTGAGGTTTTAGCAGTCGTCTGCTATGCAAGCGACGCAAGTTCGAATCCTAGCGACCTTCACCAATGAGTATGACTTTAAAAATTTAACCGCAGTAAATTCCACACCGAGAGCTCTGCGGTGAAGTAAAACATCTTGAGGAAACATATATATGTCTGAAAATAATTCAAAGACGTATGTATAGTGCCCGAGACACAGATGGACTCGTCCTTTATCACGTTGGTTGTTGTTACAACTACTCTGCTGACCCTTCGAGGACCCTTATGGGATTGGGATTCTTGCCCTCAACTTCTTCCATAACGCGGCGGCAGATTTAGTACTCCGTAGAACCTGCTTACCACAGTGTTACGAAGTACATACAGATCACATCTGTATTCGCTAAAGGGGTGTATTTCTCCAGTTATGTTTAAGTCCCGTGGAATAGGGGGCGAGTCTAACATTAACAACAGAACATTAATTTCCTCCTATCGATACCTTCATGTACTTTCACGTTTAAGTACATAATAGGTACGTATAGATATGAGTACATCTTTATTTATCTCACACACGACAACACCTAGTTAGATTCAATTTATTTCAAGAATGAGCAGATAACGAAAATAGCTTTTATACTTATAACATAAACATTTCTATTTTAAACGCAACGCGTTTATTGCCTTCGTCTAATGCAGATCGGTAACATAAGTTACTTCCTGCTTCCTAGTAATAAATATATCTAGGAAAGAAATGTTATTGTTCTCTATCATTATCTCATAATATCTACTACCCTACATTATTTCATAGGTACAGAATTGCAGCTGACTCGATAAATGTTTCATCACACATTAATGTATTGTCGATGTATTAAGCAGGGCTTCCAAACTATTTCCTTTTTTTGGATATGGTCTCTCGCAGTTGGTAGAGGGGGAGTTACCTCCACTGCTTAACCGCACTAGAGGGCGAGACCCAAGGGCCTCCAGCCGAGCTTAAACTTAAAAACTAAGCAACACAGCTAAGGGCGCCCCGGTGCGGGGCTCGGACCTCGGCTTAGAGCGTTGCTGGGGGATGAACTAGGGAGCTGGATCTGAGTGGTATTATTTATGGACGTGCTTAAGGCTAGTGACTCGGCGCGCGCCGGCTTTAGCAGAGGACGGGGGGGACGATGGGGTAGAGTTCGCGACGAGCCTCGCCGGCGAGGACGGAACAATGGTCGGTTTGGTGTGTGCTTTTGAGACATTGCTTGCTGAAGCAATGTGATATCGTCGTTAGGTTCAGGCTTCCAAACTAGTGGGTGTCAGAAATTTTAATGCTTGAGTACTCAGATAGATACCCGCGCTTTGATTTCGAACGATTATGATTTCGTAACGATTTCTTTAGTAGCAAGCCCTATTTGAAATTTCAATTTCAATAAAAATATAAGTGTCTTACATGTGACTTATTCCCAGATATCCACAGCCCATACATTTCGAAAAATAAACTTTTATACAATAACTAGCGGACGTCACGCGGCTTCACCCGCGTAGTTCCCGTTCCGGCGAGAGTACGGGGATACTCGCTGATGATGTAGCTTTCCAATGAAGAATTTTTGAAATCGGCACAATAGTTTTTGAGTTTATTCTCTACAAACATACACACAAAAATACAAATCTTTCCTCTTTTTAATAGTACTGTAGATTCCCGCGACCTCCACGACAATTCAATTTCTTGGATGTCGTTAGAATTCCAATATTAATTTGTATACCAAAACAACAACCGTGGAGGTGGTGGTAATAAAATCATGGATGATAGGAATAAGCTCACGCCTGTATTCCCCGAACGAAAGAGAAGGCACTTCTAGTATGACCACATTTCGCTAGTTATGTTTAATTCTCATGTAATAAGGGACGATCCTATAGTCATTAACGGGGCACTAATCCAGAGTCCGGATAAAGTGCTATTCGGGTTTTACAATGCTATTGTGGATTGTAACCAATCCAACCTTCATTATTGATTGAGAGAAAAAAAGCAGAAAAGGAATTCGGGGAATGTCATGTTTGTCATTCAGTGTTAAAATATATAATTAATAAAATAAGCCATGGTGGCCATAGGGTTTGAGCAGTCGCATGCTACGCAAGCGACGCAAGTTCGAATCCCCGCGGGGCCTGTCTGTACCAATGAGTTTTTCTAAAAACTTATGTGCAGTGATTTCACACCACGTGCTTTACCTGAAACCTGCATAAGTCTAAGAAGTAATTCAAAGACGTATGTATAGTGCCTGAGACGGCGATGGACCCACCCTCTGTCACGTTGGCACTTAATCATAATCAGTGAAATGTGGGTGTTGCTACAACACCTCTGCTTACCCCTTCGGGGACCCTGGGATGTCGTGAGCATAATATTTAAAATAAAATAAAACATGATTGAAAGAATCCCCAATAAATATTAATTCTAGTACATTGGGTCCCCATCGAGAGCTACGCCACCACATATTATTGTGTAATTACAGATGAAAAAAGCCAATACTTAGCACTTTATCCGACCAGGATCGAACGCAGGATCTCATGTTACGCAATAGCTAACTAACCAGTTATATCAATAAAAATTTCAGTGATAGTTTGAAGATAAAAGCTATTGCCATGTTGAAATAGTGTTTGTAAACATACAACGGAAACAACAACATGTGGCATTGTAATACAGTCCTAATTTGATTACACCATTACAGCTGGAAAGTAGCAACTAGAATGGTTGTTAGGCATTAGTTTGTTAGTAGTTAGAGCGTACAAAGTTACCTCGTTATTCAGAAAAGCGTTGCGAGCTACGGCAATTTATAATTGGAATAATGAATTTGATACTTCCTATATTAGTGTTCTTTTAAAGTTTAATATTATTTACTTCCAACAAGAGCAAAATAAATCTATAGGGAACAGCAATACTGTACTTTTACTGTGAAAGTTTGTCTATAATGGCGACCTCTTACCCCTGTAGTTTGTAACAGCGCCATCCAATAGCCAGGTTCTAAGCATTTAGCTATGGTATCCCCTGCCTGTCGTAAGAGGCGACTAAATGGGGCCGGAGGGCCTGCTGACGGTGATCGGGGTGGGAGCTTTGACCATCGCGCCGCGGGTGTTGGAAAGTGGCCCGCGCTGCCTTGCACGGCGACGTCTACAGGGGCGGCGACACAGCTGCCCCGGGGATGTGCCCCGGCACAGTGTGGGGGGACTCCGGTGCGATCTATCAAAGCACCCGGAGGCCCTCAAAGCACGGAGGATGGCCACCGGATGGTTTTAGTGCGGTAAAAATCCCACATACCTAGAGCTGCTTCTACCAGGGCGGTCGGGGAACTTTTCAAGGTTTCCACCTCGTCAATAAAAAGTAGGTACGTAAGAGCTACCCAAGCGGCGAGTGTAGGAAATTTTACATTCCCATGCAAAATCAGCAAAATAAATACGCAATCGTTAATCTACGTTAAAGCATTTTAAAACGCGTAAGAGGACGCGTTTTACTTTGGACGCCATTATAGAAATTTTCACAGTAAAATACAATTTTTGTTATAGAAGCAATAATCAGAACTTCAAAAGAACGCTAATATACTTGACAGGATTAAAAAAAAATTACATTGTAAGCATCTGTCCATATTGGTCGTTTTACAAATTCTTTTTTCATAAGGTCTTTCATAAAGGCATTAATATCTACCGTAGGCCGTAGCCGAGGGGATAATACGAGGTAATCCTTCTGTACTCACTAAAAGCTCAAATCTGAATAGGTCTTTAGATTGTGCTCAAAAATGATAAGGATTTTAGATTGGCAGCACCTAAAGATGGCTTCCGAACAGACGCACGGACCGACGTGTAGGCCTGTAGATAAAGTAACACTATCCTACGCTTATAGAAGCGATACAAAATCATGACATAAATCAGGCACGTGACATATGACATTCCTATACATTTTTTATTGTACCGTATAAGCCTACATCTGCCTACAGTAAGCGTAGACAAAGTAATATTCTCTCGCGCTGCTGACTGTAATTCTGTAGGCTGATGGGAAGACTAGACTGGGGGCTGTACCTCCACTTTACAGAAGATCGCAATCAAATATTGCTACCTTGAGGAAGTACTATTGTGTTCCTGCGGTGAGTAAGGTCGCCAGTGCTTCATGGAGGGCCGAGTAGGCGTGGAGTCGCTGAGCTTGCAATACTTGTCTTATGTTAGCTGAGGGATTTGATACTTTATGAGGTAGACTAGCTGTGCCCCGCGGTTTCACCCGCGTTAAAGTACTTTATTAAAAGTAGCCTAAGCTTTCATTCCCTCTTTTATCCCCTAGGGGATAGAATTAATCAAAATCCTTTTTCGCAGATGCCTACGTCATAACATCTACCTGCATGCCAAATTTGAGCCCGATCCATCCAGTGGTTTGGGCTGTGCGTTGATAGATCACTATGTCAGTCAGTCAGTCAGTCACCTTTGAGTTGTATATATTTAGATAACGCGCGTGTGACACTTGATGTTACAAGTAGTCATGGCTGCGGTAGCCGCTGACGATCAAACGGATTGTTAGCTTGTTTGCTCCCTTAGTAGTAAAACGAAATACACGTCCTTCGCTACGAATGAGTGCCTAACTCAAAAGGCTCTGAGACTCCGTAGAAACACGCACCGTGGGTAGCTACCTTTATAAGCCTTAGATCCAGATTCGAAATTGTATTTTCACCTGTTGAAATGAATGAAAATTAAATATTAAAAGGCCATCTTGTCCTTGGTAAAACAAAGATGTAAAATAAATAGAAGTCCCGAAAAAACCGCCTTCAGTGGCACGTGTTGGCTGTAAGTTGAACATGACGGGGAGCTAAGTGCAAACTCTAGTATTGTAAAACAGAAAGTTCTCAGAAGTCGTAGGGCTGACAGATACACGTTTATGTTATTTGAATAAAGTAAAAGACATAATAATATAGTATAGGTATTAGGTACTACTAAATAGTTTGTAGTTTGATATAAACTAGGTATTGTGTGTGATAGTGTTATGAACATGATCTTTTGAGAGAAATAAATATATCCAGGTGAATGCGTAGTAGTAATTTTATAAGTCTGTCTCTGACTATATTATGGCGCAAGGCGAATAAAAACATGTCCAATATCCTCACTTTTTTTTTCTTTTTTTTTACTCGGAACGGGACCTTTACATGATACCAGGGCCTGAGCTTTGACGTTTCATTTTTATACCGTAAAATTAAACATCAAAGCTAAGAAGTTCTTAATACGCGCTGCTTAAACGATCATAGTTGCCTCTGGTATTTGCGTCCATAAGTCTCCTTGTGAATAATAGATTACTATTTGTAACGAAATATCGTTATCTAAGATAATTGCATGCATTTTCGTCTGCAACCAGCCCTAAAGAAACTTAAGCCAATACTACATACGTGGCCCGAGCACTACCGGCTTTCATTTCACATCAAGAGAAATATAACCACCCACCGACTTCGCCGTAACTTTAAATTTTCTCCCCTAAGTATTTCTAAGTACCTACTTACCCATTAAATTACAGGCTGAGCAATATTTTTATACTGTGGCAATGCTAGCTACTTTGAGTAAATCTAAATTATTGTCTCGTTGGTTTAGTAGTTGCAAAGGCTACACAGGAAAACGATGTCTTGGGTTTTTTAATTTTATCTGTAATTTGCCAGCAGCAGCCCAGAATCTAGATTTTGGCCCGGTTTATAAATTGTAATAGGCTTGCCCTACATGGAGATTAAAGGTAATCGACGAAATATGGGTACCTATACTTACCAATAAGTGCATCTCTGCCTATATCTACGGGGAATGTGTAAGCACATGTATGTATGTATTGTATGTACTTATAAATGAGACCTATTCATAAGATCATACAGTTGAAGATAACGTGTCGGTTTTAAAAATCATTACCTACGCCGAAGAAACTATAAATCAATATAGATCATAGTGTTCGAGAAGTGAACTAACGTTATGATTTCCACAATGCAACCACCCCCCGCCACCTGGGTTGCTATTATTGTAATCGAGGCATATTGACTTACAAAAAAAAGTCCTAAATGTTTAACAAAAATAGCCAGGTTCCAGCAAGCCGCCCTCTCATCCAACGACATACATTCTAGATATACTCTAACTGCAAAAGAAATTAAGTATGAAAAAGTATAGCTGGTCTGAGAAAAGGGAGCAAAAGTAAAAATAATTACTAACCTACTTCAGAAAATGCAGTAAAATGTTCAGAACATCTTATAACTACGAGAAAACACAAGTAAGGCTCGTGGAACATAAATTGCCAAGTGTTGGAACAGTTGCCAATTGGCAGCAAAACTGCTGTACACCAGTCGTTACAGAATATTAACTCGCTTGCACTTGCTTATTACTGCGACTTCGTTAAGGTTCTTGTGGTGGCGTACTTTGACGTTGAATCCATGGAAGATACAAGCTATCAAATGGGCTTACAAAACTGTAATTATTCCTACATCTATGTATTTGGCATTTGAGTTGAACCATAAGAATTATGGCCGGTTTCCGAAAGGCTTGTCAAGTCAAAAATTAACTAATCATCGATCAGACGGTGTAATTAATGTAATTGTAACATTATAAGTATTGATTACAATGTTACTAAACTTTGCCATATATATTTTTTGGGTATGAAAAATAGAGGTTAGTAGATTCTCAGACCTACCCGATCTGCACACAAAATTTCATACAAATCGGTCCAGCCGTTTCGGAGGAGTACGGTAACTAACATCGTGACATGGATATTTTATATATTAGATATATAGAATCTGAATCTCCGAAAAAAATAAGATTCATTTTTGGAAAACATCGTTTTGACCATGTCTACGGGCACTGAACAACTCATACAATATCAGTACAATACGACAATAAATTTCGCCGTCATCTGTTAACTTATTTACCTCAGACGTGAGGTTTCCAGCTTCGGGCGATAACGAAACTAGAGTACCCCGGTTCGAGAGTCAGTTAACCGGTAATTTTTTGCCTTATTTTTATATGAGAAACCGTTATTGAAAAGAAACCGAGCACAGCTCGGTCCACCAGGTTCTACTCATTAATCAATATTCAACAGCGAAGTACCTACCTCCAATGGAAAAAAACTTCCCTTAAAGTTTCCATTAATTAACAAAGTTAACTAGCATTGATAAAACAATGATCCATTCTGTATTTCGTTCTTTGTCTTCGTAAAATAGCGGAAAAGTTTCCAAGTTAGTTCAGTGATCTGCCTGGAAACCCCTGAAACTGACGGAGGACTGTTCTTGAAGTGGAAAATTAGTTGAGTGGTGTTTGCAAGGTTTCTTACAATTGTTTGCAGAATCTTGGCAGGAAACCGCGATGTACGTGAGTTACGAAGGACATTATAAGTTTCTGGGCAGATAATTATAACATTCAAGTTAGGCTGATGTACATATAATTATCATATTCATATAACATGCACTGTCGACGCTTCATCGCGTCTCCGACCTTATTTTATATGTAGTTCGGCTCATTTTTGTTTGTATTTGTCTCGTCCAATCACATTTAGTCTAGCGTGCCCACCACTCGGGTCGGGTCACTCAAAATTTGTACTCGTCAACCATCAACCGTCAAGTAAACCCAATTCCAAAAAATTCCCAAGTTTTTTATTGTTCGCCTAATCCTGAACAAAGTGGCGACCGTGACAGGACCTGCTCCTCTATCCCTAAAAACACCGTCATCAAGAAAATTTGCCGACACACAAGCACCGTGCAGCGTCTAATCTGTTTTCTGGAGAAGAAATCAAGCCAGGAACAGGAGCTGCGTCTACCCCGGGCTGTGTGAAAACAAGATCACCCCTACAAGCATCCAGATCAAGCCGTCCCAAAGGACTTCGAGCCCGTCTACCACAAATTTAGCAGCCTATCGCCTCGCCGGGACTACAGTCAACAACCCAGCAGCCTGCCTAATTTGACTGTGAGCTCGTTCCTTATTATTTTTCCTAGTTCTTCCCCTTTGATTTGTACAAATAAGTGGTTTAGTTCCTTAAATTTTAGGTCTGGGCCATACTTGACGTTCGCCTATATTGTCTACCCACATACCACAATATATCAAAATTTCTAGCATTTTCTTAGCTTTTCTATATTAATTTCATCAATTTTAGCACAGTAAATAGCAAACAAAAATCACAACACAATTACCTACACGCCTATAGCCTAACTGCGTGCCTAATTAGTCTTTGACAAGGCAATAGGTACTCACTGTTTGTTCACGTATCCTATGCGTTGACTTATTTATCCCAAGTTGCACCGATTCAATGATATCGATCTGTACAGTTATTGGCACTATAACATCAATTTAAACTAAATTAGTTCTCAACAGATCACTAAGCTCACGCACTTATCACTTTACCTAAGCCTCGGAGCACTAAGATTCAAAATACATTTTCCCTGATTCTTTCGATTAATTAATTAGCATAATTATTTACACAGCCAATTCAATTACATTCCAGTTGTCTCCAAGTGCGCGTGCGACAGACTGACGGTCACGGGCGGCCCTTATCTACGGCTCCCTTTGTTCGAGCGGCTACCTGCTGATCGGGTTGTCGTCCGGCCCAGCTGATCATTGAGCGAGAGGCGTATCGTATGCCATTAGCCAATATTACTATAATTAACACAAGCTGTAGGATATTTTTATCGCAATGTCTACTGATTCTAAGACGCACTCTTCCGAAGGGCTTTCTTCACTAATTAGCAAACGAGGCGTTGCAAAAGGACGTCTAACTAAATTTAAAATGCATGTGGACAATGTATTAACACTTGAATCAATTTCCGAGTTAGAAGTGAGTAAGCTTGCGATGAAACTGTCTCGCATTGAGTCTTTATTCATTGAGTTCGACGAGTTGCAAAATCGAATCGAATTGTTAAATATTTCCAATTTACCTAATGAGTTAACTACACGCGATACTTTTGAACAAGAATTTGATACATATATTTCTATGGCACAACAATTTATAAAAAAGCACTCGCCTACCAAATCTAATGTTGATGTTTACTCCAACACTTCTGCTCATGCTACTCATTGCCATCACAATGATGACCATGAAACTATAGGTTTTAAACTACCGATTATTAAGATTCCCAATTTTGATGGCACTTACTACAGATGGTTGGAGTTTAAGGAAACCTTTAGCTCACTAGTTCATGATAATGAAAGGATTAAGAACATACACAAGTTTCATTATTTAAATTCTTATTTGGATGGTGAAGCTGCTCGTGTTATTTGTAATTTAGAGGTTTCAGACCAAAATTATATTGAAGCTTGGCAGCTCTTGTGTGAACGCTTTGATAACAAAAGACAATTAATTAATAACCATTTAAAATCTCTTTTTAATATAGAATCAGTGCGGGAGACCGACAAGTCTTTGAGATTTATTATTGATCATATTAGTAAAAACTTGCGGGCTCTCAGCACACTTGGGCTACCTACTGAAAAGTGGGATGTTTTAATTATTTACATGGTCACAGCAAAATTAGACAATACTACTTGTTTTAAATGGGAGGAACATCGGAATTCTCTTGCCGATATACCTACCCTTAAGGAATTTTTCACCTTTCTCAAGGATCGTGCCGATGTTTTGGAAACTGTTTACCGCAACAAACAAGACAGGTACAATAAACCCAATCAATTCGGTTCAACTTCGCAACCTAAGCAGCAAACTAAATCGTTTGTAGCTACTGCCAAGGAGGCAACTCCTTTGTCTAGCAGAGGTTTTGAGTGTGTGGTGTGCCGTTCAAGTCATCGCCTTTTCGAGTGTCCCACATTCAAGTCTAAGTCACCCATGGATAGGAACTCCATAGTAGCATCTTTTAAGTTGTGTGAAAACTGTTTTAGGCCAGGTCATAACGCGGAAGTTTGTAAGCTTCCAGGTACGTGTCGTATATGCAAAAAACGTCACAATTCTCTTTTACACATTGACAACAATTCAAATAATAATCATTTTAATTCTCAATCCGTCGTAATGTCCACATTATCAAATAATGAAATTTTGTTGTGTACCGCCCAAGTTCAAATTTTCAATCCATCAACAAACCAATCTTTAACCGTTCGTGCCTTGCTAGACTGTGGGAGTCAGACTTCATTTATAAGTGAACGTATCAAGGTTCAACTTCAACTTGCCCCACAGCCATCTAATGTCAACATAGTAGGTATCGGTCAAACTCCAATCAACCTAAGCACGGAGAGATGCGCTCTCCGTCTAAAATCCACTCTAACTTCTTTTGAAGTGTCCATGATCTGCCTAGTACTGCCCAAAATAACCGACAAGTTACCGAAGTATGCCTTTGACGCCAGGTCCCTAAATCTACCCAACGTTCAACTTGCTGACCCTAGCTTCCATGTGCCGTCTCCCATTGATATGTTGATAGGTGCTGATCTATTCTGGGATCTTATAGGTTCTGAACAGCAATCTTTGGGACAAAACAGCCCTATTCTTCGAAATTCCAAATTAGGATGGCTCGTGGCCGGTCCACTACCATCAATACCTAAACTTGTGCCTACAAAACAAGTTATGTGTAATTTATCCCTAAAGGAAGATCATCTACCTAATGTTCTGTATCCAAAGGAGGACGACTTCTCTAGCCTAGAAAAGCAAATGACCGTTTTTTGGGAACTAGAAAAAGTCCCAGAAGCTAAACCCTACAATAAGGAAGAAAGGTTGTGTGAGCAACATTTTCTTTCCACTACTACCCGAGAAAGTACTGGCCGTTTTTGTGTCAGCCTACCATTACGAGTCGAACCCGACTATCTGGGTGACTCCTATTATCTAGCTAAAAAGAGGTTTTTTAATTTAGAAGCTCGTTTTAGGAAGCAACCTGAACTTAAGGAGGACTATTTCAACTTCGTACATGAGTATGAAGATCTCGGCCACCTCTCTGAGGTTAAGTTGCAGCCCCACAACACCTATTATTTTTTACCTCATCACCCAGTCATAAGGGAAAATAGCGAGTCCACTAAATTGAGAGTAGTGTTCGACGGGTCAGCTCGTACTACATCAGGTCTCTCAGTCAACGACCTACAGATGGTAGGCCCCACTACCCAAGATTCCCTGTTCAACATTCTGTTAAGATTTCGACAGTATAAATTTATAGTTTCTGGTGACATCGAGAAGATGTACCGTCAAATAAATATGGTATCATCAGATCGGGACCTTCAAATGATTTTGTGGAGAGACTGCGAAGCGGAAACCCTACGTACCTTACAATTAAATACAGTCACATATGGGTTTGCTAGCGCTAGTTTCCTCAGCACTCGATGCCTTTGGCAACTAGGTGAAGAATGTGACGATCCGCTCATTAAAAAAATCATTCAAAATGATTTCTACTGTGATGATTTGCTTACCGGCAGTGACTCAGCATCAGAATTACGGCACATTCAGCGCTCCGTGTCGCACGAGTTGAGCAAAGGTTGCTTCCCACTTCGCAAGTATCGTTCCAATTTGCCGGATCTTTTCCTAAACGACAAAATCACACCAGAGGACGGTAACCTAATCATCAGCAATGCCACTAGCACGTTAGGTATCGGTTGGTCACCTGCCTCTGACGAACTCAATTTTCAAGTTGATCATTCTCCATTAGAAGTTATCACTAAAAGATCCATACTTTCCACTACTTTTAAAATATTTGACCCACTTGGGCTGCTCTCGCTTTGTACTATTAAACCTAAAATTCTTCTACAACAATTATGGGACCAAAAAATAGACTGGGATATACCAGTCCCTACAGATATCCAAAAGTCATGGCATAAATTTTCCCAACAGCTATTCCATATCACTACTCTAAAACTTCCAAGGCATGTTCTTATTGACTCCTATACTTACATCGAAATGCATTGTTTTTGCGATGCCTCCCAGGATGCTTACGGCGCTTGCATCTACTTGAAGTCTACTAATGCCGAAAATATGACTCAATCCCACTTACTGACTGCAAAGGCACGCGTCACACCCCTAAAGACCACTACCATCCCCAGGCTCGAACTATGCGCAGCTCTTCTAGGTGCACAGTTAAGTGCAGCAGTCACTCAGGGGCTAAGATGTAACATCGATCGTCATATTTATTGGACTGACTCAAGCGTCGTACTAGGTTGGTTACATTCCTCTAGTAAAAATCCAATTTTTATTTCTAACAGAGTCTCTGCAATAGGGGAACTCAGCGATCTTTCATCGTGGCGCCATGTTCCCACCAAAGAAAATCCTGCGGACCTCGCATCACGAGGGATAGACCCCCAACACATTGCCAACAGCGCTTTGTGGTGGCACGGGCCTAGCTTTCTTCTACTGCCTGACTCTTCCTGGCCCGCAAAGGCAAACGCACAAGCGTTTGATGCTTCTAACAGCTCTAAAGCAGTCCCTGCTTTGGTGGCGGAAGTTTTGCCTCCAGCGTCAGTAGTGGATTTTTGTCGCTATTCCTCTCTCACCAAATTACAAAGGGTTTTCGCTAGGGTACTAAGATTCGCACACAATTGTAAGAACCACAACGCTAAAAGTGTAAATCAGCTTCAAGCGGACGAGCTACAAAGGTCCCTTGAATGCCTAATAAAGGTAGCTCAAAATGAATCTTTCCCCACTGAGATAGGTCGACTTCAAGAAGGTAAACTTCTTCCATCCAAAACCTCCATAATTCCTTTAAATCCATTTCTGGACAATGTTGGTGTGCTTCGCGTCGGAGGCCGCATTGATAAATCTACCTATCCCTACGAAAAACGACACCCTGCTGTTCTTAAAGCCGATCATAATCTTACCAAATTATTGTTTCAAGAGGAGCATACGCGACTTCTACATGCAGGCCCTCAACATCTCCTGGCGTCTATTAGAGACCGATATTGGCCTATAGGAGGCCGCAACTTGGCCAGAAATGTAGTTCGACGTTGTCACACTTGTCGGCGTTTTAAAGGCCAGACTATGACTAATATAATGGGGGACTTGCCTAGGGAGCGTGTTGAACCAGACTATCCATTCAGTACAGTAGGCACTGATTTTGCTGGACCATTCTTGATAACCGATCGCAAGGGGAGGGGATGTAAAATAACGAAATGTTATTTATGTATTTTCATTTGCTTTCGTTATAGATGCGTTCACCTAGAAGCTGTCAGTGAATTAAGCAAAGATGCCTTCATGCTAACTCTGAAACGTTTTATTTCACGCCGAGGTATTCCTAAAATAATATATTGCGACAACGGTCGGAATTTTGTTGCTGCGGCCAAAGAAATAGCAAATTTTCTCCAATCTTCAAACGATACAATTATCGATTTTGCTGCTCGTCAGGGCATTGAATTTAGATTCTCCCCTGCATACGCCCCTCACTTCAATGGTTTGGCTGAAGCAGGAGTTAAGTCAGCCAAGCACCATATCTATAGGGTCTTAGGGCAAACCCACCTAACCTTTGAGGAACTATCTTCGCTGTTTGTCCAGGTCGAAGCTATCCTAAATAGCCGACCCCTTTGTCCACTCAGCTCATCACCCAACGACTTCCATCCACTCACCCCTGCTCACTTTCTAATTGGTAGGCCTCTTACATCGCTGCCGGCGCCGAGCTTCATAGACATCAACTCCAATCGCCTTGACCGCTTTCAAAAGCTAGAGCAGGCAAGGCAGCATTTTTGGAAGAGATGGGCAACCGAATATGTTGCTGAATTGCAACAGCGCACCAAATGGCGCACTACCTGTAGAACCCTAAGGCTGGAGGACCTAGTGCTCATCAAAGAGGATGGAGCTCCTCCACTATGTTGGCGCCTGGGACGGGTTTCGAAAATGTATCCCGGAGAGGATGGCGTTCCCCGGGTCGCTGACATCACCACAGCACAAGGCACAGTGAAGAGAGCCATCAACCGCCTCTGCCTATTACCTACCACCGAAAACATCTCTTGAAAGCTGAGGCAGAGCTTCCAAGGGCCGGGAAGATGTCGACGCTTCATCGCGTCTCCGACCTTATTTTATATGTAGTTCGGCTCATTTTTGTTTGTATTTGTCTCGTCCAATCACATTTAGTCTAGCGTGCCCACCACTCGGGTCGGGTCACTCAAAATTTGTACTCGTCAACCATCAACCGTCAAGTAAACCCAATTCCAAAAAATTCCCAAGTTTTTTATTGTTCGCCTAATCCTGAACATGCACAAAGATCGTATGATCATAAATCGTATCCATAAGTTGCAAATGGTCCCTTCAACATTAGCTTAGAAAATGAATAATTTCTGAAAATTAACTAATTTTGTTATCAAAATGTAATCTCAATTTTTTTTTAAATATGTATGCTGCCCAAAATGAGAGCCGTGGTGGCCTTAAGGTTTGTGCAGTCGCCTGCTACGCAAGCGACGCAAGTTCGAATCCCAGCGGGGCTTGTACCAATGAGTTTTTCTAAAAAAACTTATGTACAAAGATTTCACACCACGTGCTTTACGGTGAAGGAAAAAATCATGAGGAAACCTGCATATTTCTGAGAAGTAATGCAATGTAATGTAAAGTGTCTGAGACGGCGATGGACTCACCATCTGCCACGTTGGCACTTAATCATCTTCGGTGAAAAGTGGGTGTTGTGATTACAACACATCTGCCTACCCCTTCGGGGAATACAGGCGTGAGCATATGTGTATGTATGCTGCCAAAAAATTATGCCTATAAAACTTTCTCCATGAAGAACCCCAGGTTGTTAGCATGGAAAACTGTTCAGGAAGCTTATTCCACAGTTTGTCTGCTTAAAGTATCAATAAAAGGGGAAAAATAGGCATTCTGAACTCTCCTTCATTTTTTATTACCTCCCACATTTCTTCCAACAAAAATGTCTTGTCCCTTCCAATGCAAAACTTTGCGGGAACAAAACCTCTTGAAGGAAGACAGGATCGCAATCCTAGAGGAACTTTCCTTTTTATGCAAATGTATGCAGATTCCTGGAGCAGACACTTGCAAGAGCGTCGTTAGGGTTGTCACAGTTCACTTGTTTCAAAACTTACCTGGACTTTCATTTGATTGAATTAAAATGTCGGACTTGGCTTAAGCTTTGTATTCTAGACTAGTTTTCAGTTTGTGACTTTATTAGCGTACGTAAAAACTGTCACACAGTTTATTATTATATATTAGAAAATTGGCGACAAAAGCTAAATTCAAACCCAATTACAAAATTTTCATGAACTTATTTAGAAGAGACGTAAATAACTTACTCTAGACATTATTTTATTATAAATTATCAGGTCAGACAGATTCGTTATCTAACTTGAGATCTGTCCTAACCAAAAGATAAGAGTTATGATACTTTATCACAAATAATTTCTAATTCCAAAGCTTTAAAAGGAGCAATTAAGAATCTAGGAAAAAATCGTTCTCAATTACACACTCATACAGAATATGCGCGCATTACCGAGCAAATAGCGGAATAGACGTGGCCGGTCGCGTATACGTCATTCATTTGTTTTACCGAAATGTTCATAACTACGAATATATTATTATTTTGACAGTTAATACCTTCACGCTCAATGGAACATACGTTCTTATTTAAAAAAATAGGCCTAGATTCCTTACTGTTTGTAAAGAACATATTTATACTGTGGTACTGCTAAGACATTACTTTTAAATTGAGACTTCACACCCTTCTCAAGTTGGTACAGTGCCAACCCTAATTCTGAATCTCGCTAAGTCTGGCATGTACTACACTTAAATGCTCTTGCGTCTGGCAGACTCACATTTCTTTTTACTTACCCGGCTCGTCAACTTACTTGATCGTGAACTTACTGAAGTGATTTTGAAAGGTACTTAGAACTTAAGTGTTATTGTCTTTTAATACTTTGCACTATAAGTCAGTAGAGCCGACTATAAGTCAGCTGTAGTCAATTCAATTCAATTCAAAATATCTTTATTTGATTAGACTTCTTACAAAGTACTTTCAAATCGTCAGAAGGACACAAAATACATTATACATGTTTATAAATGTTACCAGTCGAGAGCTCAATACCCCAAGGTCCTGAACTATACTAATATATAAAGCTGAAGAGTTTATTTATTTGTTTGTTTGAATGCTAATTTCAGAAAATTCTGGTCCGATTAAAAAAAAAATCACGCTACGTAAACGAAGTCGCGTGCAGAAGCTAGTTTCATTATATAGGCATCTATATCATTTTAAATTGATCTGTTGTGTTGATCTTCGTCTTTATAATTTAACCACAACTCCCTTGGAAATAAATCATGATACAAACGAAATCGTCGACGATAACATATAACAAAACCTATTGACGTTAGGCCTTTCGGTCACTATAGAACCACAGAATTAATGATATCCCTTGATGACCTCTCTAGGCATTACTACCCTCTTTTGTGTAAAGGAGTTCATTGACTTCTAGCACCTATTCTGTTTTGTTGAGCCTTTTCATACAGTCTGGCGTTGGAACATTCTATGTTCCAATGCCAGATTATATGATATGTATGTGTTTATGATATGAATGATATGTATTTCATTTTACGAGTCAAAAAGTCATCAATAATAGTGAACATTATTGTATTTGAATTATATTTGGGGTATTTGTGTCTGTACACTTTTTGGGCGAACAATTTTTCTTGCCATCATAATTCTACTGTGTGACTGTGACGGATTTATACATGTCATATGCATTATCTAAATATATAAAACTCAAAGGCGACTGACTGACTGACTCACATAGTGATCTATCAACGCAGATTTGGATTGGAAGGATTTTGATTAGTTCTACCCCCAAGGGAATAAAATAGGGGATAAAATGGGGGATGAAAGTTTAGGCAACTTTTAATAAAATAACTTAGGGTATGCTAACCCGGTTGAAACCGCGGGGCACAGCTAGTCTCATAATAAGGGGTCTTAGAAGGGTCCCTGTAAGCTTGTTCACCGATTTCGTAGTATTAAAAACACAGTTTCTATGCAAATAGCTTCCAGCGAGAACCTTATACGATACATAAAGGAGTCCGTTCATGTTTATTCATCGACTAGACATAATTCTAAGTAACACCCTGTTTCCCAATAGGACGGTATATGTTTACCTCGGCCCGGAACCCAGTGACCTTTTCAAGTAGGATAGCGATCCTCAGGGAGGTCTTCTTAGAAGATCAGGGAAATGTATTAAATTGTATTATTTATGTAAGCTTTTAAGACCATGCTAAAAATGTTTTATTTACGTGCTTCGTAACACTTTTAGCACAATTATTGCTATTGTGCATATAATTATAAATATTTTTATTTGATTAGACTTTCAAAAAAGTACTTTCATTTCGCCAGAACGACACGAGTACACAGGATTATACATGCTACCGCCAGGTTCGGAAGGTTGCTTTTACTGAGAGGAACCTGGCAAGAAACTCAGTAACTATTACTTTCAAAAATATTTTAAATATTTAGAGTAATACAAAATAAATCTCAAAAAAATATAATCTCACTCAATACTCATACTCATAATATAAAATAAAAGTAGACAGTACGTATCGTACGTATAGAATCTACTACTAATTAGTACTACTTAATATTATAAAGAGGAAAGATTTGTATGTGTGTTTGTAACGAATTTGCTCAAATAGTACTGGACCGATTTTAAAAATTCTTTTACCTATTGAAAGCTACATAATCACTTGTTAATATATACATATACATACATATGCTCACGCCTGTATTCCCCGAAGGGGTAGGCAGAGGTGTTGTAATCACAACACCCACGTTTCACCGAAGATGATTAAGTGCCAACGTGACAGATGGTGAGTTCATCGCCGTCTCAGACACTTTACATACGTCATTGAATTACTTCGCAGAAATATGCAGGTTTCCTCACGATTGTTTCCTTCACCACGGGCACGTGGTGTGAAATCACTGTACATAAATTAGAAATACTCATTGGTACAGGCCCCGCTGGGATTCGAACTTGCGTCGCTTGCGTAGCAGTAGATTGCTCAAACCTCAAGGCCACCACGGCTCTGTTGTTAATATATGCTATCTTTATCCCCATACTCCCACGGGGACGGGAACTACGCGGGTGAAACCGTGTGACGTCCGCTCGTTGTATAGTATAGTTATTGTAATAATTCACAAATACGGCACATACACACACATAACCGTTGCACAGCCTTTTCAAATTATCTACACATCGAGTATAAATAAATCTAATAAACTGCTTAATAAATCCCACCGTGTTAGTATCTATACATAAGTGAGCAGCTCTACCTTCGTCACTGAAGACATGTTTACAGTTCACTGAAACCTGAAGCGTATCTCGGAACCTTCATCAATATCTATTCAAACTAAACTGAACACCTCTAAAAAGGTTACTGACATTACGAGCTGATATTATAGACTTTTAACTAATACCCCAAGTTTTCGACGAAATACGTCAGCGTTGAAACGTGTCCAAAACCTATATAATATATTCTTCTCAGTAAACGAAACCTTCCGAACTGATATCGTGTCGTTCTGACGATCTGAAAGTACTTTGCTAAAAGTCTAATCAAATAAAGATATTTTTGAATTTCGAAAATGCTGACTGACTGACTGACAAAGTGATCCATCAACGCACAGACCAAACCACTGGACGGATCGGGCTGAAATTCGGCATGCAGGTAGATGTTATGACGTAGGCACCCACTAAGAAAGGATTCTGATTAGCTCTACCCCAAAGGGAATTAAATAGGGGATGAAAGTTTGTATGAAACTGTCAATATTAAACCGATATATTATATAAAACTAAATCTACGCGGATGAAACCGCGGGGCACAGCTAGTTTCATATATATTATTTTAGAATGAAGACGTAAAACTTCCTTCACTCGCCGCTTGGTGCGCTTTTTAACGTTCCCATACAAAGTAAAAATACGCAAGCGATATCGTTAACGTAAAAACATGTTATTACCTATAAGATAGGGCACTGAGGTGAAAAGCAAATATTTTGTACTTTAAATCTCTCCATACGCTCTCCTGTTAAGGATGAATTCTGTTGAAGTTTCAAAGCGGCTTCCACCTATAGATTTCTAAGAGACATGATAAATCGTTCCCACTTTGACGCAGAACCATTTGTCTCGCTGTCTGAATACTTAAAGCGGCGAAAAAGTCCCGTATTTACATATTATTATACGGTAAGTTAAAATCCGCCGCCATTTTGCCGTTGCGGGAGTTGAAACGTTTAATTTCAATTCAACGACTATTGATACTTTAAGTTTCATGTTGAAAGTTTGCTAGTATTTCAGTGTGATAGAGAAGTTTTATGCGTTGTTGGATTTTAAACGATGAGCAGGTGTTGTAATATTTCCTTAATACTCGACTGTAGACAAAGTAACATTATCCTTACGCTCCGCTTATAGAAACAATACAAAATGTATGGGAATGACATATGTCATTCATGTCAGATTTATGACATTTCGATTCATTTTGTATAGTTTCTATCAGCGCAAACGTGAGATATTGTTACTTTGACTAGGCCTACTGGGCCCTTAGATAAAGTGCAATTATCCTCACGCTTCGCTAGTAAAAACGATATAAAATGTACGGGAATGACATATGTCACGTGTCTAAATGACATAAATCTGTCGTTTCGATACATTTTGTATCGTTTATATTAGCGGAAACGCGAGGCCTTGCCTTATCCAGGCCTGCTGTTCGGAAAAAGAACAATCTCGGCAAAAAAATGTCAACGAGCTATCGTTACATTGCAACCCATCTCTGCCATCTTGGATTGTTTACAAAAGTCATAGACACATATGAATAAAAACAAATAAAAAGAAAATATAGGTATGCGGTACTATCATTAAAAAATCTTTTTTTTCTGTCAGTCTGTCTGAAACGGCTGGACCGATTTAAAAGGGGCTTTCAAAGGAATAGCTAATGTTACATAGTAACCCAGGCTACTTGTATTTGGAATAAAATCATGAAGATACATACTTGTTTCGTTAATTCTACGCGAGTAAAATCGTAAGGCACCGATAGAAATATCAATATCAAGAAATAAACCATCGTTCCGGCTCAAAAAGCGATTCAAAATATATATTCCCGGTCCACCGTTTACATTAACAATAATGTATGAGTTGTAACGAGAATATTATTGATTAACCCTTGGGCCCATATTTCTAGCGTGGGCCCACAATTTACGAGGTGATCAAATTAATTTATTGACGGACCTCGGGCCCTCCTCCGGCGTTAAGTTAACGTAACTTATTCGAGTGCTTATCTATGAATTAAGCTGAACTTTTAACTTTAATAAGTAACTTTCACTCGCCCTCGCTTTAATTCGGGTTACGATTTTCAAGACTATTGCTTAACGTTGACTTTCGTCTTCTAGTTTATAAATTAAAATTTGCCGATTTCGAATAAGATTTTTTTGGATTGAACCGACATCGTTCTGAGGGTACGAAATTACTACTGCGTATTCATATCAGCTCTCAAAACTCGTAACTTCACCTGAAGTAATAAGAATAATAAGGTAACGGCACCTATGTTAGACGCGGACCAGTGATGGACATTTTTTGTTTCTTCTAACATAATTAAGCAAACGCGCAGTATATTTTTCAAATGTCAAAACCGATCAGTTGGGCCTGTATTTTAGCTTTCAACAACTTTTTGACTGCTGACACCCATTTTGATTGCGGCCATGTTGCGGTTGTATGTTTCGCGGTGTCATTTGGTGTCGGGAATCGTAATTTCTTACTAGAATCGCGATGTAGATAGGTACACTTATCATGTTATTTTGTGTCTGGTGTATCGTCGTTGTTGAAATTATTATTATTTAATGATTTATCAATATAAATGCTTAAATTGTATAATATAACCCATATTATAAATTATTATTTTAGCCCTCAAACATAACACTGGATTTTTACTGTACATTACTGGTGTCTAAATAGGAGTGTTGTTTATTTATATTATTTCATTGTACTAAGTGCTGAACTGAAATTAAACATTAAATTCTGATTAAGAGAAGATCTCTTAATTTACCCCCAAATCCTTAAGAATGTATGTTGAAAAATAAAGAAATTACAGAGCAAATATGAAAAAAATTCGCTTATACTGTCCATGACTGGTGACTTTACCTTAGTTAGGTAATCTATTGTACTCAGTAGTACTATTACTTAACTTCACAGTTAGATCGATATGCACTAAAGTCAGTGCCAAGCCCCGTTTGCAACAATAGTGGGTCATCTATCTTCATTTGGCTACGATCTAATATAAAATGGAGGTACTAAGCCAGTTACATTGCTTCTATTTTGAACAGAAAACCCCACCTTTCTATGAGCTAGCTTATATAAACATACGTCTTTGAATTACTTCTCAGACATATGCAGGTTTTCCTTAACCGTAAAACACGTGGATTGAAATCACTGCACTTGTTTTTAGAGCAGTCACCTGCTACGCAAGCGACGCAAGTTCGAATGCCAGCGGGGCCCCTGTACCAATGAGTTTTTCTAAAAAACTTATGTACAGTGATTTCACACCACGTGCTTTACGGTGAAGGAAAACATCGTGAGGAAACCTGCATATTTCTGAGAAGCAATTCAATGACGTATGTCAAGTGCCTGAGACGGCGATGGATTCACCATCAGTAACGTTGGCACTTAATCATCTTCGGTGAGAAGTGGGTGTTGTGATTACAACACCTCTGCCTACCCTTTCGGGGAATACAGGCGTGAGTATATGTTGTTTTTAGAAAACTCATTGGTACAGGCCCGGTGGGATTCGAACTTGCGTCTGCTCAAAACCCGAGGCCACCACGGCTCTCAAGTCACTTACATAGTAGCTATATGTGCGAGAAGGCATGTCGTCTATTGATTATCAATCAATACGGGTGAACGTGTATTTGTCACGCCCAAGTTTACAAGTTATAAGTGCCTTACAAAGTTGTCCAAACTCCCCCAGTTACGTCAACTATGCATAGGTTCTAACAGTGAGAATGGATACAAACGCTAATGTACATGGGCCGTCATGGGCTATGAGCGCTGACCTCGATAGCTATGTAGTAATTTTATGGTGTAATGCGAATAAAATACACGCGCAGTTACCCCCATTTTCGCCGAGCGCTCATAACTCTTGACGGCACCTGTGCAGATAGTATTAAATTGATTTAACGTGATAATATCCGTGATCTTTGGTAACGAAATTTTTTCTCGATATTTATATTTAACTAGTTGACCCGGTGAACCTCGTATCACAATTCTTTACTGATTATATAACTTATTTAACGTTTAAACATTCTTGAGTTTTAGCGAAACTAACGAACAGCAATTGATTTTTCTATATATATACATACATTTACTGTCTTGATATATTTTGAAGAGGATTTAATTTAAATAGCAAACTGCTTTTTTATTTCTCCCAAATTTGTTTTTAGTCTTAGAGATAGCGCTTATTACAAAACATTTTAACTAAACCAAACTTGGACTACAACTATATCCATCCTTTTTTAAATTCATATGACAAAAACAGATAGTTAATTACTTTTAAATCAAGGATTATTTTAGGCGATGGAGGTAAATGTTGATTGTTTTAAGCTTAGTTAACGCCTTGCGATGTTTAGAAATGGATTTAATTTCAATAGCAATCTGGTTATTGTTTTCACCGATCTTTCAAATTCTCAAAATATAAAGCTACTAGCGGACTTCACGCGGTTTCACCCGCGTAATTCCCGCTCCAGTAGGAGTACAGGAATATAATATAGCATATATTTCTCTCTTATAATGTAGCTATCCATTGCTAAAAGACTTTTTCAAATCAGTCCAGTGCTTTTTGAGCCAGTTCGTTACAAACATACTTACATACAAATCTTTTCTCCTTATAATATTAGTATAGATTGTTTTTAATAGTAATAATTTTATATTTTTTTTTTGTTATTATCATTGTTTACTATTTAATGAAATGAACATGAAGCCAGCTGAGTTTCTTGTCGGTTCTTCTCAGAAGGCTAGTTTCCGAACCGGTGGTAAATTCTTCGACATTCATATGTGCCTTACCAGGGCCTAAACTGAATGAATAATTTTCATTTTCATTAAAAATGTAAGGTTTACTCGATCAACAATTGAGTAGAAATGTTATTATTCGCCTCGCGTGAGAACGAGTAATTTTAAATACAGCCAAGTAATAGGATTAGCGCGCCCCTCCAGAGATGATCCAATTCTTACCCGGATTAAATATCAGGAGACCAACTTGTGGACGAAATTATATCAACTTTCCTTGTATTTTTTCTATGTTATGAAAGGCCTTTATTACGGAAGTCCTTTGGTTCTTAGATATTAAATGATATAAAGTGTAATTGAGCCAGTACTTTAGTTTGAGTTGCCTTATAACCCTGGTTTAAAATGAAGCAAGGAAAACTGCGAAACACAATTCGTACCCAGGACCTTGCGTTTCGCAGTAGTGCTTGCAACCAATGAGACATAGACGTAATAAAAAGAAACGTCTGTTTCTATATTTTTTCCATGGATGCTCTTAAGAAAAAAACCCAGGAATTCATTGCAATACAGCAAAATATCTGATCATAATTTGTTTTACGTTACAAAATTCGCAAACCTGCCTGGTTCGAAAGCTAAGAAAGAAATTAGATTTCATGGCAAACTAGCCTTTATCTGCGGTTTCATCCACGTACTGATTTTTAAACTTTGGAGTAAAATTATCTATATTTAAAACTAGCGGACCTCACGCGGTTACACCCGCGTAGTTCCCGTTCCCGTGGGAGTACGGGGATAAAATAAAGCCTATATTACTCGCTCATGATGTAGCTATCCAATAGTGAACGAATTTTTTTATACGGTCCAGTAGTTTTTGAGTTTTACAACCAAACAAACAAAGTTTGCCTCTTTATAATATTAGTGTGGATTTGAACAACGTCCGATCGGCCATTCAACTGTGAAAAATAGTCAGAAATGTTATCCCACTACCAGATTGCGCCACATGTCAGTTATATCACACAATAATTAGGTTTAATTTATGCTCTTCCTAACTGACATCTGACGGCACACTTTTTCCACTTATAAATAGTACGTAATATGGATACACTCTTTCAATTCACAGATAGAATAGAAGTTTATACAAGCTGGCTAGGAAACCAAACAATGTATATGTTTGAGGAATATAGAGATACAAAACATATGTTGTGAATATCGGACATTTGCTACAGACGGCTTCCTTCACAAAGAAAAGTTTGGTATACTGTCATATTGATGTGAAAGTAGCGACGTGACGACACTTTGATTCTTTTCGAATCCTTCTTTCAAACTTCCATCACTGCACAGTATACATTATAAGCTTACTATAAGCAGTACGGAATCTAGACACGAATCATTCGAAATTACACTCACACAGACGCGCGCAACTACGAGATAATAAGCGGCCTTGGCGTAATGTCAGGAGGTGTCACGTCGTGGTCGATCGAGTATTCGTCATTCACGTGTTTTACAAATTTTTTTTCTTAACATCAAATCGACAAATTGAAATTACTTTTACGGTAAACAAAAGAGTAAATTTTTTTTTTACTGTGTCTGCCCTCACGAGAGAGGGCGCAAACGTTCTTATTTCACAGATTTGGTCAGGATTACACACTGCTTAGTAAGTTTATATTATATTGTGGTTTAGTTCAAATCCTGGGACCTTATCATAAGATCATATTGCCATCATAGTTCCACCGTGTGACAGTGACAGACATATGAACCTCATATAAATCTGTCTCATAAAACGAGTTAAACTATCATGACAATAACAGGTATGGTAGGGCCCCTGTTGTATACTGGAGTAAACAAGTAGTTATCTACTATCAGGACGACACTAGTTTTCTTAATATTCACATAGTCATTATTATACTATATTAACTTTTTTTTATACAGATATAATCTCTCTCACTCATACATCTCTACAGTATTAAATATTATGGTACATGTATGTAAATGGGTGATAAGCTAAACACAAATGAAAATTTTCAATACACCCACCCACACACAAAATACTTGACACAAAGCATTCAAAGTCTTAAGAAATTCATAGAACGTTTTCGCTTTCAAAAACAAGGGGAAAATCTCGGAAAATGACATGAATTAATACTTCAAAGACTCTTTGATATGGTAATGCTGTGTCTTTGGTTGACGCACAATTAAAGCAGGGATAACATTTTGTTTTTATTTCTTCGATAAACATTGTCGTTATTGAAAAACTAGCGGATATCACGCGGTTTCACCCGTGTAGTTCTCGTTCCCGTGGAAGTACAAGGATAAAATATAGCCTATGTTACTCGCTGATAATGTAGCTATTGCTCAAAAAATTCTCAAATCGGCCCAGTACTTTTTGAGCCAATTAGTTACAAACATACATACAAAACTTTCCTCTTTATAATATTAGTATAGACTAGCTGTGTCAGTGTCGTTCCCGCGTAGGATTAACAATACAAAGTAGGTACTTAGTGATATATTTTTTCTAAAATAAAACGTAGTCTAAGCTACTCCTTATAACATCAGTTATCTGCCAGTAAAACTCCTGATAAACTCGGTCCACCCGTTTAAGATTAGCCGGAACAAACAAAATAAAAAAATTATATTTTTATAATTAAATTACAAGTAGACACCTCAATTTTACTTATGTGTATAGATTATTTATTGATTTTCCATTTTCAAATGAAGGATTTTCTTTATTATGTGTTCTAGATTTCTGACTGAGTTTCTTACCGGTTCTTCTCAGAAGGACAGTTAACGAACCGGCGGTAATTTTACCGACGTTAGTAAAAGCCTTACCATATAAACCGTTCCGTGCTGTTTGAAACTTAAATCGAAACCTAATACTTACTACGAACTAATGCCTAAAAGACATTTTCTCATAAGGGATGAAACTTGAATAGACTTACAACCAAAAATAACAATTAATGAATCATGTTCATCTTGTAAATATTGGTCTCTCAAATACACTTATTTATTAATGTTATTTTTAATTAAAGTTTTAATAAAGCGTGAATTGATAAAGTATATGCGTAAGAAAATGTTATTAGATCTTATAATTATAAGTACTTGTACGGTATCATCACAAACCCGCACGCTTCATTAACTTCACTACATTGTATCTCCGTTACAGTTCACTGGCGTTTTTCAATTGAGTTTCCACTACATCGAGTTCAGGACATCGCTGATTACTAACTGTATTCAAAATTAAGCCTTTTATAAAGGGCTATATGGTACACTCTTCATTATTGATATCAGTTCAATTTTAATTAAGTTCAGTGGCTATTCTTCGAGGATCAAGTCGTAACTGATGTTATCTCTTTAAAAGTTTTCATTGCTGATTCTTAGTGAAATTTTGAAATATGTTATTAATATGCTAACGCAATACGCACGCAAGTGTAATAAAGGTACCTAACCGTCCAGTTTTGAGTTCTGGCCTTGAATGCGCTCAAACCTCGTGACGCGACGTGACACCTGTAAATCACTAATTTTTCACTGAAGATGCTTGGGTGTTAACGCGACAGTTGCTGA
The DNA here is from genome assembly GCA_929442735.1 of Watsonalla binaria. Classification (NCBI taxonomy): domain Eukaryota; kingdom Metazoa; phylum Arthropoda; class Insecta; order Lepidoptera; family Drepanidae; genus Watsonalla; species Watsonalla binaria. Next base: position 8,183,652 of record OV838930.1, read on the forward strand.
GTCCATCTCCATCTCAGGCACTAATTCATATGTCGATCAAGAAATTGAATGAGACGCCGTACTTAAAACTTGTTGTGATTATTATTATAAAACAGAGAGTATGTTCGTTCATATATGTTATAAAACAGAGGAGCTCGTGGCACAGTTGCTATTGCGCATATCATTCGATTAGCGAAGTTAAGCAACCCTAACCCTAGCCAGTAATTGGATGGGTGACCGCCCGAGTTCACTCCGTGCCTCGGAGAGCACGTTAAGCCGTCGGTCTCGGTTGCAATTGATCATCTTTCGCAATCGTTACAGGTCGGTCGTAGGCCTAAAACAGTCTAACAACTGCTTTAAACCACATCACAGATTTTCCTCGTTAAAGGGGTTGCGAAGGTCAGATGGCAGTCGCTTCGTATAAAAAATCAGGTGATCAGCCACATCGGGTTGAATCAAGTGCTGACCCCAACAATGTATAGGATAAGGCCAGGGAGATGATGACATACAAATACAGATAAATACATTTTGAGTGCGTGTTTGTAATTTCAAAATTCAAAACAGCTTTCCACTAAATGGATATGAAAGTATATATGGTACTGATATTAAAAACATATATTTCTTGAATTTTTCTCTGTCTATCTGTTCCCGCTAATCTACGAACTTTGGACTTTCACTGGCAGATAGCGAATACTAAAAGGAGTATTAAGAGTCCTTACCAGCTGCAACGTCAAGGCATATGTAGCTAGTAGTTTATAAGGAGTAAGTTACATATAAAGGAATCCTTATATCGGGTACCTCTCGTTGCTCATACAGTGTGCAAGGAGGACCAATATACCCGGGTAAAGGGCCGTCTTTGTAATTTTTATCACGTCTTACGACCGAGGACCGAGCCCCTCAAATTAATTGGATTCCGTGGATCGCGCGCAATTTTCCTTATCATTTTGTTTTTAGAACTCCATTTTACTGTAAAAAAATATGCTCACGCCATCCCAGAAGGCTCCCTAAAGGGGTAAGCAGTGTTATTGTAACAACAACACCCACTTTTCACCGAATATGATTAAGTGCCAACGTGACAGAAAGTATACGAGGGTGAGTCTTTAAATTACTTCTCAAGCATATGCAGGTTTCCTCACCTTTGGTCAAAATTTCAGACTTCTTGGTAAGCATAGGTAAGCTAAACTATACTGCAAATAGGTAACAAAGGTCCTACCATGACCTCTATATTGCTATAATATATCAAAAAATATGTGACAGATGTATATGACGTGTACAGAAAGAGAGAGAGAAAGAAATGTTTATTTTCCATAAAACATAAAAGACTACGGAATATGTCACTGCCAAAACTATACTTCTTACAAAATTATACTTCTCTCACTGTCACGCAGCCGAACTATCATGGCAATAAGAAGACGTAATAGGGACGTCTGTCAATGAATGTTAATTTCATCTCGTCTCATCAAAACCTCAAATTGGTTTAATGGAATTCGGTTTACTATGATAATGCATAACAATTCCATTCTATATAGAATCCTATCATCCTACCATCCCGCGGAGTAATGTTATGTAGATAGCAGCGTTATTAATTCAGTATACTAATTAATATAATTATACTTTCAAATTACTGTCTTTATGTACATCACCGAATCAACGCTAATAAAGCTCTCAACAAATATTTATAATTAGTTATTATATGATTTATAATACTCGGCTGCGGTCAACGACTTCTTTTAGTTTTGAGGCAAAACCATTCAAAAGGGGGATAAATTCATTTATATCTCGTATATATAATAAGATATACAGATATATAAATAAATAAAGGTCAAAGTTTACAAAGAACCTTCAGATTAGTATCTCTGAAGGATCTATGGGACAGAGATGTTTCGATCTAATATTTGATCAGTTCTAAGAGGCATACATACATATTATACTTATGACTAAGTATATATTAGTAAAATAAATATATATTAGTAAATGTCTATGTAATACGGATCACAAACTTTGAATATGTATGGCCACGTAGAAATTTGGAAAATTTGGCAGTAATTAATCAGGGCTCCGAAAGCGGCTGACAATAGGGGTGGGTCGATGTCGAGGATGAAATATCGATAACTCAATAAGCCACGTGGCCATCACAGGCTATTAGTTAATAGTGGACTGCGCTCGGCACCGAGCCTTTCGATGACAACGTTATTGATAGGCCCATGTTTTCATTATCGCCGGATAAAGGTCGTATTGTTGACTGAAATTGGGATATGGGTATAATAAAATTACAAGAGGGGAAGTAGCTGCATCGGACGTACTTAATTACTGGGAAAAAATGCCTCTTTCATTCTAAGCACTCTAATACATTAATTTAACCTATATGATTTATTAACGTGAGCGTTTGCAACAATTTTTGCAATGTAATTATAGATTTTTCCACTGTTTTCGTAAACTATACTCTAATATTTGCATGAGATATTTTAGTTCTTCACGTCACCGCTAAGAGGCCCTGCACAATTTTTCATACTAATGTTCGGCGGAGACGCTAGCGAGTATAGATTACGAAAACGGTTGCAAACCCGTGATAGGGGTACTGTTATAGGTTTTGACACGTTCAAACGTCGTCGCTTGACCTTGTGTTTTGCGCTTTTTTTGTATGGAGGTAAAACTTCTTACTCTCGCCGCTTGGGTCGCTTTTTAACGTTCCTATATAAAATGAGGAAAATTCGTAGGCGGTTTACCTACGAATGTTGTCAGCGTAAAACATGCTAAAGCGCATGGATATTTGGGGCACAGAATGCTGTGTTCGTAAGGCCATAGGCTAAGTATTTAATAATTATCGATAATGTGCCCGTGACACCCCTTGCCGCGCCGTATTTGTGCGTAGCGCCACCGTATTGATTTTGTGTGCGCGCGCACCATCGACCCCACCCCCTGGGGTGAGGGCAAAAAAGGAACAAGGGTAGATACGAATCGAACCTTTTTATGGGGCGCTACAATCCCTTAGGTTAACACTACGTGTGAGGCACTGAGAGTTTATGCAAACTTTTAAACTCTTGTTTTTTTAGTCGCGTGGAAAAAAGCTCTGCATTTAATGTTGAGTTTTTAAAAACAAAACTTTTAACAGATAATACATAACAAATGCTAAAGAGTTAAGAAATATCTATTCCTCAATCATAGGGATGATTGAGGAATAGCCAACACGCCTCGCCCGGGACCTTGATTTGGCGATAGGGGTCATTTTATGAGATTGACATGAGGAAGATACAGGTGTCGTCTCAAGATTATAGCGCTCAGCAAAAATAGTGATTAAATACCTTAAGCATTCTAACAAAAATATTTTTATTGAAGGTCAGCGCTCATAACTCGTGACAGTGCCTTTAGAAATAAAACTGTTGTAGAAGAAATGTTATGAATGGAATAAATCACCATCATGACCGCTAAATAGACCAAACAGCAAACGAATAAATAGCCTAAATACAAAAACTATTGATTTATGAATGTCTTTTATATTCATTACTCACTTTGAAATAAAATAATCTGTAAAATGTTTGTGGGATTGCATGACATACCAATACTCGTTCAAAATTTTAAAATATTTTTTAATTTGAAATAACTATATTTAAAAAAAAATATTTATAAATCTATAACAATTATACATACATTATCTGTATTGCTTCTTTACATATTTATTTAATCAATCATCCTGTCATACATTGTATGATATTATTTGGTGGAAGATTATAACCTTCGTTATTTAGAAGTTGATTATAAGAAAAGGGAAGCCAGTGAGAGATCAATCTATCAATACATCTATTACCTATATATACATATCGTACCGATAAATAACATTGATAGGTATAAGAAAGTAAGACGATATTAATTTAAAAAAAAACCTTCTTTTTTGTGGTTTTTTTATGTCTATCCCGTGTACATACTTGGAATTACAAACAGATACAGACATTTTATTCATCTGTATAGATGGGTTCCGCGAAATAAAGTCACCCAAACACGTCTAAACGGGGCACTGTTTGCTAATGAGTTAGTAATAATGCTAGTCGACATTGATCGTTTTAATCCCTATCCTCATAACGAACTCCGCAATATGATGTTCACAGCCAAAGACAGAGTTTCCAGTGGTGCTCATCCATATTGTGAAAGCGTATTGTATCCCAAGTGGATAATGCCAAGTTTTATGTGTGCGCGCAATTTATTGAAATTGGAATCGTGTTTTATTATCAAGCCGTTTTATTGGTGCGTTTTTGCTTACATGCCATATAATGAGGCGCCTGGAGGGTAATTGGCTTGTGCTCAATGAATGTTTACAATTTATGTATGATATCACCTGGCTATAAGGTTCAAAATTAAAGGTTCTCAATGCTAACGAGGAGAGGGTACTACAAGAATAATAATAATATTTATTCAAAATAATTCATTCTATACAAAGTTTACTTATGGTCTACATACATTAGGTACCTGAACTAAGAAAACGGTGCAGATTTTATAATTAAAATAAATCAAAATCATACAAATGCTACAAATACCGTCTTATAATAATATTTTAAATATGTGAAATACAGTTTAATCTATTTTAAAGTCTTCGTAGGGCATACTTTTAGTTTCCTCCTACACTGGTTCAAATTAGGTGACAATGAAATAAAGACATACATACATTTTACTCATTCCCCGAAGAAGTAGGCAGAGGTGTTGTAATAACAACACCCACATTTCACAGAAGATTATTAAATACCAACGTGACAGATGGTAAGTCCAACGCCGTCTCAGCCCAAACGTCTTTAAATTATTTCTCAGGATATATGCAGGTTTCCTCGCGATGTTTTCCTTCACCGTAAAGCACGTGGTGTGAAATCACTGCACATAAGGGATTCGAACTTGCGTCGCTTGCGTAGGAGGCGACTGCTCAAACAAGGCCACCACGGCTCTTCTATAGATCTAGATATATTCTATCTTCTTCTACATGGAAAAGTTCTAGGAAACCTAATATGATTGGAATGATTCCACGTTTATTTTGCAGGGTGACAACCTAATTTCAGTAAATGTTATCATGCCACATAGTTGATTACAAATTAATATTAATCAATTCCACTCTGTTTGCAAATCCTACGCAAATATTCACACTGTGAAGCAGGTATTTGGGAAACATAGAGCATATAGAATAAAAAAAAATATTATAGAAAAAATATTACGCATGAAATAAATTACCACCATGACCACATGATAGACGGAGCACCAAACAAAAAAATAAATTATTTTGATTTTCATCAATGCTTGTATTATTTAAATAACATCTATTTGTTTGACATTTTTTATAAAATATATTAGATGACAAGTTTTATCTACATATTGTTTATTAAAGTAACTAAAAACTAATTACAAGTAGAAAACTTGGCCCAAATCGGTGTCTCTCGGGATCGTGCCAAGAAGGCTGGCAGCATTGCCACGTTGAATAGCAATGCTGATTCTCTATATATTATAAATTGACTTTGATAATACTTTATTTAAATTAATATTTTGTTAAGAATTTCTGTTCTGTTTGCCGTAATATTGCTTATTTATAGTTATTTACTCGTGAGACATGCAAGAATTTCTGTCAGTAATATCTCGTGTGTGAATTCAGTTTGAAATTTAAGCAAACCAATAATTTGATAGTTCACAAAATAATAGATTTTGCATAAAATCATTAAACATAAATAAAACCTTAATAATGCCTATGGAAGACGAATATAAGAATACTCGATAATGGTTAACTATAATGGTCCTCTTTTTCTAGTAATAAACTATATAATAGTAATGATACATACACTACATAATAATTGTACATATTGTACATAGTAATTGTAGTTTTCACATACAAAAACAACAAATTAGAACATATTTTTACTGTATACGATTAAAGTCCCACTAATGCTTAATTAGATATTCATTCAGTTACAACCGATACAGATGTTAATCTGCATATACGATTGCTCAAAAAAAAAAAATTCATTGATAAATTACTGCAGACACGAAATATCAACTTGATAATGATATCCAGGGAACGTAACTATAGTGCAATCTAAAATATTACTAGCGCCATCTTGTAACAAGAATGACAATATTGCCTGAATATTTTAAAATTAGAAAGTTTAATAATATTTTTAAAAAGAGCACAGACAATGTATTTCCAGTACATATTTTCGTCAATATATTTTATAAAAACAAATTTTCAAAATACAAGCAACTTTTTTAATCGTAAAACAACTTAAGGAGAATTATCAAATCAGGATATATAATAGATAAAAGCGATTGTAAAATCTGGGAACACCACTAGAATATTAAGCACCGGTTAATGATTTATGCGCTAAGTTGATTAATTAAGGACAGCAAGGCAATTAATTTGCGCGCAGTCTTACAAATCGGGTCGGGACAGTATATCACATTGCACCAGTCTCTGGACCCCTATTACGGTAATTGTGGGGTAATTCGAATCTTCTCTATTAAATTTTACTATAATCAAAGTCTTTTATAGTATTTAGATTATATTGCGATGGAAATTGTATAGGAAACCAAAATATCGATTTCGTTTCTCCCATTAAAAAATCTCGAGTGGAAATGCATTACTCAAAATGGAATCCAGACCTACGAAACCGACACACGATAATCCGGTTTGTGTAAATTATTTCATTGTTACTAAATTATTATCCACGCACAAAAATAGTGTACAAATCTCATAATAACATTGATTTGATCCGAGTTAAACCGGACAAAAGTTTCAAAACATAATTGAGCGTGCATAATTTCGTATTGCGTTCGTTTGTCACAAAAACAAACTGGGTTGATCCAGCACAGGGATTATACGCAGTGGATTGGATCCACTCGTATGTGTGAGTCCACTGGATTCGTATGAAAACAACATTATGTGTATGCGCGGATGTAAAACGGTTCCGGACTCTCGGACGGTAGGAAATTGGCAATTCCTCCGCCATGAACTGGACAAAATTGTGAATATTTACTGCTCACAGAAACGCGACGATTGCTCGCCGCTGTACCGGGATAAAATTAATTTATTCAGCTTATAAACGAGTACATAAAGCAATAAACAGCGAATAAATGATTGATTTACATTCGCGTAATGCGACTGGTTATTTGCGAATATTTTAATCCCGTGTTTTCATGTAGATATAAAGGCGCTTAAATGTTTTAAACATTTTGCATTTATCCGTAATACAAACGGAAATAATTGGAGGAATAATTAGTATGTTTTATTCAATCCTTACAATTAAAATTTCGGAAAAATTAATTTATATTTTTATTTGTAGTGAAGACCGCTGTCAACAATGTATTTAAGGGCAGATGAAGACAAATAGAGAGATAACGTTTAACAGACAGAAATTTAAATAAAAATAAGTTAGCCAACTCCAGTGAAAGACATGACAGTTCCATAGTAATTGTACTAACATTAAAGTCTAATACTAACTGACTCGTTGGTCTAATGGTCGCAAAAGCTACGGAACACGAGCTCCTGGGTTCGATACCCGGGTCGAGCAAAGTGTTATTGGGTTTTCCATCTGTAATTTCCCAGTAGCCTGGATGAATGCCCGGATAATGATAATAGACTCGACCCCTACTACATGCGACTCAAACATTGGTGTCTAAAGGTAGGTGTAGGTACTATAAGTATCTCTGCCTACCCCTTCGGGGAATACAGGCGTGAGCAATTATGCAGGAATATTAGACTCTATAACCACACTCGTATTGTGCTTAAATCACACATAAACACAATACTTAGAGCGTTAAATTGTGCCCTTCGGCAGAACGTGATCGCCATACATAGTGTTTATATAATAACGGTATATAATAAACATGTTATGTAGGTCGCAGCGTTAGTTTTGGAGGTCAAGAAAAACTGCATTGCGGGTAATTTCTTAGGTTTTGAGGTTAGCCATTCCTTTGGGACCTGGACTGGTCGCTTTTCTTGTACTCTGGATAAGTTACTTAAACAAAGGAGAGAGCCGTGGTGGCCTTGAGGTTTGAGCAGTCGCATACATATGCTCACGCCTGTATTCCCCGAAGGGGTAGGCAGAGGTGTTGTAATCACAACACCCACTTTTCACCGAAGATGATTAAGTGCCAACGTGACAGATGGTGAGTCCATCGCCGTCTCAGACACTTTACATACGTTATTGAATTACTTCTCAGAAATATGCAGGTTTCCTCACGATGTTTACCTTCACCGTAAAGCACGTGGTGTGAAATCACTGTACATAAGTTTTTTAGAAAAACTCATTGGTACAGGCCCCGCTGGGATTCGAACTTACGTCGCTTGCGTAGCAGGCGACTGCTCAAACCTCAAGGCCACCAATCCTATGTATGTTTGTATTATTATGAAATGCGAGAATGTTCTTTATTCGAATTTCGCGATATTTTCTCTACCAATCCCGTAAGGCACCATAGTATTGGAAAAGGCTTGAGCACAATGGCATTTCTCTCCAATCTTATAAAAGCAGTAATGACGTTTACCGTTTTGTGTAAAGAGTTACCTTCGAACAGGTCTCGTGGAAATATTGAATTAAATGGCCGAAGGGACCCTCCGTAGGGAGGCGTTACTCATCATGAAATATTACACAAAATTGTTACATGCCATTCAGGATTGAAGCTTTTTAATGTTTAATGGAGTGACTTAGAAACTGTCTGAAATCAGAGTGTTGTTCTGAATTTCTTCTTTACTTTGACCGTACATATATACGTCATGGCATCAGACCGTGATGGCCTCGGAGTTTGAGCATGTCGCTCGTCTGCTACACAAGCGACGCAAGTTCGAATCCCAGCGGGGCCTGTAAACACTTTTACCTTGTTTTTTATAAATTTATGCGCTGTGCTGTCACACCACATTCTTCACCGTAAAGCATGTGGTGTGAAATGACTGCACATAAGATTTTTAGGAAAACTCATTGGTACGTCCTTGTTGGGATTCGAACTTGCGTCGTATAAACCTCAATGCCACTGCGGCTCTATAGAGTACATTTTGGAATAAATTTAAGTTAACTAAGCACCTGAACTCGCTTCACGTTGACTTTTCTATGTATTATACTTATCTCTGTATTACCAAAATACGTTTTTTAGCTCTAGACTCATTTGAGTTGAAGTCCAATAGTAAAAAGCATATATTATCAAGAGAACGATATTCTTGACAGAAACAAAAAATAATTATGTATGAAGACGGCGTCTCCATAAATGTCTCATCTTTTCAATATTAAAAGGATATTATTATTCTAATATTTTATATCTATGTTTTAATATTTCATTATATTATATAATCCATAATAATACAATCGATTAAACAGACATTAAATCTGTATTTACGATTGCCCAAAAAATAGAGATTTTTACATAGGGTGTCATAAAATATTCGAAATATAAACTTATGATATCCAAGAAACGAAACCATAGCGCGATGTAAAATACTACTATTGCCATCTCTCGACAAGAATAACAAACAATTATACATGAATATTAGTACTTAGTGTAATTGTGATTAAACGCACATATTTTTTGTACAAAATATTTTTGGTTTTAAGTAGACTCAAAAAAGTATTAGTACTGGTAATAATGACAAACGAAACCTATAAGAGACGGGACGTATTCAACACAAAGGAGAGCGCCTAATGTAACTTATATCCAGTTTCAGAGGCTATTGTACCCTTATCTTAACGTTAGAAGGCTTCCAGCTGTACTAAGTCAGACCTAGTTTAATCTGGATTTACTTGTATTTACCCTAACTCAGAATTACGAGGACCACACAATAGATTGAATGAGACCGTGTTTTGACCGCAACTTGTATTGAGACGAAACTCTTCATTCATTACGACCGTCTATGGGCACTAATGCATACATTGGGCTCCTATTGGCAAATTATTGATGGAAAAACCCAACAAAACTGCCCGACCAGGGTATGGAAACTAGGTTCTCGTGATCCGCAGCGTTTACGAACACGAGACCCACGAGCCAGTCTTTACCAAATTCTAAGCGCTACGCTTGATTTAATTTAAAGTCCCCATGGTCTTAAGATGAGTTTCAATCTATCAAATCTTTATCCAATACCTACTCCTATGCATGAAGATTTCCACCAACTCTAAGGAACCGTGAAATAAAAAATGGATGTGGTAATTCTGATGTTCGCTTGTAAATTATACATGAGCGGGGTCGCAGTGTCCCGAGCTCCGAACTAGGAACTCTACGTGACCAGAACCCTCAAACGGTAATCATTCACGCTCGCCAAATACGTCGAATGGGGATTTAACTACCCAACGCGGAAACTAGCGCACAAATATATCAGCTCTCAGTAACACCGACAAATGACGTTAAAGTAGGATATAAACCACGCTAAATCTTCGTAGAATTAGTTGGCACGCTACGATTGACTTGAATTGAGTTAGTACCGATAATTTATTGAAGTTACTGTTCTGCAATATTCTACAAGATCTAAGTCTACATATCGAAACGACTTTTAATAGCTCAGTAGTTAACGCCACCTACGAAAAAACAAGTCGCGACATAAAATAGGTATGTATGAATACAAAGCTCAAGCCTGTATTCCTCGAAGGTGTAGTCAGAGTTGTACTAATAGTACACCCAAATTTCGTCATATTTAACTCTCATGTAATAGGGGGCGAGCGTATTGCCTTCTATCGGACACTAATCTAAATTTAATTAAGTTACATACACTCTTTCTTTATTATCCTTTACCTTTCCTCAAACCAACTTATGAAAATTTAACAAACATTTATGACAATTTATTTATATAATTCTCAGAAAGAAATACAACACTTATATCTGAAGTTGTATAAAAAACTATTAATAATATTAATTGAGCTACAGAAAAATCTATTTACAATTATTATTAATAGAACTATAACATGTTGGTCGATATGTATGTATTCAAAGTTGTGTTTGACAAAAGGCTTGGGTCAGAGGTCGAAAAAGTTGCAGTGACCCGCTGAAGGGTATTCCCACGGGAACCGAATGTATTTTCCCTACTTTTTCCTTCTTCGACATGTTTATCTATTGGGAAAAGTAAAGTTTTGTTCAGTTGCAAAAACCATAAATAGGAGATGTCTGATCCAACAGATCAAGGCATTGAAAAAGCATGAAAAAAACCTTGTAGGAATTATAAACTTTTTTTTGCATTTCACACATTAGTTTGCAATTTTAACAGACTTAAATAAAGAAGGTTCTATGTTTGTCACTCTCTATTTACCTACCATAAATAACGCTGAAATTGAGGTAAAATTTCATTGAATGGTTTGATGAAATGTTCATGTAAATGCTGATGTAATATTTGAGTCAGTTACTTTCTGAATCGGTTGTAACTTACTCGATGTTCATAAATGCCTTACCGCAGCCGAAACTAATTAAATAGATACATACATATGCTCACGCTTATAACCCCGGAGGGGTAAAGCAGATGTGTTGTAATAACAACAACCACTTTTCACCGATGATGATTAACTGCCAACGTGACAGATGGTATGAGAAGTCGCCTGCTACGTAAGAGACGCAACTTCGAATCCCAACGGGGCATGTACCAATATGTTTTTCTATAAAATTATGCGTTGTGATTTGACACCACGTGCTTTACGGTGAACGAAAACATGTTGAGGAAACCTGCACATGTCTGAAAAGTTATTCAAATACGTATGTATAGTGCCTAAGACGGCGATGGACTCACCCTCTGTCACGTTGGCACTTAATAAAATTCGGTGAAATGTGTAGTTGTAACAACAACACCTCTGCTTACCCCTTCGAGGGCCCTTCTGGGATGGCGTGAGCATATTTTTTATTATTTCATTTTATAAATAGGTGTTTTAAACAAGCTTGATGTTTGAACGTTGTCATAATTCAATTTCGAAACTACCAGGCTCCCAGAGAGCATTAGGCAGCTAATAGTCGCTCCCAGACGAAGCGCAGGGCACTCACGGCTCATTAGCGATGCATCGACCATTACCCTGCGGTACTTCATCACATTATGAAGTTTACTTATCGATAAGTTGAGTGGACGTAAAAGTCACATGACTTGAATAGGTGAAATGTCCAAATGTAAAGCTGAAAAACTAGATCAAATCGAGAGAACATCATCGTTGTTAGGTGTCAGCGTCGCACTCGACGTAGAGTGTCGCTTTCGAGGCATTATATACTATTCTTTACTAAAATGCGTTTCTTTAGCGAATAGCATTTCCATGTCCATTTGTCGATTTCCTCCTTTCGTAGTATATTAAGTATTTATTTAAAACTAGCGGACGTCACGCGTTTTCACCCCAATAGTTCTAGTTCCCGTGGGAGTGCAGGGATAAAATATAGCCTGTCTTACTCGCTGATAATCTAGCTATCCATTCTTGAAATTTTTTTTCTAATCGGTCTAGTAGTTTCGGAGCCTATTCAATACAAACATACAGCAAATATTTCCCCTTTATAATATTAGTATAGGTCAATACTGTCATAAAAATCTTAAAGACATAACAAAGAAAAAGTCACTTAACTAGAAAACTTTTTTCACATCCTTGCAGGAAGTTTTGAAACCCTAATAAATTCCATTTTTCTATAAGTAAGCAGCTAATTAAAATCACCCTCTACATATAGGGTTGGTTTAAGGCAACGTTCCGTGCATTCAAGTATAATTAGTCAACCAGTGAGTCACTGTAAAACCCATAACCCACTTCAGCAGTTGAATCACCCATCGCTTTGTAGAATCGTACCTCAAGGCGCCTGCAGGGTGGAATCAATATCACTGTCTAGACAATATGATTCATGTTTAATTTATAATTTATATTCACTTCACTTCAAATGCAAGCTGAAATGGCATAAATATTGTGATTTACGATTTATACCTTCTGCTATTGCTTTTAAATTGAAATGGTTAATTTATTGGCATTTATTTAATGTTCGTGTTCGTCGATAGATATTCTTACAAAATTACAATTTCCCTGCATCGATAATATTTACTTCCTAATACCTAAACACCGCTTTTGGCTCGAAACTAACTCCCTTACTAGAAACTCTGAGAATAACTACGAATTCGTCACTAGTATAATATTCTCCACCTTCCCTTCAAAGACCCTTATAGGAAGTCCTGAACGTTCGACAAAAAATATACTTATTACGGAACTATAGACAGACACCCTTCAACGCATTCCAAGTTATCTCGAAATGGCATTCAAAATTGAATCTTCTAACAAAGGCATTGTTCGTAACTGTGCCAATGGGTCGGAAAACTGGTTCGCATTGCAAGATGTGACCCGCCAGATTAAAGGTATGGGCCTAGTTATTTATTTGTTTCACTCACAGTATATATTTTTATTTTTATAAGGTGTTAAACAAAGCCGAGCCGTGGTGGCCTTGAGGTTTGCGCAGTTGCCTGCTACGCAAGCGACGCAAGTTCGAATCCCAGCGAGGCCAGTACCAATGAGTTTTTCTAAAAAACTTATGTACTATGATTTCACACCACGTACTTTGGTGAAGGAAAACATCGTGAGGAAACCTGCATATTTCTGAGAAGTAATTCAATGACGTATGTAAAGTGTCTGAGACGGCGATGGACTCACCATCTGTCACGTTGGCACTTAATCATCTTCGGTGAAAAGTGGGTGTTGTGATTACAACACCTCTGCCTACCCCTTCGGGGAATACAGGCGTGAACATATGTATGTATGTGTCAAACAAACAAACTGCCTGACGACTGTTTACTGTAGCTTTATAACGCTAAGCAACAAGATTTTCACTCACGTGCAGCTAACCATGTGTGTTATGATTAATAGTATGAAAATCAAAATTATTTATTTACGTTTTATTTATAAATTTATCACTAGTTCGGAAACTATATATGTAAGGAAGTATTGGTACAAAATAGGTACACCTAATTGGATGCAAGTAGGTATATGATCATCATCACAGTATCAAAAGCTCACGCCTGTCTAGAAGGGTCCCAAAGGGGTAGGAGTAGGAGTTATGGCACCCCCTTTTCACAGAAGATGATTGAGTGCCAACATGATATGAAGAAATTATGAATATATTTTATTCTCAAACATTGCAGTCTGAACCAATGAGATTTTCTTAAAGAACTTAAGTACCATAATTTCAGACCACGAGCTTTACGGTGTAGGAAAAAATCGTGAGGAAACCTGAATATGTCTGTATACATCAAATTCAAGTTCTAATTAAGTACTTACTTAAAAGAACTATTAGCTCCATACATAAATAAAGTATTTAAATCCTTAGAAAGCCAAGTTACGTCTATCAGTAAACCTATCTTTTCAGCATTATCCGATCGATGCACGTATCCGCCCGGATGCAAACAGTAAGCTAATCATGGCTCAAAGTGAACCGGGATTCGTTTCGAAGCTTGCTATCCGTTCCTGCTACCCTGGTAAAACCTCACGCTACGTTTTGCCGTAAGAAGGATTAATTTTATTCATACCTCCAATGTGTTCGCCAAATCGAACCTTCGGGTATAGTTGGAATATATTATTAGTACCTATTCATGTAACCACGCCTTTCGACTTTCCAGAATGTTAAAATATATTTTTTACTAAGACTAGCTGCGCCGCGCAGTTTCACCTGCGTATACTTAATTTCATGGGACAATTTTTTTAATACAAATTTACTCATTATAAACATTAGCTACTTGCAAGTGAAAATCCCGTTTCAGAGATTAGCCAGCACAAACAGACAAAGAAAAGATTTAATAATTCGTTTTTTTTTATGTAAGTACTAAATAGTACTTCCTTTACTTTCATATGCATTTTGTGGAAAGCCATTAGTAATTACAAATAGGCACTTAAATTTTATAGATTAGAATTCATTCATATTCAAAGTACGCGGTATATTATTGTATGCTAATTCCTTAATTAATAATGCATTTCTATTCACAAGAAGACTAATAATTAAAATCTATATCTGAACCCCATTTTATCAAGCTTTGTAAATCCACTGAAATACGAACGTAACTAAAAACCAGAGTCCAATAAGTGTAAACGCGTTTACTTTCCCCTTCAAGTAATTGCATTTGAAACAAAACAAACACACTGCAGTAACAGCAACATAACCTACGTTCAATTCAGCAGGGGTGGGACTAAATGAGCCGACAAGAGTAACAAAGAGGAACCAACTCTGATTGTAACACGTGTAATCCTGTGTTAGTTCAATGAGTTTCCACGCAGTGACTCTGTTTATCTGTCTGATTGTATAGGGCAGGGATGGCGAACCAATGGCACGCGACACTATAGTTTTTGGGCACGTCACTGAGCACAACATTTCTTATGCACTACAAAATTACGCCAGTAATTGGAAATATTTCAAAATGTTCCTATATTTTTAAATAATTAAAGAATTTTGAACTTATTAATATTAATTTCCTAATGATAAGAAAGTCAAAAATTTATTTAAATGCATGTCTGTGAATTCATTAAATATTTCTTCAGAAAAATGGCACGTTGATACGTAAAGGTTCGCCATCCCTGGTATAGGGGATAGGAGAGAGGTTAGTATTTGCAACGATATAAGCGTATCCAAGAGACGTGCTAGGTATGGTTATTGGTGATCATGAACAGGTTATCAAGGTTTGCATCTAATAAGATTGATTTCTGTATTCCTGACAAGATCGGGTAAGTAATTAAGGCATGAAGGCGTAACAAACTAACTTACATTCGCATTTATTATATTGTTTTTCGCCAATAACCATTGATGATGATCGGTTTCGTAAATTCTGACGGCCCTTTTGTCAACTATGAAAAGCCAATAAGTTACCTACACGTTCCCGTATAAAATGTGGAAAATGCGCTATCGATATAGTTTACGATATAATATATTAAAAACAATAGTTTGGGTACTGGGGGTAAAATTAAACGTCAAAGCTGAGAAGTTCGTAATAGTTTCGTAGTAGTTGTTTCAAAACACAATAAATTATAAGAGACAGATAGGATGCCCGATGTCGATAAACCTTCTTCAGATAAAAATAGGGGTAATTTTCGAGTATCAGCCGTTAGCAATTCAAATCAATGTCGCTGGAAAAATCCAGAGTAAACTGGTGCAAACACATTAAAGCGCCATAGATTGCGAGCAATTAGCGAACTGAGCTCGAGCACGAGCCAAATCGAGCAAAACGCCTCGATGCAATTTCCGAACGAGTGCAATCTATGTAGTCCTATTCGAACTGTGTACATACATAGACTGTGTGTACCTAGGAACGTACTGGCGAACTTCCTACTGACAATTTTTTATTTTCTGTTTGCAGCGAGACACTATACAGATGTGTTTTTTTTTTAATTTCTCACAATCTTGTAAAAGTTCCTTATTTTAAAAATAGCGTGACAATGCTAACATCTTTCTGAAATACGTGACAGATATAATAATATTTTTTATTTCAGAAAATATTATTACAGACAATAGATAAACTATAACAACTACGGATAGTTTTTCAACTGTATTGCAGTCGTTATGCCCACCAAATATAAACATTTTTTAGGAATATAAATATAAAAGATACTTTATATCATCTTCGAAACGGCTTCGAAACGAACTTCATTGTATCTCCATGTAAAATATTTGCTTACTTACTATGTATTATTATAAAATGTATATTCTTTTTTTATTTATATAGTATAAGTACATACATATGCTCACGCCTGTATTCCCCGAAGGGGTAGGCAGAGGTGTTGTTATCACAACACCCACTTTTCACCGAATTTGATTAAGTGCCAACGTGACAGATGGTAAGTCTATCGCCGTCTCAGGCACTATATGTTTTCCTTCACCGTAAAGCACGTGGTGTGAAATCACTGTACATAAGTTTTTTGAAAAACTCATTGTTGCAGGCCCCGCTGGGATTCGAACTTGCGTCGCTTGCGTAGCAGGCGACTGCTCAAACCTCGAGGCCATTACGGCTCATATATAATATAAATAAATAATATAAATAGTATAAGTATTATGTAATTTTATAGTAAATTAGTAAAATTATACAAAAAAATACCAACTAAGTTCTACTTTATTAATAATACCAAGTATTTTCATTGAATTGAACCGAATCGTAATAGAATTTCATCAAACATTCATTTCAATCTAGAAAATCAATTTAACAGAATAATAAATACACAGTAGGGTAAAAACGCCAATAGACGAACCTCGCTCCGTATGCAATACAGAAATAAAATATAAACGACGGAAGAAAACTCTCGGAGCCCTTCTCTTATAACCCGACTGATTGAAAATGCCAATCACCTCCACCGCTGCCGCATTGATTGGATGCTCCGCGATATTGCAGCGTAGTCAATAAATATCCGTGTCAACTTAAGCATATCTCCAAATTCATACGGTGGAAAATTCTGTATTTAACCAACGCGGAACAAGAAATTCAGAATATGAATAAACAGCGTGTGTCTTACTTATTAATAAATACACATTTAGGCTTCTGTTAAATAGTAATTATAGATAATAAATAATGTAATAATTACAAGTAGAAAACTTGGCCCAAATCGGTGTCCCTCGGGATCGTGCCAAGAAGGCCGGCAGCATTGCCACGTTGAATAGCAATTCTGATTCTCTGAGAGAAAAGCCCCAGCCCGCTTGTCACGAGAAGCTTCTACCAGACGACGTGACCTCTTTGTAAATTTGATGAGCATCTGGACCCCAAGGCCCTAGAGTTTCAATCGCAAACGCAGAAAATATGTATCCTTGACCAATGCAAGCATATTATCGGCGCTTGAGGTACTCCTGCTGAACAGCAGCAGCGCCGGCAGCCATAGCAGTAGTTCTATAGCTTGGAGTGTTGAGTGCGTCCTAATTGTTGAAACTGCTAATATTCTTGACCGTATTTTTCATATTATAAACTATCTGTGCCCAGCGGATTCACCTGACTTAATTTCATGAGTGACTTTATAATTGGATAATTACTATCCATTTATAGAGCCGTGGTGGCCTTGAGGTTTGAGCAGTCGCCTGCTGCGCAAGCGAAGCAAGTTTAAATCCCACCTGGGCCTGTACCAATGAGTTTTTCTAAAAAAATTATGTACTGCGATCGTGAGTAATTCAATGTGTGAGTGAAGTAATTCAATGACATATTTAAAGTGTCTGAGACGGCGATGGACTCACCATCTGTCACGTTGGCAGTTAGTCATCTTCGGTGAATAGTGGTTGATGTGATTAAAACACCTCTGCCTACCCCTTCGGGGAATACAGGCGTGAGCGTATGTATGTATGTATAATTATTATCAAGTGTGTGTGTGTAAAATATATGTTTTTCAGATACCAGCTTTGCTAATTATTATGGTGAGGATTTGTTTTCTGAATAATATATAATGAAGCTAAGAATCACGGAAACTATTTAATATATATTGTTGGCTCGTCGAGGTACTCTGAAAACTATTTACACAATTTTCACAGACGGAAGTGGCCTATGCCGGGGGCGCCCCTACTGAATTTCCTGTTGACATCGGTTTTAATTAGTTTGTCATGTTCCCCGATATAGCCCTAAACATTTTGAACATAATTAATTTAGATACTTGGAATTTTTATCCTCTATTTGTTTTAGTTTTCGACAAAATTTCACTTCCTGCTTCGCTTGTATCGCAGTAAGATTTCACATACAAATTTCAACCTCCATTTCATCCCTATACGGGTATAACCTCACCAACAATATATATCATATAAAAATGTCTCTAGGACCCGCGGCTTAGGCTGTGCGTTGATTCCAGTCCGAGGAATTTAGACTTTTATATATAGATATAAAAGTATACGTATATGTATAAATACGTACGTCATTATAATTATAAGGTACTAGTTGACCTGGTGAACTTCTAATGACCTTTTCCTTTACTTATAATGTATGTTTTCCGTTTAAACTTTCCCTGAACTTTTATAAATATATCGAGATCAAAATTACCCAAATCGGTCTAGCCACTCTCAAATTTTAGCGAGACTAACGAACAGCTATATATCAAATTTCCATGTCACAATGTTAGTTACCGTACAACTTCGAAACGGCTGGACCGATTTGTATGAAATTATGTGTGCAGATTGGGTAGGTCTGAGAATCGGCCAACATCTATTTTTCATACCACTAAATGATAAGGGTGACCACCCCAAAAGAAAATAATGTAATAATAATAAAA
The DNA here is from genome assembly GCA_929442735.1 of Watsonalla binaria. Classification (NCBI taxonomy): domain Eukaryota; kingdom Metazoa; phylum Arthropoda; class Insecta; order Lepidoptera; family Drepanidae; genus Watsonalla; species Watsonalla binaria. The sequence goes on from OV838930.1 coordinate 8,202,773, forward strand.
AATATGGCAATACAACGTTTGCCGGGCACAGCTAGTATATATATATTGATTGAAAATGAAAAGATTTATTCAATTAGAGCCTAGTACGGCCCTCATGTCCGTTAGGTATAATCAAAACATAAGTGTTATATAAGATAATAGATGAATAATCATTTAGTAAGCCGGTTTGAAATATATATCATGGGTATTGTATAAAACTCTATCAAATTGCAAACGCATGTATATACTCACATGCGTGCACACACTATGACCCCAACATAGTGAGAAATCAATCTCTATTCATAGTTATATTATAACTAGCTGTGGCCCGCGGTTTCTCCTGCGTAGACTTAATTTTATGGATGAGCAGAATCTTACTTTTTTTTTTAATTGAAAGTAGCCTAAGTTACTCTTGTAACAATCCGACAGTGAAAGTCCCGTCAGAGATTAGCCGGAGCAAACAGACAGAGATTTTTTTTTAAGTTTGTTATTTCTATGTCTGTATCGTTTATACTTTCATATGCATTTAGTGAAAACCTATTATTTTGGAATTACAAACAGACAATTCAATTTTATTTATCTGTATAGATATCCCTATTCACGTTAAAACAATACCAATGAAATAGATTCCAAAGCCCGATCGATTCGAACATGGAAGCCAAATGGAGTATTGTGTGATATTATACAGTTACCTGTGCAGTCTCGTTCAACAATAGGGCAAGCGCCCCAGTTGCGTGCCCGCCTGGCTCACTCACCTGGAACAAGGGGAACGTGTCATATGTCTGAGCTATTTATTGAATTTACATTTTTGCGTTTATTTTTCGCGACAACCGAACACGCACAGGCTTATTGCACGAAAACACAAATTTACATAATATTTTGGCGGGTATGGCGTGAAATACTGAGATTTTTGTGTTTATTTTTATACTCCATGTTTGTTGCGTTGTTTTGGGAATTATTGGGTCTTATTAGAATAATTGTATGCCATTCTTCATACGTTGTATTCGTCGTTTTTGTTGCATCGTCTGTATTCCCCAAAGAGGTAGGCAGAGATGTTTTCTTTCACCGTAAAGCACATGAAGCACGTGATGTGAAATCGCTATCAATAAGTTTTTAGAAAAAGTCCAAGCCCTGCTGGGATTCGAGCTTGCGTCGCTTGCGTAGCATGTGACTTCTCAAAACCCACGGCTCTTATGCTCATTCTAGTTAAATATTTTTATCGTTACATTGAAGCTGTGTTGAATAGCAAAAATACTTCCATCTAAAGTTCTTGTATTCTATGTAATCTATTAACCACAATATATAGTCCGAAGGTCGCTTTTTATCTTTTGAAGGCGCGGTCAAGTAAAACGCACCCCATAATGTAATGTAATGTGAACCCTTTCCTACACGCAAGGAACACGTTATACTGTAAATTGTTAATGACTCATACGTATGTATCGATAAACATCTATGAATTATATCGATTATTCCATAATTTATTATATAAATATATACAACATATCAAATACATGGAAATATATAAAAAAACGTTTAAGGGTGTCTCTATACTCCTTATAAACGTGACAACGTTTTTTATGAATGAAATGTCAAAACAATTATTGGAAGTATAAAGCTTTTATCTATATTAGCTGTATAAGGCTACCCAAAAATGTTTGATTGCTATAATATTAATGAAGTCGCAAACCAAGGGAGACAAAAAAAATTACGCATGAGGTAGAATCACGAGTTCAGTTGGCAGAGGTCGTGGGTTCGAGTCCCGTGTTAGAATTTAAAGATGTGTTTAATGCGAAAACAATCTAATTGTGTGTCGGGTAGTTAATATAATTGTAAGGTAGATTTACATGATATTTCAATAAATCAGTCAGTTGCCAACCTCCGCCTTTCATTGACGTAACAGTGTTGAAGAAGGAGATGAAATTACGGTATTCATTTCATTCAATACTAATAAAAGATTGGACAAAGTCTAGCAGAACCAAATCAACCAAGCGGAATAGTGTTATCTATTTGCCATAAAATAACAAAACCAACTGTCAACATTTTCTTCTCACGTCAACGCTAAAATATAAAGCGGTCGACTCGCGGGAGTGGTGAAAAATGTTCTCACTGACAGCTATTTATATCCACACTTTCGCCCAGTGTCCGACAAATGGGGCTCTCACCCTACGGTTTGGACTTCGTGCGGTTGTTTTTCACTTACCTTAAGATACTCGGCCAATATTATCTAAGACAACAACACTTAATATCATTATCGCCTTGAGGTTTGAGCAGTCGCCTGCTACGCAAGCGACGCAAATTCGAATCCCAGCGGGGCCTGTACCAATGAGTTTTTCTAAAAAAAATATGTACACATTTCACACCACGTGCTTTACGGTGAAGGAAAACATCGTGAGGAAACCTGCATATTTCTGAGAAGTAATTCAATGACGTATGTAAAGTGTCTGAGACGGCGATGGACTCACCATCTGTCACGTTGGCACTTAATCATCTTCGGTGAAAAGCGGGTGTTGTGATTACAACACCTCTGCCTACCCCTTCAGGGAATACAGGCGTGAGCATATGTATCTCCCATGTATTGTTGGGGTCGGCACTTGATTCAACCCAATGTTCCCCCTGATCACCAGATTTTTATAAGAAGCGACTGCTATGTGAGCTCCGTAACCTCATTTACGAGGAAAAATGGTAATTCGGGTTAAACGAGTTGTCAGACTATTTTAGGCCTCCGACTGACTCTCCAAGGCACGGAAGGAACTCGGGCGATCACCCATTCAAGTACCGGATTGGTTTATGGTTCCTTGATATAACAAATTAATGAAATGCGCAATAGAAACTGTGATACGAGCTCATCAAACATACTTTTTCATTTTTTTCTATCCCATTTTCATTTTTAATTTCACGCAAAAACTACTGAATGTATATTGGTGAAACTTTACAATAATATAGCTTACGCATCAGAATAACACATAGGCTAATAACGACGTTGTGGGAATTGTCCAAAATATAAAGATAAGACTCCTGGAAAAAGTATATAAAGTTAAATTAAGTACTTAGATGCTTTATTCAAATTACTCAACCAATTAGGTGTGTTACATTATTTATCAACATTATAAGCTAATGCTGACTGTACCTAATTGAAATACTCCAGAACATGACCACCGTAATTATGTAATATATTAACCATTGTTTTGTGCTCCAAGAAGGATACACGCAACAATGTAATTTTGTCCGGGGTTGCGAATACGACCCAATTACGAAGTCGCCTCCCAATTTTAACGAGTTATGACGAAATTTAATTAAAATATGATACGGTCCGTATGTCATGTGATTTTATCCTATCACTAGCTTCTGCCTGCGACTTCTTCCGCGCAAAATCTATCTAACGCTCAAAGAATTTTTCAATCCAACTCTTAAGCTATTATAATAAGTATTGATGTTTTTTTGTTTACGAGCTGTGTCATGCAGTTTCACCCGCGTAGATTCGCCTAATCCTTATCGCTTTTTTTAATGAAAGTAGCCTTAGTTAGTCCTTGTAACATTAGCTCTCTGCCAGTGAAAGTCGCGTTAAGTTCTGTCCAGTTGTTTCAAAAATTATGGAACAAACAGACAGACCGACAGACAGACAATATATATATATATATATATATATATATATATAGGTATATAAAAAGACGATGCTTATTTTTGATGTAAAACAAAATACTAAAAACAAAACTATCCTAAATTTAAATAAAATTAACGATAATTTATTTTTTAATTGTTTTGGGGTTTTTATATATTTTTTAATTAACATGTAGCACCAAAGTAAGAACAGTGCTAAAAATTAACGCCTAATAATCAAATTCAATAGCAGTAGATAAGCAGTAATGTTTAGCTAGGAAAGACCTAGCATTAAATACTCTTCTAGCAAGATGCACATTACTAGTCGTATCTAATAACTTCACCCGTTTCTCACAACTTTGCAACTAATTCAACCAGAATTGTTTTTATGAGTTATCATAAATCCTGGTAAATGCTATTTCAAGCGAACTTATCCGGGAAAATGTTCTTTGCCATTTAGAAATCCGATTTATTTTATAGTTCGTAAAATGAAAGGGGAGCATAGAGTATAAGGCATAAGATTGGGCCAATAAACTCTATTGGAATGTCAGCTTATACTGTAAAGAATTAGTATGATTGCGATTTCATTTCATTCTATTGAATTTTCCATCTAATTATCTCTTACTAATTTCAAATGCTCGTATTTCGAAATAATCTATACATCTATACAGATAAATAAAATGGAAGTGTCTGTTTGTGATTCCAAAATAACAGCTTTTTACTAAATGCATATAAAAGTACATAACTACATAAAAAAATATATAAAACCCATTTTTTATTTTTCTCTGTCTGTCTGTTTGTTCCGGGTAATCTTGGCAATCGTTACAGGTCAGTCGGAGGCCTAAGAAACTCTGACAACTGGTTTAACCCAGATTACCGATTTTCCGAGAAGAGTGGCAGAAACTTGGTATAAAAATCAGGTGATCAGACACAGGGTTGAATCAAGTGCCGACCACAACAATGTATGGATGAGAGATGATGATGTAAACTCGGGAAACTGTATGTATTTAATAATTAATCATGTTTTTTTACTTAACTGTCTTTCAGAAAAGTTACCCTTTTCGTGGGCAGAGCTCCTGGCTCCTACATTGGCTTTAGGGAGTATTATCCAAGCAAACATTAAGTTAAGACCAGAATTGAAAAAAATATGTTGGGATGGTTTGGACATATCGAAAAGATGAGTGAAAGGTGATTAACGAAAGAAATTTATAGAATGAATGTGACCGGAAGTGTCGGTAGAGGGCGTCCAAGGAAGAACTACTATGACCAAATTAATAGTATTTTTCAGAAAGGTCACATTCGGAGCACGCTTAACCGAAGAAAGTGTATGAAGAGATGCATGAATGTGAACGAATCCAAAAAAGTATGTAAGGATCGTAGCATGTGGCAAACGGTGGTCTCTGCCTACCCCCATGGGATACAGGCGTGAGCATATGTATGTATAGCATTAAAATAAATGTAAAATATTTGAGCGAGTTAGTTTTATGAAATGCCAATAACATTTCCATAGACTACGAATTGTAGCCACACCTCAAACTTTTCTCGTTCAAAACCTTCATGTCATACCACGGACAAAGTTGCAAGTAGAAGCTAGTGTTGAATATAAATGCTAATGAGACAATACCTTTAGCTTACCTCTGAACACAAATCACACTCAACAAAGGAACATAAGGATATAAGAAAATTGGCCTTTAAAATATAAACCTTATTTTGTCGACGACACTTTTGGCTGACATGCTAAATGGAACATTCGTATTCGTAATTTTAATATTACTCTCTGGAGGTGTTAGAAGGCTGGGACCATGAACGACTCCCTCAGTCCCAGTCGTTCATGGTCCCAGCCTGAAACCTTTTAGTCAGGGCAATGTCTTCATAGTTTGACTCATATTATGAGGCAGATGTTCACATGTGCGTGTTTGCTACCTTGGTGGTATAACATTGTTTATCAAACAACAATATAATACTTTTTCGTCTTTACTTTGAGTTCGGGATTAATTACAGTTCATGATCTGTGTGCACCGTTCTATTATTAAAAAAAAGCATTGTAATAAAGAAAAATCATAAAGTGTAAGTACTAGTAACGAGAGGTTTATTATTCTAACATTATCATAAAGTACGTTATTGTAACCGTTATAAAAGCTAAACAACAACCCCAAACAAACAAAACATCCGGAAAACACCCAATATGGATTCATTACACCGAAATACGAAAAACAACCTTGTTTATTAAAAAACAGAGTACATTTTCAAATATTACATACTGTCTCGACATATGCAACGTGTATTTGCTGACAAAAATACGGGCACAATGGAACTTCTAGCGAGTTCCCTTGTTTCAAAGTTCACGTCGCATTCGTTTTATGAAATATATTTCGAACTACCTTCTTTTGAATAAAATTTCTATAGTTTTGAAAGTACACAGAGGAATGTTTATGACAATATAATAAGACAGGTCTTTATAATAATAAACTAGTTTCTGCCTGCGACTTCGTCAGCATTGGCCTTCCTCGATAAATGGGCTGAACACAGAAATTATTTTTCAATTCGGGCCAGTAGTTCCTGAGATGAGCACGTTAAGCAAAAATACTAACGCTTCAGCTTCATATATTAGTATAGTGTAGATAGATGAACAACTTTTATTTTTGTACTTTGAACTAAATTGAAAATTTGTCAGAAGAGAGAGATCACACAAATCTTTGACTCCTCAAAACTCCCAAATTAAAAATCATAAAATAATTCTCTTATTACAAAACATGGTTTAAACAATGCTACACTAAACTCGCGCTAAAACTATGTCCATCTCTTTTGAAATTCGTATCACAGAAAAAGATGGAGCTTCAATTAAACTAAAGACAATACCCTAATTGTATTAATTCAAAAACATTTGTTATTATTTCAAAAAATAAAATATATCAAAGTAGGTAAACATTGTTATTTCCTATCTGTGGCAACTAGAAAACTCCAAGTCATCGACAACAATGGGGTGGGAAACAATGAATCAGGGTTGTATAAAAATCTCCTTCTTACCCCTTATCGGTTGTTGGTTAATTAAGGCCAAGACTTACAACTTTCATAATTTACCGAACTCAGCTTTATTCTCGTGTTCTCGTGGTTAAATTTGTGATTTTTCCGTAATTATTTTATGTTGTACAAAGGGGATACGTGGTGATCTTATGTATAGAGCCGTGGTGACCTTGAGGTTTGAGCGCAAGCGACGCAAGTTCGAATCCCAGTATGGCCCCCAGTATAATCCCAGGGCCTGTATGACTTTTTCTAAAACCTTATGTTCAGTAATTTAACCCCACGTGGTTTACGGTAAAGGAAAACATCGTGAGGAAATCTGCACGTCTGAGAATTAAGGCAAAGACGTATGTATAGTACCAGAGACGGCGGAGAAGAATCACTATTTAGTGAAAAGCTGTTAATTTTTCCTTATCTGCATAGAGTATAGATAGCACGATTGTGGCCCTACACTTAAAACAGATTTCCAAAGACGCTACGGTAAAATAGTTGTTACGGCAGTGTCTACGATTGTCTGAATCGTAGACCATCGCGTAGCATGTCTACGAATCGTTAGTCATGCAATGGAAACGACTACTTAGTTGCAGTAGAAGCTACTACGAAAACGACAAAATATAGTAAAAGTACAAAAATAGTTGCTGCGTAGGTCAATAATAAGAACTATGTAGCTATCGCTTTTTTTTCGAAATTGAAGTTTTTTCGAAAAATCGCTGCCATTTAAGAGATTAGCTGGAACAAACAGACATGCAGAAAAAATATAGTTTTTTATGTATGTACCGTTATATGCTTTCATATTCAATATAATTAACGTGAATGTATATAGTATAGATATGTGCTACTACGACTGCTATAAAACAAAATCAAAATATGAATCTAAATTGAACTCTATATCAATGCTGTTAAATCCCAACTAGTATAATCGGCTTGATACAATTGACCTCAATCTCCAAATGGATACTATAGTAACCAGTTTCGATTATATCGATTGCGACTATCGAATGCATCAAAAAAGTTTCATTAGGTAGAAAGGCAATGCAGCTTTGTCACTGTTTCGGGGCAAAAAAAACGACAGGAGAACACGCGTCCCATTTTCCATTCTTTCCTTTGACGAAGCCGGGGTTGTAATGAAAAAGTATGGGGTAACTAGACACACATGTTGGGTGTTTATGTATCTTTCACGTTAAAACTTTTGTTTTGAGACAGTGGCTTATTCGAACTTTTTAATGGTGTCGAGCAAATAGACATTGGTTCTTCCACATATAGAATTTTATGTGAACTTTGTGTTTCTGTTTTCCAGAGCTTGTGAGCTAGAAATGGAGATCAGCCCATGTGGTATTTATATGTACTTTAATCGAATAAATGAAAAACCAAAACGTATGCCTGGACCGATTCGCTTGTAGCACTAACATTGGTTTGGTATTCGATTGTATTTCGTATATTGTTGTATATTTATTAACTCCCCGACGCACGGAGGAAACTCGGACGGTCACACATCCAACTACTGGCTTGGATAAGGGTTGCCTAACTTCGCTGATCGAATAACAATAGTAACATACACTCATGGATATGTGCTTAATATTGAAGTAACATGCTAAAGATGCAAATTCGAAGCGTACGCCTTTTGTTTCAAATATAATAATGTGTATAAAATAAAATTCCCATGTCACAGTTTTCGTTGCCATACTCCTCCGAAACGGCTTGACCGATTTTGATGAAATAAATGTTAGGGGTAGTCCACCCCAAAAAAAAATATGGCAATACAACGTTTGCCGGGCACAGCTAGTAATGTGTATAAAATGTTTCTAAGGCTAGCCGCACACACAATAATCATCACTTGTATTTTAGTTACTTCATATACCAAAACCATTAGGCAATTGATTCTTTGGACAAGGGAGCCAACTATGATCGTTTAAGCAAGACGTATTAAGAACTTCTTAGCTTCGAAGTTTGAATTTACGGTACAAAATAGAACGTCAAAAATCAGTAGTGCTTAATACGCTCTGCTTAAACCGATGATGGTAAGCCTAAGATATAGTTTCTGCTTTATGATTGTACTGAACAGAGAGACGAAGTAGAATGAGTACGAGCCCCGCTTAAACATTATTATAGGCTTCAGTAAGTTGGACTACTTACAACCGCGTGCTATGTTCGCATAATATTCCTATTACCTAGTACTAAGGCTTATTTTAACTTGAACGAAAAATCTAAGTTCTTCAACCTTTCATTCTTCTATCAAATACCCTACACACAATAATGCTGACAGTAACGAAATACGCCTTTGCATTAAGGTTCAATATAGCTTGCGCTTCATCAGCTAAAAGGTCCGGCGCAATCATTGACTATGAATGAACGAACATTATACTTATCTTGTTAACCATAGGGTTGTGATTTAAATGTAGTGCAGTATAACCTACTTCTCTTACTACTTAAATATAGAAAGACTGACAGAGAATATTTTTTTTACTGTTTTTTTTTTATTTCGATACCGTATAACATATACATTTCATATGCATTTGGTGTAAAGCTGTTATTTTGGAATTACAAACAGACACTTCAATTTTTTTATAGATATAACTACGCCTAAATTTAATGAAATCGAAACTGCCTGTGTATGGGCTTTTCGCCTTTTATCATACAGGCTGTATTTATTCGTCACATTAATAAATATAAATACACTAAGACTAGCTTACAATAAATCTCTATAATCAGCGGCTGTGCTCTGATACGTCGGTCAGTCATTCAGAACAAATATGTATAGAATATAGATATTACTGTAGCTTTCGTCATACAAATCGAATCGACATCCTCAACAAACCTATGAGAAAGCCACATTCGGCAAAAAAGTTTCCGACCGAGGAAAGATAGTGTCATTAGCGTGAATAGGCCTTCAGAGGCTTTGTCCCGCTCTCCCCGGTGACGAACAAAAGGGAGAGAACAAAGGCGCCAACAATGAGCTGGAATAAACGCCGTTTGCTGAGTCTGTTATTGATTGACCCTTGAAAGATCAAGGGAGACACTAAACACAGCTTTTTGCTTACAAAACACTTGCCCTTAAATTTTAATCAATAGATAAGCAATGTGTCAATTGAAAATGCTATCGTGTGTTGAGGAAATACTGTGATTTTCAGCTTATAAAATCTTGCGAGAGATGTTATTCATATTTAGTACTAAGGCCATTTCGATAATTTCTTATGCCATTAACATATTATATTAATACATATGCTCACGCCTGTATTCCCCGAAGGGGTAGGCAGAGGTGTTGTAATCACAACACCCACTTTTCACCGAAGATGATTATGTGCCAACGTGACAGATGGTGAGTCTATCGCCGTCTCAGGCACTATACATACGTCTTTGAATTACTTCTCAGAAATATGCAGGTTTCCTCACGATGTTTTCCTTCACCGTAAAGCTCGTGGTGTGAAATCACTGTACATAAGTCTTTTAGAAAAACTCATTGGTACAGGCCCCGCTGGGATTCGAACTTGCGTCGCTTGCGTAGCAGGCGACTGCTCATACCTCAAGGCCACCACGGCTCATATATATTATATTAATAGTTATGGTGGTTTAATAATGCCATTGATAAAATGTCCCATGGGTGAAAACATAGTTTGGGACACACGCAAAATGTAGCAAATATACTAGCTCGCTTAAATTTATAAATATACTAAAGCTGAAGAGTCTGTTTGTTTGAACGCGCTAATCTCAGAAACTCATTCGTCCGATTTGAAAAAATCTTTCAAAATTAGCTCGCCCTAGCTATCTTAATTTTAAAAAGCTGATGGCTGTTAACTGTTGAAATAATAATACCTTAAACAGTAACACACCTCCTCGAACAATGCCCACAATACACTATACAGATAAATAACCATGTTCAAACATGGATATATCACCAAGCAAATCCATACAACATCACTGATCTACTCACTCGACCTTCCGCATTGAAATCCTTCATCCACTACATACAACAGATCATCAGCACTCTTAAACAATTCAACAATACAAAATGAAAATGTAATAATACCATACCCAATAATGTACCATACTTAATATAAATACTCATTCATTTTAATTATTATTGTAACGCCATAGATAATATGTCAATTCAAATGTATTTATATAACTTTCTTTTGTTATATTCTGGAAGGATGTCATGTGATGTCATGTGCTACGCTGAGGTGTATAATAAAAAACGTGAAAAGCTGTGAGAACTTACATTTATTGAAAGGGGGTTCAAATCCCCAATACATTATTTATATGCAACGTATTCTGTATCAAATAGCAGAAATGAATTCCCCCAGAAGGTGGGTAACCATTTGGGGACAAAACAATAGTAATACCTAGAAAATTATAAAAATGTCATATACTGAATTTGTCTAATCAAGTGTGAGTATGAAATCGATAACCAATAACCCATTATCGAAATAACCGATACATTGTATACGAACTAACAGCATGAACGAAAAGCCGCAGCTCAATGTATAACCGTTAAAACACTAATTATCTCTATACCAATCTACTCTGTAATCTAGTTAAATTCCCGGTTATTCCGGCCTGTATACCACGGATTAATGGAACATGTACAGCCTATAAAAATATAACATATATATAAAAATATCCGAGTTTTTATTTTGAACTTGCTTGCTTTTACGTTCCCATACAAAATGAGGAAAATTCGCAATCTTTATAGTCAATAGTACAACATGTAAACATATATTGCGCAAACAATATTTTAATTTTTTGTGTTGAAAATTTCAGAACAAGGTTTTTATAATTGATACTGTTTAAAAAATCTTACGAAAAGTAATAAAAATGGGTAAACATATCTGTTTGAAAAGAGAGCTAGTATTCAAATAATATCCATAAGTAGTTTATTTTATTTTTATTTACTCTTTTAAAAAAAATTATCAATTTTGAGTAATACAATATAAATCATAAAAAAATATATACAAGCATAATACCAAGGTACTTATAGCAATCAAAACTAATCTTTATTCTTGTAATGAGTAACAGCGAATTACGCGTCCCTGTATTTAATATATCTAAAAACTTTTTCCAAACACTAACGAAAGTTGAAACTCACCCAGATATTCAATTTAACTTCGTAATTACCTAAGTGAGCCGGAAATAGTGGAAACAATACTATTTTCGGCCACATGGCCATTTAAAATAATTACTTTTGCTCAAATATAAAAAAGGCTTCGAAAAATGAACGAGAAAATTTTATATATGTTACAAATGGAATAGTCTCGCCCCCCTATTTATATGTTTTGCAATTTTTGTATCATGCCACTTTTTATATATTATAATAATAATAATAATGTAAGAACAGTAGCCATTATCTGGTCAAAACTTCCACACCATCTCATACTACTGTTACTTATGTTGGTGATCCAATTAAATTACTGAAGAAATCTGGTGTACTATTAGTAGACCTCTGTATACCCAGTCGGGGAATAGTATATGTACAAATTGTATTTTCATCAACTTTTCGGACTAGAAATGGTTGATATGAATGGAGAGGCCCTTTGGATTTTGGTACCATCAGGAGCTAGGTTCTTGTCAGTGATCGCCAACCTTCTCAATTGTCCACTAGCACTTTGACTTCCTAGTACGACATGACGCTGAGTTTTTCCTTCAGCTGATGTATGTAACTAATCTTTAATCTCCCTCTTCTTCGTTTTCCTTCTATCTTCCCTTCTATATTTGTAATGAAAGCGTCATGTCGTAATAGGTGTCCAATCATCTGGCCCCTCCTGTTTTCTATTGTTCGGTACTAAACTAAACTTTGGTACACGTGAAGATAAATTAAATAACCCTTACCTTCATATTTATCATTCCCGAAATGTCTTATTCCAACTGTAACTCCCAAACAAACACCCCTGTTTAAAATTCAGTGAAACAAGTAAATGTTGTCATTGTGCCAAAACACGTATATTTTCTCGAGTCAATTTCTAAAATCGATTACGCACCCCTGAATATCGAATAACATGTGAAAATTGGCTCAGAAAATAGACATTCATTCACATTGCTATATGCGTGTGGCATTCGTAAAGGAATACGCGTAATTCCTCCCGAGGGAGCCCGCCTGAGTGCCCCATTTTCGCGCTCCTTTGTGATAACAAAATTGACCTAAAAGTGCTGTTTCGCAGCTCCATGGGTAGAGTTATTAAGAAGCATGATGGATGCTATTTATTTCAGTAATTTATCATATTTAAAAGCCCACTTAGTGTAAATGAGCAAATTGATAATATTGCACTAACATTACTTCACTCAATTTCACTAGATGGCGCTTGTCAAAATTAGATCGCGCTATCAAGATTCTCTGCGCATTATGTATATAGGAAAACGAGTTCACAACCGAGATCTAACTAGACAGTTCAATTCACGTTGGTGCTTATCCCAACGCGAACCAGCAGTTCAGTTCAACAATAAAGAGCCTCAATTGATCTCCTTGGTGCTCATCACTTAGTAATTTATATACATTTATTAATTACTTGTCCTTGACTGACTGGCAAAGCTGAGTCGTAGAGCCTTGAAATTTTAAGGGTTGTTGTTACGAAGGATTGTTTTTTATATTTTATACATTCAAAGGGGTTTAATAGTAGCTTAAAATGTGTTTTTTTTATCATATCATATAGTAATTTAATAAAAATGTATTAAATATTATGTTGGCGAGTATCACACATTATAATTATAATGACGAATTTATTACTTATTTCTTCATCACAGTCAGAATTAGAACTGTTTTATTTAAGTCTTAATCGTAAATTTAAGATTTCTTATCAAATTATTCATACGCAACAGTCGTTCAAACTACTTAAATCCATGATTTACAACCTTAAACCCTATCAACATTAGGACGTTAATTGAATACATCCTCCGTAGATTAGTCTCGAAGTCAATGGCCCATAGCGATGCGATCGTGGCAAGAGACAGAACTGTAAAAACTTTACGCCTATCATAAAAAAGACGTAAAAGTGACTGTCAGAAAATCGTCGGCAACACATGGCTGTCGTACAGATTAATATGCAAAGGAGAAAGGGCCTATGAAATTGATGACCTAACTGCCAAGCATTTGTGGAATCACCACATTTTGACGCGGCAGAATTTGTGTAATGGCGGCGGAGTCAAACTTCTATCATGATCGATAATATTGAGGCGTTTTACGTTCAGGGACCCCACCGTGAGTACGGGGCCAACTATGATCGTTTAAGCAGCGCGTATTAAGAACTTTTTCAAATTTACGGTACAAAAATTATGAAGTCTAAGCTCAGAAGTTCTTAATACGCTCTGCTTTAGCCGATGATGATGTAGGGCCCCAGTTATTATTTGGCTCTATGAAAGTGACAGATTTATATACGTCATACATACCACATATTTATCTCATCTTATCTTATCTTATATCTTTGAACGAGCAATTCTTGTATATATTCAATCGGAATCTCGGAAACGGCTCCAACGATTTTCATGAAATCTTGCATGTAGAGGGTTTCAGAGGAAAAAAATAGATCTAGCTAGGTTTCATTTATGGAAAACATCGTTTTGACCATGTTTTCAGGCACCGAAAAACTCATATATATCATATAATATCATTACAATACGACAGCAAATTTCGCCGATATTTGTCAAGTAATGGTAGCTCAAAGGTGAGGCTTCCAGCTTACGGGGCGATAAAGGAGCTAGAGTACCCCGGTTTGAGACTGACGTTCACCGGAATTTTTTTTTCTTGCTTTTTCCTTTTTTTTATAATTTAAGTATATAAGCTATTAATATAAAGCTATTAATATAAAGCTAGTGCCAAAAGAAAACTTTAATGCAAACAATTTACAAAAATACCTATGTCTCGCGATGTTTTGTATACGCGATACCCAAAACATCGCCTATGATAATCCATGGCTTAAAAGTACTTTCATCTCTTTTTGTGTTATGGATTTTAAAAGGGATAGACATAGTTTTAGTCAACGTTTGGCCTAGTCTTGCTTTAAACCATGTTTTAATACGCAGATTGAATATCGATTAAATAAACATCAAAACTGTGAAAGCCAAACATCAACATTAGCCACTCGCCCCTTCATATCCCCCCTGGCTTGCCTTGAATCAGCTAATTCGGAGCGCTCGACTTAAATCACACCGATTTGTTTTCCTTTTCGTTCCTGTAGAGCTGTGATAAGGGGCTACTATTTCATCCTAATGGTGTAGAGAGCCCCGGGGGCTTACGGGGACTGCAGATTGCATTGCATTTAATGTTTATAATATGCTTCGAGGACAGAATAGGGCTCTAGGGAGCACTAAGGTACATACTGCGTTCAATATTCAACTTTAAATCTGAATATATAAAGTCTTTTTTCCACTACAAAGACACCCCAAGCTCATAATATTCAATCTATAGATAAGGCTGTCATCGCAGTTCAATCGTTTTGTCGTAAGATGAAAAGCTGAGCAACCCGGATGAAAGACGCAGCGTATAGATATATAAGACATGTATACATCTGTCACTGTCACACGACTAAACTATCATGGCAATAAGATATCATGGTAAGACGCTGAAGTTACAAAGACTTGTCATGCCTACTTTACTGTACTGAGAATTATTTACAAGGAAGTCACTGCTAATATTAATGGCATATTTCTTACAAGCTTTCACTACATTTAATTATAAACTCAATTCCGCACTGGATAGCCATCAAATTACTTTTAATACGGGTTCCCTGGCCAAATAAATATAGGTATTCTAAGAGACGGTCGTAAAACACATCTGCTCGACATTCCAAACTTACTTAATTAATGTTAGTTGACTAACAATTTATAGACCTTAGGGACATTATTTACTTCCTTATATATCTGACAATTTGTTCAAGAAAGTGTATATATCGCTTTTTGCCTATGTTTTGTTCGATTCACGTAATGAAAAACATGGACCGTTCAATTCCCAGATTTGATCTTGCGTCGCTTGCGTGAACAGGCGACTGCAATAAGTAAGATATTACAAGAAGTAATACTTTACGGCGAAGGAAAACATCGTGAGAAAACCTGCATATGTCTAAGACATAATTCCAACACGTATGTTTGCCTGAGACGGCGTTAAACCATCTGTCACTTTGGGACTTAATCATCTTTGGTGAAAAGGGCGTGTTGTTGTTACAACACCTCTGCCTACCCCTTTGGAGAATACAGGCGTGAGCATATGTATGTATTACGAGAAGTACGAAAAAAGTACATACCTATTTCTTTGAAATTTACGAATATTTATGCAAAAATATTTATTTATAGGCAACATAAGAAAAGGTTCTGAGAAATACGATGCGAATATCAAATAACACCATAATCTCGGTCACTGCGCCCTCAGAGGATTTAATGACACAAGGGCCATAATCCTGTGTTATTGTGACGTTATGGGTTCATTAGTGTCAAAGCCCCGCGATAATGGACCCTGTGCTAATTGAATTACAACTTATTATATTATTAACCTGTTATAGCATGTTCTACTTGTACACGAATACGACTTGGGGAGGTTGCGTTTGACTTTATATAAAAAGAACCTCAATGTAGAGGGGCCAACTAAGATCGTTTAGGCAGCGTGTATTAAAGACGTAGGACTAAAAAGGTCACTTTGGGAGAACCATAATGTGATCCGAATATGATTCATCATCGAAATGACAAAATGGTCACAAAGGTGCAATTCATATTATGATTCACAAATGAGCTTTGACGTTTCAGTTTGATACTGTACAATTAAACGAACAAGATTTTTCTTTTGGATTCCTTTCACACAAAAACCCGCATATTTTCAAACATCTTTAGCACTTGGCGACGACGACGTACAAACAGATTTTAAAGGAGCGTTTTATGTGATCACTATCGAGCTAACCCCTACCCTCTAGACATCACTTACATCTATTCCAGCCAACTCTTTGTGTATCCGCTATCTAACTGCATCAGAGACTCAATAAACTTGGGTTTATAAATTTTCTATGGCCACGCCGGAGCCCCGTGCAGTCCCAATGCTCGTAAATGTACGAGCATATTTACTTTTTTTATTACTTGTTATGACCGTTCGAAGGTACTTCCTGATCTTAGAAGCCCTTGAGATTAACTTGAGATATCGCGGTCCGTTCGCAAAATGTTTCGCTCAATTTTATTCACTGACGCCTCACGCAACACTTATTGCGATCGTTATTCGACTGAGTGACAATGACAGATGTATAAGCGTCGTGTACATCTGTCCCTTACAGTGGACGAACTAATGTCACACGTAACAGTTAGTGTAATGGAGTAAGGGCTGAGCGAATAAGGAAATAGAACGGTCGAATAAGTGTGTTAAACAAGAATTCTTTACGAGCGTGTGTGAACGATAATAAAATAAATAAATATGCTCACGCCGTCCCAGAAAGGGTAAGCAGAGATGTTGTAACAACACCCACATTTCACCAAATAGTCAAGATCAAGTGCCAACGTGACAGAGGGTGAGTCCATCGCCATCTCAGGCACTATACATACGTCTTTGAATTACTTCTCAGACATATGCAGGTTTCCTCACGATGTTTTCCTTCACCGTAAAGCACGTTTTTTGTAATTCACATACGTAAGTATAGTGCCTGAGACGGCGATGGACTCACCCTCTGTCATTGGCACTTAAGCATATTCGGTGAAATGTGTGTGTTGTTACAATACCTCTGCTTACCCCTTCGGCGTCCCTTCTGGGATGGCGTGAGCATATTTTACTACGAATTATTTACTTAATGCCACAAAATTCAACGCAATAACCAAAATATACACTTACCTTTACCTTTTTGGGGTAAAACATGAAAAACAACACTCAAAAAATATTTAAAACAATGTGAAAATACCATAAAAGATCCCAAGATAAAAAATTAAAAGACATAAAAGTTAAGAGAGCCCTCGAATACGATAGATCTCTTTGTAAACTCAAAAGAATTCCCTTGATGATCAAATCCGGGATTGTTGCACAACTTTGTCCCTTTTAATTAAACTCGAATACTTGCGTTCTTACTGGTGAGTGGCGTACGACTTACCTGAAATAAAATAAATAATAATTCAATTATGTGCGGATATTATCACACAGTGCCTTATATTATTAAACTAAGCAAAGCTATGGGTACTAGGTCATACATATATCATTGATTGATTTATTAGTTTAAATTTTAAGGTACCAGCTCGTTCATGCATCATCAATCATCATTAACTTTATTCATATCGTCATCTCCCAGAAAGGTCCATGAATTTATATAAGGGTCCATTAGCAGCGGTGTTACAACACCCACTATTCACCGAAAATTATTAGGTCACCTAAATGACCATTTTGTTAATTCGATGGTGAATCATATTCGGATCATATTATGATTCTCCCAATATGGCCTTTTTAGACCTGCTGTATAATCATGTCGTTCTGATGATTTGAAAGTACTTTGTTAAAAGTCTAATCAAATAAAGATATTTTTAATTTGAATGTTTTTATAAAGACCCATTGGTGCAGACCGGGGAGTTTTAAACTCACGTGGTTTGAGTTAAAGGTGACTACACAAACTACTCGGCTACCACGTCTCATTGAAATATGATCAAATTGCAAGGTACCAATGAGTTTACTCGCCATTGAATTAAATTTATATTTCGAAGTACAAATTCAAATAAGCGTTGTTAGTTTAGACGTAGACAAAGGAATAATTTCCATGTCTTAATTAAATTGGATATTACACTACAGCCGTAATAATAGACTGAGCAGAAACAGAGATAGAGCCCTCCGCATATTACTTTACATATTAAAACGCTCAATTAGACAGACTGTTCTAATTAATACTCTTAATAATGAGTATCTGACTCAATATTATTTAAAACTTGCTGTGCCCCGCGGTGTCACTCGCGTTAACATACCCCAAGTTTTTTATTAAAAGTAGCCTAAACTTTCATCCCATATTTTATCCCCTTGGGGGTACAATTAATCCAAATTTTTCTTTCTTAGCGGATGCCTACGTCATAACATCCGTCCAGTGGTTTGGGCTGTGCGTTGATAGATCACCATGTCAGTTAGACAGTCACTATTGAGTTATATATATTTAGATTATTGTATTATTATTAAAATCGTTGTATCATTATTATATACTAGTGCAGCAGCGTTTCTCCACTCGCTACATAGATGGCCCTACTAGCTAACAATCGCAAAGTTTGAACATGACAACCTAAATCACGCAATAAGAGTTTTCAAGTGCATTGCAGTATATATACAAATTTCTAACCAGAACAGTTTGAGTCGCGGTTCCTCAGACATGACACCCGCCTGGCTGGAAGATCTTCTCATTGTTTGGGATGAACATTATCACACGCTCTTCCCACACTAGCTTACGTCAGTAAAATAGTTACTTTCTGCTAACGCCAACTTTAACCCGCAATTAGACTTAGCGTGATCATAAATAATCAAGGAAAATTAAAAAAAATATATCATTCCCACGGAACCCTGAATGTTTTTTAGCCTAACTTAATCCTTGTAATATCAGCTATCTGCCTGAGAGAGTGCCGTTAAAATCTGTCCAGCCTTTTTGAGATTACTCGGAACAGACAGATAGGCAGATAAAAAAAATTGTTATTTAAGTCAGTACCGTATTTATCTTTCATATGCATTTAGTGAAATGCTGTTATTTTGGAATTGCAAACAGATACTTTAAATTAATTTATCTGTAGATGTTCAAAAGATGTACTTTGGTCTTGACCGTGGTCAGCAGTTGAGAACAGGTATTTTTACTAAGTAATTTTACATGAATTTTTACCATCTTAATTCCGTTATCCTGTTTTCTGGATAACGAAATTAAAATAATAATGTAAGATGTATAGATACGACAGTTTTGGAGCACATCGTGCGGTTTATTGCATTTACACCGATTAGAATAGAAGCACATGAGTCATTAAGTCAATAGGGATGAATCTCCGTCATGAGTTTAGGGTTTAAAAGCCTCAGGGGGCAACTTTGATATATTTGAGTTGAGCGTATAATGAACTTAGGCTTGAACTCTCACGGTTCATTCAGTTGCTACAAAATGAAAAATAAATAAGAAAATCTTAATACGCGCCAAATAAGACTATCGTAGTAGGTCCCAAAGCACTTTCAGGTCCCCAGCGCTATTACGGCTCAATTCAATTATTCAGCTTATTTATAGCGGATTATAAACTCTATTACTATCTCTGGAAAAGCTAAGGTATAAAATAATAAATACGAATAAATATACAGATATATGCTCACGCCATCCCAGAAGGGGTAAGCAGAGGTGTTGTAAGGAAAACACCCACATTTCACCGTATAAGATTAAGTGCCAACGTGACAAATAGTGAGTCCATCGCCGTCTCAGGCACTATACATACGTCTTTGAATTAGTTCTCAGACATATGCAGGTTTCCTCACAATGTTTTCCTTCACCGTAAAGGACGTGGTATGAAATCACTGTACTTAAGGTTTTTAGAAAAACTCATTGATACAGGCCCCGATACGATTCGATCTTGCGTCGCTTGCGTAGCTGGCGACTGCTCTAGCCTCGAGGCCACCACGGCTCGTATTTTATATTGTATATTTACGAGTACATAATTATGTTTATTAAATGTTCAGTAAATCACATCTCTATGGCACCTGCTCAGTAGATTAATAAATAGTGGGTAGTTCATAGGAAATTATCTAGAAAACCGAAGAATTGGAAAACATTATTATTATTTTATTGCTAAAACACGTGAATGACGTATACGCGATCGGCCACGAAGTGACACCCCTTACTGACATTACGCCTATGACTCTTATTTTCTTGTAGATGCGGGCGTCTGTGTGAGTGTATCACTTCGAACGATTTCTTCCTAGATTCCTTACCGCTTGTGAAGCTTATATTAAAACTGTATACTGCTATTTTTTATACATGATTATAATAAACATAATAAATAGCCAACCTTTTTACACTCAGGCTTTATTATTCAAAGGTAAAGCAAATTGAGTGTTTCTAATGTTTCCCCAGAACGTATAATATGCCACAATAGGAAATTTCCATTCACGACGAAATGTACTGTTGCTTTTCAAACCAAAACGAGAAAATGAGTTTATGATACGACCGAATTGCGACGGCGAGGACATGAAAATATTTGAGGTGGTCTTTTGAAAATGTATATTGTTCGGGTTATTCCAGCCAGTACTGTTGGTCGTAATTACGCAGTTTGGTGAATTGTACGGTGGTAACAGTTTAAATGTAGGGCTCCATTTATAGCTATCAAGTTGGGAATTCAGGCGAAGTTAGAAGGTCGGTAAATTACAAGGTTTTGGGGTGAAGACCACCCAACCGAAGTTCTCAAAGAAAAGCGACTGAACAAAAATGCTTATTGTGAGACAATTAACATTGGGTCGAAATATAAAACGCACTGGTAGAAGCCTCTCGTGACAAGCGGGCTGGGGCTTTTCTCGCTCAGAGAATCAGCATGGCTATTCAACGTGGCAATGCTGCCAGCCTTCTTGGCACGATCCCGAGAGACACCGATTTGGGCCAAGTTTTCCACTAGTAATTAGTAACAAGTACTGTTCCTTTTATATATAATTAAGTTTTTATTCAATAAACTTAATTTGAATTCAAAATTATTTTAATTCA
The DNA here is from genome assembly GCA_929442735.1 of Watsonalla binaria. NCBI lineage: Eukaryota > Metazoa > Arthropoda > Insecta > Lepidoptera > Drepanidae > Watsonalla > Watsonalla binaria. Next base: position 8,223,997 of record OV838930.1, read on the forward strand.
CCCGCGTTAGAATACCCTAAGTTTTTTATTAAAAGTAGTCTAAACATCCATCCCCTATTCTATCCCCTTGGGGTTAGAATTAATCAAAATTCTTTCTTAGCCGATGCCTACGTCATAACATCTACCTGCATGGCAAATTTCATCCCGATCCGTCCAGTGGTTTGGGCTGTGCGTTGATAGATCACTATGTCAGTCAGTCAGTCACCTTTGAGTTATATATATTTAGATATATACTCACTATCTAATTAATTAATTACACTCAAGTAAAGCAAAACACTCCGTTTAAAAGCACCGTGTAACTTCCCCTCAATTAAAAGGTCGCTACAAAAAGTACTACGCAACGTAGCCACGCGCAGCTCACACAGCAAAAAACACTTTTGAATTGCGAACAACCTAACAAAGTTTGAAAGTCGATTCTCAGCAACACTCGCTTTAGTTTGCCGCTAGATATGATTTGGTCGTGTTGTTTTTGTTCGCTTTCTTTGAGGTTTACCCTCATTATGACAACGCCGCGGTGCGAGATTACAACTTTTTCTTCGAAACTCACTTATATTTTGCAGTGTTGCAAAATTGAGATTTAACTTTCCTTTTTTACATAAGTTTCAAAATACGTGTACTTACTTATGTTTTAAAGGAGACAAATATTTTTTTTAACTGAGTAGACTATCATTGAGTAGGCATTCATTGAAATTCCCCAACAATGGGGAATAGTGGAAAAAAGTTCAAAAATCCCCATTGCGATCGAAAGCAAGCGGAATGGGGATTTTTGGACCTTTCCACTATACCCCACTGGTGGGGAAAACCAATGGAGATTATTGGAACAACCCCTTTAAGATTCCATATTTAATAATACATTATACCTATACTTTATTTTATCCGTGACTTTCCATTTCTTGGAGGCAAATTTATTTCCATTCCAAATTGCAGCATAATCGGTTCTGCAGTGAAAAAGTAACAAAGAGACGTACAGAGACATTTTATTTATAATGTTTATGATATGGATAATTGCTGACTGGAAAATAAAGTATCTTCCTATGTCCGTAGACAAAATACGTCATACTATAATCTAACAAGGAGTAAAACACAAAATCCAGTATGTATTTTATGTATATAATTTGATTGCAATGTAAATAGGTACAATCTGAAAGTCAAAAGCAATCTCTTTACATTTTACTGCGGGCAATATCGCTACAAAGCCTGTCCTAGCAACGTCATATAAACTCGATCAACCTATGCGATATAATATGTTAGTATACAGTTTTCCAAACGCCACCCACACGCGAACAAACCTTGTAGAAAAACGGAGGGCCCGTAAATGTCAACTTTATGCTCCATACTACACAAACAATAGCTAACCTTTTGTTTAACACGGCCGACCGAGACAATACCCTAACACACACCCTTTAAAGTATATTTTCTAACACACTGTCGACGTACAAAGCATTATCGAACGTGATCGATTACAAATTGTTTCATTATGTACCTAATTACAGTAGCTGAAGGCAGCTTTTACGTTGTATACCAACGGGTGGCAGGTGGGCAAAGTAAATTGGTTCTTAGTGCTATGGGACAGGGTGGAGTATGGCGTGGGGGTAGGTAGCCTGGGGTGCGCGTCGTTGTTTCCCCGCGGCGTCTGTAAGGTCAAATGCAAACTTTACCATGAAAGGGAAAAGTGACAGAAGAACGACTCCGTAGGCAATTCGACATTATCATCCATAAATTCACGCATTGACGGTGCTTACGAGGTTCTCGATTCCAGAAGTAACGATAGAAGTTGTAAATCGCGGTAGTTTTGCGATGAATCACGAGAAATCGTCGATGAATGTCAATGCTTCATTGTGAAACTCAGGTTCGTTTCAGTCACGAAGCGATGCATCGAGTTGACCGACGATCAGTTTTACTCTGGCTGGATTCCATTAACTATCGAAAAACCTTTCGATCATTTCATCGCCACGGCAAGTCGATTGTTGCCCTAATCGGAAATTATACCTTCTATGATCATTCGCCATGTTGAAAGCTGACGCCATCGCTATTCGCAAGTATCCGTCTGTGAGTGCTTGCTTTTTACTTGAGGAGGAGCTCGTGGCACAGTTGCATATCATTCGATCCGCGAAGTTAAGCAAGCTACCCCTAGCCAGTAATTGGATGGGTGACCGCCCGAGTTCCCTCCGTGCCTCAGAGAGCACGTTAAGCCGTCGGTCCCGGTTGCCATTTTATCATCTTTGGCAATCGTTACAGGTCAGTCGGAGGCCTTAAATAGCCTGACAACTGGTTTAACCCGGATCACAGATTTTCCTCGTCAAAGGGGTTGCGAAGGTCAGATGGCAGTCACTTCGTATAAAAATCAGGTGATCAGCCACATCGGGTTGAATCAAGTGCCGACCCCAACAGTGTATGGGATAAGGCCGGGGAGATGATGAGTGCTTGCTTTTTACTTGCAATGTTAAGAGCTGTCCTTCTGTAAGCCCTATTTTGTGACTTTACCTTTACCCTCTGAAGGAAAACAGCTATTACGGCATTTTATTGGCTTAAGATAAGAGCTGCTCTCAGTCATTTGTGTACACCGTTGAAGGACTCGTGATTATGTTATAAACATGTTTATGATGGCCAATCAGTCTCGAAACGAGGTCAACAAAATAAACATCGAAAATATTATACGAAGCGAATTACACCAATGTTTGCCTATTTATTCCAAGCTGGATTTAATAGATTCATGAAAAGTTTGTCCGTTCGAGAGTGAGATTTATTGGGAAATGGGATCACGTGAACTCGTTTTCTCCATGTTTCTCATAGTTTGTGTATAATTTAATTTGAGTATCAAAGTTGCTTAGCTTCAAATGTCGACCTAAGCTTCCAAACAAACATTATCTGGTTTTTACCCGACTACGGCGAAACAAAAAGGAGCGCTATGATTTGTATACCTATGTTCATCAGGTTCCTCATGACAGAGCCGTGGTGGCGTTGAGGTTTGAGCAGTCGCCTGCTACGCAAGCGTCGCAACCCCAACGGGGCCTGTACCAATGAGTTTTTCAAAAAAACTTATGTACAGTGATTTCACACCACGTGCTTTACGGTGAAGGAAAACATCGTGAGGAAACCTGCATATGTCTAAGAAGTATTTCAATGACGTATGTAAAGTGTCTGAGACGGCGATGGACTCACCATCTGTCACGTTGGCACTTTATCATCTTCGGTGAAAAGTGGGTGTTGTGATTACAACACCTCTGCCTACCCCTCAGGGGAATACAGGCGTGAGCATATGTCCTCATGACTTCTTGACTACTTTTTGTTTTGTAAGAGCAGGTGGCATATGATCCCCTCTGAACATCACAATTATATGTTCGATCTTAATATTGTCTTGTGTAATGTATAATGAGGAAAAGTTTGTATGTATGTTTGTAACGCATTGGCTAAAAAGCACTAAACCGATTTTAAAAATTCTTTCACCATTTTATTGCTACATTATCACTGATTAATATAAGCTATATTTTATCCCGGTAATCCCACGGGAACGAGAACTACGCCGGTGAAACTATGTGACGTTATATTTGGGTTTTAGTTTTAAAACATACTTTTTTCTATGTAAATATGTTTAAGGATTCAGGTAGATAGGTCTTCAGAGAAAAACGTTTTCCGAGCATCTCTTTCTAATTTGAAGTCGGTTAAAAGGGTCAGTCTCTCGTCCGGTTCTGGTTATACATGAGGTTAAAAAATGCTGTTCCTGATGCGGCAAATGCGATGTGATTTCTCTTTGTGTTCCCGCAGATGGGTGTCAATTAATCTAGCAAATGGTTTTGTGGAAGAGAAACCTTTTAATGTATAAAGTACATTGGCAAAGCTTCGTAGAAACTGATGAATATTTTCCTCGTCAATTCATGTCATTAAGAGGGGAAAATATGTTGGAGGAAAATGTATAAGCTTTCCTTTTCAACCTCGATGAATAAATTGAATAAATAATTTTTCTACCCCGAAAATAATTATGATTTTCACTTTGAAATAACTTTTTCCAATTTAATCAAAAGAAACCGTATAGTATCAAGACATAGAAAGTATAGAGCAATCGCCTCCTACGCAAGCGACCCAAGTTCGAATCCCAGCCGGGCCTGTATAAATGAGTTATTCTAAAAAAAAAACTTATGTGCAGTTATATCACACCACGTGCTTTATGGTGAAGGAAAATGTCTGAGAAGTAATTCAAAGACGTATGTATAATGCCTGAGACGGCGATGGACTCATCCTCTGTCACGTTGGCACTTGATCATATTCGGTGAAATGTGGGTGTTGTTACAACACCTCTGCTTACCCCTTCGGGGACCCTTCTGAGATGGCGTGAGCATATATATATATTATTCTATAAATGTAATAATTAATTTGCATATCAATACTTAGGGTCATCACAACTTGTTATATTATTTATCTTCGAGAAGATCGAAATGATTTTGACAGTAGCAAGGGGACTTAAAATGTTAGGCGTAGGCTTTGTATAATCTTTACGGTGCAGCTAAAGATAAAAAAATATTTTTATAGAGAAAACCCTATATGTAGGTAATTTTTGCCTAATAAATTATTAAACCTTTGCAGGTTTGTTACAGCGTGGGTAGCACCGTGGGGTGCAACGTTGGAAAGAGTAATTTTTGAGTTTTTGTCGGATTCTCAGTAAAAGCAACCTTCCGAACCCGGTCGTAACATTTATAATCCTGTACAATGTATTTTTGTGACGATTTGAAAGTACTTTGTAAGAAGTGTAATTAAATAAAAATATTTTGAATTTCGAATTGTCGAAAAAGAAAGAAATGTAAACAGACACATATCAAAATATAAGTCGTGAAGCCCCTAACATCGGCCTCGGCTCAAAACCTTAATTGATTCCTTTGATGTTAGCGATTATAGGAATCAAAGCAAATTATTCTGTCAATCAAATATGAGATACAAACACTTTATTATACCCATGGGCTTTACATGTGCCTACTGTAATCATTTGCATAAAAATATAATTTACTACCTGTGTCCCGTGGTTTCACCCGTGTAGACTACATTTCATGGTATGGTAGCTTTATTTCGCGGAACACAATTTTTTATAATGTTAGAACGAAGATGAATGAAATTATAGCGTGACCAGGAGAAATCGGGGTTATTTTTTATAGATATAGATTTGGTGACATTTATAAAAAGAATTAAGTGGAGACAGAAATTCCTTTCGTTATGGATCACCTGCTTAGAATCTCTTAACATTAATATAATACAGGAACAATAACGTATATTAGATAACTGATTCTTTGGCAGGCATTCTCGTCATACTTATGAAGAGGTGCTGCTTGTGGGGGCTGGTCATCTCAAGCTACGCATTTAGTTATAAGTACATGTACTAGATTTTTAGTTATGTTAATTTTTATCGATATTTGTGCATTGGAACTTTGTCCATGAGCTTACGTTTCTTAAATTATTTATTTTGTATTCTTTACATTGTATAACATTTTTGAAAAGAGTAATTACTGAGTTTCTTGCCAGGTTCTTCTCAGTAAAAGCAACCTTCCGAACCTGGCGGTAGCATGTATAATCCTGTATAATTGTGTCATTCAGACCATTTGAAAGTACTTTGTAAAAAGTCTAATTGCATAAAGATATTTTTGACTTTGACTTTGACTTTAATAACCTGAATTTGAAATCTAAATTAAAGTACAATGCAAACCAAAGTACCAAAAAAATTAAATAATAGGACAGTCAAATCAAAATAATAGGACGGACCCCTATCACGGGTTTGCCACCGTTTTCGTTATCTATACTCGCTAGCGTCTCCGTCGAATATTAGTATGAGAAATTGTGCAGCGACTCCCAGCGGTGACGTGAAGAACTAAAATATCACATGCAAATATTGCGAGTGACGCTAGCGAGTATAGATTATGAAAACGGTGGAAAAAATGTGATAAGGGTACTGATCGCAGCCCAAAAAACAAATGCTTCTAAATTGATGAAATATTTCCAAAACCTGCCCCCAAGTACTTAGAAAAATAGGTTATAACATGTTTAATCGTGACCATTTCGTTTGCGTATTGGTGTGACTCGAAATGTAATGATACTTTTTCAGAAGAATTCCAAAGATGGCGGAACAACGTATTGCAAGTCACACTAATACGCGACGACATTCGTCAACGTTGAAATATGTCAAAACTTACACTTGGATTACTGATTTCTGCCATCATTCGTCAATGCCTAACTTGCAAACACAATCTAACTTCATCTTAATTACCAGCAGACCAAGCTTCGCCTACCATAGAATATAATTCTAGGTTCATGACAAATGAACTAGCTGTGCCCCGCGGCTTCACCCGTGCAAATTTAATTTTAAGGGTGACCCGCGAAACCCAATTTTTTTTTTTAAATAAAAGTAGCCTAATGTTACAAGGGGTAAGCCCTTGTAACATTAGCTATCTACCAGTGAAAGTTAAAATCGGAACAAACAGACAGACAGACGGACAGACATATAGACAGACATAGATTTTTTTTAAATAGTTTTTTTAATGTCGGTACCTTATGTACGTTTAGTGGAAAGCTGGTATTTTGGAATTACAAACAGACATTTCAATTTTATTTATCTGTATAGAGTATATACTAGTTTCACCCGCGACTTAAACTACGATTTTTTTTAAATAGTCTACAATTACTACAAATTGGTTCAGCAATTCAGTAGTGAAAAAGACAAATAATTTACCCAAATGATGTCGCCATACGTCAGTTAAATTGTGGTCAAATAATACGTTATTTTAAATCTGTAAAAGCTTTAATTTTTCATCAATTTCTAACTGCTTTTGTACTTTTTTACAATTTATTCTAGATTTAAGCATTTGATTCAACTCAAAGTACTAGAAATATTAAGATTGAGTGAAACAACACTATGAAATCAAATGACTGATTGATTTACATTATACATAATAAGTTTTGTTATATGTAGGTACGGAAACTCATCAAAAAAATATGCGCAGAAATAAATGATCGAACGTAAATGAAAGCACAATGTAGTGAACCCAACAATAACAATTTCGAAATAAAACGGGAAAATAAAAATAATGAGTATTATTTCATCGTTTCCCGAAGTGCAGGCGACTCCATTATTGTACCCTCTTTGATATTTCCATTCGGTTACAGTTGAAATGAAAATACGTGCGCTAAATTTCAAGATCAGTTTTAGGTACATTTTCTCGGGAAGCAGTGATCGATATAATTCAAAACTAAATTCAGACAAAATTTTGGATCGAATTTCGCATTCATAATAATTTGAGTTTTAATAAATACTTATTCTTAGAGCTATTTCTTTTATATAAATTACTAGCGGTCATCACGCCGTTTCAACCGAGTAGTTCCCGTTCCCGTGAGAGTACGGGGATAAAATAAAGCCTATGTTACTCGCTCATGATGTAGCTATCCAGTGCCGAAAGGATTTTCAAGTTCGGTCTAGAAGTGTCGGAGACTATTCAATACAAACAAACAAACAAATCTTTCCTCTTTATAATATAAGTGTACATTATCTGTTCCGGAGGCATTTTTATTTGCTTAAAAAATGATAAAACAAATGTAAACTTCAAAGTAAACCATCTACCTTGAAAGGTAATAACAAAACGGCCTTCAAAACGGCTTAAAATGGCATGAAAGAATAAATAAAAGGAAGTTTTTCACAGCTGAAACATTAATTATAGCAATTCTCAGTGTTTCACCATAACATGTCGTTTATTTGAAGTGACCTTACGCTAAAACGCCGTTTCGAACGCTGCGATTTTTTTTGTATGAAAGAGCGAATATTTGATGTATGAGAAAAAACAGGTTCCTTAGATTATATCCCAACACATATTTCAACAGGTGTTCCAATTTTCTAGTCACCCAAAATGTAACTAAAAAAATATCATAAATCAACGTAATTATGAAAATCTATCCAATAACAACGAATATGAATAAACTTGCTTTCAAGTAATTAGATATATCTCACAGTCCCACCTACAGATTGTCTCGACAGAATCCTACTCACTCTTGGTACATGGGCCAGTGTCCCATGGACTTGAAGTATGGTATACATTACTTGGTATCGGGCCACACTAATTCAATCATCCTGAGGCAACCCACACACACCTCCCACGCGACCTATTTGCTCTGTGCCTCGTTTGATACGTACTTGACTGGTTACTCGACTGTACAATTTATTGCTTTGTCGCGGTTATTATATTTGCTGCGCAGTTCGTAATTTATATATCTTCTTCGTCTTAACATTTGTCTTGATGCTGAAGTCCACTCCTGCTCCTTCTCCATTTTCAGTTTAAATTAATAATTAAATTCATTCAATGGTCGCAGTGACATTCACTACATACATATGAAAGTTTATACGGTACTGATTTTAAAAGTCCAATATTAAAAAAATCTGTCTCTCTGTCTGCTTGTTCCCGGTAATCTCCGAAACAGCTGAACCAATGCTGATTTAACGGAACTGTCACTGTCAGATAGTGTTACAAGGAGTAAGCAAATTATAAAAAATATTTCAAAAAACATTAGAGTTCCGCGGGCCATCAATGAATTTAACTCTACTGATACCACGGCTCACAGTTAGCTATGAAGCTTAACAATGAAGTCTGAGTTTTGCCAAATAATATTAAAATGTCTAAAGATAAAACGCGAATAATTTCTTTCACGTGCTTTTTATGACGAATGACGATCCCAAAATTAGAACATGCGACCTTTCAACTTTGTATACGTAACTTTTGTAAATTCAGAGGAAATTCTCGAACTTACTTCATGAATATTTCATATCGTCAGAGACATTACTTGAGCATTTTCAGACACACTTTTGTTATGAAGAGTTTGAGTGATGCGTGAAAATGTTCAGATCAACATGCTATACAAATATTATAAGTATTATGTTTAAATAAATAAGTAGCACATAAGACGCTTACCAATATCCCGTTATACTTGTTTAATTTCACATTCAATATGTATTTTCTACAAAACTTCTAAGTACTCCCCTCTTGTCTACATACATCTGCAGAGGTGTTGTAATTACATCACTTTTCACGGAAGATGATTAAGTGCCAACGTGACAACGTGAACCTATCGCCGTCTCAGGCTTATGTATAGTGATACATAAGTCTTTTGAATGACTTCTCAGACTTATGCACTATGCGATGTTTTTCTTCATCGTAAAGCACGTGGTCACTCATAAGTTTATTGGAAAACTCATTGATTACAGTAGCAGGCGACTGCTCAAACCCCACGGCAGCCATGGCTCTTCCTCTCTTTTAGAAACCGTCGTAATAAAATACTGTATTTATTCTCGAGTAGTAAAGTTATTTCACCCTAAGACTAAACGCAGCACAAGAAACCGATATGAAACTATGAAAACCGGTATGAGCACTAACCGATAGCTAGTACCTAGACCGAGCTTTCATACATTGTTGAAACAAGTTATTTGAAACAAAACAAAGGGAATTGAAAATTAATAGCAGAAGTTCAAACTAGCGACTCCCAATTTGTTTCACGTTCCAGAGAAACCCATATGTGGGTCTTGATTTAAAGTTAATAAAGTACAATAAGTAAATACATAACATTTACATACATACATATTCTCACGCCTGTATTCCCGAAAGGGGTAGTCAGAGGTGTTATAATAACACTTGCTATAATAACCCACTTTTAATCGTAGATGATTCCATTGTTTTTTTCTTTGTCTGTCTGTTCCGTTTAGTCTCCGAAACGGCTGGACCAATTTTAACGGGACTTTCACTGGCAGATACGTATATAATGTTACAAGGAGTAATATAGGCAACTTTTATGTTTTTTAAATACAAGAGTTCCGCGGGTCTACCATGAAATTAAGTCACAGCTATATATAGAAGAAATATTACGCAACTAAGACAGAATTTAAATAAAGTTATTATTTTAAGGTGTTATGCAGCATCTCACCGCTAACTAACACCTGCAGTATTCCAGCTGTTCCCGTCAAACATCCTTAAAATGTGTATTCTATCCATGGAGGAATCAAGCTAGTCTCGCCGTTTCCCTTATCCCGTGTATCGGTATCAAAGCATATAAATGAAACTAAATGCCCGGGATCGATTTGTTCCACGTCGTGTCGGCGCCGTCACGTGTTAAGCAAGAGGGATGATGACGTCACAATCCATTACACCAGCCCACCATGCCTTATTGAGTTATCGACGTTGTACGCGATTTCACGCTCACTGCTACCAAATTGGTATCCATTGAAGCAATTCTGAGGGTGAATGGCGACATTAGAAGCCTTGTGATGCTGGAGAATGGTGTTTAACTAAGGACGAGGTGTATGTGTTGTTATACCGCCAATGTAGGTACAGTCTGCAAGAATAGTGATATGACAGGACGATGGTCAACGGCGCCTGCTACATTGAGAACTTCATTCGAGTAACGTTACCAACCTTATAAAGAATGGAATAATTGTAACCAACATATTTAAAAAAAACAGACTCACACAGCGGGGCCTGTACCAATGAGCTTTTCTAAAAAACTCATGTACAGTGATTTCACACCACGTGCTTTACGGTGACGGAAAACATCGTGAGGAAACCTGCATATTTCTGAGAAGTAATTCAAAGACGTATGTATAGTGCCTGAGACGGCGATAGACTCACCATCTGTCACGTTGGCACTTAATCAAATTCGGTGAAAAGTGGGTGTTGTGATAACAACACCTCTGCCTACCCCTTTGGGGAATACAGGCGTGAGCATATGTATGCTGACTCACACAGTCTATATATTATGCAGATAAATTAAATTCAAGTATCTGGTTGTAATTCCAAATTCACAGCTTTTACTATTAGCATAATATCAAAATATACATACATACTATATGATACATAGAATTTTTTTTGTAATGTTTTCTGAAACAGCTTGGCCTGTAGACAAAGTAACAGTGTGCTCTCGCTAGTAGAAACGATACAAAATGTATGGAAATGACATGTCACGTGACTGATTTATGTCATTCCCAAACATGCACGAGAGAATGTTACTTTGTCTAGGCCTACTAGACCGATGGCAGATAGCTGATGTTACAATAAGTCAAAAGCGGACGTCACACGGGGACCGCGGTCCCAGTCACCTGATATTCGTCAATGTATTAAAATTAAGTAGTGTTCTTATACACCTTGGTATTTAACTTACTTATTTACATGAATCAAACAGTAGTTTTTCTTGCGTAACTGGTTGAGTATTCTTTGGTCACCCGTCCTAACCTCATTACTTATCGTCCCCTATAATCCGCTGGCTAACGAGGAGCTCGTGGCACAGTTGCTATTGCGCATATCATTCGATCAGCGAAGTTAAGCAACCCTAAGCCTAGCCAGTAATTGGATGGGTGACCGCCCGAGTTCCCTCCGTGCCCCGGAGAGCACGTTAAGCCGTCGGTCCCGGTTGCCAATTTATCATCTTTGGCAATCGTTACAGGTCAGTCGGAGGTCTAAAATAGTCTGACAACTGGTTTAACCGAGATAACAGATTTTCCTCGTTAAAGGGATTGCGAAGGTCAGATGGCAGTCGCTTCGTATAAAAATCAGGTGATCAGCCACATCGGGTTGAATCAAGTGCCGACCCCAATGGATAAGGCCAGGGAGATAATATGAATCCACTGGCTAACCATCTACACTACACCCCTATTTACTCGTACATAGACTTGTGACTCAGTGATTTAGGTTTAATAAAATAAAGCCTATTGTGACAAACTCTAAACTGAAACCTTTGTAAAAAAATATAAACTACCTACTACAATGCATTATTCAATAAAATAATTCCACATTAAGCGAAGGTACAGAAGTAAATGCTTGCTAACATGCAAGGAACTATGCCACGAGGGAGCGCTCCAATGCAAGTGTAATAAAAATAGTTCCATTATTACCCATCGCTTTTCTTATTAGCTTTCCTCCCCGCTAAGAGCAATAACAGCCAACTTGTCTACTAAAATACGCTCCTAGACCCTAGAGATCCAAACAAGATACCTTAATAAATATTGTCTACCTGTAGGTAAGCAACTTATGCTACGTAAAACGCTTCGATAAGCTGAAAGGTTAAAGAGAAGGTCTCTAGGTATCGAAGATCGATAATCTAACAGACTTACGTTATACATGACTACCTTAGGATTAAGTACGTTTACAACAGCGAAAATGAAAACGATTTATTCAGATTAGGTCCTGGTAAGGCACTTATGAATATCGAAGAGTTTACCACCGGTTCGAAAATTAGCACACTAAGTACTTATGCATTTTAATCTATCAAGAAGTGTTCTGGAATGTATCAGAAAGTAGGTGTATTAATACTCATATCTTCAGAAACACATCGAGACAAATTGACAAATCTTCCTCTTTTGAAAGTCGGCTAAAATTGTATTATATTTTATATCATTAGTTTAGTTTAATATGTACTGAGGGCCTACTATCATCATAAGTTCTTCTGAGCTTTGACATTTCATTTCAAAGCTAAGAACTTCTTAATACGCGCTGTTTAAACGATCATTGGCTCTCTGGTAATTAATCAAATGTATTACTAAATTTGTATGCGAATGAAATACATAATGCTTCTGAAAATTTTACCGATGTTGACTTATGCCCAGCCATCTACAGCCCATTAAGGCTATGCTGGCCACGCCCATTGCCGAGCACGATCTAAGTAACTTTATCTTCTACGAATGCAATAAGTTACGAATTAAGTTCAATACAATTTCGCATCGCTTGAGCAACCATTATCGATAAAAGAAAATAACTTGCCCCGATATTTTCCAAGACAATTGTCTTTGTAAATCGAAATATTTTGTGGAAGAATTGTGAGCATTTAACTCGCTTTAATAACTTCGTTGAAAGCCAACCTTCCATGCTGTAAAACAGAACGCAACATTGTTGGAAAGATAAAGTACATCATAAAACGTCCTTAATATTTTACGACGGCCATATTCAAACAAATTAACTTCCTCTCTTGACTTGCGATGAAAAATACGAAAAATTCTTGTCTCTTTAATAAACCCTCATAATACCTGAGCCTCGAATTAATACTCTTGGCAAGTAAGCCCCTCTTGCACGAAGCGCAAGGGATGGGACTCGCTTGTGGATTATCGATATCAGTTGTTTATCATCCTACCGATGCTTATATTTAAACCTTTAAGATCATATTCAATATAATTAACTAGCGGACGTCACGCGGGTTAACCCTCGTAGTTCCTATTTCCGTGGGAGTATGGTGATAAAATATAGCCTATGGTAATCAGTGATAAGGTAGCATTCAAAAGGTGAACATTTTTTTTTAAATCGGTCCATTACTTTTTGAGCCAATTCCTTACAAACATACTTACATATACATCATTCCTCTCTACAATATTAGTAAAGATATACTTTGTGATGTTCTGCATTATGATAGAATAAATACGATAAATAATTTTAGGTTCGAAGCAACACCGAGAAAAAGTCTGATAATTATATAATATTAACAGAATTTGAACAACTGCTTATGGAATATTGAATAAAGGCAGGGTTACCTGACGATCAAGATAGGATAAAACTTAGTTTATTCTATCAGTAGCTGCAATATCGATAGCATCGAGCAGCAGCACATCCCTATTACCCCTTCACAGCAGCGTCCTCACGTAGAGGAGGAATTTCTCATTTAGTCGCGCGACTCCATGCACCTTTTAACGCCGATGCCAGAACACAACGAAATGCCACTTTTGTGGAGCGAGAAGAACAGTACTTCTTGCTTTTGTTGCATTTTCACTTTATCTATGCCACAATTTCCATTTTTGTGGCCAACCCTAACATTAGGGGAATTTTTCCTTTGTGTCTCATCACTACCTTTTTCATTTCACGTTAGCCCTTCATGTCTATTTAGGGCTTTTATTTTGGTACCGTTCTGGAATTACTCGTGAACATTACTTGGTAACTACCACATAAAGACTAGACTTATTTCATCATGAACTACTTTGCTGCTGTTACAAGGGGTAGTAAAACGTAGTACTCTTATTTATACTGTGGTAAAACTTAGAGTTGCCGGCTACCTACTAAAATACTAATGCGCCAGGCTTACTATAATAGAACCCTTTTGTCTTTCATTCTTTATTAGTAATGTCTTCAATCAACTTGGAGTTGGTCACGTTATAGGTTGCAATAGCCGCTTACTATCAGGCGAGCTGTACCACGGTATACATATGAGAAAACAGCACGGAATCTACTCACACAAACGCGCGCATCTACGAGATTAGACACTTTCCCACTGCCTCGATATCGTCCACCGATATCGGGACGATGTCGTCCCTTGACTATAACGACACAGTGTGAAAGCGTTCAGTAGTAATTGTATCAAACTACTAGTCAAACGATATCGTGTCGTTACTGTTATCGTCCAATGTGAAAGCGCGCATTATAAGCGACCCCAGCGTAAAGTCAGTAAGGTTATAACTTCAAATTGAAAAAGGAAAAAAAATAAATGGAATAAATTTTAAAAACTTTGACAATCCTTACGCTCAATGGAGTAAATGTTATTATATATTATATAAAAGTTTAGTCTAGATCCCATATTGCTAAATAAACTTATATATATACTGTGACTACGCTTATTTGCCACCCTCCTGATACCACCCTTAGACATGGACTTCTTATTAACACACATTCAAATTGAAGTTCAATTTTGTTTGACAGAAATGGCTTCCTATCCGCTTTCTAAATACCGGTCGGAATAGCCTAGCGATATAGCTCTTGCTACCCATAAGTTTAACAGCATTCGCAATTCGGTGCGATTTCAGCAAGTATTCGAGTGCTTAAGATGCGATGGCATGCGCCGTCGATAACTTCGATTGCTTAAATATCGAACTCGTTAAAGTTCTCCGAGAGTAGTTCTTGATTGCAGTCTGCGAGTCTGGATTGTAAACAATTATATCCTTTCTTGTATGTGTGAGTTTGTTAGTAAGTCTTTCAATCGGATTACTGTTACAATACATACGCAAAGTGTATTGCTCAAAAGCTACAACGAAACACGACGACCTATGTTCGATCGCTGGGTCGGGCAGTATTATTGAGTTTTCCCATCTGCTATTTCACAGTAGCAGGCCGGAATCTTGATTAGTACCAGACTAATGGCAATAGGCTCGCTATATATCACATAAATCGTCTACTTACCCCTTCCGAGAATACAGGCGTGAGCAAACGTTAGTAATTATGAGGTACAATTCAGGTACGTGAATAGAGACCCAAATTCTAACAAAAATATGCTTCTCAACCAGAATAAGCCCTGATATCATCCGAAGAACGTAGGGCTGAATAAACAAACCTCGAAGGTATTTTCAATCTCATAATAAGCGGTCTCAATATTTCCACCGTTTTGTGTTCCATATTAACACCCGCAACGAAACAATGTGAAAGTTTCTTTCTATTCAATAAGGGTGTCCAATATAAGCGGGCCTCTCGCGCCGTCGGACCCACAGGCAAATCCTATCTCAACTTACATCGGAATTTAATTATAGGGAAATGGCAAGCTATATGAATGCAACCAAATATTTTCTTTCAATTTCAATGTACAATTTACACAGGGTGTGGTTTTGCATTGAAGCCATATTACATTAAAATATATACATTAAGTAGTAGGTAAATAAATCAGTCGTCAAAGAAATTTGATTTTTCAAGCTCTGATGTCTACTCTAAACTTATGTAGGTCATCATCTCCCTGGCCTTATCCCATACATTGTTGGGGTCGGCACTTGATTCAACCCGATGTTGCTGATCACCTGATTTTTATACGAAGCGACTGCCATCTTACCTTCGCAACCCCTTTTACGAGAAAAATCTGCGATCTGGGTTAAACCAGTTGTAAGATTATTTTTAGCCCTCCGACTGAACTATAACGATTGCCAAAGGTGATAAATTGGCAACCGGGACCGACGGCTTAACGTGCTCTCTGAGGCACGGAGGGAACTCGGGCGGTCACCCATCCAATTACTGGCGTGGGCTAGGGTTGCTTAACTTCGCTGATCGAATGATATGCACAATAAAAACTGTGCCACAAGCTCCTTTTTAAACTTATGTAGTCACACACGGGATTTTTTAAAAAGGAACGTAAGCTGGAATTGATTTTCTCTAAGACTGAACTTAAAAAAATATATAAATCACTCTCTTCAATGAACATATAGACCTCCATAAATATGGCACCAATGTAGGACCACAGGCTGTGTCTATGTCAATTGCCCACAGTTCAACAATAGTATTTAAATCTTACATGCAATATACCAAGACTCAGTATTATTTGTACTTATATAAAAATATATACTCATGCCATCCCCAAAGGGGTAAGCAGAGATGTTCTAACATCAACGCCCACATTTCAACGTTTGTACGACACTAGTGGACGTCACGCGGTTTCACCCGTATAGTTCCCGTTCCTGTGGGAGTACGGGAATAAAATATAGCCTATATTTCTCGCTGATAATGTAGCTATGAATCGTTGAAAGAATTTTTCAAATCGATCTAGTACTTTTTGAGCCAATTCGTAATAAACATACTTACATACAAATCTTTCCTATTCATATTCATATATTTTTTGCAAGTTAGTATCATATCACACACAATATTAACGTAGTTACTTATAGTGGTAATAGTCCTCTTTATAATATTATTATAGATATGAACGATTACTTCGCTGGCAGATAGGTAATGTTACAAGGAGCCACTAAGTTTGAATTTATTTAAAAAAAACCTTAGGGTTCCTCGGGTCACCCATTAAATTAACTCTACGGGGGTAAAACCGCGGGCACAGCTAGTTCGAAAATATATTTAAAAGGACCTTAACATTTTCAATTAAATTATAATTCCTAGGTAATGTACTCAAACATTAATAGTAAGTACATACATACATATGCTCACGCCTGTATTCCCCGAAGGGGTAGGCAGAGATGTTATAATCCCAACACCCACTTTTCACCGAATTTGATTAAGTGCCAACGTGACAGATGGTGAGTCTATCGCCGTCTCAGGCACTATACATACGTCTTTGAATTACTTCTCAGACATATGCAGGTTTCCTCACGATGTTTTCCTTCACCGTAAAGCACGTGGTGTGAAATCACCACGGCTCTTATAAGTGTTACGACAAAACTTTTTATATTTGCCACCAACCGAAGCTCTGTTCCAAAAATGTTCGCCCAAAAAGGGTACACCTTATATAATTTATAACTAGCATTGTTAGTACAAGAGCACAGGAACCGCAAATTAAAACCGCATTGTGTCCCAGCTTAGATTTATGTCCCGGATGGATGGCCGCACTGACGTCGGCGTCAACGTCAACGTCATAGGACCATAAATATTGCCGTTAGTGGCTTCATGACGTACGCACGGCTTATTTGTAGTTTGTGGTAAATATGAGAATATTCAAACAGATTTTTATAATCAAAATATCGCTGTTCCCCTAAAGACAGTGATAGAACACTATTTTAGACACGTACAATCTCAACACACGCTTTCTTTATGAAGGAAGGTGGCTAATATGCAACCCACCTGATGGTAAGCAACAGCCTTAAGACGCACTTCTGTAAGACAGAGGTGTACGGTCAAGAAAGTAGACAATGAAAGAGAAATTATCAGTCTCAGAGTAATTTCAAATGGGATATCCCGTTATGCCTTTGAAATGAGGATACTGTTGTTAACTTGTAGAACATTATAGAATTAACCACCGCCTCGGAAATGAACCTTCTCAGAAGAAACATGATAATAATAATAATATATTTATTCAGTAATCATTTTATTCTTAAGAACTTTATATTAGAGGAGTCTCCTTTTAAGCATGATAATGCCTGTGATAGGAGGACCTGCTCTTCATTAGCTTAAGTACTACAACAGTTAAGAATACAAAAAAATATTAAAATTGAAGATTTATTAATGAACAAAAATGCATATTTCTGAGAAGTAATTCAATGATGTATGTAAAGTGTCTGAGACGGCGATGAACTCACCATCTGTCACGTTGGCACTTATTCTTCTTCGGTGAAAAGTGGGTGTTGTGATTACAACACCTCTGCCTACCCCTTCGGAGAATACAGGCGTGAGCATATATAAAATGTATTCTTTTTTATGTTAAATTGTGTATGTGTGTGTATGTGAGAAGGAAGAGAAAGAGTTTCAGTTTGGTCATAACTAAGTGACGTAATCTATTGAACTATTTTTTTTTACATTCATAGCACTTTTTTGAGTAAATGTACTAGTAACTTTAATATTACAGTCGTAATAAAAATAAATAATAGATTTCGCTTGTTGAAGCTAATTAAGTGTTATAACGTAAATAGGATAGGAAGCAATAAAAACAATACCAGTTGGTAGCTCAGAGTTCGTTTACTTCCTGTAGCAAATGTAAATTAATCATCCCGTGGGAGATTGGGGACGTTCGGTTTTATCTGGTACTTGTATCTCTAGAGGTCCCAGGTTAATGTACTTTCAAACTACAGGTTACATTGTACCAACACTAGTAAATTTAATTATTGTGCGCTGAGTGGTGCTGTGACCGACTTGTTCCCAAAAGTGCTACATAATTATAACTTAAATGTATACTTAGTTCCGATAGTGAGAAGGATATACAGATAGCACCTATGCTCAGGCTATCCCTGAAGGGTCCCCGAAGGGTTAAGCGTTGTAATAACAACATCCACTTTTCACAACTCATGTGTGAGTCCATCATCGTCTCATACCATATCGAGTAGCACCATAACTGAAAGATTTACGATAGTAGAACAGCCTCTTACATACATACATATACTCACGCCTGTATTCCCCAAAGGGGTGGGCAGAGGTGTTGTAATCACAACACCCACTTTTCACAGAAGATGATTAAGTGCCAACGTGACAGATGATAAGTCCATCGCCGTCTCAGACACTTTACATACGTCATTGAATTACTTCTCAGAAATATGCAGCTTTCCTCACGATGTTTTCCTTCACCGTAAACCACGTGGTGTGTAAATGCACATAATTTTTTTAGAAAACTCATTGATACAGGCCCCGCTGGGATTCGAACTTGCGTCGCTTGCGTAGCAGGCGACTGCTCAAACCCCAAGGCCACCACGGCTGTCCTCAGCCTCTTGACTACGGTATTAAGTAAGGAGGTTAAGTCCAAGCAGCTCTCGTTTCTAATACGAGAGAGAAGTACTTTGTTTATCTAAAACATTATTTGACCATTTATAACCATAACCAACTAGAGGGAGAGATTTACGTAGCGAGTGATGCGCAGGCCACCAACACAAAATGACTCAACCAAAAAAATGCCAGATAGGAGAAACGATGCGTGGAAAATTGAAACATAGCGTGCAGAAAAAAGGCGGATATATGCGACCGAGCCAATGGGCTTATGTGGAGCTTGCACCCGGCAACCGGGCACGTCCGGCATATAGTGGGATATTTCAATGATATTCCGGAATAGTCGAAATAATAGAACAACTAGTACTACCTATCACTGACATTTTTATTTCCTCGCTGTTGCTATTACGAAGTTAAGTAGCCCAAGCTAGTAGTTGGAGAGGATATTTAGTCTGATTGAACATCTTCAATCATTATACGCCTGAGATAATCTGAGTATTGGTTCAACCCAAATTATCGATCGACAGTAAAGGGTCGTAAAGGTAATTTTGAAAAATCTGATCAGTCACATTGGGTTGAATCAAGTGCCAACCTCAACACTGTATGAGATAAGGCAGACGATGACAAATTATTAAGCAAGTTACTAAAGTATCACTAATCATCTTGACTCAAACGTAATATTTATCAATGGCTTTCATGTTCATGTCAAATTGAATGCCTTAACATGCTAAATTTAAACCGCCTTCTGATGACGTCATAAGTACTTCACTGGAAAATATATTCGAGCTTTTTATAACTACAGCCTACACGTATTCTAAAAATACTTTTTAATAAATGAAATTCTGCCACAAGTAAAGGAAAAACGGCAATGGCTTATTTTTATATACTGTTAATTTTATAGCTGTACCCCGCGGTTTCGCTCGCGTAGATTTAATGTGTGACCGGCGGAACCCTGTCTTTTTTAAATAGTGTTAGTCTAAGTTACTCCTTGTAACATTAGCTATCTGCCAGTGAAAGTCCCGCTAAAATCAGCCCAGCCGTCTCGGTGATTAGCCGAAACAAACAGACAGACAGAGAAATCATTAAAAATTTTTTTTTCTTTTCAGTAACTTATATACGTCTAGTATACGTCTAGAATACTACATTTAGTGAAAAGCTATTTATCTGTATAGATGTAGAAATATATAGATATGGATTACAGAATAAAAAAGTATTATTTATTAAGTACTCGAGTAGCTTAAGTTGGCAGTGTCACTCTGTGAGCCTTGATTATATAGCTTGAATAGCGAACTACTATATCTTGAACTATATAAAAAAGTATTAGATAATATACGAACTATATACTAACTCCATTTCGTTTGTACTACAAACACATTTCGTTAGTAAATAACTCCCCAAAGTTTAATTTTCTAACTTGGTTCTAGTAGAAGTAATTCTCTTGCTAAAATAAATATCTGTAGCTATGAAAATCAGAGTAAATATGACATCCACTGAATAAAAACCTCTCTTTCTCTCTACATTACCACGGCATGTTACATCTCTCTCTTCCGCAAACAAAATAGGCAATAAGTTAACCCATACATAACTGTAATGCGACATAAATAACCTCGGAACATAAAGGCTGTGCCTGAGTGGAGCCCACAGATAGTTATCTACGCCTATAACGACGGGACTATTATAGTTAGGGTTGCCAACAGAGTTTTTTTCAGAACTGAATAAAAAAGAAATCACATTTAAATATCTGGTAGCACTGGTAGTAAAGAGATCACTGTGTGTGTTTATATACCCATAAGTAATTTATTCATATTCTACATGTTACTTAAAGAATTTGACTGAAACTGTGCAGTTTGTCTGCCAATTGAGCTACTCGTGTCCTTATTTCATATACGTATGTTGATTTTTTCCAGCTACTATAGCACAGGAAATTTCGTAAAAAAAATATTTTGACTCACATATTCGACTACGTCATTAAATGAAACTACGGAAAGAGGACTCAGGCAACTGGGACCATGCAGAACGGGGACCGCGGTCTCAGTCACCTGATAGTCGTCAAAGTATTAAAATTAAGTAGTGTTCTTATTCACTTTGATATTTAACTTATTTATTTGCATGAATTTTAGCATCAAACAGTAGTTTTCCTTACGTAACCGGTTGAGTATTCTTTGGTCACCCGTCCTAACCTCATTACTTATCGTCCCCTATAATCCGCTGGCTAAGATCTACACTACACCCCTATTTACTCGCACATAGACTTGTGACTCAGTCATTTATTACACGGTATTTTGTAATATCATTATGGAGGTGTTTCTACTTCAAGTAAGGAACACAGATTAAGTAACTCTATAATCATTAGACTCTAGAATATTGAAAATTCTATTAATTATATCTGATACATCGTCACGGGAGAAACCGGTAACCTTGGGCTCTACCATAAGCTCTTATTGCCATGATAATACTGTCATACCACTCATATTATGAGAGAGATGTATATGACCGGTATACATTTGTCACTGTCGCACAGCTGAACCATCATTGCAATAAAAGCTTGGTTGGGCCCCATATCTGTCCTGGCTGAGTTATGTATCAAAGAGCAGTTCACGACGATACACTAAGAAATGGTTTTCTACCTGTAGGGGAGTGAAATCGGGTTAGAATGTTTGTATGTAAAATCTTATATATATTAGTTATATTCCAGTAAGCTATATGAAGAAGGACAATCCTAAATAATCTAATCTCTCGAATCACTGCGTGAATTAAATGTTACATAGCTCTATGTACATGAATTATATAATTAATTACAGGGACAATATAAGCTACAACATAGTACCATAATAAATACAGAACGCGAGAGAAGCTGCGGACAGAGTCTAGTCACGCATAAAATACAAGCATTTATCAACCATATTAACCTGAAACACTAAATAGTTAATAATGAAATTAATGAAATAATAGATCACATTACAAATTCACTGGTTTCTTTGTTCTCAATATAACAAAGCAGGAAGGGAACGAACAAATTCAATTTATGAATATTCCTGAACCGGATTTACTTTTTACGAGAGAAAGCCTTGTCCAAAGTAATTTCCAATTTTCTTTCGGCTTACTTTGTAAATGGAGTCAAATTAGGTACCTGTAAGTTGATTTTAAGGAAATATCCATGATATTACTTTTCCAATAATTATGACCATCCTGATAGATTATAATGGACGATGATAACGTGGCTTTACTTCAAAAACAGTATTTACAAAATAGCACGGCCTTCCGCCAAGCTAACTAAGTTACTTTCTTACTAGAAGAAGTTTAAATGCCACCTTATGAGTAGTCTCACTACATTTCTCCATGAGGAAAACGTTTTAAAGAAATATGCACACCTATTTCTAAGAAATTTTTAACTAGAAATGTTAGTATTGTGCCTGACAAAGCACAATCTGCCGCGTTGGCTAGTGGAAAGTAATTACATAACCACTGTCTACCTCTTTGCGGACCCTGGGGATAATGAAAAGCAAAATTCCACCAAGAAACAACAAACTATATACATACATGTTTAACATCAATAAAAATTAATAAAGTCTGTTTTCAATTCCAAATTAACAGCATAGCATACGATAGTTACATAACAAAACAATGTAAAAAAAGATCTTTTTGTCTGTTTGTTCCGGCTAATCTCTGAAACGATTGAACTAATTTTAACGGGACTTTTCACTGGCAGATAGCTGATGTAACAAGGAGTAACTTAGATCTTTTATTGAAAAAAAAATCAAGTTAGCCACCTACAAAATTAGTCTAAACTGCTAAAAACGTTCCCGACTTTTCTTCAAACCCCAGAATAGTACTAAATCAAGTTCATCAATCAACAAGACGTCTTCATCACCGTCTACCCCTGATTTGTTAAAAAGAATATCTTCTCTAAAAATATGTCATCTCTTTCCTCCCTCCCCATATTAAGTGTGTCACCTCCCTCGCACAGTTCGATAAATTTATACGTTTTTCGTAATTGGATTACACTCGCGCTCCGACCTCCGCCCCGTACGGACGTCTCGAAGCGCTCTCCTGCCGCGCTCCGCCGCTGCCCGCTGTCCTGTCGCCGCCCGCTGCTACCTGCGCGCTGCTACCTGCGCATCGAACCCTTCGCCGAACTTGCCTTTTTCAAGGCGAGTTTCGGCCTTCTCTGTTTCTGTGTGAGACAAGTCTCGCTAGTTGTGACCCTTCAGGCAAAAACCACTTTTTTGGTGGTCCTCGGTGGATACCTAGCGGTGCCAACGAAGCCGAGTGGGGTGTTGACCCGATACACCCGTTTTTGCCCCCTCAGGGCAAAAACACAAATCGGACGGGGCTAGAACCACCGGCCTTGGGGGCTTCCCTCGCCGACGCTAGCCATCTCCTCCCTCCCACCCTGCCCTTTCCCTACCATCCCATTCCTTAGTGTTGTTTGGTTGCTTTAAGCTTCGGCTAAAAGTACTCCTCTACACTAAGGCTGTTAGGAACCCGTCTGCACATTAAGATTGGCAGCGGGATTACAAGCTTAGGGCACACCCTACTCAACCCTAGCTGCCTACCCCCCGGCAGTGAGGGACTAACACACACGCACACAACCCCAGGCCAGTCCAACCTGGGGATTAGGCGCGAAATTAAATAAAATAAATACCGCGTGGTATTTTTGCTCCCCCAATATTGACATTTATAAAATGGCCGACTCCACTCTCCGCGCCCTTCTTCGGGCCCTCCTCAAAGTCCCGGCCAACCAAGCTGTTGCCAGCTCCGTCCTCTCCCCAGAAGATTTCGCCAACCTCTGTGGCGAATCAAGCCCCTCCCCGGCCATCGAGCCCCCCACTCACGCCCCTACGGCGCCCTCCGTCCCAGCAAAACCAAACCTAATTAGGTTTGATGAGTCCCCGGCAAGCCCCGACTGCCCTCCCAGCCGTCACGTCATTATCGACGCGGACATGGCCTCCGAGTCCAACTCGGACTCGAACACTTCCGTCGATGACGACTTCAATGTCGTTGTAGGGCGCAAGAAGAAGCGATCTCTCAAGACCAAAACTTCTGTTGGTCAAACCCCGGCGAAGTCTCTCAAGACTTCCGCCAAACCGATAGCCTCCCAATCTGCTCAGGCGGTCCCTCCCTCAGAGGAAAACCGCTCTGACGCCACCCCACCCTCTCAGCCCGTAGCCTCATCCTCGAGGAAGGAGCCCATCCCACCGCCTATCTTCATCCAAGATAAGGCGAAGTGGACCGATGTCTCGGCGTGGTGCAATGCGAATCGCATTGCTTATACTAACGCCCGCACCACCGCCAATGGCATAAAAGTCTCGGTGCCTACCTCCACCGACTTCAGGTCTCTGACCAAAATGTTACAGGCTAGGAAAGTAGCCTTTCACTCTTACGACCTCCCCGAGGATCGTCTCCTCCGCGTAGTAATCCGCGGCATCCCCAAAGAGATAGACGAAAAGTCTATCTTGTGCGATCTTCAATCGCAAGACATCCCCGCCCTCGAGGTGCATCGCATGCACGGCGCCCGCAACAGTGCCATATACGACATGGTCTTTGTCGTATGTAAGCACTCTCCCGCCGCAAAAAGCATCTACAATATTAAGACCGTATGCCAATTATCTGGCTTAAAGGTCGAAGCCCCCAACAAACGCGGCCAAATCGGCCAATGTCACAAGTGCCAGTTATATGGCCACTCTTCCCGCAATTGCTTTGCCGTACCCAGGTGCGTTAAGTGCCTAGGTGACCACGGCACAAGCGATTGCCCCCGTCCCAAGGACATCTCACTCTGCACAGAGCCGCCTAGTTGCGTTCTGTGCGGTCAATCGGGCCACCCTGCGAACTATCGCGGCTGCCCAAAAGCCCCTCGTCCCCACCCCAAAATGGTAAAGCGAGTTCAAGCTCGCAACACCAGGGAAAACCTCCCTTCCTCTGCTCTCCCTGAGCGCCTTAGCCCTCAAAGACCTTCCCCCTGGAACGCACTGAACCATCAGCGCGCATTCCCCAAACTCGCTCCTCCGAGAGCTCCCCAATCTACGGCCATCCCTCCCTTAATGGCCATCCCCACCATGCAACCCCCTAAGCCAAAAGGCACACCTCCCACGGCAGCTCCACGCTCGCCTGCAGCCCCTCCGGCACCGACCCCTATGGGTCCCCCTCCTCAAGCCCCGGAAGCCAACGTGACTGGCGATAACATGGCTTTTCTGAGCCAGTTATTCCATGCGGTTGACATCCGTAGCTTGAACCAGATGGCCGAGCAACTCCGCGCTTCTCGCGGTAACATTGCCTCCGTCATGGCTACGATGAGCAAGTTCGCTCACGTTACTACAGCCCTCACCTCTTTCTTTGATACGGTCCAATAATGGAGAGACACAACCTAGGAGGAAAAATCAAACCCAGGTCCCTCAAGGTAGGGTTCTTTAATGCCAATGGCATTAACACCCAACGCGACGAGATCGCTACTTTCCTCCGAGAACATCAATTAGACATTTTTCTCCTCCAAGAGACCTTCCTCAAACCCTCCAACCGCGATCCCAAAATTGCGAACTATGAAATAGTTCGCAACGATAGAACCCATTCCGCCAAAGGAGGCACCCTCATCTATTACAAAAGATCTCTTTACTGCATTCCTATGGATCCCCCCAACCTCTCTCAAATCGAAACATCAATATGTCGGCTAGGCATGACTGGACATGAACCAATCATAATAGTTTCGGCTTACATCGCACCCAACAAACAAGGCGATATCGCTCCCGATATCGTAAAACTTCTTAGCTTAGGCAACTCTGTCATCGTGGCAGGAGACCTAAACGCCAAACATGAGTCGTGGAATAGCCGCACTCGAAATTCCAGAGGTAATCAACTCAATTACCTCAGTATCATTCATAACTTCGACGTTATAGCTCCCATGCATCCAACGCATTACCCAGCCATCATAGATCACCGTCCGGACGTTCTCGACTTGGCGATTCTAAAGAATATAAACCTTCGTTTAAATTCTATGGAATCAATAGACGAGCTTGATTCCGATCACCGTCCTGTTGTACTGAGTCTTACCCCCCGTACAGGTCCCCCTGACTCTAGTCAACCTACCCCCATGAAAACGGCAACTAACTGGAGGAAACTAGAGGAAAACCTCAAGTCTACTCCCTTGCCCTTCCCCGAACCGACCCCAACCTCCATTGTAGACACGGTAAACGCAATTGACTCCCTCACCAGTCACGTACAAACAGCAGTTAACAGCTGCTCCCGGCAGGTCCCAGCAATGGATGATCATCGCTGGAGGCTGCCGGACGATGTGCGTGAACTGGTGACGGAGAAAAACGCGGCTATCCGAGCTTACAGGACCTACCCCACAGCAGCCAACCGATCATTTATGAACCACTTACAAGCCAAAGTAAGAAGGCGCATGAATGAAATGAGGGAAGCCCGCTGGGATAACTTCTTGGCTAACCTTACCCCTAATCACCAGGCTTTCTGGCACTTGCAACGCAAGCTCAGAGTCAAAGAAGCCTGCAGCATCCCTCCTCTTAATCGTCCTGGCCGTAGTCCCGCCTTCGACGATGACGAAAAGACCGAATGCCTAGCCGACAATCTAGAATCCCAATGTTCTCCCAGCTCCCAACAAGTAGACATGGCCCATCTCACAAAGGTGGACGCCGAGGTCGAACGAAGGGTAGCTCAGCCCCCAATAGAGGACCCAGACAATCCAGTCCCAGTAGTTACAGTCGATGAGGTTCAATCTCTCATCAAGGATCTCAACCCTAGGAAGTCTCCTGGCTCCGACGGGATAACAAATAAAGTAGTCAAACTCTTTCCCCTCCACATCATTGTCTTCCTGACAGCCATTTTTAACGCTGCCCTTTCAAACAACATCTTCCCACAATCGTGGAAAGAAGCAGTTGTCATAGGGATACCAAAACCTGGTAAGCCCAAATCCGAATCCTCTAGTTACCGCCCCATCAGTCTCCTCAAAACTCTCGCGAAGATCTACGAAAGGTTGATCTTCAAAAGACTAAAGCACTTTGCTGAATCCCACAATCTCATCCCGAACGAGCAGTTTGGCTTCCGAACCAAGCACTCGTGTGTTCAACAGGTGCATCGCATCGTTGAACACATAAGTGAGGGATTCCAAGTCAAACAGCAAACGGGTGTCCTATTCTTCGATATAGCGAAAGCATTCGATAAAGTCTGGCACAATGGCTTATTATATAAGCTTTACCAAATCGGTGTGCCTGACAGACTCGTGCTCATCATACGAGACTTCTTATCGAATCGCACCTTCCGATATCGCATCGAGGGCTCATTATCTTCCCCTCGCCGCATTCGTGCTGGAGTCCCCCAAGGCTCCGTGCTCTCCCCACTCCTTTTCACGCTGTACACCAGCGATATCCCCAAAAGTCCCAGTGCCGATCTAGCTCTCTTCGCCGACGACACGGCTATCTACTATAGAGGCAGAGACCGTCATACGATCGCCAAACATCTCCAAACCGCAGCCAATGCCCTTGGCAAATGGTTCCGGAAATGGAGATTTGAAGTCAACCCAGATAAGAGCGCAGCTGTCCTCTTCTGCCGCTCTGGCGACCGATATCACGATCCTCCTCCATCTGTAACCATGTTCGGCCAACCGATTCCTTGGGAATCCACGGCCAAATACCTAGGCGTCATCCTCGACCAAAGGTTGTCCTTTGCATCCCACACAAAGAAAGTACGGTCACGTGCTTCCTTTGCCCTTGGTCGACTCCACTACCTACTAAATGCACGGAGCAAATTGTCACTTAAGTCTAAGTTGAGAATTTATCTCTCTTGCATCCGTCCCATTATGACATACGCCAGTGTTGTTTTCGCACACACGGGCAGCTCTAACATCCATAAAATGCAGGTCCTCCAAAACAAATTCTTGCGAAAGGCTGCGGGAGTCCCGTGGTACGTTCGCAATAGTCAACTCCATGTAGACTTCAAAATTCCCACCATAAAACAGTTTATGAAAAGCGCCTCTAAGCGTTTTTTCGAATCTGCTGAAAAACATCCCAATCCACTAATCGTATCGGCCGCCCGATATACCCCCTCCCAAATCTCCACCCGACGCCGTCCGAGGCATGTCCTTACTGACCCTGACGACGATATCACATTGCTTCAGCAAGCAATGTCTCAAAAGCACACACCAAACCGACCATTGTTCCGTCCTCGCCGGCGAGGCTCGTCGCGAACTCTACGTCATCGTCCCCCCCGTCCTCTGCTAGGGCCGGCGCGCGCCGAGCCACTAGCCTTAAACATGTCCCTAAATAATACCACTCAGATCCAGCTCCCTAGCTCATCCCCCAGCAACGCCCTAAGCCGAGGTCCGAACCCCGCACCGGGGTGCCCTTAGCTGTGTTGCTTAGTTTTTAAGTTTAAGCTCGGCTGGAGGCCCTTGGGTCTCGCCCTTTAGTCCGGTTAAGCAGTGGAGGTAACTCCCCCCTACCAACTGCGAGAGACCATGTCGGAAAAAAAAAAAAAAAAAAAAAAAAAAAGTAATTGGATTACGTACGCCTCTATGCTCCGGCGCACACGTTTCACGGCACAAAAGTTAAATTTGCACGTTTATATCATGTCCGTTATTTTTTAAATGGACTTTGAGCAACACGAATATTCCAAGTGAAAAATGCCTTTTTGCTGAATCGAGTCCAACACTGTAAAGTGACTTACTTAGCTGAGATTTATAACACATATATATGCTCACGCCTGTGTTTCACGAAGGGGTAGGCAGAGGTGTCGTAATAACAACACCAACTTTTTACCGAAGATGATTAAGTGCCAACGTGACAGATGGTGAGTCTCAGGCACTATACATACGTCTTTTGAATGACTTCTCAGAAATATGCAGGTTTCCGCGCGATGTTTTTATTCACTAACTCATTACTACAAGCCCCACTGGGATTAAAACTAGCGTTGTTTGCGTGTTGCAGGCGACGCCTCAAACCTTGGTCACCACGGCTATTATCACATAACACTTTATCACATAATATCGTGGGATAAATAGCATTAAGAATGAAAACTGTATGAAGACTTCTTAGACAATTCTATTTCGAAAAACTTCAAAAAAAATTGCATTTGGAAAAACACTACCCAATTTAACAAAATATATTTTTAAAGTGATGGCAACACTTGGAAAGTTAATGCAGTGTTGGAATTCCATAAAATGGTCGAGGGGCATGCAAATTTGAACGCAGACTTGAACAGCCAAGTAAAAAGTGAGGAGAGTTCCAACACTTCGCTAGATAAGCCAAGGGCTCTCCAGATTAGCGCCTCAAAGAAACTAAAAGAATGTTTTCACGCTTATCGCTATCTCTTTCTGAGATATGATTTATGACCGCGATGGAAACTTGTTGTTCTAATTAAGTGGGACATATGGCAACAGTCACAACAGTTTCTTCGGGACTGCGAGAGGAAAAGAGACTCAGGCATGTGATGGGCAGTTCGTTCTAGTTAAAAAAAGAGTTCTCGATGCTTTTGCGCTTGCGTGTACTGTTGCCGTCGCGAGTTATGAGCGCTAAGCGAAAATAATGTCTCATAAACACTGCGCATTCAACAAATCCGTGGCAGCTGAAAAAACGCACAAAGTAGCTTAGTTATATAGGCCTTCATTCAGTTTCTTTTAAAGATCTAACTCTTTATGATTGAAATTCTCACTCAGTGAATCAGTATTGCTATTCAACGGGGCAATCCTGGCAGCTTTCTTGGCAGGACCCCGAGAGACATCGATTTGGGCCTTCATTCCTTGTATATAATTATTTATTCAATAAATGTTTATCAATAGATTGAAATAGTCATCTTTGTGTGTCGAGAAACAGATTATAATGCTGGTAAATAAACAACGAATTACCCTCTCATTTAAAGGAAAATCTCAGCAACGGCATCTTAAGCAGGATGAAAACCATTTAAAATTAATAGGAAGCAAGTACTTAAGGCTAAACAACAAACAACCTTAATGAATACGTTTTTAATCGCACCCCCGGCTTGAGTAAATATTTAATGAAGCTACCCACACCTCGACGACTTAATCGCCCAAAATATTACTTTTAACGTCTTTGCCTGAAGACTATGGTTCTTCACTAAAAGTAATGTCTTGAACATTTTGTAAATATTCCCTTTAAGTACCTTTTGAGTTAATTAATGTTTTACAATGCCAATACTTGAATATACTTAGTTACAAATCTACAAATGTCATTCGGTAACCAGTATTACGGGTAGTGTGACTTTTACGGGGGAATATTATAATCCCATGAAATTAAGCCAACGCAGGGCACAGTTACCCTGCCTTGGCTTAATTGTGGGTGCCTTTATTTTATGTATTATTTTTAATAAAAGTACCAGCTAACTGCCAGACTGCCGTTAAAAATCGGTCCAGCCGTTTCAAAGATTAGCCGGAACAAACACACAGACAGAATTTTTTTAAATAGTTTGTTTTCTGTGAATAGTTGTTAATTTAGTATTACAAACAGACACTTCAATCTTCTTTATCAGACTACTCGCTGCTCCATCCACGTTCATACATTCTCACAATTCCTTCGGTAACGAGTGTGGTCTGAATTCAACTTTTTGGAAAAATAATTGAGCATCGGCCTTACCATCATCGGTTTAAACAGAACGTATTAAGGACTTCTGAGCTTTGACGTTCCATTTTTGTACCGTAAATTCAAACTTCGAAGATGAGAAGTTCTTAATACGTGCTGCTTAAACGACGTGGTTGGCCGTCTGTTCATGACACTTTTATCAAAGCCAAACTAAGTACAAAGAAAACCAAAGATTTAACTCTTGTTTTAATGATACATTCGCTACACATCCACTAACTTAAAACCCCAGATATTCACACTCGCGTGGCACTGCAATTAGAACTTTAATTCCATGTATAAAACGAACTATTTGCACTGAAAAGCTAGTCGTTATGTAAGTATGTCAGGGCTAAGCTTCTTGAGATAAGGAGCGAGTGGCAGCTTAATGACTGCTAGTAGCGTGGTTTACTTGTGTGGTACTCTCAAGTGGGATTTAAATTAGACAGAGTGGGGGTGGGGGTTGTAGAGCCGAATAAAGGCGTAGCATGGCCAGCATTAAGTACTGATGGTTTTTTGCTATATCACTCAAGCATGTGGCAAAGAAGCATACCATACGCTTGACGTGCGCGTGCCCCTCCGAAAATCACCGAGGAGCTTTTAGAACTCCAAAAATCTTCACACTCTCTGAGATCATTCCATAGACATTAGGGGACTCAGTGCATTTAGAACCGCATTGTAGACCATATAAGAGTCTGAAGAGTTGACATTGCAATGCGAATGCGAAGAAGGTGGACGACATTACAATCACAACAGGGCTTACATTAGAGCAAAGAAAATGTGATTAACTTTCATACCAAGCAGCATTTTGAATCACAAACTAAATATTAGTTTTCATTGATGATTTTGTGAATACCTTAACTTATTTGTCTGGATATGAGACTAAATTTATCTCAGAAGGTCACCCATCTGCCAATAAAAGTACCGTCGCAATCCAGTTCCCACCTGGAGATTAGTCTAGTTCTTTTGGGCTTATGTAACCATGGAAAATACAACCGAGTGATAAAATTGTAGTGAGAACATAAATACTGCGGAGAGGGTCACCGGCGCGCAATTTAACAAAAGTTTAGTCATAAAACGCAAGCAAACACGCTTTAAATCAGCTCACAGTATCGTGACAAAGTATAACAAAGTTGTGGAGCAGCCGGAGCGACAAATTGGATGCTCCACGGGCGGGAATTAGACGAAAGACCGCAATGTGAGTCTTGACAAGCCTTTACATTAAGACAAGACATGCGACGCGTAACATGCTAACAACATAGGTGAAAATAATGAAGCAATTAAGAACAATGCTGAAATTGTAAATGTAGATATCATATTATTATTTGAGCCCGAAATTTGAATTTGGTTTGTTTAATTTAGACTCAGCAAAATAGACTCTCAAGAACTCAGAAGAAGCTTCATAGCTAAACAATATAACAAAAACTTGAAGAGTTACTTTACGTATACTGTTTTCCTCTGTATAATGCTCTTCAAATTTAATAATATAAAACAATCATATTAAATTATTTGAAAAAGTCTTCTCAATTTCTCCAAACAAACAATACAAGTTCTTGAAACATTGAAAACAATACAAGTTCTTGAAACATAACACAAATACCCAAGCTGAATCAATAAATAACGTCGACACTGTGGGCGCTAACCTGGGAGGCAACATAATCTCCGGGTCGGAGTTACACTGAATTTGAATTAGTCCCTCTCTTAAAAGTTCGGGTTTGTCCATTACGTAGGTCATTATAAGGGCCGGGCGAAGTTTTAATGAGAGGAGGTCCTGCCATCATCACGGACACAGATAAGGGTACGTGTAATCCTTAGTTAATTGATTTGCAAAGTGTCGACGCACGCCCCTGAGGAACGCTGCCAGTTGCGGTATCAATGCCGCTAAGGGTATCGTTATTGGATAATTCCACGATAAAGAACACTTTCGTTTTAATAACCTTACTAATTAAATGATAAGCAACTTAAGTAGGACTTCGGAAGTGGTATTCACGTGATCCAAAGTCGTAGTAATAACGATGTGGTAGCATCTTAGTTTCATATTCATTATATCAAATACATCCTATTGAAATAAGTTTTCGGAATTTTATTTTTCAAGTGAATACTACATTTGGTTTGATTGTGATTTAATGACTTGAATCGGTGAGGACAAGATCACAGCTTTTCATATTACTGATTCAGGATCAAATTATACTTAAAGTTTGTACCGGTGTGAGTGCCTGTTTCAATACATGGCTTAAACCAAGACTAGACCAAACTCAAAACCAAAATTATGTCCATCCCTTTTCAAACCCATATCGTAGAAAGAGCTGAAGCTACTTTTAATCTACGTTTAATCAAGGTCTATATAGAAGAAGACTATGTGTTATAATTAGGGGATTAGTGTTCATAGGCCACAGTGGCCTCAGCATCAGGCGGCTGGTATAAAACAAAAAACATATGAACTAACAAACCTAAAGATTATATAGCTAGTCTGTAAGCTGATGTTTATGTATTAAAATTAAAAGGTGAAGGCGAACCTTCCACTTTCATTTGAACTTCTGCATAACCTTAGCAATTTTCAAGAGCTTATTCTTATAAGAAAAATCTTAACTGATTGTGAAAAACAAAGAACTTCTCAAAAGTCAGATCAATCAAAGAGAAGTGAACGCCTACGACAAAATCAATGATCGCGAAACTTGTTTATCGAACGGCTAAATTACTTTTATCTAAGCGACAAAGCCTTTAGAAACTTCGTCTTAAAGACGTTGCTCTTTTATGAAGCTCACAACTTTCCTGTAAATGAACAAGAAACGATTTTTGAAGTAATTATTTATGACTGTAGCTTGATGGGTCCTTAAAGAGTTTTCATTAGCCTGAGAGAGGTGACGCAAACTTCATTAAAATTTAGGAATCCCTTATCGATTGGCCTACAGTTAAGTTTCTAGGAATTTGAACCTTCATACTTTACAGTATAGGTTACAATTAGATGTAAAGATCGACATAGCAGCAAAATTATCGTAGGCTCACGCTAAAAGCGATCCTGAAGGGATAAGCAGAGTTGTTAGAGTACCAAATTATCACAAAAATCCATCGCTGTTTGTAATAATATACGTACGTTTATAATTTCATCTCAGTCATATGCAAGTTTTTTGATGAGACAACACTTGATGATACAGTCGGTGGTATAAGAACTTGCGTTGTAGGCGACTCAAGCCACTCCGCCACTATAACTCCTAATTTTAAAGAAATTACATAATTGGAGTAGAACTGTCGGAAAAAACGTTAATGCACGCTTCAGTACGAGGTAACGGGTGGCAAATTTGAACCTGCAAAGTTCTAACAAAGACCTCAACCCATTAGTAACAAGGTTACCGACTCGGACAAAAGGTGGTATTTCGAACAAAAAGGCAGTCCATAAAGCTGTCATGGCCGGTGGACCATCAATTACACCAACGGGTGAACATTGCCAATCCAATCTGGACCGAGTAGCCACTACAATACCGCATGAAACTCACCCCAATAGTGGTCCAAACAATTCAGGGAGCCAATACTAGGATAAATAACATCTCGATGTATGGAGACGGGGTGCTGATATTGCGCGCCTTGTTTCTCAAATGTAAGACAATTTACATAAGAATAAAGGCCCAAGTAATTCTTTAAGACGAGAAGTTTCCTAATCGTGATTTCTTCAAATATGCACATAATTTTTTATTTTTGATTTGATAAAATACTTTCGACAGTTTATTCATAAATGAGTATTGAATATCTTCACATTACAATTTTATATAATATACATACATACATATGCTCACGCCTGTATTCCCCGAAGGGGTAGGCAGAGGTGTTGTTATCACAACACCCACTTTTCACCGAATTTGATCAAGTGCCAACGTGACAGATGGTGAGTCTATCGCCGTCTCAGGCACTATACATACGTCTTTGGATTACTTCTCAGAAATATGCAGGTTTCCTCACGATGTTTTCCTTCACCGTAAAGCACGTGGTGTGAAATCACTGTACATAAGTTTTTTAGAATAACTCATTGGTACAGGCCCCGCTGGGATTCGAACTTGCGTCGCTTGCGTAGCAGGCGACTGCTCTAGCCCCGAGGCCACCACGGTTCATTTTATTTAATATTTAAGATATATTTCTAGAAGAATAAGAGTGAATGTGTTACCGAAATTCGAAGATTCAGCTTCTTTTGCAGTATCTCATCCAAATAATCCGTTCTAGATTGACAACCTTTGCATAGGATATATCACTACGGACATTCATATTGACAAAAGAAAATGGGACGAAATGTGTCCGAAATACAACGTATACATAAAACAAAAGAGACACGATGCAGAGTTATACACGTACAGACGGATTTATACAGTATATCTTGAATGCTACTATGTATACCAAAAGCTATGGATAATAAAGGACTTGCCTGTAAAATATTAGGTTTAAAGTTATGCCCAGCCATGATAAGCCATAACTACACGTAGGCTTTTCACGATTAGCCAAAATTGATTGCAATAAGTTAAAAAATATTAAAAGATCTTAAACAAGAAGGAATGATATTAATTTGAAATGTCTTCCTAAAATTTTGGTTTAACGTGACTGGTCATAGCTTCATGTAGAAAGGTCGTTGCGAACTCTTATATCTTAGGCATCTTTAGTATAACCTGAGCTAGCTTAGCTTTGGGTGTAAATGGTGAGATTCAGGATACCTATATGTATCCGTATAAGCTTCTGTTACAAAAGCCCCATTCTGCTGAATATCAGGGGCAGTAGAGATGTTTTCCTTTTGCGTTCTCTCGAGTTCAGTAATTGGGACGGAGTTGTCCCATTCGGGCCAGTACAGTGCGCAAATATGCGAGTACGGACCGAATCGCCCGAAACGTGGTTTTAAACTGTTTTGTCCGTACTATTTTCGCGCCTTTACAAGCTTTTGTACGTCCAACGCAATTTTATTTACCGTGCTGAGTACCTGGCTATGCAAATTTTATGGGCTGTTGGAATAGCATAAGTGGTGTGGGAGTGTGGTGCTGTCCAAAGAATAAATTAAATTTGCGACACTTTTTTGCAGGCTGCTAAAATGCAGTTGTATAAAGCGATTGTTTAAATTTATTATTTGTGTGTGAATGTGTTGCACATATTATTTGTAAATTTTATAACGATATTTACTTGTTTGTTAGGAATATTCGAACTTTTTACATACATATCCTCAAGCCTGTTTTCCCCGAAGGGGTAGGCAGAGGTGTTGTACTAACAACACCTTCACTTTCCTTTCAACACTTTCACGGAAGACGATGAAGTGCCAAAGTGACAGATGGTGAGTCCATCGCCGTGTCAGGCACTATACATACGTCTCCGAATTACTTCTAAGACATATGCATGCTGGTTTCTTCACGATATTTCTTTCAACTTAAAGCACGTGGTCTGAAATCATTGCAGTATATTTTTACGTAAGTTTGTTTTTAAAAAAGCTCATTGGTCAAGGCTCCGTAGGAATGCGAACTTGCGTAGCAGGCGACTGCTCAAACCCCAAGGTCACCACAACATCATCATTCTTAAGTGTGACATGATTTTGGTGTAGAAATAGATACTGAGTTACAGAAGTAAGTAATATAGATACCAATAATCTCCAGACTAATGAACATTTAAAAAACATATTTAAGCTGCGCCCATATAATCCGAACTCAAATAATCCCGCGCTATTTCTAAACTATTAATCAAACCAACTGAGACTGCAATGATAGGACGTAAAATCAACATGAGTAGGCTTAATACAGTCCTGTGATATCCAGTCATATCATGTATATATCCGGGTAGATCAGGTAAATGCCCGGGCGTTGGAATAATGCGGCCATCTAAAGAGAGTGACCCGGGTGAATACTGATGAACCAGGACACGGGTATATCCATATTAATCACTAAACTCGCCTGTTGCGTTGCATAACGTTAAATGGTTTGTCTTGGGCCCTTGCGTAAGTTAATTAAAAAGATTAACAGCAAAGTAGAAAACTGTGACTCGGGTGTAGAATTACAAAATTAATTGCAGTTAAAGAGCCGTGGTGGCCTTGCGGTTTGAGCAGTCGCCTGCTACGCAAGCGACGCAAGTTCGAATCCCAGCTGGGCCTGTACCAATGAGAATTTCAAAAAAACATATGTACAGTGATTTCACACCACGTGCTTTACGGTGAAGGAAAACATCGTGAGGAAACCTGCATATTTCTGAGAAGTAATTCAATGAAGTATGTAAAGTGTCTGAGACGGTGATGGACTCACCTTCTGTCACGTTGGCACTTAATCATCCTCGGTGAAAAGTGGGTGCTGTGATTACAACACCTCTGCCTACCCCGTCAGGGAATACAGGCGTGAGCATATGTATGTATGTATTTCAGTTAAGAAATAAATATCCGTATTAGGTACATTTTAACAGTGACTTTAGCCTATAGGTTTAAGAATTTAAAACAAATTATATAAATCAAAAATTAAAAAAAAAAAATATTCATATCCCAGATATTTAGAAGATGAGTATCGATAGTTCTAAAGAGAGCACTATCGATACTTTTCTTCTAAATATCTTCCCAAGAGCAAACATTTGCAATGCAAACAAGCTGTAAAACCCTTTCAGAAATATGTTGTGATAAAAATCCCGTTTGTCCAACAGAACCGACGGGCTACCGACAACTCGTAGGTGGTAAATCGAACAATTTCCCTCCAACAGGTAAATCGTAGTCAGAGGGTGTTCAAATCGAGTCTGAATTATATCCGGATCGCAAAGTCGAGCAATATCCGGGTGCATCCGAGGGCGAAGTGCGGGAAATTAAATGATTATACATGTACGTGGTTGGTTAATTGATATCTTTCATTTTTTGTTTGGAATTATTGTATGTTTTATTGTTGAGCGCTATCAGAGAGTCAAACAGTGATGCTCTATGACGCCGTACCAATTCAATTATATATTGAGTATCAATTACGAACTTCAGTACAAATTATTATTCGACTTTGTTTCGTGTATTGCTTAAGATTAATAGGTTCTTAACTTGTTTGATTTTCAAAACTGACAATATGTCAGGGAAACTTGTTCTTTAGACAAGGCGGCAAACTATGATCGTTTAAGCAGCGCATATTAAGAACTTCATACCTTTGACGTTTAATTTTACGGTACCAAAATGAAACGACAAGGCCCAGAAGTTCTTAATACGCTCTGCTTAAACCGGTGATGGTATGCTGCAAAGTATAATTTAATTAGTATTTCTTAGTGTCGTGGGGGCCTCGGAGTATGAGCGGTCGCCTACTACGCAAGCGACGCAAGTTCGAATCCCAGCGGGGTCTGTACCAATGAGTTTTTTTTAAAACTTATGAGCTGTGATTTCGCACCACGTGCTTTACGGTGAAAGAAAACATCGTGAGGAAACCTGCATATGACTGAGAAGAAATACACAGACGTATTGTGCCTGAGACGGCGATGTGAAATGTGGAAGATGTTGTTCCAACACGTCTGCGAGCATGTTTATTTTATTTTATTTCTTAGAGTGCAGAGAATTTGTCGCAGTCAATAATTATTATTACATGTTCGTCTGAGAAGGTCTCGTGAAGTGATCCGGGCAGGGTCCGCCGTGAATTAACTAGGAGGTCACGCGCCGGTTTTATGGCGATAATAAAAAGTAAAATAACACGTCCATCTGACTGATGAGATCTAGAATGATGAGCCAGTGTCAAGAGGAATGCTTTATTTACCTTCCGTGGGTACAATTTGTGCCTCAATTCCAATAAAGTCAAAATTTCAGCGCCATTGATGAACAGTCAGCGCCCTCTATGAATGAATGTCGGCAACAACTGTAAGACTGTGTATATGTTTTGTCGGTAACTCAACTCTAATAAGGTAAAGATTCTTTGAAAAACGCGCTATGGCTTTTCTATACTATTATAGAGAGGAAACATTTTTGTTTGTATTGACTGCGAAACTAAAAGACAGATTTTAAAAATTATTTAACTATCAGATAGCTACATTACTACAGAACGAGATGCAATAAGCTATATTATTAATCCAGTTAAATTTAGTGAGTGAATCCACGGACGGAAGCTAGTAGATAAATACAACCGCATAGCGAGTAATTAACTTCACAAAGTCCCTTTAAATCAAAAAGAAACAGGTTGTATGATAGCAATTTATGCTTACATCAAGCTATTTCGTTTGCTCAAACAGAAACAATAAGAGAAAACAACACAAAGACATTATGTGTTGGCTTGTCAACCGACCCAAGAGTCTCATTACCGTAAATTAGGTTACATGGACTAGAAAAATGACGGCGGTTTCATCGAATGAATATTTAAGAAGATGGCAGTGCGGGGATGATTAAAAATAATTATAAAACCCAACCTCACGGGTATTGCATTAAACATTCAAAGCACCGGCTGATTTTCTAAAGAATTCTTTGAGACATAAAATAAATTGTTTGAGAAACATTTTATGAAGCATGACAATTACTGATCACTCGAAATGATAGGAATGGGACTGATTGTGTTCAGTTGTTCTTTATGACCGGAAAGACACAATTTGAATATACATACATACATATGCTCACGCCTGTATTCCCCGAAGGGGTTGTTATAACAACACCCACTTTTCACCGAATATGATTGAGTTCCAACGTGACAGATGGTGAGACTATCGCCGTATCAGGCACTCTACATACTTCTTTAAATAACTTCTCAGCCATGCAGGTTTCTATCAAGATGTTTTCCTTCACTGCACATTACGTAGTGTGAAATAACTGCTCATAAGTTTTTAGATAAACTCATATGACAGGCCCGCAGGCCAGGCATATTTGTGTTTATGTAAAGGATGAAATATCCTAATCTGACTTTATACACCTAAACCGCAGAACCAATTTTATACATGAAAAACAGCTATGGTATTAAGCAAAAACACATGACTGCCATTAAACGTGAAGTAGCGAATACTAGCCAGAAACATTTAGCTGGTATTGTTAGTGAAGCAAGTTCCATAACAACCTTACCTGAATGTCCAACAATGTCACGTACCATCCTGACCCAATTCTATAACTAGTCTAGATGTAAATAATAATACCATTACCTGCTACGTGGAAAGACACCTTTGTTTTTACCTTACTGAAGCTCATTTGTGAGTCGTAACGGTATTTTAATAAAAGTGAGCCTTACCTGAAAAAGAAGAACGTTAAAATTAGAACTCTGTGTAATCTTGCAAAATATCCTTATTACTAAACGTAATATAATATCCAGTTCTGGAATTCCATCATTAATAATGGCAGCCAGAGTTGAACTGACATTTATTGTAATGTACGAATCCGGGAATTGTGGAAACCCCGGCTATTTTCGGACAAATACTGAGCACCCGTGTAATATCTAGGCATGACTCTCGAGTCGTAAGGTGTGATAAATGATAGCCGTATGTGTAAGGAACTTTAGATATATCTGGAACAACGAAACCTTCAATTCTCAAGGAAACCTTTTATTTTCCAGAACAATTACTTACACAGTTGCTAACAAAAGCCAATAGTGTTAGGGTCGGTCTAGACATTTGAACTGCGAAACCCTTATTTAAAAAGTAAAACCGCCTTCAAAAGGAGAATAATAAAGTTATGTGAAATAAATTACTTACTATTGAAGTTGGTGTTTGACACCGAGTGTGATGCTATATTTGGCACCAACTTCAAACGTTAGTTATTTATTTTTCTCTTTATGAAGGCGATTTAAGTTTTTTCGCGCTTATCAGTGACTGTTTGCAAAGTGCACCTACAACCCGTAACCCATTTAGGTGTAATGTTATCATCAATACGAATTAATCAAGCCCAAACACGAGGTACTTGCTGTAAATCTTTGAGGGGTTCCATCAATTGTCTTACGACTCCATTATCAGATCGACTCCACACCTTCAGTAAAATTTAATGCTTCAAATACTTAATGAAAATAATTGACAAACGCACTAGTCGCTGGTAAGATTTTCGAAGGTTCCCCACGATTTCTCATGGATGCCACCATCAGAACTCAACCAAAAAATTGGACCACTTGGCAAAACATCACCTTTCAAATAAAAAAAAATTATAAAAATCAGTTCACTCAGTCAAAAGTTCTGATGTAACAAACAATAAAAAATTGGTCTACACATAGGTCTAAGCAGTGTTGTTTCTTTTTGATGACATTGAATTAAAAGAGAGGTGGATATATTTTTATACGGTACTATCCTAGTCTGAGTAGAAATATGTATTAGTACCTGGATGATGAGTTTTGCTCGGATTTTATCGCTCCCGAAACCCCCTACATTCTAGAATTCGTAAAAATCGTTGGAGCCGTTTCCGAACTTCAGATTATATATACAAGAATTTCTCGTTTAAAGGTATTAGATAGATAAACAAAGGGGTAAGGAATATTGTAAATACTAAAAAATATAAAAACGTAGTTGTATTCCCTTCGTCTTCCATTCAATTATTGGAAAGCATTGCTGTATTTTGATAAGGGAATAGGTTTCAGTAACATTTCTCCGAAATAAGCATTCCCTATTTGATATTCAGTGTATGCAGGGACCACGGACGCTTCCCAAAGTGTAGAGATAACTTTGTACCGACGCTAACACGCAAAAGCTATGAATAAAGCTATCGTGTTGCGCTAGCTTTGAAACCGTAGATCATAGTTTTTTTTTTCATCGCCCACCTCAAAGGTATCGAAGTGATTCGTTCAGAAAAAGAATAAAAAAGAATGTTCGCAGACGCGACAATTTATTTCCGAACGTGACTAAAGCATGATCACTCGTCGCCAGTATTTTTTTTAATAAAAAATCTGCTGTAACGAGTATATCTCAATTTACATACGCTTTTGCATAACAATATTGTTTAAAACGTTTTCGCGCGTTTCAGGCGAATCTCATATGAGATTACTGATTTGCATAAAAATGTTCACATGAGGATAAAGCCAAGTACACAGGTTTGCACACGTTTGAAGTGGTTGGCCTGAATTAATTTATTATTACCTGTGCTTCGTAAGGAGGAAGATAATTAGACCCCCTTGAAAATGAAAGGATGTAGGGCATAACAGGAACCTCGTTCGTAATTCGGTGACACTTGACTGGACACTGTTGGACTTCCACCTCTCATAAGATTCCAACGAAATAAGAATACCATAGGGCAGTGTCCGGAATCAAATTCTTAAATTCGTTATCAAAATATCTTTAGCTCCAAAAAGACTTTAACAAATCGTTAGAATAACATTACACACAGTAAGTAGTATGTAGTATGATTATAAATGATAACACCGGCGTCATTTATTGGTTCCCGGTAATCTCTGCAATGGCCGGACCGTTTTTATGATGATTTTATATCATGATGAGTAACTAAGGGGAGGGGTCTGCCAAATAAAGCCAACGCGGGTGAAACCGCGCGGTATAGCCTGTATGGAAATTATATGAAAGAAAATTCGTATAACAGTAATCATTAAATAATGTAGTGGTACCTTGGACCACTTTTAAGGTATATAACAAATATAGAGCGAGGTTCTAAGCCTAGTAAGTTGCTCAGCCAACCATGAAATTGGCCAAGTACATTAAGTAGGAAAAATACACTGATGTAGGTCAGAACGAAGTCGCAACATCAAAATTCGTATCCAGCATGTTGTTGCCAAGTCTACTGGAGATATGCCAGTTCCTGCGACCTCAATGCCCACCCCAGGATAACCCTGCCAATTTAAATTCACCAATTTTCGCGTAACCTTCCTAATATTTGTATCATCTGCAGTTGGTTCCTTACAAGCTGGTAATTTTCACAGTGCAAAGAGATACTGTTTGAACAAGGGGAAATATACTCATATAAGTTGCGCCAATTCGTACAGCCTTGTTCAATAAATTAGACATGACAAATTTAAATTTGATATCCTTATCGAAAGCGCATAATCTTACCGACTAAAATGTTGATACTCCAAATAAGTAAAGGCAAATTTTGAAACCGATTTTTTATTGTTTTCGCCAGTTTCTTCTCAGTAATTATAACCTAACCCTGTACTACTGGTGGTAATCATATAGTTTACTAAAAGTCCATTCAAATAAAAAAGCCAACCATTTTACAAAACGAAAAGGGGCTTGTAAATAAAATTAAAAATATAAAACATTATTTTAAAAGGACGAGAATTTAAGTTTGGTATATTTTTTCTTCACTTATTGGCCGACTAGCATCCGACGTCAGACAGGAAATGAGTTTTGCTCCCCCCCTTCCCATTCCCCCCGTCTCTAAAAGCAGCCTGGGAAAAGGCAAACCCACCTCATTATTACCCCGTCGGAAAATCTATTTAACCCCTTTCTCCTCTAAGGACATACAATTTTAAGTTCATTTTGTGCATGCGATAGGGAACGAATTAAATCAATTTACGGATAGATTAATAAATAATTTTTGCTCCTGAGCATGAAAAATATATGCTCACGCCTTTCCAAATTTATCGTCGAAAGCAGAGGTGTATCATGAACATTTTCAGAACGTGATAGATGAAGGGTCCATCGCCGTCTAAGACCAATACATATGCCTATGAATATATTCCTAGGTCTTCAAACATAGGTCTAATGATTTTTACAATCACCGTAAAGTTTGTGATGTGACATCAAGCTTTTTCTCGTAAACATCTCACCTTCTTAAGAAAGGGATCACGATACTGACAATTGAAAATATTTTAACACTTCATCAGCTCTGTAAGCCACAGTTTATCCCACAGCAGCGAAAATGGCAACAAATGACCATGTATAAAAGAATCTCGTTACATGAAAACTCCATAAAAACAAGTCAAAGTCCCTAAATTAAAGCTCACAATCCCGACCCAGAACATAAACAATGATATAATCAAACGATACTTAAGCGTCGCAAACAAACGATGATACTGCCGTAGAAATAAAAAATTACAATTGCGAACAGAGAAGAGAGAGGAACGCAGAAACAGAAAGAGGAGAAAGCGAGACGGAGAACTCAAAGAAATTACATATTCAAGCCACGGTCATCGCGAGAGCTATAAATTTGCCCCTAACAATAATGGATTCGCGAATTTTATCCGCAGACGAAATATTGCCCGATATGTCATACTAGACCGCAATGAAATTCAAACCTTATTTCATATATTATTACAATTCATTTCAACAATCGCTAATCAAACCTGGTTTTAGATCTCTGTTTATTCTAAAACATAACGTTCTATTATGCGTCCCTCGGATTGTCGACAACTGTATATTATAATGATTTATTGGAAAATTCAAATGTGGTTTGTGACAGGGTTTGATAATTGCGACGGCTTGTTTATCATGTCGTTAACATAAATAGAGTTGTTTCAATAACAGAACTAACGAGGTTTGTGGTTATAACATTTGAGTTTATAACAAGAGCTCTAGCATACACACTAATCAACCCTACCTACTTTATCTAGCAATAATGTACGTATGATGACGACGATGGAAAAAAGGCTTAGACAAGTTCAGAGTATAGTGAAAGTTGAAGTGATCTATTGCTCTGAATAAACACTGCATGATTTAGCAGAGGTTTAGAAGACGTTTTTTATAATTGTTATTATAATATATTCTTATTAATTACTTACGCTCACGCCTATATCTCACAGGTACGCAGAACTTCCGTTTGCGACATACTACTATCCTTACATACTTTCTTCTGTCTATATTCACGCCTTATCTCACTAGTGCTACGAATTTAAGCGTTGATTATGATTGGTTTTCCCAGTTCTCATTGACACACACACGTTCGCTATAGTTACTTATTTTTTTCTTTCACTCATACTTTGAATAATGTCCAAACCACAGACCTATTATTATTTGATTTCGAACTCCCAGTCAATGACGCCGCCGCCATAAATATCTCTCATGAAGTCTACGCAATTAGCAGGCTACGTACTGCTCGCATGAGCCACGAGTCTCATGAAGGTGCGCCGCAGTCACAAAACGCTAGTGCGCCAGGAGCCCTCGAGCCGACGCCAAGGGTGCAGTGAT
The DNA here is from genome assembly GCA_929442735.1 of Watsonalla binaria. Classification (NCBI taxonomy): domain Eukaryota; kingdom Metazoa; phylum Arthropoda; class Insecta; order Lepidoptera; family Drepanidae; genus Watsonalla; species Watsonalla binaria. Next base: position 8,268,650 of record OV838930.1, read on the forward strand.
TAGAGCGCGCTAACAAAGCGCCAAGGGCCCTTAACCTACATGCTCCGTTTCACAGCAGTGCCGCTGGTGACACTCCTCCCAGCCGCTGCGAGCCTGGTACTACTCACATGGCTAATCTCACTCCAACTTTATTTTTAACCGACTTGAAAAATACTAATGCGGTCGTGGTTACAATACTTTTCGAGTAAATAATTATACCAAAGTGGGAACGTGAAGAGTAGTAATCGGAAGGCGTGTACGAAAGGACTGATAAATATACCATCAGATGAAGTAACATTTGTTTATACACTTACATTGAGTGGTGCTCTTCAGGGACTCGGAGATATGAATTTTATGGATATTATGTCTTTCCTTATCAATGTTTTTGGTCCTTGAATGGAAAGAAAAGAAAGGACCAAGGACAGAACTAGGCTAGAGCTAGTAAGGTGCTTCAGTTCACATCTAGCCTATAGAGTATAGTAAACCTTTGTTTAACAAAAATATTCCACTTAGGGTCAAATTAATAACAATAAGTACCTACGTAAAATTTCATATGAAATGGGATAGGTACTAAAGGATAGGTACGTCTCTTATCTAGATCCCACAATGAACCCGGAACAATAAAGTAAAAGGAGCTCGCATAATACAAACGACAGGACATAAAACCGTTGAGCAAGCAATACATAAAACAACAGACAATGTAGCGAGGCGGCAGCTGCAGATTTCCTAGATAAACCCGAAAAGATGCCGCGCCGAAATATTTCACTTGCTTTTGCAAAACTAAAAGTGCTTGCAGAAGCTTTTATGGCATCAGGGAGCTGCAATAAAACAGCATTTAATATAACGGAGCTCCCGCGAGACAGGCGCCAACACTCGAATGTTACCAAAGCCGAGAGCACGAAACATTTTGACACCTCACCCTCACACGGTATTGATTTCAACAGCTCATTCTTTAGCGTATCGCACATTGTCATAGATATATTCGAGAACGTACATTTCAAAGCTGGCACCTCTTCAAGTAATAACGCGGTTATCTACGCTCGTTTGCGCCAAACGGATCTTTAATACGCCTCGTATAAGAAAATAAAAAGTGCTAAGAGCTGAATTTGGGGGATGTCGTGGTAATTAAGGGGCGAGTTCGAAGGTGAGAGACTACTTTACGCTCGTAATTTGTTCCTAAACTTGTTTAATGTTCCCCCTGACAAGATAAATTCATTAAACGCTACCTGCTAGGGAGTCACGTCGTGGGATAGATATATCGCGTCTTGTAACGACATCGTCAATGTGACTGAAGATACTGAAGCATGTAGCTCTCGAACCGATATTGCTTGGTATTGCGCAACGAGGCGCATTTTTGCAAATAAAGCGGTATAATTTAGTAAGCCTAGCGTAGCACCATAATTGTGTATTAGACATACCAATGTGAACAATATAGTAGGAATTCCAGTGCCCGTATTTGCGTGTACAAAGACAGACTTTAATAGGACAAAAGGCGTCCCGGATAGTGGTTTAGCTTGTACTTTGAGATCTGCAAACGATCTGTAAGGCGACAGCTTTGCTGTTAGTTGTGTGGTGAACAATAAGTTATTTATGACTTGGCTTAGAGTGTTCATGATGATCGGCTGTTTACAGAAATCCAACTACATAGATATACATCGCATTACAAGTATTATTATCTTAAAAAACATTTTATTTACTGTTATTAATATTATATTTAACACCCTATATTAACTCATTTACATCTAAAGGTTCAGGCTATCAAAAACCCTCTACCAATAACTAATATAAATATACAGCTTTGAGATGTCGACAATTCATATTCCATGCGCATAAGTATTTCTACATCTAACAATTATCACCAAGATGATTGAGATGCCAACGTGTCAGATGATGATCTCAGGCACTCAATATACGTCCGTTGCCGTCACAAGTTATGAGCGCTCAGTGAAAATAACGGGGATACTACACATGAATTTAATTTGTTTCACGCCATATAGTCAAACAAAAATGGCTACTGTACATTCCTAATTAGGAAACATATTGTTGTATAAGTCAATGCTTTGCCATGAATGTAGTTAGTTAGACTAGAGGTGCCAAAAACGCACACGGCCTTTCGGTCACCATCTTAGCACACACTAAACTTTTACAATGCCATTAGCGAGTGAATGGAGTCAGTCAGGCGATTTACCCGACTGTACTCTCTTAACTTTACAGTACTTGTCTCAAGACTTCACTCGAAATAGACTTGGCATCTATTTGCTTTTAGTTTAGCTAAGGAGTTAGTTGTTAAGACAACTATAAAGTGGATTGAAGGTTTATTTTGTATCTGACTCCTTACTTACTGGTTTTAGGCATTTCATAATCAGCACACATGTTTTTTGATGACAAATAGACAATATTTCTACGATGGCAATAAGAGCTTATGATGACGCCCCTGATCCCATATTGATGACCAGTTAAACTATAAAAAAATGGTCGAAATTATCTAGTAATATTATTAATGTTAAGGGGACTCCGTCGGTCTGAATATCTGCTTTCATTTTACTTTATTATACAAATAATATTATTTTTAAAATGTTGAAAAAAAGCCAGTTCTTAATAATATTATCTTGAAAATGATTAAGGGAAACATGATCCAGAGGAGTAATGTTGCCATTACTTTATTCAATGCGAAGCTCGCCACAGATAATAAATATTTTACGAGTCTAATAAAATATAACAGACGACGGCTTAGCGAGGGTATAGTGCCCGTGATTGTGACTTTATGAATCGAATAGATTTTAATTTCGAGAACTGTTTTTGTCCAACCATTTATATAACACTGGACATTTTATGAATGATATTCAATATTAATATAAGTATAGTTCTCATCAAAAGAAGCTTATCTACATGTATCTTTATTATCGTATCTTAATATCAAAGATAATACTTAGTATCGTCTCAGTATAAAATTAGGATTCCTGATTGCAGAAAGCAATATAACAGTCTAATGGAGAAATCTTATGCATATATTCAATATGTTTTTCTGTGAGTGTTCTTATGAACATCTTGACATCATTGTTGATCTGTAAACTTAAAACGAAAAATATCTATTCAGTTTAGGCCCAGAGGGCCTAGTGTGAGTTTTTCATTACCGCCGTCACAAGTCACCGCATCGAAACAGCGCCATCTGTCGGCCCAAAGTCACTATATGTGATTCTATACAAAAGCGTTTACGTCGATGCCCTGTGATGGAGGTAATGAAAATTCACACTAGGCATTCTGGTTAGGCACTTATGGAAAAAATAAGTATTACGTCATAATTGTTAGATCATTTAATTTTGAAGTTGATTCAAGCTAAGCTTAATGCTGGCTCTACATAACGTTTCAGCCTCTACCATAATACACGACATGTAATATTGAGATTCCGTTTACAGAATGTACATATAAGGTAAATCGGGAAACCGCCGAGATCCCGGGACATATTAAATGAAGACGGGATAATTCATGCAAATGTATACGGTGTTGTAGGCGTAAAGGTGCTACAGACGATTGCGGGGCTAACTTGTAATTGAATTTATTAAAACCGTGTGAGATTGAGAATGTCGTGTTAAGATAGAGTTAAGTTATCGTAGAAGAATTCCAACAATGAATATTCTCTGCCATATTCAAATAATCAACCAAGTATAAGAATAATGCTAAAAGAATTTGTCACTACTGTGAATACTTACACCTGATATTGAATTTGATTTTTGTATGATGATTTCATATGATTTATATTGTTTTGATGAAATTTACATGATGCCGGGCTGAGTTTCTTGCCGGTTCTACTCAGAAGGCTAGTTTCCGAACCGGTGGTAAATTTTCGACGTTCATAAGTGCCTTACCAGGGCCCAAACTTAATAAATATTGATTCGTTTGGTCCTGCATTTTCGCCTGCGTGGCAGTAAGATTTCACATACAAACTTTCAACCCCCATTTAACCCTTGGGTTATATTTTGGAAAAACCTTTCTTAGTGTATGAATGCAACTCATCAAGAACACACTCTCCAAATATCATGTCTCTAAGATATTCATGGCAGTCAGGACTTTGAATTTTATATCTATTTTCATTCGTGTTAATGCTTTTTGTAGTATGTTATATGCGAGAGAAGTAAACTCGTGAATCAATTTTCTTACATTGTATTTAAGTCATCATTTCCCTGGCCTTATCCCATACATTGTTGGGATCGGCACTTGATTCAATCGATATGGCTGATCACCAGATTTTTATATGAAACGACTGCCATCTGACCTTCGCAAGCTCTTTGACGAGAAAAATCTGTGTTCTGGGTTAAACCAGTTGTCTGAGTATTTTAGGCCTCCGACTGACCTGTTACGATTGCCAAAGTAGATATATTAGCAACCGGGACCTATATATTATCTTCACGTGCTCTCCGAGGCACGGAACTTGGGCGGTCACCCATCCAATTACTGGCTAGGGTTAGGGTCGCTTAAATTCGCTGATCGAATGATATGCGCAATAGCAACTTAGATTTTGTTTAAGTACGAATATATGTTTTTTCCAGCCGGTGTGTTTAGTGAAAATATGCTATAACAGACAGATACAAGTGATCAGTTTTTCGTTCGTTAGATTTCCTTAAACTTCCACAAATTTAATTAGCCCTAACTCTCTCACTAAACCCGACCAAATTAAGTGAAGCTACGGAAATCCAATCGAATAACAGCGCTGATTGCGATTTGATTTAACTGTGTAATCAGTAAAGCAATCCTACAGAGCTGTAGGCTTTGCCAACTGCCAAGTCAGGTAGAACATCTTGATACAACGTGTGTAATTGCTCTGCGGTCTGCATTTCAGACATTCTGGTCAGGTAGTTGGGTATGTAAGGCTCTTGCAAACATTCGTTTGCTAACATATCAATACCTTTGACTTAAATAGAAGCTGAAACTGTATCCCATTTGCTACTAACAGCTTGTTTATAAATATAGCAATTTCTCGTTTTTTAATTCATTATTTGATTTCGCTTCATACATATAAATTTTATCGACAGAGCCGTTGGTGAAGTGGTATTAAACTGACTGCTACCCTAGGTTCGACTCACGCGTCAGAGCAATATCTTGAGTGTTTTTGTTGAAGCATTTTATCGGTTGTCAGGTACCCGTAGTACAAGGTTTGCTTAGTTTCGGATTAAATGTACACATACATATGCTCACTCCTGTATTCCCCGAAGGGGTAGGCGTGTTGTAATCACAACACCCACTTTTCACCGAAGATGATTAAGTGCCAACGTGACAGATGGTGAGTCCATCGCCGTCTCAGACATTTTACATACTTCATTGAATTACTTCTCAGAAATATGCAGGTTTCCTCACGATTTTCCCTTCACCGTAAAGCGCGTGGTGTGAAATCACTGTACATAAGTGTTTTAGAAATACTCATTGGTACAGGCCCCGCTGGGATTCGAACTTGCGTCGCTTGCGTAGCAGGCTCAAACCTCAAGGCCAACCCTGCAATGTCTGGTGTAAATTTTCGTATTTATTGTATCATTTATTCTTTAATTAAATGCCGCTTATACACAAAACTTTCATAAGATGCGGCGAACTAACCAGACAATAAAAGCGCTCAACTAGTAAACGTATCATCTAATCGACCTTTATATTGCAAATCGGATTAACGTCACATGTTCCCAGCAGCTATTGACTACGGAAGGCCATTGTGGTTGAAATGTCACGCTCTGACGGCCTCCAATACTCGACCTCTGTTTGACTTCACCCATTTGTATATATACGTACCAGCAGTTTGAAGGACGCAGACCGATGAATGCCAGCAAATGTCTATTATGTGAACATTGTACGTAGTTCTATACTTACTATAGACGATAGCGAGTAACTAAAATAAACTTGTGCGTGAGCAGTGAAAAAGCAGCTGACACTTTACACATCTGTAACTTTTGACATATATAGACTAATAAAAACCATAAATAACATACACATGCCTGTATTCCCCGAGGGGTAGGCAGAGGTGTTGTTATCACAACACCCACTTCTCACCGAATTTTATTAAGTGCCAACGTGACAGATGGTGAGTCTATCGCCGTCTCAGGGACTATAGATACTTCTTTGAATTACTTCTCAGAAATATGCAGGTTTCCTCACGATGTTTTCCTTCACCGTAAATCACGTGGTGTGAAATCACTGTACATAAGTTCTTTTAGAAAAACTCATTGGTCCGGGCCCCGCTGGGATTAGCACTTGCGGCGACTGCTCAAACCCTGAGGCCACCACGGCTCTCCACCATAAATAATTACATTATATCCATCAATGTAAGTAGTTTTCAACACTTATATATAAAGCTGAAGAGTTTGTTTGATTGCTTAAACAGCGTGTTCAAAAACTTCTGGTCCGATTTGAAATAATCTATCAGTTTTAGATAGTCAAACCAAATAAATTTTCCACACGGACGACGTGGTGGACAGAAGCTAATAGATAAGATGTTTGTGGGCAAAGTGTGTGTCAGGTTATTTGGAATAGTCATTACACATCTAAATATTTTTTTAGATATATACATACGTGAGCGACAGAATAAAACATTAAAAAAATAACTAGCTCAAGTATTCTCTATTACTTACACTATTTACTAACCAAAGAAAAAAACTCGTAAGCAAACACCAAGCATTTTCCTCTTAAATCTCACAAGTCTCACAAGAGTACTATGCGTTGAATAATTTAACCCCAATTCCCTCTTCAAGAGGTTACCTAAAATTCATTTTTCACGGGATCTGCGTTGGAATAAAATGTGTGAGATTAGTTTAGGTTGGGTAAGCCATGACAAGTGGGGCAGAAGGCCTATTTGCCGCTCCATTGGACATTTTGTGGCTGTGACGTCAGGACCGTGGGCGCTGTTATAATCATGTTTCAAGGTTTATGTGAACACTGTTGCGGCTTAATTTGTTCAAACTCCACCAGGGATTGGCTATTTCTGAAGACCATAAACTTAATTCTAGTTTTAATAGAATCTCTCAAGGGGTAGGCATAGATCTATGCTTTTCCCTTTAGATGTAGCTCTTGCTTCCCCCCAATTAGCAAGGGGGCTTACCATCACTGATTTAAGCAGAGCATATTACGAACTTCTGATCTTAGACGATTCATTTTGGTACCGTAAAATTAAACGTATGCTAAAACGATTATAGTTGGCCCCCAGAAGGTGCATAGGAGGTATTAGTAAGTGCGAGTTCGACATAACCCTTCAGCTACCCTCGCGGCGGTTGATGTACTCATAACGGAGTCTCCACAAAAAAATATAAATAAAAACAGGCATAGTTAAGCTTGCGTCCAAATTCCACAAACACTGCATACACTCAGTCTTCAAAAGGATGCGTGAGAATATGTAAGTAAATAAAAACACGTCTATCTCAGCATGAAACTAGTTACACGGATCTAGTTCTCAGCTTAGCACCAACTGTCGCTCAGCAAGAATGTACTATATCCACACTAATATTATAAAGAGGAAACTTTGTTTGTTTGATTGTAATGAATAGGCTCAAATATTACTGGACAGATTTCAAAATTATTTCACCATTGGATAGCTACATAAGCGAGTTACATAGTTTATTTTATCCCCGTACTCCCACGGGAACGGGAACTACGCGGGTACAACCGCGTGAGGTCCGCTATCACCAATAATGTGAAAAAGGAGCCAAGTTCAATGAGAAATTGTAATTATAACAATTTTTTTATCCAAATTCTTCATTATGTTCATAGTTGATCGGTTGGTCAAATATCAAAATAAAACAACGTGTAAATTCAACAGTTAAGTTGTGAATTCATGTTTATTTTAAGAAGTAGTAATTGTTAGAGACCCAAAAGTTCCTTCATATAATACAAGATCAAAAGATTTATAAGTTCCACATGACAAATGTTGACAATTTGTGAAGTGTTGTTATCTTCAGTGCTATCCCAAGTATATGTTTTGACACGTCCGAACGTCGTCGTTTGACCATGCGCTTTGAGCTTTTTTATATGGAAAATACCCACATAGACTTAATTTCATGGGTACCGCAGTACCCTAATGATTTTTTAAAAATTAAATGTATAAATGTATAGGTATAACATTTCCTACACCCGCCGCTTAGGGCGCTCTTTAATGTTCGCATACGTAATGAGAAAAATACGCAGGTGATATCGTCAACGTGTCAGAAACGATACTTAAGGCAACAGTTATTTACCAAACTTGATCGATACACTGCCGTGCGTCCTGATCCGATCCGATGATAATTTACAACCTGTCCTGTTCAAGTTTTTGCACCGCAAATAGCATAGTATTCCAAGGACGAATACTAACCACCTTGGTATTGAGTTGTAAAAACTGGAGTCACTATTGTTAAGAAATTTAAACACTTGTTTCATTGCCTGTCCATTATTATTTTAATATGCTTGGGCGGTGGAGCAAGATCTATTTACAGATAAACTATATTGTTTCTTAGGTTTTATTGTGGGCAACAAATAACATCGTATTCTGATCATTTCAATGCTTTGATACATAAGGAAGAACTTGAAAAGATAAATTAAAGATAGCTCAATACAAAGACAGTTTATTTTGTCTGTACAAAGGTACCTAATTCCTTCTCACACGCCGATGAAGGCAGTGTTACGACACCCACAAAGCTCAATGTTTCTATACCAATATTAGAATGAGAATAATAGGTACTTGATATAATATTTCTCTAAGGGACAAAATTTCCACAAAATTACGTAAACATAAGAAGCAAGGCAAACAAGCGTGGTTATACAAAAATAGATCCACCCACTAGACTAGCTCGTACACAAGGCTCCGTCTGAACAAAGGCCGTATAATACCTTGGAAAGTTCCGCTGAAGACGTGTTAAGTGTGTGGCCATGAAACCCGCGGCAAACTGTGAACGGGAGCGTTATTTAGTAACGTAGACGGTGCTGTACTTGCCAAACGTGCGGGTCCGTTAAGTCCACGCACTCTAAACGATTCACATGCCCTTGCTTATTCGATTATGAACATAATATGAATAAGGCTTGTCTATTGGTCAGGACCTGTCAAACGAACTTTTTTGCGGACGACGGCCAACCTTAGTGGAAAGGCACCTCAAAAAGAACGATTGAGATGAATTATCCCGTTAACTGCTTTGGATGAGATCATTGAAATATTTGAATAGTGGTAAATTTTCGACATTCCAGGTACACATAAGTGCCTTACCAAGGCCCAAACTGAAAAAAAAATTTTCATTTTCAGTGACCCTACAAAGTCTTGCGAATTCAACTCCGCCTTTTATTGAGTGGAATCGCTTTATTTCATCCTAAATTTGAGAGAAAGCAAGTCAATAAAATATCTAACTTTTAGGCAGGCCCTTTATATGATAACCCTGAAGTGAAATTAATCATAAACGATGGCACATTTGGCCAACTGAAGAACAAAATAATATATATGCGACACTATCTCATGCTCAAGAATTTAGACAAATCCCGCATTTCTCGTGGCCCCAATCTCCAGCAAGGCTTTGCGCCATCTTGCAGACGGGGATTAAATATCAAAGAGGTTTTCTTTTCTAAAATTGTGTGCGAGTGTACACAACTACGGCGAACTACACTCCACAGCGGTCGTGAAACGAGTTTAATTTTAAATTTTCCAAAGAAAACTACCAGCAGAGTACTTAATGAAATTCTAAATTTCTAGTTTCTAGTCTATTTCGAGGATAATAAAACCTATATAAGTAGGTTATACTATTATATTGTAACTTATATACTGAGGTTTTACTTAGGTACGTATATATTAATTTCTATAATATGTATATTTATATAATAATACTCCTAAATACTTGCCAATTGAGCCACTTATTATTTTGATATTTCTGATTCTATGTACAATTTATAGAGGTAAATAAAATTTAAGTGTCTGTTTGTAAATCCAAAATAACTGTTTTTCACTAAATGCATATGAAAGAATATTCGATACATCATCATCATCTCCCTGGCCTTATCCCATACACTGCTGGGGTCGGCACTTGATTCAACCCGATGTGGCTGATCACTTGATTTTTATACGAAGCGACTGCAGACACAGACTATTTTATGCCTCCGACTGACCTGTAACGATTGCCAAATATGATAAATTGACAACCGGGAGCGACGGCTTAACGTGCTCTCCGAGGCACGAAGGGAACTCGGGTGGTCACCCATCCAATTACTCGCTAGAGGTAAGATTGCTTAGCTTCGCTGATCGAATGATATGCGCAATAACAACTGTGCCACGAGCTCCTCCGAAAGAATATTCGATACATAAAAATCTATTAAAAAAAGTCTCTGTCCTTCTGTCAACCTGTATGTCTATCTGTTTGTTCCGTCTAATCTCTGAACGGCAGGACCCATACTAACGGGACTTTCACTAGTAGAAATCTGGTTATATAATGAGTAACTTAGGCTTATTCCTTTTATTAAAAAAAGTTCCGCTAAAAAAATCTCGCCATGAAATGAATTCAGCTAGACTTGCGGGACACAGCTAGTAGTATAAAAAAAATTTTCATTGCATACAATGAAAGTAGTATGTATACATTAAGGTACTTACAACAACCGCACCGTATTGATATATTTATATACACTACACGGCCGTAGAAATTTTCCGTTTTATAGAAATGTTTTTGTCACACGCTTTAAGATATACAAACTGGGTCGCAAAACTTGCAAAACAGCCCGCATATACGAGGGAAACAGATGTAGGGTATAAACTTATTCCAGCCTCTACGTCAGCGTAAAGAGGGTAGAGTGGAACGGGTACTTACATTATCTTTGTATTGTTATATTAAACACTAAAAGCGCCCGAGGGATCTAAAGCACCTATTCTAACATTATTAGATGCCAACTCGAAGGACCAAAAATTGTAAGGACAAACAAACAAGACTAACAGAATTTACGTGATAAATACTGGATTAAATGCGAAGGAAAAACACCAATCCATTGGAATTTAAATGAACAAATCTAAATAATGATTTGCTTACTCCAAAAACACTATGATGCTGTGGTGCAGAGCAGTAACAGTAACGCGCACTTTTAGCAAATATTCAGTACCCCTATCACGAGTTTTCCCGTTTTCGTAATGTATACTAGCTAGCGTCACTCGCAATATTTGTATGAGATATTTTGACAATTAATCTAAACAAATAAATAAAATTGAAGTGTCTGTATCTAATTCGAAAATAACAGTATCTCCCTACTTTCTACTAAATTCATATTTAAGTATATACGATACTGACATAAAAAAAAAAACAATTTTAATTATTTTTTTTTCTCCGTCCGTCTGTTTGTTTCGGGTAATCTCTGAAACAGCTAGACCAATTTTAACAGGACTTTCACTGGCAGGTAGCTAATGTAACAAAGAGTAACAAAGGCTTTTATTTAAAAAAGCATTTAGAGTTCCATGGTAATCAAATTAATTCTACGCGGGTGAACCCGCAGGGCGAAGCTAGTTGAGTTTTAAAGTCGAGGTTTTAATCAGCTGACCGCTCTCCACTACCATGGCATACGATAGACAGATATGAACCTGCAAAGCCTCATACAGGCACGTTATATCATCGGCATTTTCATTTCACCGAATTGGCTCAATGAAGCATCGTATGCAACGGAGCAGAATACCTACTGATAGGAAACTAGTTCAACTTATATACGGTTGTCTAAAGTTCGGTGATAGTATTGAACTTTTCGGTATTGGTTGAGAAACGTACCTAACCAAATTGTTGGAAACAGCAACTGGGTACAGGGGGCTAACTACGATTGCTTAAGCAGCGCGTATTAGGAACTTCTGTTGCGTTGACGTTTCATTTTACGTTACAAAAATGAAACCAGGTAAGCCCCCAGGTAAAGGGACTAGATTTCAACCGATTAAATTAGTATATTTAACACGTTGGTATACGTTATAGCTTAACGTAAAAGAGCTTGGAAACACTTCTAACAACATTTATGGTACATAACAATTGAAGTCTATCTCCACTATTTAAGCTAACAGCTTCGCTATTTGTTACCTTTTTGTAATCTATGTATGTTCAACGCGACAATATTTCTATGAGGACATGAACAGCGCCCCAAGCGGTCAACTTGAGAACTATAAATTGTCATACAAATATTTTGTTTTCCGTTTACAATGTCAAATTAACAGCTTTTCACTAAATGCATATGAAAGTATATGCAGTATCAACTCATTTTTTTTTAAATAGTTTTCCCTGTCCGTCCGTCTGTCTGTCTGTTTGCTCCGTCTGATCTCCGACATTTCTCCATCTAACGGTACTTCACTGGCAGATAAACAATGTTACAAGGAACAACTTAGGCTACTTTTATTTAAAAAAAAACTTTAGGGTTTCGCGCGTCACAAATAGTGTCAAACGTCATACGATAATTATCGTACACATACGATAATTTACATTGCCTACGTACGATGTACGATAGCATATTATTATCGTACGCAGATTGTACGATAATTTCTATCATGATGCAAAATTTGAGAATTTATTTAGCATGATTTTTTTGATTAAATGAAGAAAATTGGGTGAAATATGTGATTCTTGTAAAATAACACCTAACCATTGTACCATATTTCATATTACTAAAAAAAATAAGTCATTTTTTAGAGCACCAAGATTTTGATTAGTACTTGCATGCATATCAATATTACATTTTATATGATTTATTTATCTATAATAGTCATTATCCGAAAAAGTACGATAATTTCGATCCGTGTACGATAATTTTACGCCCCTGCCAGCCCCTGGTACGATAGTCAGTCCGCTTCAAGTTGCTAACGCTGGTGTCAAAATAAAAATATATACCTGTCAGGATTGCTTCAATAAGGTTAACATACAAATAGGATTTACTAGATACCTAATAAATACCATGTATTGTTAAAAGCAGAATTAAGTCGAAACTAAAAGTAGTGATGTAATAGTAAGGAGACACATCTAGCCTTTGTCGTACTCGGATCGAAAGTTGGCAAAACTACAAGACTTTTCTCGAAACCCGTATTGCAGTTTACAATAAAATATTGTTAACCGCTAACTGCATAAACCAGCTGCAAAATACGAAGCTTATCCGTTATCAAAGCACATATCAGCTTAAACCGGGTTTGGATTAACAGTGAATCTGGAAAACCAGCTTAAGCTCGAAACAAAGGAAGAAAAATGCAGGGTTAAACAACAATACAAAGTAGAAAATAGCTTTTTCTCATTTATAACTGAACTGAAGCTGCACCGGCTAGTAGGTTGATTCCTGATTTTTCCCACCTCACGACACGTTTGAGGGATGAGGTTGAGCAATTTCAATTTTGGGATTTAGTATTTCCATATTGTAATGTATTATATATCCAAATTATTTTATTCTACATATTATCGATTAGAAATAACAGTTTATTAATGGTTTTATTCTAAAATTTTGACAAAAAATTTCAGCTTTTGTAGTTCTCTAAGGATATCCGTGGTAGAATTAGCAACGTTCTTTTGACCCATATTACGTCAGGACTTAACTTCAAGACTGGCGTCATGTGCTTTGCATCCCAAATACAGATTTGTATATCTGGTGGTCTCAACGAACTCAAATTCGAACGACGAACAGGGCTGAAATCTGTCTGCCATGAAATTATCGAAATATCGAATGTATTCGAATTTTTACTAAACTTATTAATTTATAAATTCATTTTCCTTATTCAATCACAATTCCAAATACATATCTGTCCGTCTCCACTCACTCAAATTCAAACGACAGCCAGGGCCGCAATCGATCTGCCATGAAATCATCGAGCCATTCGGTATATTCGAGCAAATAGTGGTCTTATTTCATTGTGTTGTATTAACCAGCTGTGACACAAGTCTATTGCCAAGATATAAATTCATGTATCGATTTACGACTGGACCATCTGAAAAGAATCCAATCTTGCGTAAGTCGTTTCGGATATCAAAATGTTATCAATAATCGCTAAGTACTTATGTTAGTATTCTAGTAGAATATATATTAAAAGGATTCGTGAGATTGAGCACCTAGATACGCTTTTTTGTTTAACTCTTAAAGTTATGTCCTTCATTATCTTGAACCATAGTTTCAATTAAAGGAGTCTACTTCTGGAAACGAAACTTCGCAAACGAACGAAAATCAAACGTAGTTTAAATATTGTTATTATCAAACTCAAATTTTCGATCAAAACAGGTTTAGAAAGTATAAACTTCCAAGAGTTTTCCAAACCACATTCGGGCATGATTTTAGAACGAATAAGAACCGTAGTAGGGGACATGATTTTAGTACGAATAAGTTCTTATTGTATACGGTGGTAGGAACTTTATGAACTTTTAGCAGAAGCTTCGTTTTTCGAAGAAAACGAGTAGGTCCTCAGTATTGGACCAACTTGAAAGAGAAAAGTACAACAGCTACAATTTAATTTAAATTCTTAGGTACTGCAGATCGGCTGATAAATCGAACTGCTTACGCGAATTTATTTAAAGTTCGCTCACGCGCGTCCCTTTGAGTCGATTCTCATTGTCTTATCGATTTGACTTCACCGCTTCATATCGTATTCATTATGCTACGTGCTCAAAAACCGCTTTAAAAACATCTGCCTTCCTTTAGGGCAATTCTCAAGAACAAGTTTATGCCCATAGCGAAACGTTCAGATGCCAGGACTGGAAATTATACCGAGAAATTATTATAAGCTCAGCATATTACGAGTTTGTTCCATTTGATCTTATGTGGTGCCAATAAAACTAAAAAATATAAATGTTTACACAACATCTAGTCTTTTACTAAGCAATGCTTGTAGATTAGACAACGGAATTTCAGGCAAATTACGATCATATGTATGGAATTTTCAAAATATTTTCATTGTCACAAACTGCAAGTAAAATTTATAAAGTTAACTAAGTGCGATAGGTAGGCATCTCGCTACTAAATCCTATAATCTTTTCGATATAAACTCAAACTCAAATATCGATACAAACTGAAACTCAAATATTTTTTTTGAATAATAGTAAATTAAAATCTGAAAGAGCCGTGATGGCCGTGAAGTTTGAGCAATAGCCTGGTAATCAAGAGATGTAAGTTCAAAAAACCATTCAGTAAGCAGTACCAAAATGCAGTCTATGAAATGACGTCATGTTTATATTTCCTCAGCATTGCAGTCTCATTAGCGGATTGGGTGATGTATGCAGATTTGTGTCAGGGTTCTCACCAATTTTTATGTCGATGTACATTTCAAATGCAACAAGAATTCCTAAAGTTTTTGTTTTGGTCCCCATCATGTATACAGATTAATAAAATGAAAGTGTCTGTTTGTAATTCCAAAATAGTAAAAACAGCTTTACACTAAATTCATATGAAAGTATATACGGTAATAATAAAAAAACTAATTTGCAAAAAAAATCTGTCAGTCTGTTTGGTCCGGGTAATCTCTGAAATGGCGGAACCAATTTTAACGAGAATTCACTGGCAGATAGCTAATGTTACAAGAAGTAACTTAGACTACTTTCTTTTAAAAAATCATTTAGGGTTCCGCGGGAATTAAATAAATCTACGCGGGTGAAACCACAGGGCACAGCTAGTTTCAACTAAAAAGCGTAAAGGTCTACATATGTCTTTTCAAAATATACCTTCATTAAATGTGACATTATATCAATTGTTGGTAAATTATATGGCCAAAACGTTAATTATATTTCTTCACAAGTGAAAAAGCTTTAGATCAACTTGCATCTCAATTTACATTTGAGGAGTTTACTTCTCTGTTTCTTCTCCTGACAGGCTCACATTTGGAAACGGTGGTAAATTAACCTAAGTTAGCGTAAGAAAAATGACGTTCAATAAAACTTTTTGATTTTGAATTTTCATTTTTGTTAGAAAAACTTGGTTTATTTTCTGATGCTTGTCATCGTCTCCTAACGCTTATAAAAGTCTACAATTATAAATTGAAACCATCCTCAACGAATATCCTTGTAAAGAGTCTTGGATCAGAGCAATATTATGTCTAAGTATTCAGATTAAAAATTCAAAACTAGACAATGCAAAAAAGAATATTATACTTAGTTTAGTAATAAATAACTAGTTTACTTTTACTGCAAATTCAATTTATCTCCCAACTTCTCAAAACTAAAACCCGCATCAAAATCTACACCATTGGTCATTAGCCGTATGACGTCACATCATATGTCGGCTCATGCACGCATTGCAGACGAAAATGACTTTGCAATTCTGAACCGGTCCTTCTGATACCCGCAGCGAGTTGCGCTCTTCTACCTACGGAGTGCTTATCACTGCAGATTTGGCTGTAAAGTTATTTTGATCCAACTTCGATCCCGGGTTGGTGATCGCACAAAACACGTCAAGATTCAACGTGGGGTCATTGATTTTTGTAATTTAAATAATCGGCTAGAAAAATTTAGAACACTCCTTTTGAAATTAGTGATATCAAAATATTACGTTTCAAAACGTATCTTTCGTAACGTATTTATAATATTTTATCATCACCAGCTCCAAAACCAGTGTTCTTATTTTGCTGCTGATTATTAGAATTGAAGTGCTGATAAATGTTTAAATTGAAATTATTTCAATTTTCAGGCCCTGCACTTGATGGACGTCGATAAAATTACCGTTGAGCGGGTAATCCTCTCATTTGCCAAACATATTGCTTATTTGTATTCGAACCCCGAATGAACGTTTTCTGAATAAAATACTATTTTGTGAGTCAAAACTCCGTGGTTTCTGAACGACCATAGGTTTAAATCGACTCCTAATCCGAAGCCCTTATCTTAAAATAATAAACGACATCGAAAAGATGCTCAACCGCTGAAGAATCAGCAAATTGTTTTCAATTCTGACAGTTAAATGCTCCGCCTTCTGTACCGAAATCAACGTTGCTTTTGTGGCTTTTTACTGTGATAGACAATTCAATAGCTTGAGATCTCAGAACATCTCGCAAAACACTAATATTGCAAACAAATCCCGGTTTGATAAATTGAGGTTTGCCGACGGATGATTTGGCCTTTTGGCGAGTTATATCTGAAGTTGTATTATTGTCCTTTGTCGTTAAATGATTTGTCAATTGGTTGATTAATCGTAGAATTGATTCAAAAGTATTTGACATCACACAATTTTACATCACGCAATGCCCGGGGCATTGCGTGATGTAAAACAATTACCAACCGTTGGACATGTAACAATATTATCAACCCGCAATTAGCTATGGAGTTTCCCGTTAAATCCTGTTTGTTCGTGAACAGAACCCCCTTCAATATCAAATGTGTATCTTATATCTACTGCTTCATCAAAGAACATAAAGGTCTCCCGCCCCATTCGTGCCGAGTGCCTGTGCTAAATCTTATTAATTGACTTATTATTTTTTTTAATGCAAATAATTATTTCTCCTCTTCTTCCAAATTCATGAACACATACTAGTCTTCTACGAATAATCTATTTTTACAAAGGCATGACTAAGTCGAAATCTATAATTAAGTTTGAACTGGAACGATAACTACTTTGTAGTATTTTATAAAAATATTATAATAGGAAGTTAAAAATCAGCAACCTAACAAACCACAGTATTGCGCAATCTACCCTCAATTTAAAAGAAATCAATGAAAATGTCCACAAAAAATAACTTTTATGGCATCCGCGTGCCGGCTCCTTTCAGCTACTATTTCACACCACCTTGAAAACATTACCGAACACATTCAATCGATTTTCGACTTAGCGTCGCCGGTACCACGCCGCTGGAGCTAAAACGAAAAAGTACATTAAATTACGACATGTTATAAAGCATTGTACATACCTGTCCAGCGTGTAGGACGTCCAAAAATATGGTAAAAACACATAATACAAAAACCACGGCGCGCGTCATTTTTGCGACCGCGATGCGTTCCGAAGCCCGACTGGCGATCAGTGACGTTTGCGTGTCACGCCACAAACCTGCGTACTAGTCGACAGTACGGCACTGTAGCCGTACCTAACGTCGTATAGATCGACCCTCCCGGGAGTGAGAGGGACCGATATAACCACCATACGAGCGGGACAGAGAAACAAGAGGGAGAATAACGCACGCGCACTGCTCCAAGGCAGAGTACAATGAAGACAGCGTACAGCGAATCGAAGGGAATCGCGAATGCCGTCTTCGTCTGGCTTTGTCTGGATTTCCCGATGATG
The DNA here is from genome assembly GCA_929442735.1 of Watsonalla binaria. Classification (NCBI taxonomy): domain Eukaryota; kingdom Metazoa; phylum Arthropoda; class Insecta; order Lepidoptera; family Drepanidae; genus Watsonalla; species Watsonalla binaria. The sequence goes on from OV838930.1 coordinate 8,286,791, forward strand.
AAGCGTATTTTTTTCCGTACACAGTAATGTGATCCTTATGACCATGTCATTACATGCAATTCATCATGGGTTCTGATGAGGATACCGTACCACTACATTAACTATATGGGTAATTAGTGATGTCAGGTAATATTACTGATTAGATTCAGCTACGATTAAGACGAGTAGAACTCCCAACGTAGAACAGCTAAATCACAGACTATACGACTACGCTGACTCACAGACGTGTATATAAAGGGGAAGGTAATTACGAGAAAGCTTCCATTGGACTTTGCACAAAGAATCTTATCCAGATTTTACAAAAACATTACCTAGAGTGAACTGGTGACACCAGGATTTTCTTTCAAAGGTCTACTATTTTCTCTATATCAAATATATAGATACCTCTCAATGCTTTAGAGGAAATTCTTTCTTTTTCGGTCTATCTGTTTGTTTGTAACACCTGGACCGATTTTAACGGGACTTTCACTGGCAGATAGCTGATGTTACAAGGAGTCATTAGTCCAAGGAACACAAGGTTCGATGTCCAGATCCACAGGGTTAATGGGTTTTTTATTTGTAAATTTTCAGTAGCTGTCTGGAGTCTGGACTTGCACCCGATTAATGGCAACAGACTCAAATTAAATATAGGTAGCGAAATAAGTAGTACATTAGTAGTACTTTAGTAGTACTATAAGTAGATACACCTCGGCATACATTTTCAGGGAAAACAGGCGTAAACATATTTATTATATTTACGAGATATGATTTATTCAGTTTTGACCCTGATAAAGGAACTTTTATGAACGTCGAAGAATTGCCCAACTGAATTTCTGTAACTAGGCCGCAAATTTTGGTATTATTTTCAGCGTGTTTATGTAAGCATTTAACTTCGTAAAACATGTTTTTTAATTTCTACTAACCGACTTGAAAAAAACCAAACTATTGTTCCATCCGGGAGGCTTCCGTATGTAGTTGTTTGTAGTGAAAATTATTTCGTTAGTAGTTAAAAAAAAAATAGTTATGCCTCATGAAAAAATGGCCAAAATGGTTGAATTTTAACGTCACTAAAATTACGTATTAATAATAAAATACGCTAGGAGTAGGTACTGCGTAAAAACTGAATAAAAGTGTAACCTAATAGTTTATGTGGTATTTTAATACCATACTTATGTAGTATAAATAAATAAAGGAATAAGAGTTCTTTACATAATATACTAGTAATTTAATAAACGTGAACGTTTGTGAGTATGAACGTATGGATGTATGTTTGTTGCTTTTTCACGCAAATAATACTGATTGGATTTAAATGAAACTGTCCGATAATATAGCGTATATACATCAGAATAACACATAGGCTATGGATTATAAAGATATTGTGCGAATTCCCGGGCACCAGCTAGTATACATATAAATATGTAGTATGCTAGCTGATGGAATGGTTGAATTTTAACGAAAACTCCATACTAAAATTACGTAATAAGAGTTCTAAGCGCAATTCTTCATAATAAACCCGGAATTCTCATAACGGCAGCCCCTCACGCAGCCAATGTACAATGGAAATGTAATTTTTATTTAAATTCGCACATTACTCGGAATAAGGTCGGATGAGCGGGCATTCTGCCATGGCCCTCGGATATCCGACTACGAGTCACGACTCGGATTGGACGATTGGACGGATATTGATCACTGCACTAGTAACCCCGAATGTTATGTGGTTCCTTGTTCTAATGACGAAAGAAAGAATTGTAGAAGAACTTCGTTCTGACCTCACGTTATAGGACTAGATATATTGTCTACTGTCTTTGGCACTTAATCATATTCGGTGAAATGTGGGTGCTCTTGTCACTACACCTCTGCTTACCCCTTCGAGGACCCTTCTGGGATGACGTGAGTATATTTATTTTTTCTTTTGTTGTAAATAAATATACTCACGTCATCCCAGAAGGGTCCTCCCTTCTGGGATAACGTGAGTATATTTATTTTTTCTTTTGTTGTCTCTACGGTACTCTACGAGTATAGAAAAAAAACGATGGATGGATTGTGTGAAATGTGATATGGCTAGAAAATCTGTGAATACTGATATGACGGCTGATGGAGAGAAATGGATCGGAAGAGGGCAGGAGGATGATGATGACTTACGTACGTACGCTATATTTTGATTTGGTGATTGTTTCGCAAAATATTACCGACAGAAAAGAATTTCTAAATTATTTCCCATTGCAAGTAAGTAATATGTATGAAGAAAGACCATGATTTCAATCAAATAATTACGTATAAACCAGCTTTTTGCATTTTATTGTGTAACAATTTTCAAAAATATTCGACAGTAGGTACACAAATTCACTTAATATACAGAAAGGCAAATAGGTAGGTAGTAAGACTAATAGGTAAGTAGTACCATTTTAACATGAATTTCTCTCAAATTGTGTCGCATAAAAATATGTTAAATAAAATATGCGACCTTAATTATCAGTTTATTTGAGGTATCATATTTTTTTTAATGTAGGGGTAGTAAATAGGCAGTCACATAAAAGCAGATAGAATGCATACACGTCTCAGTGCGGTATACCTCTCTATCTATATCAATGGCTGCCAAATGGACGATAGCAAATCGCATTTTCAAGTGAGTCTGGCCGAACCATTATACTATCTGCAGATAGAATGCTTTATGCAGACGAAGTTAATTACATATCTCAAATACCGTTAAGCGATCGCTTGTCGCGCGATTACTGTTGTGAATGAAAAATAACATCTGCTATCGCAAGATTAAAAATTACATTATAATATAATGTAATATATAACAGATTCACCATATTATGGTGTGTGAATCTGTCAGTTTGATAGATTACGACATAGATACCGTTTGAGAGACTTTCAGCAGCCGCTGAAAGTAGAAATGCCACCTAACCGATTTAGTTGAAATTTGGAATCTTTGACGCTTTAGACCGACATAGGATAGGTAGATGCTTAAAAAACGTGGACTGAAGTCGCGAGTCAGATCTAGTTATAAACCCAACAAGTTGAAACGGCAATAATGAGAACCATAAGATCAGTTTACTCTGTTACAAAGTGATTGCAACTTTGCAAATGATCGCTGAAAGCTACGTAGGTACCTAATAGCACGACGGCGGGCGTCGGAGAATGTTCTAGATATTTGCAAGTGCGATACCAGACTGACGTCACAACACGTCTGCAGGCGGTCCGGCGGTGCTATTCTGTAGTCCAAGATGGTTTCAATACCTTTAAAACGGATTCTGCCATGTGCTCAATTCCGTGTAAACCCTATGCACAATTCTCCATCGATATTGGGCGATATATAATTGAAAAGCAGCACAGATTTGTATGAATCAACGTTTGAAAAAAAAGGACAAATAAAGGTAATTGTGTTGCATGTGTAATGGCGGCAAGAAGAGAAGAGAGTGTGCTCATAAACAACAGGAAGTAAAAATATTCATATACAAAACAAGGAAACAGTGAGGCGATTACATTCTAGTGAGCCACCATTAACCAATGAACAGGTGTAAAATATATATTGAACAGACATATTAATATTATAACTGAATAGCACAGCAGTTTTTCTTTTGGATGCAACGGACCAGACTTACCATGAGGTATTTATTGCCATGATAGTGTGATTCATATTATGAGACAGACGTATATGACGTGTGTACATCTGTCACTGTCACACAGCCGAACTATCATTGCAATAAGCGCTCATAGTTGGGCCCCTGACAGGACTAATGTCCCGGTGCAATGCAGACATTAGCTGGACACGCGTCGTGTCCAGCTAATGTCTGCATCGCTCTCAATGAACGCGTGATTGAGTGTTTACTTAGCTAACTAGTTGTTAAGCTAAATTAATGTTTATGGGATTAGATTGTAGGTTTAAATTAATTAATTCTGCGTCTCTTAGCTCTTACACTTTCGCTAACTTCGTAGGTACGTAATCGTACCATATATTAGGTTCCTACCTGCCATCGTGATAGATGATCCATTGCCTTCTCAGACGCTATTCATACGTCTTTATTCCATAAGTAGGTATGTATTAATATATGATTAAAACTATTTAAGTTAGTTACTAGTGATATGAAATTTAATTTTAGATTTATGATTCTTTGCTAACTTATTCTGAAACGCAATTTATTAGTGTATTAAAATGGCTGAGGAGCTTGCCTTGATACCAAATTAATCGATACTACAGATGAATAAAATTAAGTGTCTGTTTGTAATTTCAAAATTGCACCTTTTGACTCAATGCATATGCTTTCATATACGGTACTAACTTAAAAAACAAATTTTCAAAATTATTATCTGTCTGTCTGTCTGTTTGATTGTTTGTTCCGTGTAATCTCTGAAACGGCTGGTTGATTTTACGGGACTTTCATTTAAAAAAAAACATTTAGGGTTCCACGGGAATTAAATTAAATTTGCGCGGGTGAAACCAAGGGCTAGTTATTAATTTAAAAAAATTACGATATCGACTTATTCGCAATTCGCACACCTACCTTCTTACGGATAGTTATTAGGTCCTTATATGCAATTCAAAATGATTTCTGTATCCACATGGAACCACATCTTAAATTCTTAACCTTAAATACCTTAATTTCACGTACCTTTACTTAATAATTCCTGGTTATGAGATGAGATATACCGTGTAGAATTCGTTCAGTTGTTTCTAAAGCCATACAGACAGTCTGAAGACATATTTATCAGTCTAAGATGCTAAAGTCACTGAGATCACAGACAGTCACTATATCGAGAATCGAGATGATTGTTATGACGCTCTTTATTACATGAAGTAATAAATAATAATAATAAATAATAAATATTAAAACTTCCACAAATATTTGAATCGATAACCAACGCATATTCAATTTGTTAGGAAACATCGTGAGGAAACCTGTATATATCTGAGAAGTAATTCAAAGACGTATGTATAGTGCCTGGGACGGCGATTGACTCACCATCTGTCACGTTGGCACTATAATCTTCGGTGAAAAGTCGGTGTTGTTGTTACGACACCTCTACCTACCCCTATGGAGAATACAGGCGTGTTGGGGTCGGCACTTGATTTAACCCGATGCGGCTGATCACTTGATTTTTATACGAAGCGACTGCCATCTGACCTTCGCAACCTCTTAAACGAGGAAAATCTGGGATCTGGGTTAAACCAGTTGTCAGACTATTTTAGGCCTCCGACTGACCTGTAACGATTGCCAAAGATGATAAATTGGCAACCGGGACCGACGGCTTAACGTGCTCTCCCAGGCACGGAGGGAACTCGGACGGTCACCCATTCAATTACTGGCTAGGCTTAGGGTTGCTTAACTTCGCTGATCGAATGATATGCGCAATAGCAACTGTGCCACGAGCTCCTCAACCTCAAGGGCATTCTGAGACATAATATATTTTATGATGAATCCGCGTAGACTTTATTTTATAGAAGGCTTTATTTCACGGAACCCTTATTTTTTTTAAATTAAACCTAAGTTAATCCTTGTTACATCAGCTTTCTGTCAGTGAGTCCTATGAAAATCGGCCAAGATGGTTCAGAGATTAGCCGGAACAAACAAACAGACCGAAAGATTTTTTTAACTTTTTTTGTAACCGTGTATTCTTTCACAAGCATTTAGTAAAAAGTTGTTAATTTTTAATTACAAACATACACTTTAATTGATATAGATACCGCTTGTATCTATTTGATAACGATAAGATATATTTCTACTAATATTTAGTTATCACTAAGATCGTATTTAAGGAACTATTTTCCAAATAAAACATATTATTAATAACATTGCAATTTATTCAATGGCAAATTAATAATATTCTACATAACAAAAGTATGAATATCGCGTATAATAATTTGTGCTTAAAAATAACATGAAAACCAGGTAAAAAAAATATTCTTAATAATAAATTCAGGAATACTTGGATTAATCACGTGGGGTGTGCAAGATAAGCGCAACATTAGATTTCTCTGCATCAAAAACAATGATGTCAACAAATTCTTAAAAATATGGTTTTGCCTATTTATAAACAGTAATACTGGCAACACTACGCATTGTTAATCTGTCCCAATTATTTGTTACGTACTAGCAATATCTTCCCAACTACCAGCGCCATCTATCGCCAGTGTTGTAAATATACTTTTTTTTGACACTTCTTTTATCACAGACATGTAATTCACCTACTAAAGTTTTGTTCCCTTATTATTCACCAATATTTATACTTCAATAATTAAAATTAAAACAATCCGCATACTTTGTTGGCTGGCACGGCCTTATCTGTAACAAAATCGTTCAATTAATACCAAATTAAATCACTAGATGGCGTTAGTAGAACTATTCCTGATTTTAAACGGCAACTGCAGAATGCATGCAAAATTGAGGGTGGGTTCCACCAACTAACTTCAGATAACATTTTCAAAGTGACGCAAAATTTTTTTTTCACAAAATAATCAGATGACGTCATGACATTAACTGATTTAAACTGACTCTAGCCAAAGCTAAACATTTTCACATGCTAAAAATTACACTGACAGCATTTTTTTCCATTGACAGCGTAATTTGGTGCAACGCATTACGATTTCTTCAACTAGCGGACGTCACGCGGTTTCACCCGCGTAGTTCCCGTTCCAGTGGGAGTACGGGGATAAAATAAAGCCTATGTTACTCGCTGATGATGTAGCTTTCCAATGGTGAAAGATTTTTGAAATCGGCACAGTTGTTTTTGAGTTTATTCATTACAAACATACACACAAAAATACAAATATTTATATTATATATGTAGATTATCGTGTGTGTGTTTTAGAAGTTCCTTAGATGGCGACAGACTCACCATCTGTTACATTAGCACTACTTGAAACTTAACCATCTTCGGTGAAAAGTGGGTGTTGTTATTACAACACCTCTGCATATTTGGGGAATACACGTATGAGCATATGTACGTATGAGCATATGTATGTATGTATGTATGTACAATGCAAGACTTACCAATCATTTTAGGATAAGGCAAGTTCAAATTCTCCATAATCTCCACGAATTCTTCTAAACTCTTAGTCAATCTCGGGTTATATTTCTTCTCCTCCCACACAGTGGTCGCAGTTTGACCTTTGTAGTCGTGTGCTGGGTATAGAGTGTAGTGGTCTGGTAGTGTGAATATCCTCTCGTGGATGGAGCGGTAGAGGGTTCGGGAGGAGCCCTCTTGGAAGTCCGTTCGACCACAGCCTCGGATGAGGAGGGTGTCGCCTGTGAATGCTAGGCCCTGGAATTTAATAGCAAGCCATAATTCATCTTTAAATATTTATTAATTATACATACATACATATGCTCACGCCTGTATCCCATAGGGGTAGGCAGAGACCACCGTTTGCCACATGCTACGATCCTTACATACTTCTTTCGCTTCATCCACATTCATGCATCTCTTCATACACTTTCTTCGGTTACGAGTGCTCCGAATTTGACCTTTCTGAAAAATACTATTAATTTGGTCATAGTAGTTCTTCCTTGGACGCCCTCTACCGACACTTCCGGTCACATTCGCTCTATAAATTTCGTTCGGTAATCGCCTTTCACTCATCCTTTCGATATGTCCAAACCATCTCAACATACTTTTTTCAATTCTGGTCACCACATCATTCTTCAACTTGCAACTTCACACAATTTTTCATACGATCTACAATGGTGACCCCACACTATTTATTATATTTTTATTATAAGATACCATCCAACAGCTTGTCCAGCATCCAACAGATACACACAGAGTAACATTCTCTCGCACTTGCCCTAATAAAAATGATACAAAATGTATGTTAATGACATAATTCAGTCACATGACATTTATGTTATTCCCGTACATTTTGTCTTGTTACTATAAGCGAAGCGTGAGGATATTACCCTAGGCCTGTAGACAAAGTAACATATGTCACGTGACTGATTTATGTCATTTTCATACATTTTATATCTTTTCTATTAGGGCAAGCGCTAGAGAATGTTACGTCTAGGCCTAGCTTTTGTTACATAGAGTATACAAAATACGACGAATAGTTTTGTTTATGTTTATCTGTGGATGTGCTCTTGGAACTCTGTGGATGAATGTCAATTTATCCACATAGTGTAGTAGTATGTGGAAACACTGTTTTTTAAAAACATTGTCTACCTTTAGATAGAATCATTAGGAGGGATTTTCAAACGTCTCAAGGGCCGTTACCGTAACGACTGTGCGCGCTATACCTTCCATGCGTGAAATACTTCTTTAATCATCATTCGTTCACTTCGTCCATCGTCTTCCTTATTTCTATCATCCGTAATTTTTATTTTCTTCTTTCATTCCCCCACATTGCCTATCATTCTCACATACAAACTTTCAATACCACACTCGGCCCTCCTGAATCAACGTCTGCCCACATTCCCTTACATTCGAAGCCACATTCATACCGCAGTATTGTACTAGAATAAACATTCTATAAGTTTACACTTCACTAATTTCACAACTTTAACAACACTAAATAGTTTTCCTAAAAACTTATCTACAGTGATTTCACACCACGTGTGTCTGAGAAGTAATTCAAAGACGTATGTATAGTGCCTGAGACGGCGATGGACTCACCCTTTGTCACGTTGGTACTTAATCATATTCGGTGAATGAAGGTGTTGCTGTTACAACACCTCTGCTTACCCCTTCGGGGACCCTTCTGGGATGGCGTTAGCATATTTCTTTTATTTATTTAAATACCTGTTGATGGCATATGTAAGTGAAGCAGCCATTAGTGTGTCCAGGAGTGGCGGTGGCGAGTAGTTGGTGTCTGCCCACCGTGATGACGTCACCGTCCTTGAGGTGAATGTCTGCGCGTGCGCCGGACGACTCGCCTATGACACTCTTGGAGCCCGGCAGGAGGGCCTTCAGCTGACCAGAGCCTGTTATGTGGTCTGCGTGCATGTGGGTGTTCACTACAATATTTAAATCATATTTTAGTATACTGCCCTAATAATATGTATAAATATAACCTACTCGAGCTTCGAGCTGGCGAATGGCAAGAAACCGCACAAGAACGGGACCAATGGCGAATTCTCGTATCGAAGGCCAAGACTCACTTCGGGTCGCTGAGCCAGCGTAGTAGGTTAGTTATGAAAAAAGGTGGAAAATATAGAAAAAATACTGCATATATCCCTATTCACATATTATATGCATTTAGTAAAAGCTGGTTTTTTTTATTATGTACGACTGAGAAATTACTTCCATAATAGAATTCCTAATATTTTACTAGTTATTTTGGCATTACAAATAGACAGAGTAATTACTGAGTTTCTTGCCAGGTTCTTCTGTCATTCTGACGATTTGAAAGTACTTTGTAAAAAGTCTAATCGAATAATGATACTTTTGACTTTGACTTTGACATTTTGTTTTCTTATATGTATAGAAGTACGAGAATGCAAGCACTTTTATCTAGCCCTTAATTTAATGTCTGTAGTTAAGGACAATTTCATCTACTGTATTTCGTAATGTAAAATATACATATATGAAATACAATTTATTTCAATTTGTTTTCACATTTTATTTAGGAACTAGCTGTGCCTCGCGGTTTCACCCGCGTTACCATACCCTAAGTTTTCTATTACAAGTATCCTCAAATTTCATCCCCTATTTTATCCCCTTGGGATAAGAATTAATCAAAATCCTTTCTTAGTGGAGGCCTGCGTCATAACATCTACCTGCATGCCAAATTTCAGCCCGATCCGTCCAGTGGTTTGGGCTGTGCGTTGATAGATCACTATATCAGTCAGTCAGTCAGTTATATGTATTTAGAAGTGTAGCAAATATACTCACTACTATACACTAGCTTGAAGCCAAGCTGTTTTATTAACGCAGCGTCTCTCTCAGCGTGTTCAAGCACGGGGTCGATGAGCACTGCGTCTTTTGTGTTCATATCGCCAACCAAATACGTGTACGTAGAACTCACTGTGTCGAATAGCTGGAAAACGCACATTATAAATTGTATTTTGATGATAATTGAGTTATAATGTAGGGGCTAATATGTTAATCATGATGCTTCCTTTGACTGGAGAAAAATATTTAAGACAGGAATAAAGTACGTTTTATTACCTACATATGTCTGAGAAGTAATTAAAAGACTTATGTACTTGAGACGGCGATGGACTCACCCTCTGTCACGTTGGCACTTAATCATATTCGTTGAAATGTGCGTGTTGTTGTTACAACACCGCTGCGGTATAGGGTTTTTTTAACCTAATATGTAACATCTTTTGACATGTTTGTTATCTCAGAACTGTCTTTGAAGGCAGTTTTTTTTTCAAATTCAGATTGTATCCTATATGTGGTTTAATGTATGTTCATCAAGGGATGGTAAGAGGGAAGGGAGGCCTTTGCCCAGCAGTGGGACACATTAGGCTCATAAAATTATATATTAAATAATGATCATCAAGGGTTTTACCACACTAAGAGATTATGTAAGCTATTTTTACAAAGATGTAGTGTATTTCTCATTATCAAAACTGTATTGGAGATATGATAAATACTAATGCCACATTATTGTTAACTGATAAGACGAACTTATGTATAACAAACATCAAACATGTACAAATGTCTGACCGCAATTTCGAATGTGTTTCTAAACAGGCTTGTATATTGAATTCAAGGTTGTGCTTCATCACAATTGTTTGAGAGGTTCACATTCCCACTTACAAACTAAAGTATAAATAGTTATATATATATACATATGCTCACGCCTGTATTCCCCGAAGGGATAGGCAGTGGTGTTGTTATCACAACACCCATGGTTAGTCTATCGCCGTCTCAGGCACTATACATACGTCTTTGAATTACTTCTCAGAAATATGCAGGTTTCCTCACGATGTTTTCCTTCACCGTAAAGCATGTGGTGTGAAATCACTGTACATAAGTTTTTTAGAAAAACTCATTGGTACAGGCCCCGCTGGGATTCGAACTTGCGTCGCTTGCGTAGCAGGCGACTGCTCTAACCCCGAGGCCACCACGGCTCTTTATAATAGCAAAGGAGTGAATATACATGTGTATATTCACATGTACTTCTTTGCCTCTATACAATCATAAGGATACATGCATACATGAAAACTTATTTTCCTTATTGCAACAAACAAAATGATCTTAATGTTGCATAGCAAATAAGGAAACACTGAGGATCAGCAAACTTGAACTTTGAGGTAAATATTTCTATGAATGAGTTGCTAATCAGAATTCCATTAGTCTATCTATAGGTGAAGAGATCAAGGGTGTCTGTCACTGATGTTAGCACCCTTGGTCACATAAGCTGCAATAACTGCTTACTATCAGATGGAGTGTATGCTTGCGGCCTGCCCATTTTTTGTAAATTTATTTATTTGGGAACAATTTTATTTTTATTTCTTTCAAACATAGTCTCAAAAAAATTGTTTATGCTCACCTGTCTTAGAAAGAAATTGGAACCTTTATCCATTGCTGAAGATAACATCCTCACATGTAAGCCTTTGGTGACTGTTCTCATTGCCCCAGCTATCTTTACTCCATTCAATGGCAGTTTTTGTATCATCCTGCAATTATATATGTATGCATATAATTATTAAAACATTACAATAGAGACATGTTTTATAATAGATAATATTTAAAACTCCATTGCATATGTAATAAGGTATATTTGAATACTTTTAAATATATTAATTCTATGACAACAATATTTTAAACTATATTGTGCTGGCAATGTCCCCTAAAATAGTTAAGTATATCACCAATTTAGAGGGCTAATTATTGATGAAAGCTGAAGAATGCGATGAACAAGGATTTAAACCAATTTATGTAATTGGGGAATAAATACAAAACATGTGTATTATGAACACCTATATCATAGACAGGTGTAACATAACATATCTATATCTAGGTGTAACATAACATATCTATATCTAGATGTAACATAACAATCTATACATACATATGCTCACGCCTGTATTCCCCGAAGGGGTAGGCAGAGGTGTTGTTATCACAACACCCACTTTTCACCGAATTTGATTGAGTGCCAATGTGACAGATGGTGAGTCTATCGCCGTCTCAGGCACTATACATACGTCTTTGAATTACTTCTCAGAAATATGCAGGTTTCTTCACGATGTTTTCCTTCACCGTAAAGCATGTGGTGTGAAATCACAATCAAATAACAATCTATAACATAGACAAATGAGAAATGGCATGAAACATGACCAAAAAAGGAACAAAATGAACTGGTTTCCCTTTTTTACAATTTTACTGATAGCACTTGCTAATATGAAATTCTATTATAAAACTTATTAACTGCAATAGTGTAATTAGTGTAACAACTTAAGTTAATAACTAAATAAACAATGCCCCATACCACCACATTTATATGACTGCATGCTGTCTCAAAGCCACATAGCTCATAATAATTATGTTATTGTTTAAGGTAAGTCTTTATATTTATAAAACATACAGTCTGCTCATTGAGAAGTCACATAACTTTACATTCACATACAGTAATCTGTCCATTTAGTATGTAGGCTATATTCAACTTGATTGCCTTTAGCTATGGTTGGTTTCAAGGTTGTAATTAACTCGTTCACTGCTAACGATGCGTATGTGCGTCCAACTGTTAGACAATTTACGAAGAAGTTGAAATGTTTGCAGTGAATGTGTTAAAGGTAGATTTTATACTAGAGAAGATTTGAACGCAACTATTTGCATAGCTAATAAATAAATGAATAATTGCTAATCTGACCTAACAATGAAGAGTAAAAAAAATACCTTAGTACCTTAACACATTCTTTGCTTTGTATTTTTAAGGTTTCATCTTCTTCGCAAATTCTCTTTACAGTTGGATGCACAGACATGTCATTTGCAGTGAATGTGTTAAGATAATATAGAATCTTAATCCCTAACTTAATCTTACCCAAGAAGGGAGTCTGCCCAAGGATTATTTATATATATATCAATTCATGATGATGAACATACATAGTTCATCATCATGAATTTAAGAGTAATAACTCTTGTTGGTATTACCAATGCAACTCTTTCCATTAGTCTCTGTCCAGTGCGAGTATGTTAGTATGCAATAATTTATTAACTGCATGAATCCCACTTTGTGGCAGTATCCTTCCAAATATCAGGACAATTTATTCCAAATTCAATTTTTGATTTGAATTAACTTAGAATATAAAGCAGAGTTGATGCCGCAATTTTATAAAATCTATGCTACCCTGGACAAATGACACCTGTCTATACTATGGCAGCACTTTTTAAAAGTTGTAAGGACCAAGCAATTATATACCTATGTATAGATAAGCCAATTAATAACATAGCAAAACATTTTAAAATTCTGTTTCCAATGTCATGCTCATAATCCAGAGTGTCTTAGAAGGTATAATTTATATAGTGTTTGGTAAAAATATCACTGAAATAGTTATCCCATAACCTAAGCATAAAATAATTAAATAACTCACTTGGGACAACAACTCGCAACTCTGTCGATAAAACAACTTTATACAATGATTTGACTGTGATTTAATTGATTACAATAAATAAATATGCTACACCAGTCCTTTCAAAAGTTTATCCTTATAATACAATTAATATAATATTCTTATTGAATTCGTCGTAGTCGTCGTCGACCACAAACATAACTGACAATTTAAAAATTCTCCTTGTTAACAGCTGTTACCGTGACAGTGACAGGTGACAGATACGTCCGGCAGATATTTGACATCTTGCTTGACAGAAGAAGTTAATACAAGAAAGCGATCATTTTCGTTTTGTCTATGCATTATTTCAATCGTTTACATGTTTTGTTAAATTATCGACTAAGTTTATCGCAATGAATGAAAAATATTGCAATATTTTATTGTACTTAATAATGATTTTTCAGTAAACTACGTGTTAACCACACATTAATTTGAATATAATATAAGGAATGCTTCAAAATAATAAATGACAACTATAATTCTAATTGCTGGTTGAAAACGATTTTTAATTGTGATTGAACGGCGGTGCTGACAGGCTCAATCAATCGTTGGGATAAATTTGAAAAATTATAACATAAAATGTAAACAAAAATATATTTATTTACAAATAGATATAAGTTAGGTATCAGTTTAATAAATAAAAATTTATGATTGTTAGTTGACGTCCTCAAAGGTAAGGTTTTTCTGCGTGCGGAATTAATAAGTACAGTACATGTCCCAGCCACCTTTTGTTTTTATGCTATGTCCATAGCATGGTACTGATCAAAAGGGACCTCCTCTGCTTAGATTAGGTACGTATAGGTTAATATTTTTATGTTGAATCTACTACCTATTCTATCGTGCTCAATTCAACACTACAGACTGACTTCTTGCAGGTCTGTGGCCAACAGTGTATAAAATAACTGCATACACACATTGACAATAATCTTTCACGCACACATAGCTTAATGATTGTGTTAAATTCTCAGGTGCAGAATTTGTTTTGTTGCTGTCTCATAAAGCGAATGAGTTTGTATATTACTGTTCCTCTCTAACATCACTACTATACCAACCGTCATTGACCTCCTTCATCCCCACCACATGCCCTCACATCAAGTCGATTTAGCTTACTTTGTACCAATACGATACGAATAGGATTGTGTTCAATGTGTGCGTGAAGGCACAGAGGCACGGGCACTGCGTCTGTGCAAGCAGCGTATTGATGTAAACATTCTCTTGTCATTTTATTTCAGAATTCAGTACGTTTAGGCGACCGTATGGAAGTCCTCGTTGAATTGCATTTGAAAAAAATGTGAACAGCTGATTCGTTGAAGATACAATTTTAAGTGAAACTCAATAATCATATATGTGGATTGCATTCAATGTCTAAACGAATTTTGGATACCAAATTTAAGTGCGAAAACATCTCTTTGTTTTTGAAGCGTTTAGCTTTATTAGATTTAGTTTATAACGTTTTATTCTCATAAAATGTAGAATTATATTGGTAACGATTGAGTAGTATTTCGGTATCTAGTGTTTCATTACTTGTGATAAATCGGAACATTTAAAGTTGGAATATATTTTTATCTTGGGGCAGCTGTAGTCTGGTAAGTACGAGAACAAGTTATTTTTTTAATTTATTCTACGTAGTAGCTATGAGTTCTATTTACCAATTAGTTGTCCATCCATCCATACAACATTCATATATTATCTAAACCTGTTCGTGTTCGTGCTCATTGCAGTGACGCCAGTATACAAACAACTTCCTTGTTGTTTCTAAGTATCTACTTATCTAGGTAGTACTTATATCTAGATATCCAGATATTAAAGCAAAACTATAAATCGCTATTGAACTAGATGCGTAGTAGGAAGTTTGGTCGATATTCTTTACGATACCCCAAAAATTATGCCGATGCACGCACACTCCCGACTGCCTATTTTCTATTTTCAAAAAGAACGCGAAAAAAGTTGAGCTACCTTCTTTTCCTTGTTTCATAATTTTTTTAATGATGCTAGGTTATGTCGCAATAAATAAATAATTATTTACAACAAAGGGAATATATAACTAACATTGACAATCTACTTTGACCGTGACCCATTTACTTCGCGTGAAATACTTATCGCCAAGGATAACCCATACATGGGTTACAATTAAATTTACCTAAAAAATACCTGTTATTATGATAGGTTGAAGTAACCACAAAGGTTTTATCCTACTTTTCTTTAAATTTATGTGTATTTAGAAATATAGAGCCTTTTTATCGAGACTTGGGTACAGTTAATAAACTATTATTAATTTAAACCTTAGATATTACATTATCATTAACTACCTTCTTATATCTGTAATTATGTTCTTGGATAGACAAGTTAGATTATATATTTATATTATGTGTACAATTTGACACAGCGCGTAAATTCCCGCGCATTACAAAATTGCGTTCATAAATAGACGTTTGTCCTTGCCAACGTGCCGCCGTTAATATGCGAATTTAATTGACCATTGTCAATTACGTCTTCCACTTGAACTGTTTAATACGACGTTCATTTACAATTATTTTGAATCCTAGGCGTCAACTTTAAAATTTTGTATCAAAATAGTACCTACCTACCTAATACGATTAATTTTATTCCGTTCTTACTAGTGTAGAGTAGGTATTCAGTGTGTAGAGACTAATGTTTCCTAATTAAACCTACCTGTAGGTAGGTCACCTATTATACGGCTAATAATAAAAACATTTAAGAGTTAGCTTCATAATAAAAATACTAACAGATCAAAATAAAAAATGTATAAATAATATGCACTTACAGCCGCGTTATTCTGTAAGGTTTCTCAGCGTCGCACTCATCGAGTCTCGGTTTCAATGATTCAACGAAATTGAACTTAATCATCTATGTGTTGTATTTTCTATGAAACCTACGCTCGTCGTCGAGCTCGACGTTTAGATACCTTACAGAATAACGCGACAGCTAATGATATTTTGGTATACAGTTACCAATATTAAATCTATATCAGATTTATGGTAGATTAGCTGTGACCTGCGTTTTCACCCGCTTAGACCCACGGAACCCTAATGTTTTTTTAAAATAGATGTAGCCAATGTTACTCCTTGCAACATCAGCAATCTGACGGTGAAACCCCGCTTAAATCGGTCCAGCCTTTTCGGAGATTACCCGGAACAGACAGACAGACGGACATATAGCCAACAAAAATTAAAAATTGGTTAATCAATGTCAGTAACGTGTATACATGTAAACTTTCATATGCATTTAGTGAAAAGCTATTATTGGGGAATTACAGACACTTCAGTTTTAGTTATCTGTATAGATGTATTGGTATTATGGCATAATGTATTTACTTATCTACCCAAGCCTTCAAACTTTGAAGCGTAATAACAAAAATACTCCTTTGTTGATAAACAGAAACACTTAGTTCTACGACTAATTTGTAGTTTTTTTGAAAACATGTAATTTCCTACATGGGCTAAGAAAGAGTCCTTGTGGGGATCGTCTTGCACAGGGACTCCATTGAACCTCCGTTCCAATAATTGAAATATCCAATCAAATTTAATTGATATGTTAGTAACACGCGGCTGTCGCACGTGTATGCCACACTTAGTTCATTATCATAGCGACCTTCAATAAGATCCTCGTTACGACATTTACATAAATGATTGCTTGACCCCTGAACATTAACTTAAATTTGAGACAGTTTAACTACTTATAATTTATTAACAAAGATTTTGAATGCGATCTTCAGGTGGGCATCATAGGTAAACAATGCCCCAGGCAAAGCACAGTGTAGGGTGGGTAGATGTTATATATAAAAGAAGCGAAACATATTCGTTCAAAGAAGACAGAACTGTAATTTACGGAATGAGCATCTAAACCGCACATAATATCTCATCCACCACGTCCTTCAACTAAAATTTATTGAAGCATATGGAGATACCGAAATACTCAAGTGAAGCAAGCAATCCTACTGCGCATGAGTGTACTGCGCAGTAGGATAGGATTCGCAAACAGTTTTTCAAGTAAACTCTACCGATGACACGTGTTAAGGTGATTTAGTCACGGTGTATTGTTATTTGACATGTTGCCTTAGACTATTATGTCATCTACATACACAAATACGCAATAAAATATAACTTCGCTTTGTTTGTCATTTTAAGCTATTCGAAATTCTATATCTATAAAAAATATTTCCGATTAGAACATTCATAAGATGCGAGAAGTAAAAAGTTTAAAAAATTTGACTTTCAGTGCGACAGTCTTAACTGGTTGATTTGCACATCACACATCTAGGGTTGGATAAAGTCTGTCTGGAAGCTGGTCAACAAAAATATCTATCTATGTATACGAACCTAAGTAGTAGTTACATGCATACTATTATTTATTCTGTGGTAGGTAGTGAGTCTAGACCTGAAGTTCAGTGTCCCCGCACAGTGTGGGGGTGCTGCTATTTCTTCAATTTCTTGCCGGTGGAAAAATCGTTCGATCGATAGTTTAAATTGTAATTGTAGCGTTAAATATTAACTTTTTAGATTACTTTTTCGTAAATGTTTTTGTTGCTCTAGATTGATTCCTTACTGCTTATCAATGACACAATTTCATTGATATCAGTATCGATAAACGCATCAGTTTGTTTTAAAGTCTGCTTGATCATGGTTTTAAATGGAGAAAGCAAAGTATAATACCGCAGAATATAATAAATATTTATATTCCTGCTTTTCCGAAAAAGCAATGGGGACAAATTACATTTGTAATAATATTATGCCTCATTGATTAACCAAATACATTATTTTCACTTTATTCAGTTCAAATATTGAAGCCCTACACAGTACTTCAGTCGGAGTCATCAAAATGTCAAGTGTCTTTAAGTACAATGGGGACAAATCCTTCAGTGTTTGTGCAACGTATAGGAACAGTCATTAATTTCATGAATCCCATTGTTTCATAAAAGATATACCGAGCAGTGCTTTGTTTCTCGTTCGATTATTATACGCTATGTTGTATTATTTTTAGAGGAGCTCGTGGCACAGTTGTTATTGCGCATATCATTCGATCAGCGAAGTTAAGCAACCTTACCTCTAGCCAGTAATTGGATGGGTGACCGCCCGAGTTCCCTCCATGCCTCGGAGAGCACGTTAAGCCGTCGGTCTCGGTTGCCAAATATTCATCTTTGGCAATCGTTACAGGTCAGTCGGAGGCCTAAAATAGTCTGACAACTGGTTTAACCCAGATCACAGATTTTCCTCGTTAAAGGGGTTGCGAAGGTCAGATGGCAGTCGCTTCGTATAAAAATCAAGTGATCAGCCACATCGGGTTTAATCAAGTGCCGACCCCAACAGTGTATGGGATAAGGCCAGGGAGATGATGATGTTGTATTATTTTTAGATTATTATTTAAAATAACCTATTTCTTATATATCTCTACTTGTTTTCCTTTACTCATTCAGAAGGTGAATGTTATCTCGTCGTGTATTTTTTGAGACCAGAATAACAATTATAATTATGGTACGTTATAGATTAATTCCACATCGAATTTGGATTCATTAAATATAATTAGTTACTTAATATTGACAATATAATATTCAGTATTATTCCATCCTTCTAATTAAAGTGTTTCTCAATTACATCAAAAGTGTAAAATATATTGCAAGAACAGACTTCCATTACAAAAACAACCTTGATGCCTCGCTTTCAGCCCAACCTTCTTTACTGTTCAATGAAACAGTTAAAAATAGTTAATCAACGCAACTGTAAGATGTTTCCTAATGCCTGTTGAATATGTTTTGTGATATAGTAACGTGTTATGCTAAACAAATTATACAACGTAAGTGTATAGAATGAATATCCGTTTTTGTCAGAAGGAGCATATACTGACATTCAATCTTAATAGTATTTGCAAAATCTACGTTGATGACATTATACTTAGCTATCCATTAGGTTTTAAAGTTGTAAACGACAATAATTAAAAAGATTCATTTTCTCTTCACACATTCATCGCTTACAAATACGTTCATGAAATTCACTGTAATGGCTTAATATCAAATACAAACACCCTTTTTTTTTTTAACGTGGAGAATCCGTTAGGGTCCGGAAGGGTTATGTCGGACTCACACCGACTAAACTCCACGGTGTTCCTCCAATTCGCTAAGTGGGGGGGTGCACGTGATACGACTTCACATGCTTCGCCGTGACCCCCCCCCCCCCAAATACAAACACCCTAACGCGCACAAATTATACAGTCTAGACATGTCCCTAGGAAAATTAATTCTGGACAATTGATACAAGCTCATAATTGATAGCCATGGTATGTCACGTACTTTTAAATTGTTCCTGCGTGGAACTACGACCACTCAAGGTCGTTAATTTTGATAAGTTAATTTCATAGGTAACTTTAAACTAACAATTTGTAGACAAGGTATAGGATTGAATATAAACATTCCTTCCGCAATTAAGAGGGAAATTTTAGTGCCCATTTAGATCTATTGCTCTCTTTCTCTATTGTCCCTTTGTATTTTAAGCGAGTACAAGTCTTAACTCTCTTAATACAAACTCATCCTGTGATAAAGTAATAGCTACGTACCAGCCTACTGATAGTGTTAATGTAGATGTATAGTAACACATCTGTGTAAGAACTTGCTCAATCGATGGACATTAAATGTTGGCCAATGACGTAAACTCCGCAACTGCAATAATATTATACGCATCGTTTCAAACGTGGGCCGAGAATGTATGTGTCCACTCGTCCCATAATTTGATATAGTACTGATGCTTCTTTTACCATAAACCGAATTTAGACTTTAGGATAGAATTGCAGAGGAAAGATATATCAACTAGGATGTACTTAACTTTTAATAACAGAATAGCCGACCAAAGGTTTACTAACACTTGGTCGGCTATTCTATATTAATATTGGATCTGGTGTCGATCTTAAAAATCTCATGCTATTGTATCTATTCGTGTCAATATAGCGATAACTTATATAGTTAGAAGCTCAATTTAATACTGACCTTAACATTACCATCTAAATTTGCGCCAGCATCCTATGAATAAGATCCATAATTTTTGAATACAATTTAGTATCTGAACGTAAAATCATTACTAAGTGAATCACAATTATTTGTTGCAATTCTTTTGATTATTCCAAATTACTCTTAAGCACAAATTAGACCCGCACCGAGCAAGGCCTTCCAACGTTGCAACCATTATATTCGTATGCGCTAGCGCAGTACAAGTAGTTAAAGTAATCTATGCTAGCGCTAATAACGCAACATAATACCTACTCTACAAAAGAAATAACAGCTATATTCAAAACAGTAACCGTTGTTTGACAAATAGCTAATTGAACATAATATCGTAGAGTACGCCTGTCTTCGACCTTGGGTAGACAGTCACGAACTTCGGATTGACAGCGTTGAGCAATATTTAATTCTGTTCTTTAGGTTTCCTAATGCCTTAGCTTCTGACCTCCGTTTAATGTTATACTTTACTAATACGATGGTATTCATTTAATATCATATTGTTTAATAAATATTTCTAATAAACAAAGTAACTATATACTAATGTAAGTGACTAATACCTTCACCGGATTGAATTACAAATTGTTCACAAGTGTTGATTGGGTTCGTTGCGGTTGATAGACCGTCGTTTCGACACGCATCCGCGTCGGTAGACATGTATTATGTATAGGTATTAACTCTATCAAACACATGAGTTAGTGGTACTTTAGTTATTATATAGTGTTTAAGTACAATATTGATTGTTTTTGCTTTCAAATCCACCTTATTGTAAGTTTCTTGTATCTATGCTTGAAAGTAAAACATTGGACGCCATTATCTCTATTGCCAACAATTTTTCTCATGGGCGACCTTGGACAATTTCCGCATAGTATCATTCCAGTCCTGCCGATTGTAGGATATGCCTTTATGTATTTGCATAGCTTAACTAAGAAGAACATACCTGTTGCACGTCAGCTACTTAATTAATCCATTTAGGTACTTAGTACTTCTAAAGATACATACTTTACTTATATAGGGAACTAAATGCAGAAATAAGCCATTCTTATATTACTAGGTAATTAAGGGCAATAAGTCTGGCAACACTGTCTTTTTATCCGCGGTATGCTGATGTTAGCTAACTGTTATAGGTACAGCAACAATGCCGTCGCTTCTCGAAGCCTTGGAGCGCAAGTACGGCGCGAAGGGTGAGGTGAACCCTCCGATAGACGACATGCCCGTCGCAATATTCGTGCCTAAAAGGTCTCCCCGAATCAGCGTGCCTACACTGCTTGTTCTAAATGATTGTGATATCGACTGCGCTGGCGACTCATGCACGCTGGCCGATAAATGCGCCGACGTCGTCGAACTAGACCTGGCTAACAACAAACTCACTGAATGGGAAGAAGTAAGTTACCTTATTTATAACACGAACATAATCACACACCGGAACGGCTATTTGACGAAACGTAAATATTTAACGACCATACTTTTCCTGAAACAGTTGATACCGGCAGTTTGACAAGTGTCGGCATTTTATTTATAGAGAGTATGATTAGCCTATCAACTCGCAGGCAATATACATATATACATGCTGACTGACTCTAGCTATGACTTGGCTGCCTTAGCAACGGTTACGATAAAAGCTATGATGCAACGTACCGTTCCCATGATTGTGTCATTATGCGCCAATTATTGATAAAACCTAGATGACACGGGTACTTACGGGTTTCGAAATCTGTAACGCTTGTGTGTTTGTTTTAGGTATTCGCAATACTAGAACAGACGCCGCGAGTGCGCTTCCTGAATCTTAGCTTCAATCGCCTTTCGGCGCAAATCCAGGCTGCCCAATCTCTACGACCTCGATGGGACAGTCTCAGCTACCTCGTACTCAATTCCACTTACGCAAGCTGGTCAAGCGTCCACGCGTTACTCAAGGCTCTACCAGCTCTAGAAGAGTTGCATTTGAGCCTCAACGAGTACTCATACGTTAACTTGACTGACCAAGACGTTGATGAAAAGGATTGCTGTGACGCTTGTTCCCGCCTCAACCAAGACGCGCCAGAATCTGTACATGAGCAGCTGAAGAAACTACATTTTTCAGGAAACCCAGTCAGTAGCTGGCGAGAGATTTCAAAGTTGGGCTATGCCTTCCCTAATTTGGAGACTTTATTGGTCAACGATTGTCATTTAACCACTCTAGTACCAGATCCGTGTGAGAAATGCAGTGATGATAATGGAAACAAAAAGAGTCATGATGCTTTTCCGTAAGTACCTACATAAGTCATGGATCAGGAAAACTTAATCATTACCAAAATACCCACATAGAATATCAGTGACCATTGCCGAAAATTACAAAACGTAGTTGTGATAAAGTGCGCATTACCATTGACCTACTGAGCCATAGATTGTGATATCGTCAAAGTACATAATTTCATTGCCATTTCAGACATCTCCGGTTCCTGAATCTGAACAACACAGGCCTCGCGACATGGGATGAAGTGGATCGGCTGGCACAATTCCCTGCTCTCAGGAGTTTACGAGTGCAGGTAAGTAAATTCTTTTCACTTGACTGCTAGTTTTCCTTGTACCACGCACGTACAAACAACATCCGGACTTTAGGAACGAATTGTAGAAGCAATCAAATGAATAACCGAAATACAATCTCATCTGTACCTATATGTACCTCCACCAATGCTGGCTGAAGATTCTC
Source organism: Watsonalla binaria (assembly GCA_929442735.1). Lineage (NCBI taxonomy): Eukaryota > Metazoa > Arthropoda > Insecta > Lepidoptera > Drepanidae > Watsonalla > Watsonalla binaria. The sequence goes on from OV838930.1 coordinate 8,309,964, forward strand.
GAATAAATTTAAACTCATACATTTTCCGAGCTCCTAATACAGATTAGTTGTACCTAATACATTGTCAACCTGTGCCAATTCAGCCGGTGCATCCGATTAGCAACTAAACTCGTGTAACCTTGCAATGTTACCCTTCAGAGTTTAAAATCGTTTGCAAGCGACGAGATTGTTTATGTGTGCGTCCGCTCCAAGTCGTCCGTGTATCCCCCGGGAACTGGGAGCCAATGCAGGTGAAGGTCCTCCCGATTTAGAGGCGCTCCACTTGACGCCTGGGTGTGCAATAGCTAATGTGCCGATAGGTTCAGGCACGCGTGATTTCGTCACATCTTCGCCACGCGTGACGCATACTTGCGATTCTGGACTTTCATCCTTGGATGCGAATTGTTGGACTATTTAATCTTCATGTTATTGTATTGATATTGTCGTGAATACTAGAAGTAACTTGTAGCTTAGTTTTTGTTGCCTAATAGTAGCAGCTATATCCTATTCCATGCAGAAAAGGTAGGTCTTTTCCGTCGTTATAAAGGTGTACTATGGGTGTCGTGGTTCACCACTCGCGACCCGGTCTCAACATGTGTGTAGGTATTGAATAATGAATTTCTTCTCGAATAACTGAACTTTATGTGAGATTCTTCATTATTTTACAATTAGGTAGGTTCCTGAATATAGAACTTATTTTTTATGATGTAAATTGTAGATATTGAATATGCTCGAGTTCCATCGAATCCGTTTGAACCTTTGTGTGCACTATACTTAGGACATTTGTCATTGTTATAGAGAACATAACGTTTACGTGAATTACTTGCAACAATAGCTTCTAAAAATAGCAGTATAGAGATGTTTTTAGCTAATTCGACAGATCCCACTACTAGGTACCTCTCTACTCACCTATGTTTGACCGTCACGGCACGAATGATGTGAAAGTATCTCGAAGCGTTGAATGAATTTGTTTTAGTAAACGTGCACAATGGATACCTACATTTAGGTACTGTTTGTTACTTTATTGTGATGCAATACAAAGCAGCTGACGTAATGTTGTTAGTGATATACATAGATAATATAATATTTGCTTAATACGTCCTAGTTAATGAATGATGGTGAATTAATGTATCCAGTATTTTTACTGTAGTTGTTTTATTGCAATTAACTACACTGCATCGTTTGTTCGTCCAGACAGAGCTCGTATTGTTATAATAGTTGATGTAGGTCTTGAAAATATGCATATGTAACAATTGTTTGTTCAATCACACCCAATGTCAAATAAAATATACAACATGTGTCGCAAAAATGACTTGGAAAAGATTGTACCGCTTTAACAAGAGTAAATTAATAAGAATGAATTCAGCCAGTACCTAAAGGGCAATTGAATTGAAAGGTTTGCGATGAATCATACAATATTTTTTCGGTCGTTCACATGACCTTAACAATCTTATCCAGTTCTACTGCTAATACTTCACGTCTATTGAGACGTAAAATTTACCATTAAAGTAAAATCGTTGGGTGTACTATATTTATTAAATTAGCCATACACAACTCAAATTGTATTCGTATATTTATATTCTAGTAAACATTCACCCATTCTGTATATTGCTGCATGATCTTTGATTGCCCTTTGTATAACATTATCGTAACAAAAAAGATCGCAGTCCAAGAACATATTAATTCTATTAGGTGTCGTTATTATTTGCTACGTAACTTAATAATTAAAGTCAGCTTTGTGTTCAAGAGATAGTTGCACGACGTTCTATCACGTTTCCATTAGTTATACAATTTATTTAAGTTAGCAAAATTGGAGCGCTGCATTTGTGCAATGAGTTTACAGCTGTGTGACCATGGGATCCCCGGTTTGAGAATGTTAGAATGCTTTACGTATTTTTCCGTATTTTTCATAAACATAGGTAATAGGATCAAGGGCATAATGTACATCTAGAGATATTAAAGGCTTGACCTCCGCTAATCCTCTTTTCTCCTACCTGCGACCTACATTATGAGACGTTTGAGATCGGAAAATTGGGTCATATTTTATACGCTGCTCTATTTAATTTTGCTGTAAATTTTCGCATTGGTATTGCTAGTTACAGTGGGGTCATCTTAATTACGTACTACACATTTCAACAACTGTAGCCATACTGAAATTAAATTCAAAAGTTTATATGATGTTCATATACATAACAGTGTTTATGTTTCCTTTGTTGAATGAAAAATTACAAAGATTTGCTCTCAGATCTGACCTTGTCAACAAATTGACGTTTGTTACAATGTTTAATGTTTTTCTCGTGTATCATTTTATGCCATTGTTTGAGTCCGTTTTAAAGGATTGGAAAATTACCTGCAGTCTGGATATACACGTGAATCATTGGAAGTCAACGATCTTCGTTGATTTAGCGTCCCACGCCTACAACGTCTTACTTTTTGCTTCAATGTAGGTTGTTTTGATATACCTGTGCTTAAAACCTACCTAACTTGCATGTTGATCAAAATCATCAATATGAGATTTCTCTTTGTTTAGGTCAACCTTTTTTAACAACTTAGGTACCCACTTTCGCAGGTTTTTAATAAATTCCTAGCATCTAAAACTAGAATCTTTTCCAAATGAAAAGTAAACAGGAAAATAGCTATAGGTAATGGGATACCCTTATGTATGGACTGCTGTTTGGAGATTGGGAAAAGTGGGTTTTGCAAATTAATCGCTGACATAAATATACAAACTATAAGGTTTGTTGATAAATGTTTCTGCAGATAGCTTTATTAATAGAGGGACAATGCACAGCGCCGCAGGTTAGACTAATTTATGGGGTCCAAGTTTAGACATAAAACTGAACATTTTATTCGTAATTTTATCATTCTTTGGCATTTTTTATCAATTCGAGGCGTCGAAACTTTGTATAATGACCAAGTGGGCGACATATCAAAGCCTTTCTGAAACTATCAACACCTAAATCTTTTGTTGCATTAGACAACATAACAAACGTTAGTCAGAAATAGGCGATGCAGTTAGTATAAGTACACACTTTTTTGTTTGATTAAAAAACATACCCCAAAGACGCCTTAACAAAGGGCCAAAAATATACATAACGAGAATACTAGTCCTATAACTATAATCCATATCTAGTAAATCGTTCCGTGTCCACGCCATCCTATGAATATTTTACTTCGACTTGCGTGCTTTTTGGGTCACCCGCCTAACCGTGCCTCTGCAATGCATTATGCATTCTTAGTTGTACTTTGTTTGTTTTCCTAGGTAGTGTAATGTTGTTGAGCTAGAGCTTAGGATATTGCGTGACCTTTCTTTGTTCTAAGATTCCCTCTTTGGATCTTTTTAGTCTTAGAATTGAGGCAGCTTTGTTGAAAAATCATTTGTTTAGTTTTATTACTTGTAGAGCTTGTGAGAAGCTTAGCTCAGAGCTCAAATAAACACTACCTCGAGCCTCGACTGAATATTAGCACAGATAAAAGATATTATTTATTCAGCTGAATCAGGTCAGTGGCTAAACTGTGAAACAAATATTGTTCAGGCAGAGAGCCTGTCGGATTTATACGAAACAGGTAGGTAGTTAGTATGGATTATTTTTTTTATGTACGTTGTCATTTATTTATTCGAATAGGTAAAAGAAACAATTATTGAATAAAAGCTTAATTATTATATAGAAGGAACTGTACTTACAAATAATTGCGAGTATTAAACTAGGCCCAAATCGGTGTCCCTCGGGATCGTGCCTAGAAAGCTGGCACCATTGCCACGTTGAATAGCAATGCTTATTCTCTGAGCGAGAAAAGACCCAGAATATGTTATTTAGAAGGCAACTGATAGTGATGCCCGCACACATTAAAGGATTAACATTGTATTAACGTATTTATCACCTTCGTAGGTAGAGGTACTGCAATTAATTTATTTCTCCACCTAGCACGCAATGCGGTTTCCTTTTACTAAATTACTGGCACTAACATTTTCCTTTCACACCAGTAGTTAATACGCAATTAATATAAACATTATGATTGAATCAAACTGGTAATTCTCATTACACTTTGGTAAAAGTTTGTTAATGGGCTCATTAAAACCATAAGGTCACTTTTCTGTTGCATATCGCATGACCTTAGCTTCAACAAATTTATTCTCTACTGAATCGAAGGTCACAATTTTATTGTTTGTTTTATTGCGAACTTATTTTCTCTTCGATGGTGCTGTATTTGGCAATAAATTATAAAAGCGAGCATTTAGGTCTTACAACTAATTCTTGCGAAAAAAGTATAGACCGTCAGAGATCATACAACTAACTAAAGCAGAATTGCGCGCGCGCATTAATGTCTTACATTCTTAGTATTTATTTATTTAAATATTACAAAATGTTTATGCAACTCATAATCTTTTAACATTTACAAGGGGACCGACTGAATTCAATCTCATTCGGATGGGTACATCCGCTATAAAGAGGGGGAACAATGTCAGCTAAAACTATACCAAACGTTAGGAAAAATACACTCGACAAAATAAATAACTTTACTTTTTAAGCAAGCCTAAATGTGACTCTTATTTTCCGGTACCTAGGTAATATAGGTACTTATCTATAAAAACTGTATTACTATGATGTAGGTATATTTAACCAAGGATAAATCACCAATGAGCACGTATATTTCCTTGTTCTTTGTTTTACAGATGATTCTATGAGTAACACGTACGTAGGTAATAGATAGCACGTGGACCGTGATCGTGGGCCTTATCCATAATGTCACCTTAGCAGCGCAATGTAGCTTTTACCATGACTGTGAAAATAGGATCACGTTTTGTAAGTGCCTCTCCATCAATGGTCCTGCACTCCATCGGGAGGTGTTACATAGCGATCGGCCAACGGTAAATGTTCTTATGGTGACTTGGCACTATAGCTATTGGAAGTAGGTTTTTAGGCAAATCAAAGCGTGTGATTATGCAGCCTAATGAATACAGTAACTTAGTACTCGAATCCTCCTAATTATGACATCATTGATTCATAAATTATTTTACTTATTTCTTCACATCGCTTGCTTCAGATTATTAGTAGTAAATTCTAGAATATCAGGTGATTTTATTCCTTAATTAGGTAGGTCTGCGATAGAATATAGGAGCAGACAATATGATATGATATAACTAGTTTTAGTACCTCTATATCGACCTTACTCATCCCAAAAGCTCACAGACCAAAACTTGTTTGATTTGAGTAAGAAATAATATTATGGACACACCATTCACACATCATGGAAACTTAATGATTCAGAACGGTACGGTTGGAACGGAACGGAACTAACGGATATAAAAAATATATCGATTAGGGTAACTGATGAGCATGTGTTCGAACTTAAACCGTTATGAAATTTGAATTTATAAGTTAACAGACGCCACGCGTTCCGGTAAAAGAACGAAAGCAATTTGTCGTCAGAAGTAGAAATGAGTCAGACAAAAGAACTTGAAAGAATAAAGCAGCATTTAACGGCTGCATACTAATTAACCGAATTAATTACAAAAATGCGGTAAAATATCGCAGGACTTGATGATGTATGTAAAATGATTCCGCTTTCCGTTTTTGGTCAAAACGAGTTCGCTGGAGCGAGTAAACGTGCGGGATTAAGTATTGAAACAAAGAAAATTAACAATATCTAGACCCAAGTGTAGTAGGAGTATGGTATAATTTAGTCTGAAGCAAATTATTTTAATCTTAGTTGTCGTGTTCTACGTCATACGAAAAGATCAAATATAGCTGATTATGTGACTGCAATAATGCGCAATAAAATTTAAATAGCAACTTCGGACGAGAGAATAAAGAAACTTCACAGTTTTGTCTTACTTAGAAAGGGATAGCACAAGATATTATACTACATACATACACAGATATATCCTTGAAGGAGATAGAAACTACGTAGATAAGGTGTATTTTGAACCCTTTTACAGGCACAAAGTCTCGGCTGACAGTTTGAAAACCGAATAAAATTAATGTATCCTAAGATCATTGTATCGAAGTCCAAGGATTGTATAAAATGGCATGTAAGGATTGTGAAGATATTAATATTAATCCGCAAGTGCCAGCCTCGATAAAGTTGAAGTTCATTGGATATTCTCAATCGGCCCCTAGATGGAAACTTGGGCCGGAACCTTGAGGCGAACAAAAACAATTCAATTGAAATCTACTAGTTTTTGTTTTTGTTTGCTGGTCCTCCATGGTGTACGGCGAGACTCGAGTTCGTGATGTGGTGATAATATTATTCTTACAGGCTACTTGGGTCCTTTAAAAGGTATACAATGTAGATAATATTATTATATTATCTGTGACTTCCTCCGCGTGTATTACCTATCTATATATCTGTGAGAAAATATGCCTTACTCTTTTCGCCGGGCTCAACTGTAGAAGCTCTATTCTCTAGGTACGCAATATTTCAGTAAAACTGCCTCGTTGGTCTAGTGGTTATCAAGTTTGCCTGCCAATCACGAGGTCCCGGGTTCGATTCCCAGGTCGGGTCAAATATAGATATTGGGTTTTTCTGTCAAGAAATTCACAATAAATGTCCGGAGTTTGGAAGTTGGCGGTGTTCCCACCCCGTGCCTCGGAAAGCACGCTAAGCCTCCGCCTGACCTCTCTCCGGTCGTGTCGGATTGCCTCCCATCAGACTATGAGAGTGAGGGAATAAAGAGTGCACCTGTGTTTGCGCACACACTTGTGCACTATAATATCTCCTGCGCACATGGCTAATCCACGTTGAGATTAGCCGCCGAAACCGAAATTTTTATTTTATTATTTCAGTAAAATTAGGGTAGCCTTTATTCATGAAATAGTTTTTTTTATGTCTTAGTGAGGTGTTTAGATACAGGTCATGAATGTAGGTGACGCTAATAAGGTTAATTCTCTAATCTCTATCTAGTCAGTAGGCTTAGAAAAAGTAACCTACAATCGCTTGGGCTAATGGTAACGATAAAAATGTATGGAAATGACATAAATCAGGCACGTGACATTGTCATTCCCGTACATTTTGTATTATTTCTACTAGCGAAGTGTGAGGATAACGTTACTTTGTCTACAGGCCCTGGTAAGCGATACCTACGTTATAACGTAGGTATACGTTCTTACTAAATACTCAAATAATACACAGCCCCCTTTTGTCATTATCATAACAGGTAACACCTGAAGTTGCGCAATACTTATATGTCAGCAGTTTATCGACAACGACACCTAAAGGTTAAACCCGACAGGAACTGAACAATTCATGTGACATTGTCAAATATCAGTATCATTATCGATATGAAGTTGGGAGTACTAACTTAGGTCGTAGGTACTTAGAAATGAATCATATAAAATAAATTGTAATTGTATACCTTTTGAGATATATAATCAATCGTTACGTTATTTTTAATAATCACATCTCTATCACAATAGCTCTTCCCTTTAAAAACCGTAATTCCAACTCAACTAATAACAATGTGGTTTGTTCCAGGGCTGGCCTCTATGGGAGCGATTCGAGTCGACAGAGCACGAGCGAAGACTGCTCCTGGTGGCGCGGCTGCCTCACGTGCGGACCTTGAACGGGGGCGGAGCGGTGCCCATCGAGGAGCGGGACGCTGCCGAGAGAGCCTTCATCAGATACTACATGGAGAAACCTGAGTCTGATCGACCGGATAGGTAATTTATTCTCACCTTACCTTAAAGAACGGCTTGATAACTACTTTTCGCTTCACCGTAGTCGGGTAAAAAGGAAACACTTTCATCGGCTTCATCATCACAAAGCTCAAAAATCTAATATATAAAATTCTCGTGTCACAGTTTTCGTTGCCATACTTCTACGAAACGGCTGGACCGATTTGTATGAAATTTGTATGTAGATCGGGTAGGTCTGAGAATCGGCCAACATCTATTTTTCATCCCCCTAAATGTAGGTAGAAGGTAGGTAGGAAGGTAGTCCACCCCAAAAAAATATGGCAATACAACGTTTGCCGGGCACAGCTAGTACTATATGTAATTTGAATTATGACCCCAATGTAGAAGACTATGGCCCTTTATCATACCATATCTCACACAGAGAAATACTTGGATTCCCTTAAGCATTCCTCCCACCATGGTTTATTAAGAATAGTGATGCGGTACAATTAGTAACATGCGTCATTTAAATTTCTTCTCAGAAATGATTTTGGTCTAGTTTACTCGTAGTAATTCGAATTTATCGAACGAGTACACACCTTTCTATGGCTTTTTATTGTAGTATTCAAGTCAGATATTCGTTACCAAATCCTTCGAGAAAATGAGAATGATTTATTTATGAATTTGTAAAACTGACTATATTGGTGATGGGTAGATACAGTGGTAACTTCTTTCTTACAATTTAGGAGGTGCTGTGGTTAGTACTTATGTAACAAATATCGTGGGATAGGATATTTTTTCAATTTTAAGGTTAATCTCTGTAACGTGAGGACACGAAAACTACTGCGCGGGGATGTCATTTGACTTATTTTGAACATCAAATGACACATCACCGGTTTAAACTAGTTAGGGTAATTTCTGCGAGTTTACCTACTTGGTTTCTATCCAAGGTTAAATTTCACCATTCTGGTAGAATTTGAATTGTAATCCGTACTAATATTACTTTTTTAGTTTCGTTTTTTTATTCGGTTTTGTTTTTTTATTTTATTTATAACGTGTAGAATTTCGTATTATATATCTACCAGACTTGCAAAAAATGTTTTTGATACAATACTTTTAAACAAATTCACTATTCATCCCAGTTCTACCCTAGACGCTAGTTTTCGATCTGGGGGTAATTTTCTCATAAGTAAACTTGGAACCACATCTTAAACTATTTAACGCAGGTGATCGTAAGTAGAAATCGTAGGTAAGTGTACCGAAGGATAGGTAACGTTGCCAAATTTGTAATTTGGAATACAACATTAGCTATTTGGTTTCACAACTAACCATATCAATACGAATGTCGTCAACTGTATTTCAAATATTCCACCAATCAGTAGTGTGGTGGGAATCAAGCCGAAGGTCCTATTAATAAGGAGTAACGTGGGCGTGAAATTTGCCTTTACATCGCGACCTAAATAACTAAATATATATGCTAATACCACAACACATTGTAGTAATCAGTGTTACATCTCGAAATATCACTCATTATAATTTCGTCTCTACCTTCCTTATAAAGGGTACGGTCTAATTAGTGTTCCTTTATATTTAATTTGGAAATTACTTATGTCATAAAATAGTCGAGATTCGGGACTGGAAATAGATACAGCCACGTTATTCTGTAAAGTTTCTCAGCGTCGAATTCGACGACTAACGTTGGTTTCAATCATAGGAAATTGATAGATAATGCATTAACGATAAGGTTTGATTTCGTTTCTTTAAAACCGCCACTCGACGACGAGTGCGTTGTTGAGAAACCTTAGTGAATAACGCGGCAGGTGACACGAGCTATGAGTACTGATCTTGAATGCACAGTAGTAATTTTACGAGCCTGTCTGTACGGCGCGACGCGAATACAACACATGCGCAGTTACCCTATTTTCGCTCAGCGCTCATAACTCGTGAAGGCACCTGTATGTGGTAGACTACGACAGACAACACTTCGTCACAAACACAAAATACATAGATACTTCTACATAATCGCAATGTCTAAATAATATCAACTAAATTCTAGGTATTGGGAGTTGATCGGAGTTCATGGGAAACTGGACCCCCTAGTGTCTGTGGACTTGAGGCCGGAGAAGCGAGTACAGATCACCTTCACCTGTGGGGACACCAGTGAAGTTCGTACGGTCGACGTTTACAGGTAACACGTTTAATAACTCCTAACGAACTTCCCGTTCAACTAACTTACATAGCTTAAGCGATAGATGGCGCTATTCGCTGTAACTAAACTTGCAAACAAACCTAAATCGCGCAATAATAGTTCTGCAATTAGGTATTTAAATAAATAAAACTTGCAACCACGATCCTCTAGGCACAATACCTATTCGTGAACATGAAGCTAAACTGAGAGTTAACAATTTTATGTTACAATCTGAAACTAACTTTTTTAACGTCTACCTATCACTTTAGGGGTCCTTGTGAGAAGGCGTGAATCTGTTGCGATGTGGATTGTGTTGGGCTCTACTTTCGAAACACTTGCCATGTTTAGAAAAACAATTTTATTTTAAATATACTAGGTCAGTTGCAAGCCCTTTTAATTATTAAATAATTACTTTTTCCCATTTATTAATCTTCTAAGGAATATCGTAGCTAGTGACGATTTTAAAAATAGTATTTTGTGTTGTTTTTTTTTTATACTGAATGTATAATTTCAGAACGGTATCTGATCTTAAGTCGCGGTTGGAGCGACTAGCCGGTTTCCCCGCAGCCAAAATGAGACTCTTCTATGTCGATCAAGAACTTAGGGACACACAGGTGAGATCATTGATCTTAAAAATATACATATAAATTATGATATAATTATATAAAGAGCCGCGGTGGCCTTGGAGTTTGAGTAGTCGCCTGCTACGCAAGCGACGCAAGTTCGAATCCCAGCGGGGCTTGTACCAACGAGTTTTTCTAAAAATGTATGTACAGTGACTTCACACCATTTGCTTTACGGTGAAGGAAAACATCGTGAGGAAACCTGCATATGTCTCAGAAGTAATTCAAAGACGATGTATAGTACCTGCGACTGCGATAGACTCACCCTCTGTCACGTTGGCACTTAATCATATTCGGTGAAATGTGGGTGTTGAATAATTATTATATAATTATATAATGATAATTATTTATATTTAACCAAATATTTCATTTATGAAATTTTCAGGGCCCAGAGGAGATGAAGTACCCCACAAAGCAGCTCTATTCATACAACATTAGATCTGGGGACGAGATCATAATCGACTCAAAGTTGAAACATTCGATCTCAACTAACTCGACTGCGTGAGACGCCGAGTTAACAACCGTTAAATGCATTTCTTATTATTAAATACATGATTTTTTTAATCGAGTCACTATTTGTTTTTACTAATTCTATCTAGAGGGTAGTTTTCAAATGTATGAGTGAGTACTCTTGGTACTCTCAATCGGAATAGTACCTAAATAACAAGAAATGCAACTAACGCATCAATTGTGACTATTTTGTTAAGCCGATAAATGCCATTACAAATATTTTCTTGCGCTATGTTCGCCCTACATAACCATTGTTCGCGTGGAATGAGTTTTAGTTTGTTTTGTGTTCTAGGAATGTCTGCAATTTGTTTATGATGATTTCTATGGTTGTCACAAAGCATTTAGTTTTAAGTGACAAGCTAAAAGCTTGTTTTAGTTAAACAATATTATTTACAATCAATAATTTGCGAATTTCGAAGTCAAAAGCCGTTTATTAATTAAAGCATAAGCCGCTTACTCACGCATGCTATTTTACTCGGATACCTTCATTTAATTTGCAATATGGACTGTGATAATAAATTATGAAGATTATGAAATGCTGAAACTAATATTGAATTTCTTATCAAGTATATTTTTTGCCTAAATCTATATTTGTGGTGGACTGTGTAACGTCTCTTCTCTAATTAGTTGTAAGTGCTTGTAAATGAAAAATTAAAAGTGATACTAACTGCCATTTTCTTAAGGTTCATTATACAAAGTGTCTTCAAATTTAATATTTCAATAAAACTAAATGTAATAGTAATCTTAGGATTACTTTTGTGTATTTTATCGACGATACATTTTGTGTTAACAAGACCAATGGGGCATCAGTGCCAAAGTATATTGGAATTTACCCATTGTCTTTATTTATAATGTTGCCAAATGCAAAGTTAATGTCAGTGACAATTATGTTTTGAAATATGTTTGAAACAAAATTCTAAACAAAGCACTGCCTCAATATTTAACTTGCCTACTGAAGAGATACAAATTTTACTTTATATTAACATACATAATCCTTGTTCCCTGTAGACATAGGTAATAGTAAAATGGAAAATAAATCAAATTATGGTATGTATTTTGTGTTTTACTTCTTCACTCACCTCACTTCACTCACAGATACAAGTATAGGTATCCACTACAATCCTTTAATCTTCAATCCATAATTTTTTACCGTAAATGGATAGCATAGCTATTTGTACTTGTTCTACAATTTGACTACAGACACTATTCCAAACTTTACTATCTAGTTCTAAAGTGCGTCTTCTCAAGAAATTCACTAGGATATTAAGTTTCTCTAAATCCCTTCTAGCAACTAGATCTCTCATGTATACGGCAATAAGGTCCACATCACATGGTAATGGAGTCTGTTCACTTTCCAACCATGCCCTTAAGAGTTCTCTAACTTTATCCCAAGAGAGGCCTAACAAACCAGGCTTCTGTTCTTTCTGTTCCACCTTTGGTGCAATCACTGGTTCAATAGTCTCTTTCACAATCGTACCACTATCTGATTCTCTAATCATGGGATCTTTATATGGAGTGTGTCTAATACTTGCAGGCTGAAGAAACTTACTCATGAGATTCTTAGAAGATTGCTGGAACCTTGATTGTTTTGGAGGTCTTCCTCTTCTTTTTCCTAGTGGAGATTTAGCCTTACCTATGATGGGAGATTTGATTACATTTGCTTTTGATTGCTTTGTTGGAGTACTATGTTTATTTTCATGTGGTTCTATTTTTGGTTTTATCACTTCTTGCACTCTAGTGCTTGATGAATTTTCATTTAAGGAAGAAATTGTGTTTTCTAATCTGAGACCCTTATTCAAGAATTTATTAATTGCTCCAGTTACTGACTTAGAATTTATTTGTTCTAATTTTGTCATTTGAATTCCAATTCCTCTCATTTCCTTTGGATCAATATTTTGCTTCTTGCAAAGAGAAATTACTTCTCGCGTAATAGTTTCAATGTCATTCACTGCATTATTCAATGAAACAGATTTATTGATGACATTACAAAAACCATGCCCCATGAATTTTGCAGTTTCTACAGGTGCCTCTTCTGCTCTAACCATCAACTTTAAAGTTATACATTTTCCTAATACTTTAAATTGTTGCATTCTAGAGTGAACTTCAGCTGACAATTGTTTCAGAAACTCAAAGCATTGATCTTGATTTTCAAACCTTATGCCATAATTCACTTCTGCTGATACTGACTTTCTTATTGTATAGTATGATAAAGGAATCAGATCTCGTCCTCGGCACTGGTCAAATAATTGAGCACCTGTTTTATTACCCAAATGAGACTTCAGGGATGCCAAAGTCAAATTTTGTAAAGACCCACAGGAAGTGTGCCCTAGGGCTTCTAGTTTTTGAGCAATCTGTCTTCCAACTCCAGGCAAATCTTTAAGAGCAATATCAAACATAAAATCCTCAATAAGATCAGCTGTTAGGAAAAACTGACCATCAGGTTTGGCTTTCTTTGTTGCAAGTCGTGCCTGTAGACGATTTCCACCAAATCCAGTAGAACATGGACAGCCTGTTTTAGTTCTAATTTCATTTCTTAAGCTGGTAGCAAAATCATGGACACTGACATTCATTTCTTTAATGAGTTCTGTACAATCAACATACATTTCATCACATGATACTGCTTCAATATCTAATGTGTATTGTGCTAAAGTGTTGTAGAGGGTATAAGCCACTTCTTTGTACCCTTCAAAGTCATATGATATGGTTTGCAATTCAGGACATAGTCTTAAAGCAGCTCCCATGAACATTCCATTTTTAATACCTTTAGCTCTTGCTTCATAAGAACAAGAAGCTATTTCACTCATAGAACCAAATTTATCATCTTCATCAGTAATGTTATCAACTCTACTTTCAAATTCAACTTCATCATCTGCTTTCCCAGTAGCTTTGCTAATTTTCTTTGCCTGTTTTTGCCTATAAAGTTGAAATTCAGAGTTTCTATCTACACCTGGTCGCTTAGGTCTGCTTTGTCCACCCTTTGAATGTGTGACGGCAACTGGTTTTCCTTTTAGGTCTGGTCTGCTTCTCAAGCCAACAGACACAAAGAAGCAGTCCATATCTATGTGCATGATCATTTTTCCTCTCTCAAATTGTAATTGAGAAAAGTATGAATTATTTAGATTATTTATTTTCTCTTTTAGTTCCCGTCTCATAGGAAATTCAAAATTGCTATTTTCTCTTAAATCATTAATATATTGTTTAAAGCAAGCTCCTAGTTGTGATATGTGATGTAGTCGAGAGTTATTGTAAAATTCTGATATGAAATTAGGATCTGCAGCTGTCTTTGTAACCTGATGCAAAGATTTTTGTACAGTGGTTTCATATTTTATTTTATTTTCAGGTATTTGTGTATCAGGAGAAATTACCAAAGAATTTGTATTATTTATATGAAATCCTGTTGGCAAAGGCTTTACTTCAACTATACTATTAATATTGTCATTGTATTTTTCATCTGCTTCCATCTCAAAAATATTGCTTTTGGCATCATCAGTCAACAAGGAAGTACTAGGTTTAATTTCTCCAATTGACTCGTGCCTAACAGCTTTCTTAAAGTTCAACTGAGGTTGCAATCTAGAATTTTTATACAATAGATAGTCTTGGTAGCTAAGCAGACAATGTGCAGCTATGCTATCTGTTATCCATTCAGGCTTCACAACTTTTGCTAAAGACATATTTTTAACTTTGGTGTCTGGTAAGTTGGATGCAATAACGAAATCCTCGCTTCTCTGATAGGTGTGATAAACACCTCCATGCTTCGCCATGAGAATTTTAAGTTCATCCGCAGAAGGATTTGTAAAGCCATTCACATAAATACTTACACCGTTGAAAATTGAAGATACTTGTTCTTCTCTTCCAGCCTTTGATGTGTATTGTTCTTCTAACTTTGCGATTTTGGCCTGCATATAACCACCCCATGCCTCAAACCCATTATCTGGGAACTTGTCATCTCGTCGTCTCATTTTGATCGATAAGTTTTAATTTTCTTTTCGATTACAAATCATTGTTTGAAGCTTGGTGAATCCTTTAGGTATTCCGATCAAATGTTTCCATCTCTTCATTGCTTGCTGCCCTCTATTCCCAGAAAACTATTACTCGTATATTTGCTTTTAAATCAATGGCTCTCATTAGCTTGACTACACTCATAAAATGTTAACAAGCAAACGTACATACTAAAGATCGATCACAACAAAGAATTTTATAATCTCTATAATATGAGTACAATAAAATGTATTACATATTTTAAGAAAAAAACTCAACTCCTTAAATTTTCCACCACTGTTATGTTTGATTGCCGCCAAAAAAAAACTTTACTCAAGATTCTGGCTCCGAGACAGTTGTGACACATGTGACACTGACATTGATCAGTGTCAGACCTGGGTCAGTAAATTTTTTCATCCATCTTAGTTGCAGCCGCCCGACGCTCGTTTCCAGCGACAAATGTGGTCACGTGGTATGTAGCAACAAAGCTGAAAATATTTAGTAGTCCGTTAATAGGAATGCCTCGTCACTAACTAGCATATTGTAAAGCCATTCCACCAACCGTTAGCTTTTCTGGATCGGGTACACGCATTTCTCTCTACTTGAACTTTTGGCCCATCTTTGAATCACGAAAAATGCCACCATCACCAAACGAGCGACGAGCGACCGATTGTCACTGAAAACGAGCGACGAGCGGCAGCATGTGGTTGCACCTTAACAGTTGGCAGCACTAAACAGTGCTGTCATGCTTGCTGTCACTTGCCAATGTCAATGGAAGTAAACAAGCCGACGGTCCAACAGAATTTTTAAATTTGAAACAACAAAGTTCTCTTGAGAAGAAAAGAAAAGTAAAATAAGTTTATCTTAGAATAATGTCAATGATTGAAGACGAAATTGTAGTTGCACCTTGGGTTGGTCCTTCTTGTTACAAAAATGTGTTAACCGTAATAGTTCTTTCGTCGAACGTCGACATTATTGAGAAAATATCTGAAGCTTTAACTGAAGTTCATAAGAAAGGAAAATTTCAATGGAAGCTAATAGTCTTACGTTCCTTTCACCTAGAAGATGTAGTCAAACAGTCGGATTTGACTGGAAGAATAGGTATCGACTTTGTCATACTTGCCATGGATACAAGCAGAATATTTTGTTTGGAATGGAGCAAGAAAGTGTTAAGCCAAGTGCATCCAGATCTAAGATGCCGTCGTGTAGTGCTGGTTAACGCCGGTGGGCTACCGATAAACGCGATGGCTGTTGGAGCAGATGAGCTGATTGCTTTCCAGTCTGACTTCAAACTGGATATGTTGACTGCAGATGTGTACAATGTTGATAATGCAGTGTTTCTGGCACAAAGACTTGTACGATATCTGGAAGTTACTTTGGGTGTAAAAACTGGTATACCCAACCTGAATGTTTGAGTATCATTGTTGTTAAAGTATCATTTAATATAACATTTATGTTTGTAATGAACTGACACTAAAGTAGTTTTCAAATATATTGTGCTCCTTAACTAGTTAACAATTTTATGCTTGGTATAGAACTAACTTCATGCAGTAAATTTTAAATGGTAAAAGCACCGAACCAGAGAGTTATTTGACACAAATTTTTCATTTGTTTACTCAACAACAGCTATGGCCTGACTCTATTTGTACCATACTTATGTTCTTTAATGTCATTGTGTGTGCCTGATTGTATATAATCTCTTCTTGTGACTGAACTAGCTATGTATGTGTGAATAAACTGATTTTGTATATACTATAAAATATTGTTTAGTGTTACCAGCATCTCCTCATCTATACTGAATATTACCCTGCGCCAAATTCTTTACAGATCATATATTTTTGTACTCAATATTTTTTATGAATACAGTATAAAGCTGCACCTTGTTCAATGAAAAATGTGCCCTTTTTATTTAGTAATTTTTTAAATTAAAAACACCTGAAGAATGTGGGTGCTGGGTTTAGGAATATAATTTCTCATCAATAACATTTTGTATGATAATTTAGACCTTACTTATTTATGAGTAACTGTCTTGATGAGTCCTGCATCAGACCATCATAAGTGATGTTTACCTGTAAAACTTATGCAATTAGTTTGTAGCTATGTGAGGTATATATATGAGTGATATGTTGTTGTAACTGTTGGTGAACCTAAATAAAAACCCAACTTGTGATATTAGCTCAAGTAGGACTGCAATGTGGACATCATAATATTAGTCACTTATTTGAACCATAGGGGCTCACTTTCTGAACAGACTATATATAATATAATTTTATTGAATTCATTCTCACTGTAAAGACAAGTCTGTTATTGAAATGTCAAGATTAATCAATAAATTACATTATATTTTAGTGTTGTGTAGACTGTTGTAGTTACTACTGGGTATGCTGCCATGAGACTTGAGACCAGTGGCTCAAATAATTTTTATGTTAGGCAGTGGGTGCTGGACATTTGCTGCTGAAATTATCTTGTTAATAACCTACCTGACTTATACATCTGATAGTGATAATTTATGTTGTTACCATTGTACATACATAATCATTGCGTCATGATAAAATCAAACACATATTTACACATTTCAGAATCATTTATTATGTTTTGATTGTACTACAAAATAATAGGAAGTTTTCTACATTACAATTATATATTACATAAATAATGAAACAATTACAGCATTCCTTACTCACATGCGGCAATCTCACAATATTCATGTAGCAACACTTGCTATTTGTTTAAAAAATAAAACATAAATAAACTTTCTAATGGATGTGCAATTACTGGATTTAACATGTTGTTTATAACTAACTGAAATACTGCTCGTTTGTAAAAACGTGACCATAATGGTAAATAACTATTAAATATGCATAAACATTTTATAAAAAAATTAAAAGTATATTAATTAAAACAATGTTGAGAATTTCTCATAAAACGAAATCCTAGCAACTTGTTTCAAGATCAGTTTCACACTGGTAGGTACATTCATTAATCTAACATAAAATAACTATAGATTGCTGCATTTAAAATTAAAGTCACGGCCGTCGTGACTCTTTAAAATAAACGTATACAAAAATTTAAGATTAGGCAATATCACAACTAAACCACCTGTCTGCAGGCAAATAAATACGCTCACGTAAACATTCGTGTAGTTTCGTTATTGGAAATCACAAAATTAGTCTCTTTTTACCATTGAATACAGATCATATTGCACTGGTAAACTATAGTTTCATACAGTCAAACTGCAAATAATCAACCAATGTCAAATGGGAATATCAATATAATTTATATTAAGCCTAACACATTACACCAAATGCCTTAGTTAGAATAATAACACTAAAACTACATACATACTCCATACATATTATAAGAATAATATTATAAATCTATCATCTATACCATCCGTCATGTCATAAAAACATTAATGTAATGTGATAGGCCCAAATCACTCGTGAAGTCTTTTATTAGACAAACACAATAATAATGTTAAATTTTGGATAATGAAAATGCTCAATATCATTGTTACTATGGGTTATAATTATGCAGCTCGTGGAATGGGATTTGTATGCCTGTCAATGTTATTATTAATTATAATAAGTATTAATAATAAGAAACAATAAATTAGCCATACTATTGCGCCCGCAACTGAGGGCTCTGCTGCATACAAGGACGAATACAAAGATCAATTAATCGAAAACAATCACACGAACCAATGGAATACATTCTTTCTACAGAATGCCTAAGGTGTGTCTTCGAACAATAGTAAACGGGTACGTTGCGACGTAAGCGTTTACTTTATGATTGTTAAAGAAACTTACATTAGGCACTCTTGATTGGTGTTTCACATTTACTAATAACATGAATACATTCCTATGCTATATTATATCATATTATATTGTTGGGTGCGTACATTCGTGCAGACTCCGTTTTCTCTTCTCGTGATTATAAGATGTTAAACACAAGTTATCTACCTACTGACATATAGCTTATCACTAATTTCCTGTACTGAGAGATATAGTTACACCTATCTGACACTCAAAGCGGCACAACTAGGACACTTCAACTTTATACATCGCATATGTAACAAAATAGAGCGCTGTTTAGGTAACCGCTCGAAATTTTAAAAGATACATTATATTGTTCGCCAAATCCTAAACAGTGTTTTTTTTACACACAACAGAGTGTCAGAAATCATAAGGTTAGCTTCACGTAGGCACAAGTGTCACATTTCAAGTTGAGCACAATTATCTATCCATATATATCTTAAAATATGACCGAACTTGTGCGACTTGTCACAGAAAAGTTTAGGGTACGCCTCAGGTTAGTGGGATGTATGGGTCGAAGAGATCGCGTGATTATGAGGGCGTTAGATTTTAACAAGTGAAAGAAGGTTTAAAATAAATTGAGATTCTTGATATGTAGCGTAGTAAGCCTCGGAGGAAAAACTACGGGTAGGCAGCTACCTGCGCACCGGCTCCAGTTGCCACTCACACCTTCGCAGTGTAGCACCTGTTCAATCATTCACTGTACACATCTGTTCACTTCCCGCCGCACCGCCTCTATCTGGGGAATAACACATCGATGTTTAATTGACATTCATATTACAAGCTTCTGACGGCGGGCCTCGCCTGCGCAGTAAAATTATGGCGTATTTCTTATGTAATTTTTAAAATCGTATCCGTAGTTTTGAATATTACCTCCCATTTTAAATTTAATGTGGCATAATACAGGGTATTTTGTGGTAAAGTGTTAAAGGTTAGTAAAGGTTCAATTCTTATTGAATGGTACGTGAAATATAAGAAAATTCTTTTTTCTATAAATTTAAAATTCTAAAAATCTACATACATACTTCAAAATGTATTTAATTAAAAAAAATATTAGAACTGTTAAGGGACTGTATTTTTAAATATGCATCACGAACCGATGAAGCTCTGTGAACAAAATTTTGCATGAAAAGACTAGGCCAATCGTAATATTGTTTCGATTTTGTGTGAGAAAAATTAACATAGTACTGTACCGAGGCTGCAGCAGAGGGCACCGCGCCGCTCACCCTGACAGACTTCAGATACAGTTATCATTTTATGAGTCTGTCCTCTGACTTTTATTTGGCGCGATGAGCAATAATATATTCTCAGTTTCCCCCCTCCGCAGGAACCTGTAGAATATATTTGTTTAGTAAGTACCAACGTTTAGTCCGAGTCGAGGTTGACGACGTCATGCGGCGCGGCGGGCAGGCGCGGCTGCAGCGGCGGTCGGCCGCGCGGCCTGCCGGCGCCGCTGACCATGATCTCGCGCGCCCGCTGCTGCTGCAGCGCCATCGCCACCGGGTCGCGGCTGCCCAGACCGCCTGCGTAGAACTTGGCACCCATCTGTACATTCAACATTTTCTATTGGCAATGTCCGGGACTATTCCAGGGCCCGTAGGCAAAGTAGCATTATCCTCACGCATCGTATGGGATGACATATGTGACGTGACTGATTATGTCATTTCCATAATTTTTTTATCGTTTCTATTAGCATAAGCGCGAGAGAATGTTACTTTGTAGAGACCTACAGCGCGACAGACGACAGTGTGAGTGAACCACAGGGTTGTTGGACGTCTTAATTTTGGTCATTTGTAATACAGTATCGCAGTTGTTACGTGCAATAGATAACCGCGGTAAGTTCAGACTCTTCTGGCTAGGCTGCATGCCGAATACAGGTGTGGTTTTGGATTGGCACCATATTTACTGAGGTTAACATATGCATTGAATGGAGCATAGATAAGTACAAAAAAAAATCTTGCTTACAACATTCCGCTTTCATAAAAACTTGTACACGCGTGTGGAGAGAGCGAATGACAGGGCACGCTAATTTTTCTCGTATATACTCGTTCAATAAAATTACGACTATCATTTTAATAATTGATTTAAGTTACATTCAATGAATATATCAAAACCACAATCTGTATAGATCAGCAGTGTAATATATGCTCACGTTCTGCTGCTGCTGCATCAGCTGCTGCAGGCGCAGTTGCTGCTGCTGCTGCAGCTGCCGCTGCCAGGGAGGCTCGTACTGCAGGCCGCTGGCGCCGCCCGACACGCCGCCGCTGGCCGCTCCTGACACATTACATTACAACTGGTTATCATTTACAATTATTTAGTGATCAAATGTACAAGGAACCGTGATTGCCGTCGCCTGCTACGCAAGATCGAATTCCAGCAGACTAACCCAATGAGTTTTTTTATTTAAATATATTAGAAATAAAACATCTTGTGGAAACCTGCATTTATGTCTGAGGAGTTTCGATCTGTCAAGTTGTCTGTGTTGTTATTACAACACCTCTACCTACCCCTTCGGAGAATACAGGCGTGTGCATTTGTATGTTTCTTGCCGATCAAAAGGCTCGTGTCTGTTTTTGCAGTTCATAATATCCCTTATCTAAATTGAATAAATCATTTTTATTTTCAACCCGAAGAAAAAACCGAGAATGTTACCGTTTTAATGTAGAAAAAGGATCAGGCGAATAACCAAAGTTATAGGTAGTACCTATTTTGAAAGACAGTTATTCAGTTTGGGCCCTGGTAAGGCACTTACGAATGTCGAAAATTTACCACCGGTTCAGAAACTATCCTTCTGACAAGAACCGGCAAGAAACTCAACCAGGAATCATAATATTTAAAATACTAAAAATTGGTACATCAAATTGGATGTGCGGTATAAACATTAGTCAATGTAATCATAATATATTTCGATGACTTCATCAGCATTGGTTTGAATACTTACAATATATCACCAAAAAAAGCTTACTGGCCTAGTATTTGTCAACGTACCAGAGTTCATGGCCGGATTCATCATTGCAGGGTTCATCATAGCAGCTTGAGGGTATTTGTAAATGTCACTCAACTTCTGCATGAGCTGCAAATAAGAAAAAATACATTGTGATAATTATAAAAATTATCTGATAGACTAATAAGTTATTGTGCTCTTCTTAACTTAGTAGCTACTATGCGTAATCCATACTAATGTTATAATGCAAAAGTGCATCTTTGAGTCTCTTACCTTATCTCTGCTTAACCGAACTGATTTGATTTAAATTTCGAATAAAAACGAAGTTATAATCTATTCGAAATTCTAGTAGCAAATAAAATGTTCTTACGCAAACGAAGTCGTGGGCCAAAGCTAGTTACTTATGATAAGTCTTGAAACAAAACTACAAATATTATTTTCTGAAACGATGGTCTAAAAAATTATAGTTGAAATAGGATTATGATATATATTTAATTTTAAAATATCTTTATTTAATTACACTTCTTTTGTAAGTAGTCTAATCAAATACTTTCGTAAATATGCATTTTTAAAGTTAATGATGTAATATTTTCTGCTTGTAAAATAGATTGAGATATTTAGACTTAAACGGAAACTCGTAACATGCCGTCAAGAGTTTTGAGCGCTCCGTGAAAACAGTTGGGCGAGCTGCGCCTATATTAACAAACCCAAAAAAATGCTACTGCGCAATTACGGCTAGCGCTCAATATTCGTGACGCCAGGTATACAATATTTAGTAGTTGTTGTTAGAAGACAAAGAAACAAAAAACAAACTCATGCTGAAGTTATTATAACAAAAGTAACGCGGAGTGCATCGTGTGCCATAGGTACATAAAATAATATTGGACAATATAATGTCTACACTTACACCATAATCATATCCACCGAACATCTGAACAGATAAATATTACAGAGGCATTAGATACATTGGCAATTATTCGCACGTCATATTTTGGATCAACAATGTTGAATAAATTCATCAAGCAATTTGTTTTTAATTTCTTTCTTAAAGATATACAGAAAAAGAGCCACTAGAACTTAAGAAGGTCTATGATAATGGGAATTGTCATCTGTATGATATGGTAATGATTCATGGGCTAATGATAATGAGTAAACATAAAATATTAGGCCGTGCCCAACCGGACCAGCTATGAACACAAGCTATTTAGTTTCTTAATCATGGAAACTAGTTAGGACTATTAATATATGTTTCAAAGAAACAGGTTAGGCTTAGACCCAGACACAGCCCATAGATTGTGAAAATTAAACTTTCACACATTAGTTCCAGCGACCTTCACGACAATTCAAATTCTTAAGGTGCAACCACATGCAGCCGCTCGACGCTCGTTTCCAGCTACAATTGTGGTCACGTGACTCTTTTAAATTTCCCGCGACTCAAAAAGGAACTACGTCCTGCAGCCGCTCACATTTGTGGCTACGTGTGGCGTGTGGAAACGAGCGTCGAACGGCTTACATCAGGTTGCACCTTTAGATATCGTGAAATTTATTTGTATACCAAAACAAACGCCGTTGAGGGGGTGGTAAAAAAAATCATGGATGTCTAGGAATAAGCCGTTATTTCGTATACTTAGAGTCAAGGAGGACGTGCTGCATAAATTTTAATTTGATCTCGGTCAGAAGATACTAGCTGGTAACAAAAAGACAGACAGTATTTTTTTCTCATCATATTGGTTTTATGGTACGGTTCGGTTATACAGTAGAATAACGCATTGTACTATTATCCTTTCCAGTAAGATATGGTGGTGATGATAAATGATAATGTTAGCATTATATTCTCACCCCCGGATTGGAGTTGTATATGAGCGGCAACATGTCCCGTATTTGGTTGTCAGTGATGTTAGGGACGTCCTTCTTCAACATGGCAGCCAGCGTGGCGTATGCCAGCTGCTGCTGCTGCTGGGCTACGAGACCTGGCACTGACCAACAGACCAACTGGTTAATATACAATGATGGTACGTATTTACTCGGGCTATATGTTAACGAAACTTTTTTTCGTTGGGTGTTAAATAAGGCAATTATAAATCTGATACATCAATGATTGAATATTACATCTAATGCCATCGATCAAGTCTGAAGTGATATATAAAAAAATATTTAGTTTCGATATTATTGTTAGTGAAAATAATTTTCATCTGACCGCTGTAGTTATCTGCAAATTGTTATTTAAAGATCACGGTAGACCGAGCCGAGCCGAGCTTGAGCCGAGGCTTACGTGCATTTCGTATGCACACTCCCACTATACCTCACGGCAACTGAGTGAATGCTGAGGATCGAGACCAGCCTAAGCTCGGCTTGGGCCGAATCATCCTTGAGTGAAACAAAGCATGATCTCCTAGTTAATCTCAATGAGGATAGCCCATCTGCGCAAGAGATATTGTACAGCACAACAAGAGTTTGCGGAAACACAGGTGCACTTTTTATTTCCTCACTCTCATAGTCCAATGGGACGGCAATCCGACACGACCGGAGAAAGATCAGGCATAAGACCAACGGCTGAACGTGCTTTACGAGGCACGGGGTATAAACACCGCTAACGTCCAAACTCCGGGCATTTATTGTGAATTTCTTGACAGAAAAATTCAATATCAAATTCTGATCCAACCCAGGATCTTACCAACCACTAGACAGGACAGAGAAACAAAGTGTATAGTAATAGTCGGGGTACCAAGTCCATTGTGCATGGGCCAGGGCGAGGGGAAGGGTTGCGGCGGAGGCCTGGTCTTCTCGTTCTCGAAGTCCTCCCAGGCCGCCTTGCGCTCCTCTTCGCTGAGGGTCTCCTCCTCCTTGTTCTCCAGCAGCGAGTCGTGTTCGTGGTACTTGTAAATCTACATTTAATACTTATTCATTAACATCAAGAGCATACACATGCATAAAACTGAAGCTACATACAACCAGTTTAAGTTTCGTCATGTTACAACTTTTTCGGAGGCCTCGGATCTTCTGCCACGGTAAAATGATTGGCAGATGTTAGATTCGAATTCCAAGTTGTATTCGTGTTAGGAAAACTAACCATTTAAAGAATGTTTCCCATTAGAAGCCGATACTTGGTCCTCGCGGGTGAAGTGCGTGTTTCCACCCCGATGCGCCTTGCCATTGTGTAAAAGCCGGATTCGTAAGGCCATAGAGGACAGCCGTCACAACAAGCGAGAAGGAGAAACACATACCACCTTAATTCAATAGTCCTTGGTTTTAAAGTCATTTAATAAGAGGTGGACAGAGCCTAGTCTTAGTTTAAGCAATGTTTGGTGACGAGGCGGTGAAGTTTATAAGTCGATGATATCTTATATCGATATAAATAATGGCTTTCCCAGACCTTAAGATCTCAGAATAGGAATTATAATACCTTAGCCTTAGCATACTATTCAAATGCACAACCATTATGATTTAATCTATTTGTTTTATATGGTAAGCTGTGTCAGTTTCACCCGCGCAGAGTTCTGTCAAGGCAAAATATGAAATTCATTGAAACGATAGTGGCGCCATCTGTCGAAGATTGGTCGTACCAACTCAGAAACCTTCATGGGTTCATGCACAACACTTTGCTATCTCAAGACTATCACGTGATCAAATAAATTACGATACTATAAGGAACCCAATTTTTTATAAAATAAAAGCAGCCTAAGTTACTCCTTGTAAAATTAACTATCTACCACTGAAAGTCCCCTTAATACCGGTGCAGCCGTTTCAGAGATTAGCCGGAACAAACAGACAGAGAGAAAAAAAATGTTTTTTTATATCAGTAACATATATACTTTCATGCATTTTAATGGAAAGCTGTTATTTTGGAATTACAAACAGACAATTCAATTTTATTTATCTGTATAGATAGATGTAAATAAATACCTCTGCTTCATGTTCCTTGAGCATTTCAGCGAAGAGTCGATCCTTAGGGAGCGGCGGCAGGGGTCGCGGCGAGGGCGGCGTGGGTTCAAACTTGTATAACTCGGCGAGGTCGTTCTCAGCGTAGTGGCGGTCTATTTGTTGCTCGTCGATCACACGCTTCGAGATCGCTTGCTTTGTTACTTGACGCTCGTAGATTTTCTCTTCCATTGTGCCCTGAAGAATTCAAAAGTTTTTTTGTGATATAAAATTAGCTCCCAGCATTAAAAAAAACTGATTTTGTAAGTATATTTTTGCCATAGCCCGCATCAATTCTTCAAATTCATAACTATCATGAAAATAATGAATACCATATGTTATGTTTCGGGATTTTTACTGAAAGCATTGTTCAATCAACATATATTGTTATTTGTTTGAAGTCATTAATTCTACGGTTCATTCATTATCAAATTTGCCTAACTCCATTCATCCATCAGATTTAATCGAACTTCATTTCCTAAGGCCACACAAAATTCAAGACATTACGTACTTACATACATACGCTCACATCTGTAACCCTATTGATATCACTGTTAGCTATCGCAAAATTATCTTACCATAGCCAAAAACCTGTAGACATAGCAAGGTTTCTTCTGTCCGAAGCGGTACACCCTGAATATGCTCTGGACGTCGTGCGAAGGGTTCCACGATACGTCGAAGATCACCACGCGGTTAGCCGCCACTAGATTGATGCCCAGCCCGCCAGCACGCGTCGATATTAAAAACAACCTGCCGAACGATAATCGACTTTATATCTCGTCATATTATGTTGATATTTGAATGAATATGAAGTCATAATTTCCAAAATACTAAGATAACCACTATATTCATACCCAGACCAACAGCATACGTCGATAAGAACAATCTGTCGTAAAATATTGAACTTCATATCTCATCATACTATGCTGATGTTTGAATGCTAACTTGATGAATATGACGTCATCGTCTGAAATATAGTAAGTTAACCACGCCGTTGGCTCCCACTAGATTGATGCCCAGCACGCGTCGATATTGAGATCAACTTGACGAACGATAATCAACCTTATATCCCTTATTATAAAACATGGTTTTGATCATAACTTGTGACGACACTTGTCTTGTACCCTTATTACGCGGTTTGCACAGTTTTCGTAATCTATAATCGCTAGCGTCACTCACAATATGTGTACTACCCAATATCATATCAAATCAAAAATATAATTATTTGATTAGACATTTAAAAACGTACTTTCAAATGATCCATACAAATATTTTACATAAAAAATATCTATACAAATATTTAGCAGAGACACTAGCGAGTATAGATTAGAAAAGCGGTGATTCGTGATAGAGGTTCTGGTATAGTAAGAAACCGGTATAAAGAAACGTACCTAGCTCTAGGATTATCTTCCCTGTTGAAGTTCTTGCACCAAATGGACCTGTTCTCGCACGAGGTGGACCCGTCCAGTCTGAAGTAGTCCACGCCGGGTGACCATGATCCTGCAAATTATACCTACTATATTATACCTGAACGTCTAGCGACAAGGCTCTCAAAAGTTCTCATTTTCTCCTTCACCATAGGGGCTCGTGTACACAACAAACTTTACGGTGAAAAGCTTAATGTTTGCAGGCCGGAGAAATTTGAATGCACGCTATCACTCCCAACTCAATGTCCATAAGATCAGGCATTACCATGCCATCTTATGGACAGTCGGAATAAATGCAAGTAGGGCGACATCAGGTGGCCATGATGCCAGGCCAGGTGGCTATTCAGAAAAAAAACACTCATTTGCAGACAAATACAACAGATAGTCTACGAGTGTCTTATTTACATGGATAGTCAAAGTCAAAAATATCTTTATTCGATTAGACTTTTTACAAAGTACTTTCAAATCGTCAGAGTGACATAATTATACAGGATTATACATGTTACCGCCAGGGTCGGAAGGTATCTTTTACTGAGAAGAACCTGGCATAGCTTTCTATAGAACGCTATACTTTTTAAATTCAAAGTAGCTTTACTCCTTGTGTAGATTTTAGGGACAGGTTGAATGGAAAAGTCAAAAACTAAGAGGCAAAATTATTAATATACGGAAAACTATTCTAACACATTACAAAAACTTTAACAAAAAACTGTGAGGACGGGACGCGCGGGAACATGACCATTTTTCAAAACCGAATCCGCCATCTTTTTTCTGCTCATTAGCGCCCTCGCGCGTCAATAATCAAATTACTCTATACGTCAATGTCAGATGTCACGCTGACCGCCTATCCGTCCCACAGACAAATAATATAAATTTATAAAATAAACCACAGATTAAAAATGGCCGTGGACAAGTACAACTGTGCTACCATTTATCGTTCACACCACCCCCCAGTTGGAGGGTTCAACCGACAAATGACCCGTCTGTAGGTAGCACAACTATTCCTGTAACAGGACGACGCAGCGTCCCAGTGGCCGTTTTTACATCAACAATGCGTACAATACCATCACTTCCCGGGTACAACTTCACTATTTGGCCACGGGGCCACACATTACGCGGCTGAGTGCCGTCACTCACTAACACAACGTCACCGAGTTGCACGGATCTTTCTTGGAGCATCCACTTTTGCCGTCGTTGCAGAGTGGGCAGATACTCTCTGTTCCAGCGACGCCAAAACATATCTGCTAATGCGGAAGCCTTCCTCCACTGGCGGCGTGCGTCAACATCTCTACTCTCGTATGGTGCTATTCTCGTGTCACCAGCCACTGTACCCAACAACAAATGGTTTGGTGTAAGGACCACAGGCTTTTCGTGATCCGCTGCTACGTAGGCTAGTGGTCGGCTGTTGACCACTAGCTCCGCTTCCAACAGCAACGTGTGGAGCACCTCCTCGGCTGGTGCTCTCTCCTTCAATGTGCTGCGAAGTGCATTCTTAATGGAACGAACAAGGCGCTCCCAGCACCCTCCCATATGCGGTGCTGCAGGTGGGTTGAACCGCCACTCTATCCCTTTAGTCAAAGCCTCATCACGTACTGCAGCAGAATCAAGACCTCGTAGAGCAGCACGCAGCTCGTTATTCGCCCCGACAAAATTGGTGCCGCAGTCACTCAATATAATGGCTGGTCGTCCACGCCGTGCAATGAGTCGCCGCAAGGCAAGTATTGCAGAATCGCTGCTGAGCGAGGCAGCCAACTCCAGGTGGACGGCTCGCGTCGTGAGGCAAGTGAACAATACGCCCCACCTTTTCTCCCGGCGCCGTCCTATGGTGACTTCCATGGGTCCGAAGTAATCGACCCCGCAGTGAACGAACGCCCGCCTAGTCGTAGTAAGTCTGACTGGCGGCAGGTCACCCATCTTCGGAGGAGTAGGTCGCGCGCGCTGCACCCGGCAGTGCTGGCAGCGTGCAACGACGACTTTCACTGTAGGTCTGATTCGAATCACCCAAAATCTCTCCCGCAGGTTGTTGACAACTGTCTCGTGATTTGCATGGAGCGCACGTGTGTGATAGTGGTGCACTAACAGTCGTGTGACGTCACTCTTACCGTCCAGTATGATAGGATGCTTCTCGTCATATGATAGCTCGGTAGAGGCGCTCAAACGCCCCCTGACACGCAGCAACCCGTCTTCACACAGCATGGGGTCAAGCTGTACCAAACGGCTTGACCTTGGTAACGTACGCCCCTCGCGCAGCGTACTCAGCTCCTGGCGAAAAGCAAAGGCCTGGGCCTGTTGCAACAAGAGGGTTTCTCCTTCGCGAATTTTCTCTGCAGTCAGCGGCATCCGCCGCTTAGTGCGGCACGCGCTTATAAATGTAAGCACGCGCGCCGCAACCCGCGTTGCCCTTGTCCACGTGGAGAAGCGAGTGACATCAATGAGAGGCGGTCCCACCTCAAGCGTCACTAGAACACGTTCTAGGCGCTCCGGGTCTTCACTCGCCACAGTCTCTTCACTGCAAACCGGCCACGGCACCTGTGGATTACAGAGAAAAGGGGGACCCGAAAGCCACATGCCCCTGTCATTAGGCCAGTTCATCCTGGTCGCCTCATCAGCAGGGTTAGATTGTGAAGGAACCCAGTGCCAGTCGCGCCGATTCGTTACGGTGTCAATTTCTGCCAATCTATGAGAAACATATTTTTGATAATCTCGTGCATCAGAATTTATCCATTTTAAAACTGTTTTAGAATCTGTCCAATAATATTCATTTAAAGTAGGTATATCAATTTCCGCCTTAACAGTAACTGCCAACCTGCATGCCAACACTGCAGCTTGTAACTCAAGTCGCGGAATGGAAACTACCTTAACAGGGGCAACGCGCGCCTTACCCGCTACCATAGCACATACTTGGTTGCCCGCCTCGTCTGTGCCCACTATGTATGCTACTGCGGCATACGCGTTTTCACTTGCATCCCCGAATACGTGCAGATCCACGGCAGATGCCTCTTGCAGCCCATACCATCTGGGTATGGCTACATTGGTCAATGCTTTAAGCTTCTGCAGCCACTTAAACCACACGTCTGACTCAGAATCTTTTATTGTGTCATCCCATGCTATACCCGACTGCCAGATTCGTTGCATAAGAACACGGGACTGTATGACACACGGATACACTAGTCCTAACGGGTCAAATATGCTCATTATGAATTTTAAAAATTCGCGCTTTGTGGGAGTTATTCTACCTTCTACCAAATCAACTGATAAGCGTTTAAATGACAGGTCAAATTGTATGGAATCAGTATCCGGGTTCCACATCATTCCCAGGGTACGCTCTACTTCTGATGTATCTATTTTGACTCGACCAGGCACAACAGATGGTAGTAATTTACGCAACTCGGGTGAATTAGTCACCCACCCCCTGATATGAAAACCACCTGCCTGATGTATTTCGGTGACATCGGCGATCAGCTGTTGTGCCTCATCCACTGTATTTACACTGTCTAAATAGTCATCTACGTAATGCTTTTGTTTAATTGCAGACACCGCCGTCGGATGCGTGGTAGCAAATTCGTCCGCATTTTTATTCAAAATATATATGGCCGACGTGGGTGATGATGCCGCACCGAAAATCATAACATTCATTACATAAATATCTGGGTCCCTATCACGGTCCTGCCCGCGCCACAGAAACAGCTGAGCTCCTCGGTCTTCATCGCGTATCTTTACGCGCATAAACATATCTGCTATATCAGCTGTAAACGCTATTTTTCCCTTTCTAAATTTGATTAATATACCTAGCAAAGAATTCAACAAGTCGGGCCCGCTAAGTAATTTATCATTTAAAGATACACCCTGATAGTTCGCGGCGGCATCGAATACAAGACGTAACTTACCCGGCTTGTTGGGGTTAGTGACCCCGAAGTGTGGTAAATACCAAACCGGGCTAACTTTAATGCAACCTAAGGGGACCTTCTGAGCAAAGTTTTCTGTTTCGAGTCTATCTACCTGTTTTTTATAAGCCTCTGCAAAGGTTGGATCTCTGTCCATCTTATGCTCAATACCTGCCAAACGTTTACGCGCATAGTTATAATCATCGGGCATATCTACACTGTCACTACGCCACAATAAGCCAACTTCCCATCCACCGTCTACGCGGCGACTCGTATCGTCTAATATACGCAATGCGCGATCATTACCTTTATTTATTCTGGGAACCTGACTTATACCTATAGCTTCCAACTGAAACTGTGCCTTTACTAACTCATGCAAATCTGGCTGCAATGTTGACATACAGTTGACAGTTTCGAAAGTATTAACATTTTTACCTACCGGCCCGTGAACCACCCATCCTAATTTGGTAAGCGAAGCGACTGGGCAACCAGATTTACCTTTTCGAATCTCCTCACCAACGATTAGCTTCCAGTTGTCCTGTCCCAGTAACAGCATGGGTTTCGCATCCCTCATTCCACTGCAATCCAAGTGCCGTAGGTGCGCATTGTCCGCGAGTACACGCTCCGGTATAGTTTGTGATGGTAAGTCCAAGTCCCGCATAGTACGCACACATATATCGTGACACACACCGTTCGGTCCGCGTACTACTATGTTAACACGTCGCGAATTAACGTCACATGCACTATGTCCGCGCGCTGTTATCAATTTCAGCGGCACTATGGGTCCATCAATACCACTCGCGAGCCGCTCGTCCATAAGTGACACTGACGCCCCATCGTCCAACAACGCGTAGGTAGGTTGAAGATCACCACACCCAGTCACTAATGTTACCGGTAACACTTTCAGTAACGCTCGGGGGCTATATTCACCTACATTCGTAACCGTCTCAACGTTATCATTTTCTTTGGGGTACGTACACGGAGTAGGCGGTGGCGCAACTGCCGGCGGGCGGAGTGTCGTATCTGAATGTAAGAGTTCGTGATGTAGTCCCTGACATTTCCCACAGCGCTTAGCACGACAGAACCTACGCGAGTGCGATTTTACTATACATTTAAAACACTTCCTATTTTCTTTTACAAAGTCCCAACGTTGTTGAACAGTCAAACTTTTGAATTCCGTACAATCGCTCAATTTATGGTTCACTTTTTTACACATATCGCACACCGTATCACTGCTTTCATTTCTCGATACATTGTCAATAGCGGCGGGGGCGATAGCTTCAACTTGTGTATGAACGCGGTGAGCGCGCACTGGGACCGCACCCTTATGTCGACCGAACGAAGTAAATGTCACTGACCCTCCGCGCGGCGGTGATTGCGGGCTCTTGTTATTATTAGTAATTTCGTCTACACTCCATGAATAAAAGGATGACGATTGTGTCAAATTACTTAAAAAGTCTACTAACACTCGTAAGCTAGGTGACACGCGTAAGTCTAGTCCGTTCGTATAGTTCACATGCATCGCGAAATCACCGTACCGAGCGCGCTGATAAGGAGTTAGTTTATTCAGTATTTCACTCACTATTTGGGGATTGTTTATGTATCCCTCCGCTTTAATGTTCTGTAATATGGATAAACAGTTTCGCACTCTGTTTGTAAATGTACGTAATTCGCGGCCACTTTCCGTTACTTTTGGTAGGTTACGAAGTTGTCTTATCACACAAGAGAGAAGTATGTTAGGATGGCCGAACTCGGACTCTAGTGCCTTGAGTATCTCCTCTGGGTCCGTAGACATTCGCACCAGGTCCTCCACTGCAGCTCTTGCGTCACCAACGAGTGCCATCCTAAGACGTGATATGTTTTCCCACGGTTGTAGTCCGAGCATCTCCGTCGTGCTCCGGTAGGCCTTTTCAAAACCGAGCCAGCTAGCAGGATCCCCGTTGAACATGGGAAGATCATACGCCTGCTTGTGTACCGGTCTAGCTCGTGATAATTTTCCTATGGCCTCCGCCAACTGTTCGATGTCGGTCCGTCGTCGCGGCTCCGCTGGGGGCGGGGGCTCTGCGCTCTGCAGGTCGGCGATTGGGGGCGCGTCGGGCGCCGGTGGGCCTGCGCTGGTGGCGCCTTGAAGCCACTGCGCTACACGGCCGCCGGGTACGCTCACGACGCTGCCACAAGAACCTTGTTCTTCTGCCTCCAACTCCGCCATCTCGAGTGCTAACTTGCGCTTGATGACACCTTCCTTTACTCTTGCGAGTTCTATCTCCGCCTCATACTCCGCGCGCATACGCCGTGCTTCACGCTCGCACCGGGTTTGCCGCGAAGAATGGCTGCCACTGCGACTGCTTGGCGCCATTTTTGGCGCCTGAACCGTATCCACAGACGCCGCCGTGGCTGTACTCGCTGCCAGTAAAGAGTCCTCGTTCTGTGCCGATTCGATTTGCCTCGACATCTCGCCCTTTTCACACGCTTTATCAGTCGCGTTGCGAGATTTTAATGCCTGTCGTGTGGCGTACTTTTGCCTTTCCATGTCCAACAATATCCGGCTCGTTTTAGGACCAACTTTTGTAGATTTTAGGGACAGGTTGAATGGAAAAGTCAAAAACTAAGAGGCAAAATTATTAATATACGGAAAACTATTCTAACACATTACAAAAACTTTAACAAAAAACTGTGAGGACGGGACGCGCGGGAACATGACCATTTTTCAAAACCGAATCCGCCATCTTTTTTCTGCTCATTAGCGCCCTCGCGCGTCAATAATCAAATTACTCTATACGTCAATGTCAGATGTCACGCTGACCGCCTATCCGTCCCACAGACAAATAATATAAATTTATAAAATAAACCACAGATTAAAAATGGCCGTGGACAAGTACAACTGTGCTACCATTTATCGTTCACACCTTGTTTGAGCTATCTACCAATTAAGTCCAGCCCTTTCAGAAATAAGCCAGAACAAATAGACAAGACAGTTAAACAGACGAACAACAGAAATATTTTTGTTAATTGGTTTTGTTACGAAAGTTAGCAGGATCCGTACTATACTTCATAGCCATTTAGTGAAAAGCTGTTAATTTTGAATTACAGACACTTTCAACTATATTTATCTGCATAATAGATATATATATATGAATAGTACATACCAACATGTCCGCCCAGTTTATCGTCTATGCGCGCCTCTTGCGTGGCCTCGTCCACCTTCCCCAGGAAGTGCTCGATCAGATCCAGCGAATACAGCGACTGGGAGAACACCAGCCTACAAAAAACCAATGACAATATGGTGAAGTTGGATATTCCTTGTTGTTACCTTCATTAAGTACCAGTTACATGGTTAAAATTGTCCCTTTTACTTAGAAATCTCTACAAATAAAATCATAGTCCTGACTGACTGACCGACTTATGCATCATCATTTACACTAATATTATAAAGAGGAAAGATTTTATTGTTTTTTTGTTTGCATTGAATACGAAACTACTTAACCGATTTGATAGATTCTTTCAGCAATGTATAGCTACATCATCAGCGAGTAACATAGGCTATATTTTATCCTTTTACTACCACGGGAACGGGAACTACGAGGGTGAAACCACGTGACGTCCGCTAGTACAACGTAAACTGCTGTTCTTAGAGACATGAAATCAGTGTCACTCGCGCCATCACATAAGCACTATTATGTATTATTGTTCTGGAGAATAAAGATAAATATTATCAACCCCCTTCATGTAAAAGGAACACAAGTGTAAAAACATCCAGGGAATTTGTTTCGCCGCTTCTTCTCCTGTCAGGCTTTAATTTGCAAACGATAGTACATAAACTTAATACAATGTACTTAATGTTATGAAATGAATATGATTTATTC
Organism: Watsonalla binaria; assembly: GCA_929442735.1. Lineage (NCBI taxonomy): Eukaryota > Metazoa > Arthropoda > Insecta > Lepidoptera > Drepanidae > Watsonalla > Watsonalla binaria. The sequence goes on from OV838930.1 coordinate 8,344,706, forward strand.
AGTTTAGGCCCTGGTAAGGCACATATGAATGTCGATGAATTTACCACTGGTTCGGAAACTAGACTTCGGAGAAGAACCGGTAAGAAACTCAGCTGGTATCATGTACTGAAATGTACATGATACCAGCTGATACATGGTAAATAATGATTAATTACAATAAAATTAACAATAGTGAAAATTGTATCAGCTATATATATGACGTACAATGAGGGTTCCAATTGTGTCTTATATTAAATTAAATTATTTGATTTCATTTTGATGCATGACACACAAGACAGCTTCCCAAAAACAAGGGAAGAGAAAATTCTACGCATGAGATGTGATCATCAATATATATATATATATATATATAATAGCTCAGTGGATGGCCTTCAGGTTTGAGCAGTCGCCTGCTGCGCAAGCGACGCAAGTTCGAATCCCTGCGGGGCCTGTACCAATGAGTTTTTCTAAAAAAACTTATGTACAGTGATTTCACAGCACGTGCTTTACGGTGAAGGAAAAGAAGGATCGTGAGGAAACCTGCATATTTCTGAGAAGTAATCCAATGACATATTATGAAAAGTGTCTGAGACGGCGATGGACTCACCATCTGTCACGTTGGCACTTAATCATCTTCGGTGAAAAGTGGATGTTGTGATTACAACACCTCTGCATAACCCTTCGGGGAATACACGCGTGAGCGTATGTATGTATGTAGCTCAGTCGGCAGAGCGAGTGACTGCACGTTTGTAGAGGTCGTGGGTCCCACCTCGTATTCGCAGTTCCCTTACCATTTTAATAATTAAGTAGTTAGTAGTTTGACTCACAGTTTGTCGCCAATAGCTTCACAATGCTTCAGTATATCAAAGAGCAGCACCAGTTTGTGCGAGTTGCGCATGTCTTCCAAGACTTCGTCGGTGACCAATGGGATCCACCACTCGGTAGGGTTGTCACTCTTCACTTCCACTATCTCCGCCACGTCATCTACGTCTTCTATTTCCACTGGAAGACCAAGTGATTGATCAACTTCTAATTAGTAGAAAAAAAAAAGAAAAACAAATTATAGATCACTTATATTACATTGATAAATTTCAAATTCGTTCATTCATATTCTCACGTTATGCTTTTTATCTTCATGGAAAATAACGATAAAGAAATGAAGCGATGACGTCATAAAATAATACGTCACTGGACAAACGTAGCAAAAATTAAAAAATGCCCCGAAGGGGGAGCGAGCCACAACACCCAACACAGAACATCTTCGGTGAAAAGTAGACAGATGGTGTGTGCATCGTCTGAGGCTCTAATACGTCTTAGAATGCCTTTCGGACATCCTCACGATGTTTTCCTTCACCCAAATCATCCACAGCTCTAAATGATGTAAGGGATAGTAAATACCTGGATTAGCCCTAGTGCCTCGCCGCGATCCCCTGGTGTCCTTGCCCTTGCCCTTCTTAGCAGATTTCTTCTTTTTGCTCTTCTTTCGACTGTCATCACTCACATCTGAATCGGAGTCCGATGAATCTTCCGTCGTCGACTCCTGAACAAAACGTTACATTAACTTTTAACACCGACATTGACCACGTAATCATTTTCTAAAAAATAAGAACGTAGTTAGATTTCTCGTGAATAACTTTACGTTACCGCTGATTTTTATGCGAAAATAAGGTCTTGATATGGTCAATTTTGAACGTCAATTACTCGAAAACGTAAGAAAATATTTTTTTATAATTTTATTCGCTTCCTAAAATTATAACCTATCACATACTTTAACAGCTGTCCTATTTACCCCGACAACCTGTATTCGCCGACGAAATCGCGGGTAAAAACTAGTGCATAATAACACCATTTCGACGTTGCAATAATCTTAACCTTTGCCTGTTCCATGGACAGATGCGCGGGTTGCGGAAAAAACAAGTATAATTTAACTCACGTCTGGTGTAGAGTCGTCATCGATGAAGTCAACTAACGAGCCCTCAGAGTCTTCCTCTTCCTTGTCCCTCTGAAACAAATAAGTTAGAACTTAACGTATGACGCATCATTCATTGTCGTATATTGACCTGCCAACACATATAACGGTCAAAAAAACCGCACCGCCTCGTGTTCTGCAAAGCGCATACATAAAACACACGGCTCTTGTTTCACATTAAAACGGAAGTGTAAAAAAACATAGTCTTGTTGTTACAATTTTCGCATTAATATAGAATAAACTTTGCACCAGTCATTGAGCGCTCAGAACTCATGACGGCACATGTACTAATAATACACAACTGTAATATATTATCGTGTCCTAATTATTAGGTTTATTACCTTTTTCTGTTGCATAATTTCATATCTCTCCGAGTTGTATTTGAGGACCAGCGGGTGGGTCCATATCCTCTGCAGAGACTGGAAGTCGGGGAAGAGGAACCCTGACGATTTGCCGGGGAGGGGCCTGGGAAAACATTGCTACACATTATGGATTTGTATAAAGTCTAGTTCATATTGTCACACCAACACATCATTGGAGCAATGTAAGCCATAACACGTATATTTTCTCCATGTAACGGTTTTGACACCTTGAATTTTAGCGTGACTCAAAAAGTATTATCACCTTTTACGTACACGGGTTGTGGTTAAATGACAAAGATGGCATATCACGACCGTAAAGAAACTAATTGGTACAAGCAGACCGCTGGGATTACACCTAAACACACGGCCACTCTTACAAAACACTCCCTTATTACAAAACATCGCTTCATACTAACATAATCCTTGGTACAAATGTAGTTCCATCTCTTTGTGTGATACGGATTGACATATTTTTAGTCCGAGTTTGATTCCGTCTTGATTTGAACCATGTTTTGTATTGAAAGGGTTGATATTTGATTATTCAATCAATTGGTCAAATTAATTTCTCTATATCCTACAAATAAACTAAAACACGCATTATATATATGTTTCACTACTTTCCGTTTATAGGTATAGAGATAGATATATAATAGCATATTGTGCAATAAATATACATACATATGCTCACGCCTGTATTCCCCGAAGGGGTAGGCAGAGGTATTGTAATCACAACAACCACTTTTCACTGAAGATGATTAAGTGCCAACGTGACAGATGGTGAGTCCATCGCCGTCTCAGACACTTTACACACGTCATTGAATTACTTCTCAGAAATATGCAGGTTTCCTCACGATGTTTTCCTTCACCGTAAAGCACGTAGTGTGAAATCACTGTACATAAGTTTTTTAGAAAACTCATTACCCCGCTGAGATTCGAACTTCCGTCGCTTGCGTAGCAGACGACTGCTCAAACCTCGAGGCCACCACGGCTCTCAATAAATATATGAATATAATAGATATGAATGTTACCTCCTGGAGTAGTTGTCCAGATAGAACTGGTAGAGCGTGACCTGCACTTCGCTGAGCGTTATGAACAACACGTACTCGTGCTTGGGAGGTAGGAACGGCGCCAGCACTCCATAGTCACGCCTCTGGATATTACATACATACATTTAGAAAACAAAAAAGTAACAAGCGGAATACCTAACAGACGTTGGATGGACTGTGTGAAATATACAAGATTGGATAAGGTACGGAATGTATTGATAAGGGGAAGTCTGAAAGTAGCACCAGTGACAGAAGTTGAATAATAAACATTTGTCGTGGTATGGACCCGATATTCGGAGGGATGAGGGTAATGTTGCCAAAAAAGTTTTGTTTACAAATGTGGATGGTTACAAGGGGAAAGGAAGACCTAAGAAACGATGGATGGATTGTGTGAAAGATGATAAGGCTAAAATTGGAGTTAATAAAGATATGACGGTAATCATGATGATAATTATGGACTGTGTGAATTATGATATGGCTAGAATGGTACCTACATAACTATCTCTGGCAGATAGCTTATGTTACAAGGAATAACTTACTTTGGAGTTACATCAAATTAAAAATAAAAGTATTCCATTCAAAAAAGTAACCTTAATGGGTTACTTTTTTGTTAAGTCTACGTGAGTGAAACCGCGGGGCACAGCTAGTAAAAAATATCTAACCTGTACAGCACCATCGAGCATCTTATGAAGCACGTGGGACCGTCTCTTCATGACGCGTATGTCTTGTTCCGTGGAGTCTGTGTACTGGCCGTTGGTGATGGGGTTCACGAATCGATTCAGGTACTCGTTGTACTTGCCCAGCAAGTTAGGCTTCACAAATTGTACCATGCAGTAGTCTGTTGATATTGGATTGAATTAAAAAAAACATTCCGTATAATTTAAATGAGAATTTCGTTTTTAATAACACTAATTGTGACCAACTACTGAAACAGTGGATGACTCTACGCGTCACCTATGATTTACTTAATTTTATTTTCCTATTTTGGGATAAACAGTCACACATTTTAAATTCCAGTTTAAAGTAATTATATACAAATCTGGGTAAATTTATAATTAAAAACAATGTTCGAAAATGACTAGCATATTTTTTTTATGGGCCGCTGCAATGAATTAGTGAAGCGATTAAATACGTTACAATTAACGAGTCTGATTTATTGAAAGCAAATATTTACCTATTTATATTAACAATTGAAACAGTTTTGCTAAGCTAACATGATATTTTCTAGTCACTGTTTTTTTCATTTCACTCCACTGGTGTAGCGGTGAACTGATTGAACCTCGTATTATATTACATCGTATTACAATTTAAGATAAAAATTAAAAATAAATAAACATTGAGTTGACATAACCAGTCATGACTAGCTGAAAAAATATTTTCAATTATTGTTAGAGTAAATATAAAATTTTCTACTTTGAATAAATCAGAATCGTTCATTGTGGCACATTTAATCACAATTTAATTAAATATGACAGAATTTTAAAGCTTTGTAAAACCCACGTACATTCTTTGAGGTTATTCTGTAGCGGAGTGCCAGTAAGTACGATGCGGCGGCGCGTTCTCACCCTGTTCATGGACTGCGATAGACTGGTCTTCTCGTTCTTCAGTAAGTGACCCTCGTCGCACACCACCAAGTCCGGACCTGTACATACCAACAATGTTAACAAAAGACGTTTTTCAAACGAAGTTTCAAAGTATTTGCCAGTACAAATTAAGAATGATAAGAAAACCCCAGCAAAAAAACTAGCAATCACTCTTTAATAATTGACCTTAGGCACAGTTTGGTTGTAACCTAAATATATCCTCCAGCACTCTATGCAATAGTAAAGCTTGAAAAGACCAGCCCTATAAGCAGCACCTGTTCTCAAATATGATGCAAATACCAACCATTATCAAGGGATGTGGTTAATTATTAGGAAATATATGATGTATTATTACAAGTAAGGTCATTCACAACTCTTTAGGACAAAAAACAATACTATAAGGAATAATTTGATATACCAACACCTAACCAAGAATACAAAGGTGTATTCCGAATACGGTACAGGTTGAACATAGATGTATAAAAAAAATCCGGTGAATATATGAATACTAGCTGGTGCAAGCGACTCAGTCTGCGCAGGATTTGACTTATATTAATATTTTGGGCAATTCACACAATATCGTTATAAATTATCATCTCATCTCAATCGTTACACTCTCGGTAGAGCGGTCGTGGTCGTAATGTCAGAATTGGTGGCTTGCTGAACAAAACGGCGCCATTCATTTCGGACTGCTGCTTTACTTATAAATTATAGTTTGTGTTATTCTTATGCTAAGCTATATTATTGCATAGTTTAATCAAAATCCATTCAATTGTTTGTGCATGTAAATCCATACACACATTCTTACTAACTTTCGCAGTTATAACATTAGTAGGAGTAGGACAAGTAGGAAGTATGATATACCTGGATCAACGAGGCTTTCCTGGAAATGTCTAAGCATCTTCTTCTTGTACTTCTTGGAGTTGTCTGCGGAGAGGTTGCGGAACATCTCGTAGCCGAGCACGCACACCCCGCCGTGGGTGAACCACTGCTGGAGCTGGAATGCTCGCTCTGAATTTTGCTTGTACCTGAACCATGTATATTTATTTATTTATTTATTTATTTATTCGGAAAACAATCAGCTTTTATACAAAAAAATAAACGTTACAAGATTCCTTCAGTTTTCGCAGATAGAACATAAAGATACAATACGGTCAATGATAAAATTTTTTGAACTTTAAAAGTAGCATAAACTAATATAAACTATATCTAAATTACAGGATCAGAACTAAATTTAGCATTTAACAAATAATTAATGAGATCGATTTGAAGAGTCGAAGAAAGTATTTGCTACAAGGCGACGAATCTGTTGTTTCTTTGTATTGAAAATATCTAAATTATATAATACACATCATGTTAGGTTATGTTTCACCTGAGTTACTTTACATATCAGGATCTCCAACAACATGCTTGTAATTGTATCGTTGTTTATTACACAATAAATTATTACTTAAGCGGTATAAAAAAGCAGCGCTCAAAATTAGTGACGGCGTGAGGCTTTGCCGCTCACCTAGAGAGTTCATAAACTTCGACATCGTAACCGTTGTTGGCGTGTTTGAGCCACATGTTGAACTCGTTCACCCAGTTGAGTACAGTCGACAGCGGACACACCACCAACACTCTATTGACGCCCGTCAGCGACCCGTGGGTCAGCAATGTGTGGGTCAACGACACCACCTGGGGAACACATGATCAAATTCATAAATAGCGAAATTGGGAAAGCAGGAATGAATTTAGATGGCGGCATGCTCACAGTCCTTTGACAACACCTTTTGCACAGAATATAACATAAAGTGCATTGATTTTGCACCACAAGCTTTACGGTGAAGGACAACATCGTGATGTTACCTACATATGTATGAGAAGTAATTCAAAGACGTATGCATAGTAGACGTATGCCTGAGGCGACGATGGACTCATGATTTGTCACATTGGTACTTAATGATCTCGGTGAAAAGTGGGTGCTGTTATTACAACACCATTTAATTCCACACCATTATAAGAAAACGACGATTTTATACGGCACGTTTATAACTAAAATTATATTATAAAGATATATTTATAATACCTGTAAAGTCTTCCCGAGTCCCATGCAGTGAGCCAGTATACAGCCGGATCCCTTGTCTTTCTTCATTCGCTTAACGCTCTCGAAGCACGCATCCCACATGAACTTTATACCGTTCGCCTGACAAACAACGTTTACACATTACGCTGCGTATATAGAAGAGATGTGCGACGTATATACATACGAAACGGCGAATTAAATTTATATTATTTAGAACTTTGCCTCTTGTTTTAAAACAACTTCATCCGCGTCACAAAATTTTCTGCGAAATCAATTAAGCGGTATAGCCAAGAATATGTAGCGGAAGGACAGATAGACAGACAACAACACATTCGGATTTATACAATTAGTATAGAAGTATAGATATGTCACCTGATGGGGCTTCAATTTCTTCACAAGCCCCCGGTCGACCTCGACCAAAGGCTCCTTAGTCTCAGGATCGAAGTCCAACACCACCTTCTCGAGCACCACCTCATCCGGCTTGCCAGTCTCGTCGAACTCTAAATTGTTGTACTACAAACAAAATACCTTTATTACTACTTTGGTTACTATTAGTATAGAGCAAGTGAGCTAGTGTTATACATACATATGCTCACGCATTTATTCCCCGAAGGGGCAGCAGAGGTGTTCTAATAACAACACCCACTTTTCACCGGAGATAATTAAGTGCCAACGTGACAGATGGTGAGTCTATCGCCGTCTCAGGCACTATACCTAACGTTTTTGAATTACTTCTCAGACATATGCAGGTTTCCTCGCGATGTTTTCTTCCACCGTAATGCACGTGGTTTGAAATCACTGCACATACGTTTTTAGAAACACTCGGCCCCGCTAGGAGTCGGACTTGCGTCGCTTGCGTAGCAGGCGACTGATCAAACCCCAAGGCCACCACGGCTACACGGCAAGTGATATGAAAGTGCATTTTAAGTTATAGAACAAATTTTCTCTACGACTTTGGTTAGCAATATCATATTTTTATAATATGTAAAGTTGTACAGTTACATACATCAATTTTGTAAATAAAAAAATATTTTCACTATCATACAACTTTGTAAGAAGTTTGTAACCACTTGCAAAAATTTAGACTATAAATAAAATTATTTTTATTGCATATAACTTAATTATTTATACATGTGTTCCATGTACGTCAAACTAATCATAAGTAGGTTGGTTCAAATCGGGTTGTACAAGGAAGGCTGGCCACATTGCTTCTCTGAGAATAATATAATGTTGAAATATACTGTGATGAGACTTCCTTCATGCTCACGGATTTAATAACGGAATATAATGGTATGACAAACGTGCCACCTCAAAACAGATAGATATTCCAGCAATAATTGGCATTTGCAGTAATATATGCAATAAATCTCACCAATTTCTGCCTTTCGGAAATACGCGCGATCCTCTCCTTTTCCTCTCGCGCCGCTTTCTTAGTTGCTTCTTCCAGTTGATTCTTACCCATAACCTGAAAACGAAGAATTATACTTAAAAATCTTCTTTATTTACTTCTGGAATTGGACTCAGATTTAAATAATATCCAATTTCAAAGCTCACGCGGACGAAGTCGCGGGCAGAAGCTAGTCAGTATATACTTCTATATTAGCTTTTACCCGTCTCGCGGTCGATCGGGTAATGATTTTTTAGGTTAGGATATTGAGGAGTTGTCTACGTATCAAATATTAGCAAAATTGGTTCAGTAGTGAAAAAGTAACAGACTAACTTATATACGCACAAGATGGCGCCACACGTCATTTAGATCGCTATTACGTTTTCCTAGAGTTGTAAATGATCTCCTCATGTCACTTTTCCTATTTATAACATCAAAAATAGATTATCGCTTCGATGATTATAATAAATGTGTCACCTTTCGTATATTCTTTCTGCCATGTTTATTGCGCCCCTCGTTCTCAGTGTCGCTGCCGGATAGATCGCTCTCGTTCACCTGCTTTATGCGACGCCGCTTCTTTTTACTGGAAATGTTTTTAAATCAATATATATTACATACTTTACCTATCCTTATCTACGCTAATATTATAAAGAGGAAAACTTTGTTTGTTTGGTTGTTATTCATTACAAAAACTACTGGACCGATTTAAAAACTTCTTTCACCATTGGATAGCTACATACATCATCAGCGAGTAACAGAGGCTTTATTTTATCCCCGTACTCCCACGGGAACGGGAACTACGCGGGTGAAACCGCGAGAGGTCCGCTAGTTGTTTATACAGGAGGCGATTCCTCTTAAAATTATGGGCTGCACAAGAGATAAGCTTAGGAAAAAAAAAACATTTGTGTGCAAAATTCAAAATATCTTTATTTGATCGGACTTTGGTAAAAGTCATGTCAAATCGTCAGAATGACATGATTATACAGTACAATTATAATTCTTAGTGTCGGGTTTCATCTGTGGGCCCTGTTTCCAGCGAATTTGTATGGGATCCCATACAAATTCGCGTCGAAAAAATTTACTACATTTATTTGATTTTATGTCAACGCTTGCTTGCATTATCTATCAACGGTCATAAAAAAACTTAAGTAATTACCTTCCGTCATTGGAGGAGCTGCCTGAGGCGTCACTGTCAGGATCTCTTTTCTTCCTCTTAGTCTTTTTCACGGTCTCCGATCCATCATCTTCAGAATCCTCAAAGTCACTCGACCTCACCTCTTTTTTCCGTGAGGAGCCTACTTCGGAGTCTGATGATATTGCTATGGCTTTTCGACGCCGCAACTTAACACTGGAAAATAAATCATATATTATTACACATTGACCTCATTAAATATAAATTTGCGTTAATCATAAAAAGCTAACTAACGAAAATGAAAATGATGTTATGGGTTCGAAGAGTCACGATTCTTAAATTTATACATATGCTCACGCCTGTTTTCCCGAAGGGGTAGGCAGAGGTGTTGTTATCACAACACCTACTTTTCACCGAATTTGATTAAATGCCAACGTGGCAGATGGTGAGTCTATCGCCGTCTCAGGCACTATGCATACGTCTTCGAATTACTTCTCAGAAATATGCAGGTTTCCTCACGATGTTTTCCTTCACCGTAAAGCACGTGGTGTGAAATCACTGTACATAAGTTTTTTAGCAAAACTCATTGGTACAGACCCCGCTGGGATTCGAACTTGCGTCGCTTGCGTAGCAGGCGACTGCTCAAACCCCGAGGCCACCACGGCTTCAATTTCGTTTTAAAAATAGTCACTAACATACTAACCCTAAAGAATATACGTTTTCATGTATATAGATAAGTATTTATAATAATGAAGCCTTTACTGATATCAACTTACTTTTCATCGTCAGTCTCTTCAGTGTTCTGCAGTTCCTGTAATTATAAACATGTTAAAAACATAAAGAACTCTAGCCCCCTTTCTAATTAAATGTTTAAATCCATGTCATCGCCATTCCTTTCTGAATCTATTTTGGGATAGAGATTTTTTTCTACTTGTTAATAAACATAATTGTTCATAATATAATGAACCTGTAGGTCTAAAAAGGTCACTTTGGGAGAATCATAATGTGATCCGAATATGATTCATCATCGAAATGACTTAGGTGCAGTTCATATTATGATTCACGAATGATTACAATAATTGTAGATGTTAGTCCCTTTGTTTAATTGTAGATGTTAGTCCCTTTGTTTAATTGTAGATGTTAGTCCCTTTGTTTAATTGTAGATGTTAGACCTTTTATGATGCTATTTGTCACAAAAGCGATTCATATTTTATGGAGCAATTTTGCCATACCGATGATGAATCATATTCGGATCACATTATGATTCTCCAAAAGTGGCCTTTATAGACCTACTGATCAAAGTTACATCTTATTTCTCTACTAGCGACCCGATCTCACTTCGCTTCGGGTTACGATTTCTTAAGACAGTTGACCTTTCCCTACTAAACTTTGGAACATAATATGGATCTTTTAGATATAACCGCTTCAGCGTTCAACTTCTAGATGTAAGTAAAAACCGCATCAAGATCCGAAATGTAGTTTAGAAGAATGATGCGTTCCAACTACAAACAGACAAAATGATTTCGTACGGAAATAGCGACATTAATTTATACTATACTAATTTCAAGATTAAGTTTTGGAGTAGTTAAAAATAAATACTTTATCAATGGGGCGATAATTAGATCTATCTCATCATCTCCCTGGCCTTATCCCATACACTGTTGGGGTCGGCACTTAATTCAACCCGATGTGGCTGATCACTTGATTTTCATACGAAGCGACTGCCATCTGACCTTCGCAACCCCTTTAACGAGGAAAATCTGTGATCTGGGTTAAACCAGTTGTCAATCTCTCTTAGGCCTCTGACTGACTTGTAACGATTGCCAAAGATGATAAATTGGCAATAGATAATTAGATCTATCTAAAGACTTTATTTTTTCCGAGAATTATTATTGTATATTTTAATTTTTACCTCTGAGCTCTTTTCTTTGTCATGTGAAGCAGACGAGTCGCTTTCACCAAGGAGGTCGTCTTTAGCGAGCCGCTCGATGCCAGTTCCATTCATGGCGGGCATCTGGACCTCCGGCAAATCTGTGGAAGCATTCAATGTATAAAAGAAAAAGAAAATTATTTGGCATACTTTTTATATAGGTGCCTGATGCTGAGTTTGATATAAAATCACCAACTTCAAAAGAAAGTAGTTCCAAAGAAAGTAATTCCACATAATTTTATTTTTCTCCTTTTGTGACAAAATTTCTCTTTTGTGACTTTGTATTTCCGCAAATAAACCAAATATCACGCAAATCAATTTTACTTGACACCTCTTCCAAATCTAATTTCTCAAGTAATTGGGTACATTCATAAACAAAATTAACGCATTGCATAGAACCTCCACCATTTATGAAGTCTTTAAAAAGAGTGAATATAACGGGCATTCGAGCTCATCTTTGGGCATAACTACACTTCTTACCATCATGCGAGATAGCTTGTCGCCTAGGAGTTACATATTTGCCACATGCTACGATACCAACATACAGACGACTTCACGAGATTTGAGCGCTCCGCTAAAATAGTGTGGATAACTGCGCGTGTATTTGTTCGCAATCGCTCTATACAATATGTTCCTATAAATAACTATTATTCGCTACGCGCAGTCAAAGCCAACACTCAAAATACGTGACGACATCTGCACTTCTTTCGTTTCGTCTACATTCATGCATACATCTCTTCATTCATTCACTCCCTTTGATTCGTTTAGTTTCTGGTTAGGTATACGAACTTTCGTATTCAAATACCAAGATTCAAAAGAAAAGTTACTATGAAACGATCGAATTTAGTTTACTTGAAGTAAATTGAAAGAATGTAACATGTTCACATAATTCAATATATTGTCTTTAATAATCTGGTCATAGGCTAGAACAATTAGATACCTACTTACTTATAGCCCGATTTTTATACAATACCTCTCTGAGCTTAATACTTATAGTATAAATTGTGCTAGACGAGCGCATTGCAGGCTTTAGACTTTTAAGACAAACTTTTTGGCAGAGCATCGGTTGGATCCCATGACTACTAGAAATTACCTACTTATTTATTGTCTGATGGACAAAACTTCCCTACCTATCTACCGTATCTATGCCATACCCGTGGAAAGGTAGCCGAGAGACATACAATTATTTTTATTGACATCATCCCGTGTATTTTTACTGGTTTTGTCCTACCGCCTTCACTGCCGTATTAACTTAAACAACGCGACGAAATTTTGGCGACCAACTTCCACCAGTAGGTACCTATTGACACAAGACTAGTAGCAAGATTATTCTTCATTAATAATTTTGCTAATAAGTTTGTTTTAATTTATTTCTTTATTTATTTATACATGTATTAATTAGATCGACTAAAAGCCCATTACACTAATTAGTAGGTAATATTTACAATATCCAGTCATTCGTTCCCCTCACAATACTCCAGGTGAGAGAGTGCAGAGGACTGGGGAGTGAGAGCGCGCCACTGTACGACTTATCATCAACATCAACACAGACAAGACAACACATGTCCAACCTTCATGTTCCACATCGCTGTCAGCCATAGATGCAGCATCAGAGCTCTCGGCTTTCAGGAGCTCCTCGCCAATTGACGCCTTCGAAGATTGATCCTTTCGTCTAGAGCTGCGTGTTGGTTCTGGCGACGAAGAGTCGCGTCGGTGTGACGAGTTTATAGTGCTTATGTTTGTCAGCCTATAAACATTTTATTTTAAATTTAATATTTTTCGAGGCTATATCTCTTAACTGTGCTGCCTCATTGTGACTAAGATTTAAAGAAATATTTATATATAAGATATATTTCATTAAATTAAATTTTTAATTGATGTATCCATAATCAGATTACTATAATTGAAAAAAAGTAGACGCTTATATAATATGCCAAAAATAAAATTCGAGACTTCCTTGAATAGAAGTATAGAAAAGCTAATGGTTTCCCAGTACCTACATATACATTATTGTTCGTTTCCCACCCTCATCTCAGTCAATGTTATGAAACCCTGTACCTACTTATATGCGTGACATCATTGTTGATATTACATAATACCAGCTTTTGCAGTTATAAAATGAATTAATTCTGGTATTATTCAAAGACAGGCCATGTATAATGAACTGAATTGTATTAAATAATCATCAAATGATACAACCTCTCCTAGTAATAAACTTCTTATTTACCTATCAATATCTTTGTCACTTGAGTCCTGGTTGTCAGAGTTCTGGCTGCTACAGTTGCCAGGTTTCGCCTTAGAGCGGACCATCTGGAATCATTATATCATTTTTATTTGTACGCCCTGTTGTCTCAAATTATTCACGCAGATATATTTCTTTAACTCACTTTTATTTGGCTCGAATTTAAGACTATATTAAATTTTGAACGACCTACAGTAAATTCGGCATGGATTCAGACAGCTTAAATATTCATTAATGATGCTGGTTTCCTGATTATCCCTTAGTTTTGTTCGGTATTAAGCATATAGACCAATCTACTGTCAAATAAAAACACCAAATATTTGTAGTTGGCTTTAATTGCAGATGTGTCCACAACTATATATAGGATAACATATTGAATAGTTTTCAAATTAAATATAATTATATTACAACTAGTTTCAAAAACATATACCACAAAGTATACATAGTGACATCATGCTTTTAAATATTGTACTTATATCTGAAATTACTTAAAAATACATTCTTTTAATCTAATATTAATGACTATATCCTAACCTTACTACTACTGGAAATTAGCTTTTCATCAGCATTCTCATCACTTTGGCTGTTGGATGCGTCCTTTACAGCTTGCCCATTTCCCTTGGAATGACTAGACTCTGAACTACTGCTATTTCTGTGTTTCTTTTTCTTTTTCTTCATCTGTTTTACAATTCTACTAGTGTCATCATCTGATGATGATGATGTAGCTTTATTATGTTTATATTCTACAAGTTTATTTGAAGCCCTCTCTTCATCTGAGCTCAATTCTTTGAGCAAGTCTTTTTTGATTTCCATCAAAGCATTCCTTAGCTGTTCATCTTCTGTATCAGAGCTGGAGTAGTTCAATAGCATTTTTTTTGCACGCATACTCTCCATAATGTGTTTTCTTTTTGACTTTGGTGTTTCACTCTGATTACGGTTTCTTCTCTGACTCAATGGAGTCCCAGGTGCATCAACATCTGAAGACTTGGGTGTATTATTCTCTCTTTGAGGGGATTCATCTTTATTGTATTGAGGTGACTCTTTGCTTTCTTTCTCTTTCTCCTTGTCACTAGTATTTATGGAATTCGGGGGATCAAGCTGATGGTCTCTGTCAATTTCATTACATACATCATGTACATTGGGTTTTGGATCATCTTTGGAATTTTCTATTTTCTTGGTCTGTATATCCGTCTCAGAGTCTGCTGAATCTGATTTCAATAATTTATTTTTCAGGTTTTCTACCACTGCATTCAACTCTGTATAATTTTCAGAGTGAACATTGCTATTATCCTCTTTCTTTTTTTTTGGTGGAATGTCATTTGAGTCAGAATCAGAGTCGTTCAAGAGGGAGTTTTTTATTACTTCATTCATCTTCGTAATGTTTTCAGTTAGTCTTGTGACTTCTTTGTCAGGTTTACCTAAATCAGATTCATTTCTTGTAGCTTCAGCTATATTTTGAGTGTTTTTAGAAACATTCAGAGAGTCCTTTGCAGAACTTGAATCTTGTTGATCATTTATATCAGTTGTTTTAGCTTGCGCTTCCTTTTGTTCATCTTCTTTGCCAATATCCAAATCAGAATCATTCAATAAGGCATTTTTTACATTATTCACAGTACTTTGGTCTATGTCAGTAGATGGTTCATTTTTATTTCGTTGACTACTTTTCAGAGAATTGCAGGAATCATTATCGGAGTTAACTGCTTTTTGATGCTCATTTGATTTTGTAAAATCCCCAAATATTACTGAGTTGTTTTGAATTATTGCCTTTAAATGGTGGTTATGTAAAAACTTAATGGAAAATTTGGGTAGCCTTGTTATATTAATTGTAAATTGCCTAGATTTAAATTCCTTGACTTCTTTTCTTTTTTCCTCCCAATAATCTTTGTCACTTGGTTGGTACCTGTCTTTATCACTTTTTCTATTTTGTATATTTTGTTCACAAATATTAAATTTTTTGCTTAACTCACTATGCTCTTTTTCAGCACATTTCCCATTTGAATCTTTTTTATTAGATATAGGATCACCTAACACTTCGGGCTTAAGTAACTTATTTAGGTTTACACACTTAATCAAGGCTTTAGAATTTATTTTCTCATTTTCTGTATTCTCTGTAAAGTTTTTCTCATTTAATTCTTCATTATCAGAGTCCAAAGATATGACTTGATTGCATTTTTTCTTGTCAGTTTCAGTATCTAGTTTTTGTTTTTTAAATTTGAGACCTTTATCACAGGATCCACTGTCACTTGCGGATCTTTTATTCTTATCCACTTTTTCAACGGAGTCAGTGTAATTTTCCTTCGATATAGATGCATCACTGCTATTGGAATCGTCATCTATATATTTGATTCTTTTTCTGTGGTTTGTTTTACGGAAATCCTTCATACTTCCTCTTCGTTCTGAATTGGTTTCATCTTTTTTATCCTTATTTGCCTTTTTACTATCAGACTTATGGGAACTTTGATCAGAACCCCTTTTCCTTTCACCCTCTGAAGAATCATGACCTTTCTTCTCTTGAATGCTACTGTTTGTACTTTTACTTTCTAATGTTTTTTTTACATTTTGAGAGCTTTCCGCCTCAACATTTGGTTGGAGTGTTTTATAATTGTCTTTAGAACTAGGAGAGGTTGATTGAATATTTTTGTTTTTACTTTCATCAATACTTTCAGATAGTTTTCTAGGACTCTTATCTCCGCTGACCATACTGTCATTTTGTACAGCAGTTTTTCTCTTCCTTAATCTAAATAATTTACAATCATAGAAAACTGGATACTTATCCTGCATGGACAATGGCATACTTTTAGCAAGAACTTTTACCGACAAATAATGTTTCAGGGGGACTTTTTTCAATACACGCAATTTCTTCGACTCGAATTCGAAAAAGCGATAGTTAGAGCTTTCCGAGCTATTAGATGATTTTATCATCGATTTCCCGCCATCTCTTGTCGCACTTTGGATGCCGTCAATGTGCGCCAACACTCTCCGTACGCCGGTTTCAACATTATCCAGTGATTTTTTTGACAATTGGCAAATCAGTAGAACCTTCTTAGCAGCCTTTGAGATGGCATGAGAATTTCTTAATTTGTTTTTACTTATTCTCTTTTCCTTCAAGCTTTCCGAACGGGAACGCAAATTTGTTCCCAACTTAGATAGATATTCCATAGCTTCACATAGAACATCGGTAACAGGCACTTCAGCCGCCATTTCGTATAACTCGCAATTCACAATTATATATAAACCACCACTATTTCAACACTAATGAGATATAAAAACACGCTTTG
Organism: Watsonalla binaria; assembly: GCA_929442735.1. Taxonomy (NCBI): domain Eukaryota; kingdom Metazoa; phylum Arthropoda; class Insecta; order Lepidoptera; family Drepanidae; genus Watsonalla; species Watsonalla binaria. Next base: position 8,361,679 of record OV838930.1, read on the forward strand.
CTTATAGCTAAGAGCCGGCGTTTCGAGTCGCACACTAAAGAAAACAGATGAAAATTCATATTATGACCACCCGCCATATTGTGCTTTCATCAAATCAAATTGCAAATAAAAAAACCATAGAGTAAAAAAAGCGTTCCGTTTCATTTTTTTGTAATCAAAACAAACTAAGCACTTTGGTTTTAATCACAACAAACTGTACATCATCGATTACTATAAGATTTTATAACTCCTACGGGCAACGTTCTTAAATATATAAAATTGTTTAAGCCTTAAAAGTAAATACTTATTATTCCTATGAGTCTTAACGGTTCAGTCACAAATGGCTGCAATGAAATGGAGCGCAGTTCAGCGCAGGTATCAAGACCTACTCAACTTGTTCGGATTATAGTCACTATACATACATGTAAAAATACAAAATAGCGGCAAATAGGTATACGAACAATATACATATAACGCAGAAGAGATCAGATATCTTCTGATCTACATACAGATATACTATTAACCAGAGAACCAGGAATATGAAATAAATTTTGTATTAAACAGCGTCTCTGAGTACGGTGAAACCTAGTCTAGCAACAAAAAAATTATGTACTTACCAATTTTTTGTACTCACCTTTCATGTAAATGGCTGATCTAGCGTTTTACGAAATCCTAATAAGTAAACGAACCTAAATACAAATGTAACACATTATCACATGATATTACACAGATTGTACGTAAAAACCATACACATATTCCACTTCTACACCGAAAAATCGGCAATACAAGCAAGGTAAGTAAACTATCCAAAACAGTCGTGAAAAAGAACCATAGACTAAACTAGAGACGCAATGAATAATGAGAGCCTACTGACAGCGAGCAAGCCATGGATGTAATTTAATGTCTCAACTTTTTTAGCGATTCATCTTGCATTATTATTTAAAAATATTTAGTTACAAAAATTAAACACCGTTGGTACATTTTCGTAAAATAAAATAATTAACAAACCCGATTCAAACAATTTAACGTGCACGATAAAAATTCTAGCAAGAGAATTGCGTCCCTAGAGTCGAATTTCATAAAATTCCCTTGACAAATAATACAATTAGGAATACTGAAATAATCAGACATACCGGACAAACCACAGTGGTTTTTGTTATGTATCTTAAATATATACCTCGTTTTTGCGAAATAAATAAATTAAACAAAAATTAGACTTCTATTTGTATATTTTGTGCTTCAGCAAAAAACATTCTGTAATTATTTCGATACCGCCCAAAGTTTGATATTTAAGTATCTCAGCACACATAAGCATAAATTTCATTGCATCCCAGCGTGCGGACTACACGCGGCACTGCGCTTCATCTGATAAGACATAAATTTTAATCGATGTAATATTAGCGGAGATGGCGAGACGAGCTTGGTGCTTTCAGGAGCGATTGGGAGTCCTCTTCAATCGCCCCTGCTGCTGAGGACAGAGATAGTTGGAAAAGTGGGAGGGAAGCCTTTGCCCAGCAGTGGGACACGACAGGCTAATAATAATTTTAATAATCCTCTATTAACCTTCCTTTAAAAATACATGAAATCTTTATGGAAAGCCCAATCATATTAGATGTTCGTAAACTCAATAAAGCAGTAATGACTAAACGAATAACACCAATAAACACCTAAACCCCCATTCTCAAAACATAATAATATAATACTTTTTATCCCGGAAAATATTAAGCATAATAAATTACGAAATCTGTGAAGATGATACATTTTGTTTTTATAGACCACGTTCCCTTGGGTAAAGCCAGTACTGTATTAAATACCATACGGCTTTACCCATAGGAGCATGCAAACTAAACTAAATGATCGATTTTAAGTTCCAGGAAGTAATAAATAAACTAGTCCGAATGTACAGTTAGTACTGTCATTATGACGGTTCATGGTGAAGTTAGGGAGAAAAAGAATATAAAGGAGCAGCCTCATGCAGCCGCTCGTTTCCAGCGACAAATGTGGTCACGTGACCCCATTTTAAATTTCCCACGACTCAAAAAGGGACTACGTCATGTAGCCGCTCCTATTACGTATATATCACGCGACCACATTTGACGCTGGAAACGACCGTCGAGCGGCTTTCATCAGGTTGCACCTTTAACGTGATATTCAAATAAGCAATGGGTTTTTCGTCTATGGCGTACCTACGTAATAGTCAATTTAAAAAAAAAATTGCGTCTCGATAGCTGACAGCTGAGACTGACATTTTGACTTGGTTGTGTAATAGATCAACAAATAAATTTAACAATGTTTGCAAGGTGTACTAAAAGCAATGTGATAAGATCACTCACTAGGCTTTATAGTGAGGGTGGAAATCAGAGCTCGTCTCCATCAAGTTCTGCCCCGCGGCAGGGTTCCACAACAGTGAGCGTCCCTGGTCTAAGCAGCGCTGTAATCCACCCTGCCACCTCTCCAGTGGGACCTGATGTAGACCCCAACAAATCGGGAGCCTACAAAGTTCCTGAGTACTTCTGTTACGATAATATGAGTTTTTTTGAAGCAGAAATTGAAATGTCCAAATTTCGAATGCCTCAACCATCAGCAGTGAAGAAGTAAATTACGTATATTAAAATATTTAATTATCTAGCACTAGACTTGATGATGTTCAATAAATTATTATAGTTACTTATTACAAATTGTTGTTCCTACTTTATTTATATCTAATATACAACATTTGTCCTAGTAATCATGCAGGCAGTAGAGCCTAACCTAATTAATTACAAAAAGTTACAATATATTCCAAACCAACTTATTACGACTGGACCAAACTATGTCTGTCCATATTGAAATCTGTATCACTAAAAGAGATAGAACTACTTCTAAACCAAGGATTATCTTAAGGTGATCATTTGAAATTAGGGGAAACAGTATATGTTTCTCAAGTGGTTTCATAATATAATACTGAATTAATTTGTTTTTACCCTTAAGTATTAGAATAAAATTAGTTTATAGTCATTTTATTCACCTAAAGATCACCATTTCTGAAATTCCAGTTAACCATTTATCCAGATTTCGAACATCATGTCATTTTTGAGAATTATGGGACAGATCTGGGCTAATAAAAATTTCATACAATCTTGAAGTCCAGTATGCACTTGAGAAATGAGTCATTACATACAACATTTTAAAAGTTTCATGTCATCATTCAGTACAGACCCATACAGAAATACACTGTTCTAGATTTTAACACAATCTAGGAGTGTCTGTAAGATATAAATATACAAATACTTACAATTGTTTATCTACACATCAGTATAAACACAAATTAATACAAAAATTATAAAGGAAAGATTTGTCTGTTTGTTATGATTTAACTACAAGACCCATTTTAGAAATTCTTTAACCATTACAAAGAAAGTAATATAGGCTATATTGTCAAGGTTATTTTAAGTTTAAAATATAAATGCCAGTTTCTTTTGAAAAGGAAATTCAAGTAAATCAAGAATCCTCCTAGGAGGCATAAAAATAAAATCAATCATCTTTCAAGATGATGGATTTTTGACCTGTTGATGGTGACTAAATCACTAGGTATCCAAAAAAAGAGTAAAAATATTATATTTTTCTCTCCAACTCTCTAATATCCATCCATATTCCATGGTCAGATGGAAACAGATTGTTTGGCCATAGGTGTACAAATAAAACATGAGGATTATTTTGAAATCTTTCATTGCAATCCTTGGATTCCCATACATGCTAATAAACCTACAACTATTTAACATAAAATGCAACATACATAATGAAATACATTGTATTGACTTTTTACAATTTTCTCACAAAAATGCACTAAATAGCAACTGAAGCAGCTCCAGTGATAATAATAGTAGTTTCATCATCAGCAAGAGTGGCGGCTGACTTCATGCCTTCAGCGCACACACTCTCAGCCTTATGTTACTTCTTTTTGGTCAGTTTCTCCGACAGGTCGTCAAAGGTGGGGTCCTGCAGATTAATCATCAAGCTGTTACCAGGCAGGAATACACGGTTCTGGGACTGAGCAATCATCCTGGAGATGCTCTGTGCTGCACGAATCTTACGCAGCTTGAGGTATCCAGGGTTCATGCCCATGGCTTTACCCAACATCTCAGCAGCTTCGGCTTCTCCCTCAGCTTGGACAATTTTTTGCTGGCGCTCCTGCTTAGCCCTTTCAACTACGAAAGCAGCACGCTGAGCCTCCTGCTGAGCTACTTGCTTAGCTTCTACTGCAGCTGTATACTCCTTACCAAAACTCAGTTCTGTGAGGGAAACGTCATCCAAAATAATGTTGAAATCAGCAGCACGCTCAACCAGCTCCCTTCTGATGAGTAGAGATACCTGCTGACGCTGTGTTATCAATTGAGATGCGTTGAATTTAGCAACTACGGATTTAAGAACCTCATTGCAAATAGATGGCAACACCTTTTCATCATAGTCAGTTCCAAGCTGTCGGTACATGACAGCGAGGTTGGCGGCATCAGGGCGGGATAGTACTCTCAAGGAAATGTTTACCATCTGCAAGTCCTTCGAACCAGTGGGCGAGGATATTTTTCTGGGTCGCGACCTGATATCGTAAATAATAGGGTACTGGAACCAAGGAATACGAAAGTGCATTCCTTCGCTAAACACAAATTGTTGGACACCGCCTATCCTGTTGAACATGATGGCGCGGTGACCACCCTCGACGGTAAACAAGGATTGAGAAATCCCATACACTGCAGCACCCGCAACCGCAGCCAATTTCAAGCCGATGCCGAGGCCAGGTGGACCACCCTTCGCAAATTTACCCGCCATATCATTCAACTTACTTTGTGCCATTATTGACCCTTTCAAAACACAGCAATGGAACTGACTGATGTAATTTTTTTTCAGAAGAACTTCGAGCGAGATAAATCTAACCTAAAAGCCGATAAAATTGTGCAATAACCATAGGTAATATAGACTAATATAATAAAGATAAAATAATAAAGATACCACAGACAACTATTACTTTACTCACAAGGAAAAAAATGTACTTTTGAAAACAGATAAGCAATATGATCAGTTTAAAAAATATATTTTTTACTAAAATATTCATGAAAAGTTTATTTTATAGCTTTTTTTCCCGAGAGTTTCACTTTAGAGCAGTGAGTTGCCACTTTTTGACATTGACATCCCTATGTTTTCTTTTCTTTTCTTGATTGACTGACTTGACATTTTCTTCACGAGCAGAAGGCCTGTGTTATTGTCTTTAAATAATATTTATTTTATTTATTAAATACCTAGTTCTTATTTAAAAAGATTTCTAAGAGCGTATCTCACTATTTTTGTTCAATTCTATGTGCTAATAAGCTATTAGAATAATTTAAACAGTGGAGAGAAAGTTGGCTTCGTCATGGATTCCTGTCTCGGAGTTGAACAAGATTTAGACAAAGCTTTATCGAAATTTAACACGTTAAATGACAATACAAGTAGAGTATTGCAAGATATTATTGAACAGGTTGAAGATCTGAGAAAAGAAGTAGCCAAACGTGAGTAATTCATATTTCCTTTACATTTATTACGCTAAATATAGGTACGAGAGTTTACGTTAAACCAATGTTACTCCAAGGAGATCTTCAAATCAGTAACATCGAAAAAGCATTTTTATTTATGTAAATAGAGCATGATGAATGAGTTTGTATGCAAATTCGTAACAATGGTATTTTGCATCTCTCAAAATATTTCCTATAGTTGAATAAGAGGCAGTAATGAGAATGAAACTCAATATAGGATTTTAATTTTTAGATGGACCAAACACACCATTATCCCAAACACAAGCCATGGTCGTCAGCGACTTGGCTGCATCTGTCAAGCAAACTGTCTTCCAGATGTCTACAGGTAAACTAATATAAAACATGAAAAACAAGATATCGCCCAAAATCGGAGAGGAATCCAATGGGTTCCTCGACATATTTTTAACAACTTACAAATTTTTTATTTGTCAATAATCTATTGGTGGAATAGTTGTATTCAAGTGCGTCACTATTAAATAAATAAAAGAATACTAATAAAATTATGCTTTGAGAATAAGGTACATGTTGAAACTAATTTTATTACATTCATACAGAGGCTTACAGGTGTAAGTACTGTGAGTGACATTTCCCCAGTTATGTTAATTTATTGTTACCTTTGTTATTCACATGATTGATATCTTGTATTTTATGTGAATAGTGTTTTGTAAATTCCAACTCCAACGTTCAAAATATTTGTATATGGGTAAATAAATATTTGTTTATACAGGTTTATATATGTTACCCCCGGTTTGGTTGCTGGAAGGTTGCTTTTTTTTCGTTGCCAAGAAACTCAGTGTATAAAACATGTTGGCATGAAAATGATAATACTTTATCAGTATTGAGCAAGAACTTAATTATACATACAAAAAACAGTACATTTATACTAATATTATAAGATTTCCTCTTATAATATTAGTATTTATGTATGTTTGTGATTAGATCAAAAATTACTAGACTGATTTAAAAAAAACTTTTACCTTTTGATTGCTACATTATAACTGATTAATATAGGCTATATTGTATCCCGATAATCCCACGGGAACGAGAACTATGAATGTGAAACTGCTTTACGTCTGTGAGTTACAAATAAAATACTTGATCCAATGCATTCTGTTCTTTGGCCAAGCTCTACTTATTCCCCTATACCATGTTTCTTGTTAGAGAAAGAATAAGAGTAATGTATATACAATGCAAAGTTGTATTAATGTTATTTTTACCTTCATTTTCAGAACACAGAGAGCTGCACGCCACAGTGTCTCGGGTGGGCAAGTCCATTGACAGACACTTCATAACAGACTATGCATCAGTGGCACCCAAGGCAGAATCATTCTGCTCCGATACAAACCGACCCATCATGGAACAAGCTATTGCACAGCATTTGTATAGACAGGTATCTGATGTTGCATCTTTACTGTTTGATTATCAAGCTACGCATTTAGTTATAAGTAGATGTACTAGATTTTTAGCTATGTTAATTTTTATCGACATTTGTGCATTGGAACATTGTCCATGACCTTACGTTTTTTTTTAAATTATTTATTATTTATTTTCTTTAAATTGTATAATATTTTTGAAAAGAGTAATTACTGAGTTTCTTGCCAGGTTCTTCTCAGTAAAAGCAACCTTCCGAACCTGGCGGTAGCATGTATAATCCTGTATAGTTATGTCACTCTGACGATTTGAAAGTACTTTGAAAAAAGTCTATTCGAATAATGATACTTTTGACTTTGACCTTTGACTTTGACTTTGATTAAACTGAGAAATTATCTTAGATTAAGTTCAGAGAGCTTGATGAGATTTTTTTTTTGAGTTCACCCAACCATCAAGGGCATGCATTTTATAATATGTGAAGATAAGCAGTGCTGACCATTTGTGATGACTGAACACTTGTGTCGTGTGTTTGTGTGTGTGTCTGTACCAAAGCGTATGTACCTACGCACCACATTCGTATGTAATTAACCTACCTTCCTACCCTACTTACTGTTTATACTTACCCCTCTGAAAATTCAATGCACGCCCCTGTCAACCATAAGGTATTAGGTTTGAAAATAGCATGGATTGTTGACATTGTTGCTTCAAGCTAATTTAAACCCCATATTACAAAACATGGTTATATATTATAAACGAAGACTCAGACTTAAACTATGTCCATCACTTTTTAAATCTGTACTACAGAAAGAGATGGAGCTACTTTGAAACCAAGGACTTTCTCGTCTATGTTTTGTAATAACTGGTAAAGAGTATACTAATATTATAAATGGGCAGGTGGCTCTGTCTCTTACCTTTTCTAAGCAAAACTGCTGAACTGATTTAGCTGAGATCTGGTATAGGGATTAATTTTGAAAGGATATAGGATAACGTTAGCCATGTTTTATCTGTACCTTTTCGATCAAAAGCCACAGAACCCAGCAATTTTTTTTTTATTTGTTCCATTGTGGTTGACGTAGGGATTGGAGGAGGTCGGTGACACATTAGTGTCAGAGGCGCAGATCACAGGCGTGGAGCGGACGTGCACGTTTGCGGCGCTGCAGCGGTGCGCCGCCGCGCTCTGCGAGGGGGAGCCCGCGCCCGCGCTGGCCTGGGTCGCCGCGCGGGCCAACGACCTGCAGCACTCGCCGCTGCCCTTCACGCTGCACCGCATGCAGGCGCTCAAGGTAACACGGGTACTCCACCCTGAGGGAGCTATAATGACAGTCAAGATAACTCTATTGATTTTTATTATTAATGAACACTTTTGGAAATAGGTTACATATTAGGTTAACTTCCCTTGTTTGACTTTCTTTTTACATAGTAACTTCAGGAAGACTAGAGATTGACTACGAAAATGATTATCTGTTTATGGTGTTCCATAGTTTAATTTGAATTGTTGCATAAGTCGAAGAGAAAAAAAAGGATATGTCATAAAAATTATTTAGCTAAGTTTGTGCGCAAGTGTGCAAGATATGTGTTCATAGTACGCGCGGCGCGAGTTCCCGGCCGTAGTGTTGTATGTGTGGTGTGTGCGGTAGCTGGGCAGGGAGCGGGGCGCGGGCGCGGCCATAGAGTACGCGCGGCGCGAGTTCCCGGCGCACGCGGCGCGCCACGAGCGCCAGCTGCAGGCGGCGGTGTGCGCGCTGGCCTGGGTGGCGCCCGGTGCCCCCCAAGCGCCGCCCCACTACGCCCATCTGCTCGACCCCAAGGCGCTCGGTAACTACTACTTTCGCATTATTTTTCAAGCGCAGCGCCTTTCGTGATACAGTCTCCCATTGACGTTGATGTGGGAGGGGCCGCGATTCAGTCTTAAATATCACGGCATCGACGAAGCTACCGGTGGTGGTGTGCACTTTATCGTATTTGTGATATCGCGACGCATATACGTGCCCTTTGTAATTCACAAGTATTTTCAACTGTCGCAACCAAGGGATGCAGCGAGTTCAGTATCCTTACGGAAATGCCTTCTTTCTATGGATGAAATATGGTCGTTGTAACACTTCTACCGTGCCGTACGCTACCTCCCTTGCAGAATTAAAAGATAATACTATTATCAAGGTATATCACGATAGGTCAGATAGTCAGTCGTTTCGTATAAAAATGAGGTGATCAACCCGATGGGGCTGACCCCAACAAGGTGTAGGATGAGTGGCTGGCACCGCAGGCGCGGAGGCCGCGGAGCTGTTCATCCGCGAGGCGTGCGGCCTGCTGCGGCTGGCGCCGCTGTCGGCGCTGGCGGGCGCCGTGCTGGCGGGCGCGCGCGTGCTGCCCGCGCTGCACGACATCCGCGCCAAGATGACGCACCCGCACGTCATCGCCGCCTGGTCCGACGACGAGCTGCCCTTCGAGGTCAGAGAACACCACTATACAATACACCCCACACTTGTACCCCTAGCCACCGATTTCGTAATCTATACTCGCTATATCGCTATCTAAATGCAATAAATAAATAAATAAATAAATCTATATGAGAAATGGTGCTCCTAATGGTAACGTCACGTTTGAAGTATATTAAGGGTGACGCTAGCGAGTATAGATTCCGAAAACAGTGCAAATCTCATAATAAGGTTACTATTTCTAAGCATATTGCTTCCACCATACCTTTCGATGAACAGTGCTAAGCAAAGCAAAGAACTGCGAAGAACAGCTCTCTAATTAAAGGACCTGTGTAGTTACGTCATGTATACATTGCACGAGCACGAGCACATAGAAATTATTATATTCTACAGGTGCCGTCACGAGTTTTGAGCGCTGGCCTTTAAAGCACAGTGTTTATTTTTTCGGCTCTTGTTTAAGAAATGGTATTCCCCACTATTTGCGCTGAACGCGCAGAATCAACGGCACCTATGTACCTATACTTACATAACTTTAATATATTGTATGTGTTATCGTATAAACCGACTACCACGAAGCTAAGAAGTTCTTAATACGCGCTGCTTACACGATTATAGTTGTATTCATCATGCTAGGTGGATTTGGGTGAAGACGGTGGCGGCTACCACTCGGTGTTCGCGTGCCCCATCCTGCGGCAACAAGCCTCGGAACAGAACCCACCCATGCGGCTGCTCTGCGGACACGTCATCTCCAGGGACGCGCTCAATAAACTTGCTATGGGATCCAAGTAAGACTAAAAACTACGTCACTTTGATCAGATAGAGTACTGCGACGCCAAACGGTGAACTAACGTTACGATTACCAAATATACTATTGCAAGGAATTATCGACAAATCCCAACATTAAACTAAAGTGTCTGCTTGTAATTCAATTTAACATATTTTCACTAGCATGCGTGTGAAAGTAGTATTACATAAAAATAAAATTACTTAAAATATTTTTAAAACATAGAGCAAGTTTAAAATGTTTAAAACTAATAAATAAACAACTAAAGTACATTTTTTTAAATATATAAATTTGAGGCAGGCTTTCAGGCAAAATTGAATGCGCAGTCTCTGTCTATATGTATAGCGCAAGGCGAATAACAACATGCGCAGTATCGCCACTATTTCGCTGCGTGTTCTTTACACGTGACCTGTAATATGGATTTAGTTACCGAAGCCTTCTTGGAATAAATTGTGTGAAGTATACATATTTTAAAATTGAAACTTTTATTTCAGGTTGAAATGCCCCTATTGTCCAATGGAGCAGTCGCCAGCTGAAGCGAGACAGATATACTTTTCGTGAATGAACGTCACTATTCACACACAAGTCGCGATTATTGATAGATTATAGCGTACAATACTTTTAAATGGTAGCAATTGCCACGTGTGTTGTAAGAAAACATTTCCTTCTCAATTTTCAACACTGATTGTAACTTCATATTGTAATCAAAATGTATAGATACCTACAGAAATTCAGACTTACACATGCCTATAAAACGTGATATTCAAACATACATACATATGGTCACGCCTGTACTCCCCGAAAAGGTAGGCAGTGGTGTTGTAATAACACCCACCTTTCACCGAAGAAAAAAAAATTAAGTGCTAAGGTGACAGATATTTTGTGATATTTATGTACGAAGTAACATATTGAGTGGCAATCCGAAGTTCAAATTTCAGTGATTGCTTCGATATGAGCCTTACCATGATAGTTCCACTCGTTGTATGAGGCAGATGCATATGACGTGTTTCTCTCAATCACATATCCGAATCATAGTAATACTGATCACGTCACGTGTTAAGAACCGAATACCTTTGAATGCGCAGTAGTCATTTTATGTGTCTGTCTCTGTCTATATGTGTGGCGCGAGGTGAATACGCTGCCCGTTTTTTTTATTCGTAACGAGACCTATATGAGCTCAAGACTGCAGTAAGCAACCTATACCAACGAATTACCCTGTCTGTCTGTGCTAGAAAGTTTAATTTTGCAGATACTGACCTCGGAGAAGCCGTATTTAAGTATATGGCAACACAACACGGATGGCCTATAGGAATATTTATTCATTTTCGTAATTCGTAGCACTTAATGGAGCATTAGGGATTGAATTCGGGATATGATGTATGGCATTGGGTAAGAACGACGAAAAATTAAATGATTATAAAAATATCTATTTTTGTCTAGGGCCGTGTGGTGAGTGGTTGTAAAAATAATAAAGTAGACATCATATTATTGTAATTATAAGATGAATATTATGTTTACATACTGACTGGTTATAGAACCACGCTTTTTGTTCTTTTTGTAATAAAAATCTGCTGATTAAATGATGGTTTTTGATTTAAGTAATAGTGTGATAAGGTGTGTGAGAGATTTAGTTAAGTTTGAGACGCCCCTTTTCAAGATATTTTCGCCAAAGTAGGTACCAAAATTTAAATTAGATTTTTTTGTTTTATTTACTATTAGGATATTATCGTTTGGCTAAAATAATTAGTCGTAGGGATTCGATGTCACGTGAACGGTTCAAGTAAACACCCGAATAAAGTGAATCATGTAATCAATGTAAAAATAATAATAAGGGCGAGTGGTATTTGAAATAATAAGAGTACATTTTTCTCGGTACATAATTTATTGAATTGGATATGTACAAAGACAAAAGATTTTAGGACAAATAAAAATTTGGCAATAACTTTCAACAATAGCAATAATATATTAATAAAAGAGTGGTGTCGTTTTATAAGCCGGCAAACATATCAACAACAATTATAAATTTATACTTAAAATATAGATCGGACATTTCTTTTATATTAATTTAATTGTGCTGCCACTAGTAAAAAGTACCAACATTTTTTAATAAGGAAACCTTACTCAATCTACTATATAAACACGTAAGTTATACATCATATTGCTTTTCGTTCAATTAGATACCTGATAAGGCAAGATTTTTGGTATACATTAACATTATTGTAAGAACTTTCGTACTATGTCGACTATTCTATTTCATAGACAAATATAAGCATTTTTCACAAGTGGCAACTTCAATGCTGGCCATAAAACGATTGCTATCAAACAAAAGATGTTCGTGTAATAATGATCGTTTTACAAACAGAAACATACCGAATTAAATAATAACATTGTAATATAACCTAAAATAAATTAATCAATAAAATCTTTACTTTTTATAGTAAATCGTGAGCCACAACAATTTTAATATCATATTGATATAACTTTTAAAAGGCGTTTCGCATTCGTAGACAACCGATACTTTATAAGTCTTGTTACATTCTCTTCATAAACAGTTGTTTACGAACACGAACAATTCACATTGATAATCATGTGAATAATATCATTAAATTAAATATGTGCTTCATAAATAAGTGCATAATTTAAATAAAATTCTCAAAGTACTGGTATTAATATTTTATGGAGCCAGATTCAGATCAGGAAATTATTTGAGAACAGTCAATCTGCTTTAATTTTCTCTCATTTATGTAACATATTTATTATGATATGATTGCGCTTACATGTACCGACCAATACTATATTTGAACAGTAGTTATTTAACAGACTTGCACCAGTAGGAATATACGTAGATATTTTATAGTTAATATTTATTAATTGTTTTAATTCAGGGCAATTCATTACATTTAAAAAATAACCTTCATAATAAATAAGACAAAGCCCAACTTTATTTATATTCGTAAACATATACTAATATTTAACACAATTCTACCTGAAAAGTTATCAATCGTTTCACGGCCTATTATTCACCCTGTTTATTAAAATTATCGCATGATTATCAACGTGGCAATATTTCATAAAACATAAGCACTTATTTAAATAAATCGCAATTTATCACACATAATTATATCCGTAGCATCTACCAGCAAAGTACTAATTATCATACAATTAGGTACTAATTATTGCTGTAAAGTTACATCTACATTTATTTATACCACCGAAAGAAAGGCTAGTTTCCACCTTAGAGGAGATAAGTCCAGCTTTGATCCTTAAAACAATTTAGATTTTGCGTTTTTACAATGCCAAGTATTGCGTGTTAAATGTTTGAAACATTGTGAAAGCATATAATATGATTTCAGATATATTAACTTGGACTTATCCCCTCGAAAGCTCATTCCTAAGAGAAAACAATACGAGTAAGTTGGAAGACGCTCCTAAATACAGCAAAAATGTATGCATTTCGTTATTATATTAGCATTTAAATTATAATATCACTTATCACCTATTCTACAAGTTACATCATTTTTATATATAAATACATTTTGTATTGTATCTGAATTTGCTTGCTATAATGTTATGTTTCTCTTCACATTTGGCACACATTGACCTTTCATTTGCCTAAGCATAAGATATTTTTGCACAAAAGATTATGTTATCGAACATCAAGGTCGTGTAAAAAAATCTATTGTTATTTGCAAACGATATACAAAGCTATTCGCTATTACTCGCCTCGGAAAGCGCAGAAGTTCAATTGCACATTTTAAAATACATATTATGCACACAGTTAAATAAGAGATAAACATTTTACTATTAAATAATATTGCTTCTTCACAAATCAGTCATTACATCAGTCTAGTTAATGTACCTACATGTTAATTTAATATGTTTATGTGCACACCAGATGTAGAAATACAAGATTGGGAGCCAAAATGTATATAAGTTACCAATATCCTCATGGATACGACAAATATTATGCGTTTGTTTTAGCCAAGTTTCAGTGTTTAAAAGCGAATTTGTACTGTACATGTAATTATTGCTATTAAATCTAGTTGGTGTATTGTTTCAAGGCTAACATCTACTAACAAAATGTATCAAAAAGGATTCATTTTGCAATTTTAATGTCTTATATTCAAATGTCACTACAATGCGATTGGAACATCACTCCGAGCTCGCAGGTAACTTAACAGTGAGAAAGCTACATAGCTCAATTTTTATACCGAGATTGGGCTTAAATAATGCACTATCGATACATGTATTTCGAAGTTACATTTGTTCTCATTCACAGAGCAAGCAATTCTCAAATCACTCATACAAATGCTAATGATAGAATAGAAGTAGGCACTTGAGAGAATCACCTATGGTCGATAAACAATCTCACTTATTTATGAAAGTAGCACATACGTGATAATGGTACATAACCAGGGGCGTGCATTGAATTTTCAAAGGGTCAAGCAGAAACAATAAGTAGGGTGCGACTTGGAGGAACACCGTGGAGTTGGAGTCGGTGTGAGTCCGACATAACCCTTCCGCTGCCCCCGCGGCGGTTGGTGTTTCCATAACGGATTCTCCACGTTAAAAAAAAAAGGTAGGTAGGTTAATTACATACCAATGTGGCGCGTAGATACACACAAACGACACGGGTGTATTCAGTCATCACAAATGGTAAGCACTGCTTATCTGCTTATATGGGATGCACGTCCCTGAACATAACCCAGGTATTGTATGCACTTGCAGTGACGATATTCATGGTGACTTCACCACTCAGTGTATTGAAAGTAGTCTATAAATACGGTACCCGGCGATATATATTGCACATCGACTGGCAAATTTCAAATAGGTAATGTGCGACGGAGACCACGCTCTACGAAACCGATAGTAGTCGATTGTGTACCACAACACATGCATGTATAAGCCACTTTTATAAGTAAGGGGGCATAATATGATTATACACTCGAAATGTACGAACTCAATGTATGTATTCGAAAACATTTTTAATGTAAGGTTCGGCTAAACTGGAGCGCGACAAAGGTCGAAGTCAAACATACTATTAAAATCTATACTTTTCTAAATGTAATTAAAATGAGAGCAGATTTCCTAAAGTTGGAAGAAGCTATGTTTGTTTATATGGAAAATTAACAGCTATTTATTAAATATCA
Source organism: Watsonalla binaria (assembly GCA_929442735.1). Lineage (NCBI taxonomy): Eukaryota > Metazoa > Arthropoda > Insecta > Lepidoptera > Drepanidae > Watsonalla > Watsonalla binaria. Next base: position 8,376,944 of record OV838930.1, read on the forward strand.
ATAAAATTCCACTATCACGCCTAACCGCGATTAACACTTTCATTCTACATTTAACTTTAGTACTTAACATTAAAGGTATATAAGTTGCAGTGATGGCTTCACTATACTAATGCCATAGATTCGGTTTTAAACCACACGATTATAGTAAATATGATTTATTTTATACTGTTTGCGATTGTATGAAGTAGATCACTTGGTTCATGAACACAAAATATTTGCTTACCGCTAATGCAACTATATGCTATTATTATAAAATATACACACAGTATCACTTTTCAAGGTAACGAAGATTGATTATGAACTTCATAATTATACCTCTTATTACCAAAGCACTGCTAGAATGTGCGGTTTAGACTATGCTATAACTATTGAGCTAATATTATTAGTGTATATAGTAATGTTACCCCAATCGCTTCAAAGATGACGTTATTCTATACCATCGCAAGTTTGTGAACAACTCGATCGACGACAACTTTAAAAATAGTATAGCACAGTTTGAACAGCACTTACAGGTGCTGTCGCGAACTAAGAGCGCTCAGCAATAGTGGGCGCCATAAAGACAGATACAGACTCATAATATTACTACTGCACATGCCAGGTCAGCGGTCATATCTATTGACGGCATCTGCACTATTGACATATCAAACCTTTCAACTTTATAAAACAATTTACTGTATTAAGTAACTTTTAAACTTTGTATATATTCGATTTGAAAGGTTTTATTAAGAACTTTAGTGAATAAGAGGGTACATGACATGTGATGCAGTATTATTACTTTCGGGCCCTTTATACAGATCACAAAGACAATGTATATATTATAGATTTACTATGGGATTTATGGGCTACCATTTGGGTTACAATAAAATTTACTTTTATAATTTATCGGCAAAAATATTCTGAACAAAATCTTCGATACATCTAACAAAGCGAAATAAATAATATTACAACTTAGAACCTACAACGTGCCCCACATTTCTGGAGTATTAATTTTGCATTATAACAACATTGTCGACCATTGACAATCAATAATCCGATATAAACATGGCAGCACTCTTTATTTTAAATCTAGAATAATAATGATTCCTTATATTTTTTTATAAATGTATGATCAGGGTAAATCTAAATGCACAAGGGGGTACTATTTAGCTATTTTCCATTCGTATTTAAATAATATATCATAATAAGTAGTATCACATCTATCACTATAAGTAACTACCTTTATGTTCGAGTGTAACTATTACTAGGTAGGATTTGCACGAGATTGTACAGGCGATGAAAAAAGTGGTTTCTTAGGTATTATTGACATCATGACATCACACAGAATACCCTTCACTGTGGGAAAAGACAAACAAAGTGTTTTTTAAACCTACGCACTCACATTTATATAGTTCTCGCACACAAACTTTGCGTACTAAGCACAGTGAGCGAAGTAAGAACTATTATGATAAGTATTCAGTAAATTAATTGACAGGCAATAAATAACGTAAAGTCTTTACCACTATTACCACCGCCTGTACGTAGAAATACCTATGTGATGCTGTACCTTACATATTGGAAAACGTTTGAATGGAAAAATAGGGTCAACTATTCAGCAAGTGAGCCGTTTCTCTAAGTATGATAATATATTAGTTCATATAAATCAAATAATTTATTATTTAAACATTAAAGACATAATATGTACGTCACCGCAATAGTTAAAATGATGTCTTCGAGGACTAGAGAGTGGTAAACATTTTTTTGTCTATTTTGTAGTTGCGACAATAGACATTTAAATATATATTTTGTCGATTAATAAATTTTGAATTTAGCCGTTACAGTTCTAAGAACTAATAATAATCACCGTCGGAGCTTTGCCCCGGTACTATGTTCTTATAGAAACATTACAACGAAATTATTTGCTTTAGCGTTCAAATGAACATTACAGAATAGACCTACTTATTTCAATCATTTTCTACATATTACAATCCCCAAAATTAATTAAAGAAACACAACAAACCTTAAAGAAAATTCCGCTAGATTAGTCTTTGTCGCAAATCAACTTGATTTTTCAAGACAGTTTTGTTAAAAATCATGAAACATTATGTGACTCGCGGTAGGGGATATTTACTGCATTCCTTGCCAAAACATTTCAATTACTTAACAAATATGTTGACTTTCGAAGTTAACAGCTAACTTCTAAAGTTTGAGTATTGAGTTTGTAAGTACAATGTTTTTTAGGGCTGTTTCCTGCTACATGTACCACGTCACGGGTAAAAGTAGCTAAAACCTAAAGTATAAGCAGAGTGGTTGATGAATATTGACGTCACTTTGCTATATCAATAAATTTTTACAGAAAAAATGTCGATCGATGCAAAGGTAAAAAACATCGATATCGATAGCATATTTAAGGAATATCGACGACAATCGTTTGCAAACAAAACTGAATAACTTTTCGATGTCCATAAGTTGTAAAAACTGTCAACTGATACTGCAATAAATTTCCCCTACCTCGCAAATAGTTGTGAGACACGCGACGTGGGCTTACTTGCGCTAGCTGGGCGCGGGCGGCGCGTGTGTGGCGTGTGTCGCGTGAGTTGCGTGTGTCGCGTGTGTGGGCGTCGACGGCAGGCCGGCCAGGTTCAACAGGGCCTCCGCCGTGCGCCGCTCCTCGCCGCCGCTGTACGAGTGCTCGTCGCGGGCGCAACGAGATATTACTAGGTGAGCGGCCGGGGGCAGCTGGGAACACGTACACGTATTATTCATATTTTAGCTTGTATAACATTTAAGTCTGTGTCAGATGATGGGTAACATGGTTCAAAAATTAATGAAATTCATCGCAGAAAGGCTCGTGTTCTCACGATGTTTTCCTGCACGGAAAAGTTTTTGGTGTAGCGTTAGTGCACTTATTATACCTGATTGAGCACAGCGGGTCCATACTTCATGGCGAGCACGGTGGCGGCGGCGAGGTACTCGTCGGCGCCGGGCTCGGGCGGCGGCGGCGCCCCGAGGCGGCGCGCCAGGAACGGGAACAGCAGCGGGTCGGGCGAGTTGCGCGCTCCGCTGCCTTGCTCCGGACTCGCCGCCGGGATTGGTTGCCGACCGAACGCCTAAATACCGTTTAAAACTACATTTATTTGTCGTGTTATATTCAATGAGAAAGTTTCTTCGTGAGTTATTTGAGTAGCAGCGTTTCTCCACTCGCTACATAGATGGCGCTACTCGCTAACAATTGCCAACTTTGAAGACAAGTACATGAGAACCTAAATCGCGCAATAACAGGTTTCGAGTAATCGCAATATATATTCAAGTTTCCAACTAGAACAGTGGGAGCCGCGGTTCCCCAGACTCCCTTGGCGTGACACTAGCCTGGTTGGAAGATCTTCTCTTTGCTGCGAATGAGCATGATCACTCTCCCAACAGTTGTACGTCGAAGACCTCTGTTGAATCACACGGTCAGAAACTCGCTACAGTAAATTCAAAAGTTCGTATTCTCAGGAGATCCTAAAATACAAATTTCGTATTCTTTCAAAGCCTATGATTTTTTTGGGTTGGAAATTTCAGAATTATATATAGTCAGTGTTAGTTAAGTTGATAGCGTATGCCATGGTGAATGATGTTATAGACTTATGGACGGTTGTTACCTGTAAGAGCGAAGCACGGTGTTGCGGGTCCACGGTCCACAGCGAACCTTTGCCCAAACCAGGCGCCGCGGCCACCTGTACCAACAGTTACAACCATCTTTGATAATACCATATTTTAAACATATCCTTGTACAAGTGCCGTCACGATTTTTGAGGGCTCGGCGAAAATGGTGGGGGTACATACTCACGCTCACGCCTGTATTCCCCGAAGGGGTAGGCATAGGTGTTGTAATAACAACATCCACTTTTCAGCGAAGATAAGATGATTAAGTGCCAACGTGAGTCTATCGACGTCTTAGGCACTATACATATTTCTTTGAATTACTTCTCAGACATTTGCAGGTTTCCTCACGATGTTTTGCTTTACCGTAAAGCACGTGGTGTGCAATCATTGTACATAAGTTTTTAGAAAAACTCACTGTTACAGGCCCCGCTGGGATACGAACAGTCACTTGCGTAGCAGGCGACTGCTGAAACCCCACGGCCACCACGGGTCTTTCTTATACGGCGGCTTTATAGTGGGGGTAATTGAGCATTTATTATATTCGCGCCTGGCTATACATACATTCATGAAATGACTACTGCGCATTCAAGGTCAGTGCTCATAGCTCGTGACGGGACCTGTAACCTAATACGCTACAATTCTATATCAAGAGCGCTTAGGAATGTCATTGGCTTTTTTATTATGATATAAATTTCTTCCTCGAGCTATTACTTTACAGTATTCAATTGGACGACAGTATTTATCTTATTAACCGCTAATTTGCATTTAAATTCGAACCGAGTAAAGTTTTTTGTAAAGATCAATATCCATACGCCAACCTCTGTTATAGCTGGTAGATTGTTCCGGTTAATGTTTGGATTGTTTAATGATTCCTGAGTTGAGATGTGCGAGCTCAATGGAGCTGACATTGTCTATGTTAGACAAAAGTTCCAAATAAATTACAGAATGTATATTAAAAAAAAGATCAATATTACTTGATACTTATCGTGGCTAAGGCTAGGGTTATAACAATGTTTCTGGAACGTATTTTCGAAGCTACCCTGTTCTAGGATAGCTTCGGACATACGTTCCAGAAACATTGTTACCATTGTTAAAGAAGCTTACCTTATGGAAGCACTTGTTGAGTGAGAGGTTGTGTCTGACGCTGTTTTTCCATCCTTGAGGCGCGTGTCGGAAGTACGGGAAGTGTCGCACGATCCACGCGTAGATCTCTTTGACGGGCAGCGCGCGCGCAGGCGCCGCTTCGATCGCCATGAAGATCAGACACGAGAAGGAATATGGAGGCTTCGTATGCGGCGCAGGGGGGGATGGGGGGGCTTTGCAAGGGGTGCGAGGGGGGGACGGCGCGCGACTTACCGGAGGGGGGGTTTTTGATTCCGTCTGTGGTCAGAAAAATTGATTTTAAATTTATTTCTAAGCTTGTATTATAAAGAGGTGATGTATTTAAATTTTGTAGGAATTTTTAATTTTTATTTTACATACCCGAAACATATTCCCCATAATTACAAAACAGGGCCTAAGATAATAATAATACATGTTTTTAAGTTGAGAATGACAGCGGTTGGGATATCTTCTTTTATGTTACAATAACCTATATAAGAAGAGTCCCCTTTTTTCCGTTGTCTCAAGATAAATCTTTGTTTTATAGGTCCATCTCTGTTTTGACACAATTTCAAACAATTGTTTGTTATAAAGGGGGAATATGATCAATGTGTCTCCATTTCTTATGCATGACTAATTGACTCAGTTTCAATTGAATTCAGTTGTTGAGTTCTTCACTTAGATTGCATTATTTAAATGCGTTTCTCGTAAAGATAATTTAGTATACACCCAAGTATGCAGTAAACACGTGCCACTACGGCTGCGTAAAAAAATTAAACACACACAAACAAGGCTAATATCCTAAAAAGTGCCGTCTGTGATGACTGCCCAAAACGTTATAAACAGTAATCTCCTCGCGAGGTCAAATTAATTGTGGCTTCCCTTACTACACGCCGTATTAATACTGTCTACGATACTTATTACTAACACACAGTCTAGCCCTTTGTTTATCATCATAATATCTTCACGGAGGTGTGTTAAGAATATTCGCATCCGCATCCGCAAATGCGGAATATTCGTATTAATTCAGACATCTGCATCCGCATTAATCAATGCGGAGTTATTTTATATTTTATTAAGTCTATATAAAGGTAATTTTAAACAGATTTCAAGTTATTAATACACTTCAAATTTAAATAAATGTTTTTTTTTAATTTTTACATTCGTAACAACCTTAGTAAGAACACCCACTTTGCACCAAAGATAATTAGGTGCCAACAACATGAGAAATTGTGATTCATCTCTCTTTAGACTAGCAGGTTTCCCTATGTTTCCCCGCACCATATAATTGGATATTGGGTAACAATTATGGACCTTACCTTTATAATAACTTGACTGCCAATCATTTTCGGGTCCTCCACGTCACCTTTTGTTAAATTTATACCTGAAATATAATTAAATAGGGATTTGGATTACATTGTTTAATGCATGAAGTACTTATGCTTTGTTATACGATTAGCTCGATATTATATTAAGAAGAGCAGTACGGTTTGCGGGAGATCGTAGGTCCGACGTTTTCCTTCTTACCATTTTAACATTTATCAAATTGAGTTTTGTTTATATGTTGAATTATGTTTGAACTAGAAGCATTACATTTGAGATTTATTCATTTTTAATAGTTTAACATTTAGATGCTCCTTGCATTTTACATTTGCTATATATTTGAGGAATCATATATAAATATATGAATTTATTTTTTTAATTTACATCAGAATTGAACCCTAACTAAAGAGCATGATTTATTAATATTAACTGACTAGTATTTGAAGCTCATTAGTTCCATAATCACCTTGTATGGATTAAATGTTTTTTTTTTAATCATTTAACCATAATAGTATGTATGATATTGAACAATTCCAAGCGAGGTAATAGATTTGCGCGTTCGTAAAAGGTCATTCGGTCATGCCTGTTTTTGTGTAAAATAATATGAATAGCTATTTATTTGCAAAAAGGAACTGTTTTTGCTGCAGTCGCCGGGTTCAGAATAGAGGACGTTTGTAAAAGATAATAGATATACGAAGCATCCTTACAATTGCGCTATTGCTGAACAAAAAGTTAAAAAACCCAACATAATTATATACCTAACATCAATCTTGGTGTTACATTTACAGTTATTTTTGACCAAATATGAGAACAGGTGGCCTACCATCATCGGCTTAAGCAAAGCGTATTAAGAACTTCTGAGCTTTAACGTTTCCTTTGGCACCGTAAAGTTGAACGTCAAGCTATAAAGTTCTTAATACGCGCTGCTTAAACGATCATAGTTGGCCCCCGGTACTTGAAAAGTATCAACATTTTGCAAAATTAAGCTGTATTTGCTGTAGATGCAGAAATAAGTAGAGAAAAACATCATTTTTGGTGATTACGAATTTGTATGCCAAAAAATGAGAGTATAAATAAAGGTTACTAGGCAGTATTGAATTTATAAAAATTGTTTATATGAGAATGTTTGATCCGTCAACATGAGAGTTGACTTCTCCTTTTTTAATGTCATAGTAATATCGACTAGAAGTTTAAAAAAACTGTAAAACACGTAAATGACGTATACGTGATCGGTAACGACTGACATTACGCTTATAATCTCATAGATGTGTGTGTCATTTCGGATGATTTGTTCCTAAATTCCCAGCTGCTTTTCTGTGGTACTGAATACGCTACCGAATAAAGTGGTGAGTAAGATAAGTACCTCTGAGTAAGTTCCTGTCCTGAAGCCAGCTCAAGCTGGTGAGGTCGTCATCATCGGCCGGGGGAAGGTTCCCAGCGTTGCCTCCGCACGCCACACTGCACAATTCATATTGATTAACATCACACAACTTATGACAAAACCTAAGCTGTTTCTTATAGGATACAAATCTTTGAATACAACTGAAGAACTATAGTGACGTTTGTTAATTGATATTATTTTTATATTCACATCGATCACAAAGCGCATTAACTAAGGAATAAGCGAGGAATAAGGAAGAAGCGAGTTTTTAGGATAACAGATAGTATTAAGGTAAATTACTACTAAATGTCTCAAGATTTATAATAAATTTATCATTCTTTTCACCCCTTAGGAACGCTAAGTAGGTATTTTTTTTGCATTGGTATTCAATGTGACAATTGTCATATTTTTCAAGCTTATTGCATATATGAGACTAGGCAATATTTTAATTAGGAGCAAAGCACCCATGCGCGACTTTACATAAATTACTGTGCCCCAAGGTTTTGACACTCAGAAAAATCAACACATAACAATGTAAAGAAATTCGTTCGCGTGTTAAAACCAATCCTTAAAGCACCGATTAATTGGAAACGTAAAAAAATTATATATATAAACAAAATATCATACATTAACAAAGATATACCAACAATCATATCCACCTACACATAGATGGTCATTAAAATAATATATTCAGATTCCGAAATACTAACACAATTTCCTTTAAAATGTTGCGTAAAAGAGCATTTATCTGTATCGTGTTAAACAACAATCTTTAAAAGACAACCGTTTCATAATCTGTATTATCAACAAGACCAGTTATCAGGCCGACTTACCCACTAACCCAGCGAAACGATACCAAAATTCACGCGTTTATCATTTACGTTTTACTGGCATTGATTGATGCTAGTTACATGATATCAAATATTCTGGATATTCAACAATCTTCGCTTAATAATCCTAGATAAACTCAAATTCTAATTTGCATGGCCTTACATTTTAATGACAATATTTAGGGTTTTTCTTTGAAAATGTTTCGGCGGTATCGAAGGTCAGTTGGTAGTCGCTTCGGGTCACATACAAAAGCTGTCCCTCGCGGTTCTAACCTTATAGGATTAACAACAAAAACTATATAACATATGATATTTTCATGTTTTTGTAACATTTTCCATTGATGCTTAGCTCCTATTGGTCGCCGCGTGTTATAAGTTCTTCCCCAATGAATGAACTATTCAGCGGGTAAAAAAAAAATATTCATATATTATAATTATTTTTATTTTCAATTCAAACTAGTAGTTCCTGAGATCAGCGCGTTCAACCAAACAAACAAACAATCTCCTCAGCTTTATATATAGGTAGGGTAAGATGGGGTGCCAACCCCATCAATGTATAGATGTAGGGACATGATAAGACCAGAGCGTTCATAATTATATTTGGTTATTCTTCCGTAACTGTCGATGGTAAGCGTTTACCGCTAACCTTAAGGCCAGCAAAACATGTTTTATGGCACCAGAATTATTTTTATTTAATTTAAATGTAAATTGTGGTTTAGATTGAATAAAGTAACGTTCTATAATTAATTATTGTATTTTTTGCGATTTTTTTGCTTACCTTCAGACTGTAAGTGACACCACGAAGAGGTCGAGGCTTCATTAATATTTATGATTAAATGCGTAAATATCACGCTGAGTCCAGCGTATGCGTTGATAATAGAAAACATTTCCAGTCTTGGTTTGCAAACTTTCCCTATGTATGTATGACAAACATTTACAGGTTACTAGTGATCTTTGTGTTACGTATTGTACGTTCAATTTGGTTCAGACAGTTGGAACGTGGTCTTTTGGGCTTCTTCCAACCCAGATTCTTAAGCATTATTTGATTGAAATTAAAACGCTAGCAACGTTAGAGTATAATAGTCGAATCAATTGCTAAGCGTATTATTTGTAGGATTGGCAAAAACCGTCGGTCACTTAGTGTCACCGAAGACGAAGATAGTCGGTTCGTGTGCGTTCGATCGTAAACATCGACCATTTCGGTAGTCGTTGACCCGGCCACCCGGCACGTACACTCCACAATATAATTCTGCACAATTGCTACGTTTGCCTAAGTGTATAAAAAACATGAACAGTTATGATTTTGTTCTAAAGCTAAATTCTTCACCGGTGACATTAAGTTAAGGTTCCACCTTATTTAAAGTTCATCACGTGATAGATGAGCCGAACAGAAAAACACAATTTTAACGTCAACTTACTGGAATATAGTTAGTTTGATTCAGCGCAAAACGTATCACGGCTACTCTTAATAACTAATAAGCTAACCGTTAATTGGACGGAAAGCCAAGATAATGCCAGGAATATGATACTTGATCTGGGATCTTGCTCTATCACCTCAGTGATTTCACCGTAAGGGATGCAATGTGTTCCCACCATACACCATATACTTTATAGGGTTAGACTATACATATTATGCTTTGGCAGGAGGTTCAACATACGCTGGTTGTGGTGTCTCCAAGTCAGACTCATCGGAAGCATCATCAATGTCGTCGAAGTTGTCAATGACCCGCCCTGAGACCTCGAGGCGCCGTAGAGAACGGCCGCTGGAGGCGACGTGCCTCGCGATCTGCCGGATCAGCCGCCGAGGCAGAGGCAGCGAGGCCCGTGCACCGCGCGCCGGCGACCCCCCGCGCTCGCCACGCATTGGCGCCATCTATACACAACACAAAACGTCATGAGTATCAGATACGTCATTACAAACAAATTCGTGGTAGGTAAAGAGAAAAGTCAAATTCCGAGCACTCGTAAGCGACGGAAGCCTATGAGGTCCAATGTGGACGAAGCGATATAAGTACGTGAGGATTGTAGCTTGTGACACACAGTATTGTACCTACATAAAGAGTAAACTTTACCCTCCTTACAGACTTCTGATTTGTGACATAATGTAAAGAATCTCAAAGTAGTTTTTAAAATAATTTAACGAGCATTTTTTCATAGACAACATAAAAATTAAACATAACATGCTACCTTACATCTACGCAAAATTCCTAAGTTGGGACAGATTGGGATTACCGAAAGAAGAGAAGGCATTCGGACTGCTTCTGAGTAATTTCATGAGGCCAAAGAACACTCCCAACCAACAAAGTCGCTCAAACAATTTTATAGACCACGTCAGTTAGAATTTGGAATAATGAATTCAAAGTCAAAGTCAAAAGTACCTTTTTTCGATTAGACTTTTTACAAAGTACTTTTAAATCGTCAGAATGACAATTATACAGGATTATACATGCTACCGCCAGGTTCGGAAGCTTGCTTTTACTGAGAAGAACCTGGCAAGAAACTCAGTAATTACTCTTATCAAAAATATTATACAATTTCAAGAATACAAAATAAATTATTTAAGAAACATAAGCTCATGCACAATGTTCCAATGCACAAACGTCGATAAAAATTAACATAACTAAAAATCTAGTACATCTACTTATAACTAAATGCGTAGCTTGAGATGACCAGCACACAAGCAGCACCTGTTCACAAGTATGACGTGAATGCCAGTCATGACCTCCTCAACCATCATAGAGGGAAGTGGACAACCCGTCATCCTGACGCCGCCGCAAGCAAAGGCATTTTAGAGAGCATGACAATTGAAGTGTCTTCATAGCTTAAGTAAATTCACTCATGATTTATGAATTTACCATAAGACGTTTAACGCGCTCTTGAACCGATTAAGCTGAGACAAATTTTTATCAACTCCATGCTGTTTAACCGAGCAATTGTCCTAGAACGCCATACAATATTGTTTTAGGTGGTTCATTGTAGACGCTCAACAGTTGTTTTGTTAAATGACGCAGTAAGTTACTAGCATACGTCTAATTTGATCTCAGAGGCATTGAGTTAAGATTACAACTTGGTCGATGATGAATACTGTCTAAATATCCTTATCACGACGGATTTGTGTCGTAAACGTAACGTATTACAAGGCAAAGCGGTTAGTAGCGCATGACCTACTTCTGAAAATGCCTGTGAAGTGTAAATTGAATATGCACTGTGTGTATAATTCGTGATTTTATAATCAAAGCTGAGAGCTTTATTTACACCAAACTTCTACAGAATAAGCTTCGTAGTGAAAGCTAGATCAAGCGCAACATTTAGTGTTCGGTTGCAGGAGTCATACCTATTTTGGTAAGATATTCCCAGTTTCAAAAGAAAAGCTTAACACTGTGCTCTATACGGATAATTAATTAATAAATGTGAAGGAATGAGAGTGAATAATTATTACCTCGTTACAGTATATTTTTTGCCTTTATTTCACAAAGGAGATTTCTATTACCTACTTAACAAATCTAAGTCTCAGGTGCATAAGTCTTTCTGCACCATAAAATATATATATTTTCTTACCGTAATAGTGTAATTGTTGAATCGATTACGTGCACCGACTGGCGTGACGCTCCACAATTTAAATATACCTAGCAAACGTGTTGCCGCGTATTTTTGTATCGCGACCGGAACGTGAAAAGAGAATACGATTTTTGTTTGATTTAATTTATCGGTAAGCTTTAAAATTACACAACTCGTGACCTTGGCATAGTAACTACGAACGACGATGCCACGAGACTAAGGGAGCTCGCAGATACGCGAACTCTTTTTAAAACAACTTGCAGGGGTGAAGGAAATAGTAGAAGACAGAGAGAAAGGGACTCACAGGGGAGAGTTTCTTGGCTTTGGTTTTATGATTTTATTTGGAGTCGGTGTTCAAATTGCATTAGAATTTAAATTCGAAATACATAAGCTGTTTATTTAACTATGCTACTTTCATTCGTATCGTACCAATTTCGCGTCGCGTTATGTTGTAACTTCCTAATTGCTCCCGACGCGACGCCATTCGGCTCTATTTGTACCGCTTCAAACTACGTAAGTGATACGTGCAATCTCATAATATACAATTCACGATATTTATTATCAAGTAAAATGTTGTAATCTTTACGCGACATACAAAATTTTAAGCGTGATGCATTCTTAGACCTTTTCTAGTAGATGGAACCATTGTGTTACCTAACATAACACAATCGTACCATCTACTAGCAAACCTACCATATATACTTTTATACAAGAAGTTCAAAATTAAGTTAGGCTCTAATTCGATGGAACTTGGATAACCTAACTTAAGACCATCAACATTTACATTGATGGCCGTCCTTAACGTAATGTGAAAGTTAGCTCGTATTTCGGATATTATGATCATCTAATAGGAATGGACAGTGCACTGTTTAGTGCATTCATTTACTGATCAAGTATAACAATGCTACTAAGTCTAGATAACATCATTAAATTTACTTGATTGTGATGTGGATTTCCCTGCCTTTGAAATTATCTGGAATCAGTTCTATGTACGTGTTTCTATTCAACAAAGGTATATTATTGACCATATCTAGTACATCATGCTAGTTTATATCTTCCACAAACAGGTTTCTTGCGTGTATTTCATCTCACAAGCACAAAGTGGACATTGGATTTTCCAGTGCAATCTATTGTTGTTTAAACTCCATTCGATGTTTAGAATTGCGCATCCAGAACCTTAAGGTTAAAGGTTGCCCTATCTAGGTCATCGATCCATCTAGCTAAAGGGATGTTCTACAATATTATACGCTATTTCGAACCAAATATCTTCTTGCTTTGCATTACGTTACGTCATTCTGCAATTGATGTGATTGCTTTTTCATAGGCACATTATTATTTCGATGGCTCTTTTTGTTGAGTTTAATGCGCGAATTTTGAAGGATCTCGTTGCGATCGATTTTAATACCTTATCAATGCGTTCAGCTTATTTGATTGATTCGCATTGCGGACGAGTAATCCCTTTTATTACGTCTTGCTGTTCCAACCTTCTAAGTGACATTCATGTTATTTACAATTCTCATTACTGTCTCAGCCTCCAAACCAATATAAGCAATAATACAAATGAAATATGGTTCCATAAATCCAGAGGTATTTGTAGATGACTTCTTAACATCCAGTAATTTCCTCATAGATGGTTGATCAATTCAGTCTTACACTATAATACAACCATTAGCTAAAGCATCTAATAAATCGATATCAAAAACCCATACAGAACAAATCTTCATCCCATACACTCTGGGAAACAAACCCACGAATTTACGCGTAGGCGCTTCGCTTGACCGCGAGACAAGTCGCAATGTCAGTAAAATAATGTTATCACTAGCTGATAAGCAACCTAGGTAGGTAGGTATGTGATGATAAAAAAGCCTAAGAACATAACTTTACAAGTAGGTATTTTTGATGTGCAAGATAGTGGAGATCGTCAAAAATAAATTGCGTTGTGTTCCATTTGATCACTCTCGTTTGTAGAACGCGGTGGAAGCGCGCGCAAATTGCAACGACTTTCTGAGTTAGGCTTCGGACGATCTAGGACCTCGGAGGAGTATTCCTTATTTGTATTCAATATCGTAAGGGCACCTCTAATTTCGAGATGTATTTTTTTTATTAATAAATTATCTCCGTGTTGTCTAAGACTGATGTGTTTTGTCATTCCAAATTTTTTTATAAAATATATATATTATTTGTCTTACTTGAATACTTGGTAGGTCTCAACATAGAAAGTCTTTTGGAAATTCCATTACCCAAATAGCATGCTATGTAGGTTACTAATTCGGTTGGAGTGTGTTTTCCTGTTTGAATAACCTTAGAGAATGTAATACAAAATTCAATATAAACAATATGAGCATGTATGAGGAAACCAATGATGTCATTTGTTTGTTTGTTTTGATGCCACTAAAGCATGAACCTGTAATTGGTTAGCACAAAGCTAGTTTTCAAATTACTTGGATTTGAAGATTTTTTTGATTATTTTAATCATGTAGAAAAATCTATTTAAAAACATGTGAATTAACATATGCTTGACGAGTATGGTAATCTAATGTTGGACGAATATTCCACACAAATTTTGAAGAAGCAGTACACATTTTATTTGGAATGGAATGCCTTTAATCTCTACATCTCATAAGCGCAATGAAATCACCAAAAAAGATATATTATGAGAAACACACTATGTACTTAGTATCTAAATAAACTATTACATAAATCAAGATAGTTGCTTCAATATATCTCTCCGTAGTTGGGCTAACTTATCGTTTAGGCAGATTATATGGCCTTGGTATTCAATACAAATATGTACACATACATACTCAATGTAGATATTTGATTTGTAAATTATCTACTAGTAGTATGTGTATACTGGAAATCAATTGAAGAAAATTATTCAAATCGAGAAGAACTTTATGTAACTAGACACTTTCTCCAACAAATGAATTGGATGCCTTTAGTAATTTAAAATGTGAAACATTGTCTCTGGGTGACACTTAAATTTAGAAATCCTACAGGAAGTGAGGACAGAAATGTAGGTCACACAAAGGTCTAGTGGTATTAATAGCTTGCACAACATCATTGTTTCAGAGCTTTGCACCTGTGATTCTTTAACACTTTCTAATCATTTTACATCACATTGTATTATCACCGGGGAATTTTAGACAACTTAAGAAAATACAACACTCACTAGTTTTGCAAATAGAGTAGGAATCCAACAAGCACCAAGGCCTTAAATAAATTATGTTATGGCTAAATACACCTTAGCAACGTCGTCAGGTAAATTAGTTAGGACGCACGGAATGTGGTGTGATGTAACAGCTAGTTTCCATGTGTTGTTGTGTTCATTGGGTCAGCAGTGGCATCAACAACGTGTTGCTAGGAAACTGGTGTTGGCCAGCGCGGCGAGTTGACGAGTGCGGACCGCGTGCGCGATCAACGCTGCGTCGTGCCCGAGCGTCGCGCTGCCACCCTCCGACGTGGAAGCGCCGCGTGCATCTTATGCACGTGCCGACGCGCTCCTCTAAGGGCCATTACATAACCACAGGGACCGCACCAACACCACGCGGGGGACACCACTACCACCCGTTCCATATTTAGAAGGAGCGACACCGAATGCGTCTCGACGTTATTCATGCGTCTTGTCACATTTTTAGAATCGCATGTAAACGATACTTTTTCACCTCGCGGTATTCATTTAGCAGTGGCGTGATTTTCTAATTGCGTTATAGTACGAACCAAAATGCGTAATAAAAACACTGCTACTGGAACGGAGGTATTGAGTAAACTTCGCGAAAGCTTGGATAACAGAATGCGTAAATAATATGTTAAGGAGTAAGACGAAGTTACTTACTGTTGCGATGAAATGTTTCTTGGACGCACAGTCTTGAATTAAAAACAATAAATAAACAGCATTCCGCGACCTCTGTACTTGCAATCAAATCAACACTCAACAAACACCTTCCTCAACACCCAATCATACCATAAACTCTAGAGCAACCTACATAAATAAACATATGATTTGTTGTGTCCATGGTTACTTCACTTCCGTTTCCGTACAATAGAGCAGTCTTACAAACAATGTTTTAGTCGAGTAAATGAGTAATCTTTAGTTAGTAGCTATTATTTAAGAATAAATAATCACCTGCAGTGTAACTTAAAAAAATAATAATTTCATTATTTATAAGCTTTTTCATATCAATTAGAAAAACTGCGAAAAAATTATCAATCAATAAAAATATGTTAACGTGGCTGAATAATATGGCAATAACGCCATTAGCCAAAAAGAAGAAAACACGTTAAACTTGACGTGGACTAAAGTAGCTGGTTCACTTTAGCGAAGTAAAATCTAAAGATTTTAATAATTTCACATTATTGAAAGTGCAGACAGGCTTTAAAATAACTAGCTAAATGTTTTTTAATTGAAAGAAAATGGCTATAACTCTAGTAAGTGTATACTTTCTCTCAAAATTGGACTTTACAGTGACAGCCCATTTTCCTGAATCGTGATAGTTTTTCTCGATTTTTCAAGATCTAAGTTAAAATTTAATTACTTTACAGAAAATGCATTGGGTGTTGAGCGTGGTGTTGCTACCGTTACTTTTAAGTGGACAAACCGAGGGGGCCGCTGTGATATCTATCGATCTGGGCTCGGAATGGATGAAGATCGGTATCGTGTCACCTGGAGTGCCTATGGAAATAGTGTTGAATAAGGAGTCAAAACGGAAGACGCCGGCGGTGGTAGCGTTCAGAGACGACGTGAGGACATTTGGCGAGGATGCAGTGTCTGTGGGCGTGCGTTTCCCCAAAAACTCCTACAAATATCTTCTCGATCTCCTAGGCAAGACTTACAATCACCCCCTCGTGCAAGCATACAGGTCAGTGACACGTTTTATGTTTACATTTCAGTTGATTTATAAGATTTTTTATTAATACATTACAAAATAGCCTACACTAGGTAATAAGGTTAAAAAGCCTTGAATGTATTAAACTATTTAATGTTTTAAATTTCTTTTGTTGATTTGAAAGTTGATTTGAAAATCAATCATGTGCAATGAAGTGTCAATATTCAACTTTCCAAAATTGTTCTTAGTGCTACAATTTATTCATTGAAAACATTAAATTTTAATTTAAAGCTATATCCTATGATCCTATAATCTAAAAACTATGGAATTATAATATAACTGGGTTATTGCATGACACTTTATCTAAGAGCTGCTATAAAAACAATATTTTGAAAATTTTTTTCTTGTATATGATAGTCAGATGGATTGACGATGAATAGTATTTTACTAGTAAAATTAGGGTGCAATTCACAGTTACTCCTTAAAATGATTATTATGAAGTAATTAAACTCAGGGGAAACCAGCATACTGAGTTGTTATTAAAACTCATTGGTAATGTACCATAAAAAAATTTGGTAATAGTACTATTTCTATTGTATTGCAGGGAACGCTACCCATACTATGATATAGTTGAATCAGACCGCGGCACACCAGTGTTTGTTCATGATGAGAAGACAAAGTTTAGTCCAGAAGAGCTGGTCGCTCAACTTCTCGCCAAAGCTAAGGAGTTTGCTGAGATTAGTCATGGTGAGTGGAACATAATCATACTGTGAAAACTTCACTTGAAATAGGAACAGGAAAAATTACTGTTAAAGGTCATTGGGCTGAATCTAATGGTTGACTGATTTTAACTGCAGAAACCAAACTAGTTTTAAATTTAAGTAATATATTCTAGACCTACTTGTTTTATTTATATATTTTTTCTATTTAAAATAACTCAAGTTATTGATTATAACTTTACGATGTTATTATTATTATTTATTATTTCACTAATGAATTTTTGTTATAACAGTGAAGGAAAGTAAAAAAAAAATTTTTTTTTTAAATAATTTTTGAGTTATGATAGATGAGACATCATATGGAGGTGTTATAATAGAACGCAATAAAAAGTTGTATACAAATATTTTCTTAACTTTTGGAATGTTTTAGGTCAACCAATCACAGAGTGTGTACTCACTGTGCCCGGGTACTTCAACCAGGTGGAGAGGAAGGCAGTGAAGGAAGCAGCCTCCCTAGCTGGACTTAATGTACTGCAGTTGATCAACGACTATACAGCTATTGCCATCAACTATGGCATCTTTAGGAGGAAGGTAACAACTCAAATCACTATTGTTAAATGATTTTACTAACTGATGCCCGCAACTCCATCAGCCCAGTATTTGACTATAAGCTATATTATTGATATGTTCCATTAAAATCCATTCAGTAGTTTTTGTGTGGAAAAGTAACAAACGTAAATTCATGCTCACAAAGTTTCACATTTATAGTATTAGTAGGATTAAATTAGAAACAATATTATATGTATAGATCCAGAGTTATTCCTGAAATGAGTGAATTTTCTGTTCCGACATAGAATTAGTACCCAGTATAATAGACTATTGACACACGCTGTGGCAGACCACTTACCAGTAGGCGAACCGGTATAAAAATTAAATATGTAGAGGTTAGTTTTGTATGTCTAATTTTATTTAAACTAATCTTACACATATAAAAGAAAAAATCACCATTATTTTGAACAGATTTCTGAGGGCAGGACTAAGCTGAATAGTACGTACGAACGACGCGCGCGCAAGTTGTACGAAAATACATACATACATATGCTCACACCCACACACAGCACCCACTTTTCACCGAAGATGATTAAGTCCCAACTTGACAGATGGTGTGTCGATTGCCGTCTCGGACACTTTACATACGTCATTGAATTACTTCTCAGAAATGTGCAGGTTTCCTCACGATGTTTTCCTTCACCGTAAAGGACATGGTGTGAAATCACTGTACATAAGTTTTTTAGAAAAACTCATTGGTACAGGCCCCGCTGTGATTCGAACTTGCGTCGCTTGCGTAGCAGGCGACTGCTCAAACCTCAAGGCCACCACGGCTCTTGTACGAAAATTGAAACTAAAAAAGCCACTATGCTATGGCTATACTTTAAAAATATTTGTAGGAAATCAACGACACGGCATGGCATGCGTTATTCTTCGACATGGGTGCGGCGTCCACTAAAGCAGCGTTGGTTGAGTACAAGACTGTCAAGATAAAGGACAAGGGTTACGTTGAAACCGTGCCTCAGCTGCAGATTCTAGGTGTTGGATTTGATAGGTAAGATTTTATAGGAAATATAAAGTCTGAACCTTCTACATTATGAGTTCCTGCTGTGAGTGAATGTTCCATGTCAGGGTAATAGTGGGGGCGATGTGCTAGCTAGCCACAGTGGACACACTTTTTTTCATGTTTATTATGTTGGTACTGTGATTATTTGTCAATATCCCAAACTTATAAAGTTAATGTTAATAAAAAAAAATTTTTTTTATTTCTGATCATTGAGCACTGGAATTGTGTCTATGGACATGTGATTTAATTGAAGCCAGTTAAAATTGTAAAGATTGATTTCGGAGTTTCTTACCAGGTTCTACTCAGTAAAAGCAATCTTCCAACCCCAGTGGTAACATTTACAATCCTGTATGATGTAATTTTTCCCATAGTCTTCTAATGTTTTGTAAGTACTTTGTAGGAAGTTTAATCAAATAAAGATATTTATGATTTTGATATTGCAATCAACAAAACTATTAATGAATTAAAAAAATCAATAAAATGATTTGTAAAAGTGTTTTGTTTCATGCTGAATGGAAGCAGCATGAATCAAATCACTCAAGACTTGAGTATAGGTGACAGTGATTTATGACGTTTAAGAAAGCTGTTTTCTTTTCCTAGGACTCTCGGTGGCCATGAAGTAACTCTCCGTCTTCGCGAGCATCTGATCAAGGCGTGGGAAGCCACCGGTGGCGGCGACGTGCGAGCCTCTCCTCGCGCCATGGAGAAGCTGCTCAAGGAAGCTGAACGTGTGAAGATAGTGCTCTCGGCCAACTCTGACCACTATGCTCAGATCGAGAGCTTGTTGGACGATAAAGACTTTAAAGTGCAAGTGAGTACATAGTTATGATCTTTATACTTTTTTCGATTACTCGGTTAGAATGTTTTTTGTGAATACTTAAAGAAAATCCCGCATCTTGTTGTCGTCAGCTCGAATTGTTAGCCAGGGACCATCGATTTTGACAACTAATACCTGTCCGTGTATTTGGGCCCTAATTTTTGTCACATGCCACGCTTAAATACCCACAGATGTCCCACAAATTATAACTTTCACCTATATCTGTTGTATTATCTTAGGCCTCAATATGTGTACATATTACTTGTTTGTGTCGCCATGCATCAAGCTACGTATCCCCGCAGGTGACCCGCGAGGAGCTGGAAGGTCTGTGCGGCGACCTGTGGGCGCGGGTGGCGGGCGTGGTGCAGCGCGCCGTGGCGGCCGCGGGCGGCCAGGGCTCCGGCGCGCGCCTCGTGCTGGCCGGCGGCGCCGCCCGCGTGCCCGCCGTGCACGCCGCGCTGCGGGCCGCCGTGGGACATGAGCCCGCCCGCTCCATCAACGCTGACGAGGCGGCCACCATGGGCGCCGTCTACAGGTACTTGCTCCTAGCCTAACTCATATACTCACTTTATGTTTGTTCACGTAGCTCTTTATGGATTAAATAGTTTTTTCTAATAACTTATGTGCGATGATTTCACACCCCGTGCTTTACGGTGAAGGAAACCTGCTTATGTCTGACATGTAATTCAATGATGTATGTATAGTGCCTAGGACGGCGATGGACTCACCTTCTATCACATTGGCACTTAATCATCTTTGGTGAAAAGTGGGTGTTGTGATTACAACACCTCTGCCTACCCCTTCGGAGAATACAGGCGTGAGCATGTGTGTGTGTATGTACAGTAGTTGAAAGAGATGATCCCATCACAGTATTATAAACATGTTTCTGTCCGTATCGAATATTTAGGAAGTAGATAGATGATGTCCTTTTTTTCCCCATAGGGCGGCATCTCTCGCCACAGGCTACAAAGTGGCGCCGCTGAACGTGCGCGACGCAGTAATTTTGCCCGTACAAGTCGTCTTCACCAGACACGTTGATGGAAATGATAAATTGGTGAGTTACATTACAATAGTGTAGGGTATCCTTTACTTTTATTTGCCGGATATATTGAATATTATGTGTTCAAACTAACAAAAATATATGTGTTAATTTTATAAGTTTTAAATTTGGAATTAAATTTAGGGTTTGATTTTTTCAGGATAATGTGGTAAATAATATTTGTTATCTAAGTTATACTTTGTTTTGTTCATGGTCATATAGAAATTAACTTTTTAAATATTAAAAAAAATCATGAATATTGAGACATCCTTTTGCCATAGGGTTTGGTTTTCATAATTACTGAAGCCTAACTGTATGTCTTATTCCAGGTAAAGAGAACCCTATTCGGGCCCATGAACCCGTACCCACAAAAGAAGGTAATCACTTTCAATAAACACACAGACGACTTCTCATTCAACGTTAATTACGCAGAGTTAGACCACATACCATCCACCGAACTACAATACATTGGCACTCATAACCTAACTGAGGTTGTTCTTAGTGGCGTAAGTGCCGCGTTAGGTAAACACACCGGTGAAAACGTCGAACACAAAGGAATCAAAGCACATTTCAATATGGACGATTCTGGCATCCTCAATTTGGTGAATGTTGAATTTGTAGCTGAGAAAACAGTCACGGAAGACGAGGACAAGGATAGTACTCTTTCTAAAATAGGCAGCACTATTAGCAAGCTGTTCGGCTCTGACTCTGAAACGGAAAAAGTTGAAGAGAAGCCTGAAGACAAGCCACAAGAAGCTGACCCCGAACATAATGATACCGCTAAAGCGAATGAAACAACCAGTGAAAAACTAAACGCAACTGAAACAGAGACCAAACCTAAACCGAAAATTGTCGTTCTAAAAGAACCAATCAAATCTGAAGAACAAATTCTCACAGTGCAACCGTTAAACAAAGACCAATTTAAAATATCAAAAGCGAAAATTGTCGAGTTGAACTCTATTGATAAGAAACGCGTGGAGAGAGAAACGGCTCTGAACAATCTGGAGGCATTCGTTGTAGACATCCAAATGAAAATAGACATGGATGAGTATTCAGATTGTGGGACACCAGGAGAAATTGAAGAACTTCGTAAATTATGCAGTGAAACTTCTGAATGGCTTTACGACGACGGCTATGAAGCTTCAACTGAGAAGTTTGAAGATAAACTATCTTTATTGAAGGAAAAGGCTCACCCAATATTGTATAAGCACTGGGAACATAAAGAAAGACCCGACGCAGTCGCTGCTATGCGCGGCATGCTCAACCATTCCACGGAATTCCTCAAGATGTCTAAGAACTTCACTAAAGGTGTAAACGAAGAGAAGGACGTCTTCACTGACGTGGAAATTGGTGTTCTCGAGAATAAAATTGCAGAAACCGAGGCATGGCTAGAAAAAGCAATCAAGGACCAAGCAGCTTTGAAGAATAATGAGGATGTTAAACTAACCGTTGATAGTATAAGGGAAAAGATGAATGCTTTGGATAGAGAAGTGAAATATCTACTCAATAAGCTAAAGATATGGCGGCCTAAGAAACAAGTGAAAAAGGAATCTGACAACAAAACTGAGGAAGTTATTGAGCCAGAAGCTTCCAAAACAGATGATGAAAACTCAGAAACGCAAGAGGAGAGTCCGGAAGCTGTTCCCGAAACAGATACAGATTCCGGTGGTGACACAACCGAGCCACCGCTGCAACTAGACGGCGGTACAGATGAACATTCCGAATTATAATAACTACCAGTGAGCTAATTTAATTTATTAGTCCTATTTATTATTTAATTTGGAAGTCGGTGCTTGTTCGCTTTTTGTACTAATCTGATGGCAAGATACGTACGACACAGAATACTCCAGAAAAAGCGACCGCTTATTGCACGGAAAGTCTATGCATTGCGAGGTCACCGTATACTGGTTTTTTTTGTCGTGTGTTTGGTACAAATGTTTAGTTCTTCGTGAACAGGAGATCAAGTACTTATCTTCAATTGTTATTCGTTTGTAAATCATAGGCCGTATCAACAAATCAATTCTTATTACGATGCAAGTGTTAGCGAATACACGTCGACTATCGAATTATCATCGTAGTTAGAGTTAATATGGCCCTTGATAGGACAGGTTAGTAAAATAGTAGAATTACAATAATATTATGTATTACTCAATAAATAAGTGTATTCGCAATCGTTATAAGCGAGAATTTAATGACAAAAGACAGTGCCAAACGCGAACAAGCTTTGAAGTGTAACTTAATCTCAGTCGGCGACCGTCATCCGTTATTCCAATATAATATTAAGTTATATTTTATGAGTTTTGTGTCGTTTGGTAGACTGACTTGAACTTTTACATGTAATGTAACATGAAACATCTCTTTATATGTGTGCTTCCACCACATTTCCTTCTTATTCCTAATGTTAGATCAACTTTGCAACGGATTAATTGTTAGTCAGTTGGAATGTGGCTAATTTGAAGAAGAGTTATTCATTTTACGGAGTAGGACTCCAGCCTGAAGAAGGTGGCAGGGTACCCACCAGAAGTCTCATACAGATGACTAGGTACTGTGGCCCGACATGTGACAGGCTTGATTCAGACTGTTCAAAGTCAAAGTCAAAAATATCTTTATTCGATTAGACTTTTTACAAAGTACTTTCAAATCGTCAGAATGACATAATTGTACACGACTCAACATGCTACCGCTAGGTTCGGAAGGTTGCTTTTAGAAGAACCTGGCAAAAAACTCAGTAATTACTTTGATCAAAAATATTATACAATTTTAAAAATACATAATAAATCAATTAAGAAACATAAGCCTATGGACACAGTTCCAATGCACAAAATGTCGATAAAGATTAACCTAAAGAAAAGTCTAGTAGTTCTAATTATATCTAAATGCGTAGCTTGGGTTCGATTGATCATTATTCATACATCATATTTTTTCGCAATCGAATAGTCTTAATTGTTATTGATGTAACATTATATGTAAATGTGTCGCTCGCCACGTAATTTGAAGTTAACATGTTGTCCATGAGCACCTTATTGCGCCGAAATAGTGTCTATAATCGCTTGTCTCGATGGTTGCGCTAATTCATCTTATGTGGCGAGTGTTAAGTCAGTGTTTATATTGAAATTATTTTTTTATAAAGTGTCTTCTCTCTTCGTGTACGGCCCCATTAGTGTCGCGGTAATGTTAACGTATTTATTTATGTGATAAAATGCAAGGGTTTGTGAGTGATAATTATGTTTTTTTCTACATTACAACTGTTTTTATTTTTCTATGGCTGGGCACAAAACTTCAGCTTTTACTGTAATCCGATTTAGTTTTTATGTATATATCAGCGTGTGTCTGTTCGTAGCAGCATAGTGGCGTCGGGAGTAAAGTAAGGTAATTGTTCTTAGTGAGATTCGTTAATACCCAGTCGCAAATGGTAATAAATTATACAATGAATGGAATATAATGTGGTTTGATTTCACTAGTGGGTAAATCTCCTCAAAATATTATTCTTGTCAAAAAATTTGGATTTTTGAAAACCTCTTGGAACTGCTTCTAGTCTATGTTAGATATGTATAGTTATATTCAAGATATGATATTTAATAATAAAGGTACAGTAAAAAAAAACCAATATTTAATAAAATCGATGTTGCTTATAATGACGATTTGTGAGAAGAATGGATTTATTGATGAGGATAATGACGGCGTGTGGCTGACAGTGACTAAAGCGGGGGTACTGTTGTCAAAACGGCACAAATGCACTCATTTGTAGGCTCATTATAATTTAAGATTGATAGCGAGCTTTCGTGTTAGCATCGAAACAAGTCGATAGGAATATTTTTTTACCTTATTTGACACTGATTATTTTCAAGGATTCTGAAGGATTCAAAACATAACAAGGGCCGTGGTGGTGCAGAGGTTTGAGCAGTCGCCTGCTGTGCAAGCGACGCAAATTAGCATCCGAGCGGGGCCTGTACCAATTAGTTTTTCCAAAAACGTATGTACAGTGATTTCACATCACATGGTTAACGGTGAAGGAAAACGTCAGGCGTGAGCATATGTATCCAAAACATCTGAGTATAAGAAAAGTATGTATTCCAAAAGCAATAAACAAAAAACATCCCTTGTTGAAGAGAATGAGAATTACATAATCAATATATTTCATTTTTATCAGCAATTTTTTATGCGGACTACATTCGACGGAACTTGAATCGGGGATCGTTTTCAGCTGATAAATGCAAAAAGGCTCTTATACATTTTTCATTACATTGAGTACGCACCGGTATGCGAATGTTGAATCAAAAGAACACCTGTTTGTGTGACTAAATGGATGATATATTTGAAATTTATGAATTCACTAGCTATGCTCGGCGGTGTCACCCGCGTAGGTTTAGCTCTATGCTTTATTTCGCGGAACCGTAATATGTTGTTTAAATAAAAGTAATTTGATTTTAATGGTATTATATGGTTACATTCACTAACGTTACAAGGTCTATTTGGCTACTTTTATTTAAAAAAAAAAGTGTTCCGCGTGTTACCCATGAAATTAACTCTACACGGGCAAAACCGCGGGGCACATCTAGTTATAAATAAATAGAAGCGCCTAATATCGATACCAGTGATTATCTACGAGCTAACTTGGGGGTCACACGTTATAAACAATAAACATATGGAATTCTAACACATGCATAATACATGTCAGTTGTGATCGCTGACTTTGAATACGCAGTAGTCATTTCATGCTGAGTGTCTAATTAATTGTGAGAAGCAAGGAGGAAGCTAAATCAAGAATAATAAATAATTCAAATATCCAATTATTTAAGATTGTCTTTTGTTTTTCTGCAATACCAATATTATTGCTATCGAATTCAATACGAATTGTTTAAAACTATCGAAGAAAATATTTACGAATAAACTTAGGGTTTATTTACTTTGCACCATTTGATTCATTTAAGCATAAGCATTATTTTGCTCAGCGCTCATAACTCGTGACGGCACCTGTAGGCCTAGACAAAGTAGGTAACATTCTCTCGCGCTTGCGCTCATAGAAGCGATACAAAATGTATGAAACGTGACATATGTCATTCCGACACTTCGTATCGCTTGTACAAACGAAACGTGTGGATAATGTTAGTATGTCTACAGGCCCTGTACTATATTATATTCGCAATTCCGCAATGATAAACTTAATTCATACACCGCCATGTAGGCAAACTTGGTACTTACACATTTATCCATATATGCTCACGCCATCCCAGAAGGGTCCCCGAAGGGGCAAGCAGAGGTGTTGTAACAACACCCACACTTCACCGGATATGATCAAGTGCCAACGTGACAGGGTGAGTCCATCGCCGTCTCTGGCACTATACATACGTCTTTGAATTACTTCTCAGACATATGTAGGTTTACTGACGATGTTTTCCTTCACCGTAAAGCACGTGGTGTGAAATAACTGCACATAAGTTTTTTTTTTAGAAAAACTCATTGGTACAGTCCCCGCTGGGATTCGATCTTGCGTCGCTTGCGTAGCAGGCGACTGGTCTAACCCCAAGGCCACCACGGCCACATTTATCCAATCTAAGTAAATCAAGTTTCCACAATACTGTTTCAACGTATACAAGCTACCCGTGAAATGGTAGCAGACACTTTCGGATTACAAACACAAGAATCTACAGGTGCACACGCTTTTAATAAAATGACGGTAAATAATGCACGCGCCTTCCAACGGGGCGATGTGTTTGCCGAACAAATATATACCGAACCGAATTTCGAACAAAAAAAAAATGATACACAGACTGTTAACAGCCCTTTTCATTGCTTTGAGGACACCTGAAAGCTGTGTAATCAAATTTCACGGTAAGCAAGCTCTTAAGTTTACTCCACCTTAATACACTAGCAATTTGCTACCTAATACTTATATTACATTATGCTCACGCCTGTATTCCCCGACGGGGATTAAATAGTCTTCTTAAATTTATCTTTAGCTATCCAAGATATTCTCTAACAAAAAATTAAATGGTTAAATAGACAGTAATTATTTTACTAGTTTTAAGTATAAAGAGCCGTGGTAGCCTTGAGGTTAGAGCAGTCAGTCGCCTGCTACGCAAGCGACGTAAGTTCGAATCCCAGCGGGGCCTGCACCAATGAGTTTTTCTAAAAAAACTTATGTACAGTGATTTCACACCACGTGCTTTACGGTGAGGAAACCTGCATATTTCTGAGAAGTAATTCAAAGACGTATGTATAGTGTCTGAGACGGCGATAGATTCACCATCTGTCACGTTGGCACTTAATCAAATTCGGTGAAAAGTGGGTGTTGCGATAACAACACCTCTGCCTACCCCTTCGGGGAATACAGACGTGAGTATATGTATGTATGTATTAAGTATAATGAAACTATTTTATATTTTAATACTAAAGTCTTGGTTGTGTTTTATCGATAAATAAAAAAAACATATTTTCTTTAAAACTTCGAGTAGGACATATTTTAATAAGTCTGTTTATGATCTTAATTCGTTTTCGCAAAATTTGCAGTTGAGTTCGCGTGCGAGTCGTTCTGAGGGTGCGATATCAGTCGCGTTATACACCAAAGTTTCTCAGCGTTACGTTCGTCGTCGAGTGTCGGTTTTATAGAAACTAAATTGGACCTTATCTTCTATGTCATCATCTCCCTGGCCTTATCCCATACACTGTTAGGGTCGGCACTTGATTGAACCCGATGTGGCTGATCACCTGATTTTTATACGAAGCGACTGCCATGCCTCCGACTGACCTGTAACGATTGCCAATGATGATAAATTGGCAACCGAGACTGACGGCTTAACGTGCTCTCCGAGGCACGGAGGTAATTCGGGCGGTCACCCATCCAATTGCTGGCTAGGGGTAGGGTTGATTAACTTCGCTGATCGAATGATATGCGCAATAGCAACTGCGCCACGCGCTCCTCAACCTTATCTTCTATGTGTTATGTATAAATTTCCCATGATTGAAACCAACGCTAGTCGAGTTTGACGCTGAGAATGCGGCAGGAATTGAACCTAATAGATCGAAAACTAATGATTTTGTTAAGTATTGTTTGAGGTGTCTGTCGCTGTCAATCACAATCCATTAAATTCTTTTTTTTATGCGATTTCGAAATATGTTGTAAAAACATTACAACGTTTTCTCGAAGCCTTGTCTCCAAATGATTTTAGACAATAAGTAATTCCTCTTAAAATGTTTTCTTAGCCTAAAAGCTTGTGAGATTCAACGTTAAAATAATTTAATTCTCTCAGAAATAAAAGGGAAAAATCGAAGAGGTATTACTTTTCTTATTTATACATCTAAGTCTATACATCTATACAAATATATAATAATCGAAGTCTCTGTTCGTAATTTAAATTTAACAGCTTTTCACTGAATTTATGTATATGAAAGTAAATAAGATACTTACATATAAAAGCAAGGTTTAAAAAATGTATCTGGCTGTCTGTTTGTGTCGTCTAATCACTGTAAAGGCTGGATCGGTTTTAATAGGGGATAGCTGATGTTACATAGGCTGTTATTTAAAAAAAATAAGGTTCCGCAGAATAAAGTTACCCGTGAAATTACGCCCGGGTGAAGCCGCGGGGCACAGTTAGTATAATAATATTATAATAATATAGTATAGTATAGTAGTAATATAGTATAATAATATTATAAAGAGGAAAGGTTTGTATGTATGTTTGTAATGAATTGGCTCAAAAAGTGCTTGACCGATTTTAACAATTCTTTCACCTTAAGAATGCTACAAATTATCACTGTTTAATATAAGAAAGGAACGGGAACCACATGACGTCTGCTAGTAGGTAATAAAAGGATCGCAAATTAACCCTCAGGATTCTGCTCCAACCAGTGTATATAAAATCTTATGATGAATGGTCATAAAAGTTCAAAAGT
Source organism: Watsonalla binaria (assembly GCA_929442735.1). Classification (NCBI taxonomy): domain Eukaryota; kingdom Metazoa; phylum Arthropoda; class Insecta; order Lepidoptera; family Drepanidae; genus Watsonalla; species Watsonalla binaria. Next base: position 8,405,670 of record OV838930.1, read on the forward strand.
ATTCTGGAAATAAGAATGCAATTTTCTACTCGAGTTTTGAGAGCTGAACGTGAATGTGTAGAAGATTTTTTTTTGAGTCTTGTATGGAGCGACGTGAACATGAATGTTCTGCTATCCCCAGTATTTTTGCTGGGCGTTCAAAACTCGTGATGGCATCAGTAATGCTGGCATTACGATTGAGTTAGGTATTAAGTGTACGTGCGACTAACTAATTAAGAACTTCTCAGCTTCGAAGCTTCGAAGTTTGAATTTACGGTACAAAAATGGAGCGTCAAAGCTCAGAAGTTCTTAAGCCGATGATGGCCCCCTGTTCAATTGAAACTTACTTTACTGTTTATACTTATATTTAATGTTTTTGAACGGTAATTATTTCTGGTACAAGGTACCGGGGGCCTACCATCATCGGGTCAAAAAGACCGTATTAAGAACTTCTCAGTTTTCGATTTTCATTTTGGTACCCTAAAAATCTTAAACGATTATAGTTGGCCCCCTGGTGTGATTGTTCTTGATTATTTTTCAACCCAACTTAAACCGCTAGTAGACGCGTTATTCCAGAATACGGACATATGCTCACATCTTTATTCCCCAAAGGGGTTGGCTGAGGTGTACTTACAGTACACCGACATTTCACCAGTTATGTTTAAGTCCCATGTAAATAGGTGGCGACCTAAACATGCACTAATTCAGACTCCGGTCTGTCGCTGTGTCAGGCCATCGTTTTCCACCTATTTATATAGAGACTGGCTGCGCCCCGCAGTTTCAGTCGCGGAACCCAAAACGTTTTTTAAATAAAAGTAGCCTAAGTTACCCCTTGTAACATTAGCTATTTGCCAATGAAAATCCCTTTAAAACGGTCGAACCGTTTCAGAGATTACCCGGAACAAACAGACAGACAGACAGAGAAAAAAGTTGAGAATTTGTTTTTTTTTATCTCGGTACCGTATATACTTTCATGTGCATTTAGTGAAAAGCTGTTATTATTGAATTACAAACAGACACTTCAAATTTATTTATCTGTATCGATGTATGGACATAGATAATTCCAAAATATAGTGATTATCATGAAAATATAGAAGATAGCAATGATTTTATTGAAGCAATTGTTTAATGTGTCTCGAATAACATGTAATGTCTGGTATAGATGGTATAGATAAATGTTGTACCATGACAGGCACCTTGAGCGTCGTAAGCACCATACCCAACAACTTGTTTCAAAAGAGCTTTTGTTTTTTCTACTCCCGAAGGAAGAAGTCGGCGCCCGCGCCGTGCACTGGCGCCTTTCTCCGAGAAAGCGAGACGGCTACACATTTATTTGATCGTCGAAAAGAGACAGAGCAATAGCATTCCGCGTCACACACACAAGCCGAATGTTCGGTGTTGTGTTCGAATGAATCCAGTTTGCCTGTTATGTGCCGGTCACTCGGTTGTGTCTCGACGTGGTCTTTTTCAACAGTGATGTAAACAAAAGGAAACTTTTTGTGTGACTTCCAAACAGTTTTTCGACAAAGTAGCGTGCAAAGTATGTGTCTAGTCTGAATTGGAAGGATTTCTGTGGGATTTTTGCTAATTGAGGTGAGGATATCTAAGAATTTTTGAATGCAGCACGATCCCTCTCGCCCCTCTGACAGGAATGCACTCTGTGCCTGCGCGCACCTTGCTGTACTCCATTGAATTTTATTCGATCGATACTATTTCTTTCTACAAACTTCTTAACACCATATACCTGTCACGATCATGGTACAAATGTACAGAGTATGGGTGGTGCATCATAGATGCATGGATTTGTGTGGTCCCAACAATGATACCATATAGCATCTAGATGAGCTTGTATACATATACATGAAAACTGAACTTTACTGATCATTCATTATATAGTAGCTTTTAGTTTCTACAAGTATGTGCACTTATTACTAGGTTTTTTTTTATTAAAGGCTTAGTATTGTGTTAGAAAAGCCCTTTGAGCACCTAAAAAGCCTGTTTATCCTAACTTAATACTGTGTTATGGTAAGGAGGCACCCTAAATCTATTGTATGTACCTTACTAAAAATGTATAGAGAACTAGCAGACGTCACGCGGCTTCACCCGTGTAGTTCGCGTTCCCGTGTGTTAACCGGGATAAAATGTAGCCTATATTAATCGGTGATAATGTAGTATTCAAATGGTGAAATATTTGTTTAAGTCGCTCCAGTACTTTTTGAGCCAATTCGTTACAAACATACACACAAACTTTTCCTCTTTATAATATTAGTATATACTGAGAGTATGAAATGAAGCCAACGAATTATCTTTATAGAGAGAATAAAACGGTTATTAAACCCACACATATTACTTACTAGAGACGCGCCTACTCACGTCAATCATACGGCAACTTGAATGGAATTCGCTGCACTCAAATTGATAAAGTGTAAACTTTAACCTTAGTTATTCGGTTACATGAATTCACATGCTGTTTTTGATAAAGTTATCTCTCACATTCATACTTCTTTGTTACGGGACTCTGTAAGATACAGTTGTTTTGATTAGCACATGCAGTTAACACCGTATTGTAAACCTTCAAAAGGTCCCCGACCGCCCTGGGAGAGGCAGATCGGGGTATGTGGGATTTTTACCGCACTAAAACCCCCCCGGTGGCCATCCTCAGTGCTCAGGGGGGACTCCGGGTACTCTAATAGAACGCACCGGTGTCCCCCCACACTTTGCCGGGGCACATCCCCGGGGCAGCTGTAGGGCCGCCCCTAGAGACCTCGCTGTGCAAGGCAGCGCGAGCCACGTCGCGCTGCCACCTTCCCGGGCCCGCGTCGGTGGTCAAAGCTCCCACCCCGACCACCGCCAGCAGGTCATCCGGCCCCCTTTTAGTCGCCTCTTACGACAGGCAGGGGATACCATAGCCATATTCTTAGACCCTGGCTATTGGGTGACCGTATTGTACCTGCTATTATATTAACAGAACTAACACACAATGCCGTCGAAATCTGTGGTCTTCGGCTTTGCTAGTGACACAAGTTCTAATAGCTACCATGAAGTGACTTTCTATGAACTAGTTGTGTCCCGCCGTTACACCCGCGTAAACTTAATTTCATAGAAGGTTATATTTTGCTTGTAACGTTAGCTATCTGGCAGTGAAAGTCGTGGTTAAATCAGTCCAGCAGTTTCAGAGATTAGACTGAACAAACAGATTGTTTTTTAAATTTGTTTACTACCCGTGAGTAAGTATATACTTTCTAAAGCATTTTGTGAAAAGTTGTTCTTAAAAAGCCGCTTAAATTTTATATATCTGTATATATATATAGGAGGAGCTCGTGGCACAGTTGCTATTGCGCATATCATTCGATCAGCAAAGCTAAGCAACCTAAGCCTAGCCAGTAATTGGATGGACCGCCCGAGTTCCCTCCGTGCCTCGGCGAGCACGTTAAGCCGTCGGTCCCGGTTGCCAATTTATCATCTTTGGCAATCGTTACAGGTCAGTCGGAGGCATGGCAGTCGCTTCGTATAAAAATCAGGTGATCAGCCACATCTGGTTGAATCAAGTGCCGACCCCAACAATGTATGGGATAAGGCCAGGGAGATGATGATGATATATCAAGCTTTACGGTGAATCAAATTATAGCGAGTGGACCTGCATGTCTTAGAAGTAATTTAAAGACGTATGTATATATCTTACTTAGTGCCTGCCATGATGATGAACTCTCTCAAATGTCTGTCACGTTGGTACCTTATCATATTTAGTGAAAAGTACTTAAGAATTTCTTGACACTTTAGCTATCTACTTGGGGACCCTTCTGGGAAGTCGTGAAAATAATTCGATTTTCTTAATACTAAATTGTGTATAATTTGCAACAGTTAACTGAACGGTTGTAGAAATAATGACACATAAAATATGTATTTATTTTATTTTAAACTCCTGCAACTGTTGTATTACATTTTCGTATACGTTATAGATATATTTTATATAATCAAAATAGCCGTGCTAGCCTTGGGGTTTGAGCAGTTGCCTGCTACGCAAGCGATGCAAGTTCGAATCCCAGCGGGGCATGTACCCATGAGTTTATCTAAAAACTTATGTGCAGGGATTTCACATCACGTGCTTTACGATGAAGGAAAACATCGTGAGGAAACCAAATCTGCATATGTCTGAGAAGTACTACGATAGACTCACCCACTGTCATGTTGGCACTTAATCATATTCGGTGCAATGTGGGTGTTGTTGTTACAACACCTCGGCTTTCCCCTTCGGGAACCCTTCTGGGATGGCGTGAGCATATTGAATATAAATAAAAAAAATCATATACAAATTCACCTGTCTGGTTTGATACCATTAGATTCTTATGGAGAAATAATTTCCCTATTTTCTCAAACGAAAAATATCTATAATTTTAATAATACAAGCAAACCATATCAACACACACATTAGTTTCTATAACCATAAATTATTGCCACTAAGAAAGAAAATTCCACAGACTATAAAAAAAAATTCTCAGTAATAAGCACTGACACTGGACGGAAAGAATTTATAACCTATGTGAAATGATGTGGCAATAATCTGATGAAAGCACTGACTGATGGTTACCAATTGTGGCTATAATAACGGGTTTCATTGTGAACACGACGCCGAAAGAATTGTTTACCTCTATTATTCCCGGTTATCTCGTTGGTAAGTCAAATTACTTACCAACGAGATGTTTGGATGAGAAAGATGATTTCCGGAAAGAATACTTTTTTAAATTATAGCTTAACTGGAAGAACAATTTACTTCAGTCAAGTAGTTAAATTATATAAAGCATTTTACAATGTCTACATATGTACTAGATTTATGAGATTACCTATTATCCCAAACATAGAAATATAGGTGCAGGTGTAAGAATCGTCATAGCCAACTTATATATAACAACAACAAATAAGCAGAAAACATAACAACATTCAAAACCACACTCCTTATATTGCTAAGAAAGAGTTAATTTTAAAGTTATGAGCCCCTAAAGGTAAGTAGGCAACACACTTGTCCCGTGATAAACTTTAATAAAGTTTCTTTAAGCGGTAGAGGTTTATCTCCATATATAAGTACCCATCTGATTTCGCCAATGTGACAAAATACTATAGTTTAAATAAACGGTACAATATATTATTAATGGCATGCACTTAAATCTGCATTTGATCAATTTAGAAGTAATCGTAAAGCAAGGCCGTCGTATAACGTATCAAAATATCTGTGGTAAAATAACTTACAAATTTTGTTTCAACTGTCAAACTGTTCCCAGAAACTTTTTAATAAACATACAGTATAATTTATGTTGATGAATGGCCTCATAATCCGTGTGACGTAATTTTAACGGTAAATAGTCATGGTGTATTGTTGTGGCATGTCTTATAAATTCATCTGTTCCGAATTTGGCACGCGCCTTTTGTATGGCACGAGTCGTCGGTATAGTGAGCAAATGTTTAATACATTTTAATGCAAAAATCATAAGCGAGTTATCAATCTCTGTAAACAGATATAGCTGGCAGGACGTATGCATTTTGGTCTCGAGAACTCCCACCACGCTGTCGAGGTCACCGAAATAAAACTTGTATCATAATAATCTACTGTTACCGCCGCAGTTTTAAAATATTATATCGTCGCTTTTGTTATTGAAGTCATTTGGATTTTAATAAGTTTCTTCTACATGGGCATTTAATGGCTTTTATGGTGCAAAAATGTGCAATTAATGATCTGAAAAGAACTTAAAATGGCATGTGTTTATTCCACCAGTTTATAAACGCATTAACAGGACATTACGTCGGAATTGCATTGATCTTAAGCTCTTAAGTATCACGTTTAAAGAGTCCACGGAATGCTCAATAATAAAATTGATTTCTTCAGATCCAAGACTTTATTTGAGGACTCATTTCCGTGATTATAGAATTTGCACAATTTGTTACATGTCGGCGACGTAACGAAGATAAACACTGGGTACTGCTGATAAAGAGATGCGTACGTGATTTGAGAGTCATAGCATCTCGAATCAAAATATATATGGGTCGTTCTATCGACTGTTAGGTCGTTTGCGGAAGTGTGGAGGTTACACGAGGATCATTAATCTTTGTGTGTGTGTTATGGCATGTAATATGGTGTTAGTGCTACAATAGGTGTTAGTGCCTACTGCTAATCCATCAACTGTATTTTGAAGTTTCGCGACCCTCTTCAAATCTATACTAATATTATGAATATCTATACTATAAGCTGAAGAGTTTCTTTTGTTGGTTAAACTCGCTAATCTCGGGAACCATTGATTTGAATTGAAAAATTCTTATTCATTTGGATATTTCACTGAGGAAGTCTCTAGGCTATTATAACATCACGCTGCAACCAGTAGGAGAAAAACATCAATGGAAAATCTTACAATAACGAAAAAAAACAATAAGTAATATCGTTGGTATTGTTAATCCAACGCGGGTAAAACCGCGGCGCACAGCTAGAGTTCAAATATAAAGTTTTGAAGGGGCATTCCTTTTAAACTATAGACAACATATTAAACTGCACAAAAGTCATAATTATTACGAGTTTCATACACTATTTGAAAACATGTATGCATAAAATCAGAAATATATGTCTTGTTAAAAAAAAATATAATGTCTAACCTAGATTTAATTACAGTTATCAACTGAATCTGAATGAATATAAATGAACATAAAAAAATATCTTTTGTTCAATTATTTTTCAGTTCTAATTTGCTTCCCACAAACACCCAGATATCCCAATATCCCATTATAGTTCAGTAATTATCAGCTACCAAAATGTTAACTATGTAAATTCAAACACCAAACTCCTTATAGGGAACCTGTGTCCATGTGTGGGTAGTACCTTCTCGTCGCTCTATATCACTCAGACACACAGACAAACAAGTTTTTTGAAAACCAGCGCAACAGGATTGATGCAATGGCCGTCATTTTATAACAGAGATTAACTGAACGGGATAGACGGGAGTTATTTATATAGATATAACAATTGTGGTAAATAGTTTTGTTTTTGCATTGACGATTCAGTGAACTTGAATTTCGGAATTTAGAATAGAGGTTGTATTTTGTTCAGCATATCGTATTCCAGGGCTGAACTAATAAATAGAATCATTGAATTTCTGAGTTATTAGCTTCAAGTTCGATTTGCAATCCTGCCAATCTCCGACATAGAGTGCATTTTACATACATATCATAACATCGTTTATATATTCAGTGTATCATTCGCCGAAATGTATGTGAATATCACTATATTTTCGCTGTCCAGAATTTTAAACGGTTTATGAACGTTTGATAAAAAATATGAGATATAGTTAGTTACCGAAATCATTCTTGCGAGTGACTATTGAGATTTGGGCACGTTCTCTTTAATTTATTTCTTCAGTTCGTATTTTACATGATTATATTTATGGAACTTTCTGTAATTATCTTCATTCTTTTGCGTTGTACATCTCATGGACTGCAACTGTTATCCTATTGTCTTCAAGTTCTATTTCTGGGTGATTTCGATAAGCAATTAAATCGATTAAATATTTGTGGGTTGTGTTCAATACTCTTAACTTTTATTACCGGATTACCAAGTGAATTATATGGACCGCCTATGTCGCCAGATAGAATACTCATGTTTTATTTAAAACTTGTTTGTATTCAAAAACAATTTAAGTCCACGTGAACATTACCCAAAAGTCTCAACAAACAGTGTTTTACGTTACTGGTACAAATAATTGTTTTGAAATATTTTCTAGTTTGTTGATAGCAATCAAGTATTAGAACATGTTGCGTACGATGTGAACGATCGATTTATTCGATTGATTCGATACGGCGGCCGTCAGGTATCGATTAGATCAATTAAACCACAGGCTGGCATCGCATCAGCTATTACAAGTTATTTAAAGGCATGACACGACGTTATCTCATAATTAACATTTGTTGAGGTCCGAGCGCCTACGTCATTATTTATTAACAATAACAATAGTTTCCACATATGTACACAGATATACAATGAAGGTATCGTAAGCAAAGACAATTTTGAACTTGTCAATTTCATTAGGGTTGAAAACAATACTCCTATTTCTTAGTTATGTATCACAGAATTACGAAGAAGAGAGTTAGAGCATAGCAGAATCTTTCATCAATTTGAAATTCGTAGATTTTCTTCAGCCTCTGTATGGTACCTCTATTTGAGGAATGGGAGATCCCTTACCTTAAGTACCTTCGTCTGTCTTTATAGTATGTCTGAAAAGTATATGCTTTTACCTTAACGTCGGCTGCTACGTCAGTCAAATAAAGGAGCTTGTATATTATTAAACTCCTAACTAAACCAGATATAACACTCATATTATGCCTACTGCGTCTCATTAAGTGCTGGAAATACATTTAATTTTCTTCTTCCTTTCTGTAGAGGTTCATAGGATAGTGAAAACGATCCCCGGCTAGTTTACCTTGTATTGACAGATCTATCCCAGAACCTGGACATTTCAAGCCAACTGCATTTCTAAACAGCCATTGGCACGTTTTATAATCCGTATTTAACTGCTGACTCCAAATAAAATTCTCCATGAGAGAATCTAAAGTATGCATGAACTGTATCAGTTTTACAGCCGAGTAATATCACAATAATAGCTCCTATTGGTCTTTTATTACGACAGAGAGCCGTAAAAATAATGCCGAGAATTTTTCACTTCTTAAAGCTCATGTAAATTACGTCATTTTTAGTTTAGTGGTTCATAAAAGTCGAATTATAACAGTGTTCCAATAAAGCATAGGGGAATGCGAGAAAGTAAAGCGCAAACATTTTGGAATAGTTTCGGAATAAAGTTTATTCAATCGAAATTCATATAGTCCCACATAAATCAGATAGTGCTGTTTCATGTCTCTGACTTTAAGAAATGTGAATATTATTTTATTACTCCCTCGGGTTTGTATCGTGAAGTACATGTTGCTATGTTATTCATGCTAATAGGTACTATGAATGCGAATTGCGAATGTTTTGTCTGTCTATTTGTTTAGTCTTTTTATGACGAAACAGACAGCTTGAAAACAGCCAAGGTCGCAGGCCGCAGCTAGTTTTATGAGTCTTAACGGCTTATCTCATTTTGCCTTTATCACATTCACTGCTAACATTTCATTTTCTTCGTAAATTCTCTAACAGTTGGACACACAGACGCGTCGTTAGCAGTGAATGTGTAGGGATACCTCAGGGAGAGATTAAAAATCTTCAAAGGAGACATTTTAAATTCTATGAATTTTCCTTTAAGGAGATAAGTAGATACTTTCTAAGGTAACCCCAAGCAGGTCTAAGCAGTATTTCACGCTCATACACAAACGAATGTAAATAGAAAATCTAATTTCGGAGCATCGAAACCTCTTCCAATTTCCAAGAAGAGTAATGGCACTGAACGGGATCAAGATGCATTTTTCATTTCTCACGGTTCTGATCGTAAATTCTCAGATTATTTATATGAAGCCAGTTGTGTTTGCGGAAGCAACGGTTCCCTATTTTGAATTTAAATTTATATTGGAGAACTGCTAGTTTAGTTTATGGTAAGTACTTAGGTATTTGGTGGCCTTAAATCATCCTTTCTTGATTTATGCTCACAAGCTAACTTAGAGTTTTCTTTTAAATTTACTTGAATAAAGAACAGTGGTGACTTGAGTCGTCTCTTGCTACCGCTGCAATGCAAGTTCAAATATTTCACTATGCGGTTACCACCAAGTTATTCTAAAAACTTAGGTGTAATGATTTCACATCACTGAACTTACATTTTATAGAGCGAATATGACCGGAAGTGTCGGTAGAGAGCGTCCAAGGAAGAACTACTATGACCAAATTTATAGAATTTTTCAGAAAGGTCAAATTCGGAGCACTCGTAAGCGAAGAAAGTGTATGAAGAGATGCATGAATGTGGATGAAGCGAAAGAAGTATGTAAGGATCGAAGCATGTGGCAAACGGTGGTCTCTGCCTACCCCCATGGGATACAGGCGTGAGCATATGCATGTATGAACTTACATGTCTGCTGTTCAAGCTATCCCTATATACCTATATGTCTGTATCTATACATCTATACAGATAAATAAAAATTAGTGGCCGTTTGTAATTTAAAAATATGAAAGTATTGACATAAAAAACTAATTTTCGGAATTTTTCTCTGTCTGTCGGGTAATCTCTAAAACGGCTGGACTGATTTTAACGGGACTTTCCGTGGAAGATAGCTAATGTTACAAGGAGTAACTTACGCTACGGTTATTAAAAAAAAAACATTTATGGCATCTTTGAAAAGTGGGTGTTGTTATAACAACACCTTTGACTACCTACCCCTTTGGGGAATACAGCCGTGAGCATATGTATTAAATTTACCAAAATTCTCAACATAACTACTGACTTTTAATTACAATAGAGTTATATAAATCTGTAAACGTGGTTACAAGCAATTAGCTACGTGCAGACCGTCGCCATAGATACTTGGATGGCTTAATTGATTGAGCCTTTCATAGCACCCGGTTGGCCACTTACGGGCTCGACGAATGCTTGCTTCCCTGTACAAACGTAATGCGTATTAATATTATAAATGGGAAAGAGTATATGTCTGTTACATTGAATGTTGAATCTTTGTATAAGGAAAGCTTTAAGCCCAAGGGCGACTTAAAAAATATGAAACGGACAAAGTTTCACTTATATATAATTTGTAATTAGGGTGTACTTATGTGTAACAATTCGTACGCTATTTTTTATTTATTGTTGATACGAATTGAAAAAGTATGTGTGTAATATGAAGAGACTTAGATATGTTTAAATCCATTCGATTTCTATTTCATTTGTATGGGAAAGTATGCCTCCGGTCGACCCTATCCATTTACAGATTGCAGTATCAGATATATTGCCGCCAAAGACAACTGTAGAGTAGAGCATAGATAACTATAGAATTACGGGGCATTAGGCATTTAATGTTGGGTTACGAGTGAAATGCAGTCTCACGCATTAGTCTTGCGTGACACTCTTAGACGGACACGCCTCATTTGTTTCACTATTATTATAGAAATAAAGCTTTAATTCAAGTTCAAATCGAATTATAATTCCGCCGTGTACCAAACAACGAGTTTTTCTAAAAGATTAACCACGGGCTTTATGGTGAAGGAAAACATTGCGAGGAAACCTGCATATGCCTGAAAATAACTTCAAAGAAATATAATACCTGAGACACAATGAACTTGTCACGTTGGCACCGAATCATGATGAAAGATAGGTGTAGTAAGCTTACGTAAGCTACTTCAAGAACCCTTCTGAGAAGGTCTGGGGACCTACTAATACCCACTAATCATCCTTATAGTGACGTCTAACTAACTGCTTACCTTTGACGTGAAACGTCGAAGCTATGAAGTCGCATTGCTTAAACCGATGATGGTAGACCCCTGAGCTTAAGCATAAAACAGCTAAGAACAACAGGTGCATAAACCCCGAACGACATCTCTTCGAACGTTATCTCTCATTTCTCTCATTCTACTGTATTTTTACGAGCAACTTAATATGTATTATTCCCATATTTTTATTTACAACGTAATCTACTTTGAATAATAAGTCAATAAGTTCTCTGTGATCGTTGTGAGGCAGTAAAATTATCAAACAAATGTTCTGGCGGTAAAGTATTGCTTTGCGGAGAATATGGTAAATGTTCCGTTTTAAATGTTTAACTTGAATCGTTTAGAGAGGCTTTAGTTCTCGTACAATTTAGCATGTAATATGTCTGGTTGAAAAAAATATAAGGAAACCTAAGTTTTCTATACATTTAATTCTAGATACAATTTGCGATACCGCCAACATAAAGGTTTACAATTTACCGAAGCAAATAAATGTAGAATCTGTGTCATTACGCATTTATAAAAGTAAATAAATCGATTAATTCAAAATTAGATTTAGTTTTATAGCGAACTATTTTACAAGCAATACATATTAAATTGATTCGCACATTGGCTAGTAAAAAACATGGATGTAATTTGACTTAACTATTTGTTTTTTTGCGTGATAGGTATTCTTCGTAGGTGGCACGTATCACGTATATACATTAGTTAATCAGAAGCGATGAATTAAACTTTTTAAACTAATCGACCAATCTACTAAAGCAAAAAAGGATATGAAATTGGTGGGCATGTATGAAAAATTTCGAAGGAATAATTGCAACACCAATTTTATGTTTTATTCGCCCAAGGCAGCGCTCTTGTTCAGTGCATACTTTTTTGCAACTAGTGTAGGTGTGGTTCAGCTCTGTTCGACTCTGCCAATAATTATCATACAGGACTTCTAACTGTAGGTACAATGCAAGGGCTTTCCCCTTCATTGTACAGCGCTTTGGTCGTTAGTCACAAAACTTGCAATGTATTTTAATCTCGAAACCTATAAAAAATTACACTTGCACTATCGATAATTTTAACCTTAATTGGTGCTTAAAACGTGATTGGACCACCAACCGACAGGAAAGCAGGAACTACTCAAAGAGAAGGGCTTTTGCACAACCCTTTGTCTCACGTATCAGCCCGTGCTTGAGATCACCACGTGCCTAATGAGGGGTAAATCAGGTGTGATTTAAGTGCAAGGAGTGTAGCCCCCTGCTACATATGATTTTTTTTAATGTTGCGTTTAAGCTTTGACGTTTCATTTTGGACCATGAAATTAAACGTCAAAGCTGACTTACCCCATGCTCGTAGTGTAGGGTGCTCAAGAAACAATGAAATTGTGTCAGTAATAGTCTACTCTATCTAGTAGTTGCTGAGTTAAACTTTGAATTGAAGAGGTCATTATGTTGAAGTCAATCAAAATGAATGTATTCGAAATAGCGAGTTCTCTGTCCAACACGTTCCATTTCGAATGAGCGCAAGCTAGTCAGCTGGTGGCAATGAAGACATTATTAATTTCACTTCCCTTAAAGGTTCATAGTAAATGAATGACGTCGTAATTAAACCAATATGGAGCAAATCCCAATCGATAGCAAACACGTTGTTTTGAAACTGGATCGCCATGTCATCGATACCACGGACCACACACACTCGTTCCGGGTACGTCCCTATTACGATGAAGTGTACATTGATCGGTGCCCTTGGGCTGCACTTGCAGGGCTGCCAGTTGATATTTATAAATTATACGAAACGAGCTTAGCCTCGCGGTTTCATTTGCGTATAATTTTAAGAAAAAAAAAATCCACTTTCGAATACAGCATGCTGTTCTTAAATATGTGTGTGAAGAGATATACACAGGGTTGGCAACGAGCGTCTGATACCCTTGGTGGCAAGTGATCATAGGCTGTAGTGATACATGTTATGATGGTAAGCCATCATGGGCCCTACCATAAGCACTTATTGCCATCTTAGTTTCACTCACAGTGACATACTTATGCACGTCATATACATCGGTCTCATAATCATGGTAATGAGAGGTGGTAGGGCCCAGGTGCGCCATGGGCCGCATGCTTGTTTGCCACCTTAGTGGTACAAAAATTATATTCATGACAACTAATTAACCCCTATTTACCCCTTTTAAAGTAGGAATATTAAAAATTGTTTTTTAAAAGTAGTATTGACATGAAATGTTTAATTAGGTTTTCTGTATACAATTTATACATGAGGGTCTAAGATAAAAGAAGGATACAATCTGCCACCTAATTATCCAGTTTTTGTATTCAATTATAACCCTGCTTGTAACTTATTTCGATACCGAGATGTTGCAGCATTTTCAAGAAATTCCATTGCTAAAGATTAACCACGACAGTTGGGGCATAAAGGTTTAATTACATAGACCGATCGATCGATGTCTAGACCAAACTAATCGAAGCCCTTAATAAATGGGCGTGTGTGTAGTACGCCCTATTTCGGGTTGGAAAGGAACCATTTAAACCAGCGGATTTTAATCAGGATTTAATCCGCACAGTCAGCGGAAAGGTATGACGAAAATAATCTTTTATTTTTAATCTATACATCTATTGCTGTTAAAGCTGTTAATTTGGAATAATAAACAGATACTTCAATTTGTTTATCTGGATAGATATGTAGCAGCGCTTCTCCACTCACTACATAGATGGCGCTACTCGCTAACTAATGCGAAGATTGTGCACAAATACACGAGAACCTACATCGCGCAATAAGAGTTTTTAATAGCATTGCAGTATTTAACAGTTGGAGCCGTGATTCCCCAGGCATGATACCCACCTGGCTGGAAGATCTTCCCTTTGCTGGGGATGAGTATAATCACCCGCTCTCCCCAGATATATAATATGTATTATGGTCAGTATGAAAATACGCAATTAATGTGCATAGTAATAATAAGGTTATTTGGCAAACACTCAACCAGAATATTGATTTAATATTGGTGGTACAATTAATTGGGTGCCCAAACCACACAATATTTCAGAATAAACCCCGTCACGTCATATTAATATGTAATTGGTTCAACGCAGTTTAATTAAACAGCCATGAATGCATGCCATGTTATTTAACTGCGAACACTTAAAATTCTTACATGCTTTTATATGGAGTCGGTTTTATGAGGAGCCATATATTACGATTATGAGTAATTTTTTACGCAGTGACGCGGTTTTAAGCCAAAAATTCCTTATATAAAGCGTTTCATACTTTAATTTTTAAATAATATAGATTTATTACATAATATGATTGATAGATTTAGTCTAACATACATACATACATATACTCACGCCTGTATTCCCCGAAGGGGTAGGCAGAGGTTGTTATCACAACACCCACTTTTCACCGAATTTGATTAAGTGCCAACGTGACAGATGGTGAGTCTATCGCCGTCTCAGGCACTATACATACGTCTTTGAATTACTTCTCCGAAATATGCAGGTTTCCTCACGATGTTTTCCTTCACCGTATTTTTCACCTTCATCTTCACAGTTTTAGTCTAAATAAACAAGATATGATATGTGTTTGTTTAAGATATAAAGAGCACCGAAAACATATTTTTTTACCTATAGATGGATAGATGATGTACCTATACCTATTTTAATGGAATGAGTCATTGCTTTAAAAAATATTATTAAGACAAAATTCGAGTACTTATATAAATTATTCAAATATCTTTAGTTGTTTTCATAAAAATTTCACTCACATTAAGTTGTTAAGTCCTCATCAAATCAACAATACGAATTTACTGTTACATTAAGAAGTTTTGAAAGCATTTATGAGCTAAGTTTTATTCAATAAACTCAAACTCCCACTCAACATCTTTGTTTGACTCTAGTGGACACGTAATAAAGCACTTACGTCCGATTCTAAGGAGTAAAGGGACTAAAGAAATTGCGTCGAATTCGGAAGTTGGTTTTTACTTCAACGACTTCGGGAAATCCAGCTGTCACTCTCTTCAATGAGTAAGTGTTTTTTTATCGAAACTGTTTCACAAAATAGGCTCATATAAATATAGAACCATAGATAATAATAGATTCTATATACTTTCAATCAGTCAACTTAAATCAGAGTCCTTCGAGTCATTCATTATTATACCTATTGCGGATACATTCGTAAGCTTGGCCTGGCCAGACTCTACAAGCAGCAATATGATAAGGAACTCCCAGGAGTTATGAGCGCATATATTTCGAAGGCGCAGTATTCAGTCATGTTATGAGTCCGTCTCTGTCTGGGCGCCCAATATTCGTCCCTTAACATGCAAGTTGGAGATTTGGCCCATTTGTCCCTGGGAGGTGAACAGTTGATTATTAATATATTTTAAGGTACTCCTCTCAAAAACATTGAAACAATCTCTTTAATTTTCTGATGCCCTAGTACTTTACTTTAAGGGGACGAGTGGGCTTAGGGTTCAAATGTGAGGGGACGAATGGGTTCCGACCCGTCTTTCTGTATAGCGCGACGCGAATCCAATAAATGCGCAGTTATCCCCACTCCTTATAATTCGTGAAGGCACCTTATTTCTGTAGCTACATCCATAAAGAAAGAGTCATAGATTCCTAGCTTCCACCCGCAATTTTGCCTGCGTAGAAGTAAGATTTCACACGGGTATAAACTTTCGTACCCTCTTTCACCCCTTTAGAAGGGGATTTTTGGAAAACTCTTAATGGATGTGTGGTATATGTGGGTGATGCCTACAAATCACAAGAGGACACTCCCCAAATGCAATGTCTCTGGGACCAGCGGTTTTGGTCGTGCATTGATATGTCAGTCAGACAGACAAGACTCTGAATTTATACATAATATGCATGCCAATTAACATATTTGTGGCATACCGACATACAATACTGTCTTTCACCAATCGCAATCGAGAAGCCTGTTTATAATAATGTCATACAATATGAACCATTGGCAGTGTGTAGATGAAAATTCTTTGACAAGAACAAGCGAATGTATTTAGATAATCGTGTTTACGTGTGATAATCGTGTTAGTGTAGCTAAGTTTGTAGGTTGTCCTTAGTTATTTATAATGAATTGTCACGCGGTATAAACCACGTAGGTCACATTCCCCGTGGGAGTACAGCAATAAAATATAGCCCATATTAATCAGTGATAATGTAACATTCTAATGGTGAAAGAATTTTTAAAATCGGTCTAGTAGGCTTTGAGCTAATTTGTAACAAACATACATATAAACCTTTCCTCTTTATAATATTAGTATTAGATGTGTAACTCTTTCTTGTTTAGAGCTGAGTGCAAGATAGCTAATTTCCCAATTTCACATACTACTTCTATGAAACATTTACGTATGAATCTGATAATAAAGCTATTTGAAGTAAAAAAGGTGAAAAGTACTATATATAGATTTTTGTAAAGACAATAATTTTTTTTATTTTTCTTTGCCAAAGCCGTGCCGTGGTGGAGTCCCGAAAAGGTGACAATGTGGATTAATATGGATTTTGTGGGTTTAAAAATACTTCTAAATACAGTTTAGACCACCGGCATTTTCAAGCCTTTATGACTTTCATAATAATTTCAAACTGTTGAAAGCGATTGCTATATAAAAGGGTTTCGTGAAAAGAATGAAAGCAATAATTTTGATTGTCACACGTGGTGTGGCATGCGGGACCATACAATTGTTTTATGGTCCTCTTATTGGGCATACGGGCTCCCTTCAAATACTTTCACGCCAGTTACGACGCTAATATTACCTGAGATTTTTATAGCCTTTACTGCTTATAGGTATAATGTATAGCTTACATTACCTGATACCGCAAAAGTATATTTCTTTCTCGTATTATTTAATTTACTGAAGCAGGCTATGTCAAACATGTTAAAAACCTTACTGAATTTTTTTTTATCGAGGTTTTAATTTGGAATTGGTGGAAATTATTAAAAAAGGTAGTCTTAAAAATACTTTAAATTGGTGTTACTTTTGTTGAATTAAATAATTAGATTTTATTTCTGTACCTGTAGTATGTAACTTAATACATTATTATACAGCTGTGAACCAATGGAGTTAAACCGTCGTTTAAAAGTAATTATGAACGAATTGTATTAACGTTAATCGCGAACACGACTACAAAACTGTTGTGCAAATTAGCAATTTTCATACGTTCCGAGCAGCTCCATTTGTGCTGTCACCCGTCACTCCCATCCACCGGTAGTTGTCAATTAGCTGGTTATAAAACTGTCAGTAATGCTGTCCTGATAAAAGGTTCGAGGAAGCATTCAAACATGCCCAAAACAATTGAAAATTAGCAAGGAAACGTCAATATTGCTTACGTGAAATATGTCCTCGCAGCGTCTCATGCGTAGAATCCTAATGCTCGGCATAAGCAGGCTTTAGTTAATGAGATGTCAAGCCATGCTCCCGGCCTGATAACAATGGCCGACTCAACATTCGCCTCGCGTCGGGTTTTTGTTACCTGATACTATAACCTTACGAATTTGTAGGACTTAATTTAGTTTGCTTTGTAGAGCCCTTTTCAGGGCATCCTCAGTACCTATAGTAATTAACCCTCTTTATCTCTCTTTGACATGCTTAAATACGCTGGTCTCCATTGTTTTGGTAGTTCCCAAGACGTGCAGTAAATCATCTTTAAATTATGCTCCCGTTTCCCTTATATACTCTTTTGATATATTCTGAAATTCATGAGGAAACCATTCCGTCCACAGCTGGATGATAGGTCGACATAGATGTCAAGCAATGACTTTGAGGAGCTCAAAGGAATATGTAAATTCCTTTGCACCTTGTGCGTGATAGTTCGTGCCTCGTTTGCTCTCTGATTGAGAAATAGTCAGTGTCACTGTCTCTGCGAAAGTGCCAGCATAATGGATTATGAAATACTATAGATAATTTAACAAGACGGTTATTTTTCCAAATCTTAAAACCAGTTAAGAATTATAGAACTGGAAGAAGTTAAGAAAACAGTTTCTGTAGATTTACATCACTTCCTCTGTAATATAATGTTAAACACTTGGCTGAGAGGCATCCCCATTAACTTCCTCACGCCAAGAGCAAATTCTTTATCCATTCCCAGAAAATAACTTGTGTCGTGTCGTGTAAATCGTCACACTAAATAAAGGCGCATCGCGACTTTCTTCGGCTTCGCGTCACGACATATTTACACTTTTAATTTCACCTGTACCTGTATGGAATACTTGGTAGTCTGCCCTTGAAATGCCTTAAATACACTCAGGTTATGGACAGACGAGTTACGCCCAGATACAAGTTTGCGAAGTCCTGAATGGTGGACTTCAAATAAAAAACTCTGGTTTGTTATGCGACTGGACCAGATAGCGCTCTGTCGCAGGAAATACCAACTGTTTCGATCGGGTAAAAAGTCTCGCCCATTTTATTGGATACCTATCGAATACACCATTTATCCTCAACAGTTCACTTCAGGGTTACTATCTGGAGGGTTCAAATAGATAGCTGTCGACTTAAAGGGCCTCCGGAGATGTGCTTTCCCATACAAACGAATATCATTTGCAATTCGAGCATATTCCCATCGTATTAGGTGTATATTATTCGATTGCGAATACTATTTATCTTTAATACATATTAGAATGCATTTTAAGGTGACGATGAAAAATGCTTCCTAGCAAAATATATCACAACTATGCCTCAAATGAAAATTTGATATTTTACCATCGAAAAAAGACAGAATCCTTATTTTTCAAATCGCTCTGTCATAACAATGAAGCACTCGAAAACCTTAAAAATCTGTCACACTGTCAAGAAATTAATGCGAATAGTGTACAATTTATTGGTCTATTCTTGGAATAGCTAATGCTTAGTTAGACTTGAGAATAAATTCCTGTTATTTATGGAGGTATAAACCGCTGGCACCTTTATCGTATACATAATGTCGAACACGTAATAACTCTCGGTTGCTTTAATAATACTATCTCGATTATGTCGGCTACAGCTAATTTGAATAATAGCTAGATTGTTGTTGATAGCGTTGTCATATTAATATAAAATATTATTTATTACTAAATGTACCCTGCGGTTGCAATCAATGTTTTTTAAATAAAAGTAGCCTAAGTTACTCCCAGTAACATTAGCTTAAAAGTCCCGATAAAATCGGACCAGCCGTTTCAGAGATTACCAGGAACAAACAGACAGACAGAGAAAAAAATTTTTTTTTTAATTTTTTTATGTCAGTGCCGTATATACTTTTATATGAATTTAGTGAAAAGCTGTTATTTTGGAATTAGAAACACACACTTCATTATTCACTATTCTTTTCGGCTTTTCTGAATAAACTATCTGTATTTCCATTCCAGGCTTCATCATGACTAAAATTATTTATAATTTTTTTTTTGTTGTGACCCGCGGTTTTATCCGCTTAGGAATCCTAATGTTTTTTTAATAAATAGATGGAGCCTATGTTATTCCTTGTATAATTAGCTCTCTGCCACTTAAAGTCCCGTTAAGATCGATCCAGCGGTTTTAGAGATTAACCGGAACAAACAAACAAACAGACAGAAAAAAATGTTTAAATTGTTATTTTTTATGTGAGTAACGTATATACTTTCATACGTTAGTAATTTGAAATTACAAGCATGCATATATGAGAGACAGATATATATTATAGGGATCTTATGAAAATTAGGTATTAATTATTTCTAAGTTACTTACCGGTATTTTGAGAAATGTAGATAGCCGATATCTTCGATTAACACATAGATTGAACACGATTCACCCCGAAACCGCTTTATTATTTATTCCAAGTGAGTGGAGCCGTGAACACAAGCCATTTGGAATTCCTCTATACATTTCTTTTCGAATTGCGAATCTATATTTTATGAGCTATACTGATTGACGTAAATAAGAATTGACCGAACGTAAGTATTTGTATTTCACAAAATCATAAATAAATGTTTCTTTTTTTTTGAAGCTCTATGCCTATTGGAGCTGGCACAACACCCTCTTGGGACTTTTAACCATTCAGTTATTCTACAACCTTAATATCTAAAACTTTCCTGGACGTTGAGCCTGGACTGTGTAGCTTCAGGAGCTGTGCGTATGCATCAATCAGCTATTAAATATCAATACAGATGTATGATCTATATAAATAAAATTGCAGTTTGTTAATCGTAACTTTACACTGCATATGAAAGTATATAAGGTACTCACATAAAAAAACCAATATAAATCTTAAAAAACCTGAACTGACAAAAATAAAGTCAAAATTTTTTTTTCTCTCTGTCTGTCCGTCTGTTTGTTCCGAGTAGTCTCTGAACCGGTTAGACCGATTTTAACGGGACTTTCACTGGCAGATAGCTAATGTTATAAGGAGGAACTTAGGCTACGTTTACTTAATAAAACATTTAGTGTTCCGCGGGAATTAAATTAAATAGCGCGGGTGAAACTTCTGGGCACAGCTAGTATATATACCTTGACTAAATGGTGGTGAACCAATGGTTACATACGAAAGATACAATATCGAATAACTAGTGATGTTACCATATTAATAGCCTAATTCGATAACGCCTCATAAGCGTCGTTTTAAAACGATTAACGTTGTTAGCTGGTTATAAGCTGTTAAAGATGCATTATTTATCAGCAATTTCAAACGGCGATTATCATAAATTATTATCTTGCTGCAATAACGTTAATAATATACTTAAAAGCTTTTATGCGTGCCGTACAAGTTTACTGGTATATTTAGCAATTTGCTTGAAACACTCAGGGAATTATACTAAACTAGCTTTTCTTAAAAGCAGCCTGCATTTTCTAGTATACTTAATATACTATTTAAATATTTGTAATGCTAGAAAGGCTAGGTTATTTTAGTTTTTCGGAACACAGTTTGAGAGCATTGCAATCATCACCTGGGTAATAATAAAATTTCTTTCGGCAGAACGCATCAATGGGTCACGACCCACTGGCCCCCTAATTTTCATCTCCTAGAATAAAAGTCGTAAATTCGGAACCTGTAAAGTTACCCATTGGTCCCCCAATAGGAGAACAGTCAGATATTCATTCATGTACCCAGTAATAAACGGATATTTAGTCGAAAGACATTGAAAGCTGTCTCTTTGTATTTCTGACGCCTTAGTACTTTAGATAGATAAGGGGACGAGTGGAAACTTCAAAAATCTTAGTAGACGAGTGTGTACAGGGTGCGTGTTTCAGGGGATCAGTGGGTCCTGACTTACTTCGATTCAATGCTCGTTTGCAACATTCCTTCAACACGAAACATGCAATCAGTGCCCCGATTCACTTAAAATAAACTATCGAGAGAGCCGTGGTGGCCTTGAGGTTTGAGCAGTTGCCTGCTACGCAAGCGATGCAAGTTCGAATCCCAGCGGTGCCTGTACCAATGAGTTTTTTTATAAAAAAACTTATGTGCATTGATTTTACACCACGTGCTTTACAGTGAAGGAAAACATCGTGAGGAAACTTGCATATTTCTGAGATGTAATTCAAAGACTTATGTATAGTGCCTGATACGGCGATGGACTCACCATCTTTCACGTTGGCACTTAATCATCTTCGTTGAAAAGTGGGTGTTGTGATTACGACACCTCTGCCTATCCATTCGGGGAATACAGGCGTGAGCCGTTAGTCAATCGATCGAAATCCTCCCCCATTGTATTCACGTGATCCAAAATCGTAGTTTGATAGAGCCTCAACTCTATAGGATGTTATTGCGACAACGACAGGGATATTCCATTTTTTCTTTGATGTAATGTAAAAAACACTGCCAACGACTAAGTCGCTACGATATCGTATCGGTTTTCATTACGTGAATCGGGCTACAGGAATGTAACACACGTACAATAGAGATGATTACATTGTAGTGACATATTTTAATTTTTCTGTTTATAAATTCCCCGTTAGCTAACTCTTTCACTCAGTTATTTGAGAAATATTTTGGCATTTAAGCACGTGCTCGGTTCACATTTCACAACGTTCTAATTTTATAGTGTGTGTTTTGTTTTCCACGTGTGAGTTGACAAGAATAGATCATAGCAGTTAGAGAACGAAAGCGCTTTCTCTTTTCAAATACATAAAAAGGCCATGCAAAAAATATAAAATGATTTTTGTATTTTTTTAACGTAATTTTTTTTAAATTAAATTTTTAGCTTTATTTTTTAAAAGTTATTTTTTGTCCAAAAAACTATACAAAATATTACTTAATCGTGTGGGAACTAGCTGCGCCCTGCGGTTTCACCCGCATTGATTATGTTGATTATCGCGGAAACTTTATGTTTTTTTTATAAAAGTAGCCTCATTAGTAACTTAGTAATAATTATGAGTACCTTGTAACATAACCTATCTGCCAGTGAAAGTCCCGTTAAAATCGATCCAGCCGTTTCATTTTTTACCTGGACCAACTGACTGACAGACAGAGAAAATAAAAAAAAAAATTCTATCAGTACCGAATATGTACTTCCATAATGCATTTAGTGAAACGCTGTGTGCATTTTGGAATTGCAAAAAGACACTTTAATTTTATTTATCTGTATAGATGTATAGATTCTATCACGGTTCCATTAAAAATAATGTAGACTTTTTGATTGATTTGGTTCGCTCTAAAAATATTGATTATGTTTTATTTGGAAATTAAAATGAACTAAAACAGAATACTAGTGCGACTTCAATATTAATCTCAACTTCCAAGTTCCACCGTAAAACAAATCCAATATAAATAACTTGTAAGATTAAGTGCATAAAGTCTTTTTTCCTTTGCAGGGTCGTCAAGATGGGTTTAACGGTGTTTCTTCACTTGCTCGTAGCGGCCGCACCAGCAATTGCCGGTAAGTTCCGAGATTTCCGAATGTTCCGACATTCTCCTTTGGATAACTCGTAAAATGTGCGCTATCAACTGAGCAATCTTCCTTTACGATTCCAACAGATTTATTGTGCAACTGAATTTTAAGCGTTTTTGCTCCCGTTTGTTTTGGGAATTAGGAAAGTTTAATTTAATTTTTCGCACGATAAAAATCTGCAATGCATTCCATAAAATTTGTTCCCGTTTCAACAATCCTTAGACGGGCACTGGCTATTATGTATTCAGTTCCATTCCAGATTTTCGCTTTATTTATAGAAATTAATTACCATATTCTGTTCAAAATGTGCTGCCATACACAATAATCTCAACAGTCAGTAAATAGTTTAAAAAATAAGTATTCGAAGCATTCAAATAGTAAATTAATTCAGCTGTCATGTCCAGTGATATACCAGTGAAAGGAAAGTAAATTTAAATGTGTAGGCTATTTGATAGGTATGCAACGTAATGCCATAAACAACACGGCGATCACGGTAACTATAGACAGCCATAGACAAAAAGCGTTGCAAGTGTTGCAACATCCGACCTGCAATTAGAAAGTATAATGCGAGAAGAGCTGCCTTATATCTGATTATGTTTAATCATTAAAATTAATCTCAACTGCATACAATCTGACATTTTGAAATCCTAACAAATTGTAGGGCTCGACCCTTCGGACGGTTCTTTGAAGCGGTTATTCTTTTAATTCTCATCCATTGCTAGTTATGCCGCCTCGTTTATATTACTGTCAATATAAAAACGGCGATGGATTATGTGTTAAATGTTGGTGTCGGGATATTTTTTGTCTATTTTGGAATTGTAACAGCCGTGACGGGTAGGCTCCCGGATACGGCAGGTAGCTACGCCCACATCGACAAGGGCTTTTAGTGTCGGTAAATATATGAATACTCTAGTGGGTTCCGTACAGTGATATATGACACCCTGAGACGTTGCTATTTTTACCTATAAATCTCCGATTTGATAACTTCTACATTTAATTACCCAGAAATTGTTAGCGTTATAAGTAGGTTATTGTTTCTTATCTCAGGTTAGTCATTGATATGACAAAAAGTATTTAAAGAACACTATTCATCTATGGCGACAAAGAATAACTTGATATAGTTACTCCATGAAGTTGAAATTGAGAGCTACAAATTTATTAAAATACTAGTTGTGCCCCGCGGTTTTACTCGCGTAGAGTAAATTTCATCGATAACCAGCGGAACACTAATGTTTTTTTTTAAAATAAAAGTAGTCTAAGCCTAATTTAAGTAGGCCGTTTCGGGAATTAGTCGGAACAAACAAACAGACAGACAGACGGACAGATAGACTGACAGAGAAAAATTGTTTTCCAGTATCAGTATTGTGTGTACTTTCATATGTATTTAGTGAAAAGCTGTTACATATTTAGCAATTACAATGTATAGAGTATATAGGTCCATAAATATTTGTTCTTAATATATGGGTAAGTTCATTATTTGGATTTAATATTTGTTATGCTACTCGAAACTTGAAAGTAATTTTTAATTAGAAACATTCCCTAAAGAGAAAACAGATCCCCAAAAAGTAATCCGGGTGTTTATGTGTGTGTGTACAACAAATTTTACGCTTACTTGTCATTGTGTGTCGGAGTATTTGTGTGAAGTCATTAGTAACTACCTACTCGACTGAGATTTGTTACTTTTTTATATAAATCTCTTGTCCCATCCCTTCCGATTTTATTCTTCAATCGCCGGATTTCTTAACAATAACTATTTAAAAAAAAGGCAATTTGAAATTATAACGAGAGAGAACACATTATAACGAGCATTGCATCTAATCTAGTCCAGCTTAATGTTTATACACGTTGTGTTCATGCTCCGATTTTTATGGAACTTTTACGATTAGTTAAGATATCCCAAAATCCCAATGCAAAATTGTATAATGATTGCAAATAAAAAAAAGCTAGCATATTATTAGCCTTATTGAACGAAACTTATTCCATGCTATGCTCCTCTGTTGAAAGATATTTCTTTCTTACATACCTGGTTATAGTGTAATATGGTAATTACCGGATTATGTATGCGTAAAGTCGAGTTTCAATCTTATTTTCAGTGGAATAATATACAGGAAAAATATTTTTTTCCGTTAAACATACAAACATACATACGTATGCTCACGCCTGTATTCCCCGAAGGGGTAGGCAGAGGTGTTGTAATCACAACACCCACTTTTCACCGAAGATGATTAAGTGCCAACGTGACAGATGGTGAGTCCATCGCCGTCTCAGACACTTTACACAAGTCATTGAATTACTTCTCAGAATTATGCAGGTTTCCTCACGATGTTTTCCTTCACCGTAAAGCACGTGGTGTTAAATCACTATACATAAGTTTTTTAGAAAAACTCAATGGTACAGGCCCCGCTGGGATTCGAACTTGCGTCGCTTGCGTAGCAGGCGACTGCTCAAACCTTAAGGCCACCACGGCTCTCCGTTAAACGTAGCTTATTAATAATTTCCATTTGAAATGAATTGAAACAGCAAAATACGAAACCGCATCTCCAGCTAGTACACCTTAAGTGTTCAATCCAAAGTACCTAATAAGCTTAGCTCAAAGTCGAAACACTAACAGAATTTGAGTGAATATATTAACCTCAGTTCGGGTCCAAGTGCTGTTTGATGCCTAACACCTGTGTCCCAGTTGCATAATGTTGCTGTAAACCACTTACAAAGGCTTCACAGTACCCTAAGTATACATTTTAACATGGTCAACGTTGACGATATAGATTGCGTATTCTCCGCATTATGCATAAAATTAAAGAGTAAAAAAAAAGTAGCTTAACTAGGAAATGCTGCCTTAACATATTTATGGAAGACTAGCGCACGTCACGCGGTTTCACCCGCGTAGTTCTAGTTCCCGTGGGAGTATGGGGATAAAACATAGCCTATGTTACTTGCTGATAATATAGCTACCCATTGCTGAAATATGTTTTCTAATCGAGCCAGAATTTTCCGAGCCTATTCAATACAAACATACTTACATACAAATCTTTCCTCTTTATAATATTAGTATAGATTACAAAGAACACCCGTTCTGTACCCCAAGTACAATGTTTTATCATGTTCCAATGTTGACGTTTTCGTTTGCATATCTGTGTCGATCGGTATCGAGGGGATCAAAGCATTTCGAGACACAGAAATTCGACAACGTTATTACCTGTCGGAATCTATACTTGGGCACTAGGGGCCTACGATCATCCAACTTCTGAGCTTTGACGTTTCATTTTGGTACCGTAAAATTAAACGTCAAAGCTAAGAAGTTCTGCTTAAACGATCATAGTTAGCCCCCCGTAGTAGTGTAATTTTTTCAGTAGTATGAGTTTCATTAACATCAGAGCTATTTGACAGATTTAGCCTAACTACAATATTAATACCTAATTGCATAATAACAACAACAAAATCTAATTAATTAAACCCATCAATAGTAATGTATGCAAAACAACCGATTAATCATAGCTATTGTTACAACACGTTACATAATAAGTTCATTCGCCAAACACTTTTCAAATACTCATTCAAAATAGTGAGACTTTATTGAACATAATTTATTCTACAGCGATGAAGTTGCGAACGAAAAACTCCAGTAGGCTTAGACCAAGTAAAACTCTCGCGCTTGCGCTAATAGAAACGATGGATGTATGGAAATTACATAAATCAGTCACGTGACCTATGTCATTCCCATACATTTCTAACAATTTCCCATCGTTTCTACTAGCGAAGCGTGAGGCTTATGCACCAAATGGGCCTTCCATTTGGTGCATAAGCAAGTACAGTATTCCAATAAAATAACGTGAATAAATTAATACAATACGAGTATATAAACATTAATTGTAATAGAAAATAGATAAAATAATTCGCTTTTAAGCATCTGGTTAAAACCTACTTCTGTTGTGATATCTTAATTTTTCATTCACGCATATTGTAACTAGTATCTAGCATGTTTTGTAAGAAAACATAAGTATCGAGAATACTTTCTTATAGAACTGACAGTAATCCCCTTATACACCATCCGAATATAATTCGCTATGACACACTAGATTCCTTGCAAAAAAGCGTGTTTTAAAAACGTATAGTAGACAATAATATTTCTTAACATACACACATAATTTATAGGTTTCTATATTGTTCTTAGTTTTTTTTAGTGCAAAGCCAAAGTCAACAATATCTTTATTCAATTAGACTTTTTACAAAGTACTTTCAAATTGTCAGGATGACATATTGTTCAGGATTATACATGTTATCGCCAGGTTAGAAGGTTGCTTTTACTGAGCAGAACCTCGCAAGAAACTCAGTAATTACTCTTTGCAGCTTAACACAACCAGACACCAGTCCATATCGTACTGACTAAACCTTTAATACTTTAATATTTTCCTATAACCTGGATGGGTCATCGCCTGAGTTTCACCCGTGCTCAGATGTTCCCTCCCGCGTACGACGGGAAACGTTCAGTTCTGATTACCAATACATCTATACAACTATACAGATAAAAAAATCGTCTCTTTGTAATTCCAATACGCAGTTTATCCCCACCATCTTAGCTGAGCTCTCAAACCTCGCGACGACAATATATTATCCTACAAGGCTAATGTACCCTTAAGCGTGAGACTTCAGGGGTCTGACCATGAGCTCTTATTGCAATGATAATTCAGCTGTGTGACAGTGACAGATGTATACACGTCAAATACATCTGTCTCATAATAAAACTATAATGGTAAGGTCCCAGTTGTAAGTAATAATTATAAAGATGTGTTTGTTTGATTCGCTTTCTGTTCCAAAGCGCAATTGGCTGGTTTTCAATGCTCGCGCCAAGATCACATTGTAAATCTGTTGGTGGTAAAGATCTTCAATCAATCCGCGAAAACAGATTTTATTGCGTCGTTAATTTACGGCTAACGACTTGGCTCTCCCATTTTAACATAGAGGTAATTTTGAGCGGGTAATATTAACCTCTGAACATTTGCAAATAAATCAACGAATATCCGCGCTTAATCGCACACAGATTTTTTAAGTCGGTCTAATTCGGTTTCAATTCTTTCTAGAGCTTTTTCTTCTTCTTCTAGAGCCAATTCCCTTCAGTGGCATAGATCGTGAATAGATAACAGATAGACAGATACACTTTTGAATTCATTATTAATAATTTAGAATAGTAGGTACTTACTTAGATACCTATAGATTTGAATACAAGAATCACGATCTAGGATATAAAAAAAGATGCATAGAAAGTTTTATACAGGAATGTGAATGGCATACAACTTTTTAAAACTTGTTTGATTAAGTACCCTACTTCTTATCTTTTGGATCTATCTATTTAAAGTTAGGATTCCGTAGTGTGGCCAAGAAACTTCTATGGTATTATTGAATTCATCTGAATTTCAATTTAAGCTATCAGCTATCCTTTATGAACATAAATATAGAATTTTATTTTAAATAAATTTTAATGTAACTACTCGTAATAATTTTGTATCGTGCAATGAAACGTACAGCTAGCTGAATTTCTTGCCGGTTCTTTTCAGAAATCTGGTTTCCGAATCGGTGGTCAGTTCTTCGAAAAGTGCCTTTACCAGGGTCTAAACTGAATAAATCATTTTAATTGTCAGCATTGTTTTAAATAATCTTTTCAGTGTCCCATCTTAAGATAAAATAATATGCTTGCATCTCATGAAGCTCTATTTTCATTTCCACATTCAATATAACTTTCACATTTATCGCTATATCGTCTAACACAAATATTCAAACGTTATGTAATTCTGAACCGTAATATATTTTTTTTATAATTTACCTATTTCAATACTGGTAAATAACTTTCTAGGCTGATCTTATCTAAAATACCTTCATAATCAATGATGCTTTTTAACTAATTCAGACGTAGAGTACCCTATCTTTAAATTCAAATTCCTTACCAATTCACCAATAAATCTCCCTCACGTAAAGCTATGGGAATGAATGGCTAAGAAAATGTGTAAAATATACTACGGCACCTTTCTGGATGATCCAACTCACACTTGCATGGCCTTAAATCTCTACTGGTGTGACAAATCACGAGAGTCTTTGTTAATTCTCGGATTTAAAGATCGAAGCTTTTAAGCTCCTTAACAATGGGCAAGTTTGAGATACCAGCCATATTTCGTTGGAGATTTAAGTTTATCTTATCGTGAATTTGGCAGCCTGTCTAAACTAGAATAAAATAAATTAGAGTGAGTAGCTCGAGCACGTCTATCTATCTGCTTTTGAACTCATTGCTGACTTATCCATCCGAATTATGTATATATGTAATAATGTCTTTGTATGTACTTTTACATACATACAACAGGTGCCGTCCTTAGTTATGAGCGCTCAACGAAAATAGTAGCGATGACTGCGCATGATTTTTTTATAGTACAGACAGACGGAGACATGGCATGTAATGAGACTCGTGAAATTATTATTGCGCATTCAATAAGAGTGCTCATAAATCGTGACGGCGCCTGAACTAAGGCTTAGTTGCGCGATAATTTATTAAAGATTAAAGCAAATTTGAGGATAACAATAGTTATGACTTCGCTTTGACGGCGCGTTTGTTTCCAACCTTTTATTTAAGAAACATACCATACCTACATGTTTTAAGTTATTCTGTTAATAAATAAACAATCTTTATCATTTAAACGATTCCTTCATATGTCTTCATTTCAGAAACTGGATATGAGAATACTCTGAGAAGAAGAACTGAATGTGAATTTATTCACCTGCTTAGTGCACCCACGCACCTAAGCCCGATAAAACTTGCTGAAACAACTTAATGTGACTTATACATGATTCAACTATTGTCTTTGTATTTTAGATGGAGGTATTATCATATTGTTGATCCAAGGATTCCCGGGAAGGAGCCTTATGTTTTAAGGATTCTGAGAAATTTCTTGATCAGTAGCTCAAGTGCCGCAAGCGTGTACTCAACAGCCTTCAGGACAGTAACCATTTATCATTAAATATACAGCACGCGATTTGCCACCCTTGTCAATGTAGACAGATGGACAGCGAAGCGAAAATATAAGAAATCTGCTTTATCTTTCTGGGGGCCTATCATTATCGGTTTAAGGAGCGCGTAATAAGAACTTCTGAGCGTTGAAACGTTACATTTTTGTACCGTAAAATTAAACGCCAAAGCTAAGAAGTTCTTAATACGCGCTGCTTAATCGATCATAGTCGGCTCCCTGTACCCTTATAACGAGTTTTGCAATGTTTTCAATCTAAGCACATTGGAAAACTATAAGCAACTCCATTTTCATTATGACTTTCATGCATACCATACACACACACGCCTATATTCCCTGAAGGGGTAGGCAGAGATGCTGTAACAACACCCACTTTTCACCGAAGATGATTAAGTGCCAACGTGAGAAACAGTGGGGGAGTCTATCGCCGTCTCAGGCACTATGCATCATTGGTACAGGCCCCGCTGGCATTCGAAATTGCTTCGCTTGCGTGGCAGCCAACTGCTCAAGCCCTACGGCCACCACGGTTCTTATCTCAACCCCCACGGGCATTATGACTTTCGAGGGTAAATATATATATACTTAGCTATTTTGATAGCAAAAATCTTTACAAATGTCTTTCCTACCCAACA
Organism: Watsonalla binaria; assembly: GCA_929442735.1. NCBI lineage: Eukaryota > Metazoa > Arthropoda > Insecta > Lepidoptera > Drepanidae > Watsonalla > Watsonalla binaria. Next base: position 8,436,497 of record OV838930.1, read on the forward strand.
CTTGGCTAAATCATAAAATTGTTTAAATTCTTCATAAACCGACGGTCATTGACTGACGGGGCTGAAAGATCATAAATTGGTACCGAACAGCAATATGACTCATCTCAATTATAGCCTGCATTTGAAATGAGACTGTATTAGCATAAAATAAAGGTGGATTTGAATCGGCATTGCATTCACGTATGACTTTGTTCCTATTGAGAGGATGCGTCATCCGAGATCGAAATGTGTGGGTAACAAGGTATCAAGGACATCAGGATTTCTTTTTTTTATTGTTTCGGCAACCTTTTGGTATGCAAATAAAAAGTGGTCATAATTACGTTTCTTTTGATAGTCGCGTCTCGTCTGTGGACTTATTTCTATGCTCACTGAATAACTTAAGATTACATAGATATGGAATGATTTATGTTGATGTGGTTATTTTATTCCCAGCGCCTGCACAATGCGATCTTAGTAGATCTGAAGAATTCTAAGGTGGTCTATCGAAAGGTTCTTTTGATCAATGAATACATGTGGAATTCAAAGTCTTTGCTGACTGGCTTATATATTTACGCACAGCTTAAACCGATGGTCCTACAGACGTAAAATTTAGAGGTCACTAAAAGTCCACCCCTAAGAGAGAGCTGAAAATTTGTGTTTAAAATCTTACTGGCACGAAGGCAACCTTGCTGGTCGTAGCTAGTTCATGTATAATGCTGGATAAAGCACACCTTACGGTGACAGGCTTCAAAGTTATAGAAGTATAAACTATTTCCAACTCCAGAAAGTCAATTCTACTTAATTATCAAGGATTTTTTTTGGTATGGGATCAGTACTTTAGAAAATTACCTACTGCATACAAACTTACACATTTAACCACTCAATAATTTTATTAGAGTCTCATCTCCAGAAACAGTTCTATTCTTTCGCTTTCTCTCTAACAAGCTTTTAGCCAGCATGATCAAACTTTGTTAATATTTTGGCGTAGAGTAGGCATAACTAAACTGGAGCCAAATTAAATATTTTACCGTTTGGACATTAGTGACTATTTGGATCAGAATATGCTAGATATTTTTAAAACCTAAATAGAGTGGCAGACCATTCGCTTGTCAATTTGTTTTAAGGCAATTGGCATTCCGATCTAAAAATAGTAATAGATGAATAGGCGGCAACTTTAATGATCCGCTTGGAAGCAATTTCGACGAGAATCTCTAAGAATATTAGTTATAATTAAGAATCTGATAATTAGAGAGGTTAATAAATCACTAATTTATGATATTGTCTTCGCAGTGAAATATTAATTTAAGCATAAGTATATTTCAAGTTGATAATACTGAGACTGAATTTGCTTAAGACGAGAATTTACTTGTCTATAACTAAAATTTATAAGAAAAGATTCATTTTGTTCATGGTTTGGGAGCTCATCACACAAGTTAGGCATCTCCAACCTAAGCCAGTAGTTGGAACGGTGATCAAGCATCCTCGGAGAGCTGTTCAAATCAGTAGGCAGCCTAAAACAACTCTGATAACTGGTTTAACTGAATTAACAGATTTCCTCGTTAAAGAGTATTCCGAAGAATAGCAGTCGCTATTGGGAGAATCTGGTTATAAGCTAATTTAGTTTGCTGACTCATCCATGTTTTGGATATGGCTAGGTTGATGCTGATTTACTTATTCCCAAAGATTTTATCTTCGAAGAATTCAACGAAGGATACATCCTTTATGATGGTTATCTTGTTCTAACGCTTGCATCACGAATAACTCTCACATTACAAAATGCTTTTGTTCCAGAAATCGACATGCGGTTTACAAGGTACCCGGAGTCAGTAACAGCCCCAGTAGGAGACACTGTGACCTTCGAGTGTGCAGTCAACGTGCCTGGAGAACGACTGGTGTGGCGTCAGAGGCCTCTGGACAGGCCTGATGAAGACTGGCAGGATGTCAGGACTAAAGACAGTGACACTAATAAGTTATCTACGAAATTAGTGATTGAAATCACGGAGGAAACTGTTTCGGCTCTTTATCAGGTAACCTTTAAGACTTGCTTTTAGTCCATGCATAGTTTTAGTCCGAGTTTGGGCTAGCCTTCATTTAAATCATGCTTTGCAATCAGGGGGGATTAGTGAGGAAGTGTGCGTATATATGAACGGAAATTCATAAGTATGTAAAGTTGTCAAGATGGTGATGCATTTAAGATCTATCATCATCATCTTCGGTAAAAAGACAATTTCGAATGTATGCTTGTCGAACTGAAATAAAAGAAAAATAAACGAACATCTACCTATTAACCTATCTGATAAAAAACGGTCGCTGCTACGTCATCTACTTCATAAATGTACATAGAGAGACGGGTGCCCCAAAATTGTGAATTAAGTAAATACGCAGCAAATAAAATAACTTTCGTGAAGCGAATTCCAAATGTTGCTAGTCCAGCGATAACGAGTAACTTTGGAATATTTTTGAAACTGCTGATGAGTTTAAAATGTCGAGAATCATGTACGGATACCGACACTTTTGCAACTCTCTTATTTTGTGAATTAATTTAATATTATCTTCACGTCTTGAGGATCCCCAAAGGGGTAAGCAGGCAGTATTATAGTGGATGCTTAATACTGAAATGTCTCTGAACAGAGTTCATCTCAAAGAGCGTTGTATTTTCATTTGCAAAACAATGGTTTTACGACGTCTATCTGAAAGCATCAAAGATTAAGTAGTGTCTTATTATTGGATCATATATCGAATTAATAATTTGCTCAGACCCCTCCCAGAAGGCTCACTGAAAGGGTAGGTACTATTCGGAGAAGATTTTGTATGATGTAGCGAGATAGTGATCTTGTACATCGCTGCCAAACATCTACACAACCAATATGTCTTTGTCCCCAGTGCGCAGTGTGGTACGGCTCAGTGAGTCTAGTATCAGTACCCGCTAGACTTACCATAGCAACGGTGGATCTCAGTAAGAATACTCCAGAGAAGAGAGTCATCACCGCTCCATTGAACAATATTATTGTACTGCATTGTAAGGAGCCCGTATCAGAGCCACCCGCTGTTATAACATGGTGGAAGGAAGATGCAAAGGTATTCCATACTGTTACATATTACATTTACTACTATGATTAAACTGCCTCGTTGGTCTAATGGTTAGTACGTTCGCCTGCCGATCACGAGGTCCCGGGTTCGATTCCCGGGTCGGATAAAAAATTTATATTGGGTTTTTCTGTCAAGAAATTCACAATAAAAATACCCGGAGTTTGGAAGTTGGCGGTGTTTCCACCCCCGTGCCTCGGAAAGCACGTTAAGCCGTTGGTCCTACGCCTGATCTCTGTCCGGTCGTGTCGGATTGCCGTCCCATCGGACTTTGAGAGTGAGGGAATAAAGAGTGCATCTGTGTTTGCGCACACACTTGGGCACTATAATATCTCCTGCGCACATGGCTGATCCTCGTTGAGATTAGCCGCCGTAGCCGAAATTCGGTAGGAGATCATCACATGAAGATCACCTAAGTGACAGTGATTTTAAAAGAAAGAAAAGCAAATTATATTTATTACACACAAAGACAACGTAGATAAAAAAATATCAGCGGCTGAACTAGCATCGTTTTAAGCAGAGCGTATAAAGAACTTCTGAGCTTTGACGTTTAATTTAAGTAACGTAAAATTTGAAATCAAAGCTAAAAAGTTCTTGATACGCGCTGCCCAATCGATCATAGTTGGCTCCCAGTTCAGGATTAATAAAATTTACAAAAATGTACGAATTAACATTCAAACGATATATTCGGATAAATTTGGTGGTACAGAACATGCTTGCAAACTAATGATGTAAATCGGACCCTGTGATAAATTTGTTAGAATTGTACCTACTTATTGCATTGCGTGATGTATTAGTTTAACATAATAGACCATCAAATGATGTAGTTAGGTGATGAAGTACTAAACATTTTGCAAGTATCCATATTATTCGCTTGAAATGTATACGAAAATATTTGCCCGTGCTAGTTGTAATAATTACTTCCAAACTTCCAACTATTCAAGTGCCTTTGAATAGTGCAGCAGCTGCAAGCAAACTAAAATTCAGCTGCTTATTTGCTAATAGAATAACCATCGCTTTTTCTCTTACTTACTTACATTTCCAAACTAATTATATTTTGAAGAGATATACAGAATTGAATTGACTGCAATATTTAATTTTGGAACATTATTGGTTTAACTTACAGCAACTTTACGGGGTTAATCGACTTCATAACAAGGTTTAAACTTTTTCTTGTATAAGTCAATTTGAACTTTTCCACTAACGAAGCGCTTAATTCAACTTTGGTTACTCTTAACTATCAAACAATATTTTTGGCAATAATTTATATCGTACTGCTGACTGCATGCATACGTAGCTCTCAAATAGTATTTAACTTTGAGACCTTCTTATTTATGGTGACTTTAATAATTCATTGTCTATGTGTAAAGTAATGTCTGTCCAGGATGAGTGACTATCAGCACCGATTTTTTTAAATTTATCTCATATGTAAAAAAAAATATTATAAATTTTTTTTATTTACACACAGGCGAATTTAATGCCTTAGGCATATGTATTTACTATATTAAAAATATTTTTCAATTCTTATAGAAGACCAGAACAGTACTGGAGACCCCACACGGAGTGCTAGTAATACATAATGCAACGACAGTAGACAGTGGCACATACGGCTGTAAAGCTACTAACGAGATCAGTGGACAAACTTTTGACCTGCCTGAGAAGACTTATTTGAAGGTGCAGCATGAAGGAAGCGGTGGAGTCAGGTAAGATTAAATATTATCATGTAAACAAGATTCATCATTTTCCGAATCATCATGCTCGAACCTACTTAGAGATTGTGAAAAGTAATGAATCCATAGAAAATAATCAGAAGTCAATCAGGTCAGAGTAATGCTTTTTCGGTTCTGCACGATCTTTGCGCATGGTTCGCAAACTTCGTGAATCGTGTTTATATTGTATCTTTTGACATCTCTATGTACTTATTTATCGATAGTATCAGTAATATTATATAACAGCAATAGTACCGACAGCTACTTAGTAAACCATTGCCGATTGTCTAAATCAGAATTTGGAACGTTCCCAGAAACTTGTTCTTACAAATTAATTTAAAATCTCTGTCTTTTAACAAATCACTGTGTTGGCGGCTACTTACCACAAAATATGGGTAGGAAAACTTCAACATATGAGGCGAGAAGATGAGTAGGTCAACCTTACGGTTCGCGGGACGCCGTGGGAGATGCCCGCCTATTTTTTCAAAAGATTTAAAAAGTGTCAATATTTATATTTCCACTAGGTTCCTGGAAACAGAGGACTACGTAGGATTGAAAGACTCTGACGGTGTCCTAACTATGCCGGTGAAACCTGGTGGTGTATTACGATTGTGGTGTGGCGCTGTCAATACTCCTCCACCTCGAGTCACTTGGCAGAGAGAGGGAAAAGGGCCGCTGCCGAGAAAACATGACTATATGTTCGTGATATCATCATTTACTCCGGAAGATGAGGTATGCTATAACTTAGATTTCTTAGAATACTCTGCAGCCGTTTCCGTCGATCGTAACTGTTTATTGAGGTTATTCATTAAAAATAATGATGAGATTCATCTCGATTAAACAGCCTAAACAGGATTTACAACTTATGGAAGACTACGGTACTGTTTTCCGAAGTACAAATACGAGTTTCTAGTAAAAAACTAGTGATTTCTACATAACTTCCCTTCTCTAGCTTTAATAAGTTTCTCTTCTTAGGGCATCTACTCATGTTCAGCCAATGGCATCCGTCGTTCTTGGAAGGTCGTTGCGCTCCAGCCACCGCACTGGGAAGGTGCTGCTTCCAACGCTAATGCTAGTGAGGGGGGAGAAGCTCATGTGTCATGCGGTATATCTTATGGACAACCATCGCCTACAGTCTATTGGGTATTGAATGCTGAAGTATTGAAGCCAGGAAAAGGAATACGGGTTAACAGTGAGTGTTTTGATGCATTTAATACACCTACTATTACAATATCGTAATCCGTTCCACTAGGTTACAGGGGGAAGATCAGACAGGGCATTTGCAGTTGCGAATCTGCTAATGTATCAGGTTGTTATACGAGATTTGAGAACTGAACCAGCATTGATTCAGCCCAGTCATAATATTTGTGAGTGCTCTCGAAAGCTTCTAAAAAGATCTGAATCAAAATAGTGTGAGGAAAACATCTATTGGTCACCAATTATATTTCAGACGTTAAAATCTTCTGAATATTCGTTAAAAACAGTAAATTTCCTCTTCGGTTGTCTCCAGATTCGGATCTAACGATAGAACGCGCGGAGAAGCGGCACGCGGGTATAGTGCAGTGTTTTGCTTGCAACTTGCTCGGATGCGCATACGATGCTGCGATGCTCACAATCGTACCATTGCAGAGGCCTGATCAAGTACGTAACGTTAAAACCATAGTTTCATCTTTAGGTACGACAAAGCAAATAAGCATTCAGCTCGTCGGACGGTACGTAATGCTTTAACCTATACGTTCGTAATCCTAGCTAGGTCACCTATTGCTGATCCAGATTCCAGATATGGATGTAGCATAAGGAACACTGATAACAGAGCTCGTCCCGCAGAAACACGACACTGCAATAGAGCAGTTATTTGGCTACGATGCTATGAATAGCAGAGCTGCTTCCCTCAAAAAGTTGCAGCTCTTTAAGATTCTGCCAAAGGTTTCTTATAATTATTAAAACGTATTTTTTAAGCCTTCTCAGCCCCATGAGGCACTCTAGCACGCAAGCGGCTCCAAACTCTTTTTCGTTTTATCAGGGTTGAACCATCTTCATTGTAGTATTACTGTCTCCATATTAACATCAGCAAAAACTTTTATACCCTAGTAAATATGTTGTCATTTGTGGACCTTAGATATTAGGTTATTAATTACAGAACCAGTTTGTTGACATTTGCTGTACCGAAGATAAATAAGGAGCTAAATAATATCAGACTTATTCTAACGAAATATTCTTTGTTTGTGTTCCGCTAATTAGCTTTCTTGATAACAATTCAGGCCTAACTATCTCATAGGATTATGTGTAGGTTTGTTTTGACTTAAATGCTCGCGATAAGATTGCCTAAATGAACGAAGATAATTTATGATTCGTGTGTAAAGTACGGTGACATTTTTCATAGGATTACTCTGCTGAAGCGCCGAGGACCATGCAATTTGCTGCTCAGCTGCCTAAGAGGCATAACAGGAAGAACCCAAGAAAACATAAAGGTATATAGCTAGGGTAATGATAAACAGGTAGGCAGACTAATACAGAAATAGGAACGACCAACTCAGTAAGGCGATTCTTCTCAGTAGAATCATCCTTCTGCCGCGTTGTTCTGTTAGGTTTCTCAGAGTCAAACTTGACAACGTTTTCAATCATAGGAAATTGATACATAACAGCAATTTCGTATCTTTGAAATCGACAACCCTGATATCTTTGAAAGCGACCCTGAGAAACCTTATAGAATAACGCGACTGAACTTGGTAAAATTTATAATTCTGTTGAATTTGTTTATTGTGATTTGAAAGTTCTTTTAAAAGACGATCTAATAAATTAATTTCTCTATTTGATCTAATAAAATGTAATAAAATAATGTATTTATTTTAATAAACTAAATACATTTTGGTGATAAAGTTTTTTGGTTGAATATTCTATACAAACAATTGGGATTTGTATTGTTTTTAAAACTATTTTGTTTTCAAATTTCTTTGTGGATTTGGTGAATGTGATTAGGGATCAGTTATGTAAATGTATGTGCTATTGATTGCAGCCGTCCTAATACCGCCGTCTCGACCAAACGTGACGAGGATATCGGACGAAAGCGTGATGGTGACTTGGACTAACGCTAATCATGGCTTACCAATACAATTCTTTAAGGTTGGTTAATCACTTCAAATATAGACCAAAGGGTCATCCTCAAACAGGTAGGATTAAAACGCTAATTGTTTGATACTGTAGCGTTTGAGGATCTAACTAAATGGTAAACCTGTGTTTTTATGATTGGGAAATAGTTTTAGCCACTTTTATGAATAAAATACTAGCTTTGCCCACGTGGTAATTTGCTTCTTTAAAGCTAAACAATTTGCGTGATTGAGTAACAAACATCTATACGTATGCAGATAAATAAAATTGAAGTGTCTGTTTGTCATTCAAATTAAACAGCTTTTCACTAAATACATACGAAAGTAAAAAATGCACATACATAAAAAACAAATTGTTACATTTTTCTTTTCTGTCTGTCTGTTTATTCCGAGTAAAACAGATGGACCGATTTTAAAGGGACTTTAATCGACTAGTAGATGATGTTACAAGAACTAACTTAGGCTACATTTTCTAATATTAGGGTTCCGTAAAAAAGGCCACCCAAAAAATTAAGTCTACGTGGGTCTTAACATAAGTGCCTATAATATGATTAAGGTATAACATTTGCCTTTTGACTGGTTCGTGAGCTCGACCCCATCCCGTTTGAACGGTAGGCGATTATTGCTGTAGCTGTACTATCTTCGTTTTTAGGTACAATACAGGGAGGTGACCAATACAAGTACTTTGCCACCGTGGAATACCGCCACTCAAGACATTCCAGCCCACGTGCACTCATATGAAATTGAAGGGTTAGCTCCGGAGAAATACTACAAGTGAGTACTGTTGAATGTTTAGAGCGAATGGAGTTGATTCCAGAATTGATTGGGTCCAAAAAGGTTTATTTTATAATAATAAAAATATAAAATAAAAGGAACAATGTATTGTTCTGTACTGTAGTTAGCAATTTTCCGCGAATTGTTTTAAGTCGAACTCGAAGTAGCCTTACCTACTTCAGTTAATACCACCAAACCCTTGTCACTTTCTTTCACTGTGCTATTACTTAAAGGTTAACAGATAAAAATGCTGCGAAGTCTGTACTAAGACAGAAATCAAGTATTATTGTATTGTTTGTTGTATTGATGAAAAAAGTACTGTACAGAATAGATAGCATTATTTCATCGACACGTCAACAGTTAATCTAGTTACATTAGGGCTCTGTAATATCACGCAGGCGAAGTTGAACGGAGACTAGTACATGCATACATTCTCTCGTCTATATTCCCCGAAGGGTTTGGCAGAGGTGTTGTAATAACAACACCCACTTTTCACCGAAGATGATTAAGTGCCAACGTGACAGATGGTGAGTCTATCGCCGTCTCAGGCACTATACATACTTTTTCTGAATTCTTGTGTTTGAATTACTTTTCAGACATATACAGGTTTCTTCACGATGTATTCCCTCAACGTAAAGCTCTTGGTGTGAAATCCCTACACACAAGATTTTAGAAAAACTCATTGGTACAGGTCCCGCTGGGGTTTGAACTTGCGTCGCTTGTGTAGCAGGCAACTGGTCAAACCCCAAGGCCTGTGCTATATAAATAATGTTTTTATATCAATTTGTGCACTGAACAGGTTTCGCATAGCAGCGGTGTATTCGAATCAGGACAACAACCAGGGCCGCAGCAGTGCTCGGTTCTACCTCCAACGAGCTGCAAGCGGTCGGTTCCCAGTGCCAGCGACGCCCGTACTCGTCCGAGCTACGGCTGTCTCACCACACACTATACAGCTCAATTGGATGGTGAGGGAACCCTACCTTAACATCCTTACCCCCTTTTGAAATTCGTATCATTAAAATGAGATGTAACTGCTTTTGAGCCAAGGATTATCTTGGGGTTTGGACTCAGATATAGACTACTGTGGGGTTGGAGTTTTAATGACTAGAGGCATTTTTTGTATATCTATGTATTGTACTGTGCATTGACCTCATATAAAATTATTTCGCTGAGGGACACGAGTGGTTAGCAGAATAGCCTACACAAGGGTCAGGCAAAGTAATCAAATTACGCAATTTCGATAGGATGAACACAATGACGTATACAAAGCGCGCTTTTACAATACTAAATCCAATATGGATTTTGATATAGGACTTTTAAATTAACGTCAGACTTTTTAGAGAACAATATCGCTAATACCATTATGATCACCGTTAAGCAAACACAATCCAAGCCACTAGTTGGCTGGATCCTCTCTGACACACGTTATGCAGTTTTAATAAATACTAGAAATAACGTAAACAAGATAATATTTATTAAGGCCGATACTTTTGTACACTTGCAACACCAGATGCTTTAAACAGAACATCGTCAAAGACGTTATGAGAGGAGCTCGTCATATTATTCGATCAGCGAAGTTAAGCAACCCCAAGCCTAGCCAGTAATTGGATGGGTTCCCTCCGTGCCTCGGAGAGCACGTTAAGCCTGTTAAGTCGGTCCCGGTTGCCAATTTATCATCTTTGGCAATCGTTACAGTTCAGTCGGAGGCCTAAAATAGTCTGACAACTGGTTTAACCCATATCACAGATTTTCCTCGTTAAAGGGGTTGCGAAGGTCATGTGGCAGCCGCTTCGTATAAAAATCAGGTGATCAGCCACATCGGGTTGAATCAAGTGCCGCCCCAACAATGTATGGGATAAGGCCAGGGCGATGATGATCGTCAAAGACGTTATGATTGTCCCTTGAGCACGTGACAGCCCTGGTGTAGTAACTCGTAGGTAACTGCATGAATATCATGAGGCCAATAATCAGTCAGGTAACATACTAAGTTGTTCCACTTCAGTACCTCAAAATAAACTCTCTTCTCAGTGGTCAAGCACTAATGGAATGGAAGTGGAAGGCTTCTACATATATTACCGAGCTGTGTCCTCAGCGGGGGCGTATGATAAGGTCAATGCCCCCGGGGCAAGCGCCAGGACCCTACTCCTCTCCCACCTCACCCCTGACACTGCGTATGAGCTCAAGATCGTAGCCTATACGGTTCACGCCATATCAGACTTTAGCACTATATTGGTAAGTACTATTTTATCTTCTGCGACTATATTCACTAGCATCCTGTAGCTATTCTCGAGTAAAGTTTAGGAAAGCCTATCGTCAAACTATTTAAAACTTTATTTAGAACAAATTACCTTAGTCTAGGGGCGCTCACATTTGAATTGTTAATAGTTTCAAAATGTGTGTTAGTAGTACCTAGGCAATTTATTAATGGGGATGGCTACAAGGGGTGAGGAAGACTTTAGAAACGATGGATGGATTGTATGAAAGATAATATTGCTAGAAAAATAACGAATACAAATAAGACGGCTGATCGATACAAATGGAAGAGTAAAACATATAGCGACGATCACAAAGTAGCATTGAATACATCAGATATATTCTCATTTACCTTCAATACTTCCCATCTTTGATTTATTTTCACAACTGTAACGAACATAGTCGTAAAAACATACCATTTTTGTCTATGGTCATTCTATGTATGATATTGTCAATGGCTGGAAACGACCGGCACATTCAAAATCAGCTTCATTATCATCATCATCTTGCTCGTAAACGCCAAACTCTTGAACCATTTGAAGATTAATTTATTATAGTATTTATCTATCCTACCAGCGCCTTCTTAATTCTTCAAAACATATAATAAGATACACAACTGCATGGTCTTTACAGGTGTCTAAGACTCAGCCGTCAGCGACAAGTGCAAGTCCAACAACAACAGTCCCAGAATCGCGTAGTCCAGGATCGAGTACAGAGGAAGCGAAGGCCCCAAGCACACTCCTTACAGCTGGTGGGGCTTTAGGAGCAGCTGCCCTTGTGGTCATACTAGTGGTGACCTTGCTTCTCTGTAGAAGGGCAAAGCGCCCATCAGCTAACAGTACGTACTCAACACTTAATATTTTTTTATATTGTATTGATGAAATGTTCATGATTCGAGCTGAGCTTCTTGCCGGTTCTTCTCAGAAGGCTAGTTTTCGAACTGGTGGTAAATTTTTCGACGTTCATAAGTGCCTTATCAGGGCCTAAATTAAATAAATCTTCATTTAATTCAACCCTGTGTGTTTTGGTATATTTCAATTTACGAGTAGCATTCGTTTGATACTTGCTTGTATGCTCCACTCGCTTATTTCGTCTCCAATTCAGTTCTTTGGGTTTCATGATAAAAGGAAAAATAAGAGGGCAGAATGAACTCGGCTGATGCTAAATTGATTTTGATCATACACGTACTATTTTTGATTTACATTCTATTATTTTTTGCAAGTCTAATTTTTTAGTTAATAGTGTAGGCAGAGGTGCTGTAACAACAACCAATTTTCATATTAAGTGCCGACGTGACTATGGTGAGTCTGTCGGCGTCTCAGGCACTATAAATACGTCTTTGAATGACTTCTCACACATTTGCAGGTTTTCTCGTGATGATTCCTTCACCGTAAAGCACGTGATATGAAATAACTGCACATAAAACTTTTAGAAAAACTTATTGGACTTACTGCCCCGCTGGGATTCAAACCTACGTCGCTTGCGTAGCAGACGGCTCAAATCCTAAGGCCATTTTTATATTATCTAATTTATTTTGGCTAATTTATATATTCTTAATCACCTTGTAAATACGCAGTGGTAATTAAGTAATATTTAAATGAAGAAGCATCTTTATGTAAATGAAACCAGCGTAGTTGGTTCGTAGTAATGAATCCAGCAATGTATAATTCCAAGTGTATTTTCGCCGGAGCTGCGTAAACAACCGTCGAGGCCCTCACGTTATTGCCGCTTTTAGATAAATTAATTTCCCTGAAGCGCCTTCGACTTTTTGTACACATTTTCGCATTCTCAATTATTTATTTTATTAAAATCTCGACGGCTATAAATCTGCTTGTGGCTTTCTTGGGCTTTCTAAGGATTTTGTCAGCTTTAAATTATTTGTGAGATTACTGGTAGTGCGTCGGGTGACTTCGATTACCATTATAAATATTCCTGCGACGTCTAGAAATATATTACATATATTTTTGTTATTGCTGATGATAGGATAGATTTACTCAAGCTCTAAGCTGTTCAGAAGTTTGCCATAAGAGTCAGGTAGAGGCTATACATCTTTATATTTATTTTCAGACATGGACGTTTCCTCATGATGTTTTGTCGGCATAATATATGGCAGGTTGCGACATTACTGCATTTAAGTAGAGCTCAAGTAATAACATTTAATAATTTAGTTATACTGTTAAGTTTTTATTTATATAAATGTTTACTTGTTACAGAAGAGAAAGGTACCGTTCCAGAAACCGGTGGAGCCAATGGGTATATTCCAGCGAAAGTTCCCATCACTATTACTGCTAATCCTATGCATTCTGAGGTAAGGTTAACGGCTAACGGAAACCAGCCAAATATATAATGTCATACATTATATATTTGGCTGGCTTCCGTCTACGGCCTCGCCTGCGTTTTATTATTTTATTTATTCAAAAGTACCGATTGAAATATAGCCTACGTACCTTAGGTATTTTAGCAGCTTTTTCGGAGCTTATACGTACCAAACAAATAAATCTTGCCTCTTTATGAAATAAGTTTATATATAGATTATATTAGAATATGAAGGGATACACAATGGTTATGTTATTTGTCAAGTTGTAGTTTCAGTAAGTGAAAGCTGTGCAGAGAATTTAGGTAAAAATTGGTGGCACAGACTCGCCCGTCGTCGAATTCGAAAATGTCCACCAACAATTTCTTATTTAATTCGTAATATTAATTACTGAGTTTCCTGTCGGCTTCTTCTCAGTAACAGCAACCTTCCTTGGGTATAATCATGTCCTTCCGATAATTTGAAAGTACTTTGTTAAAAGCCTAGTCAATAAAGATATTTTGAATTTAATTTAAGGTTAGTAATCGTAAAAAAATATATGGTACTACGTGGAAAGCTTCAATTTTAAAATAGAAAAGATCATTATATAATTTCACTTTTTCACAAAAATATATAGTCGAATTAAAAACTGTTATATGAAAAATATCGCTTATCTTTTGTAGGGAGCAGACGCAGGGGTAGAAATGTCATTTCTTCATAACAACAACACTGGGAACAACGACGACACTCTACCACACTCGAGGAAAAATGGACCGGCACGACAATACGTGTGAAAATGAACTCTCTAGCGCTAGATATAAGGTTCAATTAATTCGTGCTGCCACACTTTACAATCACTACTCTTTTGGTAGAATTTCGGTCAATCCAATAAATGTGATATTTCATCGCCATATCGGTGTGTGCGAACTTATAACAGTACAAAATTATATTTATATATATATATATATATATTAGTGTATATTTGTGATTTCTGGCTTTGAATGGATTTTCAGGTAGTGTTTGGGCTTGACGACATGATTTTTTGTTAGGCTTTTGTTAAACGACGGTTTTACATATTTTGAGATATTTGACATGTTTATATTAATACTTACGTTGGCAAAATGATTTCAGATTCAATTAAATGCAAATATCTCAATATATTTAGCCAAGAACTAAGTTAAGCGTTAGTTTCTAAGTGGAATTTAATTATTATTTTATTTATTATAGGGTTCATTGTTGCACTTATATTTAACTGGAGAGGTTTTTGGAAGTATGTAATTTCACCACGGGATGGTAGGTAGATGTCGTGAGTAAGATAGTTTTTTGTATTCATTGATTCAAGAATGATTTTTGAGGTACGTTGCGGTACCAACTCTTGGTATTATAAAGCATAAAACTAATTGTTTTGATCATCTCGCTTCAATGTATTTTTATCGGCGAGTAAACGGCGAGAAACCCATATTCATTTGAGTATCTAAAGTAACATATGAACCAGTAAAATAACATTTGTTTTTGGTATTGTTTTGTGACAAAGGCAGTGCTGCCATATTCAATTATTGAAAATCTACCTACCATCAGATTGAAAAATAATAGGCAAAGTACTTAAACAATAGGAGTTGTTATTCCAGATTTTGTTGGAAACAAAATTTACTTTGGACATATTTAATCAATTGTATAATATTATTGTTTAATTATAATATGATCTTTCTATTTCTAAGGTTGTGATGGAGACAGGCATTTATTATAACATGTATTTTCAGCTAGAATTGATATAAATGAAAACTAGAATAATTTTTCCAGGCATTGAGCTATTATTATTCAGTAGTAGGTAGAGAAGGCAATGCGAACAAATGTCGATGGCCAAAAAGCGCGGGCGTTAAATGCATATTTGATACATGACTCGCAGATGGCGATGTTCTAGTAAAGACTTGCAACTGATCTTTACCACCAGTATATATATATAAGCTTTCAAGCAGCATTGAATCTAGAAAAAAAAATGTAATAAGATCTTTAGCTCCATCGAGCGCGAGGGTTGTCGCTCTTGAAGTTTATTTAATGTCAAAGAAATATTTATTCTGTGCCTCTATTAATACTGTCAACGTTGGTTAGTCTTAGAATTGTCATGTCTATTTGATTATATATATTGGCATTGTTGTCTATAAGTAAGCATGTACCAAGGTCCATGAAAGAAAAGATGGAGTAGGAAAGAAGACAATTTTTTTTCTAAATATATTATGTCAAATTTTCCTCCGAGCGTTTCAGATGATCTTCCAAATTGGTGTTATTTTGTATGGAACTCGTATATGTTAATTGACTAGGTAGTGTCTTCTCTAACGTACATGGTACATAATAGCTCAATAATTCCAGGTTATACTAATGAGGTAAGCTAATGTAATACTGTCAGTATTAAACATAATTTATTTAAATGGAACTGAGAGAAGAATCGACACGAATTTAATAACGAAATATCTTATGTTACTCAAATACTAAGGCTCATGCAAAATGTTGAATTCGTATTACCCTAAGGTATAAATATGTTTTCATTTGAAATGTTGAGTTGTTTGATTATGAAACAAAAATATAATATTGTAATAAGTCACTCATATTTATTATCTTTTAATAAAGCATTGTGACATTCAAGTTATTCGCGAATAAGTTATATAATTCAGAGAATTTACTTAAAATCTTCTTTGAAGTTGTATGATAATATTAAAATTTGCCTTGGAGTTAAACGCCAAATTTATATTGAGAATATTTTGATAAACGACAAGAAATCAACTGGAGCTATATTAATAACAGCAGTCGGAATTCTCAGAATAAAATTTACTAAATTACAAACTAGCTTCCGTTCGCAACTTCGCCTGCGTGGTATTAAAATTTCCCAAAATGTATGTCGGAAATATTGAAAACTTAATTCAGAGCATTGGGACCAAAACTGCGAAAGGATCAGCCTTTATGAAATGACGATGGTCTGAAAATCGTGTGCTCTTGGCCAGAAGTTATATATAACGCGAGAGGTTTGAATAATATTGAGTAATATTTTCGTTTCATATACAACAACTCGATAGCATTAGCTCATCACTCGCACATAAGACTGAAGGTTAGACTTAACTATACAAGTAAGAGGGGTCGTACTGAGGTTCCATTTTGACCTTTGTAAGATAAGAGTCTTAACTAGAATGAGTATTTTGTACCAGCTGAAATATAGAATTTAAACAATTTGCGGCGTATTATTTTTCTCCCACGCAAAATACCTTGACTTGGAAGTCCTTAGGGGTCTGTATAGACGACATTACTTTTATGAGAGGATTGACAGTAGAGAACGATTCTATGCTTTACTAACGGACTAGGCGGTTTCACCCGCGTAGTTCTCGTTCCTGTGGGAGTATGGGGATAAAATATAGCCTATATTAAATCAGTGATAATGTAGTATACAAATGGTGAAAGAATTTTTAAAATCGGTTTTTTTTTTTTTTGAGCCAATTCGCTACAAACATACTTACAAATACATACAAATCTTTCCGCTTTATAATATTAGTACAGATTAAATGTTATTTGAAAGAATTTTAATGAAATTTCAATAGGCGTCTTTTTAACATGCTAACTATAGTCAGAGATATTATGGGTCGTATCTGGATATGGATACGGACAAGTGTATGAAAAATAATAATAACATTATAATTATCTATGCTATTATTACAAAGAGAAAAGATTTGTTTGTTTGCTTGTATTGAATAGGCTCCGACACTACTGGACCGATCTTGAAAATTCTTTCAGCAATAGCTACATTATCAGCGAGTAACATAGGCTATATTTTATCCACGTACTCCCACGGGAACTAGAATTACGCGGGTGAAATCGCGTGACGTCCGCTAGTAATATATAATTTGGCATAAATCTTAGTGCAGTATACCTGTAGGTCTAAAATGCCCACTTTGGGAGAAACATAATGCGATCCGAATACGATTCATCATTGAAATGACAAAATGGTCACTTAGGTGCAATTCATATTATGATTCACGAATGATTACAATAATTGTAGATGTTAGTCCTTTACTAACTTTTGATGATGCTATTTGTCACAAGAGCAATTCATATTTTGTGGACCATTTTAGGAATCTTCACGAGAAGCTTCTACCAGACGACGTGCAACCTCTTTGAAAAGTTGATGAGCATCTGGACCCCAAGGCCCCAGAGTTTCAACCGCAAACGCAGAAAATATGTATCCTTGAGCATTGCTATTCAACATGGCCATGCTGCCAGCCTTCTTGGCACGATCCCGAGAGACCGATTTGGGCCAAGTTTTGTACTTGTAATTAGATTTTAGCTAAGTTATAATTAGTTTTCAGGAATCTTCATAGGATTAATATTTGCACCTAAGTGACCATTTTGTCATTTCGATGATGAATCATATTCGGATCACATTATGATTCTCCCAAAGTGGGCATTATAGACCTACAGTTCTAGGTATGGTTACGGTTATTAAATTGTTACCGGTATAGTTTGAGTTGGATATGCGATTTCCGAGGAAGTGATTCGAAATTATCATATACGATTCGGTTACTGTTTCGAATAGATTTTAATTTCGGATATCCGATAGTTATCATAACATGTCTATCTAGAAAATCTGTCAGTCTCATAGCCCAGGGAGTAGACTCAGCCCGCGAAGCTAAAGGTCGCGCGTTTGATCCTTGTTATGATAAATATTTATACAAAAAATTATGTTCGGTATTTTGATGGTTTTTTCCGTTTCATATTTTAAGATATGCGTTCTATGGAATGAATAGGTACTAGATTTATGTATCGGAAATGTATCTAATACATAAATCTAGTTTCCATTATATTTACACGATATTGAAAAATATATATTCTGAGCGCGTATCTCAACAGATGAAACTGTAAAAAGCAATCTTACAACAGTTTAATTATTTCAGCATTCATCTCGTATTTTGTTTCAATATAAGGAAAATTAAAAACAGCCTACTTACGTAACTTATTATTTACGAAGAACGATTTCTCTCGGAACATTCCTATGGTTCCACGTTTAATTGTGGTTATCTATTCAAGAATAATTCGCATCTGATAGCCTAATGATATTACTTCTTCTTCTTATCGTGTCGATGACAGACATTTTAAATTGTTGTAGACCAGAACTTTGCTACTTCAACAGCATTATTGGTGGCAGCCATCAAATCCTCTCGCGTGCAGCTGGTGGGGCACGCAGGGCACGACATAAGGTGGGCCATAGTTTGGGGTGCAGCGCACACACATCTTATGTTGGCGACATCCGTGAAACCCCACCTGACCATGTTGTCCTTGCTCCGACCAATCTGAGCCCGTAGTCAATTTTGTGATTTCCAGATTGGTGATGGTAATTTATGTCCAGGCGGGAGTTTCTAATCAGGTGGGACGAAAGGAATAGGCAGGGAGACATTCCATAGGTTGCACCTCGCCCTCGATATGATGATATTACTGCCGCTACTAAAATGTGGTCTGAAGATTACAGACATACGCAGGCCACTTTATCGGTGTTGAATCTTAAATATTATCGATTCCGAGTTTCCTTAAATCAAATTAGCATTGCGTACTCATCACGCAATACACAGGCAACAAACAGGTAAAAAATAAATAAAATAAATATGCACCATCCCAGAAGGGGTAGGTTGTTATAACGATAACACCCACATTTCACCGAATATGATTAAGTGCCAACGTGACAGATGGTGAGTCCGTCGCCGTCACAGGCACTATACACGCGTCTTTGAATTGTTTCTCAGTTGCAGGTTTCCTCACGATGTATCTCTTCACAGTAAAGCACGTTGTTTGAAATCACGGCACATAAGTTTTTTTAAGAAAAACTCATTGGTACAGGCCCCGCTGGTATTTAAACTTGCGTCGCTTGCGTAACAGGCGATTGCTCAAATCCGAAAGCAAAAAAAATGGTTGTATATTTGCTACTGATCGGTATCACATTATCAATGAGTTTTATAGCGTATAATTACAAAAGTCACAGTGTTCAATTATTTTACTGAACCAATAGTTCGAACAAGTAGTAGGTTAGAAGTCTGAATTAGACAACATTATTTTGCTTTAAGTCAGAATTTTGGGTAGCAGGCTGTTGCCGCGGTGAAAAAAATAATGGTCTGACTGGGTTTCTTGCCTTCTTTTCCCAGAAGGGTATTAACTTGCTAATTGAACCGGTGGTAAAGTACTAAGAATTTTCATCATCATAAATGTTAGATTCTGACTGTTGTCAGTGTAACCGATAACAATTTCTTCCATTCGTCTCTATATAGAGCCGTGGTTACCTTGAGGTTTGAACAGTCGCCTGCTACGCAAGCGACGCAAGTTCGAATCCCAGCGGGGCCTGTACCAATGAGTATTTCTAATAAACAATGTACAGTGATTTCCCACCACGTGCTTTACGGTGAAGGAAAACATCTTGAGGAAACCTGCATATTTCTGAAGTAATTCAATGAAGTATGTAAAGTGTCTGAGACGGCGATGGACTCACCATCTGTTACGTTGGCACTTAATCATCTTAGGTGAAAAGTGGGTGTTGTGATTACAACACCTCTGCCTACCCCTTCGGGGAATACAGTTATACGTCATGACAGACACCTTTTCTTTAACTTGTCTCATGTATGTGAGCCTTGGTCTTCCTCTTCCTATCTTCCCTTCTACTTTTCCTAAGATTAAAGGTATATTGTGTAAATATTACATTCTATGACCTAAGCTCAAATAACATGCTCTAATTTCGACTTAAACGTGAGTAATGTCGTAACATCGTTAACAAAACTAAAGCGTAGTAAAATCAATACATTAACAAAATAAATTGAAACTAGCCGAGAACGGTACGTTCGCAAGCAATTTAGTTTAATGCTCTAGTTAAAATTCAGTTAATTACTAGTCGACTTAACTAGTAATTAGGCTAGGGCTTAACAATACATTTACTTACTTACTACGAACTATGAATTAATTTCCTAACCTTAACTAATACTTCCAACTTTCTCTGTCCTCAGCAGTCCTCTCCCAATCGCTTCTGAAAGCATCAAGATCATCCCGCCATCTCCTACGAGGCCTGCCGCGTAGTGGGACACGACAGGCTAATAATAATAATAATAACTAATACTTGCTACATATTTATAAATGTTGCATAAACATCTAATTTAATTGTTTCCTGACAATTATTTTCATCAAAGTTCTCAGACGCTTTTATATTAGAGGACTTATAATATACGATAAATATTCCGACTTCATCATTGGTATATGACATTATACTCGTTGTCTGTTTCTCATGACTGCTTAATTTGACACTAGATGGCGGTGTATGGTCCAGACTTTTAATTTAATTTATTTATATCAAACTACAAAACATATTTTAAGCATTCAATCTCATGATTTTTAATTACTTATACTGGTGCCGCCACGAGTTATGAGCGCGTTGTAAAATAGTGTGTTATTCGCGCCATACATACAGACATAGACTGACTCATAAAATTACAACAACGTTCATCCATGGTTTCTATCTAGGTTACAAAACCCATGTAAGTACAAAATAGTTCGACGCACGGTAAATTCCTTGCGGTAAATTATAGAGCCTTAAAAACCTGTCCACGAAGGAAATACTTTTAATTAATAAAGGAACTCTGTTTATTTATAAAAGTAGCGCATTTACATTGGAAAACAAACTTTGATGGAATGGTATTATATTCAAATTAGCCTACCGTCCGGACGAGCCACAACTAGCGCGGTGAAATGTTCGCCGATGAAAATACTAATTAGAGCACATTAATTCTAACCTGAATAAATAATCTATCGCATAAATTAGCTACAACTATTGCCGCGTTTGGTCTAGACATTTCAATAAAATACTTACTTAGCAGGTAATATATTTTCTAATTATACCCACAGCGTATCCATCATGAAAGGTGGTGGCATATTCAAATGAGAAACTTTGACGTTGACACTTTTACGACTAAGGTTCGCAGTTTATGAAATATAAAATAAACGAAATACATGCTGGTTG
Source organism: Watsonalla binaria (assembly GCA_929442735.1). Lineage (NCBI taxonomy): Eukaryota > Metazoa > Arthropoda > Insecta > Lepidoptera > Drepanidae > Watsonalla > Watsonalla binaria. The sequence continues at coordinate 8,457,728 of OV838930.1, forward strand.
AATTGGAAAGAAAACTATATCTATACAGATAAATAAAATTAAAGTGTCGGTTTATAATTCCAAACTAACAGCTTTTCACTAAATGGATATGAAAGTATGTAGGATACTGATATAAAAAAAACTAATTTAATAAAATCTCTGCCTGTTTGTTCGGGCTCCCTGAAACAGATGGATCGATTTATATGGGACTTTCACTGGCAGATAGCTAATATTTCAAGGAGTAACACAGGTGTCACGTGCCAACGAGATGGTGCGCCCACCACCGCCGTCCCAGGCACTTATGTCTTAAAATTTCTTCATATGCAGGTATCCTGCCCGTTATTGTGTGTTTTGCTGTATAGTTAAATTCTGCATATCGCAATGGTAAAACTATATCTATAACTATATATATATATATATATATATATATATATATATATATATATATATATCCATATATATAATCCACCATATTACAAACAAATAATTTTCATTTTCATTTCACAGTAAAGCTCGTGGTATGACAACACTAGATATAAGTTTAAGAAAAATGTCATTGGTACAGCGGGCCTACCACCATCTGTTTAAGCAGAGCGTATTAAGAACTTCTGAGCTGACGTTCCATTTTCGTACCGTAAATTCAAACTTCGAAGCTGTGAGGTTCTTATTATGTTCTACTTAAATGATGATGGTAGGACCCCTGGTCGCTGGGTTTAAAATTGTGCAGGCTACTCAATCCACTCACAGTCTGCGGCTGGCCTAAGGTATTATTAACTCGCGTCATGTTTTTTAAAACACCATATATTAAGCGTATTTGCAGCAATTAGCACGGCGTTTATTAATATATAGGCTAACAAGTATTCTGTTTTGAAGGTTGCCGTAGCCAATTAATCATTGTAAAACTAACGTTAAGTGAGTGTGAGATTCTGTAAAAATACCTTCACATGATTCTTGAAGAATTTTTCATTCTTTTCCGCCTAATATTCTGATAAGGCAAGTAAGTAGTTACAGTAGGCTAAGAACGCATCGTGATCCCACATTTTCTCTTTATAAGCGACGAGGGAGGACATGCGTGGCTCAGTATACTTATCTGCTAACTACAAGCAGTATGGAATCTAGGAACAAATCGTTCGAAATGACACTCACATTGACGCGCGCATCTATGTGAATAATAAACGACACGGCGCGGGCGTAATGTTTTAAAGATAGTCAAATAGACATTCGTTTGGCAGTAAATTAAGGCGTAAAATTTTAAGTATAATAACAGTTTTAACCGTGACAATGGCTGGAGAAAACGTTCTCATTTTAAAAAAAACTAGTATCCGTACTGTATAATAAGCTAATATATATACTCTGCCCGTGGGTTAAAGTGGGTGTGAATTTGCCACGGAAAAAAGCTAAGAACGCTTTAGGAGTGCCGCTCGTTGCCAACTCGTTGAGTGGAATGATGATGCAGCGATTAGCTTATTGCATAATAAAAATTGGGTCGTCTCTTGTTTAAGTTATTAAGTCAAGAGAGTCAATTAGTCAACCAACTAGTACCCACTTCACTAATTAAACTGCGAAACTCCGATACAAGAAATAATTAATTTCACTCGGAAAATAATTGCTTTGTTAGAGGGCAAGTTTTCTCTTTGTTTTCCCTTTTCCTTCCCTTTTTTTTAGAAAAATACACGTATACAGTTAATTAACACGTGCGCTCTACAGTAGTCTAACGGAATGTAGTCCGCACAATGCAAGGAAGTGTGCGTTTAGTTTTATTTCTTGCTATATTTCGGTTTCGTGCTTTTGTTTTTTTTTGTAAAATTACGGCTAGAGCGGAAACTCTTTTGTTTCAATAGTCATAGAATTATACGGATATGTTGCTTTTAACTGAATCGAAAAAGGTTCTATGTGTCGTCGAACATTTTTCTAAAGTCAGGCAATGAAAAACTCCTACAATATCATTACAATGCGAAAGTAAATTTCGCCGATATCTGTCAAGGTATGGGAGGAGCTCGTGGCACAGTTGCTATTGCGCATATCATTTGATCAGCGAAGTTAAGCAACCCTAAGCCTAGCCAGTAATTGGATGGGTGACCGCCCGAGTTCCCTCCGTGCCTCGGAGAAGCACGTTAAGCCGTCGATCCCGGTTGCCAATTTATCTTCTTTGGCAATCGTTACAGGTCAATCGGAGGCCTAAAATAGTCTGACAACTGGTTTCAACTATACTAAAAATTTAAACGGTAATTTTTACCGAAATTAGGTACTTTGTTTTTGTAGTTATTTTTATGTTTATACCGATTACTCGAAAACAGCTGGACCGATTTGGATGATTTTGAAGAGTATTGTAAAAAAGAAGGTCCAGAGGTATCTTCGGTGTACATGCATAATTTTTTCAGGAAAATTGTTTTTTTACCAAATTATAAAAAAAAGGTTGCTGCAATGATCCACGCGTATGTATTTTTTTTAACATAGTTTTTATATTTCAAAGCTCTCTTAACAAAAAAGAATGATTGCTCTTTGAAATATCCTAACATTAATTATTTATCTAAATAGCGTAGGCGTCTAAGCTCATGTTCTCAGAAAAATAATTCTAAAGATGATAACTTTTAAAAGTATAATGATGTAAAGAGTGATTGTCAATCACATGAAATTGCTTTTCTTACAAATCCAGCTCAGACAACAATCTAGATACATTCGGTTATTGTGGAACAAGTTCAATATACAGATAAATAATTCTATACAGATATATCAATTTTAAGTGGCTGTAGCATGATATTTACTTGCACCTCAAGCGCAGCGAGCAACAGCCGCTTATGAATATTGGACCACACACTAAGATCATACGATCTATTGTTCCTGCGCTCGCACCGGCCGCTGTGGAATGCAAAGCTCCTCGCCGCGACAGTGATCGCCCGGCCCGCTAACGCGCCGCTTGTGCTTACTTAAATATTGCTACACTATAGGCCTTTTTTTTTTAACGTGGAGAATCCGTTATGGATACACCAACCACCGCGGGGGCAGCGGAAGGGTTATGTCGGACTCACACCGACTAAACTCCACGGTGTTCCTCCAAGTCGCTAAGTGGGGGGGTGCACGTGATACGTCTTCACATGCTTCGCCGTGACCCCCCCAGCGACTGGCCTGTCAGACCCCTCCTTACGTTACCAGGCTGAACCCGGCTTTTACACTATGAGAGGGCGCGTCAGAACACGAACGCGCCCTTCAACCGCGAGGGCCAGGCCTAGTGCTTGCTTGTAATCTTTACCTATTATGATAATTAGTTCATTAGATTCACAGTAAAACTTTCGAATCAAAAATAACATTCTTCATTTCTCGTTCACGCTTTCATTCTATCTTCATCCCATCTCATACACTCCAAGCAAGCCAAGCTCAACGTTGGTAATAGGTATACCTCCACCTAACACCAAATGTCTGTTTGTAATTCCATATTAACAGCTTTTTAAAGTATGTACTTTCGTAGATATAATTGTTATTTTTATTTTCTCTGTCTGTTTGTCTGTCTGTCTATTTAGGGTTCCGCGGGTCGGGTCACCTATGGAATTAGGTCTACGCGGGTGAAACCGCGGGGCACAGCTGGTTATGTCTAAATTGGAACAGGGCCAATTTAGTCAGAATATGTATTTTTGGAATTACAAACAGACACTTCAATTTAATTTATCTGTATAGATAAGTACCTACGTCACAATATTTAATGTGATTTTCCGTCATGTAAAAAAAAAATATTTTTTCAAACGAGTCCGCCAGTTGACATTCTGTGCTCTCCGATTTGCCGGAAATTACATCTCTACGAGTAAAAGGCCAGACGCGTATTTTCGTTTGAAGATTACTTATTTGTCGCCATTCGAGAATATTTTTCACGAGAAAAGTGGAATATATCACCAGACATCCCAATATTAATTTAGCAGGCACGTATACTAAATGCTTACTTGAAGAGAGGCAGAGGCCCCTCGGCTTGTTTGTCTAATGATTGACGACTATTTTGGTATACATATATTTTTTTATTATTATCCTTTGAACAAGACTTAATCATACAAGGAACTATATTAATATTTTGACTTAATATAACTATATTATTATATCTTGTGTTTTGAAATTAGTAAATATTAAATAAACTTGACCCTAATCGATGTTTCTCGGGATAGTACCAAGAAGGCTTTGCTACACAGAAAAGCAATGCTGGTTAGAGAATTGCTCAGACGAACCAGAAATAACCTTGTGTATCACCTCACCAGACGATAATATCTAAATTAGCGTTTTGATGGACAAAATATATTCCAAATAATCCAATATATTAAGAATTATAAATATGAACTATTATACGACGGTGGAAGGAAAAACTAATAAAAACTTTTTTTTAATTTATTATTGGATTTTTTTGTAACTTTTTCGTCAATTAAAGAGAGTGTTTATTTATTTTTTTTTAACATTTAAGGTTAATAATTTCGTACATTAAATGAAATGCTATTAAGTGCTTCCGAGGCCTAGACCTAGACACACCAATAGAGAATCCAAAGCCCTATCGAACTGCATATGAAACTTATTTTTGACTAAAGTGGCGTTTCATTTGTTTTCCTTTCCACCATCGATATGTATGTTTGCGGATCTTGGAGGCTTATTTGCTAATTCATTCGAGTACTATTATTTACAGACGAAGAAAGTTCTCCGTCATAAATTAAGTGGAGTTGTTAGTTGTGCCGTAAATCTAAGGGCACCACCCCACGCTCTTGTCTCTGTGACAACCCGCTCTTGGGTTTTCCGATGACTACAGTGTCCATTATTTTAAAGGTACAATAATAAAAATAAAACCATGAGAACTTATCTTGTTATTTTTTATTTTAATTTTAGACTATCATCGGTTTAAGCAGAGCGTATTAAGAACTTCTGAGCTTTGACGTTTCATTTGGAAGAAGTTCTTAATACGCGCTGCTTTAACGATGATAGTACGGATCAAAAAACGGGGGACCCTGCTCTTACAATCACTCAAAATAAATTGTATGTTCCACACCAAATTAAATAGAAGCTTTAACTGCCTTGTTGGCCTAGTGGTTAGTTGGGGTTCGATTCCCGGGTCGGGTCAAATTTTGGAGTTTGGAAGTTGGCGGTGTTTCCACCCCCGTGCCTCGGAAAGCACGTTAAAGCCGTTGGTCCTACGCCTGATCTCTCTCTGGTCGTGTCGGATTGCCGTCCTTTCGAACTATGAGAGTGAGGGAATAAAGAGTGCACCTGTGTTTGTGCACTATAATATCTCCTGCGCACATGGCTAATCCCCGTTGAGATTAGCCGCCGTAACCGAAATTCGGTAGGAGATTATTATTATTATTATTATAAATAGAAGCTTTTATCGCCATTTTAATATATGAAATGTGCTTGAGTATTACTTGCATTTTTTTTCCACACCAAAAAAAACTACGATGATTAAATTTATTAATATAAACTCGAACCGTAAAGACCAAACTGTATTTCCTAAGATGATACGATGAATGGTCAAACTTCAACAAAGGAAATAAAATGAAGTGCTTCAGGATTGGCTAGTAGCAGAAGTCATCAGACCAGTAGTAGTCGTGTCACGTCTTTGTTCACAGTAAAACTTGGGCTTACTGCAGTTTTAGTTGGAATGACTTCTTTACTTTACAATGCAAAGTTTACAGCGGTCCTTGTCTACCGGCACGCCTTGCTTATTATCCGCCTATTTAAATTTATCTAAATCCCTTCTCATCCATTTCCATATTAAGTATATACAAACTAATAGTATAATGGTTTCAGCAAACACCTGTGTGAATGTGTGTCACTAAAACAATACTGCAGTAATTTCATACCACGAGGTTCACGATGAAGAAAAACATGCGGTAACGTGCATATGTTAGAGAAGGGATTTTATTCAAAGATGTATATAGTGCCTGCAACGGCTATGGAGTCACCGTCTGTCACCTGAATCTGCGGTGAAGATTGGGTGTTGTGTGAACTCCTCCGTCTACCCTTTCGGGGACTCTTTTGTGGCGGTGTGAGTATAAATGTAAATTAATATGTATATATGTATATAATATGTAATGTAAGTTATTATTTCTATATTTCATGACCAGGCCTACCATCATCCGGTTTAAGTAGAGCGTATTAAGAACTCCTTAGCGTTTTCTTTTTCATCATGAATATACAAATATTTTACGATACAAAAATTAAACGTCAAAGCTTAAAAGTTACTGATATGACGATGATAGTTGCCCCCCAGTTAGTTTTCCTTTGTGTTGCCTTTTTTGTTATTATTGTCCTAAATAGTCTTATGATGATACGCACCCTACCCTTCGCTACCACTGCGGTGGAACTAGATACAAAACAAGTCGGTTTTAAATGTCAACTCTCCGAATTCACTCGGTCCTTAGCTTTTGTATCTGTGTTGTTATGTGGTTTTCGTATCATCTTTATATACGGACTTTGGATAAGATTTTCATTAGGCATACAAACTTCAAGTATCAAAACCGCTGTAGTAATCCGGTGGGATAATAGAATTTATGTTTATTAATGTCATAGTTACACAATTTTCATGGAGCCATGGTGGCTGTGAGGTTTGAGTAGTCGCCTGCTTAGCATGCGACGCACGTTCGAATCTGCCTGTAGCAATGAATATTCCTCAAAACTTAAGTGTAGTGAAATCTTACCACGAGCTTAACTATTAAAGAGATTTAATTTTTACCCAGAAACACGTAGTTCTTATTTCGTTTCTCTCTTCCTTACGTCATAGTGTTCTCATTTCCCATAATGCATCTCAAACTGTTAGTGAATTTCTAGCATCAAAATTAATCGAACACGAAATAACGAGTTTCTTAACAGGTCTACCATCGTCGGTTTCAGCAGAGCGTATTAAGGACTTCTCAAAGGTCAGAAGGTTCATTTTGGGATACTAAAATTAAACGTCAAAGCTAAGAAGGTAGTAAAAAGCCACTATTATAACGATAATAGTAGACCCCCTGTTCTCAGAAGGCTAGTTTCCAAACCGGTGGTCAGATCTTCGAAGTTCTTAAGTGTCTTTCTGAAAATGAAATTTTCGAAGCCAGCGATAATTGTGGAGTTTTAACTCCGGTCAACTTGCACTCTTTTCTCTACCAACCGTTATTATATGTTACGTGTTCTTGTAAGGATAGGCTTTGTTTTCATTAAAAGTTGAAGTCTTAAACGGTAGTTTAAACTAGGGAGCGCAGTTCAGCTGGCTTTGTTAATTAGTTGCGTGACGTGTGGAGGTGTGCGGTGGTGGCTCGTGCGGGTAAAGTTATATTTTATACATGCCATTATAAAGTTTGCAAAAAAACATGAACGTAGGCAGCTAAAAGAAGGGAATTACATACAAACACATGCTTACGCCTGTATTCCCCGAAAGGGTAGGCAGAGAGTTCACCGAAGATGATTTAGTGCCAATGTGACAGAAGGTGACTCTATCACCGTCTCAGGTACTACATATATGTCTTTGAATTACTTCTCAGACATATGCAGATTTCCTCACGATGTTTTTCTTCACGGTAATGCACGTGGGGTGAAATTATGTATAGTGCCTGAGACGGCAAGACTCACAAGCTGTCTCTTTGGCACTTAAGAATATTCGGTGAAGTGTGGGTGTTGTTGTTACGACTCCTATGCTCACCCCTTCGGAGACACTTCCGTAATTTAGTTAAAAAAAACGATGCCTTCAAACAGAAAAAATAATTTGGTATGGAAATGGCAACTTCAATTCACACTAATTATGGTTTAAGATCTTTATTATTTCTCTAAGATTACAAATCACTTATGAGAAACAAAGCATTAATATTATTATAATAATATAGTCGGTAGATGACATGTTCAGTTATAGTATATTTTTGTTATTTTCATAGTGTTATGTCCTATGCTATTTTAATTTGGAGCAAAGCTGCTGATATAGAGAATATATTCACATTACAGAAAAGGGCTATACGATCAATTTATAATTTGGGACCCCGAGATTCGTTAAGGGAAAAATTTAAATCAATTGGAATTTTGACAGTGGCCTCACAGTATATTTTAGCTAACTTATTATTTGTGCATCAAAACATTGGATCGTTTCAAAAGAAATGTGATGTGCATAACATAAACACAAGGCACAAAAACAAAATTGTAGTGCCTGCGCATCGCTTACAGAAAGTACATGGCTCATTTTTAGGACAGTGCACACGCTTCTATAATAAATTACCAACAGAAATTGTAAACTTGCCCTTCAATAAATTTAAAGAGACCATCAAAGCAGTTTTGCTCAAAAAAGGATATTATACTGTAAGTGATTATATTTGTGTTAAGGAACCCTGGGATGTATCTTTGTCGAAAAATTATTGTAAATAATCCCATTGGCACTGTACTTTTGCTACAATTAATTAATCTTAGTTTGATCTTTGCTTCGACTGGCTGGAATTTGCCATGCTCACAAATATTTGTAATATTTTAGTTATTATATTTGACAATTGAGCATTTGTGCTGTGTCCATGGGCTTATATTCATGAGATATAAATACTGTAACCAAAAACATTGTATAATATATATTTTTTTAAAAGAGTAATTGTTGAGTTTCTTGCCGGGTTCTTCTCAACAAAAGCTACCTTCCGAACCCGGTGGTAACATTTATAATCATGTATAATGTATTTTGTGTCCTTCTAACGATTTGAAAGTACTTTGTAAGAAGTCTAATCAAATAAAGATATTTTTGATTTTGATTTTGATTTTGAGTATACAATGACAGTTATAGTGGGTAGGTAGACAATTAATACAATACTTAACAACAGTTCTGTTTAGATAAAACTGAGTTCACACCTCACATATAAAATAAAATATAATATCGAAAATAAAACAGAAATCATAATCTTTTAAAATGTGGCGTCTTATCATACGAATGTCTTAGACCGCCATAAATTCCGTATGTCACATTATCCATCGTTTCTTTATAAGTAAATAAATGAATTTATAAGAATTGATCATAAAAATATAAAATATCGGCCTTTAGCGACAAATCAACTCGTAACCAGAATGGGTCCATATCTATGCGATTGGTATTTCAGACTATAAGATTATAAACCATCTGCTTAATGGAAAAGTTGTGGTGTAGATATTATAACGCTATTAGGTTAGCGTTAGCTAGGTATAATAGATATTATATTACGAATATCTAATGAACCAGTTTATACCTTAACGATCATGTCATGTAAATGCAGAGAGGGTGAACTAACTATCTAATAACGTTGCATATTCACGAATAGTTATAGTATAATTAAGGTGTATAAATCTGCATTTTTATGTCATTTTGAACATTAACTAAATACGTCAAAGGCACAAGTTTATATGCTTTATTTAATCTATTTTTGGATATAAGCAGGTATTAAAGCCTAAATTCTAGAATTCGAACACGGACGGGCCTCGTACCTACGACCTCTGCAAACAATGCAGTAGCTCTGCCAACTGAGTTACGCGTGATCACACGTCACGTGTCCAATTTTGCCTTTTCTTGTTTCTGCGGTTTATGCAAACACATTAAAACAATGTATCAAGAAATCACTTTAATAATTGGTTACGTATAGAAATTGCCACTTACCTGTGCTTAGCCAGGCAGGTCCACTAGTTTATTATGCAATATACAGTAGCCAAACATGGTATATCCATATGAAAAGAGCTGAAGAATGTTATTATGTCTGCAATACTCGTATATGTGTGTGTATTGTTATGTGCAAATGCTTTCAAGCACAATACGACGTCAAATAAGCATTTACATATACATCGTAGCTCTAATGTCTACGGCGTAGGCCTCTTGCTACACCGTAGCGTTATGCAGCTACCAGAATAAAGTTAAATATTTCCATTTGGGAATGTATCCAATCTAATAAAATAGAACTGAAGAGTTTTGGCAAGTTCGCCGATAAGGCATTTTCAAAATTTCTTTATAAAGTTGGGATCAGCTAGTACAAATGGGAGTAGATGAGATGATGTGACCATAAATTTAGTCTCTCACTATGTTTGCCTTTTTTATATTGATAAGGTTGTAGAGAGAGTGAAAATAACCTTGGAAAACTTATTATTATCAAGTAATTTATGTATCTAAGTTCAAATCTTCAGACGACATGATTATACAGGGTCGGAAGGACGCTTTTACTGTGAAGAACCTGACAAGAAACTCAGAGTAATTATTTGGTATCAAAAATATTTTTACATATTATAAAGCTCGCAGCTTGCCTGAAGGTACATAAACCTTCAGGCAGACTGCATGCTAGTTGGTCACCTTAAGGAAAATTTATATTAACTTTGCTGTGTTTATGCCAAATAATTAATCCTTCCAAAAGGTTCAAATTATAATTTCATTCAAGTAAATGTTTAGCCAGCGCTTCTTTTGGGAGAACGTAAATCTCTTTTTTATCAGCGTCTCTTCGTTCTCGCGATGATTACGGCAATCTCTTCAGAGAGAGGTGTAGCTTAACTGTCGCTCCGGATTTGCGTGAACATTCTAAGTGATTTGAACAACATAACTACATGTACATATATTTCAAATTATTTTGTTTTACTTATAAAGTTAACAGAAATAAATATGGTTACGTACACAATATTTAATATTGTATTGACGGAATGTACGTGATGCCATTCTAAGTTTTTTGCAGAAGGCTAGTTTTCGAACCGACGGTAAATTTTCGACATTCATAAGTGTCTTATGAGGGCTTAAACTGAATGAATATTTCTCATTTTCAATATAAACTAGTGTCGTTTTTAATTATTTTGTTATAAGTATAATTTACATTTAGTAATGTAGTATTTACTCTTTTTCTACTACTATTTCTACAACTCTATATAAATATATTTTTCTCTATAGATATTCTATGTAGGTTTGATCACTTCCACATAATAATTTCCAGTCCTAACTTCAGAACCTTTTCTATTTATCCACCTTCTTCGGCTCTATCACATATGACATCAAATGAACTTGTACAAAGCTCCAACGGTAAGAGTTATTGATGTTTGGAAGTAGCTATAGGACATTTAAGAACAAAAATTAAGGAATCAAGCGGTGCTACTGACCTAATTATGAAAATATGACAAAATTATCAAGTTTAAAATAATTTTACTCAGAGTACTCCATGATAGAGTAACAGCACGTATTTTAATATCTCGGCTTTGGTGCAAAATGTGAGCCAGTGCAAACAATAAATCCGGCGTAGAAATATTAAAGTGTAGCCACAGTATAAACGTTAGTTCTCAAACAGTAAGGAATCTAAGCCTATTTTTTGAAATAACAACGTTTTCTCACATACAGATTTTAAAACTTATTCTTTTTTTTCTATCAAAATAATATAGATTTGTGGTTTTGAAAAATGTCGATAAAACACATGAATGACGTGACCTTATTCCACTTATTTTCAAGTAGGCGAGTGCGTCTGTGTGAGTGTGTCACTTCAAACGCTTTGTTCCTAGATTCCTAACTGCTTGTAAAGTTGATATTTTAAGTGTGGTGTAGGCTTCCAAGACGCTCAAGACATGCAAATACGTGGATCGGTAATGTGCCATGTAGGCAACAGCTGTTTGCTCTGATTAAGTCGTAAATATGCAGCTCGGGTACAACAACCCCGGCCCGCTATAGTTCCGTTCATGCGGCCGTTTGAATTTTATTAATTTTTAGGGAAGGGTTAGGCGAAAGGACCGGAATTGCCTCGCCCGTAAATATGATTACGTGAACGCCTCTTAGATATATAGAAGCCAATTTTGTATTGGTGTTTGAATATGATTTCGATTCATATCATATTAGGTTTCGTCTGCGGGGTCTCTCGCGTGTTATTAGGGATACCTCGATTATTGGTACAGCTTATATTACTCAGAGATGATGTAGCATTCTATAGTGAAATTATTATATTCATTACAAAAAAAAATACAAATGTTTTCTATTAACATATTACTATTATTATATAGGTGCAGTGAAATGAGGAGACTGGTGTTAAACTGTAGACCGTTTATTGTAGTACAATATTAAAGTATACATACTAAGTGCTTTGAACCGTGGTGGCCTCGGGGTTTGAGCAGTCGCCTGCTACGCAAGCGACGCAAATTGGAATCCCAGCGGGGCCTGTACCAATGAGTTTTTCTAAAAAACTTATGTACAGTAATTTCACACCACGTGCTTTACGGTGAAGGAAAACATCGTGAGGAAACCTGCATATTTCTGAGAAGTAATTCAAAGACGTATGTATAGTGCCTGACACGGCGATAGACTCACCATCTGTCACGTTGGCACTTAATCATCATCGGTGAAAAGTGGGTGTTGTGATAACAACACCTCTGCCTACCCCTTCGGGGAATACAGGCGTGAGCATATGTATGTATGCTTTGAACACGTAAGTTTGAATTGCAGAAAGGTATTGTACGCACATTCGTAACGGTAACAGCCTTTGAGACGTTCTAAAATGATTATATCTAATAGTAGACAATATTTCTTAAAAAGTAGAGTACTTCCACAGACACTACTACTCTATATCAATAAAGCAACACACATAGAGTTTCAATGGCATATCTACAGATAAACATAAACACAACTATTCGTTCTATTTTATATACTCTGTACTGTATAAAAGTATAGATTCATAATAAACATCGATTTAGAAAGCCGTCGTGACACAATTTGTAATAAGATTAGATGTAAGGATGTCACGAAAACGAATGTGTCCAGAAATGGGAAGAACATTTCCAAATGTCACGTTACATTATCGTGCCCTACTTCAACATAGGACCTTAGATTTCTTTATCGGGTTCAATTTACATTGGAATTTGAATGGAAACAATTGGCAGGCTCTTAATTAAAAATATTGGCGCAAAAGAAATAGCGTACAAATTAAATGGCGATTTACGGAATTTAATAACAGCAGACATTTGAATATTTACCAAAACACTGGATTACGGCAAAATGTTCGATCCAATCCGTTCCGTCGGAAATTGCTTTACAAATTGTTTGTGGACATATTTGTGAGGGATTACGTTTTCATTTCGAGCACTCGGCGACATTAATTAATAACTTGCTCGTTTTATTTGAAAATAATTATGAATCGTAGCCCGAAACGCTGATGTTAACAACGTATCATTTTCCTTTCGAACAATACAGCAATTACGTAAACAATAATTTGACCGATACCACGACAATTAACATCTATTACTGTTCAATCGACGTTTTGTTTCATGTATATACATATTTATACTTTGTGGGACTTATTACGTTTACACTACTCACTGAAACAACATTATGTACACAGTATGGGTTATAAATTTGGGTGAATTTAGTGTTTACAAAGCTAGAAATTCACAAATATTAATATAATTCCCAGTTTATGTTCCGTACCTATACCTACACGTACCTATTGTGTTTGTTAAATCTGCAAATACTTTGCTTACCGTATACATATTATCGTTCGCATTCATTAGGGTCTGCAGTGTTCACTTACCTACGGCTGGGCTGATTGTAACGGGACATTCACTCGCAGATAGCTGATCTTACAAGGAGTAACTTACGCTACTTTTATTTAAATTAACATTTCCACTCATGAAATTAAGCCAGCACGGGTAAACCCGCCGGGCGCAGCTAGTATCTAATAAGAACCTTAAGTAACGTCTAACTGTGGTAAGTGCTAAATGTGCATCACATATAACCGTAGTCCTTGTGTAACCACACTTGGCTAGCACTCGCAATGTGGCTGGTAGTAGTTACATCACTTCGGGGATCGTACCTGCAAGATCTCTATGTATGTAATTTACTGCACACTCGATTTACCGCCGCTGAAATTGTTTTAAAGTGTTTCTTCGCTGTCTGTGGTACTAAAATGAGAGAATAGATTCAGCAATTGCTCCACTGACAAGTGCAATGCTCATAAAAAGAAGATCATCGCAATAATATACAGTACAGTTGAAGTTTCTGTTTATAATTTCAAATTAACAGCTCAACATAAGACGATATAGCTAAAATAGGAGTGAATACAGATATGACGGCTGATAGAGAGAAATGGAACACATTGCGCCGACCACAAATAACATGGGAAAAGGGCAGGAGGATGATGAATTTAAAATTAACAGCTTTTCACTAATTGCATATAAAAGTGTATACGGTACTTACAAACGAGAATAAATCTCTGTCTGTCAATTATTGCCTGCTAATCTCAACGGCTGGAGCGATTATAATGGGATTTAAGGCTACTTTTATTTTAAATAATATACTAGGGTTCCACGAAATAAAGATACCCAAGAAATTAAATCTACGCGTTTGAAACCGCGTGGCACAGCTAGTGGTCTGCGGTAAAAAGCCCATGGTACGGCCACAGGTCCAGACCAGGGCATTAAAAATCCTTTCAAAAAGAGCCCAGGGCAAAATATAATTTCAAACTTAAAAATATTACCAGAGAGATTTTAGCCATCAAGAACCGCGCAGACAGGTGCATTGCAAAATTAAACCGGCTTTAGAAAAATGGCCAGTGTACGTGGCAGCCGACAGGCTCTGAACGAAACAAGCAAAATATAAAAGGCAGCTTATCCTGGTATACCTGCCAGCGCCTGCTACCTGCTACCGATCCTGTTAGGAAATAAATTGTTATACAAGTTATAATTAACTGAGTTTTCCGTCTTCATATTGTATCTATAAGGCTGATATAAATTGGATATATTGTTGGCTACAGTAGCTTTTTCATTAGTATCTATACCAAAACCAGAAACTTGTTTCTTAAATACTTTCAGAATTACTTGTTAGCTAAGTTGCTGTGTATGATTTCTATTACTTCATAAGGTTGAATTTATAAAATACAAGACACAAAATTTAGTGCTAAAACCAATTTTTTTTGGGTGTTTGGTTACATTATAAGCATATATTAAAAGTTATAAATTATTGTTATTCTATGAAATTTATGTATTTCTTAATTTTAATGTATTCTCGGGTTACTCCTTCGGAGACTCTTGTTAAGGTGTAGATGAAAATATTTTAAATTAATTCTTTAAATTGTATCTAAAAGTAAATCAGCGTTAATGGTTCCCTAAGAACTCAAACTTCAAATAAGCGAAATACTTCGCAAAGTAAGAAGGAACATATTAAAAAACGTCACCAGTTTTTAGTTCAAAAGATCACTTCAGAAATCGGCCGGCCCTTGGGAATGGTTACTGCGAGTTATAAATTGCAAGATTTAACGGAAAAAGTTTGCTATCGGCGAACCTACCCTGTTAGGCGGGCAAGTACCGTGAATTTGCGTCAATTTACCTTCACCATCTGTACAGGGCCGTACTTAGGTACATTATGTTTGGCGCATAACATAAACTTTACGTTCTACGTGTTTATGTCGGCTTTTTTGTGAAAGCTATGTATACGAAGTTCTTGTTATTCGATTTATAAATAGGCTCGGGTCCGATAGGTTGACAGTAGAACTAGGCCACTAACGTGAACCTAGAATTTCCTTATGATTTTTCCTTTCATCCGTATTTAACTGGTTTAACTCAAATTACCGATTTTCCTCGTAAAAGGTGTTACGAATGTCAGATGGCAGTCGTTTCGTGTAAAAATCAGGTGATCAGCCACATTGGGTTAAATCAAGTGCCAACCGCAACAATGTATGGAATAAAGTCAGGCAGAAAATGATGACGTCTGTTAAATTCCATGCAATTCAGTTGAAAAATTCGCATTCTGTCTTAATCCATTTATCCCTGAAATTTACAAAAACAGTAAGTTCTTTTTTATGTTATGAAACAAAATTTTATGGCCACCTTTTGTCTTACCAATAATATTATAATATACCACGAGCCTCGCTCCGGTCCTGCTCTCAGATAACGAGTTCAGAAATACTTGGACAACAGTCTCGCTGCAAGATTATTCAGGCCCCGATCGGGACATAATGCCGTGCGAGTAAATTGCGTAACTCACTTGTTTAATGCGACACTCTCGAGGAATGCGTTTAATGAGTTCGATAACTCTCGTCGAATTCATATACGTACGCGCATAATAGGTATATACGAAATTTCTACCGTCTCGATAATTCTCAAATGAGTGAGAAAATTTTAAGATTTCTTTTGTAGTGAAATGTATTAGTTAGTACAAACTATTTTTTTATTAATGTTGTAGGTCGCTAAAATATTGATCAAGGTTGAAATGAATTTATTAGAGAGAAAGGAATGTGAGAAAAATAATGTAAAAACGTAAGAATTATTTAATTTAGCATGTCTTTCGCTTGTGTTATTAAGTTGTAGAGATATCTGATAATAAGTTATTGGCTTTACGAGTAATTAATTAGATTTTGTCTTCTGACGCTATGGCAAAACTTATAACCTTGAGTTCTATTTAAAAATTATCCCTTCTATTATTTACGACATGTTCAAATTAATATTATGCGCAACCGCGACTGAATATAATATCAAAGATTCGGCGCTATCGTAGGATGTTTAACGTTTGCTGATCTCCAGCATTATTTAGTGAATAAAATAATAAGGACATAAAATATATCTTTTTAATCATAATATATTACGCATACAGTGTATATAGATCAGTAGATTTTAGGTGCTAAAATAAAACAACGAAGTTTAGAAGTTCTTAATACGCGCTGTTTAAAACGATCACAGTTGCCCCCAAGTATTACCCCCTTATTACAAAACATAGACATGTAAAGAAAAATTATGATTGATGTACATGAATTATTTATTTATATGCACTGAGTAAAGATACAGGATATATGACAGTTTGGTATAAGTAACTTGTTTAGGTGCTTGCATACGAGTTTGAGCCCAACTCCATTTCGCATATGAACCCCTCTTCTGCAGCACAGTTTCTAGTTCTTCGGTACAACTCACTGTTTTGGAAGTATAGCATGCCGCAGCTTTCGTGGTGCTCTCCGTACCAGCTTAAGGGATATTCGTCATCAATCGTATTACCTGCAAGTTTAAAGCGATGATCAACTGCGAAACCGTTATGGGGGCTTACTAACACTATATTACAAGTGCCGGTATCGGACAAGAATAGCTTTCTTAGGAGCGCGATGTGATTCGCGCAGCCTTGGACAGCAAGTTCTCCAGGGGCGGCGACACAGCTGCCGGGCGCATCCCCGGGGCACATGTGCCCCGGCATAGTGTGAGGGGACACCGGTGTGATCTATCAGAGAACCCGGAGTTCCCCCTGAGCACTGAGGATGGCCACCGGGGGGATTTTAGTGCGGTAAAAATCTCACATACCCCGACCCGGCTCTATCAGGGCGGTCGGATAAAAAAAAAGGTTGCTTCCGTCCACGCAATAGCCAGGTTCTAAGAATTTGGCTTTGGTATCCACTGCCTGTCGTAAAAGGGGGCCGGAGGGCCTGCTGGCGGTGGTCGGGGTGGGAGCTTTGACCACTGAGCCGCGGGCCCGGCTCGCGCTGCCTTGATCTCAAGGAAAAGTTTAAAGATATAGGGATAATGTAAATATAATGCAATAATAAAAAAGGGACTGTGGCATTTCAATACATTTCTGAAAATGTTATGTATGTAAGAAAGCACATATAATGATAGATAGTGTAAATTGATAGTTTTTGAGAAAAATAGTGATATGCACAATATACGCAAGAGAGATAATCTCCGTGTCTCTATAACTAGACTGCACAAAACTGGCACAATAACGAGAGACACCGATTTGGGCCAAGGCCTTGTAAATAGTTTTATGTACTGTTTAAATAAATATCTATACATATAAATCCATTGTGATAAGTACCCCATCGGGATCCATGTAAGATATGAAAAAAAAGTACCTAGAACCGAGTAGAAAACATGAAACGGAGTCATTTTTCTGAATCCCGTATAATATTCATTCTGCGGTGCCTCGCGAATTAGCTGGATGATTGCAGAAGCTTGGGCACCGTTTCGGACAACGGCCAGGGATCCACCCTCCATGATGCAGGTCCGCCACGCTTCGGGCCAGCTTCGAGCCTTTTTGTTCACCTTGTAGCACATGTTCGCTGCTGCATTGTATTTGTAGCCTGATAGAGAATCTCTTATTACTAATTATATACAAAGTCTCATAAACTTGATTTCATGGCTGGCTTGATTTCGTTGGTATTGTAGTTAAGTTGCTTTTTGGAACATTTGCCAGTGAAAGATCCGTTAATATTGGTTCAGCCGTCTCAGAGATTTGCCGGAACAGACAGACAGAGGAACATTTTAAAACAGTTTTATGTAATTATTGTATATGCTTTCATATGCATTCAGTGAAAAGCTGTTTTTGACTTATAAATTTAACGTATTATAACACTTCAATTGATCTATCTGTATTGATGAAATAACTCGTCTCAAAGAATGAGTTTATACCTTATAATTAACTGAATTTCTCAGTTGTTGTCAAAAAACACAATTTTAATTGATAGATTTTCTAGATGATATGGCTAAAATAGGAGTGAATACAGATATGACGGCTGATAGAGAGAAATGGAAGAGAAGAACACATTGCGCCGACCACAAATAACATGGGAAAAGGGCAGGAGGATGATGATGAGATTTTCTCGATGGTCATAAGACTTGACCAGGGCCTTATCTGAAGAAATAGTATTAATTTTAGGTTCTTGGAAACTGAACTGAACATTTTTAACATATCTGGTAAAAAGGGATCCAATGATTGGTCTACTTATAAAAAAATTCAATATTTGGGCCTTACCTCGGTCAATTGTAGGACACGATTGGTCATCAACTTTCTTGCAAACAAAGGCCAATGTCCTCTCGCTGGTCCTCGCGCAAGATTCGGCTATGTAAGCCCCGGAGTCAATGTTCATCAGGACACATTGCACCTCGTAGCCATCATTCATGGTATTAATTTGTAATTGAGCGGGTTTTCCTGAAATTATAAAATCATTATTAGTATTTTTTCCAATTTGACGGATTTAGTATTATATATTATAATGTTTATGATTAATAACAACAGAACACAGAAATTATGACATTATTATCTTTAAAAGTGTGAGGAGCTCGTGGCACAGTTGCTATTGCCCATATCATTCGATCAGCGAAGTTAAGCAACCCTAACCCTAGCCAGTAATTGGATGGGGACCCCGGTTGCCAATTTATCATCTTTGCCAATCGTTACAGGTCAGTCGGAGGACTAAAATGGTCTGACAACTGGTATAACCCAGATCACAGATTTTCCTCGTAAAAGGGGTTGCGAAGGTCAGATGGCAGTCGCTTCGTATAAAAATCAGGTGATCAGCCACATCGGGTTGAATCAAGTGCCGACCACAACAATGTATGGGATAAGGCCCGGGAGATGATAACTTGTTTTAACAATCATATTTTTAGGCTTTATAATATCACGCTGCGACTAATAGGAGCCAAGCATCACTGGAAAATATTGCAATAACATAATTTTTATTGTGACTTGTACATATGTTTATAGGCACAACTTAATGCTGATATCTCGAAGAAGGTGCTCAGAAAGATTAAAAAGATTAATCAAGAATGTGAACGTGAAGAGTAGGTATTCTTAAACCTTCTGCAAGTAAAATAATGATAATGAAGTATGTGAGTTACGTGGAATGATACTCTTATCTCTCTGCCTGCTCCATTAGGTATCAGAAGTTATGAGTTTAGGTCCTAAGGCAAAAGTATTATAAAAAAATAATATACCGTCATCGGAAACGAAGTCATTCATGCCAAATTCATCGTGGAGTCCAATGATAGCAAAAACCACAGTCCTATTGGTCGATGCCAGAAGATTCTTGATCACCGTCCATTCCCCAGCTGCTTTTGGATAAAACAACTTGGCTCCTTCGTCTTCGCAAGCCATGAAGGCTTTGGACCAAGAAAAGTTTTCTGCCTCGATATGGATTTTGTAAAATGCGTCGAATTCTTCAATATATTTATAATCTTTCCGAAAGAATTGCGTACGCTTTGATATGACTGAAGAAGCCAGGAACACTGAAAAAAGAATATATTATATATAATTACCTATTTGTGCTTTTTAATTTTTTGTAACATGCAAGAAGGTCTAAACCTATTTGCTGCTGGCCTTCTGCAATAAAAATTAGAAATTGTTCCCATGTTCTTTTGTTTTTTCACTATTCACTTCCAATTATTACTCTTGAATGAATGCATATTGTAGTTGAATATATTATTGACATTGAAACCGTATTGTGTTGGAATTGTTATTCTGTAAATATATTCAGCCATAATTTTATTGTTAGTTGCCTAATAACGGGCTGCACTATTAACAACTAACGACGAAATTATTCATGAATAACTTTGGGTTTGTTCAATATAAGTAACCAAAAAGACTCACTATTAATTATTGAACGTACGTATTTTAAGGCTGTCACATATTGTATGAAAAAGGAGGCGAGCCTATTGTCATTAACGGGGGGACTCCTGGCTGCTTTTCGGAAATTACAAATGGAGTAACCATATAATATTTTGCCCGGGGATTGAAGGACATCGTGTTCAGCAGTAGCATTTGACCGACCAGTAAGTAAGTAATAACATTATTTAAGGTCTTTAATTACTCACCAATTAATAAGATGTTTAAGACCGCAGCCATGTTGTGTACTTGCTCGAAGAGGACTGTGTTGTATATTCGAATACAATGGCTAGTGTAACAAGCATCAGCATATTTATAATAATTTTGCTGACCTCGTATCGCTGCCTGTTAACCCTCCAACAGTCGCCGCTCTGTTTTATCCCGATGATAAAAGTTTTATATCAGTATATATAATAATTATCATACTTGGTGGTATGTCAGTGTTGTAATTACAACACCTCTGCTTACCCCTTCTGGGATGGCGTCTATATACATTGTCCTGCCGCGTTATTCTGTAAAGTTTCACAGCGTCTTACTCGAAGTCGAGCGTCGGTTTATAAAATAGGAAATTGGTACATAATACACAAGTTCAATTTCGTATCGACCGACACTCGACGTCGAGTGCGACGCTGAGAAACCTCACATAATAGGCAGAAACTATTCGCAGCGCCGGACTCTTAGTCTAATTGGACTTAACACACAAAATTTCATAAAAATTCTTCCAACCGTTTGGGTGGAGGTCAATAATATAAGGCTATATAGAAGAATTGTTAAAAAACATTTGTTGATAAAAAAACATAATTATACATACTTACTAGTTATCTATACTTAATTATAGATAACTTGGCCCAAATCGGTGCCTCTCGAGATCGTGCCAAGAAAGCTGGCAACATTGCTACGTTGAATAGCAATACTGATTCTCTGAGAGAGAAAAGCCCCAGCTCTTATCACGAGAAGAATGGTGCAAGGATTAATAGATAAATACAAGTTTTGGACTTCGTTCTGAGACACCGCAAAATTCGTATGTATAGCGTGAAGAGGGTTAAAACTCGGCAGTTTTCGGGAAATTCCCGGGTTATACAGGTTGCTGTTTTAAGAGTACTTTCGATTTGTAATTTATCCTTCTTAGAAGTTAATAAATATGCTCATGCCATCACAGAAGGGTCCCGGAGGGGGTAAGCTAAGGTGTTACAAAACCTACACAACACCCAAGAATATAAAGTGCCAACGTACATATGGTGAGTTTAAAATTTTTCCGAGGAGATCCTCACGATATTTTTCTTCACTGTAATGGTATATTAGTGGTGGTAATTTTTAGTAAAACTCATTGATGTTTTATATTTATGCACTGACTGTTACACCGCAGTAAGCTGTCTGTCGGTATGTCACATATTACAGACAAACAATATTTTCTAACGTGTATGTGAAAGACCAGTGGTGACCGTGGTGTTTGAGCAGTCGCCTGATACGCAAGTTCGAAACCCTTCGCGGTCTGTACCAATGAGTTTTTCAAAAAAGTCATGTGCAGTGATTTCACATCATGTGCTTTATGGTGAAGCAAAATATAGCGAGGAAACCATTTATCTGAGAAGTAATTCAAAGACATTATGTAAAGTGTCTGATACGGCGACACATTGTGTGCCACCAGTACAAGTGCCATCTCTAACGTTGGCACTTGATCATCTGCGGTGAAAAGTGTGTTGTTATTACAACACCTCTGCCTACCCCTTCGGGGAATATAGGCGTGAGCATATGAATGTATGTATCCTTTTCGGAGGTCGTCTCTTACTATGTCCGCACAGGGAGTGACACTCTTGGTGGTTTTCGTCTTGATGCGATACACTAGCTGCCTACCAATAGACAGAATAAGCACTTTGAAAATGATCTGTCATGCTGTCCACCCATTTTTAACCAGATTAGGGGTGTTAGTCAACTCCGCCTACTTTTCAGGGACCTTCATCTGATTTACAAATCAAAATCATTTGGGAGCCCTGTATTTGAACTATAATATATTAAGCTGATAGTGTAACAAACAGCGGGTCATCTTATCTATATACACACATGTAGTCCGTGCGATAACTCACATAGCAACATTGTTAACAAGCAAACGAGTAAACAAATAAAAGATGTTACTTTTTTAAATACGACGAATAATTATAGCATTGTCTAGCTTACTTAGAAAATATTCCACGCCTTCATTAATAATTGTCAGCTTTTAATCAATTGTTTTAATTAAGAGCCGTGGTGGCCGTGGGGCTGGCGCAGTCGCCTGCTACTCAAGGGACACAAGCTCGAATCCCAGCCTGTATCAATGAGTTTTTCTAAATACTTATGTGCAACGATTTCACCTCGCGTCATAGAAATATATTTTAGAGGTTATTTCAGATCTAACATGCTTGCTGAGCTTTACAATAAACTTCCAGTTGCTGACCGCAAATACCATTGCTTCACTTCACAAATACTTCCTTTATAAATGCCTCCTGTATAATCAAAAGGTTTGAATGAAAACATAGGTCATTTTAACGATTTCGCTGACAATGTCGAAATAACAAACTTGATACTTCTATTCGTACTTTATTGGAGTAGGTAAAAATATGCTTAGTAAATATCGTAAATCTAGGTCACATATTTGTATAACAATAATATTACACTTATCCAAGAGCCCCAAGGCATTATAACACCAATGTTGTAAGTTTTTAGGTACATACCATTTTAAGGCTCACAGGACTTCACACATACTGAAACCCTTTTAAGACATAAAAAGTTCCTCACTATGTTCCAGGACCAATCGTTGATAAATTACGTCAGTAGTATGAACTCCTGTGATCGAACTGACTGCTCTAACATTTTATTGTACCGTGACAACATAGCATACGGGCCACCTGAGGTCAGGCGGTCACCACAATCTTCGAAACTCTGCGACACTAAGGGAAAATTTGCTAAGGCGCGCGGAAGGAAGGACTTTGCAAGAAAATGGTGCAAGAAAGTTTTGGTTGCAAGATATGGTGTTGAGCTCCTCTAATATGGCGAGAGGTGCGATGGTAGAATACTGTGGGCATCATCATGAACTAGACCTCAGAACACTGCTCACTAATTCTAAGTTAGCATTATATGGCTTCAGTAAGGTGGAGCTACAATCAATCGACTTGTGAAATTTCGACCGGTAGATCCCATTATGCTCTTAATCCGAAGTCTCTCTTAACGTTAGTTATATCATTCCTGTATAGCTCTAGTTACGTAGGGATAGTCGTTATTGGCAGCATGGATTAGCAGTTTTCATCGTTTGACACGGGTGTGACGCGTGCTAAGTCGTTTGGCAAAGTTTAATTAATTACTTGCCCATCAGTGGTCTGATTGTGTTTGCACTAAGTTCGCCCTGACATCATGATTGTGGGGGCTAGTAGGCTACGGCAGTTAGCAACTCTTTTCAATATAAAAAACAAATATAAATATTAGTTACAAGGCTTATGTGAAACCTACCATGATTTCCCTTTCGTAATTTGGAGCTCTCTGACAGGACTAAACCTTCACCTTGCAGAAGACCGCAATTAATTATATATTATAATATATTATAATTAAGCAGTGTTAAGCAGTGTTAAGCTACCTTAGAGTTATTTTCCGAGGGCCTGCCGGCAGCGGTCGGGGTGGAAGCTCTGAACGCTGAGTTGCGGGTCCGGGAAGGTGGCTCGCGCTGCCTGGCAAAGCGTGGTCTTCTGGAGCGGCGACACAGCTACTGCAGGGATGTGCCCCGGCAAAGTTCCGGAGGACACCGGATCTATCAGAGTAAGCATGCAGGATGATCACCGGGGGGTGTTTCGTTCCGGCGATGAATTCACTGAGCTCTCAGAGGTGATACGGGTTAGGGATTCTAGGAACAGCCATACTGGGACCCCGTCGTCTTTTTCTAATGATGGCACAGTGAATTCTTTCTTTAGGGTTTGGTAGTTGATTACCATCGTGAGAACGAGGCGTTTGTTATGGAAAAAAGTAGCAGGTTATATTTGTGTATCAACAATACATCACATTGTATATTTCAAGTCATAAATAAAGCCACATAAAATAACAATCCTGACAATGTTACAGTAATTATGATGATAACTAATTGGGTCTCAAGCTCCAATTATTCCTAATTGGTTGTTGCGGGTGTCAATTGCATTCAACACTAATAACTATTAATTTGTACGGTTTAATAACTGTTACTATGAGCATTATGATTTGTGGCTGTCGGCCTGTGGGGTGTGGTTACAAAGGGATTATGACATGTTATTGAGAAGAGAAGATATTATGATTATTTGTCACACAGCGCCATTAATAACGACTAACATAAAATTTGGATATGCGTGCGGTCCAACCCGTCCCAATAAAAATATGTTAAGCCAGGATTATATAAGCTATCTTCAATCCAAATTTCATCAGAATCTTGTTGTTTCACAAGGTGCGGGTAATCACTTATGACTTCCACTTCTTATGGGTTTTGTTGCGGTTCCCCAAGCATGATTAATGACTCTTTGGAAGATCTTACCCTTGCTGAGGCTGAGCATGACCTTATGCGACCCACAAACGTAAATTTTTACATCACAAGCTTTATGGTGAAGGAAACTATACAACCTCACGCCTTCATCGGACGGATCTCGAAGAGGTATTCCACGACGGATATACATATGCTCACGTCTGTATTCCCTGAGGGGGTAGGCAATGTTGTTATAACAACACCCGCTTTTCACCGAAGATGATTATGTGGCAACGTGACAGATGCTGAGCCTATCACTGTCTCAGGCACTATACATACGTCTTTGAAGGAGTGTGAAATCACTGCACATAAGTCATAAAAACTCATTGGCACAGGCCGCTGGGATTTGAACTCGCGTCTCTTGCGTAGCAGGTGACTACTCAAACCACGCTGCCACGGCTATTTTTGGTATTTCACGAGTCTGTGAATTTATTCTCAAGCGTATAATTTTATCGCGCTTACCTTTGTAAATAAATTCAATGATATATAAAGTTGCTTTAGAGAGACTGCGACAGACTGGCGATACCAAATTATATTCGGTGTTATTACACCGCTTACTCCTGCAGAAAAAGTCGTAAAATGGCAATAAGATAATAAAAAGTATCTAATTTACAAAAAAAATTTGTAAAAAACTAGAGCTATAAAAGTGCAATACCTTCACATTTCTTTGAGAACTGGAATAAAATAAAAATTAATGGAGTGAATTACGCAATACAGTAGCATTTTGAAAGAAGGGCTGGTAATGTTGGGACAGCGAGAATTCCCTCTATTCAGGACCGGCCGCCAAATAAATTGTTACGATATTTCTTTGACGCCTCTAGAATGTGTCTTTATACTTTGGCTTAAGTCATATTCGATTGCATAAGCGGCAAGCGGACTATATTCCTCAACAACACTATATTATATAAAGAGCTAGTAGTATGGCATCCATACCAACAATTTGAAATAAGATTATTTGCTTCATCGAGCGTGGAGACTCCACAACTTAATATAAATGCCATAATACAAGGAATGCTAATGTGTCGACTTGAAGTTTGAAAAAAATACTGTATTGATTATGATGATTACTATAATCTCGTGTGTTTTCAATTGGTTCCCAGATTCTGTACTGCTTATAATAAGTTCATATGTATACTATGACTGTACCAGGTCGAGGAACAAAATTTCCTTATACTTGTTGCAGAAATTGATGGCATAAGCCACCATTTCTATACGTATATACATTATTTAGATTATTCGGTTTCGATTTTCACTGCGAAAATATTTGCTCGTGTTCACAAGAAGGAATAGCTATAGAGGGGCCCAACGATCTTATTGTAATGATCAATTCGAGGTACTCGTTGTGAAAGCGTGACGGGACTAGTATGATCGCTTAAGCAGCGCGTATTACGAACTTCTTAGCTTTGACGTTAAATTGTACGTTACTAAAATTAAACGTCAGAGCTCAAAAGCCGATGCTGGTACGCATAGATAGAGCAAGCTGACAGATAACTGGGGACAGTAAACTTTGATAGTTTTAATTCAATAGAAAATGGCTGTAAGATTTACGTAGGATCATTTAAATGTACTTTTAAAGCAATACATATTTAAGTTGGATATTAATACATACATTATTAACAGAGTAAACAATACAAATGCTTGTCACTCGCACCACAGCGTAAGATTTATTTTCTTGCTAGTTTTTGCTTGCGTCTTTACCCACTTAGAATGTTAAGAGAAGCAATGTGGAGCGCTACAAGGGTGCAAATACCCTATTCTATACAAATGACGTTCAGCCCGCACTTATGACTAGTGGTATCTAATATAAAATGTTACTGAATCTGTAAAGTCTGTACCTCGGTAGGTGTAAGGCGGGGGGGAAGAACACAATTAAAGTACGTAGTGACCGTTCAATCGTTTATTGCAGACTGTCGGCTGCCGCACAAATTCCCACTACCTACATAGTACGTTATAATAACTGGCGTACACCACATTCCTCCACCTTAAATTACAATTAAACTATAACAACATACAATACAATCCTTATGTCTAACTAATTATAATATAAATATATATTTAACAACAGAGCTTACACTATATTAAAACTGTATGACGGTTCGAAAATTAAGCCTTTAGGTATTATCCGGCCCAGAGTCCGTTACTTGGACCGCGAGAAACAGTTAGAGTTGTTTATTATAAGTAAGGGTACTACTTCCCTATTAGGCCGGCAATGGCTAGCCGAGTTACAGATAAAAATACCCCTATTTGAAAATAAGGTTCTCGATGCAAATATAAATAACTTACACGTAGATAATGGAATCCGTGTAATCCTCGACAGATATAAGGATTTGTTCAGCGGGGGGTTGGGGCGGTACACGGGTGGTAAGGCGACACTACGAGTACGGCCGGGCGCGGTGCCCGTGTTCCACCGGGCGCGGCCCGTGCCCTACGCGCTGAGCGAGCGCGTCGACGCCGAGCTGGACGCCATGCTGCGCGCGGGCGTCATCGAGCCCGTCGACTGCTCCGACTGGGCCTCGCCCCTGGTGCCCGTAAGGAAGGCTGATGGTACGTTGCGGATCTGTGCTGATTATAAAGCAACTCTAAACCCCGTTTTGTTGATCGACCGCTATCCGTTACCTAGAATCGAAGATGTTCTTGTAGGGCTGAATGGAGCTCAATTATTCAGTAAAATAGATTTATCTCAAGCATACAATCAGATCGAACTCGATGAATCCAAAGTATATACTGTGATTAACACTCATCGAGGATTATTCCGCTACAATAGGTTAGTGTATGGATTATCTTCTAGTGTAGGAATTTTTCAACGCATAATGTCTAATTTATTACAAGGCATTCCAAATGTCCAAGTATTTCTTGATGACGTGATAATTGGGGGGAAGACGGTGCCGGAACACCTAAGCGCCTTAGAGGAAGTTTTCCGACGCTTGTCGAGTAATGGGCTAAAACTCAAGAGACAGAAATGCGTATTTTTAGTTGATCAAGTAAAGTATCTGGGATATGTAGTAACTAAGGGCGGCGTTAAAGCAGATAATTCCAAAATTAAAGCAATTTTAGAAATGGAAAAACCAAATAATGTGAGTCAGCTACGTTCCTTTTTGGGGATGGTAAACTTCTTTTCTAAATTTGTCAAAAATTTTAGCTCTTACTTAAATCCGTTAAATAATTTACTACGCAAAAGCGTAGATTGGGTTTGGGATAAGCAATGTGAGCGCGCGTTCAGTGAAGTAAAACGGGTTTTGACCAGTACAGACGTATTAGCTCATTACGATCCACAGAATCAGCTGATAGTAACTTGCGATGCAAGCGCGCAGGGCGTGGGGGGAGTGTTGGCGCAGCCCGGGCCGCACGGCGGCGAGCGCCCAGTCGCCTTTGCATCGCGAACTCTTACCGCCGCGGAGAAAAATTATTCACAAATTCACCGTGAAGCTCTCGCTATTATATTTTGTATGCAAAAATTCCATCAATATGTATACGGTAGGAAATTTATCTTGAGAACTGATCATAAGCCCCTGGTGTCCATCCTAGGACCACAAAAGGGCATACCTACCATGACCGCTAGTAGAATGCAGCGCTGGGCCGTTATTCTATCTGCATACAACTACGATATTGAATACATTCGCAGCAATGATAACTGTGCGGACGGTTTATCGCGCCTACCTGTGCGTCGGGCTCAAGGTCATGGGGAGGCTAGTCGCACCTGCACGCCGCCGGAGCAAACATTCTTTCATTTCGCTCAGGACGAATTACTATTAAAGTATACAGACATTAAAAAGCAGACTAGTAAAGATCCGATATTAAGTAGGGTGTTGAGTTATATTCGAAGTGGATGGCCAGAACAATGCGAAATTGTTAATTTACAACCATTTTATAATAGACAGTCGGAATTATATGAGGAGTTAGGTTGTGTTATGTGGGGCCATAGGGTGGTAATTCCACAAGGTTGTCGTGATAAAGTTCTGAAGCTCATACATGAACCACACATGGGTATTGTAAGATCCAAAGGTCTAGCTCGCAGTTACGTTTGGTGGCCAGGCATCGACGAAGCGATCGAAGGCGAGTGCCGTTCGTGTAATGCATGTGCGGCGATGGCGGACGCTCCACCGCGTGCTTGTCCACGGCCATGGCCCTGGCCCACCCAGCCGTGGTCTCGGGTTCACCTAGACTTCATGGGCCCCATAGAGGGAAAAATTTACTTAGTCGTCATCGATGCGACATCCAAATGGTTAGAAGTCTTCTGTGTTCCTAGTACTGGGGCAGCGGGCACCATAACTAAACTTAGAGAACTATGGTCTAGATGGGGACTTCCACGGCAAATTGTTACTGACAATGGACCCCCATTTACTAGTAAAGAGTTTGCATCATTCATTCAAAGAGATGACATTGAACACATTTTTACAGCCCCCTACCACCCGTCTTCTAATGGTGCCGCGGAAAACGCTGTAAAAACATTAAAAAGAGTTATCAAAAAAGCTATCTACGAGAGAAAAAATGTAGATTCCGCGTTAAATACGTTTTTATTACATTATAGAAATACGGAACATACGAGTACGGGTGAATGTCCCTCGGTTTTATTAATGGGTAGGCGCCTCCGTACTTCACTAGACGTACTTAAGCCAGACAGGCAGACTAAGGTACGCGAGGCACAGCATCGGCAAGTAGTAGGGGCAGGGGGCACTCATAGAAGTTTTAAAACAGGAGAGGAAGTATGGTACCGCCAATATCTTAAAGGGGAGAGGTGGAAGCCCGGTAGGGTAGTCACTTCTTCGGGACCTAATGACTTTACGATTGTTGATAAGGTAGGAAACGAATGCCATAAACATGTCGATCAGCTTAAACGGAGGTCTAGGTGTTCGCTTGCAGCATCCACGGTTCCCAACGTGCCCCAGGGCTCGGGTACTGACGATGGGGTTCCGTCGGAGCGGTCGGAGGTCTCGCTGTCACCACCCACCGGGGAGAGCATGGCTATAACACCCCCTCCGCGTGAGATGCCCATACCAGAAGACTGCGAGAACTTCTCCACCCCGCATACCACTCCTGTACCGCCCCGAACTCGCCCAGTTCGGAAATGCCGATTATACAAGACAACAGACCAAAACAATTAGATGTGTCATGAACTGTATATATATATTTATATTTATATATGGGCGGTTGTCGGAAAAATAATTAAGGTCTATTGTTATATCTTCTATGTTATATCTTATATCTTAATGTAGTGTAAGCTCTGTTGTTAAATATATATTTATATTATAATTAGTTAGACATAAGGATTGTATTGTATGTTGTTATAGTTTAATTGTAATTTAAGGTGGAGGAATGTGGTGTACGCCAGTTATTATAACGTACTATGTAGGTAGTGGGAATTTGTGCGGCAGCCGACAGTCTGCAATAAACGATTGAACGGTCACTACGTACTTTAATTGTGTTCTTCCCCCCCGCCTTACACCTACCGAGGTACAGACATTACAGTCGTCGTCACTGTAATGTCTGTACCTCGGTAGGTGTAAGGCGGGGGGGAAGAACACAATTAAAGTACGTAGTGACCGTTCAATCGTTTATTGCAGACTGTCGGCTGCCGCACAAATTCCCACTACCTACATAGTACGTTATAATAACTGGCGTACACCACAGAATCATTATTACTATGTATTACACTTCTTGCTTCTTGGGCGAGTTGGAATAAAATAGTATTTTGTTTTTAATAACGTTGTTCTTATTAGTGTAACAATGCAAATTTTGATCTACAATAAAATCTAGTACCTAAGGTAAAATAATCTTCTAAACATACATATACACGCAAATAAATAAAGTATCTGTATGTCTCTTACCTGTTACGGCTTAAGAGTTCAATCGATTTTGCTGAATTTAGATATAAAAATAGTTTAAATAAGAGTTCAAACTGACGGACATTGGGTGAAAACCTGAAATTTGCCTCGGTAGTCTAATGATCGTAAGCGCTGCTAAGGAACACGAGGTCCTACGTTTGATCCCCGGGTCGGTTAAGGTTTATTGAGTTTTAAGAGCTAGCACTGCATTAGGTGATGTTACTAATCTTTGCTCTACCTATGAGTACGATAGAAAATGACTTACCTATAACATGACCTACTCTGAAAATGTCTAATAAGAAAATGGTCTAGGTCAGCCAAAGAGATATATCCACGGAAAATGGACAGATTTTCATTCGGTTTTCACCAAGGTTCTATATTTTGCCTATTTTGTTCTTGGATCATGGGATATTCGTAGCCAAATACCGACAAAGTAGTAGGCAAAAGCTAGTGTGTTTTAAAGAGAGGAATATCAGTTCCTCCTGCTCCTATGGGATATCCCGTTAGCGGTAGGAAGGACCACATAAATTTCTGCGAAACATGACATGTGTTTTACCTTTGTATTCTCCATAGAGTTTTCATTATATGTATCACTTGTTACCACCCGGGGCTTTGCCTGCGTGTAATTACGGAAACGTCTATTAACAATATATATATTGTTACCCGCTGAATTTAATTATGTTTATTTTTAAAGAGCCGTGGTAGCCTTGGGCTTAGAGAAATCACATGCTTAAATTCATCACTATGTATCACTTACTAATTGACACTTTGATAAAACCTAGACTAAAAAAAATTGACTAATTGATAAAACTTATAATTAATTCAGCATCAGCTTTTAAATGTATACCTAATGAACCCTATTTCAGAAAATGACCGGATACTTTCGGTATATTTTGAATTTTACTTTATCATGAAACAACCTTTCTTCAAAGCATTTCTTGAACGGTCAAATTAAATAAGCCGTATTTATCTTTGCGATTCAAAAGGATTGTGAATTACATTTTTCTATTATTTACCTACTTAACGCTAAGCCTTCTTACGCATAATAAATAATTCCCAGAGCGAGTACTTGAGTTGTTCCCATATATTCATTTGGGACAATAATCTGGGTTTGGTCAGTAAACAAAAACTAAGGGGCGCGCTAAGAGGATTTGTGTCAAAGAGGCCGCTAGTTACGAGACATTACGTATAGTACCAACTGTCTTATTTCACCAATTACTACATAATATGGTCCAGTGTTCATGACGTCACCAAAACAGTGTTGGAAGACCAGCTAGAGCTTCTTAAGGCTAGAGTGCCTGATAGTGCCATCTGCGCGCCGACAGATGGCGCTGTGTCGATTCCATACAAATCTGCATTTACGTCAGCGCGAGCACCACGGCCCTATGTATATATTGTTAATGTAATAAAATATGCTCACCTTCTTATCAGCTTCAGCTTAATAAATACTGCCTATTTGCTTGGATCATTTATTTACACGTATTTAGTTTGCTTAACAATCAACTTTGTATGCTAAAGAATAAGGTATAATATGACATTGTCAATGCTTCTGGGAATGTGTGGGCGAACACTAATTTCAACACACTATTTGTAGTACTATAAAAATAACACACGTAAAGAAACTTCGATCCACCCACCCCGGACAAGATAATCAGTCAAGCTATACATATAAATACATTTGAAGAGCCCGTTTGTTATCAGAAACTAAATGCAAATGAAAGTATATACGGTACTGATATAAAAAAAAACATATTTATCTGCCTGTCTGTTTGTTCCGGCAAATTTCTGCAACAGCTATACCGAATTCAACGGTAACTTATACGACGTTACTTTTATTTGATTATCAATAAGTAAAATATTTTTAATACTAGTAATAATTGCAGAAGGTATGTCTGTACATCATTTCAGAACGACTGAACCTAGTTGATTTTTTAATAATGTTTGTTATATTAAGGTAAGGTTAGTTTGAAAGAAAATGTTTGCATTATATGAAAATCTTAGTGGTTGAGGAAGTCAATGGCTGGCACTCACGTTATACTTGTGAACAGGTGCTGCTTGTGGGGGCTGGTCATCTCAAGTTACGCATTTAGTTATAAGTAGATGTACTAGATTTTTAGTTAATTTTTATCGACATTTGTGCATTGTAACATTGTTTTTTGTTGAACGAGCTTACGTTTTTTAAATTATTTATTTTGTATTCTTGAAATTGTATAATCTTTTTGAAAAGAGTAATTACTGAATTTCTTGCCAGGTTCTTCTCAGTAAAAGCAACCTTCCGAACCTGTCGGTAGCATGTCATATCCTGTATAATTATGTCATTCCGACGTTTTGAAAGTACTTTGTAAAACGTCTAATCGAATAAAGATATTTTTGACTTTGACATGCGGAGAAGTAAAATATATAGGTAGAAAGTGAGTGAAACGCGGGGCACAGCTGGTAGTTGGATGCTGATAAGCAATAATGTGTCAACCCACAAAAAGTCAAATTCAAAGGTTTTGATATATTTTGATAATGCATCACGTATTTAACATTCTAAAAAAGTGTTTCAAGTCATCTGAAACATAAAAGTACGTAAAAAATGGATTTATGTCATAAAACAAATCTTAAATCACGTATACAATCATCTTAAGACGCCATTTTCTCAAAACCAAGTTTATGCGGGTTGACACATTATTGCTTATCTGCATCCAGTTATACAAATAGCTTTTCCTGTAGGTTGGTGTGTGGGTAGTTGACGTAACAATCTTATTGTTAGACAATCGTCTCAGGAACTAATAACCGAAATGTTTTACGCAAACTGCTTGCACTAACAACATTAATTTATCTTTCAGTGTTAGGAACTTTAGAATACGATGACACAAAAATCTATGTTTATTATTATTCTCGACTAGCTGTTCCGGGTTATATCCGCATAGACTTTATTTAATGAGTGGCTTTTGTCCCGGACTCTAACAAAACTAGTCTAAGTTACGCCAACTATGTGCCACTCAAAGTCCCGTTGAAATCAGTTCAGCCAGACCAACATATGGAAAGAGAAAACATTTTTTCCTTCATATGTAAGTACTGTGGCGAGCGACCCCCGACTCGGGTCCCTCGCTCTCCGGGATCACTACTATTTGCTATATAAAATAAAATTAGTATATCGTTTTTCACTTCTCTTTATTTTTCCTTCGATCTCGTTCTGGTTCTGACAACGTCTACTATTTCTTCTTTTTTGGATAATTTAAATATATTTCATAAAGTCTAAGCTATACCGAAAAAGGTTTTAACAGTACCGTATATACTTTCATACGTGCAAAGCTGTTAATTTGTAATCACAGACTGACACTTGTATTTTTTGTTTCTATATAGATTAGCCATATACTTTCAGGCACTGAAAAACTCATACAATATCATATTATACTGATATTACAGCAAATTTTGCCAATAGGTGTCAAGTCATGGTAGCTCAGTCGTGAGACTTCCAGCCTATTGGGCGATAACGAAACTAGAGTTTTTCCCCGGTTCCAGACTGACATATTCACCGATTAATTTTTTTTTCACTATTAATATATGATAAAACGTCATTGAAAAGAAATCGAGCACAGCTCGGTCAAACGGGTTCTGTAAATAAAATACAAAAGTGAATCCCAAATCGCAGCAAAAGAAGGACATTTTCTGAATTGGCGAATTTCTAAACAAACCATACAGAAGGTACATGAATAAGCCTGGAAAGTAGGTGCTGAGTTTACCTAGATACTTGCGACTCAGCGTAATGTCCTAAGAAGCAGGTTAAAACTGTCGTGCTCACTTTAATTAATTAAACTAGATAGGACTTGCTACAGTTCGCTGTTTAAGGCCAAGACTACGTGTGAGGAAACATTCGCATATTGAGAGTATTCCACTAACACGAGTACTCGCTATTTTACTAAAGAATTAAGATTCTCATTGTCTTAATATGTCTTTATTCATTCCCGCTGAAACATAATAAATAATGGTCTCCTACGGCGGCTAATCTCAACGAGGATAAGCCAACTGCGTAGGAGATATTATACTGCACAAGTGTGTGCGCAAGGTGCACTCTTTTTCCCTCACTCTCATAGTCCGATGGGAGGCAATCCGACACGACCGGAGAGAGATCAGGCCTAGGACCAACGGCTTAACGTGCTTTCCGAGGCACGGGGGTGGAAACACCGCCAACTTACAAACTCCGGGCATTTATTTGAATTTCTTGACAGAAAAACCCAATATAAATTTTTCGGCTCGTGATCGGCAGACGAACGTACTAACCACTAGACCAACGAAGCAGTTAGTAACATACAAGGTACTATAAGGTAAAGTTGATTACGATCTCTGTAAGGCGTCGAAATTAAGCAGTAGGAAAAATCTAAAATTATACGAACAAGTCTACAGCTGATTCAGAAATCATGAACGTGTAACTTTTATCCGCATTTCCATGTACATGACCGACGTCTGTCCTTGGAAATAAAGCTATCTATTACACATTCAGCCGCTTTAGTTCAGAGGTTAAGTCGTAAAGGTAACATCCAGACAGCGACGCTATCGCATTTATAATATTAAGTACATACAAGAATGAAGCCATAAGAACAGATACAATGAAACCAAATTGAATAATGTTATAAGCAACCATTATTGTTCCATATCAGGGGCAACGTCACCCATACAAACCTTTACAATAGCGATGCGCGAAGAGCTTATTCGCGATTGTATCGATTCTACAAACATCTCGATGCATCGCGGTTGTTTTCAATCACAGTCGATGGTAGCGAGTCCAACTCGCGTGTCGACGATTGTTTACATTCCGCTAGATTCGGCGAGACTCGCTGGCATCAAAACGATCGAAAAACCTCTCGATTGTTTCATCGCCAGGGAGAATCGAAGATTGACTCGATGGAAAATTAGACCGACTCCGATTTTTTCGATAGTTGAAACATCTCGCAATCGCACATAGCTACTTCAAAATAAAGGTAATCAAGCTTTTGTCCATCGCACACAATGTGAATTGATGTTTTGATTTCGTTTATTTTCCTGTTTCTCCTATTATTGTACATAATGTAGAGCACTTTATAACTGCCGAATAAGTATTCGAAAACTATTTTAGTGCTTAAACTCAGGGCTTTCCAAAAGGGCCCCCAAGTGGTAGGCAGAATTTTTACAAGACTCACTATAGACTATAATTAGCCAACGTGATATACGGTAAGTCCTTCGCCGTCTCAGGCCCTATACCTACATAGGTCTTGCAATTTCTTCTCAGATATACTATGAAGGTTACCCAATGAGAACGTCCTTAAGGCGGTGAGATTGAAACGCTTACGTGAAAGCAGGCTACTTCTCAAAC
This sequence comes from Watsonalla binaria, assembly GCA_929442735.1. Lineage (NCBI taxonomy): Eukaryota > Metazoa > Arthropoda > Insecta > Lepidoptera > Drepanidae > Watsonalla > Watsonalla binaria. The sequence continues at coordinate 8,493,661 of OV838930.1, forward strand.
TTCTTCGCCATCATGCCTCATTTTTACTTAACTATAGTGTACCAGAAAAAAAACCGTTAGGCGGTGGTTCCACGCGATTATTGTATCATTTTATTTTTGACTTAAAGACGGCTTGAGCTCGCTACAATGCACAAAGTATAGTATCAAGTATAGATTTTATGTAGCCTACATTTATCCTAATATACGTTAGTATCCAATTTAGTGAACCTAAATGAAGCTATCTATAAGCGTTTTGTGTTCTGCGCGAAAGGGAACCGCCAAACGTTTTATTGTCCGTATAGATAACTCATAAATATGTATTTGTTACAAATCGCCCCTATTCTACAAATATGTGCTATTTTAGTCCCGTGATACAACTATTATTTCCTCGAGGAGGTTTCGTGAAATTGGATCAATGACCCAAAAAGTTTTCGCGTTTCGCATCTCATTTCCGTTTGATTTAATAACTTGGCCTTAACAAAATGCTTTGTTGCTCGCTTCTTATTTAAATTTCTTGCAAATCCCTGCACGGTTTGGCAACAATTTGCTGTCGGGTAAATAGTAACTTTAAGGCTTATATATGCTTCATTGTTGCCATTGATATTTCAACAATTAAAATTGTAACATTGGCTTTAGTTTCAAGTAATACATTCATCAGATTTTTTCGAATATACATTTGTCTATATCCTATAGGAGTAGGCAGATACCACGGTTTGCCACATGCCATGATCCTTACATACTTCTTTCACTTCGTCTATATTCATGCACTTCCTTTAGTTTCGAGTGCTCCGAATTGAACGGATTTTCTTCTAAGAATGTGTTGTGTTGAAAACTGCAAATCTTTTTAATAAATTGCCAAAGGAAATAACTGAATGTGATATACAAAAACAAACTTAATAAATATGTGGCTACACTATTGTAAAGAACTAACTAGATTATCCAACTTATTACACTAGAGGTAAACATTTATATTAAGAAAATATATATTTTTGCTGTATCTCATTTTAAGTGAACTAATTTTAAGTTCTTATGAGAAATAAATTCTTTGAACCGTACTAATTTACAAAGAAATCATTTTTATTTAAACAGATTAATAATACTGGGAAATACTGATTTGTAGTAATTTGCAATTTAACTTTTTATACTGCAAAGTAAGCAGCAAATCATACTTACCTTTTGCGGTCACTGCAGCATATGGGTGAGGACCAGAGGCATCAGAGGTCATGCTGACTCTGTAATATTTTTTTAACACTCTTCTTGAAAGCCCCACATCCAAAAACCCACGTCGGAGAGCTTATTATACTCAATCTGATCTGACGATTCAATGTAGGAAGTGTTTTACTTGGAAATACCTCGGGGAAGCAAAACAAGTCTTTTTAATTTTCAATTGGTGCGCCATTGAAAATGCACAACAGGATTTTCCTGCGAGGAGTTGTAGCAACGTAGATAATTTTTTTTTCAACAGGTTTTGATTGGAGAATAACAGCAGCCAAGGGAAAACGAAAAAAGTCTGATAAATATTTAGCATCTTACTAAAACAAAAAAATAATATAAAAAAAGTAAACTGCCTATAAAATGAGGAAAATAAAATTATGTGAAATTATTACTTAAAAACTTTTGAATTTGTTACTTCATAATTTGAAGCCTTTAATGAAACAATCTTAGGATGTATTTTAAAATTTTATAAAAAACGGTAATCGAGTTTTGTCGAACATATAACATCCTACTTTATAGAAGTTGTACTGATGATGATGATGAAGTTCTACTACTACTGTTTAGAAGAAGAAAAGAGTGCCTAAATATATTTGTTGAATCAATAGTTCTCCTAATTTAAAGCATACCTGACATAGCTGTAGCAAACAGCTTCCGCAAACATTCAGCTGTTATGCAAAGTTCCGGAATAAATTGCAAGTTAAAACACAGTAGAGGCGTTTATCTGCCTGCAGTGAATATACATAGAATAGCCTAAAAATAAATGCGTATAGAGTGGAAAAAACTATGTAGCTGTAATCTGTGTTGGTGATGTTTTGGATATTATTGACACTTATTTATAGAGCGTGTCTCAGTCTTCGAAGAGTAGGTACATTAGCGAAAAACGTTGAGATGTTCACGATAGTTATCAATTGATAACCATTACCTATTGGTAACATATAATATATAACTGCCCCGTTGGACTAGTACAGGGTTCAAAAAATTTTGGGTTTTTCAGTCAAGACATTCACAAAAATGCCCGGAGTTTGGAAGTTGGTGGTGTTTCCACCCCCGTGCCTCGGGAAGCACGTTAAGCCGTTGGTCCTACGTCTGATCTCTCTCCGGTCGTGTCGGATTGCCGTCCCATCGGACTAAGAGAGTGAGGGAATAAAGAGTGCACCTGTGTTTGCAGACACCTTTGTGCACTATAATATCTCCAGCGCAGTTGGCTGATACTCGTTGAGATTAGCCGCCGTAACCGAAAGTCGGTAGGATACCATTATTATATAACATGTTTTTATGGTAACCATATCGCCTGCGCATTTTCTCATTTTGTATGGGAACGTTAAAAAGCGCCCCAAGCGGCGAGTTTCGGAAGTTTTACGTCTCCATTCAAAAAAGCGCAAAACGCAAGGTCACGTGTCAAAACCAATATTAAGAGCACAGAAAGCAATTTTGCGAAGCAGGTTAGCCGCTTTGTCCTACTGTCAAAAATATAACTCTCTACCGAATACAAAGTAAAAATGTAAAAAGTTCTTCGTATTTTGATCTAACTAATACTTTGCAGAGAAAAGAAAATATAATACTATTCTGATAAAGTTATTAAGTTAATACGATGTTTAATTCGCGGTTCTCTAAATGTGAGACAAATTAGGCCTGGGAGCCAGGATCAGTCTGAGCAGTCCTTGGTTGGTTGAATGAAACACCGTAACCTGGGCAGTCCTGGTATTTATTTGTTCGACCAACATGTATTGATTTACGCATACTATTGACGTTTGCCACCGAAATATATACAACTAACAGAGAATCGTAACATCGAGATGTAAAATTATAAGGCTCCATCTTGTGAGACGATGGCTAACTACTAACATATAAACTACGTTAAACACTAAAAATAATTAAAAAACGAAACTTAAAAGCTAAAATTACCTCGTGTGAACAAAACCTTTACAGAGATATCTACTTGAATAAAAACTTAATTAAACAGGATGCAAAATGGTCGCATAATTACAACGAGTTCTTGGTTTAAGCAAGTACCAATCTGCTTTTTAATGGGTTGTTTCTGCAGCGAATAGAGTAGGTGGTGTTGCGGTAACATCGGTATGTCGCCGTTAAATTCTACTGCTACCATGGCACGAAATATTATATTACAAATGGCCGACTTTCATACAAGGGTGACAACTAACGCACTCACTTATCCATACATCTATACTGATAAATAAAATTGAAGTGTCTGTTTGTGCATAAAAAGAAACTATGAACGGTACTCACAAAAAAAAAATATCTCTGTCTAGTCGGCTTATCTCCGAAGCGGTGAGATTTTCCCGTGCGTATAGCTAATGTTACAATGAGTAGCTTAGACAACCTTTAATTGTTAGCCGATCTTTTTTATTTAAAAAAATTAGGGTTCTTCGGGCCACCCATGAATTTAAGTCACATCTACAACCTACAACTGGCCAACCTTTGGGATATTTCCTTAGTAAATAGTGAAATCAAAGTTGTATATTGAATAAGTTTATTATTGACGTAAAAATAGCCGAGTGAAACGACCTATTGTCGCGATAATGTAATTGAAACAACTGCAGTGTCCGCCGTAGACACTGCATCGAACGCCGCGACCGAGGACAGGAGGCTTTGATGTGAGCACGTCACGTTACCTACAAGTTTGCAAGCAGCATATTATCACCAACCTTACCTACGTTCCGAGATCCATGGTCGCATTCGTGTGAGTAAAAATATTTGGTCTAAGTAGGAAGCCGCCCTGAGAACTCTATATTTTGTGATTGTGGCCTTATAACTCCTGGTCCGTTCCAGTTTACACCAATGTAAATTGAATTTTAAATACACTAAAGTAAGGTACTCTTTTGGAAATTGAGTTAGAACTACTTCATTTCATTTCATTTCTAACCTCAGGCGTGGGTTTGGCAAAGGATGTTGAGCGCGCGTTATGTTTGTATTTCAATGAAATATTTTAATACAAATTACACAAAGAGATTTCAATCATAATTCTAAATTTTTCTTACAAATATTTCTTTAGTTAATACCGAATAGATTGAAAGACATGTATGAAATCAGATTTGTTTTCGAAATAACTTCTTAGCAATCTTAGAGACCTTTAAATGAGTTTAACAGTCTGAGAAATACTAAGTAAGTTCTCCGGGTACCAGTAGGTTTAATACACTATTTATTCCCCTTTGTTGACGCTTTTGCGAGTTTTAGGATATACCTACAAAGACCTTTCTTCTCTACTTTTTCAATGATGTCATGGCTTGAATCGCCGAAGTCGTACCTAAATGTTAATATAATGAATGCAGATCATCTGGTGAAGGGACGGACTCACTGATGGTAAAAAATAACTGTCAAACTATTTAAAAATACAAAATATTAGCTCTTTTTCTGTCCAAGTTTTTAATGGGGCTGCTGGCTGGTGATAAAAGCTAAGTCTCCACAATATCTCTCTTTTAATCGCTCTTAGTTCAAGCTGTCTAAATTGTTTTGGGCTGGTCCTAATATTATGTTAAAAAAAATCTGCAGTTTTTTCTAAAGCAAAAACAAAACAAGATTTTTTATAAATATTACTTAATAAACGCTACATTGGAACAATGTGATGTGTAATGAGAGAATTGGTAGAAAGGCCCTTTATTGACAAATAAGGCACATTTGCCGTTTGGGAGTAGATTACGGTTTAACAAGGCCTGCGTATGCTGTGTTACTGCTAACGAGGCCTTAAGTTGAATTTAAATGCGGAATTTTTATACATAAACTCGGCGTAATCCCAGAGGTGGGGATAAAGGTTAGGGCTGCCAAGACGGATATTCGTTGTTTGTTTTTGGAGCGATTTGAATGTGAGAAAAGAAGATTCTGTAGATTATCTTTCAATCGAGAGTAAGCATAAAGTTTTATTTATTGATCGATGAAAGAAAGAAAAGAAAGTGTATTTCTTTCTTTCTTCTTTCATCTACTGTGTTAATCTAGATTTACCTAGCGCTGTTTTAGCTCAGGGATTGGGTTTGATGATTGGGTAATCTGTATTAATTTATTTATAGCTCTAGCTGAAATTTTTATAGTGATATTGCTTGATTTCGTCTAGCTTGTTAACTTTTCTATATATAGTACATTTGGTAAGCTCAACCATGGTATAAGACAGTATGATAGACATTTTCGACTCTGGTATAAGACCGCACGATAGACATTTCCAGCGAAATAGGCCATAGTTTATGAAGTTTACACAACCCTATTTATTCCAGCTCCAATCCACAATGATGTCTGCATCTAATATATGGCTTGTTTCGCTATAAATATCTATCATACGGTCTTATACCATAGTCGAACTTACTCCAAAATACATCTTCATTAGATAACCATACCAAAGGAACCATAAAAAACCTTTTTAGGTAAAAAAAAATAAAACGTTTTGGTGTTGAGCATTATGTATTTGCACTCAAGGTTATATGAGGGTCATGGAATGACATTTTCTCATGGTAAGTATATAAGGGGGATCATATAACATGCAGAATAAAACTTTATTTCACTTTGATACTCGTACGACCGTCGAGCGAAACAAACAAAATGGCAAAGAAATAAAAATCTCTGTTGATAACCCTATACGAAATTCTCGAACGCTGCAGAGTTTTGTTAATATGAAAGGATTAAAATGAAAACACGTGAAGTCTGAACAATCACACGCGGGAATTGCTGATATAGAATCTGGTGCCTATTGACTATGTGGCTGAAAATGCAGGAGTTGGAAACCAGGGGGGGCAACTATCATTGGTTAAACAGTATTAGGAACTTCTTAGCTTCGATATTTAAATTTATGGTAAAAAAATTAAACGTCAAAATTCTGAATGCTCCATATAATAATGATGGGCCCCAAGGCTCTCATTACGTTGATAAATTGACCACAGATTTTTTTATATTTCAAAGGTGGCAAATGAACGTTCCGTCAGAGCGGCTGCAGCTTTTATGAACGTGAGCAACATTGGAGTTCCATTACCGCATTGGAATCACTTTGCCATCATATTAAAGGCGATTGTAAGCCTTCAAATAAATGATATTCATTTTAATTAAACATTTACTGGAAAAATAGCCCGTTTTCATCCCATTTTCTTCATAAGGGAACAAGAAAAATTGATAACAACATTACTTCAATCGAAACATTATTATATGGTAACCGCCTTATGGTTATCGATTTTCCCGTAGTTCCCCTTTTATGTGTTTCAATTAGTTCGCCAATGACGGCCGTTAAGCACATATTTTCGCAGTTGAGACTAGTGTAGTGTCCAACTTTGCCCAACTTCGCCCATATTGAGGTAACTTGCCCAAAACGAGCATTAGTAAACAGACATTGAGATACTATTTATACTGAAACTTATTATATTGAACGTTGTTTGCCGAATTAATAGCTTGTTTCTCATTATTCTTGGGTTTAACTTTGGCAATTTTTGTCCCAGCTGTCATTGAGTTGATTGATCTTTGAAGTTTACCACAATATTGTTCTCTTATCTTGTCAATATTTCGCTTAGAACCGATTGTAGATTGTAGATATTAGGAAAAGGTTGTTTTGGTCCCTTGAAAACGCCTCTGTTTCGTAAAATTTTTAGATTTAAGGTAGGTATATAAATCTAGAAACAATAATATTTTATACACCTTAACTTATGGCATGTCATTAGCACGCGTAAAGGGTCTCTCACTCTTTTAACTATTTTTCTCTTACTCACGTGCTTATCCTGTCTTCTATACAGTTGATAGATTTTAAACATTGCTACAATATCAATGTTTAGAAACGAGAATATTGTTTTACGTAGAAATTGCTCTGAAAAGTTACTGATTGATATCCTAACTTTAGCTTAGTAACAAAAACAAAATGCTTAGGGTATTCAATCGGATTTAGTTGAAATATTAGACGTCTCAGTCATATCGAGGTTTTGTTGACACATTATAGTTTATTCAAATACCGAGAACAAGTAAATAACAATTTCAAAAGCTATCCGCCATCTTTGTTTGCCAACTGTCAGATGTCAAACGTAGCTGTCAGGACGGCATAGTGTCAACAGTTTGGACTTGAACCCTTGTCATCGTGGACGCTTCATCAAATGTTGTATTTACCCTACGGGGGAAATGTGATGGAAATAGTAATACTTATTTATTGACGTCAGAGGTCGGAGTAGGATTTATTTTGTGTGGAAATTACTCGTTCACTACCAAGAGCGTAGATTTGTTTGCGTATGTCAATTACTCACATTTATTTATTTGAATGTGGTTTTAATAAAAACATTAATATTAATAACCTAATATAATTTCGTTATTTTTCTAGAATAAGCATTGTTCTTGGAATAACAGTTACAAGAACAAGGCTTAAACATTATTATTATTATTATATTAGGTGGGTGTTGTTGTTACAACACCTTTGCTTACCCTTTCGGGGAACCTTCTGGGATGGCGTGAGCTTATTAATTTAGATTTTATTTAATAATTTTCAAAGTAATTGCAATTAAGAAAATCTAATATGATATATTCTGCATTTTGTGAAAACGTTTTAGCCCGATACAAAAAAATCATATTTCATTTTCATTTATTTTTTAATAAATTTTAATCGTGAATAATGCCTCTGTTTAATTTTGCATATGTTTGTAACCTAGCTGCCCCTGCGTGGATAAAAAAACACTTTTTTACCAACTAAGTATTTAAAATCAATACTTAGCCGAAATATATCGGTCTGTAAAAAATTACATAAGTAAGTACCACTCAACTAATGACAGACGAAAAAATCTAATATATTTATTTATTGGTTTCCATTTTGTATTAATGGATCTAGCCAAAACGCTCGCGAATAAATATTTATCTTAATGCCCTATATTTTGTTAGATATAAGATATTATAAGTTTATTAATCCATCATATTTATTCGAGTGTGTACGTAACATATATTTCTGGAACTAATATCCGCTTAGGGAACAAATATTTTACCAATATTCTGGGTACGGTTCGGGTACTGCAAATAGACGTTGTATAATACTTACTAGGCTTGTTATAATTAATCCGATCAACCAATTAAACTTTCGTTATATTTACAAATGATTGAGTTACATTCGAAACTAAAACTCATTAAAAACCGCTTACTCGTATATGTGTGTGTTAACGGCTCACACGCATATGTAAGTAATTATAACAGCTCATGATTGCACAAATACAACTATACAGATAAATAAATTTGAAGTGTCTGTTTGTAATACCAAATGTACTGCTTTTCACAAAATTTATATGAAACAACGCACATACGTGCGGTACTTACTTAATGAAACCGAATTTAATAAATTTTATCTGTCTGTCTGTGTTATCGGGACTTTTATTGGCAGATAGCTGATGTTGCAAAGAGTAATTTAGGAAACATTCATTTAAAAAATAGGTTTATTGAAAGGTACATCAAGTCATAAAATTATGTTACGGGAGTGAAACACAGCAAGTGTATTATTATATAATTTGCTCTCTTCAGCTGGTTTTAATTGATAATTATTTACTATGTAATAAAGTGTACATGATGCCAGCTGATTTTCTTGCCGGTTCTTCTTAGAAAGCTAGTTTCCGGACCGGTGGTTTCTTCAACATTTATAAATGCCTTACCAGGGCCTAAACTGAATAAATAATTATCATTTTATATGTTTCATTTACAAGTATACAAATAATATCTTCATGTAGCTATTTGTTATATACAGTTTTTTGCAAAGTAACACCAGTTCTTCACTTAATATTGTAACGACATCGCATATGGCATTGTCTTGATCATATGGATAAGCTTACATTTAAACACAATGTACACTTAGAATTTCATTAACAAATAACGTTACTTAAACACATTAGCATACAGTTTAAAGTTCATTAGATAAACAGGTTGCCCTTAAACTTTAGGATTCAATCTTGCAAGTATTTTAATGACCATTAGACCGTGGTCTTAAGTACACAGAGATTGAATACTGAATAATACTGATAAATAATAGATGCTCAGAACTTATACTAACAAGGTCTTTGAGATAGGGCTTAGGGCTAAGTACGCATAATAAATAGATCATAATGAAGAGAACTTAAGTAGAGCGTGACGAAAATAATATTTATATTTTAGTTTTTTGTAAGTTACGGTCGCGTTCGTGCGAAATTTATTGAACATTTCTGCTGAGATTTTGAACGACTGATAAAAACTACATTCTTTTAAATTTCGAGAATTGGATATAAAATGTTTATCTTAAGAATATTATATTAGTTACTGGAGTATTGAATACGAATCTGAGATTTGTCTTATCGTAGTTAAGGCGGGGACAATTCACCCTAGATCTAATCGTACTTTAGGAGTTACTACGTGCTCACCATCATAATGCCAGTGACATCAAATACGTAAAATGTATAATTAGTAGGAGCTCGCAAAACAGTTGCTATTGCGCATATCATTTGACGAGCGAAGTTAAGCAACCCTAACCCTAGCCAGTAATTGGATGGGTGACGGCCCGCGCTCCCACCGTGCCTCGGAGAGCGCGTTAAGCCGCCGGTCTCGGTTGCCAATTTATCATCTTTGGCAATCGTTACAGGTCAGTCGGAGCCAGATCACAGATTTGCCTCGTAAAAGGGGTTGCGAAGGTCAGATGGCAGTCGCTTCGTATAAAGATCAGGTGATCTGCCACATCGGGTTGAATCAAGTGCAACAATGTATGGGATAATGTCAGGGAGATGATGATCAAATAGGTATAATTTTTCGGCACCTAGTTCTAGGCGATGTAAATATTGCTATACAAATATTTTGCGGTTTCACGTCAGGGTTACCACATTAGGTAGTTGACGTGTTGTACCTAATTAGAAGGTTATGTGAGAGTAAATTACGTAATACGCGAGTTGTCTTTTATTTTGACTATTGACTACTGAATTGAATTACTTATCGGCGGCCTCTACTTACTCATACATACATAGTATAGACACATACAAACAAACAAATATAACGTCACGTAAGCGCATCAATGTGTATCTACAGTCACCAACTATTTGTTGTGTGAAGCATTACATTAAATCGCGGTTGCTATATAACCAACTGCGCCGGCGGTTTACCCGTGTAGACTTAATTTCACGAGACAGACAGATTATGTGAGTACCTTTATACATATGCATTTAGTGAAAAGTTGTTAGATTGAAATTGCAAATAGACACTTCAATTTTATTTATCTCAATAGATATATCCTTTATTGCACACCATAATATTGTACAGATTTTTAATGCAATTATTACAGTATGGTAATAAAAGGCGGCCTTATCGCTAGGGTGATCTTTATGAGACAACCTTAAGGTACATGGAAATAGCGATAAGTATAATGTTAAAGGCAGGTGTGTGAACCAAAGGGAGGGGGATTAGGTATAAATAAATATAATCATATTAGCAAATACATACAACGCAAAAGTTATATACATGCAAACAATATTATATACGAATTAAACAAAATCATACAAATGTCTAAATGTTAACGTGGTGGCCTCGGTGTCAGAGCAGTCACCTGCTACGCAAGCGACGTAAATTCGATTCTCAGCGGGGCCTGTACCCATGAGCTTTTCTAAAATACTTAAGAGCAGTGTTTTCAAAACACGTGCTTTGCTGTGAAGGAAAACATCGTGAGGAAACCTGCATATGTCTGAGAAGTATTTCAAAAACGTATCTATGTATAGTGCTTGAGACGGCGATGGACTCACCCTCTGTCACGTTAGCACTTCGGTGATATGTGGGTGTTGTTATTGCAACACCTCTGCCTACCCCTTGAGGAACTTTTCTGGGATGGCGTGAACATATTTATTTTTCTAAATTTTTGAACAGGCAAATTTTCTAAAGATTTTATAATTTACAATCATAATAGATTGACGTGACTTTGATGTCTCTTGTGACATTGGAAGTTGAGACTGAGGCGGCTTTGTGTCCTCAAGTAAACTCCTCAAATCTCCTTTCGAACTCAACCTACCCTTGTGACACTAATCTTAACAATAACAAATAGACGTATAGACATCTTGGGATTGATTTATGCTCGACTGAACATGAGCTCTGAGTGTTTCAAAAGATGGTTATAGAACCTTATTTCTCTGAAGAATTTACAATTCACTTACAGAGAAAGATAAGTTTAGTATGCATTTGCCGTTCCGTTAGGATTTAAACATTTCAATTAAGTAAGTACTTGATTTCTTAACGTTCATTAATACCCAAACATTGCAGTTATTTTACTGGCTACCTACAACTGACTGACAATATTAGAAATATTAACTAATGTCATGTTACAATTTAGAAAACATGTGGATATTCGAAAACTTTTACGGTAGCAAGTCGCCATGCAGTATGTGCAAGCGAGTTGCTAAGGCGGTAAAGCCTGTGCGATACAGACAGAGAAGATGCTATGCTAAGATCATGATAGAATAGAATAGGATAAGTAATGTTTTCCTTTCTACCAACCAAAGCGTTATTTTGGGATGAATTCCATGGCATGACAAATCTATTGTTATGAATACAACTATCTTTTCTTACATAAATAAATATGCTCACGCCATCCCAGAACGGTCCCCGAAGGAGTAAGCACGTGTGTAAAGTTTGTAATTACATTACACACTTTACACCAAAGATTACAAAGTATCAACGTGATGCCATTGCCATCTTAAACACTATACATACGTCTTTGAATTTCTTCTAAGTTTCCTCGTTATGTTAATCTTTCTCCGTGAAGCTCGTGGTATGAAATCACTGCACCAAATTTTTTAGAAAAACTCATTGGCGTAGGCCGCTGGGATTGGAGCTTGCGTCGCTTGCGTAGCAGACGATTACTCAAACCCGGCCACCACGGCTCTTAATTAGCAATTACTGGAGATCGGCTTAGCAACATCTCGCATTTTTGGTTTCAAAGATTATTAAAGGTACGTCCGTCTGTCTGATTACGAGACTGCCTGAATTTAAAAGTAACGATCCGACTGTTGATTTGTGTGTGAACCTTAGTAAACTATTTGTCATGATAGTTTTGCAAAATTAGCACATGGGTAACCAAATTAAAACCAAACTTTGGAAAAAATAACGAAAACTGTAATCAGATTCCGAGTGTAGTCGAGAACAATCTGGCAGAGTGCCCGTGAAAGGAAAGTTGAACTATAAATTACAAAATCCAATAGTAACTTAGTCACCTCGCTAAAAAAATCACATCGTGCAATGGTCGAATTGACCAGAGGAACTAACGAGCCACTTACAAAGATTTATAGGGTTAGGCAGGCTTGCAAAAACGGGCCGCGTCTGTTGGATCTAATGGACAGTGGCCTAATATGGGGAAAAACATGGACGCTCAAATAGCTTGCAGTTTGTCGGACTACTACAGATATAGACGTGGAATCATACGATATTACCTGGTCGGCTAAGATAGGGTTAGGCAAAAAATACTCCACGAATTTACTGAGGACGCTTAGGGTTATGTTTGGGCTAAATAAAGAAGCTTTTTTTGTATAAATGGAAACACTTTTGCAAAGTTCGGGAGCCTGTAACCTTCCGTGGCAATTAGTGTGTGCTAAATAATTTTACTCGGGTTCACATAATGAGGATATTTTAAACTGTTATACACCCGTGTTACAGACCCGTGGTGGCCTTGAGGTTTGAGCAGTCTCCTGCTACGCAAGCGACGCAAGTTCGAATCCCAGCGGGGCCTGTACCAATGAGTTTTTCTAAAAAAAAAACTTATATACTGTAATTTCACACCACGTGCTTTACGGTGAAGGAAAACATCGTGAGGAAACCTGCATATTTCTGAGAAGTAATTCAATGACGTATGTAAACTGTCTGAGACGGCGACGGACTCACCACCTGTCACGTTGGCACTAGGTCATCTTCGGTGAAAAGTGGGTGTTGTAATTACAATACCTCTGCCTACCCCTTCGGGGCTTACATAGGCCTTGTACAACTTCAAATGAATATTAATGAAAGATATTTCCCTGAAAAGAATATATCTTTCTCTATAAATCAACGCGAGGTTTTGCCGTTGTCGATTAACAAAGATTTTAAATAAAGTGTACTTAATGATATAAATAAATTGGTATATTGAGAAACTACTTTTTTATTTATGAATATTTATGAGCGATTTAATATAAACTCAATAAAGTATTCAAAAGAAGAAATTTAAATTAATTGCATTAAAAAAAAATACAATAAAATTTAAAAGTAAATGTTACTGCATTGAAAATCGATATGACCAAAACAATTACCCCGAATTATAATATGGTAACATTGAAATGAATCTGTCAACATGACACGTTTAATATTATTATGGCGGGAACATGAGCGTCAAAAGCCTTTGTTCCCATTCTTCCATTCGATATTCATTGAATTTTAATGTAAATTGAGTGAACGTCGCAATTTACATTGATGGAAATTAAACCTGGCTAGGTTCACTCGAGCAAATTGGCCTGTATGTCAGCTCTATGTAAATTACTTACGTTATTATTGTAATAATTATTATATACAGCCTAGTAAAACCCAAGCGGGCTTAACGATATTTATTTATTTATTAAAATAGTTACACTATCAGTTTATTGTAAAAACATTCAATTTGTAGTTACATAGACCATTACAGGTACTGTTAATTCTTAAGATTTCTTACAAGGTAACATATTATTTTTATTTAAGCTCTAGTGAAGTCACTAATACATAAAATATCTTTATGAGATCATCTATCATTGAGATTTTTTTTTAAACTGTTTACTATCCAGCTTAATATAACTTTATTTCATAAGATAACATAATATTATTAAATTCAAGAACTTCATAGCTAAAAACCTTAAAAATATAATGTAATAACTAAAAACCTTAAAAAATATAATCTTAATTGTGATTTGTATGCGATTATTATATCTAAATAAAAATGAATAAAGAATATCAAGTTTAGTGACATCATGTGTTTTAAGATTAAGAACGTTTCGCAAACTTGAACATTGGTGACAGATGACCCAAAGAGAAGGTATATTTGACTGTGTCTCTATCACTGACTGTAGTAGACTGTCAATTTTGAAGCGCCTCTAGCGAGAGATATTGGAACTAAATGATATAAAAACATTTTTCCTCCATTTGTTTATAGCCGGCGATTAATTGTGCCTATTTAATTAGCGCCATTTCGGCGATCGACACACTATTTACGTATAATTTTTATTAAAATATAATTTTGCGATAAATTGTAGTGATATTGTGCATGTTTTTATTCGCCTTGCGCCATTCATATAAACAGGGACAGACTTAAAAAATGACTATTGAGAATTCTATGGTACGTTCTTTACTGGTGACGGGACTGTGTCGGGGGTCGGAGGGGATGGGTGACGATGACGTCAGTTAGTCAGTCAGGACTTGAATTTTGAATGTAGATGACCGACGTAGGCTTTCAATTTACATTGTAACTGACCAACTCTGACCGATGTCACATCTGGAGTGCATTGTGTTATCTGGCAACAATGCACTATACGTCAGTTGCTATTGTGTTCCCCATTGAGTTGTGATCCTGGGCGCGCGATAAGTCGGCTAATGCGTGATATATAGCCTATTACACACAGTATAATCAAAGCTTATTTAGCAGTATGGAATCTAGACAGTATTTTTTAAATAGGAACTTTTCAGTCTTAAAACTTCTTAACTTTATTTACTGTCATAGATAATTCGATTTGACGATTTGAAGTTTAGAAAAAAAATATGTTGGGCTGGCCACACACACACGCATTTTCAATACAATAATATTGTGTGTATGCGGCAAGCCGTGAAACCACTAACTGACATAACAATATGCTGATGCATCTCTGATCACGTAGAGGCGGGTCTGTCTGAGTGTGTCATTTCAAAAGATTTGTTTCTAGATTCCGTACTGTTTGTAGTAAGCTTATATTTATTCTGTGCCTTGACTATGCTTTAATCCTCTTTATTGTGAGTTGTTGGCTTAATACCTCGTTTGTG
Organism: Watsonalla binaria; assembly: GCA_929442735.1. Classification (NCBI taxonomy): domain Eukaryota; kingdom Metazoa; phylum Arthropoda; class Insecta; order Lepidoptera; family Drepanidae; genus Watsonalla; species Watsonalla binaria. Next base: position 8,508,808 of record OV838930.1, read on the forward strand.
AAATCATAATTCGAATCGTTAATTTCACGTAGCGCTAATTTACAATCCTAGTTGGTTGCAATCACACATTGCAGGCATTTGCAGTGGCGCCTACATCACCTCTTATTGCTTCTATATCATGATAGTTTGACTCTCATTATGAAACATATGTACATGGCGTGTATAAATCTGTCCCTGTCACACAGCTGAACTGTAAATGCAATAAGAGTCTATGGGGTCCTGGTGCCGTCATGGGTTTTGAGCAATAACGGTGCAGGGCCTGTAGACAAAGTAACATTATCCTCACGCTTCGCTAGTAGACACGATACGAAATGGCACGTGAGTGATATATGTCAATACCATAGTTTTTTATCGTGTTTCTATTAGCGCAAGCGCGAGAGAATGTTACTTTGTCTAGGCCTACAGGCATTTGATCGAGCTGCTCATTCACGAGGACGAGTCGAGTCACGACGTCACGAGTTTCTCTTAAACTCGTGACGGCGTTGAAACAACCCTATTTATAGCTCTTGTTACATGGCCGAAGTATCACCCTTAATCATATGAGGAACCAAAGTGACGTAGAAGCCCCGCCCGTCATGTGACCATCTGATGCAGACTAGAAGGTCAGAGCATGATCCATGTACGAATGGTTAAAATAATGCAGATATTTTGCTAATTAATATTAGCAATTTAAGTTAATACTTAACTAACTAAAATTTATTTAGTAAATTCGAAATATATATTTCACATTAAAAATATGCGTCTCTGGCATCATATACATACCAAATAGATATAATTAAATAAGATATTCGCAATGGTTTATACTAACACAGAACGGCACGCTATCAAAGTTTTCAGACGGTCCATAACGCAGTGGGTGCTTGTTGTAAGAATATAGATAACGCTCAGATTTTTAAAAAACACAGTCTACGTTATCCATTTGGTACACGCAGAGATCTTATGCAACGTTGATTAAAGCCGAAGTAATTCCATGAAAGTCCATAGAGTCTGCAAAATAGTAATAAAAATCTCTGTAATCCGTACAAAGCTTTACAGCGACCGCGGCGCTGCTTTTGTGCAGTATTTTTTAAATCCTACAATCTATGTATTACAAAGTTTCTTTTCGTAAAAATGAGACAGTTTCAGATTTAAAAGTATTTTTCAATATAAACCTCTTATGTTTTATATACCTATTATAACAAACATTCGGATACGGCCCACCTGGGGCTTTACCATATGCTCTAATTGCGATCATAGTTCCTCTGTGTGACAGCGCCAGCCTTATACACGTCATGTACATCTGTCTCATAATAAGAATTAAACTATCATGGCAATAAGAGCACTCTTATGTTACGAGACTCCAGGGTGTACTTACTTGTCGCTCGCGGAGGGTGCCCATGATATGATCTTTATGTTCACGTTACAGCCGCATTGTCACCGCAGCCTATGGCCACTTGCAATACCTTGCGTATGACGTGACGTTGCCAAGTAGGTATATTTATCTAGAATCTTAACGAATTGATATATTGTGCCTAGTGCGAGATTTCTTAAATTTGCCGCCATATGTCACCGCGTTGACGCAAACACAGATTTGTATGGGTCAAAAGAGTGTCATCTGTGCGCCGACAGGCGGCAGTGAAAAACTCGCACCAGGCTCTCTGGTCCCAATGTCGCGTCGCATTGGCCAATGCTGAGGTGGTCCCATGTATGGGCTTTAATTTCGACGTGATTTTTTTTCCATATTAGCTTAATACCGGCGCACGGAGTGTGTTGATCCGCAATCGCTCTTACGTGTTACCCAACGTAACAACTTCATTGACGTTAAGACATGTCAAAATCTAAAAAATATGCATTTTTGCAAACAGTACGCCCTTTCTTATCTAGTTAAACCTATTAAAAACCGCAGACACGTAATAGGTGATACAACCTTGAACTTACAATCCAACCAACTACCGCAGTTAGCAATGTCGATAAGGTGAAGGTGAAATTGTACCCTTTTCGTGTAGACACGTAAAGATTAGGGGCCCTTATCATTTACACTGGTTCCTTAACCGACATTCTTTATCAACTTTGAGCTATGTATAACGCTCGCATAATATCTAGTATGATCAAAACGATACATATACATTTATTACATCATAAATTTAATTATTTAAAAAATATTTATTTGAAATGTCGTGTGTCGTTTTTCTAAAAACTTAAGTGCAATGATTCCACAACATGAGCTTTACGGTTATGGGGATCTTTATGGATGGCGCGGGCAAAAAAAAAATATACATACTAGTGTGAACTTTTACTCGCGATTTCAGTATGGCCGCCTTCATGGACGAATTTAACGATAATTAACCTCATAGTTTAAGCTATCTCTTGTTATTCGCAACTGCCTCTTTCGTCTAGTGGTTAGCAAGTTTGCCTGCCGATCATGAGGTCCCGGGTCGGGTCAAAAATAGATATTTGGTTTTTCTCTCAAGAATTTCATAATAAGTGTCCGGAGTTTGGGAGTTGGCTGTATTTCCACCCACGTGCCTCAGAAAACACGATAAGCCGTTGGTCCTACGCCTGGTTTCCTACGATCGTGTCGGATCGCCGTCCAACACAACCGGAGAGAGATCGTGAGGGAATAAAGAGTGCACCTGAGTTTGCGCCCACACTTGTGCACTATAACATCTCCGGCGCAGCTAAAATTCGGTACGAAATCATTGTTATTAAAGCTATATCTATTGCAAACTACATAATTACTAATATAATTGGTTCTACTCTTCAGTCATGAAAAGATCAATAGGACAGACTTTTTCCTTAATGTATACTCATATATAAAGCTGAAGAGTTTATTTATTTGCTAACTCTCAGTAACTACTGGGTCCATCTCGAAAAAATATTTCTCATGTACTTATAGACATATCATCATGCTACGTAAAAGAAGTCGCAGGTTATAGTTAGCGTTAGCCCAAAGTAACCATTCCACTCGAACGAAGTCTGGGGCAGAAGCTAGTAAAAATATATTAGTTGATATTTCCAGTAACGCTTAGTCACGTCGAGTGGTCTAGACGCAAGGAGTATTATGTTATTTTCTCGTAACCATTTATCAAGTTACAGGTATTTACTTGACACATGAATATTACGCTGAATATTAACAGGTTATGAATTTAGACCGAACTTTTCCTATGTAATAACAATTCGGTTCCGCATTCCATTGTAAACTTTGTAGTAAACCTTCAAGTTTTTACAAGGGTTTGACGGAAATTATTTACTTTGCATATGAAATATTTTACGCAATATCAATGGTGGTATAAAATCATCACAAATTTAAAAGCCTGGGGCCAACTATGATCGTTCACGTAGCGCGTATTAAGAACTTCTTAGCTTCGGCGTTTAAATATACGGTACAATTATAAAAAAAATCTTATTACGCTCTGCTTAAGCCGATGATGGCTGTTGTATGCCCCTGTATTTAACGTTTTGTCAAAATCTTGGAGCTGCGAATCTTTAAACATGGGAGAAAATAAATATTCAAACAATTTATCAATTTTAGTACCAAATTAAACTATACAACATTGTATTATTACATTCTTAGTAATTTACCCTTGAGAACAAGATTGTAAATCTTTATTAAACGATAAATTATTCATTGGAGTAATTACTCATGTACCGTGAAACAGGCTAAGGCTGTGATATAGTCTACATCACTGGTAATAGGCTACTGTGTTTTGTTGTGAATATATACATATATACATACTTTAAAGAACAACGTGGCAGTAGTCATTTTATGAGTGTGTCTCTGTCTATAATACGTATTGCGTGAGGACAATTAAAACATGAGCTATATCAACACTATTTTGCCTGCGCGCTGATAAATCGTGACGGGAACTGTAGATCTTATATTCCACGGCATCAGTGGCTTGCCAGAGGTCAGTGCTTTGTAAAAAGTCTAATCGAATAAAGATATTTTTACTTTGACTTTGATTACGTAATAGATTAAGATTATGATTGAGCAATAAATCGAAATTGAAATTGATAGCAGGCCCCCAAGAGTTACTTAGGCTATCAGTTATGTTCCTGCGAAATAAAGCCACGTGAGTATGCGGGTGATACCGCGGGGCATAGCTAGTACGTAGATAAAATTACATCCTTTGTCCGGTACACACTTAGAAACTTTGCTAAGTTTGACACTAACTGGCGCTGTGTGATAATGTCCGAGCAGACATATTCTACGGACTACATTATACAGCGCAAGTTAGACACAAAACTATCACCATCTAACTTTAAATGCTAGCTTTCGCACGACATCAAAGGAAAGTTTGATGTCGAGACTTAAGTTTCTTATGAGGGTTATAAGAAATCTTAATGTAGGCTTTTTCAAAATGCTGCGAGCTATATTTTAAAAAAAATAAGACATCATACGCTCACGCCTGTGTTCCCCGAACGGATAGGTGAGAAATCTGCTAAGGGCCCCGCTGAGATTCGAACTTGCGTCGCTTGCGTAGCAGGCGACTGCTCAAACCACAAGGCCACCACGGCTCTAAAAAAATAAGAGTTAGCGAAATAAAGACACCCGTAAAATTAATTCTACGCGGGTGAAAACATGGGCAAAGCTAGCTGAAAAGTAATCGTATATAATTGAACGTACTACTTAATCCATTATCATAACAGTTGAACTTAAGATAGCATAGGTATCAATATGAATGTAACTTAGGCTGAATTGTGGATATCGTAGTCGCCTCGAGATATTTCAAAGCATCTTCTTGGTACAATCTATTCATTAATGAAAACCCGAATAAACCTATTTAGTAGATTCCCAGAACAACTCAGGAACACGATGGAGTCTTTTGTCTTGTTATTTTGTAATAACATCTATCCCATTACTCACTTTTGTTATTTGCTAAGAATTACCTAAACGAATGAATAATTGAGTTTATTTGTATGGTTATATAATTAATGTAATAAGTTTGTTTGTATGGTTGTATGTTTTTTACTCTTTCACGTTAAAACTATTGACGGGATTTTGATGACACTTTACAATAATATAGCTTTTTATCAGAATACAACATACTCTATAAGAAATTAATTTACGTAGAAGTAAAATTATCTAAATCTAAAATATCCTATTGAGTACTGAACTTTTACAAAGATTGGAGATACGTGTCATTTTATTATGTATCTACCAAATACAATACAGTAAATAAATGTCATTCATTCAGATACAACTAAGGGACACACATTTCGACTACTTAATATGTTATCGCCCTTTTGTTGAATTTTTTCTTCTTTTCTCATCTCATTTCTACTTTTAAGTAATTCATAATCTAACTTTGTATATTATTTTCGAAATACTAGCTCATCGATGGCTTTATTTTGCGGAACACATAGACACGCTGGTTGTTTGTAACATATTGTGTAGTGCGATAAGACCGCCTTTTGTGCCTTTAATATAATTAGCAATCTATGTGTAGTAAAATTATTTCTAAGGTGTACAATAAAGTTACTAAATAAATAAACACTTCAGCTATTTATCCCCCGTTAAAATCGATCAACTCGTTTCAGAGTGTCCGGAACAAAAAGACAGAGAGGTTTTCCTTATGTAAGTGCCGTATACATTCTCATATGCATTTAGTGAAAAGCTATTTTATTAGGACACTTAAATTTTATTTATCCGTATAGAAATGAATGGATAATTAACGATAGTCTAGTCACTACCCGCTAGGTTAATAAATATATTTTCAGCATCTCACCCAACTATATTTAAGCGTCCTACTAACCTGTTTACTAAACAATTCAGGGAGCTCTCGCCGTAAATAATTAATGAAGATTCAATTGAAAATTCAACCCTATCCCGACATATTTGCCTCAGAAGTATCCTCGGTACGTGAGACGCGAAAGGAATCTATGATGGAATACCCACCACCGGGAATGACTAATGAAATTCTCCACAAATGGTGCCATTCTCTTAATGCGCTCACTTAGGCTACGACCACACTGTATCCAGTTGGGGAAAAAACAAATTGCCCCACATTTCTGGGACTATCCCCAGTGACGTTTCCGCGGCGTTAGAGCTCTGACATAATTATTGTCTGCGACATCCCGCCAATTACGACGGTGGCAGAAACCGCGTATTTTTGTATGCCCATTCCTATTCCAGAAACAATTTGTCGGTCATTTAAGCAGAACAGCCAGCTGCCACGAGTGACGTAACATCATTTGTCCGTATTAGATCCGATTCGGGCAAAGCTTGTTTGATCCTTTGTATTTTAAAAGGACCCAATTGAGTGGTCTCCGGGGATTTCAAATTGCAATTTTTAATGGGCATTTGTTTGTTCCAAAGTTCCAGCTCTTGTCTCGAAAATGGCGAAGGATTTCAACCAATAAAAGGCTATGTTACGACTATACAATGGGTAGGTCAACAAGAAATTCTATTGGAATTCCCTTAGGGCATGATCGTGCCTTTATTCAATGTTTTGTTAGGCAAAATCGAAGCATTCTCTAGAAATATCCTATTGTTCTACTATATTACATGCCAGCTCCTCAGTGGTTCATTTATTAGTTGAATAACTGGATAACTAAATTACGATTAATTTGTTTCTGTAGCTCTCGATCTTTGTAGGACACCTGTCAGATATTTGATAAAGATACATTTGATGAGAGAGGTACAGTATCTCATACGCGTAGTAGCGATTGAAACAAATTTATATTAGAATAGGAGCCTTATAATATGCTGTTATTATTTGTACTGTGTGACAGTGATAGACTTATACACGTCATATACATCGGTCTCATAATGAGAGTTAAACTTTCATGGCAATATGAGGTCTTGGTAGAGCCCCAGTATACTGGAATGTTACATTTGAAGTATAACTAAGGTATTTATTATATCCATTTCATACCTCATGAGTATTTGCGGCCAGCGCCAACGGCGTTTGTCCATCTTTACTCCAGACATGTTTAAATACGTGTTAAATTGCTTTGCTCTCAACTTCATATATTGCAAACACAGTAATCATAATAATTGTCTTATAAGAAGTATAAAATAATATGAGCATTATTAAATTCTTAATATGATAGAATTTCGAAGAAATGGTTAATTTATAGATAAGAGTATTTTCTCTAGGACTAATGAAGTTCAAGACAAAAACATGGATACACCGTTGAGTCAAATCCGAAGTAATGAATGATAAGTCATGGCCCTGCTCTTTGTTAGTGCCCAGTCTTACGTGAAAGGTTAGACAAATTATATGGTAATGTGCTACTAAGTATGTGGTTACATTAAAGTCTGTGGGTAGTTTCAAGGCCGACAAAAGGTGACGGGGATCAAAGAGATCCCCTTTTCGTCCCCCCCCTTACCATTGATCTCTTAAAGGATAGTGTTAGGGGCGTTATTTGTAAGATTTCATCTAATATTCTTAATTTCTTTCATTTCCCAATTTGTGTACTCAGCTCATATCCATGATAAAAAATATTCCTTTTTGGGATTTCGAATAATATGTTTATTCAAAAATAATATTTAAAACTAATAAAAGTATTTACGTAAGCTAAAGAGTGGGAATTGTTAACGACTTATATATATTTATTCTTGAAGACATTCCTACGAAGCCGCTCATAATATCTTTGCACCATTTATTTGGAGCTAAAAGAACATACATTTTCTTGTAGATAAATTGCATCTAACGACCAAATGTAAATAAAATATTCAAAGCTAATTCTTTCAATAATTCTCACAACGTACGAGTGAATGTAAAGATTAAAACAAAGCTTAGAAGCTTGTAACTTGATTTATGTAATTAACTCGCTACATTAGAAAAACACAATCTTGCTTATTTAATGAAAGTAATTTACTTTCACCAATCAACTTTTCAAAGTACAACTTAGTAACCTTAACCTAACTTAAGCTGATGGAAAAGTGTATTGTAATTAAAGCTATTTCAGAAAGTCATGTAACAAGACTTTCTGCTATTCAGTATATATTTTATTTACTATTTTTTGTGTAAATGTTTATATTTATGGTCATCTATTTTGTGTAGTTACTCTATGTGAGAAGGCGTGTCTTACATCTCCTTGAGAAATCAGTATTTCTGGCACTCACAATTAAATCACACCACAAGCTTCTCGTTGAAGGAAAAGTGCAAATGTCCTAGGAGAAATTCAAAACTATAATCAACATTTTAATTGAAATCCAATTCATGTGAGCGCGGCCTTACAATCTCTTGTTTACCGACGACACGCCTATGCGTGTTGCGTGAACCATGAATATGTTATCAATTCATTAGCTATCACTGGTTCCGGATTGATATCGGTTTGTGTTTGTCACACTGGGTACATGATTACGACATACGCAGGTAACGCGTGATTACGTCACGCATACGTATCTGCACTAAGCTGATTTAGATTTGATTGAAATTGGATGTAGCGTCGTGAGATAAGCAGAGTTTGTATTCTTCAAGATTTACTATGGCAAAATAAAGTAAGAAATCAACAGGGCATTGCTGGCATACGTCACATAAGCCTACCATGACGTCTTATATTTTTTTCATGTGCATGATACCTACCTACCTCCAAGATTGTACATGAAAAATATACATTATTTTAAACTGCAGTAGCAAAATGTATTGTCCCTCATCGGTGTCACTTATATATAATTTTAATTCATGAAACTAGCTGTGTCCTGCGATTTCACCTGCGTAGACTTAATTTCATGGTTGGCTCGCTAAACACTATTTTTTTAATTTAAAATTAGCCAAAGTTACTCTTTGTAATATTAGCTATCTGCCAGTTAAAATCGGCCCACCTATTTTGGAGATTAGCCGGAACAAACAGACAGACAGAGAACATTTTTAAATATTGATTTTTTTATGTCAGTTCCGTGTATACTTTCATTTGGATTTAGGAGCTGTAATTTTGGAATTACAAATAGACACTTAAATTTTATTTATCTGTATAGATATTCTACACGCGAGCGAATTCGCGAAAGAAGCGAGTTGCAAATAAAGTCTATATGTTCGCAGTGAAGGTTGTCAACAAATGAAAAACAATATTGGTGAGAAACTCAAGGAACACCGTACACGGAGCAAACAGAGTAACAGGATATTGATGTCATGTTTGCAATATACCATTTACCTACGTAAGAAAGTATATGTAAAGTAAAAGTAAGCCAATCTCAATACATAAGACGCAGGGGAGAGGTAAATTGAAATCACTTTGAATTTCGACGAACCTCCTTTTTAAGTCGGTTAAAAACATTAAGCCACATTTATCGGTTTGTGCGACTTAGACGTTGCAGACGCAGGGATGTATATTAATATATGATGATGTTTAATACATCTTTATATATAGAAATGAATTCATATTTCGTTCGAATTTACTGGCAGCTAGCTTGTGTTTCAAGATGTAACTAAGGCTAATTTATTTAGAAAAATATTTGGGTACTGCGAAGAAACTAAATCTACTCGGGTGATACCGCGGGACAAAGTTAGTATTAAATAATTCTACTTTTTCTCCCCTCCGTTATCTTATTAAATTTTCAATCAATATAGTTTTTTGAATTTGATTTAAAAATAAAAATATGCATCGTTTTATGACGTATCATCTAATATCTGACATAGTGACTGCCATAGTGATATATCAACGTACAGCCCAAACCACTGGACGGATCGGGCTGAAATTTGACATGCAGGTAGATGTTATGACGTAGTCATCCGCTAAGAAAGGATTTTGATTAGTTCTACCCCCAAGGAGATAAAATAGGGGATGAAATCTTGTATGAAACTTTGTCAATTTTAAACCGTTATATCATATAAAACTAAATCTACGCGGGTTAAACCGCGGAGCACAGCTAGTCATTTAATAAGCATCGAACCTTTAGTAGTGTCTCTAAGAACTATACTTTACCACAAAAATAAATATATAATAAATATAAATATATGCTCACGCCATTCCAGAAGGGTCCCCAAAGGGGTAAGCAGAGGTGTTGTAACAACACCCACATTTCACCGAATATGATCAAGTGCCAACGTGACAGAGGGTGAGTCCATCGCCGTCTCAGGCACTATACATATCTTTGAATTACTTCTCAGACATATGCAGGTTTCCTCACGATATTTTCCTTCACTGTAAAGCACGTGGTCTGCAATAACTGCACATAAGTTTTTTTAGAAAAACTCATTGGTACAGGCCCAGCTGGGATTCGAACATACGTCGCTTGCGTAGCAGGCGACTACTCTAACCCCAAGGCCACCACGGCTTCTATATATAATATATAATATTCTATATTATTCCATGTAAAAAATATATTTTAAAATTGATATATACCAGCGCCAAAAATGTGCGCCTATATCTGAAGAAATATCGAAGAACATTTCAAACTATCTTATAAATAAATATTTCGGCAAAGAATTTCATGCGCCTAGAAATATCAGCGAATAAATTATGCAAAGAGACTTTGAATACCAAACTATTGTGAATTTACGTAGACATTGTTACTGCCTCGCTTTGATTATCAAACGAGTGTTATAATGAACTCCCCTTTACAATTTATATAAGTTAGAATAATGAATAATTGGGATAAATTGGTAATCTATTTATTTAACTGTTGTGTGAATAAATAAGAGCACTTTTTTTTAGAATGTTTGTATCTTATCTTATACCTTGAAGCGAGCAATTCTTATTCAGATTCCATATATATAGAATCTGAATCTTGGAAATGGCTCCAACGATTATCATGAAATATTGTGTGTAGGGGGTTTCAGGGGCAAAAAAGATATGGGAAGTAATACTCCACGGGTGGATTCTCGGGAATTCAAATTTTTTTACTAGTTGTGCCCCGCGTCTTTACCTATGTAAACTTAATTTCATGTGTGACCCGCGGAACCCTAATGTTTTTTTTAAAATTAGAAGTTACTCTTTGTAATATTAGCAAGCTGCCAGTTAACAAACAGACAGACAGAGAAAAATTTATAAAATTGTTTTTTTTTTGTCTACCGTATATATTGGTCATCTCAAGCTACACAATTATACTATTACGTAGTTATTAATTTTAGTGATAAAAAAAAATTATATCGATTTTTGTGCACTGGAACTGTGTCCATGGGCTTATATATATATTTTTTTTATATTGTATAACTCAAAGCTGTAAAATTTTTTTTTAAAAAAGAGTAATTACTGAGTTTCTTGCCAGGTTCTTTTCAGTAAAAGCAACCTTCCGAACCTGGCGGTAGCATGTATAATCCTATGTAATCGTGTCTTTCTGACGATTCGAAAGTACTTTGTAAAAAGTCTAATCGAATAATTTGCAATAGATATTTTGAATTGAATACTTTCATATGCATTTAGTGAAAAACTGACACTTACATTTTATTTAGTAGGTATATGTACCTATGTATGTATAGATTTAAAGATATTTTTGGAAGGTGTTATATCATTAATTGTTTGTTTAATAAATATGCTGTTCAAAAAGTCCGGTTACTGCGCATCAGGTCAATACGGTGCTGGGACAAGCGTCGGAATTCCTAATGAAATACCCGGGTACTCGGTCCAGGCAGAAAGGAATGTCAAATGAGTATAAACCAAAGGGCGGTGCGTAGTGAATTATTAATCTTTCACAAAATAAACTAGCCTCGTTGTGTTTATGTTAATTTGATGAGAATTTATCGCCGTGTAATGTGAGATTCATATGAGCAGATTTATGTTTGAGCGTCGCGTGTTATGTGAGGTGTATATAGCCTAGTTGCGCTTCGGGTTTTCCCACCCACAGCCATGTGAATTAATGTGGATTTCATAGTATTTTTGTGCAGAATAATTTTTTTTCTTGTCAGTGGAGGTGAAATGAAAGTTCTGACGAACAAAAATTGTATGCATTTTTTTATCTGTATTCAGTAACGTTGTTGTGCTCATATGACTGTCACACACTTATCTATGGGTACGCCGCGCGGTGCCCGTCCATTAAATTGATAATCAGAACTAACGCATAAAAATAGTAGCAATTTCTCTTACATAATAAGAGGAAGTATGCGTAAACAATGTGATATCATGGGTCCAACTTCATAGTTGTCCTTTAAGCTGTGCAGGAGTAAAATTCTTAAATTTGACGTTTAATTTAACAATGAAAAATTCTTAATACGCTCTGCTTAAACCGATGATGGTAGGCCCCCAGCACTCCTTTAACTTGTCGTTTTAAAATTTAACAGCATAGAACGGAATCTCGTGTGACACAGAGAATAAAGATACTTTGTCTCGGATATTTTGTGAGAAGTTCCACGAATAAATATGTATATGTCTACATTGATGTTATTCAATATCAGTCACCATTCCTATATTAAGCTTTTCTGTTGGAATTGATAAAAGGATGTGTAGGAAGAAAATGCTATAATATTTTTTTGTAGGATTACCAATTTCACAAAGAGCCGTGGTGGCCGTGGTGTTTGAGCAAGTTCGAATCCCAGCGGGGCCTACAACAATTAGTTTTATAAAATGTATGTGCCATGATTTCCCTTCACGTGCTTCACGGTGAGGACAAACATCGTGAGGAAACCTGCATTTGTTTTAGAAGAAATGCAAACACCTGATATAGTGCCTGAGATGGCGATGAACACACAATCTGTCACGTTCGCACTTAATCATCTTTGGTAGAAAGCGGGGAATGCAGACGTCAGCATATGTATGTACTCGAATTATAACCAATTTATTAAGATTTTTCTATTCTATTAAATATATTTATGTATGTGACACAAAGCAAGTAAATTCAAGAACTACATAACTAAAACCCTTAAAAATATAATCTATTCTTGTTTTCCACACTACAAATCAAGTTTAAGTTGATCTGTAATCGTCTTAGAAGATACGAATTCGTTTTGTAATTCGTAATATAAAGCGGATTAGAGCCTTCACTCGTTGTAAGCGGAATTTATTTCGAGTAATACCTAATGAATTTATATCGTTAGGTATTACTTTATGGCGGAGGTGCTACTGAGAATTCGGGCTTTGTTACTAACATCAATTTGTACTATCTATTTTCGCTGTTACCTAAAAACGCTAGCTGGGACAGCGGCAGAATATTAATATTCTAGCTGTGTAGTCTTTTAAGTAGATTTTTTTTTAACTATTGAATAGTCTAACTTAGAGCCCGGGAAATGCCAATATGCTAGACATATTTAACGTGGGAATTAAACAAGCTGGTGATATTTGGGTACACTTTAATCACACCTCTGCCTACCCCTTTGGGGATATTTGATGACAATTTCACATAATTAAATCTCTTGGGTTTGGCGTTGATTGATTTAGTAAGTGGTATAGTATACTAAATACCTCCGTTCCCGAAGGAGTTATCCATATAAACTGTTATAGAGGTATAATAATATCGCTGAAATGATATCGAAGCCTTAATGTTAAGGAAGACGTACAAAATAGTGACGTATAATATCAATCTGCTTTCGATTTGTTACACCAGTGGTGTACCATTTATAATTCTGTATAGTGTAATTTTTATGGAGGTGGAGGGGCTCGTGTCACAGCTGCTATTGCGCATATCATTCGATCAGCGACGTTAAGCAACTGTTGAATGGGTAACCGCCCTCCGAGAATCAGAGAACACGTTAAGCCATCGGTCCCGATTGCCAATGTATCATCTTTGGCAAGCATTACAGGTCAGTCGCAGGCCTAAAATAGTCTGACGACTGGTTTAACTCAGATCATAGATTTTCCTCGTCAAAGGGGTTGCGGAGGTCAGATGGCAGTCGTTTCGTATAAAAACCAGGTGATCAGCCAAATTGGGTTGAATTAACTGCCGACCCTAACAATGTATGGGATAAGGTCAGGGTGATGATGATGATGATAATGTAATTTTTGTGTGCTTCTGTCGAATGAAAAGTATTTTGTAAGAAGACTGAACACAAATATGTGTATTACAAGGAGCCCGAAGAGATAGGCATATGTTATGACGGCAACTATTTATGGGTCATAATATGTCAGATGTAGAGTTCACGAATGAAGTTAAATTAAGATCACGTCTAAATCTAAGAGTAGGCACTTCCACTGGTTACTAAATTATTTAAATCAAATTATCATTGGGGTCTTAGTGAAGTTTTTGAAAGTTCGTTAGATTCATTAATATTCATTACATCAAACCCAGCTTGAAGGCTTCTAAGGTATACCTGAATCAGATTAAAACTTACAGGCCGAACACTTTTAATGATCAAAATAAGGTCTTTATGTTTAACTAACTACTTGAACTCGGTTCAGGGTAGGATTTTTTAAGAGTAATCTCTAATAATAAAATAATCTTAATTATAAATACCTAAATATAATACCGATTTATTAGCTACAAAGCAATTCAATGCCTTTATATTATTAGTAAAACCGTAACGTAGTTCGCAATTGGTCAGTAGACTAATTCTCGTGTAGTGTGTGTCGCACCTCCTCGATAGCCGACACTGCACTTAACAAGTCGTATCATTTACCCGACACTCCCGCGCCCCACATTGCACTCCTAATAAAACCGTTACGATTTTGTCGTCGATACGACAGAGCATGTTTGTTGGTTTCTATTAGCCACGGTGCTACGCCGTAGCAACGTAGAGTGTATCTACCTCTCTACGGCGTAGCACCGTAGCTCTTACGGGTAAGTATGCCAACAATTATAGCTTCAAGGAAATATTTTTCTTAATATTTTTTTTTTACTTTTGGCCAACATTGAAAATGTCAGCTCCATTCCGCTCTCATGATATCATAACGCTGGGTTTCTCATGAGTTATCTCAAACAGATATTTATATGCTTTTTAAATACTTATGGATAAAAATATGTGAAATAAATAAATGGTTTATGCTCGCGTTGCCCAGAATGGTCCGGGTATACAAAGGTACATACATACATATGCTCACGCCTGTATTCCCCGAAGAGGTAGGCAGAGGTGTTGTAATCACAACACCCACTTTTCACCGAAGATGATTAAGTGCCTACGTGATAGATGATGAGTCCATCGCCGTCTCAGACACTTTACATACGTCATTGAATTACTTCTCAGAAATATGCAGGTTTCCTCACGATGTTTTCCTTCACCGTAAAGCACGTGGTGTGAAATCACTGTACATAAGTTTTTTAGAAAAACTCATTGGTACAGGCCCCGCTGGGATTTGAACCTCAAGGCCACCACGGCTCTCACGGTATACAAAGGTGTTGTAACAAAAACACCCACTTTTCACCGAAGACGATCAAGTGCCAACGTGACAGATGGTGCGTCTATCGCCGTCTCAGGTACTATACAAACGTGTTTCAATTTGTTCTGAGACATGCAGGTTTCCTCACGATGCTTCTTCACCGTAAAGCTCATGGTGAGAAATCAAACTAAATTCTTTGAAAAACTCCTATACTAACGCGAACTTACGTCATTTGCGTGGAAGGCAAATATTATACCTATGATGATATTCATGAAAAGGCATTGAAGAGTTGATTATCGACGTTGCGTCATAAATAGCTAACTAGGGACTCAAACATGAGCTTTTATTGCAATGATAGTTCAGCTATGCGACAGTGACAGATGTATACACGTCATGTGTGTCTGTAGTAGTGCCCATATTTAATACTAACCGACAAATTTAAGCACGTTAAAAACTGAAAGGAAGCAATCCCAGATTAGTTTACAAATTGGTTAACAAGTGAAATGAATAAAATCGCGTTGAAAAAGGCTCAAGGCAATTTGGAGCTTAATGGCGGCTGGTTATCTAATCCAGGTACTTTGTACTTTGGTTAACAAATAGGTTCACATTTCCCTGGCGGTTTCAAGTCCCACCCAGTTGTGAAGATCGATGTTGATCACAAAAAGCACTGAGCTCTAGCTGGTTTATTGTATGACGTCATAGCGGTATGATACTCGTTTTTGTTGGTTGAACGTGGACGTATGTTGTGTGGGGAAAAAAACAAATATATCGTCACAGTATATGTTCAATCAGTAAGGAATCTAAGAGACATTCGCCTAAAATAGCACAGTGACACAAAAGCGTAAATCTACGAGAATAGTGTCAATAAGGTGTGTCAAAACGCGTCGTGTCTAATCGCGTATTAGTACATCTATTCTATACATATACATACATACCGATAAATAAAATTGAAGTGTCTGTTTGTCATTCCAAAATAGCAGCTTTTCACTAAACGCATATGAAAGTATACTCGGTACAGACATAGAAAAAAGAAATTAATTTTTTTTTCTCAGTCTGTCTGTCAGTTTGTTCCGGGTAATTTCTGGAACGGCAGGACCGATTTTACGGGACTTTTTGAATTTCATTGGTAGATAGCTCATATTACAAGAAGTAACTAAGGCTACTTTTTTTTTAATAAAAACATTTAGGGTCCCGCAAGAATTAAATTAAATCTACGCGGGTGAAAGCGTAGGGCGCAGCTAGTTATGATATAACTGCGGTAAGTTGAAAATTACAGTCAATGCGATATTGCAACATAAAAGCAGAAGCTGTAACTATCAAAGTGCACGTATGTCATACGACGTATAATAACATATTTGACAAATATATTTATATAAATAAAACTCGGATGAAAAGAAAAAGCGGGCGCGCATCAGCGCTTTTTTTAAGTCAAAGGCACAAAAACCAGATAGTAATAAAGTGATATTAATTATCTATCTCCAAAGGTTATATTCATAAAATGTTGACCACTTTTCTGACATAAAAACTCTTTGCTAAGATTTAAAAAAGTACCGTTCGTTTTAGATGGAGCATCTTGATAAACCGTGCGTTTACTTGTGCATTACAATAATGCACATGTATGTAATGATATACAATACGATATTGAAATAGATGAAAAAAGAGATCCTTTACGAGCAAATGTGTTATAAAGATACTTTATTTACATGTTTTATCGACTTTTTTCATAACTTCAAAAGTACTTTTTATTAATTTTATAATCTTTAAGATTGATAACCTCACGCTCAATGGAGTAAACGTAATTATTTGAAAAAAAGGCCCAGATTCCTCACTGTTGTAAAGCGTATATGTATACTGTGACATCGTGATAAGGGACAGCAGTTATATTCGCAAAGGTTGCCTAGGCTATCTAGGACCGTGATATAATAGATGTATTGTAACTTATTATGGAGATTTAGTACTGTTATGTGATCGCCCGAGTTCACTCGGTGCCTCGGAGAGCACGTTAGCCGTCGGTCCCGATTGTCAGTCGGAGGCCTAAAATAGTCTGACAACTGATTTAAGCCAGATAACAGATTTTCCTTGTCAAAGGGGTTGCGAAGGTCAGATGGCAGTCCCTTCGTATAAAAATCCAGAGATCAGCCACATCGGGTTGAATCAAGTGCCGACCCCAACAATGTGTGGGATAAAGCCAGGGAGATGATGTGGAATATAAGACAGTACTTATTTTTGTGGTAATATTAAATTGTAAACCGACGAAATTTAAAAATAAATGGTGATTTTTTTTTAATTGCTATGTGTTACCAGCTGATTGTCGGTGGCATAAAAGTATCGATTCTGTATACTTAGGAAGATGCATTGGTCAAGGATACATATTGTCTGCGTTTGCGGTTGAAACTCTGGAGCCTTGGGGTCCAGATGCTCATCAACTTTTCAAAGAGGTTGCACGTCGTCCGGTAGAAGCTTCTCGTGACAAGCGGGCTGGGGCTTTTCTTGCTCAGAGAATCAGTATTGCTATTCAACGTGACAATGCTGCCAGCCTTCTTGGCATGATCCCGAGAGACACCGATTTGGGCCAAGTTTTGTACTTGTAATTAGTTTTTAGTACTGGTCCTTGTAATCTATAAAAAAATATATTCCAGTTATGAAGAAATATT
Source organism: Watsonalla binaria (assembly GCA_929442735.1). NCBI lineage: Eukaryota > Metazoa > Arthropoda > Insecta > Lepidoptera > Drepanidae > Watsonalla > Watsonalla binaria. The sequence continues at coordinate 8,526,576 of OV838930.1, forward strand.
CGTTTTATAGGTACATATAATTAAACGTTAAAACAAATTAAACATACATAAATAGAGGGAACAGGGGAAAGTAAAACAAGAGTGTTTCCATTCCTCCGCGTATTGGGAGCTATTCGACGACCGTTGATCGTGGGCGCGGCGACGCGGCAAATTGCAGGCCCCGTTACTAATGCAAAAACAAACGTTGAGTTTCGATTAACATCCTTATACGTAAGGGACTTCGATAAATATCTACAGAGTCAGTCAGTTTGAGGTAGGTTCGATATGGGGTGCAAGGCCAGGAGACCTCCTCGTGTGCCCGATCCATTGTTTGTCCTAAGGATACGTCCGAGGGAACGACAATGGCTTCGGGCCGGTGCACCCTGGACGTCGCCGACGGACTCCTCGGGGGCCTCCATCGAGTGACTTTGCTCCTCGATGGCGATCCCTGGGGACACCGTCGTCGATGACCGACTTCTGGCACTCGACGCAGGTGGCGGAGGTGGAATTCGCTCCTTGTGCGTCTCTGTTCAGCAGAGATGACAACGGATGCGAGCCTGCGTCACCCATTCCCAAGGCCCGGCGTGCCTATGGGAACTAGACCTTCTGTCTAGGGCTGGGGGGTGATACCCAGTCAAACGTCAGGGGGATGGGGAGGCACTCCGAAAGGGGTGCCCGGGGTTGACGCTATCTCGCTCGTCACCCCGTGAATGCCGTAATCACCGGCTCTTCCTTCAACGATTCCAGTTAGCGAGGCTGGATACGTCGGGGAGTCGGTGACCGGAGAGGGCTTGCCTTAATTGGCCGGCCTGCGAGGAGCAAACCTCTATAAAAATCCGACAGCGAAGTCGTGAAAACCTGAGAGGCTCTGGGCCACCTCTCAGTATGTAAGTCCCCCATTGTCGGAATGGGCGTCACCCGGCAATGGTCTTTATATCGACCCATACTCGTGGGATCTGATATGGATAATTCAAAAAAACAAACGTCGACGAAGGGAGAGGAGAAAATGGTCGTGGGAGTAAAATCCCAAGACGGGCAGGAGACTACAGGGGCGAAGCAGGCGCTGACCCCCGTAGTGGTGTTGGAGAGCAGTAGCGTAGCTGCAGCTGGGACGGCCCGAACAAGGTCGCAAAAGAGGAGCAGGACTAATTCTGGCTCCTCCTGTGGCGAACAGACGACTGCCAAGGTCGGAACGGCGTCACGTGGCCGCACGCGCTCAGGCGCCACTGCGCGAATAACGCGCGACCGGTCAGGCCGCTTCATCCGGCCTCCCACACCTTGCGCGGGAAGCGAGCGGGGCGAGGACAGCGACGCGATGTCGGACATGTCGCTCGTGTCGCTGACCTCGGGGGAGGCTGATGTGGCGTCCAGGGCGGGCCCCTCTGGCAATTGCCGAGCGGCCTTCCTTAAGGACGATGATGACGACCTGTCCGGTTCCGAATTGGCCCTGACCAACACCAGGGCCAAGAAGAAGCTGCCCTCTGTGGAAGAGCTGAAGAAGAGGATGGAAGGGTTGCCCACCGATGAGCTGGGCACCCTTATAAAGGAGCAGCAGACGGCGGTAGAACGGGTTGCGGACAGGTCGAAGCACCTGAAGGGCAACTTCGTGCACCAGCTTCGTGTGAGTGCACGAAGGACCGAGGCGGCGTCGCTTGTCCTAGCGATGCGCACATCCGCGGGCGCCAACACCGAAAGGTTGGAGCGCGAGAACGCGGATCTGCGCTCGCAGATGGCGGCCCTCTCTGCCCGGATGGAGAAGCTCACGGAGGAGCTCTCTGTCCTCCGTGGGGTGGGCAGGGTAGGAGCCAGCGATGCCGCCTCGGCACTGCCCTCGGGTGCTGAGGACCTCACGCGCGCTATCATGGTCCAGGTTGGGACCATGATTAGCGCGCGGTTTGAGGCCCTGGAGGAGCGGTTGCTCCCCGAGGGGCGCACGCGTCCCCCATTGGCTGCGGATGCCAGGAGGGCAGCTCAGGCGCCTGTCGCGCCGCCTGCTGCACCGTCTATCGTGCCACCCTCCTGCCCAGCAGCCCCGGCCCCTTGGGCACCTGCCCCGGAGGTGCGGGGACGTAAGAGGGGGGGGAGGAAGAGCCGGAACAAGCGGAAATCCGCAGCTGCCGCGGTGCTGCCGTCTGCTGCTCCTTCTGCGGCTCCGCGGGCAGTCCAGGCGCCACCCCCCCAGGTGGCATGGAGCACGGTGGTGGGGCGTAAGGCCCAACCGAAGGCCGGGCCGAGTGGGGGGCCCCAGCGGTCTCCTCCCGCTAAGCCTGCGTCCCGGCCACCGCCGTCGCGCAAGCCGGAGAGGGCACCCGCGCGGCTGCCAGCTGTCGCAGCGATCACTGTGACGATCCCGGAGGGATCGGAGGTCACGTACGCTGCGGTGATGGCAGCCGCGAGGGAAAGGGTAAAGCTCGCCGACCTTGGCATTTCGAGTCTTAGGAATCGGAAGGCCATAACCGGCGGGCTTATCCTGGAGGTCCCGGATCCGGACTCTGCCTCCAAGGCCGACGCGCTCGCGAGTCGCATGCGGGAGTCCCTCGCAGACTTGGGCGTGCGAATTGTGCGCCCAGTGAAAACGGGGGACGTGAGGGTGTTGGACCTCAATGAGGCCATCACCCCCGAAGACGTGGCGACCGCGATCGCTGAGGCTGGGGGCTGCGCGGCGGCGGACGTAAAAGTGGGCGTCATAAAGCGCCCCTCGCGTCTGGCGCTTGGGACCGTATGGGTCCGCTGCCCACTCACCGCGGTGCGCAAGTTGGTCACAGCTGGGCGCATCACGGTTGGGTGGGTGTCGGTGCGGGTTGAGGCACTGGAGGCACGGCCTTTGCAGTGCTTCCGGTGCCTCGAGATCGGCCACGTGCGTAGCACATGTCCGAGCACCACGGATCGGAGCACCATGTGCTACGCATGTGGCGAGGCGGACCACCGGGCGAGTGAGTGCACTCGCCCGCTAAAGTGCCCGCTCTGCGCGGACCTGGGCCGGCCCTCTGGCCACAGGATGGGGGGCAAGAAATGCTCTGCCCCTCGTGGCAAGAGGGGCCGTAAGCCGGGTCCCGCGCAGCCGAGCGGCACGGGTCCGGCTCGGTCGGGTTCTGCCCCGACCGAGGCGGCAAAGAAGGCCCCAGCACGGCCTTAAGGCCCCAAAGAGCCCTGCAGTGCAACCTGAACCACTGTCGCGCGGCGCAGGACTTGTTCCAGCAGTCCGTCGCGCAGTGGTCGGTTGCACTGGCGGTGGTGGCGGAGCCATATCGCGTCGTCCCAAGCCATCCTCGCTGGTTTGGTGACGACATGGACTCCGTCGCCATATACTGGGGTGGCGGTAGCGGCGACCCTCCCTGCTCCCTCATTGAGAGGGGGCTGGGATACGTCGCCGTGAGCTGGGGCCGCTTAGTCGTTGTGGGCTGCTATGTCTCCCCCAACTGTACCCTCGCCGTCTACGAGGCGTACCTGGACGGGGTGGCCAACTGCATTCGCAGATGTCTGCCCCGTCCTGTGCTCGTCCTGGGCGACTTCAACGCTCACTCTCGTGAGTGGGGGAGCGCCCGGGATGACCCAAAGGGGGAGACAGTGCTGGAATGGGCGGCGGCGCTGGACCTCCGGTTGCTTAACCGGGGGTCCGTCAGCACCTGCGTGCGCTGGCAGGGGGAGTCGATCGTGGACCTTTCGTGGGCGACTCCCCAGGCAGCGCGCATGGTGACGGGGTGGAGAGTGGCGGAGGAGATGGTCACACTATCCGACCATCGCTATATTGCGATGGATGTGGCCATCCGCCTTCCCCGCCCCGACAGCCGTCGCCGTAGCAGCCCGCCGCGACGATGGTCTCTCAAGCGGCTCGACAGAGATCGTCTCTGCGCCGCAGCCATCGTCGCGGCCTGGCCTGAGAGCCAAGCGGATGGGATCCTGCCCGATCCTGAAAGGGAAGCCGCCTGGCTCCGGGACACGATGACGTCCATATGTGACGCGTCGATGCCCCGGACCAGACCTGCCAAGCCCCGGGCCGTGTACTGGTGGTCGGATAGCATCGCGGAGCTGCGCGAGATATGCCTCCGCGCCCGACGCCAGTACACGCGTGCCCGGAGAAGAAGGCGAGCCACAGCCGAAGAGTTGGGTGGAGCCTACGTGGCATACCGAGGCGCCACGAAGGCGCTGCAGGCAGCCATTGCCAGCGCCAAGGCTCGGTCGTGGGATGAGCTCATCGGGGGACTGGAGAGGGATCCATGGGGCCGCCCGTACAAGATGGTACTGGGCAAGCTGCGCCCGTGGGTCCCTCCGTTGACGGAAACTCTGGACCCGGCATTCGTGGAGAGGGTAGTTGATACCCTCTTCCCCAGGGTCCAGAGCAGTCCCGCGCCCCCTCCTTCGGAACCGACCATCTGGTCCGAAGAGATGGGGGTGACGACCGATGAGCTGGACCGAGCCGTGAGGCGCCTCGGAGCCCGAAACACGGCACCAGGCCCCGACGGAGTTCCTGGTCGGGCCTGGGTGTTGGCTCTACCCAACGGGCTGGGGGACAGGCTGCGGCGGCTGTTTAACGACTGCCTACGCTGCGGCGTGTTCCCCAGCGGCTGGAAAGTGGCTGGGTTGGTTCTCCTCCATAAGGATGGAAGACCCGCGGACTCTTCCTCCGCGTATCGTCCTCTCTGCCTACTAGATGAGGCGGGTAAGCTGCTCGAAAGAGTGTTGGCTGACCGCCTCAGTACGCACCTGACGGGCGTCGGGCCGGACCTGTCGGAAGACCAGTATGGCTTCCGACGCGCGCGGTCGACAGTGGACGCGATCATACGCGTCCGAACACTGTCGACGCAGGCAGTATCCCGGGGCGGTGTGGCGTTGGCAGTCAGTCTTGACATTGTCAACGCCTTCAACAGCCTGCCCTGGGATGCAATATGGGGGGCCCTGGTATACCACCGCGTGCCCCCCTACCTGCAGCGCGTGGTCCGTGCCTACTTGCACGACAGGTGCGTGCAATATGTGGGCGGAGATGGACGAATTCACCGGAGGAAGGTGTACTGCGGGGTCCCACAGGGATCGGTCCTAGGGCCACTCCTGTGGAACCTCGCGTACGATGCGGTCCTGCGGGTCGACCGCCCCGACGGCGTTAGCGTCGTCTGCTATGCGGACGACACGCTGGTGCTAGCCGTCGGGGCGACCTTCGAGGAGACCAACCGGCTCGCCGAGCTTGGCGTGGCATGCGTCGTGGAGAAAATCCACGAGCTGGGCCTTCGGGTAGCGCCGGAGAAGACCGAGGCGCTGTGGTTCCACAAACTCCCGAGGGGGAGGGAACCACCCAGCTCGTCGGTTCGCGTAGGTGACGTGGATGTCCGGGTGGGACGGTACCTCAAGTACCTCGGTCTCACCCTGGACGGTCGCTGGGGCTTCGAGGAGCACTTCAGCCGCATGGTCCCCCGGATCAAGAGGGTAGCGGGTGCATTGCACAGACTGCTGCCCAATCTGGGGGGGCCGAGTGAAGGAGTCCGCCGCCTCTATGCGGGGGTCGTGCGATCCGTGGCTCTCTACGGAGCACCCGTCTGGTCTTCCAGACTGGGTGTTAGGCGCTGCAGAACTATGTATAATAGTATGCAGCGTCCTATGGCCATCCGGGTCGCACGGGGGTACCGTACCCTGTCCTTTGAGGCGGCCACTGTCCTGGCGCGGTTTCCGCCCCTGGACATCCTGGCGGAGATGGATGCTCGTATTTACGACCGTCTCCGCCGGGCGGACGGAACCGCGCCTCCTAATGCGGCTGAAGTGCGGAGGCAGGAGCACCGACGTGCGCTCTTGGCGTGGCGTGAGCGGCTTTGTGAGCCGCAGAACGCCCGCCAACGCGCTGTCGGTGCAATTTTGCCGAGCCTCGGGCCCTGGCTAAAGAGGAAGGACCACGTCACCTTCCGGCTGACGCAGGTACTCACCGGACACGGGTGTTTCGGTGAGTACCTGAATCGGATCGGTCGCGAACCGACGGCGCAATGCCACCATTGCGGCTGTGACCGGGATTCCGCACAGCACACGCTGGAGCAGTGCCCAGCGTGGAGCTCGGAGCGTCGAGTCCTGGTCACCAGGATCGGGCAGGACCTCTCTCTGCCACGCGTAGTGACGGCTATGCTGGCAGACAGAGAGGCATGGAGGGCCGTAGTCTCCTTCTGCGAGACGGTAATGTCCCAGAAGGAGGCCTCCGAGCGGGATCGGGAGAGAGCCGATCCCTCTCGGAGACGACGGCGACGGCGGGGCGGAGGCAACGCACGCCCCGGTCCGTCCACCCAATAGCCAGGGTCTAAGAATATGGCTATGGTATCCCCTGCCTGTCGTAAGAGGCGACTAAAAGGGGGCCGGAGGGCCTGCTGGCGGTGGTCGGGGTGGGAGCTTTGACCACCGGCGCGGGCCCGGGAAGGTGGCAGCGCGATGTGGCTCGCGCTGCCTTGCACAGCGAGGTCTCCAGGGGCGGCGTCACAGCTGCCCCGGGGATGTGCCCCGGCAAAGTGTGGGGGGACACCGGTGCGTTCTATCAGAGTACCCGGAGTCCCCCCTGAGCACTGAGGATGGCCACCGGGGGGGTTTTAGTGCGGTAAGAATCCCACATACCCCGATCTGCCTCTCCCAGGGCGGTCGGGGACCTTTTGAAGGTTTCCCCCTCGTCAACAAAAAAAAAAAAAAAAAAAAAAAAAAAAAAAAAAAAGGTTCGATATGCATTATTCACCGAATTTTTTTTGTACAAAATAAGTAAAACCGCCTTCATAAAGAGAGAAATAAAATTATATGAAATAAATAACTTACTTTTGAAGTTCGTGCTTGACACCGAGTTAGATGCTATATTTGGCACCAACTTAAAAAATAAGTAGTTTATTTTACATAAATTCTATTTAACAACAATTGAGGCGGTTTTACTTAAAAAAAAATTGATGTGAGAATAAAAAAAAGTGTATAGCTGTGTCCTGTGCTTTCACCCGTGTAGACTTAATATAATGGGTGGCTTGATTTCGCGGACGCCTAAATTTTTGCCAGTCAAAGTCACATTAATTTTTTTTGGTTTTTGATGAAAAAATTATGCAAACGAGTATTTATATGCATTTAGGTGAATAAAATATTTTTTGGAAGTACAAACAGACACTACAATTTTATTTATCTATCTAGACTTAATAATATAATACAAATAAAAAGAAAAAGAAAAAAAGTCATGGTAACTGTCACACGTCAAAATGAAAATTTTCCGAAATTAATTAATTAAAATATGTTTCAGGAGCTGTCGGCTGCCTGAGGCTATGCGCCCCGACGCCGCGGTCGCTGTTCCTGTGGAGCAGCATCGCGGTCGCCGAGGCCCCTGCCTCAGCGCGTCGCCGGCCAGCTTCCGCCTGCTTCGCCTACACTTCGCTAGAGACTGTTGTGTTTTATAAAAGTGTTGTGTATGTGTATGTCTGGATCTTGTGGCATCCAGGTACAAGGCGGTGATGGACTAAATTTTGTATCGCTGGATAACTTCGTCCAATGCCCGCAGTGTTCCCAAGTGCGGTATTTTAAGGGACAAAGAGGCTTGAGGATTCACATAGGTAAGGCACACAAACCTCAGGCTGGACCCTCAAGCTTTAATCCCTTACAAACTCCCAATAACGCTTTTTATGAACAGTTGAGTCGCCTTAAAAATTCAACCCCCCTTATTAAACGTATTCCTAGAGCGGCTCGCGTTTCGGTTTCAAATTCATTAACTAAATTAATCAAAGAAACGGTTTCTGAAAATTCTACACGTGCTTGGGAGCAACTGTTGATATTTCCCTATTCAGTGCTCTATGTTGATAAATCCTCAACATTATCTCTCACGGACAAAATAAAAAAAAATTGTTGTACCCCTCCCGACCCAACCGTTCTAAATTATCCAAATTACGTCCTGAGAGATAATAAATATCAACATGTGGAGTCAAAATTGAGTGACGGTGACATTAAGGGGGCCGCCCGCCTTCTATTCTCCAGCGATACACTTGCTGCTAATGATGCAGATACATTAAATGCTTTGCGCAGTAAGCACCCACTCCCGGCATCCACCTCCAACTTCCCCGACCCGCCTCAGCCTTCCGATGTGCCCCTGCGGGTGTCACCGAGTGACGCCCTCGCTGCTGTTTTGTCCTTCCGCAGTGGCTCGGCTGGTGGTTTAGATGGTTTATCGCCACAACACCTGAAGGACTTGCTTGCTGGCTCAGCAGGTGAGTCCTCCGAGGCACTGTTCAAGGCCTTGACGGACCTGATCAACTTAATGTTAGCAGGTAAAGTTCCCGGGGGCGTTCTCGATGTGTTCTATGGAGCTAATCTATGTGCTCTGGCTAAGAAGGACGGTGGTATCAGACCCATCGCGGTTTGCACAACTTACCGCAGGCTTGCAGCAAAGTTGTGTTGCAAGTCTGCGGTGGTTGATCTAGCACCCTACTTCCGGCCAAGGCAGATGGGTTTCGGTTCAAAGGGGGGTTGTGAGGCGGCGGTTCATTCCCTAAGGACTCTCCTTTACCACCAAGGAGCAGAGGTGGTGTTGAAGGTGGATGTTAAGAACGCTTTCAACAGTGTTGACAGGGGCACTCTGTTGACGCAGGTAAAGGAAAAGATCCCTTCCTCTTTTAATTTCTTGTGGCAGTGCTATAGTTCACCAACCAAATTGTTATACCAAAATAACCTGATCAGTTCTGCCGAGGGCTGTCAACAGGGTGACCCTCTTGGGCCAGCCATATTTAGCCTAGCAATACACCCTCTAATTTCTAAGCTTAATTCTAAATTCAATGTTTGGTATTTAGATGATGGCACCCTTGGAGGTGACGTGAACACATTCCTTTCAGACCTTAAATTAATGATTTCCGAATTCAAGTCCATCGGACTTGATTTAAATTTTACTAAATGCGAACTTTTTATCTCCGACCACACGCTGGAGAGTAAACGTTCCATAATCTCGAAATTCAATTCATTGGCCCCAAATATTTGTATCAAAGAAAAGAGTTCACTTCGCCTCTTGGGATCTCCCATATTTGAAGAGGCTTTCCCGGCTTTTGCGGAAGACCATTTAGAAAAATTTAGAGGTTCTTCAGAACATCTATCCAAAATTAAAACACATATGGCTTATTTTATAATAAGACATTGTCTTTTCGTACCTAAATTTACCTACGTCTTGCGCAGCAGCCCTTTGTGGAAAGACCCCCAAATTTTAAAGAGTTTAGATATTCAAGTTCGATCAACTTTATCCACAATTTGCAATATTGATATGGACGACCGATCGTGGTCCCAGGCTACCCTGCCTATTAGGTTTGGTGGGCTGGGAATACGCAAAATTTCGGATGTGGCCCTGCCGGCTTTTCTGGCTTCAGTTCACAGTGTGCGCGACCTCACTGGCAATATTCTGTTTCCGTCACTCAGTGACTGTGAGGTTTCGTTCCTAACTGAGGCCAGAAATACTTGGCTTATGGCTTGCCCTAACACTGACTTGCCGCCAAGACCGCAATCTCAAAGGCAATGGGACGAGCCTATCAGCAGGCTGAATTATAATACACTTCTTGAAAGTAGTTTAATCTCTGCTGATCGTGCCCGCCTCTTGGCAGTAGCTAAATGGGAGTCTGGTCTTTGGCTTCAGGCCTTACCATCTTTTAACATCGGTACGCTTCTGGATGACACAACATTCAGATTGTGTGCTTGCTTGCGTTTAGGCGCAAAATGTATTGTCCCTCATCGGTGTCACTGTGGAGATAGTGTGGACATCTTCGGACACCATGGTCTGTCATGCGTCAGTAGCGCCGGTCGACGATGTCGTCATTCTTCCATCAATGACCTAATACGCCGGGCTCTGGTCACCGCCGGGGTGCCTGCTGTACTGGAACCAGTAGGTTTGGCGCGCAGCGATGGCCGGAGGCCGGATGGTATGTCACTGGTGCCGTGGAGATTGGGTCGGCCGCTGGTGTGGGATGCCACGTGTGTCGATACGTTGGCTCCGTCCCATCTCCCCGGCACTGCTGTGGCGGCCGGTGCTGCTGCTGCTCAGCAGGAGTGCCTCAAGCGCCGGAAATATGCTTGCATTGGTCAAGGATACATATTTTCTGCGTTTGCGGTTGAAACTCTGGGACCTTGGGGTCCAGATGCTCATCAACTTTTCAAAGAGGATGCACGTCGTCTGGTAGAAGCTTCTCGTGACAAGCGGGCTGGGGCTTTTCTCGCTCAGAGAATCAGCATTGCTATTCAACGTGGCAATGCTGCCAGCCTTCTTGGCACGATCCCGAGAGACACCGATTTGGGCCAAGTTTTCTACTTGTAATTAGTTTTTAGTTACCTATTTATTATTAATATAATAAATAATAAAAATTATATTTTATACAAATATATTTTTTATTATAAAATATATACTTTTTAAAGTATCAAAGTCATTGTCAGTGTGTGAAAGTACAAACGAATATATGTTCACATCAACAATATTAGTATACTATTAATAAATGGGCACAGAATACTATTCACACAGTTGATTCTCATACAAGAAAGTCACACAAGTAATTTATCAACGTCTCAACGATACACAGAGCACTCAATTGGTAGACTTGCTGAACTAATATTCTTTGCCGTATATAATTAATGAGACCTTTGATTTATTAGGAAAATTAATGGACTGGGATGAACTATATTATGGATGTACTTTGCTCTTTGTTTTGATCTTCGTTCGTGTGTAGGTGTATCTAAATTGATGTTAGGTAGAGGCTAATGGATTTCGTCTTCAAATTTAGCAGATGCTTGACTTGGAAATGTATCTCCCTACATAATCATCTCCCTGGCCTTATCCTATGCATTCTTGGGATCGGTACATGATTCAACCAGATGAGGGTGAGCACCTGATTTTAATTTAGTTTAACCAATTTTCAACCTTACTAAGGCATCTGGGGCCGACGGCTTAACGTACTCTCCGAGGACATAGGGAACTCAGGCGGTCACCCATCCAACTACTGGCTCGAGTTGGGGTTGTGTAACTTGATTGAATGATAGCAAATGTGCTACGAACCCCACGACGTTTGTATAATATAAATACTTTCTTCTATAAGCAAAATATGTATATTATACACTTAAGATTATATAGAGCTTAGGATAAAGCACTTTATATTATTTCATTATGCCTCCCACTGCCTGAAAGTTTACGCACGAAGGCTTAACATGGAACACTTTTTGCTTACTTTTAATATCTAAGTACACACGTATAAAGTACATAATATCAGGAAACTACATATGTGTGCAAAATAAGAAACATTTATTTTAATAAAACCTCGTAATTCCACGATTTTCCAGAATTCTACGAATGCTCAAATTAAAATGTGCTCTGATGGTGAGCCATCGCTATCAAAGACAGTATTATATACGTCTATAAATATTTTTTCAGAAATATAGGTAGACCTGTGCTTGTGGTGTGATATATTTAGTATCGAGTTTTTAAATCTCTTCGTTAAGACTAATATTGCGTGCGTGGATAAAACCAATCTTGCAACAAACCACGACCCGTAAATGAAGACGTCAAATAACACTACGTATGAAAATATATGCTCACGTCATCCCAGAAGGGTCCCCGAAGGGTTAAGCGGAGGTGTTGTAACAACAACACCCACTTTTCACCGATTACGCTGCCGTGACAGAGGGTGAGGTCCATCGCCGTCTCAGGCACTATACATAAAATGTTTGAATTACTTATCGGACGTATGCAGGATATTTTCCTTGACCGTGAAGCTCGTGGGGTGAAAATAATGTACTAAAGATTTTAGAAAAACTTATTGATAGTAGCAGGCGACTGCTCAAACGTTTTATAACATTTCAACTGTCTAAGAATCACAGACAGATGGATAGACGGACAGCAAAATCTTAGTAAAAGGGTCCCGTTTTTATGCTTTAGGTAACCTAAAAATGCAAAAGTAAGCTCTATCATTAAACTGTAACGACTAAATTCGAAAAACAGTAAACACTAATAAAAATGAGTTAAAATTAAATCTACTCAGGTAAAACCGTGGGCAAAGCTGCATATGATATATGCTGTGATTGTTCTCTGGTGGAGATGCGACATTGTTTTGTTTCTTCGCTTATCACTCAAAGGTCATAAACAGTCATACAACTGACATTGAATGAACCCGACAGATTGACGGACACCACATTCCGGAGAAACTATTTCATTTGTTTGGTTTATAGCTCGTAAAGTCACTCCGTATGGAGTTGTAATGTTTGACTACTGAATAGTTACACTTTGTTTTGAAGATAAGGTTGATTGCCTTTTATCGTTTTACCAATAGCATGTAGTTAATTATATCAAAGCTGTTAAATGGTAGGTTAAGACAGACATCTGAGTTCATTCACCTTATGACGCTCTACCGTGAGGACCCTTACGTATATAAAGAGGCTTGAACCTATGAGATTAAAAAAAAAAACTTGTACAGTAACTTCACACCACGTGCTTTACGGTGAAGGAAAACATCGTCAGGAAACCTGCATATGTCTGAAAAGTAATTCAAAGACATATACATAGACCTAATCATCTGCATGCAACCTGCCCTTTTTGGAAGTACAGGCGAGAGCATATGTCTGCTACATTTCAGTAAGTCAATTTCAAATAGCCTTTTTGACAATCTTATAGAAATTTGTACATTTTGTTCTCATTTACATAAAATGTTGGGCATCAGCATTGCTATTCAACGTGACAATGCTGCCAGCCTTCTTGGCACGATCCCAAGAGACACCGATTTGGGCCAAGTTTTCTACTTAGTTTTTAGTACTGTTGGGCATCTTAATTCAAATTATCTTGCATTCCAGAATGTCCTCCTCCACAATTCTCTGTCGTGACAGATTTTAATAGTTATCAAGTGATAAATGTTTATGTATAGATAACATACACTCTCTATACAAGAAGAAACGATGTCCAATACCTAAAACGTAGAATTAACAAACACCCAGGGAGATGCATCCTGTTATAATTTCTACGGTGTATGAACAAGAATAGGGCCGTAGGGAGTGTTCGGTGACCGCGCATTCCTTGGGGCATACTTCCTGAAAATATTCTCGGCCCTTTCCGAATATTTCCGGCTGGATGCTTGCGGCTCTAATCGCTATTTTTGGAGTTGGCAAGTTAGTTTTGTTCAAACATTACGAACTTTGTTTTTTATTTTATACCACCGACCCGCCCTCGTTTCTCTTTGGGTATTTTTAAGACTATTAGAAAACGTTGGCTTCTTTCGATTAACTTAAAATTTTATAAAAACTACCAGTAGAAATAATTTCATGGGTTATCAGCAAAGATTAGCCGCAACAGACAGACGGAGAAAAAAATAAAAATTGTTTTTTTCTCTATAAATACTTTATATGCATTTAGAGAAAAGCTGTTGTAATTTTGGAATTACAAACAGACAATAAAATTGTATTTATCTGTATAGATTAGTTAAACCGTATCAAGATCCGTAACGTAGTTAAGAAGAGACGTACAACATCATTATGAATGGAAATTATTACTTATTTTTTACAATTGAAAGGAGGTGGCACGCAAGCGTACCGTCTAGGTACTCAATAGTTTAGCTGAGCGAAAATGGTCGGGGTAATATTGTATTTATTTATTTCGCACAACACAGACAGACCGATAAGAATTTATACAATGAATACTGCGCATACAAGGTGACGGCACTTGGCGGCCAACTATGATCGATTAAGCAGCTCGTATTCTGAACTTCTCAGCTTCGAAGTTTGAATGTACGGTACAAAAATGGAATGTCAAAGCTCAGAAGTATTTAATACGTTCTGCTTAAACCGATGATGGTAGGGCCCCTGTATGGGTGCATCTAGTTGTTCATCTTATGGTTAGCGGCATGGCAGTCTATAAACGTGACCAGCACTAAGACCTTCTGATGTATTGTAGAATCGCTTTGCGTTCATGGTAAGAGACGAAAAGTGACCATACTCGCCACAGGGACATAACACTATTCTAAAGTCTATCATTATTGTGTCTAAGATTTTTTTTTCGTAAAGTAAACAAATGTTTACTATTTCAACAACAATGTTCAGTTATTTAAAACTTTAAATAGTTTCTTTGTGTTAAGAATAATTATTAAACAAATACTTTTACCGTGAGTGTTGTAACAATAGGCAGTTCATTTCAAACATTCAAAACAAGGTTTAACTGTTACGTAGCAGTGATAATTTTAGCCTTTGAAAGTTATTCGCATACAATTTCAGTCACGTTTTTCGGTCTTAACTTAAACCAAAAAAATATACTATGAAATTGCAGTGGCGTGCAGAATTTCAATACTTTACTCGCATACGTGGAGAAGGAAAAATAAAAATAGCCCTTTGTTTGCGTTGTTTTGCCCAGAGGCAGTCCGGTGGTCGTAGCGACCCGTCAGTTGAGTTGACTGCGGTTAACCCACGCTGCTATTGATGTTTAATAACACACAGCTGTTTGAAACTACGTATGTACCGTAATATAATATATAAGATATGTATTTTCTAACCCTTCGTTCACGTAGTAACTCGGTAATACAGGGCCGTTATGGTTTAAGAATCAGCTTATTTTCATGTTCTGACATAACCTTACAGAAATTTAGCTTGGATCTCTATCTGTTTACCGATGCAGATTGGCACTGAAAATGCATTGTTCTGGCAAGGTACGAATCTCGAAGACTTTTTGGTAACCCCCTAAACTGAAAAAGCTGCTAAGAATCAGGAGGACTGTATGTCCAGCGGCTTGCATTGGATTTTCATAGGGGTAGGCATAAACAATAAGTAGGTACATACCAATATGGCGCGGCGTAGGTACATACATTTTGTAATAGACTCACATACACGACACGAGTGTATTCAGTCATCACAAATGGTAAGCACTGCTTATCTGCTTAATAGGAGTGAACGCCCCTATGTATGTGTATTTGCCAACTTCGGAGTATAAAAAGAATTTGTAGGTTTTATGCTTTCAATGGCATGACAGTTACTATTGCCTCAAATGATTTCTGTATTCTTGTAATTTAATAAAGATTCCACTGCGAAAAAAAATGAGAAATTTTCTTTTGTCGTTTGTAACCAGACCATAGAGCTAAAGATGTGTATTCCCTTAATCTATAATGACGTGAGTTGCGTGATAAAGCTCACACGTAAAGTACTTGTGTCACAACTAACTCCCGACGTTTTTACGTAACCTTAAAATACTTTTCAGCAAAGTTTACTAAAGTCGGAACTATATTGATATCATCTCCCTTCGCGTATAAATGGGTTGATTACAGCTTGTAACTTCATTAACGACTTTATCGCAGAATTAATAGATAATATCATTTTTGACCGTATTACATAATGACTAGGTCGTAAAACGACTACATAGCTTATTTTGTCTAGTTTGTGTTTTCTATACTACGTTTGTAACATTATGGCTCAAACAGTACCAGACCGATTTTGAAAATTCTTTCACCACTTGAAAGCTACATCATCACTGATTAATAAATAATACATTTTATCCCCGTACTCCCATGGGAACGGGAACTACGCTGGTGAAACCGTGTGACGTTCGCTAGTGCTACATAAATGTATCGTCAATTAAATGCGTATGATGTTGTTGAAACGGGTCATATTAGTATTGGCACTTGGCACTTAATAATCTCCTTCTGGGAAGGCGAGAACTTATGTCAGATTTATTCTTAATTTTATTTCCTATTAATTGTTTTATTTAATTCCTTGCACAAACAGTTTAAAGTCAAGCAACATTTATCAATTGATACCGTAATTTAGTGCAACGCATTTCGCCGTCGAAGTTCAAATTGACCTCTACTAATTCTTAACAAAAATTCTCGAATAATCAAACTTTAGAAGTCTAGTATTATTAATTAAATTTGTATATTTTTCACGCATATATCATGACCAACATTGCGTCACCCTCGTACAGCACCCTTTTAATATAAGCAAGGTTAAATGTAACATATAGGGCTAAAATTACGCTTCCAAGTATACGAAGTCATTCTCCAATATGACATAAAATTGGCGCCGACTCGGATTTTACGTCTCATTTCCAACGAGACACCTTTCATTGCGGGTTTATTAGGATTGGAGTATTCTCTGTATTATTATAGAAACGAAGTAGAGACGGGTAATTACGTGCTATAATTATATACTGGAGTATAATAGGCCTTTTGTTACTACATTTATTTTATTAAGATATTTCTCACTGGCAGAGGGTAGTTAGAGATCTACCCTGGGTCGGCACTTGATTCAACCCGATGTGGCTGATCTCCTGATTTTTATACGAAGCGACTGCCATCTGACCTTCACAGCCCCTTTAACGAGGAAAATCTGTGATCTGGGTTAAACCAGTTGTTAGACTATTTTAGGCCCCTGACTGACCTGTAACGATTGCCAAAGATGATAAAATGGCAACCGGGACCGATGGATTAACGTGATCTCCGAGACACGGAGGGAAATCGGGCGGCCACCCATCCAATTAATGGCTAGGGTTGCTTAACTTCATTGATCGAATGATATGTGCAATAACAACTGTACCACGAGTTCCTGCTCATTTTAAAGAAAAAAGTAAGTAACGGCAGTATAGCGCACAACCTGTTTGACACGTCGTGATTAATGCTTACATCTGCTTCGAAGTTAACGGACGGACTAACGACTTGCCGATCCTTCGTTACTTTACACACTTTTTATTTAAACATGATAAACTGCAGTTCAATCACGGGTTTGCCATCGTTTTTGTAATCTATGCTCGCTAGCGTCTCCGCCGATTAGTATGAGAATTTGTGCAGCGACTCCCAGCGGTGACGTGAAGAACTAAAATATCTCATGCAAATATTGCGAGTGACGCCAGCGAGTGTAGATTACGAAAATAGTGGCAAACTCGTGATAGTGATTTTCAACTTTATCGATATGAATTAAAAAGACAGAGGCGACCGAGTCTAGGGTCCGCTTAGTGCTAAGGAGTTCTGGAATCATAAAAATGTTTTTCACGAATTGCTTTACAAAGAATGGAATCGCTGTACCTACATAGTGCATACAAATTCCCAGGTCTGTAGTCCTAGAAGAGGTAGGCATTGTCTGCCTAATATAGAGGAGGAGACTGTATGAAAGTGCTCCTCTTTTCCCTTTAGTTTAAGTGGCATCAAGCCGTTCTATGAGGTTAAATAAATAAATAAAAATAAAAAACTAGATTGCATCACTGTGTCAAAATAGTACATACATCCTAAAAAGGATAAGCAGGGGTGTAGGTACTAATAGTACACCCACATTACGCCAGTCACATTTCAATCCCATGTTTTAGGGGGCGCACCTATATGCCAATAACCGGGCACTACTCCGGGCTGTTACTGGAAAATTACAGTTGGCAAAATCCAATAACACCTTACCCAACCCAGTCATCCAAACCAGGGGCCTTACCACAACCTCTTATTGCCATGATAGTTTTACTCTTATTATGAGACAGATGTATATCACGTGTATACATCTGTCTCTGTCACACAACTGTCACATAACATTGCAATAAGAGCTCATGGTTGGGCCCCAGGACCTCGTATTTCGCAGTTCACGACTCCAGGGTGGATTGCTAGCCATTTATAAATACGGATTTCACCTTCAAAGTATATGTAAATCGAAACGTATTAAACTCAAACCACAATTATATTTAGTCCAGTGTTCTGTGGGCTATTTCCAAGTTGTTTGTTGGTCAATGAAGTGCAGCAATCCCTGTATATTTAATAATGGTTGCCAGTGGGCTGGTTTGGCTGGGCATAATTAATTTGCCGCAAATTTGAGCTTCGCAATATTACCTTAATGCGCTAAGCGAGCCGTATTTCACTGGTGATTATATTTAATGACTTATTTTTATTAGTGTTTACTGTTTTTCGAATTTGGTCGTTACAGTTTAATGATAGAGCTTACTTTTGCATTATTAGGTTACCTAAAGCATAAAAACGGGACCCTTTTACTAAGATTTTGCTGTCCGTCTATCCATCTGTCTGTGATTCTTAGACAGTTGAAATGTTGACAGATGATGTATTTCTGTAACCACTAAAATAAACTAAAATTACATAACAAATTGTCAGAAATAAAAACTAAAATATTATAAAAGTGAGTATGGCAAATTCCAGTCAGTTAAAATGTTTAACATCAAACATATCCTGTCCTTATGTACGTGCCAGAGGCGTGTAATTTTCAGAGGGGTAAAAATAAAACAATAAGTAGGTAGGAAGGTAGATAGGTTAAGAATATACCAATGTGGCGCGGCGTAGGTACATACTGTTTAGTATAGGTACACACACGACTCGAGTGTATTTAGTCATCACAAATGGTAAGCACTGCCAATCAAGAAATGTTAACTAAAAGGTATTTTCTAGATTTTCAGACATTGTAGTTGTCACCCAAAGGCAGCCCTAACTAAAATGCCGGTGACCTAGATAGTCATAATCATAGAAACCGTACCTGATTCTTGTTAAAGACGTGGATTGGGAACTAGGACAGACGGTCGAACGATTTCCTCGAATTTTGTTCGTTCTATTCTATCTTTGGATGAAACACGAAGAATTATCATACTTAAAGGTTGTGAAAAAACACCAATAATACATGTATGCTCACGCCTGTGTTCCCCGAAGGGGTAGGCAGACGTGTTGTAATAATAACACCACTTATCACCGAAGATGTCTTAAGTGCCAACGTGACAAATGGTGAGTCGATACATACGTCTATGAATTACGGTTCAGACATATGCAGGTTTCCTCGCGATGTTTTCCCTCACCGTAAAGCACGTGGTGTGAAATCACTGTACATAAGTTTATTGAAAAAGTCATTGGTTCAGGCTCCGCTGGGTTTTGAACTTGCGTCGCTTGCGTAGCAGACGACTACCCGCAAGAGTGTCACAATCAAGAAACTGTGCTTAAAGCGTGTACGACGAACGGGTTGCACCTTTAACTAGAAAATCACTTCCACTCTTCCCCCAGCTTTGGAGTACTGGCGACTTTATTCGCCACATCACAAATCTAAGGTAACTTCGAATTCTGAACCTGAGATCTCGTCATAACCTGTCTCGCTTAAAATATATTTGAATAAGACGTAGACTACCAAGAATCAAGATACAAAGAAAGCGTAAGAAATTGCTGTTCCTCACTACCATTTATAATATTTTAAGAGAAACAGTGTTAAAGCGAAATAATGTACGTAGAGGTGGGATTTATATATCCAGCACTCAGCACTCACCTTGGGGCTTCTACGAATAAAATATTAACATTAAAGTCAACACAGATATTTTTCTCTAATACTACGACGAACAGGTGTTTATCCTACCAATTATATAACAATACTAGCTGTGCCCCTTGGTGTCACCACCCGCTTTAATTTCATGGTAGGCTCGTGGAGCCCTAACTTTTTTTAAATTAAAGTAGCCTATGTTACTCCTTGTAACATTAGGTATCTGCCAGTGTTAAGTCCTGTTAAAATCAGTCCAGGCGTTTCAGAGATATCCGGAACAAACAGACAGACAGACAGAAAAAAAATTTAAACATTGGTTTTTCTATGTCTGTCAATAGGTGTAATTTTTGAATTACAAACAGACACTTCTTGTATTTATATGTATAGATATACAACATAAAAAAATAAGATTAACAATGTTATTCGTATACAAATATAGCTAAATCGAAAAACCTCGAGCCCTTAAAGCTTTTTAAGACAAATTATAAGGCTTTGAAATGGGTTGGTTCTGTGACGGAGGTCGATATTTTTATGTTAACCCCCGATTCGATTTAACTTGTACAATCAGTGGAGGGTGACGACGACGTATGTGATTGGGTTAGGCGTTAAGTTAGGAATAAGTTGAATGCATACCGGGTGAAAAAGTCAACAGTCAATTTACGAATCAAGATTCAAAAATAATATCAAACAATGATTTAAAAGTACTGTCAGAGAGCCATATTTATTTTAAAATGCAATATCAATTTTAATAAAGCTAACATATTATATGCATATTACATTACAATGTTTCGTCCGATGGAGATATTGCAATCCCGTAGCAAAATCGCTGCAAATCTATTTCCCATCACTGCAATATAAATTAATAATGGTAGTAGGAAGTTCTTGTTAGCTTATAATAACTTATGTCTATTAAGCTACTTTGAAATACTTCTTACAACTGTTTACAATATGACTGATCCGACCCATTTACGTCACGAGCTAATTAAAGTCTAATTTCCGCCTTCTGTTACTCAAATAGGACCAGTTAAATACAGCGTCATTGGTTCAATCCCAAGTAGAACTATCTATTCTATCTGTAATGCTTATGTATAATATACAATAATTAATTGGAACATGCATATGGAATAACTATGTAAATAAAAATTGTATTGAAGGTGTGTATTAAAAAAAATTCAAATTATTAATGAAACTATTTGAAACAATTATCAGACTCTGCTTAAGTTAAATGCTTTAAAAAGCGTCAATTTTATTTGATGATTTTTTTACTTATAATATATACATAATATGTTTATGCCTGTATTCCATGGCGGTTGTCAGAGACCACCGTTCACCACATGCTATGATCCTTACAACTTAATTCGCTCCATCCACATTCATGCATCGCTTCATACACTTCCTTTGGTTATCCGATAGGGTGCTCCGAATATATGTAATATATGTTAAAAAAAATTTGGTTAATGTTGGTGTATCACCACCTTAATGAGGAAAGTATCTAAGGGTGAGCCTATTCAATAAATCCAACTAATAGTTCCAAATGTTTATGTGATTGAATGGCGAGGCCCTAATAAGCCTCTGGATCAATGCTCTTCTAATTTATGTCTCTCTAAAGGTTTTCATTAAATCCTCAACCTCTAACCTCAAAGACACAAATTATGCGATTGTGACCCTTATTATAACGGAGAAGTTATTGGTCTCTTGCCCTTAGATGTCGTTAATTAGGTTCACGCGGAAACGAATCTTTCTTCGCTTTTGTACAAGACATCGACTTTTATGGTAAAGAAAAGAGAGCTGTGATCTTTAAATACCTTTTTATGTTGTCCCTACAGGCGGCTTTGATGTGAAAACCTTTTCAGGTCTTGAAATAACATTTCTATGAGAATATCGGGTTGATAAGAAATAAAGGAAAGTAATTCAGACCTTCTATATTATCTGTTCGGATATATATATGTGGAATAATTTATTACGTTTAAATTTTTAGGAATAAGTAGGATTTATTTGTGTCTATGAACTATTGTGAATATGAGTTATCTATGAACATCAATTGTCTATGCCTGTATGAATGTGAATGTCAAGTGTCAGTGATTTTGAAAGGTATAATGTAAGGCAAAAAATATAAGGCACTTACAAAAAAAAGAGGTTAGGAATGCTTTTAAGATGTTAAGATTTTGTGAATACGAAATAAATAAAGATTGCTGTGATTACTTCAATTTAAATTGTTTCAAGTACATATATATGAAACTTTAAGAAAATATAAATCATGCCCTGCGGTTTCATTCAATTTAAATATGGAGAATTTTAAGCTCGAATTTTTATTACAATTTTTTAATACAATTTTTCGACTTCGTTCTGACAAAATATAAATTCAAAGGAAATAATGAACCAAATAGCAGGAGCCGTTTTGATGGCATTAAAAGTGACATTCGCAAATTGATTTTTAGTTATAAAGATTCAGCACGTATTATTCTAATGAGTTTAATTATAATTATTTTAATTTGTATTGACAAGATTTTTTACTGACACCTCTGCCTACCATTTCTGGTATCCTTAAACAATGTTGAAAACTTACGAACAAAAAACATACATAAATATGCTCCCGCCTGTATTCTCCGAAGGGGTAGGCAGAGGTGTTGTAATAACAACACTTTCACCGAAGATGATTAAGTGCCAACGTGACAGATGTGATTCTATCACTGTCTCAGGCACCATACATACATACGTCTTTGTATTACTTCTCAGGTTTCCTCACGATGTTTTACTTCACCGTAAAGCAGGTGGTACGAAATAACTGTACATAAATTTTTTTAAAAACTCATTGGTACAGGCAACGCAGGGATTCGAACTTGCGCCGCTTGCGTTTCAGGCGATTGCTTAGCCCCACGGCCACCACGACTCTTACTTACTTACGAACAAAACTTGGCAATTTGATTTTTACGTGAAAGTGATTACAATTGGATACAGTACCCGACAAATGAGTCAATCTTCAGGCAGCTCAACATTACAACGAGGCTGTTAACAACCTGTCTACCAAGAGTCCTAAAGTCTTCAGGCACACAGCACGACGCGATCTAGACAGCCTAGAAAGGATGATGATTACGGGACGGGTCGAGGTCAAGAGGAGCAGGGGCCGTTCGCCAACACGATGGACGGACGCGACACGTCTCTCAGTTATGAGGTTACGACACTAAAAAAAGATTACAATAAAAATTACATATAATTATAATTGGTAATGCTATTTTCTCCACACCCCAAAGTAGAGGCTAACCGTCGTATCGGCTTCTATTACCTGTATAATTAACCGCGACCGTGTACAGTGTAATTAATTCGTAACACCACCACAGCTGTCACATAAATTCCTCAAAGTTCACATTATATCATACCTAGTTATACTAGTTTGGCGTTGGGTTCAGATTCTGGCGTATATCCGTAGGCCGGGATTAAATTAAGGTGCTGTGTGGGCGTATGAACGAATACGTGGACGATAAAAACTATTTGGTTAGATGGAGAAAAATAATACATTAGCCAAATAGAAAGACTATCTGTCCTTTGTTTGTTTGGGCTGTGATTATTTCCGGCATTACTTGTCCGATTGAAATCCTGCCATAATATGTCAATGGCAGAAGTATTAGTTAATAATTGCCGTCACAGGAAGAAAGTAACCTTCTAGTTATTTATGGCAAGGCTGATGAGCTGAGGCTTTGATCGTTTAAGCAGCGCGGATTAAGAACTTCTTAGCTGACGTTTAATTTAACGGTAACTACATGTAACGTCAAAGCTTAAAAGTTCTTAAGACGCTCTGCTTAAACAAATGATAGTAGGCTCCGTGGTTATATTTGGGGACGAGTAATGTATATATTTTCAGTTTATTTTTAGGTAATCTTATCTACACATACAGATAAAAAAAATAAGTGTCTGTTTGTAATTCCCTAATAGCAGCTTTTTACTAAATGCATATGAGAGTATACAAGGTACTACCATTGAAAAACGAATTTTTGAAAAGTTTCTCTATCTGTCGAACTGTCCGTCTGTCTGATCGTCTGTTTGTTCCGGGTAATCTCCAAATCGGCTGGACCGATTTTTGTGTGATTTTCACTGTCAGATAGCTGATGTTTTGCCAGGAATAACATTAGGGTTCCGTGTGCCACCTATGAAATTAAGTCTACGCGGGTGAAACCGCGGGGCACAGCTGGTATTAACTAAATATTTACATTATAATAACTTTAACATTATATTCTTATGTCACCTTATACGACATTATAAAAACCATGACAGCTTTATAAAAACCATTTTGGAAGGTAAAATAGAAGGAAGGCGTGGCAGGGGCCGACCTAGGATAAGCTACATCAAACAAGTAAAGGATAAAATAACCGTCACGTCGTATAATGAGGTCAAAGAAGCACTGGATAGGAACAAGTGGAGCGAGCTTCATCAGCTGCACCGACAAGAGTCTAACTCTTAAATGAAGAAGAAAAAAAATTATTGTTATGTCAATTAATGTATACATTAAAATGTTTAAGTTGCCTGGAGGTATCAATATGAAACAATGTTTTGACTTTTAAGCACTTACCTAGGACTAGGATTATATTCATCAGTTCTAAAAATTAAGCAAATACTGCTTAATTTTTAGAACTGATGTTTATTATTTCCATATTAGCAACATTGTAATGAGAAAAGTTATGTACAACTAAATATTCATAGAATCTTTGGTTCATCTACAAGTACAAATCCAATTGAAAAATCTTATTACAATTTCAAACCTTATTACAATGTCCTAAGGGTGTATAGTGG
Source organism: Watsonalla binaria (assembly GCA_929442735.1). Classification (NCBI taxonomy): domain Eukaryota; kingdom Metazoa; phylum Arthropoda; class Insecta; order Lepidoptera; family Drepanidae; genus Watsonalla; species Watsonalla binaria. The sequence continues at coordinate 8,550,522 of OV838930.1, forward strand.
TTAGATTGAAAAGGGTAAACGTATGTCCAAGTTGTGGAATTTCAAAGAATTATGTTCGATATAATTTCTGCCCTTCTATTTAGCCGGAAGTATATTAATCCTCTGTTACATGCATTTGTTGAAATTTTGAAGAAGGCCCTATGCTAGCTAGGCCTTTTCTTCTTTCCCTGTGACGGCATAGAGTTACTATCTTCATCATGACAGCCAAAAGAGCGACCAGAAACCGCGGCGCGTTAACATTAGCTTAATTTAGTCCATAAAGTTCTGACATAGTCTGCTTGTCTCACCCGTGGCAAGCAGTTTAGACTAGCAGGCGTCACGCAATTTCATCCGCGTCGTTCCCGTTCCTGTGGGAGTACGGAGACAAAATAAATCCTATGTTACTTGCTGATGATTTAGCTTTCCAATGGTGAAAGAATTTTTGAAATCGGCACAGTAGTTTTTGAGTTTATTAATTACAAACATACTCATAAAAATAAAAATCTTTCGACTTTATAATAGTAGTGAAGAGTATAGAAAGATTTAACATTTAAAAAAGATATGCTATTTTCATGAGGTATAAATAGATAAATTAACACCACGGTGTTTCTCCTGTTCACTGTTCACCCACACGTGTTGTTTTCTCATGCATCACCGTTTTATTTAAAAAGGCTTTAATAGTCATTTGATGTCGCATTTATAGGTAAGCGGTTTTATTTACTATTTATTTATTTATTTATGGTTCTTCAACATTGAATACATTTACATTACTTACAATAGCACTTTTAGAATCTTAATAAAATGTTTCAACAATTACAGAAGAACACTGCATAGACCATTACAAACTACTAACACTGTCAGTCTAAAACAATATAGTGACTAAGATCATTAACACATAACATTTTAAAGATAATACTAACGATTTACAGAATATTACAACCAAATGATATCAATCAGGATACATATTGTGGTTGTCTTTAAGCGATCGCCGTGTGTAATAAGGCCGCCATTTTTACTTGAAATAACATCAGTTTTTTTTACTTATGTAGTTGTTTACGATCTGTATTATTAGTAGTCTTTATGTTATTATGGTATTAAATAAATTCTTTAAATTCTACTTAGTTTTTATTCATACAAATACTGGTGCACAATAAAAGATTTTATTAATAGATAGGTAAATATTAACTGTAATATGGGGTAGGTGCAAATGTTCTTGTATCTCTGGTCAGTTTTATGGTGATAAAGCAACAAATTAATAAAGCCGAACAAAGGAACAAACATTTTTAAACAAAACACTGCTTTAAGCCATTGTTCGGTGTAAGCGAAAAATAAAAAGGTCCAGTTTTGTAACGTGTTTCGTTTACACGACTAGATAAAATTTAATTAAATAGCGTTTTACCAAAACTTCTTAAGGAAGTTATTAAAATATCTCAGCACATATTAAGCCTCTTAGCTTTGACGTTTAATTATACGGTACCAAAACGAAACGTCAAAACTCAGAAGTTCTTAATAAGATCTGCTTAAACCGATGATGGTAGACGCACAGTACTATTTACTGAATAGTACATATATACATACATATGCTCACGCTTGATCCCATGGGGGTAGGCAGAGATCATCGCTTGCCACATGCAACGATCCTTACATACTTCCATCGCTTCATCCACATTCATGCATCTCTTCATAAACTTCTTTCGGTTGCGAGTGTTCCGAATTTGACCTTTCTGAAATATATAATTAATTTGGTCATTGTAGTTCTTCTTTGGACGTTTAATATCAGTTTATCGGTAAAAGGCAGCAAACAAGTTAGGGAAAACCTTTTTTACATTCGACCTTGTAGTTTCCTCCGTCCTCGAAGTTGTTTTTTTAAAAGATAATTGGACTCCGCCAAAAGAAACATGTCGTTACCGGAGATAAAAGGGTTTTCTAAACAAATACAAATCAAATGTCAAAATATCATCATATTTCCTCGATCCTCTGTTGTTTGTATCATGTACAGTGGCTTCCTTGTTTGACTTCGATACAAAAGCATGACATAATTGGATTTCCTTATAGTGAACTAGTGTGGTATTTCCACAGTAAGTGAAGAATTTTCCTAGAGATTTCTTTATTTGCCAATATTATTGGGCGAAGTTTCTCTACGTTATATTTTATTTTCACAAACTTGGGGCTTTAACATTGTTAGGAATAGGGAATAGATATTTCGTTTTTTATTACATATTTATTCTATATCTATAAAGATAAATAAAAATGAAGTTCTATTTCAAATTAACCGCTTTTCTTCGAATGCACATGAAAGTATACGCGGTACGTACATAAAAAAAAAACTATTTCATAAATTATTTATCTGTTTTGCTGCCCATTTGTTCCGACTAGCCTGTGAAATTATAGAACCGATATCAACGGGACTTTCACTGGCAGATGGCTAATTACAAAAAATAACTTTATAGGCTTCATTTAAAATAAAAAATAGGGTTCCACGAAATAAAGCTACCCATTAAATGGGTATTTTTTATTATATTTAATCCATTTTTATTTTATTATGTATCTAATAAGTAACTAAAAACTAATTACAAGTAGAAAACTTGGCCCAAATCGGTGTCTCTCGGGATCGTGCCAAGAAGGCTGGCAGCATTGCCACGTTGAATAGCAATGCTGATTCTCTGAGCGAGAAAAGCCCCAGCCCGCTTATCACGAGAAGCTTCTACCAGACGACGTGCAACCTCTTTGAATAGTTGATGAGCATCTGGACCCCAAGGCCCCAGAGTTTCAACCGCAAACGCAGAAAATATGTATCCTTGACCAATTAAATTAAGTCTACGCGGGATCAGCAAGTTTAATTATCATATGGTAAGTATAATAATAGAGAAAAATTATTTATCTCCCCTATGGTTCCGTAAGCCCTAACCGAGTGGTTTGCTACATTACAGCCTATAAGACACTTCTACTGAATTCCGCCCACGTCCACTTTAGTTTTCTAGAACTGATAAGACTTGTACATAAAATAATATTATAAGAGCCCTGGTGGCCTTGAGGTTTGAGCAGTCGCCTGCTAGGCAAGCGACGCAAGATTGAATCCCAGCGGGTTCTGTACCAATGAGTTTTTCTAAAAAACTTATGAACAGTAATTTCACACTACGTGCTTTACGGTGAAGGAAAATTTTAGATGTCGTTGTTAATTTCGGGAAATTGGGAAACGCTCACATCCTTGAAAAATTGCCTGCATATGATCTACGCAAAATGAGCAACCCATTCATTCATTAGAAGTACGGAATCCAAAAAAATCCATTAGACGAGTCCACTCAAAACCGGATCGATATGCAACAAATACGCTCGTTTTGGTACAAAATATGTATCTAACAATTTTTTTTGCAGGTTGGAGTTTTTCAATTACTTGTTCATAGGTGGAAGTCGACAGCAGAGCAGTTACAACAGTTAGTTACATGTTTTTTTAATAAGCGAGCGATATGACATGCAATAAATTTCGAGGCTACACTCTTCTGGATGCATTTCCTGAATGTGATTTGTTGAAGAATGTCATGTCAGTTTACTGTGTAATGACATGTACATGATGCCAGCTGAGTTTCTTGCCAGTTCTTTTCAAAAAGAAGGCTAGTTTCCGTACCAGTGGTAAATTTCTCGACATTCACAAATCCCTTACCAGGGCCTTAATTGAATAAAACATATTTAATTTTCAGTACGATCGGAGCACTGCTAAAAGACTGAATACAAAGTGTGATCTATTAGTTTAAGTACTATTTTGGTACGGTTTTAATGTGGTATAATAAATAAATAAATGAATACCACGAACCTTCTGTCAAAAAGCGAAGAAGCAAATATAAATAACGTGTGAGCAAAGTCACAGAGATACTGTTATACATAAACACGCCTACATAAAAGTAATGATTATAATAAAGTTGGGCCGATGACGCAGGACGAAGGCTCGCAGTGAATAATGTTTACTCGGAAGGCTCTCGAGGAAACGTATTGTTGTAAGTTTTCGCCCGCCCAAGCATCTCTCACGCTTAATCGAACATCAAAACTCGGAAATCCGTAAAATTGACGCATTTTATGACCTCCTTATAACTTTCACTCTCTTTTGTGTGAGGAAAATTACGTAGTTCTCTTGGAGTACACTTACTAAATGTTACCATTTTTACGCTTACCAATAAATAACATTTAATTGTCTGTTGTAATTACAAATTAACTGATTTTCACTAAATGTCTTTGAAATCACAAACGGTACTAAGTAATAAACAATTTTTAATTTGTTTTTCATTCATCTTTTTCTCTCTGATTCTATTCTTTGATGACCAGTTTGACTCCTAGTCGGATAAATAGCGCTGATGCGCTCGAAGCTGGCTAATGTAGCCTATCTTCGCAGTGAAGCTCCGTGTACACTGAGGGCACGTAAGTATGCCGTTCTCATAATTGTATGTTATGGCAGCAGGTGGTCGCTCCTTTAGATGGTCGCGTTTGGTATCCAGGTCAGCTTTACGCTGAACCTCGAACTCGCGGACACTATCCTGCGCCATTCTGACCGCCGTGCTGCCAAACGTTCTTTATAAAGTAGGCAAAGCGCGAGTGACACTCAGAAGGCCTAATGCCAGTTATTCACTACCATCGTCACAAGTCAGACTTCGACTTGTGACGGCGGTCACCCTTCAGACTGTATAGGATCAACACACTAACAGCGCCGTCTGTCGACCTAAAGATGACACTACTGTGAGCTCATACATATCTGCGTTTACGTCAACGCGATGACTTTTGACGGCGATTTTAAGAAAAATCGCACTAGGCTCTTTGGTTGCAGTACCTTCATAGCAGTATCCGGCTACTAATAGGACAGCACGCCTGTTTGCTATCTTGGTAGCATAAACATTTAAAACCGCGTACCGAGTTTATTTTTCTAAAATACATTGTGAAATGACAAAGGAAGCACTGACATTTAAATACCGAATTGATGGCATGCAGCGAATATTCATAGTAAAATAACCTCAACATCGCTTTGGCCTTATCCCGTAATGTTGGGATTGGCACCCAATGCATGTACCCATGAGCCTTATTGTCATGATAGCTTGACTTATATTATGAGATGGATGTATGTGAAGAGTATGCGTCTGTCACTGTCACACAGCTGAAATCATTGCAATAAGACTTCTGGGCCCCTGATCTTAACCGTGAGCCTGAACGAGTCAATTCACATTTTATGGTATACGTAAGAGAATGCTTAATATTTAGAGCACCGAATTTCTTATATAATTTCTAAAATTCATATTAGGTTTTCATATCTTAGATTATATGTACCTACTTATTTTGTAACGTCGAGGTTCAGGGTTCCATGTAGTTGATTTTGACGTTTAAAAGGCTTGAACCTTTCACCTTTACTCAAAGGTTTTCATTTTCTTTCATTATAATTTTCAATTTTTACATGCCAGTCAAAAGTATACAAAGAATTCTAATAAAGTTACCCAGTGTATAAAATGAATGTGATAAATTTAGATTCAAGCAATTTATAAAATCAATCTTTTTCATTAAATAAAATGTAAGTGTCTGTTTGTAATACCAAATGTTCATGCACATGAAAGTACTTATATATAGTATTCACATTAATATACCAATTTCTTTATTTTTTCTCAGTCTGTCCCTGAAACGGCTGGATCGATTTTAACGGGACTTTCCAGTGAGCTACCGGCCAATTGGGTAGCAATAAGTAGGGTTTCAAGGACCAACTTAGGCTACTTTTAATTATAAAAATTATTAGGGTCCCGCGAAATGATTGCATGAAACTAAACCTTCGTGGGTGCAATCGCGTAGCCCAACTAGTCAGCATCAGCAATAAGATTGCTTGAACATTGTTTTGGAAAAAAAAAGTAATTTTATTCGTTCAGGTCTTTTTTCGAATGCTTAAATTGCAGTAATCGTATCCAATATGTATGTAGAGAGAGATAAATATATGTGGGCGAAACGAAAGAAGTATTTATGGTCCGTAGTGTGTAATAGTCTCTGCGAACTTCTAACTAAGGGATACAGGCGTGAACATAGAATAAACAAAGACTATACCATACGCGAACTAAAACTGTCCATTTCTATTAAATTCCGTATCACAAAGAGCGATTCTACTTTAAACCCAAGGATTATCTTCACCGCCCGAGTTCTCTCCAAGAAACGGAGGGCACGTCAAGCCGTTGGCTCCGGTTGCCAATTTGTCTTCTTTGGTAATCGTTGCAGGTCAGTTGGAGGCCTAAAAATAGATTACAGATTTTCCTCGTTAAAGGGGTTGCGAAGGTCAGATGACAGTCGCTTCGTATACAATCAGGGATCAGCCGCATCGGGTTGAACCAAGTGTTCACCCCAAAAATTTATGAGATAAGGCTAGGGAGATGATGATGTTTTGTATTGGAATCGGATAATAGATCAGGCTCTACTTAGACACCATCGAAATCAAGCCGTCAAAAAATGTGGTGCCTTATAGGGAACAAAATATCAATGACCTGTGTAACTCTTTGCAGGCAAAGTGTCGAATACAGCGCTCTATGTACTTTTGAGGGACCTTTAAAGGCCGCAACGGGTAGCATGACCACTTCAAACGTAGTATATAAATCCTTATAAAGGGCACCAATCCACAAAAATGCGGTCCCTGGCTTTGTCCATATTTTATTGCGTTACTGTGATTGAACTTAGGTATAATATACCTTTTAAATATGTAAAGAAAGGTTACTTATATTTTGATTTATAATTGTATATGCATTTTATTGTTATTAGTAATTATATCCAGTGTGATGAAATGTACATGAAGCCAGCTTAGCCAGTTTTTCTCTGAGGGCTAATTGTCCATAAGTGCCTTACCAGGGCCTTACTGAAAAAAAAATTTCATTTCCAAATATGCTCGCGAGGGGTGGCCTGAGGTGTTGTAATAACAACACCCACTTTTCACGTGACAGATGGTGAGTCTATCGCCATCTCAGTCATTTTTTAATTTTAACTTTTCAGGCATATGCAGGTTTTCTCACGATGTTTACCTACACTAAACATACATACATATGCTCATGCCTGTATTCCCCGAAGGGGAAGGAAGAGGTATTGTTATCATAACACCCACTTTTCACCGCATTTGATTAAGTGCCAACGTGACAGATGGTGAGTCTATCGCCGTCTCAAGCACTATATACGTACGTATATACGTACGTTCTTGGAATTACTTCTCAGACATATGCCGGTTTCCTCACGATGTTTTTCCTTCTCCGTAAAGCACGTGGTATGAAATCACTGCACATAAGGTTTTAGAAAATCTCATAGGTACAGGCCCCGCTGTACTTATAAGGTATCGATCTAAAAGTAAGTGGTTTTAAGCTTGACGATGCGCCTTTAGCATTACTGTAGAAATTGCTTTATTACAAATCCAGTGACATTCACAAAGAGCTTAAAGGCCTCTTACATCTGCGTCACCTCTCAGCCTAAATCCTAGCTCAAATACTTATCGTCGAACCCCTTGCAAAAGAGAAACAGTTTTTGAACACAATAGATTTTAAGAGCGTTGTGACTTCTTTTAAGTCGTATATAAATAATCGTAGATATGCGACAGCCGTGGTGGCCTTGAGGTTTGAGCAGTCGCCTTGTACGCAAGCGAGCTAAGTTCGAATCCCATCGGGGTATGTACCATTGAGTTTTTTCGAAGAACTTATATGCAGTGATTTTACACCACTTGCTTTACAGTGAAGGAAAGCGTCGTGAGAAAACCTGCATAATTCTGAAAAGTTATACAATGGCGTATGTATAGTGCTTAAGACATCGATGGTGAAATGTGGGTGTCGTTGTTACAACACATCTGCTTACCCCTTTGGAAACCCTTCTGGGATAGCGAGAACATAGTCTATACATATATTTCGGTACCGAACTAAGCTAGGAAGAAAAGATCCATCGACTTCTATTTATACCTATTACTCGATTACAAAGGGATTCGGACGATATGTTTAATCGAGTATTAAATATCACATCGGATAGAACGAGAAAAAGGTCAATAACCTGTAAACTAACGGGCTATGTCATCGTAAACAAGCTATGTCGTAGCAGTGCTACGCCGTAGAGGTACTACGTGTCTACGTACGTTTTTATGAGGACTTATATGCAAAATTTGAAGCCAGAATATATAAAGTTAAATAAAATTGATATCTCTGTTTCTGATTGCCAATTCACGGCTGGTAAATGTATTTGAAAGTATATACGGTACATACTCGTCATGATGGCTGGCATTCTTGTCATACTTATGTACCGGTGCTGCTTGTGGGGGCTGGTCAGCTCAAGCTACGCATGCATGTATAATCCTGTATAATAATGTCATTCTGACGATTTGAAAGTACTTTGTAAAAAGTCTAATCGAATAAAGATATTTTTGACTTTGATTTTGAAACATAAAAATTTACAATTTAAAAAAATCGCCGTTTGTTTGCAGCAGTGACGTCTTACTAACTTCTTAACCTTGACGTTTAATTTTAGTGTCAAAAAATTGTATGTCAAAGCAAAGAAGTTCTTAATACGCTCTGCTGAAATCGATAATGGTAGATCCTCAGTTTATTTAAAAACAAAAGCTTAATAAGCTATCCTGAAATCCAGACCTATTTCTATGAGATATCGACGTCTTAAAGGGCCCTTAATGCCGTGGTCTATTTGAGGAGGTGATCATCCTAATCACTTGTTTATCTGAAGTACGCTTCAATGGTACGGAACAAACCTTTGACTGGGAATTTTGCCGCTAAGAATTTGTATTATGTTGCAAATAGTCCCATTGTCTCGATCTGTACGAAGATTAATTTGGAAAGCTCAGTAAATACAGGGGACGGACGCAGAGTAAGCGATGATGGAAGTGTCATTGAAATTGTGTTTTCTATATATTATTTTCTAATACTAATACTGATAATATTATAAAGAGGAAATATTATTAGTACTCAAAAAGTACCCATTTTAGCATTCTTCTACCATTTTAATGCTTCATTATCACTGATAAATATAGGTTATATTATATTTTATCCCCGTACCCGTACCGGTGGTAAATTCCCGCGACATTCATAAGTGCCTTACCAGGGCCTAAACTTAATGAATCATTTTCATTTTTTCATTATAATTTTCACTCCCACGGGAACGGGAACACCGCGGGTGAAACCGCGTGACGTCCGCTAGTATTATTAAAGTACTTAACGAGATTGTCCTTTAAAATATATTATTAAAATATGCTATATGATTACCGAAAAACTTTTTGTTTTGTCTCTTTGTCATTCTGCAAATCACTAGATTTTGATGAAGTTTGGTATAGTAATTACCTTACTTTCGGTAATAATCATTAACTAAAAAAATTACTGCGAAACCTAATCGACTCTTAATAAAAATCAATTCATCATTTCAATTTAAAATATTTACTAAAACCATATCGATCTATGTTTTTGTAAAAAATTCTACCCACATTATAATTGAGCGGTAGCCTTAGGGTTTGGCCAGTGGCCTGCTACGCAAGCGACGAGAGTTCGAATCCCAGTGGGGCCTGTATCAAGGTGTTTTTCTTAAAACTTTTGTGCAGTGATTTGACACCATGCGCTTTACGGTGAAGGCAAACATCGTTAAAAGAGACGGCGATAGGCTCCGGTGAGCCTACACAGGCGTGAGCATATATATGTATGAACTATAGATATATAAAAAGACCGCTTCTAGTTTTGCTTATTCTGTAACGTGCGCCTATCAATCTTGTAAGTCACTTGCACGTCGGGAGTGTTTTCAAACAATTATGCTTACTTAACTATATTATGCTGTCGTGAGCGACTTACTTAAGACCTGAGTCTTTCTTAGAATTCACTCAGCCCAGCTACGTAGATTCGACATATACTTACATACACATGCTCACGCCTGTATTACCCGAAGGGGTAGGCAGAAGTGTTGTAATCACAACACCCACTTTTCACCGAAGATGATTAAGTGCCAACGTGACAGATGGTGAGTCCATCGCCGTCTCAGACACTTTACATACATGTCATTGAATTACTTCTCAGAAATATGCAGGTTTCCTCACGATGTTTTCCATCACCGTAAAGCACGTGGTATGAAATCACTGTACGTAAGTTTTTTTTTAGAAAAACTCATTGGTACAGGCCCCGCTGGGATTCGAACTTGCGTCGCTTGCGTAGCAGGCGACTGCTCAAACCTCAAGGCAACCACGGCTCTTACTTGACATATACTTGAGTTTAAATATTTATTGAATTTTAGTCTTACTCGACGTTGAGTGCGTCGCTGAGACACCTTATGCGACAGGTCAGTCGGAGGGAGTGTCTGAGCTAGATTACAAATTTTACTCGTAAAAAAGGGGTTACGAAGGTGAGATGACAGTCGCCTCGTATCTCGTGACGAAATCATGTTACCACTCACATCGGTTTGAAACAAATGCCGAATAATGCCGACCCCAAAAAATTATATCCAGGGAAAAATGTTTTGAAAGCCACAATCAGGTTATTAGTAGAGAACTGTGAATAAAAAGTTGGAGTTTGGAGCTAATTTTCTGGAATAATATTTGTTGAAATAGTTTTATTTATTTGGTTGTTTTAGTTTTATTTGGAGGAGCTCGTGGCACAGTTGCTATTGCGCATATCATTCGATCAACGAAGTTAAGCAACCCTAACCTTAGCCAGTAATTGGATGGGTGACCGCCCGAGTTCCCTCCGTGCCTTGGAGAGCACGTTAAGCCGTCGGTCCCGGTTGCCAATTTATCATCTTTGGCAATCGTTACAGGTCAGTCGGAAGCCTAAAATAGTCTGACAACTGGTTTAACCCAGATCACAGATTTTTCTCGTTAAAGGGGTTGCGAAGGACAGATGGCAGTCGCTTCGTATAAATATCAGGTGATCAGCCACATCGGGTTGAATCAAGTGCCGACCCCAACAATGTATGGGATAAGGCCAGGGCGATGATGTAATAGGACACAGCTTATGGCTATCATCCGGGCACTTAGCGCGCTTCCAAGCCTCTACTGGGAAATTACAAATAAACTCAATAACACTTTGCCCGACCTTGCGACCACTTGCGGCAGTAAGGTTTTTATTTTAATCTCTCGTAATTAAAATCTGTCTTGATTAAGAATTTACGGACTCAAGGCAATATTGAGATATTGTAAAAGGTAATATAAAACTGAGTTCATCTCGAGCGTCTTCCAATTTTGTATGTGAAATTGTAGATTAACGATGTCTTAAATATTTAAGAATGCCCTAAAATGTGAGTGATGTTCAGTATTAGGCCATTCATATATTAAATATTGACATTATGTCTAGACCCTTGCTCATCATTTAACTTTATGAAACACTAGCTAATGCCAGCGATTTTGTCCGCGTGATATAGTTACTTTTGTTTAACGCTTACTTTAACCCGCGACTACGGTTATGTAGCGTGATGATAATTCAGAAACTCTTCAGCTTTATATATTAGTATACATTTGAAATTGAATTGAATTAACAATTTTTATAACAAAGGGAGTCAGATAAATCTGGAATTGCAGTCATAAAATAGTTACGACTCATCGAGTTGGCGATAAAAAAGTTCGAATACGAAATTACTACCCTTTACTTACATATTGGAATTTTATGAAAATTGAATCGTGCATTCTTCTTTATACCATAAGTCGTGATGGCGAGTGGTTCTAACAGTCGCCTGCAATGAAAGCGATGCAAGTTCCAATCACACGGGAAAGTACCGATGAGTTTTACAAAAATCTTTACTACAGTGATGTCACATTATAAGTATACAAATGACATAGTTATCCTAGTGAAGTACAGTCCAGTATATGCTGGGGGTCCACCAGCCAGCGATCGTCCGCCTGATCTGCTTGCAGCACGCCCTTGCTGCCTTCACCCCGTCTAGACTATGTACTTGTAGCACAGTGTCGTCTCGACACGTGTTTCGCACCGTTCATGGGGCATTATCGGGGGGAGCTGTCGGCCAACACAATGTCAAATGATGTGTGGGTATTATTGGAGGAGACCTTCGCCTATAGAGGAGTTCTAACAGAATGAAGAAAAATTGTATATTAGTATAGGATTAAGGAAAAACTAACACAAGTAAATTTTAAGAACCACATTTGATTACTAACATAACTAATAAGTCTGTAAGTAAACTAACTTAATCTAATGTAACTTCTGATTTTTATAAGCTTTAAGAAATAAAAGGCTTTTTATTTTTATTATTACTATACGGTTTAACATTATGCATGGGAGCTGATATACCACTCATAAAGGTCAAGAGGTCAAGTGACGGAGACTTATCGAGGAGAAAACAAATAAACGGGAGCACTGACTCCCAAAATACTTTTCCAAAGCAGTTTTTATGAACAGTAAGTTCACTGACTATTTTCATAGGTTTAATTGGATTAGTGACCTTTTTAGGTAGAATGCCTACGCAATCCATTCCTCGGGCCATTGGTCCAGATTGATCGCCAATAATGTTTGAGAAAACTCTAGGATGATATTAAGTGATTAGGCCAAGGGTGCACACACGCTTGCAAGAGCTCACTACATACATAAGCTGACGTCTATACTCCCTTAAGGAGTAAGCAGACCTGTACTTATAGTACACCCACATTGCGCCATTATTCCAGAGTCCGGGCTCGGGAAATCACAGATGGGAAAAACCCGATAATACTTTGCCCGACCTGGGAATGGAACCTAGACCTCGTTTTCTGCAGTATTGTTTCGCGACCAGAAGACCATCTATAAGGGCTCAGTATTCATTATAATAATACTTCATACAGCCATGTTTATCCATAAAAGTATATACTTTAAGTATACGATATGAAAGTATAATTTCCAAAGTCTATAACGCCACACAAAACATGTACGTTATGGCTTGTAAATAACGTTTTCGAGTGAGATTTGCGTAATAACAGCGGAGAGCGCAGTTAATGATATCATCCACCAAATTTATGTGTACCATTACCTACTTGGAAGACTCCATTAACTTTCATGGACCTCCGAGTAGTACTTGTTACGGGGTGGGAGTGGTGGCCGACGGCGGAATGATGTTGCTTATACACTGCGCGCATATGGGGACGGTATTAACAGCAATTTAATGGTAACTCGTTAATAGATCGCTATATTCAGAGATTCCCTTATCCTCAACAACGGTGTAATACGTTGTTGTTTGATTTTTTCTTTTTTAGCTAATCTTGAGGACTTTTCGTGGATTTTTGTAATGGCAATGACAACTTTCGTTATATGTTGCAGAATGCTTAAGAAAGCCTATAACAATTATTTGTTTTATATCCAAATTAGCTTGCGCCCGTGGCTTTGTCTGCGTGGCAGTAACATTTTGCCAGTTATGTTTAAATACATGTAACTGAGTGCGAGCCTTTTGGCATTAACAGGTCACTAATACAGACTCCGGACTGGGAAATTACAGATGGACGAACCCAATAGCTCATTACGTTGCTCTAAGCGTTTACAAACACTAAACCTGTTGACAAATGAAGAGAGAATTTTACGATAAAAAACTCAGGAGGGTAGGTAGAGTAGGTAGAGGTGATGTTACAACAACATACACATTTCACCGAGGATGAGACCATCGTCGTCTCAAGCTATTTTTACATACGTCTTAGTTCTCAGACCTACAAAAACTCCTTAGTGCAGGCCGCTGAGAATCTCATTTCTGTCGGTTGCGTAGCAGGTCTGACGGTCGACTGCTTAAACCCCTCGATCACAACGGCTCTTTGGTACAAAATCTCCACAAACCGACATGGGGTACTTAAAAATCATTACGTAGACGACATCGTGGGAAAAGCTATTAATGATACAACCAGCAGTATACGTACTTATGTAGGTTTTAACCCCACTGTCCATTCAAAGCCACAACAACAAGCGGTATTAATTTCAATGGAGGAAGTTGGTAAAAGCTAACCCAAGGCGGTTTGCCCACTGAATGTTGCCTAATGGAGTAAACAAATTAATTTCCACAGCACTTTCTGCGCCAAGGAAATTACGTTAAAAGATTTTTTCAAAACGCCTTTGGTTACCCCCATCGGTGCGGCACAAAAGCGTCACAAAAGCGTTTTTGTTATAGTAAATGTATTAGAGGTACGTAAAGGTGGACGAGATTTATGGTAAACGGGTTCTTTCGTAAGTTAAGCAAGGATTATATAAGCCTTACATAGTATTAGTCAAAGTGTGAGTGGGATTTGTCAGGTATCCGTTTCTGAAATAAAAATAAAAAATATCACCACTTCTTTTTCACTCTTGTTGAATTAAAACGGAAAATAATGTCCATTTATAGAATCACTTCGTTGTTCGTCTGTCTATCTGTGTTGTAATAATTTGCTGTAAAAAAACTTACAATTTAGCAAACAATGGATATAGCCGTTTATGTTATATATTTTAACAATTTCAAGGAAACCAAAATCTTGGATTATTCCCGATGCGACATACAGATAATATAGAGGATGTTAAAAAAAACAGCAAATCAATACACTGTGTTATCTATTATAATATAATCAAATATATATATTATGTGGTTGTTTAGCGATAAATAATTGTATATATATTAGGTACTTATTGATAAATATATTGATATAAATACTTGTAGTAGTGCTTCTCATTTTGCTGTGCCCTAACAGGGTGTATGTTAGCTTTACTTAGTACAGTAGGCCACCATCGATTTAAGCAGACCTTTTTAAGGATTTCTTACCTTTGACTTCATTTTTATTACCAATATTAAACGTGACGTCAATGCTACAATGATGATGGTAGACCCCCAGAATTCAGGCGCAAATTATTTTGTAGTAATACTACTAGCAGAATTATAAAGAACCTTCGGCAGTGCGTTAGTTCGGATACCGGCTTTCTAAGAACTGCCAAGAAAATCAGCTGCCACTATATCTTGTCCCAAGAATAAATTTGTACAAATATTTTGTTTGTGTATGTTTTATAAATAAATATAAAGTTCATAAGTTAATATACTTTGAGGAGCGCCGAAAGGCAGGCTAAGCCGCTATTCCTAGAAATTGAAACAACACGTTTACTTGTAATTGTTTTTGGAAATTGCTATTATTTTTAGTAAGTTTATACATTCAAGTTACAAATAAATAAATAGCAAATATCACTGAAAGCATGTACCTGTGTCGGCTTTTCTTTAGTATTTGTTCTATTTTTGGATCTAACCCTACGACGCTTCCAGCCGAAAGTAACAATGGAGGGATTTATTTATTTGAAGTTGGAGAATTTGGTTATTATCTGTGCTTAACCCATCTACTAAGGGCGCCATCTGTAGTGAATAGAGAAAACTAGTTCTGTGAACAAAAATTATGATGGATTGATTTTGTAAATGACGTGTGCTAGAAGTGTCTTTTTATTGCTTATTACATAAATATTTATTGGAACTGTTTTAGTAAAAAAATTTATATAACATTTTTTACCTAATACGATCATACATTTAATCATAATTGATTCAATTTTACACCCTATAGACATGCCTATGAACGAAATATCCATTCTAATGTCACGTTTGCTTGAAGCTGATAAAGAACAATTTGGCCTGAATCAGCGCGCTCTTAAATATATTTAGTAAAAATATATAAAGTACTTTATCAGAAAAAAAAATGTTTTTGACAGTACATAATTGTAATATATACAAGGGATAGTACTTAAAACTAATCACAAATAATAAAAATAGAAAACTAGGCCCCAGTCGGTGTCTTTCAGGATCGTGCCCTCCTGCTCTTATCCCATGTGGCTTGGGGTCGGCGCAATGTGTTCTTCTCTTCCATAATGATACCGTGAGTTTTGAAGTTGAAGCGTATTAAGCTACTGATAATTTCATGGGCAACATTTTCACACACGCGACATATCCCCATTCATTTCACTCTGAATACATTTTCCAATAGGTACATTATGTGGGGAACTTTTCTTATTAAAACTTTCCTGTCCTCTATCACTCGCTCCAAACACCAAGCTCCAGTTTGTAAATTAAATACCTATCACTCCTTCCGAAGAAATAAACTTGTACAACTGAACATTTTCAATCGTTTCGCTATTATTAAGATTTCTCTGAATTTTACGTTTTGTTACAATTGTTGTTTGAGAGTTTTAATAAAATTAACGAGGAATTATTTAAATGAGTAGCTAGATTACAAAGAAATTTATTATATTAAATATTCCTTTCCGGCAACATTGACAACTTACGTTGCTTTCATTTCTCTTCTTCCCTTACTTATAAGTACTGGGATGAAGAATATATTTGTAGCGGTAACGCACCTCTTTTACTGAAATGCTTCTTATTTCATAAAGATTGTAAAAGGGAGCTCTGACACAAGCTGTCAGAAGGAAAAAAAGAAAAAACTGCGTTTTATGTATATAGTATTTTAATTATAGTAGAATTAAATTACAACACCGAATTTAAGTACTACATATTGTAGGACTAGCTGTGTTAACGGTCATGAGCCGCAGTGACTGTATGGTTAGATCAGTGAACGTAAGTTCGAATCCTAGCAGGCCCATTTTTTTTTTATTGACGAGGGGAAAACCTTCAAAAGGTCCCACATACCCCGACCGCCCCGCGAGAGTCAGGTCGGGGTATGTGGGATTCTTACCGCACTAAAACCCCTCGGTGGCCATCCTCAGTGCTCGGGGGGGGACTCCGGGTACTCTAATAGATCGCAACGGTGTATGGCCGGTCCTGGAGACCTCGCTGTGCAAGGCAGCGCGAGCGCGCAGCACATCGCGCTGCCACCTTCCCGGCCCGCGGCTCGGTGGTCAAAGGTCTCACCCCGACCACCGTCAGCAGGCCCTACGGCCCCCTTTTAGTCGCCTCCTACGACAGGCAGGGGATACCATAGCCATATTCTTAGAACCTGGCTATTGGGTGGTTCCCAGCAGGGCACGTGCCGTTCAAGTTCACACCACAAGCTTTACGGTGAAGGAAAACATCGTGAGGAAACCTACATATGTATAGAAGCGTAACCACATGTACCTATACACATTATCGGAGTCAAAATAGTCGTGAAGGCATCTGAAGTACCTAGAACGGGTCCCAGATACGTATGCTTATACGAGTAAATAATTAAGGTCATAATCTAATCCAGATAATACTCCCAAGTTCTAACTTAACCATTTTAACTCCAGTTAATTGCCCGTATATATCACTAGGCACTGCGGCAGCGCAAGTTTTTATGTAAATATTCTAATAGTGCCAGGTCTTTATCGCTCAAATCTTGGATGAACCCTGGCTCATTGCCAGTTGGATTTTGAATGGGCAAAAGATAAATTGAACTGGAAAATTGAGGCGACCAAAGATAATATCCGTGTTTGGAGTGAACCATAAAGTCATTCATTTGGTTACAAGTTACCTGTGTTGTATTTTAAAATTCATCCGTTTTTATTAATTGATGTTTGATGTTTCCAGTTTTAATAACTTAAAAAGAAAACCACGTTTCAAATTTGGAATGTTTTGAAATGAAGAGATGAATGAATGTCAATGAATCGGATTATGATAGTATGATCAAGTGATAAGTATGTTGTTTAAAGTGAGCAGAATTATCTGAGACATAAAAAGTAGCGTTGTCTCTTTCTGGAATAGGGGATTAAGAGAGATGGATATTTTAACGCAAATTATTAACAAAGATATGTTTTGGTCTGATTATAAAGAATATGTATAATTTAATCCACAAAAACAATAAGAGCCGTGGTGGTGACTGTCGCCTACTACGCTAGCGACGCAAATTCGAATCCCAGCGGGGACTGTACCAATGTGTTTTAATAAAAAACTTAAGTACAGTGATTCCATACCACGTGCTTTACGGTGAAGGAAAACATAGTGAGGAAATTTGAATATGTCTGAGAAGTAATACAAAAATAAATTCAAATGTATAGTGATTGAGACGGAGGAGCTTCGTGGCACAGCTGCTATTGCGCATATCATTCGATAAGCGAAGTTAAGCAACCCTAGCCAGTAATTGGAGAGAGTTCCCTCCGTGCCTCGGGACCGGGACCGGGACCGACGGCTTAACGTACCCTACGTTAAGCCGTCGGTCCCGGTTGTCAATTTATCATCTTTGGCAGTCGTTACAGGTCAGTCAGAGGCCTAAAATAGTCTGACAACTGGTTTAACCCAGATCGCAGATTTTCCTCGCTGAAGGGGTTGCGAAGGTCAGATGGAAGTCGCTTCGTATAAAAATCAAGTGACCAGCCATATTGGGTTGAATCAAGTGCCGACCCCAACAGTGTATAGGATAAGGCCAGGGAGATGATGAGTGACTGAGATGGCGATAGACTCACCATCTGTCACGTTGGCACTTAATCATCTTCGGTCACTAGTGGATGTAGTTAATACAACACCTCTGCCTACCCTTTTGGGGAATACAGGCATGAGCATTTGTAAAATATATGTATACATACATACATATGCTCGCGCCTATATTCCCCGAAGGGGTAGGCAGAGGTGTTGTTATCAGAACACCCACATTTCACCGAATTTGATTAAGTGCCAACGTGACAGATGGTGAGTCCATCGCCGTCTCAGGCACTATACATACGTCTTTGAATTACTTCTCAGAAATATTCAGGTTACCTCACGATGTTTTCCTTCACCGTAAAGCACGTGGTGTGAAATCACTGCACATACTTTTTTTAGAAAAACTCATTGGTTCAGGCCCCGCTGGGATTCGAACTTGCGTCGCTTGCGTAGCAGGCGACTGCTCAAACACCGAGGCCACCACGGCACTTTTAAATATGTATGTATGCATGTATAAATAATTAATCGTACTTTTCCGTTAAATTCAAAATCTCGCTTACAGTATTTTCGTGCTACGCCGGAACCAAGTCGCCGAAAGTGTCCAAAGCTGCACTTTGACTATTCTATTTATACAAATTCGTAGTTTTCACAAACTGTTTCTGATCCTCATTCCAAGTCAGACCAATTCCGTTTGGAATTGAATTTTCCACCGGCATATTGTGATATTTACTTTTTAGTACGCGAATGCGACACCTGTGTACCAATATAATTCTGAATTAAACTATAATCCGACCAATTTATAGCGTTAGATGGACGTGAATCCCCCACTTGATTTTGGATAGCGTCCAGTTTGGCAGCATATTTGGCTCTGCAGTTCGGGTTTTTTTATCAAACCATCATTGGGATTAGGTTTACATTCTGAAAGGCTTTCTCTTTTGATTCTTACTTGGTAAATACGATCAGTACTATTTTTTCAGTAGTTTTACTTAAAAGTAACTGAAGTATTGGAATAAATAGTATTTTGTTGTTGTACACAATGTTATTGCATTAATAATTATCGTCTATGCAATGGAATGAACATGATGCCAGCTGTATTTCTAGCCGGTTCTTTGACTTAGTCAAAGTCAAAGTCAAAGTCAAAAATATCATTATTCGATTAGACTATTACAAAGTACTTTCAAATCGCCAGAAAGACATAATTATACAGGATTATACATGCTACCGCCAGGTTCGGAAGGTTGCTTTTACTGAGAAGAAGAAATAAAAAAATACGAATAAGGTAAATGAACCAGCTACCTACATTTAAAGCATGCTTTAACTAGGCCATAAAGGAGGTACAAAACTCAGTTTTGGTAATGACACGAAGCCAGCGAAAAGCCTCAACTTCTGAAACAGTGTTGCAGCACTATTATCTACGTTCAAAATGCACGGTCCAGTACGGCCATAGCGTCACTTAGTGCAGAACAAGTTTTGCTATATTTTTGTTGCATATTTAAGAACAGCTGACGTCTGATAAAATGTTATTTTGCATATACGAGATGTAAAAGTTAAAAAGCAACGGAATGGGTAGAATTCTTATGATGTAACTAGCTGTGCCTCGCGGTTTTACCCGCGTGGAGTTAATTTCATGGTTTTATTAAATATAAGTAGCCAGTCGTTTCGGAGATTACCCGGAACAAACAGACAGACAGACAAAGACACTTAATTTTAATTTATCTGTTTTTTATGTATTTATTTGTCTGTATTTAGTGAAAAGCTGTAATTTTGGAATTAAAAACAGACCCTTCAATTTTATTTATCTATATGGATGTATAGATTGGTATGTGCTTTATAAATAAGACAATAATGAATAAAGGGTAAGGCTCGTAATAATATGTTAATAAAATAGTTTACAAACATAAAGATAATCATATGTAATCGTTTATAAGTATTATTATAATATATTTTTTGAACTCGTAGGACGGCGATGGACTCACTCTGTGTCACGTTGGCTTAATCATCTCGATGAAATGTGGGTGTTGTTGCTACAACACCTCTGCTTACCCCTTCGGGCACCCTTCTGGTATGGCGTGAGCATATGTATGTAAATCGTAGGAAAAATTACATTCCTAAACTTCGGGATGATAATTCGAATTCACATAATAATATTTCCCCACTCGGGTAAGCACAAATAGATTAGACGTTTTCAATAATGGTCATCGAAATTATACTCGATGTGATTGGGTAAGGGCCGAGATTGAATGGAGATTCAAATAAGGGTTCGGTTAGGGATTCCTAATCACGGAATACGCTTCGGATTATTACTACGTGGTTTGGCCAATCTTCGGATAGTTTGGCCGCAATGTAAAAAGACACTAAAGGGCGGGTTCCTAATTTGTTGTATACAAGATGTGAATGCTAGCATTCACACTATAATATGTGATACTGAACTGGCCCCAAAATATCGAAACCCCTAATATTCTCTAATACACTCTAACTACTAAATAACTTACCTTCACCAAGGTGAAGTGACGGCATTCAAGACACCGGATACATTGTCTAACGATAAAATTTGCGGAGCTGACAGCCAACCTCCATTAGTGGAGAGGCACCGCAAGAAGAAGAAAATATAGCCTATATTAATCAGTGATAATATAGCATTCTAATTGTGAAAGAGATTTTAAAATCGGTCGAGTATCGGGAATCAGTCGAGTCGAGTTTCGATCTTCATTCAGATCCAGCTCCCTAGCTCATTCCCCAGCAACACCCTAACCCGAGGACCGAGCCCTGCATCGGGATGCCCTTAGCAGTGTTGCTAAGCTTTAAACATAAAAACTCGGCTCGGAGTTCTCTCCACTGCTTAAAAAGGCCTCCCACTTTTAATCAGTGGAGAGAACTCCCCTCTACGAACTATGATATACTATATCCATAAGAAGGTGTCGATCTTCTGTAAGGTTAGGAGGCTCTGGTCCGAATTTCCCGTTATGTCCTACCTAAAATCTGTCACTATCACACACATGCTGATGTATTGGCAGCTGGTCTTATGTATCCTTTATTTTGTGGTTTCGAGCTGGGCTTGCGTTTTCAACTAAAATGAAAGGAACAAAATATTGAAGGTCTATCTCGGTAGCCAATTTCGTTACACACGAATTGAGGTAGGATTTGTAACGTGTTATGTGCTTTTCTAGTAATGAACAGGAACTACAGACGGTAGTAGCATGTTCATTTATTTAATACTGGCCGCTAGGATGAGGAGATATGGCCTTCTTCCTCAAAAAGTCAAGGAGCTTAAAAGTGTGCGTACTAGGTGCTGCTAGAAGTAGTCACGGTGTACGGGAATGCAACTCTTGTGGAAGTAAGCCTGAAAAAACGAATATTAACTCTAATGAACCCGAAACTTGCTCATATTTTTTTATCCGTTTTTAGGTAGACTGATTTCACCAGTCTCGCAAGCGAGGCAAGTTCAAATCCCAGAGGTTTTAGGTTCTGTGATTTCACAGCATAAGCTGATATTAAACCTGACATAATATGTTTGAGTTTCATAATGCCTAAGACTGTGATCTTCTCACCATCTCACATTGGCACTTAATTATATTCGTTGAAAAGAAGGGATTGTAACATCATTGACCCCTTTGTACCTCTCTGGGATGGCGAGAACATATAATTTTATTTATGTGCATAGTAATTTCGAATGTGCTGTTATTCTAACACCTCTGCCAACGCCGTCGAGGAAAAAAGACATGGGCATTTGTATGTATGTAATTTTGAATTAAAGAATATGAAATATCTTTAAACGAGCAATTCTTGTATATATAATGGGAATTTCGGAAACGGCTCCAACGATTTTCATGAAATTTTGCATGTAGGGGGTTTCAGGTGCAAAATATATATCTAGGTAGGTTTCATTTATGGAAAACATCGTTTTGACCATGTTTTCAGGCACTGAAAAGCTCATAAAATATCATTACAATACGACAGTATATTTCGTGGACATCTGTTAAGATACGATAGCTCAGAGTGAGGCTGCAAGCTGGGGGGATGATAACGAAACTAGAGTACCCCGGCTCGACACTGACGTTCACCTGATTTTTTTTAACTTATTTTTGTGTGAAGGAGAATCTGAGCACAGCTCTGTCAACCAGGTACTATTAATAAATAGAGACGTGCGAGTGATTGTCTTGGTATTGTAAAACTTTTTAGGCTGCAGTAGCTTTACCTTTACAAGCACAAAGATACATATATGCACACTAAAAAAACAACGTTTTACCACGTGTAGAATGTTGCTAGCATAAAAGCACCACGTGCATTTTTAATAACGGCTCCTTTTGTGCTTCTTTCGTAAACTTTGTTCAAAGAAAATAACACGTTTTTCTCCAAGAGCGGGCAAACATGGTCTTCTATAATTAGTGTAAGTTTTAATTGGAAACAAATACCTAAGTCCCGTAGTAAAGTCTAGGTGAGTCGAACGTGAATTTTTTTATTGGTTGCTGCACGAATGGTTGAGATTGAATTTTTTTAGTAGTTATATAAAAAAATATTCCCTGAAGGTACCTGCGTAGGCAGTGATCGCATAGCCGTAATTCTATACATCTATACTCGTATAATAAAGAGGAATGGTTCGTATGTTTGTAACGAATTGGCTCAAAAAGTACTGTACCGATTTTAGAAATTATTTCACCATTTGAATGCTACTTTATCACTAATTAATATAGGCTTTATTTTATCCCCGTACCCCTACGGGAACGGGAACAACGCGGGTGAAACCACGTGACATCCGCTAGTTTTATATATTTATCTCAGTAAATTAATTTTAAAGATTGTAAATGGGCCACCGATGATAAAGGGACTTACCATTATCAGTTTTAGCAGAGCGTACTAAGCACTTCTTAATTTTGACGTTTCATTTTATGATACAAAAATTAAACATCAAAGCTAAGAAGTTAGGAAGACATCACTGCTATGGCGATAATAGTAGGCCCCCAGCAACGGATAAGTGATTCACATGCTTATGCTTGTTTGATAGAACTAAAAAAACCACACACAATGTCAATGACCTTCAGTTAGGAAATGATCTAACAAATACACTCTCGATTCCAAAGTCTTAGTGTTATGGCCTCAAGAAAGGGACCAACTTAATCCGCTTTATTTTTCTGGGTTTTCACGTCCAAGGAAAGTATTTTGAGATACTTGAAAGCTTGTGGCCTTTTTATGTGTTGTATCTAAACCCGTTCGGGAACTGGTACGCCCAATATTTGGACGCAAGTAACATTTTTAGACTGGGTTAGTGATGCGCGATTGCGAGTTATTTTAACAAACGAAACCAACTCCGATTTGTCAAATTATACATCGAGTCAACCATCGACTCGTCCTGGTGATGATGCAATCGAAAAACATCTCGATTATTTTGATGTATGCGATTGGTCCTAGTTTCGCCGAATGGAACCTAACATCGGCCGACGCGATGTATTGCGCCGTGTTAGAAGAATGGAGACTGCACGCTAGTCGGATTCGGTACCTCGACTGCGATCGAAAAATATTGCGATGCATCGAGTTGTTTGAACAATCGAAATAATCTCGATTTAACTATCGCATTCGCGTATCGCTGCTTTGGGTAGCATTTTAAATTATTTAGGCCAATAATTTTACAATAAAAATACATTCGTATAATTAAACTTTCGTCCTTACAACACTTTTTCGCATTTAAAAGCAGCACATGCCCTTTTTCAGACTTCAGGCTATCTGTCGGTTCAGTAGTTGTGGCGTAAAGTGTCAAACAGGCGGTCACTTTCTAATTTATAATATTAGTAAGCATTTTTATATGGAATACTAGTTGTGCCCGGCAAACGTTGTATTGCCATATATTTTTTTGGGGTGGACTTCCCCTAACATTTAGGGGGATGAAAAATAGATGTTGGCCGATTCTCATAGATACCGGATAAGCACAAAAAATTTCATCAAAATCGGTCAAGCCATTTCGGAGGAGTATGGCAACGAAAACTGTGACACGAGAATTTTATATATTAGATTTTTTCTTACAATGGTAATTTTATATATCAATTTTTTTTACTGACTCCATTACTCAGAAATACTTTCTTAATAATTATTTAGTTTTGTAGCTCCGTGAATTAAGACTACGTATTTAATATTATAAACCTCTTTTACTACATTAAATATTTTAATAAAGCATTCAAGTAACAAGATATTAAGCCAGGAATGAAGAGAATTGGTGCTAAAATGCACTCAAAGAATGGATTAAATAATACATTATTTGATCCATTCTTTGAGTGCATTTTTACGTCTGCAGCATAATTTTTCGGAAATTCGAAAAAAGACGCATTTGATAATTTCATTATTTTTCTAGTTTGTAGTATCTCCTATTTTTCACAGAATGTTCGCTACTCGTGACGGAACAAATATTTTATTCACACACAGTAGCTATTGCGCATATCATTCGATCAGCGAAGTTAAGCAACCCTAACCCTAGCCATTAATGGAATAGGTAGTTCCCGCCGTGCCTCGGAAAGCACGTTAAGCCGTCGGTCCCGGTTGCCAATTAATCATCTTCGGCAATCGTTACAGGTCAACTGAAGGCCAACAAATAGTATGACAACTGGTTTAACCCAGGTCACAGATTTTCCTCGATAAAGGGGTTGTGAAGGTACAGATGGCAGTCTCTTCGTGTAAATTCTATACATAATAAATCTAGCTGAGTTCACATATAATTAGCTAAGCACGTATATACTGTTTATATATTAGTCTATGTATAAACAGTATAGATATACTTATAGCTATTATATATAGCAAATAAATAAATGATTAAAAAAATAACAATCATGTGATCAGCCGCATCGGGTTGAACTTAGTATCGACCCCAACAATGTATGGAATAAGGCCAGGGAGATGATGATGTTCATATTAGGATTCTAGTACCATTATCCCCGTTTGCGATATGTAAGTAGTACGTACTTAGTAATAAAGAGTTTGAGTAAATGAAACATCAAATTCACGGGTAGAAATATTTATTACAACAGAATCGAGGACTATACACAACCTAATAATTATTACTCAATAACCGTACGATACTATTAATTAACAAGAATACATTTTTTATTTATAATACAAATATTACATTAAAATATTATTACATAATAATATTAACAATTTATTTAAGTTTGCAATGAACATCTTTTAAAACGACACAATAAAAACGAACGATTTATTCATTTTTTTTTACAATATCTTATTTTCTATTACAATTTCATATCTTTATTTATAGATACATTTTATTAACTATTTAAATCATATTAATTAGTAAACATTATTAAATTTGATGTTACATACATTCATAAATAACATATTTATACGAAGGCTAATAATTATTTTTTCGAAACAAACACTGAATTTTTACAACAACTAAGGTAAGACATTAATTAATACATGTCAAATTAGATAAAAAATACGAAATTTTTTATGAGAAAGTTTGTATGAGTATATTTTGATATTTGGTTGCGTGTTTCCCAATAGATAAAGCTTTGAAAAAAAAATAGGCAGACAGGCAATACTCTAAAAATTTTCAAGTTGGGTAAATTTTAAAATTTTCACGAACTTAACTTTTCACTTTGATCTTTAACCGCACATGATTTCGCTGTCAACAAGTGCTAAAACTACAACTTTTACATACATACATATGCTCACGCCTGTATTCCCCGAGGGGGTAGGCAGAAGTGTTGTTATAACAACACTCACCCTTAACCGAAGATGATTAAGTGCCAAAGTGTCAGATCGTGAGTCCATCGGCGTCTCAGGTACTTCACATAAATCTTTGAATTACTTCTGTTACTAGACAGGTTTCCTCACGATGTTTCCCTTCATTATTTTTAGTAAACTCATTGGAACAGGCCCTGCTGGGTTTCAAACTTGCATAGCAAGCGACTACTCAAACCCCAAGGCCACCGCGGATCTTTCACGTAACAAGAATTACACGGATAGCGATATTTCTGAATTGGCAGCGTTATTTAATACCACGCATTTGGCCGTTAAAGTCATATTCGATTTAACAAATAATATTAGTGAAACCAAGCCTTCGTAAATTTTGTAATTCAATTGATACAGGTCACTGGTATTTATTGACACATCAAATATGTAGAAACGTAATTGTAACACTACATATGTTATATTTACAATAACCAACGATTTTTAGCGCGAATTAATAGGTACGTAAGGTAATCCAAATATTCCGATTAGGACGTTTCGTGTATTCACTTAACACATCTGCATCTCTAATTGTATATAATCATTGGTTGCACCTTTATTCCAAAATATTGTTTTTTCTATTTCGTATAATAATGTCAAATGAAAATGTCCTTTATGTATATATTATCATGTTTACTTTTTCCACATAACAAGCTCGTTTGTGTGCAGGAATAGATCCCCTTTGCGTTGTTCAAAGCGTTTTAATTATGCTTGGGGTAACTTTATACAGAACATAAGTTCGCGAGGCATTTTATAAGTGTCTATGATTAGTTTATTATTTGTTGCAAATCAAACGTTGATGTTAAGCGCTTGAGCATAGAAGAGATATCTTATCTTTAGATTTACATACATACATGCATATGCTCACGCCTGCATTCCCCGAAGGGGTAGGCAGAAGTGTTGTAATCACAACACCCACTGTTCACCTAAGATGATTAAGTGCCAACGTGACAGATGGTGAGTCCATCGCCGTCTCAGACACTTTACATACGTCATTGAATTACTTCTCAGAAATATGCAGGTTTCCTCACGATGTTTTCCTTCACCGTAAAGCACGTGGTGTGAAATCACTGTACATAAGTTTTTTAGAAAAACTCATTGGTACAGTCCCCGCTGGGATTCGAACTTGCGTCCACGGCCACCACGGCTCTTTAGATTTTTAGTGCAATATTTGAAAATATACATTGTGAGCTAACACGAACATACCAAGTGATGTTCGATCATTTATATTAACAAATAGTCCATTTCAATTTCGATTCTCTGCGATTATTGCCGGTAAGCTTAAATTACTACGTAATTAATTTCATTGTATCTTCGAATGAAGCGATTCATGTAACAATTATTTTTAGACAAGTGTATTACAAGCTTTTATTTCACTTATATTTAGGTATGTTTGTCCGGGTGTAATCTTGCAACTGAATTTTTAATCTTTATTGATTGAGCTGAAATTTGGTACCTACACACCATTATTTTGGATGACGATGCTGTACGTCATTATAATTCCAAAATGGCGGATTATCCAAGATGGCGGACAAATTTTATAGTTTTTCCAGTAAAGGTAATCACGTCTGCGTCCAAAAAGTCGAGTCAAAATGATAATGTTCTTTTCTGCACGGCTCGTAACCAATAGAGTCCCAAATACTAGCCTTAAAAACTGATGTCTTGATCTAGTAACTCTCAAAGAAATCCACAACCAGAAGACTTAACAATGTCAATACAAATGCAACCGCGGGGCGTAGTAGGCAAAGTAAAAGAAATAAGAAATACATTTCAAGTTAAATTGGTAAGAAAAACCGTAATTGCAAGAAATGAAAACGATAAAGAATTTCACCAAACAGTGTTACGGACAATTTGAATCGTGCTGCCTTACTGAGAAGTTACTACGAATTTCGCAGAATTTTGTGATAATACTCAGGTTGGGGATGGATCCCTTTGAGAACGGCTCTCTAGATTATTGAAGTACCTTTGCGTGCCTACCTGAAGTACTTACCTGCTACCTACACGTGCTTGTAATAAACCCAGTAGCTGTAGAGTAATTTGCAACTCGGAATAATAGTGGAAAATATTCACTCATTTAACTATGAATATACTCCTGTAACTATAGGTAAGCAGGTATATACTCCTTGTTATTTGGGCTCGAAAATACTCGCTTTTGTTTAGACCTTGTTGTTTGGAAGTGTACCATTTACATTTTGAAATTATTGAAGAGAAAATACTAACGCGAGGTGGAAGTGTAATGTACAGTCTCTCGAACAAGTGTTAGGTTTTACTCTTGTCCATTCGTGTGAAGAATCTTTATTTCTGCGTTTTGTATAGCTATTTTAAGGTTATTTTTTTATAACATAATTCCTAACAATAGTACAATAAATTTTGCTATACATAATACCTTAACCCTCCTTAACCATTATAATCCCTAAATATTTTTGAAACTTTTTTCACATTAGGATAACTCTTAAGAATACGTTCTTATAATCATTTTGAAAATACAACAAACCAACACAAACAGCTTGACTACATCCAGAATATTAAAAATTTTACTATGGTTACCTAACTAACGTCTAATATCACAAACATCTTAGTTTTAAATGACGCGAATATTTCAGAACAACAATTTAGCTAACGTTACAGTTAAAATGAAATTAGGAGCAATTGTGCTAACTTTAGAGAAGGCTTTAAGCCTTATCTCGTTTTGAACGGGGTGGCCGTACGATTCTTCTATGGACTGCATTAATTCCTTGGGGCAAGGCAGCGCTTCAAGCGGTATATCAAGCAGCTTAGTAGCTTTGTGGGCTTTGGATTTATTCTTATCGTTGTAATTGTCGTAGTATTCATAGTTATCGTCGGAGAGCAAGTTGTCGTTTTCAAAGTTAGCGCTTTCAGCGGTCTCCTTGTCATTAATACGTCGGTCGACGATGGGCTCAGAGACACATGATATTTTCTCCAAAGCATGCTTGAGTGTGTTGTCTTTCGTCCCGTTCCTAAGTGCGTACACCCATGACAAGCGGCAATTACAGCTGAGTGGGTTACCTGTAACAATAATATTATATTACTACAATATCTATAATAATATTTACTATAAAGAGGTGAAATTTGTGAGGCTGTTGGAGGTAGTCTCTGGATCAGCTGATCAAATTTCCACTAGAAAATATTTTACCTAATATTTGTGAGTTACTTGCGAGTAACATAGGCTATGTTAATCCGAAAAATTAAGACTTTTTAGGGTAGTTAAATACGCAGGTGAAACGGTGGAACTGTAGGCAGCAATTAGATTTTCTAAGAACTGAACTGATGCCATACCACGAACATTACTGTGAAGAAACGTGCCTACTTTAGAGCAAGTATTCATAAAAACTTGGGTCTAGTGGTCGCAAACGCTACTCCCAAACACAAGGTCCTGGGCTCAGTCGATTTTCCATCTGTAATTTTCCAGTAGCAGCCCCCTATTGAGCATAATTGGCGAAATGTGGGTGAGTTACTATAGTACACTTCGGCTTCCCCCTTCGGAGACCACGGGCGTGAGCATATGTATGTCATCATCTCCCTGGCCTTATCCCATACATTATTGGGGTCGGCACTTGATTCAACCCGATGTGGCTGATCACATGATTTTTATACGAAGCGACTGCCTTCTGACCTTCGCAACTACTTTTACGAGGAAAATCTGTGATCTGGGTTAAACCAGTTGTCAGACTAATTTAGGCCTCCGACTGAATTGTAACGATTGCCAAAGATGATAAATTGGCAACCGGAACCGACGGCTTAACGTGCTCTCTGAGTCACGGAGGGAACTCGGGCGGTCACCCATCCAATTACTGGCTAGGGCTAGGGTTGCTTAACTTCGCTGATCGAATGATATGTGCAATAGCAACTGTGCCACGAGCTCCTCGTGAGCATATGTATGTATGGTGGGTATATAGAACGTAAAAAATCCGCTCAGCCATCTTTATGTGATTGAGTCGCAAACATCTAAACTTTCACATTTTAGAAGTTTAGTAGGATTGTTTTTTTTGTAACATAAACTTTTCCAAGGTAGTTAAGAATTAGATGTTTATGTAAAATGTTTCGATTTTATCCATGCGCCATTTAGCGGGATCATGTCAGTTAGCCCCAGGCGCTGGTAATTTGTAATGAAATATGTTTATTTTGCGGTTCTCTTACGGCTGCAAAGCGGATTACTGTGGTTGTGTATTTGAGAAATATCTGCAAGTAATTTATTTTCTCGTTTCATGTAAATATTTAAAGAGATTTGAGTTTGCCGGAAACGTAATATGATGCGTTTACCTAATTAATAATATCTGGAATATTTATTGAACACAATCTTAATTATATTTACGAAAAGTAAGTGGTTATTAATTTACTACAGTACCTAAGTTAATGTTTTTACATTCCCTAAAATTTAATGACATAATTTTAGGGAATACTTGTGATGAATGATTCCCTATTTTTTGTACCATATTTCATGGGAATCAATATTATTTCTATTTCGCTTCTATAAACTCTAATTGTCATGTAGTTCGGTTGCATGACAGTGAGAGATTTATACACGTCACATACATCTGTCTCATAATCATTGTCAATCTATGATGGCAATAAGAGGTCTTGTCAAGCTCCCTGGTCTAGTCAAATATATTAATCATCTTGCTTTCGGATATCGAAGTCCACAATATGTTCGCATTCCACCAGAATTACTGTACTTAAGGATTGGTAGTCTATTGGCCTTATTTTTTAGTTTTTTAATTTGTTATATCGACTTTTGTGCACTGGAACTGTGTCCATGGACTTATATATATTTTTTATGATTTATATTGTATTACTCATAGATGTAAAATATTTTTTTTAAAAGAGTTTCTTGCCAGGTTCTTCTCAGTAAAAGCAACCTTCCGAGCCTGGCGGTAGCATGTATAATCCTATGCAATCGTGTCATTCTGACGATTTGAAAGTACTTTGTAAAAAGTCTAATCGAATATTTTTGAATTTGAATTTAATGTCAAAACGTCACTCAAAACCACTTACCGAATTATAGCGAATTCAGTTCAGTGGTTCTTTCGTGAAATCGTCGCAGCTAGATAGACACTTTCATACTTATATAATTATTATCTACGGATGTTTGAATGCCTCGTATAGCTTAACTCAAAATTCTATTTATAAAGCTCTTTAGTGAACGATTTCTGGAACGAAATTAAGTTTAAATGGAATAAGCAGCGAAACTTAAATTCCCAAGTATGATACAAGTACGAAATTCGTACGAATAATAAAATTATTAACTCTGAATAAAAACTTGATACTAAGTGAAAATTAGCATGATTTTACTTGATTTAGCTTTGGTATTATAGGAAATGAGAATGTATGAAAGAAACATTTAGACAGATATCAGATGGTTCGATCTGTCCCCAAATATATTATTTGAAGGGTACAATTGTGACGTGGACCGCCACTTGAAACACGAAGCTGATCTTTCCATAGCTTTAGCTTTTCATTTCAGTTAGTTAAGAAATGGCAACTGGTCAATTTCCTTTAAATAATTCATCTAAATTGTGTGATTAAATTTATACTTTGTTAGAGATTTGGGAATTCTCAATTCATTCTCTCTTTGATGCACCTTTTAGAACTACAAAGGTTTGATAGTGAGACTAAAATTCTAGTATTATTAATGACAAATAAATCCGATCCGTGGGGGGTTTGAGCCGACGCCTGCCACGCAAGCGCAAGCAAGTTCGAGTCCGGCTTGCACCAATGATCTCTCTTTTTGTGCAGTAATTTCACCCCACGTGCTTTACAATGAAGGAAAACATCGTGAGGAAACCTGCATATGTCTGAGAAGTAATTCAAAGACGTAAATTGTGCCTAAAACGGCGATGGACTCACACTCTGTCACGTTGGCACTTAAACTATTCGGTGTAATGTAGGTGTTGATGTAACAGCTCAGCTTACCTCTCTGAGATGGCGTGAGCATATTATTTTATTTAAAATTAAATTGAAGCTACAACCCACGGCATGCTAAGCTATAAAATTAAAACAAAGCTCTTATAGGAAAATTATTTGCCTGTTTACAAATAAAGAGTATTTGAGTTGCAACCTAGTTCGATAGCCATATAAGCTTTACTTAGGAATTTTGGAATTAGGTCATATTGTGGTGTGCTACATATGATAGAGCGCAGCGTATCATTCATCTAATCATATCATCCATCTACATACATATCCACGCACACATGTACAATATACCAGTTACAATACTGTAGCAATACGTCACTTTCACGTCAAACTTGGAGAATATTCAGAGAAACAAAGAATACAATTTATCAACGCAAACAATACAACGGTGACATAAATAAAAGAAACAAAACGAGTGACGAAATACAAATGGTGAGCGAAACGAGAGGCATGGACCCACCAATATATCTTACTTCACCGTGCATATTTGCTAAAACGCCACCGCAGAATACAGTACAAAATTAATCCTCATGCTTCTAGTGGGAGATCGTATTTGGAGCACGAAGAATGACCCATATATGCTACTCATATTAAAAAGCGAACGAGTGTTTGTTAGTTCGTTTTCGCAAAGCAATTTGGCGTGGATGTGGATATATAAACTACTTTCTACCGACGAAAATAAGATGCAGGTTCTCTATTCGAGCCCCTTATTTGTTTCAAGAATAAAAATGACAGTTTTGGTAGGACAGCAATACGGAAGAAATTCTGTGAATTCTTGTATGTATTACAAAGGCAGCGAACAAGCGTGAATTCCGCCTGATAGTAAGCAGCTACTGCAGCCTTTAAAAGTGACCTACACCCGAGTTTCACTCGCACATTGCCTACCCATTGTACCAATATGATAGAAGATAAAAGGGTCATACCATGCACAGCTAGTACGGTGAACATTATTGTTATGTAGATGTCCTTATTTTTGTCACCAGTTCGGAGAATTTTGAAAAGACCCGGGTAAGATCAAACAAATATCATCATCCTATTTTATTTGTTTGTATTTTTCACACGTTGTGTTCGTCACAAAATTGTTCACTTCCATGTCTCTTTATCAGACAAAGATCGCCATAACTAGTAAATAACGCGAACTTGTTATATAGAGCAAACAATTTAAACAACTTGTACGCTATTAAGTATATAAATTAGACTAAAATATTTAGCTATCTCGCCTGTTCCCAAGTTGAGCCTTGTTACAAAACTTGGAAGTTCGGTAACAGGACATTTTTTGTCGCGAATAATTTAGGTTCTGATAAAGTTAGGCGTCTGATATTTTCCGTAGATGTCCTACTTGAAGGTAAAGACCAACTTATAATTTCAAACTTAAACCAAGCGACGGAATTATATTGGTTCCAAGGTTCTTGATAAAGTCGATTTTCTTCACATACAATTATTGAAGTTATTCGTTTTTTCAGTCATTGTGTCTTCAGTAACATTCAACAAGTTTGGATTGGAGTCAGAGAATTAATGAGATAAAGAATGAATCTATCAGACGCTTAGGGTGGCCAATTAGATTTTTTTAATATATTTCTATGCAATATGGGATTTTTTTTCTACCGCTAACGCTGGCAAGCAGGCATACGGCCGATCTGAAGGTAAGTGGTTACTACGGTCTACGGACGCTTGCTATACTAAGGGCTTACGCGCGCGTTGGCGATCCAACAGTGGACCTTAAGAGATATTGTTATTTTTAACAAAGCATAATATGACGTGTTATGTGTGGACCATATATTTTTACATATACTTTATTATAGTGGTTGAAATATATGTATACCTATTCTAATATTATAAAGAGGAAATATTTGTATGTAAGTATGTTTGTATTGAATAGGCTCCGAAACTACTTGACCGATTAGAAAAATCTTTCAACAATGGATGTATCAGCGAGTAATATAGGCTATATTTTATCCCTGTACTCCCACGGGAACGAGAACTACGCGGCTGAAACCTTATACCATTCGACGTATTATGCAAGTAGACTGCAGTAGCTTTTTGCAATCACCACTATATTAATATTAAATAAATAGCTTGTCTCTGCAGCTTTGCCATGGATGTAAGATTTTACATACTAACTTTTGACTCTCTTAATGGTGGAATTTTGGAAAAATCCTTCTTACGCATACTGTCACCTCACAAAGAACCCACCTTGTAAATTAAAGTCTCTAGGACTAGCTGTTCAGGCTGCTTAGTCGTAAGAAATACAAGAGAATATTCGGAATGCTTCACACACTATTATCAGTCCTGCGCTGTAAAATTCGGTAATATTCTTGCTTGCTTAAGTTGATTTAAAAAACTTATCGAACTTTCCCAGATTGCTTGGACTTGTCAGTTTCGTCATAAAAATATAGCACAATAACGTTATATGCAGAGGCGTAACTAGTAATAATAGTAGGTGCCTGAGACGGTGATGGATTCACTGCACCTAATCAACTATGGTGTAAAAGTGGGTGTTGTAACCTACATTTCAGGGATCTAAATCTATTCAGCAATTGTAATTAATTAATATTGAAAAAATACACTTTTATATAAATAACACAAACAATAAAAACATAAACACCAGAAATAGGGTAATAAAATTTCAAATAAATTAAAGAAGAATATAAAAAAACATATATTTTTTACACATGCATACTGATACAATTTTGAATATTGTGAATAATTTTATATGAATTTTATTGTAGTTAACCATTATGTTATTCTCTAAATCTATGCAGATAATTAAAATTGAAACGCCTATTTGTAATTTCAAATTAACAGATTTTCACTAAATGCATATGAAAGTATATTCGGTACTCACATAAAAAAAAACACCCTATCTGTCTGTTTATCCCAGCTGATCTTCAAAACGATTTTAACGAGTCTTTCACTGGCAGATAGCTAATGTTACAAAGATAGGGTAGTTTTGAAAAAAATTGGGGTCCGCGGACCCGCATTACTTCTATGCGGGTAAAACCACTGGATACAGCTAGTAGAAAATAAAACCTCTTACAATATTATCAAAAGAAAAACTGGGCATAAAGCGGAATAAAATAAGCTTAGCTTGTAACTAGCTAGAATTAGTGAGGCTCGGGCTGGAGGGTTCATTCAAAATGGCTTATAGGGCTGCGGCGCTCTTGATAACTTTAATAAAAACCAACGCGGCCCTTAGGTCTCGCTTCAAGACCTCAGCGACCTAATTCCAAGAACACGCTTTTATAACTCATAATAAATCTGTGAATAAAACTGCTGTGACAGTCCCTACATAGAGCATTTGTATAAAAAATATTTTATCAGTTATGGTTCTGGAAAGCTTTTCTTTATGAATGTTAAAAAATATACTACAGGCGGCACTGTAGGTCTAAACAAAGTAAGATTAATCGCCCTTGCGCTTATGGAAATAATACAAAATGTATGGAAATTACATAAATGAGTCACGTGACATATGTCATTCCCGTACATTTTGTATCGTTTCTAGTAGCGAAGCGTGAGCATAATGTAATTTTTTTTTAATTAACAGCTCGATATGTATAGATTTTTTTTAAAGCGCATATTCGCTATGATGTAAGCCATCGCATACTACTTAACACTAAAAAGCTTAACACTTCTAAAGAAATCTCTGAGATAGCAAAGTAACGTGATAAAATATTCTGTAAGTTACATAGTTCCGTACACGGCACAATGGAGAAATATGCTGATTCACTCTCAAAATTCCTTACGTCTTCAGTCTTCCAGGTCAAGTGATATGAACAAAGTGCTTCATCGACAGCAGGTTTTCAAACTGTTAGGAAAATATAGCCTTTAATATTGCTCAAAAATACACTCGTTTGAATGTCTGACACCGTTTACTGTTCATGTGATAGATTAGGCTTTTTTGCGTTGCCTTGGGCGTATAATTTTTGAACCAGTGGTCATTTTTCTACGTTCATGCCTTACTTTCCCTTAAATTATGCCTTAAATCTATAAAAAAATATGCTCATGCTATCCCAGAAAAGTGCCCGGAGGGGTTAGCAGAGGTGTTGTAGCAACAACACCCACATTTCACCCTATAATATGTATTTGATGAATAAAATTAGACTGTCTGTTTAACATCTTTTTAACCGACTCCAAAAAAAAGGTTATCAATTCGACTGCATGTTCTTTTTTTTACTATAGTTACCACGAAATTGATTAATTATTTGCGTTAAGTATTTGAAGCACTACATTTTAATGAAGGTGTGGAGTCGATCTGATGATGGAATCGAAAGACAGTCGAAGGAACTCCTCAACGATTTACTGCAAGTACTTAATGATAACTTTACACCCAGATGGGTTACGGCTGGAGCAGGTACATTTTGCAAAAAGACACTGAAAAGAACGAATTTTTTCTTTGTTACAAAAAAAAAACACCACCTTTTAAAAGACAAAAATAAAACTATGTGAAATTTTATTTCTCTCTTTTTGAAGGCTGTTTTACTCTTTTTCAAAAAACAATCTCTGTCTATCTATTTGTTCCAGGTAATCTCTGAATTTGCTGGACCGATTTTAAAGAGCCTTTCACCGACTGGTAGTTGATGCAACAAGGAGTAATTATAAAGTCTACGCGAGTAAAACTACGGGGCACAGCTAGTACATGAATAAACTATATACTGATTCAACTAACAGAAAACAAAGCACTTATATAATAAAACTTTTGTTTGTTGATGAGTCTATAGGGATCAATTTACCCACGTCTAAGGCTAAGGTGGAAATTATCTTGGGAACTAACATGAATAATGGATGCTCCTTTACATGCTTCTAATAAAATAAAATATGCTCAGCCACCCAAGAAGATTCCCGAAGGTGTAAGCAGAGGTACCTTAGTCAAAGTCAAAGCCAAAAATATCTTTATTCGATTACTATTTACAAAGTACTTTCAAATCGTCAGAATTACTTAATTATACATGCTACCGCAACAGTAACACCCACTTTTCACCGAAGACTGTTATGTGTCAACGTGACTAAGTTGAATCCATCGCCGGTTCAGACACTATACATATGTCTTTGAATTACTTCTTATCAGACAATTGCCTCGCGATGTTTCTCGTCACGACAAACGCTTCAAACAAACATTGCATTTTTAGGGACCTATTGCCGAACGGGATATCCCGGTCGATATTCCGAGTTGGGCCTTACCATTACCTCTTATAGCCACGATAGTTTAACTGTTACTATGAGACAGGTGTATATCACGTATGTACATCTGTCACTGTCACACAGTGGAACTATGGTGGCAATAAGAGCTTAAGGTCAGTAGTAAACAATAAAAAATATCTGTCCGACTGCATGTCTGTTTGTTTTGATGTTGTATTAAAAGAAAACTAAAGTGTCCGCGCAAAATAATAAAGTCATCAAAGAAATTAAGTCTACATGGGAGAAACCGCGGGGAACAGTTACACTTTTACACTACTATTGTAAAGAGGAAAGATTTGTATTTTTGTGTGTATGTTTGAATAAATAAATAAACTCAAAAACTAGTGGAGCCGTGGTGGCCTTGGTTTGAGCAGTCGCCTGCTACGCAAGCGATGCAAGTTCCAATCCCAGCGGGGCCTGTACCAGTGAGTTTTTCTAAAAAACTTATGTACAGTGATTTCAAACGACGTGCTTTACGGTGAAGAAAAATATTGTGAGGAAACCTGCATTTTTCTGAGAAGTAATTAAATGACGTATGTAAAGTGTCTGAGACGGCGATGGACTCACCATCTGTCACGTTGGCACTTAATCATCTTCGGTGAAAAGTGGGTGTTGTGATTACAACACCTCTTCCTACCTCTTTGGGGAATACAGGCGTGAGCATATGTATGTCAAAAACTACTGTGCCGAATTCAAAAATTCTTTCACCATTGGAAAGTTACATCATCAGCGAGTAACATAGGTTTTATTTTATCCCCTTACTGCTACGGGAACGGGTACGGGGGTGAAACCGCGTGACGTAGTAGATTATAAGTTGTGTATCATGGCTGATAGCCAACAATATTTCGAAGTAACAATCCTTTTACCCCAGTGTCATAGTCACGCACACCTACATAAATCAGGCGGTGGGATACCGAGATTGCACCTATATTTCGCTGAGGGTCCCGATAAATTTCCCGTTGTACGTAGAAATAGGTTTTTATTTGCAAACACACCCGTGAGTTTATTATGTATTTTATTATTGTATTTTGTTCTTGTTTCTGATATAGGCCACGTTTCATTATTCATGGCTCGGTTCGGTTCGTTTCCTTTGTAATGCTGCGTGTTATATACGAAGCAAATGAGGTTTTATTGTGTTATGAACAAATGTTTGTTAATGAGTAAATAACTTGTTTTATTTAACAAAACGAAACACTTACGTCTGTATTCCTCGAAGCAGTAGGCAGAGGTGTACTTATAGAATACTTCCCTCTATGATGGTTGAGGAGGTCAATGGTTGGCATTCGCGTCATACTTGTGAACAGATGCTACTTTTGGGGGCTGATCTTCTCAAGCTACGCATTTAGATATAAGTAGAACTACTAGACTTTTCTTTATGTAATTTTTTATCAACATGTGCTTATATTTCTTAAAAGATTTATTTCGTATTTTTTAAATTATTTCATATTTTTGAAGAGTAATTACCGCATGTAAAATCCTGTATGTCATTCTTACGATTTGAAAGTACTTTGTTATTTGATATTTTTGACTTTGACTTTGACTTTAGTAGATATGTACATGTACACTCACATTTCACCAGTTATAAAATTCGCATATAATAGGAGGCAAGCCCACGGTGGGCACTTATACAGACTCCGGGCTACTACTGAGCAATCGTAGATAAAAATCCCCAAAAACACTTTACTGTATTCAGCAGTACCGTTTGCCCCACAATACCAACGAGGCATATACAAATACTAGGTATTGACGTATAAATAGTCATAATGGCTTATAATTGACAATCCTTTCAATATTAATATTAATGAATGCATTAACACGAAGGAGTTTTAGACAAGTCAGCGATAAGGTCGTGGCCCGAGACACCTTTGTCCTAAACATTATTAGGGTCGACTCTATCTAGTCCAACACTCCGGGTTACGAAGATTTACATGAAGTTTTACTATTCGAACGACACCTTTACTTAACTTGGGAATAATTTAAAGCAATTAAACGCCTTATAATCAAGTGGAATATTTATTGAGGAGTGGTGGTTGAGTGGTTTGAGTTGAGAGCCGTAAACGATGCGAGTTTCAATATAAGTAACCAGTTTTTGTAATGAGATTTTTGTTTCGGTAATTGTTTTGCGTGTGTCTAGTACTCTATAGGGTCCCTCGTACGGTGAATGAGATCGAATCGACGAGTTCATGTTCGGCCAGAAGTATTTCTATGTTAATTGCTTTCTTGTATTTTATACTCATGGTAAGGGTCTTGTTAAGAGGCAAGGTATCGGTGAGGTTAAGGTAATCGGTAAGCATCGATAACCTTGATGGGCAGAGTGTAAGTAACCACAATACATTTGATATCGTGTTACTTCAAACATTGCTTGCTAACTTTTCAATTAACTTTTATTGTGATAGCAGAATCTCTACATAAACGGATACGGCTTATGTACGTCGTACTTACTAGTAATACCGAACTTTTATTTTTACTATGTAATGTATAATATTGCATATGACAACTCTCTCTTGTTCTCTCTCTCTCTCGTTTCGCACAGATACACGATTATTATCAGCTCTGCATTTTTATTAATTATTTGACCTCTATGACGTCAATACTGCCCAAAAACCACTAATATACAGTCCACTACACGAAGCCAACTTTCTACAATTAAGTCATTTTATTATAGTGGCATAAAGTTAGTTCATACATCCATCACATTGTATAATCTTAAAAAACTTTTAATGATACCGATGACCGGACCATTTTGATAAAGATAATATGCAACAAAATGATTATAGTTATATGATAGTATTTCATCAGTAAAAGTACCCATCGTCCATGCCAGAACCATAATATTTTACTGCCCAATTGCGCTTCCAGCATATTGCAATCCATTACCAAATTAACTTAATATTGCTCGACACGTAAATATTAAATATCTGCATTTACGAATAAATTAACAAGAAGAAATTCTCGCTATGAAAGGTTTCCAAATATTCCTTGTAAATCTGTCATATTTATTCGGTATGTGGATCATTCTAATATTAAATTTGATTCGGGGTGCTATTGACCTTCGTGAAGTTATGAAAGAGAGTTAAAAAGTAACATTGAAAAGGGAAAATGGACTGGACTTCAGTATATTTATTTATCTGTGAATATAATATTTGCTAACATTCACGATCTGATCGTGAATTGTAACAAATTCCAAAATTATTAAAAAATATATTTTCTTATTTCCTATGAATTATTTTTTATGCTATACTTTCACTATGAAATTTGATGAATGTTAGACGTTTTATTTAGAACCTATACACAATTTGATATATTTTTCTCTTTGTGTGCTAACATGTAGACGTACACACACGATGCCTTTTCAAAGGAGCCGTGGTGGCCTCGGGGTTAGAGCAGTCGCCTGCTACGCAAGCTACGCAAGTTCGAATCCCAGCGGGGCCTGTACCAATGAGTTTTCTAAAAAAAAACTTATGTACAGTGATTTCACACCACGTGCTTTACGGTGAAGGAAAACATCGTGAGGAAACCTGCATATTTCTAGACGGCGATGGACTCACCATCTGTCACGTTGGCACTTAATCATCTTCGGTGAAAAGTGGGTGTTGTGTTTACAACACCTCTGCCTACCCCTTCGGGGAATACAGGCGTGAGCATGTGTATGCTTTTTCAAAGCTAACTAAGAAAATTGTGGTAGCTTACTCGACATTCGTAAGTACCAAGCCAGACCCTAGCTAGGTACTTACGAATGTCTGAGTAAATAATTATCATTTTCATTGTTACCCTTCTTGATTTGTAAGTGTTCTCAAACGGATTATGAAATAGATTGATTCACGAGGAAAGATTATTTATTCTTATTAGTTCTAAAGGATGAAAGTTGAAAGGAGGAAAGTTGTTCTAAATTCTACAAAAAAATATGAAAGTGCGTATCCGCACGGATCCACTAGTTTACGATAAAAGAAAGCGAATTTATCGAAAAAACGAAACAAAAGCGGTGTTCATTGATTCCCTTCCATTCTGGGAATGAAATTTATAGCAACAATGATCCCTACACTCTATCCCCTCATGCGAGAGATGCGACATAATTCTGTGTGAATTGAATTTATTTTTAGGCACCCTCGAGTTTTCTTTGTTTTTATTTTTTACATAAACCACCCTTGTTTATTCCAACAATAGGGAATCCTATAAAGATACGGACAACAACGGGGTAAATGGGTCTGAACGGAATTAGGCAACATTACATTCGTTATTTGTTACATGTAAAACGTCATACTACCCCGGTAACTCATGCAAATACACACCCACATAATCTAAGTTTTATATGATACCCTCATCCCAAACGGAAAGTCATTAGATTATACGTGGAAAATGTATCCAGCATTTTAAATTCAATATAGAAGGCTTAATGTCACAAACCTTCATATATTCCGTTTAATAGTGGTATTAAAGTCATAAATAACGGTAGAAAAGTTCACACTCACCCTCCAAATAAACTGCAGTCGAAGTAGATTTATCATTCTCCACCACCGGTCGAATGGTTTCGTACGAAATTGTCTCCAAAAGGTTGTCTCGTAGGTCCAATATGGCCAGGCTATTTATTTCCTCAAGAATATCTTCATAGAATGTCGTTAGCTTGTTACCCGCTAACCACAACTTTCGCAGTTGAGTGAGTCCACCAAACGCCCTCTCTGATATGTATTCAATCAAATTATTATCAAGCATCAACTCCTTCAAGCCCCACAGCTCGCTAAAAGCCAAATTCCCGATCATCGTTAATTTATTATTCCTAAGATTCAATCTCGAAAGATTCTCAAGCCCTTCAAACGTCTCTCGTGTCATAACTGATATGTAATTAAAATCTAATTTGAGTTCTATCAAATTGTTCAGATGTTTGAAGCAGCCCTCATATATTAAACTTAAATTGTTGTTTGATAAGTGGAGGACGTGCAAGTTTGGCAGATTGAAGAATACGTCCCGCTTAAGTTCAGATATTTGATTGTCATCCAGACTTAGGTTCGACAGCATCATCATTTGGGAAAAGGAATGTTTCTCGAGTGTCGTTATTTTATTTGATCTTAAAACAATCTGTCTCACTGTCGAGGAATTCGTGAAGGCGTAAGGGGGGATTCTTTTGATAGTGCCAAATTGGATCGAAATGTGTTTTAGTTTATCGAGCCTAACAATAGCTTTGGCTGGTATAAACGTTAGAGCATCGTCTGAGCGCACGTTGAACATGAGGTGTTCTATTTCCGTCTGGGATGAAAAATTTGGCCAGATCGGGTCGTCCTCTGTAATGCCTCCGCTAAAGATCCAACAATCGGCTCTTGTAGCCAGCTTGGGAGTGTTACTATCACAGTAGCAATGGACTTTCGACCTTCTGTCTTCAATATCGCACACATTGATAAACATTGGAATCGGGTAGTAGCGTTTGCTTATCTTTAGTTGAATCTCGTCTGTGCTTTCAGTAACTGTAAGCCTGACAGTCATCAACGATGCGATGATGATCAAGTACTTCAAGATTTGCTCCATTTTCTCTTCACCCTGTAACAATAAAAAGGTTTTATTTGTAAAGACCACCAGACCGACGCCTAGCCCTTGGGACCCTTGGCGGTGTTGGATCATTTGCGGTGAGTCGCCAGATAAAGCTGAATATCGTACAGACTCTAAAGCAATCGTCATTAAAGATGACATTCCCATAAATTTGAGAAGTCGCTGTAATAATTTATATTCAAGGTACGTCATTGATGGAATAGCATAAAGATTGGAGTTAAAAAATCAAAGCAGAAGGCATAAATCAGAATGTTTAATTTTTTCTTTTAAGATATTATTGTAAACAGTATAAATTATTCAGATATCAGAAAATCAAACCCATTGAATCATGGAAACATTTTAGTACAAACTGCTATTTTGGCCACCATAATTAAGAAATTGACAAAATTTTGTAAATAATTTAGCGTATCTATAGAAAAACGCCTAGCAACGGTATATTCGTTCTAAGAAATATTTTTCAGCCGTATTTCTGCAGTTTATGTATGCCTAAAGCTTTTTAGAAGAAAATTTTATCGAAGAAGGTCGTAAAATGTACGAGAAGCTTGCTTCACCGCAAATGGACAAGATAAAACTACATAGATGGCGAAGTTATGACCGAGCTGTATTTTTTTACCACGGTTTTAATATTGACTTTCTGGTAACTTTGTTGCAACCAGGGGCCTTACCATGACCTCTTATTGCCATGATAGTTTTACTCTTATTATAAGACAGATGTATTTGACGTGTATACATATGTCACTGTCACACAGCTGATCTATCATTGCAATAAGAGCTCATGGTTGGGCCCCTGATCTTGTGGAATCTGTTATATGCTTAAGAAAATCAATGTTACTATTT
The DNA here is from genome assembly GCA_929442735.1 of Watsonalla binaria. Lineage (NCBI taxonomy): Eukaryota > Metazoa > Arthropoda > Insecta > Lepidoptera > Drepanidae > Watsonalla > Watsonalla binaria. The sequence goes on from OV838930.1 coordinate 8,593,956, forward strand.
TATTGAACAAACGTTTCGGATCAGAAAATCAATATAAATGATTTTCTTATTAAAAGACTAAGGTAGGAGACGGCAATAGACTCCTATTGCCGTCTCAGTTATATAATCGCTTTAAATTTCTTCTCTGGCGTAGGTATGTAGGTTCGTTCATAATGCTCACGAAAGGAGAATTTTATTTTAGAAAAAATACTTATCGGATCAGTACCCAAAGTATAGGTTAGCATATATTCTAAGATAAGGGATATCCGAAACCGACTACCAGTTCTTCCCCATAGGTAGGATCTACCGGCCTTTTCAGGGAGTATTTGAGCAGTCAGCTCCGTATAGCATAAGGGGAAGGTCGACACAAAAGATCCAATGTTGTCACAACATCTTTTGTTGAAGATAATATATTAGCTTATATTTATACTGTGATAAAACTTAAAACCGACGATGTTTGGAAGTGTACAAAACCTACACGAACCTAGTTGAAAGTTGAGTCACTTACGTCACAGGCGTACTCAAACCACGAAGCCACGACAGCTTCAACACTCCTAATGTTCCCCGTCTAGCATTAATTCACTCCAAGAGATACGAATGATATATTATACATTTTCTTGAAAGGGAGTTTAAGTCTCATATAAAAAAGGAAAGACAACATGATTTAGATGTAGGCGTCAAGGGCAACAATGTCAACGTACTAAGACAAGCACAGTATATATATAAACAGACTTATATTATACCGTGGCTACGTAAAGGCAAGTCATTCTAATGATAAATTAACCCTTTATATACACAGACAAAATATTAGTTTTTGTATGCTCCTATTTATACGCGACCGGAGCTGACCTAAAATTGTTCTATGAAGGTCTTAACCTAATTAATAACTTAATAAACGGGTTGTCTTGAATGCCACCATTTGTGCTAAAAGCTATGTATAGTATACTGAACAGGAGCTCGTGGCACAGTTGCTATTGCGCATATCATTCGATCAGCGAAGTTAAGCAACCTTACCTCTACCCAGTAATTGGATGGGTGACCGCCCGAGTACCCTACGTGCCTCGGAGAGCACGTTAAGCCGTCGGTCCCGGTTGCCAATTTATCATCTTTGGCAATCGTTACAGGTCAGTCGGAGGCCTAAAATAGTCTGACAACTGGTTTAACCCAGATCACAGATTGTCCTCGTTAAAGAGGTTGAGAAGGTCAGATGGCAGTCGCTTCGTAGAAAAATCTGGTGATCAATGAATGAAACAATGTATGGGATTAGGCCAGGGAGATGATGAGTATACTGAACATGTTTGCAAAATATTACAGTTCGCCGAGACCTGTCTACATAATGATATAACCTGGAGTGATATATACTATTATTACAGTTAAGTATATTATAACAGTAAAGATTTGTATGTAATAATATGTTTGTAAAAAAAAGTACTGGACCGATTTAAAAAAACTTTCACATATGATTGCTACATTATCACTTATTAATGTAGCTAAGCTATATTTTATCCCCGTACTCCCACGGGAACGGATCTCGTGTGGGCTTTATATGTAAAGCAGAAAAAACTTTGAGGATCTCTGATCATTTTTAAGCAATTTGCTTAGGTACTTCTTACTGAATTCAGCACTGATTCATAAGATCATAGATCCATGTATGAAGGTCATGGAGAAACTGATGTTATCTTATTAAAGATTCGATAGCTTTAGCTTAAGGTTTTTACTCCCCCTCCCCCACAGAGTACTGGGGTCCAATTATGGTTGTTTTAGTAGCGCGTTAAAATTACCTTTAGCTCTGTCTTTACACTTTATAGTACCAAAATTAAAGGTCGTAGCTTAGTTCTCGACGTTCATAGTTGGCCCCCTGGTGACCTTATAAACCGCAAGTTCACAATAACTCTAAGTTAACTTATTTGACTGTGATCTCTTGCAAAGTAGAGATGCCATCCCCAGTCGGGAAGCTCGGAATTTTGAAGGGGATATCCTGTTATGTCCTAAATTTTTTCGACCGACACATGATCTTTATATGTTTGCATTACACAATGATAGATTTAACTAAAGAGCCGTGGTGGCCTTGAGGCTTAAGCAGTCGACTGCTACGTAAATGACGCAAGTTCGAATCCCAGTGGGGCCTGTACCAACGACTTTTTCTAAAATACTTTTGTACAGTGATTTCACACCACGTGCTTTCAAACAAAGGAAAACATCGTGAGGAAACCTGCTTATGTCTGAGAAGTAATTCAAAGACTATGTAAAGTGCCTGAGACGGCGATAGAATCACCATCTGTCACGCTGGCATTTAATCATCTTCGGTGAAAAGTGGGTGTTGTGATTACAACATCTCTGCCTACCCCTTCGGGGAATACAGGCGTGAGCGTATGTATGTAGATTTTACTTGTTTCAACATTGTAGATCCCCAGAAAAGAGCACTCTCTTTGCTGGCTCTTTGCATCTACAATGTTTATAGTGAAATGATAATTTAGGGTGTTTCAGTAGTCGGATTGGCGGCTTATGTGAAAGTAGAAAGTTGATCTCACAGAAACTTTTGAAAGCGGATTAAAAGTTTGAACCGGATTTTCAGCGTTCAAATATTTTTAACCAAGTCTATCTAGTGCTACGCTCTGTATTTAAAAAGGCCTGGAATGTTGTTTTAAAGCTGAATTGTTATTTCAGTTAATGTATGCAAAACTTTGTTTTTTGAACGCTCAAAATGTATTTAATATGCATACTAGCCAACTAGACTCGACTACGTACAATCGATTATGATTCAAATTTTTCACGTGCGAAATTTCAATTACTTATTAAATGATGAGTAATGTGAAATGAGGAGACTGGTATCAAATTATAGAAAAACCGAATCGTAATCGATTACGTTCGAAAATCCCTCGTAATGATTCAATTTCAAGGAAGACAATAATTCATAAAATATAGAGTGTTTCCACAGATACTGTTCTATATCGATCAATTGACATTTACACTGACACATAGACTTCCTATGGCATATCCACAGATAAACACAAACGCGACCATTCGTTCAGAGTTATATACTCTATGTCACAATTATTAGAAAAAAATTACACTTTGCAACATTTTGATTCAATCTATATCAGTACATCTATGCAGATAAATAGATTTTTTACTGAATGAACATGAAAGTATAGATGGGTCTGAAATAAAATAAAATCAAAACATCTACAGATAAAATTGAAGTGTCTGTTTGTAATTCCAAAATTACACCTTTTGACTAAATGTATATGAAAGTATACACAGTCTGACATAGCCAAACCAATTGTTATGTCAATAGTATATATATATTTGTTTCATGTTGTGCATCAGTCCCCAATAAATATAAGTTATTATTAATATTATAATATGTTTGCGTTATATTTAGAGTCCTAAAGATTACCTAGACACACGAAGCACTGGCTACAGAACATCTAAAATCATTATCTTGTAAGCAGCGTGCCGACAAACTGACCGTATTACCCCACCGAATGAGCCAACTGCGGCTCCTCGGACACAAGTATCTATTTCTTCGTGTTGCATTAATATTTAATTCAGCAAATATCTGGAATGATTCCATGACCTATTCTGGGCAGCAGGTGTATGCGAGAAAGAAAAAACAAACACTATAATATTCATAAAAGCAAAAAGCACTTCGCTCTTTTACGTAACGTAGCAGATCAAAAATGTGATTGCCTCGCGATCTGTAAGTACTTATGTATGATTTAAGAAATTGATTACTTGCGAGTGAAGTATGAAGGCCGTGTCTGTTTGTTATAAATACTGCTTTAAGAATATGGAAAAAAAGAATTTCCTGAGGTGGCTGATCACCCGAGTTTTATACGAAGCGACTGTCATTTGACCTTCGTAACCCTGTTTACGAAGACAATCGGTAACCTAGATGTTAAATTGGCAACCGGGACCGACGGCTTAACGTGCTCTCTGAGGCATGCAAGAAACTCGGGCGGTCACCCATTCAAATCCTGGTTTGGGTTAGAGTTTCTTAACGTCGCTGATTGAACAATATGTGCATTAGCAACTGTGCCACGAGCTCCTATTATTAAAAAGGCATATTTGGGTATTAATTTTCTAAACCTGCATACGTCTGAGAAGTAATTCAAATACGTATGTATAGTGCCTGAGACGGCGGTGGACTCACCCTCTGTCACGTTGGCACTTAAACATCTGTGATCACCCCTTCGGTTACCCTTCTGGGATGGCGTGAGCATATTTTATTTATTTTCTTACAGTATATTTTTCAATATATAAGCTTTAGACGAGAACGTCAAACATTTCCAGCATACTCATCTAACACAAACACATGTAAATTAACGTTATAGTGTGTCAAGGCGTCCCGCAGCAAGCATGTTACAGTAGGCACGTGTAAACTTTGTATCACTTGTAATCCCGACGGTGTTGAAACTTTCATATCACCGCCATACATCCCAGAACAGGAAACATATGTGACAACCTCTCACATCACACACACATGCTTATGGATTTTTTATGAAACTACTTACTCAATTTTCTTCAACTTCAATCTCTTGATCGAGTAATGTTTTCATTTGAATAACATTTACGCTTTTCTGTATAAGTTTCCGAAAGGGTTTCAAAGGTTAACGCTAGCATATTTCTTTTCATAAATATGCAGGATTTACACGATGTTTTTTCATTGTAAAGTTCGTGGAGTAACGATCATCTCACTAACGATTAGAAAACCTATTGATACAGAGTTCAAATCCCGCAGATTCACGCGGAGGAGACGTACCACGTAGAGAAATGTAAGCAAGTAAGTATACCACTATTAAGGTTCTATGGCTTCCATTATTAAGGGAAAAAGGAATCCCTATAAGGGCGAAAATCTCAATGTGTGAACTTTTTTTATAATGTTGACTTTTTCAGGACCTTTTCTTTGGATAATGCTACGGAGCCCTTCGTGAGCGAGTCCAACTCGCACCAGGCCAGATTTTTTTAAATGATTGCACAACTTATAAAATCATAACTCATACTATGAGACAGATGTATATGACATGTATACATCTGTCACTGTCACACAACTGAACAATCATTGTAAAAAGAGCTCTTGGTTAGTTCTCTGAGTACAGAAATATTTTTTTTTTATTTTGGTATTTTTAATTGTTTAGCGTATACACTTTCGTGTGCATTTAGTAAAAAACGGTTAATTTAGAATCACAAAGACTCTTCATTATATGTCTGTATAGATGATATACGTATTTTCATTTTAATGTTATATCAATCCTAGATGCCTCAAAATTAGTTCACTGCTTACATATTCCTAACTATATCACCAAATTGAATTGACAAATTAGAGTTTGCTAACAATGCCTGTGGGGTTACATTCATATATTATACCATTGTTAGGAAACTCTGAATATCAACGTATGAATTAATCACATCATTATATTTCTCCCAAGAACCAAGTAAGTGAATGAATTGAACGTTGGAGAATGAAAACATGTTGACATTAACATTAGGAGGTAAAAGCAATTGTTACATGAATATTTAAAAATACGTGTTTAATTAATTAATCTGTACTGGGAGCTAACAATGATCGTTTAAGCAGGGCGTATTAAACACTTCTTTGCTTTGACGTTTCATTTAACGGTACGAAAATGACACGTCAAAGCTCAGAATTGGTAGTAACCTATGATGGAAGTCCTTTGAAATGGGACCGATGGTGAGTACGCCTAATGATTAAGTGCCAACGTGACAGATGGTGAGTCCATCGCCGTCTCAGACACTTTACATACGTCATTGCATTACTTCTCAGAAATATGTAGGTTTCCTCACGATGTTTTCCTTCACCGTAAAGCACGTTGTGTGAAATCATTGTAAATAAGTTTTTTTTTTTAGAAAACCTCATTGTTACAGGTCCCGCTGGGATTCGAACTAGCGTCGCTTGCGTAGCAGGCGACTACTCAAACCTCAAGGCCATTACGGCTAGGTAGTCATATATTGTAAATATATTTCATCCATGCATTGGTCAAGTCATTATAATAAGCTTTTTTAGGTTGACAAATGATTATTGCTTACAATTTCTTACATATACCTAGGTCTGGATTGTATGTATCAGACAAAATATAATATTAATAATATTTTCCCAACAAATCATAAATCTTATTTCTCACTAAAAGCTGTGTTATCTAAAATATCGTCGTATCAGTTTAAAGATTAATTTCATGTCGTCATGCATTAAACACGATGTATCGGAAACGTGCTCGAATTACCAAACTAGTGTCCTAGGGATGGAAGATGTTTACTTATCGATTTTTCCTGCATCTGTCTTCAAGCATGAGAGATTTGCCGAAGGAAAACATGCTTAGCTTACCAATTTTATTACATTACTTGGGTTGCGCCTATGCTATGGTTTGTAAATCCGTTAAAAAAGTAAGAATTTTACTTCAGACTTTGAATTGACTTCAAGATAGATTACACAAAGACAACGTTCTCTCTTCTTGCCTGTGTGATTCGCAATGAAGCGCGTTTTGGTAAACATCTACTTCCATTTATTACGATAACAGAACCATGCTTGAAGATCCATCTTGAAGATACCGCTGTTTAAGTAAATCAATAAGCACATAGCTCTCCGAGTATGATCTCTCGAGAGAATCGAATTAGTTCGGCTAATATTTTATCGATATGAAGTTTCATCGATTATGCACGATACATGCGGTTACAGGACAAAGTTGCCGCTTGTTATTTCGCCGAAGGCCCGCTTTGCTTGCTTTCGGGGCAAATGTAGTTAGCTAAAAGCGTATGACGTCATACGGGGCTAAACTTAGTTCCGCTCATATTGTTTGAGGCTTTAAAATAAAATTTCCTATGGGAAATACTCTTTGAACAATTTTATTTTAAAGTAAAAGCATTTTCAATCGCTTTGACTGCTTTCTGCTTGAAAATGTAGACTACTTAAAATTTAATTTCAATAACCCCTACTATAAAAAGTATATAATAATTTTGAGGATTTCATGTGCCGTGGTGGCCGTGGGGTTTGAGCAATCACTCAAGTGACGCAAGTTCGAATCGAAATCGAAAAAAATTATAATTCAGAGACGTATATATATATACATTGTCTGAAACGATAGACTTACCATCTGTCATTGGCACTTAATCCTTGGCAATTAAACCTCTGGCTTCCCTTTGGGGAATACAGACGTGAGTATAAGTATGGAGGATTCTTTGTTAAATACCTAACTCAGTTGCAAACTAAGTGAAAGTTGTGTTTTTGGGATTGTTCCCAAAAGCACAAATTTCTAAGTTGTTGACTTGTGGCAACGAAGTGAAATTGGCTGGCATTAAGATACAAAATATCGCAGTCAAATTGTGATCTATCTAAAAGTAATGAACTATTAGAGCCTTTATTTATAATCCTGCGGTGTTTAAGGCCGCCTCTGCTACGTGTATATTGTTGCACCAGATCCTGCCGAATACATATTGCCAACTGAGTTATTACTAAAATATAGCATTACTTACCAGGGCCCTATCACCATGGGTTTAAGCAGACCGTATTTAGGATTTCTGAGCTTTGACGTTCCATTTTCTGTACCGTAAATTCAAACTTAAGCTGAGAAATTCTTAATACGTACTGCTTAAACGATGATGGTTGACCCCCTAACCTTATTTGGGTATATATGTACGTTGCACATACATAAATGTTAACGTTTGTATTTTGACCCGCATTTTATTCGCCAAGTTAAAGTCTCAGGGAATTACATACGAAAAAACTTACTAACAAACCTCGTGATATATGTATGTCTTAATTTAATATACAATAGATTCGCTTCCAATTTGACGTAGAAAGCACGTTAGCGTCTCATTAAATGTATCTCAAGAGCCACTCAGCAATTCAAACAGCTCACGCAAACATCATCTATCATACCCGAGCTTGTACTTCAGTGCATGCATAGTTCAATATTTATCTTCACCCCTTCCTGGAAAGTCCATCAAGGGTTAAAAGGGGATGCTTAGATTTCAACTTGACAGATGACTAATCCATCGCCGGTTCAAGTACATATAAATTATACTTCAGGTTCCAAGACAGTGTTTCCTTTGTCGCAAAGCTTGTGGTGTGACAGATTTAAGTTTGAATAGAAACTCTGACTTCCCAGATTCACGTAAAACAAACGATCGAAATATCGTAAAACAATTAAAGGCATTCGATCGAAATCCCATTGTGCTATACTTGTGACCTAATCGTAGTTCGATTGGATTTCAATTCAATAGTATATAATAAAAAAAAGTCTAGTAGTTCTAGTTATATCGAAATACGTAGCTTGAGGTGACCTGGTGCTATGTTTAATTACGTGAATCGACCTATCAGTGAGTCTTAAAATTGCGTCGATTGCGACATAACCACCCGTCTACCACGGCACTTAAAATAGTGTTTTTTTTCCGTGAAGAACAACTGTCGTGGTGGCCTTGAGGTTAGAGCAGTCGCCTGCTACGCAAGCGACGCAAGTTCGAATCCCAGCGGGCCTGTACCATGAGTTTTTTTAAAAAAAACTTAGGTACAGTGATTTCACACCACGTGCTTTACGGTGAAGGAAAACATCGTGAGGAAACCTGCATATTTCTGAGAAGTAATTCAATGACGTATGTAAAGTGTCTGAGACGGCGATGGACTCACCATCTGTCACGTTGGCACTTAATCATCTTCGGTGAAAAGTGGGTGTTGTGATTACAACACCTCTGCCTACCCCTTCGGGGAATACAGGCGTGAGCATATGTATGTATGTAAGTACAACTGTAATGGATAGTGTAATGTTAGAGGCATTTATGGCATCCAAGGTCAGCTCGGGAAAGAGCAAACTATTCGAAGAAAACTCACAAAAGATCCATCAATCTATTTTGGATCGGTTAGTGAAATAATCCATTAATGGTTTTTTACGTTATGCTTGCCATGTAGGTACTATCGCGCATGTGTTTATGTACAATTTGCTTTTGTTAGTCTATTTAACAAAGCCGTCTAGTGTTATATATTCAGTGTAATGTTCAGCTGGTAAAGCGATGTGAAGTAAATAATGGGAACATACATTATTCCACAAAAAAATAAAAATACTTAGCTTTATATTTCCAACTAGAATCTGCTTGAACGGTGAGACGAAAAAGTATAAAATGTATAAGCAATTTTTTCAAGACATAATGATTATGACCAGAATTGTAATTTACTGATTTCACCGATATTTAATGATGATGATGATATCTGATCACACGAGACGATACTTTTGTCTTTTGATCCACTGATCGATGCAACAAAAGTGTCAACTTGCACATTTATACATACATGCTCACCTCTACCTACCTCTTTTCCTAGGCTTTTTAAAGAAATAACAAAAAGGTTAGTCGACATCACAGGAGACCGAAGAGCTGGCAGCTAACTCGGACAAAGAATTATTCTTGCCATCAAAAGGGGGGATGCTGCCAGTATCGTCGGAACCTTGCCTACAGAAACTCTTTTTAACAAAATGTTTAGTTATTAGACTATATTTTTTAAGGTTTGTTGTAATAGTTTAGAGGCTAGTTAAATAATCGCACTATAAAATCACCTTTACTATATTACAATTACATTTCGCCAGCTATATTACGGTCTACCGGGCATTAATCCAAATTGAACTGCTACGGATAGAAAATCCTTTACTTGCGCTTGCGCCTTCTAGACCAACGAGATCAGCCAGTTGCAAATGAATGTGGCTTAAGTCCTCTTAACTCAGACATAATGAAGCTAGTTCTATTAATGGAAGAATATCCAGAATCGAATCGAATGTTCCGCAGATTATCTCGTTCATCTAAACTCGAACAAACTTTGCCTCTTTATAATGTTAGTATCGGATAGTTCTCAGAAGCAGCTTTCATCTAATAGTTCGTAACTAGTTCTAGGATACAATAATGTTTCTTTGAAATTATGCTGAGCTCTGAATTCACGTGAAATTATAACGTGACTGGTATAATATATTTAATGCGCAATGCTCACCCAAAAGCGGTAGAGAGGTTTAACAACAACACCCACTTTTAAGATTACCTAGGCGTCAACGTGAATATTCAGTAAAATAAAAGGTTTCACAAATTTATCAACATCCAATAAAGATATATTTTATATTAAATCAGCGTGTTCAGTGTAAAACGGCTCACCTAAGAATTTTATAGCTCTTACAGCTTTCATAGCTGTTAAATAATTCATTGAAGCGGTTCTTTTTATTGGCAAACGGCTTTCTTTATTGTGTAGCCCATTAAAGGCATGGGCGAATAATTTATTGGTTGAATTTTTGCTTTATGGATGGCGAACAGACATTTGCAGACACGAAGTTATATCAATATATATATATAATTCTTCCGACCGGCCGGTGCTGCTGCTGCTCAGCATGAGTGGCTCGAGTATAGGAAATATGCTTGCATTGCACAAGGATAAATATTTTCTGCGGTTGAAACTTCCTGGCTTTGGGGTCCGGATGCTCACACACGTCGTCTGGTAGAAGCCTCCTTTTCTCACTCAGAGTATAAGCATTGCTGAATAGTAACGTATAACATACGTGTCAAGTATAAATTATTAGTTACTAATGTGTTGCTTAATCTGAGTAGTGACTAATTAACCAGAGTTGGGAACGTGTCTACTAGAGATTCATTAAGTTCCAAGTAAATTAATATTAATTAGTGCACACATTATATTTAAAGTCGTGGTGGCCGAATTGTTTGAGAAGCTGCCTGCAATACGAATGCAAAATTCATCTGTGTTTACTCTTTGTTGAAACTTATTTACACTAGATGGCGCTACTTGTGAATTACATCGCGCTGTTGATACGTGTTATTATTTTTATAAATACTTTCATACTATAGCAAACGCTCGTAGTTGTTTAGTCAGTGGTTCCAATAAACGTCACATTGTTCAGTAAACTTTCATTTCACGTCACTGAGTTCCGTCTTCCTTGATAAATTATCCTTGATATTCCGCGCTGTAATGTTTTTTTTTTAATTTGAATTGATTTATTTCACACCGCAAACTTTACGGTGAAGGAGAATATAAGAACGATCTTGCAATCTATCTGCAAATTATTAAGAAAAAATTTATGAAACTAGCGAACATCACGCGGTTTCACCCGCGTAGTTCCCGTTCCCGTGGTAGTACGGGGATAGAATATAATCTATGTTACTCGCTGAAGATGTAGCTATCCATTGCTGAAAGAATTTTTCATATCGGTCAAGCAGTTCGGAGCCTATTCAACGCAAAAAAAAAATCAAATTCTTTATAATATTAGTATAGATAAATGCATACAGTGCTCTTGGACCCATCCATAATCTTCGGTGGAAACTATGGCGTTGTAACACCTTTTCGGGAAGGCATTAGCATACATCGTGATGTGGGTGTAATAAGTTACGGTTGCAACGACGTTTAGTTGTCAATAAATTACGAAGCTACAGTAACTTGGTAGTGCGTGTAAAGATCATACGATGATACATACTATAAGGTTGGCATATAGAGTTTGGCATTTATGTTCATTCAACACGCACATGAAATGAAAAAGTTGCTTGTTTTCAAATATCGCCTCGGAATAACTAGGCTTTACCTAGTTAGTCTGTCATAGTAAAAACTGATCATGAAACAAATATGATATTGTTATGCGGAAACGCCTATAAAAACCATTCAATCAATCTTTAATCATATTTTATACCACATAGGGACACAATAAAAAAAATTAAAACTTCGCCCTTTAAAACTCTCATAGCGCGATTTAGGTTTCATAAATGTGTACTCAAAATTGCGATTGTTAGCGAGTAGCGCCATCTATACAGTTAGTGCAACAGTCTTAAACCGCGTCTCAATTAATGGTGATTAGGTGCATCAAATATTCCCCAAATCGGCTTATCCATGAATAAGTAGCAGGCAGATAGAAACAGACTCTCACATATATAGTAATACGACATGGATGAGTAAGGGAAGGGAAATACATTAATTCAACACACTTTTGTACGAAAAGAACCTCGAAACTACATAACACAATTTACATAAGCCGTAACTTAACAAAGAGTCAATATAAGTATAAAAATTTGGAGTATCTAATATATTTCCTTTGCCTCTTGCCACGTCCGTCTGAAAAATATGTGCTTTGAGTAGGGTACAAATATTCCGCTTTGACAGCGATGTGTGGAATTCAGAGGTGGGCGATAATAGTCCATCATCATTTAGCTGCTCTCAGGGGGATTTTCACACTGACAACGGCAATAGGGAACACTTTATTTCACTGTGTAAGCAGGCCATATCGAAATGTTTATATACTATGTCGAAAACCGACGTATGCCTTGTAGGCCCTTTTTAATGACCTAGCACTCTACAAATTTCAAAATTCCAAATTCAAAATTATCTTTAATCGATTAGATTTTTTACAAAGTACTTTCAAAGGTTGCTTTTACTGAGAAGAACCTAGCAAAAAACTCAGTTTTTTATCCATGGGGTCTCCGGAGGGATGATAAAATCATATGCTCACGCCTGTATACCCCGAAGAGGCAGGCAGAGGTGTTGTAATGACAACACCCACTTTTCACCGAATATGATTAAGTGGCCCCGTTGGGATTCGAACTTGCGTCGCTTGCGTAGCAGGCGACTGCTCAAACCCCAAAGCCACCACGGCTCTCGGATGATAAAATCATTTTGTAACTTGAGTATATTTCTGTCTTATTTCACTAGTGGGATGAGATTAGTTGGTATTTATGTAGGCCATTGACTTTCCACACTTATAAAAAATCAATGACCCGCAGAAAACCAAGTGAATTGGAAAATGGGGAGAGTTTTTGCCCAGCAGTGGGGTAGTATAGGCAATATTAGATTAGATTCGTATCACTTCAAAAGGGTACCAGGTTTTTTGTGTTTGTAATTTCAGGATAACGTAAAAAAGTGAGTAAGTGAGACAAAAGATACCAAGAAGACGTGAAATTGAGTGTACTCGGAGTACAGGTAGTTTCTTTTAATTCAAACCAAATAATAAACAACTGGGCCATTTAGCGATAACTCATCACATTAAACATTAAAGATTAGCAAGAACGCTTTAGGAAAACCTTACCAAGAATTCTCACAAAACCTCTAAATACAATTGATTACTATCATTTATTATCCATTACACTAACCTAACGAACCTAATCAAGAGCCGCAGGAGATAGAATTCGCAGAAAATATCTACTTTAATAATGTTTTCAACCCTCCCTTGTTTATGGTATTACGATCATTAACGCTCATTGAGATAATTAGAGTTTTTATTCATGGCATACATGTTTAATGTGAGAAACCAGATCACAACTAGAAACATTAGTAAACACAATGAACAACGTCTTCAATCAATTTCAATTAAAAATAAATATAAAAAAAACCAAAACACTTACCACATCCAAAAAAAATTCAACACAAGCGCCTATCAAACTTAATAATGATTTGCTTGACCAAGTGAAACATTTTAAATATTTGGGAAGTATCATCAATTGTGAGTCCAGATGCAGTCAAGACATAATTACAAGAATAGCTATGGCAAAACAAGCATTTAATAATAAGAAATACATATTTAAATCCAAGATAGCAAAAAAGGTGAGAAAAAGATTCATAAAAACATATTTATGGAGCATCGCTCTATATGGATGCGAGACGTGGACACTCACGCAAAGAGATAGGGAAAGGCTGCAGGCATTTGAAATGTGGTGCTGGAGAAGGATGGAGGGTATAAGTTGGACAGAGATAGTCACGAACGACGAAGTATTGGAAAGAGTAGAAGAAGAAAGAATGATAATCCGGACAATAGAAAACAGGAGGGGCAAGATGATTGGACACCTATTACGACATGACGCTTTCATCAAAAACATCATAGAAGGGAAGATAGAAGGAAGGCGTAGAAGAGGGAGACCAAGGATTAGTTACTTACAACAGCTGAAGGAGAAAGTCAACGTCATGTCGTACAAGGAAGTTAAAGTTTTGGTGGACAATAGAGAGGGTTGGCGATTGCTTCACCGACAAGAGCCTAGCTCTTAAATTAATGATGATGACATGTTTAAATTATTGTTTAATTTATTATAGCGTGCAAGAAGGTTAGGACCCATTTTGCTGCTGGCCTTCTACAATTAAGAAAAAGAATATGTTTTAAAATTCAAATAGTTTCGATTTTCTTTTGTTTTTTCTTCATATTTTTTTACTATTGCTCTTGCTATTGAATTATTGTTATTGTATTTATCTGAATATTATCGTTTTGTAAAATTTTGACATGGTTTTTATTATCATCTGCCTACACAAGAAATATTATTGTTATGAATAAGCTTAGGGCTTATTCAATTATAAATTCTTAAAAATGTTTAAAAAAAGAAAATACGAGGTGGGACTCAATCCCACTGAACTGAGCTACGGAAAAATTGGACGCATGAGGTAGGATCACGAGTTCAGGTGAGTTAAGAGCTCAGTTGGAAGAGCAGCTGCACGGTTCGAGTCCCACCTCGTGTTCGTATTTTTCTTTACCATTTTTAAGCACATTGAGATGTTAGTACAACTGTGTAAGTGTGATAGATTACACCTTGTAAAATTATGTTGGTCCAGCCGTTCCGGTGATTAGCCGGAACAAACCGACAGACAGAGACAAATTTAAAAAAAATATTTTATGTACCGTGTATACTTTCATATGCATTTATTTTAGAATAACAAACAGAATCTCCAATTTAATTTATTTGTATGTATATGTATAATTGTATATACAGATATAAAAACTTTCTGCATTATAGTTTATGCACTGGCAAACTTAATGCCATATGTATTCTTTATCAGTCAACCTTTGGGTTACTTTAATTAGTTATTTTCAAAAATATTTTAACAATTTTGAGTAGGTAATACAAAATGAATCTAGTTGATGATGATACACGACCGCAGATACTTGAATGTTACTAGAAAAGGTTGAATGAAGTAAGGGCATTATACGGATTGTGAGGTACAGTCCATCATCGTTTGGGGCTTTGTCTCGTGAGAGTTCGACTCAGCACCAGATGTCCGCCACGAAGACGTGCCTGTGGTACAAGGGAGAAGAAACTAACAAATTTTGAAGTATTTATTTTGTATCATTGTCCATGGCATAAGTTATACATTAACAAACATAATTCAGAATGGAAAGTACATTTTTTTAATAAAAATATTTGCTCAATCGAGCGTTAGCGCACTCAAAGTTTTTAAGATTAACTCCTTAATTCACCGTCAAAATATGTCAATTTTAAGTTGAGAGCAGTCTGTAATACACGTAAATGACGTATACGAGATCAACCACGATGTGGCCGCATAAACTTGAAAAACTGTGTAGAGTAACATTCAATTTATTTGTATTTTCTCTTGCCAATCTGTGTATTCTGACGTCACTGTTAGTCAGGCATATTTAAAAGAAAATTATAAAAAAATATGCATCTTAACTTTTCTTTATTTTCTTCCAGTCACATTCTACGTAGAATTTTTTTCAATAACACTACTAATAAACAACTATTTTAGTCACCCAAGTCATTATCGGCCTTAATAGCTATGCAGCACTCGGAAATGTCCTGGAATGGGATATTTGTGAGTCATTATGTTTTTTATGAACGAAACTTTTTGTTGTTGATCGATAAGTGGATTTCCGGGTTTGACAAAGGTTATAAAAGTATAGTTAGAGTTTTCAAGGTCTTTAGATCTATAATTATGCAATCATCCAATAATGTTACTTTCATAGATGTGAAATATTCTTTTAGTATGTTTATGTTAGTTACCCAATTATGCAAAAACTGCTTAAATAATAGTTTACGATCAGTATTAAATTATAGAATAGAAAATAAAATAAATAAATATGCCTACGCCATCCCAGAAGAGTCCCCGAAGGGATAAGCAGAAGTTTGTACCAACCACATTATATAATATAATAATAATAAATAATATTTCACCTAATATGATTGAGTGCCAACGTGTTAAGTATTAAGTTATAATTAAGCTTTTGGCTACACCTTTGCTAGCTGGAAATTCGAACACCTGCTGGAGATTCTTTGTCTATGTTTGCACATACTCTCAAATTGCAGTTGCACACGTGTGATCAAATTAAGACTGCAGTAACTACGTTGGTAACTAATTTAACATTTAAATGCCCTAAAATTCGGTGAAATATGTGACCTTAAAAAGACCTGTTTTGCACCGAATTTCATATTAATAAATATTATTTCTATTTCAAGAAGTGAATCCAGTCTGAACCGCTGCAATAAGAGATGTATGTGAAAGAAGAGAATATTAAACATATACAAGTAACCCACGCTTCAAATCAGTGGAATGGTCTATTGTTAACAATTCTATCTCAATATTTTTATTGCATAAACACATGTTTATATTCCAAATAGTTAAATATGATTAGGAAAAATACGAATACAACTTGGAACTCGAATCTACGATCTCTGCAAACCGTGCATTCGCTCTTCCAACTGAGCTACTCGTGATCACACCTCATGCGTCGAATTTTTCCTTTTTTTGTTTTTGCGGTATAGGTTCCTTGCGCCATCTATTTAGCTGTTGAATCCAAACTATCTTACAGCTATATAATAACTAACTTAACAGGGAATATAGAAAAAAAGCCTAGGCCCGGAAAAAAACATGGTTACATGATTTTTAGGTACTAGCTGTCTAGCCATTGGTTATTTTTTCGGCTCAAACTTCATTATTCCTCAAAAATATAAGTGGTCTTATCATCATCACAAACAGTGCATCCTGGGACGCATTTGTGAGACTATGAACTTGTTCAGCATCCTCGAGGCCGAGAGAAGGCTATTTTCTCGGCCTCCACGACTAAGTTCTTCGACTAAGTTATCTAAGTTCCTTGTTAAACCACCATATAGCATAAAAACACTCGTAATCAGCGAGAGAGATAAGATATCTTATCGTGCAAAAAGGCTCCTTATACATTAAGTTTTCTCTATACGTTTTTACCTCTAAATGTTTGTAATACTTAAAAACCTTCTAAAAAGCTCATTTCAACATTAAACTCTTCACCTCCTAACTTGCACCACATTGGCCGTCGCCCTAACCGCTGCTCGTTTCCATTATTCACTCTAGACTCTCGTACGTAGCTTGTTCTCCGAGCACATTTAGGCGGTCTATGCTTTTATAATGCTATTAATAAACTACACTAGTTTGGAAAGTTGGACGACAAGAGGGTGTTTGTTCAGAAGAGCTAAGTAGCTTTGAATATCCAAGTAATGCGTGGGACGCGTGGGTGCTCGCGTCTAGCAAAGAAAAGATCTTCAAGCCAGGCAAATTCAAACGCAAAAATATCTTTATTCGATTAGACTTTTAACAAAATACTTTAAAATCGTCACAATGACATAATTGTACAGGATTATACATTCTACCGCCAGGTTCGGAAGTTTGCTCTTACTGCGGCGGTACGTTCTACCTACTGGCGGTAATTCTAGTCAAAGGTAACTTGAAGATTAGAGTAGTTTTTATCCTTTATATTTGAACTAGCTACCTCGCCCTCGCAACAGGTTATCTACTATTTTTTAAGGCTTTATAGGCTCAAAATGTATCAGTTTTTGAGAGAAAAATATAATACTTGCGAACTAGCCATAGCTTCAATTTTTACACAAATAACTTCAACTCTTTATCTAGATTCCTGACAGAATCACGATTGGATAAAATTTTCTCGAAAGATTTTCGTTTTGTTAACTAAGCCTTACTGAATTTTCAACGAAAGTTTTCAACGAAAATTATTTATCTATAAGCCCATCGAGATTCAACTCCTACCTGACATGAATGACCCCTAAGTACTAAGATACGAAACTTAGTTTAATAGAAAGATGCGTTCTAACAGAGAAAATTTATTTTGTATCGGAATTTCGACCTTATTTTAAACTAATTAACGAAGGCAAATCCTAAATATGCAAAAATAAGTAATGAAAAAAATCATCACACGAATTATAGACTCGGGTATTTCAATTATTGGCAGAGAGACTCTATGATTTGCGAGAAGTTGGCCCAAATTGTACCTTGTGTTAAAGTTATCTTAATATTTTAAGATTTTAAATAAATGTATACTTCCGATTCTGTGTTTATGAAAATATTATCACATCCTCAGAAACGCTTAATAAAGTGCCTGAGACGACGACGGACTCACCATTTGTCACATTAGCACTTAATCATCTACGGTAATCATTTAAATTTAGAAGTTATCATGTACCAAGATTGCCTTACATAATTTTGGAAAATAACTGATACTCTTACTTACCTTTTGATCGATATTAACCAAACATAGCTTAGAACCATCGCAAGGAAACTGGCTTCATGAAAAACGCTGCCACAGACAGACAAACACCCACATATGGACATACATCGATGTCAAACTTATAACATATCTTTTTGAGTCGGGAGTGAATAAGAGGGTGTCGTTTCCCTTCGGGGACCCTTCTGTCTCTCTCTATAACTTTTCTAGTCTCTGCCTAGAGTTTTCGAATTTAGAGAATGTCAGCATAAGCACGTGGGCCGATTCGGGCCAAGTTTTCTACTTGTAATTGGTTTTAAGTACTGTATATATAATTAAGCCTTTATTCAATACATTTTCAGCACGTGGTATCTAGTAATGGTCGCTATAATGTAGTATAAAGGATAAGTTAATATTTAAATGGGGGAAAGTTGGAAATGTTGCGCAACGAAATTAAAGGTTCGCTTTCATATCATTGCCCCTCTTCCCTTTATGAATAAAGGAGGTAAAGGTAGCGGTCTAAATAATGGATCAGCGTTTTGGACATTTGTAATGGTCAGGTGGTATTTATTGTGTTCTATCCTTACAATACAAAGATTACGCTCCCTTGACCAATAGGGTCCGGAAAGCGAAATCTTAAATCAACCTTACAACCAATACTACATAATAGATTGATCGAAATGTAATCTAATAGGAAAAAGATAGGGCAAAAACTAAAGGCTTATAGGTCGGGAAAACTAGTAACGAAAATGTGGTAATGAAAGTATCACGTTTGGTTAATCGTTCTACAAGGTTGAGGTCAGAATATGATTTAATCTGATATAACTAATAGATGTAATAGATGGATCTTTTTTTATTGCGTGGCGAATATCATTTATGATTTTCAGTCAGTGGTCACTGGTTGGCCCGGGTTGAATCTGCTATTAAAAATTCTTTTGATAAACCATTGGAAATTATGTACGGATTTCAATCAAGTTTATATAGACTTATATATACCCACGTCGCTATTCTCCAAAGGGACAAGCAGAGGTGTTGTACTTTCAATACCCACATTTTACTGAATATGATTAAGTGCCAACGTGACAGAGAGTGACTCCATCGCCGTCTCAGGCACAATACATACGTCTTTGAATTAATTCTCAGTATATGCAGGTTTTTTCACGATGTTTTCCTAAACCGTAAAGCACGTGGGGTATAGAAAGCCGCTGCCGCCAACCACTGTACACGCTGCTACGGAATTGTGTCACCAATTTAAAATAATAATAAAAAATACCCTTTACATTATTGTATTGGTAATCCGAACCAATGTGTCTATGATTTTACAAAACCCGGGGTACAAAAACAAATGAAAATACGGCTTAATTGATAACGTTTAGCTATGTATGTATCCTACACTCCCTTTAATCTCTGTCAGATTACCCCGTGCCGCCTTGCAACTCACAAATTACCCCCAACGTTCCTTCAAAGTCTATAAAGACACTCGCTTGTGAATTGTAGCCCCCGCATTCATTATTCACGCCCCGACGTACGCTTAAACATGTAACTCGTTTGTCGACGAACCGCTTGTGGCTCTAGGAAAATGTGTCCCATATTGCATTTCGCAGATACACAATATTTCAAGTTGTCAAGGACTCGTGAAAAAATGCCTTCGTAAACTAGAGCGTGCGAAAGTATAAATAATAGCATTCGTGTCTACTGACTATTGAAACTTATTCGTTCGTGGTACCAGAATAGGCCGTGCTCGACATGTTTTCGCTAAACGGACATGTACAGATAAAAAATTAGAACGTGGTGATGTTTTCCTGCGGTGGGGAAAGTTACAGTTCCTTCTTAGCCTAAACAAAAATATTTCAAGATGAATATTCTGCAGAGAAAATGGATAAATTGGAATCGTATACGAACTTAAAACCTCTTTGAAGTCTCCTGAAATGCGCTTTTATCCGTCATGAAAGGATGGTTCATAGAAAACGAAGAAGAATTTATTATAAACTTATATTCTTACATCAAGACCGTGACTGGACGACGACAGTTTTTTGAAAATGTGGACATTTATATAGAAATAATTTTTTTTTCTATTTACTAAACGTTACGTAACTGGGTTTTTCTGAACGCAGTATACGGTGTGTAAGGATGAACGAAGGAATTTTTTCTGGAGAGTAATCTGTATCTTATTCTCGTCATCAAAAATATGTAAAAATTGTGTTCTATTCATAATTTTATTTTTCTTTTTCTCGTACTAGACATAAGTAATTCCATTGTTATTATTAGCGTAAAAACATTGCTCGATTAAAGATATAAGATTAAGAGGGCCAAAGATTTTTTATTGAATGAAATACGTATATAAACCTCTTATTTCATTAGTAGGCGTAAGAAATACCTATACCAACAAACCCCGGAACACGTCTATCTAGCCACGTCCCTTTCCTTTGTATTCTGGTCGCCACTCGCGTCAATTGCTACAAAGACAACATGGAGGATTTAACGGTGTACTTTTATTAATTACTAGTAATTATGATTTATTGACTTTGTAGTAATTGAGTCCTATTTTATTTACAACCAGAAAAACATAAAAATCCTTTTCCCAAGTCGTTCTGACATCTCGTGTCCTAACCACCTTTAATAATATTTATAAATAAAAAACATTACAGCAAAGGAGGTTCACTACCGCTACAACTTCTTTAAAACCTTCGTTCATCCTAGAACGAAGGACGTTTTGAAGCAGCATAGAGTATAAAAATGATAATTGTTACACCTTTTGGTAATAACAAATGGAGTGGTGATAATTCTGTATGTACAGGGTATACTGCTGCAAACTTAAATAGACTACAGTTACCTCTTACAATCAGGCGGGTCTGATCCTATGCCACCTTATTGGTAGAAAAAGCCCTACCAAATTAAATGATTGCCTTTGCGAAAATTTACCGAAGAATTTGTCTCTTTGTCAAATTATCATATTATTGAGAAGTTTCCGTTATACGCACAAAAGAATTCCTTCCTATATTCATATTCAGAATTCGTCGGAATTTTGTTTATGAGTTAAATTTTACTGTTGTTCTTGTAAACTTAATTAAAGAAAGGGTCGGCCGAATGTTTGTTGCCACTTGACATCTGTGCCCTTCGACGTTTTGTGACATAAATACCCTTTTACATTAAAATTTTAGGCCTCCACAAGGTTGCTGGGCTAATTAACTGGAGGCAATTATATTGATTGATGGTTTCTGAAAAAAATGTGGTTTGTATTGATAGGCGGTGAGTGTTTCGGAAATTAGGTAAGCGGCCGTAATTACGGGTTACTTAAGAACCTTCATAGCGTTTATAAAGGGGGTCTCTTCTTCCGGGATTTTTTGATTTGATTTATGACACCTTTGGTCTAGTGGTTAGCATACCTGACTGCTAAACTAGGTAACGGGAGTTTGATTCCCGCGTCAGGGCAAACATTTTATGTGATGGGTTATTGGCCTTGTATTTAAAAAAAAGTATGATCGTTGTCTAGTACACATAGTTTGGGACTTTTTTTATTATAATTATTCAAATTATTGTTAAGACCCCTGTCCATACTTAGACCAATGTTATATATTATATAACAAATTTCTGAAAATTGGTTCAGCTATGAAAGGCAGACAGATAGATAGTGCCTATCAATTTTGTAGTAATTAGTATAGTTGGGATCTCGCATTTGACTCCCGACTACACAGATAAAAATATGCATTAACAACCAAACCCATATTACTCAGTGACATGAGGCATTCTATTATATTTTATTTTCCAGTAATTTTTAAGCTTATGTATAACAAACAAAAATACAATAATGTAAATTAGGTAGCTATGTAGCGCTCGGTAGATTTCTAATTACAATTCACTCCAAAGTACACAGTGAACTAATTTTCCTTGCCAATGAAATTCGGATTAAACGCAATATTTCCAAGCCTTTCCTCTGTTTGTGACTGCGAATACAAAAAGTTTTGAATTAAAAAAATAACGGGCCCATAAAATGAATTGCGCGGACCATTAACGTTTTTATTATTTTAAAATTTTGCTTTTTACGTTTCTTTTATCGCGTACCGACATTGCTAACATTTCAGCGTTACGAACACAACACAATATTTACAGGAATAAAAATGCTTTGAAAAGCTGATTTTGATTTATTTTTACATGCATTTGTTATTCGCTGTGGATATTTTATTTCGTTGATATTTCTGTGTTCTGTACTGGATTACCTGAATACTTATAAATATTTATAAAGTAGCTTCTGCCCGCGACTCCATCCGCGTAGAATAGTTCCAGAAATTTGCCCGTTCAAACAAACAAAGTCTACAGTTCTATATATTAACTATCTGTGCCCCGCGTTAGCATAGCATATCAATACCAATCCATAAAAGTAGCCTAAACTTTCATCCCCTTTTTTATCCCTTTAGGGGTAGACTTAATCGAAATCCTTTCTTAGCGGATGCCTACGTCATAATATCTACCTGCATAACAAATTTCAGCCCGAAACGTCCAGTGGTTTGGGCTGTGCGTTGATAGATCACTATGTCATCACTATGTCACCTTTGAGTTATATATTTAGACTAGTACTAGCTTCAGCCCGCAACTTTGTTGGCTTAAAGTAGTTACATTGGGCTAACGTGCATTCGCGTCATACTTGTGAAGAGGTGTTACTTGAGGGGGCTGGTCATCTCAAGCTACACATTTATATAGAAGTAGAACTACTAGACTTTTACTTCATGTCAAGTTTTATCGACATATGTTGTGCTTTGGAACTGTGTCCATGGGCTTACATTTCTTAATTGATATATTTTATTTTGTATTTTTAAAACTGTATAATATTTTTGAAAAGGAGGAGCTCGTGGCACTGTTACTATTGCGCATATCATTCGATCAGCGAAGTTAAGCAACCCTAACCCTAGGCAGTAATTGGATGGGTGACCGCCCAAGTTCCCTCCGTGCCTCGGAGAGCACGCCGTCGGTCCCGGTTGCCAATTTATCATCTTTGGCAATCGTTACAGGTCAGTCGGGGGCCTAAAATAGTCTGACAATTGGTTTAACCCAGATCACAGATTTTCCTCGTTAAAGGGGTTGCGAAGGTCAGATGGCAGTCGCTTCGTATAAAAATCAGGTGATCAGCCACATCGGGTTGAATCAAGTGCCGACCCCAACAATGTATGGGATAAGGCCAGGGCGATGATGACAATATTTTTGTAAAGAGTACTTCTTGCCACGTTCTTCTCAGAAGTCAAACTGGTGGTCCATTCTTCGACATTCATAAGTGCGTTACCAGGGCGTAACTGAATAAATCATTTTAATTTTTCACAAGGCCCTGGGTTCGATCTCCGGGTCGGACAAGGTTGGGTATTTCTATCAATAATGTCGCATTAGCAGGAGTCCTGACTCCTTATTCCCTTAGCTGGCATCATGTACATTACGTAGCAAATAATGATTTATTTATGTGAATTTTATATAGGTTACGACCACGAGACCAAAGAGGCGAATATAAATATAAATTGCCATAAGTAGCTTTTAGCTAAACTGTTCTAATTTCCCTGTAAGAGTATTATAATAACAGTTCTAAAACATACAAAATATTACCGCAGTTTTCCTGCACAACTTGAAGAGTTTTTCACGTGAACGCTGCAGTAATGACACGCTACTTAGAAGTAAAATGTTTTTTTTAAATATGTTATATTACTGAACATTGCACTTTTAGTCATGCAAGACATATTATTACGACCTCGATTTAGTTGAAAGAAACAAGCAAAATGAAAAATAGTAAAGCAATTATTTACAATAATTTTCCTTTACTTATTATGGTTATTTGCTGCAATGTTCTTTGCGTTAAGAAATCGACGTGTTGGTTTAGTGGTTAGTGTTTCAAGCCGCTACGGTGTTGCGCGTTCGATCATCACATTGAGCAAAAATATTTGGTGAATATGTTTTATTCCTTGAATCTTGATGTTTACTTTACAAACATGTTATTTACAATGTTAATAGTAATCGATTTGAATCATAATTAAGCTTCGTTTGGGACTAGCTGACTCTGTGTGCTAGTTTCCGAACATAGATATGTTTTTATTCAATTTAATGGAGCTCTAAAATCATATAAATCTTATTATAATTAACTAGATGGAGTCATAAAATTATATTTCTTTTAACTAATCTCTAATATTCCTCGAAAATGGGGATTGTTAGCGACATATTCCCATCCAACCTTTTATAAGAATATTCTTTATGTTTTTTATACGAATAATTTATGACTTACATAACATTTTTGTTCGCCAATGGTTGTGTTATTATTTCACATGTAAAATATTAAGAAGCCTTCCACGTAGGAACCAGCCAAAAGGGATTTAATTTATTTTCTAATACCTACTACAATAGTTTATAATAATTCCGAATTTAGAAACTTAGTTTAGCTAAGATAAGCTTTTTAAAAATGAATTAACTTGGTTAGCATTTCAATTTGTAGTGAGAAATAGTTTACGTCCAACGTTTACGTCAAATAAACACTAATGCCATTGCATCCACAAATTTTGGCTATTACAAATTGTTAAAATACCGGACTGGCAAAATATTGCAGCCTTTGGAATTGTTGGGTGACGTCATAACTTTAACTGTCAGATCGAACCGCCGATGCCTAGAGAGAGTTTAACCAGAGTGATGAATCTAAAACTAGAGTTACAGTTTTTACTGAATATATACTGACAGAAAAAATTGTCGATTGACATATCTGCTGTTATAGTCAAATGTAATATGCTTAAATCATCCCAGAACGTTGCCCGAATGATTAAGCGGAAGTGTTGTAACTAAAAAAATTTCATCGAAGATTATTAAGTGCCAACGTGACAGATGGTGAATACATTACCGCCTCAGGCTATATGCATGGGTGTTTGAATTGACATACTCACGCCTGTATTTCCCGAAGGGATAGGCGGTGGCGGATAGGTGTTGATATAACAACACCCACGAAAATGATTAAGTCCCAACGTGACAGATGGTGTGTCTATCGCCGTCTTAGGCACTATACATACGTTTTTGAATTACATCGCAGATATTTACAGGTTTTCCTTCACCGTAAAGCATGTGGTTTAAAATTGATTTAGAATAACTCCTCGCTCGACCACCGTAGGCATTGTGTTTTTAACCTTAACGTGAACTACTTTTATGGTGCAACCAAGCATAAATAAAGCAACTCGACTGTTTCCAGCCCACAGGGTTTGACACGACTAAATCGAGTTTCAAAGCTTTGTGGTAGGATGTAATCAATAACCGAATGAATTTTACAAAATTCAATTCAGAACTTTGCCTAGTAAGCGATGTTGGTTTTGGCGCTATATTCATTTGAGATATTTATTCACGTTTTTGTGTTCTGTTATAGATGCTCTATGTACCCTTTAATGCTTACTCCTACTTTCTTTCTGTCCACTCATCATTTCTCCCTTGCACTCCCGCATTCATTTCTACCCGTCCAGTCAGTCTCCTTCCATCCTCCAACCAAGACGGCTGTCTCTAACTCTAATAATTGTTTTTTTAAAAAGCCTTTTGTGTTGAGACTCATAACATTTGGTGGCAGCGTAAAGGGATTTTGAAAGAAGTCCCCGGTTCGTCTCCTAGTACCACGCGAATTCCTATCTAAAGTGTTACCTAAGTGTAAGTGCCGACTCCAATAGTGCATACGTGAGGTAAAAGCTCGTATAGTGCACCGAGTTACGGCCCCTTAGGCCTCTTCTTCTTCAAGTCCGTCAAGGCCCGGTTACCCACTGTCACGCGCAAACCTGTGCTGTGACCGGTATACCTGAGGCCCCACGAGACATCCGTCATTCGCCGAGTCCTGCTTGTTCCGCTGAGTCCTGCTAGTCCCGCCGAGTTCTGCAAATTCCGCCGAGTCCTGCTAGTTCCCGCTGAGCCCTACAATTTCCTCCGACGCGACTACGCATCGACGCGACGACCCGTCACTCTACATCCTGCAAGCCGAGATCCGAGAGGTGGTCCATTCAGGGAAATGATATCCCTCGTTATCACTCTGTCCGTATTCCAGTAAGTGATTTCATTCTTGTATTTGGTCATTGCGATTCAACCTAAAAAAGTTACTGCTTTCTCAAATCTTTTAATTTTGTTCGTGTATCTGTTTAGGACTTTACAATAATATAATTTTACAAAGAATCCTATATTTTACAAATTCTTTTACTGTGCTACTATTTTTTGTGTGTTCTGTGCTATTTTTGTGTTAATTCTGTGTGTGCTCCGTCTATACTATTCGGTTGTTTCGTGTGTTTAACTGTACTAAATCGATAAAATGTCGGAAAGCCGAGCTCAAAGCCCGACATCCAAAATGGACAAGCCGGAAATCTCCGTTACTGACACGGAAGACGATGGTTGTTTCCTTCCCCCGGGACCTACTACTAGGTCCCTCTCTAAGAAAAAAATAGCAGCCAATACCAATAAATTAGTGATGGATCTTTCCACATTATTAAAATTCATTAAACCATACGATGGCTGTAGGGAAACCTTGAACGCATTCCTGGTTAACTGTAGCAATGCCTATGATTTAGCATCAGAAGGGCAACAAGATATCTTATTCAAATATATCCTTTGCCAACTGCAAGGTAAGGCGCAAACAGCCTGCTCTATCAAAGAATTCTCAAATTGGCCACAGTTAAAAGATTTCCTGAAAACTCAATTCAGTGAGCGGAAACACTACGCCCACTTACTTACAGATCTCCAAGACTGTAAGCAACTGCCTAATGAGCCTGTTAGCCAATACGCATTAAGAATAGAGACATGCTTATCACAACTCTTGACTGAGATTTCTATATCCCACGGGCATAAAAACCGTGAAATGGTGGGTCGTACCGCTGCGATGGAGGAATTAGCCCTCCATCATTTTCAAATGGGTTTAATAACCCGTATTTCTAATATTGTTAGGTGCAAATCACCGAAATCACTTAATGACGCCATTAACATTGCTAATTCAGAGGAAAAAATCCAACAATTCTTATATAAACAGAGCCCGCCTAACAATCGACCTGACAGACCTAATACCTCAAAACCAAATACCCAGTTCCGTC
Organism: Watsonalla binaria; assembly: GCA_929442735.1. NCBI lineage: Eukaryota > Metazoa > Arthropoda > Insecta > Lepidoptera > Drepanidae > Watsonalla > Watsonalla binaria. Next base: position 8,621,224 of record OV838930.1, read on the forward strand.
GTAATCAACAACCCTTCTTAAATAAAAACTATTCCAATCCCAATCGTCCCGCTCATAACAGTCCTAGCTCTTCTGCTCCGATATGCAGATACTGCAAAGCCCCAGGACATACCCTGGAACAATGTCGTAAGCGCGAATATAATAACAATCGCTTCAACAGCTTCGACTCTAACCAATCAAGGGGCCCCCAACGAGTACATTACGTATCCGACGCCCCTGAAAACAATCCCGTCGAATCAGTAGAGGGATACGATACCGTCGATACCGACACAAAAAACGAGTAACCGTCTCGTCCCGGTATCGTACGGGACCTCACAAATTAAAAATCGATACCTCTACTGAAATTACTAAGTCCGAATCGACCCCGTTACATGGAGGTCATTCTTTAAAAAATGACAATACCTCGCAACCATCGCTACATGATGGCCAGCGAAATTCCACTGTATCCTTGCAACCACGGAATAACCCTGGATTGCAAAATTCCACTGAATCCTTGCGACCACGGAATAACCCTGGTTTGCAAAAATCCACTGAATCCTTGCGACCACGGAATAACCCTGGTTTGCAAAAATCCACTGAATCCTTGCGACCACGGAATAATCCTGGTTTGCAAAAACCCTCTGTATCCGCGCAGAACGAACTGCCAATACCTTCTAAATCCAATGTATTCGAAATAACGAATAATCCTGCAATCATGCTATTACCTCATGTCCTCGTTGAATCCTCTGTATCTGATATCCCATTATCCTTGCTTGTAGACTCTGGATCCTCTGTAAGCCTACTTAAATATGCATGCATGGAAAAACATCCTAAGCTCACTAAGGAAACTATCCAATTAAAAGGCATCGACTCATCTGAAGACTCTATACAAACTCGAGGTCATTTCCAACTAAAGTTCAAACTCCCTAAATCAATTGTATCACATAAATTCCATGTAATTGATAAAATACACCTACCATACGATGGTATCATTGGTTCCGATATGCTCAATGCATTAAGTTGCAACATCGATTACACTAGTAATTTATTACATTTTGGAAAAAACGCCGTGAAATTACATTTTCACGATCCCGCATACCTAATACCGCCACGAACTGAAACTATCATTGAATGTTCAGTATCGAACCCCGAACTTAAGGAAGGCCTCATCCTAGACCAAAACATATCTAAAGACCTGCTTGTCGCAAATTGCCTCGTTCGTGTTAAACCTAATAAAAGAGTTAACCTCACAGTAATTAATATCTCCGAATCCCCTATATCATTAAAATCCGACCTTAATTTGACTCTTTTACCTACTATTTCCGACGAATTCAACGACTGTCAAAAAGAAACTAAGTTTATACATTCCATTCAAAGTAAAAACTCGATCCAACGAACACGTGAAGTGTTGAATCAATTAAGAACATCACATCTAAATGACGAAGAAGCAAAAGCGCTTCTGGAACTCTGCTCCTCGTACTCTGATATCTTCCATCTCCCAGGCGAACGACTCACATGTACCCATGCTCTAAAACACGAAATAAAAACATCCTCTGATATCCCAATACATACCAAAACCTACCGATTTCCGGAGGTTCACAAAGCTGAAGTCAGCAAACAAATAAGTCAAATGGTCGAACAAGGCATAATAAAACCTTCTATATCCCCCTGGTCTTCCCCCATATGGGTCGTCCCCAAAAAGGCCGATGCGTCAGGAAAGAAAAAATGGCGTGTCGTTATTGACTACCGTAAACTCAATGACATAACGGTAGGAGACACATATCCCATTCCGCAAATAACGGAAATTCTTGACCAATTAGGGAATAGCAAATACTTCACTACCCTGGATCTGGCTTCAGGGTTCCACCAATTAAACCTCAATGAAGCCGATTCAGAGAAAACCGCATTCAACGTCCCAGAAGGCCATTTTCAATTTAACCGCATGCCGTTTGGTTTAAAAAACGCACCGTCCACTTTTCAAAGGCTGATGAACTCAGCACTTTCAGGCCTACAAGGGATGCGATGTTTCGTATATTTAGATGACATTGTAATCTACTCCTATGACCTTCAATCCCAAATATCCAATCTGACCGCCGTATTCGAAAGATTAAGAAAATTTAATTTAAAATTACAACCCGACAAATGTGAATTCCTAAGACGCGAGGTGTGTTACCTAGGTCATGTAATCACCGAACAAGGCGTCAAACCAAACCCTGACAAAATAAAATCTGTAACCGAATTTCCAATTCCACAATCCCCAAAGGATATTAAATCATTCTTAGGTCTAGTTTCCTACTACCGCCGTTTCATCCCTGATTTTTCCAAGACCGCAAAAGCCCTTACTACTCTCTTAAAGAAAGATACTATTTTCAAATGGGAAAATCAACAACAGTTAGCATTTGACTCACTAAAACAAGCGTTAACAACCGCTCCACTGCTTATCTATCCCGATTTCTCACAGCCGTTTATACTTACTTGCGACGCATCAAATTACGCCGTTGGCGCCGTACTATCGCAAGGATCCGTCGGTAAAGACCGCCCGGTAGCATTCGCGTCGCGTACCTTAAATAAAAGCGAGTCCAATTATAGCACAACTGAAAAAGAGTTGTTAGCTATCCTATACGGTTGTAAAACATTCCGTCCATATCTCTATGGCCATAAATTCAAAATCATAACCGATCACAGACCATTAAAATGGCTGTTCAATCACAGAGACCCAAGTAGCAAACTTCAACGTTGGCGTTTAAAGTTAGAAGAGTTCGAGTACGAAATCGAATATCGTAAAGGAAAAATGAACTCAGCCGCTGACGCTCTCTCTCGATACCCGGTGAATCCCATTTTACCTGATATTAACGACGAACATCCACTGGAATTGCCATTTCCAGTTATTCCCCAAGAGGATCTGGAACAGCTGATAACAGTTGATTTCAGCCCTGTTGAAGAAAAAGACTTCGACTTCATCCCTCTGAATCCTCCTACTCCCGTAGATCCTTATCCTGCTATTACACAACCATGTCCTGCCCCACAGTTGGAACCTCAACCTTCCACTAGCTGGGAAAATCCTGAAACCTTACCTGCATCATATCCAAATCCGAGAACTCCCATCTCAATACCTGAAACCTTACCTGAACTTGCTCATCCCAATCCAGAAACTGCTCCTGAAACCTTACCTGCATCCGACGAAACCTATAATAAATTCGTAAAATCTCCTAAATCTTACAACACTCAAATTAGTGAACACAATGAAAACCTCCTCAAAGGAAGCCAAAAACTAATAATTATACCAACCTCTATAGACATGGACGAATCCATGCCATACGTCCAAGAAATCCTCAATAATTGTCCAAGTCCCGAGCGTGAAGAATTCCTAAATCAAGAAAGATCTCTACACTCATTCTTACCGCTCACAATTGCAAATAAAACTTACCTTTTTGTATTTACCAAAGTCCATCATTTCGATGACTACTCATATCCCGATATATTCAAAGCTCTTAAGGCCGCACGCGATGACATCATCATGTCCCACTCTACGGTAAATGAAGTAGGTACCACAGATTTCAAAAATCCATTTGATACGCACTCATTTGTGAAAATATATAACATGTTTGCGTACTTGTTCGATGGAACAAACATATCTATACATATTTACCATAATAGTATCATTTATCCCTCTCTTAGCGAAATTCCTAAAATCCTAAAAGAAAATCACGACATTCCAATCGCGGGACATCTCGGGTCCGCGAGAATGCTAGGTCGCATTAAAGAGAGATTTTATTGGAAAAACATGCGTAGCGACATCGAACTGTACGTCAAAAACTGCCAATCCTGTCAAACTAACAAAGCCTTACGTAAAGTAAATAGAGCTCCAATGGTGATAACATCCACCTCTATTTCCCCATTCGAAAGGTTAGCCCTCGATGTCGTGGGCCCTCTGCCCGAATCAGGCACAGCTAAAATCAAGTACATCCTGACTCTACAGGATGACTTAACAAAATTCTCTGCAGCATATCCTATGCGCAGTACCACAGCGGAAGAGACAAGTGAATGCCTCCTCCACTTTATATCCCTGTTTGGTATCCCCAAACAAATACTTACCGATCAAGGTACTAACTTCACATCCGAACTGTTCAAATCAACTTGCCAGTTCCTTAAAATCAAACAGTTATGGTCTTCACCATACCACCCACAGACACAAGGAGCCTTAGAAAGATCACATTCTACTCTCAAAGAGTATCTTAAATCATACGTAAATCAAAACCAAGATGATTGGCCCCGTTACGTATATACTTCTATGTTAGCGTATAACTCCGCAATACATTCTACTACTCATTACTCGCCATTCGAGTTATTGTTTGGACATAAAACGTTTATACCGGATTCAATCTATAACGAAACGTCCACGATAACATATCCCGAGTATGTAAAAATGCTACAACACCGCATGAAACACGCGCGTGACAAAACTCTAGAGTACATTCATAGGTCCAAAATAAACTCTAAGACTTACTATGACTCACGTACTCGTCCCGCCGTATACAAAGTAGGCGACTATGTCCTATTAAAAAACCATCTCAGGATGCGTAAAGCCTTATCACCTGTATGGAAAGGCCCATACAAAGTTGTCAAAGTACATGGCAACCATACCTTATCTCTATTAATAAATAGACGTCATGTGAATCACCATTATGACCAGGTGAAACACGTAGAGGTACAAGACGTACCTACTTAAAATATCTTATCATTATCTTTATATTTAACTACCTATACAATTTTATACAATTTATATTTTTACAAATAAATATCTTAACTTAGCCAATATACCTAGTTATATTTACATAGGATAGTTAACCTTATAATAGATGGTAACCATGTCTCCTTTTCCTTACAGCGTACTGGCCGAAGGTCAACCTCAATATATTCAGCAAATCACTTCAAGTCCCGGCATTTACTTTGACCAAATTGGCGAACTCAAAATAAATATTGGCCATTTAGACATAGTAACTCCATTTGATATTTCATACATTAATCCTCATATACAAAACATTAATTCTATATTAGGAACAGTACGTTTCTTATGTAACCAAATTGAAATCGAAACCTCGAGCAGTCTAGAATGTCATAACATACTAGAACCGCTCACAATTAGGTACAACGATATTGTGTCCGAGTACTCTTCCATAGCTCATCTATTGGATAACAATAGATCCAAACGAGCAGCATGGCTAGGTGGCATAGGTACCCTATCCAAAACCATCTTTGGCACTTTAGATGAGGATGACGCTATCAAATACGATACCGCCATTCAAAGTGTCCAAGATAATCAAAAAAGACTGGCTTCATTAATTAAAGATAACATATTAATAACTTCTTCTACTTTATCGAAATTCAATAACACCTTATACAAAATAAGATCTAATGAAGCTAGCCTTAATAAAGCTATCGACAACCTCTCATATCAATTAAAAAACATAACAAACATCTCAAATGTCCTAATTACAAAAGCAAACATTAATTCAATCTTAAACAGTTTAGAAGCCTCGATACTCACCTTATCTTTCCAATTGGAAGACATAACAAACGCGATAATGTTCAGTAGTCAAAACATCTTGCACCCGGCTGTATTACCACCCACGCAGTTATACCAAGAGCTTGTCGATAACTATAGACACTTACCTGTAGATTTAAAATTACCTATAAGTTTAGATTTAAGCCATATTCATTTGCTAATGAATATTTCTAATGTAATTTGTTATAGTTTAAATAATAAGATAGTATTCATATTAAGAATACCCCTAGTTTCCCATAAGGAATATACTTTATATCATAACATTGCACTACCTACTCCACATAACAATGTAAACCCTAACTCTTTTAGTTTTATAATCCCAAGTAGTAAATACATCGCAATGACCAAAGATAAATCTGAATATTGTACTCTCGATTCACTTAAGGAATGCAGAGCGATAAGCCCCCGCGACCACATATGTGACGTCACCACAGTGTTCCCTACTAGTGCGAATCCCAGCTGTGAAAGTGAGTTGATCACTAAAGTGATAAGTGTTTTACCCTTACAGTGTCGGACCGATTTTATCAACGGACATTTAGATCTATGGAAACAACTTTATAATAATAATTGGATATATGTACAAACTCAAAGCAATAAGCTATATATAGAATGTCCTAATCAAAAATCTTTACAGTTAAACATTCTTGGAACGGGAATTCTAAACATCCCGAATTCTTGTATTGCCTTCTGCAAAAGTACTAAACTGATACCTAAATTTAACAACATTCAAATAAATGCAACTGTATCTCATTCTGATTTTAGTATAATAAATGATTCCTGTTGTAACTTAGATAAATTTCAAAAGGTAAAAAGTAATGAGCCCCATGTAAACTTACAAAATATCGACTTAGATATTTTCTCCTTAGATACAAAATCAAAGTTAAAGTCAATGACAGAAAAAACTGATAGCATTCTCAATCAACATAACTTCATTAAATATGAAACTCATTTCTCAATAGTATTAATTTTAATCATTATAATAATTGTAATCTTTTGTACTTTTAAAATGTTTATGTTCATTAAATTACGCAGTCGTCTTCCTTATAACTTTCCCAAGTTTTCCCGCTCTATTCCTATAAATTCTCCATCTTCTTCATCAGACCAAAATTCAAACCCTGAACCGGTCATTCCTATCAAAATCATAAAACGTCAACCTAAACCCGAAAGTCTGACTCCTACTATTAGATCAAACTTATGACTTCCTACTTCTTTCTATTCCTAAACTTCGAAACTTCTCCCCCGAAGTTTAGTCTACCCCGGGGAGGTGTTATAGATGCTCTATGTACCCTTTAATGCTTACTCCTACTTTCTTTCTGTCCACTCATCATTTCTCCCTTGCACTCCCGCATTCATTTCTACCCGTCCAGTCAGTCTCCTTCCATCCTCCAACCAAGACGGCTGTCTCTAACTCTAATAATTGTTTTTTTAAAAAGCCTTTTGTGTTGAGACTCATAACAGTTCGTATTCAGATATTTGCAGTTCTAGAATGAATAATATATTTATTTTACAATAACTAATTTAAATCTCAGCATTCGCTTATTCTAATAATGTACGAATACGGTACTAGAACAAAAAACAACATTCAAAAAGTTGTCTGATTGTTCCGTTAATCTCCGGAATAGCTGTGCCGAATTTGACGCAGCATTTTTTGAAAGGTAGCTGTAGTTAAAAGGGATAACTAAGACTGAATAATTGAGGTCCGCACCGATTAAAATAATTAATACTCAAATCAAATTGAGCCGTGTTCGCCGTGGGGTCGAATCCCAGTAGACGTGTACCAATGATTTTTTCTAAAAACTTTGGTAAAACAGTGATTTCACACCACATGTTAAACTTGTTTACCGTGAATCAAGAGGGTAGCGGGTGCATTGCACAGACTGCTGCCCAATCTCGGGGGGCCGAGTGAAGGAGTCCGCCGCCTCTATGCGGGGGTCGTGCGATCCGTGGCTCTCTACGGAGCACCCGTCTGGTCTTCCAGACTGGGTGTTAGGCGCTGCAGAACTATGTATAATAGTATGCAGCGTCCTATGGCCATCCGGGTCGCACGAGGGTATCGTACCCTTTCCTTCGAGGCGGCCACTGTCCTGGCGCGGTTTCCACCCCTGGACATCCTGGCGGAGATGGATGCTCGCGTTTACGACCGTCTCCGCCGGGCGGACGGAACCGCGCCTCCTAATGCGGCTGAAGTGCGCAGGCAGGAGCACCGACGTGCGCTTTTGGCGTGGCGGGAGCGGCTGTGTGAGCCGCAGAACGCCCGCCAACGCGCTGTCGGTGCAATTTTGCCGAGCCTCGGGCCCTGGCTAAAGAGGAAGGACCACGTCACCTTCCGGCTGACGCAGGTACTCACCGGACACGGGTGTTTCGGTGAGTACCTGAATCGGATCGGTCGCGAACCGACGGCGCAATGCCACCATTGCGGCTGTGACCGGGATTCCGCACAGCACACGCTGGAGCAGTGCCCAGCGTGGAGCTCGGAGCGTCGAGTCCTGGTCACCAGGATCGGGCAGGACCTCTCTCTGCCACGCGTAGTGACGGCTATGCTGGCAGACAGAGAGGCATGGAGGGCCGTAGTCTCCTTCTGCGAGACGGTAATGTCCCAGAAGGAGACCTCCGAGCGGGATCGGGAGAGAGCCGATCCCTCTCGGAGACGACGGCGACGGCGGGGCGGAGGCAACGCACGCCCCGGTCCGTCCACCCAATAGCCAGGGTCTAAGAATATGGCTATGGTATCCCCTGCCTGTCGTAAGAGGCGACTAAAAGGGGGCCGGAGGGCCTGCTGGCGGTGGTCGGGGTGGGAGCTTTGACCACCGGCGCGGGCCCGGGAAGGTGGCAGCGCGATGTGGCTCGCGCTGCCTTGCACAGCGAGGTCTCCAGGGGCGGCGTCACAGCTGCCCCGGGGATGTGCCCCGGCAAAGTGTGGGGGGACACCGGTGCGTTCTATCAGAGTACCCGGAGTCCCCCCTAAGCACTGAGGATGGCCACCGGGGGGGTTTTAGTGAGGTAAAAATCCCACATACCCCGATCTGCCTCTCCCAGGGCGGTCGGGGACCTTTTGAAGGTTTCCCCCTCGTCAACAAAAAAAAAAAAAAAAAAAAAAGGTGTTGTTATTACAACACTTCTGCCTACCCCTCCGGGGAATACAGGCGTGAGTATATGTCAAAAAATACTTCAAAGACGTTCAAATTCAAGAAAGATGCTATCTAATTTACTGACATAATTTATCAAAAAAGGGCAGGGTTTACGCTCAAAATGTAGAATCCTCTAAACAATGTCTTTAACAAACAATTTTTATTTAAATAACAATTCATTTATCTCCCCAGCTCAGGCGGCTTAGCGTTACGAACGGGAAGATACAGCTTTAAATGAGCACTTATGTTTAGCTTGTAAATTCCCGAGACGTCGGCTGCACGCACAGTATGGTAAATATTTAATACCCCTTGAAGGACTAATTTGCATGGGAAGGCGACCCTTTACTTAAGGCATGGACCTTATCCTTAACGTTTTATATTAAAGCTTAGGTCCACATAGTTTTGATCATTATGAACTGGGGATGGAGTTAAATTAAATCAACTTGTCCATTCGTGACCCGAGGAAAATCAGTGCCCTAAGTATTTAAATAAATGTTTTACGTCGACGATTTTCCCTGAGTATTTTCCTCATATCATCATCATCTCCCTGGCCTTATCCCATACATTGTTGGGGTCGGCACTTGATTCAACCCGATGTGGCTGATCACCTGATTTTTATACGAAGCGACTGCCACCTGACCTTCGCAACCCCTTTAACGACGAAAATCTTTGATCTGGGTTAAACCAGTTGTCAGACTATTTTAGGCCTCCGTCTGACCTGTAACGATTGCCAAAGATGATAAATTGGCAACCGGGACCGACGGCTTAACGTGCTCTCCGAGGCACGGAGGGAACTCGGGCGGTCACCCATCCAATTACTGACTAGGCTTAGGGATGCTTAACTTCGCTGTTCGAATAATATGCGCAATAGCAACTGTGCCACGAGCTCCTCTATATTTATTTAGAGTGTTTTCCTCATATATGGGGACGTTAAAAAGCGCCCCAAGCGGCTAGTGTAGGAGATTTTACATCTCCATAGAAGAAAAGCGCAAAAAGCAAAGTTGCCAAATAGTCAACACTCTGCGTTGTGACTATTCAGCAACTTTGCTGCAACCACCTCTGTTCTTCCGTTAACCCCGTTTGTTATGTGGCTATATGAACAATGAACTCAAAAACAGCTTAAATATTCTAATATATAAAATTCTCGCTCTCTGTAAAGAAACACCTTCGAAAACGCTGGACCGATTTGTATGAAATTTTAAAGAATAATACGAAATCTAAAATATATTTATGTGGAATTGATGAAATGAGTTTGTATGCGATAGTGAAAGGCAATGTTTAAAAAGTTAAAAATGGAAGTTGAAAATTAAAAAGAAAGGAGAATGTCAGATAAGAAAGACGATGGAAGACGTGAACGACGAAAAACAGGAGTAGCATTTTTATATTTATTTTATTGTGTTGAAAAGAAGAAGTAAATATATTGAAACGTTTATTATACTTTTATTAAATTACTTCTATTATTGTTTGGTAAAATACGCCAAACTACATTTATATAATTAGACTTCTTACAAAGTGCTTTCAAATCATCAGAAGGAAAAATTACGCTGTACTGGATTATAAATGCTACCACCGGGTTCGGAAGGTTGCTTTTGCTGAGAAAGAACACGGCAAGAAACTTAACAATTACTTTTTCAAAAATACTTTTTACATTTCGTAACAGTTACAATGTATCTCATGAATGTATGCTCATGGACACAATTTCAATTCTCAAGTGTAAAAAATAAAAACTATAGTATTAAAAATAATAGTGAGCATGGTAAATTCCGGCCGGTCATAAACAAAATTCAGGATTAAAAATATATTAATTCTAGCAAAAGTTGAATGGAATATTTTCAATATTTATCCGGGAAATTAAAAATATCCCGTAAATTACCACTCCAAAAAATATAATGGCAGTACATAGTTTGTCGGTCACGGCTAGTATTGTAATAAAATCAAAATCCAAAAGTAGTGAAAAATTTAGTTTATTTTTGGACTAAACTTAAATTGAACAAAAACGAGAACAATAATACTGCCTAGCTTATAATTCAACGAATTTGAAGTCGTGTCTGGCAGAATTATTCCGGTCTGATCCCCTCACCTGTTTTACGCCTGGTTATTCAGACGGCGAAAGATTTATCACTTGTCTGATACGTTAGCACCTAAAATGTTTGATATACCTTTACCCTTTTGGGATTCTTGTATTCTAAACTAAATGTTCTAATACCCACTCAGCTCAAGACAACCAACTAAAGAGTAGTAAGGGACTGATTTGCACCGTGGTGACCTCGGTATGTAGGTGCCTGAGACGGCGATGGATTCACCCTCTGTCACGCTGGCACTTAATCATATTCGGTGCTATGTGGGTGTTGTTGCTTATCCCTTCTGGGATGGCGTGAGCATATTTATTTTTTATTAGTGCTATAATGGGTTTTACGTAAGTGAATATGGAGCTGATGTTGAAAATTAGGAATATAAATTACTTTTGCTCTTTCCAATTACCTTTGCTTTGAAGGCTCAAAAATATTGCTTCAACATAAAACTGGGTAGTAATCTCTCGTAGCAATGAGCTACCCTTAATGGATACGGTACATTTTACATTAGGGAAAGTAGGAAATTGTGCGTTAAAATACTGGAAATAATAGGAATAAAATATTATGTTCTAAACGGCTTCGAGTTAGTTATAAAGTCGTATGTTGTTTTTGTGTTACGCGAATTATTTAACTAGTTTATGCCAACTGCCGGGCTCATCTATATATTTATATCTATATAGATAAATAAAATTGAAGTATGTGTTTGTAAATCCAAATAAACAGCTTTTTACTAAATTCATATAAAAGTAAGTACGTTACTAATATGAAAACCTTTTTTATTTTTTTCTCTCTCTGTCTATCTGTTTGTCCCAGCTTATCACCGATTTACTGGATCTTCACTGGTAGATAGCTAATGTTTCAAGGAGTAACTTAGGCTAGTTATATAACAAACGGGTTACGCGGGCCACTCATGAAATTAAGTACGCAGGTGAAATCACTGGGCACTGCCTGTATTAATTACATAGGTATACCTTATATCCGCGACTAGATCTGTGTAATGTTTATCTAAGTATAACTATTCCAAACTCCAGCCAAATATATTCACCGGTTTGGCCGTAAAAGGGTGACATACAGATTATAACATTTATTTCAATATTATTTTAACTCCATAGTGACTGTAGTCTACTCGTGGCACAGTTGTTATTGCGCATATCATTCGATCAGCGAAGTCAAGCAACCCTAGCCCTAGGCAGTAATTGGATGGGTGACCGCCCGAGTTCCCCCCGTGCCTCGTAGAGCACGTTAGGCCGTTGCGTCGGTCCCGGTTGCCAATTTATCATCTTTGGCAGACGTTACAGGTCAGTCGGAGGTCTAAAATAGTCTGATAACTGGTGTAACCCAGATCACAGATTTTCCTCGTTAAAGGGGTTGCGAAGATCAGATGGCAGCCGCTTCGTATAAAAATCAAGTGATCAGCCATATCGGGTTGAATCCAGTGTCGACCCCAACAGTGTACCTATAGGATAAGGCCAGGGAGATGATGATGAGTGACTGAAGTCTACTCTAGTGTACCCTAACATGTCAAAAAGGGACGTGAATATACGCAGTTATACGTTAACGTCGGTCTTGAATATACGTAGGAACTTATATACTTTAACGTCTCAAATCGTATCTAACTTTGTATCTACTTGTATGTAAACCAAAGTCCTTTAAGCCACACAAGACGTTACAATTAATTTACAGTTCTTGTACCATTATTAAGATCTCCGTAAGCTCTTAGTCCCATTTATGTGTAATAATATATAGGGCCGTGGTGCAAAGTTAAACAATTGCTCTAACCTCAAACAAGGAGTTTAGTACTGCTCAGGCAGTAGAAGTATTTGTTCCTATGTTGGAGAATTACTTATCTGTAAATTGTTAATCGTGTTGAGCTATTCTATGCATTACTAGACTTTCTGGTACCTGAGCCCAAAAGTATTAAGTAAGTGATAGTAAGCGTAATAAAACCAGGGGCCCTACCATGACCTCTTATTGCCATGATGGTTGAACTCTTATTATGAGATAGATATATTTGATGTGTATAAATCGGTCACTGTCACACAGTGGAACTATGACAGCAATAAGAGCTTATGGTAAGGCCCCTGATGGTATCAATATCAACGTAATCATTTCAAAACGATGTATAAATATTTTTCCAAGACTACCTTTATATAATTTGAATTGAAGTAAAAATATATCCTCTTCGTTTCTAATTTGGTAGACTTTTCACCTTAATATTCTGAGTAAGCTCGACTGTACCTACTTAGTTGATTTACTGTGTTGTACCAAGAAGCTGGTATTAGATACAATTGCTTTAATGATTAACGACGGAGGGGATTCTCCGAATTTTGGTGGTGAATATACCATGCTCAGATTTAAAGGCCAACTTTTGACAACAATTTTCCGGGAAACAAACAACGAGAACACTCGTATTTCAGCTATTTATTCACTTTGTAATTATTTTTATGGTCGAAAGTTTTAATTTAAGCATTATGATGTTGATAGATTATTTTGTTTTCTGTTCCAACAAGATACATTTCGTTCAAGAAATAATAACTTAATTGGCTGAACCTTCTTAATAGAGAAGAAGAGCCGTGGTGGCCTCGGGGTTTGAGCAGTCGCCTGCTACGCAAGCGACGCTAGTTCGAATCCCAGCGGGGTCTGTACCAAGGAGTGTTTTAAAAAAACTTATGTACAGTGATTTCACACTACGTGCTTTACGGTGAAGGAAATCATCGTGAGGAAACCAGCATATTTCTGAGAAGTAATTCAAAGACGTATGTATAGTGCCTGAGACGGTGATAGACTCACCATCTGTCACGCTGGCACTTAATCAAATTCGGTGAAAAGTGGGTGTTGTGATAACAACACCTCTGCCTACCCCTTCGGGGAATACAGGCGTGAGCGTATGTATGTATGTTCTTAATCGAGACATTGACTAGAAAGCAGCGATGCGAGGTGCGAGATGGCCAGAAGTTAATTGCGTTTGTTTTCAATCGCCGTCGATGGTAGCGAGTCCGACTCGCGTATAGTCGGCACTCATCGAACACGGCGCAATGCATCGCGTCGGTCCAAGATCGGTTCCATTCGGCTAGATTCGGCGTGACTCGGACTAATCACTTGGATCAAAAGAAAGCCTCTCGATTGGAGCCAGTGCGAGTTGAAGGTTGACTCGATGGTAAATTTCACCGACTCCGACTGTTAAAACATCTGGCAATCGCGCACCGCTACTAGCAAGTGCAACTGATGTTGCAAATAATAATTAATTGTATTTCATATTAATCAAGTCGACGCGTAACAAATCGCCGGACACACACAGCAAGTTAAAGAAATATCAATAAAATTCAACTCAAGCTTTATTTTGTTCATCCGCCATATTGGCAGTGCAGAATACTCTTCTAAACTTAGTTCATACAACGATATTACCTTCATAAGCTTGCGACGTGAAGTTTGTATGGAAATTTTCAGGTAACGAGCTTGGCTAAACTTGTTATACCTGAGACCTCTTCCCGCAGGTTGCTTACATTGAAGTCCTTGTTGAAAATAACGGAGGTACATGTATGTCGTAGGTACATACAATTATCGAAACTTTGCGTTTAATGTTGTAGACTAATTATAGCATTTCGTGGTTTGGGTTTGTGGTAACCAAGTAATAAAAATTCAATACTTTTTTTTTGACCCGACCTGGGAATTGAACCCGGAACCTCGTGATCGGCAGACGAACGTACTAACCACTAGACCAACGAGGCAGTCTTAGAAGTCATTCAAAGGCGTATGTATTGTCATTGTCATTATCAGAACAACACCTCTGCTTACCCCTTCGGGAACCCTTCTGGGATGGCGTGAGCACATTTATTTATTTATTTTTATTTTCTCGGTACTTTTGTTCTCGGACACAACTTAAAGCATCCTAAATTATTGATATGAAATTGTGGTCAAATAGTTGGTGTAGTCGCGTGCTATGCATAAGTTCAAATCTCAAATCAAAACGATACCAATAGCATTAATTTCAAAAACTTCAATTACAAAAATGTTACATTTAAATGTTACGAAAATATGATTTAATTTAAAAAGAAACACGTTCCAGTAGTTACCACCTTCACATTTAAGAAAACACAGATAAAAAATACAATGTCTTTCCTAAATACTCGTACATTAAATTCTAGTTTGCAGTATTCAGCTGAGCAGTCGTTTTGTCTAACAAATTGCTGTAATGCACCATTTCTGCTTAAATCGCTCCAAGGGAATTCTACCAAGAGAGCGAGCTCACGAAAACAGACGAAATACTCACATACTTGCTAACATAGTACGGTAAGGATTCTTTAGAAAAACGCTGTATAATTATAATTATTAAGCAAAATAAATATATTCCAGATACTTTTTCAAAAAAGTTTTCATGAATTCATCGCTATTGCCTAATCTCACACATTGGGGTCGGCACTCGAACTCATACGATATCATTTATACTGAGCTTCCTTATACTGAGATGATAACTGCCTCGAAGGTCAAGAAGTTATAAGTTCACCTGCCTATCACGAGGTCCCGGGTTTGATTCCCGGGTCGGGTCAAATATGTATATTGGGTGCTACTGCCAAAAAAATACCCGGAGTTTCGAAGTTGGCGGTGCTTACAGCCCCGTGCCTCGGAAAGCACGCTAAACAATCTATACAGATAAATAAAACGAAAGTGTCTGTGTGTAATTATAAAATAACAGCTTATCACTAAATGTTTATGAAAGTATATACGGTACCCTATTGACGTAAATAACATTTTTTTTCCCTGTCTCTCTTTCCGTCTGTCTGTCTGCCTGTATGTTTGTTCCATCTATTTAAAAAAAACATTTAGGGTTCCGCGGGAGTAAAATTAAACCCAGCGGGTCAATACCAGGTAGATTTACAAGTGTTTGCATACCATGTATTTGACAGGAGCTACTCGTGCAAAGTGGTTTAGTACCATATTACCTGTGTCTGAGAAGGCGATAGTCTCCCCACCTATCACCATGTAATTCTGCTTAACATTTGGGAACTCTTTCAGACCTCGAAATCCTCACTTAGCGTGGTATGCGGAGTGATTATAAAAAAATATATACATACATACATACATATGCTCACGCCTGTATCCCATGGGGGTAGGCAGAGACCACTGTTTGCCACATGCTACGATCCTTACATACTTCTTTCGCTTCATCCACATTCATGCATCTCTTCATACACTTTCTTCGGTTACGAGTGCTCCGAATTTGACCTTTCTGAAAAATACTATTAATTTGGTCATAGTAGTTCTTCCTTGGACGCCCTCTACCGACACTTCCGGTCACATTCGCTCTATAAGTTTGTTTCGTTAATCGCCTTTCACTCATCCTTTCGATATGTCCAAACCATCTCAACATACTTTTTTCAATTCTGGTCACCACATCATTCTTCAACTTGCAACTGTCTTTTATCACACTATTTTTCATACGATCTACAATCTACATATATATACATGTTTGAAAATTGATTTGTATGTACATACAAAACACTCTAATTCACAATGTATAAATACGAAGCTGTAGGCTGAAAACCCTTTTTGAATATGTATAAAAATTTTACGAACGAAAGCACTTTTTACATTTGCTGGGTCAAAGGTAAACATGAGGAGTACGTAGGTATAGACTATATTTGAATATATTGCCGCTGGATGTAACATGTAAATAAAATTAGGCTGTTAGATTAACTGAATATGACCTAGGTAATATTTTTTCTTTTTTATACTACTAAGGTGACAAACAAACGGACAGTCCATCGAAAGGTAAGCGGCTATTGAAGAGTATGACAAAAAAGTGGTCTATTCTTCGGCATTCATAAGTGCCTTACCAGGCTCTAAACTAAATAAATAATTTTCATTTTCATTATGTATGCTTGTAACACTGTCAATCGCGCGTTGCCTACCTTACTCGTATTCCCTATTACAACCTAATGACAACTATAGCCAGTACAGCTACTCGACTCTACTCCTTCCATCCATATCACTAGTGACCTTACTCACAGCAGGAACACAACAATCCTCAAAAGTCGCCTGCAGTCGCCTGCTACGCAAACGACGCAAGTTCGAGTCCCCGCAGAGCCTATACCAATGAGTTGTTTTTATTAAAAATATGTAGGTACATTAATTCCACACCACGGCTTTACGGTGTAGGAAAACATCGCTAAGAAACCTGCATACGTATGTCTGAGAAGTAATTCAAAGACGCTATTTTCACCTTTGGCACTTAATCTTCGATGAAAAGTGGGTACTGTTATTACAAACACCTCTACCTACCCCTTCGAGGAATACAGGCGTGAGCATATTCTGTATGTATCTTCTGTAAGGTGTCCAAGTCAGGCACCCCAGATCTCGAACGGGGATTCCCTTATGCCCTAACTCTCATTACTTAAATTAGCATCACAATTTAGTAACCATTTCGTAACACGACTAGAACTCTCCGCATGATGAGTGCCGCAAATCTACGAAAGTCAAAAGTTATTTAAAGTATTTCTATTATTGGTGAATACTAATTAAAATCTAGTAATATAACCTCACTTCTTCCCAAAAGGATCCCCGATACTCAAATGCATTAGACCCCCTCTTTATCGAAATTATGTTTTGGTGCCAACGTGACAGATGGGGAGTTTATCGTATCGCCGACTAAGGTCTTTAAATTTTTCCTCAGACATAAATAAATAGGAAGAGCTCGTGGCACAGTTGCTATTGCGCATATCATTCGATCAGCGAAGTTAAGCAACCCTACGAATACCCCAAGTCCGTAGTTGGATGGGTGACCGCCCGAGTTCCTCCGTGTCTCGAAGAACACGTTAAGTGGCAATTGTTACAGGTCAGTTGGAGGCCTAAAAGTCCGACAACTGGCTTAGCCCAGATTACCGATTTTCGTCGCTAAAACACGTGATCAGCCACATCGGCATGAATCTAGGGCTGACACCAACAAAGTATGGGATAAGGCCAGAGAGATGATGAAGATGACGTTTTACGTCACTGGAGAGCCCGACCGACAAATCCGTTCCTACCTATCCTTAAATACCGACAGCTAGATTTCGAATTTGCGTAATTAGTCCACTAAAAAAAATATTATGGCTCGTTTATTTTAAAGGTCGCACATTATTGCATATCCCTGACTAACCAAAGAGAGGTATAACTTTTTATTAAAAAAATATGAAACTCCATTATCGGTATTGGATCATACAATTAAAATTGTGACCCTTTTTAGTGTTCTGGCAGTTTTCGATGACAATGGGTTTAGGGTTCGGGTTGTATAAAAATGTAAATGGCTACAATAGCCTTTGTGCGTCACATCGCTAATTAGAAAAAGGTTGATTAGGTAACAGAAATGTGGCAGATTTCTCTTAGCTTGACGTTTAAATTTTCCACTTGAAATAAATACTTTTTATATATTCAATTGAATTCAAAACAAAAGGATTTAAAAAAATATTTCAGCTACTAGCCGGTTCCCAACTTTCGTCTGCGCAGGAGGTGACTTATCTTTATACTTTAGGCAATTTTTACTATATCCTTATAAAGTATAGTATGTACATATATCATTCTAAAGTATATAAGCTATATTCTTGTAAAGTTTCATTAAAATTCCTTCAGTAGATTTCGACTGAAAAAGTAGCAAACTTCAAAAATACGCATACATAAAAAATTTCATGTTTATAATATATAGATTTAAAAATATTGAATACCAGCTGGTGCTAGCGACAGTGAAAGAAAACATCTTGAGGAAACCTGCATATGTCTGAGACATAAATCAAAGACATATGTATAGCTGAGACGGCGATAGACCCACCATCTGTCACATTGGCACTTAACTGCCTACCCTTTAGGGAATGCAGCCGTGAGCATATGCATGTATGTATATTTCTCCAATTCACACAATATCTTTATGAATTATAGCTATGTGTTATTCTGATGTGTAAGCTATATTATCGCAAATTTTCATCAAAATCCATTCAGTAGTTTTTAGTGAATGAGCACCAAACATACATCCATACATACATTCTTACAAACTTTCGCATTCATAATATTAGTAGGACTAGTAGGGTAGTCTTAGAGCCCAAGTGATTTCTTCAGTAGTCCCCTTACGACTGGATTCCCTCTAACATTATAAAAAATATAACCTTTTTTTTTGTTTGTTTTCATTTGGTACCCAATATATACGAGTTTAAGGTACCGCATTCCTGTTACATACATACATATGCTCACGCCTGTATTCCCCGAAGGGGTAGGCAGAGGTGTTGTTATCACAACACCCACTTTTCACCGAATTTGATTAAGTGCCAACGTGACAGATGGGGAGTCTATCGCCGTCTCAGGCACTATACATACGTCTTTGAATTACTTCTGAGAAATATGCTGGTTTCCTCACAATGTTTTCCTTCACCGTAAAGCACGTGGTGTGAAATCACTGTACATAAGTTTTTTTTTAGAAAATCTCATTGGTACGGGTCCCGCTCGGATTCGAACTTGCGTCGCTTGCGTAGCAGGCGACTGCTCTAACCCCGAGGCCACCACGGCTCTCTGTCAAAAATACATACGTAAATATTATTTGTATAGATATAAAACTCAAACATCATGAAAATATACAAGCCAGTGATAGGATAACAACACCACCTATTGAAGTTTCATTTACTTAAAGAGAATGTATTTAGAAGAGGGTTTCGATACGTCAAACGTATTAAAACCACACGCCCTCGATCACCGAGACATTTAATTTGAAAACAGTCTAGCTTTATATATAAATCAGCTAGATGGAGGTCGAATACATTTTAAAGGTGCCCCGGGGGTAGTTGGGGGTATGTCAACAATGTCTCTGTTTAATGAATTTAAATCAACCTGCATCGTGTTGATTTTGAAAATTCACAGAAATTTACGAGTGGCGAGAAATTAATTTTGGACTCGTATTGTCGAAAGTCCATTGGAAATTGGTTGTATTTTTAGTGTTTGTTTGATCATCTGTTTTCAAATTATGTAAATAAATTTAAAAAGAATGTATCCCACAAAACATCTAATTTACTTTCTAGCAAAACCATTCTTGCAAGCACAGTATTAAAGATAATTGAATCGTATCAACACTCGTATCATACATTTAATCCACCCTAAATAAATCAATATCAAATAAATATTAACTCTTGCAAGAAGAAGACGGCGTGGTGGCCTCGGGGTTTAAGCAGTCGCCTGCTACGCAAGCGACGCAAGTTCGAATCCCAGTGCGGCCTGTACCAATGAGTTTTTCTTAAAACTTGTGTACAGTGACACGCCATGTGCTTTACGGTGCAGGAAAATTTTGTCTGAGGAGTAATTCAAAGACGTATGTATAGTGCCTGAGACGGCGATGGACTCACCCTCTGTCATGTTGACACCTCACAATTTTGGGAGAAATGTGGGTGTTTTTGTTACAACAACTCTGATTACCCCTTCGGGGACCCTTCTGGGATGGCGTGGGCATATTTTTAATGTATTAACTATTGCCATTGGATTACTCAATGGAGTAGCTTTAAAATTTCCAGTTCCAGAACATAAAATTTTTACATAGGCTCACGGCTGTATTCCCCGAAGGGGTATGCAGAGGTGTTGTAATGACAACACCCACTTTTCACCGAATATGATAATTTTTTTCTACATTAATAGTGCTTAAATTATTGTTCTCATCGAATATCAAAGCCATAGGTCACATAGGACGGAACATTAGGCCTTATTTTTTTGATTTCACGTAAAAGTTAAGTAACAACTATCATTCTAGCTCCAATTTGAAAACCTCTACCCCTTATTATAAAACATGGTTTATACCAAAACTCGGACTAAAACTATGTCCGTCTCTTTAGAAATCCGTATCACAGAAAGAGATGGATCTACTTTTAACGAAGGATTTTCTTAGGCGATGTTTTTTAATAAATGGGTTAGAGTGCAAATGATAAAGTGGCTATACGTAGTTATTACATTAAAATGTAAATTTTTAAAAGCAAATACTTTGGGACAAAGTTAAGCATGTTAAATACAAAAGCCCGTCCATTCTAATTTATCCTATAGGCAGAACCTTAGGTCTAGTAATTAATGCCCAAGTGAGTAAATGTTTAACAACTCCAGCCTAGATGAATCTCGGCTAGAACTAATGAGTTTTTCGGAACTTATTTACGGTACTTTATCACGATGTTCTACTAAGGCGTGCAAAGAAAATGTTTTTCGTTCCCCATTCAGCTCTTTTAGAACATTTTAGTCTAACTAAGTATGAACTTATAGCTGCGGCTCGCGACTTTATCATTCGTGAAGTCGAATAATTTTTATATTTTGGATAATTCACACGATTCATTACGATCATAAGCCTGTGGATTATAATCAGTATACGCTATCTATACATCTATATCTATCATCATCATCATAGGCCACTTCATCTTGTCAGATGATTGTTGCAGTGCAGTGTACTATATCCAGCATCTTCTCCTGTGGCTTAGCAGACCAATGGCAGCACGGCATCACTTGCCACATCTTTTTTTTTTGTTGATGAAGGGGAAACCTTCAAAAGGTCCCCGACCGCCCTGGGAGAGGCAGATCGGGGTATTTGGGATTTTTACCGCACTAAAACCCCCCGGTGGCCGTCCTCAGTGCTCCGGGGGGACTCCGGGTACTCTGATAGAACGCACCGGTGTCCCCCCACACTTTGCCGGGGCACATCCCCGGGGCAGCTGTATGGCCGCCTCTAGAGATCTCGCTGTGCAAGGCAGCGCGAGCCACATCGCTTGGCCACCTTCCCGGGCTCGCGGCTCGGTGGTCAAAGCTCCCACCCCGACCACCGCCAGCAGGCCCGCCGGCCCCTTTTTAGTCGCCTCTTACGACAATCTCTTACCACATCTGTCGCAAGTGAACCGTGGATCTGAGGGTGAAGCAGTGCCGGTTATTCTAAGCCTTTTCTGCTTAATGCTGTCGAGCCAGTATATCTATACAGGTAAATAAAATTGAAGTGGTTGTTTGTAATTCCAAAATAACAGCTTTTCACGAAATGCATCTAAAAGTATATACGGAAGAGACATAAAAATACGATACAGATATAAAAAATACAAATTAAAAAAAACCCTCTGAACTCTGTCCGTCCGCCTGTCTGTCTGTCTGTCTGTATGCAACTAATCTACGAAACGGCTGAACCGATTTTCACGGGACTTTCACTGGCAGATAACTGATTTTATTAGGAGTAACGCAGTTTTTTTATATCGCTAGTAGTTAAAAAAAACATTTAGGGTTTCGCGGGAGTGAAATTAAATCTACTCGGGTGAAACCGGAGGGTACAGCTAGTGAATAAATAAAGTCAGGTTAAAGAAAAGGTGCATGGCTTCTCCGTAGGCTTACAACACCCTGGAGTCAAAACGAACGAAAATAAACTCTACATAATCATTATGTAAGACCAATTTGGAACACAGCAGTTAATCCCGCGGGCGTAACAAGAAGCAATTCTCAAGACAAATGTATCCCATCCTCATTACTTTCAATAAAGAATGACATACGACCACTGGCATACAGCATATTGTACACGCGTAGAGTTAGCATAAAACTAGATTAAATTCCTGACCTTAATTTACAGGTCAAATAAATATGCCCCGCAACAGTATATTGAAATTCTAAAGGGCTGTTTCGAAAATGGGCGGATGAATGCGTTATCTATACATTTATGTCTGCACCCCATATGGAGTTATTATGTATATACTTATACACGAATAGATTCATCTATACATCTGAAAAATTTAAATGTCTGTTTGTTATTCCAAAATAACAGCATTTCACTAAATGCATGTAAAACTATATACGGTACAGACATAAAAAAAACAATTTTAAATTTCGTCTCTTTCTGTCTGTAAAGACATACAGACGTTTGTTCCAGCTAATATCCCTAACGGCTGGACCCATTTTAATGGGACTTTTCACTTTTCTTTTCACTTCATGGGAAGTTACTTAGGAGAAGGTGTAATTTTATTTAAAAAAAAATTACGAAATTAACTCTACGCGGGTAAAACCGTAGGGCATAACTAGGAACAAATAATTGGTTATGGACAAACCTAAGTAAATAGGCAATGGAGGGATTTATACCTTCTCAACTGGAAGTATCGAACTATCCTCATTATGAGGGATAGCATGCGTAGGTCCCCTCTGGGTATTACCGCACACAAGCCCACTGGGTATTACCGGACGTTCCACCCCAAATGCCCGGTGTGTGATAAATCACCGAAGTTGACTTGCAAAAACTCTTGGTGCAAGTATTTTTTATTATACACGGTAGGACTGAGTCTAATGAAGGTTTCTTTCTAAAAGTTGTATGAGTCCCTCTAGGACGCAAGCAAAATACTCCAAGAGCAAGGGATACCTCTGGCAATTCAAGCGTCTATAGGCTACGGTTACCACTTACCATCGTGTGGGCCATATGCCTGCTAGACACATTTGTGGTATATTTTTCTATTCTATGATGAATGAATGATTCCCATCGTTGCACAAGATGAACCTTAGGAGCAATGATCTTATTTATTTGTATCGCCATTTTTACATTGCAACTACCCTACACCCATTGCTTTGCCCACATAGTATATAGTACAGCTTATAGCCACCGTGAAAGTCCATTCTAAATATGTGAAAGAATTTTCAAATTTGAATAAGCTGTTCTGAATAATATCATTATCCTTCTTGCAAACTTTGCCACTTAATATTAGTATTGATTTTAGGTTGAAGTAATAAATAAGAAGCAAAGGGTTTATTCTGTTTAGGCCCTGGTAAGGCACTTGAACGTCGAAGAATTGACCACCGGTTCGGAAACTAACCTTCTAAGAGGAACCGGTAGGAAACACAGCTGGCATCATGTACATTTCATTAGATAATAAATAATTATAGCATGTGCTCACGCCTGTATTCAACGAAGGGGTGGGCAGAGGTGTTGTAATAACAACACCCACTTTTCACCGAAGATGATTAAGTGCCAACGTGGTGAGTCTATTGCCGTCTCAGGCACTATACATACGTCCTCGATTTACTTCTCAGAAATATGCAGGTTTCCTCACGATGTTTCCCTTCACGCTAAGGCAGGTGGTGTAAAATCACTGTACATAAGTATTTTTTAGAAAAATTCATTGGTACAGGCCCCGCTGGGATTCGAACTTGCGTCGCTTGCGTAGCAGGCGACTACTCAAACCTCAAGGCCACAACAGCTCGTAAATAATTATTTCTTAAAATAAACTTCATATTCTTAATACCATAATTCTAAACTAAACACGTTGATAATTTAATTTACCAAGATAGCGAGTCATTAGGAACACAATTCCATTTGGCTGCAATATTCTGCGACATGTATGTACAATCCAAAGTAGAGCAGCTCCAAATTTCGAAATGGCGATCTCTTAAAATCTCTTTTACGCGGCTTGACTACCATACAAAGAATCCAATCAAACGAAGGTAATGAACTTACGACTCGGCGTTTGACACTCAACCACGGCATTAATAGGGGTGTCAATCATATCAGCCTTGTTATAATTGAACTAGATACGATACCTATCAATTATTAATAGTCTATACCATCAGATCTATACCATCCGTAATAAATTTAATAAATTTGAATATTATTCTAAATATTCTGCAATTAAATTATTAATCGCTGAAAAAAAAATTCACGCCATCCCAGAAGGGTCCCCCAGAGGTATACAAAGCCTTATGTGACAGGTGGTGAGCCAAACACCGTCTCAGACACTATACATACATGGATTTGTTTTGAGACACATAAAGGTTTCCTCATAATGTTTTCATCATTTTGAATTTTAGGAATTGTTTACGCATGAGAATTTTAAGAACAGCAAAATCTTCCTGCAAACTTTAGACCAAGACAGTCCTTGGTATAAAAGTAGCATCTCTTTCTGTTATAGAGATTGAAAAAAGGATGGACATAATTTTTGTTCGAGGCTAGTCCATTTTCGTTTAAACCATAATAAGGGAGTTTCATTGCATTTATAGGTTTGCAAACGTTTGTCTATGAAGTAGTGTTTTCACGAAATATCTGTTGCCAGAGAGATGTTAGATTCTTTAAGAAGGGCCGGAAAATATTCTCATTAGGACGGTAACACGCACGTGATTCTCTACGGCAGTTCAAGCATCACTTACGATTAGGTTTAAATCAGTATAAAAATAGAAAAAGGTCTGACGATCCAAAAATGGGGCTTTTAAAAGAATCCCAAATATTGAAAAATTTGGGTCGCAGACTGGCTCACACTTGCGATGAAAAATTGTTTCGTACAAGAACAAAGTATGTTGCGAATTCCCAAAAATTTTTTTTGGGAATTCGCAACTTTATTTTCATTTAAATTAAAATTCACTTTTTAATAGCCCTGGAAAATATTATTTAAATATTCAGAGATCCTTAACTTTATATAATTTTTTACATATTCTATAAATAAAAAAAATACACATCTCAAAAAAATCATAAATCCTTCATGAGTATACAATACCCATTCCATGAATTATATCTTTTTACGAATGAATAATTTTCCAAAAGTAGTAGTTACAAAATAGGCGAAATAAAATTATTAAAAGTATACAGTGAAAAACTACACAGTATTTTTTTTCAATCAGTCTTCAACAAAATAATCTAAGTAAATGCATAAACTTACCACAAAATAAACCCAAAAGTTGATGAAATACAAAACTGTCACCGATAGTCCCGCGAAAACTGACAAGTTCTATTTTTAATTTCGTAAACACAGGCTATGGAAACTTCGCGTACAGCCTTGCGGGGTGCGTAACGACCTCGCAGCGGCACGGAGCGAACTGAATGTACGAGTACCAGCGCTGAGTTATCTGTTGCACTGAGTTTCATACATGCGCAAAGCTTCTCGACCCTAAACATCACTTTCACTTACATTACCGCATTTCTCAGAACAGTAATCAGCAAGCAATGAAGATGCTAGTTAATGTACTCACCTTTTCTTTTTATCAACATGTAAATTATGGAGTGTTGAAGTCATAAATTGTCCCTTTGTTTCACTGTACTAAATTATTTTGACTCTGAGATAGAGATTGCTTTCATCAGAATTAATTTCTGGATTTGTTCTACTTAATTAAACTTTTGACACCTCAAATTCTACTCTCGTAAAATGGTCAATGGAAAATGTTTTTTTTGCGAAGCGATGTTATAATTTATATTGAAAACTGTGCTAGAATTATTTTTCACTATCAGTCCTTAATAACGTAAAGAACGCTCGGTTCCATTCCTGAAATTTTATTTAAAACTAATATTATTCACAAATAATATTATAGTAAGTGCACGTAAATAAATAATAATTATTACATATGTTGCATTCGTGATACTATTCCGGGGAAAAAAATTTTATCCAAATAGTTCACCAACTGAATTCAATTTCATTTTTCTTTTAGAAGTCGTGCTTTTTTTACATACATATCCTCACGCCTGTATTCCCCGAAGGGGTAGGCAGAGGTGTTGCGATCACAACACCCACTTTTCACCGAAGATGATTAAGTGCCGACGTGACAGATGGTGAGTTCAACGCCGTCTCAGACACTTTACATACGTCATTGAATTACTTCTCAGAAATATGCAGGTTTCCTCACGATGTTTTCCTTCACCGTAAAGCACGTGGTGTGAAATCACTGTACATAAGTTTTTTAGAAAAACTCATTGGTATAGGCCCTGCTGGGATTCGAACTTGCGTCGCTTGCGTAGCAGGCGACTGCTCAAACCTCAAGGCCACCACAGCTCTGCTTTTTTTCTTCGTTGTGATTTCAAGTTATGCACCTAATAATTTAATTTATCGAAAGGAGTACTTATAATACTACCTGAATGTATTTTTTTTCCTGACCGGAGAAGAAATAATATTATTTCTGAGATTCAATTAAGTCAATCTCCCACACAATTTATTTCTAATCTCCATAAGAGATGATAATTACGTATTACTATATTACTTGCATTCATACGCAGCTTTATCCGAGGTCCTGAGTCCGGCAAAGTCCGGTAATCCGGAACTAGTAAGCGGATTAGGATTAAATGAATGACCGACAGCTCGGTACACCTGCGGAAACTTATTAATGAGGCCGCGTCACGCACACATTTTTCCTCAGAGAGGATTAATGGTCGTCATTACAATTATTATTTATTTATTTATCAAAATAATGAAGCTGAGAGAGTTATATTATAATACAGTGAGTTATTACGTGATAATGTTATCGCTATTATATTAATACACTATTTTCTCATGTTGGAAGTAAGGCTTATTAGGAAATTGGAATTCGATTAAAATGTATACTTTTTAAATTATTATTAAAGATGTATATATGACAGGAGACTTATGGTTAAAAAATAATAAAATATAAAGAAATTACGTATCAAAAATCAGTCACAAAATAAATATATTACAAATCGTCTTTTTATTTAAATATTTCAATTAATGAAGGATTTTTCCACGCGCTAACTCCTAAATCTTATGGGGTTGTAGTTACAACATGTTTAAAAATATAAAACAGAAGTATCAGGGTGACCTAAATAAATACAACAAAGCAAAATGCAAAGTAGAAACGTGACGCATCTTAAAAAATACCCTTTGTCTTCTTGTACTTGTATGTCCTCTCGCAAAAGTTTTATAAACTTAAGTATGTCAGCTAATTGTTTACATAAAATCCCGAATGCGTATTCTAAACGTCAACGGAAAAGTACAAAATTGTCTCGGAGTAATTTATTTTAAGATACAATCCTCATGCCGTGGCCTCGGGGTTTGAGCAGTCGCCTGCTACGCAAGCGACGCAAGTTCGAATCCCAGCGGGGCCTGTACCAATGAGTTTTTCTAAAAAACTTATGTACAGTGATTTCACACCACGTGCTTTACGGTGAAGGGAAACATCGTGAGGAAACCTGCATATTTCTGAGAAGTAATTCAAAGACGTATGTATAGTAGCTGAGACGGCGATAGACTCACCATCTGTCACTTTGGCACTTAATCGTCTTCGGTGAAAAGTGGGTGTTGTGATAACAACACCTCTTCCTACCCCTTCGGGGAATACAGGCGTGAGCATATGTATGTATGTAATCCTCATGCCTCCTCAGAAATTGTCCCGATGAGGCGACGTTTTAATCTACACTAATATTATAAAGAGGAAAACTTTGTTTGTTTGGTTGTAATGAATAGGCTCAAAAACTACTAGACCGATTTCAAAAATTCTTTCATCATTGGATAGCTACATCATCAGCGAGTAACAGAGCCTTTATTTTATCCCCGTACTCCCACGGGAACGGGAACTACGCGGGTGAAACCGCGTAAGGTCCCATAGTTACTTATATTAGTCTATCAACCAAGTATATTGCGCCACAATATTTAATTTGTATGTAAGTACAGAAAATGTTATATAAAATCGATGTATCTACACATCTATACAGATAAATAAAATTGAAGTGTCTGTTTGTAATTCCAAAATGACAACTTTTAACTAAATGCTTATGAACGTATACACGGTACAGAAAAAGAAAAACCATTTTTTGAATTTTTTCTCCTTCTGTCTGTTTGTTCTGGCTAATCTCCAAAACGGTTGGACCGATTTGGATGGGACTTTCACTGGCGAATAGCTAATGTTATAAGGATTAACTTAGGTTAATATTCATTCAAAAAATATTAGCCATAAAGTATACGCGGTGAGACCGTGGGGCACAGTTAGTAAAAAATTAATATGCTCACCTCATCCCAGAATCCCCGAAGGGGTAAGCAGAAGTTATAACTACATCCACATTTCACCGAATATCATTAAGTGCCAACGTGACAGAGGTGATTCCATCGCCGTCTGAGCCACTATACATACATCTTTACTTCTCAGACGTATGCAGGTTTTCTTACGATGTTTTCATTCACCGTAAAGCACGTGGCGTGAAATTACTGCTCAAACTCAAACTCAAACTCAAAATATCTTTATTTGATTAGACTTCTTACAAAGTACTTTCAAATCGTCAGAAGGACACAAAATACATTATACATGATTATAAATGTTACCACCGGGTTCGGAAGGTAGCTTTTGTTGAGAAGAACCCGGCAAGAAACTCAACAATTACTCTTTTAAAAAAATTTATATTATACAATGTTTTTGGTTACAGTATTTATATCTCATGAATATAAGCCCATGGGACACAGCACAAATGCTCAATTGTCAAATATAATAACTAAAATATTACAAATATTTGTGAGCATGGCAAATTCCAGCCAGTCAAAGCAAAGATCAAACTAAGATTAATTAATTGTAGCAAAAGTACAGTGCCAATGGGATTATTTACAATAATTTTTCGACAAAGATACATCCCAGGGTTCCTTATCACAAATATAATCACTTACAGTATAATATCCTTTTTTGAGCAAAACTGCTTTGATGTTCTCTTTAAATTTATTGAAGGGCAAGTTTACAATTTCTGTTGGTAATTTATTATAGAAGCGTGTGCACTGTCCTAAAAATGAGCCATGTACTTTCTGTAAGCGATGCGCAGGCACTACAATTTTGTTTTTGTGCCTTGTGTTTATGTTATGCACATCACATTTTTTTTGAAACGATCCAATGTTTTGATGCACAAATAATAAGTTAGCTAAAATATACTGTGAGGCCACTGTCAAAATTCCAATTGATTTAAATTTTTCCCTTAACGAATCTCGGGGTCCCAAATTATAAATTGATCGTATAGCCCTTTTCTGTAATGTGAATATATCCTCAATATCAGCAGCTTTGCCCCAAATTAAAATAGCATAGGACATAACACTATGAAAATAACAAAAATATACTAGTCGAGCTGTTTCTATGTCTGTATACTGTCTAACTTTACGAATTGCATAAGCCGCGGAGCTGAGTTTTCCTGATAACTTGGATATATGTGGGCTCCACTGAAGTTTGTTATCAAGGGTTATACCTAGAAATACTACTGACTCTACGATATCCAAAGTTTCACCATTTACCATGACCTTTGTATCAACAGGTTTGACGTTTGTTAAAGTGAATTTAATACATTTAGTTTTTTGTGCATTTAAGACTAAGTTATTTACATTAAACGATTTCAATACCTGATCAAGTGCACTGTTTACATCTGCATAATTCGTTTTGGCTCTGTCGACTTCAAACAAAAGAGATGTGTCATCAGCGAACAGTACAATGTCACACGTATTCTTGACTAAATTTGGTAAATCATTAATATACACTAAGAACAGAAATGGTCCTAGGATTGAACCCTGTGGGACGCCCATTAGTACTGGAGAACCGGAAGATTTGACGCCATTTACTTCGACCGTTTGAATCCGCTGACAAAGATACGATTTGATTAGGTCGAGTGCCCTACCTTTGACACCGTAATAATTTAATTTAACTAATAAGGTTTCGTGTTGGACACAATCGAAAGCCTTGGATAGGTCGCAGAATACACCTATGATGTCATGAGCGTTCTCCCACGCTCTATAAATATGTCTAAGAAGTGCAACACCAGCATCAGTAGTTGAACGACCTTTTGTGAAGCCATATTGCTCGCCATGTAGAATATTATTAAGATTAAAGAAGGCGACTATTTGATTCAAAATAATTTTTTCAAAAATTTTGCTGAGGGCTGGCAGGATAGAGATCGGTCTGAAGTTGGTAGGATCACTATTATCACCACCTTTGAATAATGGAATAACTTTACTATATTTCATGAGGTCCGGGAATACACCGCTCATAATACAACTGTTAAAAATTTCAGCTAAACAGGGGGCAATTATGTCAATAATATCGTGAAGTACTTTCACTGATATATCCCACAAATCACCAGTCTTTTTGGAATTCAAACTTTTAAATGTCTTTATTATTTCAAAAGGCGTGATAGTACAAAAACTAAAGCTAGTGCCACACTCAGAAACATTTGATTTCAATAATAATTCGGCGTCTGTGGGAGATGAATTTAGGGAACTAGTAGTTACTAAAGGAATATTTACAAAGAGGTTGTTGAAAGTTTCAGCTATTTTGTTATCATCTTCGATTACTTTGTTATCAATATTTAAAGTAATACGACAGTCGCGACTCTTTGCCTTTCCCGTCTCGGCATTAATAACGTTCCAGGTAGTCTTTATCTTATTATCAGAGTATTTGATTTTCTGGGCAAGATGCAAGGCTTTAGCTTTTATACAAACTTTCTTAAAACATTTAGAGTATCTAGTTACGAATGCTGAGAACACAGGACTATGATCATATCGTTTCATACCATAAAGATCATACAACTTCTTTCTACTTATATGTATACCTACAGTTGCCCATTCATTGAATTTTACTTTACTTTGCTTCTGAACAGTTTTTAATTTAAAAGTACTATTGAATTCCGTTTGTATAACGTTAAAAAGGCTATTGTAAAGAGCATCAGGATCTTCTTGTGGCCCTTGTAGGTTGGTTATTTTGCTTGCCAAGTTAGACCTGAAATTTGCTACAAGTTTCTTAGTAATAGGTCTATAAGTGGTTTTTTTTACTACATTATTTGTTTTATTTAATATTGTGATTTTTTGACCACAATGGTCTGACGTAAGATCACTGATAATAGATTTTTCCAGGGCCTCACAGTCGCAGAACACATTATCTAGACATGTGGCAGAAGTGGCAGTTATTCTAGTGGGTTCTAGGAATAAGTGCTTTAAATTAAAAGAATTAAACAGACTAATTAAACGCACCGAAAGGGAATTATTTTCTAGCAAGTTAACATTAAAATCGCCACACACTACAATGCTTTTATTATGGCCCTCAACACGTCTAATGGCATCTTCAAGGATAGATTCAAATGAACAGAAATTGCCAGATGGGGGGCGATATACGCATATTATTACATGTCTTTCTAGTTCAATACACGATAGTTCGGCAGTACGCTCGATAGACAGGTTTACTATATCACTACGCTCTTTACATTTAACATTATTAGATACCAAGATTAAAGAGCCACCATGAATTGCTGATTTTCTGACGAATGCACTACAAAGTCTATAATTATTATTGTTGAGCAATAGCTCATGATTTTTAAGCCAATGTTCAGTTAAACAAAGCACATGAACATTATGGCTTTCTAAAAATAAATCAATTTCTAATTGTTTGCCAGCCAAGCCTTGTATATTTTGGTGCACTACGTTAAGGCGACAGAGCCGGTTGACGAGGGACTCGGCCGTTGTCTTAGTTACTAGTTTAAAGAACTAGAACTAGAACTAATTACTGTGTTATTAGAACTACATAACACCGTTTCATTACTTAGCCTAAGTTTCGTTATAGTTGCTATAACACCGTTAATATTATATGCTACCAATGTAGCTATCATATTCATGCATTTTTTGGGGATGTAAAACAAGTCCCCAGTTATAATAAATCGACTAATAAATTTATTAGTATCAAAAAAAATAAAATTGTCGCTATGACAACCTGTCCTACACATAAGATTATTTAACCTACCTATATAATCATTTTGCCTGTCTGTGTAGCTTTTACTATATGGGAAAGCAGTTATCATAATTTTGTGGGCATTTAAATGTGACAGATATTCTAAGCCACTTATTAACTCATTTTTGTGCACACTAAGTCCCTCACCTATCAAAATAATCACAATAGATTGAGGATCTATTTTCATACACTTAATTTTATTAATTATTTGTGTGTAAGAGGCCCCTGGCATACAATAATTAACTACTGGACCGCTAATGTGTCTATTGAGTAATATACCCATGTTTTTACCTAGGCTATCTGAAAACACTAAGGTCTTGTGTATAGGTGGACATACACTTATTTGTTCAATGGTGTCATTCAACTCAGCAACTCGCAACTTACAGGGCTGTGGCAAGGGCTCACTATCGGATGGTGATGATGGCAGCCCACAGTCACAAGAGTGTTTGTTTGTTAATGAGTCAAACCTGCACATGCATTTTTAGAAAAACTAATTGATTCAGGCTCCGCTGGGATTCGAACTTGCTTTGCTTGCGTAGCAGGCGACTGCTCAAACCGAGAGCTTACCACAGCATTTAATGTTATATGTAAATTGTTAGTTTAACATTATTAAAATCGTAGCATGTGTTTTATGTCCATATGTCTGTTACTATTATACCAAAAAGGTTTTGACAATGACAGATAACATACGGACATTAATAAAGCTTTCTATGTTAATTAAATAATTACCGAAATTACCCGGCACTGATACACAATACACTTTTTCGGGTCTAAATCCGGAATTATGAACATCGTGGGCGGCGTTTAATCCCCTAAATACGGTAATTTTCAGTCGAAGCGAATGGGGCCAACTGTTTAATTATGTTTATTCTAATTTAATTTCCGACACTCCGTACACAGAGATATAGATAGGGACGAAGAATAATGACACTGGAGGTGACATGTTTCACTAGGATACTATTATCCTCAGAAGTAGTTAATTGTCGCTGAGGATAATAGTGATTTCCTCAAGATTTCTTAGAATAATCAGGTCTTACTAGTAATGAAATTTGTGTTAATAAAGTGTAATATAGTCAGATTACCAAAAAGTTTTTTTCTTCTTCTATTTTGTGGGTTTTTTATAGTTTTGAAAGCTCGTTTTTTATTCATAAACCCACTTATCCATAGTTCGTTGTTTATAAATTTGCATGTATTTATTATTTGCAAATGGGGCTTCATCTCATTTTTTAAAATGTCGATGTTAGTTGTTGTTATTGATATGTCCGTTGTATTTAACTATAAAATAAATATCTTACACTTGCTATGTAATTAGGGAACACGGGTATATTCCATAAGAATATGAATAGCTTTGTAATGAATCTGGCATTGTAAGGTAATATAAAAAAGCCGTGGTGGCCTTGAGGTTTGAGCAGTCGCCTGCTACGCAAGCGACGTAAGTTCGAATCCCAGCGGGGCCTGTACCAATGAGTTTTTCTAAAAAAACTTATGTGTAGTGATTTCACATCACGTGCTTTTCGGTGAAGGAAAACATCGTGAGGAGACCTGCATATTTCTGAGAAGTAATATTCAATGACGTATGTAAAGTGTCTGAGACGGCGATGGACTCACCATCTGTCACGTTGGCACTTAATCATCTTCGGTGAAAAGTGGGTGTTGTGATTACAACACCTCTACCTACCCCTTCGGTTAATACAGGCGTGAGCGTATGTATGCAGGTAATATAAAGAAAGTATCCAACAGTGAGTGCATGTGGGATGAATATGATTGATGATGATGATGGTAAAGAAAATCGGTCATACTTATTTGCCTCTTCAATGGGACAAAAATATACTTGACCTTTCAGTCTGTCATCCCTTTGAATGGAAAGAGGTCGAATAGATATAGAGCGACAGATCTAGAAGGTCGTGTTAGCAATATCTTTGTAAACTTTTAAGGCTGTGCGACACGGTCAAAAAATTAAAAATACACTTTTTTCGTCAGCACGTAGTAACCCAGTCCGAGTTTGCTTTAATTTACCAGTAGTCTACTACGGCGAGAAATAATTAAGTGAAAATTTAACAAGCGCCCCTCAAAAGCAGCGCAGCGACGCACGAAGAAAAATGTGGAACTTTTACTGCGTACATTTACTTGGAAAGTTTTCCCGAAAGGAAGGACACCTTATTTTTTATTCACAAATAATTTTCCGTTTGGCATTTGAAATGTTTTACTTTCTAAAGCGAATATTCATCCTGTGAAATTAATATGAGTATTTTATAGGTTTCACAGACAGACGCTGTTACCAATCTTATTTATTTTTATTGCAATTAAAACTATTTTAATTATTCCGAATTTACCATTTTAAAGTGTCTTTTGGAGTAAACTGATAATAAAGACTAGCTGTGCCCGGCAAAAAAATTATGTGTTTTATTTTTTTGGTGTGAGCCATTCTTTCTTTCAGGGGTATGAAAAACAGATGTTAGCTGATTGAAAATGAAAAATATTTATTCATTCTGGGCCCTGATAAGGCACTTATGAATATCGAAAATTTACCAGTTCGGAAACTAGCCTTCTGAGAAGAACCGGCAAAAAACTCGGCACCGCCCAAGATTCTCAGACCCACCCGATATTTATATTTATAGATTTGTATGGGCACACCATACTGTCATCTTTAGGCCGACAGGTGGCGCTGTTTAGATCACATACAAATCTGCGTTTACGTCAACACGATTACTTGAGACGGCGGCGTGAAAAACTCGCACTAGGCCTTCTGCTGGTTTAGTTTTTTGACCTCATTTAAATATTCTCCTATACGTATGGATAAATTTATGTAATTTTAGGAAAAATGTTACCAAGGACTAATTTATAATGTAGCCAGACTAGAGCGTGGAGTAGGTACCCTACATTTCATGTAATATTTCAGCATTCAAAGCCAAGAAAGTAAACATTTCAGGGCTGTGTAAATAAATATTTTATGCCTCGCTTTACTCCTAGTGGCTTTACTTATGAAAAATATTATGGCCCTGGCGGTACTTATGAGACATCAGACACATTTGGAGTATACATATTTAGACAGATTTAAATAAAGATGTTAGGTACATATTGTTGCACATCGTTTCACGCCTGATTCTCCAAAGGGGCAGACAGATGTGTTGTAATAACATCACTCACTTTTCACCAAAGGTGATTAAGTGATAGACATACATTTTACCTTGTGAAAATACTTTGACTCTCTGGGAAAAAAAGATTTCAAAAAGCCCACAAGTCATTATCACCGGTCTGTCGTACTGTGTCATCGCTACGCCCACACATACGTCTCCTCTGTTGCATATTCCCATGACTCTCATAAAATCTCTCCCTTACAGGGATACTGGTAGATATTGACAGTAGGGAAAAGCTTCTAGTCCTCTCGATTCGGATATGTCTCATCTAGAATGTCCAATTGCCTTTTGGCATTGAATTGCGGCAAAAAATTGTCTCCTACACTTTCACATAACGTATACCTCTGATTTTTGAAATTTATATTAACTTCGATCCCAAGGACGGACAATATATTTTTACAGACGAAGCCGCAGGTTGAGGCTAGCAATCCATAATCCATGTTTAATAACTTGAACGTAAAAATATACTGAGATATAATCCTGTCCCCTCAAATTAACTAATCGCATTAGGAAGCCGAAAAACGATTGGTCTTATACTTGGCACACGTTAACCTAATTATCCAAATGCGACTCATCTGCTTACCATAATAATGAGGAGCGTGTCAATTACTTAATCAGTGTTAAATTTAGAGAGTCGTGGTGGCCATGGGGTTTGAACGGTAGTCTGCTACGCATGCACACAAGTTCGATACCAGTTCCTACCATGGAGTTTTTCTAAAAAGTTTGTGCGAAGATTGCACCCCACAAGCTTTACGGTGAATCAAAGGCGTATAGTTTCTGACACTTAACGATCTTCGGTTAAATGTGGGTGTTGTTGTTACAACACCTATGCTTACCTACATTTTCGATATTCATAAGTAACAGGGCCCAAAATGAATTCGGGGAACCTCCGGGAATGGCGTGAGCATTTTTTTTATTCTCTGGCTCCATTAAACGTATTATTAAAGATGACAAATGAATTTCATCTCAGTATTTATTTATATCTATACTGTAATTATTCTATACAGAACACGTTTTTATTGAAATGCCTAATTTGTATGTATTGCCTATGTTTAATCTCTCTAGACGATTTATTTTATTTTCAAATTTATATGTACCATCACCCTATGAACTGAGCCAAAAATTTGCGCCAGAAAAGTGTTGATCCTGTATACGTTTTAAATTTCAGAGGGCGCGATGCATTTAAGAGCGGTGAAAATATAAAGTGGGGTTTACGACGGGGTTACGGGTTGCCCAATTCCCTTGATAATGGTTAAGGAACGCAATGGCTGGCATTCGCGTCATACTTGTGAACATGTGCTGCCTGTTGGGGATGATCGTGTCAAGCGTCACAACTTTAAATAGCGTCAAAGGTCGTTGTCGTTTGTTTTTTGATATCAGAGACATTATTCAATAATGTTCATAGACATTTGTGTTGCTGTGTTTCTTGCCGAGTTATTCTCCGTAAAAGCCAAGTTTCAATTCAGAACAAAGATATGAGATTACCAAGCAGTATGAAATTTTTATTCGAAAGGTGATGTTTCACAAGAGGTCCCATAAAATTTTGGCTTAGTTCTGATGGTGGCATCCGTGATAAATCGAGGAGAACCTTCGAAAATGTTACTAACGACTGCTGCGTTTGTTCATTATTTTCATTGAGTATTTGAAGTACACTATTTAATGAAATTGTGAAGTCGATCTGATGATGGAGCCGACAGACACTCGATGGAACTCTTCAACGACTTACAGCCAGTACCTAGTGTTTGAGCTTGATTAATTCGTATTGATGAGAACTTTACACCTAAATAAATAACCTAAATGGCTTGTGACTGGTGTGGGTGCACTTTACAAAAAGTCACTTTAAACTGCGAAAAACAATAAAAAAAAATTTATAAAAAATATTTAAAATAGACTGTCAAATTATTTGTCGATTTGAAGTGAAGTAAAAAGTCTATAAACATATAAATTACACATACGCTGCCATCACGTGATACTTCCCTTAGTTAATAGTTGTCTATGCGTGACACCCCTTACAGAGATTGGGTCTCGGCCGATTAATGTAGACGCGCGTATCTGTGTGAGTGTGTCATTTCGAACGAATAATTCCTAAAAATCAGCTCCTAATGTGACAGAAACAGATTAATACACGTCAGGTATATCCCTTATCGTGGAGCTAATGTCACAATAAACTTCGATAATACAGCCTTTAAATAATTAACACCGAAATGCTTTGATTACGTGTTGTTTGATGCGTCCCATACACACGTAATCACTCTCACCTTGTGCGAACCAATCCATTCAAATATAAGCTCTATGCTTGCAATGTATTGTTTAAAATCCGGTCACATCGACAATACAGGGGTAAAATTAAGAAAAGCTGAAGTGCAGTGAGCCGGAGCACAATAGCGTGCTTGTGTGGTAGTGTAAAGAGACACTGCTTCCCGTCTACCCGGCTGAGAACTCTGCAGTGCAAAGTGGAAGAAATCGCGAGTATTAAAAATAAACAAATTATACTTACGTACTTATGCTTACACCTGTATTCCCGGCAGAGGTGTTGTAACAGTAACACCCACTTAGCACCGAAGATTTATTGCCAACGTGATAGATGGTGAGTCTATCGCCATCGCAGGCACTATAGGCACTAATATAGGCACAGACGTCTTTGAATTACTTCTCAAACGTATGCATGTTTCCTCTCGATGTTTTCCTTCACCGTAAAGCACGTGGCGTGAAATCACTGCACATAAGTTTAGCTCATTGGTACAGACCCCGCTGGGATTCGAACTTGCGTCGCTTGCGTAGCAGGCGGTTGCTCGAACCTCAAGGCCATCATGGCTCTAGAAATACTACGCGTGCCTTTTTGTAGTAAAAGAAAAGCTTTGGTGTATTTTTTTGAGGTTGATTACGTAGCTTCAGACTCATCATTACTAGCTGAGCTTCAAAGTTGCGACTTCGAATAACTTACTACCACGAAAACGTATTTCTTATATCCTTTGTGTTATTCTGATGAATGAGCTGTATTTTACTGTAAGGTTTCATTAAAAATTCACTCATTAGTTTTTGCGTGAAATTGCCGTTTAATCGGTCCAGCCGGAGATTAGCCGGAACAAACAGACAGAGAATTTTTTTTTCATTATTTGAGAATCGTATATACTTTAAATTGCCTTTAGTGCAAAGCTGTTTATTTGAAATTACAAACAGATATTTCAATTTTATTTATCTTTATAGATTTATAGATACGCTGGAGCTATTAACTTGGGCCAAGTTTAGAAGAAACATCACCAGCAGGGTCAGAGAACAAAGGAGGGCACTGGAGGCTCAACACTCCACTCGCTTTGTCCCGCCTAACATTGTTTAATTTTCACCGGCGACTCGCCTTAACCTTCAAGTATTTGTCGATCTCATTCATAAAGCCGACTTATTCCAGAAACTTTAGGTCTATTTTCGATTGCGGCTTAAATTCTGAGGTTAGAGGAGACGCCAGTTCAAATCCTAGTACCAGTGAGATTTTCTTAATACATAAGTGGTTATTTCACACCATGACCTTTACGGCGACGGAAAACATCTTGAGCAAACCTACGTATCTCTAGAAAAACTTATGTATAACTGAGACGGCGATGGACTCTAGCATCTGTCACGTTCGCACTTAATATTTTTCGAGTGTATAGTGGTATAGTAATAGTGGGTGTTACCTCTACTCACCCCTATTAATGCTTAAAAGGTACCGGAATAATTCAGCAACTTATATTTAACCAGAATTAGAAATATACTTTCTGCTCCGTGCCTCGTCATCAGAGAAATTATTCCTACGGTGCTACTTAATAGTTCAGTATTTAAAAAAATATATAGAGTGAGTGTCAGTAAAGGAAATCCAAGGAAGAACTACTATTAGGTACTAGATTAATAATATATTTCAGAGTGGTCAAATTCGGAGCACTCGTAACCGAATGATGTGATGCATGAATGTGGACGAAGCGAATGAGGATCGTAGCATATATGTGAGGTGGGCTCTGATGAAATAGATACAGGCGTGATAAATTATGATTGCATATCTGACATCATGAGTTTTGAGCGCTGACCTAAAATGCGCAGTAGCCATGTTTTGGGTTTATTTGGCACGAGCTCGAACAACATGCGCAGTTCACCCCACAATTTTAGCAATAGCGAAGTTAGTCCAAAAACACGCCTAGGGTAAGGTCGTTACCTAGCCCATAATTTACTTACGCTTCTCAGTGTGTGTCTCAACCCCTCAGCTTACACCTGAAATAGCATTACGGGCTGTTGGGTTTCACATCTGATCTCTAACGACAGATGTTATACTCAATTCAATTCAAAATATCTTTCGTTGATAACACTTTTAACAAAGTACTTTCAAATCCTCGGAATAGAATTATAAATGTTACCATCGGGTTCGGATGGTTGCTTTTACTTGTACTGAGAACAAGTCGGCAAGAAACTGAGAAATTACCCTTTTGTTGTTTTCGATTTGTTGAATTCAATTAAGAGTAATGGTGTTAAATTCTATCTGCTTTGCTATGCTGAATTAATGAACGATTAAGTATTTACTGGTCACTAGATTTCGCCTGTAGCTCTGTCCGCATTGATTTTAGTTTATTGATAGTAACAAAAGAATCCAATTTTTTCAATCCAAGAATTAATAAACTGTTTTCCAAATAATATTCAAAATAATTCAAATGTATTTTATATTATAGATGGTAAACAACCGTATTGTCCACGGCTACTGCAGCCTACGACCAACAGCCGATTCTCACTCACGCTTTACTACCTTATAAATAAAGGATAGAATACCTGTGCCAATATAGTGAAACAAGAAAGAGTCTCACCACACTCACACAGCTACTCCACTCTTCCCTCCTCCTAGAGCACTGGCTACCTTACTCACCGCAAGAACACTACTACTACAAGGTAGGTAGATCTTCTGTAAGGTGGAGGTACTGTACCCAGTCGGGCTGCTTCGAATTTCGAACGGGAGATCAGACAACAGACAAACTTCTAACGGCTGTCGAAGATTATTCTACGTTACGATGAAGGGCCTTATTTGGGCCAAAATCTGGATAGTCTTCAAATCCACAAACTGCACCCAAATCCGTTATGCCCAGTAAAATATGACCACCGCTATCATATAATAATTCTGCCCAATGTTATTGGTCTAAGGTACGTACGACTTACAATCCCGGAATCGAATTCAGACCCTCTCAATTCACACCCGGCCTCTCATAAAACAGATAAATAAATTGGATATCTCGGGAGAAAAGTACGCCCAAAGCAATCTTTATTGTTTTCGCAAGTGTCCATAGAGTGCAAATTTAATAAAGCCCTTTCACCAGGCCAAAACATTCCTTAACTCTCCCGTTATAAGGTCTGAAATTATAGAACAGAAATGGTTCTTTGAGTGGATGCATATGACACTCTTTGTTCTTAGTACCTTTGTATATGTGTCTGTCTGTTAAGTATGGAGTTGTTATCTCAGTGACATGTCGGTAGACTAATTAAAATGTGTATTCACTCTTTCTCGGAAAATTAACTTCGTAACACACTGTAACATATTAGGTTTTACACACATACATATACAAACTGGCGCCTGTATACCCCGAAGGGGTAGACTTAAAGTACACCCACATTTCCCAAGATATATTTAAGTTGAATGTAGGCGACGATCTTATTGTTAATAACCGGTACCAGACTTCTGTCTGATACTGGGAAATTATCGATATCAGACACTTTTCCCAACCTGACGATCGAACCCAAGACCTCGCGTTCCACAGTAGCATTTGCGACCACAAGACCAACGAGGCAGTCTCACTGGCATTTATATATAATGAATGAAATAACTGGCATTTTTTATTATTG
Organism: Watsonalla binaria; assembly: GCA_929442735.1. NCBI lineage: Eukaryota > Metazoa > Arthropoda > Insecta > Lepidoptera > Drepanidae > Watsonalla > Watsonalla binaria. Next base: position 8,662,397 of record OV838930.1, read on the forward strand.
GAGAAGAAATTGAACGTATTTATGCATTTTGACATTTTATATCATCTTTGGAGAAGAAATGATGCTGAAACCTACCCCTTACAGGACCTTTCTGGGAGCTTGCACATAAATTGGTAAGCGAAATTGTTTGTTTGCAAAATTTTGTCGTTTTCTGAGAAGTAATGTGGACCCCCTGGTTACCTGAACCGGTTATACAAAAATAACTATTTATAGGTCATAAAAATACCTACTAAGACAACCTTATTAGGACATGCGGAATTTTATAATGTATTTAGCACCTGCCATAGAATATACAGATTTTAATTTTTTATATGGTTAGGAAAATTCAACCACGAGGCACGACTCGAACCCACGACCTCCTTAAACCGTGCATTTGCTCTGCCAACTGAGTTACTCGTGATCACGCATACTTCGAATAGTTTTATCCGCTTGTAACTTAATATTGTCATTCAAAAATCTCATGGAATGTATAATTAAATTATGTGTTAGAACATGTTCGTTTCAATTAAATTGGGAGATTTCACACTAGTAACGATCGAGGTAACATTACATTACAAATATTGGCCACGGATATAACTATTCAACCGTGCAATACATTAGACGCTTTGGTTTTGGTAATATACTCCCCGTACCCAGCGACAATATTACTACGTTCTTTACTTTAGCAACCATTGACGCATTGACTTAAAAAGCAATTGTATGAAAAACAATTAATCTGTTCACAATAGGATCAGTTGGAGCAGACCTTGGTTGAAAGAAACACCGTAACTTCGTCGGGCAGTCGTGGTATATATTGGTTCGAATACTAGATACTGATTTGACCAGAGGTATTGATGTGATCACACCTTGATGTTTGTCATTGAAATATATACGTAAAATAAGAGAATCTCTACATCGAGATGTAAAATAATACAACGCCATCTTGTGAGAAGATGGCTAACTACTTTGTTGTAAGCTACGTTAAACAATTGGTCATCATCCTGGCTTTATCCCATACTTTGTTGGGGTCGGCACTTGTTTCGACCTGATGTGGCTGATCACCTGTTTTTATACGAAGTGACGGCCTTCGTAACCCCTTTTACGAGGAGAATCCGTAACCTAAGCTAATCCAGTTTTCGGACTATCCTAGGCCTCCGACTGCTAAAGATGTTAAATTGGCAAAAATCGGTGATACTTTCAACGAATTTTTAAAGTGAAAGCATTATCTATCATCATCTCCCTGGCCTTATCCCATACATTGTTGGAGTCGCCCCTTGATTCAACCCGATGTGGCTGATCACCACATTTTTATACGAAACGACTGCCATCTGACCTCCGCAACCCCTTTATCGAGAAAAATCTGTGATCTGGGTTAAATCAGTGGTCAGACTATTTTTTAAGCCTCCGACCGACCTGTAACGATCGCTAAAGATGATAAATTGGCAACTGGCAATTGGCATTGAAACCATTATGTATGTAGGAAGTTATTTAAGAAACGAAATAGGTGCTTGTTTAACGCTTCTATTTACTACTTACTTATAAAATAGCTTTTGTTTGGTTAGAGTATTATTGTTAAAAAAAACATCTCTTTTTACATTAAAATATATAAGAATTTCATTAAATTTTTATTATAAAACAAGCAATGCACGTAAAACTGAATTTTAAAATCACCACATGTGGTATTAAAGTTGGGTTCGTAGTTGGAACGGGCATATTAACTAGAATTCCTTTCAGATTGGCCCCGGGGTGAACCCTCATCAGTTCGGGCTCGGACACCGTCATTACACATCGGGCAATTTGGGATGGTCTCAGGTTTCTGTGGTATGAGTAGAGAAATAACACCTTTGAATTTCACAGGGTTATAATTTGAGTACATATTCGAATTATAGTAAGTGACGGCTTACATCTGTATTTTGTAGATTACAACCTTTTGCCCGCCACTTTACCCAATGATTTCGTGGTACCTTTAGAAGTACTTGGGGTCAAAGCAATCGAATTTATAACTCAACCAAATTTCTTTAGCAAAGAAGATGCGGCAAGAAATTCGGAATCATATGAACGTCTCAAATGAAATCTAGTTACCGAAGAAAGTTCATAAGTACCTTGCAGGGTCTAAACTTAATGTATCATGTTCATTTCCTTAATACGGCCAATTTGATCAAGCCTGAAAATAAATAACTAAAACATTTGGGTTACATCGCCATAGAATAAACGCTTAACGATGTAATAACCTGCCGTGTTATTCGTAACTTAGTGTTTCGAGGACAATATTCCGTCCATGTTGTATCACATACCAAGTTAAATTACGCTATTACTCGAAACACCGGGATAATGGCTAACAATGGGCCGCATTAGGCCTCTCCACTGAACCGGAGCGGCCGCGCGGATCACTTGATTTCCCCGAAGGTCCAGACTCCGATCACATGTCTTACAATTTTGTCAATTTGCAGATGTTGCGCGATCGCTGCTGTCAATCATAGCACGTAACATTGTCTCTCGATAGTGTAACGTATAAAAATGGGTAGAGTTTTTGAAAAGTTCTTTGAAACACTATGTGTTTGTGAGTGAAATGCTGGATGGGTAGAGTACCGTAAAGCTAGTGGTGTGATAAATCACACCACTAGCTTTATTTGCATTTAAGTATTAGTACCTAGATTAGAGCTTAGCTCGGTATTTTTAGGTCTACCTAGCAGGAATCATAAATAGATTTATCGCTCTCGAAACCCGCTGCTTAATAAATTTCATTAAATCGTTGCAGCCATTATTAATATACATAAGAATTCCTCGTTTAAAGGTATAGCACATCTGCACAACTAACATTGAAACTTGCTCGTTTGCCTATGAGACACGAGTTACCTTTGTATGTCATGCATCTTTTGCAAATTATCCCTGTTAAAATAGTAATCACACCATCTTAACAATCAATTGCAAATTGCGAATACGTAACCAGGTTTCGATCTGAGCGATCCTACCCTTCTGTTACACGATTTGGATAACAGATTGCTTCTGGAATCAAGATTAAGTCGAAGCTAATAATTTATTCCGCGATACCTCTCTCACTATCAAATGTTCATTAAGAACGATCTATTACGCAATTTTCTGAATACGTTTACATATTACAATTGAAGTAAAACTTATGAACAGCCGCTTCACTAAGGTTTCTGAGCGTCGCACTCATCATCGGATTTAAATAAAGGAAATTAAGCCTAATCCTCTATGTATTATGTATCAATTTAATATAATTTAAACTAACGCTCGTCGTCGAGTTTGACGCTGGGAAACCTTAGCAAATAACGCGGCAGTTACTTTTTAAACGTAGCCTTATCTATAAAAGTTCTACATTATATTGTTTATCTTTTTTAATTTTTCTTATGCAGAACATTTTTACTCGAAATGGGACTGTACCAATGAGTTTTTCCAAAAACTTATGTGCAGAGATTATTTTGATGTAGTGCCTGATACCGAGTTAGATACCAAGCGCCAACTTTGAAAGCAATTCCACATAATTAAATACATATGCTCACGCCTGTATTCCCCGAAGGGGTAGGCAGAGGTGTTGTAATCACAACACCCACTTTTCACTGAAGATGATTAAGCCAACGTGACAGATAGTGAGTCCATCGCCGTCTCAGGCACTATACGTACGTCTTTGAATTACTTCTCAGACATGTGCAGGTAAAGCACGTGGTGTGCAATAACTGCACATAAGTTTATTAGAAAAACTCATTGGTACAGGCCCCGCTGGGATTCGAACTTGCGTCGCTTGCGTAGCAGGCGACTGCTCTAACCCAACATTAACATTAATGTCTGTCTTTATAACTATTTTAGTATGCCATCTTGGTTGTTACGACATAATACAATTTCCTACAAACAAAGGAAAATTGTTAATCTCTTTGAGAATATAATAAAAAGAGTAATATCCCTAAAATTCGATTACGACCCGAATACACGAATACAGTAGGGTGGAAAAATAACAGTTACTTAACATAAATATAAGAGCGGTACTTTTAAAGGCTTTTTAGGGAATCGAATTAATTATTACGTTTTATTTCTTTGTGAATAAATTAGCAAGTGTTATTTGTATCTTGTAACGTATATACGGTATTAACTTAAAAAAACTGTTTTTTCCCTCTATCTGTCTGTCTGTCCGTTTGTCTCTTCGATCCAGCCAATCTGATAAACGTCAGATAGCTAATATAACAGGGAGTATTTAGGATATTTATTTACTTGTATTTAAAAAAATAAGGGTTTCTCGAAACAAGTCCACCCACGAAACTAAGTCTATACGGATGAAACCGCAGAGCACAACTATTTATAAATATAATAAAATAAATATCCCTTTTCCAGAAGGATTCCTGACGAAGGTGTTACAACACCCATTTTGCATTTAAGGTGCCAACGTGGCAGATTGTGACTATTACCACCTCAGTCCCTATACATACGAAAACTGAATTTCTTCTACCATATATATCATATAGTACCTCGCTTATATATAGATAGCGTCATCGCACAATATTTGTATGATGGATTGTGCACCAGTAGGAGGCACTGGTGCTTAAGGACTAAAATATCTCTGATTACTAAACTAATTTATTCTGAAAGACTTGTGTTACCTTAATTTTTATATACTTTTATTACTAGAATAGTTTGTTATCTTATTTGTTATATGTTCATATTTGTCTCGTGTATTTTATCATTCAGTGTTAATATTTGTCTTGAGTTTATAACTATCGTTTTGTCTAATTAGCTTAATTGATGTTATTTCGTGCTGATTTATGAATAAATAAATAAAAAATAAACAATTCTCATACAAATAATGCGAAGTGACACTAGCGATTTCGAAAAGTGTATAAAACTCGTACAGCCAGCAGAGTGACTGTACTTAAGTGGTTATGACATTCATTAGTAATACTGCTGGGATTTTAACTTGCGTTGCTAGCGTAGCAGCCGACTACTCTAGCCATTCAACCACCACGGCGCTTCTTATATTCTATTTCTTCCGAACCCTTCATTTAATACATTTTAATTACCTACAATATACATTTATGTTCACAGGTAAAATATGTTAATAAATAAAATAATTGGAATCAAGTAATTAGCGAAGGCCACGCTAATTAGACCACGAACTCATTATGTAATAAGGGTCTTAAAGCAACGCGCAAAAATCTTTCCCTGTTTTTATTTTGTTACGTTTTTTGCCGAAGTTCGGCAATTTAATTGGTTCCCCAAGCTAAGGGTGGTAGGTTTAATTGGCTACAATTAAAAAACGCTGGGGATCTAATAATATTATTTCACCTCGTAAATTGTTTACTGGAAGCGGTCTGCTGAATTTTGAGGCGTTTTTTTTCTTTTTTGATGTTAATCTTTTAAGTCACTCGAAGCTTCCCTCTGATTGATATTTATAAAAACGGCCAGAAGCGAGTCAGTTTTTCTAAGAGGGTTCGATAAAACGCTCTATGTTATGTAAGGTTTTAATGTAGCGGCTACTCGTAAATGCCAATAGTTGCAACAAGCTGTGCCTCGCGATTTCACCTGCGTAGAGATGTTTTTCTAATAAATGTAGCCTACGTTACTCCTTGTTGCATTATATCTGCCAGTGAAAGTCTCGAAAAACCAATCAGAGAGATCCTAATTTATCCTTTTTTGGTACCGTACCGTTCTCAATTAAAAACCTTCCTTATCATCCTTCAAAAACCTTAATTGTAAACACTATTATATAACCTTACAATAGGCATACAATCATAAAACTGTTCGATCGTAAGCGCTACTGCGGAACACGAGGTTCTAGTTTCAATCCCCGGATCGGGCAAAGTGCTAAGTATTGAATTCCATTTGGAATTTTCAATCAGCAGCTCTGAGTCTGAATTAGTGGCCAGTAAATGGAAATAGGCTCGCCCTCTTTACATGAGACTTTAAATATAGTTGCCGAAATGTGGGTATGGATAAGTAATAATAGTAGTCTCCTACCGAATTTCGGTTACGGCGGCTAATCTCAACGAGGATCAGCCAACTGCGCAGGAGATATTATAGTGCATGCGTGTGTGCGCAAACACAGGTGCACTCTTTATTCCCTCACTCTCATAGTCTGATAGGACGATTTATACGTCTTGAATATACTCTAGAGTGATACGTTCATAGCCACGATGACTTCACTAAACAGGAAAATTGTCACAAAAATCACTTCACACGCTCCTTTTTATGACGAGACATGTGACATTCTCATCTTTCGCGTATTAGATAAGTAAAGATAAATATGTCTTCGCTCGTATAATTTTATTTTTATACGAGTACTTTCATATGAATTTAGTGAAAAACTTAGTTTTTAATTAGCTGTTTAGATATATAATTAAATACCATCATGTTCTTACATACCAAATACATATAATAATATTATCGTACTTTTCTATCAGCGAGCGAGGTTGCAAAAGTTTCTGGGTGACAAATAAGGGAAGTTTTTATAATAGTTTCCGGACCTCTTCGCTACTTAGGTTAACTTTTTAGCGAGTTAAGTTCCCCAGACATGCAATGAAAATAGACATCCTAATATTATAGTAGAGGTAGGTGGAATAATAGGTAATACGAAATAAAATTGTGTGTCGGTTACATTTTCACATCCCATGTGGGGCACAACTATTAAATAACATACATACATACATACATATACTCACGCCTGTATTCCCCGAAGGGGTAGGCAGAGGTGTTGTAATCACAACACCCACTTTTCACAGAAGGTGATTAAGTGCCAACGTGACAGTTGGTGAGTCCATCGCCGTCTCAGACACTTTACATACGTCATTGAATTACTTCTCAGAAATATGCAGGTTTCCTTACGATGTTTTCCTTCACCGTAAAGCACGTGGTGTGAAATCACTGTACACAAGTTTTTTTAGAAAAACTCATTCGTGCAGGTCCCGCTGGGATTCGAACTTGCATCGCTTGCGTGGCAGGCGACTGCTCAAACCTCAAGGCCTCCACGGCAATTAAATAAATAAATTAAATAATACAATTAACATTACTTAATAGTTTTATAAACACTAGCTTTATTTTAACTTACACTCCGAAACACTCACCCAATTACTAACTACAGTAAAAACTCCGAAGTTATTAATTAAGTCTGGGTTGCTTATCCAGTTAATATTTAAATCACTGTTCCTATTTCATATTCCAAGTTTATGCTCCGAGATCCGCCAATTTGGCCTTCTGAGCCAACGAAATGCTTATTGCATATAAAAATATATCGGTGAATTAATCTCGCTACCGGCTCTATAAACGAGCCACATTTTATAGCATTCCTTGTAGTCATATTCTTCGGTGTAAGGTATATTTTGTTATTAATTTATGACTATTTTATTGTTATAAATAAAATAAATAATGTCTTTTAAATAACTTGAATTATAAATAAATAAATTAATGTTTGGACATTATCGCAGCTCCATCTAGTTCCAAACTAAGCAAATCTTAGTACTGCCTTAGAAATGCCGGACAATGGATATAATACATATATATATTTATTTTCCCCCAGATACAAATACTCACCACATATTGTTTTTGACCTGACGCGGGAATGGAACCCGCGAAACCTATCGTAGCAGTCAGGTATACTAACCACTAGATCAACAGTGTTATTACTATATATTGTGTATATTGTGCTTATGCTCGCAGCGTCACATGCGGGGCAGCAAGATTTCACAAACAAACTTTCATACTCACTTTTCATCCCCTATTGATGGTAGACGATTCCATACCGCTGCGATGCTTATCGCTTCGGGAACCCTTCTAGGATGGCGTGAACATATAATTGGAAACCAGTAGACCTAGACAAAGTAACATTATCTCGAGCTTGCGCTAATAGAAACGATACACAATTTATGAGAAATATCTGGTTGAACGAGCTGTGCTCAGTTTCTTCTCCATAAAAAAAAAGAGGAAAAAAAAAAATCCGGTGAACGTCAGTCTCGAACCAGGATACTCTAGTTACGCTATCGCCCCGTTAGCCTCACCTTTGAGCTACCATAACTTGTCAGATATCGGCGAAATATGCTGTCGTATTGAAATTATATTTTATGAATTTTTCAGTACCTGAAAAACATAAAAAGCTAGATCAATTTTTTGCCCCTGCAACCCCCTACATGCAAAATTTCATGAAAGTCGTTGGAGCCGTTTCCGATATTCCGGTATACAAGAATTGCTCGTTTAAAGATATGATGAGATGACATAAATCAGTCACGTGACATATGTTACTCCCGTACATTTTGTGTAGTTTCTATTAGAGCCGTGGTGGCCTCGGGGTTTGAGCAGTCGCCTGCTACGCAAGCGACGCAAGTTCGAATCCCAGCGGGGCCTGTACCAATGAGTTTTTCAAAAAAACTTATGTACAGTGATTTTCACACCATGTGCTTTACGGTGAAGGAAAACATCGTGAGGAAACCTGCATATGTCTGAGAAGTAATTCAAAGACTTATGTATATAGTGTCTGAGACGGCGATAGACTCACCATCTGTCACGTTGGCACATAATCATCTTCGGTGAAAAGTGGGTGTTGTGATTACAACACCTCTGCCTACCCCTTCGGGGAATACAGACGTGAGTATATGTATGTATGTATGTATGTTCTATTAGCGAAGCATGAGGATAATGTTACTTTTTCTACAGTCCCAATAAGTATATCAACACAATTAAAATACTAGAGTAACCAAAACTAAAGCTATAACGACGACCTCTCTGAAGATGCTACGTTAATTTAAAAGATTCTATGGACCTTTAACAATTAGGTAATAATTAATATTATAGTTCAAAACAGAGATAATATAACTATTAAATCCAATTCTAATCTATTAGAGAAGACTTCAAAAGACATCATAATCAAATGGCTGATCAAAGTACACACTTTGATCATAAATTTGGCTTCTGCAATTTCCTTTAAGACATAATACAATTAAATACGCATACAGGCTGATTTACTAAGTTTCATAAAAAAAAAACAGTTATCTTCCGCGGAACAATGAAAGGATAAATAATTCTATCAGCATTCAGATATACAAAAAAAATATGCTCACGCCATCCCAGAAGGGTTCCCCGAAAGGGTAAGCAGCGGCACAAGTCCTCACGATGTTTTCCTTCACCTTAAATCACGTGCTGAGTAAAAATTGCTCATACGTTGTTAGAAAAACTCATTGGTACAGGCCCCGCTAGGATTCGAACTTCCGTCGCTTGGGTAGCAGGCGACTGCTCTAACCCCGAGGGCACCACGGCAGATATTCAAGTACCTAATAAACATTTCAATGATCCCAGATATATTATAATTCCAAATACTACAATACGCCCTCCCTACATAAATACCGGCGCGAGCGTATTATGTACATAATATTATGTAAAAGCATTGAAAATATATGCGTATGTCATATTTGCAATTATTTAAAAAGCAATACAAAGCCAATTTTACTACCCCTATTGTTGTATTTGTTGTATAAGCTAGTTTGTAAAGTCATCTATAGGTCAAGTTACTTGAATCTCTTAATACCCTTATTAAAGAACCCCATGCTTTACTCGCTTGGGAAATCCATGTCGGGAAACTAATTCCACAGCCAAATGACCTACTTAATAAAATGTTACAAGCAGTTTCTTTAAAATATCAATATCAGCCTGTATACTTTAACAAAGTATTGTATCTAACCAGGTTCCCTTGTTATCTTTGCGGCAAGCACTGGCGAGCTTGTCAGGACAAAATTGAAAAATTAATGAATCGGTGTCTCTTCAATAAGCTTACTACGGTAAGGTTATTAATTGATTTCGAAGAATATTAATATTTGGCCTTACAAAGAGCTCGTGGCACAGTTGCTATTGCGCGTATCATTCGATCAGCGATGTTCAGTAACCAGTAACCAGCCAGTTGCCAATCCAATCGGCCCCGGTTGCCAATCCCTACTAATATTATAAATGCGAAAGTAACTCTGTCTGTCTGTAATGCTTTCCCGCTTAAACCTCTCAACCGATTTTGAACAAATTTGACACAGACAAACTGCTTACCACCTCAGGCTTGCCTTTGAACTGTAAATAAGAATATACATGTAAAGTATTTTAACAGTTGACAGGCCTGCACCGCTTGCAACCAACGTTTTATTTTTAAATAATTTTTCCCAGTTTATAATAGAAACCGCAAGATGTCACGGGAGAAGTGGATACTTGCAAAATTAAATAAAAGAAAATTATTTCTTCTTTCGTTTCATTTCGCTTCGCTGCTTCTTTCATAGGAAAAATATTTTTTAATTTGTACATCATTTGTAACAAGTTGTCCTATGTTATCATCTCCCATACATTGTTGGGGTCGGCACTTGATTCAACCCAATGTGGCTAATCACCCGATTTTTATACGAAGTGATTGCTATCTGACCTTCGTAACACCTATTAAGAAGAAATTGGCAATATGGCTTAAACCAGTTGTCAGACTATCTTAGGCCGCCGACCTGTAACAATTGCCAAAGGTGTTAAATTGGCAACCCGGAGGGAACCTGGGCGGTCTTCCATCTTAGTACTGGCTTGCTGATCGAATGATACGAGCAATAGCAATTGTGCCACGAGCTCCTAAGCTCTCCAAGTTGCCTTAAATAAAAAACGTGATACGTTTCTTTAAGTTGTTGCTCAAGTCAAATAATGTTTTTCTAATCAAAAAATAAAATGTATGGTGGTCTTTTTCTTCAGGTCAGGCCTTGGGGTCCAGATGCTCGTCAACTTTTCAAAGAGGTTGCACGTCGGCTGGTAGAAGCTTCTCGTGACAAGCGGGCTGGCATTGCTATCCAACGTGGCAATGCTGCCAGCCTTCTTCACACGATCCCGAGAGACACCGATTTGGGCCAAGTTTTCTACTTGTAATTAGTTTTAAGTACTGTTCCTTGTATATATAGTTAAGTTTCTTTATTAAATATTCTTCTATCTATACAGATAAATAAAATATGTACCTAGATTCCAAAACCAATAGGTCGTAAGTCAAACGACGGTTGTTAAATATTTTTTCTACGATAGAGAACAAATACAGCTAACTCTGATTATTAATAATTTATGTGCGAAGTTACGCGGCGAGCCGGCTACCATGTTGCTTACTTTTCTCATTATCATAATTTTAGAGATGTCACGGGCCTCTCGCGTCGAGTTTATTATTTCACAGCGCTATTATGTGTTCGTTATTTGCTTGTCACAACCTATTACCGTCTCAGCTGGTATTTTTTAAAGCGACTTTTGTTTACTTTTAAGGGGTGGCCGTGCGGTTTAAACAGTCGCCTGCCACGCAAGCGACGCAAGTTCGAATCCCACATGGGCCTGTACCATCGAGTTTTTTAAACTTATATGCCGTGATTTCACACCACACGTTTTTCGGTGAAGAAAAACATCGTGAGGAAATCTGCAAATGTCTGTAAGTAACTCAATGCTTGAGACGGCGATAGACTCACCATCTGTCACATTTGCATTTAATCGTGTCCGGTGGAAAGTGGGTGTTGTTATTACAACACCTCTGCCTACCCTTTCGATGAATAGAGGCGTGTATGAATAAATAATATACTAACAAAATTAACTCTTAATAATATTAATATTTCCGAGCCGAACTCTTCGTTGTCCCGGTAAATAAACAATTAAACGACAAAAGGTCTCTAATTGTCCAATTTAGATACGGAATACCAAAATCGGTTGGCCTTTGTGCCTTATTTGAACCAAAGGAATGTTTCCCGGTGGTTATAACTTCGTTTAACCACAATATAAATGAACTCAACCGTATCACAAGTTCTAGGTCTCTAATGATGTTCTCGATGACTGCAAAGGGTTGAAAGACCAGAATAGGCCTAGGTATCAGTTTGACTAGACCTTGGTTATTTAAAACTTAAATATTATGAAATTCGTTGATATGCGATGCCTGAATCAATTTAATATATATATCTATACAGATACATAAAATTGAAGTGTCTGTTTGTGATTCCAAAATTCCTAAAAATTACTTTTTACTAAATGCATATGAAAGTATATACGGTTTTGACATAGAAAAATTATTAAAAAAAAAATCTCTGTCTCTCTGTCTCTTTGTACCAGCTAATCTCCGAAACTGCTGAACAGACTTTAACGGGACTTTCACTAACTTATAGCTAATGATACGAAGAGTAACTTAGGCTACTATTAATAAAAAATATTAGGTATCCGCGGGCCACCAATAAAATTAAATCTACAGCTAGTTTAATAATAAAATAACTATGAGAGCAACGAGACATCATGAAAGACATACAGGCTCATGAATGTGGACTCATTTTCGGATGCAAGAAAATAATAAAATAATTTACTTTAAGATGCACTTGATTTATTATGGTCTACGCTGTGCAGTTGAGATACTGTTGTAGTATTATACTATGCGCTTTCACCTTTGACGAAACAAATCTTTGTGATTTCTGTTCGTGGCTACCTTCCTTAATCAAACTTATCAGGTGTACATTTTGAATTGATATAATAAACGCTAAATAATAAACGAACGAACCTTTTCATATAGTGACTGCTTTTAATATGATTCTTATTTATTACCAAGATGTTATCTTAGAAGAAGCGCAGCCTATAAATACACACTCTATACACATACAAGTCATAAATCGTAAACCACTACGGAAGCCTTTATGGGCGAGCCCGACTCGCACTTGGCCTCTTTTTTTATTTTTGTATTAAAATCTTAATGCGACTCACAGAATACATCTACTTACCAAGTTTCAACAGTATAGTTCTTATAGATTCGGAAAAAAGTGTCTGTGACCTACAGACGGACAGACAGACAGACATGAGAAATCCATAAGGGATCCGTTTTTTCTATTTGGCAAAGAACCCTGAAAACTAAATATAATGCACAATGTGATAGTTTTTTTAACTCAAGTTCCTATAAATCCATACTTGTTTTAATATTTCACGAACGACGTAAATATTTATAGTAATGGAATTTTTAAATGCCTATATTAAAGTTTGAAAAAATATAACATAACTATAGTGTTCTTTGAGAAATGTGTGAAAATATTTTCACAGGGAAACCGTACAAGGGATGCTCTGTTGGAAACATAGGCTGTAGTAACCGCTTACCATCAGGTGGAACGTAGCCATAATCTACGTCAGTGGTGTAAAAAAATATCTCGGTCTCTTAGACATAGTTGTGGCAAACGCCAATCCCTGAAGTACTCTAAAGCTTCGGTAACTTAATCATCAGTTAAAATACCAAAACTTAAACCATTTTTTTAAATAGTTAAAGGCCCTAAATAAAGCCAGAGCTACGTTTATAAGCTGACAAGCATATAGATACGCCTGTATCCCAGGGGTAGGCAGATACCACCGTTCACCTCATGCTGCAATCTTTACATACTAATTTCGCTTCATCCACATTCATGCATCTCCTCATACACTTCCTACGGTTACGAGTGCTCCGAATTTGACCTTTCTGACACTACAGCTCACATTCACTCTATAAATTTGTTTCGTTAATCGCCCTCCACTCATCCTTTCGATATGTCCAAACCATCGTAACATATTTCTTTCAATTCTAGTCACCACATCAATCTTCAACTTGCAACTGTCTTTAATCACATTATTCTTCATTGGATCTACTATGGTGACTCCACAAAACCAAATGTGTGTATTATACCTGCCTTAGAGTTGGCTTTAGAGGTAAATTTATCAAAACAATTTTTCCATCGTGAAATCTGTTGCGGAAAATTTCCCAGCGCAGAAATAGCATGTAATGCAAAATCCCTTGTTACGGGCTAATATGACGAGGGCAACACGTACCTTGCATTTGTTAACGTTGCTTTATAGACATTATTTAATGCCCACATAATTATTGTTTACCATTTCAATGATTTATTGCGCATCCTATATGTTGCGTTATTTTGCTTGAGTAGAGTGAAATAAATATATTTTTTGAACGATTTTAACAGGTCATGTTAAGATCACAAAAAGAGATGGAACTAATTTTAAACCAAGTATGTTTTGCGAGATGTTAATTGTGATTGTTTCGATTGTTCAAACTCGATGTATAGCAATTTTCAATCGCAGTCGATGGTAAGCGCGTGTAGTCACCACTCATCGAACAGGCCGTGATACATCGCGTCGGATGACGATCGATTCAATTAGCCTTGATTCGGACCATACCTAGACTTGGCCGACCAATAAATCTATCCGCTCATCCTAAGAATTATTATTAATTTTGCTAAAAATTCTTTGTGTTTACTTTGTGTAATAACCCATTCTTCGTGGAAAGTTATCGGCTTTGTATTATCATCACGATCAGACCAATCGCGGTCTAAAGTTAGGAATAGCAGAAGCTTCTCAGTAAATAAATAAATACTTATAGTGGCTGAGATGGCGATTGACTCATCACTTTGAAACTTTTACCAATGTTGAAAAATTTGATGTAACAAAACACTTCGTCTAAAGATCCTCAAATTTCTGTCTCCTAGGCTACTATAACCTCCTATTGCCATGATAGTTTAACTCTTATTATAAGACAGATGTACATGTCGTCTATAAACCTGTCACTATCACACAGTGGATGCATGATGACAAAATGAGCTTATGGTAAGGCCCTTGTTTAGTCTGCGAGGGACTATATATCATCATCTGCCTGGCCTTATCCCATACATTGTTGAGGTCGGCACTTGATTCAACCCGATGTAGCTGATCACCTGATTTTCAGTTGTCAGACCTCCGATTAGGCCTCCGACTGACCTGTAACAATTGCCAAAGATGATCAATTGGCAACCGAGACCGACGGCTTAACGTGCTCTCCGAGGCACAAGTATGTATATAATTCCTTAGTTAGCAATTTCATTAATAGCTAATGAATGAAACTCAAAACTTTACAACTCAATCCATACCTATAATGTATAAGACAATGATTGCTATTAAACTTTCCGTTTTACAAACTCCGAACGAGATTACTTCCAAACAATGAACAGGATCTTTACGTATTTTTGACAAAAGTATGAAACGTACTTTACAACGAACGTTGAATGATGGTTTGACATTTATTTGGTAAATACATCACTCTACCATTGTTGGGTGCCTTTATGAAGAAAGATAAAATATTTCCTCCAGCGAGGCCATTGTGGGAAATGTCGCGGGGCGGGGGTGAAGGTTTGCCGCAGGGGGAGGGCAGGGCACGAGCTGAAGCGGGTATTCACCACAATTATACCTATTACACAAGATACCTATATTAAATTTTTGTGATGGCCTTGGGGTTTGTGACGAATTGGCTCAAAAAGTACTGGACCGATTTGAAAAATTCTTTCGGCAATGGATTGCTACATTATCAGCGAGAAATGTAGGCTATATTTTATTCCCGTACTCCCACGGGAACGGGAACTAAGCGTGTGAAACTTCACGACGTCCGCTAGTATCCCTAAGAAAGCTCAAAAGTGAATATCTCAGAAGAATGAAGATTTAATGACGTCATTTCACCCGGTTATTCTTATAACTTGAACCATTTGTGTTCGCACTCCGTACATCCAACAAAGGCAGCCGACGACGTCAGCAAATTGACGAATATTTATGCTGTAAATTTTACTATATTACTTTCAATACACGAACGGATATCGGCTACCATCTTTACGGATGATGGAGTCTTTTCACCGAAATGACGATTTGAGAAGCTAATATTCTTTGTGTTGTTCAGTTAGAGATATACACACATTCCTCATATTACTGTAGATGAGCAAATTACAAATATTTGTGTTAATAATTTAAGGAAAATGTGTTTAAAATTTATAAATTCATATTCATGAATATACAATAATTAGTGCTTCAAACAGCAAATGTTCTTTGAGAGACAACCTTTTATCAGTCTCGGTTAAAGTATCCGAGTGTAGACCATTGTTTAAATATATTGTACATACAATTACCAGTCTTATTAGCATTAATTTAAAACATATTTTTTGTGTAGAGAATGACAAGTGGCTATCCTATTTAACAGCGAATTATCTAGTCAAGGCGCCGTCGTCAGTATTCCATAGCGACGTGCTACGATGTAGCTTTGTGCTACGTCGTAGTGCTATGAGAATTGGTTTCGTAGCATACGTGCCACGGGCCGAGATCACCGCCGTTTACGTAACGAGTTAGATCAATTTGAGAAACTAGGTCAGTGACAATGTAGGTGTAATACCTACATTCCTCAGGTTGAAGGGAGAAGAGAATATTTAGGTTATAATTGCCTTCATTCGTAAAGAATGGTAAACGTTATATAATGTGTACCGTTTTATGAAATATAATTTAGTTCTCTGTGCATATCAAAACATCGATACGAGTTTAAATACTTAAAAAAAAATAAGAAATAGTTTTATGCAAGACTGCATTATATGATATTCCCCGCGAATTTAGCTGCGTATTAACAATTAAAACTACTGAGTAATATTTTAAGATTCAGGGATACACTACAGGCCTTGCCGTCGTTGCTAGCTATTTATAACCGTGTAAGTAATCTTTGCAGTGACAATAGTAGGGGTTATTGAAAGTGATTGAAACCTTTGAAAGTGTTGTGACGTCTGAAGTTTTTTTTTTGTTTGGTTGAACGCGTTAATCTCAGGATATATCTTGAGCTGATTCAGTCATTCATCACTAAATAATGTTACTCAGTGATATTTTTCGGTCCTGCGGGTTACATCAGGATGTTATAAGGCCTTTCTCTATGAGTGAATTAATCACCGCTGTTCTCAGGATCTCTATTGAGATAAGTGTGTTCATCATCATGAATTAAAGAGTGATAACTCTTGTCGGTGTAACCGATGCATTTCCTTCCATTTGTCTCTGTCCAGTGGCATCTCTTTGACCTCCCTATACGTCATGACAGACAAAAAAAATGTCAGAAGTCACAACACTTTCAAAAGAAGGTATACATTCAATAGCCCCTGCTATTGTCATTGCAAAGATTACGTACACGTTTATAAATAGCGAGCAACGCCGGCAAGGCTTGTAGTGACTCCGTCAATCTTAAAATATTACTCCGTAAAAATACAAAGAAAGTCGACAGAACTTTTTCTGTCGTGCCAAAAGAACCCTATTTAATAGTCGTTGCTTGAAATTGTCGCGCCTACACAATAGGAGCCTCGGATAAAGAAACATTATATAATCTTTCTTTAAGAAATTAGATGTATTATACTTGCTTTCAAGACGTCTATAATTTATTATCAAAAGAGTGATTATTTATGTAAAAAGTTTGACTTTGCGTAACGAAGTTAACATAGCATATTTTTGCTATACCTTTGTTGTAGAATTGTTTGAATATAAACTTTGTTGTGGTCAGGAAAGTTTAAATATAACCCTTGTTTCATATCTGCGGGGTTGCCCGTCCCCTGTGACGGTTGAAACGTTAGCTGTTATGGTAAAGCGATACCCAGAAGGGTCTCCAAAGGGGTAAGCAGAGGTCTTGTAATAACAACACCCATTTTTTTCCGCAGATAATGAAGTGCATCAGATGGTTAGTCCATCACCGTATCAGGTATTTGAATTTTTCTCAAACATATGCAGGCTTTCTTACTACGCTTTATTTCAGAGTGAAGTTATCGACGCAAATTCGAATCCCAGCGGGACCTGTACCAATTTAAAAAAAAAATCTTATGTGCAGTGATTTCACGCCGCATGCGGTGAAGGAAAACATCATGAAGAAACCTGCAAATGTCTTAGAAGTCATTTAAATATGTATGTATAGTACTTGACACGTCGGTAGACTTACCATCTGCCACGTTGGCACTTAATCATCTTCAGTGAAAAGTGAGTGTTGTGATTACAACACCTCTGCCTACCCCTTCGGGAAAACAGGCGTGAGCGAGTATATGTATGCTTGTACGCCCCAGGTATCACTT
Source organism: Watsonalla binaria (assembly GCA_929442735.1). NCBI lineage: Eukaryota > Metazoa > Arthropoda > Insecta > Lepidoptera > Drepanidae > Watsonalla > Watsonalla binaria. The sequence continues at coordinate 8,680,237 of OV838930.1, forward strand.
ACCATCAGATGGGCACCGCATAATAGTTTCCCAACAGATCTTGTTAAAAAAAAACATAAATTAGTTTATGTCTGACTTGAGGAGCTCGTGGTTACTATTGCTCATATCATTCTATCAGCGAAGTTTAGCAACCAGCAGTAGTTGGGTAGATGATCGCCGGAGTTCCCTCCGTGCCTCACAGGGCACGTTAAACCGTCGGTCCCGGTTGCCAGTTTATCATCTTTGGCAATCGTTACAGGTCAGTCGGAGGCGTAAGAGAATCTGACATCTAGCTTAACCCAGATTACCGATTTACATCCTACAAGGGGTTACGAAAATCAGATGGCAGTCGCTTCGTATAAAAATCTGATGGTCAGCCACATCGGGTTAAATCAAGTGACGACACTATCAATGTAAGGAATAATTGATGATACAGTACTGGCAGTAGCCATCGCTTGACTGTTTGAATATTTTGTCGAAGATATGTCTCATAAAATAATATTAATCATAAGCCCAAGTAAGGTATATTCTCAAAAAAAATATCCGCAAAAAATATAAAAACTGTTATCTTTACATTACTTTCTTATGACTGTCAAAGCATTTTCGATGTGTCAACAAGAATGTTTTTATTCAATTCAAACGTTTTGATGGTCCCATACATACATAAAGGATACCATTGCTACATATTATGAAACCAACGCCGTGTGTCTGTCTATTCATGTTTGAAGGAATATATACCTTTACTAGCTGTGCCCGGCAAACGTTGTATTGCCATATTTTTTTTTGGGGTGGACTACCCCTAACATTTAGGGGGATGAAAAATAGATGTTGGCCGATTCTCATAGATACCGGATAAGCACAAAAAATTTCATCAAAATCGGTCAAGCCGTTTCGGAGGAGTATGGCAACGAAAACTGTGACACGAGAATTTTATATATTAGATATGACGGCGTAGCTTGATTGCTATAAGACATTTCGGTGATAGCGTGGGCGTATACTGGGAAGTGCTGGGTGAATAAAAGAAGTTCGAAGATATTTAACTTTCAACTTTGTAATTAATTAGAATTAATTACAAAGTTTACTTAAATAGTCACAATTAATTAGATGTTCGCTGTCTGAGCGCAGACAATCGAATGCCTTGTCCGCTGGAACGGGCGCCCTTTTTATCCGCACTGTAGTGGGGCGATCGCAGTGGGGCGACCGGTCGTTGTGATTCACTTGTTTACGCAGTTCGAAACACGTGCAGCGATGACGTGGCTCATCGCATGTTGTTTTGCGCCGATACGGCCATTCTGACAGGCGGTGCGTGCTCTGCACCAGCCTCATGAAGCGGAACCATTACCTATAACAATAAGCACCTTTTCTGAGTTTGGTAGCTGTAAGCAACTTTGTTGCTTCAATCACTATACGACTTATGTCTCGATGCCATGTTTTATCCATTTCGTGGAATCGTGTGTATGTGAAGTTATGGGTGCTTTCATGGTGTCAAGTTGATTCAGCCGATTGCGAGTCAGCTGTGTGAATGTTTGTTTGTTGCAGTCAGCTGTGTGACTGTTTGTGTGTTGCAGTCATCTGTGTGACTATGTGTGTGTTGCAGTCATCTGTGTGACTATGTGTGTGTTGCAGTCAGCTGTGTGACTGTTTGTGTGTTGCAGTCATCTGTGTGACTATGTGTGTGTTGCAGTCATCTGTGTGACTATGTGTGTGTTGCAGTCATCTGTGTGACTTTTTGTGTGTTGTAGTCATCTGTGTGACTGTTTATGTGTTGCAGTCAACTGTGTGACTGTTTGTGTGTTGCAGTCAGCTGTGTGACTGTTTGTGTGTTGCAGTCATCTGTGTGACCGTTTCTGTGTTGCAGTCAGCTGTGTGACTGATTATGTGTTGCAGTCAGCTGTGTGACCGATTGTGTGTACAATTAACAAAGCGTAGAAAACTGTTAAAAAAATGAGAATTTAGGTTTTGCGCTCTCTCACCCCTGTGCTCACCCCATTATGGAGATGGATCTTCATCACCGGAAATTTGTATTGGTGCTTCAAGAAGTGCATCTCGTGAGGTACTTGGTACGGGGTCTGCATTTTCAGCCGGATTATAGTCTTGTTCCGCCGATACGGTCATCTGTTCGCCTGGATGCGGGGCACGGCGAAGCTGATCATGGGCGACTTTACGTGGTCGACCTCTGCCAACGACCCTCTTTACTAGATAGCGGTCGTTTTCAAGAATTCTCGTTGGAACGGCTTGATTTGAGCTTTGTGGAGATTGAACCGTTGACGGTCTTTGTCTGCAGTCTGGGACATCTATATTCACAAGCGTCAGTAGCTCAGGGGGCACACAATGTTTCCGTTGAGTAAGCAGAGTGAGTGGAGCTACCCCCGTCACCCGATGAGGGGTACAGTTTAATGCCAACTGGAGTTCTTCAAGCGTCGTGTGCCATTCTTCTGTTTCGTAGTTTTTTATCATAGTCAGAGCATTCTTTACCGTAGCAACCACGCGTTCTACCTGTCCATTTGCTCGGCTTACCCCTGGTGCTATAGCATGAATCTCTATGCCTGAACGATCGCAATAGATTTTAAATTCGCCCAGAAACTCTCTTCCACCGTCGACGATGATCTGGATTGGAGTGCCAAATAGGTGTACTGCACACTTCAGTGCAGCCAAGGTACCATGTGGATTCTTGTTGCATTGGATTACCATTATTGTTTGGGATATGTCCTCCAGGTTGTGATTCCCTTACATCATCAGGTTGTTGAGCGGAAGTGGCAGGTAATCCCACTTCTGATGACGGCGTAGCTTGATTGCTATAAGACATTTCGGTGATAGCGTGGGCGTATACTGGGAAGTGCTGGGTGAATAAAAGAAGTTCGAAGATATTTAACTTTCAACTTTGTAATTAATTAGAATTAATTACAAAGTTTACTTAAATAGTCACAATTAATTAGATGTTCGCTGTCTGAGCGCAGACAATCGAATGCCTTGTCCGCTGGAACGGGCGCCCTTTTTATCCGCACTGTAGTGGGGCGATCGCAGTGGGGCGACCGGTCGTTGTGATTCACTTGTTTACGCAGTTCGAAACACGTGCAGCGATGACGTGGCTCATCGCATGTTGTTTTGCGCCGATAGATATAATTATAGGTATTTAAATACATACATATGCTCACGCCTGTAGGCAGGGGGTAGGCAGAAGTGTTGTAATAACAACACCCACTTTTCACCGAAGATGATTGTGCCAACGTGACAGAGGGTGAGTACATAGCCGTCTCAGGCACTATACATACATACGTCTTTGAAGTACTTCTCAGACATATTATGCAGGTTTCTTACACTTAGTAATTTTTGGTACAACTTAGGTTTTTCACCTCCTCCCATCCGTTTGAAGACTTCACTCAGACGACACATAAATAAAAATTATCATGAAGTATTTTTTAATAAGAAATCACTTTAAGTAAAACAATTTTCGAATCATTACTCAAATTTATGAAAGCGCGCTTCGAGCATTATCACAAATATTTTCCTCAAACATCGATGGGCAAACTTCCGATCGAGTTTCAAGGAGCATTTCAAATTTTGAGTAAACTTTTCGATTAGATAACAACCCAAGTGGGAATCCTATCGGAAAGTTTCCACTCTACACCCTTGTGAAAAGATTAGGACTCGATGGACCCATCTGCTGGAGTTGAGTGAAATCAAAATGTACTGACAACGAAATATAGCTATTTGTAACGACACTTTTATATTAATAAACTAATATTATTATTTACTAGCTATGCTCCGTGGTTTCAAATAATTATTTATTTTTGAAATAAAAGCACCTTCATATGCATTTAGAAAAAAGCTATTAATTAACAATTACAAACATACACTTAATATATATTTATCTCTATAGATATACTTAGATGGTAACCTATCGTAAAATGTAAATTAACTTAAAAGTCTCTAAAATTATTAACATAGTTGTCTACTGCCTTGTATGCTTACATTTATACGAATCTTTTTTTAAACATTTCAACATTGTTACCGACATAGCTCGTACAAAGGAGAGTCCAAATCCGTGTATGTACATAATTGTGGATCCAAACAACTTTTAAAACTACTCCCTGGCAATGTGGGTTTTGGAACTTTACTCGGCTGCTCTCTGGTTGGCCCACATTTGCAATTTTGCACAATACTTTTAGGGAATTTGGATACTGTATTTCCTAGTACACTATCCCCTTTATTGCGAAACATGGTTTAAAGCAATTTGAGACCAAACTCGGACTAAAACCATCCCTTTTCAAATCCGTATCGCAGAAAGAGATGAAACTAAGATTACCTTATGATGGTGCCAGGGGTCCAACTATAACCATTAAAGAACCGCGTATTAGGAACTTCTTAGCTTTGACATTTAATTTACGGTACCCAAATGAAACGTCAATATGGAGCTCGTGACACAGTTGTTATTGCGCATATCATTCGATCAGCGAAGTAAGTAATTGGATGGGTGACCGCCCGAGTTCCCTACGTGCCTCGGAGAGCACGCTAAGCCTTCGGTCGCGGTTGCCAATTTATCATCTTTGGCAGTCGTTATAGGTCAGTCGGAGACCTGAAATAGTCTGACAACTGGTTTAACCCAAATCACATATTTTCCTCGTTAAAGGGATTGCGAAGGTCAGATGGAAGTCGCTTCGTATAAAAATCAAGTGATCAGCCACATCGGGTTGAATCAAGTGCCCACCCCAACAGTGTACGGGGTAAGGCCAGGGAGATACGCTCTGCTTAAACCAATGATGGTATATGTTTAATATAGTAGGCAAAATACAATTACATATACGATTGCACGAGTCCCATTAGCATTCCAACTCTGCTCCAAAGAGCGTCACTCAACCCCAAAAGCGTAGAAATGTAATTTAGGTACATGAGCGAGCTCCAAAATTCCGATACTTAGTTCAGTTGGACGTCTAAGGTGCATAGTTGGAGTGCAGTGGTCGACTACACGTCAGCTCGTCCGGCTTACCATATTGATTCTCACAACACTACGGTTTAAGTACCAACATTTCCGCATACGAGTTTGATTAATGTTCCTTTATTAGCAAGAAATGCTAATTCATGAAACAAATTTCAGACAGCGATAAAATATAAATAACCAGCTGTGCCCTGCGGTTTCACCCGCATAGACTGACGGACAGACGAACATAGAAAAAAAAAGATTTTTTATGCGTGTTATATGAATTTAGTGAAAAGCTCTTAATTTTGATTATTATATTCTATTATTCTATAACAACTGTTTTACGTACAATAATACGTTATTGATATTTATGTTTTCGTAGTGAAAATCCCGAACATGTAGTTCCAGTTTACGGCTATGTGATGGAATAATATCCGTACAAAACGAACCGAGGCCATATAAAGTTTATTCGAAGGACCAGTGTCCACGCATTTTACGGCATGTTAGGTGGCAGTTTACTGCTAATACTTTTTTATCAATAACAATAAATAGCTATGGTTGAAACTACACGGTTATTGAGTGAACAGTTTGGTACGCAGAGTAACCAAGTGGTCAGGATATTACAGCATTTGTGTGATAGACTTTGTGTATGCCTTGTGTCAAGCTGTTTGGTATGTATATACAGAAACAAGGTAAAGGGGGCAAACTATGATCGTATAAGCAGCACGTATTAAGAACTTCTTTAATTTTACGGTACCATAATGAAACGTCAAAGCTCAGAAGTTCTTAATACGCACTCTTACAGCTGGAAGGCTTCTACGTCCTGTCACGAGTTACCCACGAGTACCTTAAATGCGCATTGGTAAATTTATGAGTTTGTCTCTGTCTATTTATAAGGCACGAGGCGAATAATTTATACACGTAATAATATGCGCAGTATCCCCACAATTTTCTATTTATGTAATATGGGTCACACTGAAATCCAGCAGAGCCGAGGTGGCCTCGGGGTTTAGGCATTCGCCTGCTACGCATGCGACGCAAGTTCGAATCCCAGCGGGGCCCGTACCAATGAGTTTTTCTAAACAACTTATGTACAGTGATTTCACACCACGTGCTTTACGGTGAAGGAAAACATCGTGAGGAAACCTGCATATTTCTGAGAAGTAATTCAAAGACGTATGTATAGTGCCTGAGACGGCGATAGACTCACCATCTGTCACGTTGACACTTAATCAAATTCGGTGAAAAGTGGGTGTTGTGATAACAACATCCCTGCCTACCCCTTCGGGGAATACAGGCGTGAGCATATGAAATCCAGCTCCGCTAGACCGAACTAGATCTCAGTTAGGTCTGCGGTTATAGTAGAGTTGTATCCCTTTGACGGCAACCCCCTATGTACTGGTGCAAACCAGTTAGCACCAGTAACAAGCCAGTAACAAGTTTTAGTGTATATTTTTTTGTAATTTTTTAATGCCTATAAATGCTTATTCTTCTACACTATCTAGTATATATAGCACAAGCTTTGCATAGTTTGGTACTAGATGGCACTGTGTGATAATCTTCTAAATGCTTTTTGTATACTACAAATTAAAGTTCGACCGTAATATAAAATCCTAGGTGTCAATTAGACCAATTATGATGAGTCCATCGCCGCCCAGTCACTACGAATGTTTGATTTGTCCAAATAATAATGTAGGTTTCCAAAGGCTTTCTTCTTCAAAGTGAAACATTTAACCCAATAAGGTAATGTTATTTCAAAGTCAACGAAAATATTGATGAGAAAATTGTATGTATAAATAAAGCTGAGGTATAATTCAAACTTGTGTATGGTAATGAAAAAAGTTGTTACGCAGAACTCATTTCGGATTGTCGAAACCTGAAACTCGTGGAATGGGAAAAATAGCTCGAGAGTGTTACTTTTCATTATTAGTGCTAGTGACTCGCCCTCATTTTATTTGGGGTTATGATTATTTTTATTTATTTATTTCGGTTCACTAACAATTTGTTACAATTGTTGCATCTGAAGCTTATAAACTAAATGTACAAATTACTTATAGGTAAACACAGCTTGCTTAATATTAATAGAAAACTTGTATATGTTTGAGTGGATTTGTGTGTGTGTGTGTACGTGTGTGTGTGTGTGTGTATGTGTGAGTGTGTGTATTTGCTATTGCGCTATGGTGTGAATGTGTGTCTGAATGTGTTTTTCAAGTATTCTTATCAAGTGTGGCTTATTCTAACTTCGATTCGAGGTGGGTGCGAATATTTTTATAAAACATTTTAGGTAATCAAAATGGACATCAGAAACATCACTACACTCAATTAGTAAACTGCTGGCACGTGTAACAGGCGAATTAGCACCAAGTATTGTATTAATTAGCACCAAGGATTGTATTAATTAGCATCAAGGATTTCTTAAGACGTTCAATTATCTCTTCTATCTCATCATCATCATCTCCTTGACCTTATCCCATACATTGTTGGGATTGGCACTTGATTCAACCCGATGCGGCTGATCACCTGATTTTTACACGAAGCGACTGTCTTCTGACCTTCGCAACCCTTTTTACGAGGAAAATTTGTGATCTGGATTAAACCAGTGGTCAGACTATAGGCCTCCGACCAACCTGTAACGATTGCCAAAGATGATAAATTGGCAACCGGGACCGACGGCTTAACGTGCTCTCCATCCAATTACTGGCTAGGGTTAGGGTTGCTTAACTTCGCTGATCGAATGATATGCGCAATAGCAACTGTGCCACGAGCTCCTCTCCTATCTATGATCTAAATATAGATTTCTTCATCCGTCGGAATTCAACTCTTTCGTGTTAGTATAACCCGTAATTAAACGTCACGTAACGTCAAACGTTAATTCACGTCATACTTGTGATTGCCTAGTGCGAGTTTTTCACTGCCGCCGTCACAAGTCACCGCGTTGACCTAAACGCAGATTAACAAGGGCTCGAAACAGCGCCATCTGTCGGCCACGGCTATATGTGATATCATACAAATTGCATTTACGTCAACGCGGTGACTTGTGATGGCGATTTTATAAAACTCGCTCGCTCGAAAACTAGTCACTCAGGGGCTGGTCATCTCGAGCTATAGAATTATACATAGTACCTACCTACTATTGCTTTTCGTAGTTTTTTTATTGTGTTTTATGCATTGGAACTGTGTCCGTTGACTTATATATTTTTCTACTTATTGTATGTATTATACATAAGAGTAATTACTGAGTTTATTGTCGGGTTCGACTATGTAGTGAACGATTCGAACCATGCCTAGTTGAAAATGATGCATAGATATTTCTTTTCGTATATGTTTTAGATATTTAAGTATTATTTGTACGTGAGAGCTTTGAAGTTCTAAGTGTGTCTAGAATGTCTTCTAAACTAAGTAAGTTCGCAACTACTTCACTGATCCTAATCGACTTACAAGTTTTCAATTCACTGGAGTGGGTTCTTTGTAGACTTTTGTTACATGTTAATATTTGTATATATACTTATAGTTGAAGGACAGTATTCGCTTTTTAGGTTTTAATAACACACCATCTCAGTACCGGCTAATTTCACAAACGGCTGGTCTGGCCTTAACGGGACTGGCACTGGCGGATAGCTAATGTTACTAGGAGTTACTTAGTGAACAACTTTAAAAAAATATATATACTCACGCCATCCCATAAGGGTCCCCGAAGGGGTAAGCAGAGGTGTTGTAACAACACCCACATTTCACCGAATATGATCAAGTGCCAACGTGACAGAGGGCGAGTCCATCGCCGTCTCAGGCACTATACAAACTTCTTTGAATTACTTCTCAGAAATATGCAGGTTTCCTCACGATGTTTTCCTTCACCGTGCAGCACGTGGAGTGAAATAACTGCACATAAGTTTTTTTTAGAAAAGCTCATTGGTTCAGGCCCCGCTGCGATTCGAACTTGCGTCGCTTGCGTAACAGATCTAACGATCTAACCCCAAGGCTATCTCGGCTTCTAATTTAAAAAAAACTATTTTTATTTTAAAAAAATAAGCAGGTTTCCGTGGGCCACCCATGTAATTAAGTCTACCCGGGTGAAACCACAGGGCACAGCTAGTATATAATAAATCCATTTAATAAAAAGTCAAGGAAATTATCTTATTCTCGGAACAACTGTACATGTTTCGGTAGTAAAAATGGTATTTAGCACACCCCGGGGTCACACTCATACGGTGAAAAGTTACCAAATTGAATTTTACGATACCCCGACCGAATTCCCAATACACCTAGTCACTGCCATTACGGTAGCCGTGTATGCCTTTTTAAATCAGACGTGTTATTCGGGAGTTTCCAAAATGGATAAAGTTATAATTAACTTTTCCATAACCCAAACCGTTTTCGAAACTTCTTATGCCAATGTACCTATAGTCGTGTGAAATTGTTATTATAAAATAAAAAATATATGCTCACGCCATCCCAGAAGGGTCCCTGAAGCTTACCCTTTCTGAGGTGTTGTAACAACAACACCTACATTTCACCGAATATGATTAAATGGCAACGTGACAGAAGGTCTTAGGCACTCTACATACGTCTTTGATTTTCATTCTCAGTCATATGCAGATTTCCTCACGATGTTTACCTTCACCGTAAAGCACGTGATGTGAAATCACTGCACATACATTTTTGGCAAAACTAATTGGTGCAGGCTGGGATTCGAAACCATGACTCCTTAAATCATCTCTTAGAATTAACAGACTTATTTGAAGGAGTGAAGATAAAATCACAAACGAGCCTCCAAATTATTAGTCTACAAAGTTTCTCTAACCAGCCATATCTGTGCGCTTAAACTTTAAACTTATCATTAAAGATAAAACAGTTGAGTCTTGTAAATAAATACTCGAATTTTAGTGAAATTAGGCGATCATTAAGCGTTGTTTAGTAATGCGTGAGCACTACAGCGATGCTACTTTGTTTCAGAACAAATAATATCAACTTCGTTATACTTGAAGTAATTAGTATGAACTTTCTCATGAAGAATTTAGACTGTAACGTCTCTTCTGAAAATATGATTACATGGGATAAGACCCGGGAGATGATGGTCGATGATACTCTAAGTCCGCAACTAACTTAGTCCATATCCCACTTAGCCAATAAGCTTACTTGAATTTTTAAAAACCTTAACACTTACGTAACTCCATTTAAAAAAAATCAGTTTATATATTTACTTGTAAATAAAATCATTTTTTTTAATTTAACAGCGCACCTTTTTGCAGGGACAAGAATAAAGTGCCATAGAACGATGCGTCAAAAGGTAGAGAACAAAGGAAGGAATCAATTTCTCGTAATTGCATCACTTTTCACTGCTCACCCATTAACGTAACCCTTTTTTAATCCGGTTTTTTCCGGTTCAGTCCGGATATTGCGCGGAGAAGTAACGGTCCACTTACCGGAATCTATTGAACGGATTCGTGGACACTAACTACTATTTTTCGCTTTTCCAACCCGTTAAATGGGTTTTAATAGATTGGCCGCACGATATATATGGCCAATTTATTTAGTGTTCTCGGCCGTAAGCATCGCTAGGCGTGACTTCAAGTTATTTTACTTCATTAACTTAATTGATCCAATTTGTACGCTTAAAGCTTCAAATTGATACTTAAAAGTGTTTGCGAGCATGTTTTAGGAGTTTTGTAAGAATAAGTTTGATCTTAGTGTATTTTTATTCTTTAATGTTTGTTGCTTCGATATTATTTTTTATAGGTACATGACACATGTATTTAAATTAGGCGATAAATCAAGTTTTGGAAAATGTCTGTAAAACACGTAGGTAAATGACGTATACGCGATCGACCACGAAGACGACGTAACATTACGCCGATGCCGGTATCATTGATACACGCGTGAGTGAGTCATTTCAAATGATTTTTTTCTAAAGTCAGTACTGCTTGTAGTAAGCTCACATGTATACTGTGACAAGGCTGGCATTCGCGTCATACTTGTAGTGTAGGTGCTGCTTGTGGGGGCTGGTCATCTCAAGCTACGCATTAAGTTATAAGTAGACGTTTAATTCTGTTAATTTTATCGACATTTATGCATTGGAATTGTGTCCATGAGCTTATGTTTCTTAAGTGATATATTTTGTACTCTTAAAATTGTATAATTTTTTTTTGAAAAGAGCTATTACAGAGTTTCTTTCCGGGTTCTTCTCAGTAAAAGCAACCTTCCGAACCTCGCGGTACCATGTATAATCCTGTAAACTATGTCATTCTGACGATTTCATAGTGCTTTGTAAAAATTCTACATACATACATATGCTCACGCCTGTATTCCCCGAAGGGGTAGGCAGAGGTGTTGTAATCACAACACCCACTTTTCACCGAAGATGATTAAGTGCCAACGTGACAGATGGTGAGTCTATCGCCGTCTCAGACACTTTACATACGTCATTGAATTACTTATCAGAAATATGCAGGTTTCCTCACGATGTTTTCCTTCACCGTAAAGCACGTGGTGTGAAATCACTGTACATAAGTTTTTTAGAAAAACTCATTGGTACAGGGCCCGCTGGGATTCGAACTTGCGTCGCTTGCTTAGCAGGCGACTGCGCAAACCCCGAGGCCACCACGGCTCTGTAAAAATTCTAATCGAATAAAGATATTTTTGACTTTGAAGAGATCGAAAAGTAATAAGCATTGGTATGGAAACTGTTAATGTACAAACGGACAGTGAAATTTTACTAACCATAGGAGAAGTGTATGTTCAAAACACGGTCTTTGTAAAATGAATAAATAAGTCTGGAGGCGCAATTTAAAATTCATTGCTTCATAACCGTTTGGTAAGGTCGGGAGCGGATCTGGGGGTCTGTCCCTAGGGCTTTGCGAAGGTATCCATGCTTTGGAAGGAATAGCAAACCCTTAGGGGCGGCATTTCGCGTTTCACGGTCATTTGAACAATAAAAAAATATTATTTTATATTTTTTCTACTATTCTTTGAAAATAGGGTGATACCCACGACCTCTCCAAACTGTACAGTTGCTCTTTCAACTGAGCTACTCGTGATCCGACCTCAAAAGTCGTTATTTTTTTTATATAAATATAATATTTTATAATTTTTTTACGTATACATGTGTGTATTGCATAAACATCTAATATTTTTTCTTCTAATATGTTATATTTACTTCTAATAACTGTTATGTTTATAATATTTCATTATAAAATAATATGTTTTATATGGTCATACACTATGAAAGTGAAGAATGATGTGGTGACCAGAATTGAAGTATGTTGAGATGATTTGGACATAGCGAAAGGATGAGTGAAAGGCGATTAACGAAAGAAATTTATAGATTCGTGTAATAGTGTCGGTAGAGGGCGTCTAAGAAAGAACTACTATGACCAAATTAATAGCATTTTTCAAATAGGTCAAATTCGGAGCACTCGTAACCGAAGAAAGTGTATGAAGAGATGCATGAATGTGGATGAAGCGAAAGAAGTATGTAAGGATCGTAGCATGTGGCAAACGGTGGTCTCTGCCTACCCCCATGGGATACAGGCGTGAGCATATGTATGTATGTACGATGAAAGTATCAACACGAAAAACTTTGAGTATACTACTTAGTTATTAGAGTTTGATCAAAAGATGTTAATTGATGTTTTATATATTTTTAAATTTATGTACCACCTTACAATGTGCCGAAAATGTTCATCTAATAAGTCCAAGCACTGTATATGATATAAACATGTGTATTGGATAATTTATTTGTTTGTTAAATGATTTTGGATGAAATTTGGAGTAGCGATAGCTTTCACTTCAAGCTTGAATAAGTACTTGGAAGGAGTAAATAATAATTATAATATGTTTTTTACTAGTATGCCAGTATACATAAATTGTAAGGGCCAAGGGTGTCTTCAGTAAAAAATTGCCCGCCCAAAGCCCAGGCATGCGGCAAAATTACGTGAGTATCTATTGGCAAAGATAAACCCTTGCCAACCCTAAGAATTTAGCCAATTCGCCTCTCATTTTGGAATCTCTGTGAAGATTACGCTCAAATTACACTCTGCTTTATTTATGTCGCGTGCGTGACTGACCTTATAAGATAAAATATAATTTAAGTACATAATAATAAATAATTGCTGAATTTTAGCAGTACTTTTCAATCAACTTTGATATTTGAACCTTACTTACGAGATCAATTCTGATTTCATTAGTGACATCACGTGCTTAGGAACTTTTTAAGTAGATACGATTAATTATGTCATGTTTGCACAAATAAAGTAACAAGAATATTATATTATTATTAAACTAATAACATAGCACTGGTTGTAAAATTTCATAAATATATATTATAAAAAGCCACAATCATGAACATGACATGGAATTCCGCAAGAAACCTCCCTCTATATTGGTTGAGGAGTCACGTCGTATTTGTGAACACGTGCTGCTTGTGAGGGTCTAGTCATCTCAAGCTACACTTTTAACATTAAACTAAATCGACTTGGCGGGGGCATTGACGTGCCTCCCCATAAATATTATATTGGGATGAACAAATGACCTACCTGCCCTACCTAAATTAAATGAGGGGTTAATGACTTACGTATTTCATTGGACAATTCCATCAAAAAATAAAAGGACATTTTTTACATATTCAGGACGAGAATCAGGTACTGATTACTCTTCTGTAAAAAGATCTCAAATGATGATAAATAACTCAAAATTGTAAATATATTTTTACCTTCTACTTTGCTACATTCTGAACCCGACGGTAGCATGTATAATAACTGTATAATCATGTCGTTCTGACAATTTGAAAGTACTTTGTCAATATTTTGAATCCTCAACGGCTTCAATTCATGGATAAAATGATAATATTATAATATGTCAACTTCAATGAATTGTATTTTTATGATATTATAATGAACAGTGCTAAAAACTAATTACAAGTAGAAAACTTGGCCCAAATCGGTGTCTCTCGGAATCGTGCCAAGAAGGCTGGCAGCATTGCCACCTTCAATAGCAATGCTGATTCTCTGAGCGAGAAAAGCCCCAGCCCGCTTGTCACGTATGTATGTAATTTCTATAATGATATTAGTTATAATATGGATAGTATTTAATTGATAGCGTCAAACCCATGTTAGTTATTTTACAAATAAAAGTTTACCACAGTTCAAACACTGTTAAAACAGACACATTTCAAATTATAAAACAAAGAGCGGATCCGGAAACCGGTCCCAATTACACTAATTGCTGAAGTTTAATTATGTCATTTGTATTCGTATGGGATGCCTTCGGTTTATAGTGAGGTGTGTCCATTCGGTGGACATTGTTCTTACAATGTTATCTAATCAAATACTTGCTAATGGAAACTGTATTCATTTTATTATATCTACTCACTATTATTTAGAACTTTGTTTTAAATTCAAATTCCAGATATCTTTTTTTAATTAGACTTTTAACAAAGTACTTACAAATCGTCACGACGATATGATATACAGGATTAAACATGCTACCACAGGGTTCGGATGTTTGCTTTTACTCTGATAGAAACTCTATAATTACTGTATTCAAATATATTTTTTACAATTTAGAGTATGTAATATAAAATAAATTACAAAAATATACAAGTCCATAGACACAGTTGAAATGCACAAATGTTAATAAAAAAGTAATGTTAGTAAGCACAATGTATGGTTGTGTAGCTTGAGATGCCCAGCCTCCACAACTAGCACCTGTTCACAAGTATGATGTGAATGCCAGCCATTGTCCTCCTGCATATATCACTCGATTAGCGAAGACATGCATCAAGTACTTGGATGGGTTAAACGGACATAAAATATGTAAGACATGAAATTGCCAAGCAAAAACATTATTATATTTGGAAATACTGTGCTTGTAACTAAACAAAAATATAAATTTTTACAGAGGCCCAACTAGGATCGATTTAAGCTGCGCGTATTTAAAACTTCTAGCTTTGAAATTTCATTTGATATACGTACTCATGGTGTAGTAATGTGTGGTAGTGCAGTAAATATAACTAGTCCTCCATCTTGGATGTTCAGCCATATTGAAATTAGAATGACGTCATATAGTTAAGAATGCATTGCCGTTAAAAATTTGCGTGTCAACCAAATTTCAGCCCAATCAGTTGAAGATTTAAAATTCAGTTGCAAAATTCCACCCGTACACACGCAGTGCAAGTTAAATAAAAGCTTGCAAAAATGAAATATTGGACCTCATTGTGATATAGTCGCAATTGCGGCACACAAATAACGTGTAGCGTCTAGCTAACATCTAGAATGATAAATATAACCATTCCCCGAACACGTTCAAAGGTCGCTTCCACACTGCGACGATACCGACACACGACAACGATATCAATAATATCAAACGACACGAACGATATCGGTCGGTACTGAAACTTTCTGAAAAAAAAAAAACCATAAATAATTTCTTCCGTGGAGCTTAACTAAATATTTCGTCACGTTTACCATTGCTTCTTATCTTCTTCTTTGACGCAGCATTATGTGAACCCTAGTTTTATTTAGTTTCTGCATTCTTCGGAAGGCTAGTTTGATTCCCCTAAACACACGGCGCCGCCGCCTAATGTTAAACTTAGCTATGTGAACGACATAGTGCAGGGTGATGCTGCCTGTGTCACTCGATATCGGCACGACAATCAGCCGGCGACGATATCGTTGACTACAACGACACAGTGCAAGCATTTAGTAGTGATTGTATCACACTACAATGTGGCGATATCGTGCAGTTATGTAGTTACAGTCATCGTCCATTGTAAAAACGCCAAAACCAGTGTTAAGCAAAAGTGATCGAGTATTTTACTTTAGTTTCTAAGATCTCTATCAAATAAAACTGGAATAATAAATCAACTAGCGTCTTATGCATCACACGCCACAACGCAACGTGGTTTTGATGGTATCTCATTCCTTTTTGCTAACTCCCAGCGGACTCTCCTTAGCTGGCAGCTCACGTCCAAGCCGCGAGTGTGACCGGCTTGATCTAAACGAGAGATGCTGTTTACATATCTACTTGCAAATTTTCACTTCTTTCAGAATTTAACGGTGTACGTTTTAGTTAGGAAAGGTTGGGCGATGTTTGCTTATATGTCACCCACGTAACTATGATTTATCTAGCGATATACAGGCAGAACTCGATGCACTATACATACCTACAAATTATGAGATACTGAAGACGATTATTTTTTTTGTATTTAATTTAAGCTAGGGACTTGTTGAAAAATATGTAAATTTTATACCTTGTTAGTTTATACAAATTGTGAGGCTTGAGATGACCAGCATCTGTTCACTAGTATGACGTGACTCATATCAGTTCGATAAATAATTGTTTGACTCAATAAATATCTGAATTCAATCTATAAAATTTTCGTGTCGCTGTGCTGGTTACCAAACTCCTCCGAAGCGGCTGGACCGATATGTATATAATTTTGTGTGCATATCGATAGTTCTGAGAATAGGTAAAGTGATCCACCCCTAAAAAACATGGCAATACAACGTTTACTGGGTAAAGTTAGTACTATAATGTATAAACATAAAAATTGATGTATTTTCCGTTCATCCAAAGCATCAAGTAGACAGACACCATATTTCAAGCAAATAAATTAATCATATTCCCATTCAAAATTATTCTTATTCTTAAGGAAAGGAAAATTGTCGACAGGTATTCCTCATTCAGAAATAATATTTGAAATCTGGTAATATTACAATAAACAGGACGATCAACCAACGCCATTTGCAACACAAAGTGGGAGCCGGGCCAAACGTGCTCGGAATACCCGCAGATTAACAATTTGACTTTAAAATTAAGGAGATAAGCACAGTGCCTACTGCTTACCTCTTAAATCGACATTGATTTTCAATAAGTTAACCCCGGCTTGTTATTCCTGGACTGGACAAAGTTTAGGTAAGTTAAAGGTCGAATTTCAAATTCAAGGAAAATGCAAATTTAAGATAACATTATTTGTTATTTGTAAGAAGGATGAATGGCTTGGATGACCGGTTGGGTAACTTTAGTATTATAATAAAACGATATTGCCGACCCTTGGTACTGTAAGTAACGGAAACTTTCAAAGATGTAAGTTAGTTTCGCCGAACATATTAATGTGACTAGTAAGCCCCGCCTAGTTTCAAAGGATTTTTGATTACATCTAAACATAATATATACAATTAGAAGAGTTAATTGTTAACTTATAAATCAACCGAATGAAATATGAAGATTATGAACTTTCTGCTCGCTAACAGTGCAGAATATGCAATTTTTTTAATTAGTCAGTGATTTATTATACCAATGCGATGGATATAAATAAGCTGGCAACATGATAAATATATGAAAAAGTAGCTAGTAAAGCACGTTAAGCCGTCGGTCCCGGTTGCCAATTTATCATCTTTGGCAATCGTTACAGGTCATTATTAGGTCGAAAATAGTCTGACAACTAGTTTAAACCAGATCACAGTTTTTCCTCGTTAAAGGGGTTGCGAAGGTCAGATGGCAGTCGCTTTATATAAAAATCCAGTGATAGCCACATCGGGTTGAATCAAGTGCCGACCCCAACAATGTACGGGATAAGGCCAGGGCGATGATGAGCTAGTAAAGTAAGTGCATTTTATGGTAAGTAATTATGTAAATCTTTTGGTATTGGTTCACTTTTTAAATTATTAAGTTTTACACATGCATAAGGAAAAAAGTTGTACTATTGTGAATTATTTTATTAGAATTTAACAATTATTTATTATGTAATTAAATGTACGTGATGCCGGCTGCGTTTCTTGCCGGTTCTTCTCAGAAGGCTGGCTTCCAGACCGGTGGTCAACTTTTCACGTTCATATCTTGCTAGCATGCTGAACTGCATAAATCATTTTCATTTTCATAATATACGAGTATAAGAAAACTCAGTAAACAATAACGTTGGAAGCTGAAGGCTCGAGCGCGCTTGATAAGCGGTTGCACTGTATTTTAAAGTCAAATCGCCAATCACAAAATATTCAAAGCTACGCCCCGTGGCTGTTCCGACTTGCAAATCTAGTCCCAGTTGTGTACT
Source organism: Watsonalla binaria (assembly GCA_929442735.1). NCBI lineage: Eukaryota > Metazoa > Arthropoda > Insecta > Lepidoptera > Drepanidae > Watsonalla > Watsonalla binaria. Next base: position 8,698,179 of record OV838930.1, read on the forward strand.
ACACTTGACGAGACTTGCTATACTGAATACTGTTTGTTCACTATGTATTGGTTTAGTAAGCAGCGCAGCTTACGCCACTTTGCCTACTTTCTGACTGTAAAGTCAGAAAGTAGGCAAAGTGGCGTAATATTTACTACTGTGACTTCATTTCTCGTAATCCTAAAATAAAAATGCTTATGCCAACACAGACGGACCCCGAAGGGGTAAGCAGAGGTGTTGTAACAACAACACCCACATTTCATTGAATTTGATTAACTGCCAACGTGACAGAGTCCATTGCCGTCTCAGGCACTATAGATACGTCTTTGAATGACTTCTCAGACACATGCAGGTTTCCTCACGATGTTTTCCTTTGCCGTAAAATATGTGGTGTGAAAACACATAAGTATTTTTTTAGAAAACCTCATTGGTACCGACTCCGCTGAGATTCGAACTCGCGGCGCTTGCGTAGGCGGCGACTGCTCAAGCCCCGAGGCCACCACATAATCCTAAAATAAAAGTAGGCTATGTTACTCTTTGTAACATCAGCTCTAAGTGAAACTTATTCCATAAGACTAAGCTAGTTAAGTGGTTTAAATAGTCTACAACCGAAGCTATGGAAGTTGCAATCTCACCGAATTATATCAATGCGTGTTCCTAAGAATGCATATGTTAATATGACGCATCGTGAGCTATACTGTAAAGGAAAACATATTAATCATGTTATGATTCACGAATTATTACATGCGGCGATAGACTCACAATCTGTCACGTTGGCACTTAATCATCTTCGGTGAAAAGTGGGTGTTGTGATTACAACACCTCTGCCTACCCCTTTGGGGAATGCAGGCGTGAGCATATGTAATTATTACAATAATTGTAGATGTTAGTCCCTAACTAAGTATTTAAGATGCTATTTGTCACAAAAGCAATTCATAATTTGTGGACCATTTTAGGAATCTTCATAGGAAAATGTGAATCTGGTGAGTTCGAAATATTAGTCATTCGTGAAAAATAATATGAATTGCACCTAAGTGATCATTTTGTCTTTTCGATGATGAATCATATTCGGATCACATTATGATTCACAATGTGGCCTTTTTAGACCTACAGATATTTTTTTGTTCTATATATAACATTAGTGCAATGATTAGCGTCTTTCTTCAACTACATACTCAATTTTTAATACAATAAATAAAGAAAAGTGTTATTAAATCTTAACAACAGTCACAAACTTAAACATAGCCTGGAGTGTTGTAGCAAATGTGTAGATATTCACTGGTATAATATCAGCTGCTAGGAGTTCCACCGGCTTCTGCGCCTGTACCAACATCGAATAAACCATTTTCTTCTCCTTCAAATCAAAATTCTCCCATCCACAACCATAGACAGCCCTTTCAAACTCTTCCGATGCATTTATCAATCGCTGACAAAGGAAACAGTACAGAAAGAATACTAAAAAACAGTAAATAAGGATGGGACTAAATTGCAACCATTCCGGGAGCGGTAAGTAGAAGAATAGAGACATGCACACAGCATTAGATGCGAAATTGACTCCAATAGGCATACTGTATAGCGCCTTCAACTTCTTAATCACGTTTAAAGTTAAAGCATGACGTTCGATCAGGGATGGCAATTGTTTCCTAACAGTAGCGTTGAGTTCGCTGATGTCATCATATTGGTTGAACGTCGTCAGCTCTTGGGAGAGGAGTTGGTAGATGACGGAGGTATGGGCGATGAGAAATATGAGAAGAGCTTGGTAGTTGAGGGCCACAACCATTATGGAGAACTCCTGCGCACACAGGATGATCATGCAGATCTCACGCCTCGGAGACGTTGTTAGCGGCTCTATACCTGTAATAATTTTATTATTAGTATGATTCACATGAAATTGCTTGGAACATTGTGAGGATTCACGAAAAGTCATATGTAGTGGACACTGACAAATGCACCACATGAGATATAAAACACGCATTATAAATTAATGCGTGTTCTATATGTATAGATCCTAAAAAAGGATTTTCGCATTCGGCTCTCAATATAGAAGGGAAGAATTAAAAGAAATATGCGTGTCTTCAATTTAAATTAGCACGTTATTTGTGATTAAAAAGCCGTGGTGGCCTTGAGGTTTGAGCAGTCGCAAGCGACGCAAGTTCGAATCCCAGCGGGGTCTGTACCAATGAGTTTTTCTAAAAAAAAAACTCATGTACAGTGATTTCACACCACGTGCTTTACTGTGAAGGAAAACATCGTGAGGAAACCTGCATATGTCTGAGAAGTAATTCAATGACGTATGTAAAGTGTCTGAAACAGCGATGGACTCAACATCTGTCACGTTGGCACTTAATCATCTTCGGTGAAAAGTGGGTGTTGTGATTACAACACCTCTGCCTACCCCTTCGGGGAATACAGGCGTGAGCATATGTATGTATGTATGTTATTTGTGATGACACTTCTGGTGAGCGTAGGCGCAATGTTTCATCCGAATCTACAAAACCAATAAGCCTTCAGCATACATTAAAAGTGGGAACTTACCAACACAAGGTGTCATAGAGAAATCATTATGAACGTCGACTCTATGAGGCAGGTATACAAAGGAAGCATCAATCAAATTGGAGCCGTAGAATATTAGAACAATTATTTTGATCACCTTCATTTTCTTCCTGTGCATTTCTTGAAGAGCAATGGAATGACGTGCTTGATTGTCACTCTTCGTAATTAGATCCAGAACGGATTTCAAGAGAGGTCTGCGGACAAATGTTTTTATGCAGTCGGAAAACAAACACAGTCCGTCTGATTGAAAGACAAATTGACAATAAATAATAAATATACTTATGAATAATTAAACTTTTGCCAACATGATGATGGAGTCCTGACTGACAATGTAACAGTGACTATTGGGCATACATCTGTAAGTAAGTTTAGTTAAAAAAAAGGAAAGCACCTTTTCACCAAAAACCAATAACTATTGGTAGCGACGAGGACCAGTATGGAAATGTTCACAAAACTCTTGATGAAGTCCCGAGCCTCTTGCGCGTACTTCACCTGGTACACCACATTGCCTACCCCGTACACGTAGAATAACAATAACAAATGGACAATCCAGAACGGAGCTGCAAAAATATAACTTCTATTACTACATACATACATACATATGCTCACGCCTGTATTCCCCGAAGGGGTAGGCAGAGGTGTTGTTATCACAACACCCACTTTTCACCGAATTTGATTAAGTGCCAACGTGACAGATGGTGAGTCCATCGCCGTCTCAGGTACTATACATACGTCTTTGAATTACTTCTCAGACATATGCAGATTTCCTCTCGATGTTATCCTTTACCGTAAAGTACGTGGTGTGAAATTACTGTACATAAGGTTTTTAGAATAAATCATTGGTACAGGCCACGCTGGGATTCGAATTTGCGTCGCTTGCGTAGCAGGCAACTGCTCAAACCCCGAGGCCACCACGGCTCTACTTTTATTACTATGATCATTTTAAGCGTATAGATCGTTTAAGCAGTCTGTATTGAGAACTTTTTAATGTAAATTTTAGGTAAAAAATAAAATAAATATGTTCACGCCATCCCAGAAGGATGCCCGAAGGGTTAAGCAGAGGTGTTGTGACAACAACACCCACATTTACCGAATTTGATTAACTGCCAACGTGACAGAGGGTTAGTCCATCGCCGTCTCAGGCACTATACATACGTCTTTGAATTACTTCTCAGACATAAGCAGGTTTCCTCGCGATGTTTTCCTTCACCGTAAAATACGTGGTGTGAAATTACTGCACAAAAGTATTTAGAAAAACTCATTGATGCATAACTTGCGTCGACTGCGTAGCCATCACGGCCCCTTTTTTGTTTTCTTTGAGTGTAGGTATGATTTCATAAAAACTAACCAGATATTTTGTCCCCTCGTAGTGAAAATCCAGCAAGACTGGGCACTATATTGACAAGCCAAAGTATACTGTCGAAACTGTTTTCCGAAAGGCGATTCTTTATTGTCCTTAGCGTATCCGTAAAATAATTTATTATATTCATTTTCGTAATATTTATAAAATAATGTTATTTAAACTAATAAATAACGTAAGACTCTTATTCGTTAAAGATATTGAATGCGAATGTGAGAATATGAAATAGATATTTAAAATACAATAAATAATTAGCATATGTGTGTAATTAGAATATGTGTAACCCACAGACTGTGACATTACCTGCTTTGAATATTTTTCTATCTTCGATCAAATAGTAAAATTATGTATATCATAGAGCCGTGGTGGCCTCGGGGTTAGAGCAGTCGCCTGCTACGTTTCCCCCCCGGGGGTTCCCACCTTGCCGTGGTGGGGGGCTCTAGTAGTCGTGGCGGCACCCCACGATGAAGCTAAGAGGAACTCGGCGGCCCCGACACCTTAGTGCGGGCTGCCCCAGGAGGGTCGCTCCTGTAAGTGGTGCCGGCTTTGAGTCATCGGCAGGCCCCCTTTGAGCGACGACGTCGTAGTCTGGGAAGTGGCGGGCGACGTGCAGGCGGCTCGGGCACTTTGGTGCAAGCTGGCTTGTGGGGGTCGCCCCTAGCGTGATCTGCAGCCCGGCAGGTTCACCTAGGGTGCGACGGCGGCGTCGTCTGGGAAGTGGCGGCGTCGTGCAGGGCGTTCTGGGCCACTGGTGCAGGCCGGCCCTGGTGGAGGGTCGCGCAAGCGACAGCGTCACCGACCGAATGGAAGGGTCGGTGTCGCGCGGGCGGGGTTGCGAGGGGTAGTGGTCGGGTGGAGTGCAGGAACACCGCTCTTGCTCTCCCTACCCACCGCAGCCGAGGGTCGCGGCGGGAGAGGCGTGCTGGTATGGCGATGCGCCACTCTCCCTATCCGCCGCGACCCGGCGGGGCCACACCGCTGTTGTGGTAAAGGCGAGGCTGCAGGGCAAAGGGAGTGGGGGCAGTTGCCCCTCCCGTCCCACGTAGCTTGGATATGGGGACGCGGCGGAAGTGGCCGCACAGATAGTGCGGTAAAGGAGTGGCTGCGGGCTGGGGGAGTGGGGGCGTTTGTCCCTTCCCTATCCTGTGGCCAAAGGTGGTCACCAGACTGCCGTAAGGGGGCCTCCAGGCAGCTGGCTCGGGGGAGTTGGCTGCTATTGCACTCATGGAGGTCGTGTGTCAAGGCTCGCCTTATGTGTTTCGGCGAGCCTTGCACGGAGATAGCCTATAGGCCAAGGGGGGAACAAATTTCTCCCCTTCAGGAGGGGCTGCCCTCGGGCGGCTGGTCGCAGGGGGGGTTCACGGCAAAGCATGTGAAAACGTATCACGTGTCCCCCCCAAAAAGTGAGTTGGAGAAACACCATGGGGTTTAGCCGGTGAGAGCCCGGCATAACCATTCCCTGCCCCCGCAGCAAAAGTGTATCCGAAATGGATTCACCATGTAAAAAAAAAAAAAAAAAAAGTCGCCTGCTATGCAAGCGACGCTTGAGTTTTTCTAAAAAACTTATGTACAGTGATTTCACACCACGTGCTTTACGGTGAAGGAAAACATCGCGAGGAAACCTGCATATTTCTGAGAAGTAATTCGAAGACGTATGTATAGTGCCTGAGACGGCGATAGACTCACCATCTGCCACGTTGGCACTTTATCAAATTCGGTGAAAAGTGGGTGTTGTGCTAACAACACTTCTGCCTACCCCTTCGGGGAATACAGGCGTGAGCATATGTATGTATGTATGTACGTATACCAATTAGCACGCTATATGGTATAGAACATATAGAAAATTCAGTGAACATCTGTTTGGCACCAGGCATTTTGGGTGGAAATTAAATATTGAATGCCTGCCTTTATAATTACCTTTCCCAGAAGGATCTTAAGCAATAGATAAAGTTCTGAAATAGAATTAAACTAAACATGAGTATGCACAAACAGACAAACATATTTGATTACTACTGCAAAACACAACGCGTGGAAAGAATAACACTCGCAGTGTAAATTATTGTGAAGAGCCAATAATTAGAGAGTGTATTCTACGCCTTAATTATAAAATTACGGACAATTTCTTTTAAGATTTTTTTTACAGTGGCCATTAAACTTAATTATATAGCATTTAATATCATAGTGACCTAAAAGCTTACAAATGCCTTTTTATTGAAAAATTGTTTTTACAGGCTACATAAAGTTTATATAATCTACAGGCCCTGTAAAGTTATTGGTTCTTTTTTCATTTATAAGTTCCCAGAAGCAGTCCGGAGTATGGTTTAGGTAAATTAACGAAGGAAGATAAAACATCCGTTATGTTATCAGCAGTAGCACTGTTAACCATTGTATTAAAATGAGTTCGGGCACATACAAAATAACAAAGAACAAATAGCAATTTCAGATAATAATTACTTATCGGACCCGGCCAGTGCAAGCCTCTGTCACGTAGGTTGATAATTTCAATGCTTATACAGGGTTATTAAATAAGTCACATTAGAATTAAATACTTATTTATATACGCAAGGAAAAGGGAGCCAACCATCATCGTTTAAGCAGCATATATTAAGAACTTCTCAGCTTCGAGGTTTGAATTTACGGTACAAAAATGGAATGTCAAAGCTCAGAAGTTCTTAATACTGTCTGCTTGAACCCAAGATAGTTGGCCCCCAATGCTCAAAACTAGTTACAATGAGAAAACTTGGCCTGAGTCGGTGTCTCTCGGGATCTTGCCAAGAAGGCTGGCATTGCCACGGTGAATAGCAATTATCGTATTATATAGTTTGCAGGGAAGGTGCTTCTTGAAAAAAATACTATATTCCTTAAAATATTTTTTTATACCATCGCCTTTACTTGTGCCTCTTGGTTTTACCCGCGTATAATTAATAATACTTAATACCTTGTTAATTTTTCCCATTTTTTGTTATACTTTTCATTGATGTTATAACCAACCTCGATGAATTAACTATCCAGTAGAAAAATATTTTTTAAATTTCTAAGATGAGCGCGTTCAACAAAAACAGACAATCGCTTCAGCTTTCAATATATATATGCTAATAGGCAAAAGAGGAGCAAGCAATCAGATGATTCACATGATAATTATTTTTTATAACTTGTACAAAACGGTTTTTACTGTACTTTCTTCAACGGAGCTCAACTCTTTATTTTGTATAGAATGATGATTTAAATTCTCTAAAAGCATTATAGAGAGTATAGTTTAAGAAATTGCTTCACTCTACTCAATTATTTCATCTTAGAATGAGAGGTTTATATAATCTGCTACTCATCATCATGAAGATCTTCCAGTCAGGCGGGTGTCATACTTGGGAAACCACTGCTTCAACTGTTCTAGTTAGAAACTTGTATATGTACTGCAATGCTATATATATACTTGAAATATCTTATTGCGTGATCTAGGTTATTGTGTATTTATTTTCACACTTCGAAATTGTTAGCGAGTAGCGCCATCTATGTAGCAAGTGGAGAAAGCAGCACTCTCTCTTACACACCTTGATCCTTTGAACTAAAACTTGATGCCTTGAAACTGTTTTTCTGCGGTTAGCGAGATTGCTTGTGCTAAACTGAAAATATGCAGAGAATATTAACGCAGGTAGAACTGCGCGGTAGAATGTTGTAAAGACGACAGGTATGGACAACCTGTATATACCGCAGGGAATTCCCCTTAAAGAGCTGGGCTAGCACGGTCAACTTAACACTGCTAATGTGCCTCAGCGACCCATTATATTTTTTTACCATGATAGTTCAGTTGCGTGACAGAGATACACATATATGAATCTGCCTCATAATATGAAACAATGACAATTAAACCTCAGAATATTGGAGCTGGTACAAACCCATTTTTATACGTACAAATAAACACACAAGAAGAAATTTCTCAGAACTGAAAATTAACTGACTTAATTTCTTACCTAGTAGCCACGGAATACAACCTGATGTTATTGATGTTTGATTCAAGTAAAACTCAAATGAATCTTGATTTGTTTTTATTATACCACTAAGATAGTAAACAAGCATGCGGCCCATTTGATGGTAAGTGGTTACCGTAGCCAATGGTCGCTTGCAATACCATCATCATTAGTAGCCGACCCCGCAAATATCTCTTCACACCCTTCTGAAGAACCTCATGACTCGTTTGGGAAAACCACTCGTTTAGGGAGTTCATTTCACAAATTGAGCGTCCGGGGAAGGAAGCTCTTTGAAAACGAGCAGTGAGAGACCATTTGGGTTCCAAAGTGTGGCGATGAAATCCCAGACGGGGACCATCCCAAACAATTTCTTAGAACACTGCCCGTTGTACAAGCGGTAGAATACGCTTTATAAATAAAACAACTAAAACCTGGTTACTGCTGGTATTTGGACACAGATCAAATAACAAAGGCCTGTCAAAGCTCAGAAGTTCTTAAAATGCCCATTAAAACTCCCTAGAAGTCAAATATGACCCGGCGTCAGTCGTAGTGTTAGCGGTCATGCGATATGGGTGTCAGTTACATATAAAAGTGCTGATTATGGTCTCACTCGCCACTCTGGTGACAACACACTAATCTACGCTACATTCATTTATTTAATTGGGATCATTGAGTCCACAATATGTCCGTGCCCGTATACATATTCATAATTGGTAAGTAAATTTTCTTAGACATTAATTATTACCTTGTTTATACTAATAGGGTACGGCTTTATATATTCGTAAAGATGCAGTGAAAAACTCACCATTTTATAGTTTGAGTACTTACTTGATTTTGAACTGTGGTTTAAAATTTTCAGCTTTTCTTGCACCGTCGGTTGTGGCTAGATGTGCACAATTCTATAGGAAGGACTACACATATTATGACGAATTTGATGCTTTCTATAAGATACATTTGGATATCAAGGGCAATGATTGGTCCAACGCTTTCATGACATGTCAAGATGAAGGGGCAAAGATGTTTTATCCAAAAGTTGCAGGAGATTGGTCGGTGGCTAAAGATCTTATGGAATCGACCAACTATACCAACATTTATGCTCTTGTTGGTATGAGCGGCGTGTATGGATTAAACGACTTTGTTTTAAACGACGGTGAGTTTATTTTAGTTTCATTCTAACATTCTTAAAAATAAATAAATCTCTTTGGAAAAATTAAAAAAAAACTGTATTGCCTAGCAATTCTATTGAATTTTCCTTTTTCTTTACATACCTAATTGCCCAAATGAAACTATTTCAATGACAGATTTCTTCATATACATTTTATAATGCAATTTTCCATCTATATCCTGTTGGTCTAGACAAAATTAAAACTATTATAGCTGGTATTAAGTCAAATGCTGAGGACTGTGATCAAATCAGCATAGATATGCTTGTGATGACATTTCCATATATTATTGAAACAATAAGAGACATAATCAATGAATCTATCACCTCTTCCTCTTTTCCCGATGCATGGAAACTTGCCATTGTTTTGCCTCTGCCTAAAATTTCTAACCCAGTAGAACTAAAAGAACTCAGACCTATAAGTCTTTTAGCTTGCTTTTCAAAAATTTTAGAAAAAGTGGTAAGTACACAGCTAAGAGATTTTATTGACAAAAATTACATTCTACCTGATGTCCAATCAGGTTTTAGGAAGGGACGAAGCACGGCGACAGCCTTACTCGATGTTACAGATAATATACTCTGTGCTCAGGATAAGGGTATGTGCACCTTGCTGGTGTTATTGGACTTCTCACGGGCATTTGATTCGTTGGATATTAGTCTACTGTTGTCCAAGCTCAAATACTACGTAATAGACTCACAAGCATTAAAGTGGTTCACTAGCTATCTCACAAGATCTCAATGTGTTAAGCTTAATCACAGTGATAGTTCCTTCTCGATTTCAGTTGTGTAACCTGTTGAAATAGGCGTACCTCAAGGTTCAGTATTAGGGCCATTATTATTTATCGTGTACTCGGCAGATTTCAAAATGCACAAGCATTGTAAATTCCATATATATGCAGATGATATACAGGTCTACATTTCGTGCTTACCCTCTGATATCGACCTCGCTATAACTAAGCTCATGAAGGACCTTGGGAATATAGCTACCTGGGCGAAACAAAATGATCTATTGTTTAACCCTATTAAAACAAAATATTTAATTGTTGGTGGTAGGCATCAGATTGCCAGTCTACATCCTGTAAATTGTGTTACGCTCTTAGGTGAGCCAGTTGAACGAGTATATGAAGCGAGAAATTTAGGTTTGCATATGGACACTGAACTTCGTTTTAAAAAACACATTTCGCATTCATTAAGAAGCTGTTTTTACCGATTAAAGATTTTATCGAATTAGGCCTTACATAATAGAGCAGTTACGAATCCAACTTATAGAGTCAGTAGTGCTTTAAAAACTAAATTATATGGACACAGTTTTCGGCCCACGCCTGCTTAGCAGAACAAAAATACACATCCAAAGGGTCCAGAATGCTTGCGCCCGTTACTGCTTTGATATTCCTTTGAGGGGTCATGTTACTCCTTTCCTCAACTCCTCGATTTTGAAAATGAACCACTGAGTTTCCTGCCGGGTCTCAGTAACAGCAACCTTTTGAACCCAGCGGTAGCATGTATAATACTGTATAATCAAGACTTTTGAAACTCTTATCAAATATATATTTTTTTAATTTGTATTAAAAAGTGTTTTCTGAAATTCCACCCCTCAGGGTCAGTGTAATGTAATGTCGAATATCACGGGGAAAAGCCGCTGGCAGAATATTTGATTATAAAAGTGTTCTTTGAAAAAAAATAATTGTTTCAGGTTCACCAACTCAAATTCAAATGAATTTGACAAAAGATGTCCCAGAAGACTCCAAACAATGCGTTCTTATGAACATGGACCCACAAGAATACATCATTGAGCCTTGCTCCAAATCTGGCGGGAGGTTACTGGCTTTCATTTGTAAGAAAGTTGTTCCCAATGTAACATGCCCCACAGTTGACCAAGGTAACTTTCACCAACAATTCTCATTGTGTACAGCTCTTAGGGTAACAGTTAAGCCTAGATGATACCGTTGTAATAGTACTAAACATACATACACACACTCACGTCTGTATTCCCGAAGGAGTGGACTGAGGTGTTGTAATAACAACACGCACTTTTCACCGAAGATGAATAAGTGCCAATGAGACTGATAATGAGTCTACCGCCGTCTCAGGCACTATACACACGTCTTTAAATTACTTCTTAGACATATGCTGGTTTCCTCACAACGTTTTCCTTCACCACTGAATAAAAGTAAAATCACTGTATATAAGTTTGTAGACTTATTGGTACAAGCCACTGCGATTCAAACTTGCGTCACTTGCGTAGCAGGCGACTACTTAAACTTCACGGCTATCACGGCTCCTTATAAATATATATATAGGTAGTAAATAAATATATAGGGGATCCCACGGACGTTGTCCTGCATATATAAATCCTAGATACCGACTACAGCGCCATCTGCCGGGATTTTTGAGTCTAAACCATTCAGGGCGCCACCCAAACGCATTCAAATCGGTCCAGCCGTTTAGTAGGAGTTCAGTGACATACACACGTACACTAGAATTATATCTATAAATATATAAACGTTCAAGGAACGTGGAAAGTACCCGGAACCGGCGGCATGTATGAAAAGTCTGATGAATGTGAATGAAGTGAGAATAGTATGTACGTGTAAAAAGTAATGTTAATGAAGCGAAAGTAATCTTTTCTTTTCCTTCTTCTTTCGCACTGCAAGAATCTGAAAGATCACTGTCTTTCCTTTTTTCCTTTCTTAATCTATTTATTTATAAAAAAAATATATTTGGAGTGTTGAATTATACATATTTAAAAAACTTGGCTAAATAAGCGAATGAAAAATGAAAAAAAATCTATAAGCACCCTTTGACAATCACAAAAAGTACATGAACATCATGGGTAAAGAGGCCTTTAGAGTATAGACGCTATTATTAGTAGTAGAAGACAAGTAAGTGTGATATATTTTTTAGAGTACAAATACAACGAGACTGCAAGAATGTGCTACAAGGTGAACAACAATGCTCGGAGCTGGCCCGAAGCGTGGCGGACCTGCATCATGGAGGGTGGATCCCTGGCCGTTGTCAGTAACAGTGCCCAAGCAACTGCAATCAAGGACTTAATCAGAGACGAAGCGAGCTACTTCGTGGGATTCGCCAAAATGAGGGATTTTTATTACACTGTTAAAGGTAATCTGAATTATTTACTAAAAACCACAGCACACATAATATTATATATATATATATATATATATGATCACGCAATCCCAGAAGGGTCCCCGAAAGGGTTAGCAGAGGTGTTGCAACAACACCCAAATTTCACCGAATATGATCAAGTGCCAATGTGACAGAGGGTGAGTTCATCGCCGTCTCAGGCACTATATATACCTCTTTGAATTACTTCTCAGACATGTGGTTTCCTCACGATGTTTACCTTCCCCGTAAAGTTACGTGGTTTGATATAACTGCACATCATTTTTTTAGAAAAACTCATTAGTACAGGCCCCGCTGGGATTCGAACTTGCGTCGCTTGCGTAGCAACCCACTGCTTTAACCCTAAGGCCACCACGGCTTTTTTTTAACAATATTACTACGTAATTAAGTCAAACTTCAAAATATTTTCATTTGATTAGACTTTAACAAAGTACTTTCGAATAGTCAGAATGACATGATTATAAATGTTCTAAATGTTACCACCGGGTTCGCAAAGTTGCTTATACTGAGAAGTTGACAGATTAGCATAAGAATAAAAAAAAACTTATTCTTATTGTACAGTGACGCAAGTATGAATCCCTTTGGCCTGTACCAATGAGTTTTTCTAAAAACTTAGGTATGTAGTGATTACACACCACGTGCCTTACGGTGAAGGAAAACATCGTGAGGAAACCTGCATGTATAAGAAGAAATTCTAAGACGTATGTATGGTGCCTGAGACGGTGATTTACTCATCATATTCCGTCACGTTGTCACTTAATCATCTTCAGTGAAAAGAGGGAGTGGTTATTACTACACTGCCTACCCCGTCGGGGAATGAAACGAAAGCATATGTATGTATGATAATTGCGTATTTGTTATTTCTCACGGCTAAGCCGGCTACAATTTCCAAATGGGATAGCTTTAACAGATCAAAGAAAGAGCTATATTTTCGGATCAATACATAGATGATGTATTGTAAGCGCACCGTGTATTTTTATTTACAGGTAATTTAATAGATAGCGAGTACGAACTGCCCTGGTATGGTCCAGAAGAAGCCGGCTGCGGTACGCTTTATGTATCAGTACGGAACATGCCAAGAAACCAGAATAATCGAATGAATGGTAATGAAAATACGTATGATATGTATGGTAACATTATTAACACAGAAGTTTCTGACCGCGTTTCTGGCAACATCATTCTTCGAACTTTGCACAAGCACACTGATCATTGCGACAGCAAAAATCCATTCATTTGTGAAATGGAATTGAAATAAAACTTTTAATAATATTTTATTACAACACAGAAAAAATAAAAAAAATAGTTGTCACACGCAGTCAACATAAAATAATAGAGACTTTAATATTTTACTTTGTATTAATTACCAATTGATTGACTTTTTATATACAAGTATGTTTATTTCATGCAATATAAATATATTTGTCATATTTTTGTTTTATTTTACATTTTAATAATGAGCATTATAACTAGTTAAGGCTTGTATTTTAAAAGAAAGCTATTAAAACAATAACTTAAAATAAAAGAGCCGTGGTGGCCTCGGGGTATGAGCAGTCGTCTGCTACGCAAGCGCCGCAAGTTCGAATCCCAGCGGGGCCTGTACCAATGAGTTTTTCTAAAAAACTTATGTACAGTGATTTCACACCACGTGCTTTACGGTGAAGGAAAACATCGTGAGGAAACCTGCATATTTCTGAGAAGTAATTCAAAGACGTATGTATAGTGCCTGAGACGGCGATAGGCTCACCATCTGTCACGTTGGCACTTATTCAAATTCGGTGAAAAGTGGGTGTTGTGATTGTAACACCACTACCTACCTCTTCGGGGAATACAGGCGTGAGCATATGTATGTATGTATGTATGTAAAACAATAACAATTGACAAACTCAACATGCAAAATTAAAATTCACTCATACTCGCAAACTATTTATATACCCATATACTACTACTCTAGCACAGGGTAATCTTGTTGCGACAAACAAGATTATATTATAATAAAAATAAATAAATCCCATCTGAAAATCCGCTTCACGCCAAAATATTTTATTTAGTGCGTCCATTTCGCAACGCGTTGGTTATATTTTATGATATTCGCTCAAATCCCTAATATTATTCTATGGTTTTCAATTTCCCCAGAGCGGTATCAACGATAGGTTTTGCTCGCCAATTTTATGCGTTCTGTGGTCTAATAAATACAAATGTGTACTTCTATGGCTCCACCCTCGTAAAGAGGGCAGAGCCGTCACTGGATTCAGCAGTAATCTGTATAAATTCTGACAACCCTTGGCTTAGACTAACCAAATAAAATGTATTCAATGTTGAAATAGATCCTGAATTTGGAGACAATTTCGCATGCTCACTGTTTTCGCAAAGAATCCTCAAAGAAATAAACAGTATCGCAACACACTGTGCACCGAACCGAGGGTGATTTTTTGCCAAATACGCTGATGGTGAGACCATTGCCGTGGCACAATGCATAGGTAAGTGTTCGAATTTCTTCTCAAGCTTGCGTCTGCAAGTTTCCTTAAGCTGTTCTCTTTCACCTTTAAGCTAATGATGGAACATCACTGCACATAAGTTTTTCGAAAAACCCATTGATTGAAATTGGGTTTGGAACTTGCGTCGCTACTAAAGCTTGGCACAATCAAATCACTTGGCCAACATAGCTCTTTCGGATTTAATACCATCTATGATCATACCTTTGAAAGTAAAATGCTTTTAATCCTAAGAATGTGTCATCGGTTCTCGTATCTGGCAATAGATGACTCGTTTGCTGAAAATACGTGCTTTGAAAGTTATTACACCAAGGACAGATTTAACAAATTCAGTAAAAGTTATTTAGTTTCCAAATACGACGCTAGATGTCGCGCGTATTGTTACGCCATCTTTGGAGATAATGTGTAACTAATAGAGCACTGTTGATCCGATTCAGGAAAACATATTTTTACAAACTCTTGCCCATAGATGTCGCTAGTATTCGACAATTTATCATAACTCGTCTTAAATGTTAGTATCGTATACATATATATACATATCTACCTAACCTATGATGGCTTGTGAATATCTAGAAAAGAAATATGCTAATCGGCAGAACCTAGCACCTCTCTATGATTGTGAACATTTTATTTTATTGGAACCCTCACAACAGACATAGATCTGTTTGACATCTAGGTATGTATGCCTCCTAACTTTTTATAGAAATCAATAGACAAACCAAGTATCGAGAATAGGTTTACCCATAATTTGTACCAAAACTTCAATAAAATATTTTGACTAAATTTGAAAGTATACACGGTACTGACACAGGAAAACTATTTTTTAAAACTTTTATATGTCTTTCTGTCTGTTTGTATCTTCCGGCTAATCTCCGAAATGGGACTTTCACTAGTAGACTTAAGTAATTTTGACTTAAATAACTTAGTAACTTAGGTTACTATTAATTAAAAAAAATATTGGGTTTCTCCAGGCCACCCATAAAATTAAGTCTACGCGGGCGAAACTGCGGGGCACAGTTAGTATCTTATAAAACAATAACCCCTTTACTACAATAAATGGAATAAGATATTCCTTGGTTCAAAAGTAGCTCCATCTCTTTTCGTGGTTCGGATTTCGAAAGGGATGGACTTGGATTTAGGCCAAGTTTGGTCTAATCTTTGCTTAAACCATGTATTCCAATATAGGAGTAAAGATATAGTGAAACAAACAACAAATTAATTCTTAAAACTATTTATTTAATTTAATGACTGTGAGATAATAACTTAGGATACACGCTCAAATGCTAGAATTAATAATAGTACCTAATTACAAGGATAGTCTAACGCTAAACATTACAGAAGCAACTAATACGGCACAGGCAACGTTTTTATGTGCATTATTAGCATTGAATGATGGAGTATCTGTAACTCGGTCTTGAATACTTCGGTGAGCTTTAATTTTATCAGGCTTAGCTTCATCAGACGCCATTTCCTTATCGTCATACATATTTTTATTATCAATAGGTTTTGGTGAAACCGTCGCCAAACGAGTAGTGGTGAATTCGTTGTCATGTATTTCGTTTTCTATTACATTCCCACCTGATGATTGTATATTTTCAGTTGTTTTTGCAGTTGTTTCATCGAGAAACAGATCAAGTAGACCACGGTTCGATACAGTGGATTTATTATATTCATTCGCAAGCATTGCTTTTGGTGTAGACATTGGACTAGAAGTAGCTTTGGTTGTAGATAATAAATCTGTTGTTGACAGTGTCGTTCTAACTGCTTGTGCTGTAGACGTAGTTGGTACTGATCGTTTACCAGATGTAGTGCAATTAATTAAATCTCTAACATCTATGTAGAATAGCTTTCCGTTAAGTTGTGTGTCGTCATAGTATTCATAGTCGTTGCCTTGTACTTGAGATTCCTCATCTTCGAAAACTTGACCACCATTTTTATCTGATTCCTCTAATTTGGACCAGATTTCTCTCAACTTAGCATCGGGGAAGCATTTCAAATTTTCAATGGCTAGTTTCAAATGCTGATTTTGGGTCTTGTTCATCAACGATATGAACCAATCCAGTCGGCAGTTGCAGGGGAAATTGTTATCTGAAACAAAAAAACAAAGTACGTTAATAACTACTGCAGTGTACATCCATCGCTATTATCTTCAGAAACACCCTTTTGAAAACTAAATTATTACTAAGAGTACTCTTTGTGAATTTGTAAAACAAACATACAAATAATTTATTTTATAACGTGATCTTTTAATCAGCTCAGCCATTGGCATGAACATAAAACATTGAAATCTCATTAGCTTCTTTACTTCATTCATTTCATTACATTTTATCTGGGTAATTTTGAAAAGAAAGTTTTGACAAAGTAAAAACACTCCTGGCAGCACTACCGTCATCCTGCATCTAATTATCACCTTATATTAAATACCATAATCAACTAACCTTCCACATCAAGGCTGCTAGAGTTACCATAGAAATTGCTCAAAATAGGTGCCATCACTTCTGTCTTCAGTTCGCGGATCATGTTCCCTCGCAGACTTAATAAGGTAAGGGATT
Source organism: Watsonalla binaria (assembly GCA_929442735.1). Classification (NCBI taxonomy): domain Eukaryota; kingdom Metazoa; phylum Arthropoda; class Insecta; order Lepidoptera; family Drepanidae; genus Watsonalla; species Watsonalla binaria. Next base: position 8,715,386 of record OV838930.1, read on the forward strand.
CCAGGCCTTCGAAAACCTTAACGTTGTCAATATCAATTAATTTATTGCGAGCCAAGGTCAGTGTGTACAACTTTGAGAGACCGTTAAACGCTTTCTCGTCAAGCATCTGTAGTTTATTTCCTTCCAAATTTAAAGTTCGCAGATTCATAAGCGGTAGGAACGTATTATCTCCAATAACTTCCAAGCTGTTGCTGCTCAAGTCTAATCTCTGTAGTTTATTCAATCCGGAGAAGCTTTCGCTGTTCAGGCTGAACAGACTATTCCTATCAATTTCCAACTCCCTCAAATTTGACAGGTGAATAAATGCTTTATCATGGATCGTAGTTATCTTGTTGTTCGTCAAAAACAATTTTTCCAGGGAGGGTAAATCAACAAATACATTTCTGTTGATTTCAATAATGGCATTGGTGTCCAAGGTGATTGTTGTAACGTCTCTGAGATGAGCAAAGGCGTGTGGCTCTAATATTTTAATATGGTTATCTCTTAGAGATATTTCTTCAACAGTACTCATATTGGCCAACGCAAATCGTTCAACTCGTTCAATAAATCCGTATTTGATGTCCAGTTTCACTAGACCTGTTGTCTGGGCGAGAGCTTTTGTTGGAATGTATTTGAGTGTAATTCCTCGTGTGTTCGTTAAAGTTAGTCTGTTAGTGTTCTTGAGGGCTTCGAACAAATTCCAAACTTCGGCCTCAGGGCTAACATCTTCGATGATAAGGTAACAATCGGCACTTTTCAAGGTGTTGTGGTCCCGATTGTCCCTGACGCAGTAACATTGAACATTGTTTGTATTGTTGTACACGGGATCACAAACATTGCTCTTAGTCTCACGCTTTTGATATAATCTTGCGTCAACGAGGAGTGATGTGGCCACCGCCAGAGTTATAATTTTCAGTAGAGCCATGACGCTTTTTCTCTGATTTATTTATCTGTAAATAAAGATAAAATATTTGTTAATCTCAGACGTATGGATATCGATTTCTTCTGAGCTACTCTGAATAAATAAGTAGTTGTATTTGAAACTTGTAACAAAAAGTTTTCCGTAATTTTCTATACTTAATTGTAATTTCTTAATAGTAATTTGTATCGAACGCAATGGGACATAGGAGTGAACAATGTATGTAAATTATTTGTCCGAAGAAGTTGTCAGGGTAACACAATAAGATTGATCATCCAGAACGATGATTGATTGAGATTGAGAGACATGATTTCAAGTTTTATGCAAATAATTGAATAACATTTATAATAAAACACTGTTCAAACTGTGGTATAATATCATAGCAAATATTAGAAGGCATGCGTGGTAGAAGCCTTTCGCGACAAGCGGATCGGAGCCTTTCTCGCTCAGAGAATCAGCATTGCTATTCAACGTAGCCATGCTACCAGCTTTCTTGGCACAATCCCGAGAAACCGATTTTGGTCAAGTTTTCTACTTGTTATAAGTTTTAAGTACTTGTTATTCAATATATGGGACTTGTAGAAGGCATGACAATATTACCCAATTTAAGGTATGACGTAAGTGTGCTAAACTGTTATACCGCATTAATATTCGCTTCTGAACGAATCTGAAATAATGATAGCTTTAACAGCCAGAACTCCTTAAATCACACCTATTTCAACGTCATTACTTTAAAAATAAACAAAAGCTTTATAAACCCTGGATTCAAGCGGATTAAATTCGACTGGATTTTCATATTAAAACACAGGAGAGTAGATATCAGGTTTTAAGTTAATCCAAGGATTACCAAGACATTTTGGCGTAAACTTTAAAACATTTTCCGGCTTTAGGTCTAAGATCCCGACATTGCCATTTTTCACGAAGGATTTACTTGGCAAGCAGGTGCTTCGTTGAAGTCAAACAAAATGGCATTCCAATGTGTTATTTTTACACTTTGTGAAAATCGTTTGAAGGTGTCGTTGATATATTGTTTGGTGCCAAAGTATCAAGCTCCCAAATGCGATGTATACTTTATCGTGAAAACCCAATATGGAAGGAAACCGTCTTCCAATAACTGGAGTATAAACAAACACAATACAATATACTTATAATATTATACTATCTATATTGGGACGGCAATTTATTAATATCACAAAAAACATTTATGATAATAACATGTATAATAAGGAACAAGTATTGAAACTCAAACTTTGTTACTTTTCAATATAAATAAAGGGTATTAGGAAAAAAAATTAAACCATTATCGGTTTAAACAGAGCGTTTTCAGAGCGAACTTTGTACGTTAAAGAACTTCTTAAAGTTCCCAATACGCGCTAATTAAATGATTATAGTTGGCCTCCAGATGTTTTTTCCTCCAAACTTACGAGTATAATAGACCACCACCCACTGACGTGCGACGACAAAACTCAATAGAACTTTGCTATCATATTATCTACAATGAATTAGTCGTGTCCGGCTTGAATGAAGATATTAACATATTTATTGGTTGTACGGACGTATTGAGATTTGTATAGATAGTGCCCACGCTAGGTATATATAGATACTAGGTATATAGGTACTGGCAGGAGTCGTACTACTGCGCTATATGAAATGGCTACTAAAAAACTAAATAACGCAAAAAGAATAAATATATACATAACTAGCGGGCGTAATTCCCGTAATTCCCGTTCCCGTGGGAGTACTGGGATAAAATAAAGCCTATGCTACTTGCCGATGATTTAACTTTCCAACAGTGAAATCATTTTTGGAATCGGTACCGTAGTTTTTGAGTTTATTCATTACAAACATACACACAAAAATACAAATCTTTCCTCTCTATAATAGTAGTGTAGATGTAAATTTTTAGACCATGTACTTAGAACTTTGGAATACAAGCTCGCTCAAGGTTCTTATCTAAACATAGTCTAAAAAAATAGAAATTTTCATAAATTATACGTCGATGACATGCTTTACTTATGAATCGTATTCATAAGTGGCTCTGTCGGCTCGTAGCTGCCTCGTTGGTCTGGCAGATCACGAGGTCCCGGGTTAGATTCCCGGGTCGGGTCAAAAATAGATATTGGGTTTTTCTGTCAAGAAATTCACTATAAATGTTCGCAGTTTGGAAGTTGGCGGTGTTTACACCCCCGTGCCTCGGAAAGCACGTTAAGCCGTTGGTCCTACACCTGATCTCTCTCCGGCCGTGTCGGATTGCCTCCCATCGGACTATAAGAGTGAGGGAATAAAGAGTGCACCTGTGTTTGCGCACACACGCGTATAATATCTCCTGCGCAGATGGCTGATCCTCGTTGAGATGAACCGCCGTAACCGAAATTCAGTAGGAGACCATTATAATACTTATAAGAAAATTATGTACAAGATCCCAATTGGCAAGATCGCTTTCACAGAATAATCTTAACGACTGGACAAATATAATATTTAAGATTAGAACGCAATAACGTCATTACCCGCACCTGTGACTGCAAAGTAATAGCTAAAACGGCCAAGTGACACAATATATTCCCAAATTAAATAAATAACCTAGTATTACTCTCTCGCTCCCCGTTACTCACAGCTGTGCTGCGGGGAGCTGAATTACGAGCTACTAATTTCTTAATTATTGCTAGATATTAGCAAAGCTATATAAACAGGGTGTCCCGCGACGCGACGTCAAATTGTAATCGGGTGATATGCGAAGTCATAATATGTATCAGAAAAGTATTAAAAAACATATAAGATATTTTTCTAACAAGAAGCAAAAAGAAGACTACACTCTGTGATTGTGGTTAACTCCCCTTAGTGAAACTCATTGACACTTTATGAAGGTAGAATTATTTTCAAAAAACTATTGTTTTACAATAAACTATGCAATTTATTTTTTGCAAATATTTGTGTGTGTGTATTCAAGTATCAATTCAGTGTGAAAGCTCAACCCTTCCTGAATAACTGTCGACGCATAATACTATGTGTATTATGTACAAAACGTTGAACGTCAATTCAAGTTTCGTTCGCTTTTATGAAAAGTGACCGGCTCCTCGTAGATAGGATAATAAATTGTGGTAGAGCGGTCAAAGGGTTAGCGCAACTAAACATTTTACTTGTCAGATCCCCATTGAAACTTCACCAAGGACGTCTATATGTCTGGCTTAACCGTTGTCACGAGCACATCCCTTTAATGAAATGTTAAGGGTTAACTGGTCCGTATTTGATAGACGATAAGGAAGTAATAATGGACATAACTATACCCAAATTATTTGAGCAAGTTGGGTCAATAGATATCTCAGCGTTATACGCGATGCAATATTAGTTTGTCATTACTACCACTTCTCACATGAAGTCGTGCCTTTCGAATAGGGTTACAACACCCACTTTTCAATTTGCAGTGCCAAAGTGACAGATGATGGCCATGGCCACCTCTAGCACAATCGTCTCTCCGTTCTCAGTGTCTAGTCCTGTCAACTGCTACGGCTCTTCGAATTTCAAGATTTCTTCGTTTGTCGAATCGCCTACCGAATTCGATTCAACAGTTTAACCGAAGCGAACTAAGATAAATAATATAGTAAGGATATACTAGTTAAAATATAAATGATAAATCCAAGCGCTGTCCAAGGAGAACATTTCTTAATATTCTCTCTCTAGTCGCTCCCTCATGACTGAGGATCGTGGTCATCAACAAGAGGTCCGCACTTGGAGTGAATTATTTGTTTCCATCGGCTTCTGTCCATCGCGGCCGTGACGACGGAGGTAAACCTCGGGGACCTGGAGTCTATTATTTGATCGGTCCATCTGGTAGGAGACCGGCCTCGGGCTCGTTTGCCATTTGTGTTCCCAACTACGATCAATTTTATCTTATATATTGCTAAAGCGAACCACAAGACTACAGTCGGCCTGATGGCAAGCGGCTACGTAAGGCGGAGGTACAGTCCCCAATCGGGCAACTCTTAAATATAGAACGGGTGATCCCGTAACGACCCGTTGAGTTTCTTGCCCGGTCCTTCTCAACAAAAGTAAACTTCCGAACCCGGTGGTAATATTTTCGGAATGTATAATGTATTTTTTTGTGTCCTTCTGACGATTTGAAAGTACTTTGCAAGAAGTCTATGCAAATAAAGATATTTAGATTTTTGAATTTTGTTACTCGTTTGTTAGTTATAGAGCCTAAATTTAAAAAGCTTAACAGGAAAAGTCTGCAATCCATTAAAACACGTTTGTTTTAAAGCTTTTAGCTGCCAACATATTATCCTAATGCACATACCGTGATACAAATACCCACGCGTTATTTAAACATTTTACAAATCAACTATGTTTTAACCAAAAAGTTCGAAAGTAATTTAGTTTGTGAAACAAACTAAAATGTACTTTAAGTTAATCATAGAAGAGGTGGGTTTTTAATAACAAGTACAATTGCACCGCTAAGATAATCCATATCCATAGTGAAAAAATAGAACTGTCAGTTGTCAGATAGCCTTTGACAGAGTTAAGAATACGTAAGCAGTGGTGGCCTTGGGGTTTGAGCAGTTGCCTGCTATACTAGCGACGCAAGTTCGAGTCCCATCGGGCCCTGAAGCAATGAGTTTTTCTAAACACGTGTGTGCAGAGATTTCACCACGTGCTTTACGAGATTTCACCATGTCTGAGAAGTAATTCTAAGACGTATGTATAGTGCCTGAGACGGCGATGAACTCACACTCTGTCACGTTAGCATTTAATCATATTCGGTGAAATGTGGGTGTTATTGATACAACACCTCTGCTTAACCCTTCGGGGACCCTTTTGTGATAGCGTGAGAATATTTATTTAATACGTAAAGAGTTATAAAGCTTTCATGGGTAAACTGATTTTGCTGATTTTTTTTGTATAATTATAAATATGAATGTTTGTGTTAGGCTGGTTCCTATGTGTAAGGCTTAAATTTTTAGTAAAATAGGTTCCATTGGCGAACAAAGCTGTTTTACACATATTTATAAAATAACCTTAATGATGAAAACAATAAAGAATGACTACAAAAGGGTCACATATGAACCTGTCTCTGACACTTTGTAAGTACAAAAGGTATACTCTAGTTAAACAAAATAATACATTAAAAATGGCGGGTAGATCTCTTCTCCCTTACTGCCATGATAGTTTGACTATATTATAAGACAGCTGTATATGACGCGTATACATCTGTCACTGTCACACAGACTATCATTGCAATAAGAGCTCATGGTTGGGCCCCTGTACTATATATGGCACAGCAGGTCGGTAGATGAAAATGATACAAAAATATCTCTTATTTCCTAAGCTTTTAGGCAAGTAATTCTATCTTTCTGACATATTTATTTAACAACAAATATGTAGGTTTCCATCTGCAGACGATCATAATGCCAACTTGAGTGACAGAAGGAAGTAGACATGATGTCCAGTTCATCGGCCTCTATAACATTGTGATTAATCTAAATCCTTGTCTAAAATGGTAACCGGAACTATTTAGTGTAAACAATATCTTTTTTAGAATCGACGTGAATGAGCTAATTTGTGAGTAGGTGGACGGATGGATTTACCATATGCCGGTAATAAAGCGATAAATCCTTGTTTACAATATTGATTAATGACACGACGATCATTTTTGATGATGGAAATCAATATAGTTTTCTGATGCACGATGTAGTCAAATAGTTCACTATAGTATAATTTTATCATTTTCAGCATGGAGCATCGGTAGGTGGAACATATCAATCTATACATCTATATCTATACAGATAAATAAGATTGAAGTTTCTGTTTGTAATACCAAATTAACAGTTTTTCACTAAATACATAGTGAAAGTATATACAGTACTGACATTACAAAACTAATATCAAAAAAAAATCTCCGTCTGTCTGTCTATTTGTTCCGGCTAATCTCCGAACAACTGGACCGATTAAGTAACTTAGGCTAATTCTATTTAAAAAAAAACAGTAGGATTCGCATGAATTTAGTTGACGCGGGTGAAACCGTGGGGCACAGCTAGTATAAAAATTAAATAAAGAAATCTTTATGTACATTTACGGATGCCCAATAACTAAGAGCTAATCATGCCCTCAGCCCAGATGGGCGTCAGCGTCGAATAAATTATAAACTTACGACCCAACTCACAAATTAATATGAACGTAAAATGCTAAAATGTACGCAAAATTTTGCATATTTTCAGCCTTTGTTCATTGTCTCAACTGAGGTTTGAAACAATGTTATTGATAAAAGTTATAATTCAGTAAAATTGTTGATTATTTTATTAATATTACTTTGGTTAATATTTCATAGTAAATGCATTAAAAAAATACAAAAATTATGAAAATACAAAAAGGTATAGAAAATAATAACACTCCCAAGGTTGTATGATTCACATAGTTAGTATATATTAGATGATACAACAGTTCCCAGTCGAACAGCTGCGAATTTCAAACGTGAGATTCATCCCCGTTATCTCCCTTACCCAGGAATGCCTAGCCTGCTCATAGACACATCAGTTTATGATGGTAAAATTATGGCAGTATTATATTTATTCACAGTACCTCGGAAAGCATGTTACGCCGTTGGTCCTACGCCTGATCTCTCTCCGGTCGTGTCGGATTGCCGGCCCATCGGACTTTGATAGGGAGGGAATAATGAGTGTACTACAATATTATATCTCCTGCGCAAATGGCTGATCCCTTTTGAGAATAGCCGCCGAAACCGGATTCGGTTCGAAGGGCACTATGATATTTAATCAAAAAATATATTAAGCCATTCGTTCTAACATAAACACATCGATCATGAAAGTTATTTTGACGTGAATATTTGTAGGGATACTTAACTAAGAAATGCTTTTAGTTTCTGGTATTTCTGTACCCTAAATCTAATTGTACATGTAATTTAGTTGAAAAAAATTATCGCCTGTATTCCCCGAAGGGGTAGGCAACACCCACTTTTCACCGAATTTGATTAAGTGCCAACGTGACAGATAGTGAGTCTATCGCCATCTTAGGTACTATACATACGTCTTTGAATTACTTCTCAGAAATATGCAGGTTTCCTCACGATGTTTTCCTTCACCGTAAAGCACTGGGTTAGCACATTTGTATAATATCTAGGTACGTTAAGTTCTAGGAAACCTGACTGACCTAATAAGACGTTACCTAGACTAGAGAGATAACAGGGTGGTAACATAATAGGTGGTATCTATAACAGCATCGATTCATCCATGTCTGTCTGCACTTAATTAGATTCCCGTGTCAATTATACAACTACGCTTGACGGGAATCCAATCACGTCACTACACTGTGTTGATTACTATAGAATATAATTATTCTCCATCTTAGCAAGGCCTTGCTTGAGACCTCGACGGGTTGAAAGGGGCGAGAAAAAAATAATATTCTTTTTTTATGCAACCTTTGCCGCAAGTAAACTTTTTAAAATGGTTAGACGTTGACGATATCGCGTGCGTATCCTAATTTTCTATGGGTATATAAAACATCGTACACTCGGCGCTAAAAGTGCTCCACTTTTAAGTTCCCATACAAATAAGGAAAATTTACAGGATATATCAAAACCTTTTTATAAACCTATACTTCGGTACTGAAAGTTTAACTTGCTCGCGTACCTCAAAGCTACACGTACATACATATACTTATATATACATCACATAGTATTACCCGAAGAGGGGACGCTGCCAGTATCTTCGGAACCTTGCCTGAAGGGACTCCTTATGATAATATGTTTTAGCTATTATATTATATTTTTTAAGGTTTTTAGTTTTTGATTTATCGTTCAAGTATTTTTCTTTATTTGTATATAACTTTTTCATTATTTATGCTTGCGTGACTGTATGCGTGAAGGGGTGCACAGTATTACCACAGATTCTACGTTGAATGCAGAACGTGCACTGCGGCACTCGTAAAAGTCAAATAATTAACCAGATATTGATTGTCAATATCGATACAAAATTACTTCATTTATATGGAATATTATGAGTATTATTCGAATGCTACAAGCATTTTTTACGACTGTCCAAACAAAATCGTTATTTAAGTAACGATCTGGGATAGCAGGAATTGAATCTTTAAACTAATCTTAACGCCTCTATACAATTTCAAGCGAATAATAATCTCAGTCCCTTTCACGGTAGCTTAACTTGAGGAATCAGTGCTAGTAAATCCTGAGACAGCTCTGAAAGCGAACACGAAATTTTAAAATACACACTAAATAAATATACACTGTAACTTTACGTTTTAAGCCCTATATGAGATCCTACAGAGGTTTAACGAAATGTTTACAGCCATCAACCTATTTTATTATTTTATAACTCATTTTGCCACATGGGCCACAATATTACATTTAGGTGTAAATGAAGATTAAGCTAGATTTAAGCAAGAATACATATTATTGTATTCCATCGAATTAGGTTTAAATATCTGTAATGATGGTGTATAAATGGTAAATAAATAAATAATTTTGAGAAATTTATGAAATGAGAAGTTTTAAGTTTATACCTTTTATTAGGTTTGCACTCACCTCGTAGAAACCTGTGGGTCCACAAAATGTTCACTACTATGATTGATTAACTATTACTTGCGATTTCGTTCACCTAATGTTATTTTCAAAGACTCTACGACTGCCCTCCATTAAAACAGTGAAAACGTACCAATGAGACATACAGATTCCTATCTATACAGATAAATAAAATATAAGTGTCTGATTGTAATACACGATACAAACAATGAAAAAAAACAAATTTTATTTTTCTTCTCTGTCGCTCTGTTTATTCCGGCTAATCTCCGAAACGGTTGGACCGACTTTAACGGGACTTTAACTGGTGGATATCTAATGTTACAAGGAGTAACTTCGGCTACTTTATTAACAAAACATTTAGGGGTCCGTGGGAATGAAATTAAATTTACGCGGGTGAAACAGCAGGGCACAGATAGTTGATAATATGAATACCTAGGTTTTAATGATTGCGTGGCACGTGCTTCAAACTCCTATCCACAGTTCCGAATAACAACTAGTTTAATGAAACAACTTGTAGATGTGTTCACAGTTTGGGACACGGACTGTAACTAAATCATACTGTATGCACCCCAAAGAGAGTGATCTAATTATATTGTTCAAGCATAATAACATTATGATTGTACGTGATAAGCAAACAACAATAATTGATGTAAACAATCCTGTGACACATGCTCAAATATTAATTAAAGGGATTGTTTAGACAGTCAATACGTCATGTGCTGATGATAGAAATTGTTAGAACTTTAATGTAATTATTTAGATCCGTGGTGGCCTTACGGTTTGAGCAGTCGCCTGCTACGCTAGCGACGTAAGTTCGAATCCCAGCGGGGCCTGTGCCAGTGAGTTTTTCTAAAAACTTATGTACAATGATTTTCACACCATGTGCTTTCCGTTGAAGGAAAAAATCGTGAGGAAACCTGCATATCGCACTCTCAGAACGATGGGGGTTCAACTCCAAATATTGCGAAAACCAATTAAGATCATCATAGAAGGACCTAAAAATGTATGTTCTACCCCAAGTTTTACAAAAAATCTAATTTTTTTTTCATTTAACGAAACTCGAACATTATTAATTTATTATTTATTTTGTATATCTAAATTTTATCGGTAAATGTTGTGTTTAAAATATCTACTCATTCTATGAATCTTTTCATAAAAAATATGATGTACTTAATTTCTTAAAATTGTACAGGAAAAATGCCTTCTCAAGGCGCAAAAGAGAAAACTAGGTCATTTGGTGCAGGAGCTCGGAATTGCACAGTTTGCAGGTCTTGAATTCATATCCCAACCAGTGTTCGTATTTTCTTAAACATTTTAAGAATTCTAAAAAAAACCTTCATTATACTGTCGATTTGTTCTGAGTACTTGGTCTTCTTTTACACCCATTTAAATTCAAAAATTTTAATGGAAACAATGAATAACTTATTTTTAATAGATACGATATGACTCAAGACTATTAACTTCATCAAAGTTTTACTACTACTTTATAAGTTCGTAGTTGGAATGTATAGCTTTGTCCTGGAAGTTAAATTGGTCTAACTTCGCAGACAAGATGGAGTTACTCGTACCGAGATTTAAACTGTATGGAGTAGACACAAATATTTGCGACCATAAGCTACCTGTAGTATGCGGTCCCTATGCCTTGCTAGAGACAAATTATTATCTATATCAATCTGTATCTATACTCTGTTTGTTTATTATTCCAAATTAACAGCTTTTCACTAAATGCTTATGAAAGTATAAACGGTACTTACAAAAAAAAAACTAATTAAAAAATATTTTTCTATCCATCTAAATGAGTAAAGCTTCTTACACCCAGCAATGTATTCGGGATTTAGGTATTCGAACTTGCGTCACTTGCGTTACAGACGACTGCTCAAGCCCCTCGTTTACCAAGGCTCTGACGTGGACTATGATTTAAAATATTGCCTGTAAACTATGCTGAGTCGATATGATAAATATTTCGGACGGACATCTCAATTACCATAGTATCGTAACACAGGCAGTAACACTAACTGGAATTGCCGCCATCGATCATACAGAGCCGTGAATTCATTTTACGAGCTATCTCGAACCAACAGAAAACTAGCGCAATAATAACATACGAGTATCGTCATGAACGATTCAAATGCTTTGGATACAATTTTGTTTGCTTGGATATAAGTTTCACGAAGAAATTGTTGAAACTTAAGTTTTGTGTCTGTAAAGTAATACAATATTTACAGCTACTACTTATAATGATGTAGAGAAGTAGGCGGCAAAATGAAGTCTAATTCGTAGAAAAAAGTTGTGGAAATTAAACATCAGCGATTGGACCGGTACTGCGAGTGCCGCCGATTCGAACTGTAGGCCTAGACAAAGTAACATATTTTGGTTTGATATTTTTTTTGAAAATTACATTAATCAGTCACGTGATATATGTCATTCCCGTACATTTTGTGTCGTTTCTACTAGCGAGGCGTGAGGATAATGTTACTATGTCCACAAGCCATGTGTCCCCACGCTATCGATTTTAACAAATGTTCAGAGCTGATTGCTAACCTTCAATGATTGGAGAGACACTTTAAGAAGAAGAATCGGCAATAGCGTGGCCTTCCATAGTTGCAATTGCTCCAAATATAGTAACTTGTGATTTTTCAACGTTGTCATCTTGTTAACAAAGTAATGATAATTTCCAATCTACCCGCTAAATTATATGCTAAAATCATTAAAAGCGCACCCAAGTGAAAATATTTCACTAGCTGGCGCCGCGATTCCGTCTGCACAAGGCAGATTTTTTTCCTACTTAATTGACATCTATCTTTAGATTTTGGAAAATTCACGCAAAATCTTTACGTATATGTAATAGCCTATGTGTTATTATGATTTGTATGTATATTGTACGCCTGTATTCCCCGAAGGGGTAGACAGAGGTGTTGTTGACACAACACCCACTTTTCACCAAATTTGATTAAGTGCCAACGTGACAGATGGTGAGTCTATCGCCGTCTTATGCAGACATATGCAGGTTTCCTCACGATGTTTTCCTTCACCGTAAAGCACGTGGTGTGAAATCACTGTACATAAGTTTTTTAGAAATACTCACTGGTACAGGCCCCGCTGGGATTTGAACTTGCGTCGCTTGCGTAGCAGGCGACTGCTCTAACCTCAAGGCCATCACGGCTTCTGTAGTTTTTACTTGAAAAAGTAACAAACATACATTCTTACAAACTTTCGCGTTTATAATATAGTAGGATTATGAGTACATTCCATAACAACGTTAAAGTTTAATTAAAACCCAAAAATAGTTGGAGAGACCAAACAATGTAATTCCTTCCTTCGTCCCGACGATGTGAACTATCTTCAAGTTCTTAAGCGTATTCACTCCGGGTAAAACTATTTGGCTACGGCCACTTTGGGCGGTTGTGGTTGGATATTGATTGCCTAACATTGGAGGAGCTTAAGAAATGAAGAAGGCAGATTGGAACCAAGGTAAAGGTCATTTTGCAGATACACCTTAATTTGTAGGTGTACTGCGTAAGAAAACAATTCCAGTATAAATCCATATATACATCTTCAATACAGATAAATAAAATTTAAGTGTCTGTTTGTAACAGCTTTTCACTAATTGCATATATACGGTACTTACATAAACAATTTTTTTTTTTTAATTCTGTCTATTTGTTCGTTCCTGCTTATCCCTGAAACGGCTGGCCACTGTACACTGGACACTAGCTGATGTTACAAGGAATAACTCAGACATTTATCGATTCTATACAGATAAATAAAATTGAAGTGTCTGTTTGTAATGCTTTTTATATGTATATTCACATGTTTCCTGACGATGTTTTCCTTCACCGTAAAGCGCGTGGTGTGAAATCACTGTACATAAGTTTTTAGAAAAACTCATAGGTACAGGCTCCGCTGGGATTCGAATTTGCGTCGCTTGAGTAGCAGGCGACTACTCAAACCCCAAGGCCACCTCGGCTCTGTAGACCTCAGTTTCATGACCGAAAGTACCTAGCGCTGAAATTTCTATGAGCACACAATGAAGTCTCAGAATACAGGATTCATGAAGTAATTTCATATCACGGGTGAAATATCACTGTGTCGGTTTTAGTGGCAGTGATTTTGAAAGAAGAAATAGAGGTGCTTTTGTCCTGAATTTCTCACGGGATAGGCACAGACATACGGCCATTCCAATCAAATTTTAGATAGCTCGCTTCATCCACGATTTATTATTTAAAACATTACTTATTATATAAAAAAAGTATAAAATTTTTCTTTACACACATTTTTTCTGGTCATCTCGGTCAAAATATTAGTTTAGCGATTTTGCAAAATAATTATACCTACAGACCTAAGTTCTAGGCTATATGGACAGTTTGACTCATATTATGACGTGTATACATCGGTCACTGTCACACATCTGAACTATCATTACAATTAGACCACATGGTTGGGCCCCTGCTTTGTTTGTAATCAGCTGATTATGTGCTTGTTCAATAATTAATGATACATCTATCGATATTGAAGTGTCTGTTTGTAATTCCAAAATTACACCTTTGACTCAATGCATATGGAATACTCGGAACTGATATAGACATAAAGAGGAGCTCGTGGCACAGGTGCTATTGCGCATATCATTCGATCAGCGAAGTTAACCAACCCTAAGCCTAGCCAGTAATTGGATAGGTGGCCGCCCGAGTTCCCTCCGTGCCTCGGAGAGCAAGTTAAGCCGTTGGTCCTGGTTGCCAATGTATCATCTTTGGCAATCGTTACAGATCGGTCGGAGGCCTAAAATACTCTGACAACTGGTTTAACCCAGATGACAGATTTTGTTTTGTTGTCAGAGGGCAGTCGCGTTGTATAAAAATCAGGTGTTCAGCCACATCTGGTTGAATCAAGTGCCGACCCCAACAATGTATAGAATAAGGCCAGGGAGATGATGAATGATGTATAAATATTAATGTTACTAATATCACGTATAGTATCGCAATGAAGCTCAAAGCAGTAATTGCGAGATGAATCCACTAAATATCAAGTAAAAGTGTGTGACATATGTATACAAGTATGATTAAAGCATAATTGGTGTATTTAGGTCAGTTATGTTGAGATGAACCTAAAAGGGTTACTATTGGATGTACCAATTTGTACCTTATGATGTGTGTGATTGATGTGAATAAAATGTAAACCTTTTTTCTTAAGAGAAGCTCTTCGTGACAAGCGATCTTACATTTGTCACTCAGAGTATCAGGGGCCCAACCATGAGCTCTTATTGCAATGTTAGTGCAGCTGCGCGACAGTGATAGATGTAAACACGTCATATACATTTGTCTCATATTAAGACGTGGTGGCCTTGAGGTTTGAGCAGTCGCCTGCTACGCAAGCGACGCAAGTTCGAATCCCAGCGGGGTCTATACCAATGAGTTATTCAAAAAAAAAATTACTGTAGTTATTTCACACCACGTGCTTTTCGGTGAAGGAAAACATCGTGAGGAAACCTGCATATGTCTGAGAGGTATTCAAAGACGTATGTATAGTGCCTGAGACGGCGATGGACTCACCCTCTGTCACGTTGGCACTTGATCATATTCGATGAAATGTGGGTGCTGTTACAACACCTCTGCTTACCCCTTCAGGGACCCTTCTGGGATGGCGTGAGCATATATTACGATACACATTTAACGTAGTTTCTTTCTTCAGACGATTTAATATATTTATGAACATAAAAGCGGGTATTGTGTCTAAACTATGATAGTTAGATATGTGCTCTCACGGACTTTTTTGTAGATCTTAATAATACCTACAAACCTGTAGTACATCATTTTGTTCTATTGTCAATAGTTTTAGTAGCGCACGCATAACTAGGTTTTCGATTTTACACCTTGGGTTACAAAATCGCAATTTTCCAACGGATCCCTATTAAAAAAAAAATACTTATCCTTCCTCGATAAATGGAGTATCCAATACTGACAGATTTTTTGAAATCGGACCATGAACTCCTGAGATTAGCGCATTCAAACAAACAAACTCTGCAGCTTTATAATATTAGTATAGATATCGGTTTCAGCATTGCTCATCCAGTTTCAAAGCTTGATAATACAAACATTAGATCGTAAACGAAATTGGATCTTAAAAGCATAGACACAAGTAAGTAAGCCATTTGGCTACAAATAGCTGTACTAAGTAGGTAACAGGTGCGCTTGACGCTAGTTTAGCATTAAACTCATTTCCAAACCTGGATGTCGTAAAACGAGTAATGTTTACAATTTTCATTTGCACCGTATTCTCAAAATAGAGTTTACGAAGTTTTGCAAGTTAAATATTATACTATGCATTGCTTTTTTACCTGCATAGGATTAACCATCAAATTGTGACCTAGTGAGATATATATATATATATATATATATATATATATATGCAAGTTTCTTCTTCTTCTTGTAGTGCCTCGCCAGCTATTGAAGGTTGGCTGACAGTTCGGTAATCTTCTGTATATGTCTCTCTGTCTATTCCGGGTAATCTCTAACGGCTGGGCTGATTTTAACGGGGCTTTCGCTGGCAGATAGCTAATGTTACAAACTTAGGCTAACCTAAATGGTTACATACTATAATAGAAAAATTGGGTTCCGCGGGAATCAAATTAAATGAAGCCGAAGGGTGTTATAATATGCATTGCGGTTTTACCTGTATAACATTAACCATCAAAAATTGTTCCTTAGTGATATGTGTTTTTCTTAAATCTAAATAGCCTAAGTTACGCCTTATAATGTCTGCCAATGGAATCGGTTCAACCGTTTTAGATATTAGCGCGAACTAACTGACAGACAGACGACAAAAATATTTATTTTTGTTTTATGTACGTAGATACCGCATATACTTTCATATTTTATGCATTGAGTGAAACGCTGTTAAGATGGAATTACAAATAGACACTTTTTGAACATTTATTTCCGGGATTTCATTACTGAATGTTGATTTATTGGTTATCTTACTGTAATAAAATATTCTGATAAGTACATTGATACAAGTGAGTTCATTGTAATATAAAGTAAAAAGTATGTCGTATCTACATTCCCTAATCATTTGAGTAATATTCCATATAAACTGTAAATCTGTATTACTCCAGTATCTGTAAAAATCCAGGGAAACATTAAATTACATTTATAAGCCTGGGTGTTTATTGTGTTCGCGGAGGGAAAAAGATTTTACTTAGGTTTCCTGCAAAATATTTGAGTTCTCTGCGTTATTATAACGGCAGCTGAGATTTCTGAGAATTTCCTTGAACATTTTTTCGTACTAATGATATTATGTGAATCCATAATAATAAAATCAAGACCCACTCGTCGCCTGAAATTAAACACACATTTTTGATGTTTCCGCCCAGAACTTTTTATTTCTCGACTTCAAAAAAAGGAGGAGGTTTCCCAATATATTTTTCTATTTTTACATCATTTATATCTTCCATCCACTCTAGATATTTCTTTTCAGTACCCCTATCAGAACTTTGCCAACGTTTTCGTTATCTATACTCTGTAGCGTCACTCGCAATATTTGTATGATATGTTTTCGTTCTTCACGTCACCGCTGGGAGTCGCTGCGCAATTTCTCATACTAATATTCGGCGGAGACGCTAGCGAGTATAGATTAGGAAAACGGTGGCAAACCCGTGATAGGGGTACAGTTGTGGTGGTTGTGGATCAGTCACGTATTGAAATCAAATAAAAAAAATATATGCACGGGTGAGAATTTCGATGATAGTGAGAAATAAAAGTAAGTATTTATTTTTACCAATGAATTATCCAATAAACTTGTGACTATAAAAGAGGAGCTCGTGGCATAGTTGCTATTGAGCATATTATTCGATCAACGAAGTTAAGCAACCCTAGCCGTAGCCAGTAATTTGATGAGTGACCGCTCGAGTTTCCTCCGAGCTTCGGAGAGCATGTTAAGCCGTCGGTCCCGGTTGTCAATTTATTACTTTATTTGGCAATCGTTACAGGTCGGTCGGAGGCCTTAAATAGTCTGATAACTGGTTTAACCCAGATCACAGATTTTCCTCGTTTAAGGGGTTGCGAAGGGCAAATGGCAGACGCTTCGCATAAAAATCTGGTGATCAGCCACATCGGGTTGAATCAAGTGCAGACCCCAACAATGTATGGGATAAGGCCAGGATGATGATGATGATGATGATGAATATATCCAATAAACTGATAGACTTACAGTGTAGCTTTTTTTTTGGTTAATTATTAATATTACCATCGCTAGTATTAATAAAAGGACCCGCATCACGGTTTAAAAACGCTTACGCATTTATTAGTGGTCATAATATCATAAATAGTATAAATGGAGTGTTAATTAAAATTAATATTTAATGGCAATTAAGAGAAGAGAGACCAACTATAATGGACCATTAAATATTCACGTTATATTGATCTAATTGTATTGGTCAATTGCATAGATCAGGGGCCGGCACTCGAAGTGTTACCAACTTCACACTATATCAGCTGTCAAACTGTTAATGACAGCGAGGTTCGATAAAGTATACTTTGAAGTTGTTCCCATTTTAAGTAGAAATAAATAAATCACCCCTTAGGCTGGTAAAATTGGGAATACTTGATTCAACTTCAAATAAGATGTATCTTTTAATCACAATGATATATTTTGACTGTTGGCTGTTACTAAAAAAAAAATTGAACAAAAAAAAATTACCGAATTCAGTCACCAAAAAGTGAACTCGAGGTATTATTTTAAATGTTTGAGTTCAATTATTTTTACGTAATCTATAATTAGCGGACGTCACGCTGTTTCACCCGCATAGTTCTTGTTCCTGTGGGAGTATGGGGATAAAATATAGCCAATGTTCCTTGCTGATAATGTAGCTATGCATTGCTGAAAGATTTGTTCTAATCGGTCAGTAGTTTCGGGATCTATTTAATACAAACATCCTTACATAAAAATCTGTCCTCTTTATAATCTTAAATGTATATAGCTCAAAGGTGACTGACTGATTGACTGACATAGTGATCTATCAACGCACACCCCAAACCACTGAACAGATCCGGCTGAAATTTGGCATACAGGTAGATGTTATGACGTAGGCATTCGCTAAGAAAGGATTTTGATTAGTTCTACCCCCAATGGGATGAAAGTTTGTATGAAACTTGGTCAATTTTAAACCGATATATTATATATTATAAAACTAAATAACCGCGGGGCACAGCTAGTTTTAGTATACATATAGATATTGACAAGGCCAGTTAGCAAAAGTGACACGTAGGATATATAGTTTCTTATACAATAATTCCTATTATAAATAAAATGTTATGTGTTGATATAATTTCTTCACACTCAAACAGCTAAATAGATTTGATATGTTTGGAATGGAAATAATTTATATACTAGGCAAAAAAAGTTAAAAGTTAAGCACCACTGAAGCTAAGCTCTCATGACCAATGGTTACACGTGACTACCCACGTATCAAGTTACCTCCGATCTCGCAGAGCACGTTAGTTAAGCCGTCAGTCATGATTGCCAAATTGAACAACTTAAGCCAGATAATCGATTTACCAAGGACTCGAAGGCTAATATCAGATCGTTCCTCATAAAAAAATTAAAAGACCCCAGCAGCTCATAAAGATAATTACTATTTAGTTATTAAATTATTTTTTAAGGTTTGTTGTCATTTATGTTATCCAAAATTGTATGATTAATTAAAAGTAAATGATTACTATGTAATGTATCGTTTAAGACAGGGTACCTACTCGTAAGTCTGCATTATTAATGGTTGCTAAGAAAAAAAATGTGTTTCTATGAAACTTACCATATATAAGATGGTTTGTATGATCATTTCAAAAATTCTAACACAATTGTACGCACACAACATCCAAAATACTTATAGGTTTCAACTCATTTAATATTTCCCTTCAGTCTCTTTCGCTTTAGGTTGTAACGTTTTACTAAGCATAAAAGTGTAAGGAATAAAATTGACAATATTTATTTTATTTTCTGAAGAGCGTAAAATAACATTGTATACTTATGCCCTTTTATTTTATAGTATACCGTTCGTAAGTGTTATATTAAAATATATGACGACAGACTCAGGACTACTTCATACTAAAGTCATGCTAGTGACTGTATAGTCCAGTATACAGAAGATCGCTGTCAAATAATGTTTTTGCGGTGAGCAAGGTTGCCAGAGTGTAGTCGCTGTGCCAGCAATAATTGTCATTATGTTAGGATAGAAGTTAGTTATCACTGCGTTGCACTGTGTTATCTGTTATAATATAATATAAAAAAGTATTAGTATTATTATGTGAAGTGAAGAAATACTTTTGATACAGATTACATATTGATACAAGATAGATGTATAATAAATGTAAGAAAGAATACTTTGAGAATTCCAGTAGTGCCTCTTATGTTGCTGTGCCCTAATAGGGTTTATGTTAGTTTATTTAGGATACTATTATAATTAAGATTATTGTGTATTTCATGTAACTAAAATAAATGTAATAACTATATGAACATGAATATGAAGAAATTTCAATTTTTATAAGGTAGGCAGCACGCGAGTGACACTTGGTGATACAAACATTCATAGGTGGCAGTAGCTTACCATCAGGTGGATAGTACCTACGCTATTTGTCGCCTTACTAGTATAAAAAAAGCCTATACACTTAGTTGTCACTGTTATTTATTAAAAAATCTGAGACACAAGTCTCGTCGATTGAACGATCTCTTTTTTAGAGCATGCTTGGATGCAACTGGGTGCAACGACCTGCGATAGCGATAGGCGTTTCGAATTCATCTGTGCATTATCTTTAAGTTTTACGGCATATGAGATTATTTTTAGCGTTCGGGAGCAGAGCTCTTTCAACAGCAGATACCTCTAGTAACCCATTCGTGCGAGACCAACATGTGTTTATCAAAACCTATTAATTAATTATTACGGGACGGCTGTGAGCCTGGTAGGTAGGTATCTGGTTTGGTTTGGTTATTACTATTACTATGTCATTTAAATCTCGTGGTGACAATTATTCTCATTGATTTTTATCTTCATGAGTTTCGTTATAGTAATGATAATTTAAGGTTATTTTTTTCTAACTAAATATAGACTCAACAAGTATTAAGACATTTCCAATCGATATCACTTACGGTCAGTTGTCTCTAAGAGTAATATTGATTCATTATTATTGTGTCATCAAATGTATTGAAAAAGTTGTTTTTAAAACATTAAGATATATCAAAATCAAACGAAGAGATTCATTGAACATAACTCATTTAAATAATTAATATTAAAAAGGGACACATATAAAATTATACTTAATGTAGGTACTAATTGGATGCAAAGCCCTAAGTTTTTGTTGAAATAAAACCCCTACAACTCAACGTTACTGTCCCATCGTTATTTCATTCTTGAAATCCGCTTATGTTAATTAGAGAAAGCACTTCCACAGGATCATTAAAATATTTCTGTCTAGCTTTTAAAATGTTTACATATTTGCAAACGCGAAAATCTCATACAATTTATATGGTTTCAGGAGGAAACGTTAATTGCGTTCCCGTGTTTTGAGACGGTTCGTCAACTTTACCTGGTAATGATGCGATGAAAAGAACAGCCTTATTAAGACGTTTATGAAAAACCAACATTTCATAAAGCTCTCAGTAGCTGTGTGAAGTGGTGTACTTAATATGAACAACGTTAATACGTACAAACTGAGGAAAACTATGTTTCAAATATTAACAATCAGTTGACATTGATATCGTGCGCTTAGTATGGGAAGAGAATGATAAAATAAATTAAGCAATATAATTTTTAATTTATAGCAATTTAAGCTTTATTGACGTAGGATATTTATTTATATGGTTATCTCAAGACTTGAGGAATTGTACATTAGAACTCTATCAATTTTCTTTGTAATATATTTTACCAATTAAGCCGCAAATCTTATATTTTTTAAAAGTGTATCTAATGACTTTGTTACTAGAATTTTCTCGGTAAAGTGAACCTTCCAAACGCTACATACATATATCTTGTATATATGTTTTTAAATGTTATTATAATAACTAAGCTTATACTAAATACCGCTCATAACATTACGTACTAGGCTCACAGCGTACACAGTGTAGCCTCGCAGCGAGTATCGGTGCATTTGTTGTGCAAATGACAGTCATAAAAGTCACGAATAATGCGTCATTCGTGGTAGTACGAGGCATGGGAGGCGGTTTTCTAATTTCGCGTACTATGACATCATGGTAGATTGGATGCATTGACTCAGACTGCTCGACGTGTGTATAACGCATTATAATTGCTGAGTGCAGCTCTTTGATGAATTCATAATGACATATTCATATTTGACTGAACCCGGAACGTATATTGAAAAATTTATAATATATTATTTATATTGTAATGTAAGTATTGTATTAAAAAGACACACTTTTCTAATAAATTATAAAATGAAATAACAAAAATCTATATCAATATATAAAGCAAAGGTTGTTTGTTTGCTTGAACGCCCTAATCTCAGGTCCGATTTGAAAAATTCTTTCAGTGTTAGATAGTCCATTTATAGAGAAATGTTATAGGCTATATCATCACGCTAAAACTAATCGCGGGTTAAAGTGAGCGTAAGCCCAAAGTAACTATTCCACGCGGACGATGTCGCGGGCAGAAGCTAATAACTTATAAAATTGCGGTGAAGGCAGTTATAGCAAGTAATAAAAAACGCGAATTAGAAGCTAAATCTTGTCTGTAAGGGCTAGAAGGTAAGTATAGGTGAAAAAAACATGGCTGCTATCTTCACAGCAATGTATTTTCAATTTCTAACATATATATAGAAATACCATTTATAATGTAAAACTCTTGCCGTTTCAAGCTCAAATAGCATATCCAAAAATTAAAAAATATTCTTATATACATAAACTCACGCTAGTATTCCCCGAAGAGGTAGACAGAGATGTTGTAATAACAACACCCAATTTTCACCGAGGATGATTAAATGCCATCGTGACTGATGGTAAGTCTATCGCATTCTCAGGCACTATACAATGTTCGTTACAAAGAATTCGAACAGAGCGAAGACAATTAATTAACTTACTGACCACACTCAACCTATAGTAAATATCGTTATTGGAGCAGTTAAATGGTAATCGTTAATTTATCGACATTATTAATGAAGACTTGAGAGCGACAGCTGATTATCTAAATCTGTCGCTATGAGATCATCGCACAAAATGTGCCGCCTATAAAACACAGTTTATGGGACAAACGCTTACGAATAGGGAACGTACACACTATACCGTGTGAATAATCAAAATTCAGCATTAAATTACAGGGTGTAGACCTTTTAGGCGCACATTCATAGCATCAGGGCATCCGTAGGTGGTAGTTTTTAGGGGTTTTTTTATATTTTCAAACTAGCTGTGCCACACAGCTTCACCCACGTAGACTATTTTATGGGTGGCCCGCTGAACACTACTTATTTTTTTAAATTAAAAGTAGCCTAAGTTACTCCTTTCATTAGCTATCCGCTAGTGAAAATCAGTCCAGCCGTGAAACAGACAGACAGGGAAAAAAAAATTTGGTTTTTCAATGTCTGTACCGTGTATACTTTCATATGCATTTAGTGAAAAAAAAATTATTTTGGATTTACAAAAATACACTTCATTGTATAGATTGAAATTTTTAGAGCAAATGTGACCGGAAGTGTCGGTAGAGGGCGTCCAAGGAAGAACTACTATGACCAAATTAATAGTATTTTTCAGAAAGGTGTATGTAGAGATGCATGAATGTGGATGAAGCGAAAGAAGTATGTAAGGATCGTAGCATGGCAAACGGTGATCTCTGCCTACCCCCATGGGATACAGGCGTGAGCATATGTATGTATGTATGTATAGATTGATATGTAACACAAAACGAAAAGATGTGCCAAAAATGTTCACCTAAAAATTCTACACCGTATATAGAATTATGTGGATATAATATAATAAAAATATCCAAACGTTATGCAAACACAAATGATCAGGTCGTCAGTATACTCCCAACTAAACCAATGGTCCTGTTTATGTTATTATCTCCTTTAACAGCTAAAATTATAGTAATAAAAGCCCTTTAATTAAGATCATACAATCTCATATTATTTGTTACTAAATATTATACATTATTATTAGTTCGATATTAACCTTGTCTTGCAGCAACTTTATTTTTATAAGGCAGTTTTGATTGTCTAAGAGCTTTCATCATCACCATCACCCTGGCCTTATCTCATACACTGTTGGGGTCGGCACTTGATTCAACCCGATGTGGCTGATCACCTGATTTTCATACGAAGCGACTGCCATCTGACCTTCGCAACCCCTTTAGAGAGGAAAATCTGTGATCTGGGTTAAACCAGTTGTCAGACTATTTTAGGCCTCCGGCCGACTTGTAACGATTGCCAAAGATGATAAATTGGCAACCGGGACCGACGGCTTAACGTGCTCTCCGAGGCACGGAGGGAACTCGGGCGGTCATCACTCCAAGTACTGGCTAGGTTGCTTAACTTCACTGATCGAATGATATGCGCAATAGCAACTGTGCCACGAGCTCCTCTCTCATGTCTAAGAGCTTTCATCTTCTAAAATATAATATTATACCGTAATCTCGTACTGAATAAACTTCCTCCCTCTAGCCTTTCAGTGCATTTCAGAAATGATTGATAGTCCTATAAAACGTCAACCTTGTGTAAAGCACATTTTCAACTCACGAAATATAGTCTAAAATGAAACTTCAACATGAAATACTTGGGTACTTTGTTCTCAAAAATGGCTTTTAAATGTACTCAGAATAGAATTCACTTTTCCTTAAAGGAAATGTGATTTTCTAATTCACTGTCCTTCAAACAATTTTCACTCATAGAGAAATTAAGGCGAGATTCCATAATAAATCAGTTCTTAGAAAAACCCTGAATCTGTTCCATGAATTTTATGTAGCCTTAAGAGCACCACCTATCAATATTTAATTTTGTAGCCGTAGTGTCTGAAGATAGACTCATATTAAAAAAATATGTGTTGTTTAATTAAGTTTTATGAACAGTACGATATTGGCTGTGGACAGCAAATTACATTTCCTAATAATTCACTTAGACCGCATTTTCACACATTTGTGTTTCCCACTCTAAAACTAAGTCTCTTTTGATTGATTTAATTACTGCCAAATAATCGTTCCCTGTTCTTTTTTGTATTCAAAAGATTATTAAACAATAATAAATAAATAATATTAAGTATTTTTAAATAATTTGACGACATGACTTTAGAAAAAAATATTTCATGTAATGTGTATTAAAGTAACATAAATCATAAATTCAGAAACAATGAGGAATTAGCTATTATCTAAGGCATATTATAAAAATGACTTCATTTCATAAGAAATATTGTATTTGCGGTTTTGTAATCAACTTCCAATGTGTACACTTCTTATTAAACATTTACCACATAGCTATAGTTAGAATGTTACTCAGAAATTACGAATTGTCATACATACACACGTTCACGAGCATCATTGGCGACGATTCCTTCATAGGAGACTTTAGAGACAGGTTGTATGAAGGACACACGATAACTCTTACGAGTTAAACAGAGAGCAGAGTAACTAAACACAACAATAAGATATACAGCGTGGCAGCAGACAGAGTACCAGTGTCTGTTTGTGCTCAAGAGTTAATATGTATGTGACGTATCATGTCTTGATGGTTTATTTCGTACCTTACCTTCATTTATGCTGCGTCTCATTTTACTGTGAAAAATAAATTTTCCTTTATTTATTTCTTTCTAAACCACATTTGTTCATTTCCTTTCGTCAACAAGAAAGCCAGGCAATTCAATGCTCATTAAAATTTATCAAGCGCCGTGGTGGCCTTGGGGTTTGATTGAGCAGTCGCCTGCTACGCAAACGACGCAAGTTCGAATCCCAGCGGGGCCTGTACCAATGAGTTCTTCTCAGTAAAAGCAACCTTCCGAACCTGGAGGTAGCATGTATAATCCTGTATAATTAAGTCATCCTGACGATTTGAAAGTACTTTGTAAAAAGTCTAATCGAATAAAGATACTTTTGACTTTGACTTTGACTTTCTAAAAAATCTATGTACAGCGATTTCACACCACGTGCTTTACCGTGAAGGAAAACATCGTGAGGAAACCTGTATGCACTGTATGCGATAAGGGCATAAAGACGATAATGTAATGAAATAAAGTTGTGTAATGTGTGACGAACGTATTAACTTCAAATAAAGACGTCTTATCCAGCGTATAACTTATTTAATTCAAACGAAAGATTTGTTTTTATTTTCATTCATAATAACTGGTCCTAATTATTCCTGCATTGGTAGTGATAATATCGATGCGTTCAATGAAATCTGTTTACGCTCGACATACTTTCAGTTGCCAACTTTTAGGAGATGATTTCATAGAATTAGAAATCTATTTTCATAATCTTTTGTTGTTGACCCCTATTTCGTGGATCACAAAGTTTGCACGCCTACGATAAATTTACTTAACATTAATAGCTGAATTTAATAGGTGTCATGTCAAAACAATGTTCATTTATTACTTTGAGACTTGAGAGTTACAAGGTTTTGTAAATTTCAAAGTATTCTCCACTATAGGAATAAATAATAACGTATTTATTTTGGAGAAAAAAAGGTACCCACATTAATCAAAGCCGAACTTTGCAGTAGCATGTATAGTCCTGTATAATTATATCATTCTGCAGTAGGTCATCATCATCATCATCATATTCAGCCCATAAGCACCCACTGTTGGGTATAGGCCTCCCCTGTGACACGCCATTGCTCTGGGTCCCGAATTAGTCTCGACCACAGTTTACCAGCCGTCCGCGCGATATCGTCGGCCCACCGAGCGGGTGGTCTGCCCGTTAGTCTTCACCTTTCTCTCGGCCACCATTCGGTTACCACTTTGTTAAAAGCCCTTTGTAAAAAGTACCACAGCCAATTAATACGCGCCTTCTTCAAAGAGGTAGTTGATTAGGTTCCAACCTGCTTGATGGTGAGTCCATCGCCATCCGGAACACTAAACATTTATATTTGGTTTCCTTACCACTCCAATTTTTAGCTCACTTAATAGCTTAATAAACATATCGTATTAAGTATATTAAAGTTATGTTATAGTGCATTCACAAGCATCTGGTTCAGAAAAATATTTAATTCACATTTTTCCAAGCATATTTTCCACTAAAAACAATTTGCAGCTCCGCAGAAATCCCGTAGCTTGCAAAAGCATTTTCTCACACACATTAGTCTGGTTTGCAAGATTTTTTTCTCTTGTTATGTTTTAGTTTTAGTGAAATACGAGCGGCCTTGTTTCATTCATAACTCATGCATAAAATGTTACGTAACACATTTTCTGAATCTATTTTGGTTCACACTTGTTTTGACAGTAAATACTTTAATGTGCACGGTTAGAAGTCCTTGCAAATAATTGCGTAGAAACAAAATCAATGCCTCTATTAATCTAGATAAGTAGCGTCCGACGTGCGTAGAATAAACCCAGGATTACTAGTGGTTCTATCTCGAAAATCTGTTTCTATTATTGTCGTTTTAATATAGTGATGGACATAGCTTTGTTTGGGGTTAAACTATTACGTAGAGGCTCAAATTAAAATAAGAACTGGTCTCCTAGTCTTGTGGTCGCAGGCATTTCTGCTGAACACGAGGTCCTGAGTTCAATCCCCGGAGTCGGGAAATGTGATATTGGATTTTGTCTGCCCCCTATTACATGAAACTTAAACATAATTGACGAATTTAGGATGTACTACAAATGCACGTCTGCCTACCCCTTAGGGTAATACAGGCGTGAGCATATGTATAGCAAAATTTATATTGATTTGCAGACAAACACAACAAAATTTATTAGCAGAATGAAAGCGATAATGTATTTAATTTGTATGTCAAAACATATGTTTTGGCATGACGTTTGATAAATACACATATTTTATTCCGTTTCGAACCGTTGACTACTTTAAATCAACCAATCCGATCGTCAAAGGCTCGTTCGTCACTGAAAGTTTAATTACTCAGCCTAGTTTTCAGAAGCAGTACTTCAATCGCGAGTATTGCAAATGCAATTTTTATTTGCGATAAAAGTGTCATTGAGGAAATAGGATTCAGCTGAGAATTAATTAACTACACAACTAAATTGTTTTGTTTGCGGATGTGGATGGTTATAAGCATAGTAATCCCTGATCCATGGATGGTAATTTTTGAGAGAGGTAGAGCATATCTCTCACAAAACGGGTGATCACGATCACTCCTTACAAAATTCTACCTTAGAGGAGTATTGTGAGGTCAAAGTACCCGGAGTCCTCCTAAGCACAAAGGATGGCCACCGGTAGGTGCGGTAAAAATCCCATATACCCCGTCTACCATATACCAGTCTATACTATGTTGTTACAGTGATACTGCAGTAGACGCTTACCTTCAAGAGGACTGCACGCTTACTTACGACTTTTGTTCTATGAACAAACTATGTCCATCACCATATTCAAACGACCAGTTGTAATCCTGGGTTTATTCTACGCACGTCTTTCACACATAACTAGTATAAAAAATGAGGAAAGTGAAAAATAATTTGGTTAAACATGAAGTGTATAGAGATAATTACTCATAGAGAAATGGCAGATAAATTACATATTGCTCGAACGAGAGTCAAAGATGATGAAGGAACTATAAACTAAATACTTTAATGTACGCGTTTATTGCTTATGAATGCTTGCAACACTACAGCTGTCTATCAGGTAGCACCAGACCATGCTGAAATGAAATCTTAGCAAAATCAGGAAAATAATCTATTTGAAATAATGCTCACCGCAGTTACACAACACTACAATAGTGTAGTATCATGTAGATTTCTGTATGTCATACAGTGAAAAATATCTCCTGCAGAGTACCTAATCTTAAACCTTTAAATGAGCAATTCTTGTATATATATAATCTGAATCTCGGAAACGGCTCCAACGATTTTCATTGCATGTAGGGGGTTTCGGGGGCAAAAAATAGATCTAGCTAGGTTACATTTATGGAAAACATCGTTTTGACCAAGTTTTCAGGCACTGAAAAACTCATAAAATATAATCACAATACGACAGCCAATTTCGCCGACATCTGTCAAGTTATAGTAGCTCAGAGGTGAGGCTTCCAGCTTACGGAGCGATAACGAAACTAGAGTACCCCGATTCGAGACTGACGATCACCGGAATTTTTATTTCTTTTTTTTTTGTGTGAAGAAGAAACCGAGCACAGGTCAACCAGGTACTAATAATTTAAGAGTAATAATAAGATACTCAGAGATGATAAGAGATGTGAACTGTATCGCAGGATATATGTAGTACTTAGTTATAAACAAACAGGCCCTGAAGACAAAGTAATATCATCCTCACACTTCGCTAGTAGAAATGATACGAAATGTACGGGAATGACATATGTCACGTGACTGAATTATATCATACATTTTATAATGTTTCGCATTTTATAACGTTTCGTTTCGAATGTCGCCTACAGAACATAATTTGTTAATTATTCCCTCAAAATCCCAAGTAAAGAACAACGGTAATATATTCGTTAGAAGATAATGCTTAGTTAACTTAAATAACTTCGCAGTTGATTCAACAATTTGCTTAACCAAGCAGGGAACATACAATATTTACATTTAAACTCTGTTTAGGCGAGTTACTTGTTATTGTGGGGAGTTCTATGTAATACATTAGATTGACGCGTGGGAGTTTGTTGAGAGAAGTTTTTCATAATCAATGGTATTCTGTAACACATATGAGAGAGGTTTTCTGTTTAGAGGAATTCTGCCTGACTGGAGACTGAACTGACGCAGACAAATAATGCTACCTTATGTGGTAGAGTATATAAAATACAACTAATAGTTGTATTAGTGCTTATCTGTGGATATGACATTGGAACTCTGTGGATCAATGTCAATTTATCGATATCGAGTAGGAGTGTCTGTGGAAACACTTTATATTTTAAGAAATATTGTCTACCTTTAGAGAATAATTACGAGGGATTTTCGAACGTCTCAAGGGCCGTTACCGTTACGACTGTGCGTGCAACCTTTCTGCAATTCCCACTTATACGTATATTCTGATATTGTACTACAATAAACGTTCTACTAATTGACACCAGTCTCCTCATTTCACACAATACTAATGTGGTACTGCCAAGGGTAGCGTGGTCTCTAGGGGCGACGATACATCTGATCTGGGGATGTGTCCAGGCCAAATACGGAGATACCGGTGATATCTATATTTACTTGGAGAATCCATTATGGATACACCAACCGCCGCGGGGGCAGCGGAAGGGTTATGTCGGACTCACACCGACTAAACTCCACGGTGATCCTCCAAGTCGCTAGGTGGGGAGGAGCACGTGATACGTCTTCACATGCTTCGCCGTGACCCCCGGGTGCAAAGGTTTCCTCCTCGTAAATGAAATTAAAAGTATTGTTATTAGCTATTACTGTGTTGGCATAGTGTCCACCTTTCATTAGTTAGTACTGCAAAACACTTGCCGGTAGAATATTTTTTTTTAAGATATTCGATATTTTTTTATTGCTCAAGCAGACAACATTTGAAGGTAATATTTATATGCAACGTACAACCAAGGTTGTTCCGGGAGAAAAAATCTAATGCTGAACTGATTTCAAAATATTTGGTCCAAACCATATTTTGTAATTAGATCACTGTATTTGAACCAATATGACTTGCGTTCTTGTGCAATGCCCACGTATGTCCTCCAGATTGTTCATCTCAAGCATTTTTCGTTATCCCTTTTGACCTCGAATAATGTAAACACAAAATAGAACAAATAAACCACTCCGTCGCATCGTTGTTGTAATAAGACTTTCAAAGATAATTTTATTCCGACCCGAAAATCTGTAGGGATTACAACACAGCGATTTGTACGTTCACGTCTCGAAACAAGAGCCAAATGATGTTAAACAAATTACTTCATTCAAAAAACACGGTGGATTTCTTTTTCTTAGTCGTTATTGTGGAAATGAAAGTAAACTGGAATGTTTTTTAACTTTTTTACCTGTATATTTATCACTTCCTATTCATTTACGGACGGTAGGGTCTGAAGCTGCGCAATTTTGACAGTATTTAATTAACAACTCAATGGTTTGACCAGGGATGTTATCATTCCGCATCCGCAAATGCGGAATATTCGCATTAATTCAGACATCTGCATCCGCATTCACATCCACTTCAATCAATGTAGAGTTTTTACGAATGCAGATTCACATCAACAAGTAACAACATGGTAAAGAAAGTTTGAAAGAAAGCAGTCAGAGTAGCACACAGAAATATGAATAAATAAATAAAAAGTTAATTTTAACTTGGTTTTCAGTTATTTATGCACTTAAAATTTTAATAATTGTGTTTTTAATCCCAAAATTCGCATCCGCATATGTGAACTTCTAATAATCCGCATCCGCATCTGCATCCGCGGATGTCTAAATTTTTGCATCCGCAACAACCCTGCTTTTGATACAAGATTTAATATCGCTTCCGTAAAAGTATGGAGACGGCGAATGTCTTTTCATATTGACAAAATACTTATGTGTCATTTCTACTAGCTTTATTTATAAGTATGGTAGCTTGTTGCGAAGCAGGCAGAGGTATTACAAAAACTGAATCACTAAAGATAGATGCCAGGGCGTCCAGCCCATCTCAGGCACTATACATAAGTCTTTAAATTGAATCTCAGACATCATATGAAGTTTTACGATGTTTCCCTTGCTCGCAAAAGGTTATAGTGTGAAATCATTGGTGACAATAGAACTTGCTTCGCTTGCGTTGCAGGTAGTAGGTACTCAAGTCACTGGCAGGGCTCAAATTGAAAATTGTCTATCTTATCTTAAACATTTAAACGAGCAATTCTATATTTATAAACGGCTCTGAAAATCGTTTTTTATTAAATTTTGTATGTAGGGAGTTTCAGGTGCATAAAATAGATCTAGCTAAGTTTCATTTTTGGAAAACATCGTTTTGACCAAGTTTTCAGGGGCTTAAACACTCATAAAATATCATTTCAATACGACAGTAAAATTTCGCCGTCAGCTGTCAAGACACGGCCAGCTTAAATAACAAATCTAGAGTAGGTACCCCGGTTCGAGTCTGACGTTCACTGGTTCGATTTTTCCATTGTTTTTTTCTTTTTTTAAGGTTTAGTTTTTTGTGAAAAAAAGAAACCGAGCACTGCACGGTCAGCCAGGTTCTTAAGGTAAACACATACATCGTGTACATTTATCGGATTATATCGGTCTAGACTTCAGTAAATGCAGGGATATGACATACCTTTTGATACCTTATAATCCCTATCTAAGAGGCACTTGTACTGAGTTATAAACGGTGAGTAACTTAAAGTAATTATATCCTTATCTCACGTTCTTGAGCCCTTCCGGTGTGCAAGAGCTCGATCAATATTCAAAGTACATTTTAATAGCTGCACTTATTTAGACTATTGTTTAATGTACTGGGGGGTCAACTATAATCGTTTAAGCAGCGCCTTTTAAGAACTTGTAAATTTTGACGTTTCATTGTGGTACCACAAAATTAAACGTCAAAGTTAAGAATATTTAAAACGATCATATAGTTAGCGATCTGTTTTAACAAGTTTAACGGTTGAAAAACATATGAGAAAGCCCGCATAGAAGGAGACAAGCTGTCATGCCTATATTATTGACTATCTGCGAAAACTGAAGGCTTGTAAGTTTTAAATCATGTAACATTTACTTATTTGTATAAAAGCTACAATTAAAATTTACGAAGAATTAACCCAACGGACCTAATTTATTGACCCAATTCGCTGCAATTCCAATCAAGTCAAGTAAGTTATCTCGTAAACTCGGAATTGACTGTAAAATCAATGATCTATATGACGAAAGTCTTCTAACTAATAATACGCTTATCACGTAATTAGAAACTCGAACGGAAGGTGTCATAAACCTTGTTTTACGGCGTACGTGGCCCAGGATTTTGATGGTGCACAACGTGTGGTAAAATTGAACGCTCATGGTATACCGCATTGATTCGAGGCGAACAAAGTAACCTAATCAAAAGGTGTAGAAGAAGATTGAAGATACCTTAATCATGGGCGTCTAAGGTAGAACTAGCAAAATTAGATTTCCCAAAATTCGTAGCATATGGCAAAGAGTCGCCTCTACCAATCTCAACGGGCTATAGGTAAAATTATTTATGGGATATATGGTTTTGTGGTTGTATTTAATTGACTGATAAAACTTAAGAATCAAGAGTTAGTGGAAATTTTAAAATGACTTTTTCATGAGTTATGCCATCAAACAGCTTTTGTGAATTCGTTGACACGATAAAGTATAATCCGATTATGGATTGGACACAGTTCATTGTGTTGGTGTAGGTAATTGAATTGAGATCGACAAAAGGATGCAAATCGAGTTATGATTGCCACGAAATATTAAAATTGTGATTTATTCAGTATTCAATAGGAACTTGATGGACTGCACGAAAAAATGTTAAAGAGAGTGTAGTTTAACTATATTAAATAACTTTTCAGAAACATTTCTTGGCTAGTTTACCCATCCAAATATGTGTAGCCATATGTAATATTTTCCATGAAGTGAAACGATTGTATTGAGATGAAACGGCTCAAAACAGCCTTTTCTACTCTTGACTGACACACTCGCTTGCGCGTCTTTCGCTTGGTTCATATTTTTATTGATTTCGACACACGTGCAAATCTAGCCTTGCGCTCTCTACACTATTGAGTATTTTTGATAGTTACATACATACATATGCATATATTCCCCGAAGGGGTAGTATGTGTTGTAATAACAGCACCGACTTTTCACCGAAGATGACTAAGTATCAACGTGACAGATGGTGAGTTTATCGCCGTCTCCAGCACTATACATATGTCTTTGAATTACTTCTCAGACATATGCAGGTTTCCTCACGACGTTTTCCTTCATCGCAGTGTAAATCAGCTTTTTAGAAATACTCAATGTTTACACGAGCCGCTGGGATTCGAATTACGTCGCTTGCGTAGCAGCCGACTGCCCAAAAGGCTACCAGGGCTCTTTTTTCATAGTTCTTTTATAGGGTCTATGCTTGGTTAACATAAATAACAGCCAATTCTATTTCGCATTTGAAACAACGACCTCCTGAAGTGATGTCGTGAGTATTAAGTTACTATTCCACTAACTATTAATTTGTTTATAGCTGCGCCAAAGTCGGTCACATTCACATGCAGTTAACTGTACTTAAATAGAATACGGTCGGTCAAACAAACCGCCCGGCTTTAGCATGAGTGACGGCTGATGGATGAGTCAATATGACATGACATAATACATCCAAATACAGAGTATTTAGTCAAACATTGCAACGCTGAGTCATAGAATTGCCCATTAATATTTTATAATTCTATGGTTGCTTCGCATAGATTTTTGTTACTAAAATTTGTATATTAATGTTGTTATATGCTCACGCCATCCCAGAAGGCCTACGTGACAGAGGGTGAGTCCATCGCCGTCTCAGGCACTATGCATACGTCTTTGGACGTCTCAGACATATGCTGGTTTCCTTACGATGTTTTCCTTCACCGTGAAGCAAGTGGTATGAAATCACTGCACATATGTTTTAAGAAAAACTCTAGACACAAAGGTTTTAAAAAAACAAACTTAAAACATATATAAATAATTATTGTTGTTTTATATTCGCTTATGTATGTATATCTAGTTTAATTAAATATTGAATTGATGCGAGTTCCAACCTCACTGGTCTATCTCCATCATTTGGTTTTTTTCAAAATCAGAGCAGGAATTTCACGCATATAGGTGCGGTGAAGGAAACCTGCACGATCGAGAAGAGATATTAAGACGTGTGTACATTGCCTGAGATGGCGATGGGGTCACCATCCACAGTAACTTCTGTCTTCCCCTTGCGAGACCTGGGAGGCTTAATGCCCATACATTGCATTACCTACTATGTCTATTTCAATACTTTATAGGGTACTGAAATTTCACCTTTTCATTCAGCTAAAAGTTTCATATTGCCGAAAAGTTACTGAATAGTAAATTTGGAAAGCACCAGTATTTCGTATGCGGCTTTCTGAAAACCAGCAAACGTCGAATTTGGCAAAGGTGAATTTATATAGGTCTATTCTCAAGGGATTGCAGAAATTGGGATCGGGAGATCCACTCGCAGAGACAGAATAGGCGGAAACTAAATAATGGAATGAGTACTATTTCACCACATTCAAACTGTTTATTACCTAACACTTCTTATATAATTCTGATTTACTTTTCCGAAATTCGTCGTTTACTTATCATAAAACATATAGATTTAGAATTAGTCGTCAAACATCTCTTGATTCCGAGCAATACTTCTTGAAAATAATCTCTATCATAATAGTTTAACAATTTTTCTTCAAGATTTTAGAGCCGTGGTGGCCTTGAGGTTTAGACGCCTGCTACGCAAGCAACGCAAGTTCGAATCCCAGCGGGGCCTGTACCAATGAGTATTTCTAAAAAAACTTATGTACAGTGATTTCACACCACGTGCTTTACGGTGAAGGAAAACATCGTGAGGAAACCTGCATATTTCTGAGAAGTAATTCAATGAAGTATGTAAAGTGTCTGAGACAGCGATGGACTCTGATCCGTCACGTTGGCACTTAATCATCTTCGGTGAAAAGTGGTTATGGTTGTGATTACAACACCTCTGCCTACACCTTCGGGGAATACAGGCGTGAGCATATGTATGTATGTATGTATTTTATGATATCAGTTTCGATACTTACCTATTTTGACAAAATGGCTGGAATGGCACTCAATACAATATCCTGATGAAACCCAAGTATAACACAACCATAACCTCAGATATAAAACCAACCTTGACCAACTAATTTCGCCTCTTGTGTTTGGGCGTATAGGTTTCTAGGCAATAATTTAGAGCCTACAGATGTGTGAAAACATACGGTACAATATTAGGCGCATTCTCGTCAATTTATTTATTTTTGTGCACAAAAAAACTCTTTTTAAAAGAACTTTAAAGTCTGGGCTTACCACTCGGGCTTAAAATTCATTGACTATAGGTAAAAAAAACTAAATCTCCATTTTGTATTATATATACACCCTTTTTCATCGGCGTTGGTGCCCGTGTGTTTTATTTAGTTGGAAATAGAAATTTAAATAATATAAATATAAATTAATGCACCGTTTTAAGCACAGGCAGTTTATTGTTCACTAAATGTGTGACTCAGTGACCGGCGCGGGCGTCATTCAGTCTCCAAACCACACGCGCGCGCACACAAATAAATTACGTATTTTACATCAAATTATGTGCGCTGAGATCATCTGTATAAGTCGCGGTCTTATTCTTAAGGACACACATTGTTCGTTTAAATTCAAGCTATTTATTTTTGTCGTTGTTATATAATAAAGACAATTGAATTCGTAATGCTTGTATTGACAAGTGCAAAAGCATAGAATAATAAATATGTAGACCATAACTCTGTGTGGTATGTGCTAATCAGAAACATTTCAAATATTATTTTATAAAAAAAATATACGTGAAAAAACTAAGTACCTAATCCATAAATAAAGAGAGTACATATTTTCAAAAGTAATACAAGTGCAAATAGAAATAAGCAGGTTGCGTCTTATGGCGAACATATTGAATCCAAATGTTGGCACTAGTACCACCACAAACCTGCGTTACAAGTTTTGAGCGCTGACCTTGAATGAGCAATTGGCATTGAGGCCTGTACAGCACACGAGTGCGAACAAATAGATGGGCAGTATTTGCATTCTTTATACTATTGCACCTGTACATATATACACCCCGACGCGTGCTAGACTACATACAGCTCACCAAGTAGCCAAGTTTCTTAATTCTGTTACGTATATTTTCTGACAAGCAACATTTTAACTTAGAAATGTATACTGTCCTCTAAAATGTTACCTAAGAAACAGGTAAAGCTAAGATAGCCGCACTGCGTCTGTACAATTTGCGCTTTGGTACCAAATACACCAAAGCAACGTAAACACGTAACCCCAGATTATTCCATGTCATGTTCAGTATAAGATAAGCTTTACTGAGAAGATAATAACTACAGAGTTGTAGGTAAACTAAGGGTTATGTTACGTGTTACGAAATGTTAGAAGAAAATTATGAACACCTTTTGTAATTTGTGAGAAGTTTAGCCTAAATTTGACGACAGCTCGACTCGAAAGCTTTATGGAATTTACGGAATGATTATCTGAACTTAACACTTTCGAATTCAAATAACAAAATAGGAATTTTCGTATTCAAATTTAAACTAAATAGCTGCGACCCGCGGTTTTACCCGGGTAGAGTTAATTTCATGGGTGACCCTTGGAACCTGAATGTTTTCCTCGTAACATTAGCTATTTGCCAGTGAAAGTCTTACAATCGGTCCGGCTGTTTAGGAGGTTAGCTAGAACAAACAGATATACAAAAAATATAGATAGATAGAGAAAAAATATCGCTTTTTTTGAGTACCGTATACATTCAATGAAAAGCTGTTCATTTGGAATAATCCGTATAGATGTATATAAGTGTGGATATAGATTAATTAAGCCGGATAGTATTTTCTAAAAATGTTCGCTGCAAGCTACATACTTAATGTACCTTAATTGGTGTTAGATTTTTTTTATTTATCAGACTTATCTCAGCAATATAAACCTTACCAAATGTTATGCCTTATGACTGTTTATTCAATCACCTAAATATTTTTATGGGTATGTTTTGTCATCTCCTGCGCTTAAAAGCGATAATAAACGGAGAAAACTTCAAACGTAAGTAATTTATTCCTTCTGAGAAACCGAATAGGTATGCCTGTGGTTAGTTAAACAGGTTTGCCTACACAAATGTCTTAATTTATAGTTGAAACTATGTCATACTCCCTGTCCTTCAAATACGGAAATGTCAATAATTTCCATACATAGGCCAAAAATGGCCATTGTATCATTAAATTATTCACAAGATAAACAGCTGGAATCGTTGAATTGAATAATGATACTTATCCCTTTCAGTGATGAATTGAATTTTGAGGGTGATTTCCCCGGATTTCGTTGAAGGGATGAATTGATACGAGACTCAAGGATAGATCATGAATGTCCTTGATCGACGCTCCTTGAAAAACTGCCCGAGCGGAGGAATTTATTATCTGCTGAAAGTTACTTCGTACATTTTTCCGATAAAAATATTTTCCTAAAATTATGCTTTATATACCTACTTGACTGAACCGATATGAAATACATGGTATATCTATCATATCGGTTCGTTATAAACAACAGCTGCCTAAGCTACTTTGGGGACCCTTCTGGGAAGGCTTGAGCTTATGAAAACAAGCGAGCTACGGAAATTCCAACAAATAAATATTTAACTACATAATAGGTACACAATATTATATCCTTATTGCTAAAGTGATGATAAATGTTACGGATGAATACGGGGTCCTAGGTTCTATCTGCAGGTCGAGTAAAGTGCACCCTAATAACGATAGGGACTTAACTCAAAAAAATGCGAAAATAATTATGTTAAGATCATAAAATATAGTTCTAGATTTAGGTTTAAAATTTTTTTTTTAACTCCTATCGACAATGCGCAACCAAAATAATATTTCAAAAATATAAAATACAGTGTATTAGAAACTGTTAAAATCTACTACTTATTACTGCCTAAGTTATAAATTCAAACTTGCCGTTCTTTAATTGCGATTTTCAAAATTATAGATTTTTTGAATTAAGACCATTTCGTTTCGAGTGTGCGAAAGTGTTATTGTTTTTTTTAATATATGTTATTACCCAGTAAGAGGTCTTAGACTGAATAAGTGCCCGGTTGGCAATAGGCTTGTCCTCTATTACATGGGACTTGAACATAACTGCCAAAATGAGGGTATAAAATTCAAAATATCTTTATTTTATTAGACTTCTTATAAAGTACTTTCAATACTATACTATAAGTACACCTCTGCCTACCCCATCGGTGAATACAGGCGTGAACATGTATATATGTATGTTTGTTATATAATATATCAACTACAATTTTGTGAACGGTGTGCTCACATGTCCGGAATGCGCGAGAACCATCCAAAAGAAGATTGGATACATAAGCCACATGCAAGTGCACAACCGACAAGTTAATCGGAGTTGAAGCGGTCGCCATGGCTGAATTCGGTCGGATCATCATCATCATCATCATCATCAATATATCATATAATAGTTTGTTTGTAGTATATAATATAAAAGTAATAAAAAGGCACAATTTAATATGTCGTTGTCAAATACGGATCCCTTTATTTAAATAAAACAATACCAATATTTCAAGACAAGGACCTTTGGTCATGTCCCTAGTCGCAACTTGGAGAATTACAACCCTTTGTAGAGAGATTTATTCAAATTCGTTCAGCCATTTGCCAGTTGGCTCCTCGGGGGTCAATAGGGTTTTATCTCAGCTTTTGCAATAATATCGAAATGCTTTACCTGAATTCAAATTAGTAGGATATTTATAAAAGATTTAGCCTACTGGTTCCTTCAGCATTCAGTAAATTATCTACTTTCCATTGGATAGACATGAAAAATACAATGTAAGTAAATAATAACTTATCTTAATACAAAAAAACATCTTGTTTTTCTACTGAAAACAGTTTAAAATATATTTGAAACTAACAGCACAGGGATGATATAATCTTATTAATTCATATCGGCATGTTATGTTTTTAATCCCACTGGAATAAAGGTCAGCCTATATAGCATTATATATTTAAATATTCTCGCCTCCTCCATACATATCTTTTTGATACCAGGGGTCAACTATGATCGTTTTAGCAGCGCGTATAAATGATGATGGTAGGCCCTGTCATGATCATCTGTGCATCAGCCAAAGGTTGACTGGTAGATAATGCCTCTGACATTAAGTTCGCTTGTAAAACTAACTTACCTGTACCGTTTAAGTTACCATCCCGTAAACTATCCAGTAATTTGGTCACGGATATAAACTAACCACTTTTTGAAAGCAGTAAAATATTACAGCGATTGGCGTGATTGCTATTGTTATAAAACTTCTCCGTGTGTGAGCATTTGCAGATTTCCCAAGCGTCAAATTGACATAAAAGTGCACTTTTCACAATCCGCACTAACACTATAAAACATAATTCATTCATGTTTCGTAACTCAATGACACAAATCCCTTTTTCTTATGAATTGTAAATAAATCATGATGTTACTTAAGAGTAAGATAACTAATAAAATAAACTAACACAAAAATATTAAATAAGTACAGAATAATATAATACCCAAAAGCAATACGCTTAGCCTATAATCCGAATAAACTTGACCGAGATTTTTATGATGCCATAAGCATTTATTTAACACATATACTTTTATTGAGATTCATAAAGCTGTCACAATTAATTCTGATCTCGTAAACCGCAAAATAGCCACAAATTTACATCTTTGTAGACAAGGCCATACATAACAATATATCTATACTAATATAAATGGGAATGTGTATTTTTCTGCCAGTTTTCTTTCCTTTCACGGTTCAACCGCTGAGCCTATTTGAAAAACAAGATTTCGTTCGTCCGCCAGATAATAGGGTGCCTTGAAAAATCATATTATGCGGATTAAGTCGGGGGTAAATTTGTACATAGTAATGTTATCACGTCGAATCTTACAGGCTGCAAGAAAATATACCGCACTTTTGCAAGACTTACAGCCCTGACATATTATCACGAGCTCTTATTTCCATGATAGTTGTACTCATGTTATAAGACAGACGTATATGGCGTGTATACGTCTGTCACTGTCGCACAGCATTCATCTCAGTATTCTTAACTTAAAAGACGAGATGTCGATGTATCAGACAGAACCGCGCTCAACCGTGCAAAATTTTGTAACGATTTCAATAACAGCTTCACGTTCGAAGTTAGGTTATGCCTCATGTTTGAGGCCTGTACAGAACACGAGTTAGCGTATAGGTATCTACTAAACCTTATTTGAGTCCCATGCTTACGTAATATTTGTATGTAAAATTATTCTAGTATGAAACGTACGTCAAAGTTATTCAAGGGACGACAACGTCGCTACTAAGATATAAATTACTTTATTATAGCGTGGGTGGCGGTTGTATAAACGATTGTAGTAAGTAGAAGTACTGAAGGCAGGAGGCAGTAAATAATTTATTCTTGGTGTAGGCTTATAGTATTAAAGAATATTGTTGCGGGTCCTTCAAAGCATACGTATGAGAGTACTAATGCTGTTAATGAGGATGGAGTTTATGCTATGGAAGAAATATTATAAGACAGAGTACATATTATGGTCACGCCATCCTAAAAAAGTCCCAGAAGGGATAAACAGAACTGCGAACGTGGCAGATAGCGAGCCCATTGACGTCTCAGGCACTAAGAAAATTAAAAATGGACATGAAAATAATTTATTCAGTTTAAGCCGTGATAAGGCACTTATGGAAAGAATTCACCACCGGTTTGAAAAATAGACATAATGCAGTTTTCCTCGCAATATTTTCCTTCTCCATGAAGCACGTGATGTGAAATCACTGCACCTAGATTATAAAAACACTAATTAATACAGGCGGTGATCTGAACTTACGTCGCTTATGTAGCAGGTTCAAACCCCACGGTCACCACGGCTTTACGGCAAAATACATGATACAGCAAATAGGGATACAGTGTATGTTCGCTTCCAAACATACATGGAATAGGTATATCAAGATTAATTCAAATCTAAGCCTAAGGAATTAATACATTTACTGGGAACATACCTCTAAAGGCCTTAAGGCAGCATTATCAGGGAAGTAAATTAAACTTTATCTACAAGCTTTTAGAGTACAAATGTTATTATCTTGGTAATTCCAAGACTAAGTCTGCACGATAATGTTGTGTGTGTTAACAAGTCAGTGTCAGAGCAACTTAGTTCTAGCTTAAACTAGGCTAACGTTAAATCCATTCGCTTCAAAGCAAACAGTTTGTGAGGCTGAGCTTTCAGACACAAGTAGAGTTAGCAAGTAGAGGAGCAACGTTAGCACTAACGGAGGAAAAACCAGAAAATTCATGGTGTTGTTCTCATTCATATTATCTAAGATACTGCCATATCTTAATAAATAAATGCTCGTGACAAAGTGTTTAACAAAACTCTTCCGAAACGGCTTAAGCATATATTCATTTCATCATCATCCTCCTGCCCTTATCCCATGTTATTTGTGGTCCACGCAATGTGTTCTTCTATTCCATTTCTCTCTATCAGTTGTCATATCTGTATTCACTACAATTCTAGCTCTATCATCTTTCTCAAAATCTTATACATTCGTGTATATTCGATAGGTCTGAAAATAGGACGTAAGCTATTTTTCATATAATATGATCATCAAAGATGATGTATTGCAGAAAATAGCTACGAAGATTTTGTATCCTTTATACTAAAATGGCTAATATTTTTATACTTTTCATTATTAAAAATATACACAACTATATAATTATGTCATTCTGACCATTTGAAAGTACTTTGTAAAAAGTCTAATCGAATAAATATATTTTTGACTTTGACATTGACATAATATATAGAGCCCAAAATATTGTTTATTTATCACGACGGGCTTATTTTGTATATCAATTTCTCAATCACAATTCGTAAACATCACAATCGTTTACTTCAACCTCTAAATCCTGACAGTTTCTAAACTTAATTTCGAAAGCCAAATAGTTGAAGATGAAAAACAAGTTTATATTAACTCAAAGTATCTTATCGACTTAAGTTGAACACTTTGAAAAGGTAAAGATAATCTAGTAAAATTAAGTATTCTATTATATCTTTCAACTTTTCTTTTATAATCCGATGAATTTAATTAAAATCGCCGTGTCGAGTTTTCTGAAGAAGAGCAATGAAAAGTTAGTTGAAAAGGTTTAATTTTGGGGATGTAAAACAATTTCCAATTAGCATGAATAATATTATCAGCTAGTATTTTATTTCTTTTAAATTTTGTTTAAATTCCGATCTCTAAACACGAGTTTTAGTTCGTGATTTTGACTCCAGTGGGTTCTCCTATTTAGGATGTTACATCCTAAATAGGATAACCTAGGGTTAAAAATAAAACCTTAGGGTTTAAAATACAGGTAGTCACAATAATTCCACTGTGTGACAGCGAAATACTTATACACGTCATATAGGTACATCTGTCTCAATATGAGAGGTAAACAATCATGGCAATGAGAGGTCATGGTAGGGCCCCAGGTGACGAAATAAGTGATATTATAATGAGTTTCGCCAACTGGATATACATGTGATCCCAAACATGAGCTCTTATTGCAATGATAGTTCAGCTGTATGACAGTGACAGATGTATACACGTCGTATCAACTGTCTCATAATACCTATCAGTCATGGTAGGGCACA
Organism: Watsonalla binaria; assembly: GCA_929442735.1. Taxonomy (NCBI): domain Eukaryota; kingdom Metazoa; phylum Arthropoda; class Insecta; order Lepidoptera; family Drepanidae; genus Watsonalla; species Watsonalla binaria. The sequence continues at coordinate 8,758,285 of OV838930.1, forward strand.
AAATGTGCATGATAAATATCAGGTACGGTACCCCAAGTCTGGGTAACTCGATATTACCAAACCGTGCCTCGGGCAGGCTAAGCCAATCTAATATTACCGCCTATATTTAGTTTATTGGCGTATAGCCTTTGGCTATTTGAGTGTAGTCCACATTGTCACGAATATTTGTTTGATTTGGGATTTTCTTCGCTTTCTATTTATCCTTGTCGTTAAAGAAAGTGTTGTTATGTGAAGTAAAAATTAAATGGAAGTGAAATATATATATAACTTTAAAGGGACTTGGAGGAAGATATAGTTAGGTGGGCACGGGGGACAGTATCAAAGTGGGATGTATGTGCGGTGTGACCAAAACCATGGCTCACCTTATACGGGTGTGGAATAGCATTATTGAAATATTTCAATCATCAAAATGATGGAATTATTTTCTTTAAGACGAATCACTCTTAGACGACAAAGCACACACATACAGGAGGATCCAATGGCTGCCACCAAATTATAGACTTGCAATTATACATTTGTCTGGGCCACAGCTATTTGCTTAATATACAATTTTTTGACATCGACACGTTGAGGAGTGAAATATATTAATAGATAAAATTAACTGTTTAAATACGTATCTAACATGGAGGACCAAATAACAATACACAATTAATAGTATATGGAGGTTTAAACCATAATTAACCTCTCAATTAATCGATCAGGCTACTTACCCTACACTTAAAGTGAACCTGATTACCAAAACATAAAGTTATACTGGCAGGTTACTGCACTTAGATCAACCGATAATGCGTGCGAGTTATTTTTACGTGATCTAATTTATTTAACAAACAATCTATCTTCTCGCATCATTCAAAAACTCTGCATGAATCATGATAGGAGTGTTCGGGTATCTACTTATATTATATGATGAAGTAATTGTTTTCCTTGTAGGAATACTAATAGTGCAATTAATTAATACAAAAAAAATTATATACATAATAATGAAATTTGGAAATGCCCGGATTTTGGGTTAATAACAAACGCTGCCTCAAAATACTCTTTGCCTATTATAAAAAGGTCTGAGAATTCTTAAGCCAAGTCACGTACGGCAACTTATTTTTAAGGCACGCAAATATGGGTCAACCCTAGAGCCGTGACAAACATTTTGACATCTTATTGGTAAAAATGTAAGTGACAATTTTGTACAGCAAAATATTTCTATATAAAATGAAATAACAGATGTTTACTGAGCAAATATAAAAATTCATATCGTAAAAAATCCTGGTTTTATCGAGAATTTGGTAAGGTCATTAAAGAATTGATTTGAACTACCTAATTTTATCTTGTAAAATTATAAGGACTTCTCGCAAGAAAAAATCTATGAAATTGAATCTTCGCAGGTGAATCCACGAGGCACAGCTGATCTAAAAATACTTACAACGTAACGAAATCTCTGTACAAATAAATCAGTGGGTAAATCGAGTGATTCATCAAACTAGTATAAAAGCCACCTACGCACTCGGCATCCGACGGATAGTTTCACACGTTTTCTCGCAAACCAATGAACTTTATAGAGGTTGCATAAACACAGTTTTTAGATCCAAATGTCTTTCAAGTAATGGTGCATATGCTCACGCCTGTATTCCCCGAAGAGGTAGGCAGAAGTGTTGTTATATATCAAAACCCACTTTTCACCGAACATTAAGTACCAAAGTGACATATGCCGTCCTAGACACATCTTTGAATTAATTCTCAGACATGTGGAGGTTTCTTCACGATGTATTTCTTCAACGTGAAGCACGTGGTGTGAAATCACTGCAGATAATACTGGATCCTCAAAACTGGAAGTACTAAAGAGAAGGAAAGTAAATCTACAACATAATATGTTAACAACATATCACTGATTCAACTGATTAAAAAAATCGAAAATAAAACTATATTGTTTAAAACAGCTATCATATTTTAAACTCCTAATGACATAGTTTGTCTGTGTGACAGTGACAGACTTATACGCATCATATACATCCGTCTCATAATTATTATATATGTATTATTGTAATAAGTATCATGGTAGAGCCCCGGGGTATTATTATATTTCGTGATAGGTAGGTTTCTATAACACAATCAAATATTTTGCCTGAAATTATAATGAACTACCTACATAGTGAGCTAGACCATGCAATTTTCCCAAAACGACCAGATAGTAGGTAATTGTTCACTAATTATGCAAACAGCTGTCGTTACGTATGTATCCTGCATCATGTTTAATTCCGCTGCAGCGAGCAGAATGTGCGCAGGTGCTGCACCAACATAAAATGTATGAATATTTTGTTGGAAGGATTGTAAACGATTGCAAGATGAATTTTGAATGGCATAGCTAGTCGTTATGAAGCAAATTGCTAATAAATTTGCATTTGAAAGATTCTAGGCGAAATACATTGCACTCAATGATATTATATACGACAAAGGAGGCAGATACCTAGATAAATTAGGCCGCGTAAGGTGAAGACTCGAAAACAATAATTGCTAATTAAATTATTATGGCACATTGGACTACAAAAGGAGACACAACATCATACATAAATTATCAACAAAAATGATAATGATGAAAAGGCAACGCCAAAACCTATGCCTAACCTAGTGCCTATACTATACTCATAAATAAAATATAAGTGTCTATTTGCACTAGCAAACTAACAGCTTTTCACTAAATGGAATAAAATATGATAAATAAATATTTTTCTGTCTAGACAGACAGAAGAATAATTTTTGTTGTCTGTTCGTTCCGGTTAATCTCTTTCTTCTCCTTCTTTTCATTTTAAAGGGATGTTGAGACAATCTAATGTAATAAAGAGTAACTCAAGAACTTGGAAAAATTAATCATTATGTACTGGTAGAAGCTTCTCGTGGCAAGCGGGCTGGGGCTTTTCTCGCTCAGAGAATCAGCATTGCCATTCAACGTGGCAATGCTGCCTTCTTGGCACGATCCCGAGAGACACCGATTTCGGCCAAGTTTTCTACTTATGTACTTAATATAGTTTTTATTGTTAAACGAAATCGCAGAGCTAGTCAAACAATAAAGTTACAATATCAATGTAAACAGAAGCCTTCCTAATTTAGAAATGTTAGGCGTGGGTAAGTAATTGCTCAATCACATCTATTAGATGGATGTATGATAAAACAATATTTGATTGGTCAATATCATTACACAGATGCTAAATAAACGTGTGAATTGGCTTCACGGACAATATTTAATAAATAACAACGAGAACTAATGACAAAACATATATAAGTTGCTAATTATATATTAGACTAGCGAACGTCACGCGATTTCATCCGTGTAGTTCCCGTTCCCGTGGGTGTACAGGGATAAAATAAAGCTTATATTTTTTATAATCCGTCCAGTACTTATTGAGCCAATTTGTTACAATCATACATACAAACCTTTCTCTTTATAATATTAGTATAGATAATTGGCTTGAAGAGATGCGCTTAATGCAAAATGAAAACATTCTTATTAAGGTGGTGAAGCATGGTCAAGAGGAATGTGGTATAAAATGCATATCAGCAATATATTATACAAAGACACAATTGGAATTTCTCAAGAAAGATAAAGGATCAAAACATGATTTTCTAGTAGCTACGAGATCGTTGCGTTATTCTGTAAGGCTTCTCGGGGTTGAACACGACATCGAACTTCGGTTTCAATTATAGGAGATTGATATATAATACATTGACGATAAAGTTCAATTTCGTATCTTTGAAATCGATGTCGAGTGCGACGCTGAAAAACCTTACAGAATTACGCGGCTGGGTTAGATTCTCGGGTTAGGCAAAGTAGTATTGAGTTTTTCCATCTGTAATTCCCTAGTGCAGGAATTATGTATCTATGTTTGTCCGCTACTGGACGTAGGTCTCCTCTAATGAGGGCCATAGCGCCCTGTCTTCGGCTTGCCGCATCCAGCATCTGCCCGCAGTCTTTCGCAGATCGTCACCTCACCTGGCCCGAGGGCGCCCTACACTACGTTTTCCTGAATTAGTGCCCGGTTAATGGCAGTAGGCACTTCAAATATAACTGACGTAATGTGAGAGAACTTCGTAAGTAGTATGTACACTTCTGCCTAACTTTGTGGGTACACAGGCGTGAACATATGTATCAATGACGTATTATTTAATAAAAATTATTTGATACTGAAGAGCCGTGGTGGCCTTGGGGCTTGAGCAGTCGCCTGCCGAGGAAACATGCAAATGTCTGAGAGGTAATTCAGAGACGTATGTATAGTGCCTGAGACGGCGATAGACTCACCATCTATCACGTTGGCACTTGGTCATCTTCGGTGAAAAGTGGGTGTTGATATTGCACCAGCTCTGCCTACCCCTTCGGGGAATACAGACGTGAGCATATGTATGTATGTGATCGTATAGACAATTTAATATAAGAGTATAGACTATGGATGGCCTTTATACAAAATATATTTCATTCCAAAATTCAATAACACTTCAGTAATTCCGATGTCATTAATCCTACATAAATTAATTACGCGTTGGCAAGGCTATTACTGAATCAATACATTCAACCTAAAGGCTTATATTCTGATCATGTGGATACATATAAAGCTATTACAAAGTCAACATATTCCCCATATACAATATAAAATGGTCCTTGGTTTAAAGTTACCATCTCTTTCAGTGATACGGATATTGAAAGGGATGGAGATAGTTTTAGTCCAAATTTAGCCTGTTCTTCACTTATACTTTGTTTTGTTATAAAGGGAACCGCGTAGACTTCATTTCATTGGTGGCCCGTGGAGCACTAAAATTGATTTTAAATAAAAGTAGCCTTAGTCACTCCTTGTAACATTAGCTATCTGTCAGTGAAAGTCCCGATTTAGCCGTTTCGGACATTAGCCGGAACAGACACAGGAAACATTATAAAACATTTTGTTTATGTGAGTACCGTACTTATATACTTACTTTCATTTATGCATTTAGTTAAAAGCTGTTAATTTTAAATTACAAACAGACAATTCAATTTTATTTATCTGTATGTATCTATATTTGTATAGATAAATATAATATAGTAATATGGCACGATCCCGAGAGACACCGATTTGGGCCAAGTTTTCTACTTGTAAATAGTTTTAAGTACTTTATTGTCTAAATCACATTAATAATAAATACTTTAATCTTATTAGAATATAGTAATAATGGTATTTTAGATAAGCAAGTCCATAATAATTCATAAGTAATAAATAATCTTGAAGATACATGCGATTGAAAAAATGTGCGAATACCCTATAAAGGGTCGACGACATCACAAATCTTGTTACTCTTGCGTCACCATGTTATGATAACCTCTGAACCAAAGATGTGACCTATATTGTGATATATGACAGCCGGGAATTAAGTTGTGATCCAGATGATTGCTCAATTTCAACAGTTCATTGTTCATAATTTACCGTCTCGTATTTAAAGTTGTAAATATTGTGTTAAAAACACAAGATTTTTTACTAATACACATCTATATATTCATACATATGCTCATGACTGTATTCCCCGAAGGGGTAGGCAGAGGTGTTGCAAAAACACCCACTATTCACCGAAGATTTTTAAATACCAACGTGACAGAATGTGAGTCCATCACCGTCTCAAGCATTATATATACGTATTTGAAACACGGGGTGTGAAATCACTGCACATAAGTTTTTTTTTACAAATAACTCATTGGCTTAACCCTGCTGGAACTCGAACTTGCGTCGCTTACGTAACAATCGACTGCTCAAACCCTACGACTCTTCTTTTACATATTTTCGTATCTATGTCGTATATGTATGTCATAAATGCTTTTTTTATATGAAACCTATTATTTGATGATGATTTGACAGAGACGAAGCTATCTTCGACTCCGTTTTCAGTTCTAGAAGTTCTAGACTAGTTCTAGACTTGAATCTGAATTTATTCAGGAATTTTGTCGGTATTTAATGATTCATGCACTGTTTTTCGAATAATTGCTTAGTGTCTGCAGATTCGTAATTGCAGGTAATAAAAATTGTATCATTTTCAGTTGTGTACCATTTGCTTTATTTCACTAGGTTATAGACCATTCCAGTTCACACATAACGTATAATTAGGAACCAAAGTATTTATGGTTTATTTGCTTTTGCTTAAATAAAGAGCAAATTTTTGGTCTAGAAAAATAAAACATTAAATTGAAGTCGCTTTCCATACATACATACCTCGATACAATTTTTAATAAGAATTTAATTCCGACAGATTTACAGTTAAAAAAATCACATTATTCGTATACTTGCTGTGCCCCACGGTTTCACCCGCGTAGATTTAGTTTTACATACATACATACATATGCTCACGCCTGTATCCCATGGGGGTAGGCAGAGACCACTGTTTGCCACATGCTACGATCCTTACATACTTCTTTCGCTTCATCCACATTCATGCATCTCTTCATACACTTTCTTCGGTTACGAGTGCTCCGAATTTGACCTTTCTGAAAAATACTATTAATTTGGTCATAGTAGTTCTTCCTTGGACGCCCTCTACCGACACTTCCGGTCACATTCGCTCTATAAATTTCTTTCGTTATTTAGTTTTATATTATGTTAATATTACGATACACATTTCACGTAACTTCTTTCTTCAGACGGTTTAATATTTTTTACGAAAATAAAAGCGGTTATCCAACACTGAAAGATTTTTTTAAATCGGATTTATTATTCCTGAGGTTAGCACGTTCAAGCAGTCAAAAAAATACTCTTCAGCTTTATAATACTAGTATAGATAGTGATAAAACAACATAGTGGTAAAAACAAGCGGTGGTGGCCTGGAGGTTTTGTGCTACGCAAGCGACGCAAGTTCGAATCCCAGCGGGACCTGTACCGATGAGTTTTTCTAAAAAAACTTAGGTACAGTGATTTCATACCAAGTGCTTTACGGTGAAGGAAAGCATCGTGAGGAAACCTGCATATCTCTGAGAAGTAATTCAATGATGTATGTTAAGTGTCTGAGACGGCGATGGACCCACTATCTGTGACGTTGGCACTTAATCATATTCGGTGAAAAGTGGGTGTTGTAATTACAACACCTCTGCCTACCCCTTCGTGGAATACAGGCGTGAGCATATGTATGTATGTATGTAAAAATACATTGTCGTCACCAAGTCTTAAAAATCATAACTCGAAGTGAAGGCAGGTAAATATAAAAACCAAAGTTCCTGTTAAGGATGTAACATGATTGAAAACAAACGTCGCTTTATCAAAGCCAACCCTAACTAAACTAATATCCCTATTAAACCAATATAAATAGATACTACACCCGGTGTCTAGTAAAGGACATCACGCTATTGATGACGGTACTCAATTACAACAGCCTTTGTAGAAGATTATTTAGTAAACAAGTATCTTTAACGATGTCACGGTCTAATTAAACACATTTGTCCAATTAACACAGTGAAGGGACTCGCAAGCTTGGTATGTCATTAGGTTGGGGTTCGGTTCAACTTTATTCAGAACTTTATGCTTTACGGTTACACGAACAATGACATTGATTCATTTGGCTATGATACGCTGCCAAAATGTGTTTCGTAAATAATATTTCATTTTTAAGTCAAAGAGTCAACCAAGCGGCTGTGGTTGCCTTGGGATTTGAGCAGTCGCCTGCTAAGCCAGCGAAGCAAGTTCGAATCCCAGCGGGCCCTGCACCAATGAGTTTTTCTAAAAACTTATGTGCATTTATTTCACACCACGTGCTCTACGGTGAAGAAAAACATTGGAGGAAACCTGCATATGTCTGAGAAGTAATTCGAAGACGTATGTAAGGTGCCTGAGACGGCGATAGACTCACCCTCTTTCACGTTGACAAATGTGGGTGTTGTTGGTACAACACCTCAGCTTACCTTTTCTATGTCAATTTCGTTTAATTTTCCTTTCCAGCTTGAAAATGTGCGTATAAACAAGAATGTTTTATTTAGAAAACTTATCTAATCCGAATAAAAACTCATGATTTTGTCATAATTTTGTCAACATTGCTTGAAACACAACTAATTGCTTGAAATATCATCATGACTAGTCAAAACGTTCCAATTAAATTACCAATTGGAAACGGGCCGTGTTAATAGAGGCGTAAAGATTAAAATGAGTTAACAAACGCGCTGTCGCAAAACAGTTCTTCAGATAGACCTTACATGTACTCGTATTAGTCACGGCTAAATCTATCAGAAAATAAACAAACCCCACCCTTTGTGTTTATATAGAGTTCAGGGCTACATTCCCACGCCGAGTCGTAAATTATGGGAGGATGTGTCAACACGCACGGCTTGAGATGCAATCGTAAGCGCTTGACAATTTACAATTATGATAATAGTGACCATAAACCGAATATCGAATAGGGAGCTTTTGTATCCACCCACAGTGAATTAGTGCTGGTGTAAAAATACAAAAAAATTAAGAGATGTATTTCGTACGATCGAAAAAAATACTAATGCTCAATGTAAGAAAGTTTAACGCAATATAATATGCAGTGCCTAAAGGTTTCGACACGTTCGAACGACGTCACTTGACCTTGGGTTTTGCGCTTTTTTTGTATGGAGACCTGAAACTTCCTACACTACGCTTGGGGAGCATATTAAATTTCGCAAATATAATGAGGAAAATAGTCAGGCGATATGGTCAACGCAAAAACACTTGTGGCACAGATGATGTATTTATTGTACAAACTTGAAACAAAGTGCTTTTATTAGTGACAAAGGCGTCAAATATTACGTAAATCGAACGAGCCAGATTCGATTTTTTCTATCGGATCAATAAAATAACACTTGTAAGAAACAAATTGCTATAAAAATTGACAGCTAATGAAATATTTGCCGATGTGCCCACAATTTAAAGCCGAAAAAGTCGTGCTGTAACTAAAACAAAACAGTCGTAAAACGCAGTGACGTAATCCAGGCCAGTGTGCCCTGCAGGGCTTTATGGGTGTTTACTGAAACAGGTCACCGGGATGGAGGTCATAAAGCGAAGTTTCCTATGCTGGCCCAAGAATATTGAGTTAGCGAACCGAAAATCATGGTTAATAGAAAGAAAACTGTGAGAGTTCGTCTAACCTGAAGGCTAAATTGGTTGCCCTACTTATTATTAGATAATAGGTATAATTTCATGCGAACTTTTATATCATTCATGATGAACACAGCGGGTGTTACCCACCAATTTTAAATATTTTCGTTGTTCGGGTTTTTACCCTTATATTTTATATTAACATGCCTGTGTTAAAGCCGTGGTAGCGGTAGGGTTTGAGCAGTTGCCTGCAACACAAGCGACGCAAGTTCGAATCCCAGCGGGGCCTGTACCAATGAGTTTTTCTATAACTTATGCGCAGTGTTTTCACACCGCGTGTTTTACGGTGAAGGAAAACATCGTGAGGCAACCTACGTATGCCTGAGAAATAATAACTGTCACGTTGGCACTCAATCAACTTTGGTGAAAAGTGAGTGTTGTTATTACAACACCTCTGCCTACCCCTTCGGGGAATGTAGGCGTAAGCATATGTATGCACCACTGTATTAGGCGAGACTCAGTCAAGCCGCTTTCAATTGGTTTTCTAATATAAGAAAAATTGCCAAAAGCTGTCAATAACATTCAATATGACAATCGGCCCTACGGCATCTAACAAGTTCAAATCAGAGCTGAAATAGGTATTAAAGAGTGAAAGCTGAAATACGGTAGAAAGAATAAAGAAAACATGGGATACAAATTCGATAGCTTACAATATATAGGTACCAATTTATGAAAGTGTGGGGTGCTCCTACAAATCGCACTAAGCTATATTCTTGCATCATCCGCGAAACTGGACGGCGATTAAACATGTTGTTACTTCAAGTCCTAGGTCCACTTTAAGCATTTACGTAGGTGCGCGACATAATTATACTGTGACCTAAATGACTTTTAATGGTATTTTACTAATATTTATAGCTGTGATCTCTTTTTTTGAGTATCCTTCCAATATTACATATTAAATTCTCCTCTACGCTTTTTTCATTTGTTTGATTTCCGATTTCATTAGAAAAAAATCTGTATTAGTGTTGATTTAACTAGTTCACGCCGTGGTAATAAAAATCCACAAACTTTAAGCCCCTATTAACTTTAACCCCCTAAGGTATAAAAATACTTACCTAGTGTATATCAACACCTCACCAAAAGTACACCCTCAAAATTCCATGTCTCTAGGACCAGCTCTTTAGGCTGTGTTGATTTCAGTCAGTCAGGACATTGAACTCAAAAATATGTGTTGAATGAGTGTTTCTAATATCGTTACATTTAAACAAAATGTCTTCTGTATCTGTTCGTGATAGGGGATCACGAGTTTACCACCGTTTTCGTAAACTATACTCGCTAGCGTCACACGCAATATTTGTATGAGATATTTTAGTTCTTCACGTCACCGCTGGGTGGCGCTGCTCAAATTTCCATAGTATTAATATTTGACGGAGACGCTAGTGAGTATAGATAACGAAAACAGTGGCAAACCCATGATAGATGTACTGAATCATCCAAAGAAATCGATTTCAAACTACTATCAAATCTACTTGTAGACAACATAACAATGTTTCACCCGCACAAATTTCATAACCCTTATACTAGAATCCCGAGTCGCATCTTGACCTATTCCGTCCCCCACTGTTCTTGACCTAGCATTTCTTATACGAACTTGATTTCTAAACAATGACTCTTGTAAATTCACTAACTGAGCCTGAGCTTAGACTTACAAATTGAAGCAATTTCGTAAAACATGATTGTTTTTAGCTTAAACTTTTTACCTCACGTAAGTAAGCATTAAGAGGTAAGTTTATTTCGTTAAACACATGAAATAAATTACTTGAATAAAGGTAAACGATACTGTGATTAAGTACACCTCTAGCTATGCTTTACAGTAATGTATACATACATACATATGCTCACGCCTGTATTCCCCGAAGGGGTAGGCAGAGGTGTTGCAATCACAACGTAACAGATGGTGAGTCCATCGCCGTCTCAGACACTTTACATAAGTCATTGAATTATTTCTCAGAAATATGCAAGTTTCCTCACGATGTTCTCCGTCACCGAAAACGTGCCACCACGGCACGTATCTTCTATATATATATATATATATAAAAGTAAGTCGTGTTACACTACTTATAACTCAAGAGCGGCTGAACCGATTTGGCTGAAAATTGGTGGAGAGGTATCCCGTTCTCGTGGAACGTGACAAAAAACGTGGTATACATAACACAATAAAGTCTACGCAGATGAAAACGCGAGGCACAGCTAGTTGTAGATGGAAATGAGCGCTGATTTACTATAAAGTCCAAGATATACTAAGTTCACTTCATCCTAAATGTTTCACATTTTCTTCATTCTTTTCGATTATTGTACTCTTGTTTTATTTACTACAATCGCTTCCACGCTCGTATCTAGAGTAAAGTTACGCAAAGGTTAAATTTAACCAAATTATCTTGTACAGATTCTAGGAAACTGCGTTACGGATATTTATTATACTATACGGATGGTAGCTGGTTAACGTGATCACGTGTGTGCTCGTATTTATTTGTTGTACGTGTGTTTGTTTATATTACATGTATTTCTATCAAAATAATTTAAACCACTGAGTTTTTCTAAAAAAACTTTTGTGCAGTGATTTCACAGCACGTGCTTTACGGTGAAAGAAAGCATCGTGAGGAAACCTTTCGAAGTCATATGCATAGTGCCTGAGACGGCGATGGACTCACTCTCTGTCACGTTGGCACTTATTCATAGTAGGTGAAATGTGGGTATTGTTGTTACAACACCTCTGCTTTACCCTTTGGGGGCCCTTCTGGGATGGCATGAGCATATACACACATGAACATATATATATATTAACATCGTTTTTTTTCTTCTCTTATAAATGAATCTCTAAGTTATTAGGGACCATAGACCAGGGTTTAGTTAAATTTAATTAAATGACACTCACACTAACAATTAACTTAAACAAGGACGATAAACTATGATACGTCCTTTTGAGATGACCAGGGCATCAAAGAGGAGAAAATTATCTACCGCGGCGCGAATCTTCAGCCCACTGAACTGTTTAGGCTTCAGGAAATATTTTGTAGAGTTTGTATTTGCCGGGTTGGTGACTTATTAAGTGAAGTAAATAAAATGTTAATAACGTAGTCAACATTTATTTGATTATCAACCTTATTCATAGGATTTAAATGTCCAAAAATTTTGGTACATAAGTATAAACGATTAACATCTTCCTCATTCAGTATCGGTCAGTCCATTCTACCATCACTATCTGTTCCAACAACGAACAATCGATCATTATGAGTGTTATCAAACCGAAACCCACAGTACTTATCACATTGTTCTTTGAATTCTATCAATCAGACCTTACAGTCCTTAACTTCCAACTATATGTGAAACAAAGGACGTTTAATAAACTCCCAAACAGAACAGCCTGTAAAAGTTATCAACAACAATAAAACAAGTTCTCCTTTTTGAAGTTCCGAGAGGTTGTTAAAAATGTTACGCCCTTGAGTAAGTTTCGTGAGTGAGATACTTTGCTGTATTTTTATAAAGGATGGATAAAGTTTGGCTCACGGCGGATAATGTCATATTGGCCAGTTTGATTGATTGAAGTGGTGATATTTCTTTTACTGATTGTGTTTGAGGAGTTTTCAGTTAAAAAATATTAGAACATTATGGATATCGATATGTTGCTTTGGATCGCCCTAAACTAATCTTTTCATTATATTCTAAACTGGGTTTTAATCATAAAGTCTATTGAACAACCTCAATGACATTATAGAAAAATATATTTTTTGATTCTTCCTTAATGATACCCACAAACAAATAATGTCACAGCGTTATACATTTCTGTGTTTTGACATAACGAAGAAAATCTTAATGCCACAATTTATGTCATTTCCATACATTTTATATCTTGGACTCTATAATGAAACATGCTGTAAATGTAATTTTAGGAGCCAGATCAAACTATTACTCTCTTCTATTTTATCTCGATCTCTAACGCAAAACATACATTAATCAAATTAGTTTTTTTTTCAACTTTATCCTCATCGCTCCGTACGTATTTTAACTTCTCATGGTGCTTACTATAGAGTGCACATCTTCAGTCTAAAGCTGCCAACCACTTAATTATTCATTAAATTCCTTAGCAACAATTCCAACAAGGGTATTAAGCGATTCAATTAATGCAATCAGGAAGGCGGTGTTTTAAAGAAGAGATTGAGACGCACGCAACCATGTGTCATACTCAAGTCATATAATATCGCATCACGATAAGGAATTTGAGATAATTACTTTCCTTTGACCCACTTGGAACATGATGAATGTAGCCCGTATCTTGTCTTCAGCGTGTTATTTTTATGACAGTATTTTCTTAGGCGAATAAGTGTACTAGCTTCCTTATCGTCAAAAATTCCTTTAAATTTTAAGGCAGGCATATTATACGCTGAGCCCCGCTGTTTCAATTAAATGAACAGAAACCATGCAGTTGCTCAGCCAATTTAGCTGCTCAAGGGATCGAATCTGTCTTTGTGTTAGTATTGAAAAATATGTATACATACATGCCTTAGAATTACAAAATATTCTACGTAGAAGTTTCTTTTCCGTCACTAGATTTTCGAGTACGAAACAATACTCCAGAGTTCTTCTGCTCAAACTGAGAGCCAATTCTTGTAACTAAAAAGCATTTTCGATCTCACAAACATCATTTTCGTCCAATGAATGAAGTGTCAAAAGATATTGTCGTATCATTCTGTGCCAAATATTACTCTCAAAATTTTAGTTTATACCTTAGAAATCGATGACCATTTGAAGACAGCACTTCTGGTGTGTGCTGAAGCAATCGAGTAAGAAGTGAATGTAAACTTACGTTTCTGAAGGGTCGGGCTGGAAGACGAACTGGGGCGAAGCAACTAGGTCAACATGTGGTGCAAGTTAAATTATGCATATAACTGCATTTGTATGCAAGTTACTTTGTACGAACCATGGGATAATCTGGTAATGCAGTGCTAGTCATTATAAAAAAAACTAGGGCATAGTCATTAATCGAAAAAGTATAGATATTTCGAACAATTGCTTCGAGTACTTGCAGTATCAACTAGTAAAGATCGCGTCATCTTTTAAACATTTTAGAAAGAATTTTAATTGTTTCAAAATAAACGAATATGAGAGCCTTGGTGGCTTCGTGGTTTGGGCCTATACCAATGAGTTTTTTTTAAAACTTACGTGCAGTGATTTCACACCACGTACTTTACGGTGACGGCAAAAATCGTGAGGAAACCTGCATAATATGTATGAGAAGTAATTCAAAGATCAGGGAAGAAGTAGAGACGAAGTGTCGGAGACGGCGATGGACTCACCCTCTGTTACGTTGGAACTTAATCATATTCGGTGAAATGTTGGTGTTGTTATTACAACACATCTGCTTACCCCTTCGGGGACCCTTCTGGGATGGCGTGAGATATTTGTTTTACAAATATGCACAGTTAGTCTAAATCAATGGAGTTTCAAAACCTGTGCTTTTATTCTGTTGGTAATATTTCATCTTAAAAGGAACACGAATTAAGTTGACTAAAACGATAGTCCTAATAAATTATCCCAAATTAACCCTGCATTTCCAGAAACGATCAGAAATCGGTATTAAAATAGATATACATAGTGATATACCAACAGCACACCAGCATTCCATAGTTAATAAATCGATGGACAAACCGCATAACATAAAACTCAACGACCTATGAAACGAGCGCACACAAAAATTGTATGCATTCCCTGCATCACGATCCCGAAATACTTCTAATGACAAACACCTGAATGCATGGCCAGACTATCCTGATATTTTTTCATACGAGAAAGGTGGCCCAAAAGTATACAGTCCACCTGATAATTAACTGCTGCAGCACCAAGTGTCACTCACGCGTTGCCTACCTTATCAAGAATAATGTAGCTGTTAGTATATTGCTTACGCAGTGACTCCACTTCTACTCCGTAATATAGAGTATACAAAATAGTACGATTATTTGTATTTGTATCTGTGGATCAATATCAATATATCGATCTAGAGAGGTAGTGAGTGTGGAAACACTACTTTTTAAAAATATTGTCTACCCTTAGATTCATCATTAACCACAACCATCATTACGAGAGATTTTTGAACGTCTCAAGGGCCGTAACGATTACGCGTGCGATAACTTTTTGCAACTCTAACTAAAAATACTTGTATACTAAAATATTGTGTAGAAGTTGATACCCGTCTCCTCATTTCATACTTCAAGGAGCTCTGGCGATCATAATCTAAAAATCACTGAAAACTCTACCCCCACAAATAAAATAACAATCACGGATAAATAAGCACATAGCATTGAGCTCGACTAACCTATTGTGATGAAAGCTCTTTGTGAATTGTTTGGTTTGCGGTTTGGTTCCCAATGCAAAGGTCTTCACTTTACGCTTGCCCGCTTCGTTCTGTTTAATGAAACGAACTCGTTTGTTCCTCAGAACTTTTGATGGCAATTTAACTTCAGGCTTATTTGGGTCCTTTGTAAAAAGTCAACAGCCTTGACACGTACTATTTATAGAGTGTGGATTAAAAATACTCTTGCGAAACAAAAATGTATGACAATATGTATGCAGAATGCCATACACGCCCATTGAACACGCGAAATCCATATAAGGTTCATAAAAAAGTCATTGATATATTCTACTTTTGCATGTCGCAATGAATTCATTAAGAGAGACAGAGTCAATTGCTTTTTGTTAAAATTGTTGGTCTGTCACGATGGCATCTAATTATCTTTTGTTTAAAAGTGAGTATTATTACAAATTACTAAGCCTACCATTTCGGAAGGCCGTGAGTGGCAGACGTTACAATTATACCCAGTTAATAAATAAGTACCTATGTGTTCTGACACCACGTGTGTTGTGTATTTGTGAACAAAGAAAAATCACAAAATATCGAAATAGCGGCAGCATTTCATAAATATGACAACGTTCACAGCTCAATGTGTGCGTTCATGAGACTCGGAATATTTACACGGATGTACTGTACTGTTTGTATGCAATTCATTGCTAGTTCGTGCTATTCATGGAATTCGGGTAAACACTGTTCGTAGTGTGTGTCTCTACATGTTCGACGATTCACTAAATTGCACTCAATACTTCAATATATAATAAGTTAACTTTAAATTTGGGAATTCATTTGCGAAATTGTAGTTTGACTACGTTTTATCTGAAGCGATCAATACAATTCTGTTTGTGATTTAAAATTAACAGTTTCACACCAAAAGAAATCTATGTCCGTTTGTCTGTTTGTAATCTCTGATACAGCTCGACCCATTATAACGAGATTTTCACCAGCAGGTGTTATAAGGAGTAACTTAGACTGCAATAATTTTAGAAAAAGAAAATCTCAATGTATCTACTACGCGGGTAAAACCACGGTGCACAGCTAGTCAACAACATATAAGCAGTGCAAATCACATGCTTTCATAACCGCCTCTCCATGCCGCGGTACTGCGGATTCTCGCACCTCAAAGATGCATCTCCTGCTCCGTTACTGCTAATTAGTATTAATTTGGTAAGCAACGCACAATTTAGTAGTACCTTAGTATAATTCCTTCCATACTCGAAACAGAATCCAACATACATACATATGCTCACGCCTGTATTCCCCGAAGGGGTAGGCACCCCTTTTTCATCAAATTTTTGATTAAGTGCCAACGTGACAGATGGTGAGTCTATCGCCGTCTCTGGTACATACATCTTTGAATTACTTCTCAGAAATATGCAGGTTTCCTCACGATGTTTTCCTTCACCGTAAAGCACGTGCACAGAATCCAAATGTGAACACTAATCTACATGAAGCACAGCCACGCGATACAGAACAACTAGACACGACTACTAATAGTCGACGTTATTTTAATACATAAGTAGATAAATGGTTCTACAGTGCTGTATATTTATGACGCTTCATGATATGTCTAAACCTGTTCCTGATTCTCGATAAAAGAGAAAAGAGAAAAAAATTCTCTCTCTAATATAGCACGGTAACCCCAAACACCAAAAACAAAAGCAACTTATATAAGTCTGAAAATTTAAAAAAATATATAATTAAAAAAAATTATATATTGTTTGTTGTTTTACTACATCAACTCTTTACAGTATCATTACAGATATACAGTGTAAGAAAGATTCATAGTTATAAGAAAGGTCGTCAAGTAAAATGGTGCTTCTTACGAACTATGTATAGCACTTGAATTGGAAACACTCGAAGTTTCTACAATCGACAACGAAGGCTGTGTAGGAGTGCTATTGAGTCCCGTTCAAGAGCTGATTGAAAGCCTTGGCTATTGACGTGTGCTCGACAAATAAGTTTGGCAACAAATCGTGTGAGACTGTGGAGTGACGCTTATACTCACTTTTATATGTATAACACCGATATCTTTACTTACATCAAGGTTTCTTTGCTAAGTTATTCATCAACTGACCATAAGATACGTGTGTCCAGTTGGCGAAAATCTGGATTAATATAATTTATTATTTCATTGTACCCAATGCATAGAATTTAACACGTTCAAATGTCGTCGTTAATGCTACTCAAAATAATTTTGAGACGGGTTGTGACTGAATGCCAAAGATCAACACATTTTGAGCAACGCTAAAACGCAAGGTGAAGCGATGTTCGAACATTTACAAACCTATTGGAGTACTGGACACGTCAAGAATTCGACGCATGTCCACTTAGACTAAAATTTATTTCTCCTGTGTTTTCACCAACTGGACACACGGGCAACAGTTTTTTGTGTCGAGTTGCTGATTAGCCTTTGGTAAGCGTTTTCCTGACGACCTGTTGTGCTAGCTATAGACACTATTTCGTCTAACACTTTATTAACACATTATTTTCTATCTTTATAAGGTAGACAATGCGCGAGATACACTCTGTGCTGGTCACGTACATATGCTGCAGTATCGTAGTCGCTGACCATCAGACTAACTGAACGCTCGTTTGCCGCTTTTGTTGTAAACTCAAACCCAAAAATATCATCAGTCAGACAGTAGACTTTTAACAAAGTACTTTCAAATCGTCAATATGACATAATTAAACAGGATTATACATGCTACCGCCAAGTTCGGATGGGTGTTTTTACTGAGCGGAACCTATATGTACATACATACATATGCTCACGCCTGTATTCCCCGACGGGGTAGGCAGAGGTGTTGTTATCACAGCACCCACTTTTCACCGGATTTGATTAAGTGCCAACGTGACAGATGGTGAGTCTATCGCCGTCTCAGGCACTATACATACGTCTTTGAATTACTTCTCAGAAATATGCAGGTTTCCTCACGATTTTTTCCTTCACCGTATGTATACCTGGAACCTATATGTATGAAAATAAATGTTTGTGGGTACTACGCATTTTACTTCAATAACATATTACAATAGCAATGATTTCGTACCTACCAGTAGTCTAGAATAAATGCAATAAATTAAATAGTTTTAATTAATTTTTTTCTTCATCGCAAGAGTCACTATTGTGATTAAGAACAAAAGTTACTCCAACAATATTACAGGCATTGAAGCTTTCCTCGCTACATCTCGAGCTCTGTTTGTCTATAAAGATATTTTTTTTTAAAGTTCTACAAATACAGCCAGCATCAAAAGTTGCTGAACAAAACGGTTATTTAATTACTTAGTGCACTCTTGAAAGAAAATTCGTATCAACTGTTTTTGCTAGCTGTACGTAGTTATAGTATCTGTAATGAGGTTTTCTTAAAGAGAAGAGAAAAATAATTTAAACACCCCATAGTTTTTTTTTTTATTATGTCTTTTGCTCTTAGTTGATGGAGACTTAAACGAAACGTTCACTAAATCACAGAGTATTAAATTATCCAGTCAATGAATCTAGAATAGACCAGTATCCCAGTTAAATTGTACCTAAGTAGAGACTCTGTGTCCTGATTACAAGCTCGCCTGACTAACACCCATTCATGTGAACTAACACCCATTGAGGTGAACAATAACGGCATCCAGTAATTTCTACTACTACCCAATCCATTAGGAAGTATAACTTTTAGGAAGTTAGGTTATTGCCCGAAACGGTCATTGGTCGAATTATTTTATAGTCAATCACTTCCCAAGTGGGGAGCGCCTAAATTGTGATAATTAAGATATTTGTCTTCATAAAGTTATAAATTTATTTCTTACTAAACGCCAGTCACGTCAGGCTATCTTTTGGTTCAGCGAAAGTTTTCACTTTGGTAGTTATAATGTTGCCAAGAAAACACTAAAAAATTAACTGCCCCGACGAACAAGTTAAAATTAACTAGTTAAAAATTACGTTAGTCAGGGTGCTAGTTGAAACTGCTAAAATAAATCTTGTTCGTTCCATCAGACATTTTTAATTAAAATTCTGTTCCCGCGGTGCATTGAATGGTTCCATTTTTAAATTAATTCCTTTTACAGTCTTATCGGATGACGACCACTCGACTCATTCGGTCGTTACTCGTTAGTTATTTTTTGTGCATGGAAAGCTATTTTGGCTTTGGAATATCTTTCTTACAGCTCGCAGTAGACATAGAAGGTTATTACGATTCCTCACATAGACCCATGAAAGATTTTGATAAAGTATTTTTCCCCCATTTCACACCTTTAGGGATGCTCTAAGGATGTATTCTATAGTTACGGCTTTTAAAAGTTGACATATATTTCGAAACCACGGCAAATTATCTCAAATAATTATGCAATATATGTAAAGCTCTTAATAGATAACAATGAATGTAATTTCAATAAAACTTGACTATAATCATTACATCAACCTACTTTCATGCATTCAACATAATTTATTAAAGGAATATCTCATCTCGCACGATATTATATTTCATAAAACACATTTAAGATTACCCAAGACTATGCGATTACAATATAAGTAGTCAAACCGAACAACTTCGTTTAACAACACCCACAGTATTTGTTTACCCATAGCAAACATTCCCAATCAATTCCCTATATTGTTTCATTTTATCGAGTGTTGCCTAACTAATGTTTGCCCGCGCCTTTTGCACACACTTGCTTGAGCACAAATAAAGAAACATAAAGCTTTTTTCGAGGTCATAGCTGCAGCATTAGCATGGGAGTCAAAAAGCTATGTCGTATTTTTGTCACAATCGTTGGACTTGCAATTAATTTATTTCAGTAGCCTTTTTCTATTTCATTTGTAGTTCAAAAGTAGGCTAGACTGGTAGGGAAATATTTTATTTTTTGTGAGAAATAAATTTCTTTAGTAACAGCTTCGCACCGCGAGTTGCTTCTTCTATTACTAAGTATTCCTCTATTATTTATTGATGCTATTACTGTAAAAAAGTAAGTTCCTAATGGATGTTATTGCTCCAAGGAATTTGTTAGTAAATAGGTATTTTTTTCACCAACAAGGTGCTTAACACACGTGTGTCTAGTTGGTGATACTCCAAATGAATATCATCCCAAAATAAATGTAGAAGCTGACTTTCACTTTATTGCAGATATTTTTCAAAATTCCGCTCCTAAAATTATATCACGGCTTTGGTACGTCAAGAATCTAGGTACTGAAAAATGTTGGCGTGTCCAGATGACGAAACAATAAGTGATATTCACGTATGTCTAGTTGGTGAATGTCTATTAGGTTATTCACCAACTAGACATACGTATATGTATACAAAAGTAATATCTTCTTGCCTACAGGGACTTCTTTTAACAATATATTTTAGTTATAAGATTATATTTTTTAGCTATGTAGTTCTTGAATTTAATAATATTATACTTCAAATTAATTATTTATGATAACTTAAAAAAAAAGTACCTATGGTAATCACAAAAAAAAAATATCTTCGTGTAATCAGCGCATATAGTTGCAATGAAGCTGTGGTAACTTTGTCTTGACAAAGTCAAAACCGTGCTAAAGCTGCGAGGGACGATTTTTTTCTAAATGTTTATTTTTATTCGCATGCCCTTCCTAACAGGGCATTAGTAAGATTTATGGTTCCCGCTAATTAGTTTGACCTACCGACTGAGTAATGACGTCATTTTTGGTAGGGCTTTCACCGTAACGAAGGTAAGGTAAATAATTTGACCAATTATCTCAATTAATCAGACCGGTAATGTGAAAGACTGTTTGCATTTAGCATTAGTTAGTTACCGGTCATTAATGTGTTCTGCTAATGGTGGTAGCCTAGTGGATCCCTTAGGTGAAATCATTAGGGGGATATAAATCTCTAGTTTATCACCCTAACAGGCCATTTGTTCCTTTCATAGCCACTCTGTCTGTTTGTTACATCTTGCAGAGATGAGTCCCATTGACCAAGACTCTGGAGTCTGGATTTAGTAGTAGTCCGGGTTACTACTGGGAAATTATAAATGGAAGAACCCAATTGCTAATTCTTAGTTAATTACCCCACTGTCCTTAAATACAGGTCAATCGCAGTTCAAATTTATTATGGTCCTTAACAATATTTATGGCCCAAAAGTAGGGAGTAAATATGCCCCCAGTATCTATCTTAGTAGGTATGTAGGGTATGATTTTAAAGGAAAAAATAAAAATCTTATACAAAAATTGCCTGCGTGAAAAATAAAAGCATGAGGTACATAAATAGATTTATAGCTTAATTTAAGCGGATTCATTACTAATGATCGTGATCACATGAATTGGTCACTTTTTAATCGACATCCAAAAAAGATGGAGGTTCTAAATAGGAGGTTAAAAATATTTTTGAGATAGTCTGTGTCCACCATCAGCGTCTTCTGTCAGTGACTGCACCCCTTCTAGGTCTTCCTTAGGTACCTACAGACTTACTAACCAAAAAAATATTTTACCACATATTTTTATTTTCAGCTTATTATTCAAGAGTTTGTTACTCAATATTTGCTGATTTATAAGTATTTTTTTTCGTGTAATTTAATGGGTCATCATATTTAATTTAAACGTATGCACTTACAACGCTTTCCCTAGTAGGCTAAGTATTAGGTATAAGTACTGGGTAGTGGTTAGCCTAACTAAATATTAAAAAAAAACTTTCGATTAATCTTAAAAAATAACGAGTTTCGCTTGACTAAAATAATACCTACATGAATCTTCGTAACTTACAGATTAAATTAACCAGGTACCTAGATACTTATAAAAAAAACGTGTTTTATACTTACGCACAAGTACGCGATATTCCCAATTTCTGTGCACTTTTCTCACATAAACACTTGCTGCTCTGACGTAATAAAATTTATGAATGCATTTTCACGTTTCAAAAGTTTAAACAAGTGTATCGAATATCCTTAACACGTGTTCAATTAATATAAACTTCGGTCATATTCGATTCGAAAGGAACAGCCACGCGCGACCGTCGTCAGTCGGCGTTTTTCAAATGCCGCTACAAACAATTTCGATCTCTGTGTTTTCCCGCCAAATGATATAAAATAACACTACCATTTAGTGTAGCCTCTACAGTGTTATTATAAACACGGACAAACACTCTGCCTCCTAAACTTGGTCGCATTATAACATCTTCATTCATGAAACTAGTGTGAAACGAATAAAATAAAGTTGCATGATAACAGTACCGGTTTTGGTATAAGGATCAGTGTATTTAAATTTAGTATCATAATAAGGCGTATGTAGCGACATCTTGTGAGCGAAGTTGACAACGACATATGGTGTTTTTGACTACAGCGATCTCTGTCGAGTAAAGTTATAATAGTGTCAAGTAAATAACCATTACGAGTTTCTTTTTTCTGATATTCATCCCTGTTTGACTTTTTCTTTCAATAATTTAGAAAATTAATTATGAAATATAAAATATATAAATAGTTTTATACCAATACACACTAAATGTCACTTAGATACTTTTTATATTTTGCTGGCAGCCTGTCTGAGCATAGCTGACATTGACAATACGGACTAATGTGACATCTGACAGTTCTGATATTTATTGACTGTTAATTCATTATGTCACGCACGTCACAAAAAAAACAGAACATGTAGATTGGTTGACTGCCTTCATTTTGAATTGAAGAACGAGAGAAAAATCACATAATTTCATCCAAACGTTGGTAATTTTAATAAATCACTATTTAATTAGCTTTGAATTGATTTAGAAAACGTTATGTTCAGACCGATTTGCAGGATCGGCCACACAGTGTCAAAAGAGGGGAACACGAAACAGTTTATCAGGAATAAAGTGGTTCAACCCGCTTCTATCTTGAAACCGGCTGAAAAACTAAAATTATACCAGAAAGAGAACAAGCAGCTATTCGGCCCTTTGTTGGAGACAAACAAACAAAAGAAACAGCGCGTGCAGAAAGCCGGTAAGTGGATTGCAGTGATTGTAAGGTTTCTATAGCCTTGATGACTTGCTTTCTAAATCATAGCTGTCTGGTATGAGGAAGCTATGTATGATCAGATTACGTAGTTCAAAAACTTGTTTACATTGTGACTTTCGCTCTCTCGTTGCATAGTGTATTGCGTACTTAGTATTATTATCAACGTCGTATATTGCCAATTAAAATCATATGACAGCAGTTTATTGGCGCCGTGCGATATACACGCGTATTCAACGCTTCTATCTATTGCAGCTAAAAATAGAGTATCGAATCAAAACAACGGCGCCGCTACGTTGGTAGAAAACACTGCGAAATTTGTAGAGAGTATTGCGAAAAATGCTCAGTGTTATTCTGTGCTGATTAAAGAAGGTTTGAATATGAAAATGTGGCAGAATACAAGGAGTTGTGTTAATGTTGTGTCAGTACTGCTGAACAACACTGTGAGAGGGTTTGTGACTTCATCAGCATGTAGTGCAACCCGCAGTTCCCCAGCTCAGCCTGGATATGTAAGTGAAGACAAAATTCTGCAAATTAAGCAGCACCGTAATGACTTTGCCGAACAGTATCCCTCAGTCACTCTAATCTTGAACAAAACAATGACTGACGAATCAAGAACAGCTCTAGAGAAGTGGAAGCAGGAGAAAATAGCTGAAATTGGTCAGGAAGAGTTTGATAAGTTCTATGCAGGTATGGTATTTTTAAATTTACACTAATTTCCGCATGCTTCTTCACCTGTGTTTCATTAAATATCCCTTATTTAACTTGATTAACCATATAGCCTATATTACTCATTAGTGAAAGAATAACAATTAGTTGTGGTGGCCTTGAGGTTAGAGCATTCGCCTGCTATGCAAACGACGCAAGTTCGAATCTCAGCGGGGCCTGTACCAATGAGTTTTTCTAAAAAAAACTTATGTACAGTGATTTTACACCACGTGCTTTTCGGTGAAGGAAAACATAGTGAGGAAGCCTGTATATTTCTGAGAAGTAATTCAAAGACATATGTATAGTGCCTGACGGCGATAGACTCACCATCTGTCATGTTGGCACTTAATCTTCTTTGGTGAAAAGTGGGTGTTGTGATTATAACACCTCTGCTTACCCCTTCGGGTAATACAGGCGTAAGCATATGTATGAAAGAATAATTATAATCAATTCAGTAGGTTTTGAGCATTACATTACAAACAAACAAATCTTTGGTCTTTATACCTATAGATATATTTCTTGTCACACCTTTGGCTTGGCAACAATAACAACAACATGCCATTCCATCCAAGTGTTGCAATGCTTTTCTGCATAGCAAATAAACTCTTAATGTTTATATCGGAAAATATCTTGATCAGTTTCATTTTTAAATCAACATAGACATATTAATAAGTGCTTAACGAACATCATACCAAATTGATTTAATAACACATTTCAAGCTAAACTAATATACGAAATTAAAAAAATATTTGAAAATATGCTCATGCCATCACAGAACTCCCCGAAGGGGTAAACAGAGGTGTTGTATCAACAACACCCACATTTCACCGAATATCATTAAGTACCAACTTGCCAGAGGGTGAGTCCATTGCCATCTCAGGCACTATACATATGTCTTTGAATTACTTCTCAGACATATTACAGGTTTCCTCGCTTTGTTTTCCTGCACCATAAACTACATGGTGTGAAATATATAAGCTTTGGTATGGGCCCCGTTGGGAATAGAACATGCGTCGCTTACTTAGCAGGCGACTGCTCAAACCCCAAGGGCACCACGGCACTCTATTATGTCACTAAAATGTCAATTTAGTAACATATTATTTAAAACCTATGCTTGGGGTACTGATATCATATCTTCTTACAACACTACAGTGCACTAACCTATTGCCTTTGTTATCATTAATTGCATATTGTTCACACATTCTCATCATTATGCATTGAACACTCATAATCTTACAAAGTCCACAGTATGCATTCATTTGTAGCTATTATGAGTTCAACTTATCCATATTCTTGTTCCTCAAGATTGGCAACACAATGAAGTTCTAATTTTGAAAATAATTTAGTTTTTGTGAGATTAGAGGAGAGGAAGACAGAAACAATGGATGTATTGTGTGAAAGAGGATTTGGGTAGAATGGGGGTGACTACAGATATGACGGCTGATACAGGGTAATGGAGGGGAAGAACATGATGATGACTGTTCTGTGGGCTTGCTAAGTACTTATTAATAGTGTCCACAGAATATAATACATAGGTGCTTATTATTGTATTGTGAAAAAACTTGTTTATTTCCTCCAATGTCATGTATTTTTGTCCTCAGACATCAAAACAAACTGTGTTTGTTCTCACATCTATGTATGAATTTAAAATTGTAGTTGTTTTTTTAATCAACTGAAAATTATATTTTGTTTACAAAGAATATCCACATGTATAAAATGTCAATTTTTTTGACATTCAAAGTATCTATTAAAAAATTCTTGCTCCCAGTTTGAGTTTCTTCTAACAATTTAATCATTAGTATATTTACTGCATTTACCTTGTTTGTCATTGTGATTCCACACACCACATGCATAATCTAAGCTCAACGCATCACTGCATGATTTTTGATACTATTTAATAATTTGGCATGTTTTAAATGACGGTGCACACTTTCTCATCAAAATATTGTACAATGAGGCTAGCAAATCTACATCTACACTACTATTATAAAGTAAACTCAAAAACTACAGTGCCGATTTCAAAAATTCTTTCACCATTGGAAAACAACATCATCATAGGCTTTATTTTATCCCCGTACTCCCTCAGGAACTGGAGCTATGCTAGTATAGAATACAAAAGTAGCATAAAATCTAACACATTTCCCTACATTTTGATTGTTGCTTAAATAAACTTGTACTGCAACATGCACTCCAATTACTCTTTATATGTAAATGGTTTACATTACCTACATCATTTTATCTAATTTACATAATATTTTTTTTTTTTTTTTTTTTTTTTTATATCCTTTGTTCTTCCTGCAATCTGTCTTGGATCGACATTTAGCTGGAGATTATGTGGTTATACGTCATTGTGCAGTACGTGTCCTGTGACACGTCTACGTATCCTTCTGTTAGTCTTTTAAAAGATCTTGCGGTGTCTTTCTCTTTAGTCTTAAGAATGTTGTGTGTGGTCTCATAAGACCTTGGGCGAGTGCATTGGGGTGGGCCATTAGGCGCTTCTCATATTTTTTGAGATTGAGCATGACTTCCTGCTTTATTGTTGGCACTTTAAGGTCATTGTGTAGTCTGTCATTAGTCACATACCACGGTGCATTTGTAATGATTCGTAGGATTTTGGATTGGAACCTCTGCAGTATTTCAAGATTTGAATTGGATGATGTACCCCACAGTTGGATGCCGTAAGACCATATTGGTTTAAGTATACTTTTATATAATAGTAATTTATTCTCCATTGAGAGTTGAGACTTTCGATTTAAAAGCCATGCCATGCTTCTGAGACGGATGCTAAGAGCCTTTCTTTTAGTGAAGATATGTTTCCTCCAAGTAAGCCTTTTGTCTAAGTATATACCGAGATAACGGACATCGTCTGCTTGTGGTATTTCTGTTTCATTTAGTTTGACAGGTGGACATTCTGCATTCCTGAGACTAAATGTTATGTGAACTGATTTCGATTCATTCGCTTTAATGCGCCAGTCTTTGAGCCAGCGTGCCACTTCATCTAGTGCCACCTGCAGGGTTTTGGAGGATAATATGGGGTCCTTTTTCGTCGTTAAAATAGCTGTATCGTCTGCGAACGTCCCAACGAGTACGTCCTGGTTAATGGGTAGATCATGTGTGTATATGAGGTATAGGATGGGGCCCAAAACGCTCCCTTGTGGCACACCTGCCGATATTTTGTGTAGCTTTGACGTAGCTTCGCCGTGTTTAACATAGAAGTGACGGTCGGTGAGATATGATCGAATTAATAGAAAAAAGTTCAGGGGCATAGTTTCTCGAATTTTATATAGCAACCCCTCGTGCCAGACTCGATCAAACGCCTGGGAGATATCAAGGAATGCTGCTGAGCAGTACATTTTTTGTTCGAACGCAAGGTTTATTTTTTCTACAAGTCGATGGACTTGCTCTATTGTGCTGTGGGCTTTACGGAAACCAAACTGGTGGTCTGGGATTAGGTTGGACTTTTTTAATTCATCTAGGAGTCGTCTCAGGATAAGGATCTCCAAGATTTTAGAGAGTATTGGTAAGATACTTATCGGGCGATAAGACTTCACATCGTCAGGATCCTTGCCTGGTTTTATAATTAGGATTATTTCAGCTACCTTCCATTGCAGCGGAATGAAATTTTTCCTTATAATAGCGTTGTATAGGTGACACAGAAACGAGATGGCTTTTTCTGGCAGTTCTTGCATAGTCTTAGCTGTAATAAGGTCGTAGCCTGGGGCCTTACGTAGACTAAGTCCTTTGATAACTAATTTAACTTCATTATCCGTTATTTTCCCTATTGGTGGTTCCAGTTGGTATGTCTCTGAGAGCTTTTTATGGACTATACTGTTTTTGGTTGATGCGTTAGGATTTGGAGTAAATACATTTGATAAATAGTTTGCAAATAGTTTTGCTTTTTCTTCATCACTTTTTGCCCAGCTGCCATCTTCCTGTCGGAGCGGGGACTGGAACACAATTGGTTGTTTTATCCGATTTACTGCTTTCCACAGTGAATAGTCTGTAGAGGCTGAGACATCTAAGTTTCTGAGGTATGTCTCTAATCGTTTATTTCTGTGGGACTCTAATAGACTTTTTAGTTCTGTAGACATTCTATTGTAGGTTTTTTTATCTTCTGGGAATCTTGTCTCTTGCCAGCGTTTCCTTGCTCTTCGCTTGAGTATTACCATGTCGGCTATGTTCTTAGGGGTCGGATTTGTTTTTATGTTGTTGCTACCTTGTGGTAGGGGGGTGGCCTCCCAGGCTGCCTCTTGTACATGTTTGTTAAATAGTTCAACAGCTGCTGTTATGTCTTCATCAGATTTTAAGGGGACTTTAGTGTCAAGTGATGAGTCAACAAGTTGTCTGAAGTAGTTCCAGTCCGTTTTTTTACAATGCAATCGGCAGGGTGTCACTGTAGTCACTACAGAACTTTGAAAATCGGCAATGATGGGGGAATGATCTGAGGATAGGTCGAAGCTTGAGCTGCAATTAATGTAGTGTTTAGGTATTCCCTTGGTAATAAAAAAGTCAACCAAGTCTGGTTTCTTTTTTGGGTCGGTGGGCCAGTAGGTTGGCTCGCCAGTTGAAATAACATTCAGATTGTCTCTTTTTACGGCTTTTAGTAGTTCGCGGCCTTTTACAGATGTAACGCGAGATCCCCAATCTGAGTGTTTAGCATTGTAGTCGCCACCAGCAATAAATCTGGGTCCGAGGGTCTTAAAGAATTCAGAGTACGAGTCTCTTTTTAGATTATGTTTCGGCGGGATGTATAAGGAGGATATTAATATATCCCCGTTAGAGTCTTCAAGGACAATGCTGGTTGCTTGGATAGCTTCCGTGCAGTAGGGGTTTGAAACATAGTGTTTCAGGTTCTCTTTGCATAATATAAACATCATATTGATACTACCTAAGTATAAATATTTACTTAGTCTCACTGTTTTGTTTCTGACTTTGTGTTTGACTTTATTAAGGTATTTTTATTTCATGCCGCAAATTATACAACAGTAATCAATTTACCCGTTCTGTTGGTGTTGTTTTTAAGTTATTTTTTGTTGAAAAACCAATATTTCTTAAATAAAAAATTATGCTCACATCAATCGATAATCTCAATGTAACAGATGATGAGTCTATCGCTGTATCAGGTACAGGAGCACTTAGCTAAAATAGTGGAGATAACTATCAACAACCAAAAAGTACTACTGCCCTTTCAAGGTCAGCGCTCATAACTCATGACAGGACCATTGACTCACCATCTTTGAATATCTTGTCAGACATACACCAACAAAACCCTGATGGCTTTTTCAATCTGTTTTTTCACAGCTCAAATGGCAGTAGGCACCAAATTCCACAGCACCTTGAAAAACTACTTCACCCAACCTCGAACTCAACTTCGTATCGAGAAGGATGTTGAAGGAGTTTGGACGTCCGTCGCGGATGTACTCAAAAGTATATCCTCACCCAAGGCCATAGAGTCTAATGTTGTGCATCCAGTATTGAAATATAGAGGAATTTTCGATGCTATTGCTGATTATGAGTGAGTTTTTTTTACACATAAGTACATACATACGTTTGCTCACGCCTGTATTCCCCAAAGGGGTAGGTAGAGGTGTTATAATCACAACACCCACTTTTCACCTAAGATGATTAAGTGCTAATGTGACTGAGGGTAAGTCCGTCGCTGTCTCAGCTACTATACGTCTTTGAACTTTGCTACTTCTCAGATATATGCAGTTTTCCTCCACCGTAAAGCACGTGGGTTTTAACCCAGCTCAGACAGAAAGTATAGACCGCTGGGTTTCGAACTTGAGTCGCTTGCCTAGCAGGGGACTGCTCAAATCCCACAAAATATGCCTTCGTCGCAGGATGTACGGGCAGACGTTAGTCCTTATTTCAATAAATTTACATGTCACAAGTGTCATAACAAGACACGTTTCAGATAACATTTTGTTATCTAAGGCCTGTCAGAGTTGAGTCATTACACCCATTAATCTCCTTAGCTCAGGGCAGGGTCGACAATGTCAATGTATTTATGACAGACATGTATATTTATATCATAAAGTATATTTTGAACATCTAATTAGTTGAACATAAATATGAAAAAAAAATATGCTACTGCCATCCCAGAAGGGTCCCCGAAGCGGTAAGCAGAGGTGTTGTACCAACACCCACATTTCACCGAATATGATCATGTTCCAACGTGACAGAGGGTGAGTCCATCCCCATCTCAGGCACTATACATACGTCTTGAATTACTTCTCAAACATATGCAGGTTTCCTCACGATGTTTTCCTTCACCGTAAAGCACGTGGTGTGAAATAACTGCACATAAGTTTTTTCATAAGCACCACTGGGATTCGAACTTGCTTCGCTTGCGTAGCAGGCGACTGGCCTAACCCCAAGGCCACCACGGCTTAGTTGAACATGAAAATAGATTGTTACCTGAACCGCGTACATGCAAGCGGTGCCTTTTTTCTTAACGAAACTTTCACTTACAGATAGCTGATGTTACAAGTCGTAACTTAGGTAAATTTATTTAGAAATAAATTTGGTTACTCGAAATAAATCCACCCATTTAATTAAGTCTGCGTGTGAAATATTAAAATTTGTAGTTATGAGGGAAAAAATTAACATACTGGATAAAATCATAACCCATCCATTTACTTCACCGTAGCGGAGTAATGATTTCCTCATGTGGCCACAGGTGACAGATAACGTGATCCTTTTATAACAAGTTATTAGAAATTCTTGCAATACTTAATATCGATTCACAGTAAAAGTATTCTAGATATAGTAATACGTCACTATATTATCAACATTATTATCATGAAATTCTTTCCGATAGTGGAGTCACTGACACGTATGGTCATGAATAACAGATTTTGTGATGTCAAGGGGATGGCCAAGGTCGCTGAAACACACAATACATTTTACTGCACATGTTTTCTGCAACTCGTTTAGAATGAAGGCCTTAGCTCACTAACTAACTACAGAAGTCTGACGCTGTCGGCACGGCGGTAAGCTCACTGAGTGAGCTGCCTGCGAATGTATATTGCCAATGCAAATAATATCTAAATAGCAATGCCCATTAAAGCCCATATTTATTTATATTAATGCTTGTGCCTGGTAAACTTTGTTTTGAAATTATTTACATTTATTTTATGAAATTTATAAGAAAAACTAGCTGTGACTTTCGGTTTCATCCGTGTAGACGAAATTTCATGGGTGACCCGCGGAACACAATTTTATTTCAATAATAGTAACTCCTTGTAAAATTAGCTATCTACCTATAAGTCCCATTAAAATAGTTCTAACCGTTTCGGAGATGACTTTTTTATGTCTGTACCGTATATTATACTTACTTTCATATGCATTTAGTGAAAAGCTGTTATTTTGGAATTACAAACTGACAATTTTATTTATCTTTATATATAGATACAGATAGGTGTTGCCCGATTCTCAGACCCAATACCTACGCAGACAAAATTTCTAACACCGCAATGTGACAAAATATTAGATTTTGTGGGGTAGGAGTGGAGTCGTGCAAGTGGGGCGTGACCTTAAGGTTTCGTGACTAATAGCCGGTCTCAAAAGAAAACGCAGTTTGAGTCCTTGAAAAGAAGCCTACCTTTACATTCCAGTTCTCGCATCTCAATGTCGCATTCAGAACTCGTTTCGATTGCGACTGTAATCTGAACTCAAAAGCCTTGGCTTAAATTGAACACTCATCAAAGATTCCACATTATATAATTATATCCAAGTATAATGTCAAGTTACATAAAATAATTCGATACCTTTAATCTTGTCCTATAATAAAAATGCTGCGTTAATTACCAATGGAGCACTTGAAATCCAACATCCAATACCCCAAATATGCTTGTTAAATATTGTCTACATTTTTTATTTTTGATCCGCTTTGGAATTAAACCACAACCCGCCTCCGTGAAAGTATCAACACGTTTTGAGCCACGCTAAAACGCAACGCAAGGTCCCGCCACGAGTTATGGGTTTATAGATGTACCTCTGTCTGTCTGTATGGCTCCAGTCAGAGAGCCGCATGAAAATATTATAACTCCTGACGGAACCTGTGCTCGTTGACGTTTGAATTTGTCAAGTTACAGGGATACCATGGACAGGTCACATAGAAGTATAGAAATCGATTTGTTGAATAGATTTCTTTTTGCTTTGAATTAATTGAAATTTTCAATCTTCCAGAGAAAAACCAACCCTAATCGAGTGGAAGAAATCAGATAAGCCACGCAGGTCGATAGCCTTAACATACGACAACCCCGTCCAACTGGCCGCGTACTTCGGTGCAGTATGCAACGACCTTAACTACAAGCATCTGAATGTGCGCGACGCTTTACTTGTAATCGCTTATACCGACGGTTCTAAGGCCGACACGTACCATCTGTCTACGGACAAGCTCAGGGAACACTGGGCCCAATGGTTGAGTCGCTTGGAACGCTACGTGAAGAAGTTCAGCAACGATCCTGAGAAGATACTCAAGGGTGGCAAGCGGTTGTTTGAAGAAGATATTGGGAATCTCCAGTAATTTTTTGTGAGTATTCTTTACTATACAGAGCTTAGACTTGGTAGGCAAAATATTCGGCATCAGCTGGTACATTAAATATACAAATTAAGATATATAAAAAAATAACATTTTTTTACACTATAATAACTATATTATAATTTCAGTATAAATATGAAAGCCTTTTTTTATAAATTTACCAATGCTCTGTACCAAAAATGTTCATCTACAAAGTCTAGACCCTATGTAATATGCTCACAATACAGGGTGTCGGAAAAATAGGACAGCTGTTTAAATATGTAATGGGGTTTAATTTTAGGAAGCAAATAAAATTATTATGACCAAAATATCTTAGTCCATTTTCGAGTAATTGACGTTTAAAGTTGATCAAGGCCTTATTTTGCATTCAGCGTTAACGTAGAGTTATTCACGTGAAACATAAGTTTATATTTTTTCTCCCACTAATACTTCCTGAAATAATCCCATAAAACCATATTTCGAAACCATTAATAAACCTTCTCCTTAATTGAACAAGTTTAATTACCGCGTACGTAATGTAGGTAAACGCGGCCGCGCGTTCATTCAATCGCTTAAGGCCGCGAACTCTTCGGCCCTTAGCAACCATAGCCGTTATCGTTGGAGCTACATTTTTTACGACTTCTCGAAGACAACTGTTCCTTTTTCTACAACACCCTGTTTAATAAATTTTAACCTTACATAATTTTTAACACATAATATTTGATTAGTTTATGAAAAAATACTTTAAAAAGGAAAGGATTATAAATGTTGCCGCAGGGTACGGAAGGTTGCTTTTTCTAAGCAGAACCCAATATTGATCTTTACAAGAATTAATCGCGAGAAAATGGGACCATGCTTTCTTAAGTTAATAAGGCACAGCAACTTGTGGCGCCATCTGTCATTCTTATGTTTAAGTTTGAACATTACTAATGAATTTTTACTTTTTTTTCAGTGGATTATGATCAAGACTTCGCCTTACCCTGGATTTACGAGGGCAAAACAACAAAAAGAATATTTACAAACCCCTTTATTACAAAATAAGACTTATAGAAAGTCTCTGTGTACATCTAAGTCCATCACTTTCTAATTTCATGTTAAGAAAAGAGACATAACTACTTCTTATCTAAGACCACGGTTAATAAAGGGGATATAAGGATTAAACTGACTAATGCCTCGAAGGCTCGAAGTGACACTGCTTCGAACACGTCAATTATTGGGCTAAAAAATCTCACTTAAAAGTTGACAATCACTGTCATTTTTTAGAGTAACTTGTCTCCTTGCCAGACCATTATGGTCTGTATAGTTACATGAATAAAGAACAATTTACCGTCTTAAGTATATTTAGCGGAGTTCATTGGCTAGACATGTTATGTAACTTTAAGAAACTTAAGACTGGTACAGTACAGCTGCGAGCATTAAAATTATACAGTAGAAGCTGTAATTATTATCTGTCGAATTAGGAAATGGGCGTACAAAGACTGAATTCAAACATTTGTTTCATTTGCAGTCAAAAGCCCGTATAATGTTCGACAGTTAATGTAATGCTCGTGACTATATTAGATATCTTGAGGTTCCCTTTCTGTAACATTTACTTAAAGTTGGGTCTATTGTTGGTAATACTTTGTAAATTTATTACAAAGAACCTCAACTTATGGTAATACTGTTTTAAGCCGCGCGCCAGTGACCTCAGTGATGTGAGCGTTCATACGGAGGAAACCGTGGTTTACAAACACACATTAGGTAGACGGAGATAACTTGACGTTTGTTTACGTACTCCGTAACGCTCGTATACCTCAGGTAACTAGCGCTTGGGCGCGGATTATAGTTGACATAATCACAACTACTTTCGTTAAACTATGAACAAATTAGATATATTCAGATCCTAAGGAATAATAGTTGCTTATAACATCACTACTCTGGAAAAAATATGAAAATTTATTCAAGCAACATCTTAATGATTTTTGCAAGGATCAGTAGGTACTTAAACAATGTCTAACATCTATGAGAGATGAAACTTTTCTTTCAAATGGGTTTTCAGCAAAATATTGTTTATGGTTGGTTAGCATTTATTAGATCAAAAAAAGCAGACCATAATAATAAAAGGATGAACTGAAGCTTTGCAGACATTAAATAGTTTTTTTTAATAATGTGATAAAACTCGAAGCCGAATAAGAAAAGTTGACACCACGCGAGATGTCACTAGTATGAAAAGCGTAATATAGTAGTATAGGCTGCGGTAACTACTTACCATCGAGTGGGCCGTATGCTTCTTAGTGGTACAAATAATTAATAATAAACTGTTATATTATACTCCCCGGCTTCTGCGGGGCTGCAACAACTCTACTATTATTGCGATGATTATTCGTCTGAGTGACAGATGTTCTCGTGACAGTGACAGATGTGCATCATCTGAGGGCCTAGTGCGAGTTTTCTTAAAATCGCCGTAACAAGTTATCGAAACAGCGCCATCTGTCGGCCTAAAGATGGCACTATTGTGATCCCAGACATCTGCGGTTATTTCGGCGCGGTGACTTGTGACGGTGGCAATGAAAAACTCGCACTAGGCTGTATCATGTTCGAACACCTGGGGGCTTACTCTATTTTTCCGAAAACGAACTAAAATCAAATGTATGATAAAAACAACGCGTTTTTTATCAAACTCAAGGTTCAAGTCAAGCCGTCTTAGAATATAATATAGACGTCAAAGATTTCGCGGACCACGTTCGCATGTAATTTTAGAACGAATCAGAAGCGTGCTTCGTTTTGCGAACTTCGTTTTTCGCAGAAAGCGAGTAGGCCCTTGTCTCTTCATTTCACTTCTTATTTATGGCTTACTGTGAATCGATCTAATGTCACAATAAGGAATGACGATACAACGCACCTGTGCTTACACTTCAAGATACGGAATTATTCAGAATCTAAGGTGTCTCTTGCAATGTTAATTCCATGAAAGGTTCAAAGGCCTATTGTTTCTTGGTAAGGATAAGTGTCCTTATTCATACATAGATTTAGAGTAATTTATGAATACTGAACGTTAATTTGGTGTTAAGGCGAAAATTAATTGTATTGTAGACTGATTAGCAGATCTAAATATTCATCATTTAGCTTTTATAACTATCCTATGTAGGCATGCCAAAAATGTAGCTACGGCCTAGTCAATGCATATTGTTTAATTGAATATATCCCTTACATTACTTCTTTTCTTATGTTTAATTTACAATAAATAACTTTGAATTGTTTTATCCAAAACAAAATATTATTTTTAGTCCTAATGCATAATGTATGTAAGTTTGCAAATCGAACATTTTTCTTATTTTATTTTTGCTATTCGACTTTAATTTAACATTAGATGTATCCCCTTGAACCGACTTCAAAAAAAAGAGGAGGTTATCGATTCGACTGTATTTTTTTTTTATTTCTACATAATAAGCAGAAACATACGATTGCAGTCAAACACTGGTAAAGCGTTATATATATATATATATATGGAGTGAGTTTTGAAGTTCGGCTTGCCCATACAAACGTAATGCTTAAGTACCGAAATAAATCGTTATACGAAAATTATAACTTATTACTTAAAAACTTTACTTATTAAATACAAAAAGATGTTTAGTTGCTTCCAAGTTCAAAAAAATTTATCATATCTGTAGTTTAGAGAATTGTCGCGAGTTTACCTTAATTATTATTATTATAATTCGGATATATTTTTATTTCATAACTTCATGTTTTCCAGAAGTCAAGTTCAATCGCCGAAATTTTAGTTCGCTTGTGCCAAAAGAGCTATATTGCGATAAAATTCCATTCGACAGGATGAAATGTCTGTCTTATAGCCTAGACAGCTTGCTCAAGCCGTCTAAAATAAGGTCTGAATATTGTTTGTATAATTATAAATTCTGATATATAAATAAATACCTGTAATATTTATGAGTTTTATTTTTAGCTAAAGTTGGCGATCTATGGTTTTTCTAATTATGTGTGCTTTTTTTTTTATTTCAATATTTTGTTGGTCTACGTTTATGGTCGTGTCTGTCTACGAACCGGTAAATCTTGAATCCAGTTCAATCAAACCTAAATAATTTTGGTTCGGTTGTAGCTATCATATGACAATTACTCAATAAACAGATTTATTCGCCTTGGTACTGCTTTGTTCTTACTAAAGTAGTTTGCTCCGAATTAGCTTGATTTGTAAAATAAAATTGAAGACGATAAAAGATCCGAACTTCTGTTTCGAGCGCATTTCAGGCAACTTCTGACCTGGATGCATCAGACGCAGGTTCCTCGCTTCATAAAGCAGAACTGTCAAATTAAATACTTAATCTGCTCAAGCCGTGGTGGCCTCAAGGTTTGAGCAGTCGCCTGCTACGCAAGCGACGCAAGTTCGAATCCCAGCGACCAACAGCCTGTGCCAATAAGTTTTTCTAAAAACTTATGTACAGTTTCACACCGCGTGCTTTATGGTGAAGGAAAATATCGTGAGAAAACCTGCATATATCTGAGATGTAATTCAATAACGTATGTATAGTGCCTGAGACGGCAATAGAGTCAGCATCTGTCTCTGTGGCACTTAATCATCTTCGGTGAAAAGTGGTCGTAGTGATAACACCTCTGCCTACCCGCTCGTAGAATATAGGCGTGAGCATATGTATGTATATAGTCTGCTCAGCGGGAATCATTGACTATGTAGTAGGTATGGACACTCCAATAAAGTCATCTCAATGTCATATTGGCCAGAGACCGGTTTGCTTGAAGTCATTGGGCTTGCTTTATTAATTAAATGATATCAAAAATGTTCCCGAGTATTTATGTTCACGTGAGAGAAAGACAGCGCCATACAAAAACGTTCCAATAATTTTATGTATTCGTGTTTTGACTTTATGCACGCTAATGAAATTATCTGCCTCTATAGAAAAAAAAATGTGTGTTGTTACAATATAGATTGGACTGGGTAAATCTGACTGTTGATGGAATCATTAGTACTTTTTTATGTCAATAGACCGAACAGCAATTGTCCATTCGTCTATAGTGCAGTGTAACGAAACGTAAAACTTACTATCTGTCAAAAGTTTATACACCTAATTTACATGGTCTTGTAAATATTCAATCTTAACTTGTATTCTCTTTCGCACATATAGAATTTGCGCTAGTAAGACAGAGTAACTCGATCAATATTTACTAAACTTCATATTAGTAGTATAGTATTTCTGTACTTTGTAGTTTGTAGCGCAGCGAGCGAAAGTTATGATAATTTAGGTACTTTGTCTTGTTTCAAAGTTCAACCAAGTTTATTCGAGTGCTATATAAACTACATACGTAAACAACAAGTTTTATTTCCTTAGAGATAGGTGCACCCAAATAGAAATAGTGATATTTTAAAACGTATCGAGTGTCTGTAAATAGGTGAGCAATAATATTTCCCTACGTAAAGCTTCTTATGACCTATGAAATAGTATAATGTGTATTTTAACTACCTCTACTGAGTTCTTGCGTGCCTATTCTTACCACCTTTTAATGCATAGTCGTTTTTTATTGCTTAGAATTTATGTACAAGTACAATATTGTCATAATCAACATATTTAAGTAGATTTGTAAAAAAATATATTTGATATTTAAAGAATATTCGTATGAATCATCGAAACTTATATTATAAATCCCTGATGCCAGCCCTGCCCGGCAAGCCTTTTTTTAAACAGAATAAGGCATTTTAAGTAATATTTTAGGATCTGCTATTTCTGTAAGCAATGTTTAAGAAGGTCATTTTCTGCCTTTTCTAAAACATTAAAATTGAAATACCTCCCTCATAATTTATTAATGGAAAAACCCAAAGTTATTCAGAGTCTTCCTATGAAGCTGAGTAATCTGTATGTCAACCTTACAAAACCATAATATAATCCTCCTGCCCTTTTCCCATGTTATTTGTGGTCGGCGCAATGTGTTCTTCTCTTCCATTTCTCTCTATCAGCCGTCATATCTGATTTCACTCCTATTTTAGCCATATCATCTTTCACACAGTCCATCCATCGTTTCTTAGGTCTTCCTTTCCCACATTCACATAAACAAATATTTTTTGGCAACATTATCCTCATCCCTCCGCATAACATGTCCATGTCCACTTACAAATAACATTAAAATAAATCTCTTCCAGAATTTAAAATGTCTAACACCTTAATCCGTTCTGCGTTACGCATTGTAAAAAAACCTAAGCATGTTGGACTGGTGTGTCGAGGAGTTAGAGAACAAAGTACTTTGCAATCAGTGTTTGCTGATGTCCCTGCATCTAATTATACAGTCAATGACTTTGTGTGGCAGAACTTAGACCGGTGGCCAGATAAGACAGCTACGGTAAGTGAATGACATAATTTAATCAGTATTCAAATGTAGGGCAAA
Source organism: Watsonalla binaria (assembly GCA_929442735.1). Classification (NCBI taxonomy): domain Eukaryota; kingdom Metazoa; phylum Arthropoda; class Insecta; order Lepidoptera; family Drepanidae; genus Watsonalla; species Watsonalla binaria. Next base: position 8,797,283 of record OV838930.1, read on the forward strand.
TCTACTTCATAAATGTAAGTTACACACACACAAACTTCTGTGCAATACATGCAAATTTTAACTCAAAATATAAGTATATTTTGGCTTATTCCCAGACATCCATGATTTTATTACCACCATCTCCAAGGCTTCCATAGGATATCCAAGAAATGTAATTGTTATGGAGGTTGAGGGAATTAAAGTATATTATTCAAAATCAATCGGCTGTGGATGTCTTGGAATTCCTGTATTATATACCTTATATTTTTACAGGCTCCCAAACCAAATAGATTCTCAAATCTACTTTGTTGGGCTACATATTGTACTTTCAACATACTTTGTAAATTCTTAAAATGATTAGGTAGATATGAACATGAGGCGTGACTGTAAAAATAGTGGCCAACTTCTGATACTTTATGAGATATTTTTTTACCAAGGTAGTTCAGTGTCTGAATATTTAATGACTATAAGTAAGTACAAAAAGAGTTGCACTTATGAATACATAAACAAATATTTATTTATTAACTTTTCAATATTAAGAAAATTGTGTACGGAAATATGTTCAATTTATTTACTATGTTTTCGTAATTCATTATAGTTGACTGGTTTGTCAGTTATCCTAAAAGCCTTAATAAGCCCTTTGGTAGGGGGTATGTTGTGTCAATAATAAGTGCTGGCCACATGAATGGCCAGTGTCAAACACAGTAAATGTTAAAAGGAAAAATGTCACGTCGGGGTTAAAGCAGTCGCCTGCTACGCAAGCGACGCAAGTTCGAATCCCAGCGGGGCCTGTACCAATGAGTTTTTCTAAAAACTTATGTACAGTGATTTCACACCACATGCTTTACGGTGAAAGGAAAATATCGTGAGGAAACCTGCATATTTCTGAGAAGTAATTCAAAGACGTATGTATAGTGCCTGAGACGGCGATAGACTCACCATCTGTCACGTTGACACTTAATAAAATTCGGTGAAAAGTGGGTGTTGTGATTACAACACCTCTGCCTACCCCTTCGGGGAATACAGGCGTGAGCATATGTATGTATGTCATTCATATAAAATGCAACTATAAAACCACAAGCTTTCTATCAGTACAAAAACTCGAATATACCCAACATAATTCGAAATCTAAATTTGACTTATTCCCATCCCATAGATATTGTAAAATAAAATTTCATACATTAATTCCCGCGACCTCCACGACAATTCGATTTCTTGGATATCGTGAGAATTCATTTGTATACAAAGACATGGAGGTGATGGTAATAGAATCATCATCTTGGAATAAGCCCTAAATTTTAACCCCAATCCTTGTATTTAGACAGTTTCCTCCAAATAATTTCGTTTATGTTATTGTTGCAAACAATTATAGGGTACCTAATCAGACATTGTCCTGAAGACTATCAAAGTAATCACAAAAAAAACTTAAAATATTGCAATCGCGTTATCATAATGTACTTATACTGATAAAGAACTATTACATAACTTCTTATGTGTCCTATTTTATAAGTTGTAAGTAGATACTGTTCGTTGTATATATATCTTTAGATACTAATATTATAAAGAGGAAATATTTGTATGTATGTTTGTAACGAATTGGCTCAAAAACTACTGGAGTGGTCTTGAAATTTTTCAGCAATGGATAGCTACATCATCAGCGAGTAACATAGGCTATATTTTATTCCTGTACTCCCACGGGAACGGAAACTACGCGGGTGAATCCGCGTGACGTCCCCTATTTGTATAATTCTTATGAGAAATGTATTATCTTAAAGCTGAACACTAAGTTTTTGCTAAATTAGCATGTAAAAACTTTTTAATGTGTAAGTCGTGTGCACAGCTTATGTCTTCACATGCTTTTCTTATTTATAAATAAAATTAAGACAAAAAATTTAATTATTATTTACATTCATCCTTTTATAACCGATCTAAGTTAGAACATATGTGTTTTGTGCTGACACTGTAAATGCAGAGAGAAAACCTTCTTACCTATTTTTTTCATGACATCTTTCAGGTGTGTGCACTGACTGGCCATGGATATACATACGCACAGACACATAGGATGTCCATATCGTTTGCGGCTTCACTACGGATGAAATTGAAGTTGAAAAACGATGATAAAGTTGCCATTATCTTGCCAAATGTCCCAGAGTATCCTTGCTCTGTCCTGGGTGTTCTTCAAGCGGGCTGTGTTGCCAGTATGATGAACCCAGCTTACACATCCTGTGAGTATCAAACACTGCTGGACAAACTGACAATTGCCATAGCAGTTGGTCCAGTATCCTCAATTTCCACTGTTCTATATCGTCTAGTTTCACTGCTCAATATTTTTTCCACAATTTGTAGGGATTTCTCACAATATTTCAAAGTGGAGGTGAAGAATAATTTATTAATATTTACACACAGTTTACAAGTTTATAGATGGCATGTGACTGCTTAGTTACAGAGTTCACAGAATATCACATACCTACTAAATTTATGTTAAATACCTCATTGTCATTTATTATTATTGATTCTTGAAAAAATATCACATTATTTATAAATAAATACGTACGTGACATAGGTCACGCCTGAATTTCCTGAAGAGGTAGGCAGAGGTGTACAAACACTCACATTTCGCCAGTTATAAATAAGTTCCATAATAGGCCATTAATCGGGCACGAATCCAGATTTCGGCCTGTTACTGGGCAATTACAGATGGAAAACCCAATGACGCTTAGCCCGACCCAGAATCTTGTGTTCCTCAATAGCATTTGCATTTTTTTTTATTGACGAGGGGGAAACCTTCAAAAGGTCCCATACCGCCCTGGTAGAGGCAGGTCGGGTTATGTGGGATTTTTGGTGGCCATCCGCCGTGCTTAGGGGGGACTCCGTGTACTCTGATAGATCACTGTCCTGTACACTTTGCTGGAGCAGCTGTATCGCCGCCCCTGGAGACCTCGAGAGCCACATCGCCCTGCTACTTTCCCGGACCCGCGGCGCGATGTTCAAGGCTCCCACCCCGACGGCAGCTAGCCCTAGCAGGTCCTCCGGTCCCTTTTTCCTCGCCTCTTACGACAGGCAGAGGATATCATAGCCAAATACTTAGACCTTGTCTATTGGGCGGAGCGTTTGTGACCTCTAGGCTAACGAGACAGCTAATAGGTCGACAATTTGTAAATATCAATTATTTTTCCTAGATGAATTGAGTCGCCAGCTCAAACAACTTGACTGCAAAGCCATAGTAACTTCCAAATTCTCCTACCCTAATATAAAACAAGCTTTGACCGAGCTGAAAACCAACATACCAATAATATTGATTGATAATTCCGACCTACCTGAAGGAACGATAAAATTCGCGGAATTCGCAGAAGATTTTAATGTAGACACAGATTGTTTGAAGAAGGTGCACAGAAGTCCTAAAGATCTAGCAATATTACCGTTTTCGAGTGGTACTACGGGTTTTCCAAAGGCTGTGGTCCTGAATCATGGTAGTGTTGTGGCTGTTAACCAGATGATCGCTGATCCTGATGTTGTTGTCATTGAAGAGACTACTGGTAATATTTTTACTTTATTTAAAGCTTACTAATATGTGCAAGATATGCATTTTGGAAGTCCAGAATTAATTTCATCGGTAGCCCGTGGATTTTTTTTAAATAAAAGTACATACATATGCTCACGCCTGTATTCCCCGAAGGGGTAGGCAGAGGTGTTGTTATCACAACAACCACTTTTCACCGAAGATGATTAAGTGCCAACGTGACAGATGGTGAGTCTATCGCCGTCTCAGGCACTATATATACGTCTGAATTACTTCTCAGAAATATGCAGGTTTCCTCACGATGTTTTCCTTCACCGTAAAGCACGTGGTGTGAAATCACTGTACATATTTTTTTTTAGAAAAACTCATTGGACCCGCTGGGATTCGAACTTGCGTCGCTTGCGTAGCAGGCGACTGCTCAAACCTCGAGGCCACCACGGCTCTTTCCGAGGCCACCACGGCTCTTTCACTATAGATTTTTTTTATATTTAGTAAACCGGATGACGTGCAAATGACAAATGGATAGAATATAGAAAACGGCTGTTACAAAATAACTCCGCAGTACAGTAGGTAGAAAATCAAATAAAAATAAAGCTAAGTGTATTTGTTTATATAATGATGTATTATTGATATTACTAAATAATTCTGTGAACAAATAAACATGTTTATCTATATATCTCATCTTATCGAGAACGTATCTGATCTTTTGAGAGTCAAATCACTAGGACGCCTTATAAGATTAATCTCAAATTGTAAACATGTTGATCGTGAAATTCGGTGAAAAGTGGGTGTTATGATAACAACACCTCTGCCTACCCCTTCGGGGAATACAGGCGTGAGCATATGTATGTATGTATGTTGATCGTGAAATCATAAACAAGTTCCTTAAACCTGAACCATTTATCCTTACAGAAACCCACCAATCAGTGATGCCAGCAATACTGCCATTCTTCCACATATTCGGATTCAATGCGCTGATGATAAATCAGATGTCATTCGGGTGCAAGCTGGTAACACTACCCTACTTCAAACCGGAGCTATTCTTAGGAACCCTTCTGAAGTACAAACCTGATGTGCTGTTCATTGTGCCACCTATGGGTAAGAAATAAATAAGCTTACACTTTAAAACACGCTTTTATTAGCTTACCAGTAACATAATCTGTGAACTTGGTTTTCACCCCTTTTAAATCGAGGGATTGATTTGAGACTTTGCACACTTATCAAGGACTGCTGTAATGAAACACACTCAGAATTTAGTTGACACGAAGTGACGCTTATTACATTATAGACAGTTCTCAAACAAGTCCGTTTCTACAGTCAGACAGTACTTCATTATAGGGCTGTTCTAAACCTATAATCGGATGCTGATAAGCAATAATGTGTCAACCCACAAAAAGTCAAATTCAAAGGTTTTGATATATTTTGATAATGCATCACGTATTTAACATTCTAAAAAAGTGTTTCAAGTCATCTGAAACATAAAAGTACGTAAAAAATGGATTTATGTCATAAAACAAATCTTAAATCACGTATACAATCATCTTAAGACGCCATTTTCTCAAAACCAAGTTTATGCGGGTTGACACATTATTGCTTATCTGCATCCAATCGTTATTGAAGCAACGAGCTCTGGAATAAGCAGAGTGGCGCAGTGGAAGCGTGCTGGGCCCATAACCTAATGAAACACACTCAGAAATTAGTTGACACGAAGTGACGTTTATTACATTATAGAGTTCTCAAACAAGTCCGTTTCTACAGTCACACAGTACTTCATTATAGGGCTGTTCTAAACCTATAATAGTTATTGAAGCAACGAGCTCTGGAATAAGCAGAGTGGCGCATTGGAAGCGTGCTGGGCCCATAACCTAATAAAACACACTCAGAATTTAGTTGACACGAAGTGACGTTTATTACAATATAGACAGTTCTACCAACATAGAGAGTACACTTAACAGTATAGGTAACTAAAGATATGATATACCAGGATGCAGAATAAATATCATTTTAATATGCTATTATAATCTCGATCTTGATACAAATAAGATTCAGAAAGTTGATTATATAGACAAGAAATGTAAATAAATCTTCATAAGAATAAAAATACATATTTCTTTCTATTATTTATTATTATTATATATCTCTATATATTATAGGCTCTATATATATATATATATATATAGAGCCGTGGTGGCCTCGGGGTTTGAGTAGTCGCCTACTACGCAAGCGACGCAAGTTCGAATCCCAGCGGGGCCTGTACCAATGAGTTTTTGTAAAAACTTATGTGCAGTGTGAAAACGTAGGAAACCTGCAATATGTCTGATATAATTTATAATCCATTATAGTTAACTTTTGCTTTGTCTTTCTGACGATTTGTATGTATGTTGTATGAAGTCTATACAGACAAAGATATTTTTGAATTTCCAGTGGTGTTCTTGGGCAAGCATCCGGCAGTGACTCCCGCGCACGTGGAGTCCATCAAGGGTATAGTAAGTGGCGCCGCTCCACTCTCAGCCGCTGATGCTGCAGCTGTTCTTAGTAAAAACGTAAGTATCAAGACATACAGGCTTTTGCACTGCTGCTATCTTTCCGGAAGTCGATATAAACGAGAGTCCTGGCTGTGGGGTTTGAGCAGTCGCCTGCTACGCTAGCGACGCAAGTTCGAATCTGAGCGGGGCCTGTTTTATAAAATTTTATAACCACAAATAGATATATGTCTTATTTCATTTTCAATGCAAGTTCAAGGCTCAAACGATTACAGTTGTCCCCCACTATTTAGGGGGAGCATATTATGTCCTACTTTACCCCTTGTTTATTCCTTATTCTGTGGCACACATTTGGGGTCTTTCTCGAATACAACTACAAAATGTATGTATTAAACGCTGCACATTTTACTTATCTATTGAGCCATATATCTATTTTATATCTTATCTTACCACTTAGGGGGCTAATAGTTGTATCACTTGCGGAATGCTTAAGTACAAAGTCCATAGGCCGTCAAAGATACGATTCCAAATAGAGATCATGGAATTGTAAACAGATAATTTAAAAAAATCAAGTATTTTTTTTGGTAATTATGTCTCACCCAGAGGCATGCATTGGATTTTCAAAGGGGTAAGCATAATAAGTAGGTAGTATTCTGTCATCACAAATGGTAAGCAATGCTTATTTGCTTATATGATTCCATAGAATGCATGCCCTATAACATAGACAATATTCCATTGTGCTCACACATCATTTCCAGAGGTTTAAGCAACGGTGTAGGTATGGAATGTAATGTGTTTATTTTCTGAATTCTGGTGCTATTCATTTCTATATATTAATCCAAAGACGTAAGTAAGTGAAAAATTACATTGTCTATGTTTTAGATAGGTAGGGCATAAGAGATCTCCCGTTCTATAAAAAAATATGGAGTCGTCCCACTGTATACTACATCCACTCTTTCTTCATACAATTATTTTTTTCCTTTTTTTAGAAAAACATAATCTTCCGTCAAGGCTACGGTTTAACGGAGACTAACGGAACGGTATCAGTGGGTAGGAATGACGACGTGAACCATTCGTCTGTGGGTCACGTGATCGGCAGTACTGAGGTCAAGATAGTGGATGTCAACACGCAGGAGACATTGGGACCCGGACAGGTAATGCGATTTATATTGCCGCAGAGATCAATATTCATTAAAAGCTCGTGCGTTGTTATTGCGAAGTTAAGCAACCCTGACCCATGCCTCCATATCTCGGAGAGCACATAAAGCTATGTATATTTAAAATAAAAGATGCCTATATTACTCCATGTAGCATTAACTATCTGCCAGTGAAAGTCCCGCTAAAATCGGTCCAACCGTTTCGGATATTAGCTGGAACAAACAGAACTCATCATCGCCCTGGCCTTATCCCATACATTGTTGGGGTCGGCACTTGATTCAACCCGATGTGGCTGATCACCTCATTTTTATACGAAGCGACTGCCATCTGACCTTCGCAACCCCTTTGACGAGGAAAATCTATGATCTGGGTTAAACCAGTTGTCAGACTATTTTTGGCCTCTGACTGACCTGTAACGATTACCAAAGAAAAATTGGCAACCGGGACCAACGGCTTAACGTGCTCTCCGAGGCACGGTCACCCGTCCAATTACTGGCTAGGGTTAGGGTTGCTTTACTTCGCTGATCGAATGATATGTGCAATAGCAATTGTGCCACGAGCTCCGCTGGAACAAACAGACCTAATACAAATAACTAATATAAATAATAATACCTACAGGAAGGCGAGATTTGGTACCGCGGTGCAAACGTAATGCAAGGGTACTATCAGAACGAAGCAGCTACCAAGGAAGTGTTCAGTGAAGATGGCTGGTTCAAGACCGGGGACATTGGCAAATATGACGAGAACAAATACCTCTACGTCACTGACAGGTTGAAGGAACTTATTAAGGTACAAACACATTCATCTTCTCTTCTAATATATAAAATTTCTATGTCACAATGTTAGCTACCGTACTCCTCCGAAACGGCCTTGCCGATTTTTACCAAATTTTATATGCGTATTCAGTAGGTCTGAGAATCGGCCACTGTCTATTTTCCATACCCCTAAGTGATAAGGGTGACCACCCCAAAAAAATATATGGCATTACAACGTTTGCCGGGCTCAGCTAGTATTATATAATATCGTGTCCAACAATAATGCTGTGTAGAGAACGTTGAAATGACTGTCATCGACACAATGAGAATAATATATGTAGTAAGGTATATTATTGTAGCTTGAGACGACCAGCCCCTAAAAGCGGTACCAGTTCCGAACATTCTCACAATATCATGACATATATTATATTATGTTATTTTTGGAAATGTTAACTTTAACTTGACCCAAGATTGTGTAAAATATATAGATAGTAATAATGATTTATAGACATAAGGTAATTTTGTGAAATAATTATATTGCACGCCTCCACAGGTAGATTGCATTCATGCTCTATATAGATAAACTGTCATCTTTATACATTACATGCATTGCACGCAATAAATAAACTTTGAACTTATATACAAACCTATAATCAAGTTTGAATTTCACGAAGTGTTTTTTTAGTTATATATAAGTCCCATGTAATGATCCCAAGACTCCGGGAAATTACAGAAATACGTAATATACTGGCCCTACCCAGGGATCGAACTGCCTTCGTCTTGCATCTTTGTCGACCGCAGTAGCACATGTGACCACTAACCATGATATTATAAGAAACCTATTATTTTATACAGGTAAAGGGCTACCAGGTCCCGCCAGCAGAATTAGAAACCATTATAAGAACCCACCCAAAAATCATCGACTGCGCAGTCATAGGTATACCTGACCACGTGACAGGCGAGCTACCCAAAGCCTTCGTCATCACACAACCCAACCAAGAGATTCCTCCCGAAGAGATACTTGAATACGTCAACGCGAAAGTCACATCGTACAAACGAGTGAAGGAAGTACAGTTCGTCCAAGAGATTCCGAAAAATCCGGCCGGTAAGGTGCTTAGGAACAAATTGAAAGAGATGTATTGTTAGTTGTGTCTACTCTTGTGCTATGTATACCTCACACTCTTTATACCTTAACATTTAACTATGGCCCATTAAGTATTTGGATTTGTATTAAGTGACATTTTGGCACTGAAAGTTGGCATATAGCAAGTGACAGTTTTCACGTGGATAGTTCATAAGCGACATTTTGACAAAAGTGCCATTTTGAGTAAAAAAAAATAATCTGTATATTTTGTATTTTGGAACAAAATTACGAATGTAAATGTGAACGATATTTTTAAATCAGTATATTAAACATATTTATAAATAGATTTAATATACGCGAATTTGACCCCTTGAAGGCTGTAACTTCACGTTTAAGTCTTAAGTGTATTTTATCGATACCAATAGTCACACAACTTCGCTTTAACAGCTCTGAGACGTAAATTAAGTTATAATTTACTAAGAATTATTGAGTTGTACATTCGCTTTTTTGGGCGTGAAGAAACATATCATTATCAATAGTTGAAAATTGACAGTTTTTGTGAAATTGAAAGCACATTTAACGCGTTAAATATTGGCGTTTTAAATTAATAGCGTATTTCCAATTTACAAAAGGTGGTATACATGTCCGTGTCCAGTATAGTAAGTTTATTAGAATTATAATATATTATACTTGTTGTTTGTTGTCATTATTATATATCTAAAATTATATCAATTCTGTTATAACTTACCTTGAAGTGTTGAATTTTGTATTTTTTATAAGTATAACATTTTGATAATACTGTATTGTTCGATTTGAACAGAATTACACGAAAAATACTTGTATATTTTTTACAATTATTCTCTTGTAAGCAAAGTGTACAACATTTAGTATAAGGTTTACTATAATTAAGATTTCAGTTGCTTAGTACTTATTGCTTAGTACATCTTTCAATGTAATAGTTTTCTATTATTGCTAAAAATTGGTCATAATAATGTAAACTGAAATTTCAATGTATGATTGTAAACATCATTGTAGTTCTTTTCAAATTCGCTAGATGGCGCTGATTGTTTACTCGTGAAGTATAGATCGCGCTATTGAGAGTCTCCGCCGTTTAGTGACTACCGTTGTACAGCAATTATATGGTATCGCTTCTCGGCCTTTTGGCTAAGATCAAAGTGTAGTATCTGTTCTTTTCAGCTTAATATCTGAAAGTTCCCTCACTGAGGGACCAGTATATTAAACTGATTTTTGTATCCAGACGGGATGTTCGGGGCTCGCTCCACTCCCGTCACGGGTCGGCCCGGCATTGCAGTGCCGCCGGGATCGGCCCACATTAAACCTAATCACTTCTCTCAAAGTTATAATATTCAGACCCAAAATTCTGTTCAACCCAAATTTCAAATCAAATATTCTTATACTTATTCGTGCATATTTGGATTGAGTACCGCGTAATTATTGTAAGTAGTATTGAGTAAATAATGTAATTCCTATAGAAGTCCCGTAATCTTTTTATGGGAAAATAAAAAAAAAATCGTTATATGTATTTTATCATGTTTCTTGGGACTACCGTCACAAAAGCATCAAGCAATGTGCATTTTACTCAAACTGCATTCCGTTTTTCATTGTTTGAACAATATTATGTACTGGAAGGTTAATGATTGCGGGTGCCATCACTAGTTTTGAGTGTTGGCCTGCCTTTTTTCAATGGGGAATCCATTAATTCAATTCAATTCAAAATATCTTTATTCGATTAGACTTTTTACGAAGTACTTTAAATTACATTAGTCATAATATTTCTCCTCTTATTACAGTATCTACACTACTAGTATAATGAGGAAATATTTGTATTTTTGTGTGTATGTTTTTAATGAATAAACTCAGAAACTACTCTGCCGATTTCAAAAATTCTTTCACCATTGGAAAGCTACATCATCAGCGAGTAACATAGTCATATTTTATCCCCGTACTCCCATGGGGCAACGAGAACTACGCAGATGAAATCGTTAGTATTAACCACGAATATTCAAATAATTACGTACTTTCCATGGTTCCAAGGGCAGGGTATTGAGATGGGACTGCCCGTCCGTCTGTTGTACTTTTGGGGCCACAGGTGCTTGGTTGGTTTTGAAATATTTTAAATAAGTGCAATATAAAGCTTTACACGTGAGAGATGATTTTCATATTTACAAATAGGTATTAAAATGTTGCTCAGTGAATTGTATCGCATAAAAAAGGACCAGTAATAATAAAAAATATGTATTTTTAAGTTTTATTGCTATCAACTATTTTATATTTTACATTGGATATTATACCGTTTGTCAATATGTATATTGTTTAATTTTTATGACATATTTATCTCCTAATCCCGACCACGGTAACATTTTTTTTCATTAGATATTATTAATAATCATGTTATTCTGACAATTCTATTAGAAGTCTTCTTTTGATATTGTCACGTGTCACAACAACTCCCTGGCCTAATTCCATACATTGTTGTGGTCGGCACTTGATTCAACCCGATGTGGCTGATCACCTGATTTTTATACGAAGCGACTGCCATCTGACCTTCGCAACCCCTTTGACGAGGAAAATCTGTGAACTGGGTTAAACCAGTTGTCAGACTATTTTTAACCACCGACTGACCTGTAACGATTGCCAGAAATCATAAACTGGCAACCGCGACCGACGGCTTAACGTGCTCTCCGAGGAACGGAGCGAACTCGGGCGGTTACCGATCCAATTACAGGGTTGGGTTAAAGTTGCTTAACTTCGCTGATCGAATGATAGCAACTGTGCCACGAGCTCCTCATGTCGCCTGTCACAAATAAAAAAAACAAGGTACGAGTATATGTAGTGCTGAGTCGAGCTGCCCTCAATTTCAAATGGGAGGTCCTGACATGACCACGTCTTGAACTGCCTTGAGGTTTAGGAAATTCACGAACAAATTCAGATCCCAGCGCGGCCTGTACCAATGAGTTTTTCTAAAAACTTATGTGCAGTGAGTTCATACCAGGTGCTTTACGGTTAAGGAAAACATCGTAAGAAAACCTGCATATGTCTGAGAAGTAATTCAAAGTCGTATGTATAGTGCCTGAGACGGCGATGGACATATCTCGTTGCCACTTAATCATATTCGGTGAAATGTGTGTTCTACCACCTCTGCTTACCCTTTCGGGGACCTTTCTGGGATGGCTTGAGCATATTTTATTTATATAATAACTGTTTTAAAAACGGCACACGCAGACGTGCGTAAGCAACAGATTGAAATGGGTGTAATGAACTGGGACTGTTGTTTGTCAAGGTTTGTTATTGAAAGTAGGTGTGATGTGTTGTTGCAAGCTTTGTATGTAGATTATATTACTATCCACAGCAAATAACCAACTGTTTAACTTTATATAAGTATTATCGTATTAAATAAAATAGTTATTGGATTCATACTTAATTTATTTTGTTTGCTGTATTTTTTGGAGATAACCCTACTTTATCATAGTATTTTATATTATATTAAGTTATTTGAAGATGTCATTGACTTCTGGATTACAGTTATACAAGTTCGGAAATTAATATATGTGTACAGGATGTAACATAAAAGAACAATAATACCTATTTATAAATAGTATATACCAATTACAATAATAAAAATAAAATTGTAATGAAATAAATACGAGAACATGTTTTTTCTCTGTTATTTTTTAATTAATTTATTTATTTTATTGACACATTTTTTATGATTATGTATATTATTGTAGTATATGGTCTAGCCTAGTCACTAAAACACGTGTGTGACAGCATTCACAAATAACATTATTGTAAATACTAAGGTTAGAGGTAGGATGTGCTGTGCTGATCTTATACCTAATAATGGAATCTCATTTACAAATACTCGATTAGTGATATTTGTTGTAAAGAGGTGACAATGACAGAGCCGGCTGCATCAGCTAAAAATGTCCAAACCAATGGATTGGGGAACATTGTTGAACATTGTTTGAAACCTGTGACGTGGCGAAAATTTGCCTAAATTGATCCTAGCGGTTGAAATGTTGCCTTCTTCTTGTTCGATCTATTAGATATCCGAGGGACAATGAAGTTGAGGTTGCTTTAATGTTTTATACCATAATTTTATTTACTTAAGATGCTCAGTAATTATGTGTCGCAGTCAAAGCTTAGTCGTCTAGTAGTTCTGCTTATCTAAATGTGTAGCTTGAGATGACCAGCAGTATATCCGTCATACTTGTGAACAGGTGCTGCTAGTGGGGGCTGGTCATCTCAAGCTACACAATTATTCGTAGTACTTATTTTAAGTTTTAAATTTTTTTGTATCGACTTCTGTGCACTGGAACTGTGTCCATGGGCTTATATATTTTTTTTTATGATTTATATTGTATTACTCAAAGATGTAAAATATTTTTTTTAAAAGAGTAATTACTGAGTTTCTTGCCAGGTTCTTCTCATTAAAAGCAACCTTCCGAACCTGGTGGTAGTATGTATAATCGTGTCTTTCTGAGGATTTGAAAATACTTTGTAAAAATTCTAATCGATTAAAGATATTTTTGAATTTGAATTTGAATTTGAGCACCTGATCACAAGTATGACGCGAATGTCAGCCATTTGAGAGGGTAGGTACCTACTGGTTATTTCAGGTTTCCTGAATATTGTGTCCATTCACAGAGAAGCTGACAAGATGGACCAAGATAACAATTTCTTTAATTTGGAACATATTGAGAGAAATTTCCGCTGCATTGTGCAGAAAACAACAAGTTTTAATTGTTTTAGGTATTCCGATGAATACTTTTCCAACGGACACCGTCACGATTTATGAGCGCTCAGCGCAAGTAGGGGGATAACTGTGCAAGTAGTTTATCCACTGCTCATTCACCTGTCTCTACCTAAGTCTCTCAAGATTTATTAAGGAAATTGTATGTGGAATTCTATAGGTCCCCTAAAAAATTTCGTTAAGCGTGAAATGCCTCACATAGTTTGTTATGTAGTCAGTTTAACGGACAAACAGGTTGGCTTACAACTGTTAAGCCAAGTAGGGTATGCGATTACCAAAGGACTTTCACTTAAGCGCCATGTTAGGTGAACATCTTCGAAAATATTAACGTATTCTATACAGATAAATAAAATGTAAGTGTCTGTTTGTAATTGCAAAACTATACCTTTTGACTAAATGCATATTATGAAAGTAGGTATAGGTACACGGTACTGACATGGAAAATAAAATTAAAGAAATGTCAGACTGTCTGTCTGTTGAAACGGTTGGACCGATTTTAGCGGGACTTTCATAAAATTAAGTCTACATGGGTCAAACCGCAGGACACAGTTAATTAATATAAGTTTAAATACCTATACATAAATCGCGACGACATTAACCTGTTACTTAGGTAAGTAAATATGTAATTTTAAACAGTGATTGACGAGTGGTTTGTATTGTCACCATATTTTATTCGATACAAAGGTCTCATCGAAGGAGTTTTTGCGATTTTGTTGAACATTGTCTACAAAAAAAAAACTGAGAGTTGTGTTGGCCGTGGTGTTTGAACAGTCGCCTACGACGCAAGTTCGAATCCGAGTTGTCTACGCTAATGAGTTTGTCTAATAACTAAAGCGTGGCAATTTCGCTCCGAAGTAATTCAATGACTTATAGTACCTCAGACGGCGATGGACTTTGCCACGTTGGCAATGAATCATGTTCAATGAAAAGTGGGTGATGTTACAATACCTCTGCTTACCCCTTCAGAGACCGTTCTGGGATCGCGTAAGCATATATTTATTATATTAACCGTAAATGATTTTCTCATACAGATATCTGTTGTTATAAAGGATACTTTTATTGGTTAACCACGAAAGGAATACTTAAGTATTTATAAAAAAATGCTTAAGTCTCTTAATAAGAAAAGTTACACGCGGATAAAATTGTAACCTTTGACCCCAACCTTTAAAATCGAATAGCGTGTTTACTTCGCTTGTAATTAGCGAACTTGTAGATCAAAGTCTTGGTCTAAACGTTCTAATCACTTGATACTAGCTATGATATCAGTCAGTCGTAACGTTTCGCTCGCCAACACCGGTCGCGTCATGTCTGCATTAACTCGAAAACTCTTGCGTGAAACACGTAACTTGAAATGGCACAGGAAATTATCTGCCAGTGCTTCAATGAAAACAGGAGACGAGTTCGTTGTAAGATCACCTTTACCTGATATTGTGATTCCTAATATGAGACTTATGGATCGGTTTTGGAAGGAGTCTGCCGGGTTCCAGAATCATATCGCACTTGTAAGTAGCTAACTATGTGTGTTTCAACATTGTTTACCTATTCATGTGAAACAATAAACGTTCGATTTCACTTTGAGTTACTTTGTAAAGATATCGTGCTATGTTGTCATCAAGATGTAATTGTTTCCTGAACATTTTTTATAAAACAAGTTTTCGGTTTCACCAGCGTAGTTCCCGTTCCCGTGGGAGTACGGGGATAATATATAGCCTATGTTAATCAGTGATAATGTAGCATTCGAATGGTGAAAGGATTTTTAAAATCGGTACAGTACTTTTTGAGCCAATACGTTACAAACATACATAGAAACCTTTCCTCTTTATAATATTAGTATGTAGCGGAAACGCACCTCTTTTACTGAAACGCTTCTTATTTCATAAAGTTTGTAAAAGTGAGCTGTGACACAAGCTGTCAGAACGACTTAAGGAAAAAATAGATTTATACGTTTTTATGTATATAGTATTTTAATTAAAGTAGAATTGAATTACCACGCCGCATTTGATTACTACAAGTATATAAAAAATACGTGTAAAATATCAATATAATTATAATGTTAGCTTCGCAATTATTAAGTTTGAGTGTCGTCTAGAACTTGAAAAACGATTACTGAGTTTACATTTACAGTGTGGGAATCAGGTGTCATTGAAAATTCTTCGTAAATACTAGTTTTTTTGTGCTACGAAACTTATATAAAGTCCGAGTTAAACGACTAACTAAGTGTTATGGAGCTATGCAGATATCGTAAATAAACGAGTGTTTACCCGCGTACTACCATTATTTTTTTACTTATTACTAGCCGTGGCCTGCGGTTTCACCCGTGTAGAATTAGTTTCATGCTTTAACTTGTGGAACCCTAATTTGTTTTAAAGCCTAAGTTACTCTAAGTATCAGCTAATCTGCCAGTAATAGTCCCGTTAAAATCGGTCCAGCCGTTTCGGCGATTAGCCGGAACAAACAGACAGACTGACGAACGGACTGACAGACAGATAGAGTAAATTTCTAAAAATTGTTTTTTTTTGTCTGTAATAATAAAAAGCGGTATATGCGGTGTATAATAAAAAGCTGTTCAAAATATCTTTATTTGATTAGAATTTTTACAAAGTATTTTCAAATCATCAGAAGGACACAAAATACATTATACATGATTATAAGTGTTACCACCGGGTTCGGAAGGTTGCTTTTGTTGAGAAGTTATTTTGGAATTACAAACAGACACTTTATTAATATTTATCTGTATAGAGTACATAGAGTATAGATGTATAGATATCCACCAAGAAAGTGTCAATAGGTACGGACATATAGTCGTGGAAGTTTGGTACATTATGCGGTAGGTAGGTATGTTGTTGATAGACCACATGTGATTTGTAAGTATTATTTATTCGAACAAAGTTCATTGCGCCTTCTCAGTAAATTATTTTGAACTAGCCGTGCCCCGGTTTTACCCGTGTAGGATTAACAATAAAAACTATGTGTCTGAAAACGGAGGTTCCTACATCCATGGAATACAAAGGTGAGCATATGTATGTATGGGACACAGAGATACATTTTTAAAACTTAATGTAACCTTATTTACATATGCTCACGCCTTTATTCCCCGAAGGGGTAGGCAGAGGTGTTGTAATCACAACACCCACTTTTCTCCGAAGATGATTAAGTGCCAACGTGACAGATGGTGAGTCCATCGCCGTCTCAGACACTTTACATACGTCATTGAGTTACTTCTCAGAAATATGCAGGTTTCCTCACGATGTTTTCCTTCACCGTAAAGCACGTGGTGAGAATCACAGTATATGAGTTTTTTTAGAAAAACTCCTTGGTACAGGCCCCACTAGGGTTCGAACTTGCGTCGCTTGCGTAGCAGGCGACTGCTCAAACCTCAAGGCCACCACGGCTCGTAACCTTATTTAATCATTATAACATCAGCAATCGATCCAGTCGTTTCAGATAGCTGGTACAAACAGACAGGCAAAAAGATTTTTTTACTTATTACTACTTTTTTACTTATTGATTTTTATACTTTCATATGTATTTAAAGAAAAGCTGTTAATTTAGAATAACAAACGGACATCTCAAATTCATTTATCTGTATAGATATCGATGTGTATAGATGTGGGTTACCACTTTGGGTGTTTCATTCAGACTCAGGAATAGGCATGAGTAGTCCCTATTATAGTACTGGCTCTGGCGACGTCATGGGATAGTGTGGGAGACAGCCGACTTATGAGGTCATATTCACTGCTGACGACACCGTTGGCTTAGTGGTTATTATACCTGACGCTACACTAGTGCCTTGGTTCTATTCCCGCATATCAAATTTATATGGGGGAATAGAACCTAGGCACTAGGCACGTCTTGTTCCTCGTATATTTTTAGAAGAACGTGAGTTAGACCAAAAAAAATTTGTAATTTTTTTCTGTTTATTTCTATGTAAAAATCATAAAAATGGTTCAACTCTACTTCACTGATCACAAGAGGATCACATCACAGAAATGTGGTATTAGTATAGGCACTTCCATTATATTTATTCTATGCTGTATGTATACAGGTTAAATCTTTATAGTGATTCGAAATATTTCTTTCCGATAAACCTACTATAGGGAGGCTAATAGGGAGCATTAGTTCTAATTACAAATAATTAGCTCATTAATTTATTATGAACAAGAAATAATCATCATTCTGATTAATGACTCCACTTCCTTTCGTCTATGGTCACCCAACCCGAATCACGTGACATGTAATGAAATATTTCAAGTCCAACAGAACCATCTCACAACAAATCTGGCACCACATTTATCGAAAACTGGAGATAGTTATGCCCATTTAGTCCTTTTTAGTTCCTTGAAGGAATTAAAATTGCTTTTTATATAAAAATACTTTCTTTCTTTTATTTATTTAATGACTAGTGAGTACATCTATTCCGTCAAGTGATTGTTGAGAAAAATAAATTGTTAGATTGTTAAAAATATGTTGAGGAACCCACTGGATTCTTCTCCTATGACGTTTCTAAAAATTACTTTATTTCTTTAGAAAAATAACAATGAGCCGTGGTGAGGTTTGAGCAGTCGCCTGCTACGCAAGCGACGCAAGTTCGGATTCCAGCGGGGCCTGTACCAATCAGTTTTTCTAAAAAACTTATGTACAGTGATTTCACACCACGTGCTTTACGGTGAAGGAAAACATCATGAGGAAACCTGCATATTTCTGAGAAGTAATTCAATGACGTATGTAGTGTCTGAGACGGCGATGGTCTCACCATCTATCATCTTCGGTGAAATGTGGGTGCTGTGATTACAACACCTCTGCCTACCCCTTCGGGGAATACAGGCGTGAGCATATGTATGTACGTAAAAATATCAATGTTGACAATTGTGACGTTATCGACAAGTCATACCAAAACAATATCCAGCCAGTGTTGGGACATGTATGAAATGTAATGTATAGGGTGACTAAGAACTTAAATTAAATTAGGATAAGTAAATTAAATTATATGTGAAACAAACAATACATTCTTTGAATAAACTAACCATCGGTGCAAGTAATTATTAGTCGTGTATACGGTTAAAGATTTCACCGTGAATAGATTAGTGTCGGTTACGTTTAATGCAGTAGTTAACGATACAATTAAGAGATATAACTGATTTAAAATTCCTATCCAAGGGAGGAAGGTCCATTGAAATTGCTCACGAAATACCGTTTAATAGTTGTGCCTTTAATGCATGAAGTTACGCATGAATCGAGGGATATGTAGTGAGTACGAGAGACGAAAACAGGATACTGAACCAGTGGAAATCCTTGCTAAGTTTTAGAGATCTCCATGACTTAACTACGCCTACTGCAGGTCATGGCACCAAGGTACATAGACAGTAAATTTAAGGATTTTCCAAAATTTTAAAAACAATTCTCGTACAAGATCATTGTGATAACAGACTCCAGCGTCTAGTTACTTATTGCATGGTTGGTTAGGTACTTATGTTCCACCCAATAGCCAGGGTCTAAGAATATGGCCCGGGAAGGCGGCAGCGCGATGTGGCTCGCGCTGCCTTGCACAGCGAGGTCTCTAGGGGCGCCTTACAGCTGCCCCGGGGATGTGCCCCGGCAAAGTGTGGGGGGACACCGGTGCGTTCTATCAGAGTACCCGGAGTCCCCCCTGAGCACTGAGGATGGCCACCGGAGGGGTTTTAGTGCGGTAAAAATCCCACATACCCCGATCTGCCTCTCCCAGGGCGGTCGGGACCTTTTGAAGGTTTCCCCCTCGTCAACAAAAAAAAAGGTACTTATGCTAACAAAGAGGGTCCATATCCTGAGATAACTACTAACAATCAGATGTGCTTGCATGTTGGACACTGAATGGTTGGAAAAACTGTGACCTAGAATTTGCAATCAATGTAAACAAAATGACTCAACTTACACCAAGGTTTCCGCATAAGGTCACTAATGTAACATTGTAAGGATTACATAGTAGCCTTAAACATATAGCCATAGAAGCTAAAATCCTTTGAATCTTATCTTTTTCTCGTAAAACATTTTTTATGTCCTTTAACACTGATCAAAGAAACAATCTGCATAGTAGGTTAACAGCTGCTTTTATTTTAACATGTTTCTTTCATTGCTAGCTGGTAATAAGTCCACCTACAAATAGTTGCTTGAATTACATAGTATTGTCAAGGTAACTATTAATATTTACCTACCTAAAGTTACAGTTACTGAGCCGTGGTGGCCTCGGGGCTAGAGCAGTCGCCTGCTACGCAAGCTACGCAAGTTCGAATCCCAGCGGGGCCTGTACCAATAAGTTTTTCTAAAAAAAAAAAAACTTATGTACAGTGATTTCGCACCACGTGCTTTACGGTGAAGGAAAACATTGTGAGGAATTTCTGATAAGTAATTCAAAGACGTATGTATAGTGCCTGAGACGGCGATAGACTCACCATCTGTCACGTTGGCACTTAATCAAATTCGGTGAAAAGTGGGTGTTGTGATAACAACACCTCTGCCTACCCCTTCGGGGAATACAGGCGTGAGCATATGTATGTATGTATTTATGTAACTATTAATATTTACCTACGTAAAGTTAAAGTTTTAAGAATACATACTTACATTATTATTATACTGTTTTATCACACGTCAGTTAAATCGTGATATCTGTCTTTAATTCCTAAAATATTATCCTCGTCGGGCAACTGGTAGGGACATTTCTTCTTCAAGTGTCTGTTTGTAAATCTAAATTAACAGCTCAAATACTAAGCAAAGTATATACGATACTTAAATAAAAATTACATCTTTTATTCTTTATATCCTCTTTGTTCCTGCCAGATAGCTGATGCTACAAGGAATAACTTTTGCTACATTTATTTTTAAAAAAGGTGTATGTCCGCGAAGGTACTCATGAGAATGAGACTACGAGGGTGGAACTGCGTAGGTACTTATTTTTTTTATTAAAGAAAGACTTAATTATAATATATACAGGAACAGTACATAAAACTAATTACAAGTCGGAAACTTCGCTCAAATCGGTGTCTCTCGGGATTGTGCCAAGAAAGCTGGCAACATTGCCATTGCATAGCAGTGCTGATTCTCTGAGCGAGAAAAGCCCCAGCTCGCTTGTCACGAGAAGCTTCTACCAGATGATGTGCACCTAATAAATAAATTATGCTTATCCAAAAGAAGAACTAACACATGTAAATTATATAAGAAAATTTGTATTTAGCGTTAAATTTGATACATTCTTAAAAGTCTGAATACATCAAGTTTTCAATCAAATTGACATTGACACAAACATAGGTACTTAGTAAGGAAAGATTATTGATTGTGGCGGTGCTGTGGTAAGGAAGGCTTTAAGTTATCTCACAGACTGGATTACATTGAAGGTGTTTTACTCTTTGTCAATTTTATCAGTGCGGTAATTCTTGCCTTTAAAATTTTGTGGCAATATAACACAATGACGCATTATTATTTTATTTTTTGTATTTATACATATGCTCACGCCTGTATTCCCCGAAGGAGTAGGCAGAGGTGTTGTCATCACAACACCCACTTTTAACCGAATTTGATTAAGTGCCAACGTGACAGATGGTGAGTCTATCGCCGTCTCAGGCACTAAACATACGTCTTTGAATTACTTCTCAGAAATATGCAGATTTCCTCACGATGTTTTCCTTCACCGTAAAGCACGTGGTGTGAAATCACTGTACATAAGTTTTTTAGAAAAACTCATTGGTACAGGCCCCGCTGGGATTCGAACTTGCGTCGCTTGCGTAGCAGGCGACTCCTCAAACCCCGAGGCCACTACGGCTTTGTATTTATAAGAATTCGCACCTAACTCAGTAATTGTAAACTGAATACTCAATTTAACATTCCAGGAAAGTGCCGAAACTAAGAAGACATATACATACAAACAATTGGAGAAGAATATATCAGTGTTCGCAACGTCACTGCTGAAGAAGCTCGGCTTGAAGCCAGGCGATGTGGTTGCTGTGATGCTGCCCAACTGTCCGGAGTTTCCAGTCGTAGCGTTTGGGACTATACAGGCAGGATGTGTTCTGACCACTGTCAACCCTATTTATAAAGAGTGTAAGTTCAATTTTGACCGGTTTTCGTACATAAGCAGAAAAAATCCATGTTCTTTATTCAAATCTTTATTCTGGTTGAGTAAAGTTCAATATTCAGAAAGAACTTTATTCAGGTCATAAACTGATAGTATGACTATGTGACGGTGGCTATAATGTAATTTATACATCAGTCTCATAAAACAACTCAAATAAATGTATCATCACGCCCCATGGAATAAAAAAATCCTACGCGTAATTCCATGTCACAAACTTATTGTGTGTCTCAAAGAGAGAGAAGACTGACGAATCTTTCACACTCTACTTCGAGCCAAATATTTCCTCTACTTGTATGTCGGAGAAGGCCATGAATTCAGAACTACAGCTCTTTGGAACGCAAGCGATCATTTTGAAGAAAAAGATAATGAAAGAGCAATCTGACGGGCCACGAAGTTTGAATGGGGTTCTCACGGTGCTGCGGCCATATTTTGAAGATTAAGCAGGGGTCGAAGCACATGACGTGTCGACTCTCCTCGCGTTTATGTAATAAGAGTGTCATCTTGATTTAGTTATTGTATAAGGCAGAAGTAAAGTTGTTTCACTATTGGTGATAAATGTGTTAATATACGTTTTACAAGATACGCACCCTGCTCAGCCTCATGTTCCGTCATGTACATATTATTTTAGTTTTTACATGTAACAATAGCTTGACACACCATGAGGTCATACTATGTATATTATAATTAGCTATACCTTCCTATACAATACCGACAACGTCAAATGTTATTTACCTAATTTCAACTGTCGCAAAGATGTAGTAATTCGATAAAATGACTTTACCTTGTGGGTGGTAAAGATTGGCTATCATAAGATTTATAGCACATTACACTTTATATCCTACATTGATAACTGAAGCCTTGATAGCTCTTATCATGTCATTACCCTCCGAAGTTTAATCTCTATTGTAAAATAATAACAAACAAACCTACCTAGGTGACTGTTTTACAATGTACAAGATTGCAAATATTCAAATTCTACAGTCAAGTTAACATACAAGCGTGCAGGCCCAGGGGCTCTTATTGCAATGATAGTTCAGCCGTGATAGTGACAGATTTATGCACGTCATATAGCTACGTCCGTCTCATCTATTAGTCGAACTATCATGCCAACAAGAGCTCCTTAAAGCCCTTGAAGTCTATTATTACAAATATTATCATTGCGACAGCCTTTTGGACGATTGTGCGAGATTTGGTATTCAAACTTACTTTAAATGCATTTTGGGCTATAACTTAAATTTTATTATGTATTTTTTCATTCACGTATGAATGGCAGGGGCAGTGTTTATCTTCTCTCGTTATTAAATGTCAGTGTTTGAAAACACCGGCCTCCCGACGCTTCTTCTTATCGTGTCGATGACAGACATTTCGCGAGAGAGAGTCAGAAGATTTTAGCTGAAGGTTATGGGTATCGGATAGAAGGCTAAACTATGAGACTGAACGATACACTAATGATGCTGAAAAGTCCTGTGCCCCAGTATAGGTTTTGAAACGTACAAACGTCGTCGCTTGACTTTGCGTCTTAGCTAGGCGAATTGTAGTTGAATACTACTGATGGCGAACCATTTTAAGCCACGCTAAAACCCAAGGTACGAGTCCACAAATATTTTGGACACGTTATTCGAAAGGAACATTGTATGGAGCGACTAGTTGTTCAGGGACAGGTGGAGGGAAAGCGGTCACGCGGTCGATCACCTACGCGTTGGACAGACCTTATTAAAACGACGACTAAAACATCCGTAGTCCAGAGTTCCCGAGACGCTTACGACCGCAACAAGTGGAGGCGCATCGCAGGGACTGTGTTGCAACATAGTCAATCACGACCACTCTGCCAAGAGTGACCGACTTAGAAGAAAACCCAAGGACATGCGCCGACGTTTGATCATTTACAAACCTATTCTAGTACTGTAAAGTTGCCCTGAGACGCATATAAGTACACAAATTAATAAATTAGATTCGAACATTTATGGGTACGTGTCAAAACCTATATTTGGGTTAGTGTTCCAGTGCAGAAGGCCCACTTATAGCCAAGGTTCAAGAAATTATTTTTATAAATAGGAAGCTTCTTGTTAATCATTGGTACTACAGTTTGTAAATTATTCATTATAATAGAACTGTCGATGCGATATTGGCATTGGCCTCGGCAGTCAATTTACTGCTCTTCTATTCTCGATAATTACCGTAAAACAGCTCTTAAATGACCTTCAGTTATTTATGTGGTCTACTTTACAGCAGACTTCATTTCAAATTAAGCAAATCACCACTAAGCCATGAAAGTGAGTGACGGGGAACAAAAAATAAAGAGAAGATGTTTTTAAGTTGTATGACCAAAGATATTGCACTGGACAACAACGGGTACAGACGACAACACACTGATTAAGATATATCTTTAATTTGTGATGATAATCTTACAAAGAGCTTGGTGAAATATGTCATGAAGTTGTTCACAATTTTTCTGATCATGACTACAACTGCTGATGCTGTTTGAGAACATCCTGTGATACAATATACAAAAAGGATAATATAGTTAGTAATGCTCGTTAAGTCATAAGAAATATTTATTTACTCGATTCAGTAGCAGTACAACTAGCAGTAAGAGTACTTCAACAATCAGTGAGACGCTGGAAGTCACAAAGTGAACATTACGAGTACTACTTCACCTTTATTTAGTATAAAAATAGCGATAAACTTATTTATGGAGCGGAATAAAAGAAGAGGAATACATTTTTGGCAGCATGGGTTTGTGGCGTTATTTCATTTCGTAGTTTATACATTTGGTGATGCCTAATTGTTATTCTTTGATATGATCGGGCTCTAAATTAACTTTTATTTTATCCTCACAAGCCTTTTTTAAGCCAAGTTTATTTTTTTTTATTTTATAATAAAAAAAAAATTAATAATAAACTTTAAGAAAACCAAAATTTTAGAAATCTAATCAGTATTCTATTTGTAACACATTTGGTAAAAATTGAGCCGCTCAAAACATCCTGTAGACATAAGTGTTGATATTTGCTATAAGGAAAAGATATTTAATACATGTATATTTCTTACATGATGTAATGTTAATTAGTTGTTTCTCCTGCCTGTTGGACGTCGGCTGTCCCATAGCTGTTTAATCGAGAATTCTTTGAAATATACAATCCGTCACTATCATTGCGTCTGCGGGTACAGCTTCTAAGGAATTCTGTCATCAACTCATTCATCTACGTGATCATAATATTGATAGAAGAATATGAACGTCACCCAGTCTAATCCTACTCCATCTACCACATCACAAATTTCTTTTGCCCTGTTATGGATCTTTAACGTTATATCTGCAACGACTGTTTTGATACTCGGCCTCATATCCTGGATAAGAGTGCGAAAATTCAGAACATTTCAGAACTACGTTTTCCTCAACACCATTTTGGCGGGATATCTATTAACTGTGTTTTCTTTAATAATCGGAGTAGCTCTTATAGATATTAATGGAATCTAGTATTAACTTAACTATGAATAATAATATCATCGCTGTAGTGACCGGTACATACTATTTTGCCACAATCGCTTGTAACTTGTGGATGTCAATAAGTTCTGCCATGTTTTACAGACAATTTGTGACTGTGTTCGGAGCAAATATAAAAAGGAGATATCTCAAAAGTGCACTGTGTGGTTGGGGAGTGTCAGTTGTACTAAGTGTTATATTAACAGCAACCATGTACGATACAGCAGATAAGAATCCAGATATATTTGTGAAACCTGGCGCAGTGAAAAAAGAGAAATCTGTATTATTGGCGGTAGTTATTCTCGTCATGCTGTTTTTAGTCTGGCTTCCATTGATCGTCAATGTATTTATCTATGTAAAGGTCGTATGTGCTTTGTTGCAAAGTAGAACACTTAAAACTAGAAGTCTTATTCAGATGGCTACGTTGATATTCATAATGAGTGGATCTCTAATGTTAGCCGCTATATGTATTGCAATTAATTTTAGTCACTATTCATTACACATTATTTTAATGCAACATATATTGATCCATTTTTATTTTTTTATGTTAAAGTCGAACAGGGCCGTGTGGGGTCAGGCCTGTGCTCGCAGCCAGACCTAAAAAACTGCGAAACTACTTTAGCCTTACAGTATGTACATCAATGTACGACTCTTATATTTATGATTTATAATGAACTTAGGATAAATTTATCTCTGATAAAATATTGTAGTTATTCTACAAGTTGACAATCGCAATAAGGAAAGTACTGAAAAATACAATATGATTGAGTTATAACATCGTAGTTTCTTAAATCTGCCAGCGTAACGGAGTCTCTGTGATGCATGTGACACAAAATATCTCCAGCAGTTGCAAGCGGAATCAATAATAAATTATTTATTAAAATATTTTTTGTTTATGTTTCTTGACCTACTCCACGTTTTAACAAAGCATAGCTTAAGTCAAGAGTAGACCAAATTCGGATTAAACTATATTATGTCCATCCTTTTTTAAATCTGTATAACAAAATGAGATAGAATTACTTTTAAAATAAGGATTATCTTAGGCCATTCAGTAATGATTTGGACTAAGTTTAGGGTCCCAGGAGCATGCCTTGATGTTACATCATACAAATATAACTACTTTCAACTGCAAATAATGTTGTCAACATAGTTTGGTATTTGGGTCATGAGACAATTTATTCCATTACTGCATTGATTTAAAAGGTACGTTCACTGTAATCGCTCTCATGCTAACAGTGTTTCAACATACATTTTGTTAGTTTAAGTTCTATTTATTAGCACGCATGAAAAAAGGATGACAAGAGCGTCTAAATAGAATATCAGAATCAGAAGTAAAGAGTTCAGTGAACCCTGACAGACCATTTTTTTCGGTATTCCTTTTCACATATTTTAACTTCAAATATTTGCACTCGGGAATCAATGTTAAAATATACTACAAAATTGTATTATTTCTAATGGTAATGGCTGCACCATCCACCATAGTGGTAGCTCAATGAGTATGTCAAACTCAAACTGATTACTCTCCACCGTGTACCTTTTGGTTGCCATTACGGGGTACAGCTGCCGTCACGAGCTATGAGCTCTCAACGAAAATAGTACGGCTAACAGCGCATGCACACAGAGACAGACTCATAAAATGACAAATGCGCATTCAAATCCATCCACGCTTATAACTATTATAACATGAGGACACCTGTATACTTTTATGCTTTCACATGTCTCCCTCGGGCGTCGAAACTCTTCGTCCTCTTCTTTTATATTGAATTTATTGTTTTTATGTGCCACTATATTTTATTATTTCTAATTACAGTTGAAATCAACCACCAGATATCGTTAACTGAACCAAAGATTATCATCACGATCCCCCAATGTTACGATAATGTCGTCAAAGGATTAAAAAGTGCAAAGAACAAATCTAGAATTATCATAGTTGAAGAATCAAATGCACCAATACCTGATGGTGCTATAAGATACTCAGACGTTGCTGAGAACGGAGAAGTAGATTATTCTCTACTGGATAAGGTAGAGAAGAAGTTAGATGACGTCGCTTGTATACCATTCTCAAGTGGAACAACGGGATTGCCCAAAGGTGTAGAGATTACGTACGGGAATTTCTTGGCTAGTATAGAAATTATGCAACAGAATGAGACGTGCTTTCCTGTTTTAACTCATGGTAAGGCAATGACTGATTTTCTTTACATTACGGACAACTTGGTCCAGCTTATTGATGATAGTTTGCTGTTACAATCAGATAGTTTGACGCTTCCTTTATTTATATACCGAATAAATTACAATCATGTTATTGATTTCAAAATATTAAATGTAGTGATAAAGGAAAATTATATAATATAAGGAGGCTAATTGATCGTTCTATACAACTTCCTAGCTCTAACGTTTCATTTTATGGTACCAAAATGAATTTAAAAAAGTTAAACTCGATGGAACTTAAAAGTTACCCTCTAGTCTTTATGAAAGATGTACCTCCAAATGTTGATCAATATTGTAAGCAATTTTATAATCTGTCTTGATTAATTTTGCAGAAAACTATCAAGATGTTGTGCCATCATTCTTGCCGTTCTTCCACATATACGGTATGGTTGTTGGTCTCCTTGGCCACTTGACCAAAGGCTGCAAACTGATCACCATGGCCAAGTTCTCAGCTAGCGTGTACTTAGACATACTAAAGGAACAACCTTGCAGCTTATTGTATATAGTTCCTCCTGTTGGTGAGTTGGCTCCGTAATTAATAGACGAGGACTTATGCATTTCTGTTATTTTTTTTGTAATTTGACATCATTTGTGCGCGACTAATTTTCAATACATTTAAGGTTTATCTATACATCATCTATCTTCGTAACTTTTACCCTTACCCATACCCAAAGCTCCAGTAGCATTTGTGGAGGGGGAATGGACGTACAGTAGCATGATAAGCTTACACCCTGCCAGAGGTATTTGTGCTCCAAAACCTCGAACAGCGTTGTGAAAATATGTATTATGGAGGATAAAAGGGCCCTACTATAGCTAGTGCTCAACCTCCTTTCTTATAAAACAAAAGCGACCTTACTTACCACAGAAACACGACACTACTCCTAACAAGGTAGAGTGTTATTTGCCAGGCATCTTCAGAAAAGTGGAGGTAATAATTCCCTGTCAGATACCTTCGAAATTCAAATTCAATCCCATTAACACCTACCTCTTAGATAAACAACTTCTTTGGTTAACTTCCAGCAATTCTTTTGGGTAAGCATCCGGACGTGACGGAGGATCATTTCCGTAACGTTCGTCATGTCGTTTGTGGAGCTGCGCCCTTAGCTGCCTCGGATGTTGACTCTGTATTTAAAAAGAGCAAAGTAAGTTTCATCGCCCTTACAACGTTCTCACACGATTTTAGAAGTACTGTTTTTCAAAGATAACCAGCGGCCCAAACAAATCACGTATCTCCAAAGCATGGGAGAACTTGACATGAAGGATAAATAGTTCCTCTGGCTTGACATAAAAATGTTTTTAGTACTATGTTATAGAAATATAGTTAATAATTCCTATACAGTCTCACTTAGGGTTAGCAAAAAAAAACATTTTGGTTATTTTAGTCACATGGGAGTTGTTTCTTAGAAATATAAATCTTACTCGATGTTCTGGAATTTTCTCTCAAACAAACAGGTAGGTTTTGTGACATTATTGTCAAAAGCAATTTGATTTTTCAGCGGTTATTCGAGTTCAACCAAGGTTTTGCTGCTACGGAAACAACATCAATCACAACGTCTACCTTTATAGGGACTAAGAACATTGATTACTCGGCGTGCGGCGTCCCGATGGCCAGTGTTATGTTGAAGTTCGTTGATCCATTGACGGGTAAAACTATTCCTATTGGTCAGGTGAGTATTTTACACTCTGTCTATATTTACTTAACTTAAACACAACATAACTGTTCTGTAACGTCGTTGTCCTAGTGGTCTAATACGCTACTATGGAACACGACGTTCTGAGTTCGATCCCCGAGTCTGGCGAAGTGTTATTAGATTTTCCATCTGCTATTTCCTAGTTGCAACCCAGAGTCTGGATTGGTACTCGGTAATGGTATACCCTCTATTACATGGGTCTTAAATATAACGTCGAAATAAGGGTGTACTATGAATTCTAATTCTGAATGGTTATGTAAATAATAATGACGTGAACGTAAATCTATGTAGCGCCAATAGCGCCATCTATGTACCAGACGGAGAAGCCTTAAAGAACATTAATTTAAATAAGAAATCGCTTTTCGGAGTATGGTACTTCTTAGTTTTAGTATATATAAGCAATTTAATTACATTTACAGTCAGGAGAGATGTACGTAAAAAGTCCAACAGTGATGAAGGCGTACCACAAAAACCCTAAAGCTACCGAAGATTCATTGACTGATGACGGATACTTCAAGACTGGTGATCTAGGATACTTTAAACCCGGATCCGGATTGTTCATTACGGATAGAATAAAAGAACTTATTAAGGTGAGGAATACATTTTAATCTGCTAAGTACGGTGAAGTAACATCGGTGGATCTCGAGAAGTTCGATAAATCACATCTTAGCGGTCTGTCCGAAAGGAAATCTTACAAAAATTTCACTGCACCGTTAACCTTGTAGGAAAACTTCGTGAGGAAACCTGCAGAAGAAATTCAAAGAATATGTAGGTATTAGCGTATTAATCAGACGCTGTTGGCATCTTTCATGACACCTAATCTTCGGTGAATAATGGGTGCTAAAACACTTGTGCCTAGACGGAAACCTTTTTTAAATCAGTTACGTTGGTATCTTCGATGAGTAGAACATTTCAATGTTATCGCTTTACAAAAATTGCGAGTATTGTGTTTCTTCTAACATTCTTCCTTATCTTTTCCAGGTGAAAGGAATGCAAGTAGCTCCAGCTGAATTAGAAAGCATCCTCAGATCGCACCCAGCAGTTCAAGACGCTGCTGTAATAGGTGTTCCTCACGAGATCTACGGAGAAGCACCAAAAGCCTTCATCATCAGAAAACAAGACCAGAAGATTTCCTCGGAAGAAATCCAAGGCTACGTGGCCAACAAAGTGGCTGTTTACAAGAAAATAGAACACGTCGTATTTGTAGACGACATTCCTAAAACTGCTTCAGGGAAAATATTGAGAAAGGAGTTGAAAAAGATGTACGCGTGATTTGATAACACTTTTTTACAAATCCGTCCATACATCCTAACTCAATAGGAGAACAAGTTTATAGTTTCGAGCACATCACTTTATTTACGGGGTCGGAAATATATTATAATAATTCATTCCACAGTACACTCTTTATATGTGGTATAGCTGTGGCCCGCGGTTTCTCCCGCGTAGACTTAATTTCATCGGTGGATTTATTCATTTTTTTTAAATGTATTCTAACTCCCTGTACCATCAGCCATCTCCCGTTACAATTGGAGCCAGTCGTTTCATAAACGGAATAAGCAGATACAATAAATAAAATGTTTTATGATGATGATGATGAGATTTTTTTCATGTAAATACCGTATATAAATTTACTAAAATTATGGTAATTTTAATTTACAAACAAACACTTAAAGTTTATTCATTTGTATAGATTGGCATGTATTATGTCAGTGGCCAAATTCAGAATTAATTAAAAAGTGTGTCTGCTGATATCGTCACTGCAAACTACTACTAAAAAATATATAAAAGGCGCTTTATAAATCATCGTAGACGCAATTACGAATAAAATTTAGTTGAGAAATAAATTCTACTCGACACTACAACATACGCTTTGAAGGGAAAGAAAATTATCATTAATTTAAATCTAGTAAAAGTTTGATGACATGTATGTATGGATATAGCTACTTATTTTTATATTTTTTTACAACGTAGCCAAGGTTTTTAATATTTACGTTAAGAGTACTTGGAAGCTATATATTAATTTATAATAATATATCTTTAAGATACGTATGCTACAAAGAAATCCTATGGGGTTATAATGACGTGGTTTGTTGTATTTTACATCGGTTATATTATTAAAGTACAAAATACAGAAACTTAAGTGTTTTACTGAATTACTAGCGACACGCCCTTACTTCACTTTCAGTTAAGATTTTTTTAAATTATTGCAAATTCGTCGTTTTTCTCTACTGTATATATATACATATGCACACGTCTGTATTCCCTGAAGGGATAGGCAGAGGTGTTGTAATAACAACACCCAATTTTCACCGAAGATGATTAAGAAACAACGTGACAGATGGTGAGGCCATCCCGTCTCAGGTGCTATACATACGTGTTTGAATTATCCTTCACCGTAAAGCACGTGTTTTTAGAAAAACTCATTGGGATTCGAGATTGCCTCGCTTGAATAGCAGGCAACAGTTCGATTCAACACCATTTTATTACCATAGTAATTTGAATAAAATATATGCGTAAACAGACGTTGGTCCATAGTAGTGAAATCATTACCTAGACAATTGTGTCAAAACTATTACGAAACGCAAACTGTTATAATATCTACGTATTTTTGTACATATATTCTCATTATCTACAATCAAATAAATGTTTTAAGTATTTTACATAGTCCTTCTTTAATTCAGTATAGAATTATTCAACGTTATGACGTCACCCAAGCATGCAACGCATACAAATGCATGGCAGAAGGCACAATACATACAATGTTGTAGTAGCTCACTTTTAAATAAAATCGCATGATGATATTTTCCTGCGTCGAAAAGAATGATAATTAAAGATGTAGAGTTTTATTTAATAGTGTCCAAGCAATCTAAATCTAATACAGCTATTGTCCCACTGCTGGGCAAAGGCGTCTCTCCCCATTTTTCCAGTTCAGCCAGTTCAAGTTCCAAATAATATTCAGATAATATATTGACAAGACACATGACACTTATTTTCCTTTCAAATAAAAGTTTACTCGTAGATATTTTTTGATAAGAATACTTCACCAACGCGACGATTTTAAATCTAATAGAATCAAAACAAAAATCACGAAGTTGGGTGACTGCTTAATATTCCTTACTGTGGCAATGACTTTCAATACCCACTCAATGTTTAGTATACAAGTATTTGCAGCCGGAGACACACCCGCGTCACTCTCGCTTGCATTCGTACTATTTTTTATGTAACAGTATAACTTCCGTTTTCAAATCAATCGGATTATATTGTGTTTTATTCGTTAAGTGAACTCGTTTGATGAAACAGTATTTGATAAGCATTAATGAACAGTGTATGTAAACAGCCAGTCACCGCTTAGCGTCGTATTGAAAATAAATAGCTTGGGTCATTGTGATTTATAAATTCTTTTGTTATCGTGTGTTTGTCATTAACTAGTATGTTTATAGTGCATTATAATATAGTTGAATGAAACGAATTCTACACATTTGGTTCACATAAAATATCAAATGGATTTTTTTAAAAGCAAGTATTTAATTTATATTACTAGATTACGTAGTAAAGAAAACTGAAAAAAATATCAATTGTTTTTTTAAATAAATTTAACTTATGTCGCTCCTTGTAACATTAGAGCTATCTGACAGTCAGACAGACAGACGGATGGGGAATTAAATTAAAATTGACATTTAATGTGATAACCGTATAAACTTTCATATGCATTTAGAACAAATTTGTTAATTTGAAATTGTAAACACTTGTATTTTTTTACACTAAAAAAGCTTAGTCCTGTAGGAAGAGTGCCAAAAATCTTGGCATAATTTCCATATTGTTTGGCGTGTTGTAGGAAATACTGCTTTAAGATCAAGGCTTTAAGGAACTAAATGCACATAAGTAAGCCGCTAAGTATGGATGAAGTGCAACACTAAAATAACCTTATTCGTGTTTTGCAAACATTGTGCGTAACTTTTTGTGTTAAGGCACGGACCGGTAGTTATCCGCATATAATAACTATAGATATATCTGTGAAGAAACTTTACAGAAGCTCGGCTCCCATACATTGACACTTCTTAACAAGCGGGCTACTATGAATATCACAGTCGTCGAGATTTATGAATAGCTGTGCCCCGAGGTTTCACCTGCGTGGACTTAATTTTTAGCGTGGCCAGCGGAACCCTAATAATTTTTCTTAATTAAAATTAGTAAGCCTAAGTCCCGTTAAAATCGGTCCAGCCGTTTCAGAGATTACCCAGAACAAACAGACGGACAGGTTTTTCTATGTCAGTACCGTGTATAGTTTCATATGGATTGAGTGAAAAGCTAATAGTAATTTTATAATTACAAAAAGACACTTCAATTTTATTTAACTGTATAGATGTATAGGCTCTGCCCGTTGTTTTACGCGCTTAGACAAAATAAATGTAGCCTAAATTGCTCCTTGTTCCTCTAAGAGATAACTTTTCCAGTTATTGTAACATTTTTACATTAATTTTTCGCTCCTACTGGTAGTAACAAGATGTCCGTTCTGATTCCATGTATGGGTATGAACTATCAAATACAAAAATATTTTTTTAATACAGCCAATGTTCCTTAGATCAGCGCGCTCAAAAAATAAACTCTTCAGGTATATAATATTAGTGTAAATTTACGGTTTGTTTTCTTCACATATACTTTAGTTTCAATAAGGGACACGAAGCTCCTTAACATCCCGCGGGCATCTATCGAGTACAAGTAATTATATAAGTGTGCATTGATTTCTAGACCAATGTTGGAAGTCGTACTTCTGCTAACTTCCTATTTAGTATCTGTGAGTCTACCGAACGGCCTTGAATATCAATATCGAGAACAAAACAAAATATGCTCGAAACCGGTACTGTGTTAACCACTCCCACCAAAGAATTTTATAAGACTGTTATGATTCGAATGGCGATCATTAATTTCATTACACTAAGGCACGGCTGAACATGATTTTAAATCAAATATAATCGTCGTCTGGTAGAAGCTTCTCGTGACAAGCGGGCTGGTGCTTTTCTCGCTCAGAGAAACAGCATTGCTATTCAACGTGGCAATGCTGCCAGCCTTCTTGGCACGATCCCGAGAGACATTGATTTGGGCCAAGTTTTCTACTTGTAATTAGTTTTTTACCTACATAAATTAAAACCATTTTTTTATCAGAGATTTTATTAATTACAAATATGCAATTTTTTTTATTAATTCTAATTCGTATGATACTTATAATTAAATTGGAAAGTAAGTCTTATGTTATGATATTAGCTACAATTCTAATCAACTAAGTACCTATCCGTATTTTTCTATTTCTACACTACTATTATAAACAAAAGATTAGTATTTTTGTGTGTATGTTTGTAATGAATAAACTCAAAAACAACTGTGCCGATTTCAATAATTCTTTTACCATTGGAACCTAACATCATCAGCAAGTAACATAGGCTTATCTTATGTTCCCATACTCTCACGGGAACGGGAGCTACGCAGATGGAACCGCGTAACGTCCACTAGTCTTATTATACAAATACCTAGTCGAACAACAACGTGCACGACATTGTACTTTGTACGTTCACAGTAAAAGTATCTTTTGTTATACCTCGATGACATAATGATTTATTAACAGAGTTGACCTTTCGTTCACAATCCGTATTCACACCGTATAACCATTGTTGATTTTACTTATAATTATGTATCGATACAGTAGGTATGCATCGCACAACGCTTCACTGATAAATACATTATCAACAATATTTTGTCGTATGTACGCGGGTTAGCGTCCGACCTTGGACTGTACTTAGCGAACTCTGCTGTATTCTTATTCGACCTCAAGGCCTCCATACAAAGTAACAGACGCGATACAAAGTGTATGGGAATGTCACGTTCCTGATTTATGTAATACCCATACATTTTGTATCGAGCGCAAGCGCGAGAAAATGTTACTTTGTCTACGTCTACAGGTCACCGCCGTTATTGCCGTCTTATTTTACATATACCATGAAACAGATGTATACGATGTATACATATGTAACTGTCGCATACAGTTGAACTATTATGGTAATAGATAAGGTAAAGAGCTAATGGTATCTGATATCTGAGGTCCCCGGACCTCAGATATCAGATACCTTCATAACCTCAGATACCTTCTATATCAAACGGCAATCTAACTGTAGTAATTGTTACAATAGTTATTATGACTGGTTACGGAGATTAAAGTAGAATATGTCATTACAGTCATGTTTCAATTACCAGTTGAATATGAAGATTGTACTATTCAGATTAACACTGGTTCGGGAAATAATCATTGTGTAGAATTAATCTGTGGAATTAAAAGTTGGAGAAACTCGGCCTTCTTGAGAAGATTCAGCCAAACCTGGATGAAGCTTGCGTATTTTGAATGACACAATGTATTTCATCTGGGGGCCAACAAAAATCATTTAAGCAGCGCGTTTTATTTAACGTTACCAAAATGAAACGTCAATGTTCAGAAGTTCTTAAAACCGCTGATGGTAGACTTCCGGACCTGAACTGCATTATTAAATTATTATTGAAGAACTTCATTCACGTTATTCATCTCGGTGCAATAAAAAGAATAATCGGTAAACTTTATTCATGTAAATACATTGGATTTAGGAAATCCTTGCGCTTAATTTACTACGGTTTAATGAAGAAGAAGTCACTCAATGTTCTCGTCTATGCTGTGGCGTTTACCCATTTACATAAAATGTATTTTGTTCGTAATACCTTCATTATATTATTTGAAGGTTGAAATATCATGGTAAACTTCTCATGAGAAAGAACAAAGAATTCTTCGCGCCTGCTCGTTATATTTTATTTTATTCTCAAGCATTTAATATTATATTTAAGTGGGTTATTGAGACAATAATATATTATGAGGTTAAAACTATCGTTAGTCATGAAGAGGGTTTCGTTAATGAGCTATTGTCAAAGTCAGTTCTTAATGTGAGTCAATTTACAACATTAGTATTGTTGACGCTAGTTATCGTTTCCACTAGAGATGTGCGAGGATGCGTAGCGAGGGATGCGTAGCCAGGGATGTGAAGCGAGGGGTGCTTAGCCAGGGATGCGTAGCCAGGGATGCGTAGCGAGAGGTTTTATTATTTAGAGTCGGTAGAATTACCGCGCTGATAAGGTAAATTAAGCGGTTCTATTGGTACTTAATAAACACATTTCTCGGTACTGAAAGTCGGTACGGAAAGTGCACTGTAATTATATCTGGATCGAGTGGAATTCTTTTGCGTGAATCTGCACGCAATCCTCCTTATTACAAAAGATTGCCTAGGGGCTATCCTTAGTTTAAAGGGAGTTCCATCTCTCTTTGCAATATGAATTTCGAAAGAAATGGACATAGTTTTAGTCCGAATTTGGACTTGTCTTGGTTAAAACTATGTTTTGTAATAAGGGGGTTAAGTTAAGTACTAAAGTACATACTTGTATGATCCCAGTGCCCAAGATCAGAGTTTCAAGTTTCTAAGACTATCTGTCGATGGGTGTGCCAAGTGTTTATTCTCATACCAAATAAACATATTTTATCTATACTGATATCTTATCATCAAATTAAGTCACAATAACTCTGTTTGTCAAATAATCATTATCATTCTTATCACAATCAGGTTAATATTCCAAACACATCAGAACTACACCTGGCGGTGAGCAGTCTGGTAAAATGCTGTCTAAAAATTTGCTTTTGACAAAAAGGACCGTAGTGTCATTGAAAACATGTTCTAAATTCAGTGGTGTGGTTGTGAGGAATACAAGTGTCTGGACTGGCGATAGGCGAATAGTGTCACCATTCAAAAGTGTGGAGGTGCCGAATTGTACTTTGTACGATTACGTGTGGCAGAATTTAGACAGATGGCCGGAGAGGACAGTATCTGTAAGTACCTATATCTTATCGTTTCCAAGTTCGTAAGCTAAATTGCTTCATATCTTTACGTCATCTCAGAGGGGGGGGCGAGTACAATGGTTTTGCAAGTTGAGATAGATTCAGTCGTATAGAACCATCATCTACCTGACCTTATACCATATATTATTGTTGTGGCTGATCACCAGATTTTCTCACCCTTTTGGATGGAAAATTGGTAATCTGGGTGAAATCAGTTTCTAGACTGTGACAACTGTCGACTGTAACCTGCAACGTTTGCTAAAGATGTTTAGCTGGCATCCGAGACCGTCGGCTTATCGTCTTCTTCAAGGCACGGGAGCTCGGGCGGTCAATCATCTAACTACTGACAACCATCTAACTTAGGTTATGGTTGGTCAACTTCGCGACGAGCTCATCTTCAGTCATATCTAATTTTAAATACCCTATCTTTCTCCAATTTCCAGGTATGTTCAACAACAGGCAGAGGCTACACTTACGAGCAAGCGTTCAAGCTGTCCAACACGTTTGCTGCCAACCTAAGGAAGAAGTTCAAGATTCGAGATGGAGACACCGTTGCTATCATGTTGCCCAATATTCCTGACTATCCCCTCGTTGCTCTTGGGATTCTAGAAGCTGGAGGGGTCATTACGTCTCTCAACCCTGTTTATACTGCTCGTAAGTATAATTACACTGGTATTAAAAATTCTAAAGTATGCTCGTTAGTAATAGTTAGAATACTTTAATCCTGGTCAATAGTTGCGACGACGAGAACTGCTATCCAATTAAGTCCACTTTGCCAGAAGATACAATTCAAAATTGTAGCGATGTCCTTCGGTCTGTGTAGGCATCTATCTGTCATAATTTGGTACAGTTAACTCTATTCATGTTTACCGCACCCGTATATTACGATATCAAAAATAGTTCTAGTGCAGTCGCACCCAAATAAATGGGATAAGGACATGGAGATGGTAATGAAATGGTTTAATATGAAAGTCATAAAAAGTATACACCTTTTTTACTCCTTGCAGTAATAAACAGTTTGTTTCTGATTTCAGACGAAGTACAAAGACAACTCCTCATGTCTGATGCGAAAATCGTTGTCACACTACCAGAAATAGCAAACACAGTTAAAGAAGCTATGAAAATAGCCAAATTGGACCTCCCCATCATTGTCATAAAGACTAACGGTGATCCAGTGCCTGATGGAACTGTCATTTTCAATGAGTTAAGCGAAGATGTTAATGTGGATAAGAGTTGTTTGAAGGAAGTAAGGAGGAGTGTTAATGATATTTGCTTCCTGCCATACTCAAGTGGAACTACTGGATTGCCGAAGGGTGTTGAACTGTCTCATAGAAATATAATTGCTAATTGTGAGCAAATGAACGAACCCTTAATATTAAGCCATAATAATACGACTGGTAAGTGTCAAAGATCAGTTAAATTATATTCGGCGTTCCAAAGACAAAAGTCTACTGTGTGAAATTATTGTATGGAAGTTTTCTGCCCTTCACGAGTTTTAACAGTAATGGAAAACATTCCGAAAGTCTAATTCTCTATTTGTCACGTTGGCTTCTTCTCTGAAATCTTCGGTGAAATGATTATTCCACCCAAATATTTTTTTTGATATGGAATATATCGAGGTTGTTTACTGTGTGAGCACATTTTGTAACCCACACTCCTCAGTCACGTGAACTTTACCATCTGAAATATAAAGTATTAAAATGTGACCACGCTTCCACATAATAATTCCATTTTACTGCCTTCGGCGTAAAACGTATTCTAGTCAACGTCGATTTGGTAAGATTGTGTATGTATGTAATATTTCATGAGACCATGATATGGATCCTTTTTTTGAAATGTATGATATTTTCGTCGCTAGCTAATAAGTAATCAGATAAGCGCTTGCTCGGCCAGATGCTAACATATTATATACTCATTAAACATTGGTCGTGTGACCTTCACACTTCTTTAATAAAAGCCAATGAAACCGTTTAGAAAACTCGTCATAGAACAAACATTGTATGTTTAATTCAAAAATGATTCGTATGCTGTTATCAATATGGTTAGTTTATTTATTTCAGAAACTCATCAAGACTCTATGATGGCAGTTCTTCCATTCTTCCACATCTATGGTGCAGTGGTATTGATGTTCCACAAGATGTCTGTTGGTGTAAAGATTGTCACTTTAGCTAACTTCAAGCCTGAATCGTTCTTCGAAGCATTGGAAAAATACAAAGTAAATTTGCTATTCGTAGCTCCACCATTAGGTATAAAATTGTTGTATATAATTAGTAATATACGATTTCTTACATACCAATTACTAACAATTAAATATCAATTTGAAAACCAGTATACAAACTGCTTGTTCTTAAGCGAACTCTATACACTGTTGCAATATCCAGTGAGATCTTTAAGCGCACCCACCTAACTCATTGAAGTAAAACACCACTATGATAAAACTATGCTGCGATCTTTCTGCAAGATGGTAGTATTGTTTCCATATGGGACATCATCCGTTCGTGATTTGGGACTACCATGCCTTTACCTGACAGAAGATCGTATCCAAATCACTCTGTTTTCACGGTGATTTAAAATGTAGAATTACTCCTAGATTTGATCAGGCCTTTCGTCCCTATTATTTTCGTCAATTTCACTCTTTGTAAGGCACATTCAGTGTCCATGCTCGTGTCAGCCCTGCCACTTCTAAACAATTTTAAAAATTAATTTGCCTAAATTATTCTCGCCACGTAATCAGTAAATATTTGTATGAGTGACCTTTGCTCTTTACGTGAGCTACTTGAACAAATATTTGCAATGGATGCCTATCTATTACTACTTGAATTGAGATATGATATGGTATAAAGATGTAGAAGATATAAAGGTATCTAATCATTATTACAGTAATATTAACGGCGATTCATTCCGCTGCGAAGTCAAAGTCACTGCAAAATCTAGAGATGGTTATAAATGGTGCAGCTCCTTTAGCCGCCACAGATATCGAGAGATTTATCGAGAAAGCTGGGGTATGTATATGATCATCAGATTTTTATGGCCAAAGAGCACTCTAATTGACGAATGATCTAATAAGCTCAAGGTTTCATTCATCAAGAAGGTTGTTAAGAGATTGGACTGCGCCGCATGCACAACGTGTAATTGTTTTGCAAGCCATCCACATGTATTAACTATTTATCAGCTAGTAGACGTTGCTTGCCACCTTAGTCCAGCGGCAATAAAGGCTGACAACGGCAAGAATTTGGAGAAATTTATATTATATTGGACCTACTCCACGACTATTTAAGGTTCGGATGATTTCAATGATTGAAAGATGTAACGTTACCTATAAACCCTTGCATAGTACTTTAGGTACTAGGATTACCACCACGCTTTTTCTGAAAAGGTCTACCTTTTGTTGACAGGAATTAAGGGCATTTTTAGAATTCTGGATGTTTTAGCTTTAGTTTTAGCACTGCTATTATAAATTTGCAGTATCTTGTTTCTGTGCCCGAAATTTTGAATTGAATAACCTTT
This sequence comes from Watsonalla binaria, assembly GCA_929442735.1. Taxonomy (NCBI): domain Eukaryota; kingdom Metazoa; phylum Arthropoda; class Insecta; order Lepidoptera; family Drepanidae; genus Watsonalla; species Watsonalla binaria. The sequence goes on from OV838930.1 coordinate 8,837,924, forward strand.
AAGTCTGATATGACCTCGGACAGCGTATACATCTTACACATGATTTAAGTTCTAACTTATTTCCAGCATCCAATAGACTTCAGGCAGGGGTATGGACTCACGGAAACATCACCAGTAGTATCCTTAGGTCTTAGGGGCAAAGCCATCTACTCGGCAACAGGACCACCTTTGCCAGACACGGAATTAAGGATTGTCGATAGTAATCTTCACAATTTTGGTCCAAATGAGGTATTGTATTCTTGCTATTTAATATTATAATTGTATTCAATATTTATTTTAAAGCTGTAAACATTTATCAAGGTCTGATTCTGTGTGGTTATAGCGTTCAATTAATTTGTAGAGCAGTGGTAAATATGGTTTAAATTAAATTATTATTTTTGAATCCGTTTCACAAAAAGAGACGGAACTACTTGTAAACCAAGGATAATCATAGATTTAATATTGTTTTGTAATAAGGCGATATGTGTGTAATTCCAGACAGGTGAGGTCTTAATAAGAGGTCCACAAGTAATGAGAGGCTACAGAAACAATCCTCAAGCCAACAACGAGGTGTTTACAGTTGACGGATGGTTTAGAACCGGTGATTTGGGAATGTGTGATGAGGAGGGAAACCTTACAATTAATGACAGGCTTAAGGAACTTATTAAGGTAAGGATTGAATTATTCACATTTAACCCTCATAGACGATATGTCGCAAAGCAATAGGATTAAGCAAATTGGCATTTCTAAAGTAGCGATATTTGTCTGCGGTCTTCTATAAGATGCAGTTCCTATTCGAGTCAATCCTCATCCCACTCAGCTCCGTAGTTCAAACAGGAGATCCGAATTTCTTCACTCAGCCCACTGTTTGGAATAGCTATAAAATCTATAAAAGTAAGGCTGTCTGTCTGTACTATTACGATAAAATTGTATGTATAGACGTATAAGTAGAAAGTAAAGTGCAAACATAAAACTAAGCATGCCGCGTAAAATTTTAGTTCAATTTAAATTCATTACGATTCTGTTTGTCAATTATTTTTTGCTTGAGTGCAAGGACAAAATAGTTGCGTATTACATACATATGCTCACGCCTGTATCCCATGGGGGTAGGCAGAGACCACCGTTTGCCACATGCTACGATCCTTACATACTTATTTCGCTTCATCCACATTCATGCATCTCTTCATACACTTTCTTCGGTTACGAGTGCTCCGAATTTGACCTTTCGAAAAATACTATTAATTGTATTTAAAAAAAATTAAATTGCGTAAAACAGTAACGTACAATTTGAAAAAACTGTTATTTTCTCAGGTAAAGGGCTACCAAGTGCCACCAGCTGAATTGGAAGCAGTTCTGAGGGAGCATCCTTCGGTAAATGATGCAGCTGTCATTGGAGTACCACATGCCATCCATGGTGAAGCACCTAAAGCATTCATTGTGTTAAAACAGGGTCTTAATACTTCAGCCAAAGAAATCACTGAATTTGTCAAAGAAAGAGTGGCACCTTATAAAAGGATAGAAGACATTGTGTTCCTAGAAAGCATACCTAAAAGTGCTGCTGGGAAGATTTTAAGAAGAATCTTGAAAGATCAGTATTGTTAATCTTATAGATTTTGGCAAGTGCAATCTATTATCATCATTTTGAAGTAAGAGAGGTTTGGGTAATCTTCTATGGCGTAGGGGTTTCCCGCTGCCATTTGTTTAAATAAGTACACATGACGTATAAGGAGCTCAAAGAGTTAGCACTGGATAGAGATGAAAACTCTTATTCATGATGATGACACATGAATGAATGACTTTTACAACTGCAAATTACAGTAGAGTTGAGATGCCAAAGTCTTGGTGCTAAGGGTAAATCGACGACGATTTTTGAAGATTTTTTTTAATGTGATGTATTCTTTTATTAAATAAGTTATATTTTGTACTATGAAATTCTTATTTATTATAATTCCTCGTATAAATTTCAGTCGAATAAATGTATTTTTTTGTTTAATACTCTAATACCGAGTACCAACTCGGAATAATGCATGTATGTACATACGCTCGAATCCCAGCGGGGCCTGTACCAATGAGCTTTTCTAAATACTTATGTGCAGTGATTTCACACCACGTGCTTTGAAGGAAAACATCGTGAGGAAACCTGCTTATGTCTGATAAGTAATTCAAGACGTATGTATAGTGTCTGAGACGGCGATGGACTCACCATCTGTTACGTTGGCACTTAAATCATATTCGATGAAATGTGGGTGGTGTTGATACAACAAGCAAGAGCATAATCATTTAAGTTTTTTTTGCAATTTTAAACTGTAGCGAGATCTTATATCAAAAGTAGCGAAAGCGTAAATACATACTATATCTGCTGAAATTCCTATATATTCGTTGGTCGAAGTGTAATTTTAGTCAAGCATTGTAATATAAATCAATTGTATCCAATATAAATATTATTTGTATACATTACTTTTTGTAATTAAAGTTTTGCACAATATTAACATTAGTTTGATATTAATAAATTCCACTAACGAATGAAATCGCTTACTATAATTATTAATCCACGGACTGTCTACCTTCTGGGTCAAAATTTTACCAGAAACTAAGGCTGAAAATATGTTTTTTTAATACTGTATCATCGTATTATCCAAATAAATACGAAGAAGAATCTTTATCGAAGACAACAACGTGAGTATATTAAGCAATTATTTATGGTTGACATAATTCAATCCATTTTCAAATCTGGGAAGATCAATACAAAACTTTAATGTTTAAGCATATAGAGACAACAAACTTTGAGTTGACTATTAGAGAATATTAGAGTTTTTATTCATGACATAGGTACATGTTTAAATTCTTAATTCTAAAAAGTGTAAAGAAAAATACGAATACGAGACGGGATTGGAACCCACGACCTCTACAAACCGTGCAGTTACTCTTCCAACTAAGCTACTCGTGATCCTACCTCATGCGTCGAATTTTTCCTGCCCTTGTCTTTGCGGTATAGAGTTCTGAATATTGACCTGGCTTTGAATGGACATCCATATATGCTCTTCCTTTCTAAAATGTTTATACATCTCAGGAACACCATTCTTCATAAGTATCACTTGACTTTGATCCCTTGTAATAATTTTTACCCAAACTAAAAAAACACTCCTACTCCTAAGCTTAATATTAAGACTGTAATCTCGTCGTAGGTGAATCCATTTTAGGTAAATATTTTTTTTGCCAACAAACTGGAGTCCTTATGATGGTAACTGACCACCACAGCTTATAGACATTTGATATAACAGATATAGCACGTGTACATTGTCGAACCTGTGATAATCTCTTTACGCCCTTCTTGAAGAATCCCATCCTGTAGTCACTTGGGAAAACCCCGTCGGGAAGCTCATTCCACAGTTAGACTGATCGCAGGAGGACACCCCTCTGAATTCAAACAGCGCGAGAACATTATAATCTTACATAGAATATTCGATTACATAAAATTTAGGGGATAACTAATTACAATCAGAACAATAAAGCAGAATTGTGGCATAAGATAACGATACCCAGTTATCTCAGTTGCGATTTCACTCTTGAACAAACAAGGCGTGCTTTTGATAGAGGTTACGATGTTGTCGAAGTTTCTAAAAGTGAACATACACAAAGTCGGTATATGGAGTGTTCGTTTTAGATATTCTAGTGTCTGGACGCAGGAGAAAGTGGTTAAGTCACCATATAAAGATGTGGAAATACCAGATATGACTGTAGATGAATATATTTGGAGCAAATTGGATAAATGGCCAACGAAAACTGCTGTGGTAATGTATACAATTAAACACTCTCAAAAGTCCTTAACGACCTTATTTCATTCAAGCACGATTGAATCACGATTCAATCTGATTGTAACAAAACAACTGCTTATCATTCCACTAATGTGACACTGGCAGTGAGGCACGATCTACTATTAATGAAATTAGCTAATATAGGTATTTGTGGTACAGCTTACGAAATGTTAAAATCTTATCTTAATAACAGACATCAGATCGTGAAGCTAGAGGACCACCAAAGTGAACCTCAGCTTATAACCTGTGGCGTTCCTCAAGGATCAATCCTTGGTCCATTGCTATTTTTAATATATATTAATAGCATACATGAAATTGGTCTCAAAGGCGAAATAACTCTTTATGCAGATGATACTAGCTTATTCTATTCTGACAACTCTATAGAGTTAGTAATGCAGGAAGCACAACATGATTTGGATCTTTTAAATAAATGGCTGCAATCAAATTTACTTACCATAAATACATCTAAAACGAAGTATATAATTTTTAAAGCCAAAAACAAAAAACTTGATACATATAAAAAATTAAGTATTAATGGCGAGACAATACATGAAGTCCAAAAAGAAAAATATCTAGGACTAACACTGGACAGTCAGTTGAATTGGTGTCCACATATAGCTAATATCAGGACCAAACTTACGTCATTAACAGGTGCGCTACGACGCATTGTGAGATGTCTTCCAAAGCATGTGAAATATATTATTTATAACTCAATGGTCAAATCTCACATAGACTACCTGATTGAGGTCTGGGGAACAGCCGCAAAAACAAATTTACAAAAACTACAAATAGCACAGAATAAACTTATCAAATCACTGTTCAAATATGATTTCCTAACACCATCCATAAAAAAATTATAAAGAAACAAAAATTATGAACTTGGCTCAAACATATAAGTATTCTACGTGTATTTTAATCAGGAAAATACTTACAAAAGATATTCACACACAAATATTATTTACGAAAAATAAACATATCCATAAGCGTATGACTAGACAAGCCAACAACATCTACTTAAGACCGCCTAGGACAAATTACGGAAGGAGTATACTGTATGAAGGAGCAAAATTATATAATAAACTCCCGCGAGACATTAAGGAAGTAAGCTCATTTAACACCTTCAAAAAGCTATTAAGGAGTCATATTTTAAAGGATTTTTCATTATTAGGCAAGTAATCAATGTTCAACAATTAATTGATAATAACTAATGAATATTATAAGTAGCATAGCATCTTTCTCTGTCGGTATCGCACAGGCTTTACCGCCTTAGCAACTCACTTGCACATACTGCATAGCGACTTGCTACCGTAAAAGTTTCCGAATACCCACATGTTTTCTAAATTGTAACATGACATTAGTTAATATTTCTAATATTGTCAGTCAGTTATAGGTAGCCGGTAAAATAACTGTAATGTTTAAATATTAATGAACGTTAAGAAATCATGTACTTACTTAATACCATTGAAATGTTTAAATCACTCCGCCTAACGGAACGGCAAATGCATACTAAACTTATCTTTCTCTGTAAGTGAATTGTAAATTCTTAAGAGAAATAAAGTTCTATAACCACAGGTTACAGACTGAAGTCGAAATTATCTTTTTGCCAGAATACAATTACCCAACCTTATACCGGCTATCCGTAGAATGGTAGGTCAACTAATACTGGAAAAGTGAGGTTTAGTTATGTGTACTACAATAAATTACAATAAAGAATTTCTCTTAGATCTGTGGAATTACAAATAGTGGATACACATACGAGCAAATTTATAAAAAGTCAAGAATATTAGCAGCAAATTTGAGGAAGAAATTCAAAATCCGAGATGGGGATGCTGTATCGCTTATATTGCCGAATTATCCTGAGTTTCCCCTAGCTATTTTTGGAATCCTGGCTGCCGGTGGCATTGTTTCAAGTTTGAACCCTATTTACACTGCTTGTAAGTTTATTTTTAAAGATTTGAATTCTTCTATGTAGTTACCAAACGTAAAGGTTTGTTAAAAAATCATACTCAAAAAAATTATCATTCACAATACATTTCTGTTTTTTGAATTTTAGACGAAATGAAAACACTACTTGAACTATCAGATACAAAAGTGGTTATCGCTTACAAAGACATAGTTCCAGTAGTAAAGGAGTCATTCAAGCTATCTAAGAAATGCCTTCCAATTATCTCCGTAAGCTTCGACAAGGAAGTTATGGAAGATACTGTTTCATTCAATGAATTAGTAGAAGACATTCATGTTGATTTATCTGTATTGAAAGATGTCAGAAGGAAAGCTAATGATGTATGCTTCTTACCGTATTCGAGTGGAACTACTGGATTTCCAAAGGGTGTGGAATTGACCAACACCAATATCATTGCCAATTGTGAACAGCAGAATACAGAATGCAGACAGTATGAACATACTACAGGTAAATTTCAAATATATAGCATGGTGATACAGTTTACGAACAGGTTTTACTTAGGCACCAGACAAAAACAGGTTTAAAATTGAAGCTGCCTTTCCGAATCTGGTCCCAACTCCAATGACAAAACGTTAGGCGGTTAACAACTGATATATTATATAATCTCTTTTTATCTCCAATTCTAATTAAAAGTTTCTTTTCTTCAAGACTTTACAGCGAGCGGTCGATTTGCCACAGCTGTTTAGAATAATATTATCTTCCAGGCCTCGTAGCTGATTGTTCAGGTTTCAAGGAATGCATCATAGCGTATTTAGGACAAAATTCAGCTTTTTTTGATCAATTCATTAAGTAAGTCTACTATTATTCAAAATTTTTTTTTTTTTTTATTATATGACTAGCTGTGCAGTACGGTTTGATTCCCGCGGAACCCAAAATGTTTTTTAAAATAAAATAATTTTTTTAATGTCATACCGAGTATAATTTCATATACATTTAGTGAAACGCTTTTATTTTGGAATTACAAACAGACACTTCAATTTTATTTATCTGTAAAGATTAAACGATTTCTTTAAATATCCATCGTTTACCAGCTTCACACCAAGACAGTCTGCTGGTGACTTTACCAATGTTCCACTCGTACGGCCTCGGAATACTGATGTCGCACAAGATGTCCGCTGGCCTGAAGCTGGTGACCTTGCCCAGGTTCCAGCCGGAAACTTTCCTCGGAGCTATCAAGCAGTACCAGATCAATTTGCTGTATGCTGTACCATCTATGAGTAAGGCTTTAGCTCCATAGTTTTTCAATATCAGACCCTTCCATTAGGGTATTTCTATGTTCAGGGAGAGCTACACTCCTATCTTGCACTATAGTACCATCATGAAGGAAAAGTGCAGCCTACCCATGGCAGTCACATTTTAAATGTATCTGATATGTATTATTTCGAATAAATTATACTATCGCTTTTCGTAGGGCTCCTGTTAACTGCTAACACACTGTATGTCCTTATACACAAGACGTGATGTCTGCCATTTTATATCAAGCTTAAGCATCTATATTTCTTATTCCAGTGCTTTTCTTGGCTTTGGAACCATTGGCCACGAAGAAACATTTAGAATCATTGACGTGCGTGACTTCAGGTGCTGCTGCTTTACCAAGCTCTGATCTCCACAAATTCATGGAGAAAACTTCGGTTTGAATAGTTTAACTTAATCCTTTTTTTAATCCTTACTAATGTTTTTAGGTCATATTGACTAGGATAAAGGGTTCTTTAGAGCTAAAAAAAATAAATCAGGGGTAATAGCTAGTCTTAACTATTGATGGGAAAGTTAATATTCTCCAAAAACGTAATTTGACGTATCCGATACTCTTCTACTGAAAAATTGTGTAGTTGTCCATTCATGGTTTGTTTTTAACCGATTTCATTATAAATTAAATCATAATATTCCTAATTCCAGACCAACACATCATTCTGGCACGCCTACGGTATGACAGAAGCCAGTCCTTTGGTCAGCATCCGGTGTTATGGGAAACAATATTTCAAAGACGTTGGTTGCGCGCTACCCAATATTGAGCTTAGAATAGTTGATAGCGATATGAATAATTTGGGAATTGGACAAGTGAGTTTTGAGATATATTACACAATTTGGCATCATAACGGTGGTTAGGTTGTCAACATTACTGGGCATCCAAAGCACAGCATAAATACAAGCTTTACAATAAGGAATATAGGAAACAATCATTCGTAATGACACACTCACACAGAAGCCCACATCATCGAGATTATTAAGCAGAATAGCTGCAGCGTCAATAAGGGGTGTCACAACGTGTCCCATCACGTATACGTAATTTACATGCTTTACTGACTTTTTTCAAAACTTCATAGCAACGTGTCTACATTCTTCTTTATTGATTAATTCTTCTTCTTTTTTATTGGTGGTGACAAGCTTGAGTACAGCTATTCCGCCAATGTCACAATTTTTATAGGAAATAAAAGAGTAAATATTGAAAAATTCATGCCCGGTGGAGCAAATTTCTTATTTCAAAAAAATACGCCTAGATTCCTCACTGATTGTAAAGCTTATATTTATACTGTGCCCGAAGTGTAAAACGAGGACTTCATCTTTCCTACTCATATAAATGGGAAGTGTCCTGATGCACGTGATCTTTTTAAGGCTGAAACCATTAGAATTGATTAGGACTCCAAGGAGACCATATGATTTCAAAAATCACAGGTTATAGCTAGTGTTATAATTATTAGTTTTAACAATCACAGTAATCATGGCCTCCATACAATTTTCGTGGACAAATAAGAAGATGAAGCTAGTACTGCCATCTACAGCGTACGACTCACAATTTGTTACTCCAAATGGACGCAGATGTCACTTATTATACAGATGTCACTACCAAAGCTTACTATAAGAAGTATGGCAACTAGGAACAAATCGTTCGAAATGACACTCACAGAGCGCGCATCTTCGAGATTCCAAGCACTCTTGGTAGTGCTGTCACTAAGGGGTGTCAAGTCACAGCCCAGTCTGCAATAAATTTTCTTGCTTTACCAACTTATTTCAATACTTCAAAACAAAAAATCCACTTTATTTTGACAGCAAGCATACTCATTTAAAAGAATATTTTCCTTACTGCTTACTTTTATTGTTCTTATTACTAGAACCGCCCACTTTCAAGCGCGTACTATTTTCACTATATGATACCACAAGAAGAAATTTACGCTTAACACAGACAGCGAATAACCTAATCATCTTGAATCCAGTGTTCATAATGTAGTTATTTTTTCATTTAAAGGTTGGCGAACTGTTAGTGAAAGGCCCAAATATAATGAAAGGATACAAAAACAACCCGGAGAGCAACAGCGAAGTGTTTGTGGATGGCCGATGGTACAGGAGTGGGGACTTGGGCACGATTGACGAGGCTGGTCGGCTTATCATTGTTGGGAGACTGAAGGAACTCATTAAGGTAGTATTTACGAAGCGAAAGGTTCAAATATATTTTCTTTATAACCACAAGAACGGCCTCTTATTGATTGATACGATTGCTATTAAAACTTTTGAACAAAAAAAATGTATCCTTGCAACCCTGCTTTCTAGCTTCGGTCTGCGATTTCGCCTGTGTGTTATTAGGAAATCTTAATTTAACTCGATTCGATCGAGAAAGGCTATTCGCAGGTTAAAGTTAGCGTTCCAAATTAGCTATTCCACGCGGGCAGAGGCTAGTTTTATAATATATATGTTAATGAGTAACGCATTGTCATATTTGTCTGTCAACCATGACACTCATCACCATGCAACTTATTTCACTATGAACCTGAGACGCATGTGACGAAATATGTAGTTCAACTGTTTCGATGCGCAGAGGCTTAGATATAACCAACTCTTAAGGTGCAACCTGATGTAAGCCGCTCGACGATCGTTTCCAGCGACAAATGTGGTCACGTGATATGTAGTGATACGTGATAGGAGCGCCTGCATGACGTAGTTCCTTTTAGAGTCGCGGGAAATTTTAAATGGGGTCACGTGAACACATTTGTCGCTGGAAACGATCGTCGGGCGGCTGCATGTGGTTGCACCTTCAGGGTAACTACCAATCAGTGTCTCAAGCATAAATTTTTACACATTCGAACGCTACGTTAAAGGACGACCTCTTGACGTTGCGTTTTACACTTCTTTTGTATGGAGGCGTAAAACTTCCCACACTCGATTTTTTACCGTTACCGCACAAAATGAGGTAAATACGCAAACGATATAGTCAACGTAAAAACATGATAAAACCTATACTTGGGGTACTGAACCTTATTACATACATACATATGCTCACGCCGGTATTCCCCGAAGGGGTAGGCAGAGGTGTTGTAATCACAACACCCACTTTTCACCGAAGATGATTAAGTGACACCGTGACAGATGGTGAGCCCATTGCCATCTCAGACACTTTACATACGTCATTGAATTACTTCTCAGAAATATGCAGGTTTCTTCACGATGTTTTCCTTCACCGTAAAGCACGTGATGAAATCGTATGAAATCATTGTACATAAGTTTTTTTTTTAGAAAAACTCGTTGGTACAAGCCCGCTGGGGTTCGAACTTGCGTCGCTTGCGTAGCAGGTGACTGCTCAAACCTCAAGGCCACCACGGCTCTATTGTGAACCTTATTAATTACAGGTTAAAGGCTACCAAGTAGCTCCGGCCGAATTGGAGAGTGTTCTCAAGGAGCATCCGTCAGTGTTCGATGCAGCCGTCGTGGGGTTCCCAGATCCCAGCAGTGGGGAAAAGCCAAGAGCATTCGTACAAGTCAAAGAAAATTCACAAACAACAGCAGAAGACATCATTCAGTTCGTAAGGGAAAGAGTGGCTCCTTACAAGAGAATAAATGATGTTACCTTCATCGAAAAAATACCCAAAAACACTGTAGGGAAAATTTTAAGAGGAGTTTTGAAAGAAAAATACGGCAAGGACAATGAGTAAATAATCATTGTTCTTTTTTAATTCTTTTAATTTTACCAAATTAAATATGCTTTACTAAAACAACGCGAATCAATATTTACTTAAGTTATTTAATATAAAGGATGTAGACATTTATGGGCGTAATTTTTCGGCACAGGATCCTAAATATATGAAGTTAAAAATTGCCGTACCTTTTTTTTCTACTTATTACTTAATTTTGTGCTTATGTATAGTTGCAAGGGTTTATTAAAGGTTCGATTTTTATTGGATGATACGTACGTAACGTAAGACAATGCATATTTTACTCTAAAATGTTTTTTTAAGACGGTAAGGGATTTCTAATGCTCAAAAGTCCTGTGTACATATTTCTTGTTTTGTGTTTCAAAACAATAATTCATTTTGTTTTGTTGTTCTCAGTTCACATAATATTCATTAATTTACTTTAATAGGTGAACCAGCATTGCTATTCAACGTGGCAATGCTGCCAGCCTTCTTGGCACGATCCCGAGAGACACCGATTTGGGACAAGTTTTCTACTTTTAATTAATTTTTAGCTACTTATTAGTTATTATGTACAGTACCTACATATTTTGGTAGATAATATTATTTACTCAAAACAAGTTCTTCCTTGACCTTTATACAAACTTGAGTTATATGTTTTTTAAAACGATAAAATGATGAATCGATATTAGTGATTAATAACGAAAATAAATCTATAGGTATCGTGTGAATACCTTATATTATGGAAATATAAAGTTATAAAAATAAATAATTACCTATATTTTTTTGCGAATATGAGTCTCGTGAGTTTTTAATTAATGCCCACAGTAAGTATATAAAAATATCCGTCACACGGCTCACGCTTGTATTCCCCAGAGTTGTTGTAATAACAACACCCATATTTCACCGAATATGATTGAGTGCCAACGTAACCGAGGATGAGTCCATCGCCGTCTCAGGCACTATACATACGACTTTGAATTAGTAAGGCACGTGGTGTGAAGTAAGTAAATATATACATTTGTAATAAAACGTCACATTCAATGGTTCCAAGCTTAAATTAGTGTAAATAGTCCACGTAAAGGCAAACGCACATTGGAGATATAAAAAATGGATGTCATGGTCTCCTATTTATAGTAATATTGAAAGGGGAATGAATCGTGACCTTTATTGGGTTATTCCGCCGCTGATAAGTGAGCGTTCACCATAAAGAATAGTCAAATTCTGACAAATGAAAGCGATCTTAATCCAGAGAGTAATGACAAAAAAACCCGAATGGTGCTTAGAAAAAAAGAATTAAACACGTGACCTTATGACCTGAATTCCACACTAATAATTTGCATCTACATACCAACAAGAATACTTAGAATAAACCAAAATCCAATAATTAATTGCCGGAATGTCATATTCTACGCTTCATTATAATATCGACGCCATTGGTATTTTTTGGAATGATAAATTTTTATTTGGGTAAACTTTGATGGTTAGTGATTCATTCCCTAAGATTTTGTGGAAGGTTAGTTAAAAATAAATTTATATTCATGTATATCATACTTATACTTCTGAAATTTGAGGATTTTTTTTCAGTCATATTCTCCGCTCCCGAGAAGAGTCCTCGAAGGGGTAAGCAGGGGTAGAGCAGCAGTAGAGAGAGTACTTTTCATCAAAGATTTGATGCTAACGTCAGAGATGGCCAGAAAGTCCATCGCCGTTCAGGAATAATATTTTTTTTCGACGCCGAACCTTTTTTTACGATGTATTCCTTCACCTTGAAGCTTGTGGTGTGACATAACAGCAATTTGAACTCATTTCGCTTACTTTGTAGGTGTCTGTTCAAATTACTCACAAATATTAAATTAACTGGTTACGCCAAAAATTTTATAAGGCTAGATTTAAAAAAAAACTAAAAATAGCTGCAAAAAAAATCATCAATATCTTAAAAACAAAATCGACAGTTGACACTTCGTATAATTAAATCATATTAATTTTATCGGCATTAAATAACGTCATGTATTTGCAGAAACTAAGTCACGTTCGCCAGCACATAAAGACAGACTAGGTTATTTTTATAAAATATATAAGATTCTTATCCATATTATGATATAAAATTTACATATACAACGATATGCAGGCGCCACCAACTAAATAATTCAAAATCAGACGATTATTACTGTCAATATGTATTCAATGTAGGAAGAAAAACAAGATACTTTTTCCATTTAGATATACATGTTTGATCTTTTATAACTACATTTAATGGTACTATGAATATGAATTGTTTTTTTTTAAGTCGACTCGTGGAGGCGTTGGTTAAGGAATAAATCTAATAAGTACTTTCGTTGCTTTGAAATGAGTACCTAGATTTTTACTGATTTTGAAATCTGTATTTTTTTAAATTGTGTACCTATAAACGACCAATTGTTGTATATATATCTCGGAATATTTCCGTGAAATTTCGTAAGTAGGAGGTTTCGGAGGCAATTGTTCTACCTAGGTTTCATTTTCAGAAAACATCGTTCGAAAAAAGTTGAATTTCATTTAGTGAAATTTAGAATTACAAACAGACACATCAATTGTATTCATCTGTATTGATCTATAGATTACGAGTCACGAACGTACGTGAGGGATTAGTGCGTCTGTACCCCTATCACGAGTTTTACAAAATGTTGCCATGCGCCTCTAGCGGTATCTATACGATGACAACTCGTAATAAATGTCTTATTACGAGTTATCATCGTACTGTCACTATCAGTCAAATAACAATAGCAATACGATAGTTGGCTTCATATATTTGCTTTGACATTTTATGGCGTTGAAAGAAGGATACGAATTTCTAAGCCCACGCAATCAGCAGGAATGTGGGTTTTGTGTGAGTTGAAGACGATGTACCTGCCAAATTGTGTTTTCCCAGAACAACCGGTCGAACACATAAAATGATACATTTATTACATTTCTAAATTATATAAAACAAGTTACTTTCCATCAATATGTTTGTTTGGTTATATTATGATTAATATACCTGAGCAAAAAAGATCCGTGGTAGCAGGTCTACGCAAGTTCGACTCTGTTTTTCGTTTGTCTAAAAACTTACGGGTAGTGATTTCACAACACATGCTTTACGTTGAAGGAAAACATCGTAAGAAACCTGCATATGTCTGAGAAGTAATTCAAAGACGTATTTATAATGTCTGAGACGGCGATGGACTCACCCTCTGTCACGTTGGCACTTAATCATATTCGGTAAAACGTGGGTGTTGTTGTTTCAACACCTCTGTTTACCTCTTCGGGGACTAATCTGGGATGGCGTGAGCATATTATTACAATATAAAATACAAATTATTAAAAGCTCTTTTAAATTTACAGCTAAGTTTAAAGAGAATGGACAACAAAGAAGTAAATTATTATAAACTTAGCATGTACAATCGTGGTAAAAAAATCCTACTAATATTACGAGTTTGTAATCCTTCCACGCAAAAGTTACTGAAGCATTTTGATGAAACTTTACAATAATATAGCTATAAGCTAACATCAGAATAACACAGGGTATAATAATCTAACTGTATTAGGTGAATTGTCAAAAATATATAAGGTAGGTAAGTCAAATCGTGGGCAGGCTGAGTCGCAGGCACTAGCTAGTGTGATATAATAAGATTCAGCGTCCAAATTGACATATATTCATTTTAAAATTGTTTTTGCTTACAATTCGGGCACTATTAAATTTAATGAAACTGTTAAGTATAGTCAAATAAAATTGTTAAAAATTAAACACATTAATGAAGTGTCACTGCCCTCTTTCGAAAAACATTATACCGTCTATTTTTATTCAATCGCCTTATTTATTACATAAGCATTGTTAATATGTAACACTCTTACGTAAACATAACATTCCATAGACATAGGTGCCAATAAGAGATTGAATTTAAATAATAAACATCTTTCGCTCGATCCGGATTTTTGCACTCCAAATCCGGATTGAACCGGCTCCGAGCGATCGGTTATGTTATTCTAAATTTATCATTCAAAGTACCTATAATTTTTTTTATCACAAAGCTGTTATAGGAGCATATTGTTTGATGGTAAGCAGTTTGTAATGTAAATAACGATTGATTCAGAGATGTCCGAGGCGCCAAATTTCTGATGATATAATGTCTGCATATAATATGATGTCTGTCAGTCTGTCTGTGTATCTCATGAACCGCAATTTTTTTTGTATATGTTGATGCTGTAACAACATATACAAAAAAAACGGAATGAAATAAATATTACAAAAGAAGCTCGCATAAATCGCACTTGGATTTATTTTTATAGATGGTATGGAACCATTCGCGAGTGGGCCGACTCGCACTTGGCCGGTATTTTTTAATTTAAACTCGAGGCTACATTTTCCGTGTAAAACTTGTTTTGATTATTGAAAGGTTAGTGTTAACAATATTTGGGACTCAAACCATACTTGTACGTTAATTCCGTGCTTATACATATCTAATAGCTTATTTGCAAGAAAAAAATATGTTAATAGTTATATTTTTTTAAATGTTGAATATTATCGCTGGTAAATATTTCCGCAATAAATTGTAGTTAAATGTATTTATTAGTGTGAAATAAGTAGCTTTTACAACATACGGTTGCTATTTGCGAATATTATTTGTGTTTTATGCATTTAACATGCGTCTAATATACAAAATTAAATCGAAACATTCTACAGTTCACGTAAGTACTTATTATTGTTTTTTTTTTTAATATAAAATAATTATCAATATTCCGTACCCAAGTTTTCATGTTTCTAAATATCGATTGGTACCCATAGGTATTATTATTAATAACGATGCTGTTCAACGGTAATAAACTATTAAAAATAATGCTTTCATCTATACTAATATAATATTTCACAAAGTTTTGCGAATTAAGTTTATATTTATAGTTAATTCAAAATTCAAATTCAAAATTCAAAATATTTTTATTTGATTAGACTTCTTACAAAGTACTTTCAAATCGTCAGAAGGACACAAAATACTCGGGTTACTCGGGACTTATCACGATCGTGAAAGGTACAGAATCCTGGTCGGTAGCAGACTCAGTTATTTTCATTATTTCATATTAATATATAAGAAGCATAAGAGTTTGTTTGTTGCCTTGAACGCGTTGATCTCAGGAACTACTGGGGTCTTTAAGTGTTTGATAGCCCATTGACGCTATATGTCATCACGCTAAGACCAATTAGTAAAGATTAGCGATACTATCTATCGCTAATTTACTCGCTGAAGTAACTATTCCACGCAGACGTAGTCTCGGGTAGAAGCTAATAAAAAATAAAATTACTTCAGTCAGATTGTCTCGGCCGCTGGTGTGGGATGCCACGTGTGTCGATACGTTGGCTCCGTCCCATCTCCCTGGCACTGCTGTGGCGGCCGGTGCTGCTGCTGTTCAGCAGGAGTGCCTCAAGCGCCGGAAATATGCTTGCATTGGTCTAGGGTACATATTTTCTGCGTTTGCGGTTGAAACTCTGGGGCCTTGGGGTCCAGATACTCATCAACTTTTCAAAGAGGTTGCACGTCGTCTGGTAAAAGCTTCTCGGACAAGCGGGCTGGGGCTCTTCTCGCTCAGAGAATCAGCATTGCTATTCAACGTGGCAATGCTGCCAGCCTTCTTGGCAAGATCCCGAGAGACACCGATTTGGGCCAAGTTTTCTACTTGTAATTAGTTTTTAGTACCACTTATTGATTAAAAATAAAATAAATTACTTCAGTCAACTAGGCATCTAGTTTAAACGTGCGATTAATCATCTCACCTAAGACATAGAGATAAGCCTGACAAATACTAGGGACAGGGAATAATACTTTGGCAGTAGTTCAACTCAAGAGAGTTGAAATGCCCTACCTTAAAATAGATATTAAGTACCTAACTCATATTTGCACGCGGTGTTTTGAAAAATGGAATATGTGGATGACATATGTCACGTGACCGATTAATTATAACTGAGAATGTTACTTTATCTAGGCCTACTGTAGGCCTAGCAAGTAGTAGGCACTACAAGGTACGAATTTTTTATTTGATTTGACATGATAGTTCGACTGTGTGACGGTGACAGCCGCGTTGTTCACTAAGATTTTTCAGCGTCGAACTCAACGACGAGCGATGGTTTCAATCATGGGAAATTGATACATCATGCATAGAGGATAACGTTCAATTTCGTTTCTTTAAAACTGAGTGCCTAGTACGGCTTTTCTTAAAATCGCAATTTTGTTTAGGATCGAAACAGCGCCGTCTGTCGGCCTGAAGATGACACTATTGTTTGCCCATACAAAGCTGCGTTGGGCAGTGAAAAACTCGCACAGGCCCTCTGACATTGGACGACGAGTGCAACGCTCAGAAACCTTAGTGAATAACGCGGCAGATCCATACACGTAATATATACGTAGGTACATTAAAATCTTTACGAGTCAAAATATCTCAACAATAAGAGCTCCTGGGAGGCCCGGATGTCTCAGCATTTAAGTAACAGTATATTTAAGGTACTGTAGGTTCGTTTACTGTGTCAGGGGTATCGGTAAGACGTTTAAATGGTAATTCAACTCAGCCTAATATCCATCCGATTAATTTCAATGCGTACTGCGGTTTGAAGGTCTTTGTCTTATCGATTTGTAGTCTTTAAGACAACAGTGGGATAAATGCCAAGAATTATACTATGGATTCAATTCGCGGATACCTTATTTTTTTTAAATAAAAGTTGCCTATGTTATTCCTTGTAACATCAGATACCTGACAGTGAAAGTCGTGTTAAAATTGGTTTGGCAGTTTTGTCTGGAGCAAACAGACAGACATACAGAGAAAAGGGTAAAAAAAATGCTTTATATCGATACCGTATATACTTTCATATGCATTTGGAGAAAAGACGTATGTATAGTGCCTGAGTCGGCAATGGACTCACCCTCTGTTACGTTGGCACTTAATCATATTCTGTAAAATGTGGGTGTTGTTGTTACAACCTCTATTTTCCCCTTCGGGGATGGCATGAGCGTGAACATTTGTGTACGCCTTGAGTTTTGGATCTTTTTGTATGCATTTATGTTGAAGCATTTTTCGATTTAAGGTCTACTAGTTCAAGCTTAGTTTGACTAGATGGCGCTGTATGTTAATGTCCACGCTTTTACTTTATTCTATTACGTACAGAAAGAAATATAAATAATATTTACTCAAATGAAATCTACTATATAAAAATAAGTCGGGTTTTCCTTCCTGACGCTATAACTCCAGAACGCAAGAACCGATTTGGCTAATTTTGGTCTTGAATTATTCGTGGAAGTCCAGGGAAGGTTTGTATGTAGAGAAAATTTAAAAAAAGTCTTGAAAAAGTGTAAAATCAACATCTTTCTATATTCCCATATACAAACAATTTGTACTAATACTTAAGAGCCAATTTGAACCTTAATACCATACTGTAAAGTTCAAGTAGGTATTAGTGAAGAGATTTCGGGAAGGCAAAACAATCGAAGACAAAAGAAGTGACGATAGTTCTGTCAAACACATTCAATTCCATCATATGTCAGCAATTTAAAATATTTTTTTGTTTGAACTTAATAATATTGTTTTTATTACTATGCATTTATACGTAGCGAAGCACGTACCGGGCCGCTAGTATGGTATAAAATAGGTCTTATTATAATCACATATTTCACCCAATTTTAGGGCATGTAAATACTAACTTAGTTATTTACTTAAATACTGCAGTTACATTTTAACCGTATACTAATATTAAATATACTAGATTTTTTCTTAATAATTAAATATGAACAATAACATTCTATACTTCAAAATATACTATGTAATTAAGTACTATATATACATTTAACACGTAAATTCAATAATGAAATAGTCGGCACGTCTAATAATATATTTCTGTGAATTTGATTATTTTTCCTCAAGCAATTGTTCAGTGCCGTCCTCTATTACAACCCTGACCCCTTACCAACTGTTGATATCGCTTTAACTATGCACTATCGCTGTTATACTTATATGTTATCGAAGCTTAACCTTACGACCTTTTACCAAGAACAAGGTTTTGAAAATCCAAATAAAAATATAAATGTGCTCACGCCATCCCAGAAGGGTCCCGAAGGGGTAAGCGAGTATTAGAGTAAGAGGTATTGTAACATCAACACCCACATTTAACAGAATATGATTAAGTGCCAATGTGACAGAGGGTGAGTTCATCGTTGTGCAGCCACTATATTTACCTCACGATGTTTTCCTTCACCGTAAAGCACGCGATAGGCGCGAATGCTCAAACCCCACAGCTACCACGACATTCTTACACAGGTAGGTAGGTCTTACTACGTTTATCTTCCGTAAAACATAGTATGGTCTCCTTCTAGCATCTAAAGTTCACCATAAGTAATGTTAGATATCTCAAATTATTAAATCTGTCAAATACATGCATACATATGCTCACGCCTGTATTCCCCGAAGGGGTAGGCAGAGGTGTTATAGTCACAACACCCACTTTTCACCGAATTTGATTAAGTGCCAACGTGACAGATGGTGAGTCTATCGCCGTCTCAGGCACTATACGTACGTCTTTGAATTACTTCTCAGTCATATTATTACCTAATTAATATTTATGGTTTTGTTTACTTATTCCATTAAAAAAAAAAGTTGTTCACTAAATACGCAACCGAAATTATTATTAAGTGTTTCTAATAAATTAATTCTCGTTTTAAGAATAGCAACCAAGATGTAAACATAATATGAACGTAGTTCTTTGATTATTTTATCCGAATAACAATGTGGAGTCGCGTGTAAAAGCTCTATAATGATTATTTAAAAAACAAGTTTTCTATTTCGAGTGTCTATTTTAGTATACTATAAAAAAACATACAAACAAAAATACAAATCTTTCCTCTTTATAATAGAAGTAGTAGTAGTAGATATATTAAATAGACGAATAGTCTCTAACGAATAACGAACTAACTAAAAACTAACGAATCTATATGAAAACTATATTAACATTATAAAGTGGAAAGGTTTGTACGTATGTTTGTAACGAATTGGCTCAAAAACTATTGGACCGATTTTAAAAATTCTTTCATGATTAGAATGCTACATTATCACTGATTAATTCAGGCTATATTTTATCACCGTACTCCCACGGGAACGGGAACTACGTGGGTGAACGGTGACGTCCGCCAAACTAAAGATGTTTACATAAATATTATGCCTACGCCTGTATCCCCGAAAACACCATGTAATAGGGGGCGAGTCTATTGTCTTTAACTAGACATTAATCCAGACTCCGCCCAGCTGGGAAATTACAGATGGAAGATCACAATAACATTTTGCTCGGCCCGGGGATCCGGGGGCTCGTGGTCGGCTGTTTACCCCTCTCTTTCAATGAGCGCTCAAAACCTGTGACCCTGCCTTACCTGTATAAATTTAATGTATTAAGTCATAAAGTTTTCAATCCTAGCTATGCTTGTAAGACCTAAAATCTATATTTTCTTCATTCGATGCGCATTCCTTCACATAAATACTAAATCATTGGAGATCCGTGTCCGCTATTGAAAAAAGTTGTCGTGTTTTGGCCACAGGTATGTTAGGTATTCACGATTGAATTTGAATAGTTATTTTATGTTCTGAAGTAAGGATACAATTTTTATTACTGGCGCCATCGTCTGACCTTCTCACGACGAATTCGTGTGTGGGAAATATTATAATTTCCATGCTTAAGCAAGAAAGCTTCCGATTTGAGATCATTTCTATCATCAACAAGTTTCTGTCGCATTTGAAGGGGTTTTTTCAACTATCTAATGGTAAGCGGTTACCGCAACCTACGAACTAACAATATCAGGGTATTCTTCTTCTATTCCGATCCTACAAGAATCCTTCTTCTTCACACATTCTCTCATAATTTTAGTTAATTACACAAATTTTTAATCTTTATAATAATTACTAACTGTGCCCTACGGTTTCACCCGCGTAGATTTAATTTAATTCCCGCGGCACCCTATATATCTATTTTTAATAAAAACCATAGATACTCCTTGTAGCATTACCTATCTGCAAGTAAAAGTCCCGTTAAAATTGGTCCAGCCGTTTCAGAGATAACCCGGAACAAACACACAGACAGACGGAGAAAAATTTAATAGTTTTTTCCATTTCAGTAAAATTTTTACTTTCAAATGCATTTAGTTAAAAGCTGTTATTTTGGATTTACAAACAGACACTTCAATTGTATCTGTCTGTATGTATACATAGATTAGTATCTATATACAACATTTTCACTTTCCTTCTTTCCACTTATTAACTACGTCATTAACAGTGACTACCAGCTTTCTCAGTTCTGAGAACCTACTTAGCCGCGCGTATGAAACTATTAGAATTAAACGTCAAAGCTAAGAATTTCCTAATACGCGCTGCTTAAGGGATCATAGTTGGCCCCCCGCTTTCAGACGAAGTCGTTCTTCTATTAGAATCCCATTACTAAGGGTATACAATAACTGTGATATTTACAGAGCAATTAAAAATGTAGACAGTGCTATTTCAAGAGATTTGAAACCAATGGGCTTATATAGGTGACTCCACGATTTATGAGCGCTGAACTTGAAAGCGCAGTAGTAATTTTTAGGTCTTGTATGGAGCAAGCGCGAATAAATACATACGCTTCTATAAATAACTGGTATTGATAAATAACTAACTGGTATTAATAAATAACTTACTGGTATTGATAAATAAATAACTGGTATTGATAAATAACTAACTGGTATTAATAAATAACTTACTGGTATTGATATATAAATAACTGGTATTGATAAATAACTAAGTGGTATTTAACGTGGTCATAAAGCGAGCTTTCGAAGAAAACACCTGTATAATTTCTGAGTGGAAATTCAACGAAATATGTCGTGCCTGAGAGATGACGACAGACTTGTCAACTGTCTTCTGTCTTGATACATTGGCACCCAATTATATAATTATTCTGTGAAAAGTGGGTGTTATAGAGGCTCGGTAAGTGAAGATAAAAATAAATGAATTAACAATAATCAACAAGGTTCTCCGTGAAATACTTATGCGCTCACAGTTCAAGGTTTAAATCAACTTGAATCAAAAACAATGACTCACTAATCAAAATATGACGAACAACACTACTATAAAACAATATATATGTTTTATAGTAGTGTTGTTACACTACTATATTATATGTATACAGTATACATATAATATATAAGAATCCCTCGTTTAGGTAGGTTTAAGATATATAGATTAACAGTAGCACGTAAACTACCGTCATCTGTCTACTTTCGCTGACGGATTTCCCAGCATTCATATTTTAAACCAACCAACAGTAACTTTCATCTAAAAAACCCAATCTAGTAGAATCCAGACTCGAATAAAATAAGAATAATAGAATCATATTTATAAAGTAAACATATTAATCTTGTTTCATTTTATATTAGAAATACAGTTTAAATATAATATTTATTTATAGCGTGCCTGAAATATTAATTTTGAGCTGATTTGAATAATATTCATATACTGTGACAACTGTCATCGAAATGGAGTAACGCCTCCCTACAAAGTTTGTCGTACATGGCTTGCTGGGTTTCAGGCTCAATTTCAAATTCTGCGGTATTTCCTTATAATACCAGCAATGTACTATGTTTATGGCGAATGTCACAGCGATGTGCATTTTAAATAGGGTATTAAAAGCGTAGACGGCGCCACATGAAAGCGTAATCCCAAAACACGGATCTAAATATCGAAGTCCTAAAGACATATTCAGCAATAAAAAAGGTTGTTTACATTAAAATGATGAATCACAAGTAAATCCCATGCGACATTCCAAGAGGCGACCTTATAAGGCTGTATACACACAAAGTTGCGACTATGCGAGCTACCTGCTAATGTGTTTTTTATGATTGACGTATTAGGCAGAAGAATAATAGTATCGTAACGAACGTTTTTGAGTTCGTTGACTTTTACCTAAATGATTCTAGTCAATAAAAGATAGTTTGCTATGTATAATGTTTATAAGAATCTCGTAATATTTTAATCAACTGGCAACATTTAGTAAGGAATCCTATCAAAATATATACCACTTAGGTGGCAAATCATCTCAAGATCACCTCAGCATGTATCAGGAAGAGTGCAATGCCAGGAACATCAAACGCATAGTTCCGATATTAATAGAAATAATTTCAAAAAGTTGTATAGAAGCAAAAAAAAAATATATGGTCGAATTGAGTAGTGGAGCAGGTTACTTCCTAAAATTTTCTATTAAATATATTCAAACGCAAAGATTTTTGATAATGGTTCATTGTTTTGACGAACGAAGGTATTTTAAGAAAATCACTTTAACACCTGCAATAAATCAGTAAATTTGGTAAACATATCCTAATTCATAGTCACGGTCCTCATTTTAAAAAGCAACGAAAATACCGAAAGTCGCAAATGTATACGCAGCCTCGTCTAAATAAAAACAACCGCGCGATAAGTCGTCGGTCAGTCGAGTTGAAACTCACGAGCCATAACGTTTTGTAAGTGAACCGGATCTTAGCAATAATGTTGTCGAGGATTGTATTATTTTTAACTGTTATCACACTGGCCTGCGCTGCGACTTGGATGGGCCGATTGCCGCCAATACCCGAGCGGTTAGGTGAGTGTTTACATACCCTTTTTTAATCCGTACGTATTCCAGGACTAGTTTACTTTTTTCGCGCTTTGTCCGATTGTTTATGCGTTAAATAAAGTAGTAGCTTCTTATTTTGGTACTTTTTTTTTATTTCTCGTCTCTTCTCATATTTAATAAGGATAGAGAGTAATAAATACTGTTTGAGTGTGCCAGGTCCAGACGTAGTGTTTTGCTTTTAATTAAATACAAAAAAAAAAACGGTTATTCTGTTAATATTGAATAATGAATTCAGGATTGTTATTATATTAGTTATTAATTTGAGAGCTTGTCTAATGGATTTATTTTTATTTTACCAAGACACAACAATATTGTGTTGTTTTGACAATATATAGTGAAATAACTTTAAAATGAGCAAGAATGTTTTATTTGTAAAGCTGTGACGAATACGAGATCGTCGTAGTAAATTACATGGAATAATTATTTATACAATTACTCATGAATGCCGATAGCTGCAAAATTTGTCATATTTTTTTTTCCCTGACAATTTTGTATAATAATTTATCAACCACGTTCGTTATCTTTTGAAACATTTTGAAATGTGTTCTATGATGATCATTAGTCGATGTCAAACGGTTATAATTAAGTAGACAGCTGTGAGTGATAAGACATGACCTTGAGATGACGAGAGCCACAATCAATATAATATTATTAAGTGTTGCTTTTATTAATAAAAATGTGTTATTATTTACACGTGGCCTGTAGACTTATATTGAAATCGTGAAATGATTTGGATTAAATTTATCGTATTTAGCGTTTATTACCTGTATCATGACACAGATTATTTTTAAGTCAGACAGAATACCTATTCATTTCCTTTAAAGCAACATTAATAATTTTGTATTTTGATCTTTACATTACCGAATTTCTCTTTCACAAAAAGTTGCATAACAGTCGTGTAAAGGTCAAGACGATGATTGCGATGATAATTGATAATTAAATGCTTGAACTCAAGCAAACGTGCATTCTTAAAGTTTTGTTAAAACAATATTTGCTGTGCTTGTAATGTTGGTCCAAAACACAAAAAATATAATTGTTAAGGCAGCTTATCTTAATCTGGTGTCAAGATGAATTCATTTTCCTGTTAATGTGAACGCACCCTTAACCTTGCTTGCAAAAAACTCTACAATATTTTCACTGTAACCTCAACTTGATCTCTGTAATCGTTAATTTTTATTTGTTTTTAAATCACGCAAAGGCGTCTTAAGTTTTTATTAATCTTATTTGTCAAAATTACGAGGACCTCGTGGCACAGTTGCTAGTCGCATATCATTCGATCAACGAAGTTAAGCAACCCTGGATGGGTGACCGCTCGACTATCCTCCGTGCCTCGGAGAGCACGCTTAGCCGTCGGTCCCGGTTGCCAATTTAAAATCTTTGACAATCGTTACAGGTCAGTCGGAGGCCTAAGAGAGTCTGACAACTGGTTTAAGACAGATTTTCTTGTGAAAGGGGTTAGGTCAAGTGGTAGTCGTTTCGCATATAAATCTAGTGATCAGCCAAATCGAGTTGAATCAAATGCTGACCCTAACAATGTATGGATTAGGCCAGGGAGATAATCTTGTTTTTATTGCATTTTTTGCACTCTATTCGGCCATATCATTACTTAGACGAATTTAATCGCTGCGCGGAAAAATTGGTAGCGGAAGCGTAGGACTCGTGTAAGCCTACCTTAATGTCACATTTGCATGAAAACGATCAGCGAAAAACGTGCTTTTTATCGTTAATATTACGATACAAAATAACATTTTCTTTGTTATCATCGATAAATTAATTAAAATATTTTAACCATTATGTACCCAGTTGTGGAGCTGTTAAAGATCACGCGTATTTTTAATTCGAACTGGCGCCAGACATTTTTTTCAACACAACATTTCAAGTTTTACGACAGCAGCTGACAGTAACGATTCTTAAATATTCGATACCTAAGCTTTTATCGCGTTTATGCAAATGTGTGCCTTATGTCCTTTTGTGAATTTTAAACATTCCTCAGGAATCCGTATCAAGTTTTTTGTATGAATCTAAGGTTGAGGTTATGTTTATTATACAATTGTAACTTTTACTCGTCAGTATTGACACCATAGAAGAGGGTTTATTTCTTGCCATCATTTATTTATTTTTATATGAAACCGTGAGTTCTTATATTAGCGGGGTTTTACCAATGAGTTTTTCTAAAAAAACTTATGTGCAGTGATTACTCACCACGTGCTTTACGGTGAAGGAAAACATCATGAGAAATAACTCAAAGACAAAAAAAAATTATGTATAGTGACAGTTGGCACTTAATCATATTCGATGAAATGTGGGTGTTGTTGTTACAACACCTCTGCTTACCCCTTCGGGGACCCTTCTGGGATGGCGTGAGCATATCTTACATATTCCACAAGGACATTGCTTGTTGAGAAAAGGAGGTGCCTGATGTATTGAATGAATTGAAGAAATTGAATGAGTAGTTTCGTGAAGAATGCAAATATACCGCTGTAGCTATTGTGGATACTATTGCATTGTATGAATAAATTATGATTGAATCTCTAGTTTCAACATCCGCGTCATTCAGGTTTATTGACGTGGAGGATGATACAGATTAAGTTATACGTTTTCCTCATACTTAAATGGTAACTTGAATAGAGCTAACCTTTACATAACTAGATCGTGTCAATGACATAAGCGGTAACTTAACGCTTATGTTAGCAATTTAAAAGATAATGCATAGCGAGTTTGTATCGTTACTTTGGTACAGGTGGTAATAAGCAGACGTTAAGACCGCGGATCATTTCAAACAATAATTTAATTGTTGTCAAATCATCTCGGTTACCTACGAGGTGGCCGAAAGGTTTACTCAAAGATTTTGTGGATAAGCCCTGAATAATTCGAGGAATCAACCGTTCACCTGAACTCCAGCTTAACTCTATCGTTGCTGTTCGCCCTCGCTCCATACACAACCCAAAATGTAACAACTCTACATTCAAGGCCAGCGCTCAAAACTCGTGTCGGGACCAAAACCAATTAATAGAAGTTTATTTTGAAAACCAAAGCGGCAAAAATCTTGATTACTTAATGTAATTTATAATACTGACTTGTTGAAGTCCAATTTTGAGATTCTGGTACTATTGGTTGACGTCACAAGATGACGTGTGATCAAAATCAGTGATAAAGATCATTTCCTTAAAGATGGATGTGGGAGTGATTCTCAAAGGTTTTCCCAAACACGGCTCCAAGTTCTGCGATCACGATTCTCGTGCATACGTGAGTGAGTTAAGAGTCCCCAAAGCGTAGGACTCGTGTGACTCAATGCTGTGACCCAAATGATCTCACATTCATGCAGTATACAACTTTTAGATTGCTCTTTGTCTTTGGAAATTTTGTTTCATAAGTAAGCCTAGTAATGCAGATAACGTAGCTTCTTAGCTACGTCACCTGTTAGGCAAGCGATGTGAGTTCGAATTCCAGTGGGCTTGTACCAATGAGTTTTTCTAAAAACTTATGTGCTGTGATGATTTCACACCACGTACTTAACGATGAAGGAAAATATTGTGAAGAAATCTGCATATGTCTGAGATATAATTGAAAGAGGTATGTATAGTTTCTGACGTGAGACGGCGATGGACTCTCCCTCTGTCACGTTGGCACTTAATCATATTCGGTGAAATGTGGGTATTGTTTTTACAACACCTCTGCTTACCCCTTTGGGGACCCTTCTGGGATGGCGTGAGCATATTTATATATTTTTATCTGGATTTTCAAAACCTTGTTCTTGGTAAAAGGTCGTAATGTTAAGCTTCGATAACAAATAAGTATAAAACGATAGTGTATAGTTAAAGCGATATCAACAGTTGGTAAGGGGACCGTTCTGTGATGGCGTGAGCTTTTTTTTTACTGGCTTCTGGCCTCATCTTCGTCCACGTGGACTAGTTAATAGAGATATTTACAGGGTCGGCCACGAGTGATGCCCCTGATATTGCAGGCGACCATAGACTGTGGTGATCACTTACCATTAGAAGGGGCGCATGCTTGTTTGCCACTGGTCATAGTAACTGATTGTAACTATGATTATCACCTTATCATACAAATAATCCAAATGTTTGAAAAAGTACAATAAAAATGTAAACCAATGATTGGTGAAAATCCAACATATAACATGGATTGACAATAGGCAAAAAGCAATTATGGTTCAATTACCCGTAGTCCCATCGAGATGCACTGGGTCTACTGGGAATTATTACCCGTGGACCCATTGTGGGTCAATAGCAGTGGGACTACGGGTGTACAAAGAATGTATTGTGATGCCGTAGTTGCGTTGATACTATCAACAAGCATAGGTCATAGTCAATTGGATCCATTTCCTCTCAAAAGCTTAAGATTATTCATGTACTTAACGTAAAGTATATTTTTTAAACTTATATCGCAGAAACCTTTTGATTCGGGTCAAGGATCCTATTTGTAAGCACGCAAGGTCCCTTAATGTTAATATATTTAAAACTTTTGTAGGCATCTGTCTGTTATTTTGCCAGATAATATAAACAGTTTACAAACAGACCCGAAAGAGTTATTGACTCCTTCAGAATGTACAAAAAAACGAATTTTGTTTCAATTCGCTGTCCTCTTTACAACGGTAGTGTATATATATGAAATAAATGATAGTAATACTGCATAGGTGGCGATTTACTGCAGGAACATAGCATATATAGTGTCTGGAATTTTGATATAAAGTAACATACAATAATACTGTATAAGTAATATTTAAATACTATGATATGCCGTGGTGTCCGTAGGGTTTGACCAGTAAACGACGCAAGTTCGAATCCTAGCGGGGCCTGTACCAATTAGTTCTTCTAAAAACTTATGTGCAGTCATGTGTTCTACAGTAAAGGAAAATATCGTGAGGAAACTCTCATACATCGCGTGCCTGAGACGGCGATAGACAATGTGTCACATTGGCACTTAATTACACAGTGAAAATTGAGTTATTACAACACACGTATGATTAAATTCAAAGCGCTTACGACCCCTATATAGTCTAATCAGGCTGACTTTATAATGTCAGACTTAAGAGTCACTTTGCATTTATCTATGGTCAAATGGGACAATTCTGTGAAGGCATGAGTCATTATAATTACTAAAAGTATTTTCGAATAATTAATTTGAATTGAATACAAAAGTTATGAATATCACGATTGAACATTATGATTGTTAATAGATAAAAGTCATTGTATGTATGTATGTTACGAATGTCATTCTCAGAACAATTATTGTTCTCGCACTGGTATTTCCAATATTCTCAAGTGGTTCATAATAACTTACGTACTTAAAATTACATGTACAAAGATATGAATGGCACATTAGAAAAAGTGGGAAAGACCCTCTCAAAATTAGTGTGAAAAAATACACCATTAGCATAAAACTACGTTATTGTGTGCTGGCAATACTGAGTCATGATTACAATTGATTCACAAGTCTACAAAGGCGTTAGGTCATTTTAAATGTGGTCAGCCATCACTTTTATTTGCAACTATCTGTGCACCGCGGTTTTATCCGCGTACTCTTAACCGTGCTTTACGGTGAAGGAAAACATCGTGAGGAAACCTGTATATGTCTGAGAACTAATTCAAAAACTTATGCATGTGCCTGACACGGCGATAGATTCACCTATTACTGTCACTTAATCATATTCGGTGAAAAGTGTGTGTTGTTATTACAACACCTCTGCCTCTGAGCATATGTATGTATATAGGCGTAATTCTATGGGTCAATTATTTCGTGGACCAATTTTCTTTCTAAATAAGTCTAAGTTACCTCTTGTAAAATCAGCTACCTGTCAGTGCACGTGATTAGCTGGAACAAATAGAGAGAGACAATTTTGGAAAAAAATTGCATACTTATTACCATATGATATGCATTTAGTGAAACACTGTGTAGAATTACAAACAGGCACTTAATTTTTTTTTATCTGTATATATACATCAGTTACTAGCTTTAGTCCGCAGCTTCGATCGAGTGCTAGGGAGAGGGACAGGAACAGACTTTGGGGTTTATTAAAAAAAAAAATATTTTCCATCTATCTAGCTTTTACCTTTATATGTTACTTTGAATACATCCAAGAATATGTACACAAAGTTTTAAGTAATTTTGGAGTAAAAACGTAGCTAAAAAACTTACATTCATATTTATAACATTAGTAGGAAAAGTTCAAAGAACTCACTACATGCTCTCTATACCTAAATACTACCAGTTTTAGCTTACTACAAACAATTTTACGCTACTTTTTAGCATAATCATAAAAAATAAAAAATATTTTTTTTTTGTTTTCCTCCCATAACATTTGGTTTTTTCAAGTCGGGTGCTAAGTTCACATAGCTAGATAACAGCGCTAAAATGGCGCGCGTCAAATAAAATGGTTGAGGTCAGTGCATGGTAATTAAAAAACATGTATTTTTTTAAAGAAGAATCATTTCTTAATAATTACTATAAGTATAAACGTGTTTCATTAACATCACTTTGTATAGCAAATTCATTCTACAATTGAAATATATGAATAGCTATAATGTATTGTATCATTAATGCACTTGAAGTTTACCTTGGCTTAAACATTCGACAGATGACGTAGTTACATCATTAGAATATAATAATAATACAATAATATGATGCCTCCGAAATCCTCTTCCGCTACACGGAAAATATTTTTCGAAGAAAATTCTAATCGAATTAGTCACTTGCTTTGCGTCATAGCGCAAATTAATTAAAAATACAGTTGCATAAGTATTCGACGATGGTTGCGTAAACAGGTGTAGTTACTTAATATATGACGATACTACCAGACGTCACACGGTTTTAGCCGTGTAGTTCCCGTTCCCGTGGGAGTACGGTGATAAAATATAGCCTCTATTTATTAGTGATTACGTAAAATTCAAGAGGTGAATTTTTTTAAAAATCGTTTCAGTACTTTTTGAGCCAGCTCGGTACAAACGTACAAATCTTTCCTCTTTATAATATAAGTATAGATATAGATTAACATGATTGAACGCATAAGCAAATAAGATCTGATATTGTATGTATTTTTATCATATACTATACACTACTGGCTGTGCCTTGCGGTTTTACCCGCGTAGGATTCACAATATATAATTTTCCCGTTTTACAAACATTTCCTATTAATGCTTCACTTCTACTAGTCGCAGCTTGATGTTATAAATTATTTCCTTCAATACATACATTTTTTTGGCTTTATAATATTAACATAGATTATTACTTATAAACTATTTCTATTTTTTTGAATGCTCGAATCATTTTGTATAGATTAAAAAATGTTTTTTTTTTTCATTTTATTTTAAAAACAAATTAATGATATATTATTTAAAAAATATTAATAAGACGGATATTTACCATCTTTATCAAAGGAAATTTGTTTTCACAAAGAGACTATTTGTAATTTTACGACCACGGTCTTAATACTCCTAAATATTGAACACTGATTTATAGATTTGGTATTTGTGAACATACCGAGATATAACAGGCTATTGTACTTCCATACATAGATAGACATACATTACAAATATTGACTATTCACCTATTTGGTATGTGCTAAGTCACGAAAGGTGATCTATTAAGCGCACGTCTGTCATCTCATCAATATTCATCCATCTGTACTTAGCTCAAGTCCAAGAGATGCAATTATTTACTTCTAAACCAAAAACTGTCTTAGTGTGTGTGATAAAGGGGTTGTTATGTTGCAGTTAAATGGACAATTGAATTGCAAATGTTTAGTAACTTAAAGTACCTATTTGATTCGATGACGTATGAATAACATCAAATTAGCAACATTCGTAATACCTGTCACTCACACAATGATGCGAATTACCTTAACTGCTCACATTTGAACAAATTCAACCACTCGTGTAAATACTGCTGTATTAGGATTAGTTTTTTTACTGGTCAACTAATTCATCGCCCTGGCCTAATCCCATACATTGTTGCGGTCGGCACTTGATTCAACCCGATGTGGCTGATCACCTGATTTTTATATGAAGCGACTGCCATCTGACCTTCGCAACCCCTTTAACGAGGAAAATCTGTGATCTGGGTTAAACCAGTTGTCAGACTAGTTTAGGCCTCCGACAGACCTGCAACGATTGCCAAAGATGATAAATTGGCCGGGGAACGGAACCGGGGACGACGGCTTAACGTGCTCTCCGAGGCACGGAGGGAACTCGGGCGGTCACCCATCCAATTACTGGCTAGGCTTAAGGTTGCTTAACTTCGCTGATCGAATGATAAGCGCAATAGCAACTGTCCCACGCTATTGGTCAACTAATTCGAAGTCCAAAAACAAGCAAACTATGATCGTTAAAGAAGCTCGTTAAAGAAGAACTTCTTAACTGGACGTTCAATTTTACGCTACCAAAATGAAACGTCAAAGCTCAGAAGTTCTTAATACGCTCTGCTTTAACCAATGATGGTAGGTAGGCCCCTGGGCTTTATTCTAATTTTATCTACCCGAAACCAACATGTATTTTCTTTAATTCCAGCTGACAAAGAAGGCTGTTATATACAAGAGGTGAATGACGTCATCCCATTCGGCCACGAGATCACACCTTTGGGCAACTGCATCAGAATTTCCTGTAGTAGCAATATGATCCATTACGCCTCGTAAGTATCTTTTTCGTATTAAATAGTTTTATGTTTCGTCTGATATATATATAGACCAAGTTTTTTATGTAATAATGTTTTTGTTGAATGATATTATTGGCTATGAAGTCGCTTGCGCACCTACCTAGCTTGAAAGATGGATGCAAGAAATCTGAGATGTGGATTTTGAGATGGATGTGTGGCGTGATAAGATTGTACAAGGTAAGGAATGAGCTTATAAGGGAAAGTCTGAAAGTAGCACCAGTGACTGACAAGTTGAATAATAAACATTTGTCGTGGTATGGACATGTTTTTTTGTGTGGTTAATTTTGCATAAAAAGTTTTATTTATGAATGTGGATGGTTACAAGGGGAGAGGAAGACCTAAAAATTATAGATGGATTGTGCAAAAGATGATATAGCTAGAATGGAAGTGTATGCAGATATGACGTCTGAAATCCAAATTATATAGGATAAGGGCAGGAAGGTGATGACGATGATAAATTCGCAGATGGAAACAGGCCGTGTATTTTAAGCCGGTCTCCGAGAATGTAGGGCCGGCCTTCGAGTCAGGATGATTAAGTTCATTTGGGGTAGTATCTACTTATGATCCACGAGAAGGTTTTTAACCTTATGAATATTTCTTCTCCTCGCATCGTTTCACTGCTGAGGGTTATAATACTGTTGCCATCTGTTCCTTCTTTGGCAATGTGGAGAACTCAGAGGACACTATTTTCAATTGTAATGTGGATTTGATCTGACCGTCACCTGGGATTAAGGCCTCTTGGGTATTTCCCCTCCATACATACATACATACATATGCTCACGCCTGTATTCCCCGAAGGGGTAGGTAGAGGTGTTGTAATCACAACACCCACTTTTCACCGAAGATGATTAGGTAAGTGCCAACGTGACAGATGGTGAGTCCATCGCCGTCTCAGACACTTTACATACGTCATTGAATTACTTCTCAGAAATATGCAGGTTTCCTCACGATGTTTTCGTTCACCGTAAAGCACGTGGTGTGAAATCACTGTACATAAGTCTTTTAGAAAAACTCATTGGTACAGGCCCCGCTGGGATTCGAACTTGCGTCGCTTGCGTAGCAGGCGACTGCTCAAACCTCAAGGCCACCACGGCTCCTTTTTTCCTCTCCACTCTCCATTATAAACACTACCAAACGTGAAAGTAAGACAATGTTTACATTCAATTACAGATGCGGTGTTGTGATGGTGGATGGCGTGAAACTGACAAAAACAGACCCTACCAAACCATACCCGGAATGTTGTCCATCATTGGACAATGAAATTGATAATAATATAATTTAGCATAACTAGGTCATAAGTTAGGAAAGGATCATCTGAAACTGGTCTGACAAACGTTGGCTTTGGATAGATGAAGCAAGAATTAGCATTGCAAGAAGTGAAGTCTATGTAGAAAGGATTCGCTGCAGTGCATAAAGCGAAGTCTTGCTAAATGATTTTTTTGTAATAGGACGGTGATGTTGGTAGTAAAGAAATGAAATGTAATGTTTAAAAAGTGTAAAATGAATGTTGTAATATTACTAGGACTTGATTTGATGTTAATAGTTTGTGCTAACATGTAATACCACTTCAGATATCCCATTAAGAGATAAGTTAGAGTTCCTTACTAAAGATTTAAGGTAAATAGTACTCAGAATCAAGAAGCTATCTTGCCACCAAATTGTTGAATTTATTTATTTTATTAAATTAGAAGATTTTAAATTAATACTTATCGTTTTCTTTGAAAAAATTCTTTTCAGATTATAAAGACTCAAATTTTTTCTTAAAAGGCTCAATTTTGTTATCTCAAGGTAGAGTAAGATTAATATGAATGAGGTTATCTTATTGTATTATAGTCTTATGATACTTGAGAAATCCCCAAGTTAGTAAAGTTATTATAAACTGGAGACAAATATATTTACAAATATTAATTTTAGTTCTACAAGCTTGACGAATTGACCATGACCGATGATGTCATGAGTTTTGTTCAGAAAATAATTGGTATAACTGCGCATTTAATTTAATCATGTCGCGCCATACATACGGACAGAGACAGACTTGTGTTATAAAATGGCTGCGCAATCATGGTTCGTGTTCATATTTCATGACGTCGTGATCTGCTAGGATTTGATGAAACAGACAGACAGGCATACAGACGGACAGAAACACAGACCGAGTTTTTTTTTAAATTGGTTTTTCTATGTCAATACCGTTTATACTATCCGCATCCGTATAAATGATAAGAGTACGTTCGTGGCTTCACCCGCGTTTATCTTTTATATAGCTCGATTAACAAAATAGCCTTCTATTTCTTAGTAATATTTTAGCATTGTATTAGTTAACATATTTTCTAATGCGTTTTGTGCATTCAAAAAATCAAAAAATCAAAAATATCTTTATTCGATTAGACTTTTTACAAAGTACTTTCAAATCGTCAGAAAGAGACGTTTTCAAAGGATTATACATGCTACCGCTATGCTCAATGCCTATTCGTTACAAACGAACACCGAAATCTTTCCTGTATTAGTGTAGATAGCCAGAAATGTGCCATCGTTTTCGCGTTTATACAATGAAGTATGGATATGCGAAACCAATTAAATTCCACTGCGGAACAAGCATCGTGCACTTTTTGAAACGGCAGCCAAAGTTGCCAGTGTCCGAGGAATTGAAATAAAACGTATCACTGCGAGCGTTCACCTTTTCAGCCGCAGGCTTTTTGGCAACAGAGGAATCGATTGAAAAATAAATTGCGGTGATGTTGTGTTTGGCTTCGTTTTATAACTATACTATCATCACGCATGATACCTCAAAATAGTCTGTCACCTTTGACGGCGCCCATGGTCTAGGTTTATATATCTCCACTCAATAGCCAGGGTCTAAGAATATGGCTATGGTATCCCGTGTCGTAAGAGGCGACTAAAAGGGGGCCGGAGGGCTTGCTGGCGGTGGTCAGGGTGGGAGCTTTGACCACCGAGCCGCGGGCCCGAGAAGGGGGCAGCGCGACGTGGCTCGCACTGCCTTGCGCAGCGAGGTCTCCAGGGGCGGCATCACAGCTGCCCCGGGGATGTGCCCCGGCAAAGTGTGGGGGGACACCGGTGCGTTCTATCAGAGTACCCGGAGTCCCCCCTGAGCACTGAGTACGGCCACCGGGGGGGTTTTAGTGAGGTAAAAATCCCACATACCCCGATCTGCCTCTCCCAGGGCGGTCAGGGACCTTTTGAAGGTTTCCCTCTCGTCAAAAAAAAGGTTTATATATCTAGAGGTTTGTATACCTGACTGCTATGTATTAAATATATACATGTTTTCTATATATTAAAATCATATATATTAGAGCCGTGGTTGCCGTAGGGTATGAGCAGTCACCTGCTAAGCAATCGGCGGAAGTTCGAATCTCACCGGGGTCTGTGGGAGATACTTCAAAGACGTATAGTGCCTGAGACGGCGATGGGCTCACCATCTGTCACGTTGGTACTTAATCGTCTTAGGTGAAATTTGGGTAGCTTTTACAAAAATTCTGCCTACCCTTTGGGGAATACAGACGTGAGCATATATTTGTTTATATATTCAAAAAATACGGTACAACTTTTGCTTGTTGAACAGTAACAGTTTATCTTTGTTCATTTTGCAAAGTGATTACCTGTTTGAATGCGTTGCTTGCATGCGTACATAGAATATCATGTATATATTGAAAAACTGAATAATAAATGAGTCATGGTACTGAACTAGGCAAATAAAGGCAACTGTATCAGCTCCCATAGGGAAAAAGAGATGCAAGATAACAATGATTTAATGAATGCGAAAAAGTTTATACATTTATGTTCAAATTCCACCCGCGAGTACCGTTGTTCCGTACTTTTTATTTAAGGCTTTTGCAAAACTGTCGTTAACACACAGGGTAAACAATGTAGCTGTGAATCTTTGGAAAAAACTGGCCTTGCTACTGTGAGCTCTTCAACAACGGGGTCCGTACAGTATATGAAATGTTTTCTTACAGCAACAAATAATTATTTTTTGGACTAGACAAATCACGGTATAGACCCCTAAAAATGCGACCCACACACATAGAGGCCGAGGAAAGACGGCAGGACGACCTCAACGTCTACTTGAAAGTATGACCTGAGTTAGCCCTAGATCGCATGGGATGGTAAGAAGGGAGGGCCTTTGTCCAGCAGTGGGACACATCGGGTTCATAATAATAATCAGATAATTAACAAAAGTAACTATTTAACAAGCAGCTTGAATAAAAGGGTTGTTTCAGTAATTCCCGTTAAAAATCCCCGTCAATGGGAAGTTTCACCTCGTATTAGGTTCTATATCTGAAGGTGTCCTGAGTTACCTCGCTGGATCGCTAACTAATCCTTTGAAGTTCAAAGTAGCTCAAAAATCTAATAATTATATGCAACACTAGCTGGTGTCCGCGACTCCGTCTGTGCAGGATTAGACATAACTTATATATATATATATATATATATTTTTTTTTTTGACTATACACAATATCTTAATATAAATAAAATATAGCCTATGTGTTATTCTTATGTGTAAGCTATTTTATTGTAAAGTTTAATTAGAATCCAATCAGTAGTTTTTGTGTGAAAGAGTAACAACATACATCTTCACAAACTTTCGCATTTATAATATTAGTAGGATATTAATAGGATAAGGGCACTTTGAACATTAATTGAACGTAATTTTTGAGACTAAGTTAATTAACTTCGACCGTCACAAGTCCATTTTCAGTCTTTTAGCCAAGAAGAAAACCAGGCTCAGAAATATGAATATTGCCGATTTCAAGAAGACCCCTACAAAGTTCTCACGTAGACAATTTTGTTCAATTTATACATTTTGTTTTCTTCAATATTCCCAAGATGCAAGAACTGTGAAATAGCATCGCATCTTCCCTTCCCTTCTGTTCATTCACAAGTATTAAAATGATAGGTACATTCTTCGTTTAAATGTATTCTTTTCAGGTATGTTTGCTATAACTAATTAATAGATAGACAAAACATCGTGAGAAGTAATTCAATGACGTATGTCAAGTGTCTGAGACGGCGATGGACTCACCATCTGTTACGTTGGCACTTAATCATCTTCATTGAAAAGTGGGTGTTGTGATCACAACACCTCTGCCTACCCCTTCGGGGTATAGAGGCGTGAGCATATGTATGTATGTAGATAGACAGATAAAACGTTTATTCGCCACACACTAATAAACAAAATAAATATTTTTTTCATTTTGTAAACTGATTGACGCAAAGAAAAAACCAAAGATGTAAATAAGATAGGAATTTCGGTTTTTGAAAAACAAATGCAGGCGTAAATAGCTGTATAAATTTGAAATTGGAAATCCTAACCAAAGAGGAGATATTTGAGATCAAAGTGGCCGGTACGACAAAACGCCAATTTTATATATAAGGACCTAATACATGATGAAGGCTTACAAAATAAACATTAAATACAATACATAGTATGTAAGTCATTATCTGCTAAGTTATACCTATTTAAATCTGTTGCATTTCTCTAAATCCTGTGAATTGTTCCCTGAGTTGTATCGTATCGTTACACCTTCCCAGAAAGATAATGATAGAGAAGATTATGGATATTGAAGTGCCACTCATACTAAAAGGAATACGAGAATATTATAATAACTTTGGTCACATTTTTTCTGGAAAATATATAATATATACATACATACATACACATGCCCTCGCTTGTATCCCATGGGGGTAGGCAGAGACCACCGTTTGTCACATGCTACGATCCTTACATACTTCTTTCGCTTCATCCACTTTCATGCATTTCTTTATACACTTTCTTCAGTTATATGTGCTCCGAATATGTCCTTTCTGAAAAATACTATTAATTTGGTAATAGTAGTTCTTCCTTGGGCGCCCTCTACCGACACTTCCACTCACGTTCGCTCTATAAATTTATTTTGTTAATTGTTTTTACTCATCCTTTTGTTATGACCAAATCTCATGTAATCATTTATTTATTACTAGCGGACGTCACGCGGTTTCACCCGCGTAGTTCTCGTTCCGGTGAGAGTACGGGTATAAAATAAGCTTTTGTTACTTGCTAATGATGTAGCTATCCAAAGGTGAAAGAATTGTTGAAACCGGTCCAGTAGTTTTTGAGCTTATTCATTACAACCAAACAAACAAAGTTTTCCTCTTCATAATATTAGTGTAGATACCACTTTTATTCAGTCTTCTCGCAGTAATCCAAGCATACATGGTATCATTATTATATATCTATCATAGAAGGAGCCACATATTACCTATACAAGACGAGGGTAAAAGCTACTTACCGATGCGAATATTACCTTTATGCTGGTATTTTTTTTATCCTGTAGCTAATAGTCGAACACAATGGAATGATGTAACCAATAATGACATTAATAATATTATATTAATCTCCAGTCCTTTTTTCCGCTTTGTATTAGTTTTAATGTTGAATTCGATATAAACAAGCGTCCTTGTTTCAGTACTGTGCTGACCAATATGCATATAAGTGCTTTTTTAATTTTAAGTTGTGGTTACATGCTGGCTGCTGCAGGTAAATTTTATCTAATTAAAATCTCTTTTATTGTACGTAGAATTAAAATGCTAAAAATAAATTGGACTGGCACCTTACAGGTCGAGCTGTATCATCATCATACATGGACAGCCCGAGCTATTACTACTATCATCATATAGATGACAAACATACAGCTCAAGTTGTTGATCATGATTATCTTGCAACTCGAATTATTAGCCAGTGATCATCATAAATGTACAACTCGAGCTGTTAGTGATCATCACAACGTAGAGCTGTAGTTGCTATTCAGTGACCATCTAACACGGACAGCTTGAGCTGTTACTCAGTGAATATAATAACCGTATACCTTGAGCCGCTAGTCAATGATCATCATAACATACAACTCGTGAGCAGTGATCATCATACACTGATGGCTCGGGCAGTTAGTCAGTGGTTTACTAACGCACACATATCAGCCCGGCCAGATCACATTACAACTCAAGGCATATTTATTTCTGAGTAACTTCCAATTATTATTATTATTAATATTACCCTGTCGTGTCCCACTGCTGGGCAAAGGGGAGGCCTTTGCCCAGCAGTGGGACACGACAGTTCCACCTTCCAACTTTCACTATATTTCGCAATGGAACTATATTCGCAAATCTTCGCCTCGGGATCAACTCACGTCCGTGTCTGATTTGATATGTGTGCTATAACCTTAAGGCTTCTGACCTAGGGCCCTACGGCTAATTACCATGAAAGCT
This sequence comes from Watsonalla binaria, assembly GCA_929442735.1. Lineage (NCBI taxonomy): Eukaryota > Metazoa > Arthropoda > Insecta > Lepidoptera > Drepanidae > Watsonalla > Watsonalla binaria. The sequence continues at coordinate 8,877,185 of OV838930.1, forward strand.
AAATTTTTACTATGGTAATTCGTAGGGCGTGTATTAATCAATGTTCTATTAATATATCTTTCATATTATCCATTTTAGAACGTTCATTTGGACGGCACACTATCGTATTGTATTTTGATGCCAAAGCGGAAAATTTTACAGGTAAAACTTTCTACAAATATTTATTATAAAGCGATGGCTAATAATGTATTCTCAAACTGTACAGATTGCTGAATGTGGTCTTGAAAACGTAGAGTCTTTGTAGAATCAAAACTACTCAACTACTGAAACACGGTGCCCCTTGTTTTATAAATATACTATATAATCAAGATACAAAATTTAATCTATACCAATATATAAAGCTGATGAGTTTGTTTATTTGCTTGAATCTGTGCTATTGGTCTGATATTAAAATTATTTCAGTGTTTGATATCCCATTTATCGAGGAAGGCTATATTATGATGCTGAGGCCTATAGCGAGTTAAAGTTAGCCAGATGCGAGCCAGTTTTCCACGCAGATTAAGTCGCGGGCAGAAGCTAGTGTTTCCATAAAAGTTTTGGGAAATCCATTACGAAACATAACTAGATAAAAATTCTATCACCAATATTTTGAATGGAGTTTCACAGTGGACAATAGAATATGCCTTTTGCCGGATGACGCAGTCTCATCTGTCAGATTTATAACCATGTGAACTATGAGTTTAACGCGTTCACTGCTAACGACGCGTATGTGCGTCCAATTGTTAGAGAATTTACGAAGAAGTTGTAATGTTAGTAGTGAATGTGTTAACTCATATTTCTGATTTCAGAGCCTTCTACTAGTTCTAATTCTACTTCATATAAGGTCGGTGATATAATTGAAGCTTACTGTATACAAAACAGTACATCTTACAATGTAAGATGGGTTCATAGTAACAAAAAAGGTACGGCTCTTCCGATTCTAGGTTCTGTTCTAGTAGCACGTACATTATGTGTCTGAGACGGCGATGGACTCACCACCTGTCATGATGTCATATCACCTAGCACCTATTAATTTTCAGTGGAAATTGGGTGTTGGAATACCTATATCCTTCGAGGGCCCTTCTAGATAGGCGTGAAGATGTTATTGAAAATATAATAGTAATTTTACATTGATATATAATGATAATTATGCCCACGTCGATATTACACAAAATGGTAGTCCGAAGCACTTATAATACACTCACATTTAATCAGGTGTACTTTTAATTTTTTTATTTATTTTAAGAAGGCTTACAGACAAATCTCATTAATAGAAAATACAATATGCTTATATAATACAGATTGCTATTAACAAGCCTCCACAGATACATAATTATCTAAGTCAAGGAATCTAAAGCGAAACATACTAGAAATACTAACGAATAATATAAAATTTATAATTTGACAGTTCAAATTTAAAACAACCCTATACATAGCCAATAACTTTCTAACAGGATAAAATGAAAATAATAAAGAAAGAAAGAAAACCAACCTACAAAAGATACTGCTGCTTGAGATCTTCATCAAACAGAGCCTTTGTTATTACACTCACTCACACGCAATAAACTCACAATTAATCATTAAATTTATATATAAGTCCCATGTAATAGGAGGCAACGCTATTGCCATTAACCGCCTTAATTTAATGTGTGCACTACATATGTGCATTACTATTTAATGTGTGCATATATACTAAGGGCACTATAAGAACGCAGATCACAGTACTGCTGTTATATAATGCATGTGATGTTTGCCTGTAATAGGTTCTACATATAGCTTCCTAGAAACAAGTTTCTGTATATTGTTTATGTCAGAACTGTTGGCAAACTTAATAATAAATAAATAAATTAACCAAAGAGCCGTGGTGGCCTCGGGGTTGTCTGCTACGCAAGCGACGCAAGTTTGAATCCCAGCGGGGCCTGTACCAATGAGTTTTTCTAAAAAAACAGTGATTTCACACCACGTGCTTTACGGTGAAGGAAAACATCGTGAGGAAACCTGCATATTTCTGAGAAGTAATTCAAAGACGTATATATAGTGCCTGAGACGGCGATAGACTCAGCATCTGTCACGTTGGCACTTAATCTCATTCGGTGAAAAGTGGGTGTTGTGATAACAACACCTCTGCCTACCCCTTCGGGGAATACAGGCGTGAGTATATGTATGTATGTATGTATAAATTAATCAGGACTCTGGACTGTTACTGGGAAATTAAAAAAATTTAAGCCTAATATCACCTTGTCCGACCCGAGGATAGACCCAGTACCGGGGGTTCCGGACTTGCATTTGCCATTAGTTCTACAATTACTAATTTAATTATTTATTTCAGACAATGTTCAGTTAGGACACATAGATCAATGTACAAAAAGAAAATGTGTTCTGAAAATGACATTAGAACTATTTGACCACAACACCGATCTTCTGTGTTATGTTTATATGGATAATGGTGAGCCTATCGTCAGTAAATCACATAGGATAGTTTTGAATGGTAAGTTTACAAAATTATTATTGTTCCGCACCTCACAAGCGGGGCCTGTACCAATGAGTTTTTCTAAAAAAACTTATGTGCAGTTATTTCACACCACGTGCTTTACGGTGATGGAAAACATCAGTGCCTGAGACGGCGATTGACTCACCCTCTGTCACGTTGGCACTTGATCATATTCGGTGAAATGTGGGAGTTGTTACAACACCTCTTCTTACCCCTTCGGGGACCCTTCTGGGATGGCGTGAGCCTTCTTTTCCCTTGTGAGGTATATATATCCTCACAAGGGAAAAGGATAGTATGGTTGTTATTACAAAACCCACTTTTCACCCACGTGTACCCAGGGAATGCAGGCACAACCATATAATGGGTACGTACCGCTGGGCTAACATTATGAGATGAAAAAGCTAATAAAGACAAATGCGTTTCTGGTATTTATAATCTTTTTATTTTATTTTTCAGATATTGATCAACAGAAAATAAGTAAAAAAGAAGAAATAGTGAAAAATACGCCTTATTATACTATTCAATGTGAAGAAAATGATTGTAAGCTTCATTATATCAAACTAATTCACATGCACTAAAAAAACAATCATTTTGCAATAAAGTTGTCTCAAAAATTCATAACTAAAGTGAGGGGAGGGCGGGTCGCTAGTAGTATTTATAGATAAATAGATAGCTGTATCTAGCAAATATTGTTGTATTTCCATTATTTTTTTGAGGTATATCATCCTTACCATTAAGGGGTCCCAGATCTACTCGAAAGATTTGCACACAAAATTTCATACATATGGGTCCAATCGTTTCAGAGGAGTTTGGTAACAAACATCGCGACACGATAACTTTATTTATTAGACTAGATGTACCCTGTAGACTTAATTTCATAGTTGGCCCGCGGAACTGTAATGTTTTTTTTTAAATAAAATTAGTTAAGTTACTCCTTGTAACACCAGCTATCTGCCAGTGAAAGTCCCGTTCAAATCGGACCGATTTGAACCGTTTCGGAGATTAGCAGGAACAAACCGACAGACAGAGAAAAAAGTTAAATTGATTTCATATGCACTTAATAAAAAGCTGATAATTTGAAATAACAAACAGATACTTCAGTTGTATTTATCTGTATGATTTTTTATATTATCTAATAAGTAACTAAAAACTAATTACAAGTAGAATACTTGGCCCAAATCGGTGTCTCTCGGGATCGTGCCAAGAAGGCTGGCAGCATTACCACGTTGAATAGCAATGCTGATTCTCTGAGCGAGAAAAGCCCCAGCCCGCTTGTCACGAGAAGCTTCTGTATATATGTAGATGTATAAGTTGTGAGATATCAAAACAAAAATAATGTTATAGTTTCAGTCTACTTATTTCCAAATGGAACTAATACGTGCAATAAACGTACCAAGACAAACGTATACAAGAAGGTTGATAGAGATAATGAAAAGACTATTGAAAATAATATAAGGGCATTATGTATGACGTTTGAAAATTCGAATCTTGAAAATTTACCGGATTATGATGTGTTTACACGTCGTATATACAACAGAAAGATCTTCATAATGGATACATTAAATGAACGTAAGTATTATTTATTTTGCAAAGGATGGCTGTGGGGGTTGAGCAGTTGCCTGCTACGCAAGCGACGCCAGTTCAAATCACCAATCGGCCGGTACCATAGAGTTTTTCTAACTTTACGGTAATAGCTTTACGGTGAAGGAAAACATCGTGAGGAAACCTGCATGTGTCTGAGAAGTAATTCAAACACGTATGTATAGTGCCTGAGACGGCGATGGACTCACCATCTGTCACGTTGGCACTTAATCATATTAATACAGGCGTGAGCATATGTTAATGTTTGTTTGTTTTATTTTACAAAGGCTGTTAATAATAACTGATAGTTGGATACCTCTGCCTATGAGTCTATGTAACATAGACTAAGATATTTTTTGCCTTAAAAGTAGCTCCATCTTTTTCTGTGATACGAATTCAAAAAGGGATACACATAGTTTTAGTCAGACTCTCTCTCCGCCAGTAATTTTTTAAACCATGATTAGTAATAAGGGGGTTGAAGTATAAGCTTTATTAAAACTGCAGTACAATTGGTCTTGGTCTTCGCTGTAAATTGTCCAACACCACCTTTAGAGGATATGAAGATTTATTTATTTATTTATTTATACATGTATTAATTAGAACGGCTTAAAGCCAATTACACTAATTAAGAGTAATATATACAATATTCATTCGTTCGTTCCCCTCATAATACTCCAGGCGTACTGACATTATCGTCTGCCATTCATCCGCGAACACGTCACAATCAGGTTTTGGCGACCAAGAGAGCGTAGAGAGTGGAGAGAGTATGGGGGACTGGGGGATGTATAACATTCTAAGATGTAATGATATTATTGCAGCTGAAGGTAACTGGACTATTATTGGGTCAATCTGCGGCGGCGCTGTCTTCGTGGTGGCTCTTGTTTTGTACACTTGCACGAGATTTTTTTCCAAAGCTAAAAAGGTAAGTATGGAGCCGTGGTGGCCGTGGGGTTTGACCAGTTGCCTGCTACGCAAGCGACGCAAGTTCGGATCCCAGCGACTCGCACTGTTCTAAAACTTAAGTACAATAATTTCACACCGCATGCTGTACGGTGAAATAAAATATCATGACCTGCACATGTGTGAGAAATAATTCAATGATGTACGCATACTGCCTGAGACGGCGATGGACTCACCCTCTGTTACGTTGGCACTCACTCATATTCGCTGAAATGTGGGTGTTGTTGTAACAACATCTCAGCTTACCTCTTCGGGGACCGTTCTGACCGTGCGCATATTTAAAAAAAAGGAAATCAATATGTAAATTTGCTCACTCTTTGCCAGAAGGTTTTCTGGCAGGGGTTATCCCAGCAACCACTTTTAACCGAAGATATTTTGGTATCAACGTGATCGATGGGCCCTTCACATTTAGGCACGCGTCTTCGAAGTATGTATTAGATAGTTTGTAGGTTTCCCAATGACGTATTTCTTCACGGTAAATTTCGTGATTTGTTATAACTAAACTTAAGATTTCTGCCTTCATCCATTCATGAGACTACATCTATTCCAAATTTCAATAATAGTGATATTTAGTTTTAATACATAGCCCCTCTATGTATAATATATCTATACTCATACAGTAATTAAAAACTAACATAACTAAAAATCTTAAAAATATTATCTAATAACTAAAAACCTTTAAAAATATAATCTGAAAACAAAAATATATTATCAAAAGGAGTCCCTGCAGGCAAGGTTCCGAAGATACTGGCAGCATTCCCCTTTTGGATGGCAAGACAAATTCGTAGCTGCCAGCTCTTCGGTCTCCTGTGATGTCGATTAACCTTTTAGTTATTTCTTTAAAAAGCCCAATAGCGCTAGGACCCCACGGACCAAGGGTCTCGACTCCGAATGGGACAAAATCATATTCGGAGTCCAGACCCCTGTATTTGCAGGCCTTGGCTTTTTCAGCTGCTTCACATGCCGCACCAACTCGCCACCGTAATATAAACAATATGTATATCTCTCACTGTAACACAGCGCAACTGTCATGGCAATTACCATGACACCTTATTGCTTGTACCATATATCGACAATATTCGCGAAGCAGATGTTTACTGTCACACAGTCAAACTATAATAAGAGCTAATGGTAATCAAATAAATGACATTAATCACACAATTTTTTTTTGTTTCAGCATGAAAATAAAGACGAAGACAGTAATGTTCACGTATATGAGGATATAGAATTACCAAGTACTGCAAATTCTACAGAATACCTGGATTACAGCTACGCTTATGATCATAGAATTAGAGCGAATAGAACAGGGAAATCTTTAGGCTCATGTTTTGGATCACGGTGACTGCACTGTGCTCTGTCTAAGCTGGGGTATTTGAACTCTACAACACACACATATGCAGATCTCTAACAAACTTTTTTTTTTAAAGAGTCATTAGTACAGACTACTTAAACCACTCGTTCACCACTTCTGCTTCGTGGATTACTGCACGTGAATATTCTTGAGATAAATATGAGGGTTAATTACAACCAAGTCTTGGTACAGTTACAAATGCACGTTATTTGCCTCACCGCAAATTAACTGTGCTAGAGTTCTGTGGGTTTGTCTAGGAACGGCTGGAGCAAGCTGTAAGCTGATGCGATTTTGGGTGTCATAACGTACACTACGTTCTGCTGTTGTCTAGTATGCAAAGTCAACGCAAGGCGAATTATCAAGAATATATTTTTTAATTTTGCTCGCTATGAGGAGCAAATAATTTTAAAAGGTTTTTACGTAAAGGTAAGGTTTAAAAGTATTAAATAAATGTTTTAATTTTACTGTTGAGACATTGTTAAATGGAACATTTAGGTAACATTTCATTCTTAGATTTTTCAAGTGTTAGCGTGTTATAAAAGAGTAAAAGTTAAAAAAATTACCTGCAATAAATAGATATAGCAGAAATATACCTTTGGAAAATTCCAATATCTATTAAAATTATTGCAGAACTTTACATTTGTTACAAAACGTAAATGCAAAGAGGTAAATAATGGTGTGGTATATTTGGAGTTGGGTAACACAGAATGCTTAGTGTAATTTTTTGGTAATCTTTATATCTCTGGTTTAAACACATTAATAGGTATGCTTGAAAGTTATTTTAAAATATAATGTCCGGAGGCCGGCTGCTACTCAGCAGGAGTGCCTCAAGCGCCGAAAATATGCTTGCATTGCTCAAGGATACATATATTCTGCGTTTGCGGTTGAAACTCTGGGGCCTTGGGGTCCAGATGCTCATCAACTTTTCAAAGAGGTTGCACGTCGTCTGGTAGAAGCTTCTCGTGACAAGCGGGCTGGGGCTTTTCTCGCTCAGAGAATCAGCATTGCTATTTAACGTGGCAATGCTGCCAGCCTTTTTGGGCCAAATTTCTACTTGTATAAATAAATAATAAAAAATATAAGTTAATTTTAAATGTATGTATTTTGATAACGCAATAATATGTAGAAAATTTAAATTTATGTAATTGTGTGATACTTACTATAAAACCTTAGCTCTATTCTGCTGGGGTCCTTATTCTCTATTACACATGAGATTCTCTGCAAAAAACTTGTGGTATTAAAACGTGTAGTAAAATTTAATGCGCTTTTAGAATACTGGTTAATATATGAGCAAGTGGTTCTTTGTCTGTTAAGTTGTTTATTTTTGTACATACATACATACATATGCCTGTATCCCATGGGGGTAGGCAGAGACCACCGTTTGCCACATACTACGATCCTTATATACTTATTTCGCTTCATCGACATTCATGCATCTCTTCATACACTTTCTACGGTTACGAGTGCTTCGAAATTGACCTTTCCGAAAAATACTATTAATCTGATTATAGTAGTTCTTCCTTGGACGCCCTCTACCGACTTTCTTTTTGTATGTACCTAATTAATAAGTACCATTAATATAGCAGAACAGGTCAATCATTCGTATTCATTCAGATCAATCAAGCGTATTAAGAACTTCTTTGCTTTGACGTTTTATTTTGTGATACATCAATTAAATATCAAAACTAAGAAGCTAGTAAGATGTCACTGCTATAGCGATGATACTACACCTTATATCGCACCAATACGCACTGTCAAAATCAAGGTATACTTCGGGCCCAAATTGAGAGTCTTCACGAGCTAAACTATCCTTAATTCTATTTCACTCTAGTCTATTTAAAGTTACATTGTTATCATAAATATTTAGAAATAAAATGTATTAAGTTTACCCAAATAATTATCTTCATCATCTCGGTATAACTACTAAAGTTCGGCTTGTGCAATTTTGTGAACCTTTCTCACGGCGTTCAATCATATATACTTGGGGGAATATATTTGCTGTACAGTATACCCTCACCATCAGGCGGACAAGATTGTTTGTATTCGACATTTGTGCATTGGAACATTGTCCATGAGCTTACGTTTCTTAAATTATTTATTTTGTATTCTTTAAATTGTATAATATTTTTGAAAAGAGTAATTACTGAGTTTCTTGCCAGGTTCTTCTCAGTAAAAGCAACCTTCCGAACCTGGCGGTAGCATGTATAATCCTGTATAATTATGTCATTCTGACGATTTGAAAGTACTTTGTAAAAAGTCTAATCGAATAAAGATACTTTTGACTTTGACTATGACTTTGTAGTATAAAAAGTATAAGTATATTTTCAAATGCGAATGAAGGTTAATACAAAACGTGCGTTTTGCCTGATTCTAGCATGACATTAAATGTATGTTCCATAGTAATTCCTCGTCTGTTTGTCTCACCGCTGCAATTTAAACCCATTGTCTTAATGAAACAGGCCTTTATATTGCACACTCCGTCGTTCAATAGAGCAACAAGCTTGATAATGGGTGTTGCAGAAAATTAACATTGAAATATTTACAACTGCCTCGAAAGAGCTGCTTTTAATGAGATGTATTAGTTTACCGTGACTGTGTGTGAGCTTAAAAAATATAATAATATAATGAAGCCTGTACTAACGTCGCTGTGATCACCAAATATAGACTAAAATTGTATTTTTCTGAAAAGACAATAAATTTAAACAGAAAACCATATAAAGAGGTTTTCTTTACAAATATATATTCTGTTTAAAAACTACAGAATTAACTATTTGGACATGGTCAATATGTATGGAATTATATAAAGAAATAAAAATATTTTGAAAAAATATTAAAAAAATATCATTTTAAATTATCTGGATACCTAGATTTAAAGCCATGTACTAAGATGTTTAAGTGACAAGCTTTAAGAAGAATAAATTCGAAGACATGGTTGTGACGGCGATGAGCTCACCATCTGTCAGTTGGCATTTAATCATCATCGGTGTAAAATGGGTGTTGTAACAACTCTGCCTAATATTTATGTAATACAATATATAAATATTTCTATCATATTAATACATTAATACATATATTTATATCGTCATTCCCAAAATATAATGTCGTGAAAAAAGCCTGATCCAGTTTTGGGCTCGTAAATCTTTGGGGCTATAAAATGTTTGTAACACACTCCGATACTTGGTCGCACCTGTCGCATCGGCACTCTGTCGTTTCCACTCCGTTCCGGCTTAACATTTCGCATAAAAATAAAATATTTAAGTATTTCCCCGTTACCTTAAAAGTAACTGACGATAACATCTTGAGGGGATGGATTGACTGACTCCCAAATATACTAACTAGCCCAAGCTTCAATATGTAGTTGACTATTTCGAGATCGGAGTCGGTATCCTTCTGCCTACATCTCGTTGTTACTAGGTAGTTTGGTATATTTTTGTCCAAGTGTCATTATGACATTGGTAGGAGTTGTTCCAGTCTGATCCCCTCGTTTGATCCACTCTTGGTTATGCGACTGTATCGTGATGATGATGATAAATGTCTCAAGAAAAAAAATCTTAGGAAATTATCAATGGACTATGTGAGAGATGGTATGGTTAGAAAGGGAGTGACCATAGATATGACGGCTGATAGAGAGAAATGGAGGAACACATTGCGCTGACGACAAATAATATGGGAGGGTAGGAGGATGATGATGACATACAAATTTATTTTGAATTATTATAACAAAGAACTTAAGAAAGCAATAAATTTACGCTATTCCAGAAGGGTCCCCGAAGAGGTATGCAGAGCTGTTGTAATAACAGCACCCACTTTTCAGCAAAGACTATTAAGTGCCAACGTGACAGATGCCGAGTCCATCGCTGTCTCAGGCACTATACATACGTCTTTGAATTACTTCTCAGACATATGCAGGTATCCCCACGATATTGCTTTATTTTCTCAAAATCATTTCGGAATCACTGCATCAGTATTTTTAGAAAAACCCATTGGTACAGGCCGCTGGGATTCGAACTGGCATCCCCCGCGCAGAAGGCGACTGCTCATTTCACACGGCCATAAATTAAATAGTTCATTTACCTTAAATATTTTTCCTAATTGTAATATTGACTTTCCTGTTTGCACAGAATGAATACCTACGTCATATATATTATATTTACTTCCTAATATATTACACTATGTAAATATTAATTTCAAATGATTCCTCGAATATTGAATGAGACGAGAGACATATAAATGAATATATATGAAGCCATGTTATTAATATCCACTAGTAAGTATGGTTTAATTAAGGTTTAACAAGTAGCCTTGTCAACAATGTTAAGTGGTTTAAGATGCAGATATTACAATCTGGAGTTTACCTACATATTGCTTGTACAGTCGGTGACAAAAAAAAATATTCAATGTATTTGTTATAATATATTTTAAGTCTATACAGATAAATACATTTAAGTATTCGTTTGTAATTACAAATTAACAGATTTCATTTAATGCATAATAATATGGAAGTATATGCGGTAACCATATTAAAAAAAAACCTTTTTTTTCTTTGTCTGTCTGTCCGTTATTTTGTTGCAGTTTGACCGACTTTAATTAGACTTTCACTGGTAAATAGTAAATGTTACGTAATACAAATCCCATTAAGTTACTTACTACTTAGGCAAATTTTAAGGTCCTGCGGGTCACGCATGAAATTAAGTCCAAAGTAATACTAATATATAAAGCTGAAGATTATGTTTGTTTGCTTGAACGCCCTAATCTCAGTAATTACTGGTCCGATTGGAAAATTCTTTCAGTACTAGGTAGCCCATTTATCGAGGAAGGCTATATTGCGAGCTTAAGTTAGAGTAAGCCTAATCATAACGCAAGTGGGCATAGCATTCTATTTATCTTCACATCATCATCATCCCTTAGATAAAAATAATGTGTGTCCCAGGTATAATGTCCTCCACTGTTTCTGGATACTCAAAGGTTAAGGGCGACTTCGTAGGGGAGAAATAATTATTTTATTAATTTCTTAAGGAGCTGCCTGCGCGGTGTCTCACGAGAATCTTGGCTGATATAACTTTAAGTACTTAATTGCGTCTTGGGAGTCGCGATTCAAGTTTCGGTACTTAACTGTTCGTAATGAAAATGTTTACATTGATGTGAGATTGTTTTTAACAAGGAGTTTATATTATTTACCAGCAATGTCCCGTAGTTTTACCCACGTATAGTTAATTTAGAAGCCTATTTTACTAAACGTAACATCAGCTATATTTCAGTGAAATTCTCGCTAAAATCGACCCAGTCGTTTCAAAGATCACCCGAAACAAACAGACCAATTATTATTATAAATCATAACATTATGTATTATATTCACTAGTCTGACGCAGACCCAATTTCATGTCATTGTCGAAAAACCTCCGTGGTTTATTTTAATGTTACTTCAATAACCACGCTTGGAACAAATTGTAAGATTGTTATAAATAATAAAAAAAAAGACAGACAGACAGATGGACATACAGACAAAGTAAAATAGATTTTTTATATATGTACCATATAAACTCTTATATTATGTATTTAGTGGAATGCTGTTGATTTAGGATAAGAAATAGCCACTTAAATTTTATTCATCTGTATAAACTCCTATCCTACTTATAATGTAAGTTTTTCATTATATGAGCGAATCAATATGAAAATCACTTATCATCTATATATAAGTAATATTTATCTATATATAAGTAATAATTTATATGTCATTACAAAAAAATATATATAATCTAAATGTAAACTGCATAAAAAACATAAAGAAGTACGAAGGTACCAGATTCTATAAATTCATAATTGTATCTTGAAAATACAGCGTAAATCATACGCAACGACACAGAATTACCAGCAAACTGTCACAGAGTAAATACCTACGTAAGTATATCTGTACGTGCTCGTGGCAGATTAATCCAGCACAATCCACCGCTTACATTTACCCCACATATTCCGATTATGAGCATCACATCGGAATTATATTAGGGATGCACGTTGCGATTCCATTTTTATGAAGATCGATTCAAGCGCATACGATCTATTGACTTTATGAATCGATTCACTTATTTCGATTTTCAAGAGAATCGATCAAAGGATCAGATCGTGTCGTCAATAATCGTACTGATACCCAATGTAAATAATGCGGAAATTTAACGTAGGGTGGCGATGGGTAGAGATGCTATGTCCAGGTTGGATGGTGTTTGGAGGATCGGAGCCATGACATTGACCACCAAGATACGACTTGTCAGAGCCCTGGTTTTCTCAATCTTCATATATTGACCTGGAGACCTGGGATCCTACCATGGCCTCTTATTGCAACGATAGTTTAACTCTTATTATGAAACAGATGTATATGACGTGTATAGGTCTGTCATTGTCACCCACTGGAACTATAATTAATGATTAAACGAACTTACCTGTATGTGAAGTTCTATCATAATTATACGAGCGCCTCGTCCGAAGAGATTAGTATAATGACAATAAGAGAATCACTTGACATTGGCGGAATAGTTTTACTTAAGCTCATCGCTCATGGTAAGGCCCCTGGACCATCTTAGCCCGGGAGAGAACGAGGATTGATACATTTTAAATGTGGTGCTGGAGGCGAATGCTACGCATACTGTGTACTGCAAAACCTATGTGTCTGTCAACTGGAAATTAAAAAAAACTACAATATGTATTATGTACATAGCGCGACGCGGAGACGATTCCTTACAAATCTGGTGTTTGTTGATCTCCCACGCGGGAAGAAAGGCACAAGTACGCTGTTTTGCGGATGGCCTTAAATTAAAGTATCGTTGATTTCGATTTTATAACACACTAATGATGGCTGTAGAAGTGATCACGACCATCAGTTATAAAATACCACCTACAATTATGAGATAATGGCTCACCGTATAAAACCTTCAATGGAGTGGTAGCGATAGTTTAACTGTGACTTTGTGATGTCTCCACTGATAATATCTAAATATCTGGTTGACCGAGCTGTGCTCGATTTCTTCGTCAAACAAAAAAAAAGGAAAAACATGCCGGTGAACGTCAGTTTCGAACCGGGGAAGCCTCACCTTTGAGCTCCCATAACTTGACATGTGTCGGCGAAGTTTTTTGTCGTATAGTGATGATATTTTATGAGTTTTTTAGTGCCTGAAAACATGGTCAAAACGATGTTTTCCATAAATGAAACCTAGATAGATAATTTCTTTGCCCCTGAAACCCCCTACATGCTAAATTTCATGAAAATCGTTGGAGCGGTTTCCGAGATTCCGATTATATATATACAAGAATTGCTCGTTTAAAGATATAAGATAAGTAGGTGTGTGTGCTAGTTTCGTAAATACGTATCTTATTAATTATTTTCTGCTACATATATACGTCTGCTATATATTGAATTTGAATTTATGAACGTCGAAAAAGTTACCGCCGATGTAACATATTAAACTAGAAGGTTGGTATAGTTTAACGCAAAATCCTTTCTACTTGATCCTTCACATGATTTTCTCGGAAGCTTAGAAGGTACTAAGTAAGGAAAGTAGGATAGTAAAGGAAATTATTGTCCTATTTTTTTCTCATTTGTTTGAGTGCAACACCCGAAAAGGTTGCTGTATATTTTTTGGTAAATTGGTTTCATTTGTATCAATTCTTTTACAAGTGCATTGTATCTCTGAGTTTTGTTCTCTTTCCGGACGAACGACTATGTGATCGTATACATAGTTATATTCGTCTGTATCTCCAAAAAATCTTGCATTATGGATTTCTATCTCATTAATTTCTTCATAAATCTGGCTATCGATTGAATCGTCTGTAACAGACTTGACTGATTTTCGCTGCAACAATGAAAAAGTCGTGTCAGACAAAGAAGGTCACATGTCCATTAGACCCTTAGAATATTTAAACATAATATCTACAACGACCATATTAAAAAAAACAATTAACAATTAGAAAACGTGGCCCGAATCTCTCGAGATTAGGCTATGGTTAGTAGGATAGGAATGTTGATGCGAAAGAACCCCGGCCCGCTTGTCACGAGAGGCTTCTACGAGACTTGGTATTCGCTCGTGGCATAGTCCCAGATAATCTCTGCAAATCCTTCGTATGCTTGCCTTGGAGTACTATACTAGGAAGCTATTCCAAAATTCCCTAATTATCACAGAAATGTGACAACAATTCTAACAAAAAGCACACTTTATAATCAGATTGGTCTTGTATTGAGCGTATCCAAAGCAAGCTTTCTGAGAGCAGAATCTCTAGTAATCTTTTAGTTGAGAAGTCTTAGAGTTTTTGTAATGATTGATTTTAATGAAAATGTACATACATACATACATATGCTCACGCCTGTATTCCCCGAAGGGGTAGGCAGAGGTGTTGTTATCACAACACCCACTTTTCACCGGATTTGATTAAGTGCCAACGTGACAGATGGTGAGTCTATCGCCGTCTCAGGCACTATACATATACGTCTTTGAATTACTTCTCAGAAATATGCAGGTTTCCTCACGATGTTTTCCTTCACCGTAAAGCACGTGGTGTGAAATCACTGTACATAAGTTTTTTAGAAAAACTCATTGGTACAGGCCCCGCTGGGATTCAAACTTGCGGCGACTGCTCTAAACCCGAGGCCACCACGGCTCTTCATGAAAATGTATATCATAAAATGCACACACCATCCCAGAACTCCAGAACACACTGCTATTAAGTTTTTAAATAAACTTTTTGCTACAGGCTGCTAGGATTCGAACTAGCGTCGCTTGCGTAGCAGGTGACTGCTTAAACCACACGGCTACCTCGGCATTATTAATTTCTTTTCATCTCGAAAAATATCTGATGACAATAAAAGCGGAAATTCTTACCCTGTAGTAAAGTTTAATGTAAATGTAGAATAAAGGTCCTCCTGCGAGAAATAACATAATTCCACAGCCTGCTCCTACAACTTTCCAATCGACACCTAAACATGTGAAAATGAAAATTATTTAATCAGTTTAGGCCCTGGTGAGGCACTTATGAATGTACAAGAATTTACATGTAAATACATATATGTATTATCGTTTTTTATTAGTCACTAACATCTTATATATTAGAAAACTTGACTGGTTAATAGTCGTCAACTTATTATGCCTATTTGATCATCGCCATATTTTAACGCCTTCCTCATTGGTGAAATTTGGGTTTCGTAACACATATATTTTATTTACATACATACAAATGCTCACGGCTGTATTCCCCGAAGGGGTAGGCAGAGGTGTTGTTATAACAACGTCCACTTTTTACCGAAGCTGATTAAGTGACAGATGGTGAGTCTATCGCCGTCTCAGAGACTCTACACACATCTCCGAATTGCTTCTCAGACATATGCAGGTTACCTCACGATGTTTTCCTTCATCGTAAAGCACGTGGTGTAAAATTACTGTACTTTTTTTTTTTAGAAAACCTTATTGTTATAGGCCCCGTTGTATTTCGAGCTCGCGTCGCTTGAGTATCATTCGACTATTCAAACTCCACGTCCACCATGGTGCTTCTTTTATTCTTCTCAGTAAAAGCAACCTTCGGAACCTGGCGGTAGTATGTATAACCCTGTGTAATCGTGTCGTTCTGACGATTCGAAAGAATTTTGTTAAAAGTCAAATCAAACTGACTGATATTTAGAAATATAAAAAATAAAATAAATATGCTCAAGCCATCCCAGAACGGTCCCCGGAGGAGTAAGCATCGAATATGATTGGGAGGGTGAGGGTGAGGGAGAGGGTGAGTCCATCGCCGTCTCAGGCACTATACATACGTCTTTGAATTACTTCTCATAAATATGCAGGTGTGAAATCACTGCACTTAAGTTTTTTTAGAAAAACTCATTGGTTCAGGCCCCGTTGGGATTCGAGCTTGCGTAGCAGGCGACTGCTCTAACCCCGAGGCCACCACGACTTTTTTTAGAAATACTGTTTTTTTTTATTTTTATTTTATTTTACTCTTCTTTTATTTCACCTTAAAATAGATACTAACTACGTAATTGTGAGTCTTTTGAACGCATACCTTTTCCTTCCAAGGAATACGCTGAATTGTTATTCAGATAAATATTATAATCATACAGTTCACGTTGAATCAATTTGTTTCCAATGTCGGTGCTATATCTCAAACAAACAGATCGAGTTCCATCTTGTATTCGTGTGAGGTAGTTACTTCCGTCATTGTTGTAATAATACATTACCTTATTTGGAACCAATATAGCACGTACAGCTGAAACATCATCCAGAGGCATTTTAAGAGGTCCAAAGATAGTTTCATTTAAGTTAAATTTCATTAATTCTCTGAGATTCGCGTGACCTTTGCTGCCGTGATATATCTATAATGCCGTTATCTACCAAACCGTTGTATTGCAATATGCAAATACCGCGGTTATTTTTTTTCCGATATGACTTTTCAATGAAAACATCTATTTGAGATTTGGAGATAAGAACTTGAATTATTTACAAAACTATTCAAGGTAGGTATTGAACATTCGGAAACGCAGATTGATCGTTTTTACATACATACATATGCTCACGCCTGTATTCCCCGAAGGGGTAGGCAGAGGTGTTGTTATCACATCACCCACTTTTCACCGAATTTGATTATGTGCCAACGTGACAGATGGTGAGTCTATCGCTGTCTCAGGCACTATACATACGTCTTTGAATTACTTCTCAGAAATATGCAGGTTTCCTCACGATGTTTTCCTTCACCGTAAAGCACGTGGTGTGAAATCACTGTACATAAGTTTTTTAGAAAAACTCATTGGTACGGGCCCCGTTGGGATTCGAACTTGCGTCGCTTGCGTAGCAGGCGACTTCTCAAACCCCGAGGCCACCACGGCTCTCTATAGTTTTTTTTCTCATTATAATAGCGTTAAAAGTTAAAAATCTACCAGATGTCGGATAACTGCATTTTAGTTTGGATGTCAGGTTATCAGGGCCTGTGGACAAAGGTACATCATCCTTACGCTTCGCTAGTAGAAACGATACGAAATGTACGGGAATGACTTCACCTGACTGATTTATGTAATTTCCATACATTTTGCAACGTTTCTATTAGCGCAAGCGCGAGAGAATGTCGCCTTATCCAGGCCTACAGAAAATTAGTAAGTATTTGACATTGTTACTCACATTGCTCATCTTCACAAGTAAATGTGAAGTTTTGTGACGCGTCAAATCTCACCACATTCGCTTTATCCATCGATGTATCGGTATTATTTTTTTGAGTGTCTGCAATATTATAATAATTCATTTATTTTTAATTTATTTACACAACAAAAGGTGCAATGGTGTTATTCACTTCCGATGGGCTCGAGAGATAGTGACTCTGGACTAGTTATTTTGAAATTTCCTGTTGTTCATTCCAAAACCATAACATTTGACTTTAATTCGTGAAGTCAACATAAATACATTTTACATGTTAAGCGCATTTTATACTGATATTATAAAGAGTTAAAGTTTGTATTTAGGAGGAAACCATCGAAACTATTTTAAAAATAACATCACGTTAAGAAAAAGAAGTTTCAGGCTAAAGCGTTAGCCCAAAATAATTATATTTTTTTGCCTGTTCTTCTCAGAAAAAGCTGATTTCCGAATCGGTGGTCAATCCTTCGACATTTATAAGTATCTTGGCAGGTCCTAGACAATTTTTTTTAAATTGTATCTTGAACGCGGACTAAGTCGCGGGCAGAAGCTAGTATCTATATACCACCAGTAAATTAAAACAAATCAATTTATTAATAATAATAATAATAAATTATAACCGATTTGGGCCAAGTTTTCTACTTGTAATTAGTTTTTAGTTACTTATTAGTTATTATGTAATTACTTCTGATTATAATAAATTAAATTTAAAATAATTTACTTCCAATACCAATTACCATTCAACCTGAAGGTGTATGTTTCGCTGCTGTAACATAAATCGCCTTTCAGAACGACACAAGCCCAGCTCGTGTTGTCGTCAAATATCTCCAGAGACATACTGAAGAAGCATGTCCGAGTCGAGCAGCGAGGCATGAATTCTAAACGGTGCCGACAATCTGGGAAGTTACCAAAATATTTGCAGTATAATAATGGAGAGGCGTGGTGGCCGTGGGGTTTGAGCAGTCGCCTGCTACGCAAACGACACATACATACTACATACATACATTGATTTCACACCACGTGCTTTACGGTGAAGAAAAACTTCGTGAGCAAACCTTCATAAGGGTCGCTAATGATACATGGCGGGAGAAGAGAAGCCATTGTCCATCTTCTTCCATTTAGAGACTCAGCTTAAATAACCTTTATACGAAAACATTACTATATGGAAGAAGTAACTATATATGATGCAGTACTAAGTTAAGAGAGGTAGGGCATAACGCGATCACCCGTTCCATATTTGGAGCTGTTCGACTGGGCTGTACCTTCATCTGACAGAAGATCGCAGCCAAATTATGCTACCTTTGAGTAGTGTTGCGTTCTTGCGGTGAGTTGGGTCGCCGGTGCTCCATGGAAGGGAGGGGTTGGAGTGGAGTCGCTGTGGTAGCAATAGTTGTCACGATGGCACAGGGGAGGAGCAGAAGTGCTCACAGATTTTAAATATTTTTTAGATATTTGTAAGGTAGATTTTACGTCAGTTCGTATAAAATCGGCTATCAAACATTGGTGTTAATAGGCACGCACACAGATGCATACTAACGAGTTCATTGGAATTAGCTGGACATAATAAATGGTGTACCTTGAAACCACGTAGAGGGGTGGACTATTTTAGAGATTTGTTCACACGAAAACTGCACTGTATCACCAACATTGTATGTTATAATTTTGTTTCCATTACCTCCTGCAAACAAAATTTTATATACGAGCCCGTTTGCTCAGCTTATTTTATAATATACTATAATTGTAATATACTATAAAAGTAATTCTATTACCCGAATACTGAAGTGAGTGTTGCGTATTTGACCAAAAGCGGTTAATCGTGTCCATAACGATGAAATGTGTATGTTGATGAGCTGATGTATTGGCTGAAAACAAATGAAACTGTTAAACATACCCTTCACCCAGTTATTTCAACTATTTATGGCAAGATGGCGTTATATCTTTTTAGATCGCGCCGTCGAAAGTTTTTTTCGTATCGTATATAGCACATAGATTTTCTTACAACCATTAAATACCAGAACTGCCCAAGTTACGGTGTTTTATTCAAACCAACCCAAGTCTGCTCCAATTGATCCTGGCTTCGCAGGCATAATTTGCCTTTAATTCGTTATGTTAATCTTACTTAGGTATTAAATTCCGTCCAGTAGGAATGACTTATATTCTTTGTATATTTTAATTATTATTCTTTTAAATATCGTGGATTGGAAAAGTATCAGTTAACCAACTACAGATTTAGGAAAATATAATCGTATGTTTATTAGTGAAAGATATTGGATTCTTGTGGGATTATTAAAACGAACCACACTACGTATCCAATATGAATGATTTTCACATAAAGCAACCGCTTTTACGGGGAAAATATCTGACGTAGGTCAAACCAGTAGTCAGACTTCTGACTGGCCTGAAAAGATTGCTAACGACTGTCGATTAATCTCAAATTTCTACTTGATTAGGTACAACACGTCCTAAAAAGTACTTTCAATACGTCAGATCTCCATTCCACCTCAGAGGCATGGAGAGCTTTGGCCGTCACTCATACAACGACAAGCTTGTGTTGGGGCTGGTTAACTTCGCCGTGGTATGGTATCAATGCAAAGGTAAAAAAAAATTACCTGTATATAGCAACAATCCGAAGATAAAAATAATAATAAAATGTAATTTCCGACACATATCGGAACGCACGTTTTGCCACTGAACTCATTAGTACGTATATAAGTAGGTAAGGGAAAAATGCTAATATATTGAGGTTAAATAATTTGAATTAATACATACATTTATTTGTTATACATGTTGATTTGGTATCATGATGTGCCTTAATAAATTATAGGAGGTGTGTAAATAACATCGCCTTATAGCCAGGATTAAAAAAATTGGTATACTTATTTATTTATTTATTTAAAGATAATTATAACGGACATATTATTATGTCTTTCGCAATCGGGGCTTGAACCTGCATGTCCACTGTATAGGCAATATAGATATTTTAAAAGTAATTGAGTTCACCTCTATTTATACATGCTTGTATGTATCTAGCAGTGGGTAAAGAAATTTATTGAATAAAAACTTAATTTAATATACAAGGAACAGTACTTAAAACTAATTCCAATTAGAAAACTTGGCCCAAATCGGTGTCTCTCGGGATCGTGCCAAGAAGGCTGGCAGCATTGCCACGTTGAATAGCAGAAGTGTGAAAAATATTGTCATCAAATGACGTCATTGATAGAAATAGGCTTTGACCAGCCAAATAAATCCACACAAAGCAAAATTTTTTTGCATTCCCGACGTTCCGATTCTGAAAATGAAAGGATATAAAATGTCAAGCGCCCAATTTGGAATCCATACAGATAAATAAAATTGAAGTCTCTCTCTGTAATTCCAAATTACCAGCTTTTCAATTGCATATACGGTACAACCAAATATTTTTTTTTTATTTTCTGTCTTTGTCTGTATATTATGAAACAACTGGACCAATTTCAGCGGAACTTTCGCTGAGTAACTTAGGCTTCTTTTATTTCAAAAGCATATAAGGGTTCCGCGGAATACAGCCACCTATGAAATTAACGTGGGGAAAATACGGGGCACAGCTAGTGTATAAATATGATTGCTCGAGATACCCTGTGGCCGAAGTGCCTTGGCCTTGAGGTTTGAGCAGTCGCCTGCTACGCAATCGGCGCAAGTTCGAATCCCAGCGGGGCCTGTACCAATGAGTTTTTCTAAAAAAACTTATGTACAGTTATTTCACACCACGTGCTTAACGGTGAAGGAAAACATTATGAGGAAACCTACATATGTCTGAGAAGTAATTCAATGACGTATGTATAGTGCCTGAGACGGCGATGGACTCACCATCTGTCACGTTGGCACTTAATCATCTTCGGTAAAAAGTGGGTGTCTGCCTACCCCTTCGGGGAATACAGGCGTGAGCATATGTATGTATGTAAGTCGAGATACCCTGTATAACGCAAATGAGTCAGTGACTCCAACAAATTAAAGGATAAGTTAAACGGCCCTTGTTTGTAACTACCACTTTGTCACAATATTAACACATGCACAAACATAGTAGGTACGTGAACGACTATATACAGTTACAATGTGTAGTTGTGTGTCATATCTTATATATAAAAATCTCGTATTTGCTACCAAACTCTGCCAAAACGGCTGTATTGATTTGTTGTGGGAGGTCTGAGAATCGGTCAACATCTATTTTTCACACCCCTAAATGATAAGGGTGATATAATGTGTGCCGGGCACAACTAGTTTTGTTATAAACACTAGCTGCTTACCAGTTTAATTCACCTCCTTTCAGCTACTGTAGCTTTAGAAGTAGTTAAATATTCAAATTCAACAATATATTTTTATTAGAACGACTCGATTATAGAGGATTACATTGCTTTTACTGAGAAGATCCTTACTTACTCTTTTAAAAAAAAAGAATTTTACAATTTTGAGTAATACTATAATATATCAAAATATACATATATATATAAGCCTATGAACACAGTTCCAATGCACGATGTATAATTGTGTATCTCGAGATGATCAGCCTCCACAAGCAGCACCTGTTCACAAGTATGACGAGAATGCCAGCCGTCTATAAGCAAATTAATTATGATAAAGTCTGAATTTCTTGCCGGTTTTTCTCAGAAGGTTAATTTCCGAACGGACAGTAAATTTTCGACATTCATTAGTGCCTTACCAGGACCCAAACTGAATAACTATTTTTCGTTGTCATTTTCAAAAATGTACGCATAGTACGTATAGTTACAATTTTGATAGAAAAATTGACACGACTGTAATTTCTTCTGTATGTTTTCCCCGAGGAAAAAGGTTCTAAAAAGACATCCGACACTCGACCGTCAATAAATTATTTAGTGAAAACAGTTCGAAGCGTTTCGGTTTGAAGTTGGGGCGGCATAAAACTTTTTTCGCCACATTTATTTATTTTTTTACCTAACGACATCAATTCGTCTGTTACTAGGAAAGTTTGCTGTTTACTTTCTCTCTAGAGAATTTTGTGGCTATTCCTACACTGAAATGTTCGCTGAAACAATATAAAAGTGTTTGTTGTCAAGCCCCTTGGGTTACTGTTTGTTTTGTTTTGACATTCTTAACTATGGCTGCCTTTTTGCGTTTACATTTTTTAAATATTTTGTTCAACTCGCAAATATTTACATAGCTCAAGAGAAAGGGCCTTTTTGAACATTCATTTTACATTTGCATCAAAGCAGAAACTTAAAACGTCAAGTTTATTGTGGGGTTTGTTTTTTACTATTATTATTTATTAATTATTATTATTATTATTATTTAGAGCCCAATGTGTCCCACTGCTGGGCAAAGGCCTCCCTTCCCTCTTTCCAACCCTTCCAATCCAGGGCTATCTCCGGTCAGTTTATGAGGTAAGCAGCGAGTTCGTCCTGTCATATTTTTCCCGGACTGCCACGTCTGCGCTTGCGAGCTTTTTATTTAGTAGTCTAATGCTTGCAACATAAGAGTTTCATTATTATGAACCTGATATTTTCTCACTCATCTTCAAGAAAGTTTCTTTAGAAGTCAATATCATTGTGAGAGTAGCGAGAACGTGGCCTTCTTGTGTGGATCTTAGTATCTTATCAAATAAAATGATATGAAAGTTTAATAGATACTTAATTGGAAGAACTATAACTCAGTAGTTGCAGAAGATTCTCATCTATATAATGGGAATTGTTATAATGAAGATAAATATTTAAATTGTTTAACTAGCTGTGTTAATCCTTGTCATATAAGCTATGTGTCAGTAAAAGTCCCGTCAAAGTCGGTCCAACCGATTCGAAGATTAGCCGGAATAGACAGAGGGACGGAGATAAAAAATTTTAATTGTTTTTATTTTTTAGTAGCGTATATACTTTCATATGCGTTTAGTGGAAAGCTGTTATTTTTTAATTACAAGCAGACACTTCGCAATTTTATTTATCTATATGAGTTTATGTACTGTATGTATGTATGTATGCATGTATTGATATAGATGTATAGATTTTATTTATCTGTATTCAGATCTTATATATATGTGTCCAATATTTAAAGCAACTACACTGGTTCATAATTATTATACTGTTATGACAAAAATTCAAACTTCTAACCACACATATTTTTCATCGGCCACCAACTTTTGTATGGCGAATTGGATTTGATTTAGGTATATCTTTTAAAAGTTTGAAACAAAATAAATCATTCAACCCTTAAAATATAATCCACGGCCCTCTAAGAGCGATTTTCCTTCGGGGCTCACTGGTAATATTTTAAAATATCAGACAAAGCCCCTCAGATTTACGACGGGATTGTGTAAATTGGAAAGTTTGGGAAGACATATTGCATCCGTGACCGAATTAATGTTGACGTTGTCAGATTTTTGCAAGAATCTTTGGAAGAATATTCTATGAGCGTAGAAAACCATTATCTCATCCCTTTGATAGAAACTTAGTTTGCCTAGAAGTGCAGAATTTACATTCTTAGATGTTTCCATCATTCCAATTCAATTTTTAATACGGTCGTACAAATTCCGAGTAACAAAACTAGTAGGATTTATTAAAAAAAAATCAATTTATTCACTAGACATATATTTTTAGCATACACAATAATTAATACAAAAGAAAAGTATTAAAAAAGAAGTTATTATAGAAGTGGGTAATCGAGTTGAACATGCACTTGTTAGATTCAAGTAATTTACGATGTAATTAAATATTTCGGCACTATTTACTATCAACTTTTTTGCCGCGTACTTAAGGTTGAAAAATATTTAGGCTAGTGAGGTATTCTAATATTTTTTTCGCTGTTTCCTATACTCAAGAAGTCATACTTCCCACATGAATGTCTCTTGTCAATCCATGGGGCAGCTTGTCTGGGACATTCCTGAATCAGCGAACACGCCTTACTTTCTTTACACCATCCACATTTGAATTCCTGGTTCAGGGCCTGACAGTCCATACAATTACGAGCCAAATGCGAACATTTGTACACTATCATAAGAACCATATTAGAATGAGGCTCCACTCCGTCCCAAAACAATCGGACGTATCCCAAGGTGACGGCGCGAGTGGTCCTCAAAATAATCGTGTCACTATAAAACACACCATTGTCTAACGTGCCTTTGACTCTCATTATCTTTTGTTCTAGCTGTATTTCAAGGACAACGTTGCGCTCATAAATGGTTAAATCGTCAATGACAAGGTCAAGTTTTATGAATTGTCTCAGGTTCGCAGCGATAAAGATTGGATTCTTGGTAACGACTTCCGTGCAATACTTGTCGAGATTGTATCGCTTCCAAATATTGTCGAGGAAAACTCTTCTGGGGCAGTGAATTCGAGGGTTGCTAGTGCATCCCGTGTTGTGACACCACTCGCATTGGAATGCTCCTCTCTTGCAGTCGCGGCAGCTCTTGAATGAGTTACAATATCCTTCGACGGTCTGCCTTTGCGATACTATATCAGTGTACCCAAGTTGCTCTGTGAACACCAACGATTGTAGAAATATAAGTTTCAGCAAATATATACGCAACGCATTCCTTGGAGTACCACACGATTTTGTTGTCATTTTTGGATATATATTCTCTTGTATTTTTGAACTTATATTTTTTTTTCTCACTCACATCAGGGTAGTTGCGACGACGATAGCCACACTCAAACTGACTGAACTTCTTGATGGATTGTTGAAGTTATTATGTTCTACCGATTGTTTTGATTTCTAAACAATATCATTGATGACTATTGATAGTGCTTTTGCGACTCATAAGAATGCATCATTGCGTAATTTTTGTAAATAAGTGTTGTTATGATCAAAAACAATGGATTTAGGAGTAGGTAACAGCGTCGCGGTTATGTTATATCACAAATACCAACGCAAGCCTAGCACGCATGAAGGAAATACTATTTTCGATCGATCTATACAATAAAGTTCAAGTGTCTGTTTGTAATGCCGAAATAGCTGAATATTGTTGGTATGTATTTTATAAAACATCTTTATGTAAAATGTGTAATGTTAATATATATTATTTTTGGACACACAAGTCAAACATAGTACAATTTTTTCTTCTCTGCTTCACAAGTAAGCTTGTTAAGATTCCACAGTCTAAAACTGGAGCACTTATCACTAATTACGCACTGTCGGACGTCATCGCACCATCCGCATTCATATTCCATCGGAACAGACCTACAGGACTCACAGTTATCAGCGAACGACTCACAATGGTATACAGTTATAGGGATTTGATTTGAATACGGCTCCATTCCTCCCCAAATTACATTGATTGCTCCAGTTTCAGCTTCTCCTGGATTTTCTATCTCTAATACGATCGGCTGACATATAATCGTGCTCTGTTCCAATTTACCTTTTACATGGATCTGTTTGGTTCTCATCTTGATCTGACATATTATTTCTTTGGTGTATAACACTGGATCTGACACGTGAATACTTAAGTTCAACGTCTTTTGGACGTAAGCCGGTATGAACATGGGTCCATTGTGTATTAGGTATGAGCATTCGTTCTTCACCATTGACTGAAGATAGTTCATGGAGTTGGGGCAGATTAATTCGGGATGTTCAGTACAACCTACGTCGTGACACCATCCGCAATTGTACCAAACAGTCTTGGTGCATTCAAAGCAGGTGCGAAATCTTTGACAATACGCAGTAGGGTTGTCGGAATTTTCATCAGAGAGTAATTTCATCAACGACTTAAATTTATTTATTTCCTTCTGGGTCAGTATTGGTCTTTGCACTATCATTGTGTTCCCGAATTCTGATGCCAGCTGGTTGTATGTAAACATTGACATGTCCTGACTTAACACCAATGTTACTAACACAGTTATCAATGCCTGAGTTATCATCACGACTATTAGATGACAAGTCTCTAAGACCAATGCTTTAATTAATCCAACTACACGTAATTATGTTATATAGATTACAATCGTTGCAGAACAAACGTTGTGAGACAGTTTTAAGTAAACACTATTCTTATAAGTAAGTATTTCTGCAAGAATTGTAGTAGATAGCAAGCATTCAACTTAATGTGATATTATTTCTAATGCTGCAATGATTATCTTTTCTCTAGTTAAACAAGGTATGTTTTTACTTCAGGTTCCCATTATAATAAGATCATTTTATATTGTACTTACTTACACACTAGCTGTGTCCCGCGGTTCCACTCGCCTAGACTTAATTTCATGGGTGGCGAAACCTTAATGTTTTTATATATATAAATAGTCTAAGAGAGTCGTGGTGGCCTCGGGGTTTGAGCAGTCTCCTGCTACGCAAGCGACGCAAGTTCGAATCCCAGCGGGGCCTGTACCAATGAGTTTTTCTAAAAGACTTATGTACAGTGATTTCACACAACGTGCTTTACGGTGAAGGAAAACATCGTGAGGAAACCTGCATATTTCTGAGAAGTAATTCAATGACGTATGTAAAGTGTCTGAGACGGCGATGGACTCACCATCTGTCACGTTGGCACTTAATCATCTTCGGTGAAAAGTGGGTGTTGTGATTACAACACCTCTGCCTACCCCTTCGGGGAATACAGGCGTGAGCATATGTATGTATGTAGTCTATGTTACTCCTTGTAATATCAGCTGATAGTTGTTATTCGAAAAATAGTTCTCTTATGTTCTATGTTACATTTCTATATATTTTCACATGAATTTACAGAAAAACTGTTTAATTAAAATTACAAACATACACTCCAATTGTATATATATTCATTGCATAACATGTAGCATCTCCCTGTATTATAAACTCTACACCCCTGTCTGTATTTATATACAGACAGACATCTTATTATAAGTGACAATGAATCCTCATCACGATGATTACAAAACTGCAAAGTGCAATTCCATAATTGTTTTCCATCTTTCCACAACAAAGCTATTTCAGTTCAAACTAGAAAGAATAAAGAAAAAGGAACTATCAACAGAGCTAATAAATTACTGCAGCTATTATTTAAAAAGCTTTCCATAGTAGTTGAGAATCACGGCAGAGATGAACTTATAGTTGACTGCAAAACTTGTAAACACAGAAGCGGATTTGGTGCCATCTTGTGCGAGGAGTTGTAATGAAAAAGTTTCCTATAGTCTGTTGGAACTTTGAGAGCTGTTAATCTGCTACTTCAGAGACAATTTCGAGTGGATTTGTAAGATGGAGTAACACGACGGCGTTATGTAGGTACTAACTGCTACTAACCGACTTAGAAAAAAATAAGGAGGTTCTATGTTTGACGCCTATGTTTTTTTATTGTATGTACGTACACTGATTACTTGAACAGAAAATGAGATTTTTTTTATTAAGTGGTAATAGTTAAGGCCTGAGCAAGCGTTAGATGACAAGGAATGGAAAGAGGGAAGGGGGGCCTTTGCCCAGCAGTGGGACACACCGGGCTCCTAAAAAATAATGAAAATAATAATATGGTCCTTACTTAGCACCAACTTCAAAAATTATTAATTACACTTATTTCTTTTTTGTCTTTATGAAGGCGGATAATTGCATATGTTTTAATACTGGCAGTTTATTTTAGTCGTGGCCTAACTCTGGCCCCAGTATAGATTTCAGCAATCAATCGAACAAAAATGAGTTAATTTGGTGATTAACTCAAAAATGAATTAATAGAAAAAAGCACAATGAGTATTCCAAATGTCTTTTATGTAAATTTTTTTGTAATATTTATTTGAACACTTACAAAACTATAAAATATCTAAAATATATTATAGTATTCTTTTGTCACAGTGCCAGTAAAAAAAATTCCACCATAACGGCTTGATCGATGCTATTTTTAACATGCCGGGCACAGTTACAAAAACACAGAAAAAAAATTTGGTATTGCAAAAAATAATTTAGAAGTAAATTTTACTTATTTATTTTTGTATATGCATTTTTTTCTTATAAATTTATTCATAAATATAAAAATTTTTTTTTAGCGCTGTTTAGTCCTAAACCAAGCAAAGCTTTTACTATGGATATCAGACAGCGAATGTAATAAAAATATGATGAATACCTTGTAATACTAACAAACATGTTGCATAATAAATACACAATAAAAAATAAACCTATTTAATTACATCACATGCAAATGTGACAAATATGATCTTTGTCTAAATTTAGATGCAAGTATATCACGTGCTCCTGGTACTACGTCCCGCCAGCTTCATCAGGTATAGTTGAGGCGATAGTAGTTTCAGTAGCTGTGGAGGTGCTATCATCCGTTGTAGTTATAATATTGCCAGCTTCAGATGCAGCGGTTTCAGTATTTGGACCAGCTTCAGGGAGAGGTGTCGTTGAAATTGTTTCATTAACCGCTTTCCTCTCATATTTATCTGGTATTGTGGTTTTCACAGCCATTGTCGTTCTGCGTGTACTTGGTATTTTGTTTGCACAACCGACGTATATATTGACTGATATTGGCCGATTGTACGGTGAAGTGAGGTGGAGAACCACGTAATTCTTTTGAAGTCCCCCGCGAATTATTTTCACCTGAGGACCGCGGCCTTGGCCTAGACGATCTACTACTCGGAAGTATGTGATCTGGAAAATATTCTCTTGATTACCATAGTTATAGTAACGGTTTATTCACTTAGCATACTGTCTTAACGGTTAGGGGCCCCACTAGCGACCGTAGAGTTTAATCTACGTAGACTCGCACACCCTTCCGCTGCTCCCGCAGTGGTTAGTGTAACAGTAACATTAGTGGTAACAGAAGTATGGATATTACTACCAGTAACGCAAACGCATTATGTATTTTATTTAATTAGACTTTTAACAATATATTTTTAAATTTAATAACAAGATTAAAAATGTCGCCGTGTTCGGAAAGGTCCTTTTACCGATATGAATCCAAGAAAACGGTTCAGCAAATTAGTCTTTTGATAATTATGATGGATACAAATTGAAATGATGAGCTGAAGCTGCCTAGTTTTACGATCGCAGTTAAAAAACTAAATATAAAACTTACTGGACATTTAAATGTTCTCCCATATTTGGCAATCGCAAATCTTAATGAATTTTTCTCTTTGTAAACGTAGTCTTGAGCAACCAACAAGTCATTTTTTTTAAACATGCCAACGTAAAAATCTCTGCATTGTACAAAATAAAGATAAAATATCACAAGTAAAATACATATTTTCATTTTCGGTTAAATAGTAATTACGATAATATTCAACATTTGCTATCGTATGCTGGACATTCGTAACAAGTGTTAATTTTACGCTGTTTTATAATTATTTGATGCCAATTATATTGCGTTATTTTAATGACATTTTCCTGAAACAACAGCATATGTAAACACCTTTCTTCGTGTATAATCGATAAAAAAAGAATGTTTAAGACATGCAGTACACGCAATCACTTATTATCTGAAAGTAGTAACATTTGAAAGTTTTTTTATCTGTAAATTTATTAAAAAACAAAAATAAGTAATTGGTGAAAAAACAAGCATAGATTTAATTTTAAACATATTCATTGCGTTGTAATTAAATATGAATATTACTTATACATTTTATTTGAGCTAAAAACCTTATAAATATAATCTAATAACTAAAAACCTTAAAAATATATAATCATATAACTAAAATATATTATTAAAAGAAGTCCCTGTAGGCAAAGTACCGAAGATACTGGCAGCATTCCCCCTTTGGATGGCAAGACTAATTCTTTGACCGAGGTAGCTGCCAGCTCTCCGGTCTCCTGTGATGTCGACTAACCTTTCGGTTATTTCTTTAAAAAGCCTAATAGCGCTAGGACCCCACGGACCAAGGGTCTCGACTCCGAATGGGACAAAGTCATATTCGGAGCCGAGACCCCTGTATTTGCAGGCTTTGGCTTTTTCAGCCGCTTCACATGCCGCACCAACTCTGTTGTTGGTTCCATGTAGATGGGAAGGGGCCAGCGCGTCTGAACAGGTTGCATCCCATACCAGCACCCGCCCCATCTTCCATGGAATCAAGCTCATACCGTCCGGTCTCTTGCCATCGTCTCTAGCGATACCTGTCAGCTCAAGTAAACTTGGCACGTTGACGGTGGCAAGGGACCGGCGTATGATATCGTTGAGTGCGGCATGTCTTGAGAAGCGGCCTGCACTTTTTTGGCATGAAAGTCCGTGATGTCCCAGCTTGTCGACATCACTGCCACAGGGACATTTATGGGGAATGCAGACCGGAACCCCGAGCCGTAGACAGGTTGCGATTCGGAGCGTGTCTGGCTCAAGAAATGTTCCTGTGTTTGCCGACGGGTACGCGTGGAGCCAGTAGCCGGCCTCACGCGCACCCACGGCCAAAAGCCTAGCACGTGCCGAACCTGTACTACGGCTCAAAAGATTGTCAATGGTAATTTTGCAGTTTATGTCGTCCCAGCTCCTCTGAGAATTTGGAGAAACGGGAAAATTTTGACCTGGGCATGCAATTAAGAAAGCGTGTCTAGCTTCTTCCAAGCCGGCAATCTCAAAGTTTGAAGGGGATGCCTTTAAAATTTTACTTATGAGTTTTGCCGAACTATGGACCGAAGATAGGAAGGCTGGTAAAGCGACACTGGAAATTTTGCGAATCCCTAAACCACCATAACGGATGGGTAGGGATGCTTGGGTCCAAGATTGCTCGTTCAGCTGCATATTAAAAATCGATTCTAAGCTAATTTTGATTAAGTCGTCCACTCGTGTCAAAAGATCTGGGTGATTCCAAAAGGAGCAGCAACGGAGCACGTACGAAAATTTTGGGACGAAAAGACAGAATTTTAAGATGCAAAGGGCATAATGTGGACTAATTTCATGGAGACGGTCAGCAGAATTTTGAAATTTTGAAATTGAGTTATTAATATATTCAGGAATAGATTCATCAAAAATTGGAGACCCTAAGAGGTAAAGGGAATTACTGTTAACTATTTTTATATTTGGAGTCAAAATATTAAATCTTTGCTTTACGTCATTTAAATTTAAGCCGCGATTATCTATAAAAAGCTCGCATTTGCTAAAATTAAGCTCCAGACCAATGGCTTCAAATTTGTTTTTGATTAAAAAAAAGATCTGAAAGCACAGTATCCACATCACCTCCTAGGGTTCCGTCGTCCAAATACCAAGCGTTGAATTTAGAATTTAAATTTTGTATTATCGGATTTATAGCCAAACTAAAAATTGCAGGCCCAAGGGGATCGCCCTGTTGGCAACCTACTTCCGAGGACAGTTCGTTAGAACGATATAACAATTTTTTTGGGTCAGCGTAACTGAGAAGAAGATAATTGTATACTTCCGGTATATGTTGTTTTATTTCCGTCAACAGGGTATCCCTATTTACCGAATTGAATGCATTTTTGACATCAATTTTGAGCAACACGTCAGGCTGTTCGTAACTTAGGAAAGAGCGAAGGGCATGGACGGCTGCCTCACAACCTCCTTTTACACCGAAGCCTAACTGTACGGGTTCAAATTCCGGGTTTAATTTTGGTAAAATATGTCGAACAGCAATTTTGGAGGCCAGACGTCGTAGTGTTGATCCAACAGCAATTGGTCTCACCCCTCCGTCTTTTTTGCTGAGGGCAATGAGGTTCGCGCCGAAAAGAATGGGAACAATTTCTGGGTTGACGTTACCGGAATACATAAAGTTGATTAATTTTGTGATCGAATTTACAAGTTGCTCGCCTGCATCGCCCACAGAACGCGAAGTTAAGTCTTTCAAATGTTGGGGTGAGATTCCATCCAGACCTGCAGCCGAACCTGGTTTAAAAGATAAAATGGCATCCGTAACATCTTTGTTTTGAATTTGAAGACATGCTTGCCTTGCTGTTGGTGGGTCGAGAAAATATGGGTTTGATGGAGCTGGAGGATGTTTTGTCCGTAAGGCCTGGAGGGTGTCAGGGGTATCTGGTGATAGCACGTCGTTGGAGAACAAAAGGCGAGCGGCACCTTTGAGGTCTCCTTCACAGATTTTGTTTTCGATAAGTTTGCTGCGATTACGACAGGCATCATGTTTGATTAGAGGTGCAGCAAAAGGCGATGAACTTCCAGCACAGTTATTCTTAATCTTTTGTGTTAAGGATAAATTCGGTTCATCGGTTTTTATTATATGTAGTGTACTGTATGAAAATAGGAATAAGTTCTGCCAGTCTTGAGTACAATTGCTTTTGTAACATTTCTGGATTAATTGTGACAAATGTGTGGCAACGGTTATTCGAGCTCCTCGAGGGATTCTTTTAACTATTGGTATACTATTTTTCAAATGGCTAAGATATGTGTGGAAAGGAGTTGGATCGTTGACTACATGAGTAGACGCTGTCGGAATAATGGGATGGATGTCTAAAGGTGAACTGTTTTGGCTAATACATTTCCTGTGAGTTTTTGTAGTGTGTATGTTGAGGCCTTTCTGAGATTTGAATGACTTGTTGCACTGTGAGCACTTATACATTCGAAGTGAGAACCTTCTTTTCCGAGACGAACTCGCGCATAGATGGTTCAGTACAAGAAAAACTAGTCTTTGGAAAACTGTTAGTCTTGCATTTATAATGTTAGTGTCAAATTCTACAAATACAGAGTGCATTCGTATACAAAACTCCTACAGAGAAAATGCAATATTTCGAGGACAGTCACGCACACGGCATGTCAATAAGAGAGGGAAACATATTGAAAATTTTATTAAGACGGCATGTCATGCGCTTGGCAAAATGATAAATTCTGTATTTCCTAATACATTCACGTTAGAAAATATCAATACTAGCTTCTGCGTCTAACTTCGTTTATTTAAGAAGAAATCTTATAATCGATTTACAATTTCTTATTTCATCATCTCTCTGGCCCTATCTGGGCCCTAGTTGGGGTCGGCACATGATTCACAGAGCGACTGGCCCTGACCTTCGCAACCCCTTTGACGAGGAAAATCTGTGATCTGTGTTATACCAGTTGTCAGACCACTTTAGACCTCCGACCGTCCTGAAACGATTGCCAAAGATGATAAATTGGCAACCGGGACCGACGGCTTAACGTGCTCTCCGAGACACGGTGACAATTACTGGCTAGGGTTAGGGTTGCTTAATTTCGCTGATCGAATGATATGCGCAATAGCAACTGAGTTAAGAGCTCCTCTACTAGGTGCATTGCCTATTTAATGTACTCATTTGTATTAAGAATAAATAATATAGGACGTTCATATTTGTGCACTACAAAGGTGGTAAGCAAACGTTCAGGCTACTGCAGCCTATGTACGTGTCGGTAGACCTTAAATCAATAGGACAAATCTGTTTTACTTTCACAGTGAATGAAGGAGTAAATCTGAAAACTATATATGATGATAAACCTAAGTATTTGATGTGGTTTACATACTGCTAAGTAAGGGCAAAAGACATTTGTATACTGTGATAAAATAATCGGATTCGAAAGCCTCTATTTAATTCTTCTTACCTTTTGTAAAGCCTCAGAAAGTCGTTCACGAATACAAAATAACACGTCGATATGAATTAATCCGACGTCGCTGCAATCTTCAATCACTCCGGTCGACGATATCTGATTGATTGATGATCATGCTAGTTCTGGTAGCTCAATCAATCATCGGAGCTGATCGGCGGCCATTTTGCCCTTTAAGGCTGTGTAGGCGTTGCAATTGATAAAACATTTCTATTTTATCAACGGGTCCCTAAATGTAATAATATAGTTATTTCATGGACAGCGACGTGCTAAGGCCAAAACCTTGGGATCACTAATAATGAGACTCGCCAGTGCTCACGGAGGAGTAGGAGTGGAGTCGGTGAGCAATATTTACATTTTGTTAGCACAGTGATTTAATGTATTCATACACATAAATAAAATTGAGGTGTCTGTTTGTAATTTTAAAATAAGAGCTTTTAACTAAACGCACATGATATTATATATTATTATATTATAATATTATATTATATAATTAATTATCGGTATTGACAGGAAAAAACATTTTTAAATCAGAGAAAAATCTCTGTCTCTCTGTTTGTTTGATCCGGCTAATCTAAAAATGGGTTCCGCGGGTTACCCATGAAATTAACTCAGCTCAGCTGGTTAATTATATTCATATTCATATATTTATTGCATTTATGTTACTTACATGTACGATACAAAATAATCTTAATTATAATAGTATCCCAAGCAAAGCTAATATAAACCCTGTTAGGGCACAGCAACGTGAGAGGCACTACTAGAGCTATTAATATTAATATATTTATAAGTACGTTATATGTATAAAATTAATTATTTCTAAACAACAACGTAATATCTATTATTTTTTACACTATATTACAAACATTATGTTATATGTAAGGCAACGCGCATTCATAGGCTGTTGTAGTCGCTTACGATCAAGCGAACCTGTTCTACAGACTTATCTTTACGAAATACCAAATTTGAAGAATAAGTACCTCATATACGAAAATTATCATCTAATTAAGCGTAGTCTAAATTAGTTAATTATTTTGCAATGTGCAAACCACACGTAACATCTATTTTTTTGGAATAACTAGAAGTCTAGTCTAGAATAGGTATTCTTTCATCGGTTAAAAAGGACTTTCATATAGTTCTAGACCAACTTTTTTACTGGCGCAAACATCAAAATTAGCTACGTCCGACGCGAAATACAATCTACATTTTCAGGAGGAAATTAAAAGTAAATAACATAGAGCCTGAAGGCTGATTGTGCCGAGTCCTTGTCGTAATAAATGTTTAGATTAAAACGTAATAAAATTATTATTTAAGTGTCTGCTTTATTCACGAGCCGTGTTCCTCAATTTGGAACTAAGAAACAAAAATCTTATACCGAGTAGATGAAAGGGTGAATGAGACCTCTTAGGATCTGGACTCATTATAATGGATATTTAAGTAATGATTAAAAAATAAATATGCTCACGCCATCCCAGACGGGTCACAGAGGGAAAGAGTCCATCGTCGTCTCAGCCACTATACATTAGTCTTTGAATATCTTCTCAGACATATGCAGGTTTCCTCGTGATGTTTTCTTTCACCGTAAAGCACATACAGAAAAACTCATTGTCACAAGCCCGCTAGGATTCGAACTTGCGTCGCAGGCGCTTGCACAAGCCACGAGGCCTCCACGGCAGATATGATTAAAACCACCTATACAATTGACTTGCTGTAAAGAAGGGTTACTAAAACACCATTTATATGAATCGATAATAATGAGTTTCTGTGCCTGAGACGGCTATGGATTCACCATTGTGAGGTGGGAAAGGATTTTAATTCAGGTACGATATTTTGGGAAGTCAGGAATACAATTTATACCAGCTTATGTTTAGCAGCAAATAAAATATGTAGGTAGAATTTTTTTCCACCATTCAGGCGTTTTTTCATAAAAACTTTCACTATAGTTATGTAAGTGAGATTATATTATTATATATACGCGTTTTAAATAAGCATAAATAAACGTTTTGTACTAGGTATCAATGTGGCAAATTTCTAATAATTTTCGACTAATTATTTTGATCTAATAATAAAATGCATATCATCGCGAGTCGCTCTTTCTACGCCATGCATCCATACCTTATATTATTACATCTATACAGATAAATAAAATATATGTGTCTGTTTGTAATTCCAAAATAACAGCTTATCACTAAATGTTATGAAAGTATATACGGTATTGAACTAAAAAAATATAATAAATATTAATACATCACAGCTTCACAAGTGGTCATCAATACACATCGTCACGTCGAATGAAGCTTCTATATTATTGTAACGCCCTTAAATCCGGCTTTTACACTAATGTGTTTATTTATAAACGATTTCCTGCCACCCTTTGGATATGAAATATACGGGAGTGTGTTTTATTCGTATGTGATGACCGGTGATAAGGACACAACTTGAATTTCAATTCAAAATATCTTCATTTAATTAGACCTTTAATAAAGTCCTTTCATTGATTACACAGGACATATGCTACCGCCAGGTTCGTAAGGTTGCTTTTACTGAGAAGAACCTGGCAAGTAAATCAGGGATAACTATTTTCAAAAAAAATTAATTACAAGTTTTAGTAATACAACACAAATCATGAAAAAAATAATATATACAAGTCTATAGACACAGTTCCAGTGTACAAAAGTCTATAAAAAAATATAACAGTAAAAGTAGGTACTACGCATAATTGTGTTCACAAGTATGACGAGAATGCCAGCCACTTCCTCTTAAAATTTGCATCCAGATTTCATAACATAACAAAAAAATAATAAGTATATGCTCACGCCATCCCAGTAGGGTCTCTAAAGGGGTAAGCAGTGTTGTAGTTACAACAACACCCACATTTCACCGAATATGATTAAGTGCCAACGTGACAGAGGGTGAGTCCATCGCCGTCTCAGGCACTATACATACGTCTTTGAATTACTTCTCAGACATATGCACGTTTTCTCTAACGAAACTAATTTTATATGTACTTTGGATTGTTTGACAGTGTTGAGAAAATAAAAATAGCTCTAAAATATAACAATTCAAAACAACATTAATTGCAAAGTACTTTTCGCTGTATACCAGACGTCAGAATTATAATCCCGTATGTTTACAAATCTATTTTATGACCGAAGATAGGGGAGACTAGGGATGATATTATAGAAATGGGAAATGGCTAATGCCTCATGAGGGTGCACTTTTGTATGCACTTCTGATATCCCCCCAATGTAGTAATGGCAGGCTTTACATGTTATTTAACCTTCAAAATAGGGGTGTTATTTGAGTTGTATTGACTACATAAATACATACATATGGTACAGAGGTGTATTAACAAACTTTCAACTGCCTCGTTGGTCTAGTGGTTAGTATGTTCGCCTGCCGATCACGAGGTCCCGGGTTCCATTCCCGGGTCGGGTCTAAAATTTATATTGGGTTTTTCTGTCGAGAAATTCACAATAAAATGCCCGGAGTTTGTAAGTTGGCGGTGTTTCCACCCCCGTGCCTCGGAAAGCACGTTAAGGTCGTGTCGGATTGCCTCCCATCCCACTATGAGAGTGAGGGAATAAAGAGTGCACCTGTGTTTGCGCACACACTTGTGCACTATTATAACTCCTGCGCACATGGCTAATCCCTCGTTGAGATTAGCCGCCGTAACCGAAATTCGGTAGGAGATCATTATTATTATTATTAACAAACTTTACATCTTTGGCAAACATTACAGACCAGTCGGAGCGCTAAGAGATAGTCTTGGTTTAACCGAGATTACCTATGTTCCTTGTAAAAGGGGTTACGAAGGTCAGATGGCAGTCGCTTCGTATAAAAATCGGGTGATCAGTCACATCGGGTTTAAGAAAGTACCAAACTCAACAATGTATGGAATAAGCCAGGGTTGATGATGATGACCGTTTGCCACATGCTATGATCCTTACATACTTCTTTCGCTTCATCCACATTCATGCATCTCTTCATATACTTTCTTCAATTACGAGTGCTCCGAATTTGACCTTTCTTAAAAATACTATTAATTTGGTCATAATAGTTCTTCCTTGGACGCCCTCTACCGACACATTCGCTCTATAAATTTGTTTCGTTAATCGCCTTTCACTCATCCTTTCGATATGTCCAAACCATCTCAACAAACTTTTTTCAATTCTGGAAAATTCGGAAATAATAGTCATATTTTATTCTGTAAGAGTAGAAGCAGAGAAGAGTGATATAATTGTGTGTATAGAGTAAATATTTCCTCTCCCGCTCTACATCTTCCTCTTAAGAGGTTTGTTATGATATGAATGTATCACAAACAATAAGCGTCGCTATAATGTCGTAGAACGCAAACAGGTTGGGATTTGATCAAATATTGGTTCAGGCCGATCGTACGACCATGCAAATGCAGATAGTACCGTTATGCGACTGTTAAATAAAGACATTCCAAAATATTATCTTATTGGGTTGATCTTGATTAAGAAAGCAGCGGAGAAATAGACAGCTAGAAAAAGAAAAATTAAAAAAAGTGATTTTTTAATGTCAGTACCGTATATACTTTCAAATGCATTTAGTGAAAAGCTGTAATTTTGAAATTACCATCAGACACTTCAATTTTATTTATCTGTGTAGATGTATAGATGAATTCTTTGTAATATAAACGTTCCCATACGAAATTAATTAAATACGTAGGTGATATCGTCAACGTAAAACATGGTAACATCTATAAAAAAAGTTTATTTATTTGTGTCTTTCTGACGATTTGAAAGTACTTTCTAAGAATTCTAATCAAATAAAGATACATACATACATATGCTCACGCCTGTATTCCCAGAAGGGGTAGGCAGAGGTGTTGTAATCACAACACCCACCTTTCACCGAAGATGATTAAGTGCCAACGGACAGATGGTGAGTCCATCGCCGTCTCAGACACTTTACATGCTTCATTGAATTACTTCTCAGAAATATGCAGGTTTCTTCACGATGTTTTTCTTCACCGTAAAGCACGTGGTGTGAAATCACTGCACATAAGTTTTTTATAAAAAATTCATTGGTACAGGCCCCGCTGGGATACGAACTTGCGTCGCTTAGGCCACCACGGCTTAAATAAAGATATTTTCGATTTTCATTTCATACTTGGGGAACTGTTCACAGATTACGTTTCACTTCTCTTAACCACATACCGCACAAAGCAATTGCAATCCCGCAAACAAGTCCTGCTCCAATATTGAATGTTTGCTATCGATAGTTCCTGTTCCACTGAGGGAATACCTCAAGTAAAGTGACCTGCTGATTAGCAGATTATCGCAGGAAAATAGTCCTTAAAACGTTGAAGATTAGATATGTAATCAGTCAAGCAGCTGACAGAGTTATGTATGTGCGTGTTTGGGTAAATT
Organism: Watsonalla binaria; assembly: GCA_929442735.1. Classification (NCBI taxonomy): domain Eukaryota; kingdom Metazoa; phylum Arthropoda; class Insecta; order Lepidoptera; family Drepanidae; genus Watsonalla; species Watsonalla binaria. The sequence continues at coordinate 8,916,498 of OV838930.1, forward strand.
TAATATACATGCCGAGACCTTAAGTAGCTTTACGGCAGAGAATAAAGAGCTATAACCCTTCACTTGAAAGTAAGGGAAATTAATTATCTGCAATAAAATTCTAATAAAAATATAGAAATGTCTGCAAAGCTGGCGTTAGGTTATGTTATTTTATATTTCGGGAATACTAATGTTTATAATTTCAATAATAATGTTTGTTTTGCAAAAGGAAAACGCGGTAATGAAATAACTAAAAAAAAAATAACAATATTAACTTAGGCTTATATTAAACTAGGGACCCAACCTCGCTTCGCTTCGGATTAAGATTTTAAAATTAGAATACGAAATTTTCCATACTATGTTTAAATTCAGTATAGATTCTTAGCTATATTGTTAGAGGAGTTCATCTCCTATAAATTCGTTTAAACCGCATCAGGATCCATAAAGTAACCATTATATAGAAATTGCAACTGCAATTTATACTTCAATAGAAACTTATTTAAATTCGAAGTAATTATATTTCTGTCATTGAATAAATTTTGGTGGTTGGAGAGATGTTATTAGTGGAGTAAATATTATTATAAGTATATGAACTTACCTCCTTACGAAGAAAATATTGTCTATTATATACACAATATTTTTCTTCGTGGTTGCCAACTAAAAAAATCTTTCTCCACCAAAACCAAACAGATGTGTTACAGTATCCTTGCCCTCCTATATAAAATGAATATCCTAGGAATGGGATAATACAATGAAAATTTCCAATTTCGGGTGTAGTCAAAGCACCTGTGTCTCGCCATAGGCGGTTGTCCTCTCAAAATGAATATTTTCCAGCAATTTCTATGCATCTAGCGCCTTGAGAGCCGTTATAAAAATGTTTCTTATACAGTTCCTAGCAGCTTCTTTACTTTTTTTATACTATCAAGGCGGCAAATAAACGTACTAATATTCTCCTCGCGCTAATAGAAGCAATACAAAATTTATAGATATAACATAAATCAACACGTGAGATATGGCATCCCATACATTTTATATCAAAGTCAAAGTCAAAGTGAAAAGTATCTTTATTCGCTTAGACTTTTTACAAAGTACTTTCAAATCGTCAGGATGACATAATTGTACAGGACCATACATGCTACCGCCAGGTTGCTTTTACTGAGAAGAACCTGGCAAGAAACTCAGTAATTACTCTTTTCAAAAATATTATACTATTTAAAGAATACAGAATAAATAATTTAAGAAACGTAAGCTCATGGACAAAGTTTCAATGCATAAATGTCGATAAAAATTAACATAACTAAAAATCTAGTACATCTACTTATAACTAAATGCGTAGCTTGAGATGACCAGCCCCCTATCACTTCTATAACTACGTTTCACCATCCATATTACAGTCTATTGCCATAAGTATGATTGCAGACAGTTTTCGCATTACCTACCGTAAAACGGGGTGATTAGAACTCGCGAGGGAACTAGAAAAAGAAACATGGTATTTTTTTGAACTTATTTCCTGGCAAGGCCAATGATATTTGAAAAAAAAACCGATTCACTACCAAATTGGTAAGGATTTTTTTTAGTCTGGCAATATCGTTTGTATGGTAATATTGCGATAAAGTGTCAAATACAACGTCAAAGTTGAAGTCGAAACCAAGCGGTTACAAGTGCGTGAATTGCTTGTCACTCAAAATTGCAGTTTCGTGTATATATTATCAACATTTTGAATTCTTTATATATTTTGCAGTTTTAATGAAGGTAGCTTAATAAAATGGCTTGTGATTTTACTAGGTATTTAGAACAGCAGGACACTATCCTACATTTCTAGCAAACACAAAGTACGCGTTTCTAAGTAAAGAATTCCATATTGCTACTTTCAATTCACATTATCCTTATTAAAACCGTGGAACCTCCATTCCACTGATATAAATTTACTTCAGGTGACTAAAAGGAATCCTGGAATAGTTGAGTATTCTAGTTTCAATGAATTTTATAGAGTAACTTTAATATAAATGGGATGGGAAATAACGACTGCCAGGTGCTCAAGTGAATCATTTCAAGGAATTTTATTATATGGACAACACATAAAGTACCAAAATAAAGCTTAAAAGGGGTATTGGATACGGTAGTGAGCCGTTATAGGCAGTGAGCCGCGGTGACCTCGGGGTTTGAGCAGTCGCCTGCTACGCAAGCGACGCAAGTTCGAATCCCAGCGGGCCAAAACCAATGAGTTTTTCTAAAAACTTATGTACTGTGAATTCACACCACGTGCTTAACGGTGAAGGAAAACATCGTGAGGAAACCTGCATATTTCTGAGAAGTAATTCAGAGACGTATGTATAGTGCCTGAGACGGCGATAGACTCACCATCGGTCACGTTGGCGCTTAATCAAATTCGGTGAAAAGTCGGTGTTGTGATTACAACACCTCTGCCTACCCCTTCGGGGAATACAGGCGTGAGCATATGTATGTTGGATAAGGTAGCAGAATGTGAATCAAACATTGCTTATTTAAACTAAAAGTTGTGTTCGATAGCGACATTGGGCTACAATTTGTTTGTTATGATTTCATGCCTTTGATGTTGAACTAATCAGGATGTTGTTTTGCGCAATTGTCAGAGATACAGGAAAATATACGCGGGTCAAGCCACTGCTGGAACCTAGGACATCATAAGTATTAAACATTTGGGTCACAAATTGAATAAAACCTCCCTTATGTAAAGGTATTGGTAAATCATCCCCGATCTGTTCTCCGATAAATGATTTGTGGTATTCCTTACATTTGTCTCGGGATGTTATAAATGCTGACGTCACAATTCCGCTTCATTTGCTCTCAAAGGGGCTTAAAATAAGTCCCATTTTGACATCCCTTTTTGTCGAAACGCCTTCATCATAGTAATCCTTGTCTTTGGAAAATGGCGTCTTTATTTTATTCAAGGAGTATTACCAAAGAGAACGAATCTTTGGTAATACTGTGAGTTCTAGGACAGGGTAGTTATCTGAGTGTGACTTTGACTTACCGGTCTTCTTATACTTATGACTTAAAAGGTCTTCTCAACGAAGAAAGAAAGTAAGTGAAAGAAGTAAGGTAATGTTTACCGTAGGCCTGTAGACAAAGTATCATTATCCTCAGGATTCGCTAGTAGAAAAGATATAAAATGTACAGGAATGACACATGTCACGTGACTGATTTATGTTGTAGTGTCCATGTCATATATTAGTAAATTTACTAGTTTTACCGCTACATGCCGGTGACCGCCATTGCTGCGCTTGCGATGCGCCAGCGGTCCGCTGCACCGCCCGCCAGTGTCGAGACCACTGTGACGGCGAATGCACGCTCAATTTCACTGCGCTAGCTCACAGCTTATTTACTTTACTTTGCTCATATTCATTCCTCTCATTCTGTACTTTCTTTTAGTCTATCATTTTCCGCTTGTGCCGTGCCTTCTGTAACTCTTAATTTCTTCGTATTGTGAACTGTGTTGGACCTATTTGTTTGTGTAATAATCGTGTGGACATTATACATCTAAATAACCGTACAGCGTTTCATTTCCACACATCAAGTAGGAAACCACCACAATGTCATTTTTATAAATTTTTATCGTTTCTATTAGCGCAAGCGAAAAATAATGTTACTTTGTCTAGGCTTACTGATGGTAAGTTATTTTTATAACCCGCGCTCCAGTGGTAGCTAATTTGTGGACTTTCGATTCATATTCTATACGAATACATAAAGCTGAAGATTATATATACTTCTAAAATCAATATTAATATTTTATATAACACTAGCTGTGCCCGGCAAACGTTGTATTGCCATATTTTTTTTTGGGTGGTCACCCTTATCATTTAGGGGTATGAAAAATAGATGTTGGCCGAATCTCAGACCTACCCGATCTGCACATATATACAAATCGGTACATATATACAAATCGGTACAAATACATTTCATACAAATCGGTCCAGCCGTTTCGGAGGAGTACGGTAACTAACATTGTGACAGGGAAATTGTATATATTAAGATTATTTAGAGGAAATATTTTTTGTTACAATGTAACTCAAAAAGTACACGACCGATTCTAAAAACGTTTCACCGTTGGACAGCTACTTCTTCAGAGAGTAGCATACGTAGTATACATTGAAAGTTAATTAGGGATATGTAATAACACGCGGGCAAAGCCGTGGACGGTATTATTAGTGCATAAAACAGTCTTTGAACTTAATTTAACTTCGCTCAATAACGCCTTTGCCATCCTGAATCTCCATAGAATGAGCTCGAAAAAGAGCTGATATTTTTCAATTACTTTTTTAAGATAAACCGGATTTGGGACTAGTTTGAAACGAATAAACCTTTTTGAGTTTCAACTTGATTAAATTTTGCAGAATATTTGTAATGATACAAGTTATTTTCCTAAGTATGTTATACTAATCAAATACAGAAAAAGCTTGCCACGTTTTGGCTTTCATTGCATTTACATTCATCAGACACGACTGGACTGATTTTAACGGGACTTTCATTGGCAGATAGCTGATTTTACAAGGAGTAATTTAGGCCACGTTTTTACTATTTATGTGGGCATTAAGGTGGATAAAATAATAAAAAGTGACAATTGTCAATTAATGTAAAGTACCCCACTGTAATATCATTTATCCTTCAATGACAACAAAATTTACTGTCCATAACATTAATTACAAACTTCTAACCACCAATTATTTAAAGAGTAAATAACAATGGTTGTGAGCAAACAGGTTGTGACTTCTAACCCCGCTCCTTATGTAAACTTTTCATAACAACATGACCAACAATTACTAACATACCCCGTTTACTTATTTAAGCTAAGGCTTGTTGACCCTGGACGCAGCTTAACTGCGGGCAACTTTAATTATCTCCCCAATTTGAAGGGTCCCAAGTGTGTAATTGCAGACGTAAAAGCGGTTTACCGAAACATTGAACTGGCTGTTTTTCTGTAATGTAATCTAATGTATGTGTATAATTAGAACAGGGATCGTTTAAGCAGCGCGTATTAAGAACTTCCTAGCTTTGACATTTAATTTCACAGTACCAAAATGAAACGTCAAAGCTCAGAAGTTCTTAATACGCTCTGATTAATCTGATGTGGTAGGCACCCTTGGGTCACATCGTAACTATATCTTGGTATGTTGGTTATTTGTGTAAATATTGTTACGCTGGTTTTTGCCTACCCACCTAGGTACTGTGGCGAGCGACCCCCGACTCGGGTCCCTCGCTCTCCGGGATCACTACTATTTGCTATATAAAATAAAATTAGTATATCGTTTTTCACTTTTATTTCTTATTTTCCTTCGATACACGTTCTGGGTCTGACAACCTCTACTGTTTCTTCTTTTTTCGAATTCTTTTTTGGATAATTTAAATATATTTCACAAAGTCTAAGCTATACCGAAAAAGGTTTTAACAAGCTTGTAAGGCTGAGGCCTTACAGTACCATGGAATTACAAACAGGCACTTAAATTATATTTACGTGTATAAATATACCATCAGAAGATTGATATACGTGGTAGTCAACTAAACACAGCTATCAAAGCCTTCATAAGCATGTGCACCATAATTCACCCGAATAATACTGGCACCATTCATACCCTTCAAAAACAAAGCAAAGATTATCCCACATTGTCAAGCCAACAATAAATTAATTAAACAATGGCTTGACCACGGTCCGGGCCCTCCCCATAGTGGTAGGGACGGCCCTTGGAGTAAATTATAGAAAATGCTTACTTAAGACAATGCGGAGTGGCTAATTATGGGGGTGTGGTATCTAAATCTTTAGCCCTTTACGCCCACGTTATTGTGTAAAGATGACAAAAAGGTTTGGTAATTCTAAATAATTTATAACCACTGGAATCAAGCTCTCTTCCTTACAATATTTTTTGCATAGATTACCTAATCGTTACGTTATCCGTCCGTCGATCCAGCTTAAACTTATTTCCCATAAACCAATGCTTAAATTTACTCATCATCATCATCCACCTGCCCTTTTCCCATGTTGTTTGTGGCGCAATGTGTTCTTCTCTTCCATTTCTCTCTATCAGTCGTCATATCTGTATTCACTCCTATTTTAGCCATATCTTCTTTCACACAATCCATCCATCTTTTCTTAGGTCTTCCTTTCCCCTTGTAAACATCCACATTCATAAACAAAACTTTTTTGGTAACAAAAGGTTTAAATTTACTAAAACGGAGAAACAGATTTGAATCTCTCAATTTAAAATTATTTCCGAGTGCGTGATATGTAAACTTGAAAAAGCAATAGAAAAGAAATAAAAATATATACAGCCGAATTCAGTCCTAAAACTTTTTTAAGCGATGAGAACATGGCAGGGTGGGTGAGAGCGGCATAGAAAATAATTATTAATTAAAATTGATCCCCGGTGGATCATAAATGAGGATCAGAATGGCATAACTCGAATTGAGTAACATCTTCCGTTTTTGAAAATTTTGTTAAAATTGTATCTATCTAACTATCACGGTTCATAAGATACAGACGGACATACATTCAGACAGACGGACAGCTGTCGTAGCAGCAGGGACCCTTTTTGCCCTTGGGGTGTGGAATTCTAAAAACACAAGCTATATAAGTCCCCCAAAACTGTTATTAGCAAGACCCGCATTAAAACAAGGGCGTGATAAATGGGCACGTACTAACCAAACTAGGAACGTAACAACTACAAGATAAGATTAGTTTAGTTAAGGGTAGGTAGCACCTGCCCGCTCTAGGAACACATCTTCATTAGCCCAACTTTGTATCTAGACTAATGGGCGATTATGTTTCTAACTGAATTGTTGTACTATACTAATATTATAAAGAGGAAAGGTTTGTTTGTAACGAATTCGCTCAGAAAGTACGGGACTTATTTTTAAAACTCTGTCACTATAAAAATGCTACATTATCACTGATTAATATAGGCTCAATTTTATAACCGTACTCCCACGGGAACGGGAACTACGTGGGTGAAACCGCGTGACGTCTGCTAGTCTACTACAAAAGATTTCTTATAACGCCTAAATCTTCCGAAGGGGTTAGCAAAGGTATACCTATTTATAAAGAACGACAACATTGCGTTAATTATGTGTTAAGTCCCATGAAATAAAAGGCAAGCCTAATGCCATCAACGCGTTCACTGCTAACGACGCATATGCGCGTCCAACAGTGAGATAACAGGAGAGACAACAGCGAGATGAATTTACGAAGAAGATGCAAAGTTAGCAGGGAATGTGTCCGGGCACTAATCAAGACTGCTGCTAAGAAATTATAGATGAGAAACTCAAGACCTCATGACCGCAGTCGAGCTTTTAAAACAATCTAACTCGCCGGTCTAGTGTTATCTGCCTTATTAGGTTTGGTCCGTGTAGACTTAATTTCATGAGTGGCTTTGTTTCGCGAAATCCAATTTTTTTTAAATCAAAGTAGTAATATTTCTTTAAAAACAATAGCTATCTGCGAATTAAAGTCCCATTAAAACCGTTCCAACGGTTTCAAAAATTATCCGCAATAAATAGACGGACAGAGTGGCAAAGAAAAAATATGAAGCTCGGTTTTCTAATGAATATAATTTGTACAGAGATAGAGAGCCGTAGTGGCCTTGAGATTTGAGCAGTCGCCTGCTACGCAAGCGGCGAAAGTTCGAATCCCAGCGGGGCCTGTACCAATGAGTTTTGCTAAAATTTTTATGCGATTTCACACCACGTGCTTTACCGTGAAGGAAAACATCGTGAGGAAACCTGCATATGTCTGAGAAGTAATTCAATGATGTATAGTGTCTGAATGTATAGTGTCTGAGACCGCGATAGATTAGCCATGTGTCACGTTGGCACTTAATCATCTTCGGTGAAAAGCGGGTGTTGTTATTACAGCACATCTGCCTACCCCTTCGGGGAATACAGCCGTGAGCATATGTATGTACATTGTATTCTTTTATTTGTATATAGTGAAAAGCTATTAATTTGTAATTAAGAATAACACTCCTCGAAGCCCCTCGAAACCATTATTATTGTATATAAAATATTTAAAACACACAAAAAAGTTAAAAATTATACCTACGTGAAATAAAAATCTAAGTAAGTAAAAACAAATTGAACAATATATCGCAAAAAAAACAATAATTAGAGGAAGAAAACATCATGAGGTCAGTTTAGAACAATGAAATACTTCATGTTTACCTTAACGCGTTCACTGCTAACGACGCGTATGTGCGTCCAACTGTTAGAGAATTTACGAAGAAGTTGAAATGTTAGCAGTGAATTTGTTAAACATATATTTTACAACAAAGAAGACTTCGAGAGGTACATAAAATCGAATCAATTTATGCACAGCGAACCTATTTTACACATAACGACACTGCACGGTCCAAATCGTCTCTCGATATCAGTTGCTTATTCAATCGGGCCGATTTGAGCGTGCGAGCGAAAATACAGTCAGTTGAGCGATTTACAATTCACTTGTGAGCGTTTTCCTAGAGCTGTGACACAAAATATGCAGGTAACATAAGGGAGGATTCCAAAAATATGGTATCTAGTCCCACACTAAGCAAATATGGGGACCAGACAAATACATACATAATATGCTCAAGCCTGTTCTCCCCGATGGGGTAGGCAGAGGTGTTGTAATCACAACAACCACTTTTCACCGAACATGATTGAGTGCCAACGTGACAGATGGTGAGTCCAGACAAATGATTTAATAATTACCTACTTATATTTATCCTATGTACTTTTCTCTTCACTTTTCTCCGAAGATGATTAAGTTAGTCAAATCACTTCTCTGATATATGCAAGTTTGCTCACGATGTTTCTCTTCACCGTAATGTACATGGTGTGAAATCACTGCACACAAGTTTTTAGAAAAACTCATTAGTAAGCCGCTGGGTTTCGAACTTTCGTCGCTTGCGTAGTAGACTGCTCCAGCCCCACGGCCACTACGGGTATATTATATATATATACTAGCTGTGCCCGGCAAACGTTGTATTGCCATATTTCTTTTTGGGGTGGACTACCCCTAACATTTAGGGGGATGAAAAATTGATGTTGGCCGATTCTCATAGATACCGGATAAGCACACAAAATTTCATCAAAATCGGTCTAGCCGTTTCGGAGGAGTATGGCAACGAAAACTGTGAGACGAGAATTTTATATATTAGATATATAAATATTAAAATGATTTACTCACTATATACACACTATACATACAACGCCTAAGCTACACTTACCACTTTTTTTTTTTTTTTTTTTTTTTCCGTGGGAAATCCGTCATGGATACGCCAAGCGCCGCGGGGGCAGCGGAAGGGTTATGCCGGACTCATACCGGCTAAAACCCACGGGTGTTCCTCCTCGTCGCTTTTACAGGGGGGGCGTGCGATCGCGTTAGCAAGCTTGCGTTGCCCCCCCTAACGATTGGCCGTTGGGCCTCTCCTATGGCCCGGGTTGTACCCGGCTTACTCTCTGGGAGGGCGCGTCGAAACACGAACGCGCCCTTCAACCGCGAGGGCCTTGCGTCGGCGCCGAGACCCCCGTCCCGACGCCCGCGGCCCTCTTAAGGAGGCATCTGCCGCACCTCGGCACGCCTCCTGCGACCGGTCCTCCGGCGGCGGATTGGGTCTGCCAGGGGGTCATTCTCCCGACCCCGCTCCGCTGCCTCTTTCTGTGACATGACGTCGTCACAGAAGGACACGGCCGCCTCCCACGTCCGGGGGCTGCCGACCATGGCCTGAACCAGCGTCGGTAGCGAGAGGTCCGGTCCGGTATGTGCGACGAGGGCACCGCGTTGCACCGTCCAAGCTGGACAGTACTCCAGCGTGTGCTGGGCGGTGTCCAAGTCGTAGCCGCACTCGTGGCACATTGGGGTCGCCTCCCTCTGCGCCACCCCGTGCAGGTACTTGCCGAAACAACCGTGTCCGGACAGTACCTGCACGAGGCGATAGGTTAGCGACCCGTGCCGTCGCCTTATCCACTCCTTAAGGACCGGACGAATGGCCTCAATGGTCAGTCGTCCGGCCTCCGGCACCGCGAGCCGCTCCTGCCACTTGGACAGTACGTGTTCCTGCGCGTTTCGCCGCACGCGCCTCAATTCTTCGCACCTCGGCCTCCAGGTCCCAGGGTGGGGTTCCCGCCAATACACATGCCGCACCATGTGAAATAGTGCGGTATCCTCGGATCACCCTGGTCGCCATGACTCGCTGCGGTCTCCGCAGCAGTGTCTTATTGCGGGCTCTCAGGGCTTCCGCCCACACAGGCGCGCCGTACAGGGCCATTGACCGCACCACCCCGGTGTATAAACGACGGCAACACGCACTCGGTCCTCCCTTGTTGGGCAGGAGCTGGCTAAGCCCACCAGCCGCAGCGACTAGTTTGGGGGCTAGGCGCTTAAAATGAGCGTGGAATTTCCACCTGCCGTCGAGGACTAGACCGAGATATTTCATCTCAGTCCCTATCTCGACGGCAGCACCCCCTACGTCAAGCTGCGCCCGTGGAAGCACAGGGCTTCGGTCTTTCTGAGGGCAACCTTCAGGCCCAACCGTCGGATCCGGCCGACGACAACCGCCACGCCGGCTTCCGACAGAGGGACCGCTGCGGCGAAATTCGCAGCCCTCGCTGTGACAAGGGTGTCGTCCGCGTAACAAACCACGTCGACTCCGGGCGGGAGAGCACCGCGCAGCACCCAGTCATATCCGATGTTCCACAGGAGCGGCCCTAATACCGATCCCTGTGGAACACCGCACAGAACACGCTGTCGCAGTAGTTCCCCGTACCCATCGACGCAGACGACACTCCTGTCCAGCAGGTAGTCCTCAAGGACCCGTCGTAAGTACCCCGGTACCCGATGGTACCGGAGCGCCTCAGCCACACAGCTGAAGGGGAGAGTGTTGAAGGCGTTGGAGATGTCCAACGATACTGCCAACATCACCCCACCCCCCGCGACGGCTGCTTCGGAGAGGGACTTAACGCACAGAATCGCGTCAACTGTGGACCGTCCCTCCCGGAAGCCGTATTGGCTGGTGGATAGATCCGGGCCCACCGTGCGGAGATGGTTTCTGATGCGGGCAGCGATTATGCGCTCAAAGAGCTTGCCCGCCTCATCCAACAGCACAATGGGCCGGAGCCCCGACGAGTCTAGAGGACGACCCTCCTTCCTCAGCAAGACGAGTAAGCCCTGCTTCCATACTGAGGGGAACCGCCCGCATGCTAGGCACGCATTGAGCAGTCCCCTGAATCGGGCCTCGAGCGCTCCTAGGGCCAACACTAGCGCGCGGCCTGGAACCCCGTCGGGCCCTGGAGCGGTCTTTTTGGCGCGCAGCCGTAGTATCGCCGCCCCCATTTCGCCATCCGTTATGGGGGGTACGGGAGCGGCATCTGTGTCAATTCCGGTGGAGGTCGGCGCCATCCCTGGTGGCTGAAATTCAACACTCTCGGGGAATAGCGCCGTGACCACATCTTTGAGGAGGCGGGGCTGGAGGGTTTCCGTTAGTGGGGCGGCCTGCCTGCGCAGCTGCTTGCGTGCATACCGGTATGGCCGGCCCCACGGATCGCGGTTAAGCGCCTCCAGCATCTCTTCTCGGCCTCTGGTCTTGGCTTCTGAGATGGTCAGTTGCAGAGTCTTCTTACATCTTTTGTAGGCATCATACAACTGACCCTCCGTTGCCTCGTCGCGCACGCGCTGCCTTCGGGACCGTTGGTAGGCTCGGCGCGCAGTGACGCAGTCCCAGCGAAGGCTAGCGATTTCCGCCGACCACCAATATACCTGTCTCCTCGGTGGTCGGCGGGTGGCTCGCGGCATTGCCACATCGCACACGTCCGTCATAGCCTCCCGAAACCACGATGCTTCCTCTTCAACATCGATGCGCGACTGAGGCTGTGCAAACCAAGACCGTACTATGGCCGCCTCCTCAAGTATATCTGCGTCAAGTTTCGCCAGCGCCCACCTGGGAAACGGTGTCCGACGCGTTCTGCGATCTCTCGATGTCCCCGTCGTTGGGGAGACGCTGAACCGGATATAACGGTGATCCGACAGCGTCTCGACCCCTTCAAGGACCCGCCAGCCCTGTACTTGCGCCGCGATAGCAGGAGAAGCGAACGAGAGGTCTACAATCGATTCTCCCTGCTGCCGCACGCAGGTGCTGACAGACCCCCGATTAAGGACGGAGACTCCTGTCAAGACCGCCCACTCCTCCAGGGTTTCGCCACGAGCGTCGGTAGCCCGACAGCCCCACGCCGTCGACTTAGCATTGAAGTCCCCAAGAACAAGTATTGGCAACGGTGACGCTCGTCTCACCGCCGCCCCAATCCTGTCCAAGAAGAGCTCAAATTCGGCGAGGGGTCTGTTGGGGGAAAAGTATACCCCAATAAGAGCGAACTCCCCCAAGGCTACGACAACGAAACCCTGTCCTTTCTCCCTGACAACCAGGTCTCCTGCGCCTGCTATGATCACGGTTCCCGTTACATCGCCCGCCCAGTTTGACCTGTTTGGGACGAAATAGGGTTCCGCAGCCACTGCAATGTCAACCGACCACTCCAGCATGGACTGCAGAAAAAGGTCCTGAGCCCTTGCGCAGTGGTTCAGGTTGCACTGCAGGACCTTGGTTGGGAGACTAATCTTCGTCGGTTTCCGTGCCCTCCCTGTGGCTAGTCAGCTCACCCGCTACGGGGACTTTATCCCCCGTGGGCGCTGGCTGCCGATGGCTACCCGGTTTGACCGGCGTCGCCTTACATTTTTTGTTGCCAGCCACATGGTTGGCTGGCTTTTTGGCTTCGGCACATAGAGCACAGTGCGGCTCTGCCTTGCAGTCGTGCGCCTTGTGTCCGGGCTTACTGCAGCGGTAGCACGCGTCACTGCGGTCCACTGCAGAGGTGCATTGCGGCACCATGTGCCCGGTCCTGAAGCATCTGAAACAGCGGACCGGTTTGGGCTGCAACAGAGTCACTCGTGCACTGACCCAACCCACAACCAGCCGTCCTTTTTCTGCCAGTTTTTTCGCGGCTGCAACAGGGCAGCGAACCCACGCTGCGTTGAGGCCTCCTGGGGCAGGGCGTACCTCTCCGGTTTTAACGGCCCCCTCCGCGCAGCCGGTTTCCCGAGCAATCGCCGTGGTCACTTCCGCTGCAGTCGCCGAGTCGTCCAGCCCGGATATGCGTACTTCTGCGCACTTCACGGGTCTGGACACTCTTACGATATCGGCACTCAACGACTGTCTTAATCGTTCAGCAAGAGCCTCCGCCTTTTCGCCGCTGGACTCTCCAGACACCTCCAAGATTCGGGCCCCCGTGGCAGCCACCTTCATGCGTACAGATGGTATGCCCTGGGCCCGGAAATCCTGCGCGTCCAGCTTCACTTTGGCTTCAGTCATTACTGTAGCGTAGGTGACCCCCCTGGCCACTGCATCTGGCTGCAGTGTTCGCACCACCACCGCCGTCCGTGGGGCACGTATTTGCGAAGATGGCGGGGCCACACGTTGGATTTTTGGGGCCTTGACCGTCGCACCTTTCCCACTCGAATTCGAATTTACGGGCTTAGATGCTGGCGGACGGACGGTCTTCTTATCAGCCTTTTTTCGGCCAGCAACTTTTGCCCACGTTGTGGATGCTGCTGGCAAAGGCAGGGTGGACCGCTCATCGGGACCACCGCTGCTGACTGCCGGTAATTCGTGCACAGGAGCAGCGCGGTCGGTTCTCTGCCGGTTTCTCCCGGGTCCTTTCTTAACCCGTATGGTTTCAGTCCGTAATGGACCCTCAGTCGCGCTGGCTAGACTAGCTTCGCACGGAGGAGGACCCATGCGTTTTTCCCACTCACCGAACCGTTGCTCCATGGCCGCCATGACCACGGCAGCTACATCCTGTGGCAGAGGTGTCGTTGCTGCTGTAGCTGGGGTTGCCAGCGGTTGCGACCTGGATTTCTCTAGCTCAGTCCGCAGTACCGCTAACTCCTTCCTTATTTCGTCGAGCTCTTCACGTAGCCGAATATTGTCAGCTCGGTCTCGAGCGGCTTCCGCTACCTCGGCCCGTAGGCGTTCAACCTCCGTCTGAAGCTTCTTGTTCTCTAAGGAGGCAGAGCTCTCGTACAGTTTCGCCCCCGATACCTGCATAGAAGCTGCGACGTCCTTAAGGGCTTTAACAAAGGTGCCTTTTAGTCGACCCGATTTGGCAGCCACGCCGAGAATAATATTGGCGTCGGCAATTATACGCTCCCTGTATTCTGCCGCTGTCGGGTCCTGCAGCTTCATGGCCTCGTCCATGCCGAGGTTATGCCGGGCCTCCTCGGCCTCGCTAGCAGTTTCCGCTTTGGCTGCTTTAGCCTTCTTATTAGAGCGGGGGCGACCTTTCCCCTCGCGCCCTGATGGAGCAGAGGTCTGCGAGCAGTCACTCTCACTCACCACGTCCGTGACTTCGGGAGTCTCTGGCACGCGCACAAAGCGGGCTGTTTTGTCTTGCCCCTGGGACAAGGTTGAGAGTGCCCTACGGCTCCGCACTGCTGCCGCTGGCCCTGTCATAGGCGCTGGCATTTCCTCTTCGGACGGCGGACTGGCCGAGCGACCACCTGACGTAGAAAACCGCCCATTGGCTTCCTTCTCCTTCTCCACTACGAGCGGAGTGTGCTCCAATACGGCGCGCAACTCCCTTCCCTCTTCTTCTTCATCTCCTCCCTTGGGTTTTAATAAAGTGTCCATAGGCCCAAATCTTCGGTATTCATCCTGACGGCTCCCCACCCTCCATGGAGCCCGCACATTTGGGGATGCCACATTAACACCAGGGCTACCGCCAGGATATAGAACCCCGAGGCTAGCTGCCCACGAGACGGACGACGCTCGCTGCCACCACCACTTTAGTGACCGCTTACACCGCCGGCTGCGGACCTCTTCACCCCAGGACTCTAGCCCCCCACCCACCTTAAGGGCCTCAGCCGATTGACCAGTATGCGGCTACATACTAGCCTCCCGTGTTAGGGGAGCTCGGGACCAAAGAGGCGTGTTGTCAGCGACGGACATCTTACCCGGCCCGTCGCGGACTCAACCACCAGGACTCCTTTGCCCCCCATTACGGGTCCCCGCGCACGGCACAAACACGCGGGAGGTCAGTCCCCCCTCCCACCATCTACCTTAATTGAGTTGAGATGGCAGGACCGCGATGCCTAACCTCGGCACACCGCAGCGGAATTGTGGAAAGGAATGGGATAAGGACAGAAAGGGATAGGGATATGTGTTGTGTTGCGAGTGTGTGGGTGTTTTGTGTATGCATATGTGTAACTGTTGTGTGCTGTATGTGCGTGTGAAAGGAATTTTGTATGTGTCGTTTGTGTATGTAGAGTGTGCGTGTATGTATGTAAATACCCTGTAGAGTGTACCCCCCCTCGGCTAGCAATTCGCCACCGGTCAAAGGCCGGTGCCCAGGGTGCACCACGTGGAGGTTGCTGCCTTCGCACCCCAAGCTACACTTACCACTAGACCAACCGTGCCGTCAAACATTGATCGAGAACGTAGCACATGTTGATATGTCAGGCTTATTCCAGGCAAAACGTTCAATTCTTATAGCTGATCTAATTAAATTAAGTCCACCAAAAGGTGAGAAGCCCTTTTGGCACAAAAATAGTCAATTTCGATCGACTAATTCACGGGAGCCGTTCTTCTATAAGCATTTTTTGCGTGTGTGACAGTCTCAACAATAGTATGCCATGATTTGGACGCTTTCAATTGAAATATAGTGTGAAGGTTAAAGGATTTTCATTCCTAGGTAATGTTTAAATGATCATTTTAATGGAACTCTTTTTCTACACATCTCTTTGTTATTGAAAGTACAATAGATTTTTTATAGCAAATAAAGGAAAATCTAATCCAAGGACTAAACATCTTCAGATAATTTCCTTTTGATCACGGTTGTCATATTCAAGGAGATTTTATCCAGTAATTCTGATCACCTCCTGTTGTTGTTGACTGTACCTTCCGGCATAACTCGATAAAATTAAATTCAAATTGAAAGACCAAGAGATATTGGAAAATAAAGTATTGAATTGTTTGTTTGAAAGCAATAAATCCTATTTGTTTTATGTGTCTTGTTTAAAGCGAACAATTTGTTGTTTTAATTTATGGATTTGTATTGAAGCGGTGCTGGGAAGCAATATTGGGGTATAAATTATACTTTGGAAGTTGAAGCTTTGCACACAGCTTGCTTTGAATTCAATTAACCCCTGGATATGATTGGAGTATGTTAGAGAAGTTAATTTTTTCTATCACAATCACGAAATAAAAATTACTCAAAATTAAACCAGAGGACGAAAATATGTTTATTGCAAAATATTAACAAACAACTTATAAGAAACATTAGCTGTGGCCCACGGTTTCACCCGCGTAGATTTAAATTAAAATTCACAAAGTTTCAAAATTCACTCAAAAGTTCATCCATAATTTCATCCCCTATTTTATCCCCTTGAGGATAGAATTCATCAAAATCCTTTCTTAGCGGATGCCTACGTCATAAAATCTACCTGCATGACAAATTTCAGCCCGATCCGTCCAGTGGTTTGGGCTGTGCGTTGATAGATCACTATGTCAGTCAGTCAGTCAAGTCACCTTTGAGCTATATATATTTCGATACTATGCTCACGCCTGTATTCCTCGAGGGAGTAGGCAGAGGTATAATAATAACAAGACCCAAATTTCGCCGAAGATGATTAAGTGCTAACTTGACACATGGTGAATATATGTACTAGCTTCAGAACAGCAGGTCTTCAGTCATGCTGAGACTCCATGAAAAGTGATATGAGTAATTTATATATTCTGCCACAAATGTGAAACTATATCTTTGTCAATGGAAAAAAGAAAAAAAAATTATGACTTTTTTACCATAAATATTTTTCATTATAAAAATACTTCTATAACCTGATACATGTGTACAGTATTGCATATGTTCTACATTATTTCACCTACAACTACCGTTCCAAGTTTTAGAGGTTTCCGTGCACTGTTTCTTGGCAAAGTAAGAAGATCCGAACGAAACTTTTGCAATGACCCAATTCCAATGATAAATTACACGTAAGTCTGTGCCAGAGACACGTAACAGTCGCGTAATGTATACCCTATCTGGAGACAACCCGACTATAAAATATAAAGGTACCGGAAGGCCGGTTTCCCATTTTGGTCGTTAATCGTTACACGCACACTTATGGCTGACTATAATAATACTGAAACGTCATTTGAAATTGAAGGTCTCGTAACTATTTAAGACTTCGTAAAACTAAAGTTTCGCATACAAAATGATTGGAAGACTTAGTTTTGAGTGGCTTGCTTACCTAAGTGCGAAATGAGCGAGAAATACGGTATGACGATATCACTTGTTCGAAGTTCTAAATTGGCCACTGTAGCTACCTCCAAGTTAAAGATATGTAGATAGGTTATTTCTAAAAAAATATTTTTTTAGACACTCTTTTAAGAAAATTCCGTGTATTTTTTGTGTTCTCCGCAACAAGGTCTTTCATTTGATACTCATGCTGTGGTAGTGTTATGGATTGATAATATGTCTAGAATGGGAGTGAATATAGATATGACGGTTGATAGAGAGAAATGGAAGAGAAGAACACATTGCGCCGACCGCAAATAACATGGGATACGGACAGGAGGATGATGAATTACGTTTTATTACTTCCAATGCACGGGGGAGTGCTTAAGAGCCGTAGTAGAGCCTTGTGGTTTAAGCAGACGCCTGCTACGCAAACGACGCAAGTTCGATGCAAGCAAATGAGTAAAACTTATGATTTCACACCACGTGCTTTTCGGTGAAGAAAAACATCGTTAAGAAATCTGCATACGTTTGAGAAGTATTTCAAACACGAAAGTATAGTGCCTGAGACGGAGATAGATTCACACTCTGTCACGTTGGCACTTATTCATATTCGGTGAAAAGTGGGTGTTGTTTTTACAGCGCCTCTGCCTACCCCTTCGAGGAATACAGGCAAGGGAGTTGGCCTAATGTATGCTTTTATTTTGTGACTTGACTTAGTCTGCTTTGCATGGATGCTCCAATGAATATGCAGATATCACATCACCGACGCTTACTATGTTAACTCACAACCAAATGAGGTGCATTCTGCATTTGTTATCGCGAGTTCGCAACCGTTGTTTGGAGATGTTGGAATTGTTTCAGCTACTAAGTTGAGAAGCGCGGAAAGTGTGGTTTATTTGATCGTGAAGAGGCCCTGAACCTGGGTAGCTTCTCTCTGGGAATTCATTCGACTCACCCACCAATAAATCTATATATATACAGATAAATAAAATTGAAGTGTCTGTTTGTAATGTCAAAATAACAGCTTTTCACAAAATGAATATAAAAGTATATACGGTAGTACCATAAAAAAAAATCTCCATCTGTCTGTCTGTTTGTTCCGTCTAATCTCCGAAACGGCTGATCCGATTTTAACGAGACTCTCACTAGGAGTAAATTAAGCTACATTATATTATATTCAAGATATTTTTGCATGAACAAACTATATTCTGTACCTACATCACCAAGCGTAGCAGTAACTTACCTACTTGCCGCAAAACCAACGCTTATCTGATTCTATTCCCGAATATTACAAGTAAAGTTTCCGGTAAATAACTAATGAATTCGAAGCTAGCGTTAACGATAATTAAGTACGATAACTTGAAATGTCATTTACCTTAAAATACACCCGTCAAGTAAACCACACAAATAGCTATTATGCTAACAATCTAATTTAATCCTTTACAAATGATATAATTTATTCAACGGGGAATGTTTCAAATTAATACCAGCCTTAATAGTTCATTAACCAAAATAGATAGTTCCAGATCAAACCTTTGAACTAAGGGTGTTTGGAGCTGTGGAATTTTGAGGGCTCTCAATTAAACCAATATTGTTGTTTTGTTGTATGGCCCGAATCAAAAGGTCGAGAAAATTTAGAGAATTTATTTGCTGCTTTTGAAAAGGGCCCCTTATATGTGTAGATAGATTCAAGGTACTTACTTTCTTCCTTGTCTCAATAGTAAAATTACTGTCATTATTACGGCATAGTGACTTCATCTATAGTAATATTATAAAGAGGAAAGATTTGTATGTTTGTAACGAATTGGCTCATAAAGTATTAAACCGATTTTAAAAATTCTTTTAGCAATGGCTAGCTACATCATCAGCGAGTAACATATAATTTATCCCTGTACTCCCACGAGAATGGGAACTTGTATGTTAGTTATTTATAAGGTAAAAAGTACCTCTATTACGAGTTTGTCTGCTTTTCTAATCTGAACTCAATAGCGTTACAGCACTGTACGTTTTTGATGATAATATAGTTCCCTACGTGGCCGCTATGATCTACAATATCTATATATATATAAATGAATTGCTGTTCGTTAGTCTCGCTAAAGCTTGAGAATGGCTGGACCGATTCGGGTGATTTTGGTATTGATAAATTTGTTGAAGTTCAGGGAAGATTCAAACGGTGGGAAATATGATGTGACTGACTGACTGATATAGTGATTTATCAACGCACAGCCCAAACCACTGGACGGATCGGGCTGACATTTGGCATGCAGATGTTATGTCGTAGGCATCCGATAAGAAAGGATTTTGATCAATTCTACCACTAAGGGGATAAAATAGGGGATGAACGTTTGTATGAAACTTTGTCAATTTTAAACCGATAAATTATATAAAACTATATTTACGTGGGTGAAACCTCGGGGCACAGCTAGTTCTCATATTTGTGCGTGAAGCTTGCGAATACAGATGAGAAAAGGGTGGCAAACTCTATAAGTCTACAGAGTGCCATGCCAAATTTAAAATACAATCAAAACATCGTCATCAGTGAGTGGACAGATGTGTTATTTCAACTCTATACAAATCTGCGTTTACGTCAACGTGAGTGTAGTAAGAAAACTCGCACTGGCCCTAAGTTACTCTATACTCTTGGTGTTGCAAGCGTCTACGAGCTACGGTGACCACGATGAAGTGAATATAATATGTGCAGTCCCGAGCTATGAGTGCTAACCATGAATAGTAGTCATTTTGGAGGCGAACTACTATTTTTGCTAAGCGCTCATATCTCGTGACATGCTTAATTTCCACCTTTATGTGTAGAATAAACAACAATGCATTCAATGATGCAGGGAAACAAATTGTATTTGAGAAACTTTAATATAAAAGAAATCTATTTTTTTTTACTTGATTTAATTGTATAATTGAAGATAGCAAAAATATAATTCTGAGCAAAAAGTCAAATATAGTTGATATATCAAAAAACGCCAACAGCCGTAACTTACATCAAAACCGTAATTCACTCATGTTGTGAACTGGCATGTAACCCTGCGGAAGTCATCAAAAAGGTCGGCGAGGCCACTTTGACCCGAACATTAAACATTAAACTATTTGGCCACTACGTGTAGCCACTTAGAGTAATTATTTTGCCGCATAAATTATTACATGTACTGTGTAAATTGAGGGGTTTTAGCACATGGTTTAAGTGCAAATAAAATTATGATAAGAGCCTTTAAATTTTCATTATTCAACCAGTTAACGCTGGTGTGTATGTTTAAAATTCCATTTTCATTTTTATCACAATAGTTTTGCTTTTACACCCAACGTGTTATTGATGTGGGTGTTTTTGGTCGAGTCAAATTGTTTGGTACTTTATTATTGTTACAATTATTTAAGATATATTAAGATTGTTAAAAAACGTTGACTTTTCTCTACTTTTAAATAGCTTATTTTATATTATACTAGCTGTGCCCGGAAAACGTTGTATTGCCATTTTTTTTTGGGATGGACTACCCCTAACATTTAGGGGGATGAAAAATAGGTGTTGCCCGATTCTCAGACCTACCCGATCTGCACACAAAATTTCATACAAATCGGTCCAGCCGTTTCGGAGGAGTATGGAGTTTTTTTTATCTTGCCCATTCGTAACGTAGTTTAGAAAAATGATGCGATCAAACTGACAAAAATTTTGTATCGAAGAGGAAAGATGATTGGCCACCTTGTACGACATGGCGGGTTCTTTAAAACATGTTAGAAGGTAAAGTAGAAGGAAAGAGAGGACGAGGAAGACCCAGGGTAACATACATGAGACAAGTTAAGGAAAAGTGTCTGTCATGAGGTATAGGGAGGTCAACCAGATGGCACTGGATAGAGACGAATGGAAGAAATTGCATCGGTTACACCGACGAGAGTCAGACTCTTAAAATTATGATGATGATGATGATGATATTGTATTGTATATGTATTGTACTTTAATCAATAATTTAATTAACACGAGATGCCCTGCAAATAATGGTTAAGGGGTTTAATCTATAGATTGTCGTGATTGTAACGTAAGATGTTTCTGAACGAGTGAAAGGTTAGAGCGAAAATGTGACGTTTGATTGACAGTGATTGTTGTGTGGTTGCAGCGGAGGGACGTATGCAAAGTGTGAAAAAAGTGTTCGAGAAGTTGTTGAAATTAATTAGTTATGTTGGATTATAATTATAGTATTAGTTCAAAGAATAAATAAGTGGAAACCATTTTTACTTGTGTCTTTTGCATTTCCTTATCCAACAGTAATGTATTGCAGAAAAAGCCGTAGAGATTGCATATTCCAAATATCGTAACGTTTTGTGTAACTCCCTTGGTCGTAACTCGTAAAGAATCCACATTCTAGGCCCATCCATTTCCATTTTAGGTCCATTTAAGATAGTAAGAAATAAAGCTTGTTACTTATGAATGAAAAAATATTATTAGAACACTGAATGGCTGTTTGGACAAGCAAACTGCCCTTATTTCCGAGCACCATTAAAAATCTGCCCAAGTGCAGCTCGATGCAATTACTGTCACTCAGCGATGCTGCCTCGCTAAAATCTCTACTGATACGTCAATTTCATATTTCAGTATTTTTTCTTTATTTATTTCCTTGCTATTTATTTTAAATAGGTAAAGAAAGAATGATGAAAGATTGACATACGATTATAGAGTGGTGTCTATGATGCCCCGTGCAGGTTGCGAAACACGTGTCGTATCGATGTACTTGGTCTACACTTTTGTGATCATAGATAAGGGTGTGCTGCTAATCCTGGGCACGCAAGATATACGAGGAACATCAGGAAGATATCGTCTGGGTTGAGGTCCGGTGACGCATGCTAGACTGCAATTCATGATGATTGCAGTGTTATTTGTAATAGCTGCATTCTATTATTTTAATTTGCGACCTTAAATGGACTTATGGAAAGTAAAAAATCTATTAAATGTATCCAAACATTATCACCACCCACCACTTTCCCAATAATTATATTTTTTTCGAAGCAAACTCACATACGTGCTAATAACAACCCACCTGAAAGAGGACCTAAAATTGGCGGTATGCATGAAACTATGATGAATGTTGATGAACCGAAAGTCGTATGTATGTAGACGTAGAGAGTAGTAGAGACGTGCTCACTTTCCTCTTGTCTGATTAAATTGAGATTCTATTATGTTGATGAGTGCAAATAAACACAAGAAGAGCTCTTGCTGGTCATCTCAAGCTACGCATTTAGTTATAAGTATGTACTAGATTTTTAGTTGTTATTTTTTATCGACATTTGTCCATTTGAACTTTGTCCATGAGCTTATGTTTCTTAAATTATTTATTTTGTATTCATAAAATTGTATAATATTTTTGAAAAGAGTTATTACTGAGTTTCTTGCCAGGTTTTTCTCAGTAAAAGCAACCTTCCAAACTTGGCGGTAGCATGTATAATCCTGTATAATTATGTCATTCTGACGATTTGAAAGTACTTTGTAAAAAGTCTAATCGAATAAAGATATTTTTGACTTTGACTTCGATTTTGACTTACTTGAAGTTCGTTTTGAAAACCGAAAGAAAAGATAAAATAATAATAATAACCATGCAGATGAGGGTATTAGAGGAAAATACTGCAACTGACATCATGGATAGTTCTGGCATGAATGTTGATAATAAGCACATTTTATTACCGGTTGTCTCATTTCGATAGCGAACGTTAAATTAAATGCACTCATTTTATTTACATAAAAGTTGTGAAATGCACCCTTTGTCCTCATAGAACAGTTATTAACTACCAGACTTCAAATACATTTCATATATGTATCATTTAAAGAGCTGCGCGGTTTGGTCGTTTGAGTTTTTAGAAGTCAACTGCTACGAAATGAGAGAAAAAAAGAGAAATGGCCACCACGCAGTATATAATACTATACCATGAAATATAGTAATTTTTCTAAAATTCCAAATAGTTAATTATCAAAAAGTAAAAAAAATATATGTTATGGAACTCTTTATATATTAAATAAATAATTATGTACAATTTTTAAATTTAAATGTAAAACCATCTGCCGATTTTCTGTGACAAGAATGGTTACAAATATTTATTCAATTAGACTTTTTACAAAGTACTTTCAATGGTCAGAATATCATAACTATACAGTATTCGCCAGGTTCGGAAGTTTGCTTTTACTGAGAAGAACCTATCAAGAAACTCAGTAATTACCCTTTTCAAAAATATTATACAATTCAATAAATTCTAAATAAATCACTTGAGACATGTAAGCCCATGGATACAGTTCCAATGCACTAAATATGTCGATAAAAAATAACATTAAGTAAAAGTATACATATATCTAAATGTTGAACACTTTCTCATCTTCAAATCTCTGCCTCATAAAGTACACTTGTGGGAAAGCGTGAGCATATATCATATATTACGTAGTACTGATTGCAATTAGTAATTTTATAGATTCGTATGTTTTTTCGAATGCTCTTGAAATCTATTCAATACTAGATGTCTAGATTTGTTTTACTTCTAATTGTATATCTTCATAAGTATCTTATCTATTCAAATAGACGATATTATGAAGGCACGCAAAAATAAGAGGTTTTCAAATCACAATGAATAAATATCTACTTAAAGTAAATATTTTTGCTTAGGCTGTATTTAATGAAACATTGAGTATTGTTGAAAAAGTTTCACTGTTCCCGCAGCTTGTTAAACTTAACAAGAAATTCTGGCAAAATACCTTGAATTATTAAATTTGTTGTGTAATTTTCTTAAAGCGATGATTTGCTTATTGATCGTTACTTGCTAAGCCAGAACCGTATGGATGAAACGTCATGATCAGCATTATTCTGTAACGTGTCTCAGCGACGAACTTGTCGTCGAGGCACTTTCATATTGGACGATATCGTGTCATTACATTTATCGTCGAATGTGCAAGTGCCCAATATCATACGATACAATTACTACTGTGTCGACACAGTGTGAAACGCTTTCACACTGTGTCGTTGTAGTGAAGTATCGGCGGACGACATCGTGGCAGTGGGTAAGCTCCCAATCACTAATGTTTCCCAGGTTTTAAAGAAACTAAATTGATTCTTATCGTCTATGTATTAAGTATCAAATCCCTGTGATTGAAACCAGAGCTCGTTGTCGAGTTCAAAGCTGAGAATCCTTACAGAATAACGCGCCTGGTCTTAATGGGAGATATGCGATGGTTGTCATCAACGTAACTCAAGCCTCAATTTACATTTGAGGTTCTTGAGTGATTTCCTGAGATCTAATTGTGACTATTAAATAAAATATAATGAAAGTCACAGTCCAATGTAGCAATATACTAATACTTATATAAATATACAATATATTCCAATACACTATTGCAACTAATTAAAACTTTAGTTTAATCCGAGATTCCCATTTTACTTTCAGAAATGGCGACGGGCTAACCTACAACCACGGGTAGGTTGCTTGACAACATTTACACAGTTGCGATTGAACGAACGTATTTTGGTAGGGGTACAAATTGTAATCAACTAACAGAGTAATAGGACTTAAGGCCTGTCTATAGCCTGATTCACGTATCGAAAAAACGATGTCGTAGCGACTTAGTCGTTGAGAGTGTTTTCTAATATAATAACGGTATAACACAGTCGGATAACTTACTCAGAAGTCGGAATTAATGCATAAGAGTGATAGGTGACAAAAAAAATCTCAATAAACGTCAAATTTAGGTGCGCTGTCATGTGAAATATAAGTGTATTTTTGACATTATGATTTAGGCAGTCAAGAGCTCACTGTACTGATAGCTAGCAACGTTTATAATGCCGTGGGCATTCAGGCGTTCCTAACTCAGAATTCCACTCAAACTTTGGAATCTATTTTTATTTTTTGATCAGGGTACAAAATGTTAATTTTAATATTATGCTATGTCCTTAAAAACATGGCATCGCTGTGTTTATTATTAACATGTCGTGCAGCATATGACATCAAAATTGTTTTAGCAATGTGTCAGTTATTGCAGTGAGCTAAAATTTGTCCACGAAACGTGAGTCGCGTCGTGAAATTGTATTGCGGTAACATACGGAAGGAGATGTGTTTCGGTAAATGATCAACCAAAAATTGTGTAATTTGAAGGCGAACTTAAATAAAGCAGTAAAGCGGTGAAAAAATATCTATCAGTAAAATCAATAATCTAAAAAGAAGGTGGGTATCACAATTTTGCTATCCATATAAAATCTGAATTACGATCTTCTGTCTGCTATCCATTCTTTACCCTCTCATTGCTGAACAGGACAACCGATATTAATGAAATTTGCTTGCAGAAGTAGCATGAACTTTGAAAGAAGTAATAAGTCGTGTGTAAGGACTTCTAGGCGAATTCGCTACCAATGAAAACGGTTTGAATAAACTCCAGTTAATTAACGGTGTAAATGATCCTTGGTTCACAACGTTGTGGGATAAAAACATTAAGACTTAAATGGTTTCCTCTTTCCCGGGCCAATTTAGTAATGGAGAATGTACTTATTTCGTCTGTTGACGTAGCGATAGTGAGGCGCTCTTCATTTTGGCGGTGTTTGCTCTGCAGTACCAAAATGGAACTGATCATTTGCGGAGACAAATTATCGTTGCTCTAAATGGTGTTTCAAGTACTCTTACCAGACCAGTCGAAAGGTCATCGCCAAGGGTCAACTTTATGCTTACACCATTCCAGAAGGGGACACTTCTGGCATGGCGTGAGAAGATGTTAGTATAGACACTTTTCACCGAAGATGATTATGTGCTAACGTGACATGGTGAGTCCGTCGCTCTCTCAGGTGTCTTTGATTTGATTTACTGCTCAGACGTATCAGAAGACACGAACTTGCGAAGTTGGTGAGTGCTCAACCCCCCGGCGCTTAATATAAGTATCACCTATTGATATCTCGATGAAGTTACGAAAGCGATTTCAGAATATGATCCAGAAGTTAGCATTTTATAATCCTGTTAAATGTAACTTTCATTCATGCAATTTAAAGTACTTAGTTTTAAGGATAATTATATAAAGATATTTTGAAATTGAGAGGAATTATTTCTTTTCATAAAGTTCCTTATTCCTGAACTGAATAAATTGTTTTCGTCAAAGGGGTTTTCTAAATGTTTGACCTCATAAAATCAGGTGATTTGTATTTTGTAGGCTGTTAAGCCTTAGATTCCATGTGTTTTTAGATGCTCGTCTACCGTTCGGGGAGGCTGCTATAATTGTTATAGCTATAATGTTAAAAAACGAAACGTCAAAGCTGAGATGTTCTTAATCCGATGATGATAGGCACCCCATACAATCTGCTGTCCAAGCTTTTAAAGCAGACGAGTGCACTGTCTAAATTGAACTTAATGGTCCATGAAATAAGGACTACAAAATATATATACTAGATTTGCGCATATCAGTTTTGTGGTGTTACATATAAGTTCTGCTGTTAGCTGTAAAGTCTGCCTTGTTAACGTCGAAAGTAGTAATGAGTTTTCCTGCAACAGCGGACGTTTTAACTTCCGTAGAAAAGTGAACTCTGTTCGGTTTTAATAAGGTAGTATTTGTGAGAGTGAAATTAGAATTATCGGATTAAAATTCCGTACAAGTATTTGTAATTAAATGTTACTCTCTATTCAAGCCATTCAAGGCATTATCGAATTGATTAAAATTCTCGATAACCGAGTGATCAGTGAGTTAATTTCAATTTGATATCAACTTGTCCTTTATTTTATTTATCCTTTTGACTGTTTACAAATTGGATACTTTGAATCAGTAATTATGATTATATATAAGCGTTTCTCAGTTTTGGTCGAACTGACGAAATTATCTTAAGACTTCTAAATTCTCTTTGAAAATTCTTGTGCTAAGAATATCACGTGCGGATAATTAAAAGCTTGCTCCAATTTCGTACAATAGTGCTCATAGATACCTACTATACGTTCTTTTGCTTGCTGGTGCAAACAAACCAGCACCAACACCAATCATTGGTCGTGTGAGCTTAACTATTTAACTTTAGATTATCAAAGTCAGCTACCAAGAACTGTCTGTATATTTGCGTTGGCGTTGGTTCCAGTTGGGCCAACATGTTCAGTAAAGTAGAAGTTGGAACAACGATCACATTGCCAAACTTCAGTTGTTACCGGCGGACGTGATCAGCGATCTATGCTGATGTCCGCAATAACCGAGGAAATTGCCTTGTTAAACGAAAATTTTCACATTATATTATACTTAACTGTTCTGAAGATCGAGATTAGCTTTTTTATATGTTTAATAAGATGTATTTGCGCAAAACGAAGGTTATATTAAAAAAAAATAATTTAAAAACATTTAACTACAGGTTTTCGATATGAGTCGGGATAGTAATTAGCCAAATACTTTGAATGCTATATAATTATTGTATAATTTTAAAATATAAAAATATAACATTTACGTTTTCAGAATTAAAATCTTCTTACAAATTAAAGATAAAACTAACAATATGTATCCTTAAGAACTCTTCTCAAGATCTTCCCAGAGGGATTCTTAGGCAAACTATCTAGAAACGTAATTTCTTTTACTCTCTTGTACTCAGCGACTCTTTTAGATACGAATTGAGATATCTCTTCGGATGCTATTTTATCACCAGGCCTTAGGACAATGAATGCTCTTGGAGCCTCTCCCGTTTTAGGATCAGGAACTCCGATAACTGCTGCATCTAATACACTGGGGTGCTCTTTCAATACATTCTCAAGTTCCGCAGGAGGTACTTGGTAGCCTTTCACCTGGAATATAACATATATATTAAATCATTATTTTGAATTTAAAAATTATAAGTCGAAGAAAATTCATGCATTTCTTGTGGATATTTAATTTTTCAAATCATTATCAGTTTAAGCAGAACGTATTAAGAACTTCTGAGCTGTAAATACAAACTTCGAAGCTGAGAAGTTATTAATACGCGCTGCTTAAACGATGATGGTTGGCCCCAAATATGCAATGCCATTCGTTTGAATAAAAAAATTTGAGGAAGACCATGTACTAATTACTAAGACCAAATTGACGGGGGCGTAAGATACGAAACACATGACATCACATGCTCATCACATTTCGTAGACTGACGCGGGAATCGAGCCCACGACACCCAGTGTAGTGTCAGGTATACAAACAGTTGGAACAACGGCGCCGGTTATTTGAAGCGCTAGCAGTAGGTACGTAAGCCTAGATTGGAATGGTATGAAAATATACCATTCATATCACACTCAATCTACTTATTGAGAGACGGTGTGTGATAAATCTTTGTTTGCCCTTACCTTAATAAGTTCTTTAATTCGATCAGCTATGGTAACTACACCATTTTTGTCTATTTTAGCTAGATCACCAGATTTGAACCAGCCATCTTCAGTAACACAGCCTTTTGTAGCTTCAGGATTGTTTCTGTACCCTTTCATTACTTGGGGACCTCGAATGTACACTTCACCGACCTGATAAGTTATTAGTTTAATAAGAAACATAATGTATACGGCATGAGTGATTAGATAACTACTAAGGTGGCAACAAACGGCCCACCTGATGGTAAGTGGTCACCGAAATCTATGAACAGCTGCAAAGCCAATGTCCAATATGTTGTGAAAACTCTTCAATTCTTGAATAGCATCATTCTGAACTCTCTTGGGAACACCGCGTCAAAGAGGTCGTAATACACCATCTGTATATCTTTTAACCATCACTAATTCCATTTTTACTTATCAATCATCATCTCTTTATTAACTCCCTCTTTAACCACATCATCTCATATTCAATACATACCTCGCTTCTTAGTTTCGTATCCCCTCATAACAAACATTAGAATACAAAACTACGAAACATGTCCTGTTTGACAAAACAATGATTTATTTCATACCTCATTTGGTCCCAAGCTATTTGAGTTAGAATCACAAATTCTCAACTCAGTATTGGAGATAGCAAAACCAGAAGTGCTGTAATCAGTTGATCCTGGTGTCATTGCTGTTGCTAGGGGAGATGTTTCAGTTAACCCGTACAGTTGCAAAAAATCCAATTTATGCTGTAAAAACAAAGTTTTGCATAAATGATGGTAACATATTCGGTCGATTCCTTTGGGAGTAATTGAGAGAGTTATTGAGAGAGTTATTGAGAGTACGCGTTAAACTTATAGTGCCTCTCCTTTTGACACCAACTGTCCGCTAGTGAGAGAGAGACAATCTGACAAATAGACGTTTTGAAAATTTGTTTTCTGTTTATGTGAACGTTTATACCTTTACATTAATCATTTCATAAAGGAAAATCTAAACGAAATACTTTCTAAAAACGAATATTTCTGAATTGACTTAGTAGGTACTTTTAATTTCCAGTTTTACCTTCACTTTGTTCAGGACTCTATCAATATCATTCCTAGGTAATGGTGCTGCTCCACTCGTTATCGTTCTGAGGTGGTCCAAGTGTTCGTCCTTCACATCAGGATGCGATGCCATGAATAAAACTGGAAATTAAACACAACTATAAATATTTTTCTAATACATTGGAGATCAATCATATGCAATTCAATACATATTTACGCTCACGTCTCCACATGGTAGGCAGAGGTGTACTTATTTTACACCCTAATTTCGCCAGTTATAAATTTAAGCCTATGTGTTAGGCGGTGAGCCTATTGCCAGGCTAAAACTAAGGAAGCAAAAACTCAAAATCACTTTGCTTGACTCAGAGATCGAACCCAAAACATCGTGTAGCGTAAGCGAATACTAGACCAACAAGGCAGATTTATTGTTAATGTAAATGAATTATTAGAATGTATATCACCTGCGTTGTCTACAGCTCAGTTGCCTACGGTATATATGTATTCATTTCTATAATAATTTATTTATAGAAAATTACTTCTTGACGCTGTTAAAATACGTTTGATTACTTACTCAAAGGTGGTACAGCATAGAATAAGCTTATTTTGTGCTCTTTCATCGCCGGCAGAAAAGTGTTAGGTTGAAATTTGGGTAAAGTGACCAATTTGGCTCCTACGGAGAGTTTGTGCAACATATTTATTGTCAAGCCATATATGTGGTAGAATGGTAATAGACCCATCACTGATTCTTGATAGGAGGCTGGAAATTTAAACAAAAATAGATTTATTAGAAACCAATTTCTTCCAGAAAAGGGAACAATCTGGCGAACATAGGGCTTGTTGCATTCATAATGTTTCCACCTCGGGAATGTCTTCTCTATCCACTCTTTCTCCAAAAACGAAACTTCCCAAACGAACGAAAATGAAACGATGATTAGGTTACGTTTTATTTTTATCAAAGTCAAATTTTCATTCGTTTAAATAATTAAGGTTGGTTTAAAGTATACACGTCAAACAATTTTCTTGCGGACCACTAACGTTCCTGCCATGGTTCTTGTTAGGAATTTTGCGAATTTTCAACCGAAACTCCGTATTTCTAAGAGTAAGCCCCCTACTGGTGAAATAATGTTTGATGTCAGAAGAGTAATTTCTGGGTTTCGGATGTTCAACATCATTGTAAAGAGGTTATACGTCGCCTTGCTGAGAGCTGGGACATTTTAAGCTCTGAGAATCATCGCTGACGACCCGATTCCGAGAAATACGGATGTGAATTAGCCCATACCCCATAAAGTACTAAGTTTTATGTATTTTTTATTATTATTTAAAACTCTTAATCATATGCAAAGTCTAAGCCCACATGTGTATAGCTTGCGCAGTTTAACTTTTTATAAGTTTTTTTTAGAATAATTTATGGAACGTTACTAATGACATATACACGTAAAAAACTAGCGGCCTTCATCAATTCACTCGAGAATTATTTTAAGCTTAAGATTTCTTCTATTCTTCTATTCTATCCAAAATCGAGTAAAATAATGACTTCTTTAATTCCCATTACTCGAATCTCAAATTGGAAGCCGTTACAATAAGAAAGACAGCTGAAGAAATCAATACGGCATCACAATACAACGTTGAGGGTGAGCCTTAATTAAGAGTCGTCTCCCAAAGGGTTTATCGGATTTTCTTTCTAAGATGAAAAAGTTAATCATTGGCATACCTACAAGATCACTGGACGATATTATAACGACACATTTCCCAGCGGCATTCTGAGCTATCGCTCTAGATTCCTGCAACTAATCTAAAAATGTATATATGTATATATTTTGTTGGTGTTCTCGATATAAAGGTGCACGCTTCGCGGGTGGTATAGCGTATTGATAATAATTTTAATCTTTAAAAGTCCTTTTTGAAAGCGGTTTGAAAGTACTTTGTTTAAATCCTATTGAAAGTATTTGTGAAATTAAGAATGTTGCTCATTCTCTCCTATCAAAAATCTTCTACTAAAGTGGGTTGCAATACCTCTGTTTAAATATCTTAACCTATAATTATGTTCGAGGCTTCTATTAAAAGCATATCTAGTACTTACCGGTAGTATCACTATAATGTTTGACTCCATCAACGTCAAGTTGCAGACAGTTTGCCACAATATTACTATGCGTTAGTTCCACACCCTTTGGTAGACCCGTAGTGCCACTAGAATAAGGCAAGAAGGCGATATTTTCCAATTTCCTTCTTACTTCTTTCAATATACTTTGATCTACATCGCTGGTTGCTAGTTCTTGGAACGATATTGTTCCAGGTGGGAGATTGTCTCCCGCATTCTTAACTGTTATGATAGGTAGTTCTGTTTTGGATAGTTGTAAAGCGTTTTTGAGCACTGTCACTGTTTCTATTGATCCAATTGTCACTTTTGGACTGGATAATGTTATTTGGCGTTGCACTTCATCTGAAAGATCGTGTTGAAAAAATATTTTATAACACAGAATATGTATAGAAGATCGGTATGGCATAACGCGGTGTCTTGGAATTTGGAACTGCTCAGCTGAAGCAGTCCACACCACTCTCTGGTTCTGGTGGGACTGTTCTCTCTAGAACCTTAGAGTAGTGTGGGGTAGTCAGTTATGAATACAATATTAGCAATGAAGTTATCATTGCTAGTGTAACATGTTTGTAGTGGAGACAATATGCTATAATGAGACTTCTCGCCTATCACATTATCGGCATAGTCTTAAGGTACATCATTTCCCTTTTTTATATTCTTAATTTGCTTCAATTCGTGCTAATGATTGGAAACAAAATAATACTTACAAGCGGTGTACATAGGGTTCACTGTCGTAATTTCAGCTCCAGCCTCCAAAGCCCCTAACACCGCGATGGCATATTCCGGGGAATTAGCCATCATAATACACACGACATCGCCATCTCGAATCTTTAGCTTAGTTCGCAGATTCGCTGCGAAGTTTCTGGAGTATTTATGCAGTTGGTGGTAAGTGTAGGAGCGATTTGTTACACCGCATACCTAGGAATAACAGAATACACTTCATAATTTTATTTTGATTACAGAATGTAACTGTTTATTGATTGGGAGTATTATGAAAGCTGAAAGTAAGGCGGACGAGGCTTAGCTCCAAGAAGGGTGTGAAGAGATTTTTACAGAGTCACACGTGATGCCCAAGGACAAAAATCTGTCCGTTCCGATACAAACCTTAAGTGACGAAACGGCAAGAAACCTAGCGAGGCCACACTTCATCAATACAAATAAACCCATCAATGCGTGTCAGACTGATTGTAGACAAAACATTATTTAGCACCGTAAAATTTATTAATAATTATTAAAAACAAAATAATATAACGTTTTTAAAGTTACAGCTTTTCACAATATATTGAATATAACACTAACGCAAAAATGTGTCAATTGACAGAATAATTTGGTGTAACACATTTCAGACGGAAAAAGTTAAAAAGTTACTATGGACAAATTAGTCACAAGCCATAAGTCTAACTACTGTGTTGGTGTGACCTAGGATAAGCCCTTCTTAACTGACGGCTTAGTGCATTTTATTCATACTAATAAATTTATAAATTATAATTTTTCGACTTTTATCTTAATTAATTTTAACTCTTATCTTAAATAATTTCTAATGTTTCTTTAATTAGACGGATGTTATGAATAATTACGAATGAATACTTTTTAAACGCGTTTTGTGATCATGTTAATGTTTACAATTACAAATTACATTTCGTTATGTCGCGAAGACCCGATTTCATGTTAAAATGACCACACGAGTTAGTTCAATACAGCCAACACATTGTTGTACTATTTAACATAGTGAACCAATTATTTTATTCTAGCTATGTAATCTAAGTCTGGTTTATCCCAAAATATAGATTTTTTTCTGTAAAAGGCGTTATAAAGGCCAGATGGCAGTCGATTCGTATAATAAGTCTGGCGATCAGCCGAATCGGGTTGAATCAAATGCCGACCCCAACAACATAAATGAGAAGGCCACGGAAATTTTGTTAAATTATTATATTGGACATACCGATAGCAAAAATGAAGATGAAAAATCTAAAACTGATACCTGAACTGAATTTATTATAATATTAAAATTTAAAACTATTTACAAGTAGAAAACTTGGCCCAAATCGGTGTCTCTCGGGATCGTGCCATTAATAAGTTACTCTGATCAAATGTTTATTTACCATTTAACACTGACAGAAAATTTAATGAGCCGTAATATATTATAATAGAACTTCTCGCACGTAACATGCGAGTAGCACCCCAAAAATATGTTATCTTATCCTGTTGAGAACATGTATTTCTGATTATGTTGACAACTTAACATTCATTGTAGATTAAGTAAATATGAACGTAGCGAAACGATATCGCGATGCAAAATACTAGTGACGCCATCTAGTAGCACGTAATGGAGCTAATGTAAGGGAGATCACCCTTTGCACGAGTCCCTGCCTTACCGGAGCATTTGAACGTTGAATAGGAAAATACGGTGTAAAATGTGCTTTGACAAAAAAATATTTACGACTAAAATTCAAAATATCCATAGATTACAAAATACTACCGGACGATTTTTAAATCTATGTGAATATATTCCAATCTTCTTGGTAATTTCACATGATATAGACACTTAATAATTAGACTTGTCGACATATTATATAATGTTAATTTATAATATTCGATTTCAAGGTGGTAATGGACTTTAGTTTGAATTTACATCGTGTACTATTGAAAATCTAAACTTTAAAAACAATTAAATAATTTGTGTTAAGTTATATTTAAGCACTAGCTGTGCCCCGCGGTTCTACCCGCATGAAGTTAATTTCATGGGTGAACACACGAATCCTGATGTTTTTTAAATAAAAGTAGCCTAAATTACACCTTGTGTCATTAGCTATCCGCCAGTGAGTCTCGTTAAGAATTGGCCAGCCGGTTCGGAGATCAGCAGCAATAAACAGACAGACAGACGGAGAAAAAATTGGTTTTTCTATGTCAGTATCGTGTATACTTTCTTAACGTGTATGCATTTAGTGAAAAGCTGTTATTTTGGAATTACAAATAGACACTTCAATTTTATTTATCAGTATGTAGTATGTATGTATTATAATACATAAACTAGTTGAATTTCTTTTTCATAGAAATATTACTGAATGCGTCTGTGCGTTAACTAAAATAACTTACCAAAGCGGTTTTATTAGCCCATTTTTCCAAGTTTTCAGAAATATGTTCATGTACAGTTCTTGTAGGTAGAACTATATCGGGATGCGGAGATCTCACTATGTTCTCTGGAGTCCAATTGCTAAGTTTTTGTGTTTGTACAGTTACACTCCTGCTAGTTAAAAGAAGCCTCGCAGTCTTCGATATAGAGTTCACTTTTGACATTTTCTGCAGCAAAAATAAATAACTTATTTACGAAGAATGAGGATTCTTACTCTTACTCGCGTTTAAGAAATTCAACGCTCTATCTACATACATACATATGCTCACGCCTGTATCCCATTGTGGTGAGCAGAGACCACCGTTTGCCACATGCTAAGATCCTTACATACTTGTTTCGCTTCGTCCACATTCATTCATCTCTTCATACTCTTCCTTCGGTTACGAGTGCTCCGAATTCGACCTTTCTGAAATATATTATAAATTTGGTCATAGTAGTTCTTCCTTGGACGCCCTCTACCGACATTTCCGCTCACATTCACTCTATAAATTTGTTTCGTTAATGGCCTTTCACTCATTCTTTTGATATGTCCAAACCATCTCAACATATTTCTTTCAATTCTGGTCATCACATCATTCTTCAACTTGCAACTGTCTCTTATCACACTATTTTTCATTCGATCTACTATGGTGACCCCACACATACTTCGTAAGGATCGCATTACCACTGCATGCACTCTACTTTCATGTTTCATGTTTTTGAATTGAACTGAACGTTCTATCTGTCTTATATAGGTACGAGACTTTTTTTAACATACTGACTGGTGGTACATAATATCAATCTAAATATACATAACTTAAAGGTGACTGACTGACATAGTAATCTATCAACGCATAGCCCAAACCACTGGACAGATCGGGCTGAAATTTGGCATGCAGGTAGATGTTATGACGTGGGCATCGGCTAAGATAGGATTTTGATAAATTTTACCCCCAAGGGGATAAAATAGGAGATGAAAGTTTATATGAAACTCTGTCAATTTTAAACCAATCTGGCTGAGACAAGTCTACGCGGGTAAACAGCAGGACACAGTTGGTTTCAGAATAAAATAAAATAAAAATATGGCGTTTATTTTATAATTTTTTTGAGGTAGTTAAGTTAATTAATGTTTGCCATATCAACAGTGTCACTCGCACTCTACCAACCTTATAAAGGATGGAATTAGTGTTCTAACATGCTGTAAATGATCCTATTACAACTAGCACAGCGTCTTCATTCCTTCAGTAACTAGCAACCTTACTCACCGCAGGAACACAACACTACTTACTTTGAATTACGTAGTATTATTTGGCTGCGATCTTCTGTAAGGTACCTATGTAATACCAGTTTTTATATGTGTATGTGGCCTACCATCATCGGTTTAAAAACAGAGTATTAAGACCGTTACATTTTTGTATCATAAAATTAAACGTCAAAGCTAAGTTCTTAATACGTGGTGCTTAAACGATCACAGTGGCCCCTTGTTCAATCGAAATGATCCTCGTTAAAATTCAACATTTAAAGGATTAAAATAAATACTCACGATAAATGCCACAAGTTGGATAAAGCCAACACAACCAAACAATGATTTAAAACTGTATGAAAATTTCAGTTTTTCTACGGATATTTCACGATAAGACAAATTATCATAAATACGGTATTACTATCCCGCTATCTCAAAGCAAATGCGCTGATAAATTTTTTAAGTATTTTTGTATTATTTTATCACTGCAAATTGTGCCGATAGTAATCCAGTTACGTGCGGATGTAAGATAATGATATTTGTACACTATCAAAATGCTTCACAAGTGCGTAACGTTCGGTACCAAAAAGGTAATAATGGATTCCTTTTTATATTTCTTGTAAGATTCTCATCATCACAATGTACTCGTGTGCAATGAGCACACCCTTCGATGTAGATTTCAAGTTTCCATAATATTAGGATGTGACAGGCAGGTGACATCTTAATTAATGGAAACTTCAAATTTGGCAGTTAAGAGTTTTTAACCTCAATGTACGTATAAGGGTTTTGTATCTGTATGTATGTTTGTTCCTTTGATGCCCTCTGGGGAATATACATGTGCTCTGATTTTGATGAAAAACAAAACCCGCCTCCGCAATCATTTATAGTTTCAAATCTGAATATGAACTTTGGCTACTTAAAAAATACGCGGACAAACTCGCAGGTAAATTTTGTTTATTAAAGGAAAAAGAGCTACATTTATCCCGGAAAAAATATGTCCTGAAAGTAGAGACAGTCGAATCGTGCGTTTTACGTTGTATTCCGAAAACTGAGTCCCATTTACACTGTGGCCCTGAGGCAAAGATTGATGTAATATATTATTAGAGTTCGTCGCATAAATAACTCTACGACGTCACAATGACAGGTCGCTTCGGGTAACCAGCTGATTTGGAGAAGGTCGGGTTACGGCCTTGTATAGGGAATTAGGTGACATGTTTTGTTAGTATACAGACTGAGCGCTTGGTGTGTGTAAATAATGTACGTTAACGTAACTCTTGGAAAAACAAGTGTATATTAAATACGATTTTTGGGCGTAATATATTGATTATGAATGCGAAACGAAAGTTTTATCAAGATCAAGAGTGAAGTTAATTAAATATGCTCACGCCATCCCAGAAGGGTCCCCGAGGGGTAAGCAGAGGTGTTGTAACAACACCCACATTTCACCGAATATGATCAAGTGCCAACGTGACAGAGGGTGAGTCCGTCGCCGTCTCAGGCACTATACATACGTCTTTGAATTACATCTCAGACATATGCAGGTTTTCTCACGATGTTTTCCTTCACCGTAAAGCACGTGGTGTGATATAACTGCACATAAGTTTTTTAGAAAAACTCGTTGGTACTGGCCCCGCTGGGATTCCAACTTGCGTCGCTTGCGTAGCAGGCGACTGCTCTAACCCCAAGCCCACCACGGCTTTTAAGTTTTAGCTTTGAAGTTAATTACTTCTTATCATTTCAAATATTTATATGTGGTGTAATGGAAGTCTTATCTCTGTTTAGCTTCAAGGCAATCATCAATTAGAAACTTTGTGTAAAAGCATATTATAATGTAACTGAGTATATTGATGATAGACAAGCATGGCAATGAGTTGCTCACTCTTCCATTAAACTGTACTAAAACAAACCTATGTGTAAAGAAGGAACACGTGTAAAAAAAAGCCGGGGAGTTTGTTTCACCGTTTCTTCTCCTGACAGGCTTACATTTGGAAACGGTA
Source organism: Watsonalla binaria (assembly GCA_929442735.1). Classification (NCBI taxonomy): domain Eukaryota; kingdom Metazoa; phylum Arthropoda; class Insecta; order Lepidoptera; family Drepanidae; genus Watsonalla; species Watsonalla binaria. The sequence continues at coordinate 8,954,542 of OV838930.1, forward strand.
GTAAATTAACCTTAGTTATCGTAAGAGAAATGACGTTGAATAATTGGATGCAGATAAGCAATAATGTGTCAACCCGCATAAACTTGGTTTTGAGAAAATGGCGTCTTAAGATGATTGTATACGTGATTTAAGATTTGTTTTATGACATAAATCCATTTTTTACGTACTTTTATGTTTCAGATGACTTGAAACACTTTTTTAGAATGTTAAATACGTGATGCATTATCAAAATATATCAAAACCTTTGAATTTGACTTTTTGTGGGTTGACACATTATTGCTTATCAGCATCCAATTGTTCCAAGTGTCCCTTATCTTGAATAAAACTTTTTGATTTGATTCGATTTGAACTCTTGACGGACTTAAACTATTGCTATAATTTTTTGAATTTTATTTTTCACAATAGCAAAATCAAGCGTCTGAGTTCGAACTCAGCGTCGGTAGTGAAATTTAGTTAGATATTTTCTTCGGAATCATATCGTGCGAAACGATTTGTTTGAAGGTTAGAAGCCGGGTTCTTCTCAGCAAAAGCAACCTTCCGAACCCGGTGGTAACATTTATAATCATGTATAATGTATTTTGTGTCCTTGACGATTTGAAAGTACTTTGTAAGAATCTAATCAAATAAAGATATTTCAAATTTTGAATTTTGAAGTACGAGTAGTCCCACTTACCTCATAATAAAAATAAATAAAAACGAATCAGGCAACTGGGAACGCCGTTCTAGTTTGCTAGTGGTCCCAGTCGCCTGTATCCTCACTAGGTACGCACAAACTAAATGTTGGAACCAAAATGATAATAGCAAGCGTCAATATTGTTAATTTTATCATCTTGCTGTTTACATAATTCTAGATAAAAATAATGTGATTTACACTATCAGCGCTCAGTTCATTGTGATTACCTGTATATTATTTTGCATGTTATTTTCAAGGGTAACAATCTACAACTACAGTATTTCCTTAGTTAGTGGCAATCATATATTTCCTTAGTTAGTGGCAATCTTCGAAGCTACTCATCTGGTACATTACACTGATATATTTATATTTCACTGATATTCAAAATGGATTTCCAAACAGAGGAGGAGGCGCAACGCTAGCTATAGTAATACCTTGTATCTCTCTGTGCTAGCACGGTGGTTCCAATCTTTACAAGGTTGGGGTCTGAACGATTGTCTGCCTTTTGAAGTATAAAAAGAAACCTACTTTTTCTTTTACAGCATTACTAAAATCGAACTTAAAGAATGTCAATAAGGAACAAAAGAGCCGTGGTGGCCTTGAGGTTTGAGCAGTCGCCTGCTACGCAAGCGACGCAAGTTCGAATCCCAGCGAGGCCTGTACCAATGAGTTTTTCTAAAAAACTTATGTACAGTGATTATCACACCATGTGCGGCGAAGGAAAACATCGTGAGGAAACCTGCATATGTCTGAGAAGTAATTCAAAGACGTATGTATAGTGTCTGAGTCGGCGATAGACTCATCATCTGTCACGTTGGCACATAATCATCTTCGGTGAAAAGTGGGTGTTGTGATTACAACACCTCTGCCTACCCCTTCGGGGAATACAGGCGTGAGCATATGTATGTATGTATGTAATAAGGAACAAAATATATCTCACTTCTTAAAATGTTGTGCACTGGTTTAGATGTTTGAGTACAATAATCTATCTTCACGCTTCTCTTACAAATGTTAGCAATACACCAATTAGTAACAAAATGTACGTGAGCATCATGCGACTCACGTAACAACACTACACTACAACAGACAGGCGGTCAAACGAGTCGAAACCAAAGATCAAGGTCGCATTACTGTGTAAAAATACGTTTTAATAAGGCACATTCAGCTTTATCAATATTTCAATGGTACCTAAACAAACGGTTACGTAACTCAATAAATGTATATGTACAAGACCTAAGATGGATTGGTGAAAGATGATAAAGCTAGAAAGGGAGTGAATACTAATGACGGCTGGTAGACAAATTACATGAGAGAATAATGGTGATTTAATAACGTAGTCATTTAAACAAGGTATTTTTATAAAGTAGGCAGAGGTGTAACTAACAACATCCACTTTTGACCGAAGATGATGAAGTGTCAACGTGACAGATGGTGAGTCCATCGCCGTCTCAGGCACTATACATACATCTTTGAATTATTTCTCACTTGGTACTGGCACCGCTGGGATTCGAACTTGCGTCGCTTGTGTTGCAGGCTACTGCTCAAATATGAAGGTCACCGCGGCTCTCATGCGGCTCGGGAAGAATATAAATATTAAAATTGATCTGCGCGAATAAATTACATTGTGTTGCATGTGATCATAGGCTGAAGTACCCGCTTACCATCAGGCGAACAGTACGCTTGTATGAAACCTTTGTGAAATTCATAGTTATTCATTCAGTTATTAATTCATTTGTATATTATATTCGTTTTGTAAAAAAAAATATTCGAGCAAGTCTTCAGTCGAGGCTAAAATTACCAGTGAAAGAAAAACGATTTAAGTATGGAATATGAATTATTCAAAACTTGTTCGCGACTTGCACCAATAGGAAAGTTATGCACATTTTCTCATACACTCGCTAAATTAGTTTGAGTTCGATATTTAAACTGGAACTACCTACACAACAGCACTTCAGTTAACTTCTCGCCAGTTTAGCACTCTAACTTTGAAAATATAGCTAACTCAGCTACGTTGAGATACATTGATGCTGTATAAATCGTGACAAGAGATAACATGAGTATTCTAAAAAAAAATGTGACTGTGAAATAGACTAGCTGTGTAGTGTTAATTTCATAGGTGACAGTATGTGCCAGTGAAAGTTTCGTTAAAATCGGTCCAGCCGTTTCGGAGCTAAACCGGAACAAACAGACAGACAGACAGAGAAAAAATACAAAAATTGGTTAAATTGCTCGCACATATACATTTAGTGAAACATATACATTTAGTGAAAAGCTGTAATTTTGGAATTACAAACATACACTTCAATTTTATTTATCTGTATAGATGTACAGATGTATAGGTAAATGATCAAAATACGAAATAAAAAATATAATAAATGTATTTTTAATTGGAACATACTTTTTGCTCACAAAACCAAACACACATGGCCTTCAAAAAGTAAATTGTGGTTTTGCTCTATGGAGCACAAATACCTACTACGTTATAAAATTGTTGCCGCTTATTAGAGGACAGTAGCAAAATTCAAGTTGAGTAGGTACGATTCTTCCGCTATTATAGTGTAGATTTCGGCGTTTCCATTTGTATGAATAATACATACATACATACATATACTCACGCCTGTATTCCCCGAAGGGGTAGGCAGAGGTGTTGTAATCACAACACCCACTTTTCACCGAAGATGATTAAGTGCCAACGTGACAGATGGTGAGTCCATCGCCGTCTCAGGCACTATACATACGTCTTTGAATTATTTCTCAGAAATATGCAGGTTTCCTCACGATGTTTTCCTTCACCGTAAAGCGCGTGGTGTGAAATCACTGTACATAAGTTTTTTAGAAAAACTCATTGGTACAGGCCCCGCTGGGATTTGAACTAGCGTCGCTTGCGTAGCAGGCGACTGCTCAAACCTCAAGGGCACCACGGTTAATAATACATGAAGAGTCAAAATACCTATATTAATTGTAACATAAATAGTAGGTTTAATTTATAATAGAATAAGTAACATAATTAAAAACCTTAAAAATATAATCTAATAATATTAAGAATCTATTTAGTAAAATAAAATTATATTTATTGCTGTATTTATAAGATACACTACATATAAAATTAAACTTTATTTATTCACTTATTAAGTTTTTTTTTATAAAATGTATCTGTAATGATAATTAATATTGAAGTGTATATATCATTATCTGTCTGTAATGTAAAAAACAGCTTTATACTACATGTATAATATGAAAGTAGTAATTAATTAATGGTTGGATAATTAATGGATGGCCAATTTATCATCTTTGGTAATCGTTACAGGTCTGTCGGAGGCCTAAATTAGTCTGACAACTGGTTTAACCCAGATCACGGATTTTCCTCGTTAAAGGGGTTGCGAAGGTCAGATGGGCAGTCGCTTCGAATAAAAATCAGATGATCAGCCACATCGGGTTGAATCAAGTGCCGACCCCAACAATGTATGGGATAAGGACAGGGTGATGATGATGATGAGTAATTAATTAATGATACATACTTCTAACAAAATACTATTTTTTTTGTCTGTCACACTGTTTGTTAATTAAAAACCCAATACAAGGATACTGGAATGTTCCAGTCAATCATCATTGTATTTCTCATATTTATGCACAATTTGAAAGGACAATGGTTAATTTAATGCTAAAGCATGTAAAAGGAAAATATGTGCATTATGTGCGTGTCCCCTTATTGAGGTAGCGACACATATAGCGCTCCTACATCAATGTCCCCACAATAAACTTCGATAACGTGAATCTATTTAGCATACACTTGACTGGTTCGATTATGACACCAAGTTAAGTCTACACGCTACATTTAACAATTTGCTATTCGAAGATTCCGCTAAATGTACTCTTAAAATTGTGAGGATTTTAACATTGTCTCAAGATATTTTGACTTGAGAGCTAATGACCTCTGTTTTGAAAAGGCTGTGCGAAATAATGAGCCAAACAATAAGAGAGAGATCTTTCAGCCGGGTTTAATGGCGTCATTAAATAAATGCCTTATTTCTGTTTCCATTAAGGTTGAAAATGAATAATTATTATTCACCAGTGAACTGCTTTACGATGGGGAATATAATAAATATAAAAACAACTGAGTGTAGAAAGTGATGGTCTAAATATAGTTCAAGGGAAGAGGCCTAACCATATTATGAGACAGGTGTATAAATCTGTCCCTGTCATACCAGAGGACTTTCAATACAATTGAAGCACATAGTTAGCTCTCTCCCCCACAGAAGTCCGGTCAGTAAAGTAAAGAGATAATTTCATTAGGATTATAATTGTGGTGTTTGACTGAAGATTTACGTTATTAGTAAAAATACCCCATTTCGCTTACAACATAACAAATATTTGTTAATAAATTTGTATTAATAAATTTGTTAAGAACTAAACTGCGTGAAGACATAGCCATGTATATGTAGCAGTTTGAGTTTTGCATAGCTATGCACTTGCACACACACAACAAAATTATGATGACAAGGTGAATCTATTTATGATGATAATAGAAGAATGACCGTCGGAAATGAATTGCTTTACAAAATTTAAGAAAAACAGCGTTATAGTTAATTACAACACAGGCAGGGTAAGCGGTAAGCAGTTGTCTTAAATTAAAAAAGAAACGCCTAGGAATTTTAGATCTATTCTCTCAGAGCACGATTCAAGCACTATGAGCCATATAATATGAGAATAGCTAATCACTTTTAAGAAGATTTTAAAGATTTATCTAATGTGTATATCACTTGCCCAGATCAGGTTTAAAGCGCCTAAATATTATTACAAACAATAATATGTTCGCATTTGGATTTTTTTTGTATGACTTTCAATCAGTGGGTTTATTTTGTCGATTTGACTAATTATCTATCTCAGATTAAACTAAAGTTTACCATGATTTGAATGCTACACACATATACGCGGTTTTCCGAATAAAAATATGTCATAATATTAATACTATCAGGTTTGAGCATTTATCTTTTTTCGCGCTTTCGGAGGTTCTTGAGTGGTAAGCAATGGTGTTATTACACCTATTTTCACCGAAGATCATTAGGTTTTAATGTAATGGATTGAAACGGACTGATGCTGTGTTTGAGGCACTATGCAAAACTTTGAATGTCTTCTAAACGTATGCATTATATGATTTTAAATACTTTTAACATCGCCTTTTGGTAGATTTCATTTACAGATTTTTTTTTATAAAATGTGGAGTGTTTTTTCATAATTCATTGCTACAAGAAGCTTTGCGTACATTTTCAAGATGTTTGCTAATCAGCCCTTTTCTCATGCCGAAAATGTTGCGCCGTTGTGCAGTTGGACGAAAATAGGCTTTCGCAGAGAATTAATATTCTCCCTAAGTCTTACTGGGCTCACTAAAGAATAAATTATGTTTTTGCTTAACTCGTAAGAAACTTAGTTTGTTTAAGTAAAATAACTTTGTATTTACCGGGGAAGTTTTGAGTGTACTTAGCCTAGGTGGAAGGACATCCACCCAATAGCCAGGGTCTAAGAATATGGCTATGGTATCCCCTGCCTGTCGTAAGAGGCGACTAAAAGGGGGCCGGAGGGCCTGCTGGCGGTGGTCGGGGTGGGAGCTTTGACCACCGGCGCGGGCCCGGGAAGGTGGCAGCGCGATGTGGCTCGCGCTGCCTTGCACAGCGAGGTCTCCAGGGGCGGCGTCACAGCTGCCCCGGGGATGTGCCCCGGCAAAGTGTGGGGGGACACCGGTGCGTTCTATCAGAGTACCCGGAGTCCCCCCTAAGCACTGAGGATGGCCACCGGGGGGGTTTTAGTGAGGTAAAAATCCCACATACCCCGATCTGCCTCTCCCAGGGCGGTCGGGGACCTTTTGAAGGTTTCCCCCTCGTCAACAAAAAAAAAAAAAAAGGTGGAAGGACATATTTGAGATGTTCATGCAAAATAGTTGGATATTTAGAAATCCTGTTGTATTTGCAATAATTAACCTGACAATATACATATATTTTTTTGAGAAGCTCGTGGCACAGTTGCTATTGCGCATATCATTCGATCAGCGAAGTTAAGCAACCCTAAGCCTAGCCAGTATTTGGATGGGTGACCGCCCGAGTTCCCTCCATGCCTCGGAGAGCACGTTAAGCCGTCGGTCCCGGTTGCCAATTTATCATCTTTGACAATCGTTACAGGTCAGCCGGAGGCCTAAAATAGTCTGACAACTGGTTTAACTCAGATCACAGATTTTCCTCATAAAAGGGGTTGCGAAGGTCAGATGGCAGTCGCTTCGTATAAAAATCAGGTGATCAGCCACATCGGGTTGAATCAAGTGCCGACCCCGACAATGTATGGGATAAGGCCAGGGAGATGATGATACATATATTTTTTTGCCAAATTTATGTTCGCGCATCATTTTAGTACTTTGAAGAACTAGGAGGTGTTATAGGTGCCGTTACAAGCTATGAGCGCTCAACGAAAATACTGGGGATAGCTGTGCATTTGTTCGCGTCGATTCATGTTTAAACATTTTTGATGTAATAGGTGTGCCTTGAAAAATATAAATTTTCAGAAATCCTGAAAACCCACCTTCGAAAAAAATTCAACATATTTTGGGCCACGCCATATAAGCTCGTTCGTCGACGTTTGAACGTGTCAAAATCTATACTCTAGGCTCACAACGGCACTGGGGGCCTACAAAGAGCGTATTAAGAACTTCTAAGCGTTGACGTCTCAGCTAAGGAGCTCTTAAAACGCGCTGCTTTAACGATCATAGTTGGCCCTCTGTTGTTTAGTAACTCTATCTCTAACTCTTAATTATTTTCAGTGGTTGCACAGCAGGTACTTGGGTACATGAATAGTAATAACTTGAATTGAATATTCAATTTCCAAACTATTCACGCTGGATATACAATGAACTTCTCGTGAAATTGGTTTAAGTCAATGCAGAATATACGGTATTCCTGACTGAATCGGTTCCGGCTCGTTGTACCACTGCTTATGCACGCTTGGTATCATTATTTGTCCCGCGTCTGGAAGCCCAAGAGATTATATTATGCACATATTAAGTAAACTATCCGTTCTCCGCGGTTTTGCCCGCATAGACTTAATATCATAATTGGCTTTCTTTAGCGGAAGCCTAAACTAAGCGTGGTTACATAGAGTAACTGATTATAACATCTAGCTGCCAGTGAAAGTCCCATTGAAATCAGTCCCGCTGTTTCGATACAGATAGAGAAAAATTGTTTTTTTTTTACGGTACCGTATATATTTCTGTATGCGTTTAGCTGTAAATTTGGATATATAAACCGACGCTTCAGTTATATTTTTCTGTATAGATATTATTCACACCGTGCATATACGCTTTCCCAAAAGATTTTGGGCAGGGGTCTATGCATTTTTGTAGGGTAATTTGAATTTTTTTTCACACAATTAAAAAGCGAACGGAGGACGTAGAAGGCAAAGATGGATGAACTGAACACCTAATTGATAAATTTATTAGTGCCAGTCGTAAAATCGCAAAATATGATCAAAAAGGATGTTATTGCCGTAGCAGGATACATCTGTCTCATCATAAAATCAAAACTAGTATTTATGTACGGGAAAGTGACTCTGTTTACATTTCACTGCAAAGCCGCTGAAATATTTTTTTAGTATGATGACGTAGTCTTTGTTAAAAGCTATTTAATAAATAAAGTACTCCATCGTTTGAACGTCAATGCTCGTGCAGACATGCAAACTTAGAATAATACCCATAAATATTTCCAGGAAGATACTCGTATTTTATGCAAACTCAACATTTAATGAAAAGCAATAACACTGCTCTCGTGGTATTACAACTCACAGGGTATTTGTAAATTCAAATTGTATTTCGTAATTTCATTTTCAATTTTTGGCTATATTCGTGTTTTTATGAACTGTGAGTCTTTAAATAGCTTCGCGATAATATTAATAAGAAAAAATAAATTTAAGAGTAACCAATTCAGTTACCAACTGAAATCTTTAGGTGTTTTTATAGAATTTGGCTCGTATATATATTCTCATGCCATCCCAGAAGGGTGCCCCGAAGGGGCAGAAGTGTTGTAACAACAACACCCACATTTCACCGAATATGATTGAGTGCCAACATGACAGAGGATGAGTCCATCGCCGTCTCAGGCACTGTACATACGTCTTTGAATTGCTTCTTAGACATATGCAGGTTTCCTCATGATGTTTTCCTTCACCGTAAAGCACGTGGTATAAAATCACTGTACATAAGTTTCTTTTTTAGAAAAACTTATTGGTATAGACCCCGCTGGGATTCGAACTTGCGTCGCTTGCGTCACAGGCGACTGTTCAAATCCCGAGGCCACCACGGCATTCATTTTAGCTAGAAAACTAATAAATATTATGTAAGTACTACGCGGCAAGTCTTACGATATAAGATTTTTTGAGAAAGTGATATACCACTAGCGTACCGGTTCTTCGGTTACTCTCAAGTTTTTATTCTATTTCTTTGGCAGATGACAGAAGTTTTGTGAGGTCATAACGTATGTATACTTTTAATATCATTAATCATTAGGCAAGTCCCAATAATCCAAAGCTTTAAAATAAAAATTATTAAATTGTGAATTTGTGATTTTTTATTTTTTTAAATCAATATATTGTCCTAACTTAAACTCCAAATCTGTTCAGCCGTTTTTGCGTGTTTGAGTACGAAACATCTAAACTTTCCTATTAATATTATAGTAGATAGAGACGGTGCTCTTAGGAGTAATATAAGGAGTATGACGTGTTTTCCGCTCCTTGAGCTTCTCTAATAATCGAATGAGCAAAAAAAAAAACGGCTCATGTCGTAACGATACTGCCGAAGGAATCATACTCACAGAATACTAGTTTGTAAAGCAATATTTTTTCTTATATTAACATTGTTAGAGTACAATTTCCATTGAACTCATACAAATGGTAAACATTAAAACATTTTCGCTATATAAACATATTATTATCGTTGTAGTTCTCCAAGATCGTTGCAGATATTAGTACACCCATGCTTCGCCGAAGATTTTATGACCTAACAGACAATATGTTCATCACCGTATCAGGCACTTTCATACTCTTTGAATTTCTTCTTAGTCTTTAGATTTCATCATCATGTTTCCTTCACCATGAAACTCGTGGTGTGACATCACTGAATTTTAGTATTTTGAAACGGATTGGAAGTAAAAAAAATGCCTTTGCTTGCGGCTTTGCTTCCCTCTATAATGGTTGAGGAGGTCAATGTCTGGCATTCGCGTCATACTTGTGAACAGGTGTTGCTCGTTAGGACCACACATTTGTATGAAAGTAAAATTATTAGCATAAATCTTTATTTAACTTTTATCGACATTTGTGCATTGTTTGCATACATTTCTTGTGTAATTTATGTTGTAGGTTTATAATTGTATAATATTTTTTAAAAGAGTAATTGCTGAGGTGGTTGCAAGGTTCTTCTTAACAAAAGCAACCTTCCGAACTTAGCAGTAGTATGTATAATCCTGTTAAATGAAATTCTGACTATTAGAAAGTACTTTTTGAAAAATCTAATTGAATAAAGATATTTTTGAGTTAATATCTATCGCTTCTGTAGAGGCGACTTTTCAAAACATTTGGGCACTACGGCTCTTTGAGAAATTCCTGGAATATTAATTCAGTTTAACATTATCATATTATATATTCAGTGAAATAGCTCATGGAATTCCAATACTGTGTGAAATATACCGGCAAACAACAATGCCTATGTTTAGGTTGTCTGTGTCAGCTTTAATGTAGCTAAATTCAGCTGTTTATTTCAGTAACCAATTTGATTTATTAGTGCAAAAGAGCTCCATCGCCCCTCTATTCTCAGTGAGCTTGCTAATCCGTAATATGTAAATCTAAAATGTATCACAACTTCCAAGTACTGAGGCTAATTTTAATACTTATGGAACACACTATATCGAATTTGTGTATGTTCTCCTAGCTTATAAGTAACCGACGTACCTACCTTCTGTAACTATGGGATGAGGGTCTTTGCGCCGACTCATGGCCCTCGCGGTTGAAGGCTCGGACGTGTCCCTCCTATAGTGTAAAAGCCGGGTTCTGCCTGGTCGTATGGAGGGGCCAGACAGACCAGTCGCTGGGAGGGTCACGACATAATGACATAACCCTTCCACTGCCCCCGCGGCGGTTGGTATATCCATAATGGATTCTCCACGTAAAATAAATAATTAAAGAGATGCTTGTTGACCACATGATATTTTTTGATGATGATAGTTTTTAAGTTAAGCACGGCTAATACGGTTCAGCCAGGTGGTAGACGGCTGCTGCCTATGACTCTTGAATTACAAAAAGCGTTACTCGTGGATTTTCTTACAAAATATGGAACAGTGCACTGCCAACATTCTGAAAGCCATATTCAAATTCAACTCGAAAATGTCATTTGATTAGACTCTTAACAAAATAATTACAATCCACGCGACACTGGCGAAATTGTGGCAATCCTGCAGAAGCCATAAATAAGAAATGAAGTGAAAATATTTAAAAATCGTCAGTTTGAGATGATTATGCATGACTTTAAATGCTACCACCACGCTTTGAAGGTCGCTTTCACTGAAAATAACCTGACAAGAAATACAGACATAACTCTTTTTACAAAAAATATATACAAATATATGCCAAATATGGATAAAAAGTAAAAATGTGTATATCTACTTAGGTATATATAGCTAGCACAGCTCTTCAAATGCTCCTCAACCTTCCTAACCACAAGATATAAAAATCTATTCTACTACGATTCGCTCACTGTCCTTCTGACCAGTGTGTCCCCATTTATAAGCGTTCTTCTTTCAAGTAATTTTCCACTTGATCAGTCCACCGAGTTTATCCCCTTTTTTGTTTCTCCATCGCAAGTCGAGTGTGAGCTCCTTGGCCTGCTAAGAATTCTAATAAATGTTAGGTACTACCAGTTAGTAGAGCTAAGTGCCATTTACCTCTCAGGGGTCGGGAGTCGCTTGGGATTGACACTTGATTTAAATCTTATTGTTTTATTGTCAAGGACTTGTTTTGTGCCGGTGTAGTGGAGTCTTGTCAGCTACTGGGTTTTGTGAAGAGACTTCAGCGTTATTAGGTATTTACCGGTAAAGTGTCATTTTGATTCTGTTTGAGTCTTTGAAGATTTTCATTATAGTACAAAAAGATAATTTACAGAAATTAATTTCATACCATATTTTTTTTCCTCTGCCCGGTTCTCTGGCTAGAATTCGGTTGGTTAGAATTAAAGTTGGGAAATATAAATTATTATTTTTTCCATTTATTTAATTAATACCATTTTGCTCAACCCGGGAATCGTACCCACTTCATCGAGATTCAGAATTTATTCGGCTTATCAAACATTAGCGTATTATAATAAAGAAATTTGTAAATCTTGGGCGTAATAGAGCGCTAGAGATAAGGACACAATTTACTTGCATTAATATTTTATCAAGATGAATTTACAGTTAAAATAGAATTTCCTCAAGCAAAATTTGACAATCAAAATGTCTGATAAACAAATCCCTGATCTTTCAACAATAAGGGTTCCGTTATCTGTAGAAACATTCAATTCGACAAAATTCAGGGAGCAAGTCTTATTATCAGTCTTTAATTACAATCGTCTTAGAAACTTCGGTATTTCGATTCGATTGACGTGTATTTATTCCGAACGCCTTTGATTGCTTACAGGGATAGTCAGTTATTCAGTTTGGGTCCTGGTAAGGCAATTATGACTGACGATAGAAGATACCAACCGATCGGAAACTAGCCTTCTGAGAAGAGCTGGCAAGAAACTCAGGTGGACATCATGTACAGTTCTGATACAAAATACGTACACCGAATTGGATGCATCATACAAAAATCAAATTTGTTGTGAGGTATAAATATTCACAATACTGACAAATTGTATTAGTATGCAGGTAAGTACCTATAGAACATAATGACAGAAAAAAAATTCATAACATGTTCACAACACACAACTGAAAATTGGGATATAGTTTTTGAGTATATAAAATGAAAGGCCGAGGAGGTTGGCTAACCATTTCTTCTGAACATTGAAGTTGCGGAAAAATAATCTCTTTTGTTTTCCTTTTCTCAATTTCCCAAATTTATTCTGATTTGGTTGGACGAGTTCAGGGGCAAGCAATTTACTTTCAGGGCGGTCCTATTTTGCTTACTGAAATTATTTTCAGTTTTCGGGCACAAAGGAAGATTTTCATAGTGAGATAATAAAATTAAACTGCGCTTGGCAGTTAAGTAGTTATAAAGGGACGTTTATGTGTTCGGTCCAGTTATTAAGGTTTGTTTAACTTGGTAAGATTTCTGGTTTATTTTGATTGCTCTATTTTTTTTAATAGTAGGATATTATACTTAAGGGCCTTCAGAAGGTATAATTTCCTATGCAAACGAAATATCAATCGAAATTTAATGGGAAACCTAAAAAATAACTACCTAAATAGGGATTTCCAAAAAAAAAAAAATTTGAAGTTTGATGATGTGATTCTGAGAGTGCCACATATTCAAGTCCCGGGTGCGGCAAAGCGTTATAAGGGTTTTCGTTTGTAGCTGAAAGCTGTGGTCGCAAGTTAGTGTGGAATAGGGAAAAAAAATCAAAACGCACAGTATATTATTACTTCACTAATATTAGTGATATTAGTGATCTGCCACGTGTCCTAGTACCCACAAATTTACCTAGTACCACCAAACCCTCTATATTGGTAATCACCTGAAAATAAATTCTTACAAAAAATTCTTTCGAAGAAAATTTCAGTAGCATTGTCAATAAAATAAGCTACTAGATAATTTGGAACCCTTAAAACGGTCTCAAGGAGTTCAAGAAGACAAGGAAATGGGGCGGCCGATTGAAAATTAATAAAGACATCAACTGTTTTATGGACAGTGAAAGTATATTTTTGAGTAATTTGAACTTTAGATCTTAACAATTATTTGGCCGGCGACTTTGGACCCATCTTTTTTATTAATTACTTAACGCTAGGTTTTTTCGTTTGCGGATTAACCCGCATTGTATTTTAGTTTATTTGATTATGTCAAAAGTAATTCCAGGAGTAAAGCGTAGTCTATGTATAAATCCAAAGTAACAGTATAAATGCCGGCATGATTTAAGAGCTCTTAGCGAATATTGTGGGGCTATCTGAGCATGTTTTTTAATTTGTTTCTTGCCATATCGACAGAGAAATGAATATTGCAAATTTGTATTATATCTTACTATGACAAAAGATATCAAGGTATAGGATATGATAATCATAAAATATCTATGTTTTGTGACAAGACGGCTTAAGTACTCTTGGAATTGTAAAACATTTGCCGAAGGGGTATGCACAGGTGTTGTAAGAACTACTCGTACTTTGCACCGAAGCCGAGTAAGCCAACGTGACAGATGGTGAGTCTATCGCCGTCAGGCATTACCCATACGTCTTTGAATTATTTCTCAGGCAGGTTTCCTCACAAGTTTTCCCTTCACCTTTAAACATGCGAGAAATCACAGCAAGTATTTTTTTAGAAAAACTCATTGGTAAAAGCCCCGCTGCGATTAGAACTTGCGTCGTTTGTGTAGGAAGCGCCTGTTCAAATCCCACAGCAACCACGGCTCATCTATTTTTGTTCTTATTAATAATATTACCGAAACATAGGAATAATAAATCATTGCTGCTAATAGAGAAGAAAAATCTCTGATTACTTCCACGGGGAAATCAAAGGTAGAAACCACTGCTAAAGAAATAGTATGAAGTGATTCATTATAATACTTTTCCTATTAATTAGCCCTCATTTACGAAACTGTTTCGTGGTAAATATATACATATATATTAATGTTTATACAGAGGTAACATTATGTGTTTGTCTGTTTTGGGGATTGGGAGTAATCTCGGGAATCCGTTGATTATAATAATTAGAAACATATCCTCACGCCTGTATTCCCCGAAGGGGTAGGCAGAGGTGTTGTAATCACAACACCCACTTTTCACCGAATTTGATTAAGTGCCAACATGACAGATGGTAATGGTGAGTCTATCGCCGTCTCAGGCACTATACATACGTCTTTGAATTACTTCTCAGACATATGCAGGTTTCCTCACGATGTTTTCCTTCACAGTAAAGCACGTGGTGTGAAATCACTGTACGTAAGTTTTTTTAGAAAAACTCATTGATACAGGCCCCGCTGGGATTCGAACTTGCGTCGCTTGCGTAGCAGGCGACTGCCCTAACCCCGATTAGATCATTAATTTAATATAATTCTTATTCTCTGTTATAAAAAAATGTTTTGTATCTGTAACACATTTGTTCAATTAATTAGGATCTCATCTACGGCATCTTATTAACTAGGCTTATAATTTTAATTAATGACAGAGTAAACTGTCGCTTACTATGCTTTCATATTATCAGGATAATTAATAATTTAATATATTCAATATTTTTTTTATAACATTATAAAGCTGTTTCCATCTCAGCACGCTAATAATTCTATCTATTTTTAAACCGGCTTGAAAAAGAAGGCAGTTTTCCATTTGATTATCTTCTCCGTGTGTGTAAATTACACTATTTACCATATTAATACGCAAAGAAATTCCTCAAATGTTACTATATATATATATATGCTCACGCCATCCCAGAAAAGTCCCCGAAGACGAAAGCAGAGGAGTTGCAGCAACAACACCCACATTTCACCGAATATGAATAAATGCCAACGTGACAGAGGGTGAGTCCATCGCCGTCCCAGGCACTATACATACGTCTTTGAATTACTCCTCAGACATATGCAGATGTCTCTCGATGTTTTCCTTCACCGTAAAGCAAGTGGTGTGAACTCACTGTACTTAGGTTTTTGAAAAACTAATTTGTACAGGCCCCGCTGGAAATCGAACTTGCGTCGCTTGCGAAGCTGGCGACTGCTCAAACCCCGAGGTCACCACGGCTCTTACTAGGGTTACTTATACGATATGACACATGTTTTATATTGAAGTACATTCAAAAAACCACAACTTACATTGGGTAATACTATGGCATTACTCTTACAATATTTTATCGTGTAATGGCTTGTCTAGACTGTAATATTTTAACGTACGTTCGAGCACTTACCAAAGCCATTTTTGTTGAATAGGGGCTCGTGTTTTTGTAGCTTTTTCAATATTAACGAAGTTGTGCTTTTTAAACATATCTTTTTAATGCACGCGAATCGAATACCACGTTTGATGTCAATAATTATAATAATTCTGTTATTTTAAATATTAGATTTTTGCTATTTTTGTTATTCTAGACATTTACTATACTGAACCTACTGGATTATCACCATGGGATTAAGCAAAGCGTATTAAGGACTTCTAAGCTTTGACGTTCCATATTTGTACCGTAAATTCAAATTTCGAAGCTGAGAAGTTCTTAATACGTGCTGCTTAAACTATAATGGTTGGCCACCTGTTCTTCAAATTTGTTCAGTATTTCTTTGCATGAAAGAGTAACCAATAAATTCACATCCTTATGAACACTCACATTATTATAAATAACATTAATAAATTTGTAAGAATTGAAATTATTCGTTTCATAAAATATCCTTAAAAGTAATGCATTTTTTTTTAAAAGCACTAGTGTGAATACACCTTTACATATCGGAATACATTTTGTTTATTTGAAAACTTTGTCTGTTACACATTTACTGGTAGGAATATACTTTGAGCATTTCCCATTAAATGGATTGATGTATTGAAATGTTGATGAAACTTCCCGATAAGTACGTACTGACAAAATATACGTTTATAATACACTTAGCTGCCTCGTATCTCCTGCATAAAATTTGAACATTTTCAAATTAATATTTTCAATATTCCATACAATTTTTCCAACTAACCTGTATCGATTGCCAAATATGTTAAATTGATGGGACTAACACCTCTCCGAAGCACGGAGGGAACACATCCATCTACTGACTTCGCTAATCGAAATCGAAAGGCCACGAGCTCCTCTGATCACTTTTCTGTTGAAGTACATGAGGAAACGTAAATTAAATAACCATTTCTTCATTCCAAGTCTAATATTTATAGTTTCCACTTGATTCGAACCTGCCACGACAGTTGCAAACATGCAGAAAGAGTTATACTTCCGTGACACTGCAATTAATACACTTGTTATTTAGTCCCATAAGCTGACACTTATGTTGAAATTAATTTAGATAGACATTATATTATGTCACAGTGTAGCTATAATCGAAACTACCTTCACTCATTAAATTTGCATTGAAGGTAGCCATTAGGATCAATAATATATACACTCACGCCATTCCAGATGGGTCCTACTTTGCACCGAAGATGATTAAGTGCCAACGTGACAGAGGATGAGACCATCGCCGTCTCAGACACTATAACCAAAGAGGTTTCCTTACGATATGTTCCTTTACCGCATGATCGATAATTTGCCTAGTATTGTAGTCTTCCTTAGTCACATTTTAATTCTAAGCCTACTATAAAAAAAACCTCTTTATTCCCATACATCACTTATTTTACGACCTGGGATCATTCACACTTAATCTTAGGCCAAATGTCTTTATAAGAGGGCTGAAACATTTTAAGTGATCAGTGTCTGCATTTGCAAGTCAGGGTAAGTGCTTACGGAACTTACTCCCTATAATTATCTAACCCCTCCCATTAACTCCGTACAGTCCCTTTTATTCTGCGGCCATGTGGCTTGTGTCCCGGTACGTGTACCGAAGTTTACTCATTTGTCCCAACGCACTTTACCTTAATTAGAGATGTGCGCAATATCTTCTTAAATGCATACACGACACTTATAAGGCTGGAGATTGTCTTAGAGTTTTGATATTAATTCATTTTACTTGACTATTTATAAATAAAAAGGCATATATGAGTGTCCAGGGGTCGTTATGCAACAGAATTTTAAATAAATTATTTTTTACCGGTTGAACTGAAATGTGATATACACGTGCTTTGCTATATGACCATTCTATATCCAGTATGGCGGATCATCCGGATTAGTTATTTTCTGCTGTAGTTATAGTATTGGGTATCAAGTGAAAGGACTTGCTGAGGTTCTCTTGAAAGCTGGTTTTTCTCTCCCCCCGCACTGGAGACCTTACTCCCCGCAGGCATACAATACTACTCTAAGATAGCTTTATTTGACTGGGATCTTCTATAAGTCTGTGGAGGTACACTCCCAGTTGGGCAGATACGAATTTCAAACAGGAATCCCCTGCCCTTTTTCTCTTTTATGGTAGGTAGTCGAAGAGGTGCATAATGTAATTCTGTATAGGTACTACCGCTAACGATATAGATACCACATTTGGGTATCTATCATATGTATATATGATATATGTACATATATCTATCATTGGGTACAGACTCAATAAGTGAAGAGCAATGGTGGCCATGGGATTTGAACAATGAGTTTTTGCTAAAAACTTAATTGCCGCGACGTCGTATCACACCACGTTTTACAATGAAGGAAATAATTTTGGGGAAACTTGCATGTATCTGAGAAATATTTCAAAGACGTATGTACTGTGCCTGAGATGGCGATGGACTTACCATCTGTCATGTTAGCATTTAATCATCTTCGATGAAAAGTGTTGGTTGTTGTTATAATACCTCTGCTTACCCTAAGTGACCTTGAGCAACGTTCTACCAACTAACCTCTGGTGAGCAAACACAAATCACAGAATTGAAATGGAAGTACGTACAGAAATTATTTAGCGTCCGACGCTCGCTAATGAAATAGTGATGTGTATCAACTACGAGTGCTGTTTATTTTATTACTGGCCAGTGGTCTTAAAGACTTTGTGTTAGCTTTGATTTATTTGTTAGTGGTGTTCAGAACATAAACTTACGAGTGTTCAGACTTCAGAAAGATGGTCGTGTTAAAAATAAAATTTGCAATAGGGTTTTTATATGGCAGTCTAACATTTAAATATCAGCCTTATCCCTTACATTGTTGGAGTTGGCACTTGTTTAACCTGATGTAGCTGATCACTCGATACGGAGTGACTGTCATCTGTTTTTTTTTACTAAAGTAAAATCGGTTATCTGGGTCTTAAATCTTAGGCCTCTCCGAGGCACGGAAGGAACTCGGACGGTCATCCATCCAAATATTGGCTTGGGTTAGGGTTGCTTAACTTCGCTGTTCCCATGATATGCGCTATACTGCCGTGATATATCTATAATGCCGTTATCTACCAAAATCGTTGCATTGAATAACATGTAAAACCTAGGTAAAATTTTAAACCGATGTGACTTTTCAATGTCTTAATTACTTGGATTATTTCCAAAACTATTCAAGGTATTGAACATTCGGGAACAGATCGATAGTTTTTAATTTCTCATTACAATAGCATTAAAAGTAAAAAATCGACCAGATGTAGGATAGCAGCATTTTAGTTATGCCACGGCAGTATAGAAACTGTGCTAAAAGCTCCTCTATAATCCTAAATAATCTATAACAGTCTAGGTTACTACTTGTAATAACAGCTATTAGCCTGTGAAAATCTTGTTTAAATCGGTCCGGTCGTTTCAGAGATCAGATTCAGTGAAATCTGTTAATTTGAAACTACAAACACACTTCAATTTATTCATCTATATAGATATATATATTGAACCTAACTGTTATATAAACTTGCATATTAATATTTACCTAATTATGATGATTGAATCAATGAAACATTCTGGTATAATACGTAAATTCGATTCATATTCGAACGATATAACACCGACAACACTAATCCCAAAGTTTGGTAACAAAAGCGAGCTGATTGCGTCGGATTAGAGTAAGGTACTGTAGTGAATTAATTTGAAACGTGCCAATGATTTATAACCCCTGGTGCAGACCTAATTTGGCTATAGGTGATGTGGTCTGTAGTTTATGGTCCGCAATTAGCATTTATGAGGTTAAATGTTAGATTTCTAATGCTTTTTGACCATTACTATGAAGAATTGAAGACTGTTATGAAGCCTATTAGATCGTTAGGCACTTTAATTTTAAGAAAATAATAATAGTGTTTGAAACTAGTAAAAAAAACCCCATGTGGCTGCCACCTGACCTTCCCAGTCCAGTATGAGGAACATCGTTAATCTGAGTACTTCCAGTTGTCAGACTATTATAAGCTTCTGACTAACCTGTCACGAAAACCAAAGATGTTTGTCTCGCAACCGGTGTCCCGCTTTCAACACTCCCAGATTTGGATTATCTAGCAATCATGCCATACGCTCTCTGAGCAGGGGCTGTCTATGAATACCACAAACATATAAACCAATATTTAAACTTATAAAAAAATATTGATCGACTTCGGACGATTCGGATACAACATATTCGGACATAGCCTCCGAATTGACACATTTTAATTTTAATATTTCTTTCACTGACAGATCGTTAAGTATAACATTTTCGAAGCTGATTTGTAGAGCCAAATAAAAAAGTATTAAAATTAAATAAGTTGTAAAAAGCATTATAAAGAAAATGTTCTACAACTGAATTGATTGCTTTTTTTCTGACTGTGCAAACCAACTTTTATTATTAGTGTCCGAATAGTCACAACAGAAATATAGTAATTGAAATGTTTATTCGTCAGCAAGTTATTCGATCGCTATTGCTTTCTGCTTTTAAAAATAGCTGTTTTTTTCAACGAGGGGGAGACTGTGTCAGTGTCCGTTCATAGATATGACGATAATGATCATGCTAAAGCGAGCACGTCTGGAAAAATTGTACAAAGGGTCGATCGGGACGCTTGTGGGGCGTGCACGGCGTTAATAATTACAAATGTTCATTCCAATTCATGAACCAGGAGTTATAGGCAATGAATATATTTAATCTTTGAACAATATAGGAGGACTAGAGAGACACCTTTCTTTTTTACGTACTACAATTAATTTAAAAATTAAATGATATTCGGACATTATAACACAGCGCACTCTAGCCAAACTGAGCAAAGCTCGTAACTACATACATACATACATATGCTCACGCCTGTATCCCATGGGGATAGGCAGAGACCACAGTATGCCACATGCTACGATCCTTACATACTTCTTTCGCTTCATTCACATTCATGCATCTCTTCATACACTTTCTTCGGTTACGAGTGCTCTGAATTTGAACTTTCTGAAAAATACTATTAATTTGGTCATAGTAGTTCTTCCTTGGACGCCCTCTACCGACACTTCTGGTCACATTCGCTCTATAAATTTATTTCGTAAATCGCCTTTCACTCATCCTTTCGATATGTCCGAACCATCTCAACATATTTTTTCAATTCTGATCACCACATCATTCTTCAACTCGTAACTATGAGTATAATCATCCATAAATGCTCATTACATTAAATGTTAGTAATGTAGCAGATCAAACCCGCGACATTTAGCGTAACAATCACTTATACTTACCACGAGACCGTTGTATCGTCAATAAACAATGCAAGGTTTTTTTGGGCTAGTCGTACACATAACTATAATATTATCTATACTAATATAAGAAAGAGGAAATATTTGTTTGTATGTAATGTTTGTAACGGATTGGCTCAAAAAAATACTGGTCTGATTTTAAAAATTCTTCCATCATTTGAATGCTACATTATCACTGATTTAAATAGGATATATAATTATCTCCGTACTCCTACGGGACCGGGAACTACGCGGGTAAAACCGCATGACGTCCGCTAGTTGTATATAAAGTATTATCAATATTCACAATACTCGTATTATTGAAAAATACTGCAATACGGGTGGCACACAAAAATAATACTATTGTCAATATGCACTTCATTAAAACTATTATAGTAAATATTAATAATAGACGAACTTGGTTTAATGTACCTACGTTTCTAAATTACCACATAGGTTGCACGTCGTCTGGTAGAAGCTTCTCGTGACAAGCGGGCTGGGGCTTTTCTCGCTCAGAGAATCAGCATTGCCATTCAACGTGGCAATGCTGCCAGCCTTCTTGGCACGAACCCGAGAGACACCGATTTGGGCCAAGTTTTCTACTTGTAATTAGTTTTTAGCTACTTATTAGTTATTATGTACTTAATTAAAGATTTTCAACCACATAGTTATCAATGCTTTCACTCGAGTTAACTAACCTATGTTTTGCCTCTCAATTTTCTGTTACATTATAGGCAGGCGAAGAGTCTATTTATAGTAGGACACTGTCAGACTGAAGTGAAATTCCACTGAAATATCTATTGGTATGCCAGGATTTGGCAGCCTTGTCGGCAGTAACGGCTTAATTAAAGTGAGACGGTGATATCTGGCAAAACTGTCTGGAGCATATACATACATATTGTATAATTCAGTTTAATCTGAAACCAATAATATTATCCTAGCTTCACGCGAATTGATCCACATAGATTTAATTGAAGAGTGATTTTATTTTGAAGTACCTTATTTTTAAGGACCGATATTTGTTCGGTACTAAAAAAAATATTTATCTGTCATCGATTTATCGCCCCTGAAACCACCTGAATAATAACATTTCCTGAAAATCATTAAAAACATTTGAGAGATCCAGATTAAATATATATAAGAATTGCTTGTTTTTAGGTATTACGCCTACTTACTCCTTATATCACCAGCACCAGCCGCCTGTATCCCACGGGAGCAGGCAGAGACCACCGTTTGCCACATTCTACGATCCTTACATGCTTCTTTCGCTACATCCACATTTATGCATCTCTTCCTGCGGTTACGAGTGCTCCGAATTTCACCTTTCTGATTTTTTTTGACTTGTAACGATATTTATTTGTTATAGTAAAATAAAATAAATATATTTTTTGTGTTACTATAACGGATTCAAAGTCGAGACTTTTTAGGAGCACAATTTTGTTGCAAAGCATAGGCTGGTACAAATCAATTTAAAAATAAAATAAAAAATCAATTTCTTTTTATTATTTTCGTTTTTTTTAGTGCTAAAGTGTAATAAAGGTTACTAAAGGTTCGATGCTTAATGGAACATAATACAATGCTTTTTTTGGTTGTAAAATGAAATACTAAAAATTTAAATGCCTTATTTTTTTTAAATAAACGACACAATTAAAAAATATATTAAATTACTTTTTGAGTATCTTTAAATTTATATTTCGCTTAAAAAGTCTGGACCATTTTTATAGCATATTTGAGAATAGGGTAGGATAGTTTCAGTTAAAATTATAAATAATCCTTTAAGAGGTTTTCTATTCACATAGTGTCGTCTTTATTATTTTATTAAATCATATTTATTGCAGTCATAACATTGGTATTCAATGATGTTACTAATCACACAATTTTCTTGGAAAACACAGGATTGTATAAAATACACGCAATGTTCCCTTTCTTGGACAAAACAACCAGTTTGAACGCAAACTCTCCGTAGAAGAATGAGGTTCCCAGAAATGCTACCGTGGACTCGGTGAAATTCACTTCACAATGGTAATCACCCTGGAATTAAGAAATTTATTTAAATTAGTTCATCTGTTTCCATCCGTCTCCCGGTGAATTTATTTCTTTACTTCAGAAACCGTACATTTGTAGGATTGTCTTCTAACTATTCTAATATAAACTGTTTTTAGATGCTTTGTGCAAACTATTTCACACTACAAAGGTGGCTACGTAAAATATTTTGACAGAAGTCATTCCAAATTACGAAGTTAACGGTGAAAGACGATCGTGATTAAACCTGCTTATTATGTCAGCAAAAAAATAAATTTTTTATTGCTTAAGCTATGTACTCATCAGTCATCTGGTTGCGCCTAATTCTTTTTGGTGAATTGTGAATGAAGTGACCTGTTTTCGTTGACACTTCTGGGAAGGACAGAAGATATAGTATACATTTTTGCATGCTATTTTCTTCATGCGTAGTGATGACGTGGGGTATCGATAGCGTCATATTCGTATGGTAGGCTGCAAGGTCTGTGTTCGGAGCCTCCAGCGACTGCAATGCTAAGAATGCAATGCTGACGGTGTTGCGACGTATATACGATGAATGAAAGTATAAATTAGATCACATATATAAACTAAGAAATGGATCATCTCCGCCTTTCCTTAGTTCGCGAGCTTATCCCGAAGCGAGGAGATGTCGTAATGATGTGCTGGCTGAATGTGATGGCTAATGCTTATACTGTTAGGGTGTTCTATCATTTTAAACTCACCTTTTTCACAACACAATTCTTGGCACCCAATTCTTTAGCCAGAATGCTGGCGATTGCGAAATGTTGACATGGCTGGTCAACTTTGTAGTTCCATAATAAAGTTTTGCGGTCGCCTTTTATTGTGTACACTATTATTTTTATCTATAAACATATATTAATTAGTATTATATAGGGTAACTAGCTGGTCCCAATCGAGCTGCAGTGTCAGTCGCGTAGACATTATTGCATGGGGGGCATTATTTCGCGCAACCCGTTTTTTTAAATAATTGTAGCCACTGCCAGTGTGAGTCCCGTTAAAAACGGTCCAGCCCGACAGAGAAAAAAAAATGTTATGTATATTGTTTAACCTTTTACAGGAATTTAGTGAAAAGCTGTTAAATTGGCATTAAAACAGATACTTCAATTTTATTTATCTGTATAGATACAGATTTGTTAATGTATGACAGGCCGTTATACAATACATACTGATTCAACAAGCTTCTGAAGTCTGCTCAAAATGTTTATCAAAATAATATATCACATTTTTATTTCTTCTACCATCTCTTACCGCATGACTTTTCTCACAATTCAGTGATATAAGTCTCTCCGAATAAGAGTATAATCAAAGGTCAACGATACAAGAACTTCTTTTCTAATCACAACTAACTTGATGATTCACTCACCTCATCAATTCTCACAGCAGTTGGGAAAGTGAAGTTCATGTCTCCTAAATACACATTATCATCTCTTATTTGTAGTTTTGTGGAGAATATAGTCAAGTTCTTAGACTTCGGTCCGTGGCATTGAGTATAATTATTCCATTTTGTTATGTATGGGCCCTGCGAAATATAAGTATTAAGACCAGTACTTTATAGTTAATAATAAGAATATTAAAAGTGTAAAGGTTAAGGTTTTCTCTCGCTTTAGTTTCTTGATGATGATGATGATGATCGGCATTGTAATATACTACCACGCTAACCTACATACCTATCAGTCTATACACTTAAAAATCAAACTCCTAACTGACTGACTTTTAAATCAACGCACAGACTAAGCCGCTGGTCTTAGAGACATGAAATTCTGGTGATGTGAAGGCGTAAACAAGAAAGGATTATAAAAACATTATTATATTCAAAGAAAGAGAAAATATCAACGATTTGCAATAATCTTAAAACATGTTGAAGTGAAACTTGTTTATTGTCTATAATAATAAAATATATAAATGAATTGCTGTTGGTTAGTCGCGCTAATACTTGAGAATAGTTGGATCAATTTGGGTAATTTTGATCTTGATATATTCATAAAAGTTCAGGGAAGGTTTAAACGGTGAAAAACATAAATCATAAGTAAAGGAAAAGGTGATATTATGAAGTTCCCGGGTCAACTTATTATACAATACACAAACGCATAATATTTAACAAACTACATACAGTCGATAGTATAAGCTGTCTACTTACATAATTATCGGCAGTTTTCTGCATTTCTTGACCAAAAAAAACATTGACACAGCTTATAAGTATAATATTTAATAATACAAACAGTTGGCTGATCAATAACATTATGTAATAACAAATGTACTCTATGTCATATAAATCCATACTACTGGTGGAATTAAGCAAATTGGCTCAAATTAATAATCGTTTCAGATGAACATCAGTAAGTACTGAACTAATACAATTTTAATGCATATTTGATTTTAAATATCCGTGTTTATGGAACTACTTTATTTTAGAACTAGCTTCCTCTCGCGGCTTTGCAAAGATATAATTCTGGTACATGTGCGGTCAAAAGAGCCGTGATGGCCTTGGGGTTTGAGCAGTCGCCTGTTACGCAAGCGACGCAAGTTTAAATCCCAACAAACAACAAACAAACTTATGTGCAGTGACTTCACTCCACGTGCTTTAGGGTGGAGGAAAACATCGTGAGGAAACGTGCCTATGTGTGAGAAGTAAGTCAAAGACGTATGTACGTCGATGGACTCATCTTCTGTCACGTTGACACTTAATCATATTCGGTGAAATGTGGGTGTTGTTGTTACAACACCTCTGCTTACCCCTTCAAGGACCCTTCTGGGATGGCGTGAGCGCTAACCTTGATATCCTTTGTCATAGCAATATATAATACAAAGTTGCAATAGTAATTTTTCTATTTGTATGGCGCTACGCAAATAAAATACATATGCCGTTACCCCCATTAGTGTCGATGAGCGCTCATAAGCCGTGACGGCACGTGTATCTTCACAGACTCCTTTCACACTCACGTTAGCTCATATTCTATATGGCTAGCCGCAGTCACACAATTACTATTGTCAATACAGTATTGTCAATATTCACAATACTATTGTGTATGTGTGCTGGCCTAAGCATGAAAATATCAATAGTAGAAGTTACACCAGAATATTACAATCGAAACTATACGTAAGCATTACGAATGCGGACCATACATTCCCATAAATTCCCCGTGGTCATTTATAACTGATTCAGATTAGACCTAATTGCATTTCTATGATCTATTGCCGGCCTATCGTCCGATAGGCCTATAGATGGAATAATATTGTAGGTACAATATTGCCTTCTAATATAATACATGGAATAATCGGACTCATTAGTTAATTGCGCGTGGATTGTTGTACGGTAAATTGATTTGTGAAGGTGAGCGATGTGGTTTGCTCTTTGATCTTCATGTATGTTTTGTATCTTTAGCGAGTTATTTTTAGGGGCTCCCTATCTCGAAGGAATAAAAGAATCCTTACAGAACGACTAAGTTGTCCGTTCGTCTGTCTGTCAAGAGCATTTTCTCAGTATCCTGTGGAGATAGCAGCAAAGAATTGAATCTGTAATAATGAAAGGAATATTTCCGTTTTTATTTCGAAATTTGAATGCACGCTTTGAATTGTAATGCAACCTTTCTGGCAAATTTGAGTGTCAATAAAAATTAAGCAGTAATAGGGAAGGGCTGATGACGGTAATTTTCTCCTTGAAAGTAGCCCTTTCTGTGCTTTAGCCACTTACAATACATTTTAGATTATGCCTCGTTGAGTTGTTGATAAATACGGCGAAGAATATTTTTGGTTACATATTTTCACCTTCAAATATGTGTCGCAAACTACTTACTATGATTTTTTCGTTATTAATTATTAGGCGAAAGGGGCAGCTTTTTTGGGTGTATTATTCGGGTTCAACAGAGCAATAAAATTCATTAAAGGTAACTTATTAATAGTATTAGAAGACAGTTACAGTTCATAAGAATACATACAAGACCGCAGAGATCTCCTCCCTGTTCTGCGCAGGTCCCGTCTCAAGTTATGAGGACAGAGCGAAAATAATGAGATACTGCGTATGTTTTTATTCACCTCGCACCATACATATAGACAGAGACAAACTCATTAAGTGACTACTGTACCCCTATCACGAAATTCCCACTGTTTTCGTAATCTACACTCGCTAGCGTCTCCGCCGAATATTTGTACGAGAAATTGTGCAGCACATCCTAGTGGTGACGTGAAGAACTAAAATATCTCATACAAATACTACGAGTGACGCTAGCGAGTATAGATTACGAAAACGGTGGTAAACTGGTGATCAGGGTCCTGCGCATTCAAGGTGCTCACCGTTTCATTTTGGTACCGTAAAATTTGTCGTCAAAGATAAGAAGTTCTTAATACGCGTTGCTTAAGCAATCATACCTCCCGCATCAGATTTAATGCTTAGGCGGTTTGCATATTACACAAGGTGCATTGGAATTAATCATAAAGCTTCGTCGGTCAATTGATCTGTGAACTAACTCACAAAGACTGAACAGTCATAAATGTTGCATAATAATACAGCCTAACCAATATAAGAGCCGTGGTGGCCTTGGAGTTAGAGCAGTCGCCTGCTATGCAAGCGACGCAAGTTTCAGCGGGGCCTGTACCAATGAGTTTTTCTAAAAACTTATGTGCAGTTATTTCACACCACGTGCTTTACGGTGAAGGAAAACATCTTGAGGAAACCTGCGTATGTCAGAGAAGTAATTCGAAGACGTATGTATAGTGCCTAAGACGGCGATCTGCCACGTTGGCACTTGATCATATTCGGTGAAATGTGGGTGTTGTTGTTACAACACCTCTGCTTACCCCTTCGGGGACCCTTCTGGGATGGCGTGAGCATTATTTATAACCAATATTCCTGTAATTTCCGCAAAGTACCAAAGCATACGAAATTAACCTACCGATTAAAATCATGATTTACTTATGAGCACGGAGTTTAGTATTGAATTAAACTTGCAGCAACACGATATTTAGTAGGTAACTTGCACAACAACTAAACGGAACTGAACGCTCCTAAGAACCGTGAAGTTATCAGGTGGTGCGCAGTACGATCTTAATGTTTAACGAGTTTACTTGTACCCCTTAAAAGTTCCCTATCCGATGATTCCACTAATTAGCTGATATTTCAAGAGTTCCCAGCCCTCGCCTTTTAGGACAGCTGATGTTCAAAGTTCTGGAACATTTGTTCTTATTAGGAAGGTTTAATGATGACATTTTAAGCAATATCCAAGGCTTTGGTAGATTGATTATTTTGTTTAGATTTATTTTTGTTTTAGATGAACAATTTAATACCCATACTTATAGTTATGTATTACATTTTTTTGTACTTCAACCAAGGCATCCAGGTAGTAAGAAGCGACTGCATTCTATGAATGAGCTCGAACAAAAAGTGATGATTTTATTACCATTATATACAGAGTCAAGACTTACAGGCACAAAGCACTGGCTGGTTGTAAATATCCATTTAAAAATCAAATAAAAAACATTTTTTACGTCTTTTAAAAAAATTAATAACATTTTAGAATTTTTAGCGCCTAAAACGTTTCGACCCTATATAGTATGGAATAAGTGTAAAGAAAGGGTCTCTGCAGCAAAGCACCTCTCCTTAAGACCTCACTCGCCCCAGGAACATAACACTAATCTAACATATTCTGTAAGATGAAGGTACAGTCTTCATTAACGTAGCTCAGAATTAGATGCTATCAAAATGAAAAGTCAAAGCGAACAAAATATGGATAAATTCACCAGGTATTGAAAGAAAGAGTGTGTATTGCAGAATTCACAGACGTGCAAGTAAGTAAGAGCGTCTGTGTACATATTTACGTGTTGTCTTCATGCTTTATTATTAACGCGACGCCGCGTGTTACCTTTGCCTTGGTTAAGGTACAGTTTCTTTATCGCGACTGAGCAAGAAATTTAAGTTGGCGAAAAGATCATCATCTCCCTGGCCATACATTGTTGGGTCACTTAGTTCAACCCAATGCGCCTGATCACCTAATTTTTATACGAAGCGACTGCCACCTGATCTTCGCCCCTTTGAGGAGGAAAATCTGGGTTAAACTAGTTGTCACACTATTTTAGGCCTCCGACTGACCTGTAACGATTGCCAAGGATAATAAATTGGTAATCGGGACCGACGATTACTAGATATCCACTAACGAATTTATTAAGCTGTTATTTGCGCCCAACGTTGGGCAAAACAACTAAATCAGAAAAGTGTTTTCAAGGAATCATATTGCAAAAAAGGTCTTTATTTTACATTCCCAAACAAATACCATCAGACTCCCGAATAAAGAATAAATAAATAAATATATATATATATATATATACTTCTTAGTATATTATTGCTTTTAAAATACTATGGCGCCCAACGCGTGTCAAATCATTTATATTTCTAAGATTTGCTGTCAGGTTTTTGTAAACGAATATAGTATACCATAGATATAAAAACAAACAAAAAAGGATCAGGTAATCTGCCCCTTTACGTGACGTCACGTGGCTTAAAAATATGAAAGAGGGTGCAATGAAGCATTTCTCGTCCCTGTATGAGAGTGGAACATCACACCGCACGTCTGCGTTTTACGGGAATTGCATTCACACAATGAGTTTTTCCCGACTCCTTGCAGTTTAAGCCTTGGCGGTTTAAACGTACTGAGGAATTGAGTCTTTGACTCTTGGATTATTAAGGGAACAATTTCATCAGCATAGCGTGGAAACATCGCTTGGATTATAAATACGTGTGAATAATAATTTTAATTCTCTCATGAGTCTTATTAAATTTACATATTATCGATAAATGTACTTAATAATTTTAACCATTAATGAGGCTGAAATCTAACACTAAACAAGCAGTAAGTAATGATGTATTGAACAATCTAACGCCAACACAAACAGCAAATAAGACAAAATTGATACAAACTACTCATTATATAGAATCACTAGCTGTGCCCCGCGGTTTCGCCAGCGTAGACTTAATTTCATAAGTGGCCCGAGGAGCCCTAATTATTTTTTTTTATTATAAGTACCCTAAGTTAGTCCTTGTAACTACCTGCCAGTGAAAGTACCGTTAAAATCTGGTTAAAGCCGTTTCAGAGATTATCCGGAACAAACAGACAGACTGTCAGACAGACAGACCGACGGTAAACCGAGAAAAAAATGTTTTTGTTTTTATGTCAGTACCATATACTTTCATATGCATTTAGTGAAAAAATTTTATTTTGGAATTACAAACAGACACTTCAATTTTATTTATATATCTGCTAATTGGGTGCATTCAAAGATAATCAAGTTACTGATGACTAAATAAGAAAACTAGGGCAATATTCAAATTGATCTGTTTTTCGCCTTGGCCTATGATGAAACGGGAAACTGTATAGACTAATTCGAGATCGAGAACAAGGGGTCTATCTACTATTTACACAACGAAATACGAAGTTTTCATCGAAAGTTCGCAAAGGTACTTTCGTTCGTTTTAGTAATTATACTTTTTCGAAAACTTTCTTTCACTAAATTATACAACGTACTTATAAATATTGAGTTTGATAAAAATAAACCGTACAGAAATTTCGTTTGATTTGCACTGCTACCAACAGTATATACAACGATATCGTTTCATGTGGGCTGAATATGATGATGATAGACATGTATACGCATTTTTTTATTCTAAGGTGACTAACAAGGGAGCATTTCCTCTCGTAAGCGGTAGCATTATTTGGCTGCAATCTTCTGAAAGGCGAAGTTAAACACACACAGTCGTAAAAAAGCCTCCGAGCTTCGAAGAACGGACAACGTAATTGAAGATTTTATGTAAATTTGCAAACAAAACTTTAAGCTATCCATAAAATTCAATGCTCTAGCCAGACTAAAATAATAGTGTCCAAATTGATTTAAATTCACATTTGATATTTTACTGCCCACCCCAGTTTTAGTGTTTGAATATTATTCTGATTCATACGAATATGAACTATTCCACCCAACGGAAATTATTCGGTTTTGATTCCATCTAGCAGGTACATTTATTTAAATGGATTTATGTTTCATGATTTTCAATTTAAACTTGAAGTAAGAGTATAATTCAACACTCATTCTCTGAATAACTAACATAAGAATTTCAAGAATCACGGTTGGACATACTAATGAAAAAAAAAAGTCCTCATAAAAAATATTATTATTGGGAATCAGTTTTTTTTCTGAAAGTGAAAGGAATCATTTTGATTAAAAATAAAATTTCTTCTAATTTTAACTGTAAATGTATTTATTATTTTATGTAGTATGAAGAGCCGCGGTGGCCTTGGAGTTGGGGCAGTGGCCTGCTTCGCAAGCGACGCAAGTTGGAATCCCAGCGGGGCTTGTACCAATGAGTTTTTCTAAAATAAAAACTTATGTGCAGTGATTTTATATCTCGTGTTTTATGGTGAAGGAAACATCTCGAGGAAACCTGCACATGTATGTATAGTGTCTGAGACGGCGGTAGACTCACCATCTCTCACGTTGGCATTTAATCATATTCAGTGAAAAGTGGATGTTGTCATTACAACGCCTCTGCCTACCCCTCCGGGGAATACAGGTGTGAGCATATTATGTTAATAACTAATTACAAATAGAAAGAAACGTCTCTTGGGATCGATTCAAGAAGGCTGGCACCGTAGTCACTTTGGAAAGCAATGGTGATCCTCTGAGCGAGAAATGCCTCTTCCGTTTAATTTCTATTTTAAATGAAGAATGACATTATAATTTACTTTCCTTTTGCTTTCAAATTCTAACGAAATACTAACAATAATTATATTTTTATCTTCTCGTTGAACATCGTACAATTTGCAATCTCATGTCTTATGAATTTCTATAAGGCTTTTCTCTTCTTATAGTAATGGAAAAACAATCACCATGATTAATACAATTTCTGGTTTTCTTTATTTAGATTCCAGAGCTCAAGTAACTGATATAGCTTCTTGACTATAGGTAATATGATGTCGGTCTGTAAGAAGATTTTAACCTGTCGGAGGAATTTATTTTTAATTTATTCCCCCCGTACTTGCTCTCTCTTGTGTCTGTCACTGTGACTGTTTGTTCGTATAAATCTATATAATAAATCCTATATTATTCCGATAAATCACGACTTCGTTTACTATAAATCCCAACAGGTTATCGCCCCAGGAAACGCAACGGTTAGAATTCGCGTTTATTTCTATAAAATATTGCATTTTATGTTTTGATAGACATATTTTGCCGAATATTGAGTATTTAGTTTACAGGTGCAACCTTTCGGTGATTTAATAAAATAGTACGCACTGAACTGCCTCGTTGGTCTAGTGGTTAGTATATTCGCCTGCCGATCACGAGGTCTCGAGTTCGATTCCCGGGTCGGGTCAAAAATGTATATTGTGTTTTTCTGACAAGAAGTTCACAATAAAATGCCCGGAGCTTGGAAATTGGCGGTGTTTCCACCCCCGTGCCTTGGAAAGCACGTTAAGCCGTTGGTCCTCCGCCTGATCTCTCTCCGGTCGTGTCGGATTGCCTCCCATCGGACTATGAGAGTGAGGGAATAAATAGTGCACCTGCGTTTGCGCGCACACTTGTGCACTATAATATCTCCTGCGTACATGGCTAATCCTCGTTGAGATTAGCTGCCTTCACCGAAATTCGGTGTTATGTGATTATTATTTATAAAAATAGTACTCAGTACCTAGTGCGAGCTTTCTTCAAATCGCCGCGTTGACGTAAACGACAGATGGCGCTGTTTAGTTCCTATACAAATCTGCGTTTACGTCGACGCGGCTTATTATGGCGGCTGTGAAAAACTCGCACAAGGCACGCTGGAATAGGAATCCCTCGAAGTATTGTTAAGTCAGCCATTTGCTCCAAATACTTGACTTTGGTCGTCATTATGACCCTATACATTGTAATTTGATTCCTCTTTACAAAACGTGAATACTTACTATTGAGAGATGCATTGTATATTATTATATTGTATCCTAACTTATATGAAGTTGTTACAATACGGTGTCAAATGGGGGATATGACAATAACGTCTGGTTTGTACGGCGACAATGAGGGTGTGGCCATTTTTGTTAGTGACAGTTTTGATTTATTTAATTTGATGTCGATGTGTACAGGGGACGTTATAATGATTTATTGTAATAATAACCGTGTACGGTGGTTTGATCCGCGAACATTTTAGTTTTGTTCAATTTTTTCGGGACTTTTGTTCGTTCTTTGGAACTTTGTCTTTGAGCTTACGTTTCTTAAATTATTTATTTTGTATTCTTTACATTGTAAAATATTTTTTTTGAAAAGAGTAGTTACTGAGTTTCTTGCCAGGTTCTTCTCAGAACAAGCAACCTTCTGAACCTGGCGGTAGCATTTATAATCCTGTACAATTATGTCATTCTGACGATTTGAAAGTACTTTGTAAAAAGTCTAATCGAATAAAGATATTTCTAACTTTGACTTAGACTTTGTACTTTCCTACACTTAATAAACACATAACATCTATAAATAGTACAGTTGAAGTCCTCTTTTCCATACAATTTTTTTTGTCGATTTGAACCCATCGTTCTTCTTAACTTAGTCAGAGATCTTGATACGGTTTTTAGTAAAATGTAGAATATAAGCTCCTGTGGGATTACAGCTAAAAAAACCATAAGAAATTTAAAGAAAGTGGAGAAAAGTCAATAGTTTAAAATAGTCTTAAAACTGCATCCTAAAGTTATCTTTGTATATTTTGTGTTCATAATGAACCAGCTGCGTCCCACGGTTTTAGCCGCGTATGATTTAGTTTTAAATAATATATCGGTTTAAAATTGACAAAGTTTGTATGAAACTTTCATCCCCTATTTTATCCCCTTGGGGGTAGAATTAATCAAATTCCTTTCTTAGCGGATGTCTACGCCAAAACATCTACCTGCATGCCAAATTTCAGCCCGATCCGTCCAGTGGTTTGGGCTGTGCGTTGATAGATCATTATGTCTGTCAGTCACCTTTGAGTTACACATATTTAGTTTGAACTCAATAAAAAATGTTTTCACTGATTCTACACGTCACTGAATAACATAGGCTTTGTTGTTATACGCCGTTATTAATGTTCGCCGCGAAAGATCTGAGTAGAAATTCAAGGACATTTTTCGGATGGAACAGAAGGTTGTTGTAGGATCGGTGGAAGAGGGCGGAAATCCCTCTGATCGGCATCGGGTCTGGAATGATCTTCAGACATGGCTTCGATGAAAACTCGAAGATAGTAGTGTAATTTATGTATTTAAGCAACCATAAATATAAACAAGGCTTTAATAATTATGATTCAGGCGTGAAGAGGTGTTGACGGTACGAGCGTCTCAATCGTAATGTGTCCGGCTTTTTTTTTTTTTTTTTTTTTTTCCGACATGGTCTCTCGCAGTTGGTAGGGGGGAGTTACCTCCACTGCTTAACCGGACTAAGGGGCGAGACCCAAGGGCCTCCAGCCGAGCTTAAACTTAAAAACTAAGCAACACAGCTAGGGGCACCCCGGTGCGGGGTTCGGACCTCGGCTTAGGGCGTTGCTGGGGGATGAGCTAGGGAGCTGGATCTGAGTGGTATTATTTAGGGACATGTTTAAGGCTAGTGGCTCGGCGCGCGCCGGCCCTAGCAGAGGACGGGGGGGACGATGACGTAGAGTTCGCGACGAGCCTCGCCGGCGAGGACGGAACAATGGTCGGTTTGGTGTGTGCTTTTGAGACATTGCTTGCTGAAGCAATGTGATATCGTCGTCAGGGTCAATAAGGACATGCCTCGGACGGCGTCGGGTGGAGATTTGGGAAGGGGTATATCGGGCGGCCGATACGATTAGTGGGTTGGGATGTTTTTCAGCAGATTCGAAAAAGCGCTTAGAGGCGCTTTTCATAAACTGTTTTATGGTGGGAATTTTGAATGTGTCCGGCTGCATTGCGCGCCGCATTTATAAGTCCGGCGTCCCCACCTCGCCTGATTCATAGAGCGGTACGATGACGTCACGTTGCACGTGCAAACGTTCGTAAACAGATTGTTATTTGACGCCGACACATTATATAGGTATTTTTATTTATATCATTTCATATCAGCTTTCGCCTACTGCATATGTATATCATATAGGATAGAGAATGAAGCTCGCGATTCTTAAAAAAAATTATGAAAAGGCTTTTGAAAGCTATAGTAAACGCTTACTAACTACTTCATCAATAGATATTTATTATTCTCTTTCTCTTAGTAACTGAAATAAATTGAATTTAAGTACCTAATGTTAATAAAGTATGGGAGTACCTTCAAACTAAATTTACTATATAAATTATTTTGAAGAGAATTTCCAAACGGCACATTAAAATATTCAACGCGCCATAGAATATCCAATGGATTTGTTGAATTACAGCTGCTATTTTCACAATGGATAATTATAGATAATTTACTAACCGTCGAGTGGTGACAGTCCCTTTTTGTACCTTTCAATCATTTATTATTCGTCGCGGATGGTTGAAGGCATGGACGGCGATGTCAATTAAAAAACCAGCTTGAAGATAATCACGTACAAAATGCAATACTATTAAAAAAATTTGCTCCATCAAATGTGAGGGCTGTCTTTTAGAGTTTCAGGATACAGGCAAGTGGGACCACTAAGAACTGCAACCGCGGTCCCAGTCGCCTTTTTTAAAATGTACTTCTTTATTACGTCGATTAAAAGTTTCAGCCAACACTTAAATGACGTATAGATCGGCCTCGACGTGACACCCCTTACTGATATTATGCCTGGGACGCTTATAATATCATACCTGCTCGCGAATGAGGAGCTCATCGCACGAAGCGAAGTTCAGCAAACCTAACCTTAGCCAGTAATTGGATGGGTGACCGCCCGAGTTCCTTCAAGATCTGTGTCTCGGAGAGCACGTTACGTTGGTCTCAGGTCAGTCGTAGGCCTAAAATTGTTTGTAATAGTGTAAAATAGTCCTAAAATACCTAAAGGGGTTACGAAGGTCAGATGGAAGTCGCTTCGTATAAAGATCAGCCGTATCGGGTTGAACCAAATGCCGTCCCCAACAATGTATGGAATAAGGCCAGGGAAATGATGACCTTCGAAAATGTATGACTGTGTCATTTCGAACAGTTCGTTCCTGAATTCCGTACTGCTAAGTGACAGTGGGAGATGTATACATACACGTCATTTACTACACAATATGAGTCGATACAATTCTAGAAGAGACGTCTTATTAAGAACCTTCTAAACCGGTATGGGTTTTAAAGTTATTAATCCTGGACAAAACTCGGACTAAAACATTTATGTCCATCCCCGTTGAAATCCGTATCATAAAAGGAGATGGAACTACTTTTATACCAAGTTACCTTAGGGGATATTCTGGAATGGGTGATAAAAGAGGATTGTGATAAAGTGGGATGGTGTCAACATCCATGGAAAAATTATAACATAGAATATTGGTTACACCCAATATAAAATGGCTGTACCTGTGCCTTTCGGAATATCTTATGGACTCTTTCTCCACTTCTATATCTATACATCTATACATATAAATAAAATTGGAGCGTCTGTTTGTTATTTCAAACTGCTTTTCCGGCTTACAAGGAGTAACATAGGCTACTTTCATATAAAAAAAAATATTTGTGCTCACCCATGAAATTAAGTCTACGCGGGTGAAACCGCGGGGCACTGCTCGTTTAATAGTAAGGAGGTAAGGTATTTCTAAGGATAAGGTACAAACCAAACTAGCCGTTAGCAAGGAGTTATCGATGAGCTTTCCAACATTAATTGCTGGAACTTGCATGTTGAATCATTTGTTTTAAATTGGTATGCGAAGTTGTACGGATATTGATCTCATTATATCGAATCGAATGCACTGCATCGTTGCATACTGAATTTTAATAACAGCGCGTTGAGTTTAATTGCTCGTATTTTAGTGTTCGGTCCAAATTAAATGTATCATATTGACAGCTGGTTATTGAAATGGAATGATTTTAATGTGGTAATTGAAATATAAAGTTATTTATTATGGCAATAAAAGTATATGATGCTGATGAAGTCACAGTGTATGAGTAGAAATAGGAAAAGTACTCTGAGTATCTGCACATTTATTTTCCCCAATATGTTTAGTCAAAATTTTTTATTTTACTACTCTCTTCTATTTATCTCTTTATAAGTACACCCCATATACGTATATGATAAGATAAACGTAAGTGACTGTTCGTCATTCCAAATTAAGAGCTTTTCACTAAATGCAACGTGCATCATCATCTCCCTGGCCTTATCCCAGACATTGTTGGGGTCGGCACTTGATTCAACCCGATGTGGCTGATCACCTGATTTTTATGCGAAGCGACTGCCATCTGACCTTCGCAACCCCTTTAACGAGGAAAATCTGTGATCTGGGTTAAACCAGTTGTCAGACTATTTTAGGCCTCCGACTGACCTGTAACGATTGCCAAAGATGATATGCAACGTGCATATGAAAGTATAATGTAATCTTAAAAAGATTTTTTTTTAAATCTCTCTTAATCTTACTCAAGCTTAAGAGAGATACTTATTTCATTATAAATAATATAAAAATGAATTGCTGTTCGTTAGTCTCGCTAAAACTTGAGAATGGCTGGACCGATTCGGGTGATTTTGGTATTGATAAATTTGTTGAAGTTCAGGGAAGGTTTAAACGGTGGGAAATATGATGTGACTGACTGACTGACATAGTGATCTATCAACGCACAGCCCAAACCAATGGACGGATCGGGCTGAAATTTGGCATGCAAGTAGATGTTATGACGTAGGCATCCGCTAAGATAGGATTTTGGTTAATTCTACCCCCAAAGGGATAAAAAAGGGGATGACATTTTGTATGAAACTTTCTCAATTTTAAACGTATATATTATATAAAACTAAATTTATGCGGGTGAAACCGCGGGACACACCTAGTTATAAATAAAATCCCGTAAAACATAACCATCCATGACACTAATAGGAAAAGCAATTTTTTCCATATAAGATTCAAATCTGATTTCTTTTTTGTATGTAGGTAATGCGTCCTATAATAAATAATATCCGTAATCCGATAATAAAACCACCTGTGTAGTAGAGACGATATAATAGATCTTTAAATTGTATTTTTCCCAGAATAATATGATTTTGCAGAACACTTTAACATATATTCCACGTTCTTGTAACTCGGTTAAAATGTAATTTACAAAATAATTTCTCTTATAAAAATGCTCGCACACGCAACGTTGAATAAATTGAAATAAAAATAGGTCTGTCGCATAAGGTAAGATATGATGTAACGTGCATAAACACATTTCCTTATCGTAAGAATGACGAGTAAGTTAGAACGGCGAAATAAGTTATTTAGAACGACGAAATAAGTTATTTAGAAAGTAATTTTTCTGCGGGTTGAGACGTTCTGCCAGGGGAGTGTAATAACAGTAAATGGCGCCCATCAAAGGAAGTCGCATTAACATCCGCTGAAATGAGAGTCACGCCTTAAGGACGATACTAAGAGTCCTCGATCGGACACGTGCATGGTTTTGTTTGAAATCTCACATGTAGTTCATTTATTCTACATATCGATAGAATAGAAAAGTCTGTTTTTAATTCCAATATATCAGGTTTTAAATTAATGCATATGAAAATAAAACAAACTGTAACTCAGATAAAAATCTATTAAAATATATCTTTTTGTTTGTTCCGACAAATCCCTGAAATGGCAGGACTGATTTTTACAGGAATTTTAGTATCACCGAAGATACGGTTACACCGTATAAAACGGAGCGTCCATCGGCGTCTCAGGCACGATACATACATCTTTGAATTTCTCCTCAGACACAGGTTTCCTATGTTTTATTTAACCGCAAAGGCTGTATAACATTACAGTACGTAATTTTTAGAGAAACATATTGGTAAAGACCGCTGGAATTTGAACTTGCGTCGATTGAGTAGCAGGCAATTACTCAACCCGCTGAGCCACTCCCAATAGCTCGATAAATTTAGTAAAACATATTACATTTAAGACGAAACAATATTATTAACTGTCGTCCGACTTCTGTCAATTAAAAAAGTCACTACGCAAATAACAAAACAGTTAGGTTCCTGAAATTTAAACCTCTTACTACAATTTCAAACTTGAATTTGATCTAATTGCCTGCTAAGGTTTCACTGGTATAATTACTGTCTGACCATAATACTCTAAGTAACAGTCATCAATTATGTCTATTAATAAACGTCGACCCAACTGGCGACCTGCCGCGTTATTCACTAAGGTTTCTAAGCGTCGAACTCGACGACGAGTGTTAGTTTAAATCATAGGAAATTGATACATCATGCAAAGAGGATAAGGTTCAATTTCGTTTCTTTAAAACCGACACTCGACGACGAGTCCGACGCTGAGAAACTTAGTGGATCACGCGGCTGAGTGGTGAGTATTTCATTTGTGTGAATTGAGAAAGTTAACATTTTGACGCTCTTAAAATTAGTTTTTTACAGAGGATAGTATAATTATATATATGCTCACGCCATCCCAGAAGGGTCCCCGAAGCAGAGGGTTGTTATAATAACACCCACAGATTAAGTGCCAACGAGACAGAATCTATCGCCGTCTCAGACACTATAAATATATGTTTTTGAACTACTTCTCAGACATATGCAGTTTTCCTCACGATGTTTTTCTTCACCGTAAAGGACGTGGTGTGAAATCACTCCACATATATAGTATAATCCGTAACGTAATCAACTGCTGGAGTTTTCAAAACTGTAAGTCTAGTAATTGTCATCTCTAAGATAAACAGGAAAATAACGATTTTCTATTTATATACATTAACGTATGTCCCTTTCGATTTTAACTGTATTAGTACAAGAATTTATTTAAAAAAAGATTTATATCCTTATAAATACTTCTGGTAGCAAACGCGCGAGTGACAATGCTAATGCTGCCGCGTTATTCTGTAAGGTTCAGTGTCGAGAGCCGGTTTCAACGTAGGAAAGTTATACATACATACACGACTAGGTTCTATTTCACATAACAACGCGGCTTGTATACCAAGTAAACATAAGACTGCAATAGCCGGCATTCTGTACGATTAGGTAGACTGCTTTGATAAAACACGGGCTATGCCCCGCAGTTTCACTCGCTTGGAAAGATAGTGGCGACATCTGTCGACGATTAGTTGTACCAACTTAGAAACCTTCGTGGGCTCATGCACAACATGCATGACGTTGCTGAAGATTGTTACATGATCAATTGCATAGCTTACAATTCTTTGAATGATATACAGACAAACATTCATTTATATATGTATATATAGAATATTTTTGTATTAAAAGACAAAATACACTTATTGTAGGGGTTATTAGAGAGGACAATGCAGGCTGAAATACTTGTAGCTATTACGTAAAAATTTCAAGCACCGTCATTTGACATTTGCCACCTTTACTTCAAAAAATCTGTTCAACTAGCTCTCTTTTGTCTTACTTCCTTTGTTAGGATAGGGATTACTGTTGTAACATAGGGATGGTGTTATACGACCCTCTTAAATTACTATGACTGAAATTCACGTCATACTTGTGAACAGGTGCTGCTTGTGGGAGCGGGTCATCTCAAGCTACACAATTTTACGTAGTTAACTATTAGTTTTTATAAAAAAAAATTGACTTTTGTGCACTGGAACTGTCTAAGGGCTTATATATATTTCTTTATGATTTATATTGTATTACAAAATTTTATTTTTAATGATTAATTATTGTGTTTCTTGCCAGGTTCTTCTCAGCATAAGCAACCTTCCGAACCTGGCGGTAGTATGTATAATCCTGTCGTTCTGACGATTTGAAAGTACTTTTTTAAAAGTTTAATCAAATAAAGATATTAAGATTTTTTTTAATTTTACTATAATATTTCGAGATATTTTTGTGGGCATCATACAATTTTTTAAGAATTCCATGCTCTAATTAAATGACATATACATCAACGCACAGCTGGTCCTAGAGACATGAAATTTGGAGAGTGTGTTCTTGATGAGGTATACACTAACGAAGGGTTTTACGAAATCACACTTGAGCGGACAAAAAGGGGTTGAAATGTTGTATCTGATGCAGGCGGTACTTAGACTTCTCATAATTCTTAAAAATATCCCTCCAGATTACTAATAACATTATTATATTTATGAGACATCAAGAATAACCCTTGTTTCGTTACAGAATTAATTATTCAAGTACAGGATTCCTAGGAACGATATTGTTAATCAAGTTTCCCACCGTCCCAATAACATCAAAGCCAAGAAACCATTATATTAACTCACCTTAAACGTACAATAGATAATATCCTAAATAAACAATGGGGTGTTACGTTATCTCAAGACTTAAGAAGTATTTATTAGACCTTACTGAAATATACCCAATTTATCTTCGCTGTCGCAACACTAACTCGACGGAGATAGTGCTGGATCGCACGACGGTTTCGATAAAAAGTCGTGCACGACAATGTTATTTGTCGCAAACATAATGTTCTATCGTGCTCAGCTCTATAAATATTCTCTTTTTTTTATTTCTTGCTACTGAACCCTCAAGTAATGACTGTTTATAATTTTAAATTTAATGCAGCGCCACAGAGTCGCAAAGTGACTTAGTAACGAAGTGACATAGAGTAATCTATACATATATATCTGAGCTGGGCGGGCTGGGGCTTTTCTCGCTCAGAGAATCAGCATTGCTATTCAACGTGGCAATGCTGCCAGCCTTCTTGGCACGATCCCGAGAGACACCGATTTGGGCCAAGTTTTCTACTTGTAATTAGTTTTTAGTTACTTATTAGTTACTTAGTAATAAAAATATTAATCTATATCTATACTCTATACAGATAAATAAAATTGAAGTGTCTGTTAAAGCGTCTGTCAAAATAACAGCTTTTTACTACATCCATATGAAAGCAAATTTTAAATATTTTCTCTGTTTGTTTCTATCTGTTTGTTTCGGCAAATCTACAAAACGGCTTCACCGATTTTAACGGGATTTTCACTGGCAGACAGCTAATATTACAAGGGGTAACTTAAGCTACTTTATCTCCTCGGGTGAAACCACGGGCACTGCTAATTTTGTAATAAGTTTTACGGGAAAATTCAAATAACTAGTCAAAAATAATCATAAAGTCCTGTTATTGGCTGGCGAATTGCGTAGATTTATCAAATAAGATAGTGTACAACTCTTTGAATGCCAAACTCTGAAACGTAGCAATGGTGTGCGACTTCAACTACAATCTTCTCGTGTGTTTCTAGTCGTAATACCCACCAGTCGTAATTACTGACTAGACGAGTGTTGGGTAGTCTCAGCATTACAATAACACTTGTATTATTCTAGTATCTCATGTTTTCAGGTCTAGCTTAAGTTTCGCACTAGTAAGAAGATCTTCAATTATTTCCGTTTTAACGAGACCTTTATTAATATTACCTCTTAATATGAGTTTGCGATCACTCTCATTGCCATTTCTTCAAGAAGAAAAACGAAAATGATTTTAAATTAATATTAAGAAGCTTAGAGGTTGCACGTCGTCTGGTAGAAGCTTCTCCTGACAAGCGGGCTGGTGCTTTACTCAATCAGAGAATCAGCATTGCTATTCAACGTGGCAATGCTGCCAGCCTTCTTGGCACGATCCCAAGAGACACCGATTTGGGCCAGGTGTTCTACTTGTAAATAAAGATAAAGATAAAGAAGCTTAGTGAAAGATGCTTTTGACTTTCATTGTGTATATATTTTCTAATAAAACCAACACAGCGCCTCCAATCCTAGTGCACTACTCTAACGAACCAATATTTGGCTGCAATCTTCTGCATGGTCCAAGATATAGTTTCTAGTAATGTAGTTCCGAATTTGGAACGAGTGATCCGTACATGCTCTGCCTCTCTTTGTAACTTGTAAGCTGTACTCGACGCATCACTGCACAGTATTTCTACGACCAATTATGTATAGTTCTCTAAGTAACCGCTAGAGGTATTGTAAGACGCTCGTATAGTACCTGAGCGCGATTGACTCACCCTCTGTCACGTTGGCACTTCTGTCGCCATCTTCGGTAACAGTGGGTGTTGTTATTAAAACTTCTCGAACTCGACTCCATATGT
Source organism: Watsonalla binaria (assembly GCA_929442735.1). Lineage (NCBI taxonomy): Eukaryota > Metazoa > Arthropoda > Insecta > Lepidoptera > Drepanidae > Watsonalla > Watsonalla binaria. The sequence continues at coordinate 8,997,736 of OV838930.1, forward strand.
ACTCATGTCTTGATATTTAGTAAATTTCACTTTGTATGAAGAACAATTAGTAATTTATGCATCTTTGTAATCTCTTCGTAGAAGCGTCGATACAAGTATGAAAGTTTCAAACTAGTTACCGTAAGGTTGAAACGGTATATATTCATAGACTAATTTCACACTACTGCAAGATATTTGACACATTGTTGTTTAATAAGGAGTCAGTGGTAAGAGCCGTGATGGCCTTGAGGTTTGAGCAGTCGCCTGCTACGCAAACGACGCAAGTTCGAATCCCAGCGGGGCCTGCACCAATGAGTTTTTCTAAAAAAATATGTATAGTGATTTCACACCACGTGCTTTACGGTGAAGGAAAACATCGTGAGGAAACCTGCATATTTCTGAGAAGTAATTCAAAGACGTATGTATAGTGCCTGCGACGGAGATAGACTCACCATCTGTCACGTTGGCACTCAATCAAATTCGGTGAAAAGTGGGTGTTGTGATTACAACACTTCTGCCTACCCGTTGGGGGAATACAGGCGTGAGCATATGTATGTATGTCAAGTCAGCGAATTTATTCTCTGTCATGTCTACACGAGTTTTATGGTGTAGGGAAACAGGCCTTGCCCATGTCTGAGAAATAATTAGCATCTAATCTAAAATGTCAATCCCAAGTTATGAGCGCTGACCTTAATTTTATACTAGCTGTGCACCCCGGTTTCACCCGCGTAGACCTAATTTAACCATATTTTTTTTAAAATAAAATGAGCTAAGTTACTCCTTGTAACATTAGCTATCCAGTATAAACCGGTCCAGCCTTTTCGGAGATTAGCCGGCACTAACAGACAGACAGAAGAAGAGAATGTTTAGAAATTGCGTTTATTAAGTCAGTGTACTTTTGGAATTACAAGAAAATGTAGGTGCAAATAAAAAAAATCACTTTATTTCAATTTACGACTCTGTATCTGTCTGCGCAGTATCCACTATCGCCAAGCACTCATTACTCGTGATGGCACCTATTACATGACAGTCTGCTAATTTTGACAGATTATGGGAAGGACGAGAAAAAAAATATAATTTGAGTATGGAATGCTATATCCCGCGTCTTCATCTGCATAAAATTATTTAATGAAACGAAACACAGACAACTTAATTACCCTCAAAATAGCACCACACGCCTGTAAATATATATCTCATCTAAAAATTTATAGGACATTTTTTATATTAATATGGATGGATCGCGTATATTTTGGTAATGTTATTTCATGTAACAATTTTAATAACATTCCTCGTGTATCTGTGAATTCAAAGGTTTCAAAGGAAACCTTACTATTTTTATTATTATACGTATATCAATTTTGTATATTATATAATATCAACCAGGAGTTATGAGCGGTGAGGCCTTACCATGAACTCTTATCGACATTAAAATTTTACACTTATTATGAGACACATTTATACGACGTGTATACATCTGTCACTGTCGCACAGCTGATCTATCATTGCAATAAGAAGTTATGGTTGAGCCCCAGATCTTGACTGCGTAGTAATCATCTTATGTGTCGGCGTCCGTTTGTCTGTGATTAAATTCATGTGTTGTTACCCCCACTTTTCGATGAGCACTCATAGCTCGTGACGGCACTTGTAGGTACCTTGTCTTATATAGATATATCGTTAAGGAACCACAGCATACGGGAAAGTTCTTTCTTTACAAAGAAACAAACTATTACCAGCTCAAAATTTTATTAATACTTTAGCCAAATCGTTAAATTCAATATTTACAATACTTATCAGTAGTATATTACAAGAGGGTTCAATACTTACCATGAGAAAATGAGCTTTAGGGCAGTAGAGATAAAGTTAAATATCGACAATTTATTACAGTTTACAAGTAATCTGGCTGTCAACTATGATCGTATTAAGCAGCTTTATGTAGGTATCTGATTTGATACGATAATGGTTGGGCCTCTAATGTTTGAATCATTAAGGGATACATTAATTTTATTAGGGGTCTTCATTTCAGCAATAATTCTGGATATGTCATCATTATCATGGGACTGAATATCAAATAAAACTTTATCTCGCATGATCCTTAAATATTTAATCACGTTATTGTACGTGTTGCGAACAATCTATTTGTCAAGAATGCAGTTTAAGTAAGTTCAGCGCAATGTTGTATAAGAAGTTCTACAAACTGGTTGGAAACTATTACGAATATTCTTATTCCTTAAATTATAGCTATTACTAGGTTATCACTGGACAACGGAATAAATTACAATGGGAGACCAAAGCTATATTATTAGGTAGTACGTTCCAGTAAAATTCAATTTCTGGCAGCTTGTCACCAAATATTATTGTATTCAGATCGGGTTCGAATTTCAACAAGTTGAAAATGTGCCAAGTTGAGTTCCCAAACGGCGGCCTAGCTTTATTACGAACCCAAAGTTCTGAGAATGGGAAATTACCCATCTATTTCCTAAACTATTCGAACAAGTGGCGTAAATTCGAAAACTCTTACAAACACCCTCGATACAATTAATTAAGTTAAATATTTAACCAGTCTTTCTTCTTAAAATTTATAACTAAGCGTTAAATTAATGTAAAGAATAGCGCTTTCAAAACACACGTTAAACTCTCTAGTTGTACTTAAAATATCTTTAATAACACTATTGTTAGGGGTAAGAATAAGTCTAATAGTGGTCTAATACTTGAACTTGGTTGCCAGTAACTTTCGTCTTTTGATGAGAGCATGAGAGAATCTTCTCCGTTCTGGGCCAGTTCACTTGGACAAGGCAATGATTCTATTGGCATGTCGACCAAAGTAACTTGATTTGCAACAATTGGTTGAACTGTAGGCTCAAATTTGTATTGATTTGTTTCTTCATATACTTCGTCTTCGTTTCCGTCTTGTTGTAATATCTCATCGTTCGTTTCAATTTTGTATAGTTGTTCACTTTTGGTAGCCTTTTCTTCGTTGTAGGTATCTTGATTATCATCGCTTGGTGTTTCAGGTATATCAACTTTGTTGAGTATGCAAGTGACTTCATCTAAGGCTAGGCGCAACGGTTCGCTCTTTGTTTCATTTCGTAGAATCTGGATCCAGGATAAACGACAGTCGCAGCTCAACTTGTTACCTGCAACAAATGGAATCTTGTTGTATTTCTGATAGTTTTTTGCAAAACTCATTCAGGTACGATACTATTTAACATTATTTCCCTGTGAATTTATGGTTTGTTCAAAAACAACTCCATGGATTTGATTCGGGTGCTATTATGACAAATTCATATAGCACCAGAACATTCCTTCCCTCAACACAAACTAGCTTGTATACAAATATTTTCCTTTTAAGATTTTTGGAATCTGGAAAAGCTAATATTAATAATCAAATATTTATGTGACTAAAATGAAAAGCATCTGCAACGTTTCCACGCTTTTATAATCGTAAATAATTACACAATGTAGCATAGTACTCAAGCTAAATTTTACACGAGCGGACTGCAGTTACTTTTCTGGGTTAGTCAATCGGTTTGTCTGTCTTTTTAAGGCTTCCAACTAACGTAAAGATTACCAAAGATGTTTAGTGGCTATCAGGACCAATCTCTACGGCGCAAAGGGTACGTACCAATCCAAATTCTCCCCTGAATTGTAACATATTTACCTATTGATTCTTTCGTAATAACTCTTGACGCAATATTCGGGTGATGCAATAAGTCATTTAATGGCAAGGCTAATACAACTTCACGCATCATTCCCTCCCCTTATTTACGTCACACTAAGGGTGCGTAGCCAGCAGGACTTAATGATAGCCAGGTGGTGATAAGAACCTATGGCGCGCCCCTTCTGTTAAATTTTTTAATCTTATTTTCCCTGCGACGGTTTTTATTTGGTAAAGGTATTTGAATTTTTTTCAATTTCGAATTTCATCAAGATTCTAATTTTAACTCAATATTTTCCTATGAGGGTTGATGAACAAGATCAGCAATTTATTATACTGCTATAGCAATATCTTCATAAGTTCTGGGATATTTTCAAAAGGTTTCTTTATTTTAGACATTTTTATTTAGGATTGAGGTCGCGAGGATCGAGTTTGCATCCCAGCGGCCTGCACGAGTTTTATCTAAAAACTTAAGTACAGTGATTTCACACCATTAATTTACGGCGAAGGAAAACATCGTCAAGGAAATGCAAATGTCTGAGAAGTAATTCAGAGACCTATATATAGCGCCTGAGATGGCGGAGTCACCTTCTGTCACGTTAGTACTGATAATCTTCAGTGTAATGAGGGTGCTGTTATTACAACACCTCCAACAGAGCATATTGTTTTTTGTTGATATTGAAACTTACATAACTGGAGGTGCTCGTGGCACAGTGGTTATTGCGCATATCATTCGATCAGCGATGTTAAGCAACCCTTACCCTAGCCAGTAATTGGATGGGTGACCGCCGGAATTCCCTCCGTGCCTCGGAGAGCAAGTTAAGCCGTCAGTCCCTGTTGCCAATTTGACATCTTTGGCAATCGTTACAGGTCGATCGGAGGCCTAAAATATCTGACAATTGGTTTAACCCAGATCACAGATTTTCCTCGTTAAAGGGGTTGCGCAGGTCAGATGGCAGTCGCTTCGTATAAAAATCAAGTGATCAGTGACATCGGGTTGAATCAAGTGCCGACCCTAATGATGATGATAAAAAGTTACAAAACTGGTTTTAAAATTCTACCCGTACTAGCCTTATAAACTTCGACTTTAACAGAGATATACGCGTGGCATGTGTAAGCTAAGCCCGGAACAATACCTTCCTCCATACTCGCCGAAGTAATCCCGGTTGTGGTTAGGGTGCGTCTAATAAATCATATCCATACTTTTTCCTAAGTACTGTACCGTCGACTTTCGGATTCCAATTAATGCAGCCAATTACATCGTTCATACAAAGTTAAGTAACTATAGCTATGACATATATTTATAGCCCAAAGAGTAAGACATAAGCAACGCTTTTATTCAAAAGTGAACGTCGATGCAACTTCTAAATTTTGTCACAGTATTACACATTTTTGCTCTCATAAAATATTACGTATCAATTCATCCAAACATTATACAGTTTTGGAATAAATTGGATATTGATATTGCCGCTTTTACGGTAATAAATCACATTTATACCGAATCAGAATGTGCCCATTATATTCAAACAAGGAAGGGGATGGAAAGCTAACTGAGTAAATTAATGATTTCATTTTCCAAAAAGGTTTTTTATTCTACGATGTAACACACTTTGCTAACTCCGTTACAAAGGCCTTTCAATGAAACTTAGTTTAAGAATTAACACTGAAAACTGGAAAGTTAAAATCACATAATATCATAAGATTAAAATTTTATACTCGAATAATTTTCAAGTTCCTCAAAGTTTTCAACCAAAAGGTTGGAGGGTTATGAGTATAAATATTTTATGTAGGTACTATAGAGGGAATGGACTTTCTAATTACGGATACCCACTTGTTGATTTAGATTTAATTAGATTATAAATATTATTATTTTGCCCGCAATCTTAGCTAAAAGGTCAAGTTTATTTGCAACTTTTTACAAACAAACCTATGCCTAAATCTTTTTTTTTTTTTAAATTATCATAATCTTCCTAGACATTTCCAAAATCAATCACAGCCTTCAAGTAATATTGCACTTATATTTTTATTACTGGCAGCCAACTATGATCGTTTAAGCAGCGGGTTTGACGTTTAATTTTACGGAACCGATATGAAATGTCAAAGCTCAGAAGTTCTTAATACGCTCTGCTTATACCGATGATGGTTGGCCCTCTGGTCTAATTTGGGATCTAGATAGAGATCTATAAATTAAACTGTTCCTCGTTGTTATTATGTATATTTACCAACCCTATTTAAAAGGTAATGTCATCAAGAAGTCGTTAAAAACTTACCATTAGGAGGCTTGTCGAAAATATTTTGCAATGAGAAAAACATTTCACCCATACTCTGCTATTATTCGGATAATCTAGGACCCTGAGTGTTCAATATAAATCAGATATAGCATGGGGTTCTACAAGTAGGGTGTGAAGAGATATTAACAAGATCGGCAATGCGTGCGTGATATTAGAAGCGACCGTAGGCTGCGGTAACCACATAACATCAGGTTGGCCGCATGATTGCCAATCATGCGGCAACCTGATGGCATGTTCGTGATATAAAGGAAAAAGAAAATATAACGATAAATCATTAGCACTGTATTTAATTATGTACAAAAAATTAAAACACTCAGAGATATACTCCGAGCAAGATTTTTAATTACCTACTTTGCGTGCTCGCAACATGCTGGACATCATGTAAGTGTAAAGTGTGTGAGGAAAACATGGCTTCGTAGACCCCTTAAAAGCAAGGGTAGAATAAAACCATTAAAATATTTTTAACATTATTACGGTCCCAAATACATCCCAAAGGGAAATGACCGCTCGTACACAAATAAGATTACCCTGAGAATGATTGTTTGTTGACTTTTAATGAAAAAAACATTCATTGTAACTAAATCGAGTTATTATCCTTTGTTGACTCGATGAAGGGAGCTGTTACATTCATTAATTGTCCTTAATGTGAGGGGTGCTTGCTAAGGGGATTATAGTCCTACAGGGTACCTCCATTGTTTGCGCAAAATATAGTTATATATCTTCCCATGAGTGTTCTACAAACACACATCATTATGACGTATACTTACCGCGCAAACAATACATTCCCTACTATTTGTATTGTAATGACACCGTAATTTAAATATTGTGTGTAATCAAAAACAAATTTGTACTCACCGCTCAAATATAAAACAGAGGTCTTCATTTTCAATGTTTCCACTATAGGCTTAATCGTCTCGTATGTAAAGTATTCTATGTCGTTGTTCCTCAAATCAAGCAACTCCAATCCTCGAACACCTTCTAAAAGGCCCTCGTTTATCGACTTCAATCTATTCCCAGTCATAGATAATTTCTGTAGTAAAGCCAATCCGTCAAACGCCCTTTCAGATATGTATTTCAATTCATTATTATCTAAAAGGAGCTCATTTAGATTCCACAATTCGGTAAATGTCAAATCTCCAATCATTGATAACTTGTTGGTCCGCAGATCCAATCTCGTCAAATTCGCCAGCCCTCTGAAAGTGTCTTTTGTAAGTACTGTAATTGAATTGGACTCCAATATCAGATCACTGAGTACGGACAGATGTTCAAAACAAGCGTCGTGTGCCAAATTAATGTTGTTAAACGACAAATCGAGATATTTGAGACTCGGTAAATCGACGAAAACATCTCTCTGTATCTCGGTTACTTTATTATCCTTTATGGTCAAGTTTACGAGCGACGGGAGATTCGTGAACGCGGAGAAATCCAACTCCGTTATTTTGTTGTTCATTAGCGTTATTTCCCTCAGCGTTGTCATGTTGGAGAAAATCTTTTGCTCTATTTTAGTAAGTGTCGCGTAATGGATGAAGAGTTTTTGCAATCGTTTGAGGCGGTGTATTACGTGAAGTGGGATAAATTTGAGAGCTCCATCGGATCTGACGTTGAAGGTAAGCCGTTCTAGATGGGGCTGTGAGTTGAACGTGTTCCATATCGGGTCATTTTGATCAATACCTCCGTTGAACACCCAGCAGTCAGCTCTAGTAGCCATCTTGACTTCAGTGCGCTCGCAGTAGCAATGCACTTTGGACTCTCTGTTCGTTATCTCGCATATATTATCTCTTACGTGGGTCGCGTGATACCTCCTTTCAGTTTTATCTCTACGTTTTTCATTTAGACGGCTTTCAGTGTAGGATATTTGCACTGAAGTCAGAGCCAGGGCTAAGAGTAAATATTGGACGACGGTCTCCATAGCTTTAGTCTGGAACAAAGAAAAATACATTTAAAAAGACCGTCCTAAGGCAATCTAGACTCCTTTAAACATTCCCAGAGAAATAATAAGTAGAATAATGTAACAAATAGGAATGAGAATAATCGGGTCCTGAAAATGTAAAAGCAAATTTGTGTTTTACGATTTGAAAGTAAATACTTTGTCAAATTTATTTTAAAATATGATTTGATGTCATCGAAATGAATATAATACTAGCATGAAAGCCGTGAGAATATTTGTCCACACAATGCAAGTGATTTGAACTTTAAGCTTCCATCAAATAACGGTTGATTTGCGAAAATCGCCTCGTATCAGCATTGCGCCATGCCACAAAATCTGGCAAATTCCTACTCAAACCAATGGTCTTAATTCCTCGCGAGCTAACGCAAGCTACTCATTTCATTATAGTCTAGCATTTCATAGCTACTTCGCAAGGAAAACAAATAGTTGAGAAAACAAATTGCGCGCGTGGCGGTGGGATCGGCTTCTATGTCAAGCGAGGAGTGAGCACTAAAACACTTGCGCATCCTCCCGCTGAACAAGTTGAGCAAATGTGGTTAGGCCTTACAGTAGCGGGGAAAAAGATAGTCATCGGTACAGCGTATCGTCCTCCATGGCTAAACGTGGATATATTCATTGATGCCTTGGCTGAAACTGTGAGTTCCATGACTTGGTGTGATAATATAGTCATACTGGGTGACTTCAATATTAATATACTAGGTAGCAATGATATTAACCTTCAAAAATTAAATGCGTTTCTTCTGACATATAACTTGAAGCAACACGTCAAAAAACCAACACATTTCACAGAGCATAGCGAGTCCTTAATAGATATCGTGTGTGCCGACTGTGACATTAGGAACATAAATGTTGATACAATTATTGACCTGAGCAGACATGCGTTCATTACTTGCGAACTGGATGTTACTAAAAGCAAAGTATCTGCACCCCGTATGATAACATGTAGGTCGCTTCAAGCCATTGATCACAGTTTGTTTCACAACCATCTATTACTGACACCGTGGGACGACATCAAACTGTTGAGTGACGTCAATAAAATGCTAACTTTATTTAATAAATATATCATGTGCTTGTATGATATTCACGCACCTTTAAAAACAATACGTATTACCGAACACACATGTCCATGGATAACATACAACATTAAGCAGATTATGAAACGACGGGACGAAGCATATCAAAAGAGTCGCTCCGATTGTTCAGACACTACAGTCAAATATTATAAAGATCTTAAGAATTATGTAAAAGGTGCTTTGTACAGGGAAAAGACCGCGTATTTTGAATTTTCGATAAATAACGAGAATCACTCTAGTACACTATGGAAGCATATTAAAAATACAGTTAAAATTAAAAGTAACCACGCTTCAATTGATTTACCCAGCATTATTAATGACGCAGATAAAATAAATGACCATTTTCTGACATTGCCTAGCACAAGCTTTATCTCATTATCCAACTTGACTTTTTATGAATTCAATCGTTTCGGCCAAGATTTAAACTTTAGACTTCAGACAGTCACACAGGAAGATGTATACAAAACAATTAAATCTTTGAAGTCTAATGCCATAGGGGTGGATGGTATTTCTCTTGACATGATTAATCTAACATTACCTACTACACTTTGTGCTATAACAAACATAATAAACAATTCAATAATAACGAATAAGTATCCTGACATTTGGAAATTTGCAATCGTAAAACCTTTACCTAAAATATCTAGCCCTGAGGCCTATAAAGATTTGCGACCTATTAGCATTCTAGCTTGCATGTCCAAAATATTAGAAAAAATAATAGGCAAGCAAGTTTTGGATTTTATAGAAAGTAATAATATATTGCCAGCAGTTCAATCAGGTTTCAGAAAGAACTATAGTACTACCACGGCGCTGCTTGATGTCGTGGACAATGTATTATCTGCACGGGATAATGGAATGGGTTCGCTGCTTGTGCTGCTTGATTTTTCCCGTGCTTTTGATTGCATTAATGTACCACTACTGCTATCAAAGCTATCATACTACGGTTTTGATAATTCAGCCTTGTGGTGGTTCTATAGCTATTTTAATAATCGTTTTCAACAAGTAGAATTAAAATCTGAATGCGGTACAACAACCCATTCCACTGTTAGGGCTGTTTCTCGTGGTGTGCCTCAAGGATCAATTCTTGGACCCCTACTCTTTATTATTTATAGTGCTGATATAGTCGAGAGTATTAAACATTGCAAGTTTCATATTTACGCTGACGATCTCCAGTTATATATATCTTTTAAGCCTGATGAGACCGCAACTGCCGTTCATCTGATAAATGAAGACCTAAGCCGTGTATCAAGCTGGTCAGAGAAAAATAATTTAGTATTAAATGGGAACAAATCTAAATTTATGCTATTAGGGTCAAAAACGCAGGTAAATAAAATAGCTCAAGCCAATCCTTGTCTGTTAATTGATGGCCAACCACTTGAGCGTGTAACAGAAGCTCGTAACCTTGGCGTAGTTTTGGATGAAGAGCTGCGTTTTGAAAAATATATTCTTAAAATAGTAAGAAATTGTTTCTATAGGTTAAAGGTTTTGTACAAAATAAGAGATTACATCAGCACTAGTGTTAGGATTAAGTTGTGCGAATCGTTAGTCCTGTCTAAATTTAATTATGCCGATGCAGTGTATGGCCCGCGCCTTCTAGTTCGTACGAAAAAGATTATACAACGTGTCCAAAATGCCTGCGCAAGGTACTGCTACAAAATACCACCTCGTACACACGTCACCCCATACCTGAATAGTGCCAATAGCTTAAAAATGGAAGCCCGCAGAAAACTTCACCTTGCCACCTTGTTGTTCGGGGTAGTTAAAAACAAATCCCCGCGTTACATATTTGACCGGCTACAGTGGGTGAGTGACGTCACCGCGCACGCAGTCCGAGCGACGAGGAATGTGCTCATGTGTCCCCGTCATCACTCCGCCGCCTTCCGCGGCAGTCTCAAGTTCGCCGCCACCAAGTGCTGGAACGATCTGCCTCCTCCGCTGCGTTGTCTGCAATCAAAACACATATTTAAAACACGCTATAAAATTCTATTGTTAAATTCACAAAAGCATACATAAATTAAACCCTAACATACACAATAACTCAATGAAGTTACCATTATATTAAATAATATATGGTAATGTTATTGAATTGTTGTATCATTCTATATTGAGTATTATATTTTAGCACTATATTTTATTTCCTTTTATCAAAATGATTTAGGTACCTTTGTAAGTATTTATTTATTTATCTATTTCTTTAATGACCAATTTAGAGCAGGACTGTACATACCTTCGAGTTGCAGACACATAGCATTGGAAACAGAAAGATCGCCAGCGCTTGGTGGCTGGTTTAATCTGCGAGCGCGGCTTTTGATGTACTCGATCACTCCCACCCGTTATAATTTGTGAAACACAACACCACATTCATTATGTTTGCTTCATTTTAAACACGCCAATTTCATAATTTTGATTTTATTTTTGTCGTCTTCGATGTATTTTCAATAAGGAATGTCAGTAAAATGTTCATCAAGATCACTGCTTCGCCAAAGTCAGCATTCGCACACGACCGCTATTGGCCTCGCGCCGCAGCGAATTAAGTCGAGTGGTGTTTGCTCGCTCGTTCTTCCATACACATAAATATGTATTTTGCTTTTATATCATTTTAGTTTACTTTACTTTTATATCAGTGTAGGTACTTATAATTATAACATAATACATTGCAAATTATTCTTTTACATTAATATTTATTTTTTTTTTCACATATAGTAACCATCACACGTACACGTATATATACTTTTATTATATAAGTATCTTTTTATTTTTATTTTTTGGCCGACGTCGTGCGCCACTCAGTGGGTCACACTGAAAATCAGCTCCGCTAGATTGAACTGGACTCCAGTTAGGTCTGCGGGTATAGTTGAGTTGTGGCCCTTTGATGACAATGTGCGGCAACACCCGATGTACAGGTGCGAACCACTTTGCACCATAAAAACATTTCTTATTTCTTTTGTGTATTCTTTTTTGTATATATTTTTTGTATGAGTTTTATTTGTTTTGTTGCTGCTTATTGAAATCAATAAACGTTTTATTATTATTATTTTATTATTATTATTATTATTAAATTATACATTCACCACAAGGAATACCATATGATGTAAATTCACCGCAGCTTTATTTTTCGCCTGTAAATTCACCACACACTATTTTTGGGCTCTGGTATTTCCCAAATAAATTGTCTGTCTCACCATTTGACACTAGCTGCACATCATCACTCATTTATATCAAAATAATCCCCTTTACTATACGATGACGTCACTGCACGTATCAAATGATAGACAGAATATTTCACGGACATTTTATTATTCAAACCGGTAGTTATTCGACGCGTTTTGACTTGTGGTGCGTTACGAGCGAATCTGCACTCTGCGTAATTTGAGGGGTAGCTATCCACTCAATAGCCACTCCTAATACATTGGAGTAGAGTTCATTTCCGATTGCATTAGGATTGGGGTATAAATTACGTGACTGATCACTATTTGCATGTATGGGGCCCTTATAAATGGTAGTTTTTGCTACATTTTGTTATCGAAGTTTGGTTTTGAATGTAAAGGGGATGTTTGATGTAGGGGAAGTAAATTGACAGGTTTCTTATCAATATTAAAAAGATAATATTTACTTTCAAATGGGACTTAGTCACGTATCGATTTCAAACGTGTGCATTTGAAATTGGTCGCTTAATGGAAAATGCGGGATTAAAAATTCGAAATTCGTATTCGTAAATTAAGTTAGTGACATTTATACACAGTATAGATATAGGCTTACAAAACAGTATGGAATTCAGACCAAACTTTATAAATAAGTACGTTTGCTCCATTGAACGTGAGGGTTGCCTCTCTCCTTCTTCTTCTTAATTTAATGTCGATTTGAAGTTACAAATGTCTATAAAACACGTATATTACGTATCAATACACGATCGGCCATGCCGTGACTCCCCTTACTGACATTACGCCAGATCCTGTAGACAAAGGAACATTATCCTTGCGCTTGGCTAGTAGAAGCGACGCAAAATTAACAGGAATGACACATGTCACTTGACTGATTTATGTAATTTCCACACATTTATTATAGTTTATATTAGCGCAAGCGCGAGAGAATGCTACTTTGCCTAAGCCTACAGGGCCGCTTATTATCTCGTAAATGCTCGCGTCTGTGTGAGTGTGTAATTTCGAACGAGGTGTTTTTAGATTCTGTTGTAGTAAACTAATATTTATACTGTGTTAGCGACCTAAATGTTAGTACAAAATGTTTCCAGTCTAACACTAAACAGCCTATTAAAAATATAATTAATCGTAAAAGTAACAACATTACAGCTCACTAAACGAAATAACCCTTATAAAAAATAGGTTTATAGTCTCCAATTACGGTTAGTTCTAAGCCCATCCAATTAAAAGTTGTGGTAAAACTTTACTGACAACCGTAAAGTCAATTCCTTATATAAGTAGACACTTAGTATAAATTCCTAAACCTAATGCAAAAAAAGGACATCCTACCTTTTTACCATCAAATCTAAGATTTTCGCATAAAAATATGGCTTGGCTTATCTGAACATGTCACTGCTTGCTAGCGATATTTTGTTTTGATTTTACTAACTTCTTCCTGCGGTTTCAACCACATACATAATTTCATCGGTGGAATTATTTCGCGGAGTTGTAAGTTAAATTAAAGTAGCATAAGTTACACTTCCATATGCATTTGCAGAAAAGTCGTTATTTTAGATTTACAAACAGAAAATTCTGTTTAATTTTCCAGTATTCCAGTGGATTTCAAACTACATTGGGTGTATTAAGCTCCTACTAGTTCTACCTCACCAGAAGAATGTGAGTAAAGGCATTGTAACACCCAATATTCATCGAAAATGATGGTCTTAACGTGACAGATTGTGAGTCAAATGTCGTCTCCTACTTACATCTTTGAATATCTGCTCCAACATAAGAATTATGTAGATTCTTCGCGACATTTTCATTCACCGTAAACCTCAAGGAAATATAACTGTAGGTTAATATTCAAAATAGAATTTGAATTTCACACGGTAATTCGTTCGGTATTTGTACGCCAATAATAGTTAGTTATTTTGAACCTTAAATTAAACGCTGGTTAAATTAGTGCAAAATCCGTAGATTGGGCTAAAATAATGCACCTGTCACCTCTTTTAACTGACACGATGTGCAGAGAATAATAAAATGGGATGAGCAAATATCGAGATTTTAATGAATCGGCTCAAATTTATCTATGTCTTCCATGAGGAAAGTAATACCGAATCGGTTGATCGAATCTAAATATATGCAGAGGCTGGTCATACCAAGCTGTAAAATTATAATAATAAATTTTATGATCCTCATTTTTATTAAATAAAAGTAGCTTAAGTTATTCCTTGTAAAATTAGCTATCTGCCAGTGAAAGTCCGTTAAAATCGGTACCGCCGTTTCAGAGATTAGCTTGTTCAAGCAGACAGACAGACAGACAGAGAAAAAAAATAGTAATTTCTACAAGTCAGTACCGCATGTCAGTACGCTTTCATATGCATTCAGTGAAAACTGTAATGTTTGAATTACAAACAGACACTACATTTTTAATATTTTTGTAATTCATGTAGGTAATTTGATTTCTAATATGAGGATTACCACAAAAATAGATTTCTCTGCAATAAGATAGTAAGGTACTGCTTGAAACTTATTGCTTTTAAGTTAATGACCTGTATAAAATTAATTCACATCCCGTCAGCTCCAATGACGCTATAAAGAGGTCCATTAAAACTGGCTCAAAAATTGACCTTTTGCCTACTGAGACTCACAATGAAGCCTTGCCTCCGATGGAATGAGTTTAAAATGCAAATAAGCAGCATTAAAAGGGAATTACACATTGCAAATCTAGCTCATCAACTTTAATTAAATAGCCTCTCTTTCACTCGCACTAAATTAAACGAAATGAGCGAGATAACATCTCTAAACGAGTATAGCAGAGGACAGGAATGTTTTTCATTACGAGGATTTTTAAGATTTGGCGCCCTTAAAAGAATAGGTACATGGAAAAATGTGGGAGAGGAATGTTAAATAAGAACACAACAGATTTAAGGTAAACAAAATATATGTATATATGTACTAAAATTCAAAATATCTTTACTTGAATCGATTTTTAACAAAGTAACTTCAAATCAGCAGAAAGATTAGAAATAAGCTTAGAAGGGTTTACTGAGAATAACCTAGCAAGAAACTCACACTCAACTCTTTTCAAAAAAAAAAAATTAATCCCATGAACACAGTTCCAATGCGCAAAAGATAAAAAAAAACTTGTACTACCTATTATTGTGTAGCTTGCGATGACCAGCCTACACAAGCAGCTCCTGTTCACCAGTATGACGAATATAGATTCGTATTTCGAAATCGGTCCTACCTTTTTTGTAATCTGTAACAATTTGTATGACAGATAAAAGTTCTTTACGCGACCACTAGAAACACTATATTTCCTAATACAAAATATTGTATTATGTGTCGAGCAGGTATCACACAAATTATTAAAAAAGTAGGCAACAATTATACACAAAAATAAAAACATATATTTAAAAATGTATTTTGTAGCTATCCAGTAATGGCAGTACAAAAGCAAAAACACATTTTTTTAGGTTTTCGTAGGTAGCCAGCTCCTACTGTTCTTTTAATTAAATTTGTACCACGGGGACAATGTTTGTCGACCTGAGGAAATTGTTTGAAAGGATTTCCAAGATTTCGCTCTACTAAGGACTATTCCTTTTTGTTTCCCATTTTTTTCCTTTTTTGTAACGAAGTCAGTGTGTTTATTTTAATACCCTAGCTGTTTTTGGCTTTCGTGGGTGTAGTGGTTGAGCTTATATAAATATTTTTTGCATACACAAACATAAACTACGCATGTTTTGTATTAAAAAAATTCGGCCAGACTTTTTCTTATACCCTCATTTTTAACAATAATATTATGTATTCATTAGGAGAAGTGCTCGTGGCACAGTTGCTATTACGCATATCATTCGATCAGCGAAGTTAAACAACCCTTAGTTGGGTGGGTGACGGTCCGAGTTCCCTCCGTGTCTCGGAGAGCACACGTTAAGTACTCCGTCCGGGTTGCCAATTTAACATCTTTATCAATCGTTACAGGCTTAAGAAAGTCTGACAACTGGTTTAACGTAGAAGAGGTTACGAAGGTCAGATGGCAGTCATTTCGTATAAAAATCAAGTGATCAGGCTCACGTGCCGACCCCAACAATATCTGGGATGAGGCCAGGGGGATGATGATTATGTATTCATTAGGACTCTTATTATGAACAATAATATTATGTAATGTTTTTTGTTCTTAACGTATACTTTTCGTCTTGAGTACCGTGAACTCTGAACATTGTGTCGTCCTAAAATTTTATAATTTCTAATAAGACCGGCATACATTTTGATAAAACCAGCCTTACCATGACCTCTTATTGCCATGATTGTTTTACTCTTATCATAAAACAGATGTATATGACGTGTATACATCTGTCACCGTCACACAGCTAAACTATCATTGCAATAAGAGCTCATGTTTGGGGCCCTGAAAAGATGAAATAGAACAAAAATTATCTTTAAATTATTAGTAAAGTTAGCTACACGAAAAATATAGTTTTACCACTTGGATATGAAACTAACTAACTACAAGTCCGTCCAATATTCCCAATAAATACTGTTTCAGTATTCTGGAAAACATTCTCATACACTCTTTAACATTGCATGTTGTGAAGTTGTGGTCTCATTGTAAGCGTATACAGGTGAACTACCGTCATCGGTTTAAACAGAGCGTATTAAATACTTGAAACAATAGAAGGAAAGGTAGAAGGGAAGAGCGGAAGAGGTAGACCAAGGCACATGCATGAGACAAGTTAAAGAAATTTTCTGTCATGACGTATAAGGAGGTCAAAGAGATGGCACTGGACAGAGACAAATGAAAAGAGTTGCATCGGTTACACAAACAAGAGTTAAATTCAGCATGATGATTAAGAACTTCTTTGGTTTGTCGTATCGTTTCGGTACCGTAAAATTAAACGTTATAGCTAAGAAGTTCTTAATTCGCTCTCTTTAAACGACCATAGTTGGCTTCCAGACTGTGGTTATGCATTGGTGCTCAATTAATGAGGTTGATTTATATTCATGAAAATATCATTTCTTTCTTCCAAACACAACGTCGAAAATGTTATTTCTTTATCTTAATTTCACGACAATCTGAATAAAACATTCAACCCTTACATAACAATTAACAAAATGGACCAATTAGAAGCACCGCAATTCACAACCCAAATTTAATTAACTGGAAGTCTACAGAGTTCCAGAAACTATAACTGAATTAATTCCCATACGTTACCATACGTTCTACCATGACTTGCACAGTACGGGAACGAAGCAAAACAAAGCTGGCTTATCAACTTATTACTTTATTAGGTTCCCGACTTGTGTCAAATTATGCTTTGCATTCGAAATATACGCCTTGTGCCACTAATAAGCTTATAGCATTTGGAATAGTTCCTTTGATATCGTGGGCTTATGCTGTCAGGCTGACATGTTGCAAGCCATTTTACTAATTGGAAGAATTAGCAAAGCTGTATTGTACTGTTATAATTATTTGTGAAAGTCTGCATCTGTCTGTGAGTTTTTCACAAGACCTTAAACTAAGTACATCAAACTTATAGATGTTATAAAGAAGGATGATTTCCATTTTTGTGTGTCACGCTTCATTTTCAGTGAGTAACTTATGCTATATTGATAACTGAGAATAATCAGGGATCCATAATAACACGCAGGATATTTTTGTATTATTTACCGGATTGAAACTCATTGGTCTATATCAATGAGTTTTAGACTAGTAAATGATATTATACGAATATTATACGAATTTTATGCCTCAGTCTATACTGATTCGTATATCACACTTGGCAATTGTCAGAAAAATATACATACATAACATATATGCTCAAGTCTGCATTCCCCTCGGGGGTGGGCAAATGTGTATACTCACATTTCGCCCATGTATTAGGGGGCGAGTCTATGGCTATTAACCAGACATTAACCCAGACTCCGGGTTGCTACTGAGAATTTACAAATGGAAAAACTAATAACACTTTGTCCGACCTGAGGATTAAAATTCAGAATCTCGTATTTCGTTGTAGCGTTTGTGACAACTAGGCCAGCGAGGTAGTCAGCAAAAAGGTTGAAGATATTAATTTAAAAAAATGACCGGCAAACTTGGACATCGTTGAATTTACTTCAAAATAATACGTACATATGCATATGCTCACGCCTGTATTCCCCGAAGGGGTAGGCAGAGGTGTTTGTAATAATAATACCCACTTTTCACCGGAGATGATTAAGTGCCAACGTGACAGATGGTGAGTCCATCGCCGTCTCAGACACTTTACATACGTCATCGAATTACTTCTCAGAAATATGCAGGTTTCCTCTCGATGTTTTCCTTCACCGTAAAGCACGTGGTTTGAAATCACTGTACATAAGATTTTTAAAAAACTCATTCCCTCATGGCCTCCACGGCTCTTGAAAATAATCTAAGAGATATAACATCACTACTCGCGTTCGCTTGCACTAAGTCCACAACTCTACCACATTTGGTATGATGATATCGGTTATTTTAGATGAAATCGATATCGTGATGATTGTACTGGGTGTAGTCTGCTATTTGCTAAACTAAACACGAAACAGCCGGCCACTACTGAAAGGCTATCTCATATTGAATTTCAATAAAACTCGCCAAGATACTTGCGCAATAAAATGTTCCGTGCTTTTATGTTGATATTGACGGAAAAAACGTATTTCAAAATGCGTTGCAGCAATGCGAAATACCAACCATTTTGGTAGTGCTCAGGCCTACCTCAGATATATGTCAATGGCTGGCATTCACGTCATACTTGTGAACAGGTGCTGCTTGTGGGGGCTGGTCTTCTCAAGCTACGCATTTAGTTATAAGTAGATGTGCTAGATTTTTTGTTATGTTAATTTTTATCGACATTTGTGCATTGGAACATTGTCCACGAGCTTACGTTTCTTAAATTATTTATTTTTTATTCTTTAAATTGTATAATATTTTTGAAAAGAGTAATTACTGAGTTCCTTGCCAGGTTCTTCTCAGTAAAAGCAACCTTCCGAACCTGGCGGTAGCATGTATAATCCTGTATAGTTATGTCATGATTTGAAAGTGATATGATTTGAAAGTACTTTGTAGAAAGTCTAATCGAATAATGATACTTTTGACTTAGACTCATGCAGGTTTCCTCACGATGTTTTCCTCCAATGTAAAAAAGCACGTGGTGTGAAATTTCTCTACATGAGTTTCTTTTAAACACGCAGAAACACAATTCAACTCTAACGTGGCGTTATCTGAGATCTCTTTAAAGTGCAGGTACAAACACCAATCAGGCCAATCCGAATTTTGAGCGCGAATTTTTTGGGTGAAATTACTGGACGAACATTGGAGCCCATGGTTGGGTTTTTTCATCAAAATTTTCCCAGTAGCAGCCTGGATTAGTGCCCGTTAAATGGCAAAAGGTTCGTTCCCTATTGCAATAACCCGGGAGTACTATTCGTACACCTCTGCCTACCCCATTGGGGAAAAAAGGCGTGAGAGCTGTACGAACTAAGTAAACGCGTAATGCTCCTCCTATTTTTCTGAACATTAAAAATTACGGGCGTAAAAAATAAAGCCATGGATAATAATAAATGCTGCAGTTTTTAAATACTATCCATGTGGGATTAGATAAACATGCATGTCCCGAAACAATTTTTTTCTTATTGTGTACAATGCACAAACTTTGTTTTGACTTTTACGTTTTGTTAAACCACTGTAACACAGTAATATAACTCTTGCAAATGTTACTGTATAGTAAAAAAAAATGCGTTCTAGTCTCTGCTTATTCCCGTAGGATGCTTGAGTATAATTGTATATTCTGGGCATTTTATACTCTCTGCCTACACAATAAGAAACAAAATTATTTATCGTTGTGACTTTACCAGGGGGCCAACTATGATCGGTTAAGCAGCACGTATTAAGAAATTTTGAACCGTTCACTTTTAATTTTACGGTACCAAAATGAAACGTGAAAGCTCATAAATTCTTAATACGTTCTGCTTAAACCAATGATGGTAGACCCCCAGTAACTAATATTCTGTCAATGTATTAATATTTTAAATTTGGTTTCCTAGCGACACCTAAAGGGTGCGTTCTGAGGAATACACCATTTTAGAAACCCAGAACAAATTTTATAAAAATGAGTTCCACTTGACATTTAAAAGTACCTACATGCCCGTAACCTTTCATGCATAAATCTCAAAACTTATTCTTCTCGTTTAAAGTTCAGACAGTAACGCAACTTTGTAGAATTAAAAAGTTTCTGACGCCCCATCGCAACATATGAACAGTCTCACACGTAATTTTACATGATAATATGCGTAGAATCGCAGCACGGATCACACTCACGACTGTGATGTGACATTACAATAATACGAAAGAACGTGTCTATCCTTTATTATGTATATGTACAAGATAATGCCCCTGTCTGAGGCTTATATCGCTTGGATGCCTCATGAACCCGTAAATTATCAACTTTATTTAACGTTGTTTCCAAACATTTAATTTTGAACTCTTAGAAAGACTGAGTGATGAAATATCCATCTACACTTCTTCATCTACATCTACACGATGTGTGTGTATGTTTGTAAACAATAAACTCACAAACTACTGTACCGATTTCAAAAAATCTGCATTGGAAAACTACATCAGCACATAGGCCTTATTTTATTCTCGTACTCCCATGGCTATGGGAATTACGTGGTTGAAACAGAGTGACGTCCGCTAGTGTTCACATAAGATGAACCAGTAAACCTTTATCACCTATATGTATTTATCGTTTTAAATATATTACTTTATTTATTATATACTCTTTTCACCGTTTAAATCTTTGAACTTCCACAAATATTTCAACGTCATATTCAAACTAAACTAAATATAACAGCCTGGCTATGTCAGGGGGCCAACTATAATCGTTTAAGAAGTGCGAATCAAGAACTTCTAAGCATTGACCATACATTTTACGTTACCAAATTCAACGACAAAGCTCAACGTCAAGCCAAAACTTAGAAGTTACGTCTGCTAAAACCGATGATGCTAGGCTAACAGAACATTGAAAGTTCACAAAAGGGTTATAAACTTGTAGTCTTAAATATTCTTTGGAAGCAGAAGAAGAAAATAAAATACTTTAAACTCTCCTATCTAGTTAACACTAAAACCTAATAAAACCTTAGTTTTAATATAAAAGTTAGAAACGGCTAATTATCTCAATTCTTTAAGCAACTTTGCACGTATTTATTCCATTAATTCCTTCAGAGAGCCTTAATTCAATTAGAGACGACGAAATTACGAAAGATTTCAGATTTTAAACCGGTGTGGGAAAGTCTTGTGATCTTTTCGCGAAGATGGAAATCTCAGAGTACAAGAGACATTAATCCTTTAAGTTTACGGCCATTGTTTTCAATAATCTTTTTGAGATAACTCCCTTCTAAAGGTACCTTTGTCAGTAAAGTTATTTATTTCATTGAAAGATTGAAATTACGCTATGAATTTATATGTTTTAGCTACAGATGAAGAGAGAGATGAAGATATGTTTTAGATGAAGGAATGGTAGCATGTACATCAACTAAAAAAATATATATTCTCACGCCATCCCAGAACGGTCCCCGAAGGGGTAAGCAGAGGAGTTTTAAGAACACAAACTAACTATAGATGATAAGAAAGTATTTATTATGTCTTTGAAATTACTTCTCAGCCACATGCAGGTTTCCTCACCATGATTGCCGTAATTGTAAAGCTTGTGTTAATCTAAAGTTAAGAATTTTATTAAGGAAAATTAATTGGTACAGGACGATGGGATTAGAACCCGCGTGCGTGGCTTGCATGGCAGCCGCGTTATTCTGTAAGGATTCGATCATTGGAAATTGATGCATAATACATATATTATAAGGTCAATTTTGTATCTTTGAAACCGACACTCGAAGTCAATTGCTACGCGATTGCTCAAACTCCACGGCCACCACGGCTATATCGATAATATTATCAAGTATGTCCTTATGTTATAAGGAAATAATGAAACTTAAGAAAAGACAAACGGAAAGTTAATATAGAGATCGCTGCAGAAGAAGTGAAATTAAAGATAAATTAACATGCTACATGTCAAATTACTTTACATGGGACACGGGAAGGGGATAACAAAGATAGTGTTAACATTTAATGGTATATTATATGATAACAAACCGTATACGGCGTTCGTAACTCAAAAACTTTCTGAAAATTATAAAATAAATCGCCTAGTGCGACTCGAACCTGTAGGTCTAAAAAGGCCACTTTGGGAGAATCATAATATGATTCATCATCGACTTGACAAAACGGTCAATTAGATGCAATTCATATTATGATTCAGTAATGATTAATATTTCGCAATTCACCTGTTTCACACTTTGCTATGAAGACTCCTAAAATGGTCTACAAAATATGAATTACTGTTGTGACAAATAGCATCATAAAAAGTTAGTTAGGGACTAATATCTACAATTTATTTTAATCATTCGTGAATAATAAAATGCATTGCAAAAATGACCACTTTGTCATTTCGATGATGAATCATATTCGGATCACATTATGATTCTCCCAATGTGGCCTTTTTAGATCTACACGACACCTTTTTCTTTTTTAGATATAAGGCTTATATCACAAATTAACTCAAGCATAACATAGCCATCACAACAATTAAGTGTCGAACGTTTTATCATAAGAAACAAAAACTGTAACTCGTTATAATAAAACACGAAGTTTTTAACCACAAATAAATTGTGACCGCACAGCGTTACAAAAAACGTCAAAATAACCAAAGGATATAAATCCAACCCGCAAACCGTGGAGCTAGCTTTGTCAGCCAAAAAAGTTGGACAAAAAAGTATGTTAGGCGAACTGAGTCTGTTTGCCAAATTATTAGAGTCTGCTTTATACTGTAGAAATACTCTCACATACCCATTCGTTAACGTCATCGTGAAAATTAGAGTCGCTTATTTCATCACAATAAGTCCCTTATGTCCCTTACTACGTAGCGTCTCCGCTACGTTTTTAGTTTTAAGTTCCTTCTCATAAAAACTATGTTTAAATTCAGGGTATTTTTAACGCTTCTATATCTATATACATATACATATATACACTTACAGATAAATAAAATTGAAGTGTCAGTTTGTAATTTCAAATTAACAGCTTTTCAGTAAATGCATATGAAAGTATAAACGGTAATCACGTAAAACAATAAAAAAATAATTTCTATCTATCTCTCTGTCTGTCTGTTCATCTATCTGTTTCGGCTAATCTTCAAAACGGTTGGACCAATTTGAACGGGAATTTTACTGATTTTGCTAATGTTACAAGGAGTAACTTAGGCTACTTTTATTTTAAAAATATTCTAAACCTCAACCTAAAAGTTTTTTTTCGAAATACGTTAAATAGGCGACGTCTTAAATCATCCTCAACGCAAAACGGAATGTCCCGATCGAAATTCGGAGTGGTCCTACTGGGGACTACACCTTGAGCAAAGAAAGATGGCATCCAAAATATTACTTAATTATAGAAGTGATCAATAGTTAAAAGGTAGGTGATAATAGTGACACCCATGGTGTTGCAAGAATCTTACAATTAAAGCGTACAATAAAACCACCATACGGATTATACAAAGGCTTACCAACTCTGTTGTATAAAAAAATAACAAAATATGTAAACACTGAATAAAAAATACAAAAGACTCAGTTTTAAAATTGGTCGAGAAATTATGAGTAATTATTCTCCTTTCAAACCCAAAGGACCTTAAACTTGCAAACAATCGATGAATTCAGTTAATACCCGGACGTCGCCAGAACAGGCTACAATTAACAAAGAGCGTCTACCTACCTGTCGCTGGTTGTAAAGGTAAAATTCTACCTGAAGGCATAAATTCCAATCCTTCATTCAATTTTGTCAACAATACGAAAGTATCGTGTTTCGAATTGAGGATTCAGAGAATAAGGGATTTTTAGGCCTTGTCGAATTTCTGAATAGGTTGATTGGAATTTTTCGAAGTAGGTGTATTTATACCTGATAATAATATGCAGTAAAATAATCTTAGTATTAAACAATACAGGCGTTTTGTTCGGTTCGAGGCAGCAGCGCCCGTGGGGCCGATTATTGCTTTGTGTAATTGCACAGGACCTTTCTTCTGTTTCTGGTTTTTCGGTCGTGTCAATAGAAATAACTAAACAAAAACAAGTCCAGTGAGAGTCATAGCAAACTTGCAAAGCAATTAAAACATACATACATATGCTCACGCCTGTATTCCCCGAAGGAGTAGGCAGAGGTGTTGTAATCACAACACTCACTTTTCAGCGAAGATGATTAAGTGCCAACGTGACTGATGGACATACGTCATTGAATTACTTCTCAGAAATATGCAGGTTTCCTCACGATGTTTTCCTTCACCGTAAAGCACGTGGTGCGAAATCACTGTACATAAGTTTTTTAGAAAAACTCATTGATACAGGCCCCGCCGGGATTGGAACTTGCTTCGCTTGCGTAACAGGCGACTGCTCAAACCACAAGGCCACCAAGGCTCATTAATCACAGAATTAAAACATTTACCCACAAACCAGTTTAGTCTATAAACTCGATCTAAAACTACGTCCATCACTTTTTAACATCGAATCACAGAAAGAGATGTCGCTTTTAAACTAAGGATTATCTTAGTCAATGTTTTGTAACTATTATGGTATTACAAATCATAGACTAGGGGTACGTTCCGCTGACTAGCTAGAGATTAAAATCATCAAATTTGACTAAAAGCAAGCACATTTTAATTATTTTCAGATCATCAACTACAAATATTGCGATTTTTTTGTCTTGTAGCTTTAAATTTAGTTAACTTTTTGACGCGTGGACATAAATGTTTTACTGTGACACAGTGGAACTATCATGATTATTAGAACTCGAGGTAAAGAACAGGGGCCAACTATGATCGCTATAGCAGCGCGTATGAAGAGCTTTAGTTTTGACGGTCAATTTCACGGTACCAAAATGAAACGTCAAATCTCTGAAGTTTTTAACACACTCTACTTAAACCCATGTTGTTATGTCCCCTGTAACAACATTTTTCGACAGTATTGGTACGACACAGCCGTGTCCGTGGGCCGTGGGCGTACGATGTATAAAGTTTTCGCTCACAATCTTTCACGTTGAAACGTAAATAGAAAAAAGATAAATCAGAAAATATACCTCTAAGAATACACTCTGTCAGTTCATTCACCACTAACAATATACAGAATATTACAACAATGCTGAACATGTCTGACCCTTGTCAAAGGCAAACTTATAAAAATGCGAACGACATCATTTTGAGTACGTTAGTTTTAGATCTATTAACTAGAGACCCGCTCGCGCTTCGCTTTCAGTAACTTTTTAATACTATTTGTACATACATAATGCTCACGCCTGTATCCCATGGAGGTAGCCAATGCTAGCCGTTTGCCACATGCTACGATCCTTACACACTAAATCTCTCTGCCCTTATCCTTTACATTGTTGTGGTCGGCACTTCATTCAATCTGATGTGTCTGATCACCTGATTTTCAAACGAAGGGACTGCCATCTGACCTTCGCAATCCTTTTGAGGAGGAAAATCTGAGCTGTGTTAAACTAATTGTCAGACAGAGTAACGATTGCTCAAGATGATAAATTGGCAACCTGGGCTGACGGCTTAATGTGCTCTCTTAGGCATGGAGAGAAATCGGGCGATCACCCATCCAAATACTGGCTAGGGTTAGGGTTGCTTAACTTCGTCGATTAAATGATATGCGCAATAGCAACTGTGCTACGAGCTTCCCAAATTTGCTTCATTTGAGCTATATGCTGGGCGAGCGACGTCTCGATTTTATTAATCTAGACTAAGTAATCGCCACAGGTAATATTATGCCATTACAAAACTTATGTAAAATTACTTATCTCAACCACGCGGGAGTGTTGGTACTAAGTTAAATTTGAGTAACTAAGTTTTCACTCAAGCCAGAGTTTAAAAGTACCTAAGTATCTCCTTCACGACAGTTTGCTAGCTTAGCTTCCTAGACAGATTACCTTTCTTTTACTTAGTTTTAGCAGCTGTTGCTTTCACGTACCAAATAAGTTACTCGCGGCCTTATATTGAATCTTCACTTAAAACTTAGTGTCTATATATAGAACTAGCGGACGTCACGCGGTTTCACCCGCGTAGTTCCCGTTCGCGTGGGAGTACGGAGATAAAATAAAGCCGATGTTACTCGCTGATGATGTAGCTTTCCAACGGTGAAAGAATTTTTGAAATCGGCACAGTAGTTTTTGAGTTTATTCATTACGAACATGCACACAAAAATGCAAATATTTCCTCTTTATCAAATCAAATCAAATCAATCAAATCAAATCAAAAATTTGCAAAAAAGTACTGGACCGATTTAAAAAATTATTTCACCATTCAAATGCTATTTTTAACAGTTGCTATTGCGCATATCATTCGATCAGCGAAGTTAAGCAACCCTACCCCTAGCCAGTAATTGGATGGGTGACCGCCCGAGTTCCCTCCGTACCTCGGAGAGCACGTTAAGCCGTCGGCCGCGGTTGCAAATTTACCATGTTTTGCAGTCGTTACAGGTCAGTCGGACGCCTAAAATAGTCTGACAACTGGTTTAACCAAGATCACAGATTTCCTCGTTAAAGAAGTTGCGAGGGTCAGATGGCAGTCGCTTCGTATAAAAATCAAGTGATCAGCCACATCGGGTTGAATCAAGTGCCGACCCCAATGGTGTATGGGATAAGGCCAGGGAGATGATGATCTTCACTGATTAATAAAGGCTATATGTATCCTCGTACTCCGACGGGAACTTAACGTTCTACAAGTTGACACCAGTCTCGTAATTTCACACAATTCCTCATTCCATTTATTTTGATCAACTGCTATAAGATGGAACTGCAAAACCTTGTAAAAGAAAAATGCCTTGCAAAATGAAACCTTGCAGTTCTGAGAATAATATCTGTTTTACGTAAATAATATCTAAGCAGCTTATTTTCTATTCTTGAGGGAGCGAAGTTAGTGAAGCTGTTACTTTATTACTTTTTAATGGACATTGCTGAGCTGATGGCCTTTCTATTTCTTATAAAATTATTTTATAAGAGCCGTGGTGGCTGTGGGGTTTGAACAGTAGCCTGCTAGGCAAGCGACGCAAGTTAGAATACCAGCGGGGCCTGTACCAATGAGTTTTTCTAAAAACTTAAGTTCAGTGATTTCATACCACGTGCTTTACGGTGCAATGATTCAATTAAATTCATGAAGTACTTCAAAGACGTATGTATAGCGCCTGAGACGGAGATAATCCCCTCATTTGTCACGTTTGTATTTGCACCCCAAGTATAGTTATTAAAATGTTCTGACGTTTATGATTTCAACTGTGTATTTTCCTCATTTTGTATTGGAATGTAAAACTTCATATATAAACCTTCATTTCAGGTCCTGATTACCTGACATCCATGATTTTATTACAGCCTCCTCCTCACCTTTTTGGGTGCTGTAACACCTCTGTTTACCTCTTCCGGGCCCTTTTGCGGAAAGGTGAAGCTATGATTAGTGATTTTTTAATTAGAATATCTATATTAGGATTTGATTCTTGGAACAACTTTTGTTCTTTTTACCGAACTGCGAAATTATATTACTTTACTGCCATCTCGAACACTCGACTTTAACAACCATTGAAACATATAACAACTTGAAAAGTGGAGTTGTACGAAAGTTATTCTTTCTCGTAATGGTTTCTTTAATAACATCCACGTTTGTTATGTACTTTGCTGTTCAATATACGAAGAATTATTACGTGAAGCAGAATCAGTTATTGATTGAGCTATTGCAAAAGAAACATAGTGTCTTAGATAGTGGGAAAAACATTTCCTTGTTCCAGTCTGATAAATAAATTGGCTCTCAAAATATGTATATACGAGATGGATACAAAAGCACGCACCCGCATATTGTACAAGTAGAAACTTTTTTGTGAGAATATTTTTTCAAAGTCAAAGTCAATAATATCTTTATTCGATCAGACTGTTTTCAAAGTAATTTCAAATCGCCAAAATGACACAATTACAGGATATACATGCTGCCGCCAGGTTCGGAAGGTTGCTTTTACTGAGAAGAACCTGGCAAGAGACTCAATAATTACTCTTTTCAAAAATATTATACAATTTTAACAATACAAAATAAATAATTTATGAAACATATGATCATGGGCAAAGTTCCAATGCGCAAATGTCGATAAAAATTAACATAATTAAAAATCTATTTTAACTGAATGCCTATTAGTTTGAAAAGGTGTCGAGAGCGATTATCATCGGAAACAGGTTTGACGTTGTATGTAAAATAGTCTGAAAGAATGAAAAATAATATGGCATGTTTGTTTCATAATATGCTCAATAATATAAAAAATGCTGTTTTTCTTATTCCAGGGCAATTAATATTTATATATTAATAATTATACAAGAGATAACCATTCAATGCACCGTTACATTGGCCAAAAATCGAAGTGCTTCATAATATAATACCATCTAAAACAAGGATTAGTAAGCTTCAGGCTAGATGTGCATCTCGCATCGCTTGGTAAGCCACGCGAAAAGCACGAAACACACAGAAGATCGGTTCTCAAACACGGTATGCGTCTATAAAGTGCACCTGTGTCTGGCAACACAGATGCACTTCATAGACGCATACCATACAATGTTAGTCGTGTCTCCATGTTTTTTACATACATACAATGCTCACGCCTGTATTCCCGGAAGGGTCAGGCAGAGGTGTACCTATTATACACACTTTGCCAGTTATGTTTATATCCCAAGTAATAGAGGACGAACCTATTGCCAACTGAGCACCAATCCAGACTCCGGGCAGTCACTGGGAAATTGCTTATAGAAAAACTTCTTACCCCGACTCGGGGATTGAACCCAAGACCTCGTGCTCCGCAGCAGTGCTCGGGAACACTGGACCAACGAGGTGGTAATTTTTTACATACATGTTTTTAAATAACTCGTCGGCACAGACTAAGGGATTGGAGCATGGTACATGCGTCTTCTTGCATAGCAGGCCACCATTCAAACCACTCGTCCTTTTTAGCTTAATAAAAAAGTAATGTTTTACTTGCTCTCAATACTAGTTTGAATATAGTAGATGCAATTATGCTTCGGAAATTAATTTAATTCTGCTTACTGTTTACTAAAGTCATTTCAGTATTACAAACGTGCTCCCGTAGAGCTACTACTGGAATAGGCTCGATATGAACCTAGAGTGCTAGTCTATGCGAATGTAGGAAGTCAACCTTCTGCCAACATTTTATTTTATGTTAAAAGCATGCCCTGTCGCGAGGCGCTCCGTGCCCGCTGTCGACAACAGAGAGGATTAAAGGATTATGATACACTTTTCCGATGCATTTTAGAAGTTTGTCGTGCAATAATGCTGCTGGATTCAATATGAAAAGCGTTTTGAGTATTCCAACTTCAAATGTGTTCTCCACGAACGTATGTGAGCATGTGTATGTGTATACATGTACAGGTGCCATCACAAGTTATGAACGAGTACCTTGAATGCGTTGTAATTTTATGAGTCTCTGTATATGGTGCGAGGCGCATAAAAACATGTGGAAGGGGTCTACCACCATCGGTTTAAATACTTCTGCGTATTAAAAACTTCTGAGCTTTCCACCTACATTTAGTGTTTATATTTTTTATCGACTTTTGTGCGCTGGAACTGAATCAAAATTATAAATATGTTTTAAGAAAAAAAATTACTAAGTTTATTTTCTTCTCAGGTTCTTCTCACTTATTGCACCTACCGAACCTGGCGGTAGCATGTATAATCCTGTCGTAATGAAGATTCGAAAGTAATTTCTTAAAGGTCTTATCAAACAAAGATATTTTGATGTATAATTTTGCTACCGTAAAATTTAACTTCAAGCTACGAAGTTCGCGCTGCTTATCGATCATAGTTGGCCCCCAGTATTGCCACTACTTACGCTACTAACCCATAACTCACGACGGGATCTGTACTTCGTAATATCTATACTAATTGTCATTATAAATTAATGTGTGTCTGTGTATCTGTTACTTACTATTTGATAAAGAGAGCTGTGACAGACATGGGATGCCTTAAAATACCACCACAGGCAACATCGCGGGTAAAAAGTAGTATAAAGATTTATTATTTAGGAAGGAAAAGAAGTATTGTTATACTACGCTTCCTAGGCACAAGTTTGTTAATAAAAATTGAGAATTTGAAGGAATTTCCAAGAAGTCGGATGTTTTACGTTATGAACGCCCAGTCGAGCTGAAATTTTAGAGAATATAACATCCAGCCAGTATATAACACAAAATTATTGAGACACTAGAAAACGTAGGCAAGAGGCACTCTGGTTAATTTACATAGCGAACTTATTATGAAGATATTTTCTTAAAATTTTATCGTCTGATTTACATCAACTAGACGCCGGCAGCCGCTTACAAAGCGACTAATAAACCGCAAACAAGTCATGAACTTATTGCGTTTTAGAATTCAGAAACATAACTAAATATATATCTTAGATTGAAATTCGATGATATAATGACATCAGATAATTTGCCTGGGAGATAGCAGCCGTGGTGGGGTTTGCGTAGTCGCCTACTACTAAAACGACACAAATTCGAATCGCAGAGGGCCTGTGCCAATGTGTTTTACTAAAAAAACTTATGTGCAGTGATTTCACACCACGTGCTTTATGGTGAAGGAAAACATCGTCAGGAAACCTGCATATGTCTGATGAGTAATTCTTATGTATAGTGTCTGAGACGACGAAAGACTCGCCACCTATCAAGTTGACACTCAATCATCTTGTGTGAAAAGTGGGTGTTGTTATTACAACACCTCTGTCTACCACTTCTAGGAGTACAGGCGTGAGCATATGTGTATGTATGATATTTGAAACAGATTCCGACTACTTTATGATATTCTTAATTGGGAGCATGATTGATTTGTAATGGCATTTAAAAAAATCGACTTTACTAGTAACTCTATGAAACTGCATATAAATATTTTTTAAAGCTTTATAGCAATATTTTGTCCTTTAAACCAAGCCTTAAACGGTCTATACCCAAGCGTCGTGAACTAATAAACGAGTGACACTAATTGGTGTTGAGCTCCCCCCGTCTTTGTGGACCCCACTTACAATGAAAATTCATAAAAATATTCCGTATTTCTTCAGCCATTTATTAAGAGGAATATTTAGCTTAAGATCTCTTATAAAATTCTCCGGAATTTTTAAGATTAAAGTCTCAAAATCAAGGTTTTTTAATAAGACTAAAGACTACCGGTGTTTTATCAGCTTCATTTTAGTTTTGTTGGTGCTCGGACGCCACGGAGATACTTAATGACTGCTATAAATCTCTGCCATTCCTGTTTTTTTAGCTCTTCGGTGTAAAATATGAAGAATTAAGTAATTCCGATATTTTTCCCACAAAACATACAATAGTTATAAAACAAACATTTGGTAGTATGTAGACTATCCGAGACGTGGTGGCTTCGGGGTTTGAGCAGTCGCTTTCGCAAGCGACGTAAGTGCGAATGCCAGCGGGGCCTGTACCAATGAGTTTTCTAAGACCAGATTAATAATCTAGTTCAGAAAGGTTAAATTTGGAGGTCTCATAATCTAAGGAAGTGTATGTAATAATCGTAACATGTGCCAACTCCAATGACAAAGCAACTCTTTACGATATGGTTAATTTGGCTTAGTGCGAGTTTTTCACCGCCGCCGTCACAAATCACCGCGTTGACGTAAACGCAGATTTGTAGAGTATCGAAACAGTGACATCATTCGGCCTTCAGATGACACTATTCTGATCCCATACAAATGTGCTTCACGTCAATGCGATGTCTTGTGATGACGATTTTTAGTCTCGCACTAGGCACCCTCAGGAGTGAGCATAGTTATAGTTGCCGTCACAAGTTATTAGCGCTCAGCCAAGATATTGGAGGTAAGTGTGTTTTATTCGCCTCGCGCCATAACTAGTGCACATTTGAAGTCAGCACTCATAACTCTTGGCAGTAGTATGTATGTAATTTGGATTCTCCTTTTTTAAAATCTAGTCTGGGAACTGAGAATGTTGTAAGTATTTACGTATTTCATGGAAAAATTAACTGCCTACCATCATTGGCTTGAGCAGAGCTTTATTAAATACTTCTGAGCTTTGACGTTTCATTTTTGTGTCGTAAATTAAAATTTTCAAGCTGAGAAGTTCTTAACACGTGCTGCTTAAACGATGGTAGTTGGCCCCAAGGATTGTTTGAAAAAGAATATACTCATAATGTTTGTGGAATCGAACCGTGACTTAGGTGAGGCGAATAAAAACTAAACCATTCGTTTTGTGTAAAATAAATATAAATTGTTCTGGCTCGTTGGCTTATATCGAACTTTTAATTTCTGCATCAAAAGCATCAGGAAATTGTTTGCCTAACTTTCAAGTGAGCCAATTATGCCTTTGTGGACTGAGAAGAAAAGAAATTATGTTAGAAACGGATGCAGTTGTGATAGATGCATCCGACGTTTGACGTTCACACTTTTACTTACGTTACATTGTCTAAGCCTAGACAATGTAATAAATCATGCATTTAACATAACATTTTGTATCGTTACTATAAGCAAGGCGTGAGGATAATGTTACTTTGTCTACAGACTTACTTTTGCTTATCATGCCCTTTAAATTTTACCAGAAATCTTTCTAATATGAATTTAAGGACTAATATTATAATATGTAAGTAGAACGAACTTGCGAACTGAATTGAACTTTAGAACGGTTAATGCAGTACAAGAAATAAAACCTTTTTTTAAACACTGATCGAGCTCGTGAAAATCATAAAAATCACAATATATTACATACATACATATGCTCACGCCTGTATTCCCCAAAGGGGTAGGCAGAGGTGTTGTTATCACAACACCCACTTTTCACCGAATTTGATTGAGTGCCAACGTGACAGATGGTGAGTATATCGCCGTCTCAGGCACTATACATACGTCTTTGAATTACTTCTCAGAAATATGTAGGTTTCCTCACGATGTTTTCCTTCACCGTAAAGCACGTGGTGTGAAATCACTGTACATAAGTTTTTTAGAAAAACTCATTGGTACAGGCCCCGCAGGGATTCGAACTTGCGTCGCTTGCGTAGCAGCTGACTGCTCAAACCCCGAGGCCACCACGGCAATATATTACATTCTGCTATTAATATTAAAAATTAAGTTGTAGTCCCATCATATTACATTAAGTAGAAATAAAATGTACCATGTGCCATTACAATAAGACCGAAATTAATAAAGTTAGATATACAAGCTCAGTTTTCACAACCAAGCAATATCCGATCAGTAAGTAATTTAATAACGGTTTAACAGAAATGTATGAAGCGTTCGGCGATCACAAAGGCTTTTGATCCGAAACCATCCATCACTACGGAAATTATTTAGCATTATGAGAGGCTCTGTAGTCAGTTGAATGGCTTGGAATTCATTTGTATTTAGATCGTGCGATGCTATTGTCAGTATTGTTTTAACACTTCAATAGTTTTGGTGAAATGAGAGTGTTTATTAGGAAGATTGAATCAACTTCCATTTATTTTGATATTATTTGTAAGAGAGTATTTGTGTGTAATAGGGAGATAAGACAAGAGCTATGGTGGCCTACGCAAGCGACGCAAGTTCGAATCCCAGAAGGGCCTCTACCAATGAGTATTTCTAAGAACGTAAGTACAGTGAATAAATAACCTGCATATGTCTGAGAAGTAAGTCGATGTCATATGTAGAGTGCCTGAAACGCGCGATAGGATCTCACCATCTATTACGTTGGCACTTAATCATCTTCGGTGAAACGTGGGTGTTGTTATTAAAATACCTCTGCGTACTGTAATTAAAGTTTGACATTACAGTCAAAATAATATCATTTAAATGGATCGTTATGAAAAAACACTCTTACGCTACCGACAGTCAGGTATACTGACCATCATCTCCCTGGTCTTATCCCATACATTATTGGGATCGGCACTTGGTTCAGCCCGATGTGGCTGATCACCTGATTTTTATACGAAGCGACTGCCATCTGACCTTCGCAACCCCTTTAGCGAGGAAAATCTGTGATCTGGGTTAAACCAGTGGCCAGACAATTTTTAGGCCTCCAACCGACCTGTAACGATTGCCAAAGATGATAAATTGGCAACTGGGACCGACGGCTTGACGTGCTCTCCGAGGCACGGAGGGAACTCGGGCGGTCACCCATCCAATTACTGACTAGGGTTAGGGTTGCTTTACTTCGCTGATTGAATGATATGCTCAATAGCAACTGTGCCACGATAATTTAGTTAAAAAGTTTAGGTAGTAGTAAAGCGGTTGAGTATTTTTCTCTAGGCTTTGAATTCTCAATATAGTACATTAACTTGAAAATGTATCTTATCAGTAGGTTCTAGAAGCCAATCTATTTTAGCAAACCGATCAACCCCCAGCAATAAATATAGCCTTCAAACAATGCCGTGATCGAATCCAATTCGGATATCGTAAACTCGTTACCGGGTCGGCTATCACTACTGCAATTGACGTTGGCCGAAGCCGATGAGTCAATTTCGGAAGGGAATGACTGGAAATGGCTCCTATACAGGTAAACTAATTGGATAACCTTTTTTGATAATCATTGAGCAACTATTCATATGCTCCCGGAAAAGACAAAGAATGACGTATGTGTCTGCGACGGCGGGCGACTCACCAACTGTCACGTTTACACCTAATTATATTCGATACAAATACTACTGTATCGTACTGTACCGCATGCTCTCAAAGACTCTTTTACAGATAGAATTCTTAAAAATTCGTTTGAAAAGCCGAGGTGGCCTTGGGTTTAGAGCAGTCGCCTGCTACGCAAGCGACGCAAGTTAGAATCCCAGCGGGGCCCGTACCAATGATTTTTTCTAAAACTTATGTGTAGTTATCGTGAGGAAACCTCAATATGTCTGAGAAGTAATTCAAGACTAGCATATATAGTGACTGAGACGGCGATGGATTCACCGTTTGGCACATAATCATATTCGGTGAAATATGGGTGTTGTTGTGACAACACCTCTGCTTACCCCTTTAGGGACCCTTCTGGGATGGCGTGAGTATATTTATTCTATGTTGCAATGAACAAGATATCAGTGGATTTTCTTGCCGGTCAGAAGGCTGTTTTTGAACCAGTGGTTGGTTCGACGTTCGTAAGTGCCTTGCCATGGCCTAAATCATTTTCGTTTTTATCGTACATACATATATACATATGCTCACGCCTGTATTCCCCGAAGGGGTAGGCAGAGGTGTTGTTATCACAACACCCACTTTTCACCGAATTTGATTAAGTGCCAACGTGACAGGTGGTAAGTCTATCGCCGTCTCAGGCACTATGCATACGTCTTTGAATTACTTCTCAGAAATATGCAGGTTTCCTCACGATGTTTTCCTTCACCGTAAAGCACGTGGTGTGAAATCACTGTACATTTTTTTTTTGTTTTTATCGTGTTGTTCGAATAAACTATTAATTAAACCCAAACATGCATAGAACGTAAACTTCAAAGCACTAGAAAGGAGGCTCAAAAGCAATTAGGCAACAAGAGACAGAAACGCTATTTCTACCCCAAATTACATATCAAATTGAATTTCTCGACTACGTATTACCCATATAGTGCAAGCATTTGCTCAACAACACGGTTGCACGCCTGGTTTGTACGAGACTTGCACATTACGCTCTGCGCTTGTCTGTGCAATATTGTTGTGGTTTTACCCAAGTACTTTGGTAACAACATACTTACGTACATACTAGTTTTAACTCCCTAACCAGATCTGGGGGCCTACTATCATATATCACAAGCCATGGCGAAAATATCGCTCTCTCTGGCACTCATCATCGCCCTGGCCTTATCTCATACAATGTTGGGGTCGGCACTTTTTTCAACCCGATGTGGCTGATCACCTAATTTTATACGAAGCGACTGCCATCTGACCTTTGCCACCCCTTTAACGAGGAAAATCTGTGATCTGGGTTAAACCAGTTGTCAGTTGTCTCTGGCACTATACATACGATTATAAATTTCTTTGAAGATGTGAGCGAGTGTGAGCGAAAGTACCTACCGGAAGAGGGTGTCCAAGGAACAACTACTATGACCAAATTAATAATATTCTTCTAAAATGACAAATTCGGAACACTGGAGTGAAGTGTATAAAGAGATGCATGAATGTGAGTATAGCGAAAAAAGTATGTACGGATCGTAGCGTGCGACGAACGGTGGTCTCTGCCTGGGATGCAGGCGTAAGCATGTTATGTATGTAGATGTATGCAGGTTTATTCTCAGAATGCATTCTTTGAAGGTAAAATTTGTGATGAGATATCACACGAAAGCTTAGGTGGCTTTTCAAAACACTCGGCCATCCCGGCTCTCATGCCCTAACGTATTTCCTAATTTTACATTTTCCGTCGTCCAATAATAACCTAACCTCTTAGGATATTTCATATTTGACCGTAATATATTTTATCAGTAATTTTACTATTGAAACATGTTCAGATAAATGAGAGGATATTATCTAAGTAACAATTCTCAAAGATTTGATTCAAAATAGGAATTGAGGTTTTTAATTTATAATTATTCACGTTTTTC
Source organism: Watsonalla binaria (assembly GCA_929442735.1). Taxonomy (NCBI): domain Eukaryota; kingdom Metazoa; phylum Arthropoda; class Insecta; order Lepidoptera; family Drepanidae; genus Watsonalla; species Watsonalla binaria. Next base: position 9,034,478 of record OV838930.1, read on the forward strand.
CAATTTCACCCGTGTAGATTTCGTTTCATGCTTAATTTTGCGGAACTCGAATATTTTTTATAAAACATAGTAGTCTAAGTTACTCCTTGAAACATCAGCTACCTGCCAGATAAAATCGGTCTATGCATTTGGGAGATTACTCGGATCGATCATACAAACAGACAGACAGAGAAAAATTGAGAAAAAAATGGTTTTCTCTATGTCAGTATCGTGTATACTTTCATATGCATTGAATGATAAGCTGTTATTTTGGAATTACAAACAGACACTTCAATTTTATTTATCTCTATAGGAATAGATAAGATTATAAAATATTTTAGATAGAGAATTGATAGAAGTATGGGGATCGACCGCCGTAACAAATCTTGCTCCATTACAGAGAGTTCAAAACAAGATTATTAAGGTATTATTCCGCTATCATCATCTAACACCAACAAAAGAACTATATAATAAAACGAAGCTATTTAATATCAAACAAATCTATACATATTCTACCTGCATATTAATTAAAAAGATTACCACTGGTTCCATCCAATCCAATATAAAACTGCCAAGAAAAATCCGGAGTCATAATCTGAGAAATAACTATAAGCTTGAGTTGCCCAATGTACGCACTAATTACGGGAGGAAGACGATACTTTTTGAAGGAGCACAACTTTTTAATAAATTGCCGAAGGAAATAACTGAATGTGATAATATAAATATATATAAAAACAAACTAAAAAAATATGTCACTAAACTGTTGTAAAAAACTAATTAGCTTATCAAACACACTAGAGGTAAACATTTATACTAAGAAAATATAATTTTTGCTGTATCTCATTTTAAGTGAACTAATTTAAGTTTTTATGAGAAATAAAATTCTTTAATCCAAAAATCATTAAAACCTCCTAAGTGTTTTTACCAAGAAGGTCCCAATAAAGAAAACCTTAATTCAACGTATGTAGCTACACAAATCCCTAAATCATTCCTTACCAAGCAGGAATAGTTAACAAACTTAATCAGGAATCTGTTCGCAGATTGGGCAGAAGTCCTAATTCCGTCCCGCCTTTCCGCCCATTCGGTTGGCTAATTTATCATGACTCAGCGGAAATCGGTGGCTTCGTAAGCATGCCTTTACGGAGAAGACATAGGCTTGACAATTTTGACATAGATATTCTGTTTCTTTATCTATATATCTATACAAAATAATTAAATTGAAGTGTTTGTTTGGAATTCCAATTTGCATATGAAAGTATATAAGTGACTGACATAAAAAACAATTTTTTTAAATTTTCTCCACATCGTATTCAAAGGTACATAATTTAAGTAAATGCTATTTATATTGAGAGCCGTGGTGGCCTCGGGGTTTGAGCGGTCGCCTGCTACGCAAGCGACGCAAGTTCGAATCCCAGCGGGGCCTGTACCAATCAGTTTTTCTAAAAAACTTATGTACAGTGATTTCACACCACGTGCTTTACGGTTAACGGAAAACATCGTGAGGAAACCTGCATATTTCTGAGAAGTTATTCAAAGACGTATGTATAGTGCCTGAGACGGCGATAGACTCACCTATCTGTCACGTTGGCACTTAATCAAATTCGGTGAAAAGTGGGTGAAGGATAACAACACATCTGCCTACCCCTTCGGGGAATACAGGCATGAGCATATGTATGCTATTTATATGTATTGTAGATATTACTTTCATTAAACACTCTGTATATTCTATGTTTTATTTGTATAGTATTAAGTATTAAGGTGGATTTTAAAACACATAAATAGATAAATTAATAGAAGCAATATACCAGATATATTAGGGGTTATATACCCACTGGGCTGACATATAGTTGAAAACCATTGAAGCTACCTCTTGAAACTTCTGACGCCCTAGTACTTTAGACAGATCACTGGACGAGTGGAAACCTCAAATATATTATATAAGGGGACGAATGGGTCCTGACCCAATTGTAGGTCTTTTTAGTTAATTAAAAATATTTATTAATTATTGATGGCTTCCAATAAAGGTAGCATACGTTTTAACACACAAACTTTAGCCCTATATAAGTATAGATTACGTATACATGAGACAAGTTAAGGGAAAAGGTGTCTGTCACGACGTATAAGGAGGTCAAAGAGATGGCACTGGACGGAGACAGGTTTACAACAGAGACAGGTTTAGACAAGAGTTACTCTTAAATTCATGATGATGATAGATTATGCAGTTTAAGAGATTTTTTAATTTTCTATACATCTATACAGATAAATGAAATTGAAGTATCTGTAATACCAAAATAACAGCTTTTAACTAAATGCATACGAAAGTATATACGGTACTGACATGAAAAAACCAATTTATTTTTTCTTAGTCTGTCTGTTTGTTCCGGCTAATGTCCGAAACGGCTGCACCAATTTCACTGGCAGATAGCTAATGTTACAAGGACTAACTTAGGCTTATTACTTTTATTCATATACAAATATAAAAACACATTTATAGTTCCGCGGGAATAAAATTAAATCTACGCGGGTGAATCAGCAGGGCACAGCTAGTATTAAATATAACTTAAAGTACAAGAATAACAAAATATAATCAACCAAATACACTAATATAATTAAAAATTGGCAAATACATAGTTTTTAGTGTTCCAAACTATTATATCCATAGAAACAGAAAGATTACAATAATCTTTTATATTTTAACAAAAATACAACGTAAATATAAAATATTCACTTACCTTAGTAAATCCCGGCCACTTCAGAAATCCTTGGAAGCACAAAAATCACGATTTACTCAATGGCTTTGTAGACGAAAGTTGAATGGACGAGGCGCTAGCATGCACCCTAACCGAAATCGGGATGACAACTGACTGGCTACGAAATACGTGGGGCGTGGATTCCTCGGAGCGGGGAGTGGACGCCGGCTATTGGGGACGCTAGTTTCTGAAGGGTGTTTTATTCCAACTTCTCTATTATAAGAGGTGCCGAGTTTGAGTAATAAGTCGCTAAAACTACACTATAAATATAACATAACAACAGTAAGGAATCTAACCCTTTATTTAAATAAGAACGTTTGCTCCATTAAGTGCGAAGGTGGTCAAATTATTACTCTTTTATTTACTGTCAAAATATATTAAGATAGAAGAGAGCTTTCAAAGAATTTAAGTTTTGAATAATGTCGGTAAAACACTTGATTAACGAATACGCGATCAGACACGACGTGATACCTCTTGCTGCATTACGCCTATTCCGCTGATTTTCTCGTAGATGTGCGTGTCTGTGTGAGTGTGTTATTTCGAACGATTCATTTCTAGACTTATTTCTAACTTATTTATTAACTATTGATTTAAACTGTGCTACAACTCAGCTTCCAATCCCTCGGTGAGTTTTGGTAGCTCAACAGTATAGTCTTGTCACGCCAAAAACGCTGCGGTGAAGGAAAAGATAGTGAAGAATTATAAATTGGCCTTTAAAATCTATGATAGATGTTTCCATAAAATCTATGATTGATTGGTTTGAGATGTTCTGAGATTTTCCAATACAGATTCGTGAAGATACCTGCATAGGTAATGTGTCAGAGAAAGTATCGAGTAAAATTGTGGGTGTACGATAAGCACAACTCTGCCTACCCCTTTGGAGGATAAAGACGTGATAATAATATGTCTGTTTGTATGTAGGTATGAAAAAAATCAAAGAGGTTCCAGACATGTTTACCATCTATGGTAAAAGTATGGCGTACCCATTAGGGAATCTTAATGGATAAGAGACTTCTTCAAAAAAATCTATTTCAAAGTAGAAGAACGGCGGAACGTTACGGAAGGTCAACGCTGGAATTATGGCCCATTATGTGTTATTACACTATGCTAAGTTGGAGTCAAGTTGTGCTATTAATAAGTTTGCGAACGCTTGTATTACAAGATGTTAGGATTTTAAATAAAATCTGTTTTTCATATTCATCACGACCAGGGTTTTTGTAAGGTTTTTGTAAGACAAAGGCTACAACACCAACGTTTCACGGAACTTATTAAGCTATGACATGAAAGATTTAAATTTTTCCTTACATCTAAGACGTCACATAATTTATTATATATCTTATCTTATACCTTTAAACGAACAATTATTGTATATACATATAATTATATATAGAATATGAACCTCGGAAACGGCTCCAATGATTTTCATGTAATTTTGTGTAAGGTTTCAGGGCCACAAAATTGATCTAGCAAGGTTTCATTTTTGGAAAAGATCGTTTTGACCATGTTTTCAGGCACCGAAAAACTTATACAATATTGAATATAAAACTTATTCAATTACAATACCACAACAAATTTCGCCGACATCTGTCAATTTATGGTAGCTCAAACGTGAGGTTTCCAGCTTACGGGGCGTCAACGAAACTAGAGTACCTCGGTTCGAGAAGTTCACCGGTCCCATTTTTAATTTTTTTTAGCATTCTTACCTATATAAAAAAAAATATTGATTAGAAACCGAGCGTGGTCAACCAAGTTCTTATATATTTAAATTTATTCTCAGACGATTGCAGGTTTCCTGAAAATTACACCTTTCATCATAAACCTCGTGCTCTCACTCTCAATCTGAACATTTTTTTCTGTCTGAGGTCAAATTGGGAGGTCAATTTGACCTCAGACAGAATAAACGTGAGGAGCACAATAATTAAATACCATCTAATATAGGTCCTAAACTAACATGACATTGATTGGACGAGCCAGCCGGTGGCACATGTTTCCTAATGGGGACTGGGATAACATTTACTAGGAACTAATTTGTGGTCGTCGGTATATCTATTACGGACAAGGCGTTTGCCTATTGCTATTAATGTTGACTACTACAAAAAAGCACTGGCTGGAGAGACACCTGAAGAAGAAGATGCTTTACTCATCTCAATATATATGTAACTCAAAGGTCTGACTGACATAGTGATCTGTCAACGCACAGCCCAAACCACTGGGCGGATCGGGCTGAAATTTGGCATGCAGGTAGATGTTATATCGTAGGCATCCAGAAGGAAAGGATTTTGATTAATTCTACCCCCAAGAGGATAAAATTGGGGATGAAAGTTTGTATGAAAAAGTTTGTATTTTAACACGATATATTATATAAAACTAAATCTACGTGGGTGAAACCGCGGGGCACAGCCAGTTTTAAATAAAGACAATGTGAACATAGTTGAGAGGAAAACTAGTAAAGAAATAAAGGAAGAAGGTAGATACATTAATTTGCCAGCACACAAAAGTCAACCCAATGAAGATGATATAAGATTCAAGTTTCTATATTTCATTTATTTCCAAAAACAAAGAATTTCTTATAAATACTTTCTTAAATAACAATAAAGCAAACATCTTCTTACCCTCCTTGTAAATATGGTTGAAATTTCATCAGCTCTATTGTACAATCAATACAAATAGTGAGACCGTGGACTTTCGCAGAACCTCAAACACTACTTAAAATTAAAGCATTCCATAATTGTAATCTGTAGAACTGTTCACATACATTTATATATCGTAACGCGATTCAAATCTGTATTAACCTTAATGATAAATCATGGCAATAAAATTTTACGTCCAGCAATTTGTGAAAATCAATCATTTTAGAGGATAATTTAATAATGTTATGCCAAGCAGGTGCAAGCTGACTCGTTTCTTTATGGCAGGATATAATGATCTATTTGACGGATTGGTTTTTAATAAATTTGATTAGCATTATCTTTGAGTAATCAAATAATACGCTTAGTTAGCTTAAGTGATGATGTATGGTTGGGACAATTGATATAATGTGGCGTAGCTTGATGTATAAAGCTAACACTCTACCTGATTATAGTCGGTATGATGTCTGATGATTTGAAAGCACTTGGCAAGAAGTCTAATCATATAAAGATGTTTCAGATGTTTGTTTGATCAGTGTTTTGCATATGTATGTATGTTATAATTAGATATGTTGTTTTTACCGTTTCAATAGCACTAATGAATGGTATTGGCGACTACAATAAAAAAAAAAATTTAAGTAGATATTTCCATACAAATGTATACCGTCTGTTTGAACGCATCAGTCTTCTAAGCTGTATGCTGTGATACGGGTCATGATACGGCTTAAATAAATATTATATGATAGATAGTCAAGTAAAAAATCAGTCAAAGTTTTATGATAGTAAGAAAAATAGTGTGATGGCGGGTCGTAAGCTTCTTTCATAAATATCAGATTATAGGCCTAGAACAAAACATAACAATGTTACTCGAATTCTATTTGTATTTAAATAATCCACAGGCTCTATTACGAGAACAAAGTTTTGAAATCCCTACGGACTCATAACTTATTTAAAGTTATTGCTTTGTAGTTAATAGCTTATAAAATTTAATATTTACTAATCCAAAGTGGTCTGTAGAGGTTAGATTAAGCATACAAAAGTAAGAGGTAATGCAAAACTAAAGGTTTTTTTCTATTTTTGCTTCTAAATTCTTTCGTTAGTGGAATTTTATAATACAAGAACTGAAAACTAATCCAAATATGACGTCGATTGCATATTATTCCTAGAATACTAGCTGTGCCCGGAAACAATGTATTGCTATATATTCGGGTGGATCATCCGATCATTTAGGCGTATGAAAAATAGATTTTGCCGAGTTCCAGACCTACCCGATATGCACAAAAAATTCATATGAATCGGTCCAGCCGTCTCGGAAGAGTATGGTAACTAAAATTGTGACAAGAGAATTTTATATAATAAGGTAAATGTGTGACAGACAAACACCGAACGAGACGATGAGGGTTCCTATTTGAACCTCTAGCTACGTCACCCAAAATTGATTGATTTTGTTGATGAAGCCATGGTGGCCTTGGGTTTTGAGCAGTCGTCTGCTGCGCAAGCGACGCGAGTTTGACTCCCAGCGTGGCCTGTGAGCTTCCAAGGAGGAAGGACCAATGAGTTTTTCTAGAAACTTATTTTACACCACGTATTTTACGGTGGAGGAAATTATCGCGAGGAAACCGACATATGTCTGAGAAGTAATTTAAAAACGTATACATAATGCCTGAGACAGCGATAGACTCACCACCTGTAACGTAGGCACCTAATATCATCTCCGGTGGAAAGTGGGTGTTTTATATTACGTTTGTATGGACATACAATTCTCCGCGGGCAATTTAAATATCCATTCGGGCTGCGAACAATTTTAATAACCGTTGAATATTTCATAATTATTCTGGGAGCCATCTTCACTCATACGGTATAATGCTCGTCGGATTAAGCTAGATTAAGGGCTTAGAGCGGTCAAAGGGTACTTTTCTGTCTTGACATGTTTCCACAAGTTTAATTGTAAACTAAAATTTTCACTGCGGGAAATTAAGTTACTAAGATATACAATCTTTAACACGCAGCTTTGGACAGAACTTACAGAAATAGACTCAAAAAAAAAATTATAGAGAATAAAGGAGGTGTCTTTTTTGATGTCGGTTAAAATAAAACGTTGTTTTTTGTTCATTATTTTCTAGGAATTAGGGAACTGCAGCTGTTAGGATTCTTAGATAATTATCGACTCTATAATTTGACTGCCTTAATAAAGCATTCTTAAAAGTCTGATTGACAGCAAAAATAGGACTTTGTCCTCGCCGTCTCTCGTCTTTGCGAAGTATGTATGTATCCTACTAATTTTATTAACGTTAAAATGTTGTTATAGATAAGATATTTGATACTCTTTCATACAAAAACTACTGAAGTCATTTTAATGAAAGTTTACAATAATACAGCTTACACAATAGAATAACACATAGGCTACAATTTGGAGAAATATTGTGTGAATTCCAAATACAGATATAAGTTAAATCGCAAGCACCGGCGGGTTTAATAATAAGTCGATAAATAATTTTAGACTTCAAAGACGTATGTATAGTGCCTGAGACGGCGATAGACTCACCATCTGTCACGTTGGCAATTAATCAAACATTCGGTGAAAAGTGGGTGTTGTGATAACAACACCTCTGCATACCCCTTCGGGGAATACAGGCGTGAGCATATGTATGTAATTTTAGAATATTGTTTTAATGTTTTCTTTTATCATGTCAGGCAGGAGCAGCAAGTTAATAAAAGGTCCTTCGCTAATTTTTGGTTGGTAAGGAGAAGTGGAAGCGCTCTGCTATCAATCAAATTGCTGGCGCAGCGATTTCATCTACAAAGAAGAAAGGTAACGATCGAGTGACGTCATAGACGTTAAATACTCGCTTACCATCAGGCAGGCTGTACGCTTGTTTGCCTTTGTTAAAAATAATATCATCGCCTCAAGGATGCAATAAAAAATCATGATACGTGTAAAATATGAAAAGGTATTATACTATTAATGTTTCAATTCCTACTGGTTCAACGCTTCATTAGTATTGGCATACAAAGGAATTTTACGGTGAATATGAAGTGTGTTCCTAGTAACTGTGACTCAGGTGTCGTGTCCAGAACTCATTTGGCATATCGAAAAATTCTGTCATAAATAAATTGCCAGTAACATACAGGGAATATAAATTCTTACACGAGGCATATTAACAGGAAAACGAGTGCGGCGGTAAACGTAATTAAGTTTTATGATTAATTATTATTATATTCTTAAAAGCATAGCTATTTGCACGCTTTCGACGTCCACTTGTAGAGGAGATGATTATATAGGTGGCAACGTGACAAATAGTGACATTATCGCCGTCACAATATAAATACATATTAAGGGTTAGGAAGCTTATTAGAATCAAGATCAAAAATTTGCTCTACCGAGCGTGAAGGTGGTCACTCTTAAAGGTTTTACATTTTACTCATTTTTTATTGTGTAAAATAAATATGCTCACACTATCCCAGAAGGTTCCCGAAGGAGTACATCCACATTTCACTGACTTTGATTAATTGCCGTGACAGAGAGTGAGTCCATCGCCGCCTGAGGCACTATACATACGTTTTGGAATTACTTCTCAGACAAACGCAGGTTTCCTGAGCATATTCAGGGTAAAAGATACACGAATATTATACCTGTATGGATACTTACTTTATGATTCAAACAATAGTTATTTCTACAATTGTCTATCGTATCCCGGTTTATGGGCATGACATGCAAAGAGGTTTTGTTAAGCACTCCAAGTCGAGTATTGTTGACTTCAAGTGACTTTACGGTGCCCTAATAAAAGTAAGTTTACCGAGAAACTTATTTATGTTATGATCACCGGTTATTGTTAAGTTTCAGTTGTTGTTGAGTATTAAGGAATTCCAGGTATACCTGGAAGATACGCGTTATTGTGAAATAGAAATAATTATATTAGGGTTTTTACGTACTAAAACATCTATGGCGCGATTTTATATACATACATTTTAAACTGAATTTTTATCATAGCTGTGAAGTATGCCTACCCTGTGAGGCAATAAGAGTGATGATGATTATATTTGTTTGATTAAAACAGAAGGTCAGTGTGGAAAGAGGTTATATTTAAGAATGAAAGGCAACGTGTGATCGGTAAGAATAGAAGAAGAACTAAGTTTGACGGATAACAGAGCGATGGTGGACGACGTGAAAGATGGATTGATTATTTTATTATTTTTAAAAAGTTATTTTTTTTATTGAAAAGAGTAATTACGATGTGTCTGTCACGGTTCTTCTCAGTAAAGCCACCTTACGAACCTGGCGGTAGCATTTACAGGTAATCCTGTGTAATCGTATCGTTCTGATGATTTGAAAGTACTTTGTCAAAAGAAAAATCAAATAAAGATATTTAATTTGAATTTGAAGGTTTTGTTTGAAGGAAAAATCCAATAATTGGGGATCTGGGGACGTAGCATAAGTGCTCGGGTGGTTTTCAGTACAACGTTTTCCTAGCAATCACATAAAGAACAAACATTTGTTGTAAACATATTGAGCGATGACGCGTCGGGTATGGATTACGAAAATGGTGGCTTACTTATAATACAGGCACACGATGGTCCCGTTATTCTCCTTTAGAAACAGACTCCCCTATTCCAATAAAGGATGTGTGTAGCATATTTCAACCCCTAAATTACGTTATCATCAAACCCTAAACTGCTCGTTATTAGGGTCTAGCCCACTAATACGACTCCCTTCGAATAAAGCCCGCAAAAAATCAAAATATGCGCTTTATTAGAAATCTGTTCTCCCATGGTTATGAAATTATGGTAATGTAATAATATTTAGTTTGCATTTGCCATACGAATGTAAACATTGTTTCTTACGAGACAGAGATGATTTTGGGTTTCGATGGTACTACAATAGGCACTATGGTGTTATGGGCTCTCGATTCATAAAGACCGTATTATGATTTTTTCCATAGTGTTCCATTGTCAATATTATTTGCTCAACGATTATTAGAAAAGCTCGTTTTAGTGGATTTATTAGAGTGATGTGATATTTTTAACATAAAAACAATTTTTGAATCTCTTTTTGCAAGTAGACGTTATGGCATGTTTGTGTTAGTTCTCGATTCAAAACGGTAAGATTAGATTTTTATGATACGATTAGATTTGTACGATTATGCTTGTTTAATGCCTGAGACAGCGGCGATCGCTATCTGACACATTCGCACCTAATGTTCTTCGGTGAAAATTGGGTAGCACCTCTGATCTTACGTTAAACGCCTTCATTTCATTGTTATGACATAATGGTTAAAAAATCACTGTGGTCTAATGAATATTGAATTCTAAACTTTCATTAGACTGGGGGAACTTAACGTTAGTTCCTAAAAACATCGGCCTCTTACTAAAACAATGTGAGCCACCTTAATCAGATTTATTGACCCTGTTACAGCTTGCGGGACCGAAAAGTCCATCACCCCAAATAACACCCCATAAATAACCGGGTCCAGTCGGTAACATAAATAATCACCACAGACCGATGTGCCTAATCCCCATAAATCGAAATTTCCGATGGTCGCATCGACCGGCGTGCGTCGATAACGCATATTTACCGGTTTGATGTATGAGGTGTGATGACGGTGGAACTACTTTTGTAACTAGATTTTTTCTTTTACTATTTGTGACGGTCATATATCAATAATCCAAAACCTTTCCTTAAAATATTCTTTCTTAAGGTAGATCGCGAAGTACATTAATTTGACAGCTGCACACTTAACTTTTCCTCGACTCGAGTGAGGATGTGTCTCAAGTTTTTTTTTCAATTCAAAATATCATTATTCGATTAGACTTTTTACAAAGTACTTTCAAATCGTCAGAAAGACACGATTACATAGGATTATACATGCTACCGCCAGGTTCGGAAGATTGCTTTTACTGAGAAGAACCTGGGAAGAAACTCAGTAATTACTGTTTTAAAAAAAAAAAATTAGGTGGAGGTGATTATTAACGACTAAGAACACCAATTTGCTTAATCTCGATTGATTAAAGCCGAGGAAATTTTAAGGAATCGACTTCAAATATGGGTTTTAGAATGATTAGGAAAGATACAAACTCGTGAACTCGTGCCAAGTGTGCCTTTGCCATGCCAATCCAGAATTTCTTAAATTTCTCGCCTATCTGTGTTTTATAATATCTTAGCTGAAAGTGATTTTATAATGGCCTTTATAAGTTGCCTTGTTATAATATAAAAAAATCAATTTGATGAACTTTATTTAAGCACCATAATATGTGGACCTGATATGTACCCACTCATTAACTGAGCTATAAAACGTTTGTGAATCAAATCATAGAGTATACAAAAGATTAAAATCCTTTGTGAAAACCTTGCGGGCTCAACTCTAGTACGCGTGTACAGGTACTAAATCGTACCAAAGGGAGTAGGTATATTGGATACTGCAAGCAACTCGGTGGAGCACTTGGAACGTTCGCAATGCTCTTATATTTTCTCAAATATTTGTATTGTAGAGTAGGAGCTGGCAGGTGGATTAGGGATGTATTATCGCGCGTATTTACCGCTCATATCGTGGTGTTGAGTCTAAGTACATTGTATTTTGTATCTCCATAGAGAGTGCAAAAAATACCTAGTAAAATACAGTTCACCATTAAGATAATAGCTCCTACATGGCTTGGTGCCGGATTAGCTTCACCTAAACTTAAGCTCCCTTATTGCAAAAAATTAACTGAGATACTCCTTGGTTTAAAAGTAGCTCTATCTCTCTCTGTGGTACCGATTTAAAAGGGATGTACATAGTTGTAATATGTTTTATATTATTTGCATGAAACTTCATATTGCAACGCAAAATTAATCAACATCTCGACGCGTCACTCTCCTCGGGACACGCTCGCGAACTAAGGCAAGATGCTGAATTAAAGAAACCATTGTTCATCAAAAAGTTAAGGAAGCAGATTGGCATTTTAACTGAGAAAAATGGAAAACTAGGCCTCATCTATCTTAAGTGATGTCTAAAATGAATGACAAATATAAGATTATGTAACATTTTTTTGTTGATGTGTCCAAATAATGACACTTATGAACATGTATTTACGGAGTCGTTTCCAATAATGCCAGTTATGGAAATGTATTCATGGGTTTGTAGAATTTTCCGTTAACATCCTACTTAGGGGCTGGCATATATCCTGGTTCTCAAAAATAGCTGATAAAGATGATCAAATAAATAAAATAAATATGCTCACGCCATCCCAGAAGGGTCCCCGAAGGGGTAAGCAGAGGTGTTGTTACTACACCCACATTTCACCGATAATGATCAAGTGCCAACGTGACTGAGGGTGAGTCCATCGCCGTCTCAGGCACTATACATACGTCTTTGAATTTCTTCTCAAACTTATGCAGGTTTCCTCACGATGTTTTCCTTCACCGTAAAGCACGTGGTGTGAAATAACTGCACATAAGGTTTTTTAGAAAAACTCATTGGTACAGGTCCCGCTGGGATTCGAACTTGTGTCGCTTACGTAGCAGGCGACTGCTCTAACCCCAAGGCCACCACGGTTTCAAAAGATGATCAATAAAAGATTTAGGAAAGAATAAAATGTCATGGACGTCAGCTCTTGGATTCGATTTAAAATATTGCGGCGGTACATATGTCCCGAATTTGAGGATTGGAAGCAGACCGACAGCAGATTGAAATATCATTAGAATTTTATTCCGATGTTTCCTTTGGTAGTTTATAAATATGATGGATTGGATTCTCAGAAAAATATTTCCTTTGAGCTATATGATTATAAATGCGATTTCGAATATTTTGTAGTGATTGATTGGCAAAAATAGGATTTATTTTATTTATGTTCTACCTGTCTACTCTGTGGGAGTCTGGACGAACCTGCCTTTAAAATGATTCTTATTAGGATTTATCTTATTGCCATCATAGTTCCATTGTGTGACAGTGACATACCTATACACGTCATGTTTATATGTCTCATAATAAGAGTTAAACGATCATGGCAATATCAGCTTATAGTAAGGACTCTGATCAAGTTTGCAACACCATTGCATACATTAGTATTTTTTTTTTAAAAACAGATGATTAATAGTAACTCCACTCCAATAAACTCTACGGTAAATGAAAGTGATCAACAATTATAATTTCTCAATGAATTAACTACTTAGTTAATCGGTTAACACGTTCACTGCTAACGACGCGTATGTTCGTCCAACTGTTAGGGAATTTACGAAGAAGTTGAAATGTTAGCAGTGAATGTGTTAATACATACATTTGTTCCTAGCTAAACAACTTAGGCTTTAAAAATATTTTCTTCATGTGAATCCAAAAGACCTACTTTGACTTTCTTTAACTTCTGGCGCCCTAGTACTTTTATAAAGGACTAATAGCTCAAACAGGCTTCTTTGACTTCGATAACTAAGTATTTAATCTTCTAGCGTTGTTCAAATGATAAAAACATATTCCTCTCTGTATATGGAGTTTCAGGCATAAGAATGAAATAATACTGAAAGTCAAATAGTGTTTGCCACAATAACCGATCAACAAATCGTATTATTATCCTGCCAACGAGATCGTAGTCAAAAGCAAACAATAGCAACGCAGAGATGTAATCTGAATCGGACAGATTAATCTTTGTTATCGATTTGTGAGAAACACGAGATTCTGTGCAGATGTTAAAGGGATTATTTTTTAAATTACTTTCCGATAAGTTTGTTAATAAATCCTGGTGATTACGGTACAAAATGTTTGTTTGGTATACTGCAAAATGTTTGTTTGGTATACTGCAAAATGTTTGTTTGGTATACTGCAAAATGTTTGTTTGGTATACTGCAAAATGTTTGATTGGTATACTGCAAAATGTTTTTGATAATGTACACTTTTCCATTTACAATATTACTTCTGATTTGGGCTAAAGTCTTAGGGTGATAATATATAACTGTTTGCCTTCCTCGAAAAATGGGCTATTCTGTGAGATTTTTTGAATTTTATAAAATCGTACCAGCGGCTGGACTATGAAATTATGTGAAGTCGGCAACTGAAGTGAATAAAAATGTTTTTTCGTCATGTATTCGATTGCACCCGGTATATACCGGATTGTACCGCTTTTTTAGAGAGCCGTGGTGGCCTTGTTCGAATCCCAGCGGGGCCTGTACCAATGAGTTTTTCTAAAAAAACTTATGTACAGTGATTTCACACCCCGTGCTTTACGGTGAAGGGAAACATCGTCAGGAAACCTGCATATTTCTGAGAAGTAATTCAATGACGTATGTGAAGTGTCTGAGACGGCGATGGACTCACCATCTGTCACGTTGGTACTTCATCATCTTCGGTGAAAAGTGGGTGTTGTGATTACAACACCTCTGCCTACCCCTTCGGGGAATACAGGCGTGAGCATATGTGTACATACATATGCTCACGCCTGTATTCCCGGAACGAATTCCGCTTTTTCAATCGTTTGTACCCCTAGGAGGTAAAAGTTATAGGGGATTAATATTTTGGCAACTAAGTATAAAATATTGTAAGTTTATAAATGCTATTCGATTGTACCTAGCACGTAGAGGATTGTACCGTTTTTTATTTTTCATTTGGAAAATAACTATCTCAAATACGTAAATATTGTTATAAAATTACTAACATGGACAAAGTCACGTAAAAAGCTATACTTAACTAGCTTATTGAGATGCACATGCTTGCAGATACTTAAAATTGCAAAAAGAATATACCGAGTGTCGTAATATATCATTCAAGATGAATTTATTTATGTTAGAGCGTTTTCACAGCTTAGAGAAAAACATTTTCTTTGGAGCCACCAAAATATGGAGTACGGTTATTTTGATCGTAATATGACAAAACTTTGTACATTTGAATTCCATTAGTACCAAGCATACGTCATGGAGGTTTTTGCTTGTTTATATTTCGGGCACCTTGAGTTTTTGTTTTACGTTTTCTAATAATGAAATCTAGCTAGCTAGAATCGATTTATCCCCTATGAAACCTCTTGCCTACTAAATTTCGTGAAAATCGTTTTAAGCCTTTTCAGACATTCTAATTGTATATATTTAGATACACAAGAATTGCTCGTTTAAAGATATGAGGCATAAATATCTATATATATAAAAATCAATGCCACTTTTCGTTGTAATGTTATAACTCAACAACGCCTTTACCGATTTGGCAAATTTTGGTCTTGAATTATTCGTGGAAATCCAGGGAAAGTAGAGGAAATATAAAAAGACTCTTGAGAAAGTGTAAAATTAACATCCTTGTATACTCCCAAATAAACTCAATAATATTTTTTTATTACTATGCCTTATACGTAACGAAGCACGTACCGAGCCGCTAGTATATATATATAGATGGATACATGTATTAAAAACTATTTTACCAAGATTAAGCATCAAAATTCCAAAGTTTTTTTTTTGTTCAAAAATCTATTCCAACAAATATCCATGCTCTTTCTTACTTATAAAAGGTTCTTCATATTTTTTCAAGTGACCAATGTAAGATCCTTTAAATGCCGGTATGGACACAAAAGGTACAATATGCTCATTCAATGTAAATAAATCATTTTGATAGTCACCGAACTACTCACGCGCGAAACGCGGATGCATTGTTACAAACCCTTGTAATCTCATTGTTTTGCAATTCACAAGCTTTCGGCGAGTTCGCGAATACAACATTGTCGGCTTTCGTAATAAATCTTTTGTTCTTGTTATAATGTCCTATTATTATAGGCAGTGGATACAAGTCTGTTCAAAACTTCTTAAATGAGAGTATTTATGGGGTGAAAGTCTGATACCCAGCACAATAATGAAGATTATTGAAACTAATCAATCTGCCTGGCCTGTTGCTGGCTCGACAATTGATTCAACCTAGTGCGGCTGATCACCAGATTTTTATACGAAACGAATGATATCTCACCGTCGTAACCCCTTTTCATGAGGAAAATAGGTAATCTGGGTTGAACCAGCTGTCAGATTTACCGATGTAACGATTGCCAAAGGTGTTAAATTGGCAACCGGGACCTATGCCTTAACAAGCCCTTGAATACATGTGGCTTGTCGCTAAATAAGAGTCTGTCTCTTTTGATTGAAATATTCAAGTTTGGAAATTATGTAGTTTTAATCAGCTTCGTTGGTCTAGTGGTCGCAAACGTTACTAAGGACTACGAGGTCCTAGCTTAGCTCCCTTGATCGGGCATATATTATTGGTGTTTTCATTTATAATTTCTTGGTTCACGTGGAGTCTGGATTAGTGCCCCGTTAATGACAATAGACTCGTTTCCGAGTACATGGGACTTGAATATAAGTTTTAACCGTTCGACTTTTGGATGATATAAGCTTGTTTTTAAATTGCCTAAATCGCTACCTCTTGTACTCGGACCCGCAGCCGTCATACAAAAGTCAGTCGTTCGGAAGAAGAGATTCCTTTGTACGCTCCAATATTCCGGTTTTAAACTTACAATAACTCATGGATTAATTGTGTTATTTTTATACGATACCCTTTATAAAATCACTCAGTCGTTAATAACATGTTATTACGTAAACATTTTTGAATAGAGATTCTGTTACGATTATTAAATTGCTTTAACATTGGGTTTTTTCTTGAATTAAAAGTTCAAAAGGTTCAGATAAGAATAAATAGAGCAATTTTGTCTCGTTTATGTGTATAATTTTACAAAATTTTATCTATAGTATTTCAGTCTAGACAACATTTATTTCACCTAAAACCATTTCTTATCTAGCATTAATTTACTAGTCTTCTATCAGTTTAGTATCGTAATATAACAAATGTAGTATTATATTTACCAAAAAGATGTTATTTTTAGAACTAGTTGGTCTGACAACATGGAGTCGTATAAATTCATTTTTATTATGGCTTTCGCATGTGTAGAATTATGTAATAGGCAGATGCACCATTGATTTGATAAGAGGGCTGTTTCATATTTCATTGCCTACAACAGCTTAGACTCGGAGAAGAATCGATTCGAAATCGAATATGTATTTTTACGTTTTCTCGTTCATTTTCAGATTTTCTCTATATGTGGATTATGAACGTTAGATGGCAGTTAAAATCAAGTAGCCAGCCTAATTGTGTAAAATCGGGTGCCGACGCCAATTAGGTCGTAGTACACTGACAATCGTTGTAAGCTCATAATCGTTGTACACCACGAAGTCCACAAGTCAAGGCGTCGTTTAATAGACACTGTATGTATTTAGCTGGAAAGGCACTGTAGACATACGCGATCGCTATGCTGCGGACATCACGTTGAACAACGATTATGAGTGTATACAACGATTCTCAGTATACAACGAAGATAGCGAGTAAGGGGTTTTGATAGTTGACCCGATGTCATGTATTTGGAAGATAACGAAAACAAAACTTGAATTTTTAACTGTATTTTTCATCAAGAATTCAAACTTCCCCGAAAAATAAATCCAGCTTGCAATACTACTGTAACAAGAATTACAATAATCAACGACATTCTACGGATTAAAATGGATTAAGTGTTTAACAAAACGGTACAGCTTTTTGGCTGCCCTTTCAAGGGAAATACGTTTGAGTACTTTACACGCTGACACCTCATTGGGCTGATTTATGACCCATAATTTTAAGCAAGTATTCGTAAAATGAATTTTGCACGTCGTAAACGAGTTTAAGGCCAATTTCGGTATCTTTTATTTCGCAGGCTATATAGCAAAATTATGAAGGTACATACAGACATGAATACCAAGAAATATTGTATAGTTTAAAATCATGTATCCATCTACCTTACCTTCAACCATATTCATGAAAATCACTATGACTACAAAAGCGTATTTCCTTTTGTAGTTTTCATTGAAATTTTGTACTTCCTATAAAAAAATAAAAGCACCACCAGTTTCGAGAAGGCACCTACATCACAAAATGATGGTATTCTATGAAATTGTAAAGTAAACATTATTTCGCTCGGCGAAATTATTTAGCCAAGTTCATTGTACTTGGAACGCTGACGTCATGTCATGATAAGCCATGAAAGTGAAATTCAAGATGTCAAAAACTTTAGATACAGAGGAAATAATAACTTATATAAAAACCTATATCAATATAATATGCCTATGGTATAAAACACATAGAACATAAAATTGTAAACAAATTTAGAGAATGGGAGCTATCCCACGATATCGACCCCCATACTTGACTACAGCGACACAGTGTGATAATATTCAGTAGTAATCGTATCAAACTACTAGTCCAACGATATCGTGTCGTTAGCGTTATCGTTCAATGTGAAAGCGCCCATTCTCTACACCTTTCTGAAGGAAGAAAGATATGGCCAATATTTGCCGTTAGAACGTACGTATTGCCACGTCTGTGTGATATATTTTTTAATCTTTGCGCTGTGTGCGTGAGACGGTCACATAAAGAACTGGCGCGAACATTCGGCGTGCATTACGCGATAATAACTCACCGTAGGAATTTACTGGATAGATGCGTGGAGCGTGATAAATGTCATGTTTGCTGTATTTAAGATAGGATTACACGAGGAAAAATCAACTTGTTTTAGTTCCTGACCAATTTTAAGATTACTCAACTGTTGTGGGAACGGATCGGAAGATAACTAACGGCCGTTTTCAATATTCTATCCATCTGTCACTTAGGTTACTTAGGATAGACCAAAAACTAATCACTATTCAACATTATTATGAAATGTATGGTTCAGATAAATTAAATCTGACAAATTACTGGGGATAGCAATCCATTTGTAAGCTTGTTATTTAAAACGGCTGTTAGATGACTTCGTAATCCAGCCGTATGAATGCCCTTCAATAAAAACCCTTTTTTAAGTACTAGGACCTGCGTAGTTCTGCCTACATCTTTGTAAATACTTGCAGCAAAGCCAGCGCACAAAACTGCGTAACCATACTTGCTTACGCAAATTTCGAGCGTTACATATAAAAAAAATAATAATAAATGTTAAAATGTTTATAAATATATATTTCGAGGATTGAAGAAAACTGTAAAGATTTAAAATTAAATAAATAAATATGCTCACGCAATCTCAGGGTCTCCGAAGAGGTGAGCAGAGGTGTTGTAACAACACCACCCGCATTTCACCGAATAAAGCACGTGGTGTAAAGACATGAATAAGATAAAGATATCTGTATACATATGTCTTAGTAGAAAAAGCGATCAAATCCAAACGTAACTCACAAAACTAATGCAAGAGTTTGTTAAGTCCCTTAGAGAATATGGTTTACGACTGCATCGTATACGAACATCGTAAAGTCGAAGTAAGTTACACTCGAATGTCTCGACATGGCGAATATACGCAATGATACTTGCCTTTGTTACTTTATCGGCTACTTTGTGGGTTGTACTTTGTATACAGACTTGCTGAGCGTGTATACATGTATTGAACGTTGGTTTGTTTACTGATTCAGTTATGGATGCAGTATATATCAATTTCAATTTATTACCCAAAACTTAATCTTAATCTAGTTCTTACAAATGACAGTAAGACTTATATTAGGTCTAGAGGTCTATCGATTACAGAAAGTCCAGGGCTCATTTTTGGGACAATATTTTTATACGAAGCGACTGCTATCTGACCTTCGTAACCCCTTTAGCGAAGAAAATCTGTGACCTGGGTTAAACCAGTTGTCAGACTATTTTAGGCCTCCGACTGACCTGTAACGATAGCTTAAGATGATAAATTGGCAACCGGAACCGACGGCTTAACGTACTCTCCGAGGCACGGAGGGAACTCGTGCGGTCACCCATCCAATTACTGGCTAGGGTTAGGGTTGCTTAACTTCGCTGATCGAATGATATGCGCAATAGCAACAGAGCCTCGAGCTCCTCGTGGTGGAACACAGTAACAGTGGATCTATGATGACAATAAGGGTAAACCCATACCATATGTGAAATATCTATATCGTATAAAAAATCCTTTTAAATTTTCATCTATTAATTAGATTTTCAATAAAAAATGGCTAAGCCCTGCATATGAAGTCAGATAAATATATTTTTTGCTTCTCTACAGTGCTTTTTATATAAATATAGAGTATCTGGTTGTCCGAGCTGCACTCGGTTTCTTCTTCACACAAAAAAAAAGAAAAACATCTACTGAGCGTCAGTCTCGAACCGTGGTACTCTAGTTTCGTTATCGCCCCGTAAGCTGGAAGCCTCACCTTTGAGCTACCATAACTTGACAGCAGTCGACGAAATTTGTTGTCGTATTGTAATGATATTTTATGAGCTTTTCAGTGCCTGAAAAAATGGTCAAAACGATGTTTTCCATAAATGAAACCTAGCTAGATCTATTTTTTGCCCCTGAAACCCTCTACATGAAAAAAATCATGAAAATCATTGGAGCCGTTTCCGAGATTCTGATTCTGTTTATATATATACAAGAATTGCTTGTTTAAAGATATAAGATTAATTGAGTACATCCATAAGTACCTACTTATAATGAACACGAAAGGACTGCAGACAAATTTGTAACTCATGTTTCTCTACGAATACCATAATGGCGCGCTTATATTCTAGAAATACAATTTAGTTAATCTCATGTCTACGTATTTCTTTTTGGCTTTTCAACACGTGGTATTATTATAAAAAATATATATTATACTGAGCTAATGGCTGTACTATTACTTAATTAGAAAAACATTTAGACCATCAGTGTATCATAAGAACATTCCATAGGTAATTGTTACAGATAGAACAACCTTATGATCAAATATTACAGGGGGGCAACTATGATCGTTCAAGCAGCGCGAATTAAGAACTTAGAACTTTGACGTTTAATTTTACGGTACAAAAATGATACGTCAAAGCTCAGAAGTTCTCAATACTAAGAGACAAGTACAGTTTCTATAACATATGCATTTCTATTAATACTCTGCTTACAATATAAATTTGAATAAGTACGTTCTAATGTTTTATTTTTACAGTATTATTTTCTTTATCATCTTAATTATCTACGCCAAATAAGTCGATCACTCAACAGAGGATCTTCACGGTGAATAAACAAGGGGTACAAAATACATAGAAATAGCTATACTAGAAGTGACATCCAACACGCACACGATTATCATGTAGGTAGTGACGGAAAAACACATTTACTAAATTACTTTTGCTTGTGACCACGTACTATGTTAAAGGCTGAGGGCATTCGCGTATTACGTGTTAACAGATTGTGCGCTGACTATCATCGCTATAGCAGTGATGTCTTAGTCACTTC
Source organism: Watsonalla binaria (assembly GCA_929442735.1). Classification (NCBI taxonomy): domain Eukaryota; kingdom Metazoa; phylum Arthropoda; class Insecta; order Lepidoptera; family Drepanidae; genus Watsonalla; species Watsonalla binaria. The sequence goes on from OV838930.1 coordinate 9,056,043, forward strand.
TTAGCTTTGACGTTTTTGGTATCACAGAATGCATCGTCAAAGCTAAAAAGTTCTTAATACGCGTAGCTTAAACAATCATAGTTTGGCTCTGGTCATCTAACATAAATTTAATAAATTTAAAGAGACCATCAAAGCAGTTTTGCTCAAAAAAGGATATTATACTGTAAGTGATTATATTTGTGATAAGGAACCCTGGGGTGTATCTTTGTCGAAAAATTATTGTAAATAATCCCATTGGAACTGTACTTTGGCTACAATTAATTAATCTTAGTTTGATCTTTGCTTTGACTGGCTGGAATTTGCCATGCTCACAAATATTTGTAATATTTTAGTTATTATATTTGACAATTGAGCATTTGTGCTGTGTCCATGGGCTTATATTCATGAGATATAAATACTGTAACCAAAAACATTGTATAATATATATTTTTTTTAAAGAGTAATTGTTGAGTTTCTTGCCGGGTTCTTCTCAACAAAAGCTACCTTCCGAACCCGGTGGTAACATTTATAATCATGTATAATATATTTTGTGTCCTTCTGACGATTTGAAAGTACTTTGTAAGAAGTCTAATCAAATAAAGATATTTTTGATTGATTGATAACTATAGTATGGATCACTGGAAAATTAGATTGAAACTATGATAATTGCATTGAAACTATGAAAACAGTTTTAGTAAACTTCGATTACTTTTGACGTTTTATTTTTTATATTAAGATGAAACGTTGCTTAAAACGATCAAATTTGGCCCGCCGTACTCGTATGAATTCTGAGATATAATCTTTGTTTATCCAGGCTAAAATTATCTACCTATATACAAGTAAATAAAATTAGAGTGTCTTTTTATAATTCTAAATTAACATCTTTTCAGTAAATGCATATAAATGTATATACCTACACTATTATTATTATAAAACCAATTATAAAAATAAAAATGTGTCTCTATCTGTTTGTCTGTTTCGGCTAATCTCCGAAACGGCTTGATTAATTTTAACGAGACTCACTGGTAGATAGCTAAGGATACAAGAACTAACTTAGGCTACTGTTATTTATAAAAAAAAACATTAGGGTTCTTAAAGGGGGAAATTTAGTCTAAGCGGGTGAAATCCTTTTTCATTATCTTAAATAAATTTATAAAAAGACACATCCAGTAGTTAATTATCTGAGTGAAGGTATATGAAAGCCAGTTGTTTAATTTGGCCATTGATTGCTCATTGTTGAAGGGACTGTGATCCGGCGCACTGCATCACTGCACCACTGCATTGTGTGGGGTGTTGGCTCATTCCCTGTTTGCTTTGAGGGTGCATAATTTTGCAGATATTTTACCATTAAACAATACCTTTTGTCTGTGAATTATTTACTAAAAATAAAAATTACTTCGATTATTTAGAATAGCTTAGCTAGCATAGAAATGTTTATCTTATATCTTTAAATGAGCAATTCTTATATATGTGCAATCGGATTAAATTTTGCAAGTAGACCCCCTACAGGTTAAAAAAAATAGATCTAGCTAGGTTTCATTTATTGAAAACATCGTTTTGACCATGTTTTTAAGCACTGAAAAACTCATAAATCATGATTATGATACGACAGCAAATTTCGCCGACATCTGTCAAGTTATGGTAGCTCAAAGGTGCGGCTTCCAGCTTACGGTGCGCTAACGAAACTAGAGTACCCCGGTTCGAGTCTGACGTTCACCGGAAATTTTTATTCTTGCTTTTCCTTTCTTTTGTTTGAAGATGAAACCAGATATTTAACTTTATGTCATGTGTCATTGAGTAAACAATTTCTATCGGTTACATATAATACAAAGTTCATCACGATATTTTCCTTCACCGTCAAACTCGTGGTGTGATATCTCTGCACATATTTATTTTATAAAATATATTGGTATCTCAATATTATAGTTGTTATTGGAACTTGTGATCTTAGGTCATTCATACCCCTGTATAACCACCAAACTACGTAATACATCTGCGGTGTAAAGTGTATATTGTTGTTTATTTGCCTACCCTACATATAAACGAATGCCTACCTTCTTCAGGAATATTTATGAGAATTCGTTAAGAGACTATCAAATTCTAGACAGTGTTCTTGCCGGTTCTTTTCAGAAGGCTAGTTTCGAAATCAGTGGTCTATTCTTCAACATTCATAAGTGCCTTACAAGGACCTAAACTGTATTAAAATTACATTATGGTTTATGGAACGAGTTTGACTCTCAACCCTTTGGATGGCCCCATCCATATTTTATTATAAACTTATTACTTTATTGTAAATTATATATTTCATTGTAAACTGATTACATTAGAATTCTCAGAAGATTTTATTTATATTTTCATTAGTTTTGAATAGCAGTGAAATGTACTGAGACTTATAATAATATCTTCTAGATACAATTATATTTCTGACATTAATATTTTGAGATTTAAAGAAACATACAATATAATTATTGGATTCATTTTCAAATTTCGCAAAATATAGCTCATCTGAATAAAAAGTAAATTGAGTAAACATTACGCTCGTTTAATAGCCGTAAGCACTTTCAATAACTTAGAAACGTATCAATAAAATCTTAAATTGCAAAGAAAATCCATATAACATTGAAAAAAATTAGTTTTAAAACCCTATTACACCAGAATCCCTCTAAACCTGTTATTTATAAATACTAACGGACGTCACGCGGCTTTTCCCGTTTAGTTCCTGTTCCCGTGGGAGTACGGGGATAAAATAAAGCCTATGTTACTCGCTGATGATGTAGCTATACATTGTTGAAGGGTTTTTTTCAAATTGGTCAAGTAGTTTCAGAGACTATTCAATGCATAGAAAAAAAACAAAGAAACTATCAAATATTTCCTTTTTATAAAATTAGTGTAGACTAGCTGTGCCCCTCGGTTTCACCCGAGTAGAATTAACTTCATGGATGGTCCGCGAAGCACTAATTATGCATTTCTTGTAACATCGACTATCTGTCAGTGAAAGTCCCGTTAAAATCTGTTCAGCCGTTTCAGAGATAACCCAAAAGAAACGGACAAAGAAAAATGTAAAATGTTTTTTATGTATGTACTTTCATATGGATTTAGTGAAAATCTATTAATTTGGAATATAAACGACACTTCATGTGTAGATAACTGAGTAGTATAGAACTTAAAACAGTTTATGTATATTTTAAAACTAATAAGTATCTAAAAACTAATTACAAGTAGAAAACTTGGCCCAAATCGGTGTCTCTCGGGATCGTGCCAAGAAGGCTGGCAGCATTGCTACGTTGAATAGCAATGATGAGTATAGATAGATATTGATTTGCGTGTTCTATAAAAGGCACCATGTTCAATTTCATATAACAACACACAGCTTATAACCAGCAAGCAATTATTAATACATTGTATACAATATGATACATAATGCATAGTACTGAAAAGTAACACCACTGCGAGCCAATAAGGTGATGTAATTAAGTTTAAAAACTTTACACCAAGCGTGTGGATAGTGCCGAAAATAACAAAATTAACATTCCCCGGACACCCTCACTCACATAACTAAATACCAGGTAACACAAGGCTCCCCATAGACCGGTAATTCCCTATGGTAGTCACTATGTGGTACAAGTCATAGGCGACGAAAATGTATATTTTTTGCAAAAAAAAATACAGTCTTAGAACTCCTTTGAGAGGTTGGTTGAGGTGGGATCTAATCTAAATACAAGGTGACCGTGACGTATAAAATGGATTTTCGTGTTTCAAAAAGTAGTAATATAAAATGGACTCATTGGCGAGGTCGTATTAAGTCTATCTATTGCTCTTGCACAACATCGTTTTTTTTAAAAGGAGCCGTAGTGGCTTTGGGGTTAGAGCAGTCGCCTGCTACGCAAGCGACGCAAGTTCGAATCCCAGCGCGGCCTGTACCAATGAGTTTTTCTAAAAAAACTTATGTGCAGTTATTTCACACCACGTGCTTTACGGTGAAGGAGAACATCGTGAGGAAACCTGCATATGTCTGAGAATTAATTCAAAGACGTACGTATAGTACCTGAGACGGCAATAGACTCACCCTCTGGCACGTTGGCACTTGATCATCTTCGGTGAAAAGTGGGTGTTGTGATAGTATCTCCAGAACTTTTAGTGCGAGTTTTCTTTAAATCGCTGTCACAAGGCGCTGTTTCGATCCTATACAAATCTGAAAAACTCGCACTTGGCCCTTTGTATCTCTACCTTACATAATATCTGTAATAATGATGCTACTTGAGATTGGTGTTGTATTTTTACAGGGTGCAACCTGTAAAGCCACTCTCAATTTCTTTACAAGCAGCATAGAAAGATCTGTCCTTTCATTCACGATTGGTTTAGTTTAAACATGGACAAAACAATAATGGTTTAGTCAAGTAAAAATACATCTAAGATTTAATTAAATCGTTATTTCTTATAACTTGGGCTAAGCCTCGAGGGCGCAACACAATGGGCCAGTATAATTTCACGGCCCGCTGACAATGCTTACAATAACCGACACTGTTTACAAAGACTTGGATGGCAACTTAATCCGAACTTCGGTAATCAATCTTTAGTGACAGGAGAGAGTGCACTGCATTAGTTAATAGGGAAACTGTATTTTATAGAATCTACAGACAAATTGGGGCTTGGATAAAAGTTGAATTTCTTGAAATAAAAATCTCAGTTTAGTAAATCTTATAGGTACCTTTAAACAAGTAATTATTGTATTGTATATAATAAATACAATATGAATTATATGAAAAACGATTTTATATTATTTTGTGTGTAGGGGGTTTCAGGGGCAAAAAATCGATCGAGCTAGGTTTAATTTTTGGAAGACATCATTTTGACCATGTTTTCAGGCACTGAAAAACAAGTCATGGTAGCTCAGACGTGAGGCTTCCAGCTTATGGGGTGATAACGAACCCAGAGTACCCCAGTTCGATATTATTATTAAGTATTTCCTTTTATTTAACAGCATACATTTATGTCGTTGAAAAGAAACCGAGCACAGCTCGGTCAACAAGGTTCTATATTATGAAGCAGAAAAGTTTGTTTGTTGGTTTGCTTGAATTTGCTAATCTCAGGAACTAGTCCATTCAGTGTTAGATAGCCCATGCATAGACAAAGGCTGTAGATGTTCAAACCAATGATGGGTCAAAGTTAGCGCTAGGCTAAGGTTCGCCGCGGGCAGAACCTAGTTGAAGACTAGTTTTCATTTAAAGTCTTTAGCCCGCGTGTTTAAGTATCAATCTCATTCTTTAATCAAAACAGCTGCACCCATTTTGTCGGATATTTCACCGAAACGAATAGTTTAGAATAATATTTATTTAAAAAAAAACTATGCTAAGTCTATCTCGAACCACTTATTACATCATTTAAACCAAGCTTAGAATAAACTTGGTCTAAAACTATCTAAATCACTAACAGAGATTTAACTACATTTAAACCAAGGATTATTGTAGGTGATATTTTATAATAAGAGAGATAGTAAAACTATTTAAATATTTATAACTTAAAGGTGACTGACTGACTGACATAGTGATCTATCAACGCACAGCCCAAACCACTGGACGGATCGGGCTGAAATTTGTCATGCAGGTAGATGTTATGACGTAGGTATCCGCTAAGATAGAATTTTGATTAATTCTACCCCCAAGGGGATAAAATAGGGGATGAAAGTTTGTATGATTTTTTATCAATTTTAAACTGATATATTATGTAAAACGAACCGGCGGGGCACAGCTTGTTAAAGCAATAAAAGCTTAAGGCCATTTGTATTATATACTTACGTAATACTTACCAACTATTTAATCTCTTAACATCCTTTAAGTACATTTTCTTTACTCAGTGAATAAATCTCCAGTCAGCGTCACTAAAGGACAACAAAAATCTAATCTTGTATCATCGCGGATAAAGAAACACATCAAAGAATCGGTCACTGTATTCCTTTTGCACAAAAGAGATGAGAGATTGTTACCCGGTCCGAGTTATCAGACATAGTCCCTAAGGATAGCATTGTAAGTAAGTGATTGATGTGATTACATACGTAATGATAGGCTGAAGTGCTTTTTGAAGGGCCTCTATGTATGTGTGAGTGGGGTTGTATATATTACAATATGTAAAGATGTATTGTCAGGTAGAAAAGAAGAATATTTTCAAGATTGATTTGTCATGAACTAGTTGCGCCTCTAGGTTATAAGTACAATTCGTTCCGCAGAAATCTATGATTGTATTAAGTAATAAAACCTTACCGGTTTCTAAAATTTGCTTGCAGTACGAGAGCCGTGGTGGCCTTGAGGTTTGAGCAGTCGCCTGCTACGCAAGCAAAGCAAGTTCGAATCCCAGCGGGGCCTGTACCAATGAGTTTTTCTAAAAAACTTATGTACAGTGATTTCACACCACGTGCTTTACGGTGAAGAAAAACATCGTGAGGAGACCTGCATATTTCTGAGAAGTAATTCAAAGACGTATGTAAAGTGTCTGAGACGGCGATGGACTAACCATCTGTCACGTTGGCACTTAATCATCTTCGGTGAAAAGTGGGTGTTGTTATTACAACACCTCTGCCTACCCCTTCGAGGAATACAGGCGTGAGCATATGTATGTAAATATGTACGGTATGGTATGTTTATATTCAAAAATTACTATTGAAATGAAAATGAAAATTATTCAGATTAGGCCCTGGTAATTTAAGCCTTTTTTATTTACCAAGGTTCTCGTTCTTTTCCTTCATTGCTAACATCTAATATTTTCCACGTAATTCTCTAACGATTAATAAATACCATTTTACAATATCATCAATCAAACGCATCGCCTTGCATTTAATAGGGCGAGTGCACACTCGTCACCGGCCGAGGAACATGAATGACAAATGACGTCGATCGTTTATCTTCCGAGCTGTCAGCTGAACTAATCAACACACGTGTAAAATCGCCTTTACTGGTCCGCTTACAATCGAAAATAAACCTTTTGACTTTAGAATAGACGTCGTTGAATTTTACTTTTGGGTTGGAAATAGATAGATGTATTTTTTCCGAGAGCTTTATTTTTCATTTCTCTGTTATAACTTGATGAAGAATTCATTAAATATGGCTGAATCGATTTAAACTTATTTTTATAACTAACTAGCTGTGTCCTGCGGTTTCACCCGCGTAATTTCATTTCATTCCCACGATACACTAAATGTTTTTTTTAAATAAAAGTAGCCTAAGCTACTCCTTGTAACATTAGCTACTTGGCAGTGAAAGTCCCGTTAAATTAGTCCAGCCGTTTCAGAGATTACCCGGAACAAACGGACAGAGATTTAAAAAAAATGTTTTTTTTATTTCAGTACCGTATAGACTTTCATATGCATTTAGTGAAAAGTTGTTGATTTGGTATTACAAACAGACACTTCAATTCTATTTATCTGTATAGACTAGTTTCTGCATGCGTATTCATCTGCGTGGAATTCGTAATGAGTTTGAAAAATGCTGATATGTTTTTAAACCTATTTAGAAAGAAAAGAATTCCCCACTTTTTTTTTACGATATGGTCTCTCGCAGTTGGTAGGGGGGAGTTACCTCCACTGCTTAACCGGACTAAAGGGCGAGACCCAAGGGCCTCCAGCCGAGCTTAAACTTAAAGTTCCCCACTCCAGTGAACTTGTAAATGTACTCAAATGAGCTAAACTCTCATAGCGCGATTTAGGCTCTCGTCTTCGAATATAGCGCCATCTATGTAGCGAGCGAAAAAACGTGGCTTAAAAGTAAAGGAAACGTGCGAATGCGGTATTCCCGTCTAACGACCATTCGAGAACATAATTAGACCATTACGTACCAACGTATGCTGTAAATGTTCATTATGGGTGAATGTTTGTGGTGAGCATTCACACTTAAATTAATTATTCTTCATAAGGGAATGAGAATTAGATGGCTAGAAAACGTGCTCCCATATTTTTTACTGCGAATGAAGTCGTAAGGAATAGTTTGTACAGTCACGTACAATATAGCTTTAAATTTGTATATAAATATTGATAATGAACCCAGAGAAGTGAAACATTTTTTACCACAAATGTAATTTGAGAGCTGTATGTGTGAATTTGAAAAATTGTTCGAAAATATGCTTTAATTTTCCACTACCTGCGCCGCGCGACTTCACTCATGTATACTTAATTCCACGGGTTTGACTCTATAGGCCTATTTCGCGGAACTCTATTTAAAAAGCCTAATAACACTTTGTAACACCAGCTATCTCTATTAATTTTAGTGATATATCACTGACTAAGGTATCATATTTCACATTAAAAATATAACACAATCCGCTTTACTTTCAAAAATAAATAAATAAATAAATATGCTCACGCCATCCTAGAAGGGTCCCCGAAGGGGTAAGCAGAGGTGTTGTGACAACACCCACATTTCACCGAATATGATCAAGTGCCAACGTGACAGAGGGTGAGTCCATCGCCGTCTCAGGCACTATACATACGTCTTTGAATCACTTCTCAGACATATGCAGGTTTCCTCACGATGTTTTCCTTCACCGTAAAGCACGTGGTGTGAAATAACTGCACATTCGTTTTTTTTTTTTTTAGAAAAACTCATTGGTACAGGCCCCGCTGGGATTCGAACTTGCGTCGCTTGCGTAGCAGGCGACAGCTCTGACCCCAAGGCCACCACGGCTTTAACAATATAATTGACTTTAAAAATATAACTAAAATATATTATTAAAAGGAGTCCCTGTAGGCAAGGTTTAGAAGATACTGGCAGCATTCCTTTGAATGGCAATCTTTTTCCGAGGTAGCTGCCAGCTTACACTTTAAAGCTAGAGACATAATAGTTATTAACTTCTTTGTTTTCAGTACAAGTTTTAACACCTATTAATCATGCGACCATCAAAAATAACATACTTTTAGTAGCAGTTACTCACCTGTAAAGGGCTTTAGAAAACAAGATTTACGACCGCTCCTATTCAAAAGAAAACTACAACAAAAAAAACGAAATAAAGTTTACGAAAACGTCTTGCGAAAGACATAACTTTTCATTATACCAGTGTCTTGGCTTAAATAAATTCCAAGTTGGTAAAATTATGACTAAGAACGTTCACGTGATTTCAAATGCTTCAGGTGTTTAAAAGCTAGGAATAGTTATGGAAATAAAATTTATAACTAAAGACAAAATTATCCGTTTGTAATTCCAAATAATAGCTTTTCACTACATGTATATAAAAGTAATATCTGGTTAACCTAGCTGGTTTCTTCTTCACACAAATAAAAAGGAAAAAAAAAACCAGTGAACGTCAGTCTCTCCCGTGGTACTCTAGTTTCGTTATCGCCCCGTAAGCTGGAAGCCTCACCTTTGAGCTACCATAACTTGACAGATATCGGCGAAATTTGCTATAGTATTGTAATGTATTTTATGAGTTTTTCAGTGCCTTAAAACATGGTCAAAACTATGTTTTCCGTAAATGAAACCTAGCTAGATCTATTTTTTGCCCCTGAAACCCCCTACATGTAAAATTTCATAAAATCGTTGAAGTCGTTTCCGAGATTCCGATTATATATATATACAAGAATTGCTCGTTTAAAGATATAAGATACACGGTGTTTGTTCCGGCTAATCTCCGAAACGGTTAACAAAATTAGGGTTCCGCGGGCCATCCATGTAATTAAGTCCACGCGAGTGAAACCGCAGGGCACAGCTAGTATAAACAAAAATAATATTGAAGTATCTGTTTGTAATTAAAAAATAACAGCTATTCACTTAATGTTTAAGTAATTATATACTACATACATACATATGCTCACGCCTGTATTCCCCGAAGGTGTAGGCAGAGGTGTTGTTATCACAACACCCACTTTTCACCGAATTTGATTAAGTGCCAACGTGACAGATGGTGAGTCTATCGCCGTCTCAGGCACTATACATACGTCTTTGAATTACTTCTCAGAAATATGCAGGTTTCCTCACGATGTATTCCTTCAAAGTAAAGCACGTGGTGTGAAATCACTGCACATAAGTTTTTTTTTAGAAAAACTCATTGGTACAGGCTCCGTTGGGATTCGAACTTGCGTCGCTTGAGTAGCAGGCGACTGCTCAAACTCCGAAGCCACCACGGCTCTCCAAGTATATACTGTAATTGCAAAAAAACCAATTCATTAATTTAGAGATTAAAATTCAATCAATTAAGGTAAATAACTCACCTGTATCAAACACAAGTGTAGTAATAAATTGTATCAATTACTTTATACCAATCTAAATTAAAAATTCTATCTATTGTAGTCGTGCATTTCATTTGATATTCATAAAAGTTTTACTGCATGAAAAATTGTATGCATAATATTTATTGAAAATATCCAAGTGTAAACAGGGTTCATCAGTATAACAAATATTGATAACGTATTGTTTATAGAATTCATAAAATTTTGGATTTTAACGAAACTTTTTATCGAGAATAGGTCGAGATGATTTATACATCTTTTTTTTGACTAAGGCTAGTCAGATTTGACTGCCTCGCTGATGTTTGATCTGCTAAGTTCACCAGCATCTCGCTGGACTAGTGGTCGCAAGTCCGAGATCCTAGGTTCGATCGCCGGGTCAAGCGAAGTGTTATTAGATAAATTCTTGTGGCGTGGAAAAACTGAACCGACGCCACGTTAATGTTCTCACGATAGTCCACAAAAACAACTTGTATAAGACATGGTGGGGACCATGAGCTCTTCTACCTATTGTAATGATAGCTCAGCTGTGCGACAGTGATGGCTGTATACACTCAAACTCAAACTCAAACTCAAAATATCTTTATTTGATTAGACTTCTTACAAAGTACTTTCAAATCGTCAGAAGGACACAAAATATACATGATTATAAATGTTACCACCGGGTTCGGAAGGTAGCTTTTGTTGAGAAGAACCCGGCAAGAAACTCAACAATTACTCTTTTAAAAAAATATATATTATACAATGTTTTTGGTTACAGTATTTATATCTCATGAATATAAGCCCATGGGACACAGCACAAATGCTCAATTGTCAAATATAATAACTAAAATATTACAAATATTTGTGAGCATGGCAAATTCCAGCCAGTCAAAGCAAAGATCAAACTAAGATTAATTAATTGTAGCAAAAGTACAGTCCCAATGGGATTATTTACAATAATTTTTCGACAAAGATACATCCCAGGGTTCCTTATCACAAATATAATCACTTACAGTATAATATCCTTTTTTGAGCAAAACTGCTTTGATGGTCTCTTTAAATTTATTGAAGGGCAAGTTTACAATTTCTGTTGGTAATTTATTATAGAAGCGTGTGCACTGTCCTAAAAATGAGCCATGTACTTTCTGTAAGCGATGCGCAGGCACTACAATTTTGTTTTTGTGCCTTGTGTTTATGTTATGCACATCACATTTCTTTTGAAACGATCCAATGTTTTGATGCACAAATAATAAGTTAGCTAAAATATACTGTGAGGCCACTGTCAAAATTCCAATTGATTTAAATTTTTCCCTTAACGAATCTCGGGGTCCCAAATTATAAATTGATCGTATAGCCCTTTTCTGTAATGTGAATATATTCTCTATATCAGCAGCTTTGCCCCAAATTAAAATAGCATAGGACATAACACTATGAAAATAACAAAAATATACGAGTCGAGCTGTTTCTATGTCTGTACACGTCATATACATCTATCTCATGAGACAAACTATCATGGCAATAAGAGCTCATGGTGGGGACCCAGGTCTTTTCAATCCATCAAATCGATTTGTTAATGAATCGGGCAAATTAGAGGCTTACCGATTCAATAATTTGTATATCGATTATTTTTCCACAGTCCTTGATGGAGGGTAATCAAGAAAAGTAACAATAAATGGAATACTCCAGATATAAGCTGCAAAGTTGGTTGGTTTTACGTTGTTTTTATGGACTATCGTGAGAACATTAACAGGGCGTCGGCTCTCATTGCAAATGGTGGGTGTTAAAACGGGGAAATTTTCAAATATGTACGTTTTAGATACGTATTTCATGTAATAAAGTCTTGCGAAATAGCATCTTCGGGACATGCCACGGACTTATGATAAAAATGGTGATGGATGCGGTGTTTCCATAAAATCTTTAATGAAATGTGCATAAAAGATGTTAGGCATGTCTGTTTTTATTGACTTCTTGTTTAGTTTCTGAGCAGCTTTATTAAAGCCTAATTGAATAAATGTTGTAAATTGCTCAACTAGTGGAGCAGTAGTTTGTATTACAGAATATCTTATGCTCAGTATTCAACTTATTTGATCAGTAAAACATGCTGCTATAAAATCTGCTTATTTCCCCACTGCTCAACTAAATTGGATCACTGCATCAGTTGAGTAGTATCGTCCCGCCCGTCCTCTGCTAGGGCCGGCGCGCGCCGAGCCACTAGCCTTAAACATGTCCCTAAATAATACCACTCAGATCCAGCTGCCTAGCTCATCCCCCAGCAACGCCCTAAGCCGAGGTCCGAGCCCCGCACCGGGGTGCCCTTAGCTGTGTTGCTTAGTTTTTAAGTTTAAGCTCGGCTGGAGGCCCTTGGGTCTCGCCCTTTAGTCCGGTTAAGCAGTGGAGGTAACACCCCCCTACCAACTGCGAGAGACCATATCGCAAAAAAAAAAAAAAGTTGAGTAGTGGGTAATAACACTAACGGCTTAACATAATCTCTCTGATCTACTTAAACAGCCCCACTATGTATAAAATTTTCATCTCGTCGTCTTGTCTTTAGGTTTCAGAGATAAGGCGGAACAAACAGACAGACTGACGGACAGTCAGAAAAACAATTAGACTTTTTTTCATATCGCTAGAGTACTTTCATAGGTATTTAGAGAACATCTGTTAATTTGAAATTACAAAGAGACACTTCATTTTTGTTTATCTGTATAGATGTAAAGATGATACATACTTACTCATTAGGATACCTAAATCCTATCCTCATCCAACCATTAAAATAACTTAATTTTGTTTTTCTCTCCTTACTCCTTCCTAGATCCGTAGAAAGAGCATGTTTTCCGCAATGATGTACGTCTGTTACTGGGAGCCCATTATTTGAGGATCAAATGGCCTATCTTGCAGCGTCCCCGCGACAGTATTAAACAAAATTTTATTTTCGCAATACTAAAAACTTTACGGAACACCCCACCGTTGCTAAATGGCACTGGTAACGGCTCGTACACAATTTGTTTGGAGCATTTCGTGCTGAGTTACATTTTAACGTGTAAGTTACAATGTTTTTTATGGCCCATAGCGGCATTTTAGACAACAGGAGGTTCTTGTTTATTCGGCAAAATAATTGGTCGGTTTTTAATTACAACGTATTTAAGACCAAACACACTATAAGTTTATGTTCGCAAGTTGTATATAGCTAAGCCGTGGTGGTAGTGGGGTTTGAGCAGGCGCCTGCTACGCAAGCGACGCATGTTCGAATCCTCTTGCACCAATGACTTTATCTAAAAACTGTGCAGCTATAACGGTGAAGGAAATCATCGTGAGGAAACCTGCATATGGTTGAGAAGTAATTCGAAAACGTATGTATAGTGCCTGAGATGGCGATAGACTCACCATCTGTCACGTTGGTACTTAATCATCACGTATGTTTTGCTCACCTATAGCTCTCTATAATTGTAAATACCGTTCAAATTTCCGTATAAAAGGTAAGATAGATAGAGATTTAATTTGATTTAATTCCCAACTGCAGAGGTAGAAAATACCCGCAGTCGATGTTCGATGAATATAGCCCAAAAAACTGAATATCGCCTAGAGGTACTCGTATTTATTCAGAGTGTAGGGGTGTTGATTGCGAAATATATGCACTCGCAATACAAGGGAGTGCTGGACCTCTCGCAGCCGGCACAGTTGCTTAGCCAATTAAGTTACTGGGGACCTGCCAACATAGGTTTATGTGTATTGTAGAGCATTTATAAGGTCTTCTGAGCTTTGACGTTTTGGTACCGTAAAGTCAAAGCTAAGAAATTCTTAATACGTACTGCTTGAACCTCATAGTTGGCTCCCATGTGTGTCAAAGTTTCCTTACCTCATTTCTGCGGCTTGTCGAGCCGACTGACCGAGGAAACGGTGGAAGGTGAATCCCACCTTGTATTTGAATTTTTCCTGTTCATTTCAAGAATTATGAAACGAAGTATGTATAGAAAACATACATACAAATGGTTTTTTATTTACGGCAATTTCAGTTACAGATAAACATTAAAATAAACGTCAACGATATCGTACCGACTGAGTCGTTGACTGCGTTTTCTTATAAACAATAAATCACAGAAAAAAATTAGTGAGTAAATTTCGTCGAAAATCAGTTTATTTTCGATCCTGTTAAGTCGAAGTCCTATAGAACTACGTTATAGCAACACGTGAAAACCACATTTGGATGGAACTTGGTTCAAACGATTAATGGTTCAATGACATTTCGACTGTTTGTTTTACGTGAGATTCCACTTTCGAACTGTCTACCTAATTAAGGGTGTTATTTACCAGAACTTAACAGAACTCTTTCTTAGTGTATACTTACACCTCACCAAGAACACACCCTGTAAATGTCATGTCTCTAGGACTAACGGTTTACACTTTGCTTTGATCTGAGCGGGGCCTGCACCAATGAGTTTGTCTAAAAACTTATGTACAGTGATTTCACACCACGTGCTTTACGGTGAAGGAAAACATCGTGAGGAAACCTGCATATGTCTAAGAAGTAATTCAAAGGCGTATGTATAGTGCCTGAGACGGCGATAGACTCACCATCTGTCACGTTGGCACTTAATCATCATCGGTGAAAAGTGGGTGTTGTGATAACAACACCTCTGCCTACCCCTTCGGGGAATACAGGCGTGAGCATATGTATTTGATCTGAGTCAGTCAGGACTTAGAACGTTATATATAGATATATGATTGAAACTTGGTGCAGTCGCAGCAAAGATATACAATTGTTAATCAATAATGTACGTCTGTAAGTCCAGTCTATGCTCCAAGCAAAGGTGCGCGTTTATGAACGTAATTCTTTGCCAAACTACTTAATATATAAATATATACAATTTAGGTAGGCAGTAGGCTAATTATACTGCACCCACGATTCGCCAGTGATATTTAAGTCACATGACAAGTAGGCGAGCCTATTTCCGTTAGCCGGCACAAATTTATTTATTTAAGTCTTATCATGATTTTAAGTTATTAGAATTCGTAGGTGACGATAATTATGCGAAATATGTATATGATGTCACGCAGCCAAGTCACAGTATATGCTTTATAAGCAGTAAGTAATTTAGGAAGCAATCGGTGAACATAACACACTCACACATGCGCCAATCTACGAGAGTATAAGCTAAATAGTAATAAGGGGTTTCACGTCGTACCCGATTTTGTATGAGTTATTAATGTGTTTTGTTTTACCAACTTTTTTTACCGAAAGGACACAACTAAATACATTATTTTGACAGTAGATAAAAGATTTAAAAATCTTTAAGATTGACAACCCTCACGCTCAATGAAGCAAATATTCTTAAAACAAATGCCTAGATTCTCATCATTGACCTTATAGTAAACTATTACTGAGGCTTCTAAATTGCAACATTGCAACTAGCATGTTCCTAGAAACCGGAGTAATCTACTGGTACGAAGCCCTCACATATAAGCCTTTCCTGCCTTCCTCTACCGTCAAAGACCACAAAGATACAGAAAAGCCAAATTGTGTTCTGCGAATTAGCGAAGGAATACATTTCCTTATGTTGAACAATTTCATTACTGGCTAAATGAAAATTATTTATTCAGTTTAAGCTCTACGAAGGAACTTATGAGCGTTGAGAATTACCATTACATTGGAGTAGTTTATCCTTTAGAGGTAAGTATTTTATGTATTAATCATGTACGTAACGTACATGTTCCATTTTGTGTGAAATAAGGTGATAAGTTTTTATTTGAGGAGAGAACTCGGGTGGTCACCCGTCCTACTGCTGGCTTCGGGTTAGGGTTGCTTAACTTTGCTGATCGAATGATGCTTAACAGAAACTGTGCTATGAGCCCTCCTCTTATGTTATCATAGTTAAATATATATGTATGTGCATAATTAAGTAAATTTTTTGTGGAAAAGTGAAAATTTTGATCAAATACTTTAATATGCTCACGCCATCCCAGAAGAGTCCCCGAAGGGGTAAGCAGAGGTGTTGTAACAACAACACCCACATTTCACCGAATATGATTAAGTGCCAACGTGACAGAGGGTGAGTCCATCGCTATACATACGTCTTTGAATTATTTCTCAGACATATGCAGGTTTCCTCACGATGTTTTCCTTCATCGTAAAGCACGTGGTGTGAAATCACTGTACATAAGTTTTTTTAGAAAAACTCATTGGCACAGGCCCCCTGGGATTCGAACTTGGGTCGCTTGCGTAGCAGGCGACTGCTCCAACCCCGAGGCCACCACTGCTCTTTTGGTCAAATATTTTTTTAATAATGATTATCTTTTTTATTTAATACCTATTCGTGATAGATAAGTAACAAAAAGCATAGCTGTATTTACCCCGACTCAATTCTAACGAGTTTAGGAAACAGACCCATGAGACTGTAAACACGCAATGCGACATTACACGTGTTCACATTGAGATATCTATACAAATTATACATACATATGCTCACGCCTGTATTCCCCGAAGGAGTAGGCAGAGATGTTGTAATCACAACACCCACTTTTCACCGAATTTGATTAAGTGCCAACGTGATAGATGGTGAGTCTATCGCCGTCTCAGGCACTATACATACGTCTTTGAATTACTTCTCAGAAATATGCAGGTTTCCTCACGATGTTTTCCTTCACGGTAAAGCACGTGGTGTGAAATCACTGTACATAAGTTTTTTAGAGAAACTCATTGGTACAGGCCCCGCTGGGATTCGAACTTGCGTCGTTTGCGTAGCAGACGACTGCTTAAACCCCGAGGCTACCACGGCACGGCACAAATTATAGACACATTTATATATAAAAAAAAATGATTTTATCTGTCGGTTGTGGTGTAGAACACATCTAGTCAAATACATTCTAAACTGGAGTACTTAATAGCCTATATTACTCCTTGAAACATCAGCTGTCTATTAGTGAAAATTCCCTTTAAATTGGTCGAACCATTTCAGAGATGAGCCGGAACAAACAGACAGACAGACAGAAATACAGAGAAAAAAATAAAAATAAATTGTTTTATAAATCAGTTTCCTATATACTTTCATATCCATTTGGAATTACTCAGACACTTCAATTTTATTTTTCTGTATATGTATGTATATAGATATATAGATTAAAAACAGTTGCACAGTTAGTTTATCATATTCTTCAATCAGTTTAAAACGTAACGAAGGTCAATGTAATTAGTAAAAATTACTGTCTAACTAATAAAATTAGATAACTTAAAAATGCATGCGTACATGTACATTCTACACAGGCTACGTCACCCATTGTGAGCACGTTTCGTCTTCATTCACTGAATTCCTGAATATTTAAGGCTATTACACTTGCCACCCAAAGTGGCCTTATTATTTATTCAAAAATTAAACAACGCAGCGTATACATCGGTACTAGTGCTCGCTGTTTTTACAATTTTCTTGAAAATAAAAGCTTCTATAAATAATTAGCTTCTGCCCGCGACTCATTCGCGTGGAATAGTTACTTCTGACGCTAACTTTATTGCAAATTCGTTTCTATCCGTTGCTTCCGATTAATCTCCGAAGCGTCTGGACCAATTTTGACGGAACTGCCACTGGCTGATAGCTAATGTTACAAAGAGTAACTTAGGCTACTTTTATTTAAAAAAACATTAGGGTTCAAATTAAGGTAAATTCAAACTTCGAAGCTGAGAAGTTATTAATACGTGCTGCTTAAACGACCATAGTTGGCTTTCTGTTCCTTGTATAGATGATTAAGTTTATATCCAATAAATATTATAACAAGCTCACTGCAGAGCTAAAATGTTGATTAAATTTCATTAAATGAATTCCTTTGTCGCCATCATCAAATCATTAACTTGACATTTACAATATTCCTTAAGTACAATTTTAGCTAAACCTTTGATCGAGTATTATTCCTCCGATTGGAATGAAAATTTACTCCCGAATTTCATGTAATTGAACTTTACAGGTTTCAGATGTCCTATCAATTACGAATTGTCACAATATATACGTTTACTTATTGATTTTCTTGTTGCCGTAAGAGCCGTGGTGGCCTCGGGGTTTGAGCAGTCGCTTGCTACGCAAGCGACGCAAGTTCGAATCCCAGCGGGGCCTGTATCAATAAGTTTTTCTAAAAAACTTATGTTCAGTGATTTCACACCACGTGCTTTACGGTGAAGGAAAACATCGTGAGGAAACCTGCATATTTCTGAGAAGTAATTCAAAGGCGTATGTATAGTGCCTGAGACGGTGATAGACTCACCATCTGTCACGTTGGCACTTAATCAAATTTGGTGAAAAGTGGGTGTTGTGGTAACAACACCTCTGCCTACCCCTTCGGGGAATACAGGCGTGAGTATATGTATGTATGTTTTTTTGTTGCTTCTTTTCATAAATTTGTTTAATAAAATATAATCTTGTTTTCTGTGAGTTGTGAATTAAAACCTAATAACTAATTCACTAGAGCTGAGATTACATTGAGAAGTGACATCAAACAAAATTCAGAGATAACATTGTTTACGATGTAGATAGAGTTTGATGTAAAATGATTTGGTTCAACTGTGATTTAAGTTTGTGTGACAAAAGGGGGTTTGTATATTGCGTATATCTAAGAAAAGCTGAAGCGAATCAAAACCAACTCTTTCATATAAAAAACTGAGATATAAATGAATAATGATTTTTTATGGAGATTTATATATATAAATAAGAATAATCATTTAAATACATACCTGTATGTACATACATTATAAATAAACCTAATTGTATAATTGATTATATAAATTAAGGAGTAATAAATATAAGGTAAATTATATACACTTCAACTGAGTATAAGTAGTGCCTCACATTGCTGTACCCCAACAGGGTTGTTGGTTATAATATATTACCACTATGAACAATTAAGTTTACTGTGCGTAATATGAAACTAACTTGCAATAAATATATGAATACAAATAACCCGACTATTGAAAAATAACTCCTCAAAATTATGAAACACAATTATGGGGTACTAGCCGTAGACATCATCATCTTATCCCATACATTGCTGGGGGTCGGTACTTGATTCAACCCGCTGTGGCTGATCACCTGATTTTTATAAGAAGCGACTGCCATCTGACCTTCGCAACCCCTTTAACGAGGAAAATCTGTGATCAGTTGTCAGATTGTTTTAGGCCTCCGACTGACCTGTAACCATTGCCAAAGATGATAATTTGGCAACCGGGACCAACGGCTTAACGTGCTCTCCGAGGCACGGAGGGAACTCGGGTGGTCACCCGTACAATTACTGGCTAGGGTTAGGGTTGCTTAACTTCGCTGATCGAATGATATGCGCAATAGCAACTGTATCACGAGCTCCACTAGCCGTAGACATATGCCAAATAAAACAATCAAATCTCGCAGTTTAGTAGTAGACCACAGCTATCTTCTGAACATCACTTGTTTTATACTTTAAGTCATGATTTTTCAGTAGTTGAGATTTTTTTATTCTTATAGACAGTGAGAACATTTTTTTAATTGTTTTTTTTTTAAGTACCGTATATACTTTCATACGCATTTAGTAAAAGCTGTAAAGTTTATTGATGTGTATAGATAGAGATAAGATCTCGAATGTCTATTGAATATCTCCCGAGGTAAAATGTTACAAAAGGAATCTCACAATATTGAAAATTGATTGGTACTTCAAAAATGTTCCCCAATTACTGGCACGTTGAATCTGAATTGAGATATTCCAAAGCCAAGAAGCCTCTTATAATATAATACAAACGTTTTCCAGTCAGAGAGGCAAGCTCGTCGCCATTTCCTGAACAGAACTAATTGACCTTTTGAATGAATTTCTTAATTTTTGGATAAAGCCGATGTGCCCGCTTGTCACCTAATTGTACTGTGACATTCTGAAAATTGAAAAATATTTCCTTTGTTATGTAAATGTACGTCGTTTTTATAAAACGTCTGTTATTTCATTTTGTTATATCCCGAGTCTTAACTAGAAAAAGGAATTAGATTTTTTGATATTATAAAAGTACCTATATTTATTGCTAACTCCCATCCGCGACTTTGCCCGCGTGTTAAGTAAGTGTGCCTATCACTTAATTTTACTTATTTGTTCAGTGATAATGTCGCATTTTATTAGTGAAATATTTTTTTTTAATCTGTCCATTATTTGCGGAGCATATTCACATCAAACAAATATTTCCACTTTATATTAATACAGTATATGTATATATTTTATATAATATTTGCCCACGAATTCGGTCACCTTCGCAGTCTATAACGGTAGTGCCCGCATGTTACCTGGTATGTCAACTCTTGTTCTCCACGTGTGGCAAGTGGCAAGTAAGTTCAAAATAAAGGTAATTTACTTCACCATACTACAAGAGTATAAAAAAATGTTTATGAAAACTCTCCGCTTAGATGAAGTTTTTTTAATTTAATAAATCCCAGCAGACAAGGCACACCCTCGCACCGTTTATAAAACCGAAATAGCCCATATGCCGCTATGGAAGCTGGGAGGAAATTGAAATGGGCGTTCCTGTATATTGGCAGGCGTGCGCCAGCCTCCAATAATTTGCAGGATGTTGTCTGAGCGAAGGTAAACTGTTCCGTAGACGAGCAAAACTCTGTCGATAAGGCTGTGATATACACTCCGGTGCAATGAATTGACCTACATATAGTTTACGGCATATTTTAACTTTATGTAGCAATAGCTGTGCCCCGTGGTGTCACCCGCGTAGATTTAATTTTATAGGTAACTTTGCTACGAGGATTTTTTTTAAATCAAAGTAGCGTAATTATCTGCTAAAAGATCCCGTTTAAAATTGGTCCAGTTATTATGGAGATTAGTCGGAAGAAACAGACAGACCGTCAGAAAGACAGTTTTTTTTTGTAGGTACTATGCATTTACTGAAAAGCTGTTTATTTGGAATTAGAAACAGATACTTCTATTTTATTTATATGTTTGTATAGATAAAGATGTACATTAGTCAAATTAAAGAAAATAATGATAAACTATGATGGGCTTAGGAAGTTCAATGATTTCACACCGGACCCAGACAAATGAAAGCAATTTTATTGATAGAGGGAATAATACACCGAAAATATATTGACCGTTACTGAGAATTATAACAATTAACAGGTATTTTACTGAAAAAGCATCTGTTACTTTTCCCGCGTGGAATTAATGGTCGCAGACAGTTTGAAAAGCTGTTTAGATCTTGTTACTAAAAAAAAATATAAAATTCGTATTTTTTCCTTTCATTAATTGTGTGCTATTAGGCAATAGTTTTCCAAGCATACATAATTTTCTAAATATTCCAATTTATATTAGTGACTAGGTTTAATTGCTACCAAGTGTAAATGCCCCCGCAAACATTGGATTATTTCACGGCAATATGGGTATTAGGCGTGTTGACAACATGAATACGTATTTATTTTCTACGAAACGTGGCCTTTGTAACACCTCCACCACTTTGAGAATGCTTTTGGAAAGGCGTAAAGATAAAAGCTATGCTTGAGATTTTTTTTATATTATTATCTTAACTCCTTTAGCAAGAAAGCTAACAATAACAGGCTCTACATAAAAGTAGGCAAGTGGTCAAAAACTTGCCCAAAGTGTGTTTATTTTTTTTATTAGATGCAATAGATTTTAATATATACAAGGAACAGTACTAAAAACTAAATACAATTAGAAAACTTGGCCCAAATCGGTGTCTCTCGGGATCGGCCAAGAAGGCTGGCAGCATTGCCTCGTTGAATAACAATGCTGATTCTCTGAGCGAGAAAAGCCCCAGCTCACGTGAAGCTTCTACCAGACGACGTGCAACCTCTTTGAAAAGTTGATGAGCATGTGTTTAATATTTAAAAATATATTTTCAATAAATTCAATTGAGTATATTTTTGTATAAAGACTTTAGTAAAATTACACTTAAACCAGTCGTGAGTACAGTTGAGCCAAATTAAAAAAAGTATATTAGAACTGAATAAAAATCACGGATATCTTTATTTTAATGAAATTTTCGTAAACTCAAATTCAAAAAATACCTAAATTTAATAAGCCTTTTTAAAGTATTTTCAACAGCCGTGGTGGCCTACGTAAGTTTGAATCCCAGCGGGGCCTGTACCAATGAGTTTTTCTAAAAACATATGTACAGTGATTTCACACCACGTGCTTTACGGTGAAGGAAAACATTATGAAGAAACCAGCATATTTCTGAGAAGTAATTCAAAGATGTATTTATAGTGTTGAGACAGCGATAGACTCACCATCTGTCACATTGGCACTTAATCATGTTCGGTGAAAAGGTGTTGTGATAACAACATCTCTGGCTACCCCTTCGGGGAATACAGGCGTGAGTAGGTATATGTATGCATGTAAGTATTTTCAAATCGTCAGAAAGACATAATTTTAAAGGATTTTACTTAATACCGCCAACATATTATTAACGTTATGCAAAAACCCCCAGTACTCATCACGATTTTTCAAACATTTCTTCCTTCCAATTCGTGTCCCGACGTCATATTGTAATCAGTTACAACAAATACATTATTTACGAAACAGGTGTATGTTAAAGAGATATGCTATAGGGAATTTTATCAAATTGGTCAGTACATCGACATTAATAAGTGCATTACCCTGTAAACTGAATAAACATTTTCATTATCATTATCTTATACGAGCAATTCTTGAAAATATAAGTATACAATGGGAATCTCAAAAAGAGCCGTGGTGGCCTCGGGGTTTGAGCAGCCGCCTGCTACGCAAGGGACGCAAGTTCGAGTCCCAGCGGGGCCTGTACCAACGAGTTTTTCTAAAAAATTTATGTACAGTGATTTCACACCACATGCTTTACGGTGAAGGAAAACATCGTGAGGAAACCTGCATATTTCTGAGAAGTAATTCAAAGACGTATGTATAGTGCCTGAGACGGCGATAGATTCACCATCTGTCACGTTGGCACTTAATCAAATTCGATGAAAAGTGGGTGTTGTGATAACAACACCTCTGCCTACCCCTCCGGGGAATACAGGCGTGAGCATATGTATGTACAATCGGAATCTTATACGGCACAAACGATTTTCATAAAATTTAGTATGCTGGAGGTTTTATTTTTATTTTAAAATTTTACTTTAATAGCATTTAAAACGAATACATAGTACAATAGAAGCGAGTACATACAGCACAATATTTTGAATAAACGAAAGAGTATTCATATACTTTACCAACCGCCTGTTCTGAATACATGATAAAGTATCGTTGACTTTTACCTCGAAGCGGGATTATATCAATATTGGTAAGTAAAGATTGAAGGTATTATGCAACGTATAAACTTTGTGTAACGGAGTTTACTTTGCAGGGACGGTGTAAGTAAGGGCAGGTTGGATTTTGCCGAGTAAGTAAAGGGGCAATTTTGCTGACTAAGGATTCCTTAACACGGTACCTAATATAATAGTTAACGTTATCTATATATCTATGCAGATAAATACAATTTAAGTGTCTGTTTGTGATTAAAGAATAAATTTTCAGTCATAGCAACTTTTTGTCAAATTAACTGGCGGCATATCTAAGAAAGATGACAGGTGAGGTATTGGAGAGAAGAAAATAAAACACGATTCATGAAATATGTGGACGTTAATGTAAAATTTGTATACTTGTATGAACTAAAATTAATAAATTTTATGTAATTGAAGAAATCTGCATGTACTTGAATGCTTCTGAACAATACCTTTTAATACATACAGTATACGCCCTAATCCAATGGGGGTAGGCAGAGGCGTTTGCTGCTACGATGCGCTCAACTATGTACTCATATGTGCATTCACTCTTGGGCAATGTAGAAAGCCGACATTCCGAGTTTTTCTTTATTTGGTGACCTTAAGTTAGGGTTGAAACCCAATTAATTCACCGGCACCTCCGTACATGCCTTCGGGACAAGTTTTTCGACCTAAACCGAACATGTGGAAAGGAATTTAACCTGACACCGGCTATTAGACGGATGGCCGGTTCCAAAGGTCGTGGGTAATTATGCTGCTTCGACTGTTGGTTTACTGTGTTATGTATTTTTCTATGAGAGTTAGTATTCTTGCTCAGTGAATGTTCAGACATAATTAAATTAACAAATCTTAAAACTACCTCGTTTGTCTAATAGTTGCCACTACGGAACGCGTCAAGACAACTGTATTTTTTTAGTAGCAACCCGAAATTGGATTAGGATCTTAAACTATTAACATGGTGCTTAAACATCTGACGAAATATGGATGTGGGTGTACTATAAAATACCCCTTCGGAGAGTTCAGGCGTGAGTATAAGGAAAGTATAAATGTATGCTTTAGGAACTGTAAAGAATATAGGCCTATTTGCTCCATTGAGCGTGACGGTTGTGAATCGTAAAGATTTTTAAATTTACTCTTTTATTTATTGTCAAAATGACGTAGATTTGACGTTTTGAAGTTTCAAAATAGTCTCATGACGTGATACCTCGTAGATGCGCGAGTCTGTGCGAGTGTCATATCGCGCGATTCATTCCTAGTTTCTTTAGTTCTTGTAATGCTTATTATTTAAACTCTACTATAAAGATGTGTGTATATTTAAAATATACAATCAGGAAATGTCATGGAGCATTAATAAATCTTCAGTTGTTTCATCTTTTCATACAAATAAAAGGTTGAACGACATCGGTGAGTTAAATCCAGTTCTGCGAACAAAGGAGGAAGGAGTAATACCCGTTGCTATTATTGAGTATTTCTCCTTACTTTACAAGCTTTTATCGAAACAATAAGCTTGTTAGGAATACATCACGCATCGTAGGATAGGTGTGTCGAAAAGTGAATTCCGTCTATTCAGCCATATTTTTGACCCCCGAAGCAAGAAGAGGGGTGTTATAAGTTTGAAATCGATCCCTATCTGTCTGTGTGAGTGTGTCTGTGGCATCGTAGTTCTGAAACGGATGAACCGATTTGGATGCGTTTTTTTACTTAAAAGTCAGTTTAATTGCAGTGGTTCTATCCTTGGTTAATGAAAATGAAAATGATATATTATTGATAGGAGGAGGAGGAGCTCGTAGCACAGTTGCTATTGCGCATATCATACGATCAGCGAAGTTAAGCAACCCTACCCCTAGCCAGTAATTGGATGGGTGACCGCCCGAGTTTCCTCCGTGCCTCGGAGAGCACGTTAAGCTGTCGGTCCCGGTTGCCAATTTATCATATTTGGCAATCGTTACAGGTCAGTCGGAGACCTAAAATAGTCTGACCACTGGTTTAACCCAGATCACAGATTTTCCTCGTTAATGTGGTTGCGAAGGTCAGATGGCAGTCGCTTCGTATAAAAATCAGGTGATCAGCCACATCGAGTTGAATCAAGTGCCGACCCCAACAATGTATGGGATAAGGCCAGGGCGATGATGATGATGATATTATTGATATTAATAGCTCTTACACAGCTAAACTAGCTGTGTAAGAGTATGAGCTCAATCCCAAAACGATCCCCTGCCACGGAAGCGATGCAAGTTCGAATCCCAGCCGGGCCTGGGACCAATGAGTTTTACTAAAACCTTATGCGCAGTGATTTCTCACGTGCTTTATGGTGAAGGAAAACATAGTGAGCAAAACGTGCATATGTCTGAGAAGTAATTAAAAGACGTATGTATAGTGCCTTAGGCAATCGGCTCACCATCTGTTACCTTGGTATTTAATAATTCCGGTCGGTTAAAGTGGGTGTTGTTATTACAACACCGCTGCCTACTCCTTCAGTGAATACATGCGTGAGCATATGTATGTATATTCTAAGAAAATCTAAGCGCATAATGGGACTCCTTTGTATATTATTTCAGATTCTAGTAATATTTTATAAAACAGCTCCTTTTACTCAGACAGAATCACTTAACTTCAAAAATGCAAGGCACATACGAGTAATATAATACCGTTGAATGAGTAAAATCCATATAAACCTTTAGATGGATTTACTAAAAATATATCTAAGCGCTCGTAAAATTACTATGAACACCTTTAAATAAGTGCATTGAACTTTCGAACTAGGGATGGGACATGGCTCAAGGACAAATCACTTAAGTTTTTTTTTTTTTTTTTTTTTTAAACGGGTAATGTTGTAAATGAGCATACCTACTATGTATGGGATGGAATGTATGGGATTAGGCCAGGGAGATGATGATGGTAATATTTTTAATAGCTTATTAAAAATACCTACATAATACAATGCTAATTTACAAACACAATACTAATATTACACAATTAACTATTAATTAACTATCAATTAACACTAATATACACTAATATAACAAATAGGCAGATATATAAAATTTAAGTTTCTATAATATATATATCTGTAATTCCAAATTAACAGCTTTTTACTAAATGCGTATGACACATCAATTTTATAGCCGTATAGATGTATAGATTTGAAGTCGTATTCAAATTCACTTTGTCCAAGGAGTTCTTTTTACTTTTCTTAGAAGTTATCGCAACCAAAGTAATTTCATGTAAATGTTTGTTTTAATACAGTAGTGTCTACCGTAAAGGAAAGACCTTTAGCATTCTTTCTGTGAAAACACTTTTAATGAAACCTCACTTTGCTGGAGAAATTTCTAGAAATTTTAGTTAATAAAAGGCGCATTGAATGTAAATATTTGCGTAAAATATTCTTTTGAAAGTTCTGAAACCTCTTTAATTATTGGTCAGACCTTTTGGTTTAAAATTGCTAAAGTATTTTCAAAGTTTTTTAATTGTGAAACAAATATATTCAGCATATTTATTTACGGACATATCCCTAACAAAGTATACACGTAAATATACAGTTTCGTTTGTATGTGAAATCTTACTGCCATGCAGGCAAAGCTGTGGGCGCAGGTTATTATAATAACATATTTCTATACAGATAAATTACATACCATTGTCTGTTCGTAATTCAAAATTAAAAGCTTTTCACTAAATACATTTACGAAAGTGTATACGATACATACATAAAGTATATTCTCCGTCTGTGTGTTTGTTCCGGGCAATCTCAGAGACAGCTGGACTGACTTGCTGTCGGACTGCCACTGTGATATAGCTTATTTTGCAATAAGTAATTTTACTTTTAATTAAAAAAACATTTCAAACACACAGAGTTAATATATTTATATCTACATCTATACATATTAATAAAATTTAAGTGACTGTTTGTGAAACAGCTTTACACAAAATGCATTTAAAAGTTTCTACGGTACTAATATTAAAACACCAATTTAAAAAAACATCCTCTTTCTGTCTGTCTGTCTGTCTGTCCTAGCTAATTTCCGAAACGGGTGGACTGATTTTAACGGGACTTTCATTGGCAGAGAGCTAATATTACAAGGAGTAACTTAGGCTGCTTTTATTAAAAAAACATATAGGGTGCCGCGGGAATTAAATGAAATCTACGCGAGAGAAACCGCGGAGCACACTAGCATTAGAATAAAATCTTAGATTTAAGCAGTGTTAAGTCACATGCTGATTTCTCCCGATGATATCCTTCACCCTTAGTCCGTGGGGTCTTAGCGCTATTAGGCTTTTCAAAGAAATAACTAAAAGGTTAGTCGACATCACATGAGACCGAAGAGCTGGCAGCTGCCTCGGTCAAAGAATTAGTCTTGCCATCCAAAGGGGGAATGCTGCCAGTATCTTCGGAACCTTGCCTACAGGGACTCCTTTTAATAATATATTTAAGTTATAAGATTATATTTTTAAGGTTTTTAGTTATGTTAGTTTTTAGTCATTCTATGAGTATCCCAATTCCTTAAACAATACATTGTCTTTGCACTGACTCCTTCAACGTAAAGTTTTGAAGAATATCTACTCTCTAAACAACAGCGTGCTGCATCGAAGAACTGGAGGGCAGCCTTCCGAAAAGAACCGGCAAGGAATTCAGCTGGCGTCTTGTACTTTTCATAACAGTGAAAATAATAATTACTTACAATAAAATTCATATGAATTGTTCACATAAATCATTCAAGACGAACATAGCACGTATATATCTTGTTGTTCAATTAAGGAGGACGTATTCACCTCTGTGAATAAACAAGTGAATTAATATATTGCCTGTTTTCCCCCTCACAAACCTTATTATTGTAATGTCAACACAAATAAAACGTACCAAAACGAAATTCTTCCTTGAATTCCATTCTTTTACGAGAGCTATACAGAGTCAACAAATTTTTTTGTGCAACCTTAAAAATTCTTTTGAGCATCCCAAGAATAATTAAAATTTTAAACTTGAAAATGGGTTAGGAAAAAATTCACTCACACAGATGAAAATTTCGCCGGATCCTAACCCTAAATTGCCGGACCGTTACAACCTTAATTGCTCCGTGTAATTTCGCAGCTTTATTTTAAGGGTTAATTTAATTTATCCGACAATATACGTCGCGACTGCGGTATGATTGCTTTGAAAAAATAATTTTATTCTTTATGCTGGGGTAAATACGATTTCGGATTAAGTAATTAACACGTTCCGTACTAGAAGATTGAATTTTGCCTAAAAAAGTCCGCATACTTACAATTATGTACCATTTCTACTAATTAAATAAAGCGAAACTTGAACTGTAGGCATTTATTTTATAAACATGTAGTTTCAAAATTAATATTTAAATGAAAATTTAAACAATTTATTCAGTTAAGGCTCTGGCACTTCTAAACGTCATTGACCATCGGTTCTGAAATTCATCCTATTGTTAGGTTAGAGGGTCAGTATCTGATAACTAACCCGATAAGGCTTCGAAACCCCATTGCAGGGAAAATCGATAACCTGGGTTAAGCCAGTTGTCAGACTTCTTAAGGGCTTGTGTGGCCTTAAACCTTCGCCAATATGTTCAAATTTTCAACCGAGGGTTTACCATGGCCTACATGACACTGGGGGAATCCGACTAATGTCCATCTAATTACATTTATTAAGTGATTTATTTTGTATTTTTAAAATTGTAAAATAGTACTTACTGAGTTTCTTGCTAAGTTTTTCTCAGTAAAAGCAACTTTCCGTACCTGGCGATAGCACGTATAATGTTGTATAATTATGTCATTCTGATGATTTGAAAGTACTTTGTTAAAAGTCTAATGGGATAAAGATATTTTTTAGTTTGAGTTTGAAATTGCTGAACTGGGTTGGGTTGATAGCTGAGGTACATGACTTGACTCATCTTTGCGTGTAGGTTCATTGCCCTCTAGACATTTATAATATGATAGGCAGGTGTAAAGTAATTTCAAGTGAGATTCCCATGGAGTAAACATTCGTAGCTCCGTAGCAGCGTAGCAGACTACGCCGTAGCAACTTGCTACTATGAACCTAAACGTAAGAATCTCAGGGCTTGTTTTTCCTTATAATATTGGTTGTTGTCCTACAGAAGTGTTTAATTTAAAAACTTTGAATTTAAATTAATTATTCAACGCAATGACTAACAAAGAATTTACAGTCTCACATATTAACAACGTCTGTCTCACATAATAATCTCAACGAGGATTAGCCATGTGCGCAGGAGATATAATAGTGCACAAGTGTGTGTGCAAACACAGGTGCACTCTTTATTCCCTCACTCTCATAGTCCGATGGGAGGCAATCCGACACCACCGGAGAGAAATCAGGCGTAGGACCAACGGTGCAACGTGCGACCCGAGGCACGGGGGTGGAAACACCGCCAACTTCCAAACTCCGAAACTTCAAAAATGTTTGACTCGACCCGAGAATCGAACCCGGGAACTCAAGATTGGCAGGCGAAAGTACTAACCATTAGACCAACGAGGCAGTCTCACATATTATCATATCACAAAACCTACATTCATAAATGTTGTTTCAGACATTTCAGAAACAAATTTTATCCGTCTTTGAATACGTTTTATTACAACTGGTATTTCCTTCAGGCAGTGTGTGGGCGAGCCTTTCACATCACACATTGCTTTTGTATGAGGTTATGTACAAATATGTAAATAAGATACGAAATTATAACGAAAACATACCAATGTCTTTAAATATACGCCTGTAGATAAAGTAACATTATCCTCACGCTTCGCTAGTAGACACGATACAAAATGTACGGGAATGACATATCATCATCATCATCATCATATCAGCCATAGGACGTCCACTGCTGAACATAGGCCTCTCCCAATGATTTCCACCTCACCCGGTTGGAAGCGGCCTGCATGCAGCGGGTCCCCGCGGCCTTGACCAGATCGTCCGTCCATCTCGCGGGGGGGCGCCCTACGCTGCGCTTGCCGGTACGTGATCTCCACTCGAGAACTCTACTGCCCCAGACATATCGCACCCTCAGAACTATAGGGGCTAACTCGAAAATTTGCGAAAATAATTATTACTTTAAAAAAAATGATAACACTTATCAACAATGCAGATGTTTTTTTTTTTTTTAAATTACATTGTATTCATAACTTTAAAAATAAGTTTTGCCTAATTTATAAATTCAAACTTCACGATCTTTGATTATAATTACCATAAAAACTGATTTTTGAATTGAGCCCCTATCGCTCTGAGGGTGCGATATGTCACGTGACTGATTTATGACATTCCCATAGATGTTATAAGCGCAAGAGAATGTTACTTTGTTTAGGCCCAGTCTAGTCTGTTTATAATTATAACTAGCTGTGCCCTGCGTCTTCACCCGCGTAGATGGAAGCCTAAATGTTTCTTTTATACAAGTAACTCCTTGTAAATGTAGCTACCCGCCAGTGAATGTCCCATTATAATCGGCCCAGCCGTTTCAGAGATTACCCGGAACAGACAGACAGACCGAGAATTTTTTTTTATAATTGTTTTTTATGTCTGTATCGTATATACTTTAATATTCATTTAGTGAAAATCTGTTATTTTGTAATTACAAACAGACACTTCAATTTTATTTATCTGTATAGATGTATATATAATATTGTTATTTATCTTTTTGATAACTTACATAACGAGCGAGGTCAAGGAAAATAATATAAGGAACTACACGTTTGAGAATTCATGCTAAGATGTATGTATGTGATAAATATTATTTCTATTTCTATTCAACACTCACATTTCCCCGAAAATTATTAAGTATCAACGTGATAGAAGGTTAGTCTATCGCCGTCTCAAGCACTATACATACGTCTTTGAATTACTTCTCAGACAAATGCAGGTTTCATCACGATGTTTTCCTTCACCGAAAAGCTCGTGGTGTGAAATCACTGCACATAAGTTATTAGTAACTCATTAGTACATGCCCCGCTGGGATTTGAACCTACGTCGCTTGCGTAGCAGATGACTCCTCAATCCTCACATCCTCACAGTAAATAGATGGGTGCTATAACCTATGCCTCTTTCAGCGACCTTCTGGGAAGACATGAATTACATCACCAATATTTCTGATGATCTCCTCCTACCGAATTTCGGTTACGGCGGCTAATCTCAACGAGGATTAGCCGTGTGCGCAGGAGATATTATAGTGCACATGTGTGTGCGCAAACACAGGTGCACTCTTTATTCCCTCACTCTCATAGTCCGATGGGAGGCAATCCGACACGACCGGAGAGAGATCAGGCGTAGGACCAGCGGCTTAACGTGCTTTCCGAGGCGCGGGGGTGGAAACACCGCCAACTTCCAAACTCCGGGCATTTTATTGTGAATTTCTTGACAGAAAAACCTAATATAACTTTTTTGACCCGACCCGGGAATCGAACCCAGGACCTCGTGATCGGCAGACGAACGTACTAACCACTAGACCAACGAGGCAGTTGGTCCAACCAATATTTCAACCGTTAGTAGGTAGATACGAAACTACATTCTTATCTAAGATCATAATCAAACAATATACAAAATATGCCTTGTGACGAACGAATTCATAGACATTAATTTTAATTATAAAATGATATATTTGTTCTCATTCATAAGCTATTTATCATTGATTGAACACTGCCACTTATTTATTTATTTTGTTTTGTTTGATGAACTACTGCGAGAATCATTTCAAAAACATATATATATGCTCACGCCATCCCAGAAGGGTCCCCGAAGGGGTAAGCAGAGGTGTTGTAACATCAACACCCACATTTCACCGAATATGATTAAGTGCCAACGTGACAGAGGGTGAGTCTATCGCCGTCTCAGACACTTTACATACGTCATTGAACTACTTCTCAGAAATATGCAGGTTTCCTCACGATGTTTTCCTTCACCGTAAAGCACGTGGTGTGAAATCACTGTACATAAGTTTTTTAGAAAAACTCATTGGTACAGGCCCCGCTGGGATGTAGTCCGTGCCTACTTGCACGATAGGTGCGTGCAATATGTGGGCGGAGATGGACGACTTCATCGGAGGAAGGTGTACTGCGGGGTCCCACAGGGATCGGTCCTAGGGCCACTCCTGTGGAACCTCGCGTACGATGCGGTCCTGCGGGTGGACCGCCCCGACGGCGTTAGCATCGTCTGCTATGCGGACGACACGCTGGTGCTAGCCGTCGGGGCGACATTCGAGGAGACCAACCGGCTCGCCGAGCTTGGCGTGGCATGCGTCGTGGAGAAAATCCACGAGCTGGGCCTTCGGGTAGCGCCGGAGAAGACCGAGGCGCTGTGGTTCCACAAACTCCCGAGGGGAAGGGAACCACCCAGCTTGTCGGTTCGCGTAGGTGACGTGGATGTCCGGGTGAGACGGTACCTCAAGTACCTCGGTCTCACCCTGGACGGTCGCTGGGGCTTCGAGGAGCACTTCAGCCGCATGGTCCCCCGGATCAAGAGGGTAGCGGGTGCATTGCACAGACTGCTGCCCAATCTCGGGGGGCCGAGTGAAGGAGTCCGCCGCCTCTATGCGGGGGTCGTGCGATCCGTGGCTCTCTACGGAGCACCCGTCTGGTCTTCCAGACTGGGTGTTAGGCGCTGCAGAACTATGTATAATAGTATGCAGCGTCCTATGGCCATCCGGGTCGCACGGGGGTACAGTACCCTGTCTTTTGAGGCGGCCACTGTCCTGGCGCGGTTTCCGCCCCTGGACATCCTGGCGGAGATGGATGCTCGTGTATACGACCGTCTCCGCCGGGCGGACGGAACCGCGCCTCCTAATGTGGCTGAAGTGCGCAGGCAGGAGCACCGACGTGCGCTCTTGGCGTGGCGTGAGCGGCTTTGTGAGCCGCAGAACGCCCGCCAACGCGCTGTCGGTGCAATTTTGCCGAGCCTCGGGCCCTGGCTAAAGAGGAAGGGCCACGTCACCTTTCGGTTGACGCAGGTACTCACCAGACACGGGTGTTTCGGTGAGTACCTGAATCGGATCGGTCGCGAACCGACGGCGCAATGCCACCATTGCGGCTGTGACCGGGATTCCGCACAGCACACGCTGGAGCACTGCCCAGCGTGGAGCTCGGAGCGTCGAGTCCTGGTCACCAGGATCGGGCAGGACCTCTCTCTGCCACGCGTAGTGACGGCTATGCTGGCAGACAGAGAGGCATGGAGGGCCGTAGTCTCCTTCTGCGAGACGGTAATGTCCCAGAAGGAGACGACGGCGACGGCGGGGCGGAGGCAACGCACGCCCCGGTCCGTCCACCCAATAGCCAGGGTCTAAGAATATGGCTATGGTATCCCCTGCCTGTCGTAAGAGGCGACTAAAAGGGGGCCGGAGGGCCTGCTGGCGGTGGTCGGGGTGGGAGCTTTGACCACCGGCGCGGGCCCGGGAAGGTGGCAGCGCGATGTGGCTCGCGCTGCCTTGCACAGCGAGGTCTCCAGGGGCGGCCCTACAGCTGCCCCGGGGATGTGCCCCGGCAAAGTGTGGGGGGACACCGGTTCGTTCTATTAGAGTACCCGGAGTCCCCCCTGAGCACTGAGGACGGCCACCGGGGGGGTTTTAGTGCGGTAAGAATCCCACATACCCCAATCTGCCTCTCCCAGGGCGGTCGGGGACCTTTTGAAGGTTTCCCCCTCGTCACCAAAAAAAAAAAAAAAGGCCCCGCTGGGATTCGAACTTGCATCGCTTGCGTAGCAGGCGACTGCTCAAACCCCGAGGCCACCACGGCTCTTCAAAAACATTTGAATAGTATAACGACATCACAGTGGAATAATGAATGTTATATGACCAAATTGAGTTCGTAACCTCAAGTTATGAAAATTGTGTCTGAATTAAACTGTAACAGAGTTTAATTTCCGATTCTATATGCATTGACTACCTCATAATCTCTATTTTAAAATTCACTTTGAAAATCCATTTTCAAATACTGGCTTAGTTTTTTAATACTGTTATAGAGTCATAAATAAACACTTCGCCTACTGGTTACTGTTAAGTCGCCTATGAAAGAGCGTGGGCAACCAAAATGTGCTCACTCCATTCCAAAAAGGTCACCGAAGGAGTAAGCAGAGGTGTTGTAACAACAACACCCACATTTCACCGAAGATTATTAAGTGCCAACGTGACAGAGGGTGAGTCTCTTGCCGTCTCATACGCCATTAAGTTATTTAAAATAAATATATAAATTTCTCAGTTTCGGCCGGTTTCTTAACGACGTTTTCCTTCACTGTAAAGCGCGTGGTGTGAAATCACTACAGTTAAGTTTTTTAGAAAAACTCATTGGTACAGGCCACTGGGATTCGAACTTGCGTCGCTTGCGTAACATGCCACAGGTTTTGTATAATAATGTCCGAACATTATTATTATTAAGGCTACAATCTCATACTAGGTAGGCCTTACCTATATATTTTTAAATGAGTTCATTTACATCTCAACTAACAAATTCGAAGGGTCATCAATTTTTAAACGTATTTTTGTTTCGATTATCGGATTCAGAACCACTTTGTCCAGCATTTTTATGACTAATGTTTATATTGTGACGAGAATATGTATGCTGTTATCAGTCTACCATTAATGAATGTTGGCACGCACGTTGATGCTTTACTAAATACGAAGACAATAATAACAATTTTCAATGCGTTATTATGATTTCATTTAATGATTAGAACTTTGGTATCACCGACTTTATGTCTAAACTTAGACAGTTAATATTAGAACTAGCGATGTGCGATTACGAGACAATAAAAGAGTCCGTCGAGTTAACCATAGACTTGCCCTGTCTTTGAAATAATCGAGAGGTTTTTCGATTATTTTGATGCAAGCGATTAGTCCGAGTCGCGCCGAATCTACTCAAACGAAACCGATCGACGCGATCGCACCGTGTTCGTTTCGTGGCAACTATAAACAAGTGAGAGAAGAGTAAGTGCCGTGGTGGCCTCGTGGTTTGAGCAGTCGCCTGCTATGCAAGTTCGAATCCCAGCGGGGCCTGTACCAATGAGTTATTCTAAAAAACTTATGTACAGTGATTTCACACCACGTGCTTTACGGTGAAGGAAAACATCGTGAGGAAACCTGCATATTTCTGAGAAGTAATTCAAAGACGTATGTATAGTGCCTGAGACGGCGATAGACTCACCATCTGTCACGTTGGCACTTAATCAAATTCGGTGAAAAGTGGGTGTTGTGATAACAACACCTCTGCCTACCCCGTCGGGGAATACAGGCGTGAGCATATGTATGTATGTATAAGCAAGTCGGGCTCGCTACCATCGAATAAAATAATATGCTCACGCCATTCCAGAATACCCACATTTCACCAAATATTATTAAGTGCCATCGCGAATACGCTCTATATTTGAAAGTTCCCAAGTCGTTACGGTTCGGAAAGACTGTAGACGATATCCAACTCTACATAACTGCAAGATATTAAAAAGGCCATTTAAGCCTCTCAGTCACTAAGGCAAGATTTGAGCTACTTAAGTATAAATGCTAAGCAACCAATGTGACCTAACGAAATAAACGATAGGCATAAATCTTAAGTCCTTCTTAATATATTATAAGTGAACCATTTAAAAGTCAAAGGTCTACTGAATAAGTTGTGTGTCTAGATTTCAGATGAAAAATATGTTTACTCCGGAGCGATGCCGAGAATATTTAATTACGAGACATCTGCTCCCCTCTGTCAGGGTAATATTTATTTGCTCCTTATTAAAATGTTAGGCTTTCATATAAGTACCTTTTACGATTAATTGGTTTAATTATATTTGGATAAGATTTTTTTAGCAATAGAAAAGTACTGGGTCCCTACCATGATAGTTTATCTCTTGTTATGAGACAGATGTATATGACGTGTATAAGTCTGTCACTGTGACACATTGGAACTATGATGTAATAAGAAATTAAGGTATTATCTGTTTAGTTCTTAATATTGCCCGAGAAACGAATGCCATCAGTCGCGTTATTCACTAAGGTTTCTCACCGTCAAAATCGTCGGCGAGTGTCGGTTTTAAAGAAACGAAATTGATCCAACGCTTGTCGTCGAGTTCGACGCTACGAAACCTTAGTGAATAACGCAGCAGGTACAGAATTTGTCACTTGTTTTATGCAGACAAGTCGAGACATTTTTACACAGACAAACAGCGTATAAACCTTCCTGAATTATAACCCATTAAGTTACATGTATATGTGCGTGTTTGGAGTTATAAAACCAGTATGTTCACCTACTTTTAAAAAGCCATTTGCAAGATAAAATAAAGAAGAACGTGCTACGCATGGAATTCGGGCTCAGTAGCTTCAAAGCATGTACAATGGACTGATCATTTTGGAAATAGTAACACACAGTTTAAATATAAATTTCACAACCAGTTTGGAGTCTAGGAATGAATCGGTCGCTATGACACACTCACACAGAAGCGCACGAGAAAATAAGCAGAATATGCGTAATGATAGTAAGACGTGTCACGTCGTGGACAAAGCAAATCGCTGGATGAATTTGACTGAAATCTATAGAGATGAAAATGAAAAATATTTATTCAGTCTAGACCCTGGTATGGCACTTATGAATTTTGAGAATTTACCACCGGTTCGGAAACTAGCCTTCTAAGAAGAACCGGCAAGAAACTCAATGCATATGAAAATATATATTTTCACGTTTTACGTTAAAATATGTTTGTTATATTCTATTCTAACAAATGCTACTGCTTCCCTGAGTGACCACGCAACATTAGTAACGACGACGGCCATTTGACCAAATCCCCTTCCTGACCCATTAAGTAAGCCATTTTGGATCCGTACTTATCAACTTAATTACTTAAAGGTTAATACACATTTTCAGCATTTCTTTTCAATACTACCTGTGCCCCGCAGTTTCACCCTCGTAGACTTAATTTCATGGGTGACCCGCGGAACCCTGATGTTTTTTTGAATAAAAATAGCCTAAGTTACTCCTTGTAAAATTCAGTTAAAATCGGTCCAGCCGTTTCGGAGATTAGCCGGAACAAACAGACAGAGAATTTTTTTTTGTATTGTTTTTCAATGTAAGTACCGTGTATATTTGTCATATGCATTTAGAAGTCTAAATATAGTCAATTATGTTACTATATCCTTGCACCAATTATTATTATAAATCATAACATTATGTATTGTATTCATCAGTGTGACGCAGACCCACTTTCATGTCATTGTCGACAAACCGCCGTGGTTTATTTCAATGTTACTTAAATAACCATGCTTGTAACAAATTGTAAGATTGTTAAAAATAATAAAAAAAAAGTAAAATTGTATAGGTAGACTAGCTGTACCCCGCGGTTTCACCCGAGCGATTTAGTCTTATATAATATATCGGTTTAAAATTGACAAAGTTTCATACAAACTTTCATCCCCTATTTTTTCCCCTTGCGAGTAGAATTAATCGAAATCCTTTCTTAGCGGATCCCTACGTCATAACATCTACCTGCATGACAAATTCCAGCTCGATCCGTCCAGTGGTTTGGGCTGTGCGTTGATAGATCACTATGTCAGTAAGTCAGTCACCTTTGAGTTATATATATTTAGATGTACAAGGTGCTTTATTTATAAATATAAATAATAGACTCAAATTTTAATAGCTAATAAACTGTGATGAATGCAGATACCGTAAAATATTTTTAATTAACCGACTCAACGAATAAAATTTGAACTTTGCCGTTCGTATAAAAATGCAATTTAAAAATGTCTAGTGAAGCGGAGAGTTGAGGCATTTTGCAATTTTCTCGTGACTTAGCTGAAATAGTGGACTTGAAATAACTGTATGAATATTAATAAACTATGTGAACATGCATATTGTCGAGCTGCTGATTAACCGTATTCTTGTTATGTCTGTGGAAAAATTTAGTATACGGCCACAGATAAAGTAAATTTTAAGCAGTCTTTATCTTTGTGCAGTACTAACTGTAGTGTCTGGAGTAAAGCCCACAGACTACCCAAACTTAACAACATAGAGAGTAACAATGTCTGTGCTCAAATTAATGTATATCTGTGACGTTTTAGTGTATTTAAACTAAACATTTATTTTGTATCTATTCTAAATTTAATCAATGATGTGTCGCATTTTGAATCACAGACTATATTTTTGCCGCATGCTACTATCCTTACATACTTCTTTCGCTTCATAAACATTCAAGCATCTCTACATACATTTCCTTCTGTTACGAGTGCTCCGAATTCGACCATTCTGAAAAATACTATTAATTATAGTGTACAGTGTACGGCATATCTACTTCATAATAAACTAACATAATTGGATACAATATTTTTATTGAGTAAATTTATTAATTTCGTAGGAAAATCAGCGGCCGGAATAAACCGCAATGTATTTTAGTGAAAGAAACCTGTGTTCCTGAATGTACAATATCATTATGTAGATTCTTAATCCTTTGGAAAGAGGATCTAAAATTCTTAATTCTTTCAGCGAACGAGAGACATGGTAATTACGTATATTATGTACGCTTTAGAGATTGTAACTTTCGTGGTAGATTTTGAAAATATAATACACTTTCGAATGAGATTTTATACTGATAATTGAAACTTTTTATAGAAATATCTTCCAGTCAACCTACATATAGACTATAGGTAAATATAGACGACCTGTTGGTATTTTTTTATTATATATATACTAGCAATGCCCCGCGGTTTCACCCGCGTAGCTTTAGTTGTATATAATATAACGGTTTAAAAATGACAAAGTTTGATACATACTTTCATCCCCTATTTTACCCCTTTGGGGGTAGAATTAATCAAAATCCTCTTAGCGAATGTCTGCGTCATAACATCTACCTGCATGCCAAATTTCAGCCCGATCTAGTGGTTTCACTATGTCATTTAGTCACCTTTGAGTTATATATATTTAGAAATATATGCGTAGATACATATAAGGAGAATCGTAATATAAGGATTTGAAAAAATATTTCAGTACCTATTTATCGAGGAAGGCTATAGGCCACATATCATCGCGCTTAGACCAATCTCGGGCAGAAGCTAGTATACATATATTTTTTATATTTCCATTCTATGCTTTATTATAATTAACTTACGTAAGCAGATCAAAGTATATATGTTAGTGTCTAATATAATAATGGTATATAACAAAAGACCATTTGTAATCACCTGAAGATGAATCGTAGATGGAATTGAAGAAATATTTCTTGAGCGCCCTTAGAATTCTATTATGAGTGTCATGTTGAATCCTACAATATTTCTTGCACATTCATCTAATTGCCTTTTTATATGTGAGCGTCAGCGTTGAGTCTGCTTTTCCATTGGGAGCAATAATTACAGCAAAAACACGTTTGATATATAATGTAACGTATTGAAGTGTTAACTGTAAAATTTGGTGTAATTTACAGTACTGGGCACTGCAATTTACTACATTAACAAATGTGTTGATGTTACAAATAAACTGTCCCTCATTGTGTTTAAATGGGTCTTTAGACAAACAAGCAGGATAATACATATTATAAGCAATCGTAATAAAATTCCATTGTAAGCAACGCCCATCCCCACTACCGCCTATAAAAGAGCACGCGCAGCCGTGTACAGACACATTGTCTGCTCAGTCGTCGTAGCGACAAGTCGTTAGGATTGGCGTTGTATTGCGTGAGTTCTTTCCAATTTATATTGCTATTTCTATTCTACTGTATTTTGTGTGTGATTTATTACGTTACTTGTGTAATTTATTTGTATATGTTAATAAAAGGTTGTTTCCTTGTTTCCGTTATTAATGTTAAATTTGATTTATAATTAAATTTGTTAAAGATTTCGTTTTGATATTCATTTTT
This sequence comes from Watsonalla binaria, assembly GCA_929442735.1. Taxonomy (NCBI): domain Eukaryota; kingdom Metazoa; phylum Arthropoda; class Insecta; order Lepidoptera; family Drepanidae; genus Watsonalla; species Watsonalla binaria. The sequence continues at coordinate 9,096,265 of OV838930.1, forward strand.
TTAAAGTAAACCACACCTGGTTCCTAAAATCAGAAGTGGGATAGGACTTCACCTATAAGCCTAGTTCTAAAGGAAACGACCGTTTGTTACATAGACAATGCCGCGCGCGACACGCGAACGGTCACCTGAAACGCCGCCTTATTCTGGGGCTGCGCATAGCCATCGCAGGGGATCTTCGCGACGTCTTGTGTACCGTTCGCGATCGCGTCATGACAGATCTCGTTCACGTTCAAGTGAGTCACGCTCGGGTCGAATAAAGAGTCGTTCGCATTTGCGATATGATAAATCACGGTCCCGCTCGCGTTCATGCTCGCGTCGCGACCGGAGTAACTCACGACGTCGTTACTCGCGTCATCGTTCCCATACCCGTACCGGTGATTCCCGCTGTCGACAGGATAGTCCAGTCGTCGGCAGTAACTTGCTTAAAGATACGTTGGGCTCAATTATGTCACGACTAACCGCTATAGAGGACAGTACGGCCAGCGCTTCTAATAACGTATCGTCCATTCATGGCAACGCGCCCGTGTCTACCACTGATAATGACGGCGCGACCCAGGCAATTGCTAATGCATTAGGCGCACTGACAAAAATGAAATCTAGCAACTATTATGTCTCTAATTTCGATCCAGCCGTCAATAACTTTGAAGTGTGGTGCAATGAGGTGGATAGGGCTAAATGCGCAAACCGCTGGGACGATCTTGAGTGTTTTTCTCGCGTAGCTCATTGTTTAAAGGGTGATGCAAGGATCTGGTTAAACGAGTGGTCAACTAACGATCGTTCGTGGTCTAGTTTCGTTAGGGAATTTAGATCTTTATGTCCTCAGAAAATGGATTACGCACAGATACTTTATGAGGTCGTCAATTCCACCTCTGACAAGTTTTTGTCTTACGCAGAGTACGCACGTCGTTCATTACTACGTTTACGCGTTGTTAATGGTCTGAGTCAGGAACTAATGGTTCAGATAGTCGTCCATGGTATTAGTGATGTACAAGTACGTGCGGCCGCCACTAATGCCGATTTAACTACGGATAATTTAGTTTCATTTTTAGCTACATATGTCAAACCAAAGGCGCGTAAATTTGAGAAACCTGCATATTTGGGCAAGGATAGAAAACGGAACCTCCCCTGTAATTTTAACAATTCTGGTAGGTCTGAAGGCACGTGCTTTTCCTGCGGTCAAAAAGGGCATTTTAGGGACAACTGCCCCAAAACTAGCAATAGTACCAATAAGGCTAATGCTAGCGATAGACCTATTTGCTCTTTTTGTAAGAAAGTAGGACATAAGGAAACCACCTGTTTTGCGAAAGCTCGCTCTGAACCCCAAACCAGTAACAACCATCGCAAGGTTAACTTATGTGCCGAACTGTCAGACCCGACGGACAACAACGACATTAGTACAGCCGTTATTCAAGGCATACCCGTTGACGTTCTTATTGATAGTGGCGCACTGAACGTATCCCTGATATCATCAGCGATAGTCAATCTCTTCTCTGGTTCACGTAAGCAGGTTAATTGCTCCCTCAGGGGGATAGGCGGGGACGGATTTGTTGCTCGCGAATGTATTATCCTAACTGTAGAGTTTAGCAATATCGCGTTTGATGCGGACTTTGTTATAGTACCCGCCTCCTACATGAATACACCTATCATCATAGGGACGGACGTACTCAATCGAGATGGTGTAGCATTTATTCGTACAAAACATGGGCAGTACTTAACTCACGCAAAAGATAGATCTTTCAAAATAAACTCCATTAATGTTGACCAGCCTGAAAAAATAAATACACCTCTTGAAGGTACAGAGTATGCCAAGTTGATGACTGTCCTTAAAGAATTCTCTCCATTTTTAATATCTGGTACAGCCACTACAACCGTAAAAACCGGTAAGATGCACATCAATCTGACAAGTGACGTACCCGTAGCATATCATCCGTATCGATTGTCTTACCAAGAAAAACTCAAAGTGCGTAACATATGCCAGGATCTCTTCGACAAAGGTATCATTAGAGAATCTGATTCGGAGTACGCGAGTCCTGTCATTCTGGTCAAAAAAAAAGATGGCTCAGACCGGATGTGTGTGGACTTCCGCGCCTTGAACCGTGTCACTATTAGGGATAGGTACCCTTTGCCTTTAATAGATGACCACATCGACCGGCTTGGAGGCTCAAAGTATTTTACGTCTCTTGATATGGCGTCAGGCTTTCACCAAATCCCCATTGATGAAAACTCGATTCATAAGACAGGTTTCGTTACTAATGAAGCCCATTACGAATATTTAAAAATGCCTTATGGGCTATGTAATTCTCCGACTGTTTACCAACGGATAATCAATAATACTCTCCGTAAGCACATAGAGGCTGGCTATGTTCTAGTTTATATTGACGATGTTTTGATTCTCAGCCAGACTATAGAAAGTGGTATTACTTTGCTACACGAAGTTCTAGAGACTTTAACTGATGCTGGGTTTTCTATTAATGTACGTAAATGTTCTTTCCTTAGTTCTACCGTGGAATACTTAGGTCGTGTTATCAGTCATGGTCAGGTTAGACCGAGCCCACATAAAATTGAGGCATTAGTCAACTCTCCCACTCCTACTAACGTTAAACAGGTGCGTCAGTTCTTGGGTCTCGCAGGCTATTTTAGGCGATACATAAAAGGTTACGCTACCGAAACCACGTGTATCTCACGGCTTACCAAGAAAGATGTAAAGTTTGAATGGGGTCCCGAACAGGACAGGGTACGTCAACGTCTCATTAAGCGGCTTACTAGTAAGCCCATTCTCGCGATTTTTGACCCTGATCTCCGTACTGAAGTACACACCGATGCCAGTAGCACTGGGTACGGTGCAGTGCTAATGCAGGTTCACCCGGACGGAGGTAAGAGAGTCGTGGCCTATTTTAGCAAGGTTACTCAGGGGGCTGAGCCGAAGTACCATTCGTACGAGTTAGAAACGTTGGCGGTCGTCAAGGCATTGCAACATTTTCGCCATTATTTGATTGGGATTAATTTCAAAATTGTAACGGATTGCAATGCGTTGAAGGCCACCGAACGCAAAAAGGACCTCCTCCCACGAGTTGCACGCTGGTGGATTTACCTGCAGGACTTCAACTTTGAAATTGAATACCGAAAGGGCATAATGATGGGTCATGCAGATTATTTAAGCCGCAATCCACCAACGTCGCAAGTAAATAACATTGAGCGTCCGCTGAATTGGGCACAAATGGCCCAATCGGCTGATTCTGAGACTGTTGATCTCATTCAAAAATTAAGGGATGGGGCTTTGGATTCCAGCCGGTATGTGTGTCAAAATGAGGTCCTTTATTACCGTTATTCACCAGTAGGTGAAGAGTCGCGCCTGCTTTGCTACATCCCTAAAGGGCACCGGCTCAGCTTGTTACGTGTGTTTCACGATGAGCATGAACACGTCGGGGCTGATAAAACTTATGACCTCATTCTGAAACACTTCTGGTTTCCAGGTTTGAAGCAGTTTGTAAGGAAGTATACTTCCCACTGTCTTATATGCATTTCAAAGAAACGTATCCCACGAGCCCCATACCAACCTATTACCTCGTGGGAAAAGCGTGACGTTCCATTTCAAACTGTCCATGTGGACGTATTGGGTCCTCTACCGGAGTCCAACGGGTATAAATTCGTGCTTGTTCTAGTCGATTCATTTACAAAATTTTGCTTACTATACCCTATGTACAGACAGGACACAAGCGAGCTAAAACGGGTTTTCAATAATGCAATTTCTTTATTTGGAACTCCGAAGCTCATAGTCTGTGACCGCGGTCGCATGTTTGAGGCTACAGCCTTTACTAGTTGGGTATCGGGAATGGGCTCCGATTTGCATTACATAACTCCCGAAATGCATCGTTCAAATGGGCAGGCCGAGCGTTATATAAGAACGGTTCTTAATATGATCCGAATAGAGAGCGATAACAATAAAGCTACTTGGTCTGATGCTCTATGTAAAATTCAGTTAGTCTTAAACATAACCAAACAAAAAAACCACGCAATACTCTGCTTTGTATTTGTTAATAGGCATTAATGCGACCACTCCTATTATTCGTGCACTCATCCGCGACGTTGCCATCGAAAATTTGAGCTCCGATCACGAAGCAGCAAGAGAGTTTAGTCGGAGCAAAGCTAAGGCATCGCTTGATAAAAACCAGGATCAGCAGAACGTTCGGGTTAACCGTCAGAGACACCCGCCGAAACAGTTTCAGGTTGACGATCAAGTATTTGTCATCAAATATTCACAATCTGTTGGAAAACTTGATTCTGGTATGAGAGGTCCATACCGCGTTACTAAAGTCCTTCCATGTGACCGATACGAGCTGAAACTTATAAGCGGGGCCAGAGGTAAAACTACTCAGGCCGCTGCGCAGTATATGGTGCCCTGGAAAGGGGAATGGTGTCCTGAGAGTTGTTCCGCATTCTTTGACAGTGAGTTTCAAGAACCATTTAATTTTGTTTTATGTCACAGTAGCTCGTACGAAAGGCGTATATTCAAATGAGGCGAGGGTGTGACTCGCCTGCTGGAGCAAGCTATCTGCGTAGTCCAATGGCTGCTTCTAAGGCTGACGTCCTGGACCATTGCTCCAGCAGAGGTGCACATGGCTGATGTCATGTTTGAAGTCCTGACATTGTGTTGGGCAGGAAGTCCTGACATTGTGTTGGGCAGGAAGTCCTGACATTGTGTTGGGCAGGAAGCCCTGACTTTGTGTTGGGCAGGAAGTCCTGACATTGTGTTGGGCAGGAAGTCCTGACATTGTGTTGGGCAGGAAGTCCTGACATTGTGTTGGGCAGGAAGTCCTGACATTGTGTTGGGCAGGAAGTCCTGACTCTGTTGGGCACCAAGCTTGGTCTGACAGGCAATGCCTGAGTAACATCATTAACGTAATTTGAATAACTTGATCAAGTTAAAGTAAGAGTATGAAAGAGCTGATGAAGTGGGGACGTATGTACATGAAGATTTATATGTGAAGTGCGTTTATCTCTGGTGCGAAAGCGATTATCTGTCTGAGGGCCTCGTATGTGTGAGGGATGACTGAATAGGCAACTGTGTGTGGTTACCATAATAATTAACTGTTAATGTTTCATGCAGATGACGATCCTGATGATGATGCCGGTGGACCCTCGGTTATACCTACAGGGCTCACCAATGCTCGGAGCATGGTAGAAGCTGGCGAACAAAGCACCGCCGTGTCTCCCAGTGCTCCTGAAGAAGACTCCAGTGCCGCCGAGGACTGCGCACGATCAGGAGTGGCCGTATAAGCAATCGTAATAAAATTCCATTGTAAGCAACGCCCATCCCCACTACCGCCTATAAAAGAGCACGCGCAGCCGTGTACAGACACATTGTCTGCTCAGTCGTCGTAGCGACAAGTCGTTAGGATTGGCGTTGTATTGCGTGAGTTCTTTCCAATTTATATTGCTATTTCTATTCTACTGTATTTTGTGTGTGATTTATTACGTTACTTGTGTAATTTATTTGTATATGTTAATAAAAGGTTGTTTCCTTGTTTCCGTTATTAATGTTAAATTTGATTTATAATTAAATTTGTTAAAGATTTCGTTTTGATATTCATTTTTTTAAAGTAAACCACACCTGGTTCCTAAAAATATATACAAACATATGTTCACGCCTGTATTTCCCGAAGGGGTACGCAGAGTACTTTTCACCGAAGGTGATTAAGTGCTAACGTGACAGATGGTGGGTCTATCGCTGCCTCAGACATTACGCATACGCCTTTGAGCTACTCAGAAATATGCAGGTTTCCTCACAATGTTTTCGTTCACCGTAAAGCACGTGGCCTAAAATCACTGTACATAAGTTTTTTTTAGAAAAGTTCATTACAGGCCCCGCTGAGATTCGAACTTGAGACGCTTGCTTATCAGGCGACTGCCAAGGGCGTGCACTGATTATAATAGCATGAAATATATGGGTCTCAAGTAAATTTTAATTCGTTTCCATTGGAATGGCATTACGGAAGAATTCTCGTAAACTGTGAGGTCCGAGGTCCTGGGTGCGATCCCCAGGTCGGGAGAAGTGTTAATGGGTTTTTATCTGTCATTTCCCAGTAACGCCTCGGAGTCTGGCTTAGTGTCCATCATCTTCCTGGCCTTATCCCATACATTTTTGGGGTCGGTTGATTCAACCCGATGTGGCTGATCACCTGATTAACCTCTTTTACGAGGAAAATCGGTAATCTGGGTAAAACCAGTTGTCAGACTTTCTTAGGTCTCCGACTGACCTGTAACGATTGCCGAAAATGAGTGTTCAGTCAATGGCAATAAGGCTTGCCCGTTATTACATGTGACTTAAACATAGCATAGACCTATGACCGTAAGCAGCGCCTCTTATGAGCATTGACGTTTTTTTTTTAATTAAGTTAAAAGCTAAGATCTTAATAAGCTCTGCTTGAAACGATGATGCTATGCCCTCCAATACATCTCTGTCTACCCCTTTGTAAATTTAAGTAAATTTAATATTTTTATGATACGACTAGCTGTGCCCCGCAGTTTAACACGTGTACAGGTAATAAAATTAGCCTAAGTTACTCTTTGTAAAATTAGCTATCTACCAGTGAAAGTCTTGTTAAAATCGGTGCAACCGTTTCGGAGATTAGCTCAAACAGAAAGAGAGAGATTTTTAAAAAAATCATTTAGTTTATGTCACGACCGTATATACTTTCATATGCATTTAGTGAAAAACTCTTATTTTGGAATTACAAACAGACACTTCCATTTTGTTTATCTGTATGTATGTATATGTAGACACTTATATTTAATATCAAAACAAAACGTAGAATGAAGTGGGTAAGTAAAAAATGCAATTTATTGTTGGAAAAATGAAATGGCTTTGAGTTGCACCGTTTTCAACTGCAGCAATTCGTTTCACCACTGAATTGAGTCACGATTTCCGTGATACAACCTTCTGACGCTACTATTGGTACTTATTTTTGCTATTTCAAATTTATAAAGACGTACTTATTTTTTACTGCCTTCTATTTTACAAGGGATATCAGTAGAATAAATATGCTCACGCCATCCCAGATGGGTCCCCGAAGGGGTAAGCAGAGGTGTTGTAACAACACCCACATTACACCGAATATGATTAAGTGCCAACGTGACAGAGGGTGAGTCCATCGCCGTCTCAGGCACTATACTTTCGTCATTGAATTACTTCTTAGACATATGCAGGTTTCCTCATGATGTTTTTCTTCACCGTAAAACACGGGGTGTCAAATCACTGCACATAAGTTTTTAGAAAAACTCATTGGTACAGGCCCCGCTGGGATTCGAACTTGCGTCGCTTGTGTAGCAGGCGACTGCTCAAACCCCAAGGCCACCACGGCTCTTTTATCAGTAGATAAAAAAAGCAAAAAATACCGAACCGGTGTCATTTGGGCTCGAACCGGGGTTATAGCTTAATTTCGTTATCACACTATATCATAGGCTGTAAGCCTCACATCATAGCTATTGTATCTTGACAGATGTAGGCGAATTTTGCCTACGTATTGTAATTAAATTGTAGCAATTTTTCATTGCCTGTAAATATGGCTTAAACGATGTTTTCTGAAAATGAAATCTAGCTAGAATTTTTTTTGCCCCCGAAACCCCTTAAATTTCATGAAAATAGTTGGAACCGTTTCCGAGATTCAGACCTCTATATAATATATATATACATATATATATAGAGGTATATACAATATTTGCTCGTTTAACGGTATAAGATACCCTTTGACACTAACGAATATTGTGGCTTTCAATTGTTTAAATTTTTTTTATCGTTTCACTAAATCCAGAGACTACCCCAAAAACACACATAAACTCGCAATTGGTCTTTACTATATATAAATATAGGTTTGGTATTGGCTCTACGGGAACTGTAAGTAAGATTAAATTTTAGTTACATAATTAATTTTGTTACCTAGATTTTCAGTGCTTAAGCTTCTCTTCAGTTTCTCACTCACTCTAACACCAATAGTAGGAGCTACATTGTATTCTTAAAATACTAGACAAGTCAAGTCGAGTCCACATATGAAAAGGCCAAACGTTCCGTGCACTATCAACAACGAGATCCGAGCTATCCCTGAGTCAGACTGACACATGAGATCCCAAAGGCGTATCATTTAGCTTGGCTGTGGTGAATTGCTTTGGATAGCCAAAAACGATAAACGATTCGAATGAATATGGTCCACGGTCTTGATATTCACTTCGAAAGTAGAAATTTAATTCGAAAGTTACTTCTCAAAAACTGTTGAACTGGGGGCCAACTATGATTGTCTAAACATCGCATATCATATTAAGGATTTCTTAGCGCAGATGTTTAATTTTACGATACCAAAAACTCAAACCGATGATGGTAGGACCCCTGGTTCACCTGTAACAGCAATTCCTTATTCGATTAGGACCCATTATTTTTTAAAACCGTATGACGTTCTGATTTTTCTGTGTTTAAATTAAATATACTTCACAAAAAGACCTACTTACTAAGGCCTTCAATAAAAATGAAAGATTTTTTTAATATTTGAAAATTTGTTGAACCTCTTATTTTTTCCGTCTTTATTACTCCTTAATTTATTCCTATTGCTATTAAAGTTATAATTATTCTTGAAACTATTATTTAATATTGTTTGTTGTTGTGTTATATTATATGAACGCATTAGTCATCACTTTATTTTATGTTTTAAATGGGCTGCGCGTGCGCTACTAACGAAAAAAATATTAATGAATACACTTAATGTCATTAAAATTTTTTTTTGGTTAGAGCGCTTAGAGGCTTAGGGTTTGAGCAGTCGCCTGCTAATCAAGACACCAATTGGAATCGAAATCCCTTTCTAGGATGGCATGAGCATTTTTATTTAATTTTTTTATTAAAGAAAGGGTTGCACTAACTGTCGAAATAATATTTGGGTTTATTCACTTTGAAAGTTATTTTTGAATAGGGTTGGTAAGTAAGGCTTCTATAATTGAATTAAAAAGTAACACCTCAACTTTACAAGCTCTACTTTCAAACTCCGTGTAATAAACCCATTCGTAACCTAGACATACTCATTCGGATATACAACATGAAATAAACAACAAACTATCACACTAACGATTCTGGTTCAGATAAAACTTAACCGTTTCAGTTCCACTCGGGAAACGAATGCTGTAAAAATGGTATATACTACCCCCCATATTGCTGCTACATAATAAATAGAGAGCCGCGGTGGCCTCGGGGTTAGAGCAGTCGCCTGCTACGCAAGCGACGCAAGTTCGAATCCCAGCGGGGCCTGTACCAATGAGTTTTTCTAAAAAACCTATGTACAGTGATTTCACACAACGTGCTTTACGGTGAAGGAAAATATCGTGAGGAAACCTACATATTTCTGAGAAGTAATTCAATGACTTATATAAAGTGTCTGAGACGGCGATAGACTCACCATCTGTCACGTTGGCACTTAATCATCTTCGGTGAAAAGTGGGTGTTGTGATTACAACACCTCTGCCTACCCCTTCGGAGAAAACAGGCGTGAGCATATGTTATTTGACCATGCTTCATTTCGACTTAGTTGCTAATTTGATTACTTAATAACTGCTTCTTTTATGCGAGGTCCCCAGATTGGGTAAAGGCCTCCTCCAGAGATGCCCACATCTCTCTATCCTGTGCTTTGTTGTACCAGTTAGCGCCAGCAGCTTTCACGATCTCATCTTCCCATCGAGTATAGGGTCTTCCTATATCGCTACATAATATCTAAAACTATTCCTTGCATAATGTAGAACAACTTTTTTTGATAACTCTCTACTTCATTTTTTTTATTGACGAGGGGATACCTTCAAAAAGTCCCCGGCCACCCTGGGAGAGGCAAGTCGTGGTATGTGGGATTTTTACCACAATAAAACCCCCCCAGGGGCCATCCTCCGTGCTTAAAGGGGACTCCGGGTACTCTGATAGATCGCACCGTTGTCCCTCCACACTTTTCCGTAGCACATCCCCTGGGCAGCTGTATCGCCTCTGGAGACCTCTCTGTGTGAATTCATACGAGATTTCGTCACAATCTGTGCAAATTTTCGTAAAGGGCCCACTAAAAAAACAATAAAAATCAATATTGACATATTCCTTTGCAGGCGCCTGAAAACCCCGTTAAAACTGGCCATTATAAAAAAAGTACAGGACGTTATTTATTAGAAAAGATAGCATCGCAATAGATTCAGTCTCCATTGGCCATGCGAGCCTGCATTAGGCATCGTAAATATGAATTTATGGCAGCAATAACTGGTTAATAAATCGTCGTACCACAAAACAGTATATGACAGAACGAATATCATCGGTTCTGTACAGTTTAACATATTTTTTACACCTTTAAGATGGCTAACAAGAAATGGCTACAGGCTGTTCTCGCGCCCATTGCCAATCCTGTAAACATCTTCACACCTTTCTTAAAGAACCCCATGCTCTACTCTTCGGGTCGAAAACTACTAAAGCTCCTTCAGATTAAGGACAGATTGTGATAGTGATCCTGTTCGAATTTCCAAGCTAGGGGGACCGGAGGCTGTACTCTCACCATGCAGAAGATCGCAGCTAAATAATGCTACCTTTGAGTAGTGTTGTGTTTCTGCGGTGAGTAAGGTCGCCAGTGCCCTTGTACCCTTAAATTTACCCTGCACCTTACAAGCATTCATAGGCTGCAAGTATTCGATTACCATTAAACTGTAGGCATGTTTGTCGCCTTTTTAAAAGGTAACAGTAATCTTTTAGTCACGAATTTTACAGCGTACTTATCATATGAATACGTGTTCTTCAATCTTTAAATTTGCTCTTCTTATCTAACGATTGACAGAAAACATTGCAGATGCTAATAATGCTAAATTCAGCTGTATATAAATATACAAGTCACATAGTTATCTTAATGAAACACAGTCCAGCATCCACTGAGGGTGCACTAGTCTGCGGACGTCCGCCTGATCTGCCTACAGCACGGGCAGCAAGGGCGCATTTTTTCAACAACCATAAACGTGGACTTCTGCAAAGCTCCTGGGGGCTTACTATCATCGTTATAGCAGTGACGTCTTACTAACTCCTTAACTTTGACGTTTATTTTCGTTATCACAAAAGAAACGTCAAAGCTAAGAAGTTTTTAAATACGCTCTGCTTAAATCGATGATGGTGGCCCCCTGATACTATTTAAAAACATTTCAGGTTAAAATATGAATACTGGATCATGTAAAATGTACATACATACATATGCTCACGCCTGTATTCCCCGAAGGGGTAGGCAGAGGTGTTGTAATAACAACACCCACTTTTCACCGAAGATGATTAAGTGCCACCGTGACAGATGGTGAGTCCATCGCCGTCTCATACACTTTACATACGTCATTGAATTACTTTTCAGAAATATGCAGGTTTCCTCACAATGTTTTCCTTCAAAGTAAAGCACGTGGTTTGAAATCACTGTACATACGTTTTTTAGACAAACTAATTGGTACAGGCCCCGCTGGGATTCGAGCTTGCGTCGCTTGCGTAGCAGGCGACTGCTCAAACCTCAAAACCACCACGTCTCTATATGTAAAATGCAGTTGCTATTTTAAATATACTGTCGATGCAATGCGATGGCTCTAATCAATAGCTCAGTGAACCTTAAAAGCTATGCATATGCGAGTACATTGTGGAAGTATTCCAGTTGTTTTACCCAGCCATAAATAAACATGGCAGCGGTAGTTTTAAATATTTATGTTAATCGCCTGCAAAAATTTACAACGTAATTATACTTACCAATAAAAGTTGTTGTGTTTGTTACTCACAAATGGTGTAATGTCACGAAAATATTGCTCTAATCTATATATATCAAAATTAATTGCTGTTCGTTAGTCTCGCTAACATTTAAGAATGGACCCATTTGGGTCATTTTGATCTTTATAAAAGTTCAGTGAAGGTTTAAACGATGAGATACATAAATTATAGGTAAAGGAAAAGGCGAAACGAAGATCACCGGGTCAACAAGTGTATAATATTATTGCCCGCTATATACAAAATATACATATGGTATATGTTTGTACAACATTTGACTATTGTGATGTGTGTGTGTGTAAAATGCCGCTTTAGCAGTCTAGCTTGACATCACTATTAATACAAAACAACTATAAATATTCGTGGTTGCAAATGTTTTATGAAAGCTAAGTCGGCGATTAGTTCTTAATTTTCTGATCATTTTTAAATTATTATCGGGACGATATAGTCATTGTAAAGTCGTAATTTTCTAAATGCTTCATTTCCTATTTTATACTTATAATATTGTAAAAATGAAGAGTTCGTTTGTTTTGAACGTGCTAATCTCAGGAACTGGGACCTTACTATGAGCTCTTGCCATCATAGTTCCACTGGGTGACAGCGACAGATTTATACACGTCATATACTAATACGTCTCATAATAAGAGTTAAACTATCATGGTCATAAGAGGAAGGGCCATTTGGTTGAGGTAAAAATGTGAAACCAATAAGAGCGAAGCATTAATGGAGAATGTTAGAAAAACGGGAAAAATTATTACGTAGTATGTAAATATATATATTTTTATCGCTGACCTCGAAGCACAACTTCTTTTATAAACAACGAAATGTTAATATTTAAAAACTGTAGAGAAGATGTTAGAGCCGTGGTGGCTTTGAGGTTAGAGCAGTCGCCTGCTAAACAAACGACGCAAGTTCGAATCCCAGAGGGGATTGTACCAATGAGTTTTTCTAAAAAAAACTTATGTACAGTGATTTCCCACTACGTGCTTTACGGTGAAGGAAAACATCGTGAGGAAACCTGCATATTTCTGAGAAGTAATTCAATGACGTATGTAAAGTGTCTGAGACGGCGATGGACTCACCATCTGTCACGTTCTTTTTATCTATATATATATAAATGTAAGGTTCGTGAAAGCTTCAAAATGTATTTTCAATCACAATTTGCCACAGCGAAGCGTGGTAGGGTACAGTTAGTAAGACATAAAGCTGAACGCCTGTATCCACGAACATTCTGCACATTCTTAGTTTGCAAGTCAAATTGATGTAAGTGAAACGAAACCTTAACCAAGAAATAAACAGAATAAGATAAACACGAGTAAAACTACCAACTATAAAACGCAAAACAGGATTTTCAACACAAAACTTTCCACACAATATATTAAAAATATACCCGACAATGTGTAGTGTCAGTTTCGTAGAAGCAACGACGCCATTCGTTCTCCAAATAGGAAGTAAACTTCCCCTAGTAGGGAAGTTTCTTCGAAATGATGCATCTGCCGAGTTTGTATGTACTTAATCTCGGTTTTAGAGTTTATATTTTTAGGAGTTCAACCATATTTCTTCTTGTTTTATACAACAAACAAAGAACTTTTTGAATTAATAATTATAAATGTGACGGCGTTTGTTGGCTTACCCTCTTTTACACAGCAACGAAGGAATGGAATAATTTTTAAAATTCGAACTTTAACGCATAAATTATAAGCTGAATCTAAATCTATATGTAAACTTATATATAAAGACTCGCGGACGTCACGCAGTTTCACCCGCATAGTTCCCGTTCCTGTGGGAGTACGGGAATAAAAACCTATAACACAGATAATATAGAGAAATATAGCCTACATTTCTTGCTGAAAATGTAGCTATTCATTGCTAAAATAATTTCTCAAATCGGTCCATTACTTTTTGAACCAATTCACTACAAACATACTTACATCCAAATTTTTCCTCTTTATAATACATACATACATACATATGCTCACGCCTGTATCCCATGGGGGTAGTCAGAGACCACTTTCTTCGGTTAAGAGTGCTCCGAATTTGACCTTTCTGAAAAATACTATTAATTTGGTCATAGTAGTTCTTCCTTGGACGCCCTCTTCCGACACTTCCGGTCACATTCGCTCTATAAATTTCTTTCGTTAATCGCCTTTCACTCATCCTTTCAATATGTCCAAACCATCTCAACATACTTTTTTCTCTTTATAATATTAGTAGAAAAGAGGTTATTTGTTTGTTCGCTTGCTTCTTCAAACACGTTCGCGCTTATCTCAGGTTTGAAAAAATATTCAGTGTTAGATAGTCCATTTATCGAGGAAGGCTATATAGGCTATATAAAATAACTTCACGTTAAAACAATTTTCGGCTTAAAATTTGGGTTAGCCCAAAGCAACAATTCCTTGGGGATGAATTCGCGGGCAGAAGCTAAAATAAACAACTTAGAGATGAATTCAACAGAAAAACTGACAAGATAAAACAAAACTGTGACAAATAGACTCGAATCACTTTTATTGAAGTGACATTTACATATCGAGGCATAATTTACAATAGGTTATATGTATAACTTTATTTATAGAAAACTATCATTTAAGTAAAGTGGACACAGTTCCGCACCAACGATTCCATACTGCAGGAACTCGGGATCAAACAGCGTCTGTCATCCACAGTTCAATCTCGCATTCTCAACTTTTTTGGACATGTGTCGCGACGTGGAGACGCATCCATAGAGCGTCTGGTGGTGCAGGGTAAATTCGAGGGTACTAGGGCGCGTGGCAGATCACCAATGAGATGGACGGACCAGATTAAGGCTGTGATGGGTGTTCCTACTATTAACGAATGCTCCCGTAAAGCAGCAGTCCGAAATGAATGGCGCCGTTTTGTTCAGCAAGCTACTAATTCTGACATTACGACCACGACCGCTCTGCCAAGAGTGTAACGATTGAGATGATGATCATTTAAGTACTTAATCAGAAAATCCAAATCTTATCCCTACTAATATTATAAATGCGAAAGTAACTCTGTCTGTCTGTTACGCTTTCCCGCTTAAACCTCTCTTCTTGAAATTTGGCACAGACAATATTTAGACCCTGAGAAAGGACATAGGCTACCTTTTATTGCGGAAAAAATAGTTTATTAAACTAAATCTACGCGGGTGAAACCGCGGGGCACAGATAGTTAAAAATTTCTTTTTAAATATCACGCTTTCTAGAGTGTCCCTACACCCAAACTGAAACCATACAGCTACCACCACCGGCTCAGTTAAATAAACGTCGTAAGTAAATTCAGAAGCATATAACTTTTAAAACTTTATAATCTTAGTTGAGTGATTAAGATAATTAAATAAGTGGTGAACGGGTGAATCCATTCAGTATAGTTACTTGTCTGCGGCCAACGGAATCCTATAGGCTCATGTGGGACTAACATATTCAAACGGACTTGGATTTGGGAACACACGGGAGATTAATTTAGTGATCATATTTATTCATGTTACACAAACAGATTGAGATCAGAAATGACATAAACTAGAATACGAACTCAGATATTAGAACTAGATAACAATTCAGATCATATGAAGTCATGCGAGCCGTGATGGCCTCGGGGTTTAAGCAGTCGCCTGCTACGCAAGCGACGCAAGTTCGAATCCCAGCGGGGCCTGTACCAATTAGTTTTTCTAAAAAGCTTATGTACAGTCATCATGAAGAAACCTGCATATTTCTGAGAAGTAATTCAAAGACGTATGACACGTTATAAAGGCGCCTGAGATGGCGATAGACTCACCATCTGTCACGTTGGCACTTAATCAAATTCGGTGAAAAGTGGGTGTTGTGATAACAACAACTCTGCCTACCCTTTCGGGGAACACAGGCGTTAGCATGTGTGTATAAAGTCATCGTCATTTATTTGAGAGCTGACACTTTGACCTCCTAATGCGACACGACGTTGACATTTTCCTTCAACTATTGTAGGTACGTAACTATCCTTGGACACCCTTCTTCGCTTTCTTTTTTATTCGTTACTGCCCCACTGCTACTAGTTGAGTTAAGTTGTTGTAATACAAAAACGGTGGCACACAAGCATACAGTCTGCCTGATGGTAAGTGGCCGCTGCAGCCTATGAATATGACCTACACGAGAAAGAGATCTGAATTGTCAATCACACATTGCCCACCTTATAATCATAAAAAAATCAAAAGTGAACCCCGTTTTTCGCTCAGAGAATCAGCATTTTTATTTATTTAACCTCATAGAACGGCTTGAAGCCACTAAAACTAAAGGGAAAAAAGGAGCACTTTCATGCAGTCTCCTCACAAAACTCCAAACATACAGACAAAATATTCTTCACAAACAAATCACATTCAGGGTGATTATCCAGGAAAGCGTCGAATACGGAGAGAGTGCGCGGGACAGGCGAACGGGACCGAGCGACTGTGCGACTCGCGGGCACACAGAATAACTTGTGCTTCCTGCCGCGCAAGTAATTATTTGGCACGTAGAAGCGGCACAACTCTTCATGAAGAGAAGGAGCATCAATGTGACCACGTATTGTCTTAAGACCGGTTATCATTTGCGCATGTTTTCTACTGACCTGCAAAGAATTATACCCTAGACTACCAAGGAGAAACTGTGTAGGGTACAAGTATAGGTAGTATCCGTAAACTCGCTTGTACAGGTATCTGAGGAAGGCCTTCTGCACCTTTTCAAGCTGAACCGAGTATTTGCTCTCGTGTGGATTCCACACACAAGCACTTGACTCAAGCTTGCTACGGACCAAAGCACAGAAAAGCATCCTCAGAGCCTGCACATTGGTGAAATCACGCGTGTTTCTGAGAACAAATCCCAGACGCCTAAATTAATCTTTGGCAACGGACTCCATTGCTATTCAACGTGGCAATGCTGCCAGCCTTCTTAGCACGACCCCGAGAGACACCGATTTGGGCCAAGTTTTCTACTTGTGATTTGTTTTTAATACCGTTCATTGTAATATATTACATACTTATAAAATTGAATCCCGTTATGTCTCTTTAAAAATTTCCTTTCTTTCTTTCGGTCTATCATGTTTTCAATGAAACCATCACATCACAAATACTTAACTTTGTTTTCTTGTATTATCAAAGAAAAGTTACGATAGTAGGTGTAACACTCACTTATTAAAGAAGGGTAACCAATGAGGGTCATTTTCTCGGGTATGACTTCAAATTTTTACATAATGCTGTATTCCCCGAAGGATTAAGCAGAGCTGTACTCATAGTTCAACCACATTCGCTAATCGCGACTTCGAAACACTGTTCATAGCTTGACCAGAGGAACGAATCCCGACTTCATATTCCGCAGTAGCCATAGCAACTTTTTTTTTTTTTTTGTTGACGAGGGGGAAACCTTCAAAAGGTCCCCGACCGCCCTGGGAGAGGCAGATCGGGGTATGTGGGATTCTTACCGCACTAAAGCCCCCCCGGTGGCCATCCTCAGTGCTCAGGGGGGACTCCGGGTACTCTGATAGAACGCACCGGTGTCCCCCCACACTTTGCCGGGGCACATCCCCGGGGCAGCTGTGACGCCGCCCCTGGAGACCTCGCTGTGCAAGGCAGCGCGAGCCACATCGCGCTGCCACCTTCCCGGGCCCGCGCCGGTGGTCAAAGCTCCCACCCCGACCACCGCCAGCAGGCTCTCCGGCCCCCTTTTAGTCGCCTCTTACGACAGGCAGGGGATACCATAGCCATATTCTTAGACCCTGGCTATTGGGTGGAGCCTTAGCAACTAACCCAACGAGGCAGCTCTAGTTCTACAAGAAATTTAATCTCAAAGTAATTTTAGTCTCGCTAGACACAATTCCCTTCCGTGAATGAAACTACATTCAAACACTAACTCCAAAGGGATTAGGGAAGTATACCTACCATTTGTCACTCAAGAAAGGACTTGGAAAGGGCTCTATTGTTTAGAAGACACTAAAATCACTAGATAATAATGTACATCCGTAACTAGTTGCGAATGACCGAATTAATAATCCTTTACTATTGTTCTGCCTTACTATTATATATATTATAAATGTTTATTATGATACCACATAATACTTGGGAAGGGTAATAAATATAAAATAAAAATATACATTAGTTCGGCTTCCATAAATTAGGCCACGATCTCACACACAGCGCACGTATTAGTGTCTCGATGGAATTAGCTAATGATACCCGATATTTCTAAGATACTACGGGTGGTAATATATTCTTAACATAAATAACAAAATGTTATGAGGATTCATTTTAATCATATTGTAAAAATTACGATAACACACTGAAGTAAACAAAAAGCTTTCAAAATTCTACACTTTGTGATAATATCCCTTGAAAATAGGTTTGTATGAGCTTCCGTGACGTCACTAATTCCTTCTGTGTAGGAAGCAGACCTTTGGCTATATTTCTGTTTTGTGGTAGGTATATTACTATTGGGGACAAATAACTGAGATTCGGTTACATTGTGAGAAAGGCGAATGCTTATTAAATTTCCTCGGTTTGTGCGGAAACTATTTGTATATCCAGTAAAAGTATAAGTATTATTATTTATTCATAAATAATACATATAATAGCTCTGTCTAGGGTCGCTAAGTAAGCAACGCATGTACTTTTGAATTTTACAGAATAATGTACCTCATTTGTTGGTATTTGCAGTACCTACCCTGAGTTTACGGATCATTACTGGCCTTAAAGAATAAAAGCTGTTAATATTATAGTCTCCCACCTTGAAGTCACTAAGTTCGCTCTCATTAAATGTATATCGGAAGCAAAAAAACATTAAGTGTTAAACAAAAGACTGTCACAAGCTCCCCCTAACTTGCAACGCTCTCAAGTACTCAAGAAACTTACTCTAGTTAGGGTTGTTGCACACAAAATCGTAAGAAAAAGAAAAAACGTGCCAATATTGAAAAAGATTTTTTTTTTTATTTTTTAAGATTCAGTTTCTTTGTGTTTTTCTCTGCCAAATTAAAAAGCAATTTATTTTAATGTTTTTTTTATAATGAAATGCTTTTAATGGTGTATGTTTAACACGATTATAATTAATACCCTGACCTTTTTCATTCATTAAAATATATTTTTCATGATATTTATAGCAGCGGGTAAATGGTACAGCGTGTCACCCAAAGCTCGTATCTCGGGCGAGATATCAAAATGATGAGGGTTATGCTCGTAATATTTAAATGTCAACTGACATAATATAAAAAAAATGGCTTACAATTTTTGTGAGGCAAGAAAACATTAATAATGCAATTCATTTAAGTTATTTATCCTAAGTTTAAAGTTGTTGCAAAAAAATTGTATTTCATTTTTTGTTTTTGTAAACGGGTTGGATTGTTTTAATCAATTTAACACAAAAATATCGCTTCTGTCAGCCCTAATGAGCAAACAATTGGAGTAGCCAACATTTAGATCAAACAGCGAACTCTTCTGGGTTGCAACGATAATTTTGCAACCGCTTTTTAAAACATTCACTGCTAACATTTCAACTTGTTCGTAAATTCTCGAACAGTTGGACGCACATACGCGTCGTTAACAGTGAACGCGTTAATATTGTCTTCTGCAAATTTCTGTCATAATTATAATTTTCATAACTATATTTTAACCAATCTGAACCGTTTACAAAAAGCAAACAATAACATCTCGCGAAATTATTTCCCAAATATACGCCAAAGCTTACTGATATATTTTTAATGTCCTTATATACTATAATATCAATATTATAAAGTGGCAATTTGTATGTATGCTTGTAACAAATTGGCTCAAAAAGTATTGGACCGATTTTAAAAATGCTTTCACTTTATACTTTCATATACATTTAGTGAAAAGCTGTTATTTTGGAATTACAAACAGACACTTTAATTTTATTTGTCTGTATGTATGTATAGATTATCTCATGGTTACTACCGAATGACGTAAACTAGTTATAATCCAGTTAAATATTCCTAAAGTACAATGAAAAAGGGTATGATGGATATTATTTCCAAACTGCCCAGTGTGTAAAACCTTTATTCTGATAATAATTAAAATATTGTCTTCATCTTATAAAACTTGCAGATAACCAAGAACATAGCTTAGATTAGTGATGAGGACGTTCATCGTAAATAAATACAGTATAACCGTTAATTAAGTTTTAATGCAATTTTTATATGATTATATAAAAATTTATTGACGTTCGTTAGTCTCTCTAAAACTTGAGAATGGCTGGGCCGGTTTGGTTAATATTGATCTTGATATATATTATGTAGAAGTTCAGCTGAGGAAATAATCAGTAAAGAGAAATGTTATACGAAGTTTACCGGGTCAACTTGTGCGGTGTGCTTAACCTCTTATATGAGACTCAAATGCAGTCTAGCATTTCGACCTAACTACCTTCGAAGACCGACATCTATATATAATGAACAATAAGCTCTCGCAGGGAAAATTTCATTATATTCCTGTACATTGCAGTAAAAAAAATGGGACGTTATAAATCGCTGTCTCGTAATTACCGTGGAAAGTGTCCCCATAAACCGAACAAGCAACTCCCAAAATACATATGCACTCTCACGTATCTCATGGGGGTAGGCAGAGACTACTCAGCGCCATATACTACGATATTTGCATACTTCTTTCGCTTCGCGTTCATCTCTTCAAAGTCAACGTCAAAAATATCTTTATCCGATTAGACTTTCAGCAAAGTACTTTCAAATCGTCAGAATGACATAATTATATAGGATTATACATGCTACCGCCAGGTTCGGAAGGTTGCTTTTACTAAAAAGAACCTACAGGAATAGTTCGTTTTGTCATAATAGTTCTGCCTTGGTCGCCCTCTACTAATACTTCCACCCATATTCGCTCTAAGAATTTCTATACCCAAAATAGGTGCTAGAAAATAAAAAAACGTCAAGTAGCTATATTTATCGATAATTCAAAAATCGAATCGCGTCTACCCTTCGATCCGCTTCGAGCCTCTTACTTTGATTTAAAATTCAAATTAGTAGCTGAACACCTTGTGGCCACTTTTGGAGTAAAGCAAAAAGCTTCTCCGATGATAAAACACGTACACTGTCTTCTTACAATAACTTCAAAGGGTACAAGTGGTATTGGGTTGAGAGAGTCCTTGGATTTTTGGTTAAATAATCCCTTTATTTTGATCTATTGTTAGGATCTATCTACGTGTAAAATGAAGACTTTAGAATCTACTTACAATTAAATTAATTTGTAATCCCTGTTATATTCAGTGTCTGGTATATAACCAGCATGCGCCAACAGCTTCGGGTAAGTAGTAGGAAGGTTTCACATAAAACCTTTCAACCCTTTCAACCGAGGGGGAAATCAGGAAATATATTTTTAAATACATATATGTTACAAATAACACATCCTCCAAATAAAGTGTCTCAGGACCAGCGATTACTTTCAATCATCATCATCATTTCAGCCGACAGACGCGCACTGCTGAGCATAAACCTCCCCCAAAGATCTCCACAACAACCGGTTTTGTGCCTCCCACATCCAGCGGGTTCTCGCGATACTCACCAGGTCGTCAGTCCACCTCGTTGGGAGCCTACCCGCGACCATGAATCACCAATATTTAGTTTTAAATAAAATCCTAAATTACTCCTTGTAATATTAGATATCCGACAGCGAAATTCCCGTTAATATCGCACAAACAATAGACGAACAGATAATATTTTATTATTGTTTTTTATGTAATATACATACATACATAAGCTCACGCCTGTATTCCCCGAAGGGGTAGGCAGAGGTGTTGTAATCACAACACCCACTTATCACCGAAGATGATTAAGTGCCAACGTGACAGATGGTGAGTCTATCGCCGTCTCAGGCACTATACATACGTCTTTGAATTTCTTCTCAGAAATATGCAGGTTTCCTCACGATGTTTTCCTTCACCATAAAGCACGTGGTGTGAAATCACTATACATAAGTTTTTTTTTAGAAAAACTCATTGGTAGCGTAGCAGGCGACTGCTCAAACCCCGAGGCCACCACGGCTCTTTTATATGTAAATCTAAAAAAATATACATTCATAATATACGTTTAGTGAAAAGCTGTAAATTTGGACAGATACTTAAATTTTAATGATCTGTTTTCATAGATGTTCTATGTGAATGATTGCTTTTTACCACTTTTGACATCAAAATGTATTCTCGCAAACAAACACTCGATGGAATTAGAAAACGTTTTGCTTTGAATTTGGTTCTTTTGAAATTCAGCGGAATTTGTTCAGGCTCCTTACTCCTTACACTTTATTATTCTATGTACGTTCATAAAGTATCCCAAGATTCAAAGTACTTGCACAACGAAATTTTACAGCAAAATATTCCTGGCCGACTTCCGTTCAAAATTATACTTTAATAGCTTCAATATTGAGTTGAAAGTTCCTAAAAGGATGTGAAGTGGGGTGGCTCTGATCAATGCAACGTGCATTTCGTCAAGTGAACCAATTTGGGTGATTTTGACGCTGGATTTCCTCCTTCAGAAGAGCTTAGACTTAAATTCTGTGAGCGTAGTTACCATTTTACGAGAGAATCAATTAAGCCGTGGTGGCCTTAGGATTGGGGCAGTCGCCTACTACGCAAGCGAAGCAAGTTCGAATCCCAGCGGGGCCTGTACCAATGAGTTTATCTAAAAACTTATGTGCAGCTATTTAACACCACGTGCTTTACGGTGAAGGAAAACATCGTGAGGAAACCTGCATATGTCTGAGAAGCAATTCAAACACTTATGTATAGTGCCTAAGACGGCGATGGACTCACCCTCTGTCACATCGGCATTTGATCATATTCGGTGAAATGTGGGTGTTGTTGATACAACATCTCTGCTTACCCCTTCGGGGACCCTTCTGGGATGGCGTGAGCATATTTATTATTTTAATCAATTAAGTGTGTTTGAGAAAGACCATCTATCTCCAAATACAAATAACATTTATGCAGATATTTGTAGTTCCATATTAACTGCTTTACACTAAAAGCAATGTTTTTATTAGAAGTTTATTATATTTAAATTTATGAATTGTATTACTATGTATGTACCTGGTGCCAGCTGAGTCTATTGCCGGTTCTTCTAAAAGCTGCTTAAACGATCATAGCTGCCCCCCCTGTTCTTCGACGTTCATAAGTGGCCTAAACTGACCAGGGCCAAAACTGCATATTTCCATTTTCATCTCACGATGGACTCCCCATCATAAACTCCATTTATTTATAAGTATGAGGGAAAGACTAATCACACCCTCAGAACGATAGAGGCTCAATTAAAAATCATATATATTTTAAATCTCTTTCAAATATACTACATGTAGAAATACGTTTTGAGGTCTGTCTTAAAGTTAATATAATTATTTTTGCAATTCTTTGAGTTGAGCCCTTATCGTTCTGAGGGCGCGTAATGTCTTTGTCACGTGTCCTGTTTATGCGAAATATCCTATGCACAGAATATCAACCGCAAAATATTAAAGAGTAACCTCCTCTTATAATGTAAACAAGATATGTCGTTGTTCTTTATTAAGTTTGGTGTTGCTTAAAGTGGAAAACACGAGTGCATTTGGGATGTTCACGATAAATAATGGCACCACCTGCATAAATTAGCCAGTGCACCAACAATCTCTTGTTATTTCTTTGCATGAGAAATTCAGAACTTTAATAGACATTTTCACTTCAGCGTTACTCTGTGAGGTTTCTCAACGTGGCACTCGTATTGCGTGTTAGTTTCAAAGATACAAAATGGAGCTTTATCGATATTATTAATATATATTCCTAGCTGTGCCCGGCAAACGTTGTAATGCCATATATTTTTTTTTGGGTGGTCACCCTTATCATTTAGGGGTATGAAAAATAGATGTTGGCCGATTCTCAGACCTACCCGATCTGCACACAAAATTTCATACAAATCGGTCCAGCCGTTTCGGAGGAGTACGGTAACTAACATTGTGACATGGACATTTTATATATTAGATTATCGAAATTATTAATTTATATATTATCATATGATGAGCCGTGGTGGCCTTGAGGTTTGAGCAGTCGCCTGCTACGCAAGCGACGCAAGTTCGAATCCCAGCGGGGCCTGTACCAATGAGTTTGTCTAAAAAACTTATGTACAGTGATTTCACACCACGTGCTTTACGGTGAAGGCAAACATCGTGAGGAAACCTGCATATGTCTGAAAAGTAATTCAAAGACTTATGTATAGTGCCTAAGACGGTAATGGACTCACCCTCTGTCACGTTGGCACTTAATCATATTCGGTGAAAAGTGGGTGTTGTGATAACAACACCTCTGCCTACCCCTTCGGGGAATACAGGTGTGAGCATATGTATGTATGATTAAGTGCCCAAGTGACAGATGAATATAGATATTCTACACCTAAATAACATAGATGCCTAAATCCAGTAATCCATGCTGATATGTAACAAACCCTGTGGTATCTGTACTGAGCAGCAATGACCGCACGACACCATCATCTTCACAGAACTATCAATTTATGCGACTTGATTGTACCATTTCGTATATGAACAGTTTCATTTACATAGCCGCTACAATTTGGCTGGCTTTCAAGAACTATTTCGGAGGCTGTTATGTTGAATTTTGGAGCCGTTTGGTTCGGTTGTTAATTAAATATATTTGGACAATTACTCTATGGTTATATGCAAATGTTGTTCCCCAAGTATAGGTGTTGACACTTCCAGAAGTCGTCGCTGGACTTGCGTTTTAGGATTAAAGAATTTTATTTCTCATAAATACTTAAATTAGTTCACTTAAAATGAGATATAGCAAAAATTATATTTTCTTAGTATAAATGTTTACCTCTAGTGTGTTTGATAAGCTAATTAGTTTTTTACAATAGTTTAGTGACATATTTTTTAAGTTTGTTTTTATATATATTTATATTATCACATTCAGTTATTTCCTTCGGCAATTTATTAACTTAGCGTGGCTTAAATTGTGTTGGTACTTTTTCGGAGGCGGGTTGTGAAGATAGCGGATCAACACATTTGATGACGGATTCACACACAAGTAAATCTATACTAGGGGTAAGATTACTTGGTTGTATGGTTATGTTTATGATCACTTGGTTGTAGGGGTATGTTAACATTCTCGTCATACTTGTGAACAGGTGCTGCTAGTGGGGGCTGGTCATCTCAACCTACACAATTATTCGTAGTACTTATTTTTTTATATCGACTTTTGTGCACTGGAACTGTGTCCATGGGCTTATATATATTTTTTATGATTTATATTGTATTACATGTTATGCGGAGGGATGAGGATAATGTTGCCAAAAAAGTTTTGTTTATGAATGTGGATGGTTACAAGGGGAAAGGAAGACCTAAGAAACGATGGATGGATTGTGTGAAAGATGATAAGGCTAAAATAGGAGTGAATACAGATATGACGGCTGACAGAGAGAAATGGAAGAGAAGAACACATTGCGCCGACCAAAAATAACATGGGAAAAGGGCAGGAGGATGATGATATTGTATTACTCAAAACTGTAAAATTATTTTTTTAAAGAGTAATTACTGAGTTTCTTGCCAGGTTCTTCTTAGTAAAAGCAACCTTCCGAATCTGGCGGTAGTATGTATAATCCTATGTAATCGTGTCTTTCTGAAGATTTGAAAGTACTTTGTAAAAAATCTAATCGTATAAAGATATTTTTGAATTTGAATTTGGTACTAGGTGGTCAATTCGACTATCATAAGTGCTTTACAAGGGCCTAAACTCAATAAATCATTTTCATTTTCAATTTCAGTTGTGGGTGATGAATACCCATTTTGTTCAATTGACGAAGCCATCCATGGTTTTGACTAATTACAAATTTTTCATTATGCGATTAATAAGGTAAGCAATGAAGGCTTTACTTTTTGTTAGGTCTACTAAGTATGGATGAGAGTCGTGGTGGCCCAGTGATTTGAGCAATTGCTTTCAACTGCACGCGGACGAAATTATAGCTTCTAATAACTTACACACATCACGAGCACATTGCGAAGAACATCAAATAACTAATATCCAAAAGAGTTATGTACGTAGAAATAAATATATATATATATATATATATTTTTTAAATACCTAATATAAATAATTAACTGGCTATCCTTAAGAGAGCGAGTAATATTGAAATACAACATTTCGAACAAAATGTAAATTGCAATTTTCCTTGAACGATTATTGTTGCGATTTTTATGTCCTATAAAACACAGTGTAGGTTCAAAAATGTAACAGATTGCTTTACACATTGTAGAAGTAGGAACTTGTACTCTATACATCTAAGAACTTACTGTTGCATTGCCCTAACACAGCATATATTATACTCTAATACTATACTGTAAACATAAACACAAATAAATTTTAATTTCAGTAAGTAGATAAATAAGTAGAGGAAAAAAGAAGGTTATTGTGATCTCAATACAGTGTTATCTGTTATCTATACATGTAGACATACAGATAAATCGAAGTGTCTGTTTGTAATATTTCCAAAATAACAGCTTTTCACTTAACCCATATGAAAGTATATAAGGTACAGAAATTAAATATATATATATTTTTATTTTCTCTCTCTGTCTGGAGTTTTTTTAAGTCAGTACCGTATATACTTTCATATGCATTTACTGAAAAGTTGTTATTTCTGATGTCTAGATATTCTGTTGAAATTGTTTTTTGTTTTTTACGGTTGATACGAGTATGAGATGACAATAATACAAAATACGGTCGATTGATTAGGATTTTACAAAAGAAGAAGGATTCATGTTAATGGCTGCATCAAAATCAATTTAATATAAGAAAAATATACTGTGCCCGTATTGGTGAATGGTAATGCCTAGAGCCAGAACCCCTGTACTTTCGAATTCCTAATTAATTCTAGAGCACATGAAAGGTTGGCTATACTACATGAAAGTTGACATTTCGCACCCTCAGAATGTATTTATAGACGAAGTTTTAAAAAAATATGAAAAAAATATTTTTTAACACTTATCGACAATCGACAAAACTATACTTTAAAACTTGGTAAAATATCTACTGCCTAATTTATAATTCAAGCTTTGATTGCGATTTCCAAAAAAAACATTTTTGATTTGAGCCCCTATTGTTCTGAGGGTGCGATGTGTGTACGTACATGAATTACGGTACGACATACAAGTACAATTAACCAATTAATTCTAGATCCAATCTAACGTTACTACAAAAACATTTCGCACCTCCATTAATTTATGCAACATAAGTCATGATTTATAATGGTCAGGGATTTTTTTTTAAAAGCGACCTAATCGTAACAAATTATAATAACAATGAGCGGCAAATTAATGCAAGCAGGGCATGGTATTAATATGACCCAGTAGCGGCCTGGCCTTACGGTGAAGTTATATAAGGGCGCTACGTACACTTGTATGCAAATTATAAAAGGTTTTATTATCACAAGCTTTTGCGCGTCACTTCCTACAACACACATACATATTCTCAAGCTAATGTTCCCCGAAGGGGTAGGCAGATGTGTTGTAATAACAATACCCACATTTCACCGAAAATTATTGAGTGCCAACGTGACGATGGTGAGTTTATCTCCGTCTTAGGCATTATACATTCAGTTTTGAATGACTTCTCAGATATATGTAGGTTTCCTCACGATGTTTTCCTTCACCGTAAAGCTCGTGGTGTGAAATCACTTATTTTAGAATAACTCATTGGTACAGGCTGGGATTCGATCTTGTGGCACTTGCGTAAGAAGGGGGCTGCTTAAACCTCAAGGCCACCACGCCTCTTATAAGTAATGATATTTAAATATCCTGTGTCTGTCTTTTGGTTTGAGGCACCTATATTCCCAATTTCAGTTAAGTCGTTTCCAGGGCTAATATTGTTTGAAAATGTAGTTTTTATTATACTAAATGGACAAGACACATTCCCCAGTATAAAACACTTTCAATACAGTCATTCAATTTAATTACATACATATACTGGCTAAAATCATAACCCATCTTATCGCTTCGCCTTAGTCGGGTAAAAAATCATCATTTAGCATCAACTTTCAGGGTGATCATAGGCTATTTAGTATAATACCATGCACATATACATACTCAACTACATTTCAAAGGATTCCGTGTGCAACTACGCATGAATAGTTACTATGCAAAATTAAAGTTATGAATCTGTTAAGCATGAAATAGTATTTTGAGTGTTTGAATATGAAAGTAAACGCTTTTAGCGTTTCTAAATAATAATTTAACTTCGGTTGCTTTAATAAATATTCGCTTTTTGAACTGCAACTAAAACTATTTATATAAATTATACTGATTAAACATTAACACTTTACCTATTTAAATATATTACGGGGGCTTAATATAACCTCTTACTACCATCATAGTTTAACTCTTATTATGAAACTGATGTATATGACATGTATACATCTGTCACTGTCACACAAATGAACTAACATTGCAAAAATAGCTCATGGTTGGGTCCCTAGTTTTGACTTTATGCGGGACTTTCGCCATTAGAATCTTCTTTTCGTGTACTCTAATATCTTAATCATAAGACAATTCCACCGCTTATTCTAACTAGATAATTTGCCCCTCGCATACACTGCCTTTTCAAGGGTATAATATTGTGTCACTCAATAAAAAAAAATGTATATAGATATTATTTTTTATAATAACAAGTACAAAGAGAAAGCCATAGATTGAACTATACTTCGTTTGGGATAAGTTAGCTCTGTGTGATATTGTCCGAACATTATTTATTTGTTATATTTATACCGTGGCGCATAAGTGTACGACGCGCTTATACACCGGCGACATAGTCCGATATAATGGATTGCTTCCGCCGCTGAAATATGCCACACAAAACACGCTGTATCACTGCGGAACTCTACTGATACATGTGAAAATTACCTTTTATATTACTAGTATAGTAATATATTGCATATATATTAAATATAACTACATTCATATAAACAGCTAAGTAGAAGAGATTTGGGTTAATGTTGTTTCTAACGCAAAAGAGATGCGAAGAAGTGAATCCCAACTCGACTTTATATTACTTATTAGTGCGTTACATTTTTATGGGATCAAAAAACGAGCCGTGGTGGCCTTGAGGTTTGAGCAGTCGCCTACTACGCAAGCGACGCAAGTTCGAATCCCAGCGGGGCCTGTACCAATGAGTTTTCTAAAAAACTTATGTACAGTGATTTCACACTACGTGCTTTACGGTGAAGGAAAACATCGTTAGGAAACCTGCATTTTTCTGAGAAGGAATTCAATAATGTTTGTAAAGTGTCTGAGACGGCGATGGACTCACCATCTGTCATGTTGGCACTTAATCATCTTCGGTGAAAAGTGGGTGTTGTGATTACAACACCTCTGCCTACCGCTTCGGGGAATACAGGCGTGAGCATATGTATTTATGTAGCGTCATACATTGGCCGACAGATTGCGCTGTTGGGATCCTATACAAATCTGCGTTTACGTCGACGCGGTGACTTGTCACGGCGTGAAAAACTCGCCCTAGGCGCTCTGTACCGAAGAGTTATTCTAGATACTAAAGTGCAGGGATGTCAAGAGTTTTACAGTGAAGGAAACGTTCCGAGGTAACCATTATACTGAGAGAAGTTCAAAGACTTATGTATACTGAGACGGCGATAAACAGGGTTGTTGTAATTTCGTCCCATATTTTAAATATTGTAAGTGTTTACTATATATATACGCATCAAGTTAATTTTATGGGTGACCTGCGGAACACAAATGTTTTTTTTTCTCCTCGTTACATACGTTATCTACCAGCGAAAGTCCTGTTAAAAACGGTCCAGTCAACAAACAGACAGAAAGACGGACAGACAGAGTTTTTTTTTTATAAATTGGATTTTTTATGTCAGTACTTACTTACTATGCTATACTTTCATAGGCATTTAGTGAAAAACTGTATGGAATTACAAACAGACACTTAAATTCTTTTTATCTGTATAGAGCAGATATAGATAATCATCATCCTCCTGCCCTTTTCCCATTGTTAAACGTAGAATATACCCTTCGCCAAGTTAGTGTAACTATTTCACACAAGATGGCGTTATATCTTTTTAGATCGCGCTGTCGAAAGTCTCCTTTCATAACGTATATAGCACACACATTTCCTGTCGTAGTTGTAGTCTTCAAGTGGTCGTCAAGGGAACAAGTCAATATAGTTGTGGAATCAATAAATACCAGGATTGCCCAAGTTACGGTGTTTCACTCAACCAACCCAGGTCTGCTCCGACTGATCCTGGCTCCCAGGCCTCATTTGTCATACACCCATATTATTTGGGGTCGGTGCAATGTGTTCTTCTCTTCCATTTCTCTCTATCATATCTGTATTCAATCCTATTTTAGCCATATCATCTTTCACACAATCCATCCATCGTTTCTTAGGTCTTCCTTTCCCCTTGTAACCATCCACATTCATAAACTAAACTTTTTTGCCACATTATCCTCATCCCTCCGCATAACATGTCGCATATAGATAAAGATAATCATGGTTTTAATTTATTTGTGTCCAAAGTAACTAACACATGTAAGAACCGTATTATTGGTTATACATAATATGTATGACCAATATACCATAATGAATCAGATATAGAATATAACGAGGGAACTTTTTAACAGTTTAATTACAGCAGCGGTAAAAAATAATGAAAAATGTAACAAGCTTACAAAAATATCAAGTGAACCACGAAAGATCTTAGAACGATATCGTAATATTATGGCATTGAATTAAATATTACGTGATAATATGTAAATTAGAACAGAGGGGGTTTTGTTGACGTGTTTTGAGATATTTAAGTAGAAGGCCTTGGCGTTTTTTCTACATATTATTTAAATAATAGATGCCGTGGTGGCCTTGGGGTTAGCAGTCGCCTGCTATGCAAGCGACGCAAGTTCGAACCCCAACGGGGCTGGTACCAATGAGTTTTTCTAAAAACTTACCTGCAGTGATTGAACACCACGTGTTCACGATGAAGGAAAACTTCTTGAGGATACCAGCATATGTCTGAGATGTAATTCAAAGACGTATGTATAGTGCCTGAGACGGCGATATACTCACCATCTGTCACGTTGGCACTTAATCATATTCGGTGAAATGTGGGTGTTGTTGTTACAAGTTGCTTACCCCTTCGGGGACCATTCTGGGATAGCTCCCGAAATAATATTAACACAATAGTAAACAAGCCGATATATAGAATGGCTAAGTGTCACCAGAATCAAATTGATTCTACCATAAATAAGACCCTACTCGAACAGTCCAAGGATTTCTTGTAAAAAGTCAAACTTGTTGAATTTATGTCCCAACTCTACTCGGCTGTTATCGTTACAACTGAACAGCAGCTTAGTTTAACAAGTTATGAGCATTTGAATGCAAAAATACATTATACTTTTTTAGACTAACGCTGTTTAAATTAACTTTGTGAACAAAGCCAAAAGGCTGTCGAAATAAGCCTGAACTTTAACAAAGTACTTACCTTCAAAACAAAACAAAACATGACATGAACCCGGAAATAGATATGCAGCAAAAATATACTCTTTTAAAAATATGTTCGCAAATTTGATCGCAACAAGAAAAATAAACTTTAAATGATACAACCGCGTTAAGAATCCGGAATGTCCTACAATCACGTTTCGAGTTATTCCGGTCAGATCCCCGCATTTGATCCACTCTTTGTTATTCTTTTATTTTAATACCGTCATGATGCACTTTATATTTTGTCATTTAAGTGTGATTCTTGGCAGGGTGGATAATAATTATAAAATAAAATTAAACCACCGGCGGAACATGAATAAGGATTAGAACTCACATTTTCTCACTTTAACTTTTACCAAAGCGCAGAGGTAGACTTTTAGTACCCACATTTCACCAGTTATGTCTTAAAGTCCTATGGAGTACGAGGCGAGCCTATTGCCATTAACCAACCTATAACCCAGACAGACTTCTACTGCAAAATGTTAGATGGAAAAACACTATAACACTTTGCCCGACTCGGGGATCGAAACCAGGACCTCGTTCCGCAGCAGCGTTCGCAAGTTGACCAACGAGGGAGTTTACAACAAATATAATCATAACATAAAAATAAATGAGAGCCGTGGTGGCCTCGGGGTTAGAGCAGTCGCCTGCTGCGCAAGCGACGCAAGTTCGAATCCCAGCGGGGCCTGTACCAATGAGTTTTTCTAAAAAATCTTATGTACAGTGATTTCACACCACGTGGTTTACGGTGAAGGAAAACATCGTGAGGAAACCTGCATATTTCTGAGAAGTAATTCAAAGACGTATGTATAGTGCCTGAGACGGCGATAGACTCACCATCTGTCACTTAATCAAATTCGGTGAAAAGTGGGTGTTGTGATAACAACACCTCTGCCTACCCCTTCGGGGAATACAGGCGTGAGCATATGCATAAAAATAAATAAATATGCTCATGCCATCCCAGATGGTTCCCCGAAGTGGTGTTATAACAACAACAACTGCTTTTCACCGAATATGATTAAGTGACAACGTGACAGATGCACAATAAAATTCATACACAGACATGTGGGTTTCGTGACAAGCATGTGGTGTGAAATCACTGCACATGAGTTTTTGGAAAAACTCAGTGGTACAAACTCCGCTGAGATTCCAACTTGCGTCGCAGGCGACTGTTCAAGTCCCACAGTCGTCAGGGCTTAATACTTTGATTAATACAACCATATATTTGAACGGCATTGGCTTTAGGTTTTAATGGACATCGCCTAGATTCTATAATTGGGTAGTAAAGCTTATTGCTATTGCCTAGTAATATTCCCATTTGACTGAACAAGTCAAAAACTTAAAACTAGTTAGTGCTACACAGGTCAAACGGTAAACTAAACCAATTCGCAATCACAAAATAAATATACTTTTCCGATTATAACCTGCTCGTGATGCCTAACCATTCGACGGAATAATGTGCGTTGTATTGTAGTGTTTATAGTTATAGGCCTTTTAAATTGAAGTTCCCCCCACAAATATCATTTTTTTTGGTACGAATTCGCTACAAAAACTTCTTCATCGGATTTCATATCTTAATGACCATAATGTAGCTTTGGAATTTTATTCGAAAGAACCGTGGCGGCTATGCAAGTTCAAATTCCAACGGCCGATACCAATGGCATTTTCTGAAAACTTATATGCATTGATTTCACACCACTTGGTTTATGGTGCAGCAAGCATCGTGAGGAAACCTGCATACTATGTCTAAGACGTAACTACGAGACGTATGTACTACCGTCTGCCACTTTGCACTTAATCATCTTCGATGAAAACTAGGTGTTGGTATTAGAACATTTCGGCCTACACTTGAGGAGATACCATGCGAGAGCATAATATGATATTTAATTAGTTTATTTCTTTTCGAAGCTGTCACAATCTTAAGAGACGTTACAAAGAGAATACCCATGTAAGAGAGGTCATTAAAAAAATCCCACATCACATCAGACACCGGTATAAGTTCATTTTCCTGTTTTCTATGTGTATAGTATTTGTACACACTCCAATCTCATAGCGCTATTTTACGCGTGTGTCATGTCAAGGAGCAGTAATGCTGACAACGTTTTACAGAGTATAAAATAAAACGCACCTTCATCCTCTGTGCGTGTCTTACACGAGTGGCGAGAGAGGAACAAGTTTACTCGCGTTAACAAGCTGCGTAGATCGAACGTGATTCCGCACACGCCATCTGATTTATTTGTTCCAACAGGAAAACAGTTCATTCTTTGACCACTCGGGGCGGCGAACTATTTTCGTCAAGTACTCGTCGGTGACTTTAATGAGCATCCTGAAGTTTTATATCTGTCACGAAATAATGGTAGCTGAATAGCTGATGTGCATATTCTTCTGACATAGTCTTAAGAATGGTCGACAAGAACATGGTCGATATCAAAATGCGCATGAAATTAAAATAAATAATTATACCTACCCTCGAACTCTAAGGCGGGAGCTCGCTACGCTTCGTTCTCGCCTTCTAACCAGTACTGACCATGTCAGATTAGCCCTAGGAACGGATGGACATAATACTGGTGCACTATCCATATTTATATAGTTTGAGTTAAGTGATGTGTAATCCTCATATGAACGGATTATCGAGTATACAATTGGTCGTATAAGTCACGCTGGACGTGTAAGGAAATGGACTTAACAAACTGAAAACCGGGTCGCTCACTTCCCTCTATAATGGTTGAGGAGGGCGATGGCTGGCATTCTCGTCATACTTGTGAACAGGTGCTGCTAGTGGGCGCTGGTCATCTCAAGCTACACAATTATTCGTAGTTCTTTTTATAGTTTTTAATTTTTTTTATATATATTTTTTATGATTTATATTGTATTACTCAAAGCTGTAAAATTTTTTTTTAAAGGAGTAATTACTGAGTTATTTGCCAGGTTCTTCTTAGTAAAAGCAACCTTCCGAACCTGGCGGTAGCATGTATAATCCTATGTAATCGTGTCATTCTGACGATTTGAAAGTACTTTGTAAAAAGTCTAATCGAATAAAGATATTTTTGAATTGAATTGAAAGATATCCAATTGGTGTCCGAAAGGCTATATAGTGATGTTACACGACCTTCCAGTGAGTCCATAGCCTTCTCAGGCACACATGACGTATTCGAATTACTGTTGCACATAATATGCAAAAGCACAATAACGATTTACTTCGGATCACAATAAACTTAGTATCACTTTCATTAGCAACTAAACATACATACGACGAAAAGTAGATGATGTAACTGCCTACTCTTTACGTGAAGATGGAGAGATAAGATACCCAAAGAAAGCAATCTAACTATCTCTATCATTGAACCAAACTGGCCTCGAACTTAAAAGTTTCGAAGAAGATTTATTCCGCAAATAGTAGTTGTGAAATGAACTCCCTGATGTGGTTATCCCCCGCAGATTTTCCAGAAGTATTAAATTCACGTTTATACTGAATTTTTATACGAATCTCATGTAGCTTAATTTTTTTAATAAATTTAAAATATATGCTCACATCATCCCCGAAGGGGTATGTGGAGGTGTTGTACCATCTTTGCAACTAAGATTATACGACATCATGACAAATGGTGAGTCCATTCTCGTCTCAGGCAGTATAAATACGTCTTTGAATCTCTTTACAGACAAAATCTGCAGGTTTACTAACAATCTTTTTCTTAACAACAAAGCTCTGGACAAGAAATCAATGCGCTTAAGATTTTGATAAAACTCTTTGATACTGACCGCTGGGATTTGAAGTTGCGTCGATAGGCCGGCGATTATTCAAATCTTTTGGCTACCATGGCTTATTAATAAACTAGAACGAGAAAATATCAAGGGATTGCTTAGTCACGCGAAACAGTAGCCCGATTCCCATAATGAAAACCGTAACGATATAAAGAAAGAAAGAAAGAAAGAAAATAAATTTATTCCTAACAAAATACATAAAGGAGCGAAAAGGTTTGTCGTAACAATAGATTATAGTTGTTATGAATTGGACCCAACTCAGCATAATCTGGCTGTCACGGTGATGACAACCATCACTGATCTTCCGCTAGGACCAAGTAGAGACGTCACAGCACGGTCACACTGGCAGTGGCCACAATACAACATAATATGAATACAATGTTTTACAAACAAAAACAAAAACTAATACTTCACAGAATAATACACATTTTAAGTATAGTATTAATCATAGACACGGTTACAGAAAAATACAAATTTAAAGTATATAATCATCATTATACTAGACTATTTTACAATACACTAGACTTCATGAGTAATAAACCAACAAAAAGAGAAAAACTAAATAATAAAAAAAATTGCGTATAATAATGTGTCCTTAAATAGCACTGGTATCAAGCTTTAGAGCCTCGTGAGTTTTCTGAAAGTCAGAGATTTATTTCTTTAATTTGGTTCTGAAATTACGTAAACAATGCAGGTTCTTTATTGGCGGAGGGATGTTATTCCAACACTTGGCCGCAGCGTACCTGAAGCAGCCTCTAAAAGCGGCTGAACTGTGTCGCTGCGTCGCAAGCTTAGTTGCACACTGTCGCCTGACTGAGGACATCCAAGACTGCGTATCATACAGATATGTAGGTAACTTGTACTTGATAACTCCAAATAGGAGACATGCCAGGTGGAGTTTCCGACGGTGGTTCATTCTCAAAATCGAGTGCCCGTTTATGAAAGGAGTAACATGACCCCTCAAAGGAATATCAAAGCAGTAACGGGCGCAAGCATTCTGGACACTTTGGATGTGTATTTTTGTTCTGCTAAGCAGGCGCTTATATATATTATATATAAGGTAACGCTTAGTCGTTGCGTTGTGGTATTCAATATATCAAAGAAAAATCGTAATTCTTAAAGTCATCGAGAAACCTTTTAGTTTTGATCCTATTGTGTTGGAGTCTTATTTAAGAAACACGTGAATACCACATTTGAATAGGATATCGATCGAACGACTTTCATCGTTCAATGATAATTGGATTGTTTATTTTGTACATCAGGCTACAGGGTGCTCTTTATTTAGTTGTCTACGCCAATAACTATTCAGTATGTACATAGGTACATCATTTACGTTTAATAATAATACGAGCCGTGGTGGCCTTGAGGTTTGAGCAGTCGCCTGCTACGCAAGCGACGCAAGTTCGAATCCCAGCGGGGCCTGTACCAATGAGTTTTTCTAAAAAAACTTATGTACAGTGATTTCACACCACGTGCTTTACGGTGAAGGAAAACATCGTGAGGAAACCTGCATATTTCTGAGAAGTAATTCAATGACTTATGTAAAGTGTCTGAGACGGCGATGGACTCACCATCTGTCACGTTGGCACTTAATCATCTTCGGTGAAAAGTGGGTGTTGTGATTACAACACCTCTGCCTACCCCTTCGTCGAATACAGGCGTGAGCATATGTATGTATGTAATAATACAAAGTTTCCAAGTCGCATTATTAAAATTGTTCAATTCATTATTTTAAGTCAACAACACGAGTGAAATATTAACTCATGTTCTCAAACCGTCAAAACCTACAAAACCCAGCCAGTAATAAAATATACCACACGCTGGTTTGATGAGGGGCCGGCAATCAATATAACTTAACCCATTAATAACCAGAATCCCACATCACAATCAATTATCAAGCGAAAACGAGAATCTGGCGGGGACATAATTTTTTTATTACCATACTGGGGGGTGGGTCGATTTTTAAAACAATCATTAATCACACCCACAATGCGCCCTATTGTTAGGTTCGCAACACATTTATCATAAACGGTTCATAACAATAGGAAAGCGATTTATAAATTTCCACACATCCAAACGCTAAACGATGAGGGCCACCATTTTTATGACCGACACTTGCTTGTTAATCCGCTGGCATCTTTATTGTGCGCTTGACGCTAACTGATCAGTTCGGTTGTATTGTTGTTTCAATAATATAACGTGGGTCTAGGAGACCGTTAGCGGCCATGTCGTTTAGTAACAAGCCCTCTATATCTTAACAACGTTTAAAAAAAATATTGTCACTTTGCTCTGCTTCTGCTTTTGACTGGCACCAGTTTGGTAAAGTACAAGCTGTTCCGAGAACTCCAGCTACTCGCACGCTGTAGACAACATTAACTAACTGAGCAAATATTCACAAGAGGTGAATGACTAGCCAGTCTAGCGTACTTACTGGTTTCAGGACACTTATCACCGGAACTAATTAAAATTTAGACAGTGCAATATCTCTATCAGTCTGCCATTGGCGCCGTCTCTTAGACACAGTCACATAAACCATTGTCTTTTCAGGGTCCTGGCGCATAGCCCTCGTGGCTTAACAGCGCGTTCGTGTTCTGATGCACCCATTGTGTAAAAGCCGTTTTAACATGGTATAGTATCGAGGGACCCAACAGGTCAGTCACTGGAGAGTCACAGTGATGCATGCGAAGACATGTCACATACACCCCTCACAAGTGACCGGCAGGAACACCGAGGAGATTAGTCAGTGCGAGTACGATATAACCCCTTTGCCGAACCGGCGGCTTTGGATTCTCCACTTTTCATAAAAAAATTGTTATGTGATTGCTCACGATGTTTTCCTATAGGATAATTCAGTTATATGTCACTTTATTCCGAGGTATAACAATGTATCTACTAATGAAGCTGCCGCTAATGAAGACGTATATAAACTTGATTAAGAAGCCACTGTTGTTGAATATAGAATCTGATAGTTATTGTTATAGTTACACGTAATATGAACCTATCAACCACGGTAGCTATGTTCGCTCATCGATCGTAACCAGCTGTCGAAGTTTCCCTCATGCTCGATTTCAAATGTCCGCAACTGCTTGAAACTTCCAAGTTACCTAGCTATTTCGTAGAAGTCATGTGTTCTACCAAAATAACCATTTACTTTAGAGGTATTTCTGTTTATTATTAGCCTAACATCACAGAGTTTGGTTTGTGAAAATCAATAGCTTAAAATAGATCTGAAATGCTGTGATCATATTAATATTTATCGAAGTTGGAATATACACGAGGTATCCACGTTCCCATTGGCGTGTGCTTAAAATTCAGGGAGATGTGAGTGTTCTTAATGAAGGTCTCATGTTGTCCACTTCAAGTAATTGTCGTGGTAACATTTCTTTGTATGTTGAATCCCGGGCTGGTATTTTTGACGTACACTATTTATTAAATAAAAGTACTTTTTCGAATTTAATCATGCGTTAGGATCATAGAATATCGAAAATTTTGTCTTTTGGAACACTTGACAAGCAAGAAGAAGGTACCGTCGCAAACAAAGATATTAATTTGATCGCAATATTAATTAATGTTTGACAATCCTATTATTTATTGCTTGTCCCTGTATTTTATTAGGGCTGTGGCCTACGATTTGTAGCCTGAACTCAATGTATACTTATGAATGTGCATATGGGTGAAACTTTGTTAAAATATGTGTGAAAAGCGGGAAGAAACTCAATTGTGATTGTTCCTGTCAGTGAAAGTATACCTAGGAATCAACTATCATCGTTAACAAAATTTTACGAAAAATCTCAGAAGTTCTGAATACGCTCTTTTAAAGCCGATGATGGTAGGCCCTGCCCATGCCTACTATTGTCTTTCGGGAGCAGGGAAAATTAAAGCAGAGGAGATATTATGCGCTTGCACCGAATTTAATTGGTTTTTTTTTTTGGTAATTTCGTAATTCGAGTATCAAAATGGCAACTTATGCAAAGCAACAATGATAATAAGTAACACCTAACACTCGTATTTGCGGCAATAAAACCTGAAATCTACTCCCCTTAAATCCTGACTCACGTTTATCCGACTAACGGATCCCATAAAAACGGAGATCAGAACAATTATTTTTACATCAGCACTGGAACCTTTTCGGACGCGATAAAGAATCTCCCGGAAAAAAGATATTTATTCCAACAACTTTATGCTCGCCGACCTTAACTTTAATCACACCCTTAAGAATAACAGCTTAAGGTCTATATTTAATGGAAATTTGGTTTGAGTAAACGCAAAGGTAAAATGTTCGGGAACTTTTGGGTGTGAGTGCAATAAAGCACAACAGTTTGAGGCGCGAAATCACGGACGTAATTGTTAGTCTTGTTTCGATAGAATTAGCTGCAAAGATATAGGTTATCGTAGTTGAGAACTGCGTCAGACAGTGACGGTAAGAAACATCGACGATCGATAAACAGAAAACAATAAAACAACGTATGAAATGTTAATTTTTAATTAATCTTAAATTCAAAATGTCCATAGTACGTGTTAAAGAGCAATTATTTAGTACTCGTTGGTCTAGTGGTAGCGAACTCTACGGCAGAACACGAGGTCCTAGGTCTGATCCCCAGGTCAGGCATATTGATATTGGGAATTTCCATCTGTATTTTCCCATTCTGGATAAGGTCCCGGCTAATGGCAATAAGCTTGCCCCCTATCATGAGACTTTAAACATCAAAGTGTGTGTACTTTAAATTTAAATTTTTTTTAAATTTAATTTAAATTCAGCCTATCCCTTGGGGGAATACTGGCAGAACAGATGCTAAATCCATCAACGTCTAATCGGCGATATATTTTGAGACGTATGCAGGTTTTCTCCCTAAGTTTTTCTTCGCCATAAAGGTCGTGGTGTGACATCTTTGCAAGTAATTTATCGCTTGCGTTACAGGAGATTAATCAGACTATTTGACCAAAATTAATCGATACCTTTATTAGCTCGGCGTCATCACTATGCAAGTACGCTTTTGCAGTAAATGCTTTGGTGTGGTCAGGTAGGTGGGGCTGTGAAAGTTTTTGAAAGCTTCTCGAACTAGACAGAACACTTTCGTGTTCGGAATTGAGGGCGCAAACTTACCACTATACTTTATTTGCAGTATAAAAAGGATTTTACGATACGCTCGGTAAACTGTTGTTTTTGTGTAGTTCTTAATGGTAAATAGTTTAGTCTGCGGTATGATAACTACTTTATACTTGCTGTTTTTTAATGCCACTAGACCAACAGTGCCTTTAAGAATTCAAGAATGCAAAGAAAAACTTTTGGAATGATCTAACTTGTTTTGAACCGGGAAGATCATTAGGCTATCAGCTTTATGAGCTGTCTCAACGAGGTCATTGGGACTCTATGGGGGTGATTTTGGTATCATCATATCAAGGAAACCAGGATGACAGAGGTAATATCACTTTTCATTTCATCTTAATCACGTCTTTCCAAAAGGCTCAGGAAGTAAGTATTAAACTTGTCTTAGGATGCTTCCCTTCATCAAAAGCTCTTGGTGACAATAACGGACATTCAGATTAATGTCACAGTGCTAGCTTCGTCCCTCCGCATTAATGTATGCAATATCGTCGTGAATAGAATGTTTGTTCTGTTGTCTATAAGAT
Source organism: Watsonalla binaria (assembly GCA_929442735.1). Lineage (NCBI taxonomy): Eukaryota > Metazoa > Arthropoda > Insecta > Lepidoptera > Drepanidae > Watsonalla > Watsonalla binaria. The sequence continues at coordinate 9,136,921 of OV838930.1, forward strand.
TGATGTATGGTCGACAGTGGCTCGCATAATTGCGAGTGACGGACGTTCGCTGCCAACATTTCATAAATCAAGCGGTGTTGAAAGCAGGAACATTGGGAGCCCGTGTTTTGGATGAAAGATCGAGTTTAGCTCATATCGGTGGAGGGTGTGTATTGTGTGAACATTTCGTGTTTTTATTTTCGTTCATAAAAACAGAAATATTTTGAACTTTACTAGAAACATCACTCAGACTAATTTAAAAAGACGTAAATACGCTAGTATTCACTAAAGTGTTGAAATTGAGGCTTTCCAGTTGTCAGAACTCTAGCCTCTTTATTCAGTTACTCTCATGTTTTTATAGTACTTATTTGACAAATCACAAAGTGCACTAATTTTTTTCGTTCCTTTTGCGAGTCTCTTTTACCTATACTTTTGTAAACGATGAGATCACTCTAATTAGACTACAGGACATTCGTTCCATTGCCAGAAGAAATAATATATTTACCGGATAAAGCATTGGAGGGAATGGATCCAAAAAATCTACAAAACCGCAAACCATGACATATAATTTCGGTTCCGCTAAAAAAGGCTATTTTTCCAGTAGCATGCAAAATTATCGGTACCAGTTTGCGGGCAAAGTGTGATATTACGAGCTATGGGCGGTCCGCCGATTACAGGCAACACGCGCTCTGTGACACGCTACTGGTTACGTGCTATGGGTGCCGAATTGGAACATTTCTCCATTTGAATTTTAAAGCATTCTAGAATACTACCTACTCCTTTTTTTTTCTTGAATATTCGTATAGCCGTGGTGGCCTCTGGGTTTGAGCAGTCGCCTGCTATGCAAACGACGCAAGTTCGAATCCCAGCGGGGCCTGTACCAATGAGTTTTTCTAAAAAACTTATGTACAGTGATTTCACACCACGTGCCTTACGGTGAAGGAAAACATCGTGAGGAAACCTGCATATTTCTGAGAAGTAATTCAAAGATGTATGTAAAGTGCCTGAGACGGCGATAGACTCACCATCTGTCACGTTGGCACTTAATCAAATTCGGTGGAAAGTGGGTGTTGTGATAACAGCGCCTCTGCCTACCCCTTCGGGGAATACAGGCGTGAGAATATGTATGTATGTATGTATGAATATTCGTGTGACTAGCCTGATAGTTTCGTCATCCTCACACATAGTATTACATATACATAGAATAATAAAATCCTATGTTGTATAATTTAGAACATTTTCTGTCCTCTCTCATCTGTATATTAAAGCTAATTAGGTATGTGGTCCCAGTCGACCGATTCAAAAAAGCTATGAGGCAACTGGGACCGCGGTGTCAGTTCTTCAGACTGCCAGTCGCTTGAATCTTCTAGAGGACGTCGTATAGATGTGATGAGTGTGAAAGCGTGCCCTTTTTTAGAGAGGCTTATTCCCAGCAGTGAGTTTCGATAAAGTAGTTCCAAAATCTGATGCTATTTCGACAATAAGATGTCTTTAATTTTTAACCAAAACCACGGTTATAACTTAGGTATATGAAAACAAACCCATATAACGGACTCATCCAAACACCCATTATTTGCTAAGCTACTCTAGACTGTCTTAGTCTCAGTTAAAGAAAAAAGCCCCTAAAAAGATATTACTTACACAAAAGTTCCAAAATATTTTTCATTGCAAGATTTCCTTAGAAACAATTCAGGTCAAGGCATTACACATAACTTACATGAGGAACGCCTTTCTACATTACTTAACTCATTAGTTAATTGGCCTCTTAAGCCCAATAATCCCGTGCTCTGGTAATCCAGTCCCAAGAGCATAAGCAACGTCGGTTCTTCTACCTAACTATGATGGTACAGACAACGTACACCAAGATTCCAATATAAACTGACCTTGCATTCCCTTGGGGCTCGGCACAATAAGAGATCGGGCAAAACTGGACCGTATGAAAGGGTCCTTACATTTGAAATTATTTTTTTCTTGTCCTATATTAGAGAAAAATAAAATAATATTAAATAAAATAATTTTAAATAAAATGATTTTAAATAAAATGATTTTAAATAAAATAATTTTAAATAAAATAATTTTATATACTTTTGAAGTTCGTGCCAAATACATATAGCCAAATTCAAATTATGTAAGTAACTTTATTTTTTTATTCTCTTTTTGAAGGCGGTTTCCTTGTTTAATATATTTTTTGTTTTTTACACTTATTAATAGATTTTTGCAAAATCTTATCTTGGTGTTAATTGCTTTAAATGGTTTAACTCCTAAAATCCCTCGAATTTCTCAAGGCTTCATCATCATCAGATCGACGCCAGACCTTCATTAAATAGTACTGCTTTCAAACACTTTATCAATAAGTTAACAATTGCACCAGCCATCTCTACAATTCCCCTCGATTTCTCTGGAATGCCACTATCAGATCCTGGTTTCCCTTCCATGGTACCACACTCTAAGCTTTTCTGTCAGATAGCGAATGTTACAAGGAGTAACATAGGCTACTTTTATTTAAAAAACTCATTAGTTGACACCCACCCATGAAACCTCATCAAATGAAGTCTACTTGTCTACTCTTGTTTTATAAAATGATTCAAACAAAGTGTGTTCCAGAGTCAAACCTCTTACCAACCTCGTTAAAACGTATAACGAAATTCATATCGATCCATTAAATTAGTAAATTAAACAAGTTTTACCGTCTAATTAATGATAATTTATGCGGGAACTTATATAAATATTGAAAGTGGGCTTCACAGACCTGTAAGGGCCGAAATAGGAGTCTATGTGGGTATACCTTAATTATTGGAACGATGTAAAAAAATATTTGAGGTAAAAATAGGTAAGCCAGTCAGAACAATATTGGGATTATTAAGTTTATATGGGATTATTACGATATTCTACTTATAATGTGTTTAATTATAATGAAATTAACTTAATGATCTGTGGAAGAGGGTGATTTGAGTTACTAGAAAAAAACCCTCATACATCTGGTAAGGAATTCGAAGACATGTAAATTAGTATAATACGGCAACATCGCCATCAAAATTTCAACTCTGTAAGAGTTTGAAACATAGATTTTTAGCTACATACATATGCTCAAGCCTGTATTCCCCGAAGGGGTAGACAGAGGTGTTCTGATAACAACAACCACTTTTCACCGTAGATGATTAAGAGCCGTGGTGGCCTCGGGGTTTGAGCAGTCACCTGCTACGCAAGCGACGCAAGTCGAATCCCAGCGGGGTCTGTACCAATGAGTTTTTCTCGGTACTTGTGAAATCGTAGCCCTAATATAAAATAAAGATAATATGTTTTCCCTCATTGATCTCAGATTTCATGATCACATCGTAAAGAATAAAGAAATACGATAGCACCCGCCATCTGAATTATTAAAGAGTGGCTTTATATAACAATACGTTTTTGGTACGGAAGAATATGCTCCCCGAGCGGAGTATTATGAATTCCTAACTTCGTGAAAAAAGATCCGAGGTGACCCTGCTGCGCAAGCGACGAAAATTCAAGTCCTAACGGGGCTTGTCCCAATGAGTTTTTCTAAAAACTTATGTGCAGTGATTTTACACCACGCATTTCAAATGAACAGTTTTTCACTAACTGCATGTGAAATTATATACGGTATTAACGTGACTAATAAAACAATTATCTCTCCATTTTTCTGTTTGCTTGTTCTGTCTAATCTCTTATACGGCTAGACCAATTTTAACGGGACTTTCACGAACAGATGTTACGGTTCCTTTTGACCCTGATCCCCGAGGCTCCCACTAAATAAAGCCTTCATGAAATTAAGCCCATGCAGGTGAAAGCTAGTTCTTAATATTTCTTATCACATACATAAATACTCACGCCTGCATTCCCCGAAGGGATAGGCAGAGGTGTTGTAATCACAACACCCAATTTTCACCGAATTTGATTAAGTGCCAACGTAACATATGGTGAGTCTATCGCCTTCTCAGACACTATACATACGTCTTTGAATGACTTCTCAGAAATATGCAGGGTCCCTCACGATATTTTCCTTCACCGAAAAGCACGAGGTGTGAAATCACTATACATTAGTTTTTTAGAAAAACTCATTGGCACAGAACTTGCGTCGCTTGCGTAGCAGGCGACTGCTCAAATCCCGAGGCCACCACGGCTCTTCAATCAACATAAAAATAATATTCCTGCATCGTCCACCATACCTCGCCAAACTCCTACCAACTGTCACGGAAGCGATCAAAACAGTTTCATAATTCAAACATAATAATGAAATCATTAAAACAAGCAACACTCAAGTGCTCTGGGAGTTTTGAGTGAGTTCCAAGAGGTCGTAAAGTGAAGGTCAAGTCAGATTAGCCGTGCACATGTTAACGGCGCTTAATCTTATACAGTAGGGAGACCATACTTACTTAAAATAAAAATATTACTTAGGCAAATCAGGTTAAATTAGATTTAGACATGTTTAGCACAGAGCATAGGTGGTACATTATCAATAAAAAAATCCATAACATTTTCGAATGAAATTTTAATAACTACGTTGTGAACTCAGAAATAAGGAGTCTTGGTGTGGGATGCCACGTGTGTCGATACGTTGGCTCCATCCTATCTCCTCGGCAATGCTGTGGCGGCCGGTGCTGCTGCTGTTCAGCAGGAGTGCCTCAAGCGCCGGAAATATGCTTGCATTGGTCAAGGATACATATTTTCTGCGTTTTCGTGGTCCAGATGCTCATCAACTTTTCAAAGAGGTTGCACGTCGTCTGCTAGAAGCTTCTCGTGACAAGCGGGCTGGGGCTTTTCTCGCTCAGAAAATCAGCATTGCTATTCAACACCGATTGGGGCCAAGCTTTCTACTTGTAATTAGTTTTTAGCTACTTAAATAAGATACAAAAAATAATAATAATAAGGAGTTAGTATAAATAGAAAAAAATGTGTCCCAGCGATTCGATCGTTCGAGTATCGACTGGTGAAAAAACCAGGATCTTTTCGGTCGTTCTCGATCTCGATAAGAGTACCGTATCCTTCTTCTTATCTTAGTACCTGTTCGGTCGATGGTCGATCGTTTCATTCAATCAAAAAAGAAAATTCTCAAATGCTACTAAGTAAAAGCAAACTAAGTATCTCAGTTAGATAACATATAATTATTTTGAAATATAAATTCTATTTGCTTATTGTATTTATGAAACAACATATTGTACATATGTTTTCATCAAAATATCCGTCACAAGCGATCGTGCGAGCCGGATCTTTCAAAACGATTTATTGCAATCATCAATATTTTTAATTTGATATTTGCCAAAAATGTTCGCTTAATAAGTCTTAGCCCTGTACACGTAATACCTGTCGCCGTTCATACACTTTGGTTTGTGTCGCCAATATAATCAAAAAGTTTGCTCATGTTATAAACCCTAAAGAAAGGTAATCTGTGGCTATAAATATTCACGCATAATAAGTATTCCCAGAATTCGTCAGAACACATTTTGCTGGTTATAAGTAGTGAAAAATTTTATTTAAACACTTCCAAAAATTAAACCATTGATTTTCAAAAACACTCGTCATGCTAAAATATGCTCACACCATCGCAGAAGAGTCAAGCATAGGCGTTGTAACAGCAACACCCACATTTCACCGAATATAATAAGTGCCAACGTGACAGAGGGTGAGTCCATCGCCGTCTTAGGCACTATACATACGTCATTAAATTACTTCTCAGGCATATGCAGGTTTCCTCACGATGGTTTCCTTCACCGTAAAACACGTTGAGTGAAATCACGCACATACATTTTTAGAACAACTTATTGGTACAGGCCCGACTGCTATTTGAACTTACGTCGCTTGTGTAGCAGGACACTGCTTAAGCCTCGAGGCCATTTGTCATTAAACATCCTTATTAAACATATTTATTATAAAGCTTACATTGTTATATCGTAAAATAAACTGAAAGGTCCCAGCAATGTTCAACGTATGGTCACCCAAAGTCACGTATGACGGGCCGACACGAAGGCGTGTATTAAATTCGGCTAATTCTCGCAAATCGGCCAAGTTTACAAGTGGGGTCCAAGAGACCCTTACAACTGGGGCACAAATTGTTACGGCGATAGAAGGGTTAAGTGTCGTTCATGCTTTGGATTTGAATAATTTATCGCTCTCATGTACCAAGAAAATAGCCTTTGAAGGTTGATACATCTTGTGAATTGTTTTTACGAGTGCTGTGGTGGAGACTAAGTTAGGACCGATAGCAGTGGCGTGAAACAGGTCAGGCCTATATCTACGAATGGAACAAAATTGTATCAGAGTGTCTGGAGTTTTGTGAGGATCGGTTTGCGAGGGTGTCCTCTATTTCATAATGTTTTTATCTTGTGTATGTTTTATATGTATAATCTTGTATAGTATTTCTAGTTGTTTTTCATATCATGTTAATTATTTTAATTGGTGTAACTGTTATAGTAAACAATAAATAAATAAAAAAATAAATAAATAAATCTAACAGTCGGTGCATGTAAGCTACAAGTATAATACTTGTTTACATCAATGCATACGCCACCGTGACAGTTGTGATTTTGCGCTTCCCTATTCTATTCATACATACATACATATGCTCACACCTGTATTCCCCGAAGGAGTAGGCAGAGGTGTTGTAATCACAACACCCACTTTTCACCGAAGATGATTAAGTGCCAACGTGACAGATGGTGAGTCCATCGCCGTCTCAGACACTTTATGTCATTGAATTACTTCTCAGAAATATGTAGGTTTCCTCACGATGTTTTCCTTCACCGTAAAGCACGTGGTATGAAATCACTGTACATAAGTTTTTTAGAAAAACTCATTGGTACAGGCCCCGCTGGGATTCGAACTTGCGTTGCTTACGTAGCAGACGACTGCTCAAACCTCGAGGCCACCACGGCTGTTCATGTGTTATTAATATAATATATATATAAGTCTTACTAATATTATAAACGTGAATATTTGTATGTATTTTTGTCTGGATATATGGATGTTTGTTACTCTTTACCGCAAAAACTACTGAATGGATTTTAATGGAACTTTATAATAATGTAGCTTATACAGAGAGCCGTGATGGCCTCGGGGTTAGAGCAGTCGCCTGCTACGCAAGCGACGCAAGTTCGAATCCCAGCGGGGCCTGTACCAATGAGTTTTTCTAAAAAAACTTACGTACAGTGATTTCACACCACGTGCTTTACGGTGAAGGAAAACATCGTGAGGAAACCTGCATATGTCTGAGAAGTAATTCAAAGACGTATGTATAGTGCTTGAGACGGCGATAGACTCACCATCTGTCACGTTGGCACTTAATCAAATTCGGTGAAAAAGTGGGTGTTGTGATTATAACACCTCTGCCTACCACTTCGGGGAATACAGGCGTGAGTATATGTATGTATGCTTATACATCAGAATAACATATAAGTAGCCTATAATTTATGAAGAATTTCTTTCTATAAGGATACGTAAAATCCTGCTCTGCCGGAGGCGCGGACACCAGCTATATAAATAAGATTTACCTGCCAACACCACGAAGCCAGGGTAAGTTATTTCGATAAGGGTTGCATGAGGCCAAAGTGTTGTTTTTTAATGAACTAAGTACAAGGAAACTATTACCAACCATGCAAATTACAGGGTGAGTTAGCAGCGACGAAATTTATGCTAATACCTACAAAGTGTTCCAATATTCTAATATTCTAACTTTAATAAAGCTTACTTTCTGCTCGGTCACGTTGTAAAGAAATATAATCTAACAAAATATATACCCCTTATTACTTATTAAGACTTGGAACTTGAAAAAATTATATGCATCACTCTTTAAGTCCGAATTTCGGAAAAGGATGAGGCTACTTTTAAGCCAAGGATCTTAGTCTATCTTTATTACATATATAGTTACCTTCATTTCTACGTGCGTGTGTATGTCACTAGACTCCTAAACGGCTGGACCGATTTGAATGATTGTGTGTGCGTTTGGATAGCGCCCTGGATGGTTTAGATTAACATTTCAGCCCGACAGAGGGCGCTATGTTAAGCAGCGCATAGTAAAGAACTTTTTAACTGTGACCTTTACCAAAACAAAACGTCAAAGCTAAGAAGTTAGTAAGACGTCACTGCGATAACGTTGATATTATGCAGCCCCCAGTACCATATAAAGAAGACTCAACCGAAACTGCCATGGACCCTACTGTCATCTATATAAAATTTTATTTCACATGATGTGATCATAGGCCCTGCCATCATCGGCTTAAGCAGAGCGTATTAAGAACTTCAGAGCTTTGACGTTCCATTTGTATCGTAAATTCAAATTTCGATGCTGAAAAGTTCTTAAAACGTGCTGATAAAACGATGCTAGTTGGCCCCCAATTCGCTTTTAATGAGGGGATGCCAAAATTTGCATCGAAATTCTGACAGGTGTATTATGGTGTACGTTTCATATCAACTGGTCATAATTATAGGGAGCACCTTACGGGGCATGAATTAGATGGTAATTTGCTACAAATTAGATTATTATGTAATATAGCCTTGTACCTCGTACATTGAAAGTGAGTAGACGTATTCTTAGAACACTCGAGTTGTAACGGCGACATGAGAAATTTATTGGTTACAAAATTAAATTTGTTTCAATATTCAATCAAAGTAGACATAGCGATTTAAGATATAAGCTTTTAATCTGATTTCACACAGTTTGAAGGTAGTCTAGGTCGAGTTCAAAACTCAGCTTTAATATTAGTTCATGTCGAGCTTTGTAACGCCAATGGTTAATCTATGTATTTTTTTCTTAAATACAAGTACAAAAGGTTTGTTTCTAAGATTTTTATTGGTGTGTATCTTAATATATGTATTTACCAGCTATGACCCGCGGAATAGAATGTTTTTTTTAAAGTTAACTTAAGTTAAGTTACTCCTTGTAACATTGGCTATCTGTCAGTGAAATTCATGTTAAAATCGGTCGAGCCGTTACGGAGAATAGCCGGAACAAACAGACCGATAGACAGATAGACAGTCTGAAAAAACAATATGTACCGTTTGTACTTTCATACGTATTTAGAGAAAAGTTGTCAATTTGGCATTAGAAACAGACACTTCTTATTTATCTGTATATATGTATATAAGAATCTTATCCTACAGATTCCCCAAGGGTATTTTATACCACATTTGGGATCGTAAAGCTTTTAAACTTCTTATATGTAATAATTTACACACAAAAAATAATTTGCATTTACAACTATTCATCGTTTTTATAACTATCGAAAATGTTGGATACCATTAGTATTAATGCTGGCAAATAAGTAAAATAAAACCATTTTCGAAGACTTACCTTTATTAAGAACTCGTCGTTAAAAATCTCTTTCAATACCATAATAATTTGATTTTGGTTGAATTTAATTGCTTCAGAGATTGAAATAAAATCACTCGCAATTATGCGGTACTCAGGATATACCCCCCACTCATAGCGCGTTCGGTTTCCGTAGCGAATAATTTATCAAGGGCCAATTAATTAGAGAAGTAGAGAAAATAAGTAGCTCATTACACAAGTTGAGGAAAATATTTTTGAGGTATTTTTTTAAGACGTCGTTTAATAGGTGGGTAAAAACGCAGAAGAATCTACGTTTCTTCTTCCACGGAAAATCATTTGTGCCTTCGTCGTAGAAAAACAAGGTCTTTTCGTTTGTCGATTCAAAACAAAGGTCGGAGGATGATGAAGAAAACATTGTCTGCACCCTCGGAGTTGGCCGAAACCACTTCGGCACATTTCTTAGATACTCATTTCTCTTCGTCTACATGGCACTGCATTTCTTCGTACATTTCCCGTCATTTACAAAACACACATACAAAAAAAGTTCTGTTAAAATTGGTCCAGTCGTTACGAAGATTAGTCGGAACAAACAGACAGACAAAGCGATATTTTTTTTAAATTTAAGGACAAGTCAAAATCGGTTAATTTTGAAATACAAATATTTATCTTCATAGGTGTACGAGTATAGATTTACTTATCTTATCTTGCTTGTGGCATTATTGGGTCCGATTGCCCGGAAGCACGTCAACCCTTGGGATCTTTTGCTCTACGTACCTGACTCCTCAAATGCTTCCTGAACAAGCCGGCAGATCTTGCCCATGGGGTCCTCTGGTTTCGGATACGCCTTACACAGTAGGTCCATTCGTCATCTGGCCAGTAGATAGATTTAATTACTCAGAGTTTTTGTTTTATAAACACGAGAGTGAGTTTACAAAAAGACAGTATTTATTTAATAAATATCGGTACCCAGAAAACCTAACGAAGCTAGGTACAAGCTAGTATTATGTACGAAACTGTAACACATCGTCATAAACATTTATAAGGAGAAGCTCGCGTTGTTTTTTATTCCCTTATTACCAGAAAAAGATTTTCATAGGTTTCACCTGAGACTCGTTCATATACAATCAGCCCTTGAAACAGAATAAAATATTTTATTCCTAAACACAATAATAACATTTGCATAAAAAAGGTAAAATACATGTGGTTCTACCACAAAATACATATGCTTACTGGAAGTAAAACAATATAAAAATAATAATGCACATATTGTTTCATTAAACTTACTACAAAGATATCAAAAAAGTCCGCCAGGTGGTAAGCGGTTACAGCAGGCAAGGAACGTGACCAACTAAGAGCCAAGTGCGACTTTTTTCACTATACACGCACGCCGATGTTGACGTAAATGCAGATTTCTTTAGGATCGAATCAGCACCATCTTTCGGCAGCCAGGTGGTCCTGTTTTCATCCTATATCAATTTGCGTTTGCGATGGCGCCAAAGAGAAAATTCACACATTGTCATCTGAGTGCCTAGTGCGAGATTTCTTAAATTCGCCGTCTCAAGTCATTGACGTAAACGCAGATTTGTACATACATACATACATATGCTCACGCCTGTATTCCCCGAAGGGGTAGGCAGAGGTGTTGTAATCACAACACCCACTTTTCACCGAAGATGATTTAGTGCCTACGTGACAGATGGTGAGTCCATCGCCGACTCAGACACTTTACATACGTCATTGAATTACTTCTCAGAAATATGCAGGTTACCTCGCGATGTTCTCCTTCACCGTAAAGCACGTGGTGTGAAATCACTGTGCATAAGTTTTTTAGAAAAACCCATTGGTACAGGCCCCGCTGGGATTCGAACTTGCGTCGCTTGCGTAGCAGCCGACTGCTCAAACCTCAAGGCCACCACGGCTCTCCACGCAGATTTGTATAGGATCAAAATGCCATGTGGACCGAAATATGGCGCTGTTTCGATCCCATACAAATCTGCGGTTATGTCGGCGCTATCACATGTGCCGACATCAGTGAAAAATTCGCACTCGTCACCCTGAGGGTAACTCGCGCAACATAGTGAAAAGCTGAAGATTTCCACTATAGCTAGCACAGCACTTCCACTCCTCTCCTTCATGGAACTCACCGCAGAGACACTGCTCTGAGGCTACATTATTTGTCTTCAATCTTCTTTAAGGGACCTACACTTCGAATTTATAAAAACAGATCAAATTTTCGCTACCTCTCTTAAAGTACTGTAAATAGCCAATACACATACTTAGTACATCGAGATAGATTTCAATTCCATTATTTTCTTTTGTCCCATTACCGATAAGTACCATCCTTCCATCCCAACCTAAAGCAATTACCTACATAGGCAAATTTGTTTGAGCCCTAATGTAGGGCTGTCCATTTATTTTACTACGTGAGTACTTATTTTGAAAAATGTATCTGGTTTTCCAAAAACAATGTATTTCCCTGTGACCCGTCCGCCTATTTATTTGTGTAGCTCAAACTCAACTCTGCTCTTGTTGCTTGCTGATCTAAAAATACCTTTCTAGGAAACCACACGGTGTAGGTACACGGCTTCTGTAAACCACACGGTTAGGGAGAAGGAAAATGAATGTTACAAAATTAGAATCCGGGATTGACCTTTAAAACAGCTGATTGAAAGTGTTAGCTATATTGGGGCTAGTGTCTTATAATGTTGGCACGAATCATGCACGTGTCGTCGATTCCCAATATGCCGAGTGGTACTACGTCGAGTGACGATACGTCGAGCCAAGAACAATTAACTACTACGTCATGAGCCGCTTACCATTCGGCAGACTTCAAGCTTGTTTGTCAAAATAGCAGGGTAAAAAAATAAAAAAAAATACTTCCATTCGTCACGTAATGCCCTCGAAGACACTCTGAAATCTGCACTGTAAACATTTTGCTCGCTCACGAACCATTTTTTACTCAATCACCGTCCTCGCTCAATACATTTAACGATACGGAAAAACGATCATTCTGACGTCTAACAAATCGGCATGTACTACGTTCGCTTTGTTGTGGCAAGGTTCCATGTGTTAACAATAAAGCCTTTAATTAATCACGCGGTACGTTAGGCGGTGGTACTCTGTCACTCTATTCGTGGAACATAGAATACCTGTATTTTGGACCGAATTGGTTTTTGAATTAATTCGGCGCGATTGTAGTATCGATAGGCGAATTTATTTCAACCACAATTGTATATCATTAAATACCTTGTATTCTGTTCTATTATGTCCGTTTCAAAACTTACAATCTTTGAAAAATAATCTGGTGTTTAGTATTCACAACTAAAACCCCTATTAAAAGCTCAGTGTGCCTATACTTCCATGAATTATTTAAAACTTTCAATACTTTCTAGCAACAAAATTTAAAACAAGTTTTATTAAAAAGAGATCTAAGTACCGATAGTAAACTTGCCAACTTCAAGTAAATCACCTCGTTAATCAGCCATTTAAGCCGAGCTTAAGCGATAGTTTGCAATTAACCGAAGTTTCACCCGGAGACGGGCGCGAGCTTACACTTTTCAAATAAAAAATAACAGAAGCAGAATTAACATACTTTACACCTTTTAAATAAAAGTGGATAAATTAAATGTATCTTTAAACTAGAAAAGCTTAGAGTCGTGGTGGTGGCCTTGAGGTTTGAGCAGGCGCCTACTACGCAAGCGACGCAAGTTCGAATCCGAGCGTATACAAATGAATTTTTAAAAAAAATTATGTACTGTGATTTCACACCACGTGCTTTACGGTTAAGGAAAACATTGTGAGGAAACCTGCATATGCCTGAGAAGTAATTCAAATCAAAGTGGGCCGATTACAACGGGACAACTGTCAGATAGTGAATGTTGCAAGAAATAAGGCTACTTTTTTTTTAAATTAGGGCTCAGAAAAAAAATCCACCCATGATATTAAGCCGCGGGTCACAGCTTAAACAAAATAATATAATCCACATCTACACTTCTATTATAAAGAGGAAAGATTTGTATTTTTGTGTGTATGTTTGTAATGAATAAACTCAAAAACTACTGTACCGATTTCAAAAATGATTTCATCATTGGAAAGCTACATTATCAGTAAGCAACATAGGCTTTCCTTTATCCCCGTACTCCCACGGGAACGGGAACTACGCGGGTGAAACCGCGTGACGTCTGCTAACTTATAAACTATTGAATAGTAAAGTGACATGCACAATGTACCGTCCAGTTCTATTATTCATAATGATGGATGGTGTCCTAGCGCGGGACACCTAAGTTTTTACCGCGTCCGCGTTTGGGGTTGGCCGCGAATGTCTGCCGCCAGTGTTTTTGCCAATGTGTCAATGTTTTTTGTTACTTCTGCAGTTTGAATTATTGCCATGGATTCTATATTTACTCCTCTGAACAACACTTCCGTAACGACAAATGTTAAGTTAGAACTCTGACGATTAGATTACTTTAAAATAAATTAAATATATATGCTCACGCCATCCCAGAAGGGTCCCCGAAGGGGTAAGCAGAGGTCTAGTGACAACAAAAACCACATTTCACCGAATATGATTAAGTGCCAACGTGACAGAGGGAGAGTCCATCGCCGTCTCAGGCACTATACATACGTCGTTAAATTACTTCTCAGACATATGCAGGCATCTTTTTTTCTTAATTTTTGGCTTCATTACTTCTTCCTATATAATATGATTAGATCGAAATAGATTGAATTGAATCCACTTAACAAAACAATTCATACAAGCTGAGCCCCACGGTGTCCTCGTATGATTTTAATCTTATTCCATAGAACATAAGCTATTAAAGGTCCCATATTATTGGTCCGAGCCTTTCAGAGATTAACCGGGACAGAGAGACAGGCAGCGAAAAATTTTAGTATTTTTTAATGGTGTATTATATATCGTAAATAAACTGCTTATTTTTAATTACAAACAAACAAATTTATTTATCAGTATAGATATAGATATAGATATGGCTCTGTTATTTCATTCAATAACTTTTCACTACCAAACCGCATAACGGTTTTGTTGCTATTTAGTAGGTAGCTAGTTTATTATATAACTAGCTGAGGCCTGCGGTTTCACCCGCGTAGATTTAAATTCATGAGTGGCTCGTTGAATCCAATTTTTTTTAATAAAAGTACCCTAATTTACTCCTTGTAAAATTATCATCTAGTACACTATCTACCCGTGAAAGTGTCGTTAAAATCGGTCCAGCCGAATGACGATTTTTAATGAAATAGATTTTTTTATTTCAGTGCCTACTGTATATACTTTCATATGCATTTAGTGAAAAGCTTTGAAGATATTAAAAACTCTACGAAGACAGATTTATCTAAATATATAATTTAGTCATCTTCAGCAAGTGACTATTCCTTATAAAAAATACCAGTTGCTCCAAACGAGAACAGTAAAATTAAATTTAGAAAACGCGTAGGTAGACAGAAATATACCAGTCATGTTTTACAACTTAATAATTGTTAGAAAACTGTACTTAAAGTAAAGTTGAGTGCGTGGGCTCACTCACACTGCTGGTGAAACAAGATATTTTATCTCGTATTATGTAACACAATACATCCTGTATTACAAAAGTTCTTTGAGTAAATCTACTTTATTCTCGTCTGAAGAGATGTGAGACATCATGGGAAGTAAAGAAATATCCCACACGACTTTTTATTGAGATACCTGAATTTGATTCCATGGAAGTAAGAAGAGAGATTGACCAAATTAGTTATGGTAGGTTGGTACGTGACGTCAAAGCAATTTTTTAATACGCGCTGCTTAAACGATCATAATTGGCCCCCAGGTACCTGTGAGTTAACATAGATGTTGGAAACATAATAACAATTCGCTGTCCCCAACAGTCGTACTCGTGCTAAGTCGATATCTCACTCGTTAACTGCACTCAATGCTCTCCTGGAGTCTAACCCAGTGTGGTTGTGTTTGATGGCAGATGGAACGAGCAAAATGATCTTCGAGAAGGAATTGATATTTGTGGATATTTTTATGTTTATATAGTGCATTATATAATGGTCTCTATCTGCCCTTGGAATTCAGGAGAGAGAATAAATATGTATGCTTTTATTACCGGCAAATATGTCCAATTAGTTATAATTGGCATCGCATAACGTTCAATAAATCATTATGCTACGACTTAGAGCAATTGGGTTTAACGCTCTCAGTGCTACGGACTTGTGTTTTTCTTTAAAGGTAAACGTCAGGGGGCCAACTATAATCTTTTAAGCAGCGCGTGTTAATCTTAGCTTTGACGTTTTTAAAAGCTCAGAAGTTCTTCATACGATCTGCTTAAACTGATGTAGGTGGGCCCTAGTTCGCCTAATCTTTAGTGGTTACTGATAATGAGCGCCGTAAGGGCTGCCACTCGTAGGAATATTGGTCACTTCGATCGGTTCGATTTCTAAGTATTCTTCTGACTATTAAGTATTCTCTGTACTAAGTATTCTCTGTCTTCACGGAATTCTAGTTAACATTTTTCAAGATTGTATACGTAAAGTGCACAAAGACACTTTCAGGTTTTAGATCTAGACTGACTGGATATTACTTACCATAAACTTAAAACTTCCAGAAGGTCAGCTCCCGCACATTGGCCGTAACTGGAGCAGGCACACACGCGTCCTGACTGTCACTTAAAGCTTGTACTGGATCTAGGCTGACTTAAAGCAAAATTCATTCGAGATCATTGTAAAGAAGCCGTCCTTCTAATACCATTATATTAATAAAATTTTAAAAATGAATATGAAATCAAATCATCTACGTGTTCGCTTTTTGAATTTTAAACGAAACCCATTTTCATCGAACCTTTGTGCCAACAAAAACCTTTAAAGTTTGTCCAAAATTGCCAGCTTGGACCTGGAATAAGGCCGCTAGTTCCAGCGGGAATATTGCGAGTTATTTTCCGGACCGTCGCCTGCCGTATTGACGTTGACACTTAACGGCACATAAATAAATCTGCTCGACTAGAAATAATTAAAACAAAATCGCCGTATAGGCACTTTTGAAATAGGGTGCATATTTTTCGATAAATTGCTTTCGACGAAAATAACTACACCATTTCCCTGCCTTATTATAAATTAAGTTGGCGTGACGCATATTAAGCGATGATAATACTATAATAATGATTGCTTGATGGGGATTGCTTTAGTATAATTTACCTCCACTATGAGATCATCATCTCCCTGCCCTTATCTCGTACAATATTGGGGTCGGCACTTGATTCAACCCGATGCGGCTGATCACCTGATTTTTATACGAAGCAACTGCCATCTGCCCTTCGCAAACCCTTTGACGAGGAAAATCTGTGACCTAGGTTAAACCAGTTTTCAGAAAATTTTTGGACTCCGACTGACCTGTAACGATTGCCAAAGATGATAAATTGGCAACCGGGACCGACGGCTTAACGTGCTCTCCGAGGCACGGAGGGAACTCGGTCGGTCACCCATCCAATTACTGGTTAGGGTTGCTTAACTTCACTGATCTCCTCAACTCTACTATGAGATACTGTCACTAAATATGCAGTAACCTTATCAAGTAGTCTTATTATACTGTCATTGTTATGTCTAGGCTCATACTCAAAAGTGAATAGACACCATAGTTAAAGGTAAAACGCATAATCACAGCTCGTTTGTTCGTAATCTGTTTATATTTAATTATTCATAATATAATCCGACATGAAAAGTGTTATCGATCATGTGAAACCCCGCTTCATTTATTCGCCCTATTAAATATTGACGGGCTTTTAGATAATACTATGTGTATGTTAATTAAGCTTACGAGTAGGCTGTACATGCATTATTCAACATAATTCACTGCGGAGACAATGTCTAACATGTTTGGACACTACACAGCTTTCTAGGCCGTCTATCAGTGACCTGACTCTAATTCACCTCCGGAATGTCAGCCGCAGTGCTATTCTATAAGACTCTTTGGAAGCAAACCTTTGGAATCCGCAGTAAGGTAGTATATTTACCTACTGATAAAATTATATGTATGGGACATACACTTATCTTTGTGGTCAGGATTTGGTTGCAAAAGTACTTGAATTCGATATTTAGAGTTCGACGGAGTATGTGTCTAACAGAAGTCTAGTCGTAGTCTAACTCTTACAGAAGATTGCAGCTAAATAATGTATCCTTTGAGTAGTATTGTACTCCTGGGGTGAGTGAGGTCGTCTGTGTCCCTATGGAGAAGTTGAGTAGGAATAAAGTTGCTGTGCTCGCAAGAGACTTTTGCTGTCACAAGCATTAAGCTTACTATCGGGTGGACTGCTTGAATCTTTACGTGTCGCTTTTTTCCTTTAATTGATCCGTCTTTCTACCACCCTCAATGCTAATGACAATGACCAGCGTTTTCAAGATCACCTCGAGCTCATCCTTGTATCTTGATAGTATTCGGCGAAGAGATATTGGTTCAATTTGCATTCCACGGTAGCATAACATTACCCAGTAGCACATTACTAATGTATCAATCCTATTTCTGTCTCGTTATGTCCTATGTCTGTTACAAATTGGTAAACCGGAGTACTAACGAGACGTGTCTTTGAATTACTTCTCAGGCATATGCTTGTTATGCCAGTTTGCTCACGATATTTTCCTTCACCGTAAAGCACGTGGTGTGAAATCAATTGGTACAGGCCCCGCTGGGATTCGAACTTGTGTCGCTACCACGGCTCTTTTCGACGACTATTTAAATATCTAAAAGCTATTCTTCGGATACAGCACTCCTTATTTACCTCTTGTCATGCTGTCAAGTGTAGGTGCTCTCTATATGTACACATACCACATAATATTTCACCATTCAATAATCACATAAGTACCTTTACGTATTCAAAAAGAGGCAATATCAAAAATCCGCCTTATCACTCCGTCACGCACGGACGGCAGTGCGTGTCAAGTGTGAAATACTGCTAAAATCGACCTCGTTTACACTGTAGCTAACACTATTTTTATACCTTCGATCATACTTTCTTAATGGGGAACTAGAAAGTTAAAGAAATTTCAGAGGAGCTCCAGCATTGTATACACACTATATTTGTGTACGTTCAGAAACACTGTGCTCTTGTGTCAAAGTGGAGTCCCATACTACGAAGAAATTCTTTTTCTAGCCCTAAAATCAGAATTATACAGAGGGAACATTGCACTAAGTTGCATCTACTTTATACTTCTGGATAGTCAAGATATAATTATCACGAGCCATATACTATTAACACATTCACTGCTAACATTTCAACTTCTTCGTAAATTCTCGAACAGTTGGACGCACATACGCGTCGTTAGCAGTGAACGCGTTAATGTCGAAGGACCGTCGTCGGCGAGCCGTACTTTGCCCATCACTACTCTAGATTCACTTATGTTGCGAAAATATATTAGATAAAAAACCTATCAAAAATATTCCACCCGTTCTGAAACTGGTAGGTATTTTTAAAAGATAGTTGCAAGAACCTCCGTTTCACCTCAACTTCCCAACGATAGCTATAAACTATGCCTAGATAACAAAATATTTACTTAAGAGCCGTGGTGGCTTTGAGGTTTGAGCAGTCGCCTGCTACGCAAGCGACGCAAGTTCGAATCCCAGCGGGGCCTGTACCAATTAGTTTTTCTAAAAAACTTATGTACAGTCATTTCACACCACGTGCTTTAAGGTGAAGGAAAACATCGACTAAATTTATATTTGTATATTTCTGAGAAGTAATTCAATGGCGTATGTAAAGTGTCTGAGACGGCGATGGACTCACCATCTATCACGTTGGCACTTCATCATCTTCAGTGAAAAGTGGGTTTTGTGATTACAACACCTCTGCCTACCCCTTCGAGGAATACAGGCGTGAGCATATGTATGTATTTACTTAACACACCACACCACAAGCTTTACGGTAAAGGAAAATCTTATATGGAAACTAAAGTACATACATACATACATATGCTCACGTCTGTATCCCATGGGGGTAGGCAGAGACCACCGTATTACTTAGTTACTTGTCAAGCTTATTTTCATCAAAAAAATTATGCAGCAACAAATTCATACATACATACATACATATGCTCACGCCTGTATTCCCCGAAGGGGTAGGCAGAGGTGTTGTTATCACAACCACTTTTCACCGAAGATGATTAAGTGCCAACGTGACAGATGGTGAGTCTATCGCCGTCTCAGGCACTAGACATACGTCTTTGAATTACTTCTCAGAAATATGCAGGTTTCCTCACGATGTTTTCCTTCACCGTAAAGCACGTTGTGTGAAATCACTGTACATAAGTTTTTTTAGAAAAACACATTGGCACAGGCCCCGCTGGGATTCGAACTTGCGTCGCTTGCGTAGCAGGCGACTGCTCTAACCCCGAGGCCACCACGGCTTGGGCAACAAATTCACTGCGTAAATGACGTTGCAAATAATATCCAACTTCGTATGAAGGTTATTTTCTGGTGAATCTAAATCCTTTGAAACGACTCATAAATGGATGCAGATAAGCAATAATGTGTCAACCCGCATAAACTTGGTTTTGAGAAAATGGCGTCTTAAGATGATTGTATACGTGATTTAAGATTTGTTTTATGACATAAATCCATTTTTTACGTACTTTTATGTTTCAGATGACTTGAAACACTTTTTTAGAATGTTAAATCCGTGATGCATTATCAAAATATATCAAAACCTTTGAATTTGACTTTTTGTGGGTTGACACATTATTGCTTATCAGCATCCAAATTAGGTAATGGTTTTTCGTTTTCTAAATCAGCCGTTTGTTTAGGTACAAGATAACGCTATCCCGGCGACATTACCCGCTTTATTTCACTGACGCGATTTATGGTCATTGCCCTAAATCTCGGTGGAAGTCGCAGTAGAGAAGATGTATGGCTAATTCCGAATATATGTTCGGGCCTCTAACCTTTCCCTATAACTCGTTTTTACTTTGTTACTGTATTTGTAAACACAAAATGTTGACCGCTGTGCGGATACCTTATCTTCCATCTAACTAAACTATAATATATACATCTTCTGTACTAATCTATACCCTATACAGGTAAATAAAATTGAAGTGTCTATTTGTTATTTCAAATTAACAGCATTTCACTAATTACATAATATGAAAATATTTATTTACGGTACCGATATAATAAAACCATACATACATAAGCTCACGCCTGTATTCCCCGAAGGGGTAGGCAGATTAAGTTGTAATAACAGCACCCACTTTTCACCGAAGATGATTAAGTGCCAACGTGACAGATGGTGGGTCCATCGCCGTTTCAGAAACTTTACATACGTCATTGAATTACTTCTCAGAAATATGCAGGTTTCCTCACGATGTTTTCCTTCACCGTAAAGCACGTGGTGTAAAATCACTGTACATAAGTTATTTTTTTAATAATAGAACCAAACTTTATTAAAAGTATTGAATAGTTTATACTCTAAGTCCTGGTTTTAGAATAGTTTACATCTCTACCCGATGATGCCCCGTGCAGGGTGCGAAACACGTGTCACGACACTGTGTACAAGTTCCTATATGTATCAGACATCCGCAGGCTGGTGGACCCCCAGCACATACTGGACTGCACATCACTATGTATTAATAGCGGAATAAAGCATTATAACATTTTATACCCTTTTATAATCATTTCGAAGAGCCGTGGTGGCCTTGAGGTTTGAGCAGCGGACCCTGTACCAATGAGTTTTTCTAAAAAGCTTATGTACAGTGATTTCACACCACGTGCTTTACGGTGAAGGAAAACATTGTGAGGAAACCTGCATATGTCTGAGAAGTAATTCAATGACGTATGTAAAGTGTCTGAGACGGCGATGGATTCACCATCTGCCACGTTGGCACTTAATCATCTTCGGTGAAAAGTAGGTGTTGTGATTATAACACCTCTGCCTACCGCTTTGGGGAATACAGGCGTGAGCATATGTATTATAACCATTCCGACGATTTCAAAATAATTTGTTAAAAATCTAATCAAATAAAGATATTTTGGGTTTGAGTTTGAACTTGAAATTCCCGATTACTGTTCAGCCTTCCGTATTAGCAGGTTTCCTTATGAAGTGTTAATTAAGTATCAAGAAATTCAAACTTGCGTAGATTCCTTCTTGCTATATCTAAATCCTGTCACATGGTGTAAAAGCATCCAGCAAATCAGTTCGGCTGTCGGAACTGTTTTCACGCACGTACGACGGACAAAAATGTCCCCCGACCTTCTTCAACGCTCAATGCTCTTGAATTTACACTGAAGTTGGGATTCAGTAAAACGCATCACACATACTGATCGGAACTGTTCCCTCCGGTTGACAGAGGGGCATGCGTGCGAGCCGATTGACGAACTCGCTCAACGGTGAAATTGGGGTGTTTGCAGAATTTTAACGCATTTTACCTAGTGTTTTAAGGAGAAATCGCTATTTTATCCTCTTCTGAGCTGTAAGTTTATTAAAAGAAAGGTTATACGCTACCACGAGTTAAGAGCGCATAGCGTAACTGCTTTTATTCGCCTCGCGCCATACATATAAACGGAGACAACCATCAATGCCAAGTGCGAATTTAAGGTATTTAATTGGTATCTTGGTACCGCGATAAGTCGAATTTGGTATTTCTAAACGCTCAAGGGTCTGAAAAATATTATTATTACTAAAACAAACCTCACGACTGTATTCCCTGAGGATAAACACAAATTTATGTACATAAATTACACCCACATTCAGCCGTCCCATGTAATAGGGGGGAGCCTATTGCCATTAACCGGGCACTAATCCATACTGGTGCTATTGGAAAATTACAGGAAAATCGACTGACCCGAGGACCTCATGTTCCGTAGGAGCGTTTGCGACTGCTAGACTAACGAGGCAGTCTTTGGTTCTTAATAATAAGAATATTTATTTGATTATTATTTTTACACATGCTGATAAAATTTTCACTATTGTGAATAATTTTTGATGATATTTTTGTAATTATCATTGCTTACTACTAGTCATGAAATGTACATGATGCCAGCTGCGTTTCTTGCCGGTTCTTCTCAGAAGGCTAGTTTCCGAACCGGTCGTAAATTCTTCGACATTCATAAGTGCCTGACCAGGACCTAAACTGAATAAATCATTTTCATTTTCATTTATAAATTTATGTACACCTGTTTTTGTTTCCCTATAAGATGAATACACCAAACAAGTAAGTAGAAACGCGTGGTATATCAATGTATAAATCACAATACAATAAAAACAATAGGCACATATATTCACGTTTCTCACACCGCCAGTAAAACAGAGGCATTTTTAAAAAATAAAAATCAAACTGCATTTGTTTATCAAGCAAACACAAGTATTTACACAGCCCAACTCAAATAACGATAGTCCAAAGTGTAATCCATATTTACAATCCTACGTTTTCATCGGAACAAAAACGTACAAACAATGGTATTAACTTTTAGATTTGAATTCCTGTTTTATTTTGCAGGAAAAATTGCTGACCATTAAATAAGTCGTGCTGGGTGGGCGCTTTGGAGAGTCGCCTACAAAGTGGATATGCGTGTTCAAATCAAACTATGATTTCTGCAAATCAGTTTCTTTTGAACTTAAATTCAGTGATTTGTCACCTTTACGGTGAAATAATATACGGAGTCAAGACTTCTAAGCCGCACATATTTTTTTGTAATTAGCAAATGAATTAAAAATCCCTTAAATTTGTATTCTTAGATTTATATTATATCACATTATTTTTTTTAGAATTTCACTTTACAAAAAAAAAATTGCATTGCCTAAATGTTCCACATATCATCCAATGAGCATCGAACCTTTTTGAAAATAACGACGAAAACATAATTTTTTTTTTTATATATGTTTGATATGTATCACCAGCCAATACTCTGTAACAGAAATGTGCGCTTTAAGGTCTATATAAGTCTGAAACAATTTGAAAACGTAAAGTGCGAAGCTGTGTCTGAGCAGCGGCAAATAATACATCATATTCGAACCTTATTATTTTTGGAGAAAGATGGTAGTGTTAGTAATGAACCAAAGAAGGTTTTTTTGTAGACGGGTCCGCGATTAAGCACGCATCTGATAGTAACTGATGATGAAGTCGAAGATGGAACTCGCTTGCTCGTAAATAGCCTATTCATTCAAAACTATTACTTTGCAATAAAAATAGCATAGCAATTCCCAAAGTAATGGAGAGAAAAAAATTGTCACGTGAGGCTAGAAACAAGGTGTTTTAATTGTTATTTACCGCTTTAAGAATATATAAATAGGTAGCTATAGTTTAAAAATGACGATGCAACTATACCCCGAGGACAGTTAAGGATATCGAGCACGTTAAATGAGCAGCTCGTTAACTGTGACCACTCGAGTGGAAAATTGAATTAGTACCTAAGGAGACTGTCTTTTTTGGAATCCGTGTCACTAGGCTTATGTATTTCAGTTGAAATATAACACAAAAAGCTTTAGAGTCTGCGAAAGTCTAACCATAAGAGCTGCTATTAAGGTGTCACACATTCGTGTTCTAGCAGAGGAGCTCGTGACAGAGTTGCTATTGCGCATATCATTCGATCAGTGAAGTTATGCAACTCTAACCCTAGCCAGTAATTGGATGGGTGACCGGCCGAGTTCCCTCTGTGCCTCGGAGAACACGTTAAGCCGTCGGTCCCGGTTGCCAATTTATCTTCTTTTGCAATCGTTACAGGTCAGTCGGAAGCCTAAAATAGTCTGACAGCTGGTTTAACCCAAAACACAGATTTTCCTCGTTAAAAGGGTTTCGACGGTCAGATGCCAGTATAAAAATCAGATGATCAGCCGCATCCGATTTGTAATACTTGTGGCGTAATATTGAAATAAGCAATGGTAGAGATAGGTGGGACTTTAACTAGTATTGATGTCGCGGCTGCTGCTCAACCATTAAGACTTTATACAACGGTACTGGCTATTTCCCGCAAATCCGGCTGCGCAAGATTGGACATTTTTTATATTTTGAATACTTTAACAATATCTTTATAAATTATAGCATCTGTGTTATTCTGATGTTACCGTAAAATGTCATAAAATCCAATTAGTAGTTATTGCGTGAAAGAGTACATTAAACATTTCGCATTTTCAATATTAGTTGGATGAATTACTTAATATGTAAACTTACATACATATGCTCACGCCTGTATTCCCCGAAGGGGTAGGCAGAGGTGTTGTTATCACAACACCAACTTTTCACCGAATTTGATTAAGTGCCAACGTGACAGATGGTGAGTCTATCGCCGTCTCAGGCACTATGCATACGTCTTTGAATTACTTCTCAGAAATATGCAGGTTTCCTCACGATGTTTTCCTTCACCGTAAATCACGTGGTGTGAAATCACTGTACATAAGTTTTTTATTAGAAAAACTCATTGGTACAGGCCCCGCTGGGATTCGAACTTGCGTCGCTTGCGTAGCAGGCGACTGCTCAAACCCAGAGGCCACCACGGCTCTATGTAAACTTGCATACCAAAACTACAAAGTAAATAAAAATATTCGATACAGTATACATAGAGGACTTTTTTTGAATTAAAAGGGTAGCCATAAAAAGATTTAAACAAGCACCAAACAGTGACAGCTTTACCCTAATAAATATACAAGTGTAATCCAAAGAGATTTATTACACAGAATATTCAATTTGAGAGCCACTATCATACGCCCCATCGCGCCATTTTTAAAACCCAATATGCTGTAAGCACCAAACATTTCCATAAGCCTTGTGTTGCGGTGTCAAACACCCCATACCATAAATCAACTGCCAATGAAAATATCACGCAAATTTTTAAGTGACATGAATAAAACATTTAATTTCCAATAGCCTTAAGAGGGAAACTTTTAAACGAGTTCAAAATGAGGGATGTTTATAGGCAAATTACTTTTTTTACTTTACTCAAAGACACTTTGATCCACAACTCGGGAATTAAATGTTGAGATGCCCAATTGTTTTCTTGCCCTTCGATTTTAGAAGCAGTTTAGATAGATATAGCATTAAATAGCACCATTAACTCAACATTTAATCCTCGTTTTGTGATACATTCTTTAGAAAACGAAAATGATTTGCTCAGTTTATCTTTGAAAGTGGGGAAAATGATCAAGGGTTGGATATTAACGTTTTGAGAAACATAAAAAAGGGTACCTCCATCTCAGAAGGGGGGTCGCCAGGGTAAGCATTGTAATAACAACACCCACATATCACCGAAGATGATTAAATACCAACGTGACAGATGGTGAGTCCATCGCAGTCTTAAGCACTATACATTGTAAATAAAAACGTATTTGAATTACTTCTTAAACATATTC
The DNA here is from genome assembly GCA_929442735.1 of Watsonalla binaria. Taxonomy (NCBI): domain Eukaryota; kingdom Metazoa; phylum Arthropoda; class Insecta; order Lepidoptera; family Drepanidae; genus Watsonalla; species Watsonalla binaria. The sequence goes on from OV838930.1 coordinate 9,162,496, forward strand.
ACGTTTCTTCATTATGTTTTTCATCACCATTAAGCTCATGCTGTGGAATCACGTGAATAATGATGATGCCTTGAATATTGAGGCAAAATCGTACAAAATATTCACTCGAAGAAATACCTTCCATCAACTAACGAAACATCAACACAAGTCCATCTCGATCGCTTCATTATTTACGTCTAGTGAATATCAATGCGGTATCAGAAAGAAATCTTTGAAGCGTTCGCTTTATTTATAGAATTGTATATCAAGGGCTTTGTGTACTCGGAGGGCTAGATCGAAGCGTGGCCTAACTGACGTATTAAGAATTCAACAGCTGGACAGCGTTTATACATGGAAATTGGATGATCCTTATCTTAATATATATAAATCTCGTGTCACAATGTTTGTCCTCAATGGACTCCTAAACCACTTAACCGATTATAATAAAATTCGCACACCATGTGCAGTTCGATCCAACTTGAGAGATAAGCTATGTGAACTTAGCACCCGACTTGAAAAAAACCAAAATTTTTTTTTGCCATCTGGAAGGCTTTCGTATGTAGTTGTTTGTAGTGAAAATTATTTCGTTTGTAGTTGAAAAAAAAAAAAGTTAAGCCTCATGAAAAAATGGTCAGCACCCGACATTCGAAATTTAAAATTTTAAAACGGCACGTTTGTAGAGAATCGTTTGTAGTTGTTTGTAGTACAATTATTTTTGATTGTAGTAAAAAGACAAAAAAGTTATAATATACCATTCGTGGCTTACTACAAACGATTGGAAGCTACTACAAACGAATGAAAGTTACTACAAACGTCTAGGAATGTTCGTCGACACTTTACAACCATTCGTTGCTTACTACAAACGATTGGAAGCTACTACAAACGAATGAAAGTTACTACAATCATCTAGGAATGTTCGTCGACATTTTAGAACCATTCGTGGTTTACTACAAACGATTGGAAGCTACTACAAACAAATGAAAGTTACTACAATCATCTAGGAATGTTCGTCGACATTTTAGAACCATTCGTGGTTTACTACAAACGATTGGAAGCTACTACAAACAAATGAAAGTTACTACAAACATCTCGGAATGTTCGTCGACATTTTAGAATCATTCGTGGCTTACTACAAACGATTGGAAGCTACTACAAACAAATGAAAGTTACTACAAGCATCTCGGAATGTTCGTCGACACTTTACAACCATTCGTTGCTTACTACAAACGATTGGAAGCTACTACAAACGAATGAAAGTTACTACAAACGTCTAGGAATGTTCGTCGACACTTTACAACCATTCGTGGCTTACTACAAACGATTGGAAGCTACTACAAACGAATGAAAGTTACTACAAACGTCTAGGAATGTTCGTCGACACTTTACAACCATTCGTTGCTTACTACAAACGATTGGAAGCTACTACAAACGAATGAAAGTTACTACAATCATCTAGGAATGTTCGTCGACATTTTAGAACCATTCGTGGTTTACTACAAACGATTGGAAGCTACTACAAACAAATGAAAGTTACTACAATCATCTAGGAATGTTCGTCGACATTTTAGAACCATTCGTGGTTTACTACAAACGATTGGAAGCTACTACAAACAAATGAAAGTTACTACAAACATCTCGGAATGTTCGTCGACATTTTAGAATCATTCGTGGTTTACTACAAACGATTGGAAGCTACTACAAACGAATGAAAGTTACTACAAACATCTCGGAATGTTCGTCGACACTTTACAACCATTCGTGGCTTACTACAAACGATTGGAAGCTACTACAAACGAATGAAAGTTACTACAAACGTCTAGGAATGTTCGTCGACATTTTAGAACCATTCGTGGTTTACTACAAACGATTGGAAGCTACTACAAACGAATGAAAGTTACTACAAACGTCTTGGAATGTTCGTCGACACTTTACAACCATTCGTGGCTTACTACAAACGATTGGAAGCTACTACAAACGAATGAAAGTTACTACAAACGTCTAGGAATGTTCGTCGACACTTTACTACCAGTTTTAGCTTACTACAAACGATTTTAAGGTACTTTCTAGCATAATCATGAAAAATAAAAATAAATTTTTTTTTTTTGTTTTTCTCCCATAACTTTTTTGTCTTTTTACTACAATCAAAAATAATTGTACTACAAACAACTACAAACGATTCTCTACAAACGTGCCGTTTTAAAATTTTAAATTTCGAATGTCGGGTGCTGACCATTTTTTCATGAGGCTTAACTTTTTTTTTTTTCAACTACAAACGAAATAATTTTCACTACAAACAACTACATACGAAAGCCTTCCAGATGGCAAAAAAAAATTTGGTTTTTTTCAAGTCGGGTGCTAAGTTCACATAGCTTGAGAGATAGGATAGTTTAAATCTCAAATTATAGTCGCAATTTTAATTTATTGCTAATTATTTGTCTGTTATTATTTGACAGTCGCAATTATCTGTTAACTCCAAATGATTCTAACAGATGTCGATACCTTTCGACTGGGTTGAGTAAGTAATCAATAGATGGCGCTGCTCTTAGATTGTTTACTATAATGAAATATAACAAAAACTTTAGCCACAGCAACGCGTGGCCGGGTCAGCTAGTTTTATTATAACTATCTATGCCAACGGGCCTGTTCGGCCTATCATTTTTCGAGGTGTACCATTATTATCGCTTAGGTGTATAAAATTGTCAGTCAAAATCATTCAACCCGTTTCGGAGGAGTTTTGCAAACACTATGACATTTATTGTAAGTAGAGATAAACAGCCAGAATGCCCTGATAATACAGGATTACAAATATTACCATCAGGTTTTAAAGGCGGTTTTTACTGAAACTCAGAAATTACGATAATGTAAAAATGCTTACAAAATTTCAATGTTGTAAATGTAATAAAAATACGACCTATTTAGTTCTCTCGAGACGATTATCCACCACACTCAGCTCGTGACTACGGCAAGTTGGTCAAATCGACTTAAATAAAATACAGTAATCACGCGTTAGAGACCCGTTTATGTTAATTAATCATGTAAGTAAGTCTCATAACTTCAAAAAACAAGACTTATTTTGATAATAGCCCATATTATTCGAAGTTCTCAGTACTATTAAAAGCTAGCTACCCTATTAAATGTTTTAAAAGTGTGTTAAAATCATGAAAATTAAAATTGGAGCGTTATTTAGGCGTTTCTATAAAACATTATACATTATTTCTTACGTATGCGCACACCTGTTTTCCCCTGAAGGGGTAGCCAGAGGTATTGTAATAACAACACTCACTTTTCACCGAAGATAATTAAGTGTTAACGTGATAAATGGTGAGTATATAATTACTTTTCAGACATCATGCCGATTTCCTCACGATGCATTCCTTCACCATAAAGCACGTGGTGTGAAATCAAAGCACAATCAAGTTTTTACAAAAACTCATTGGTACAGGCCTCGTCGGGATTTGAACTTGTGTCGTTTGCGCAGTAGGCGACTGCTCAAACCCCACGACCACCGCGGCTCCTTACATAATAATTCAGAAATGGAAATACCGGCGATTTACCACTGTCACGATAGCACTTAATCATCTACAGTCAAAAGTGGGTGCTGTTATAACAGCACCTCAGCCTACCCCTTCGGGGAATGCTGGCGTGAGCATATTATGTTCTGAAATACCGTTTATATCTGATCTGATCTTAAGGAGACATAAATTATATTTGCCTTAAGTCGTTCTCCACCCTAGGACCTGATGTAACAAAGTAGACAAAGGCATGTCCAACGGGTTTATAGCTCTTGAACAACCAGTGTAATGGCATTAGGCATTTGTCGTCACTTAGTTACCTATTATTGACCTCACCGTATAGACAGTATTGCTTTGTTTGTTCAGCATCAAGCAACTAATCGATACAATGCTGTGAAGCCTTAACGTTGACGTAACGTGACGATTATTTGACTCAACATAAGGGACGGATGTATAGCGCATGTATAAGTCTGTCGCTTTCAATCAGTCGTACCAAAAACTATAATATGGGGTATAATGTTTTTAGTAACGTCATGAGACGTTACTTCAGTAGAAAAAATATCGGTACAACTAATAATGATAGAATCGATACATTTTCACTAATGTCGCAAAAAAGGCCTGCCTGATGGTAACTGGTTACCACATCGACATTGTAAGAATATTCTCCATTTTAATCTAGAATAATCTCATCTGTGTTTAATACTCTATTGTTCAAGATACGTAATATGGCCAAAAAAGAAGAAGCTTTTTTGATAAAAGCCTTCTGGGTGACGGGTTGGCCACTACCATCTATTAGTTGAGAAGGTCGATGTTGTGAACAGATCGCACGCTCAGAACAATAGGGGCTCATATCAAATATATATTTTTTTTGGAATCGTAATCTGCGAGTTTGAATTTATAACGTAGGCAGTAATAATTTTACCAGTATTGTGTCTTTAATATTTTTTTAATATAATTTAGGTTGTGTATTTTCGCTACGTGTTAAAAACTACGTGCAGAAATACATTTTGAGGTCTATCTTAACATAATTATTTTTGCAAATTTTTGAGTCGAGCCTCTATTGTTCTGAGGGTGCGAGATGCTGCTTGTGGGGGCTGAACCTTGTGGTAGCCTGTATAATTATGTCATTGTGACCATTTGAAAGTTCTTCGTTAAAAGTCTAATCGAACTGATATTTTTCAGTTAGCTGCTGGACCTTATAAAGATGTTTGAGCGGCCTTTGAGAAAACTTTCAGGTCATATTGGTAGAAGATTACGTTACTGCTGTATTTATATAGTCGATCGAGTCGAGGTCAACCGTAGCGTTTCTTATTTTCCATTTTAGTTCAATTTACATTCATAGAAGTCACCGGCTGTGGCTAGCAGAGTTGAATGTTGAGCAAACGTCCCGAATATTTGCAAGAGCTGGGGTCAGAAAGTATTGACATAGTATCTATATATTTATACATATATACAGATGAATAAAATTGAAGTGTCTGTTTGTAATTCCGAAATAATAAGCATTAAATGCATCTGAAAGATAATGAAATGAAAAAAAACTATTAATAAAAAAAAATAATGTACTATTTTGTATATTAATAAAAGGAGGAACTTTTCTAGGTATAACCTAACCTTATAACCACGCTTATTTTGTGGTGTTATTTTGAAATTACAAACAGACACTTCAATTTTATTTATCTATATAGATGTATAGACAGTGGTCCAACCTTGGTCGAATGGTTGGACTACTATTATCAGTGGATTCTTGGATATGAATGCGAAGAGGTGGTAAGTTGATTAGCACTTCTTGGTCCTTAAGTCCTGCGTGTGTTTAAGCTTAAGGTAACCGCTTTCCAGCAGTTCTGAAAAAATACATACATAAAATGCAACATAAACTAAATGATGTATTAAAATGTATCCGTGTTTAGCGGCCATTATGAGACTTAATAAATCTGCGAGAATTACATAATTACTAAGAACGGTACATTAAAACTTCCATACAATAAACATCCACATGTTCCCATATAATTGCTATGAATTAGTTCGTTGTAAGTAAAAACGTTCCGTGGACAATTTTATTTTTTGTTAGTGTTGTCGATGCGTTGACGATATTTTTATTTTTTTCTGCCAATGTGGTTGAAACGACTATTATCGATACATTTTTTTTTTACTTTACACATCTCAAAATTTATAGTAATCATATGTTTTTACAATAATGGATATACAAATCTCGTGATCAACTACATCGGGTTAAATCAAGTGCCGACCCGGGAGACAATGATGATGGACATGAAAATCTGGTATGAAACGTACAAATCATATTAGAGAATATAATCAATGCAAATGTGGAGCCTGAAATTTTGATGGTGTCACCATCTGATATATCATCTAGGTAGTAGGTGTTGGTAAAAAAACTACATCTTTGGTGAACCTTTTGAGAAGATGTGAAAATTGTGGTTCTAGGCACATGTTTAAACTTTACCTCTACGTAATTCATTTCTACAAAACATTTTTAAAACAAATTATTCAACTAAATATGCTCACGCTATCCTAGAAGGGTCCCTGAAGGGGTACATACAACAACACCCCCACTTCACCGAGTATGATTACGTGCAAACGAGAGATGGAGAGTGAATCCATCGCCGTCTCAGGCACTATACATATATCTTTGAATTACTTCCCAGCCATATGCAGGTTTGATCGCGATGCTTATCTTCACCATAAGGCACGTTGAGTGAAATTACTGTTTAAAAAACTCATGTCACCGGGATTCGAGCTTGCGTCGCTTGCTTAGCAGTCGAATACTATATCAAGAGAAAAATAGATATAGCAATATAAATACTGTAACCAAAAACATTGTATAATATATATTTTTTTAAAAGAGTAAGTGTTGAGTTTCTTTCCGGGTTCTTCTCAACAAAAGCTACCTTCCGAACCCGGTGGTAAAATTTATAATCATGTATAATGTATTTTGTGTCCTTCTGACGATTTGAAAGTACTTTGTAAGAAGTCTAATCAAATAAAGATATTTAAAATTGAATTTGAATTGAATTGAATAAAGTTGAATAAACATAGGTACGACATAATGTCTTATTTGGGAGGAAGGTAGCTTATACGCCATACTAAATTATTACTTAAGTGTGTTGCTAGGACAGAGAGTAAATCATCGATAAAGTAATGCAATCTACTACTCTACTGAAATTACCGTAATGTATAGGAGGCATTTTCTTGCATGCGCCCGTTAAGTTTCCTGCTTGGAATACTAAACTTACTTGTTTTATTGAAAAACTAATGGGTATGAATTTCCCTCATGTGTAACGATTATTTTATCGATAAAATGGATCACTTTATGCCATGTTCCAATCGTTTTGGATGATTGTTGCACTGTTATTAACTCTTAGATTAATTAAACATGGAATAAAACAAAACGAATCAATAAATAAATAAATAAAGAATAATAAGTAAATAAACATATTATATCTTTTTTATATGTTAACAAAACGCCTGGTTGACGTCTCTAGTGACCGTCGAGCTGGTTCTTACCTCGGTCAGAGGATTAGCTTAGCGATCCAGCAAGGTAACGCAGCCAGCTTACTGGGCACCATTCCCGCAGACACTAATTTAAATTCCGTGTTTTATTCATAATTTTTATTTTTATTATATTTTTCTTTTTCATTAGATCAAAATAAAAACAAATTTCCAAGATTATCTACTGTTAATTAATTACTTGAAACCTTTAACAAATTTTTTTTAGTAATTTGTTAACAAATAAATACGTAATTACCCCCACTATTTTCGCAGAGCGCTTATAACTCGTGACGACATTAGTGTACCAATAAATGAGGTATTAATTAGAGTCGTGGTGGCCCCGGGGTTTGCGCAGTCGCCTGTTTCGCAAGCGACGCAAGTTCAAATCCCAGCGGGGCCTGTACCAATAACTTCTTCTATCGCAGTGATTTCACACCACGTGCTTTACGGTGAAGAAAAACATCGTTAGAAAACCTACATATGAGAAGTAATTCAATGACATATGTATAGTAATAATTCAGTCACGTTGTCACTTAACCTGCTTACCCCCTCTGGGATGGCATGAGCATATAATAAATTAGTATTGTTTTCTCGCAATATATATTTACTAGGTTTATAGAAGCAAGTCCCTTTGTATTTGCTAATTTTATTTATTACTAGCTGTGCCCCGCGGTTTCACCCGCGTAGACTTAATTTTATGGGTAGATTTTTTTATTGTCTTAAGTTACTCCTTGTAAAATCAACTACGTGTCAGTGAGAGTCCCGTAGAAATCGGTCCGGACGTTTCAGAGTTTACACGGAACAAGCTGACAGACAGAGAATTTTTTTTGGATGTTTTTCATATGCATTGAACGAAAAGCGGTTAATTTCAAATTACAAACAGTATTTAATTTTTACTTATTGGTATATGTATATAGTATTCTATGTCCTTCTCCTGATTCTAACCTACCTCCCCACCAATTTTCAGCCAAATTGGTTCAGCCGTTCTTGAGTTATAAATAGTGTAACTAACACGACTTTCTTTTATATATATAGATTTTCTTAAGCAGGAAGAAGACAAGAGTATTCACAGTAAGACATCAAGAATATATCACAGTACATAACAAGATACATTGTATTGTATTATATATTCAAGCATGCTAAGAGTTCATGAATAATTTCACAAAGCAAGTTAACAAGAAGTTCAACTGTAACGTTGTGAAATGTGAACTTTTCACAGGAACAACACAGTGCATGTAAATAGGCAGTAATTCAAGCAGCAAATTGCAAAGCACCTCCAAATTTTCATGAAATATTAATAATTAAATTCATTAAAATAACTAACAATTTAAATCAAGAATTGATTAAATCATATAATCATCATTACTGAATTGGCAGATTAATAAAATGTAATATATAAGTATAAATTATAACGAAATTAAGCAGAAATTCATATAGTACCAGTATATTTTGGCATACTCATTATACTTATTTCAACAATTTATATACCCATCCTGGGGATGGGTATATAAATTGCTGGGAGCAAAAGGAAGCTCTCCTAGCCAGGATGTCTAGGGAACCGCGGCTCCAACTATTCTAATTGGAACCTTGTATACATATAGCAATGCGCTCCAAAACTCTTATTGCGAGACTTAGATTCTCGTGCATTTGTACTCGAACTTTGCAATTGTTAGCGAGTAGCTCCATCTACGTATATGTAGCGAACGGTGGAACACATACACATATTACATGAGATTTATAAGTAACTGGGAATTGGCCGTGGTGGCCTCGGGGTTTGAGCAGTCGCCTGCTTCGCAAGCGACGCAAGTTCGAATCCCAGCGGGGCCTGTACCAATGAGTTTTTCTAAAAAAAACTTATGTACAGTGATTTCACACCACGTGCTTTACGGTGAAGAAAAACATCGTGAGGAAACCTGCATATTTCTGAGAAGTAATTCAAAGACGTATGTATAGTGCCTGAGATGGCGATATACTCACCATCTGTCACGTTGGCACTTAATCAAATTAGGTGAAAAGTGGGTGTTGTGATAACGACACATCTGCCTACCCCTTCGGGGAATACAGGCGTGAGCATATGTATGTATGTAGTTTGTATATGAAATAAATTGTTATTACAAACTTTAGCTTGTACTTGAAGTACTGTTTATATTTATGTACAGTGCTCTGTTCAAGTTAATTGTTGGTTAGCGTGACAACTGACATGTTTTCTGAACATTGTTGCACAGGACTTTAAGGTTAAAATTTAAATATTCAGACTTCTGAGAATGATTTCTTTAATATACTTTATTTAAAACTTCTTTAGAACTATTTTTATTCGCTCGATAATATATCAAAGTTTATCTTACTTTGTTAAGACTTCAGAATGAGCGCTTATTACATTGAGACTAGAAGAGATCATACTTATTAATTCCTTAAATCAATTGGATGCAGATAAGCAATAATGTGTCAACCCGCATAAACTTGGTTTTGAGAAAATGGCGTCTTAAGATGATTGTATACGTGATTTAAGATTTGTTTTATGACATAAATCCATTTTTTACGTACTTTTATGTTTCAGATGACTTGAAACACTTTTTTAGAATGTTAAATACGTGATGCATTATCAAAATATATCAAAACCTTTGAATTTGACTTTTTGTGGGTTGACACATTATTGCTTATCAGCATCCAATTATGAAAATGTTAAATAAAATTAAATTCCAATAAGAGATGCGTGGTGGCCTTGGGGCAGAAGCAGTGATTTCATACCACGTGATTTACGGTGAAGGAAAGCATCGTGAGGAAACCTGCATATGCCTACCCCTTGCATCTCCCGGGTGAGAATATATATATTTGAATAGCACACAATTAAGCTTAATATTTGTATATTAAAACTTAATGAAGTACTTGATGCAAAGATTAATTCTAGTGTTATTAGTTTGAGCTCAGTTCCGAAACTCCCACAAAGAGGAGGCCAATAAAATGCCGCACACGATACACTTTAAATGCATGGCAATAAAATTGTTTTAATTCAACTTATTATGTGTGAATGTGAAATCACTTCTATATTTCTGAATGAAAGGGGGAATGCTGCGAGTATCTTCGGAACCTTGCCTACAGGGACTGCTTTTAATAATATATTTTAGTTATAAGATTATATTTTTATGGTTTTTAGTTATCAGGTAATATGCTGAATAAATAATTTGAATTACATAATGAACCAAAGCAAAGGTGATTTAGGTGCTAAAATGACACATTACTGAAATTCCCACTTAGGCACGTTTCCAGTACTCGAGTTCCAATCATTTACGTGTAATCAATCATTTACGATAAAGCCCTAGATTTAGATAATACTATAGAGAGATTAGTCAGATTTTTATTATTTATGTTGATTGCTTAAAAACGTGTTATTACATGCTTTACTGAACCGTACTTTCATACTTACAAAATAGGGTAAAATATCTTAATTTTAGATCTCAATATCTGAACAAAATCTTACGTCAATTGGCCCTCTCAAAATCCGTCCAAGGTCTGTTCCCAAATAGGTTACTCAAACCCAACAGGTGATGAGATCGTAGCCGAAATTAATAAAAATTGACATTACTATCGGAAATCCAATAACGCAAATCCCATTCCCCGTTAATGTAATCTCAGCTTCGATTACGTTTTATTCTAAAAAACAGTTTGGTGCGTACAATCGGCTTTAATAAAAAGGGAACATTCTCTGCCAAGACTGATCGTCTATGTAGCTTGGTGCTTGAGTCATGGACGGGTTTCAAGCCAAGTTCGAGAAAAATAATATTAAATTACATACATATCATGGGGGGTAGGCAGAGACCACCATTCGCCACATTTTACTACATACTTCTCTCGCTTCATGCACATTCATGCATCTGTTCATGCACTTCCTTCGGTTACGAGTGATCCGAATTTGACCTTTCTGAAATCATCTTGCACTCATCCCTTAGATATTTGCAAACCATCTCAACATTTATTTCAATTCTGGTCACCACATCATTCTTAAACTTGCAACTGCCTCTTATGACACTATTTTTCATTCGATCTACTATACACATACTTCGTAACGATCGCATTTCCACTGCATTCACTATACTTCAATGTTTCTTCTGCCAAACCCAACATTAACTTCCATACATCAGAGTAGGTACTAGCACCCCGTTATAAATGGCCAGCCGTGATCTTTTCGTTACTGATCCACTCACCACAGCATTATCATCAGCTTTTGTATACATAAAGATAGGCCGTTACTCTTGTGCTGAGATGGGCTTACTGTTAAAGTTATGCGTAAATTATTACTGACAGACAAAACGGCTCAGTCAGCCCATTCCAAAAGACATTACTTCCATATTCTTCTCTACTTTTCGAAAGGGTAGGCAGAGGTGTAACATTACCTACTCTTCCCAGAAGTTATTTGGTGCAAACGTGACTGATTGTGAGGAGGTCACGGCTTCGTTCCGTTCTCTATCTCGCACGGCGAAGTTCACGTGGGTTATCGATGTAGGTTATCAATATTGTTTACCACTTGTATCGTCACATTAGACTATTCAAATCGATTTGGCTGAATTCGTAGTATCAGTTAAATTTTATGTATCATATTAATTGAGGATAATCGACCGAATAATTCCGAACTTCTCTTTTATGAACTTTAGATAGACATAAAATTCACCCGAGCGATGACGGGAAAGAGTAATTAGTTGGATAAATAACAATCAATATCTTTTATCACCTGTCTTTGATACTACGACCTCAATCAACTATGTGTACATCATATTCTAATACACATCCATTATTTTTTAATGTATGATTCCATTGTGCCTCTTTTGCTTTGATGATTTGATACAAAAGCCAAAATCGATACAGAAGTGGGTGATTTCATTCCTTTTGTACTTCGTCTAACTAACATACATTCGAAATAAATCGGTTGTCAGAGAGATTATTCGAATGTACTCGAATATGATAGGCACTCCATTTGAGTTAAAATGAAAAGCTGATATGGGTTAAATCAGTTTTATTACTAACTATGTCGCGCGTTGTAGAATAGTCTATATTAAACCACGATATAATTTATCTTATGTTAAATCATTTGAATCGGTAAATCGGTTATGCACGAAATGTATAAAACTAGCACACATAGACAAAATAAACGTTCATATTTATGATACCATTTTGGTGTGACATATTGTGTAATTTGCCATGAATTCTCTATTCTCCTCTTTTTATACGTTGAATTCTATGATATTCTATGATATTAAAAGCAAACGGTAGACCGATGTAAATAATTTTGTATTTACTAAAATAGATTTTCTTAATAGGAAGTTCAAAAGTTTTCCACTTTCAAAAATAAATACAAAGTGTTCAGCTTTTGAGTAAATAAAATAAAATATCATAAATTTAATACCATTGACTGTACCATTCAACGGCCCACCCACTCGCTTAATTTTCTTTCACGGTACTACGTTCAAATCGGGTAGTATAATTTTATGTTGATGGACCTCCTCATTTCAATAAACCTATTTACATATTATTATTTTAACATATTTGCATATCTTGCTTAAATTATGTATTGTATTTGATGTTAAGTTATTTAAAAAAAAGCATTGTATAATAAAATTGGTTTGAACCAAGACTGAGACTAAAATATTGTTTGACTAAAGTCTGGTAAAAATATTGTTTGACTAAAGTCTGGTAAAAATATTGTTTGACTAAAGTCTGGTAAAAATATTGTATTGTATCTGGTAAAAATATTTTTCTTCAGCAGATACAACAAGGCCTTAGCAAAAGAACAGAGAAGATGTAATCAGTATTACATAAAAAATGTGTTATAAATGTATGTTAATCTACACTACTTTTATAAAGAGGAAAGATTTGTATTTTTGTGTGTATATTTGTAATGAATAAACTCAAAAACTACTGTGCTGATTTAAAAAATTCTTTCACCATTTGAATGCGAGTAAAATAGGCTTTATTTTATCGCCGTACTTCCACTTGAAGGGGAACTACGCGGGTGAAACCGCGTGACGTCTGCTAGTGATAAATAATACAATAAGTAAGTGAACAGCATTTTAGGGGCCTTTAAGTTTGAAGTGCACTTTAGCAACTAATTACAGTGTATTAACGAGCAAGCAGGTTTCTAATGAGCGCTAGTTCTCCTCGAGAATGCTAGATGTCTACTTTAGATTGTTGCCCTCAGAACTTCAGCAGAAATAAATTATGTTTATCATCATCTCCCTGGCCTTATCGCACACATTGTTGGGGTCGGCACTTGATTCAACCCGATGTGGCTGATCACCTGATTTTTATACGAAGCCACTGCCATCTGTCCTTCGCAACCCCTTTTACGAGAAAAATCTGTGATCTGGGTAAACCAGTTGTCAGATTATTTTAGGTCTTAATTATGTTTATCATGATACACTATTCATGATATCTTACATTGTGTAAGATAACGCAATGTAAGATATCATGAACTTGACACTGTGCGACAACACTCGACCAGTTTATACCACACTAGCTGTGCCTCGCGGTTTTACCCGCGTAACATTAGGTTTACAAATATGTTACTTAGTGATATTTTTTCCGCTTTTGTAACATTTTCCATTGATGCTTCACTCCTGTTGGTCTCAGCGTGATGTTAAAAAGCCTAAAAACTTCCTCAATGAATGAACTATCCAACACAATAATATTTTTTTAATTCAAACCAATAATTATTAAATTTAGTGCGATCAAAATACAAAATTCAAAAATGTTTTCAACACTAGTAGACGTCATGCGGTTTCACCCGCGTAGTTCCCGTTCTCATGAGAGTACGGAGATAAAATAAAGCCAATGTTACTTGCTGATGATGTAGCTTTACTAAGGTGAAAGAATTTTTGAAATCGCTACAGTAGTTTTTGAGTTTATTTATTACAAACATACACATAAAAATACAAATCTTTCCTCTTTATAACAGTAGTGTAGAAAAAATTTCGCTGTCACTAAGTTCAAGGTAGGACAAATTCTAGTTTTAAGTACGTAAGAGTGAGATTTGATTGTGTGATAAATGAATAAAGTTTAAGACGCTTATTCAAGTCGAATATTATAATAAGTTGTAGTTTTGGAACGGTATTTGCACGAACAGTAATTTCGGTAGCGTCCTTGAGACGTTTGAAAATCCATCGAAATGATTCTGTCTATAGAAAGACACAAATCCACATTAATTTTTTTTTAATATAAGCAACTACTCCATGATAAATGATTTATACAGCTAAGTACATACATATACTCACGCCTGTATTCCCGAAGGGGTAGGCAGAAGTGTTGTAATCACAACACCCACTTTTCACCGAAGATGATTATGCGCCAACGTGACAGATGGGGAGTCCATCGCCGTCTCAGGCACTATACATACGTCTTTGAAATACTTCTAAGACATGCAGGTTTTCTCACGATGTTTTCCTTCACCGCACATGATGTGAAAATCACTGTACATAAGTTTTTAGAAAAACTCATTGGTACAGGCCCAGCTGGGATTTGAACTTGCGTCACTTGCGTTGCAGGCGACTGCTCAAACCAGGGCGACCACGGCTCTTTATATCTAATCTAATCTTAGTATTTTATATAAATTATAAATTTAAAACAGTGAGACCTACAATCACAATTTGCAGGCGATAATTAATTCACATGTGCCGGCTCTGTTCATAGTAAAAAGTGCTGCAATAAAACCTCTAATTCCTAATTTAAAACATACAAATCCTTTAGTACGTTTCGTGTGTACAGTATCAATGTTAATGTGTCCACCATCTGCCTCTTCGGTCGAATCGGAGCGACTAATAGGAGCGGCATTCTTTGTTGTTAAGGGGAAGCCGAGTCCGGATTCGTTCATAAATGAAATTAAACTCTACGCACAGAAAACTTTAGGTTTGCTTTTCTATAAGCTACAATGCATGTTCTAAGGATCGATGACCTCACTGCATTTTGACATTTTACAAAGTACTTTCAAACAGCGTGAAATAATTGGATGCAGATAAGCAATAATGTGTCAACCCGCATAAACTTGGTTTTGAGAAAATGGCGTCTTAAGATGATTGTATACGTGATTTAAGATTTGTTTTATGACATAAATCCATTTTTTACGTACTTTTATGTTTCAGATGACTTGAAACACTTTTGTAGAATGTTAAATACGTGATGCATTATCAAAATATATCAAAACCTTTGAATTTGACTTTTTGTGGGTTGACACATTATTGCTTATCAGCATCCAATTATGAAAAAAAAAATTTAAGAAACATAAGCTCATGGACACATTTCCAATGCACAAATGTCGATAAAAATGAACATAATTAAAAATCTAGTTGATCTACTTATAACTTAATGCGTAGCTTGAGATGACCACTTCTATACGGAGTAGTCCTGTGTCAAGAGTTCATTCCCAGTGATTCGATTCGATCAAGTATTGATTGCGAAAAGATCCGGATACATTCGGTCGTTTAATCATTTCAATCGTTTGTACTCCGCATTGTAGGCTTAGAAAAAGTAATATTCTCTCGCTCTTGCGCTAATAAAGAAATGTATAGAAATTACATAAATCAGTCACGTGACATATGTCATTCCCGTACATTTTGTATCGTTTCTACTAGAAGCGTGAGGTTAATGTTACTTTGTATACAGGCCCTGATCTGAGAATCGTAAGATCTTAGGGCCCGTTCGGTCTGTAGTTGATCGTTACATTCAATCAAAATCAAAACAGAAGATTGTAATTATTATATTTTGACAGATTACTATTTAGAAGTCTTAAATACGTTTAATCAGTTCATTTAAATACGTATTCTACTTTTCTTATTATATGTATATAACATAATTACTGCAAACAATCATAGGTCCACATGAAAAGATTGCAATCGATCGTGCGAACTGGATCGTTCAAAATGATTGATTGCACTCATCAATACATTTTTGCGATTTGGGTCATTTGATCGAATCGTTCATGATTGACACAGGAATAAGCATAATCAATGTAACTATATAGTTTAATGATGACGTACCTACAGTTTCAAAAGTATTTAATTTAAAAAAGTAAAATTCAGAGGTTGGAAATTATATCCAATTTTGCTCCGTTACAGTATTTAAAAAAGTCTCTGCATAGCTGAAAATGGATGAGCACGAAATGGTACATAATTACTTCCTCTCTAACAGTGGCCAGTAGGGCGAACGGCTTATGCTATACGTTCTCTATCAATCAGTCAGTCAATATTTTGTTTTGAATATACATCTCCAACAGTTTTATTAAGGACTAACAATTTCAATAAATTCCAACACGACACAAACATGTCTTAACGAATTCTCCCCTTTTTAATATCCCTTGTTTAATGTATGCAAAGCGAACCCTTAAAGCGATATTTTTCGACACAATATGCGTCGCACGTCGTTTGCAGCCCGTCTAAGAAATAGTGTGTACTGTGCTTTATGGCTGCCGTTAATATAGGGGCCCACTTTATAATGCCTGCTGTGCATCTAAAGAGAGGCTGTAGCTTTAGTGACGCGATAAGCTATCTTATCTTTAAGGCACTACTCCTACATCATATGTTCGTTTTTAACGTCACAAATGTTTCCTATTTACATTATTAATATTAGCTTGCACAGCGGCTTTACTTCTTCCTACCCCCTTAGTAGCACTAGCGACCTTACTCATCACATGAACACAACGCTACGTTATGCCGCAAAGGACTTATTGGCTGCAAATTTCTTATTTTTTTCTGAAAGGTGGATTTTCATTCCACAGTCAAACAGCTCGAAATATCAATATTGTCTTCATAGCCCAAAAGCCAGCGACGAACAGACCTACATTATTTAAATAAAGCTGAAAGATTATCTGTGCATGACCCCAATAGAGGTTATAAGACTCCCGACTATGAAATCTCAATCATAATGTCTTTGGCAGGTAACTTAAGGAATAAAGAAGGTCCAATCGTTACGGGCTTTTCATCTATTAGAAAGACTATAATTTAATTCAGTGTAAAGAGACGTGGCGGCATCGGGGTTAGAGCAGTCGCCTGCTACGCAAGCAACGCAAGTTCGAATACGGGCCTACGAGTTCTTCTAAAAAACTTAAGTGCAGTGATTTCACACCACGTGCTTTACGGTGAAGGAAAACATCGTGAGGAAACCTGCTTATGTCTGAAAAGAAATTTAAAGACGTATGTATTGTGCCTGAGACGGCGATTGACTCACCCTCTGTCACGTTGGCACTTCATCGTCACCTTCACGTCATCTTCAGTGGAATGTGCGGTTGTTGTTACAACACCTCTGCTTACCCCTTCGGGGATGGCGTGAGCATATTTTTTTTTAGTCAAGACCGGCTTAAGTACTACCCATGTAGCATTGATCGCTTAGCTGTATATGGATATATGACATTAAGATCATAAATTGTTTTCATGATCTCTAATTAGCTACTGCTTAAAGTACAATAGTTTCTCACTAAATCACTAAATTAATTGTTAAACTCGTTTAAATTGGATTACAAATAATGTAATGCTTAGAAATAAGTTAGATACTCTCAATCGAATTCAGTGAACATGGTTTTGTTATGAACGTTAATTAAAATCATAATGCACTTCGTAGTATAAATTATGGCCATTGTTATTTCACACGCAGTCTTGCTTAAATTTGGGGTTTTTTGTAAATGAATATCATTTTATTGTAGTAAAGATACTATAGTAAAACGGCGGCCATTCAAGTTTAGATTCTGAAACAAGTTTAGAGTGTATATTGAATTCGATAGCTGAGAAACTGGAAATCAGTATTAGTAGGTCGTTGTCCGGCGTAATACTGCTATGGTTTAATGACTAGACCAAGAAGACTTGAGTTTTTACTTTAATAGTATAGAATATTAAGTGAAACTGGACATCAAAGTCATAGTTGTAAGTTAAGCATCTAAAGATGTATGACAATATGAATAAAAACCCTTCAATATGAATTTTCAAAAACATACATACATACATAGCCGTGGTGGCCTTGAGGTTTGAGCTGTCGCCTGCTACGCAAGCGACGCAAGATCGAATCCCAGCGGGGCCTGTACCAATGAGTTTTTCTAAAAAACTTATGTACAGTGATTTCACACCACGTGCTTTAGGAAAATATCGTGAGGAAACCTGTGTATGTCTGAGAAGTATTTCAAAGGCGTATGTATAGTGCCTGAGACGGCGATGGACTCACCCTCTGTCACGTTGGCACTTAATCATATTCGGTGAAATGTGGGTGTTATTATTACAACACCTCTGCCTACCCCTTCGAGAATACAATCGTGAGCATATGTATGTATATAGATACATACTTAAATTTATGCATATACTCCCACCTGTATTCCCCGAAGGGGTAGGTAGTGGAGTTGTAATAACAGCACCCTATTTTCACCGAATATGATTAAATGCCAACGTGATAGATGGTGAGGCAATCGCCGTCTCAGGCACTATACATAAGAACGTCTTTATTACTTCTCAGTCATACTGCAGGTTTCCTCACAATGTTTTCCTTCACCGTAAAGCACGTGGCGTGAAATTGTTGCACATATTTTTTGTCTCTCGTTATCCGTTAATTGTTTAACTTTATTTAAATGCGAAGGTACTTATCAGCCCTAACCCTTGCGGAAAGGTGTGAAGAAAAATAAAAAGAAATAAAAGCTGTATCGTCAACTGACATTATCCAAACGCGCAGCGAACGAACGGAATTAGGAAACAAAATGTAAAAAGCAATCCGGAAAAAATCATACAACAACACAATTTCCGTAAAATACCATCTAAAAATAAAACCACATTTGAAATTTATCGCTGCCGCGAAACGATTTTAACTTTTTTTTCGATTCAGAAAAAAATATTAACTCGTAGCATTCCGCAGCGAAAATTGAATACACACGAGGTGATTGTACCAAATTACAATTTTCATCAATTACAAAATAATGGGTCATATAAAAAAGTTATTATTTTGATAACCCTTCAACGCTTTCCTGGATAATCACCCTGAATGTGATTTGTTTGCGGATGAATGGAAGAATATTTTGTGTGTATGTTTGGAGTTTTGTGAGGAGACTGCATGAAAGAGCTCCTTTTTTTCCCTTTAGTTTAAGTGGCTTCAAGCCATTCTATGAGGTTAAATAAATAAATAAATAAAACCCAAAGAACTTTCTTAAAAGATACCACGTTTTTATGTGATTAAATACATACATATGCCTGTATTCCCCGATGGGCTATCCCTATTTTATGAGTATGCCTCTGTCTGTCTGTATGGTGCGACGCAAATATGCTAAATACACAGTTTCCCTCACTATTTTCAACTGCCGCAAGTATAGGATCCGTCACGTGCGAACATCGTCACTTGACATAGCATTTTACGCTTTTTTTGTGGAGACGTAAAACTTTCTACTCTTGCCGTTTGTTTTAACGTGATATCGATCACGTAAAAACATATAAAAATCTATACTTGTGACACTGTACGGACCGGTGATATTGTAATACGAGACGAATACTTAAACTTAACAACGACGATTCTATGTTGTCGCGAAATGTATGAAACAAATTTCGGGACGGGAGCTCCATCCCATTATTGCCACGTCAAATAGCCGTGCTATAAATTGGGTCTAAAAGCATAATGTTTCATGCCACCACATGCTCCAATAAAATAGTTTGGAACGCAGATTTATTCAGAATGGCACAACTAGCACAAACAGTGTTCCACGAAGTAAGTTTGTTCTACTTGATGCAAAATGTTCTACTTCATAAGTACATAATTATTGCATTGAACTCATTAGGATCGTAGCATGTGGCAAACAGTAGTCTCTGCCTACCCCCATGGGATACAGGCGTGAGCATATGTTTCCATTTGACTTATTGTAAGAGTAGGATACTGATTTTCTACATCTGCATATACATATATGCTCACGCCATCTCAGAAGGGTCCCTGAAAGGGTAGGCAGAGGTATTGAACAACAACACTCACATTTCACCGAATGTAACTAAGTGCCAACGTAACAGAGGGTGAGCCAATCGGCAGGCACTATACATACGTCTTTGAATTACTTCTCAGACATATGTAGGTTTCCGCATGATGTTTTCGTTTACTTTACAGCACGTGGTGTGAAATCAATGCACATAATTTTTTTGAAAAACTCATTGGTACAGGCCTCGCTGGGATTCGAACTTGCTCAAACCTTAAGGCCACCACGGCTCTACAGATTGATAATTTTCTAGACATTTAATAATAACTAGCTGTACCCCGCGGTTTTACCCGCCTTAAGTTTATTTCATGGGTGACTCGTGTAACCCTACTGTTTTTTTAGACTAATCTTAGTTACTGCTAGTAAAAATCCCATTAAAATCAGTCTAGCCGTTTCAGAGTTAAAAAAATTACTGTTCTACGGGTCACCCATTAAATTAAGCCTACGCGGGTGAAACCACAGGGCACAGCTAGTTTAATAAAACGTTAAAACTATTTCCCATTATAATAAAATAGCGTACTTATCTACTTACGTAATGTAGTACTTCACCTATTCAATAGACAAAGAACGCCACTCCTGCTGCGCTTCACCTATTTATCGAGCACTTTGTAAGTTTAATACTCTTAAGCCTCATATGAAAACTGTTCATATTATGCTCAGAGTTTATAAATTACCCAAGTACTATTACCAACACCTAGTTTTTATGTAGATTTTTTAAAATGACTTTCTCCTGTTACTGTCGAATGTAAGCAATGTCGCCTGTATCCAGCAGTTGGATGGGTGACCGTACTTGCTATACTCCAATCGCTGTAATCGGTTTCAGACAGACGGACAAAGAATTCATAATTATATGTTAACCAGAAATATGGAGATTTTTTTTTATTGGCTGTCATATTTTGCCTAATGAAGGACATGGAAATATCTACTGATGAATATTTTATATAACGATATACAGACACTTTTTCCGTTATAATGTTAGTATTCTATCTATACAGATAATTAAAATACAAGTGTTACAAATTACAAAATAACAGCTTTTCATTAAATGCATATGAAAGTATATACTGTATATGAGTATATAGTTGCTTCCCGCGGTTTCACCCGCGTAGACTTAATTTCATGGGTGGCCCACGGAAATTAAATAAAAGTAGCCTAAGTTGCTACTTGTAACATTAGCTATCTGCCAGTGAAAGTCTCGTTAAAATCGGTCCAGCCGTTTCGGACATTAGCCCGAACAAACAGACTAGCAGTATCGTATATTCATTCACATGCATTTAAAGAACACAGCCGAGGTGGCCTGTAGGTTTGAGCAGTCGCCTGCTACGCAAGCGACGCAAGTTCGAATCCCAGCGAGGCCTGTACCAATGAGTTTTTCTAAAAAACTTATGTACAGTGATTTCACACCACGTGCTTTACGGTGAAGGAAAACATCGTGAGGAGATCTTCATATTTCTGAGAAGTAATTCAATGACGTATGTAAATTGTCTGAGACGGCGATGGACTCACCATCTGTCACGTTGGCACTTAATCATGACCCCTTCGGGGAATACAGGCGTGAGCATATGTATGTACTTAAATTTTAATTATCTGTAAAGATATATAGATTATAT
The DNA here is from genome assembly GCA_929442735.1 of Watsonalla binaria. Lineage (NCBI taxonomy): Eukaryota > Metazoa > Arthropoda > Insecta > Lepidoptera > Drepanidae > Watsonalla > Watsonalla binaria. The sequence continues at coordinate 9,184,068 of OV838930.1, forward strand.
AATATATATTAGTCATTAGAAGAGATAATTATTTTGGCAATACAGTCCCTATAGCTGATGAACTTCTTACAACTTCCAAAGTTAAATTTCCCGGTCATAGATCAACAAACCCATCTTTGGCGGTAACATAACCAATACAAACTCAAATTGTTATTACTTCGAGTTAACATTAAAATCTTTGATGTTTAACCCCTATTTGTTTGTTATTGCAAACTGCCTTAAATCATAGCGTTCTGGTGATGAACCTATATTTATTCTTCTCAAAGATTTATTTATTTATTTACCATTTATACATATTATTACACTATTATATTATATACATTTATATTATTCATTACAGATATTTAAACCTAAGATGATGATGAGACAAAACCTACAAAATAGTCTATTCATGCGTACCATCAGTTTTTATAAAGACGGATGATATTGATAATTATATATTTTTTTGAAAAACTCATTTAATGAGAGCCGTGTGATTGAGCCCTGGTGGCCTTGGGGTTTGAGCCGTCGCCTACTAGGCAAGAAACGCAAGCTCAAATCCCAGCGGGGCCTGTACCAATGAGTTTTTCTAAAAACTTATGTGCAGTGATCACACACCACGATCTTTAAGGTCAACATCGTGAAAAAACCAGTACATGTCTAAGAAATAATTCAATGACGTATAGTGCCTGAAGCGACGATAGACTCACCGTCTGTCACGTTGGGACTTAATCATCTTCGATGAAAAGAGGGTGTTGTTATTACAACACCTCTGACTAACGCTTCGTGGAAACAGGCGTAAGCGTGTATGTATGTCATTCAAAGTACCTACAGGGGTCTTACCATGACCTCTTATCGTGATGATAGTTTTACTCTTATTATGAGACAGATGTATATGACGTGTATAAGTCTGTCACTGTCACACAGCTGCACTAACGACTTTAGTGCACTGGAACTGTGTCCATGGGCTTATATATTTTTTTATGATTTTTATTGTATTACTCAAAGCTGTAAAATTATTTTTTTAAAAGAGTAATTAGTAGTATTAAGGCGGTAGCATGTATAATCCTGTGTTATCGTGTCTTTCTGACGATTTGAAAGTACTTTGTAAAAAGTCTAATCGAATAAAGATATTTTTGAATTGAATTTAATAACATTGCAATAAGAGCTCATGGTTGGGCCCCAGGTCCTTGGGTTCAAATTTCACAACCACCACCGCATCTACCTGAAGATACCGTGAAGATAGCTTTATATACTAGCTGTGCCCCGCGGTTTCACCCGCGTAGATTTAGTTTTATGCAATACTTTTTTTCGCAATAAGAGGTAGCCTATGTCTCAAGGTCTAAAGATTGTCCGTGCCAAATTTCATCAAAATCGGTTGAGAGGTTTAAGTGGGAAAGCGTAACAGACAGAGTTACTTTCGCATTTATAATATTAGTAGGGACTGTTATTTGTCCAAAATCTAATAACATTCATAACATGAAAGGCAACGTCATTCAAAGCGCTATGATTCCTCAAATATTGAACAACCTACCTACAACGTAAAATATTGAAGTAAGTAATGATTTTTACTGACAGATTTCCCTTTGATGAGGATAATAATTAAGTATTCAGACCAGGAATCCCTTTAACCTTCTTCTTTAATTTTTTTATCAAAATTGGATCGTTGGAAAAGGTACCTTACTTCCGTTTAAATTAAGAATTTAATTCGCTCCACAGATTTACGGGTGTTGATTAAATTTTACGGCAATAGATAAATTAATGGGCTCGTAAAATTTTGGGTTATGATTAAGGCGTTGAATTAGTTTGTATTTTTTTAAATATAAACCAATCCTCTGCCATTACCATCAACTCTTATTGTACACTGTGTACATATAATTTTACTCCTTGAAACATCAGCTATCTGCCAGTGAAACTCTCGTTTAAATAATTTGAGCCATTTCCGAGATTAGCCGGAACAAAAAGACAGACAGAGTTTTTTTTTAGAATTGGGTTTCCAATGCCAATACCATGTATAATTTCAAATACATTTAGTGAAAAGCTGTTATTTTGGAATTGCAGTCACTTAAATTTTATTTATCTGTACATATGCTCACGCCTGTATTCCCCGAAGGGGTAGGCAGAGGTGTTGTAATCACAACACCCACTTTTCACCGAAGATGTTTAAGTGCCAACGTGACAGAGGGTGAGTCCATCACCGTCTCAGGCACTATACATACGTCTTCAAATTACTTCGCAGACATATGCCGGTTTCCTCACGATGTTTTCCTTCACGTGGTGTGAAATAAACATAAGTTTTCAGAAAAACTCATTGGCAAAAGGCTCCGCTGGGATTTGAACTTGCGTCGCTTGCGTAGCAGGCGACTGTTCTAACCCCAAGGCCACCACGGCGCATTGTAATAAATTACACAATTTCATGATTTCATCAGCTAAGCTATTAAACTTAGCTGCGTTCCGATTTAAAGTTTCGTTGTAGTCCTATCGAAGCGTGGTCGAAAAACACGTGAATACCAAGCCTCGATAGGTTGTAATCGAACGAGGTTGGAACTTCAACGATATTTGAATAGAACGTTTTTACGAGAATTTACTAAGAAATAAAAAACAATGTAGTGTAAAAGTATCAATTTATTTCACACTCAGTGTAGAATTGATAGCATCTAAGACTTCACCAAGATAGGTTATTTATTTACAGTACAATAGCAGTTTTGACAAGCAGAAAATCTTATTGGTAATCATTGGTATTAAGTAAATTACGAAGCATTAAAACAGATAATAAATAATTAAAACAATATTGTGATATACATAGCTATTATCATGATACAAAGCAATATGCTATGTTCGTTCGGTGGTAGGTATCACATGATTGAAACAAGATGACATCACCACCACCAGCTGTTAGTTTGAAGACTGATGGATTAAATTAAGATTTTTTTTTTTTTTTTTGCATGGCCCTTTTCTAAGCGAGACTAACGGATTTGTTTCTTAAATCTAGAAGCCACAGTATAAACTATAAGCTTATGTAAAATTTTGAGATTGGAATACAGTGCTATGACAAAACGCCGCTGGTCCAAACTAGCAGGGGCTTATTCTCAGACATCCACAGCCCATAGACTTTGTCAAATAAACATTAATTCCCGCGACCTCTACGACAATTCAATTTCTTAGATGTCGTGAGAATTCATTTGTATATCAAAACAAAAGCTGTGGAGGTGGTGGTAATAGAATCATGGATGTCAGGTACGTATACTCAAAGTACATTATTAACACTAATTTACTACCATTAAAAATGTGTGAACTACCATTTTTAAGTTTTAAGGCAAGCATCAAACAGAAACTTTGTGAAAAAGCATATTATAGTGTAACTGAGTATATTGATGATAGCCAAACAGGGCAATGAGTTGCTCACTCTTCCATTGAAATGTACTTAAACAACCCTATGTATATAGAAGGGACACATGTAAAAAAAAAAAAAAAACCGGGGAGTTTGTTTCGCCGTTTCTTCTCCTGACAGGCTTACTTTTGGAAACGGTAGTAAATTAACTTAAGTTAACGTAAGAAAAATGACGTTCAATAAGTGTTCCAAGTGTCCCTTATATTGAATAAAACTTTTTGATTTGATTTATCTCCTACATTTTAGTACTGAGAAAATCAATGTAGGGGGCCCTGGGGTCTTGGACTAATGTTTTCCAACTACTATATAAACCAAGAATAAGATAAACATTTGAAAACTCATTCATATTTAGAGGCTGCAGTATACATTATCCTGACTATAAGAATTAACTAGTTTTCAATAAACATTAATCATAAAGCTGTTTATAAGTTTCTATGTATGAGGTAATTCACGTGACTATTCATCCAATTCCACTACAAATATTAAGAACTAGCGGATTTCACGCGGTTTCACCTGCATAGTTCCCGTGGGTTTACTGGGATAAAACATAGCCTATATAACTTGCTGATAATTAAGCTATTCATTGCTGAAATAATCTTTATAATATTAGTATAAATGAAGCTTCATGATGGATATTTACTATGTAGTACAATAACACGCGGAAATACCGAGAAGTCGCCTGGGAATTTTTTCTTTTGTATTTATTTCTATGAAAGTGGAAATTATTTGATTATTTCCTCCCACATATTTGATACTCTCCTCGAAACTCTGACACCCTAGTACCTGCTATAGGTTATTAAGGCTCAAAAATATTTCTCACTTCAATTAACAGTATATTACGGTAGGTACGAATAAAATGGTGTTTAAATAATGTAACGATACATTAACAAAATTGCCTTTTCCCAACGCTATGTTTACCTTGTAGGTCATGTATTATTTCAGGACATGCCAAGTTTTTCAGCACAATTACCTTAGTACTTTCCCTGCGGGTACATAATTTAGTACTTTCACAAGAGAAAAACGAAAACTGTTAGCTGTAACTAAATTACTAGATTTATACAGCTTTGTCGTTAGTGTTATCTGTGTAGTGGGAGTAAAACGATTTGAAAGAAAGAAATCATGTAAGAAAAATCAAGTTCATAATAATCCAAAACTATATTAAGAAGGATTTTTTAAACACTTTAACAAATTTGAGAAACCTCTACGTGTTCAGACATACGTTATAGATTATACATATTCCACCAAATAACTTGTGTATTCAACGTTACGACTCCAGAAATAGGTATTATTTTTAGATTTTCTATTTCCACAAAGAGGAAAATTATTCAAAATCCTTTTTGAATTATAGATTTGTGACGAGTGTTGAGTATTTATATCGTGTAATTGTCTCGTTAGAGAAGCTTAAACAATACAATTGATGAATTCTGAATATAATATAATTTCTTATGAATACGTGCAGCAGTCTGAACCATTTTAGCGACTACTTAACACAAACATGGCATTAATTACATAATGATACTCTTTGGTTCCAATTCCCTAAATCTAATATAAAATCATATACTTAATCTCTATCATTTAATATAAAAATGTATATTGAACCTTAATTCTACAAAATTAAGAGATCTTAATTCTATACAAAATGTGCCATTTATACTTAATATTTAATGATATATTCGTGATAATTAACGAACTTAATAAATGCATAATTACTAAACCTACATGCAATCTAGTGAAAAATAGTTTAATTTTGTCTTTCTATACTATACATCAGTCGAAATTATTCTATAATTGATAGCATTTAGAGTAATTTACAATGTAAGGTTTACAAATAACTGATTATTACTTTAAATGAGCACGCACAAAGTTATGATTTTTAACGTGCATAAAGTGTCTAAGTGAAATACAAGAATCTTAATCTAAAATCGGCTACAACATCTTTAAAATCAAGATCATTAGAGCTATATACAAAGACGATATTAATAACTGTTCACTTGATGAAGTTTTGAAGTATCTAACTTCGTCTTGAGTAGGGGGAGAGAAAGACGCTTCGTCGACAAGTCGATTAGGGCAAGGTAACATTTCTGACGGAATATCGAGCAATCTTTTCACATAATCGACTCTAATGACGTCAGAATCGGTATGCTGGTCTTGCACTGTGTAATCAAATTGTTTGTCTTCGAAGCCTTCATCATCGTCTTCGTAATCTTGATCGATATCCTTCTTATAAGTTATCCGGTTTTCTGTTGAAGGCTTTTCTGTTTTGGTACTTGAGTGGGATGTTAGGATTGTGTTCAGTTTGATATCCATTACGCAGTTGAGACGGCTTATTGCAACTCTCAGCCGCTTGCTTCGGGTCTCGTTGCGGAGTTTTAGGAGCCAGGATAAACGGCAATCACAGGTCAACTTGTTACCTGTGGTAAAGGAAATATCGAGTCAAGTTTCATTCAAGTATCTGGTATTTTGTGCAAGGGATGTCTTGAATTTTTCTATGTAATATCTATTTACTAAGATGTAGTTATTTTTGTTTATAATAAATTGAGTAGTGGCAAAATATCTTTGGATTATGTCATATGTAATAAATAAATGAATTTAAACTAAAACTAATGGAACTTATAAGAATTAAAGTGAGTAGGGATTCAAAATAAAACGAATGTTGTGCTGTAGTATAAGGCAACAACGAAGCCGATGGACGCATGCAACCCCACTGTTTATTGTCCGCTCCATGGAGTACTGGCGGATTTACTCACCGCAAGAATACAACATTACTCTATAGTAAAAGACAAAAATGTTAGTTCAAAGACTAATCAATAGTCATTATTATTAAAAAAAAAAGAACACAATAGAGCATATCCCTTAAATGAATTCGTTATAGATTACGATTTGGAGACGAGTAAAAATATAAGTATTTCTGACGTTACTAAAAATCAAATTAGAATTATTTATCAAACTGTCTGAAGAAAACAAATTAGTATGGAAGCGACTAGTATAGTCTAAAACGATAAAACTGGACACAATGCAGCACCACAAACGGAATTAACACAACACAATGACTGTTAAATCATAGTTAACAATGCACCCCATCGGGCAGTCCCGTGGAAAATATCGCAACAGACCTTACCGCAAAATACAGGCGCTATTAAAATGTCACGCTGCACCTAACCAGAGTCTGATTCATAATACTACGAGGGAAGTAATTCTAGAGAACTAACTACTAGTTGTGTTGTTGGACATTTTTAACTTGGAAAAGAAATGCGTTTGTTTGTTAAGGGTTTATTTTGCGAAGCCCACATCAATCAGGCACACGCAAAACGTGTGAAAAAACATAACCCCATTATTACAAAACAAGGAGCTCGTGGCATAGTTGCTGTTGCGCATATCACTCGATAAGAGAAGTTCAGCCACCCTAACCCTAGCCAGTAATTGGATGGGTGACCGCCCGTATTCCACGTTAAGCCGTCAATCCCAGTTGATAATTTATCACCTTTGGCAATCGTTACAGGTCAGTCGGAAGCCTAAAACAGTCCGACAACTGGTTTAACCCTGATCACAGATTTTCCTCGTCAAAGGGGTTGCGAAGGTCAGATGGCAGTCGTTGAATCAAGTGCTGACAAGTCCCAACAATGTATAAGATAAGGCCAGGGAGATGATGATTATTACAAAACAAAAACTAAGATAGTCCTTGGTTTAAAAGTAGCTTCATTTCTATCTGTGGTATGGATTAAAAAAACGATAGACACAGTTTTAGTCGGAGTTTAGTCTAGTCTTCTATTAACCATATTTTATAATAAGGGGGAAGGGTTTTTGGCGAATTCTAAAATAAACTATTATGTCTATAATAATTGGTTTACTGGCAAAGTTTGAAACCGCCTCTAGCTTCGCAGCTGCCATGCCATAATCAATTCAAACCTAACATCAACTTTAAGTAACATATTATTAGAGAGACAAAACTGGTTAATTAATGCTGAATGGCTGACTAAATTTCAACCCTATAATTATTGAAATTAGGCCGACAATTGTGGGTCCAACAGGTAATTGTCGCGATCCGGCCCCTCGATCCAGCACGGATATTTTAATTACTTTAGTATTGTTTGGATCGTATTTTTTACCTTTATTCGAATTGGGAATTTTGAATATGAATAAAATTGACTTGCAACATAATGAAGCTAATTCTTATTTAATAGATCAAAATAATTTATGCAGGGATTTGATTGAACCTTAAGATATGAATATTCAAAATGAAATTAAAATCCAAACTGTAATCAGAACTAAATAACCTTATATTTTCATATAATTTTGTTCGTCTGCTTACTGATAGGGAATTCAAGATATTATTTTGTTACAAGAGATTTAATTAAGAAATTACGGAGTGAACTACTAAGATAAATTTACAAATGAAGTTAACGAAATCCAACTCACCGTCGAGGGAGATTAAAGCATAATTCGACTTCATATTTTCCAAAATATTCTGTACTGCCTCTTGTTTGAGCGACTCCAAGTTATTATTCCTGAGATCCAAAACACTCAACTTTTGAATATCAGCCAACACCCCGTCGTCTAATGTCCCCAACTTATTATCGGCCAAAGAAAGTTTTCTTAACTGAGTCAATCCCCCGAAACCTCTCTCGGATATAAATTCTATTTCGTTGCCGTCCAGGTAAAGTTCTTGAAGACTCCAAAGTTCCGCAAACGCCAAGTCCCCTATCATTGTTAATTTATTATTTCTCATATCCAACGTGATCAAATTAGACAGACCTTGGAAGTTTTCTCTAATGACGACTGTCAGGAGGTTGTTGTCAAGATCCAGTCTTATGAGGTTGCTCAGGTGCTTGAAGCAACCATCGTGTAGAACCATCAGACTGTTCTTCGACAGGTATAGCCTTTGTAAATTCGGTAGGACGTAGAAAACGTCCCGCTTCAACTCCGATATCTGATTTTCCACTAAACTGACATTTGACAGCATTATCAGATGAGCGAATGCCATCTTTTCCAGTTTAGTTATTTTGTTCTTTAGTAAAGATATATCTCTTAACGTCGTTGAGTTCGTAAAAGCGAACGATGGAATGCTGTATATATTTGCATATTGTATGTTCAGGTATAGTAACCGTTCCAGTCTAACTATAACTTTGGCCGGTATGTAGGTAAGACCACCGTCAGCTCTCACGTTAAATGTTAGTTTTTCTATTCTCGGCTGCGAATAGAAATTGGACCAGAACGGATCATCTTCGGCTATTCCACCATTAAAGACCCAACAATCGGCTTTTGTTGCGGTCTTTATCTTTGTACTCTCGCAGTAACAATGTACCTTTGACCCTCGGTCTTGAATATCGCAAATGTTGACATAGTGTGAGTAAATACTTTTGTCATTCTTCCATCTCCTTTTATCATTTTGTCGGCTCTCAGTTACGTTTATTTCGACTGTCGCAAAGGCAATCATTAGGATCAGATATTTAAGGTCCATCTTTGTTCTCATTCACATCGAAGCGATTTTTATCTGCAACAAAGGAAAGGGCATTTAGTAAGTTCCTTTTGTTTTCTTTGTCTGTTTCGTGCATTAGCAAAGTCGCTGATTAGGTCCTATTGGACAAAGATAAGACGTCATTACGGGCTTATTTGACACTTCAGTGATTTTGTTACGAGTCTCAAGGAGCTTAGGTGCTATTAAGAGGATATCAGAATTTTATTTGTTGTCCAATAAGACTCTCCGTTTTACTTAGAAAATTATTAGAATTGCAATTATTCGAGCTCTTAGAATCTACTTATTTCTAATTATATTGATATATTTGTTTTACAATATTATGTATAATACAAAAGATACAGTGCCCCTTATGATGAACGCCTAGTGCAGATTATGAACGAAATCAACGTCTTTTACCCACCTAATATGGAATGGAATCACTATGCTAGCATGCTATTCTTCTCAACAAAAGCTACCTTCCGAACCCGGTGGTAACATTTATAATCATGTATAATGTATTTTGTGTCCTTCTGACGATTTGAAAGTACTTTGTAAGTATAAGTCTAATCAAATAAAGATATTTTGAATTGAATTGAATTGAATATTAGAACAATGCATCCCTCTTAAAGAGCACTGGAAACCTTATTCACCGCAGAAACACAATAATGCTTTGAGTAGCATAAAAAAGGGTAACATAGACTTTCGTAACGTAAGACTTTCTTCTGTAGGTCTAAAAAGGCCATATTGGGAGAATCATAATGTGATCCGAATATGATTCATCATGGAAATGACAAAACAGTCACTTACGTGCAATTCATATTATGATTCACGAATGAATACAATAATTATAGATGTAGTTCCGCAACTAACTGTTTATGATGCTCTTTGTCAAAAAAGCAATTCATATTTTGTGGACCATTTTAGGAATCTTCATAGGAAAGTGTGAAACAGGTGAATTGCGAAACATTAATCATTCATGAATCATAATATGAATTGCACAATTTTTTCATTTTGATCACATTATGATTCTCCTAATGTGGCCTTTTTAGACCTACTGTTAGGTGGAAGTATAGCCGCCAGACAGGCACCTCCGAATTTCGAACGTAAGATTCCGTTTTGCCCTACCTCTTTGTATCCTATACATATAAATTAATCCCTATTTCCCTTGATCACACCATCAAGCGTGAACGGCTGGACCGATTTCTTTTTTTAAATAGATAAAGTGAGAATTTTTTTTTTAACATTTGTAACCTTAGCGCTTCGGACAATATAAACTTTTTTGATTTAGCCTTATGACGTTTGACATAGAATTGACAGAATGCATTTTATTTATTTATTATTGTATTTCATTCAATATAAGTACATTGAATTCGAATTCAATATTACTAATTAAGGCTGGACAACGTCTGTCGGGTCAGCTAGTGTATTCATAAGATACGGTAGAAGGGCTAGTATTTATACAGCAAAAACGATCTCCAATATTATAGTTGTTAAAAATATATTCCAATCATAAACTTACTACAGTATCATCAGTACCCCTATCATGAGTTTGCTACCGTATTCGTAAACTATTCTCGCTAGCGTCACTGGAATATTTGTATGACATATTTTAATTCTTCACGTCACCGCTAGGAGTCGCTGCACAATTTCTCATACAAATATTCAGCGGAGACGCTAGCGAGTATAGATAACGAAAACGGTGGCAAACCCGTGATAGGGGTACAGAATTGTGAGTTCATTTATTAATCCTTTTTGTCTCGCCGGCATCCTGTCATGTACCCAATAAAGCGTAATTAGCCCTTTATTAAGACATTGTATAATAGGACGTTGCCAAGTAATTGGTCGCACGAACGCAAGTGAAACTAAGTAAAAATTAAGACAGCAAGCGTGTTGGCTGATTGTCTAATCTGTATTATTAAGTGTTACTAACCGGAGATGTTGCTTTTTTAACTAAGGGTATTAAGAAGGTTAAGTAACTGCCTGCTTTTAATCGAGGAATTAATCAAAATACATTTAGCTGGGTTTGTGTTACGATAAAGGTAGACAAAATACTGTTTATTATATAATTATGACACTTAAAACTATTTACAAGTAGAAAACTTGAGCCAAATCGGTGTCTCTTGGGATCGTGCCAAGAAGGCTGGCAGCATTGCCACGTTGAATAGCAATGCTGATTCTCTGAGCGAGAAAAGCCCTAGCCCGCTTGTCACGAAGGTTATTTCTTACGAAAGTATAGTGTTAGATTTTACTAATACATATATATACTCACGCCTGTATTCCCCGAAAGGGTAGGCAGAGGTCTGGTATTAACAATACCCACTTTTTCTCCAAAGATGATTTAGTGCTAATGTGATAGATGGTTTGCTATCGCCGTCTCAGGCACTAAAAACACGTGGTGTGAAATATACATAAGTTCTTAGATAAACTCATTGGTTCAAGCCCAGCTGGGATTCGAACTTGCGTTGTTTGCGTAGCAGGCGACTGTTCTAACCTTATACTCTACTAATGAAAATATACTTATTCACTATTAAGTTTTATTTTAATGTTTTTCTTCCTACAAATAAAAATCCATTGTTGTTCGATTCGATTTGATTGCGCTGTTAATATTGTATCTAGTTGACCGAGCTGCGCTCGGTTTCTTCTTCACACAAAAAAAATTTAAAAAATCCGGTGAACGTCAGTCTCGAACCAGGATACTCTAGTTTCGTTATCGCCAGGTAAGCTAGAAGCCTCACTTTTGAGCTACCATAACTTGACAGATGTCGGCGAAATTTGCTGTCGTATTGTAATGATATTTTATGAGTTTTTAGTGCCTGAAAACATGGTCAAAACGATGTTTTCCATAAATGAAACCTAGTAAATTGAGAGGTTTTGAAGTCTTCACTTTACGCGCGCTATTGACATATCTGCCTTTTAGGTTGTATAGATATAATATCATTGAGTATTATCCGATTTAAATATTTTTATATGGACATGGGTGGCTAAAACTAATAATAATAGTGAGGGCTTGTAAGTTTGAAATCATGTAACGTTTACTTTTTTGTATAAAAGCTGATTGTTTTCCAAATAAATAAATAAATACTAAGGGTAGAAAAAATAGATCGGTAATATCGGCAGGACATATTATAATTGTATATTTCTGCCGTTTGGGGTTGAGACTTTGGGGCCATGGGGGCCAAATGCGAAAGTCCTTTTTAAGGATCTTTCAAAACGCCTGGTTGACGTATCTGGTGACCGTCGAGCTGGTTCTTACCTCGGTCAGAGGATTAGCTTAGCGATCCAGCGAGGTAACGCAGCCAGCTTACTGGGCACCATTCCCGCAGACATTAATTTAAATTCCGTGTTTTATATATAATTTTTTTTTTTATTATATTTTTCTTTTTATTATAGGAAAAAGAAGTCTTGTAAATGGTTTGGTTTTCAAAGCATAAGAGCTTTAATCTTAATGTAAACTTCACTATCCGTCACGTACTTACAAAGACAACTATCTGTCGCGTTACTATCTTACATAAGAGGGAAGTAGATTAGTCACGTACGTCGTACACAATTTTGGTTTGGATCCGTTACGAGAGCAATAAATTTATATTAACATACAAATTAGCTGACATTATCATGCCTTAACACAAAGCCATAAGGGTCAATTTCGGTAACCCGCCTTGTTAGTATGATACACATTACATTATTATTTGGAGTGGGTAAATGACCCTCGATTATAAAACAAAATAAAAACTTACGTAAGGTCGGCTCCCATAACCAGGTAACAAACGGAAGCACACGTAGGCAAATGCTTCCCTGAAGACATACTACGAGATCTTTTTACTGGTACTTACAAGTATGTGTGCGAGAATTTTTTTCAAGTGACGTAGGAAGCCGCCTTTCTGTTACCTATATTTAGTGGTTTATGACTACAGAGACAAAACTCCAACAAAATGTTACCCTTGGTAATTAAATGCAGAGTTATGAAGTAAAGTTTGGTAGATACGGCGCGAGAAATACGGTTTTACTGTTTGAAATATGACATAACTGGCTCCAAGCGGTTACAACTAGTTTGAATATCACATTTCCATTACATTATTATTATGACTTCAGTAAAGTAGTATTATCTATTGTACTTGTATGGATGCACCATAAGCATCGTGTTACAAACCTATATACATAATACAAAACAATAAAGGAGGAAAAATATCTATGTTTTTAATTTCTTTAATTTATATTATATCTAAATATGTGTGCAACGCATTATCTACGCAAGCGACGCAAGTTGGAATCCCAGCGGGACCTGTACCAATGAGATTTTTAAAAAAACTTATGTACAGAGATTTCACACTATGTGCTTTACGGTGAAGGAAAATATTGTGAGGAAACCTGCATATTTCTGAGAAGTAATTCAAATACGTATGTATAGTGCGTGTGACGGCGATAGACTCACCATCTGTCACGTTGGCACTTAATCATCTTCTGTGAAAAGTGGGTGTTGTGATTACAACACCTCCACCCCTTCGGGGAATGCAGGCGTGAGTATATGTATGTAAGAATAAATGGCTCATACCATGTGACGTCAAACATATTCATTCGGACTTTCAGGTTGTGGTATTGGAATCATGAAAGACATTAAAATGCTTCATACACTCATTGTGTGGTGACGTGTCGAAAGATGCCCGATTATTCTACTTTTTTCAAAACTTTTAAGAACCCTTCAAAGCCCAAAAACCGTAGCCATTTTCCAGTTCTATAAGCAATTTTAAACATTTTCACTGAACCACACATAACAGTGTTAACACTATTATTTAGGCAAGTGCATTGTGCAAGCTACTTCATGTAAACACCCTTTTGACTAGCCGACTGTGGCCAAGGGTCTGTATGATAGGTGTAAAGCAGTGAGCTCAATAAATCTTATATCTTTAAACCAGCTATTTTTGTACATATATAATCGGAATCTCGGAAACGGCTCCAACGACTTCATGAAATTTTGCATGTAGGTTTCAGGGGCAAAAAATAGATCTAGCTAGGTTTCATTTATGGAAAACATCGTTTTGACCAAGTTTTCAGGCACTGAAAAACTCATAAAATATTATTACAACACCACAGCAAATTTCGCCGACATCTGTCAAGTTATGGTAGCTCAAAGGTGAGGCTTCCAACTTAAGAGGCGATAACGAAACTAGAGTACCCCGGTTCGAGACTGATGTTCACCGGAATTATTTCTTCTTTTTTTGTGTGAAGAAGAAACCGAGCACAGCTCGGTCAACCAGGTACTTGATTATTACCCTGGCCGTGGGGTACTGCTACGCAAGTGACGCAAGTTCAAAACACAACCGGGCCTGTACCAAGCAGTTTTTCTAAAAAAACTTATGCTCAGTGATTTCACACGACGCTCTTTACAGTAAAAGAAAATATCGTGAGGAAACCTGCATATGTATGAGAAGTAATTAAAAAGACGTATAGTGCCTGAGAGGGCGATAGACTCACCATCTGTCACGTTGGCGCTATATCTTCTTCCGTGAAAAGTGGGTGTTTTGTTACAACACCTACCCCTTCGGGGAATACAGGTATTATGTGATGTGTGATGTGTAAAATATATGGCCTATTAGGGTTGCCATCCGCCCGGGCTACCTTAAATTTTATATAAAAAATTCTAACTTATTCTATATCTAACTTATCGTCAAAACAATTTATAACTAATTAGATCATTTTTGTTATGCCTACATTATATTTTAAGGTATAATAATAAATGAAAAGGTAATTAAGGACATTTAACTGTTTGTTACTCAGATACTCTGAGATCCGGGGCTTTCACGCGTCTTGTCCTGTTTAAAAATTTTTAGAGATGGCAATGAGATAACTTTAAAATAATACATACATACATATGCTCACGCCTGTATTCCCCGAAGGGGTAGGCAGACGTGTTGTAATCACAACACCCACTTTTCACCAAAGATGATTAAGTGCCAACGTGACAGATGGTGAGTCCATCGACGTCTCAGACACTTTACATACGTCTTTGAATTACTTCTCAGACATATGCAGGTTTCCTCACGATGTTTTCCTTCACCGTAAAGCACGTGGTGTAAAATCACTGTACAAAATTTTTTTTTTTGAAATACTCATTGGTACCGGCCCCGCTGGGATTCGAACTTGCGTCGCTTGCGTAGCAGGCGACTGCTCAAACCTCAAGGCCACCGAAGCTCTTTTTCTTTCACGGCTTTAAAATAATGTAATTCGTTTTTTTATCAAAAACATGCTGTTTTAGCGTTCGGAAGAAAAAAAGAGGGGAGATTTTTTCACCGTCCCTTGTCCTGTAAGGAATTTAATTTGAAAACGATGGTAAAATTCCATTTACGTTCTACCGTTTTGTATAATAAATTTTAGTATGACAACTGCGTAAATTTTAGTACATATATAGTTATGATCACGCCTTCCCTGAGGGGGTAGGCAGAGGTGTTTGTAATAACAACACCCACTTGTCTCTGAAGATGATTAAGTACCAACGTGACAGATGGTGCTTCTAAAAAATATAGTAATGTTTCAGTATAAAATAATTAAAGAATTAAGTATAGCGTAAGAGTTGTTCAAGTTAGTTAATTTATAACATCCCACCCCTCTTTATAATTACAAAAGTTCGTGCATTCATCCAATTAGCACCACATTGTTTTATTATGAAACATTTGAACCGTAACTCAATGCACCAAGGTTCATTATGACACAATCAAACTTTGTCATTCACCGGGCCATCGGGAGCGTGACAACTTTAACTAATACTAATAAAACAAACGTCCCAGATGGCATAACCATGAAATAGAAAGGTGACAAAAGGTCAACCTCCATCCACACTCATAGACGTGTGTGTGCGAGCTAATGCACTAGTAAATTTGAGAACGTTAGCAAATAGTCTACAATTGACCAAGTTCCATATAAGGGGCCCGCTGTAATACACTCACACATAGGCTCTCATCGACGGGCTCAGACTCCGACAGAGTACAATCTATGGCGCGTAAGTACGCGAGGCGTAGCAGCGCCTATGTGTGTGTGTGTACTTACAGCGCGCCATTTGTACGAATCTTGGTCTCTAGTTTAATATTTGTGGGACTGTTATCGTTAATGACCAAAAAACCGACTTTTTGCAGAGGTGCTTGATACAGTGTGTAGAATAAATAACTTGATACACTTTATAATTGAGAACTTATCTTTGGCATGACCAGGAGTTAAAAAAAATAGGAATTGAGAAAATTCGTGAAGTATTTTCTGAGTTTTAAGCGAAAATTGAATATATACATTGCATACATTTTATGATATCAATCCCGGACGTATATTCCTTACAATGCGGAAAACTGCAGCCCGCACACGCTTTCGCAAGCGTAGTAGCAGCATAGGCATCACTCACACATTACTTATCTTATGTAGAAATCGCGCAAGTCTCAGAAATAGCATACATACATATGCTCACGCCTGTATTCCTCGAAGGGGTAGGCAGAGGTGTTGTAATCACAACACCCACTTTTCACCGAAGATGATTAAGTGCCAACGTGATAGATGGTGAGTCTATCGCCGTAGTAGACAATTTACATACGTCATTGAATTACTTCTCAGAAATATGCGGGTTTTCCTTCACCGTAAAGCACGTGGTGTGAAATCACTGTACATAAGTTTATTAGAAAAACTCATTGGTACAGGACCCGCTGGGATTTGAACTTGCGTCGCTTGCATAGCAGGCGACTGCTCAAACTTCAAGGCCACCACGGCTCTCCTTAGAAATAGCAATCTTAAAATTAAGGGTTTTTACGATTATTTTTAACTGACTTTAAAAAATGAGGAGGTTTTCAATTTGACTTTCTTTTTAAGTCGTTACAAAATATAGTATAGTTATAGTATAGTTTCTACTAGCACAGAAGCACACAGCGTTACGAGTTCGCAGTACAGCTTGTTGACGTCGAAAGCTGGAGAGTTAAACTTTTGTATGGTTTGACTAAATGTTGTGGTTTCGAGTAGTAACTAAAAAGTTTAAGTAGTAATTTCTGTAATTTCCTCTCATGCACGATGGTTACAACGTGATTTCGAGCACTTAAAGTAAGAGTTATATATAATAGATTTCTATTTATATAAAAATTAATTCCTGTTCGTTAGTCTCGCTAAAAGTTGAGAATGACTGGACCGATTTGGGTAATTTTGTTCTTGATATATTTAAAATGTTCAGGGAAGGTTTTGATGCTGAAATACATAAATAATAAGTAAAGGAATAGATGATACGAAGTACATATCGTATTGAAAAAAATATGTTATATGTATAATTAATTTTCCTAGAGAGATAATTTTAAGAACGTACACAGAGTGCTTAAAAATAATATTAGAAAAATTTCCAAAGAAACGAATAAGATTTCCTACATTCGTGGGTAGGGGCGCTTTTACGTTCCCATACAAAATGAGGAAAATACATACATACATACATATGCTCACGCCTGTATCCCATCGAGGTAGGCAGAGACCACCGTTTGCCACATGCTACGATCCTTACATACTTCTTTCGCTTCATTCACAGGAAAATACGCAATCGATATAGTCAACGTTTAAAAAATGTTAATCTAAACTTGAGGTACTGATAATATTCACAGTTAACTATCATACGACAGCAAGCCTTAAATCATAGGTTACGTTCAAGTACCATCAGCACATCGACCATTGATTAACCCACAATCCCGACTCAGTTAATTGCACAGTAAAAATCGTTAGCACAATAGCTTCATTAGCGGACGGTCGCTGAATTTCAATTCGTGCTCCAGCTTCGACGGTTATAATTGACAAATCGGTTTTCTCTGCATTATTAGAGAGATTAATCCTTTTGATTGAGGCTTTGTCTGTATATAAAGAACGACATTGTAACGGGTTTAATTAATTGTTCATCAATATTGAAGCAAAAGTCTCTGTTTAGGTTTTAAAGGCACTAAGAAGCTCCATAGTAACTCACTAACGATACAAAATGTTTTTTTTGCAATAATAATATAAGTAATAATATATAAGAGCCGTGGTGGCCTTGGGGTTGGAACAGTCTCCTGCTACGCAAGCGCCACAAGCTCGAATCCCAGCGGGGCCTGTACCAATGAGTTTTTCTAAAAACGTATGTGCAGTGATTTCACACCACGTGCTTTGCGGTCAAGGAAAACATCGTGAGGAAACCTGCATGTCTGAAAATTAATTCAAAGACGTATGTATAGTGCCGGAGATAGCGATAGACTCACCACGTGTCACTTTGCCACTTAATCATCATCGGTGAAAAGTGGGTGTTGTTATTGCAACACCTATGCTTATCCCTTCGGGAATACAAGCGTGATCATATGTATGTATGTTAAACATTTTTTAAATCAACATTTCATGAGTATATTAGGCTAATTCCACGTCCCAAACACATTTTACCACCAGGTAGTGAATTCATTAACTAATGGGAGTGACCCTTAATTTAACACCACAGGCAACCCTAACTATCAATTTAATTACTCCAGCGGCTTTAATTAATATAAATGTGCTTTTATTATATTAAAAACAGGTGAACGAATAAATGCATTTGTTCATTGTAATTACTTTAAAAGATACCGTATTTTTTTGGGGTTAAAGTTGATTTATGCT
Source organism: Watsonalla binaria (assembly GCA_929442735.1). NCBI lineage: Eukaryota > Metazoa > Arthropoda > Insecta > Lepidoptera > Drepanidae > Watsonalla > Watsonalla binaria. The sequence continues at coordinate 9,202,508 of OV838930.1, forward strand.
CCCCACGGAGCGCGGTGGTCACGCGGAACATGATAAACTAAGCATACACTGTGCCCCGCGGCTTTACCCGCGCAGAATTAATTTCGGTCGTGGCCAAGCGAACTCTAATATATTTTTTTTAATTGAATGTAGCCTATATTTATCCTAGTAAAATTTGCCAGTGAAAGTCCCGTTAAGATCGGTCCAGCCGTTTCGGAGATTACTCAAAAATAACACACAGACGGACAGAATACATTTTTAAAAATTGTACTTTTATTTCAGTACTGTATACACTTACATATGCATTAAGTAAAACGCTTTTATTTTGGAATTACAAACAGATAAATATACGTCCGTTAGTAGTAATCACGAGGTCCCGGATTCGACTCCGTCAACAAGTCTGCAATGTCGGCCATATGGTTAATGGTGCGCAGTGTGTGAGCGGCGCTTCGTTGAGTAGGTTGGTGTGCCCGCGCGGTACCACCATCAGAGGCGGTCGACGACGACGCCGCACATACCCATCAGGTACCCATAGCCCCACCAGCTCTAACAATCCTGCATTGAACAATTTTCCGCGCATCAATTTAAAAATATACAATGCTAGTGATAAATCTCTTCGCACCCGCAGCTCATTGTACCCTACCATTCCTAGAACGAAAAGAGTGGGATACTTCAAAGGATAGTAAGGGTATACTCCATATTGCCTGTAATATAGGTACCTAATGACATTTTTCTGTATATATTCCAGCATCAAACTATATTTTAAAGAGAGTTGAAAGTTTGTATGAGAATACTTCCTGCAACGCAGGCGAAGCTGCGTGCTCAAGCTGCTAGGACTTCTAACTGACTTAGATAAAATAAACACATTCCGTGCGCCCTCAAATAAAATTCGTTCACTAAAATATGGCTGCGCATTTTGTAGTCGGAACATTCCCAAACGCATGCCCATAATAACGCGTGATATATATGCACGCGTGTGTCGTATTTCTATACAGGATGTTAAACTGTATGCGCTTAGTATCATTGTGTTTATACAATAAGATACTCCTGATACTTTCGCCATGAATTGTATCTAAAGCTTGAAATAACTTGAGTCGAGATAAGTATTGTTAAGTACTGTAATGTGTGATATTTCAAATTTTTTTAATTTTGTGTTTTGGTAACGTTGAATCAAAGTATTGATTTTAATATCGCCAGTTTTTTTTTTGTATAATTATTCAAAACATGCTATATTTTTCATTATGATACAGTCAGAAAAACATAAAAAATAACATTGTACATATAATACATTAATATTCTCCTATTATATTTTAAAAATGGTTAAGAGATCATATAAAATATTTTTGCCATAATACCTATAGTATAAATTTATGCCGACAAATATAGCGAAGAGCCAAACATGACTTCGGCTATAATATTTTACAACGCATAAACATTTTTATTGTAATGTTTGATATGACTGGTAATTATTTCGTTAATGCCTACACATTAAACACATACACCCTGTAGGTATCACGTGACCAACATCCCTTTGTCGTGGTTTATTATAATGTATTCAGTTAATTGTTCCGACAACTGACGCCGAGTCACCATGCCACGCGTTGATTTTTCAGTTTTAATGTTTATTTTTTGTTTTGAAATACGCAGCTGTTTCTATGGAATGTTTTTTTATATATTTGTTTGACAAAAAATATGATTAAGAACTCTGAGTACACCCTTGGTTGCAAACGATCATTAGTTGTAGCTGCTTACTATCAGGCGCTTGTTATCGTCTTAGTCAAAATTGTGTTTTGGAGGAGAATATAAACTCTCCTTATATAAATTACTGTCTCATAACAACATAATTTGACACTCGCAAGAGCATCAAAGCCTAGAGTACCTGCTTCCCGCAATATTAATTTCAGCTTAATACGTTCTACATTCAAAGGATGAGAGAAAGGCGATTAACGAAACAAATTTATAGAGCGAATATGACCAGAAGTGTCGGTAGACGGAGTCCAAGGAAAAACTAAGCTATGACCAAATTATTAATATTTTTCAGAAATTCGGAGCACTCGTAACCGAAGGAAGTCTATGAAGAGATGCCTGAATGTGGATGAAGCGAAAGTAGTATGTAAGGATCGTAGCATGTGGCGAACGGTGGTCTCTGCCTACCCCTATGGGATACAGGTGTGAGCATATGTATGTATGTCCGTTCTACATGTCTTGACAATCTAGAATCTTTATCTTTTTGAGATAGGGAACCCTAAAAAACCATTTTTCATTTTTAATTTGACTATTAACATTTTCAACTTTTATCAAGTCTTCAGGTACTCATTCTTACGGAACTGTTGCCCTTTGCCAAACTTCCTTCAATAACCGTTAACTTTTATATCCTCGTTAGAGCCATCTAACTGCTCTGTGGCCTCCAATCCTACTTCCGACTGATATTTTCGGAGATATTAAAGAAATATACTGCAATTCTTATGGTTGCGATCATTATACCCATTAAATAACCTCCTCCTTTATTTTGATAAATATTCTCACTCCAGAAGAGTCCCGAAGGAGCAAACAGATGTGGAAGGAGGAAACAACAATGTCCATATTTCACCAAAGATGATTATCTGCCAACGTGACAGATGGTTAGTCTATCATCGTCTCAGGCACTAAACATATCCGTGTTTGAATTACGTCTCCGGCATATGCAGGTTTACCAACAATGTTTTCATTAAACTAAAATGTTTGAAAAACTCGTTGATTCAGGCCGCTAGGATTCGAACTAGCGTCGCTTATAAAGCAGGGGACTACTCAAAAATTCAAAATATCTTTATTTGATTAGACTTCTTACAAAGTACTTACTCATCAGAAGGACAAAAATACATTATACAGCATTATAAATATTACCACCGGGTTCGGAAGGTCGCTTTTGTTGAGAAGAACCCGGCAAGAAACTCAACAATTACTGTTTTAACAAAATATTATACAATGTTACATTTACAGTATCTATGTCTCATGAATATAAGCCCATGGACTCGGTGATAGAACCTCGTGTTCCGCCGTGGAGTATACTACCACTAGACCAATAAGGCAGTATTTATTAATATGATACTCAATGTCCAGCAAAATAAAATACGCCTATTTTATCGTAAAGGAACTAAAGCCCAATAATAAAGGGATCATTGTGTTCATTCGAACAAAAGAGTTTCAATTTTCTGCCACGTGAAACATTACTGATAAACGTTTGTATTGAGAAATAATATGATTTCTTGCAATACGATTTCTGTGTAACATTATTTTTATCATAAAAACGTCTCCTCGAAAGTTAGATTCTTAATACAGACAAGATTTCAATTTCTTTACCACGCTAGAATAGGTTTTTGAGACATACACATCTGCAACATTCAAGTTTTTATTACAAAATTAGTTGTGCCTCGCGGTTTTACCCGCGTTAATTTAACTTCGTGGGTGACACGGAGTCTTAATGTTTGTTTTTTAAATACAAGTAGGCTAAGTTACTCCTTACATTAGCTAGCAGTGTACGCCAGTGAGAGTTCCGTTAAAATAGAGATGTGGTTAAAGTGGAGATTAGCCGGAACAAACAGATAGACAGACAGAGAAAAAAAATTAAATTGTTTTTTTTATGTAGGTACCGTATTTACCGTACACTTTCATATGCATTTATTTTATTGAAAATAAAAATGAAGTGTCTTTTTTATTTCCAAAAAACAGCTCTTCACTAAATGCATATGAAAGTATACATAGTACTGATATGTAAACACCAATTTTGAAATGTCTATAATATATATAATTCTGTGTGTTTGTTCCGGCTAATCTCCGAAGTGGATGGACCGATATTAACGGGACTTTTATAAACGTAGGCTACTTTTATAAAAAAAAACATTTGGTTTCCGCGGGTAACCCATAAAATTAACTCTTCGCGAGAGAAACTGCAGGGCATAGCTAGTATTAATAAAAATAATGTATTTGACGTTATTGTAACAATCTTATTTTATGATCACTAGTCTAGATTGTTCTATACCCCTGATACCAACCTGATAAAATATTCTTTGCAATTTATTACTTCAGCGCCGAGGGAATAAGACGCCCTCCCCGTCTATGATAAGCTTCGACAGAAACTTTAGACAAGCAAGTAATCATGATTTTCTTTCTTTACAAGGATGTTCTGTAACGAGCAAGTAAGGAAATATTTCCGAGAATAATAATAGGTTTAAATAGTTTTATTTCTCTCAGAGAGGCTCGTGGCAGAGTTGCTATTATGCATATCATTCGTTCAGTGAAATCAATCAATCCCAACTCAAGCCAGTGCGTGGGTGGGTGACCGCCCGAAGTTTCCTCTGTGTCTTTTCCTCTGTTCCTTCTGATTTTCCCGTTATTTATTGCGCATGTTTAAAATGTTTGTAATTTATTTTTATCCCTCAAGCAGAAATGTAAGGTTTCTTCACTGAAAACATGGTCCATATTGCATTTACATATGCTCATGCCTGTTTTCCCCGAAGGGGTAGGCACAGGTGTTGTAATAACTACACCCACTTTTCACCGAAGATGATTAAGTGCCAACGTGACAGATGGTGAGTCCATCGCCGTCTCAGACACTATACATACGTCATTGAATTACTTCTCAGAAATATGTAGGTTTCCTCGCGATGTTTTCCTAAAGCACGTGGTGTGAAATTAATGTACATAAGTTTTTTAGAAAAACTCATTAGTACCGGCCCCGCTGGGATTCAAACTTGCGCCGCTTGCGTAGCAGGCGACTGCTCAAACCTCAAGGCCACCACGGCTCTTATAGCATTTATAGATATTAAAGAATAGCTAACATTTTGTAATAGTTAAACAATCGTAACCCCAAGTGAAGCGAGCACGAATCGCTAGAATAAATAAGGTAACTTTGAAATTTCAACACAATTGTATGCGCAAACGCACGCATGGTTAGACTGTATAGCGTAATAATTCACACTAGCCGCAAGTATGAAACAAAACAGCAGCAGTAATCACCTCTTTCTACCATGAAATGTAGTTCACTACCATGGAATTGAGACACAATACAAAATACAAACAGTAACGCATCTCCATAATAAGCCACTGGTGTGAGCCTATGAGTGACATCGCCAAGGTAATTAAATTGTAAAGAGGCATTTATTTCTGTAACGTGTATAACAAATGCGCTTTGTCATATATACATACAACATAAATATTAATTTAAAGACTATGACTTAGCAATAATTAGTCTTCAAGAGTCTGATATAAATGATTTCGTATATTTATACCTCTTAATAATATATTTTAGTTATTAGATGAAATATAACATTATTAACGTAACATTTTTGAGTAACTTATTGCTAGCAATGAAAAAGAAAAATATAATAAAAATAAAAATTATAAATAAAACACGGAATTTAAATTAGTGTCTGCGGGAATGGTGCCCAGTAAGCTGGCTGTGTTACCTCGCCGGATCGCTAAGCTAATCCTCTGACCGAGGTAAGAACCAGCTCGACGGTCACCAGAGACGTCAACCAAACGTCTTTTTATACCTCTTACATACAAACTCTATTTTATGTATTTATACCGACTGTAAAATATTTCACAAGCTTTCAAGAAATAAAAATACTATATATTATAGCATAACTCTACCATATTTTACATATTACTCAAATAGCAGCGTTTCTCTGCTCGCTACATAGATGGCGCTACTGGCTAACAATTAAAAGTTTGAGAAGAAATATACGAGAACCTAAATCGCGCAATAGGAGTTTCGCATTGTAGTATATATACAAATTTCTAACTAGAACAGTTGGAGAACCCCAGGTATGATATATCCATCTGGCTGGTTTTCTTCCCCTTGCTAGGAATGAGCATGATCATCCGCTCTCTCCACTCTCTCTCAAATTACAATCAAGTAAGCCTTTGTGTACTGATCGCACGTACTCTACGTGAGTTCTGCGACCTAGTACGCTATGGTGGGTAATTAACATTGAATATTTATGAAGCTAGTCCAGTCTGACTGAGTCGCTATTGGTTTTAATAATAGACATATGTTTACATTGCGTTTAGAGCTCTAACTGGTGCATTTACTTGTTTTAAATAATTGTTTGTGTAATAAATATGTGCTTTTTCATGATATAATTCATTCTAGAGATTTTTCAGTGTAAAAGTTTGTAGAAAAAAACAATATATTGATCACTACTGATTGCTGTATTGATTCAGAAACATTCCAAGGTTTCACTCGATGAGCTGCACTTGCTGCTTACCATCAAACAGGCTGTGGACTTGTTCACCAGTTTTTCCACCTTTGTAGATTTAACTATTGGATTTAAATATAAATACATACAGGTATCTTACATAGTCCTTGGTATAAACATAGTGCCATCTCTTTTAGTGATACGGATATCAAAAGAGATGGACATAGTTTTAGTCAGAGTTTGATCAAGTCTTGGTTAAAAACCACGTTGTTGAAAATTTTGAAAATTTGTTGTTTTAATTTAAAAATTGTTTGCTAGATTTCATACGCTCGGTATATTATTTGCAACCCTTTGGATGGTCATAAAAATACCTAAATGCTCCAGTATTTTTCGAAAGTCACAGCGAATGTAAAAAATAAGAATATTCATAAATATGTATGCACGTTTCCGATGTGTACCGCATAGGCCGCATACATATTAAACGAAGTTGACGATGCGCACAAAAAATAGTGATAATATTAGTACGAACCTACAAATTCATTCTATTATTTAATTTTATTTATTTATAACATATTAAAGTAGACACAGCAAGGTCTGTTTTCCCCGAAAGGGTATGCAGACGTATTAATAACAACACCCACTTACACCGAAGATGATTAAGTGCGTGTATCTTTGAATTACTTCTCAGACAATTCTCACGATGTTTTCCTTCACCATGAAGCAGTTGTGTAAAATTGCTGCTTTTAAGTTTTCAGAAAAACTCATTGATTCAGACCGCCGGGACTCGAACTTGCTTCGCTTGCGTAGCAGGCTGCTCAAACCCCACGGCCACCATGGCACAATATAAATGAAAATGTATTATTAAGGAGCTCGATAGGAAAACCGTCCAAGCTAAGAAAAACAAACTCTCGCATTTCTTAATTCTTATTCCAATAAAATCTCAAGTAGTAAGTTAAGTAGAGAACAGAATCTTGATTTATAAGTGTAACTAGGTTTAGTGCCTTTGTCCGACAACTTAAAATGTCCAAACAAAAAGTGTGCTTCTCTGCGAAACAAGGGTAACTTTGCAAACAAGTTTAGCTGTTTATTTGAAACAGGTATTCGTAGGTCCTACCTTTTTACTTTGCTAGTTTATTTTGTTGTTACTTCGTCGATGGTAATGGTCGATTTATTTGCAATACGAGTTAATCTATTACAAACAAATATTTTCTCTTTATAATATTAGTACAGATAGGTGACAAGCATCATAGTTGATAGCAAGCAAGATAGTTGAGCCACGCAAGCGACGCAAGTTCGAATCCCAGCGGGGCCTGTACCAATGAGTTTTTCTAAAAAAACTTATGTACAGTGATTCCACACCACGTGCTTTACGGTGAAGGAAAACATCGTAAGGAAACCTGAATATTTCGGAGAAGTAATTCAAAGACGTATGTAAAGTGTCTGAGACGACGATGGACTCACCATCTGTCACGTTGGCACTTAACCATCTTCGGTGAAAAGTGGGTATTGTGGTTACAATACCTCTGCCTACCCCTTCGAGGAATACAGGCGTGAGCATGTGTGTGTGTGAGGTGACAAGTACACCGCCCTCATACTTGTTAGCAGCTACTGCAGCCTATGAACATTGCCTACATTATCAGGAATAGAATCACCACTGCAATTGAAAATGAAAGAGTGCCTATGTAGCAAGCATAGCATCTACAATCCTCCTTGAAGCACTGACGACCTTCGTCACCCCACGAACTCTTCTACACAAAGGTAGAATTATTTGCCTGCAATATTCTGTAAGGTGGTAATACAAAACAGTAACCAAGAGTGGATCAAACCAGGGGATCGGACGGGAGATCTTTTTATGCCCTACATTTCTTGTTCGAAACAAAATACATTTTACTACCGAAAATAAACCTAAATGAGTTCATAATCATGCAGCTTGAATACATATAGAGTTGATAACAATCATCTAAACATGTAATTAAATAAACTCACGCCTACTTTATAGGCAACAAACCGGGCCAACAAACTAATTTGCCTATATATTTTATACCGTGACCCCATACGTTATTTAAAAAGTCTACTACAACAAATATTCTAGTTCATTAACCTCATATTTTATTTCGTGATGTGGAGCCATTTTATTATTATAAATCAAAAAGTCCATAGCGATACCATCAGTCTTCTATGCGCTGTAGAAATTGATGAGTAGGTCTAAAAAGGCTACCTTGGGAGAATCATAATGTGATCCGAATATAATTCGTCATCGAAATGATAAATGGTCACTAAGGTGCAATTCATATTATCATTCACGAATGATTACATTAATTGTAGATGTTAGTCCTTAACTAACTTTTATCATGCTTTTTGTCATAAAAGAAATTCATATTTTGTGGACCATTTTAGGAATCTTCATAGGAGAGTGTGAAGCAGGTGAATAACGAAATATTTATAATTCGTGAATCATTATATTAATTGCATTTATGTGTCATTTCGATGATGAATCATGTTCGGATTACATTATGATTCTCCCAAAGTGGCCTTTTTAGACCTAAATATAACGCCTATGGCCACACAATTTATGACGTAAGTCCACTCAAAATATCCCCTAAAGGTTGACGGAGATGTTACAACACTCTCTCTTCACCGAAGATGATTAGGTAGCCAACGTGACAGATAGTGAGTCCATCATCGTCTCTGTCACTTACATATACGACTTTGAATTTGTTCTCAGATGTATGCAGGTTTCCTTCAATGTTTTCCTTCACCGCAAATCTCGTGACTTGATGTAAATAATTCACTTTTTTTGTAAAATGAAATGGTTCAGTGGGATTAAAGCAAAGATCTTCTGTGTATAATGTGCGCTTACAGGTTCAGTTTCCAGGCTCTAAACTAAATGAGTAACAAACTGAGGACGACGCAGAGGTATAGAGGAATTTACCTAGTAAACTACAAAAAAAAAGATACCAAAAAGAGGTATTAAATATCTCTCAAATAAGTGCTGGAGTGGTTACACTTACGCGTTACTACAAGTTGTGTATTAATCTCTGCGGACGAGGCGCTCGTATAATTATGATAGAACTCCACTTACAGGTAAGTTCGTTTAATCATTATGTATGTACGGAAATTTTAAGTTTTTGTTAGTCTGAGTATCGTTATTAGCTTCGCTAATGCTAATTAGTTGCCGTGGGTGGTGGCCTCGGCGTTTGAGCAGTCGCCTGCTACGCAAGCGACGCAAGTTCGAATCCCAGCGGAGCCTGAACCAAGAGTTTATCTAAAAAAAAAAACTTATGTACAGTGATTTCACACCACGTGCTTTACGGTGAAGGAAATCATCGTGAGGAAACCTGCATATATCTGAGAAGTAATTCAAAGACGTATGTATAGTGCCTGAGACGGCGATAGACTCACCATCTGTCACGTTCGCACTTAATCAAATTCGGTGAAAAGTGGGTGTTGTGATTACAACACCTCTGCCTAACCCTTCGGGGAATACAGGCGTGAGCATATGTAAATAAACATTAATTCCACGAACAGAAACTTTTTACACACGTGTAAGTAAAGTAATACATACATCAAAACGTAACAAATTACGACCTATAAAAACACATTGTAGTAACACGACCTCCAATTACAAAACGATACCTTAAAACTTAATTATATTTCGTATGAAATATAACATCCTTTGTAGTCATTTAGCTCTTTGAATATCATAAAGCAACAAATTATTTAAACTGTGTGACTCCGTTGCTACCCTTTAATGAGGGTGAGCTCCAAATGACTTGACACTGGGAACCTGTCAGTTTATGATATAATTAGCACATAGAATTAGCATTTAGCTGTGCCGAAATAATGTAGTGTAATTTTGCACGGATCCCCCACATACATATGCTCACGCCTGTATTCCCCGAAGGGGTAGGCAGAAGTGTTGTAATTACAGCACCCACTTTTCACCGAATATGATTAAGTGCCACCGTGACAGATGGTGAGTCATTGAATTACTTCTCAGGAATATGCAGGTTTCCTCACGATGTTTTCCTTCACCGTAAAGCACGTGGTGTGAAATCACTGTACATAAGTTTTTTTAGAAAAACTCATTGGTACAGGCCCCGCTGGGATTGGAACTTGCGTCGCTTGCATAGCAGGCGACTGCTCAAACCTCAAGGCCACCACGACTCCTTTCAAGGCCCCCACGGATCACCTATTTTTTTTTATTCATTAAAGTGATCAATATTTGTTATACCAGTGAAAGTTCAGTCAAAATCAGTCAACTGTTTTAGATATTATCTGTAGCAAAATGGTAAGATATATACGTTCATTATATATCTATATATATACATCTATTCCTCACATTCTATGCAGATAAAAACAATTGAAGTGTCTGTTTGTAATTCCAAAATTACACCTTTTAACTAAATCCATCAGAAAGTATACACGGTACTGACACAGAAAAAACCAATTTTTTTAATTTTCCTTTGTCTGATCGTCTGTCTGTCTGTCTGTTTGTTCCAGCTAGTCTCCGAAACGGATGGACCGATATTAACGGGACTTCCATTGGCAGATAGCAAATTTTTCAAGCAATAACTTAGGCTACTTTAATCATAAAATTTTATTAGGGTTTCGAGGGTCACCCATGAAATTAACAGTTATGTAAATTCAACTTATGTCTTAATAAGTGGTTATTGTAGTCTCGTATGTGGAGCGAATATCTTCATGATAAAAATAAAATGGTTTATTTCATACAATGCTCGTGAAAATAGCTTCATTTATCATTGTGTCGATCTCGAAAAACTCGATAACTGTTTGACACTATCGAACTTGTCAAACACTTCCGACCCCTGTCAGCGTTTTATGAACTGTCAAATTAACATGTCAAAAAGTTTTCGCGAGTTTTCGAAGTTAATTGAGTAGGGCTAGTGTGGAGCCCTTAGAAGTTTTATAACATTTATCATTTTGTACGCGATGACAAAGCAAACTAGCAACTTCATCCAATATTCAAAGTGTTTGGTATTTCTTTTGATATTTTGGGTAATGTTGGGGCGATCATCTTCTGTTTTCTTTACGGGCGAGGGTTAATATTGAAATAGTGTCGTCTCATATAGAGAAATTTGGTCCTTAGCTACATACATTTGGACTTTACTAGCAATCGCTCGCAGCTTCGCCTGCGAGGCCGTAAGATTTGCTTATAGTCTGGTAAATGCGCGCGTTTGTTTGAGTGTATCATTTCAAACGATTTTTTCCTAGATTTCGTAAGTACGAATGTATTTCTGCAAACAGGCGGTTCTGCGGCGAACGATCGATCTGTAGGCGAGTGTTGCTAGTCTTAAATGGATTAGCATTCTACTTATTACAGTTGTAAAAACTTTATTTTTATTATATTTTACTAAAAAGCAACCGAATCTGTTACGGCTTATGGGAAACAGCTCGCAGACAAACGGACGTTCTAGTCAAGAAATACTATTAGGGTTTCGTAAGACAGCCAAAGAATTAAACGGAGACTTCCATCTATTACCTAGGCATGTTCTTGGTTTGCGTGTATGTAATTATATATATGTGTGTCACCATAACGTAATATTCCCATGCTACGAGCTTTGTTGTTGTAGCTGTGATCGGCTACGGCGTAGCCTTCGTAGCGATAACGCTATAAGGCTACGCATTTAAAGGCATTTGATACCACCTTAACTCTTTTTTTAAGCAGAGGGTGACAGAGGGTGAGTCCATCGCCGTCTCAGGCACTATACATATGTCTTTGAATTACTTATCAGACAAATGCAGGTTTCCTGCAGATGCCAACGTGACAAAGTGATGAGTCCATCGCCATGTCAGGCTCCTTTGTACGTCTTTAAATTACTTCTCAGACACATGCAGGTTTCTTCACAATGTTTTCCTTCACCAAAAAGCACGTGGGGTTCTGAACTTAAGTTTTTAGAAAAAGTAATTGATGCAATAGAGTAAATACAAGCTGCAATTTAAAGGTCGGCCAACCAAAGGAGAGTTGTACTAATAGTACTGTGTATGTTTTAGTTTAATTCTTTGATAGTAGAAGGAGTGAATAGAAAATAGGATTGAACCATTGAAGTTTGTATAAATACGTTTACCATTCTATTGTTTTCCTCTTCTTTGACGTAACATTACCTTAATCTTTGGAAATTAACCCGTTTCATTTAGTTCCTGCAATCTTCTGAAGATCACTTTGATCCCCCCAAACAAGATTATAAAAATAATCATACCGTTACGAAACACAATGTCCACCCATTTGTCAACACTGGTAATACTCCCTCAAAATATTCAATTCCTCAGCGTCACAATGGTTATGACTAGCTATTTAATCACACTTAAATTATAGCTACGCATGCGACCATTTTCAATTCAATAACGTATTTTCTTTGAATTTCCTTGACTAAAAATAATAGTATACAATTAATCAGTTAACGGTTAACCGCTGATAAATGTCTTCATTAGCAACTGATGACATCATGTCCTAGGCCCCTACCATTACCTCTCATAGCCATGATAGTTTAACACTTATTATGAGACAGACGTATATGACGTGTATACACCTGTCACTGGCACACAGTGGAACTACGATGGCAAAGAGAGCTTATGGTAATTTTAGATATTTCAAGTACTTCACATTTACACCGAAACATTGGTGGAACTTGTTATAAAAATGAATAATTAATTTGTGTGGACAGTGCTTGTATCTTTTTTATTATTAACATCAGATAATCGATAGCACTCAGAATAAATCTTAGAAGTGTGCAGTTAAAAGAGAATAAATAATACAAATTCTCTTTTCAAAGAAGCCGTGTAGGCCTTGAGGTTTGAGCAGTCGCCTGCTACGCAAGCGACGCAAATTCGAATCACAGCGGGGCCTGTACCAAAGGAGTTCTTCTAAAAAACTTATGTATAGTGATTTCACATTACGTGCTTTACGGTGAAGAAAACATCGTGAGGAAACCAGCATATGTCTGAGAACTAATTCAAAGACATATGTATAGTGCCTGAGACGGCGATAGACACATGCTTCGGTGAAAAGTGGTTTTTGGATAACAACACCTCTGCCTACCCCTTCGGGGCATTACAAGCGTAAGCATATGTATGTATGTATGTTAGTAATTTTTTTGTATTCAGTTTATTTCCCACCTTTGCCCCGCGATTTCAATCACGTAGACTTAATCTCATAGGTGGCGAATTTCAAAGCTAAAGCTCAGTACAGTTACAACTAATTTCAAATTATTCCAAATTAAAAACTAGATATTCTGCAAAGTACTTTAAATTCAAGGTTCCAATTTCAATACAAGATTTGATCCGGTGCTATAACATACAAATACACTGGCTGCAGTCATCTCAAATTTGTGAAGGAGAAGACACCTGTTCACAAGCATGACGCGAGTGCCATTCATTGCCCTCCATTGCGTCGTGAACGAATCAAATATGTATGTAATCGACAACCAGTACGGAAAAAGTATGTAATTAAGGAGAGTTTAATTAAAATGTGGTCGTCACATTTGTCAGCGAAAATAACGAAACAAACACGTTTCCTAATAACCAGTCTCGTGACACCTCAAGGGAAAATATGAAAGACAATTTTTATTTAACAGTAGGTTAGATACAAGCCCTCAATCTGGCAATGGCATTTAATTAGACAGCACAAAACAGAAGAATGGAAACACAATTAGACTTATATATCTACTTATATTTATACCATACTAATGATTGGAAGCGATCAACTACGCAGGATATATTAAGGAGCACAGATTGATTCCTAAAACATAGGTGCACATACATTATATACATTACATACTATGTAATTTTTGAATACTTTAAGTTTCATATACTAGCCGAGGCCCGTGTTTTCACCTGCATATATAAGTACCTAGCACGAAAAAGGCTAAACAAGGTTTTCGAACAATTTGATAATCATAAAAAAGGTTATAGTTTGTCTTGAAACATAGATGTATATCGCCGCGAATTTTTTTCAGAACTTTTGGAAACGATGAATTCTCATATATTTTAGCGTAATGTAAACCATTTACAGTACTTTACGGTGAAGAAAAGCATCGTGAGGAAACCTGCATATTTCTTAGAAGTAATTCAATGATGTATGTAAAGTGTCTGAGACGGCGATGGACTCACCATCTGTCACGCTGGCACTTAATCATCTTCGGTGAAAAGTGGGTGTTGTGATTACGACACCTTTGCCTACCCCTTCGGGGAATACAGGCGTCAGCATATATTATATATTAAGTGTATATATCTTTAAGGGAATCCCGTACGTAGTATAATTACAGTTATAAATTAAAATATACTGAAGGTAAGCCTAATTACGACGGCAACGATGACTAACTAAGAATTATAACGCAAAGTTTTTTGAAGTATGGTTTTTTTTTTTTTTTTCACATTTTTACTTTTTCCGTAGAAAAATATCACAAAGCATAGAATTATCTGAGTCCAATTAAATACAAATAAATAATAAATATACTTTTATAAAAAAAAAAACATTCTTGAAAAAAATTTTGTTTAAGACACTACACTTGTTTCGTACTTTGTTAAAAAGTATTTGAAACTTATGATCTGACTTCAAATTATATATTTAATAATAATATTAATATATATTTATAATAATAATAATATATTTATTCAGTACTACAAAAGTTAAGAATACAACCCAAGTTCTTTTTTTTCTTTAATTATCATTATAATACAAATGAAAAAGTTTATAAAATATACTTTCAGATTGGCCATAGTTAAACACGAGTGTGATGCCAGGGTGGTAGCTAGTATAGATAGATATTATTTAAAACTGGCACATTATATTTTTATTCATCATTGTTATAAGTTATAAACTTAGGACTCAAAGTTTCTAAGCATAAAACTGTGATACGTAATTATCTAACTGGTAACGAAACATACCAAATATTTCATTTCATTTTTAAATTCCAACCAAAATCCAATTACATTAAAAATAAAAATAATTTAGGACCTTACCGTAACTCGTCAATCATAGCACTTAATTAATACAACTTGTTATTAACTTTACGTTCAAAATTTGGACGCTAACACGCGAATACCAGTGACGTCACACGACTACGTAGGCGACCGGTCGGCGCGGCTGCCCGCGAACAACTGAGCTTCAGAGAAGTAACACTGAAAGTTATAGAGGCTCTAGATATGAACCGTAGGTGATAGAAATTTTATATTCCTCTTTGGTTGATATTTTGTGCTTGTTCTAATATTACTCTATGTTTAACGCTATACAGATTTTTGAGTGAGGTTTTGTTTGATATAGTCGTGTGTTGCTCAGAGATGCAATACACACATAATCGTGATAAATCAGTCAGAAAATACTCCCAGCGATTTAATTCAGACAGTTAATCCCTACTAATATTATAAAAGCGAAAGTAACTGTCTGTCTGTTACGCTTTCCCGCTTAAACCTCTCAACCGATTTTGATGAAATTAGGCACAGATAATCTTTAGACCCTGAGAAAGGACATAGCGTACCTTTTATTGCGAAAAAAAGTATTATATAAAACTAAATCTACTCGGGTGAAACCGCGGGGCACAGCTATAATTTAAAAAAAGACTGTGCCGTAGTAGCCTTGAGGTTGGAGCAGTCAACGCAAATTTGAATCCCAGCGGGGTCTGTACCAATGAGTTTTTATAAAAACTTATGGTCAGTGATTTCACACCGCGTGATTTACGGTGAAGGAAAACATCGTGAGGAAACCTATTTATACTAATTATTTATGAAACCAGCCATTCATAAATAATTCTGATTTAACTAGAGGTCCTTGACGTGGCCTTGAACTTGCAAGTAGTTTAAATAAATGTATTTCCTAGGCATAGTATATACAACGCTTGAGCCTCGTATTAGTTACATTGTAGTGTATTTATTTACATATGTACTAAATTTATACATATGCTCACGCCTGTATAAGAAGTATACTAACAGCACACCTACATTTAGCTAGTTATGTCCAAGTCCCATGTATGTTGCTATTGCGCATATCGTTCGATCAGCGAAGTTAAGCAACCCTAACCCTAGCGAATAATTGGATGGGTGACCGCCCGAGTTCCCTCCATGGATCGGAGAGCACGTCAAACTGTCAGTCCCGGTTGCCAATTTATCATCTTTCGTAATCTATCTATATCTAATAGTCTGACAACTGTTTGAATCCAAATCACAGATTCGTATAAAAGTCAGGTGATCAACCGCCTAGGGTTGAACCAAGTGCCGTCCCTAACAATGTATGGGATAAGGCCAGGAGATGATGATGTTCCAGCCCCATGTAAGGGAAGGCGAGCCTGAAATAATCCAGATTCTCTAATCAGACTCAAACTTTCATCGAATATTTACGTTAAAAGTGTTATTAACAATTAATTGTTGGGATAAACTTTGGACTTCACAAAGTCTACTGTTAGTTTAAAGTTCTGATTGAATAATTTACGTTAAAGTCCTGAACTTCCACAAAAACATCTTCCATCTCCTATTATCTATGGAAAGGTAACTTTTAAACAACAGACAGTCAACAATAATGGCTCTAATTAAAATATATATTAAAGGGAGTGAAAAATGTTGCAATGAAAAGATACGCTTTGTGACAATTTCCTAGACATTTCAATGTAGTTTGTAGATAAAATACAGGGAGGGCAACTATGATCTTTTAAGCAATGCGTGCGAACTTCTTAGCTTTGTCGTTTAATTTTGCGGTACCAGAGTGAAACGTCAAAGCTCAGAAGTTCTCAATACGCTCTGCTTAAACCGATGATAGTGGGCCTTCTGGTTACTCTACATACAAATTAGTAAGTGTGAAATTCTTAAATCCTATGAGACGCATTCTCTTCTAAATTTAATTCAGCCACAGACACAACTTTTCCTTGGTTTCGCTCTATCCTCTGAATAGTAGTCCTTACAGCCACGTCTCTCATAGAACTTATGAAGTGTGTTCGAATTATTTATCTATACTTTATACTATTTGTATAAAGTATAGATTTATACTTTATACTATTTGTATAAAGTATAGATTTCGATTGAAGTTTCTGTTTGTAATTGTAAAATAACAACATTTCACCTATAAAAGTACATACGGCACAGACATAAAAAAAAACAATTAAAAAAAATACTCTGTCCGTCTGTCTGTTCCGGCCAATCTTCGAAACGACTGGACCGATTTTAACGCGACTTTAACTACTGTAACTGGATAGCTAATTTTACAAGGAGAAACTTAGGCTACTTTTATTCAAAATAAGTAAATTAAGTCTACGCGGGTCAAACCGCAGGGCTCAGTCAGTACCAAATAAACAATTCGTGCAATCTATAAACTCAAATCTAGAGATTCTCTCAGAGAGAAGTTTAAAGAAATAGGGATAATGACTGTGGCATGTCAATACATATTTGAAAATTTGATATATGTAAGAAAGAATATAGATAGTTTTAAGAAAAATAGTGATATGCACAATATAAATACACGCAAGAGGGATAAACTCCGTGTCCCTGTGACTAGACTGCACAAAACTAGTAACTCTTTTGTGGGGCAAAGTATACGCCTTTTCAATAAACTACCATTAAAAATGTGTGAACTACCATTTTTAAGTTTTAAGGCAAGCATCAAACAGAAACTTTGTGAAAAAGCATATTATAGTGTAACTGAGTATATTGATGATAGCCAAGTATGGCAATGAGTTGCTCACTCTTCCATTGAAATGTACTTAAGCAACCCTATGTATATAGAAGGGACACATGTAAAAAAAAAAAAAAACCGGGGAGTTTGTTTCGCCGTTTCTTCTCCTGACAGGCTTACTTTTGGAAACGGTAGTAAATTTACTTAAGTTAACGTAAGAAAAATGACGTTCAATAAGTGTTCCAAGTGTCCCTTATATTGAATAAAACTTTTTGATTTGATTTGATTTGATTTGAATGGAATAGCTCAGTCGTCGCGGAAACGTCATATCGAACTCCGACTTCAAATCACGTGAATACCTTGGGTAGGATTGATCGAACGACTAATCGTTCAACAATATTTCGATTGTTTTGCCGAGTTAATATGTGTGTATAATACACTTAAATCAGAGTTTCCTTGTAAGTATGTTGAAGGATAATTATGGCAGGTAGAACAGAGGCCGAGGTAGTACATTTATAAAGTTTAACTTATTGTTTCGTGTTTTGTATTTGTTATTGATGTTGAATACTTTAAGGGTACTTAAACTTCTTGGGTGAGAATGGGTGTATTCCTATTATTCGGAAATCGAAACTTTTGTGTGGGAGGTGGGTGGAAACTTTATAATAATGCTAAGTTGTCTAATAACAAACCTATATTGCTCCTGGAGGTGCTCGTGGCACAGTTGCTATTGCGCATATCATTCGATCAGCGAAGTTAAGCAACCCTAACCCTAGCCAGTAATTGGATGGGTGACCGCCCGAGTTCCCTCCGTGCCTCGCAGAGCACGTTAAGCCGTCGGTTGCTAATTTATCATCTTTGGTAATCGTTACAGGTTAGTCGGAGGCCTAAAAATAGTCTGACAACTGGTTTAACCCAGTAGGTCTAAAAATACCACTTTGGGAGAATCGTGAATCATAATATGAATTGCAACCAAGTGACCATTTTGTCACTTCGATGATGAATCATATTCTGTCACATTATGATTCTCCCAAAGTGGCCTTTTTAAACCTACTGATCACAGATTTTCCTCGTCAAAGGGGTTTCGAAGGTCAAATGGCAGTCGCTTCGTATAAAAATCAGGTGATCAGCCACATCGGGTTGAATCAAGTGCCGACCCCAACAATGCATGGGATAAGGCCAGGGACGATGATTCCTCCTTGAGGATACATTGTGATAAGAGTGATGTTGACATTAGCAGACGTAAAATCTAAATGCTTTTGTTTTTATACTTTGAATTATTAGGGCAAGCAAGAAATAATATATGCTGCAACAGTTCTACATGTATGCTCGCATAAGATTAATATGTACTAGTATTGAAATGTCAATTAAATATAATATTTGAAATTTGAAGGTTATTCCAATATATTTAATACACGAGTTGATAACTGTGACCGCAAATTAACTTCCAATATTTCGGCTTTAGTGCCGAAAAGTTTAATATCAAAATTAATTTATAACTATAGTATTAATGTTGTACTTTTTGGGATTCGTCGCACTGATTACGATTATAGCATATTGATAGAACATTGGAGACAAAGACTTAATTAGTGCTGTTTTATTGATTAATTTACTAGAAGAAGCTTGATAGACGGTACGCTTACGAATTTCTTCATCATCATCTCCCTGGCCTTATCCCATACACTGTTGGGGTCGGCTCTTGATTCAAACTGATGTGGCTGATCACTTGATTTTTATACGGAGCGACTGCCACGTGACCTTCGCAACACCTTTAACGAGGAAAATCTGTGATCTGGGTTAAAACAGTTGTCGGACTATTTAGGCCTCCGACTGACTTGTAACGACTGCCAAAGATGATAAATTGGCAACCGGGACCGACGGCTTAGCGTGCTCTCCGAGGTACGGGGGGCACTCGGGCGGTCACCCATCCAATTACTGGCTAGGGGTAGGGTTGCTTAACTTCGCTGATCGAATGATATGCGCAATAGCAACTGTGCCACGAACGCCTACGAATTTATTCTCAGATATAAGTATCACGTTTCCTCACGATACTATCAGTAAAGCTGCACTTAGGTTTTGAGGAAGAAATATTTATAATTAGTTGTGCCCCGCGGTTTTACCCGCGTAGAGTTAATTTCATAGGTGACCCGAGAAACCATAATATTTAAAAAAATTACTTGTTACTTTTAACATTAGCCATCTGCCAGTGAACCAGGAGCCATTAGCCTGAGCAAACAGACAGAGAAAAATAAAAAAAAATGTTTTCTATACAAATTTCAGTACAGTATACACTTTCATATGAATTTAATGAACAGCTGTTGTTAAGGAATTACAAACAGACACTTCAATTTTATTTATGTGTATAGATATATAGATGAGTGGATTTTACCCACACGTTAACGTAACAGACGTCGACTGTGAACCAAACGACGACGGATCTTGTGATTGATGAATAATATACATATAGATACCCCCGCCTATATTCCCCGAAGGAGTAGTCAAAGGTGTTTTTATAGAGCCCCACGTTTTGCCAGTTTTGTATAAGTTCCAGGTTATAGAGGGCGTGCCTATTGCCGGTCCGCTACTGAGAAAGTTGCAAAACCTAATAAACACTTTGCCCTACCAGGGGATCGAAACCAGGACCTCGCGGCCCGTTGAAATGTTTAGGACTAGACCAAAGAGGCAGTCAAGAGAATCTATAAATCTGCTATGAATACATCTTTATGCCTACCGTAACTACGTAGAAGACAAAATATACTTATATTCATAGGTTTACACCAACTTATACAAGGTGAATACCAATACGGCATCCGTTCCAGAGTCGCATATAAATGACATGTATAAAGTAGGTCGTCTGTACGCTCACAATGCTCGCTACAAAGCTTTGACTGTGCCAGTAATGCAATCACGCTCGTGTTTGGTATAAGCAACTGTGATACTTAATCAGATAGTTGTTCTCAGAAGACTAGTTTATGAACTGGTAAATTTTCACCATTGACTTTACCAAATTCTATGCTGAAATGCGACCTTTGAGTAATGTCGGTGAGGATCGCCAGTGCGTACTTGCCTATTTTTTTCTTCAGCTAAATGAGCAAGCACTATCTCGAAGAAGTATCAGAATCTTATAGAACTCTTCAGCATGCAAATAGCTCACTTTATTTTCGATCTGCCAGTATATAAGCTGTGTTCACTAGCGTCTTGATTGTGAGCGGACTGAAGGTGGTGTGGTAGCTAAAGTAGGGACCATGCGTCTATGTTGGCAATTCATTCTATCATGTATAAGTTAGGTACATTGACGTGAGTGCCACTCATGGTGATACAAGCGATCATAAACTACAGTAGCTTTCCTCAGAGGGACTGTAGCTTTTTTTCACGTTTCATCATCATCAAATTACACAACGGGTATAGTAAGCGAAACAATTTATTCCCTACAATATCCACAGAGGGCATCTTCATGAAACAGAAGATCATACTGGAACTTGTTGGAATCACGGACGCATATATGCGCTCATCATCAACTCCCTAGCCATATCCCATACATTGTTGGAGTTGGCGCTTGATTCAGCCGATGTGGCTGATCGACAGAGTTTTACACAAAGCCATCTGGTCATCTTCGCAACCCCCATACTTTATATCCCTCTATGAAGAAAATCGGTAATGGGTTTAACCAGTTGTCACACCTTCTTAAGATACCGAATGACCTGTAAAGATTGCCAAAGATGTTCCCTTAAACTGGGACCGATAGATTAACGTACTCTCTGAGGGACGTCATCCATTTAACATCTGCTTTGAATTGAGGTTGCTTAAATCGCTCGTTGAATGATATGCACAACAGCAACTGTGCCACAAGCTCCCCGTGGATATGACACCGTCGCTCTATGCCACCTTAAAATAGTATAAAGTTGCCATTTTAATTAAAAATTAATATGTCTGTTTGAACGCGCTGTTCTTCTAAAATACGATAAGAATCTCGCTACGGCATTAACTAACACATAGAAAATAACCTTCCATGGGTTCATTACTAAAAAAAACTAATGAAATATCAAAATAAAAGAGAATATTCTAGGTTTTATAAATCGTTTTAGTAATGAATGAGGAATGAGGGTCGCTAGAACAATTATAAGATTAAAATAAATCAAATATGATTGTATAATATTTTGTATTTTTGATAAAAATCATACATACATATATATGCTCACGCCTGTATTCCTCGAAGGGGTAGGCAGAGGTGTTGTAAACACAACACCTACAAGGAAAACATCAGTGATTTCACACCACGTGCGAACTTACGAACTTGCGTCGCTTGCGTAGCAGGCGACTGCTCAAACCTCAAGGCCACCACTCTTTAATAAAAAAATACCTAATTAAACTTTAGAATAAAATTCAGTCGCTAGTAATGGTTTGAAACTAGATTTTTCTCGACATAACCAACGCAATGAAGTGGTTTAACTCTGAGTCTCGGATACCCGACCGCATTCGCCACGTGCATTGTTGGAATTCCTTTTAGCGTTCACGTTATAACTGTAATACGTGTTGAGAACTTTTATTTTGAAGAACTAAATTATCTAGCTATTTTTTTATAGGAAATATTGTCAGTGTGTTCCTCTGAAGCATATAACAAATTCGTAATTTATTTAATACATACATACACATGCTCACGCCTGTATTCCCCGAAAGGGAAGGCAGAGGTGTTGTAATCACAACACCCACTTTTCACCGAAGATGATTAATTGCCAACGTGACAGATGGTGAGTCTCAGACACTTTACATAGGTCATTACTTTTATTAGTAATTACTTCTCAAAAATATGCAGGTTTTCCTTCACCGTAAACCACGTGGTGTGAAATCACTGTACATAAGTTTTCTAGAAAAACTCATTGGTACAGGCCCCGCTGGGATTCGAACTTGCGTCGCTTGCGTAACAGGCGACTGCTCAAACCTCAAGGCCACCACGGCTCGATAAAACTACTTTTTTCATAATTTCGTGAACTGACGTTGCATAACAATTGAATAACTCATTTTCACGCAAAGAGTTTAATTAAATCCGAATACTGATATCGTTGCAACGGCCAATATTAACTGATTTAATGTGCAGTGAATTGTGTCATTTAAAATTCAGACGAATATGCGTGTAGCAATTTCATGTATCAAAATCACTTTTAAACGTGTTGCAACCATTAATACTGTCATTAAAGTACTTAAAACATTATATTTGGCTTGGCGGGGAGGTCGTTGTGGACGCGTGGTTTGACTCTATAGTTACAACATATCTATGTTTATACATCTATACAGATACATTAAAATTAAT
Source organism: Watsonalla binaria (assembly GCA_929442735.1). Lineage (NCBI taxonomy): Eukaryota > Metazoa > Arthropoda > Insecta > Lepidoptera > Drepanidae > Watsonalla > Watsonalla binaria. Next base: position 9,225,588 of record OV838930.1, read on the forward strand.
TGTCTGTTTGTAATTCCAAATTGAAAGCTTTTCGCAGCGTATGAAAGTATAAACAGTACTTATATTTGACTGTTTTGCTCCACTGGTAGTTAGCACTGGTATAAAGAGGAACTTTTATTGATAGAAAATTTAGGCACCCATTAATCATATTCTTAGTGCGGGTGAAACCGCGGGGCATAGCATAGTTTTTCAAAACGGATATCATTTTTAAATGAAAACGAAGCAATCCCAATCAAGGCCTGTCGATTTTTGATCGCCTAAGTGTCCTCCGTGGATCAGAAAGTTTGTTGGCTAGTGAAATGTTCCAGCAACCGATTCACCGTCTACTTAATGCCGAAGAATTTATGTTGTAAATGCACTTTACCTTTTGATTCATCATCATAATGAATTTAAGAGTAATAACTCTTGTCTGTGTAACCGATGCAACTCTTTCCATTTGTCTCCGTCCAGTGCCATCTCTTTTACCTCTTTATACGTCATGACAGACACCTTTTCTTTAACTTGTCTTATATATGTTATCGTTGGTCTTCCTCTTCCTCTCTTCCCTTCTACCTTTCCTTCTATTATGTTTTTAAAGAAGCTGTCATGTCGCACAAGGTTCCCAATCATCTTACCCCTTCGATTTTGGATTTTTTTTAATTAAGATGCCTTTTGATTAAGATATTGTAATTTTTTTATAATTTAAAAATATCTCGTTCCTTTTTTCATTGACTATCTTCGAGTAACAGCTTATTTCTCAAATATACAAAAAACCTGTGTCGCGAGAATCTCCTCCTAAATGGGTGGACTTATTTGCATGAAGTTTTGTGTGCATATTGGGTAGGTCTGAGATTCGGCCAGCATCTATTTTGATACCCCTTAATGATAAGGGTGATCCACCACAAGAAATAAATACGGCAACATAATGTTTGTCGGGCCCAGCTAATTAATAAATATGTTTAATATAAAAAAATATTAACTCTATGCTCTATACTCTAAGCCAGGAGCTCAACTAGCACAGAGTAGAATAGAAACACAAATAGAAACGGCACAACATTATTTCTATCGATAATATAATTTACAGTAAGTAGATTAGTACAAAGTAAAGTAGTTTGCCCTTACGTAGGAGTTTATACAGACCAATTTCCAAATATTATCTTGGCCTAGACAAATATAATGTTACATTTCTAGATTGATATACTTTTTCTAGAATAATAACACGAAATTGATCACGTACCGATAGAGAGGTCTTTGAAAGAATACCTTCAATAAGTGAATATACGACAATGATGTCCAAATTACACGTTATTTGCTATACGAAAATATGGTCGAAGTCGAAATACTCGTAAGAACATTATTACATTTACTTGGTCATAACAATACGAACTAAGCGTTTGTTAAAAAAAACGAAATCAATTACATATTTTTTTAGATTGTAACCGTTGGGTTCTGAAGTTCTAAAATTAAAATAACTATAGGTACCACAAAGAAGTACTTGAACTGTGTTATTCGGAATTCAAATAAGACGTTTACTTTTTAAATTTAAACAGAGACACTACACTGTGCCAGCAATCTTCTGTGTCAATGCCATTCACTACGCGATAGTTTTCTTAGTTTAAGTTACCAAAATAAAAAGTACTTACATAATATTATATTGAAGGCATTTTTAACATTTTACGGTCATCATCTCCCGGGCCTTATTACATTGTTGGGGTCGGCACTTGGTTCAACCCGATGCGGCCGATCACCTGATCTTATACGAAGCGACTGCCATCTGACCTTCGCAATCCCTTTGACGAGGAAAATCTGTGATCTGGGTTGTCAGACTACTTTAGGCCTCCGACTGACCTGTAACGATAACCAATGATGATAAATTGGCAACCGAGACCGACGGCTTAATGTGCTCTCCGAGATACGGAGGGAAAAAAAATTAAAAATATTTATTCAGTTTAGGCCCTGGTAAGGCAATTATGAATGTCAAGAATTTACCAAAGGTAAAGGTGGAAGAAAGCCTTCTGAGAAGAACCGGCAAGAAACTCAGCCGGGCATCATGTACATTTCATCGAAATAATATAAATCATGGGAGCTCATCCAATTACTGCCTAGGGTTAGGGTTGCTTAACTCCGCTCATCGAATGATATGCGCAATAGCAACTGTGCCACGAGCTCCTCTTTTTAATATTTCAAAGACTTTTGACTACCTTTGACTGACTGACTGACATAGTGATCTATCAACGCACAGAACAAACTGGACGGATCGGGCTGAAATTTGGCATGCAGGTAGATGTTATGACGTAGGCATCCGCTAATAAAGGATTTTGATTACTATTTTTAATAAAAATACAGCTAGTATGTTATAAATACACAGTTTACTTCTGTATACGTCATTGAGTAATGAAACGTCAACCGAATACTAACAGTAACTGACGGTAACGTCTACCGTATTCGTCTATTTCCGGAGTAGCGAGGCTTTCAATGCAATTTATAAATAGAACCTGGCTACAGCCTGCCTGGGTATTGGCGTAAATTGATACTTGCGATTGGCGAAGGAAACTATTAATAACAGAGAATAGATACTATGAATAAAAATCTGGTGATCAGCCACATCGGATTGAATCAAGTGCCGACCGCAACAATGTATGGGATAAGGCCAGGGAGATGATGAGATCCTACGAATATATTGAGGTCTGTTGCTGGTAAGTTTGGATACTCGCATGCTACGTAAATTTAAATCTGGCCAATGTACTCTGTACCAATTCGTTTTCCTATCTATACATACATATACACACAGATAAACAAAATGGAAGTGTCTGTTTGTAATACCAAAATAACAGCTTTTCATTCAATGCATATGAAAGTATACACGGTACAGACATAGAAAAAACAATGTCTGTCTGTCTGTTTGTTCCGGCTAATCTCCGACACGGCTGGACCGATTTTTCACTGGCGGATAACTAATGTTACAAGGAGTAACGTAGCTACTTCTCATTCACAAAAATAAGTAAGTTTGTGCTGACGAAATCTTACAGTGAATAGCTCGCCTTAAGCCATCTCAGTTCCTTTTGAAAATAATGAAGGCGCTGAGGCAAACTGTTTCTTTTAAAATATAAGGACAGATTGTTGTGGAGTTATGATATTTCCCCTATTTCTATTCCACCCTGCTCAAGTCTTAGTGGGCAAAGTTAATCTATACATATAAATGAAATTGAAATGTGTGTTTGAAATTCCAAACAGCTTTTCACTAAATGTATAAATGAAGGTATGCCGTGTATAGATCTGTCACTGTCACTGTTGCATAACTATCGCAATATGAGTACATACCTGGTGAAGTCTGCTAATGAGGTATGAGCTAAAGGTTCTTATGTTTTCTACTGGTCCTAGTTTCCGAACCATTCATATATACCTGTCTTAGAACCTACGCTGAATAAATAATAAATAAAAATAAATATGCTCACGCCATCCCAGAAGGGTCCCCGAAGGGGTAAGCAGAGGTGTTTTAACAACACCCACATTTCACCGAATATAATCAAGTGCCAACGTGACAGATGGTGAGTCCATCGCCGTCTCAGCCACTATACATACGTCTTTGAATTACTTCTCAGACATATGCAAGTTTCCTCACGACGTTTTCCTTCACCGTGAAGCACGTGGTGTGATATAATTGCACATAAGTTTTTTAGAAAAACTCATTGATACAGGCCCCGCTGGGAATTGAACTTGCGTCGCTTGCGTAGCAGGCGACTGCTCTAACCCCAAGGCCACCACGGCTGAATAAATCATTTTTAATTAATGGGTCAACTATGATCCATTCAACAGCGCGTATCATGAACTTATTAGCTTTGACGTCTTATTTTGAGGTACCAAATTGAAATGTCAAATGTCAGAAATTCTTAATAATGTCTGTTGTTCTAATTTTGTATTTGTCACTTATGTGATTGCTCAAGTCTTTGATTTCGTTGGAAACATCTTACCTTAAAAATATGTCCTTCTACTTACAAGTATCTAATATTACCATCACTCAATCTTTTTATCCGATACAAAACAAATCGCTTATTATATCACGACCATCATAAGAAGACACGTATCACGTTTCAACGCATACAAAATATTCCTCAGAGAAAACAATTTCCCTAAAACAACCAGGTCAAGATAAAATGGTCAAATTGTATTCTTTTACGTAGTAGATTGAGTGTGAAATGTCCGGAACCAGATTTGACACTTTCCGATATCGTCGCATTACACACTTTTATCTAGTTTCAAAGCTTAGCTGTATGAACAAGGCTTTATTACTCAATACATATTTATTTATTAAGATATTATAAATACTAACTATATGCCTTTCCAAGAAATATGTAGCCCTGAGTTTTATATACAAATTAAAATAAAATTAAAGTGCATAACTTTTGGTTCCTATCTCAGGGCATCCGTTGGACAGGGTAATTCACTCTACTAAGTTATTTGTATGTTGCTATTTTCTCAGCTTACTTTACATTTTTAATTACCTACCACTGATTCAGAATCTAGCCTAATAAGAAGAACCGACAAGAAACTCAGTTATTATCGATTGACATCGATTGGGATCCTTCCTTAGGAATCAGGTTGCTACATCAAGCAGAGTAATTGATGTAGTTTTGGTAGAAAGTTCCGAATTTTAAAGTTCATAATTTGAAACTTTGAGAGCCGTGGTGGCCTCGGGGTTTGAGCAGTCACCTGCTACGCAAGCGACGCAAGTTCGGATCCCAGCGGGGCCTGTACCAATGAGTTTTTCGAAAAAACTTGTGTACAGTGATTTCTCACCACGAGCTTTTCAGTGAAGGAAAACATCGTGAGGAAACCTGCATATTTCTGAGAAGTAATTCAAAGACGTATATATAGTGCCTGAGACGGCGATAGACTCACCATCTGTCACGTTGGCACTTAATCAAATTCGGTGAGAAGTGGTTGTTGTGATAACAACACCTCTGCCTACCCCTTCGGGGAATACAGGCGTGAGCATATGTTTATGTGTGAATCTTTTATAGCCACTAACATATTTTAATGTCTTTGAAGGGCGCGTTCGTGTATCGACGCGCCCTTCCATAGAGTTAAGGCCGGGTTCAGATTGATATCGATAGGAGAGGCCTGACAGGCCAGTCGCTGGGGGGCGTCACGGTGAAGCACGTGAAGAGATATCACGTGCACCCCCCAGTTGGCGACCAGGAAGAACACCGTGAAGTTTAGTCGGTGCGAATCCAACATAACCCTCCCACCCCCGCGAGTTAATATTATCTAACATTGTAGTATTGTGTGTGGCAAAACATGCTCGACTTTTGAATATATCAGAGCAATGTCTATAAATGAGAAGCATTAACGACGCAGTTGTATTTTGGTATTCTTTGTGAGCAAGATTAAATATATGTCTGCAAATACCACATCGCCTGTTCTACTTTCCTCTGTTAATTAAAAAACCCTGCTAAATAACCACCGTGCTAGATATTCAGTATATTTTATCATTGTTTGTGCAAACCTCTTTGTGTCGTATAATAGAACGAGTTTCGTTACCCATTGTCCGTCTGTCTGCCTCGGACGCAATCACAGTTTATCTTTCCAACGGACTAACACCAACACAATATACACTTGAATAAAAACATTTCTATGAATACTCCGTGCCATTTGCTGTTCAGTTGTACCTATTTGTTTTGTACAACAAAGGTAGCATACAAGCATGCAGTCCAGTACTATACCCCGAGTATATCACGAGTTTGTTAAATTTTTCCTAATCTATACTCGCTAGTGTCACCGTCGAATATTTGTTAGAGAAATTGTAGAACGCCTCCTAGTGGTGACGTGAAAAACTAAAATATCTCGCTCAAATATTGTCGGTGACGCTAGCGAGTATAGACGGCTAGTGCAGATTTGGACGCTTGGAGCTGGTGCATTATGCGTTGAGAAAATTTATACATAATAACAAACAGGATCAAGTAAAATTGGTAACCGATATTCGACGTCGAGCTCGTCGCTGAGATAACGCGGCACCAAGTGAGTCCCTTGCTTCTAAATCTTATATTGGCGCACTATTTGGATGAATGCAGATCGCGCTTTTCAATTTTACTTTATTTTGTAAAATAGCAGTAGTTTGGTAAGATAACGTACGCATCTTTCCTTCTCTATCATCTTATCCAGTAAAACCACTGACTAGACTTTTTGTTTCAATACTTGTAAGGCGACAAACGAAAGCGTGCCATCCGCCTGATGGTAAGCCGCTACTGCAGCCTATGAATGCACTGTCGATTAGTGCATTCATCGGCTGCAGTAGCCTCTTTGTCTACCTTATCAAGAATGAAATCCCTGTGCTCACATAATTACAACTATTTCTAGAACAGCGACTCCACTTCTTCTCCCCCTCCATGGAGTACTGGAGTAATAATACGATACTGTTTACATATAATATAGTATGTTGATCTCTAGCGAAAGGGATCGGATTTCTTGATGTTTAAAGGAAAAATTGTTGTGTTCTAACTCTACTTACTGGCTATCTACAGAACTACGAAAACTCTCGCAACGCTAAATGCTGTAGCGCCAAAATAAACCAAATACGCAACGTTAATCGACGTCTATTAGCCAGTCCAGCGAAAGTAGTTGTATAGCAGAGATCAGTGAGCAAAAGTCTAGGACCCTTCTTTTATGTTTCCAAGAATTACTGAAGTCTACGCGGGTGAAAACGCGGTCCACAGTTAGTTTGAAATAAAATTGCGAACTGCAAAGTAACACTTGACTGATAGATAGCTTCTATCTGATTTTCATACGATGCATGTATGAAATCAAACCACTCAGCAATATTAAACGGAAAAATTTAAAACCAATTTACTACCGCATTTTCTTCCGACGAGGTGCTAAAAAATCTTTAAGTCGGTGACTTTGATTGGCTCTTTCCTCCTTATATAAAACCGTATAGCATTTTATGGTGCCTTTCGAAATTTTGCACATTTCTTTGATGGATGCTATAAAAGCGGTCTCCACTCTAACGAGCATAGGGTCGTTGAAAAATCGGCAGGTGCATGTGATAGCATTGCCGTCTATTCGCTATATTTATTGGACCTCTGTCGACGGGGCAAAAAAGACAAGCTGACACGGGGCTTTTAAAGCTCCAATTATTTCTTTACGTGACATGTCCGGATATATAGACGGCGTATTTGGGTCAAGTATATAGGATCGGTTTGTGAAGGTCGCGTTTTTTTCACTTTCCATGCAATCACGTGTACACGTGTATGTGTAGGTGCTATTGCTCTGGGTTTATCGAAAGTTCAACCATAATAAAATGGAAAAGTTTGTGAGTTACTTCTCCATGTATAAAATGGTTGAACGAATTTGTTAAGGAAATATCTTTAACTTTGATATTGTGCCATATATACTGGTACAGTAGTGAAACAAACAATATAGGTATCAAAAAGTCGGAATGTTCAAGTGCAAGCTGAAGAACTGTTGCTTATAGTAGCGCATTCCAGCCACTGAATCATGTAAGCACAGTGTCTAACTCATTATTAAGACTACTTCATACACTCATTATATTAACATCACCCTACTGCCCGTATCGAATTTTATTGCTAGAGCACGCAATATGTATTTCTCTTCCATTTCTCCTTCAGCCGTCTTCTCTGGAGTCTCTAAATCTGTTCTACTTATCTTACCATCTATTGTTCCTTAGGTCTTCCTCTCTCCTTGTGACCATACACCCATATTCCCATATATTGACCCATACTCATGAACAATACTTATTGGAAACATTGCCCTGTTCCATCCGCAAAACATTTCCATATTATTAATTAAACACACTCTTAATGAGAGCCAAGGTGGCTTTAGGGTATGAGCATCCGTCTACTACGCAAGCAACGCAAGTTCGAATCCCAGCAAGCCTGTACCAATGACCACCAACCAACTTATGTGCAGTGATTTCACACCACATGCTTTACGGTAAAGGAAAACATCGTGAGGTAACCTGCATATGTCTGAGAAGTAATTCAAAGACCGCGATGGACTCATCCTCTGTCACGATGGCACTTAATCATATTCGATGAAATGTGGGTGTTGTTGTTACAACACCTCTGCTTACCCCTTCGGGGATGGCGTGAGCATATCTCAATGAGTAGCTTATCCTCTTCATAATTTGAGTTAGTGTGGATGAAACAACACGTATTTTGGCCGTCCGAAATTATCTCCAGCAGCCTAATGACTAAAATATTCATCGGTGAGGCGAGTCATAATAAAGATAGACGAACGTAATTTCTGACTGATCCAATTAGGTCATTAATTTGATGAATACATAAAATCTGTTTGTGAGGTATCTTGTATTCCAATTTTGTTTCGTATTATAAGAACTAACTCACGATAGCGGCTTCACCTTTTATCTAAATAGCTTATCTTTACTCTGTTTTAAACATACATATGCTCACGCCTGTATTCCCCGAAGGGGTAAGCCGAGGTGTTGTAACAACACCCACATTTCACCAAAGATGATTAAGTGCCAACGTGACAGATGGTGAGTCTATCGCCGTCTCAGGCACTATACATACGCCTTTGAATTACTTCTCAGACATATGCAGGTTTCCTCACGATGTTTTCTTTCACCGTAAAGCACGTGGTGTGAAATCACTGTACATAAGTTTTTAGAAAAATTCATTGGTACAGGAACCGCTGGGATTCGAACTTGCGTCGCTAGCGTACTGCTCCACGGCTCTTCTTTGTTTTAAATATTTATAAAAACAAAATAGGATCGATACCTTCATACATATCAACGTATTACTGTGACTATTTATATTATTAGATTATTAAGAAGAGATAATGAAACTGCTATTTGAACATCAAAATATAACCAGTCTATTTTCTTTTACCACGTATTTACATCGGAGTAAAGTTAAAGTATCTTCAACAAAATTATGTCGCACGCCAACGCTACTCCCACAGATTTTTCAAGTAGAAAATAGATGTCTATTATTAACAAATTCCCTATAATATGATAATTTCACTTCAAGAGAAAAGTCTTACAAAGTTGAGTATGCAATCTAGTAGCAATTGTGAATTTAACCTGCATGCTGTTTAAAAAACATAGTGATACGAATGTGATACAAGTTGAGTATGAAATGTGAATTTAGCTTAGTCGTGATCATGATGATAAAATAATATTATAAATTAAATTATAGCTCTGTAGATACATACTCACGCATGCATCCTATGAGCGTAGGCATAGACTATGATCCTTGAATATTTCATTCGCATGGTCTACATCCACGCATCTCTTCACACACTTCCTTCGATAATGATGCTTCGTATTAGACAGTTATGGAAGAGTTCAGTTCATGACCGTTTAAGCAGGGCGTATTAATAACTTCTTAGTTTTGACGTTTAATTTTACGGTATCACATATACTGGTGTTGGGTCATCAATCAATCTGTGCTTACATACTTTGACTACCTACTAATGACCCTACTGTTGTCTTCTAAGTTATTAAATAAGCTACTGAATTGTGTCAATATACACGGACAAGAGGATAAGGACTCGCATTATATAACCTGAAAAGGATCTTCACCGCATCGCCTAGTTCGCTCGCTTGTCCTCAGGCGAAACGACGTAATAGTGTCGCTTCGCCTCGGTACAAGCTACAACGTGGATTACCACAGTATAAAATTAAGCTTATATTAGTAGCAGTATTGAATCTAGCCCACGCTTTTAAATAAGAACGTTAGCTTCATCGAGTGCATTTAATAACACATTTGCTCGTAAATGGTTTCTTATTTCACTAATATCAATAAGGTACATCGATATGTTTTATACTACCCCATAGTTTTCGATCTTGAGCAAAACTGGTCTCGTATTTATATAAACTTTACTATGCTATACACAAACCACAAGAAAATACTACATTTTCTCAAAAGCGCGTCTAAAAAGCTTCCCACTAATAACTAGAAATTCCTAGTTGAATTCTATTAGTAGTTAAATGCATTTTCCAAAGGACTCAGACGGTCTTGGCTAAGATAAGCTGTATTTAATGGAGATTTATCTCGTATAATGCACACGGATTTAGTTCTGCAATGAATATTCCACGACCTACGACCCTGCTGAACTAATGGTTCATTTTGCTTAAGCTCATTGAACGTGATTTGATTCTTCATCCCACTTCTAAAAAAAATAATCTTAGCTATCCTAATAATCTCTCAAATAAAAAAAAATATGTTCACGCCATCCCAGAAGAGTCCCCTGAAGAGGTAAGCAGAGATTTGTAAACCACATTTCACCGAAGATGATTAAGTGACAACGTGACAGATGATGAGTCCATCGCCCTCTCACGCATTATACATAAGTTTTCGAATTACTTCTCAGACATATGAAAGTTTCCTCACGATGTTTTCCTTCAACGTAAAGCAATTAGTTAGTAAGTTTTGGGAAAAACTCATGGCCTTTTATACTATGACTTTCTACCACTGTAACTAGAGTCTTTATATTTAGGTGTGGGAAGTCATCAAAACCAAGCAAGCACGTAGCAACCCACGGGAACATCAGATAGAGTTCCAGAATTACATCCAATGCTTCTAATATTCTAAGTTATTGCTAACAAGCTCCAACTAAAGCAATCTAAGTAAATGAAGTTCCGCTAAGTAAAGTTCAACGTAATGCCTGATACGCATGCCTCATTCAGAGGAACCTATTTGAGTACTGTTTACAAAAATAAATTTTTAAACTTGTAACACTCTGGTAGCTGCTTGCTATCAGTGACTTGGACGCTTATTTTCTACTTTAGGAGTAAAAAATCTTTTGGGGTATCTCATAAATCAAATGAAGTAAAAAAATAATTAATTATCACTAAATCATTTTCCTGAATCTGCAACCTTCAAGGCGAACGAAAAAAAACCTGATTACATATTTAATAGAAATAAAACGTAATAACGTTGGATAGGAACAGAGCGGTCTTATTTGATCGTTGTAATAAGAGCGGTGTAAATAAATACTTCTTTATGAAATTACATTCTGTTACACATTTGGAATTGTTATTGTCTGCTCTTTATTCTTTGTAGATCTGTGTTTTTCATCATTCCTCCAACTTTTCATAATGCTCTTGGTATCTCGTAAATAACAAATATTTTTAGTACCGTTTTGTTAAACAAAAAGTTTATTATATGCATGAGACAGGGGGCATCATCTTTACACCGTAAAATTAAACGTCAAAGCTAAGAAGTTCCTAATACACACTGCTTAAACGATCATATGGCCAACCAAATTGGTCTCTCTAGGAATATTGCCAAGAAAGCTGGCAGCATTGCCACGTTGTTGAATAGCAATGCTAATTCTCCGAGCGAAAAAATCCCCAGTCCGCTTGTCACGAGAGGCTTCTACTAGATGACGTGCAGCCTCTTTGAAAAATTTATGAGCAAACACGTTGCATACCTATCCAGAACATCACGTGTGTGTGATGGAAATTCCACAAAATATGAATATTGTCCATAGTTTTTTTGACAAAGAAATACTGTACTACGAAAATATTATACGTTTTTTTTATTTTGAGAATTTGATAAGTACTTACTGTGTTGGAGGAATTTCCGTTTCAAATAAACCGAATTAGGACATGCCTTCTCAAAAAAGTCTCCGAATAGGTGAGGAGATAACGACGACTCACAGTCAAGTGAGTTTACTATTTAGCTTTAGGAACTTCTTAGCTTTGTCGTTCTTTATAAGGTAGCAAAATGAAACGTCAAAAATTTGAAGTTTGTATTGGGGTTTTGAACCCCCTACAATAAATTAAGTTCTCACAGCTTTTTCACGCAGCCCACGACATTACATGACAGAATTCCAGAAGGAACGAACTATGAAAATTCAATTGAATTGACGTCTACACGCTTCATACATAACATAGATGGCGCCAGGCGGCGTTACAAGTTGTCAAATCTCGCTGCATAAAACGATCATAGTTGGCCCCCAGACCTACCCTTCACATGACATTTTTTTCAAGGCAACGTACTAACGTAATAAAGGGCTTATTGCTAAAGGTATAAATAAAGCTTTCCCTTGAAAGGTACAATTTCCCATATGTATATTTCCAAGCTATTGTATTACAGATAACTCAACTTACATACTTCACACGCCCACGTTCAATCAATCCTCGAACGATAGTAATATTTTGTTTTGCAGATATCCAATTTGTATGAAATATTGTATCTTTCGAGTGATGAGATGGTAACATTCGCGTAAGATAAAGAAAAAACTTTGTTTGTAAGGATGTATTGTGCTAGTTGCTATTTGAATGGATTCGACACATACGGCCGGCACCATTCACTTCGGACTGCTGCTTTACGGGAGCATTCGTTGATAGATAGTTGACCACCCATCATAGCTTTAATCCGTCCATCTCATTAGTGATCTACCGCGTGCCTAACCCTTAACTTTATCAAATGCTCAATGGAGGCGTCTCCACATCGCAACACATTCCCAAAGAAGGTGAGGATGCGAGATTGGACTGTAGAAACAGGAAGAATTATGCAAATATAATACCACAAAACCTTATCTCCTGTTACTTTTTTTAAATTACATAAACAGACTTTGTTACGGAGAAATAATTTTCGTTGTAAACAAGCATTACTTTGCTTGCGACTAGATGTGTGATAATATCCAAACAAAATATATATATATATATATATATATATATCTCACGCCATCCCTGAAGGGTCCCCGAAGGGGTAAGCAGAGGTGTTGTAACATCAACACCCACATTTCACCGAATATGATTAAGTGCCAACGTGACAGATGGTAAGTCTATCGCCGTCTCAGGCACTATACATACGTCTTTGAATTACTTCTCAGAAATATGTAGATTTCCTCACGATGTTTTCCTTCACCGTAAAGCACATGGTGTGAAACCACTATACATACGTGTTTAGAAAAACTCATTGGTACAGGCCCGCTGGGATTCGAACTTGCGTCTCTTGCGTAGCAGGCGACTGCTCTAACCCCGAGCCCGAGGCTCTTTTTGAACACTATTTGTTTATTTGTTGCAATAAACCGGTGTTCTAAAACAAGACGTTCAAACGTTATTAGACCATGAAAACCTTGATTTCTAAACTACGATAATAAAAGCGATAATAGCACTATAAGCATTTTCGCACCGCACGATATGTTATGGCGTTCACCTTTCGTGAAATGGTAGGGAGGGTGACTTTTGATATATTCCCCACATTTGTCAGGTCGATGTAGATGTATCATAATGTATGCATGTGGTCGGTGCCATTATTATCGAACTAAGCTGCTGCCGCGACTTTGCCCAACTTTTATGGAACTACTAGCTGTGCAAACGTTGTATTGCCATATTTTTTTTGGGGTGGACTACCCCTAACATTTAGGGGGATGAAAAATAGATGTTGGCCGATTCTCAGACCTACCCGATCTGCACACAAAATTTCATACAAATCGGTCCAGCCGTTTCGGAAGAGTATGGCAACGAAAACTGTGACACGAGAATTTTATATATTAGATTGTAAAAAGAAACACAGCTCGCTATTTCTGGAGCCCCATTAACTCTTACTGCGATAATTATTCGGCTAAGTTCCAGTGTCAGATGTATAGATATCCTATGCATTCATCATCATCGACAGAAGATGGACCAAGTAAGAGATTTGGTCTAATCCACTTAAGTAGTCTGATACTGCCTCTGTTTCTCCTGTACAGGAGCAAAGCGAACACAGAGCAGACCACCAACTTACCAACGACCTGATAGTCAGACGACATCGTGGCGGTAGCTGGAAGGCAACTGATCAAGTTACTACAGAATTTCGGTCTAAGAATTTTGCTTTAGCATCCCCTGTCAGTCGTAAGAAGCAATTAAAAGGGACAGGCAGGCCTTAGGTGGTCGAAGTGGGAGCTCTGACTATCCAGATATAGGCCCGAGAAAGTGGGATAGATAAAGAACTGGATCGCGTTGCTTATTAGAGAATAGCCCATGTCCAGCAGTGGATAGAGAAGGGCTGATAAGGCAAGGAGTTGTTACACCACTGCCTACCTATAAAGTAACATAATATGGCTATTTTCAATCCATGCTTTATAAGTGGCCAGCGATAGTTACTTTCTAAAGAAGACAGAGTGGCCTCGGGGTTCGAGCAGTCGCCTGCTACATAAACCACGCAAGTTCGAATCCCAGCGGGTCATCTACCAATGAGTTTTTCTAAAAATGTTTTCGGTGCAGGAAAACATCGTGAGACAACCTGCATTCGTCTGAGAAGTAATTCAAAGACGTAAGTATAGAGCCTGAAACGGCGATGGACTCACCCTCTGTCACGTTAGCACAACACTTCTGCTTACCCTTGAGCATATTTATTTATTTATTAAATTTTACATAGAAAGCTAAAAATTAGAAGACTGACAACTTCGGTAACATTTTTCTGCTGTCTTAATAAAAATACGATCGAGTTTGGGGCCCGCAATTTGAATTATTGCCCGCACGAAATGAGAGGTCAACTCGCGAAAAATGATTTCATATTTTTCTAGTTACGCATTATTACTTCTTTTATTGCCCTAATAACGTTCGTTTTTATTATGGTTGATGGTTAAAAAAACTGTTTTCACACCTTTACATACTGCCGATATTATCACGATTTCGTAGAAGTAGACTATATCCGTTATCGGGGTATGAGAAAGATAATTTTATAATCACCGCCTATTCGTTTTTCAAATCAGTTTTGATGTTCCAGACTTCCTCATCATCATCATCATCCTCCTGCCCTTTTCCCATGTTATTTGGGGTCGGCGCAATGTATTCTTCTCTTCCATTTCTCTATATCAGCCGTCATATCTGTATTCACTCCTATTTTAGCCATATCATCTTTTACACAATCCATCCATCGTTTCTTAGGTTTTCCTTTCTCCTTGTAACCATCCACATTCATAAACAAAACTTTTTTGGCAACATTATCCTCATCCCTCCGTATATCATGCCCATACCACGCCAAATGTATATTCTTCAACTTGTCAGTCACTGGTGCTACTTTCAGACTTCGCCTTATATATAATATTAGATTTGAAGAAAGCTAGGGTACTATTCTTTGTAGAAATAATATTAGCTTTTAGTAAATAATTATTATCTAGAAGGTCACTGGCACGAAGGAATCCAGAGTTCAAATATTAAAGAAAAATATTTATAAAATTTTAATTTTTTTTTTCTTCTTTTTTATTATATTGGTAAAAAATGATTACTGTAAATTGACACTTATTTCGTTAACATAAATGCGATATTATATTAATTACAGGTATTCTAGTTAATTACTTATCAACTGTGCACCACTGGATTTATTGGACTTCTTTACAAAGAAGCTGTCGACGATGATTTCATAGCTACATAACTATTAAATAATGTATATCAAAGTTCCATTGGCAATATACTACATTAAGAAAAAAACGACGGTACGTTATTTTTGTATGAGACATATGAACATAAAATAAACATACATACATATGCTCACGCCTGTATTCCCCGAAGGGGTAGGCAGAGATGTTCATATAATCACAACACCCACTTTTCAGCGAAGATAATTAAGTGCCTACGTGACAGATGGTGGGTCCATCGCCGTCTCAGACACTTTACATACTTCATTAAATTACTTCTCAGAAATATGCAGGTTTCCTCACGATGTTTTCCTTCACGTGGTGAGAAATCACTGTACACAAGTTTTTTAGAAATACTCATTGGTACAGGCCCCGCTGGGATTCGAACTTGCGTCGCTTGCGTAGCTGGCGACTGCTCAAACCTTAAGGCCACCACGGCTCTAAAGGTAATAAAAAAAACCTACAAATCTTAACGTGCAGGCAGACGTGTTTATAACACACACATTCCAAGTGGCTTTTCCTCGAAGCATTTAGGTTTTAGAGCTCAATTTTTCAATCACTCTGAAATCCTTAAAACATTTTAATTACAGCCAACCTCGTTAAGCAATAGCTTTAGGGCTTGGTAAACATGAGTCATGACGTGTTTAGTGGTAATCCCACATTTACGCTAAAACCAGCGTCAAGTCAGTTACAAGAGCGTTACACGAATACATCGTCATTGAAAAAAATCGATAGTTTCATAATCGAATCGCAATTGTGTTATCACGACGATTTCAACACTAGCCTAGTTATACGTAGTGGTTAGACCAGAAGTTTTTTTCATATAAAATTTTATTAGGACTACTTCTGTAAAATGTTGGGTAGGCAGAGGTGCAGAGAGACAATCCTCTATAGTTACTATAGTAAGTAATTTTATTATGGAGATACTATTTAATTATACTATTAAATTTATGAATAAACACGTGAGTGGTGGGCGGTATGTATAATTTATTGTGAGAGACAAGAAGGTCCAGGCCTAGTCATGGCTGGCTATGCAAATAAAGAAAAAGAAATAATTAAAATATTGAATTATTATTGATTGTCATTTGTTTTTTATCATTGCTCTTGATTTGAAATCATATTGGTGTTGTAATCTTCTTATAGCTATTGTTATTGTGTCAATAGTATACAGCTGTTGAAATTTATTTATTTTATTGGAATTGGTTACAACTACCGAAGAAAAGATTTATGAATAAACTTAAGGTTTATTCATGAAAAAAACAAATTTTCTCTGTTTGTCTGTCCGATTAATCTCCGAAACGTAAGTACCGATTTTAACGGGACTTTTACTAGCAAACTTTTACAAGGAGTAACATAGGCTACTTTTATTAAAAAAGCATTATGGTTCCGCGGGTCACCATGAAATTAACTCTACGCGTGTAAAGCCGGGAGGCACAGCTAGTATGTAAAATAATCTGAAAATAATTGTATCAACCATCAAAATAATATGCAGTAAAATAAATGAAACTATACATGTAGTTTTCACGCCACCAGTAGCATGTGCTATTGAAATATGAAGGTAAATCACAATATTATAAACCTTAGCATAACACTAGTAAAATTTCAATGTTAAATACGATTCATGTGGGAGCTTCTAAAAATAACAATTTTTCATAAATAAATTCGGTACTTATTACCATAAATAAAAAAATTGCTGCGCGCAACTGTTCTTTCACCTATGCTTGTAACTCATCTATCTGTCTATTTGTTTTAGCTGATCTCGGAAACGACTGGGCTGATAAAAATTGGGTTTTTGCTGAGAGATAGCTATGCAAGAAATGTCTTTTAATTTGTTTAAAAATATAACGCCCACATACAATTTGTCTACCTACGTGAGCAGCTAGCTAACTTCTAACTAATTCAGACTTACAACTAGTTCTATAAAAAATATAAATAAAATTTTGGGATATTCCATATTTTTATAAAACTGTCATTACTGAGTATCTAGCCAGGTTCTTCTCTGTAAAAGCAACCTTATGAACGTTGCCATAGCATGTATAATCCTTCCGACGTATAGTCATTCTGATGATTTGAAAGTACTTTGTTAAAAGTATAATCGAATAAAAATATTTTTGAGTATGAGCTATGTCAATTACAGAGAGCCTTCTTCGTAACCATAGAGCAGCGCTTACAAAGCCGACGATGTCAGATCTCAATTCTGTTTATAACGGTCACCGCAATATTTTATTACGAGCTCATGTACAAGGATAAGGATACCCAACCATTCTTCATGCCTGACTTAAATATAACGATAAGGTACGCATTTTAATGAATCGACCGTTAAAGGTGAGTCGCAAAACAAATTTAAAAAGTTATCCATATCTTCCTTTTTTTAACCAGATTGATGGGCTTCTTAATATACTGATACAAAGCAATTACGACAACCGCATATAAGCACTCACGCAGTCTATGTTTTCTAACCCCAAACAATAATTGTTAAATAACAAAGTTATGACTACTAAGAGAGGAGGGTCCCCCTTCGGATGAGTGAGAAGAAGTGGAGGCTCTGTGCTAGCAGTTTGATGCTAAGTTGGTATATAACGCGTGAATATTTTTTTTGATATTGCAAGCGTTTAGAGTCCCCCGAGCCCCGTACCTTGCCGACCTTGAAATTCATACAAAAATCTCATGTTGATGCTAAATTCAGGGTCCTTGAACAGCGTCTCCACGAGAATGTTCTTCTAGATAAAGGAACAGGCTGCATAATGCCGAAACTGGATCCTTTTGATAAAGAAGCTATGAGGTTTTGGTCTAAGCCACAGAACTTTACTTGCTACGGAACTGACTGGGTTCATTGTTACGTGAGTACTTTCCTTAAGAACAACAAGGGATTCTTCAAAGTCTTAAGTATAGTGCTGCATCACCGTGACGTTCACGACAAAGAAAAATATCGTGAAGAAATCTGCGCAATATATAAGAAATTCAAAAATGTTATAGCATTTCTTGACCCATAATAGACCCTTTGATATCTAATCAGCTTCAGTAAAGTCTGAGTTCTGTAACACTTTATCCTCAACCGTTTGTAGCCTTGTGGAAAAAAATCCGTAATGCCTTCGATTGAAAAAATCAAATATCTCTTACCCGCCAGTTATCCAAATGCTGGGTGATTAAGAAAATCTTGGACTCATTTAAGGAAATTGTATGTTTGTATGAAGAAATAATATACGTAAACGACCAATCGCGGTATATTGCAAAGCCAGTGGCAGTTAATGGGAGCGATCAGTATACCCTCAACATAAGCGATCACGTTAGAGTGACGTGCTCAGCTAAGGGAGCTGGGTAAGTTTAATATGTATGATCTGCTTTAGTCAACAACTCGCTCTCGTTGCAAGGGGAAAGACTACGGCGACATGGAATAAGTAAGATTTGATTGTTCCATCGAAATATTACCTCCACCGATCGTAAGCATCGGTTGAAGAGCTATTGTTAAGCGGTGGAATACGACTTAAAGAAGAAGAACTAAAACCGAACTTAGACATACATACATATGTTCACGCTTATATTCCCCGAAGAGGTCGGCAGAGGTGTTTTAATCACAACACCCACTTTTCACTGAAGATGATTGACTTCAAACGTCTCAAACACTAAACATACGTCTTTGAATTATTTCTCACAAATATGCAAGTTCCCTCACGATGTTTTCCTTCACCGCAAAGCACGTGGCGTGAAATCACTGTACATACACCGAACTTAGATTCGTTCAATAAACATTTATCAATTTTTTTTTCATTAGCTTAGGCTCAGAAACTCCTAAATGGATAGGATACAAATCAGGGTTCCGCCCATTATCAGTAAAGACATCACCGGCCAGTAAAAAAAATATGTTGAATGTGATGATATTGTGCTTCGATTCCACTTCACACAATAACTTTAAAAGAACCATGCCCAGTAGTTACAAAGTATTAACTGAAGAGTTGAAAGCTGTCGCTTTAAATAGGTGAGTTAGCAGCAAGAGTAATGTGAGTGAATCTAGTGTTATCAACGTCCATTTTCATAATGATAATTCCATCTTAGCTTCGGGCATGTACTTGTCATGTTGATATAATGCCGAATGTTTGTGTTTAGTTATAACATAGTGGGTGATGCTACCGTAGCAGCTATGTTTCCTATCATGACTGGAAAAAGTGAGGTGGAACTACCAGATACAAGAAAAGCTACATCTAAGATAAAACTAGATCCGGCATGGCTTATTTTCCACCTGCTTAACCATGAAGGGTATGCTCATTTACTGCTTTGATGCTAGTCCTAAGCCGTTAGCCGTGAGAAAAGAATTCATACTGATTTAAAACTCATTTAGTTTTGTTACATAGTTATGATCCTGTCCACAAAGGAATTGATAGCATGCAATAAGATTCTTTACAAGATTGACGATTTACAAAAAATATGTTTATTTGTAATCCTAAAAATAATGCTGTTTAAATTTGCTAACCGGTCAATTGATTATACAAGGTATCGCACAGCCTATTTCGAGGATACACCGATGGGAGGCACATTTGAATATCGTCATAATGGTTTTTCATACCAACCTACTGACCACTATTTTCGAGCATTGTTACTGGAGGAGTTAAACAAAAGCAGAAAGATATCTTATGACGGCTACAAAGACTCTTACTGCATCGGTGCTGTACCTCTGTTTAAGGTCATGCTGAATCTTACTGAGCAGGTATTAATTCCTTTAAAAACCTTTCAATGTTTGACTATACTATAAGTAATTACTTTAGTAAAAGCCCTTGAAACTTAAAAACCAAAATATTAACATGCATTCATACACATGCTGAATTGCCTAAAGGGGTAGGCACAGGTGTTGTAATAACAACACCCAATTTTCACAGAAGACGATTAAGTGTCAACGTGACAGATGGTGAGTTTATCGCCGTATCAGGCACTATACATACGTCTTTGAATTACTTCTCAGACACATGCAGGTATCGTCACTATGTTTTCCTTCACCGTAAAGTACGTGGTGTGAAAGTACTGCAGATAAGTTTTTTTAGAAAAACTCACTGGTTCATGCCCGGCTGGAATTGAAACTTGTGTCGCTTGTGTAGCAGGCGACTGCTCAAATCCCAAGGCCATCACAGCTACCAAAACATTGAAAATATTAATAAAATTCAATTTAGTTTCCGCAGAATCATGACATCAATCATGTAATTTTGAGACCAATATCTCATTTAATAATTTTGGATCTAAAGTTGTGGAGTGAGCTCACACTTAAGGGTTTGGTACGAACTTCAGCATAGGATATGGCAGTATTCACCATAACTTTAAAAAGGTTTTTGCAAAGCATGATAAATTTTCTTCAAGTAAACTTTCACCACCTTGTTCACATTAAAAGGCTTATAATTAATTTCAGTTCTTCCACTTAGATGGAAAAAAGTTTTGTTTCACTTTTATAGCGGATATCAGCCACGATGACATTAACTTGATCGGTGTTGCTGACGACGATGTTGCAAAGTTCCTGAGAACCTTTAAAACACAAGGCAGACTGGAGGACACTTTACTGATAGTGATGGGTGATCACGGGTCTAGGTATAAAGTACCTTGAACATTAGCGATACATTTATTAATTGATCTATCTACTTCTTTTGAATGAGTTTAAGAGAAAACTTTTACAGATAAATAAGAATACAGTGAGACGAACGGTAGGGTACTTTATTAATTTCATATATTACAGTCTCCAGGTGGATATATAAACTTTTACGACTAAATGGTGTGGTGCCTTTATGTGTACCCATGGGTGTCCCGCAAGGACCAAACTTATGACCTGTAATTTTTTTTATATCCCAATAAAAAAATTATCAGTTTAATTGCAGGTTAAATAAGATCCGTGCCACATATCAAGGGAGAATTGAAGAACGTTTACCATTAATGGCAATTGTTTTGCCAAACCAGTTCAAGCAGGAAAGACCTAAAGCCGAGAGCGCAGTTAGAAGCAACATCGATGTTTTAACAACTCCTTTTGACATACATTCTACGTTACTGGATTACCTCGGCCTGCAACATTTTAGGAATACATATAAAATACCAGGCTCCGAGCTAGAGAGAGGACTTAGCCTGTTGGATTATGTAAGTTACACGAGATGAAACAAAGATCGAGTTGTTGGAATCATTGAAGATAGGTATTTAAGAATGCTCAAGACCAATTACCAAGATGAAGATGAATATAAATGGCATTGAAAGTCAGTAGGTCTTGATTAGAATCCTCAAATGTCTGCTTACCTGATGATTTCCGCTTAGTATGTGATCTATTGCGGTAATGCAGCATAGTATTTTTGTGGCATCTAAACATTTTTCTGATGGTCTTTGTTTATAAGAAATATTTATACGAAAATGGTTTATTCTGTTTGGCTGAACTCATGAACGTCAAAAATTACCACTGGTTCGGAAACTAGCCCTTCTGAGAAAAACCGGCAAGAAAGTCAGCCATGCACCTTGCACATTTCATCAAACCAATAAAAATATTCAAACCAATAAAAATATTGTATGTAGGTATAGGTGCAAATAGGTGCACCTAATTTTATTCAAGTAGGGACATAATTCAGAAATCGATTTTAAGTCCTCCATCCTCGTTCATGTTTCAGATCCCAAATTCACGTTCTTGCAGTGAGGCAGGGGTGATGGTACACTGGTGTGCATGTAGTCACTGGATACAAGTGCCTAAAGTGGACAGAATGTATCAACTGGTACCCGAAGTACTGGCAGGATTTATTAACAACATCACTAACGAGAGGAGTTCTGTTTTCAAAGAATATTATTTTTCAAAGAGAGATATTCGTAATGCTGTCCCTATTATCATCATCATCATGTATCTTCAATTTCGTCTCGAAACTCGAATATATGTTTGATCCTAAGGGTTCGACCAAATAGAATCCGAGAACTAGGTACTATGCTGGAAACTGCGGTCAAATATGTATTACTCATATATTATATTAATGCCTCGGACGGCTGATACGGTCTAGCGTCAGTCAAACTTACATTTACCAAAAGTATTATTACAGATCAGTTTGCACTATCAGAACCCTGGTGGAGATTGAATGGGTCATGAAACAGACCAATAACGAAGATGCCCTGAGACTTGGCGTAAGGAAAGAAAAAGATATATATTTTGGGAATCCGATTGGTCCGAGGCTTTTGCCAACAAGCGAATATTATCAAGCCAAGGTAGATGACTCAGAACAATACCTATAGATGCCCGTTAAAACAACTTAAGTACAATTTTATTTGACTTTTCAGATTATTATGGATCCTGAGAAAGCTCAATTTGAAGGTACCGTAAGATACAGAGTAAAGCATGATCGTTTCATCGTTTCAGAAAGAGATATATCCAGAACTAATCGGTGAGGGCATTTTTTTTACTTTGGCCTTTTAATTATATAAAGACTTTTAACTTTTTATGTTCCACATTCCCAGATACGGAGAGCAGCCTGCATGCGTGAGCGCAACCCAACCTCACTTAAACAAATATTGCTACTGCAATGATTACAGACCTTAATCTTTTTTTAGCCTTTTATTCTTCTTAAACTAAACCCTGGGTTTGCTTTCAATTTGAGTGTGAGCCTTACATACATATCTACAGCTATTTCACCCAATAGTAATTACAAGACGTCTTAATAAAAATGTTTTAATGATGTGTGAAATATGCAGTATACGCTATATTTTCAAAGATAATTACTTTGTATTTTAAACCTGAACCTTTTTTACCTCAGTTCTACGTTTTGAAACATAGTTTATTGTTTTTTTTAATTATGCGCACTCAAATATAAGATAAAAAGAAAGGAATAATAATACACTATTATGTGAAATAATCATAGATAGTTTTTGAGATATTCAGGAATTAATTGCTGGAAAATTTATCTGATGCAGAAAAACTGGTGTTATTAAATTGTCTATGGGTACGAACGGAGCACTTGGCGCATGAGCTTTCGCACTTGATCGGTTTATTTTTATCATAATTATAGAAAGTTTTTGGATTTTCTTTGCATCAACTACATAATATTTTGCGTGGTAAGAGACAACCCTAGATCTTGCGAGTACAACTCATCAAAAATGTTTACACTAGTAGCTTTGCGCTTAGATGGGCATTAGAATTTTTCTAATCGTGTTTTATAATCAGTTGCTAAGGTTAGTATTACGTGAAATTTAAATAAAGGTAATTTTTTACTCATCGACGTTCTCGTATAACCAATCCAAGCACATTTTATTTATTTTTTATTCTTCAAAGGTACCTCTTTTGGTAAACGACTATTTAAGCAGTATTTCACTTGTGTATTGCCCCTTATCAAGACATTTAGTTTGCACAGCACTCTTCTGTATGGTGAAAATACAGTACCCAGCGGCAGCTCTAAGGAGAGATCCTGTTATGAAATAATTTTATCCAATTTAGACCTTTAGAGCATAGGATAAAATAACTGATTATATTTGCGACTCTATTACTATCTAAGTATTCCAGCATAGTTGAAGTTATAAAATGGAAAATGATTTATTCTTAGGCCTTGGTAAAGCTCTTATATACGCCGAAGAACTGACCAGTGACCACGCGGATCCATTCACGTTATTCGGTAAAGCCTTTAATATAATGAAGCGCACACATAACCGAAGATGTCAGATCTCCATTCTGCTTATAACTATGATCGCTATATTTTACTACGAGCTCATGTACAAAGTTAGCGATGTCCAATCATTCAATATACTTGACAATACTGAGAGGTAACGTACTTTTTTCTTCAACAAATTTATTCAGCTTTAACTGCGCTGGATCATAATAAAATCATAGATTAATTTCCATTGATCCAAATCCTTAAAGTTTCTCATACAATTTGCTCATTCGAACACTACTCAAATTTTATCATGATCCATACCAACGAATTCCCAATTATTGGTATATTATAATATATGTCGGTACTTCGTACATTTAATGTTAACTCTACAAAATAATTCTTCGAAAAATCAGGAGTAATGGAAAACGTGATGAGATAATGCGAGTAAAGGATAGTAATGATTCTACGGAAAAGAAAGACGCTCTTGTATTGAAAGATTTGGAAGAAAAAGATGAACGTCTGAACGAGGTTGCTTTTCTGGATAACAGAACAGGCTGCAAGATGCCTCAACTAGATCCCATTAATGAGAAAATTTGGGAGTTACAGTCTAAGCCAAAGAAAATTACTTGCTACGGAATTGACTGGGTTAAATGTTACGTGAGTACCACTCGGAAGAACTACACTCATTTATTGTCGAAAAAAAAAATAGCTTGAGTAAAAATTGGTTGTGTATCATGTGTGTAACATGTAATTTTATTTGTAAGTTGTGCATCTAAATGATATAATAGAAGAAAAATAGACTCAAGGTAAACCAATATTTCGAATGGAAATCTGGAAGTTTTATCGGAATCATAATCACACCGGTTTTTACAAAAGTCCTATTCCATATTTTTAAGTCTAAGAATATCTGTATTTTCTCTTCTTCTCGTCGATTTTCAGTTATCAAAGTGCTGGGTGGTTCAGAAGATTTTGGACAAATTTGAGGAAATCATATGTCTCTACGAAGCCATAATATACGTACGCGACAGCTATCACTACCTAGCGGAGCCTGTGGTAGTGAATGGGAGTGATCAGTATACCTTTAACAGAAGCGATCACGTTAAAGTGACATGTTCTGCTAAAGAAATTGGGTAAGTTACATCTGTAAGATTACATTACGTCTTGTTTTCACACAATTATTTACTCGCTTTCTTATAATCCCATTAGTTTTGGCGTAGTAGTTCCGAAATGGACAGGCTACAAGGCAGGGTTCCGCCCATTACCACCGAAGCCATCTCCAGATGGTAATGAAAAGGCGCTGAACGTGATGATATTATGTTTCGACTCCACTTCACATTATAACTTCAAAAGAACCATGCCAAAAGTTACAAAGTATTGACTGAAGAGTTGAAGGCTGTAGCTTTCAATAGGTAAGTTGATCGACTAATAAAATATTTGTGTATGCTTACTGCTTTATTTGGTTGAATAATAAATATTCTCCTACCGAATTTCGGTTACGGTGGCTTAACTAAACGGGGATTAGCCATCTGCGCAGGATATATTATCGTGCACAAGTGTGTGCGCAAACTCAGGTGCATTCTTATTCCCTCACTTTTATAGATCGATGGGCAAATCCGACACGACAATACGTGAAGATTGTTTTAGTCATAAATTCCGTGGTTTTACAATGATATATTGATTAACAGTTACAACGTAGTGGCGGATGGGACTAGTGCAAATATGTTTCCTATCATGACTGGAAAACATGACTTTGAACTACCAGACACAAGAAAAGCTACGTCAAAGAAGAAAATAAATCCAAAGCGGCTTATTTTCCACCTTCTACACCAAGTTGGGTATGCTTATTCACTAAAAGCAATGTTATTATTTAAGTTAACTTGGATCAGTTAATCTTATTGATTCACATTGATGATATTGAAGAACAAAAAATATCTAATGTAAAAAAACATTCACGCTCTCGCACTTGCTATCCCTGAGAATTTTGCACACTTTCACATTCTTTATGGGCAACACCAGGTACCATACAGCATATTTTGAGGATTTACCGAAGAGAGGCACATTTCAATATCAACACAATGAGTTTCCCTACCAACCGGCCGACCATTATCTTCGGGCATTTTTACTAGAGGAATCAAAAAAAAACAGGCGGTTATCTCACGATGGTTTCAAGGACTCTTACTGTGTCGGCGCTTTACCTCGGTTTAAGCTATTGCTGAATCTTACTGATCAGGTAAGATTAACTATATCTACATGATAACAGACCATCAAAGTCAAAGCCAGTAACGTTATCAATGAAAACTATAATATAGACGCAAGAAAAGCATTCATTCTGCAACGTTGTTTAGTAACTCAAGAAGGAGTGAAGAGTTTTCCGAAATTTTACGAAACCTGAGTAACGCTGCTGAAATAACCCGATGTGAAGCAATGCCAAGAGCAATTTGAAAAATAGCTTTAAAATACTGCTGGTGCTCTACTGGTGCGTCTTCTATGCAGGATATGACTTTTTTCTTTTTTTTATATGCTCACGCCATCCCAGAAACGTCCCCAAAGGGGTAAGCAGAGGTTGTTACAACACCCACATTTCACCGAATATGATCAAGTGCCAACGTGACAGAGGGTGTCAACGTCTCAGGCACTATACATAAGTCTTTAAATTACTTCTCAGACATATGCAGGATATGACTTATCTTTATATATGTTGAACAATTCACACAATATCTTATGTGCTATGTGCTATTCTGATGTATAAGCTATATTATTGTTCAATGTATCGTACAATGGTTAATTATATATATAGGTATATATAGGTTAATTATAAATTAATAATTTCAGTTCTTTAACTTGGATGGCAATAAATTTTGCTTCACATTCATATCGGACATCAGCAAAGATGACATTAACTTCATCAATGTTGCTGATGACGATGTTGCAGAGTTTCTGAAGAACTTCAAAGCTCAAGGCAGACTTGAAGACACCTTACTCGTAGTGATGGGTGACCATGGGTCCAGGTAAGGTCAAAATACCTGATATTGTATTGAAACGTAAAATCGGTCGTAGGAAATTTTACGTTCCCACACAATATGTGGAAAATACGCAATTGATATTGTCAACGTAAAAGCATTAGAAATTTTAAATTTAGGGTACTGACTGATGAAGTTCCTGCGGAACTAATATAAATGGCAATTATCGCCCTTATTGTTTATGCATAGTTTAGTTGCGTCAAACATAATTTCAGACGACATCAGATCCGTGCCAAATATCAAGGGAGAATAGAAGAACGTTTACCATTAATGACAATAGTTCTACCAAGCCAGTTCAAGAAGGATAGACCAACGGCTGAGGGCTCGTTAAGAAATAATATCGACGTTGTAACAACTCCATTCGACATCCATACAACATTGCTCGACTATGCTGGATTGAAACAGTTCAGGAACCCATATAAAACCAAAGACACGGATTTTGCGAGAGGATTAAGCTTGTTCGACTCTGTAAGTTATCAGAAGAAGAAGCTAAATAATTATAAATCTATATATCTATACAGATAAATAAAATGTAAGTGTCTGTTTGTAATTCCAAAATATCAGCTTTTAATTAAAAGAATATGAAAGTATATACGTTTCTTAAAAAAACAAATTTTCTAAATCATTCTGTCTGTTTGTCTGATTGTTCCGAGTAATCTCTGAAACGGCTGGACCGATTTTAAAGGGACTTTCACTGGCAGATAGCACTTTTACTAAAAAAAACATTTAGGGTTCCGCGGGAATTAAATTAAATCTACGCGGGTGAAAACGCAGGGCTCAGCTAGTAAGGTCATATAATTATGTATCAAATATGGGAACGTTATGAGATGATGATGCTAACGTGGGGTGTCGGTGTAGAGGACTCTCAGTAGTGAGCGGCCGATATCTTAGAAATGTTTTTGTTTGCGTTATTCTTAAAGGTATCTCAGAAGAACTCGACGTTGAGTTCGTGTCTAAAATACCTTACAGTAACCCTATTACGCGTTTGCCACTGATTTCGTAAATCATACTCGCTAGCGTCACTAGCAACATTTGTATGACATATATTAGTGCTTCACGTCACCGCTGGGAGTCGCTGCACAATCTTTATATATGAAAATGAATTGCTGTTCGTTAGTCTCGGTTCAAGTAGTTTCTCATATAAATGATAAGCGGAGACGCTAGCGAGTATAGTTTACGAAAACTGGTGAAACTCGTGATAGGGTTACAGAATGACACAGCTGGTGGCGGACAGGACATAGGTTAGGTTTTACAGTTTCTAACCCCCTTATTACGTAACATGGTTAACACGAAGACTATATCAAAATCCATATGTACATCTCTTTTTAAATCCGTATCACAGGCAGAGATGGAGCTACTTTTAAGTCACTATCTAAATCTATGATTTGTAACAAGGCGTTAACAGTTTAATTTTTATTTCAGATCCCAAAAACACGTAATTGTCATGAAGCTGGGGTTATGGTGCACTGGTGCGCATGTAGTCACTGGATACCAGTGCCCAAAAGGGAGAGAATGTATCAGTTGGTACCCAATGTACTGGCAGGATTTATTAACAACATCACTTACAGTCAGAGGTTTGATTTTCGCACAAATTGATTTCATTTATTAGTACGTACTTAGGATGATAGCTCCCTTTTTCCCGCTGGGGCAGCGGAAGGGTTGTGACGGACTCATACCGGCTTAAGCCCACGAGTGTTGTTCATCGTTGCTTTTACAAGGGGGGGCGGGGGTGCGATTGCGAGGATGATAGCTCCCTTTTTAAGAGTTGAGCTTGACTTCAAATGTTTCTAGACGTACTTATTAAAAAAGCTTATCAATTTTAAGAGTTGAGAATTAAGACAAATTTTGTATATTTTTTCCAGTTCATTTTGCGTCAACAAGACCCTCGTGTACATTAAGTGGGTAATGAAAAAAATAAATAATGAAGGTATCGTGAGAGTTCCTGAGACAAATCTTAGCAACCCCAATGAGTCGACGGCTTTACCAAGAACTGAATATTACCAAACTAGCGTGAGTCCATGAAGTCATTCAGTGCACAAGAATTTTAAAGTTCCATAGCTTATTTCAATTCGATAACGGATCCAATCCTACCCGCTAGCTATAAAGCTATATCACAAACATAATACGCATTTAAGGCACGCATAAAACCCGTGAATATGGCGTTGACGGCTTATTTGTAATTTTATCGAGTATTTTCTAGATTATTATGGATCCAGGGAGAGCTCATTACATAGGTACTGTGGGGTACAGAGAAATTGATGATAATTTCACCGTTTCAAGGAGAGATATATCGAGGACGGATGAGTGAGTATTAAACTTTTGTACGTTGAGCTACGTCAAGGGACTGTGGACATAGTAACATTACCTTCAAGCTTCGCTTATAGAAACTTTACAAAATGTACGCAAATTACTTAGGTATTTCTCGTATCTGATTTAAGTCCGTATATTTTGTATAGTTTCGATTAGCACAAGCGCGAGAGAATGTCACTTTGTCTAAGACTACAGGGGCATTACCATGAGCTCTTATTGCAAGGATAGTTTTACTCTTATTATGAGACGGATGTATTTGAC
This sequence comes from Watsonalla binaria, assembly GCA_929442735.1. Lineage (NCBI taxonomy): Eukaryota > Metazoa > Arthropoda > Insecta > Lepidoptera > Drepanidae > Watsonalla > Watsonalla binaria. Next base: position 9,255,070 of record OV838930.1, read on the forward strand.
GTGTATGCATCTGTCACTGTCACACAGCTGAACTAACATTGCAATAAGAGCTCATGGTCAGGCCCCTGTTGTAGGAATAAAAGCTATTATTTCATAAATATTTTGAATTCCATCTTCAGAGTAAATGTATTTTTACCACAAAGGTGGCATACAACCATACGGCCCACTGTATACTATTGGGGGTGTAACTCGCGCGTTACCAACCCTCTTAGAAACTCTTCACTCCCTTTTTAACGCATTCACTGCACTAAAACATGCGAAAAGGAAAAGGGTACATATCCACCTACCTACCTACGCTCTACCTGTGTAATTGGTTTAGATATGTTCACTAAATTTCATGTAGGCAAATTCAGTATCTGTTCTATATAGCAAGGTGGGTAAGGGCCCTTACAATTTGGTCTTATTTAAGCAATAGACGCGCAGGGTCGGCGTTAAAGAACCCCATGTTGTTCGCATTTGGGAAAAACATATCGGAGTCATGTCACAGTCAGATATGGTAATGAGCATTAGTGCCGGGTTCTTCTCAACAAAAGCTACCTTCCGAACCCGGTGGTAACATTTATAATCATGTATAATGTATTTTGTGTCCTTCTGACGATTTTAAAGTACTTTGTAAGAAGTCTAATCAAGTAAAGATATTTTGAATTGAATTGAATTGAAGTGATTACTTTACTGACTTAGTACGAACTAAAACAATCGAAGGCCTTATTTTTAATCTGTCTAGTACTTTTTAATGTTTTCTATTCTCAGATACGGCAAACAGTCTGCATGCGTAAGCGTAATTCATCCTCACCTGACAAAATATTGCTACTGCAAAGATTACAGTTCATAATATGGACCTCTTTTTGCGTCTGATATATTCAGGTATAGCTTAGACCAATAAATTACACGTTGAAATATGAATAGAAGTCGTTTCATAAATGCCAGACAGTCAGGGAAATATCATAAAGTATTTTTACTACGAGCAACTCATTAGAGTTGAGGATAAGGTAAACATGAGTCACGGCCAGCCCTTTAGGCTTTAGTATCGTGCCAATCGCGCATTAGAACCAAAACTGGCAGTTAGAAGCATTATACACGCTACCGTATACACTATGTGAAGTATTCGGTACTTCTCGTGAGCTTTGAACTTTGACTGGATGCGGCACGGAAATATTTCAAAATAATATAGTGAAGTACCTAATACAAAGACGTATGTATAGTGCCTGAGACGACCATGGATGGACTTACCCTCTGTCACGTTGGCATTTGATCATATCCGGATTCGGTGAAATGTGGGTGATGTTGTTGTTACAACACCTCTGCTTACCCCTTCTGGGCTGGCGTGAGCATATTTGTTTATATTTATTTAATAATGATCTCTTACCGAATTTCCGCTACGGCGGCTATTCTTAACGAGGATCAGTCATGTGCGCAAGAGATATTATAGTGCACAAGTGTGTGCGCAAACACAGGTATACTCTTTATTCCCTCACTCTCATAGTCCGAAGGGAGGCAATCCGACACGACCGGAGAGAGATCAGGCGTAGGACCAACGGCTTATCGTGCTTTCCGAGGCACGGGGGCGTAAACACCGCCAACTTCCAAACTCCGGGCATTTTATTGTGAATTTCTTGACAGAAAAAACCCAATATATATTTTTGACCCGACCCGAGACAGGGGTCTGCAGGAGAACGTAATACCACTAGACCAACGAGGCAGTTGTTCCAGCGTTGAACAATTCTCGAATCTTTTTCCCAATGTGGTATTCCCATGATCCGAAATCATAGGACTTCAACTCAATAGGACATTTTCTCAAACGACGACTGAGCTGTTCTGTTTTTTCTTTGATACGAAATTATTTATTAATTAAAATACGAAACCACTAACGATTATATCGTAGCGACATCGTTAAGGTTTTAATTACGTGTTGCTTCTGAGCGGAGCAGTCAAGTACACTATTAGACCAACTATATCAAATAAATCGTTTAAATGGATTAATCTGTTTTCGAAAGCTACTATCATAGAGAAAGCCAGTCGCACAGACAGGGATTTTTTTTTTAAATTGATTTTCAAAAATTAATATTTAGTGAAAAGCTGTTAATTTGAAATTACAAACAGACACGTATATTTTAGTATGTATAGAATATATTCATTATTTCTATATTATTTATATTCATTATTATTAATTGTCTTAGGGATTATATTGTATCGTTTTTATACACAATAGTACCTGGTTGACCAAACTGTGTGAAAATCGATTTTTTTTTCTCGCAAAAAACTAAACTTTTTCCCACAAAAGAAAAAAGCTTGACGTTTTCACAGAAAATTGAAAAAAAAACCGGTTCGAACCGGGATATAAGTTCAATTTCGTTATCACCCAAAAGACTGGAAGCCCCCATGTCCGAGCTATCATAACATGACAGATGTCAGTGAAATTTACCTACGTAATGTAATGTTATATATTGTTGCAATTTTTCATTGCCTAAAAACATGGTTAAAGCTGAAGATGAACCCCTACATACAAAATTTCATGAAAACGTTAGAGCCGTTTCCGAGATTCAGATTCTATATATACAAGAATTGCTTTTTAAAAGGTATAAGATATATTGAACGATTAAGGGATGTATAAGCACTTCCATTTCTGTATATCCCCAAAAATGACAGTCAGACACATAAAAAGCAACACGGGTCAAAAAATCGCCTTAAGGGGAAAAATTGCCGATTCACTAATGCAGAATTTCGCCCATAATTGGCTGTTAGTATAATTTAACGCTTTTAATTGCCACAAGGACTATTATTGGAATCGGAAATTGAGCTTTTTCCATACGACTGGCACTTAACGCTAATGATTTTATGCTATCTAGATAAGAATAAGTTAAATAAAGCAGTGATTATGCAGTATTTTTCCTAATATGTTCCTTGGGGAAAGGGGTAATAGTGTAACATGGTATTAGCATGAGTCTTCTGAAGTACATAATCAATGCGTAGAAATCTTAACATACATCTTACACATGCTCATGCCTGTATTCCCCAAAGGGGAAGGATTCACACCGAAGATGATTAAATAACATGACAGATGGTGAGTCTATCGCCGTCTCAGGCACTATACATACGCCTTTGAATTATTTCTCAGATATATGCAGGCTTCCTCTCGATGTTTTCCTTCACAGTAAGGCACGTGGTGCGAAAGCATTGCACAGAAGTTTTGAAAACAACTTATTAGTACCGTTGGGATTTGAACTTGGGTCGCTTGCGTAGCAGGCGACTACTTAAACCCTACCACGCCTACGACGCTACCACGAAAACTCAAAAATATCTTTATTCTATGGGACGTTTAACAAAGTACTTTCAAATCGTCAGAATGACACTAATATACAGGATCATACATACTACCGCCGGTTAAGGAAGGTTACTTTTACTGAGAGGAATCTGGCAAGAGACTCCGTAATTACTCTTTTCAACATTTAAAATTTTAAAAATACAAAATAAATCATTTAAGCGATGTTAGCCCATGGATACAGTTGTTTTTATTTTACATATTTCTATAACACAAATATTAGCTTAATCTGGGAATCGAACCTGAGCCAAAACATCTCAGTATTTTTGTATGTGGTAGCTTGACAGTAAAGTTGGTAAACAAAGCTCGCGGTTTCATATTCGACACTATTTCCCTTAGGATAGGAACTCTGCGCAAATATTAGCTCGGCTTCTACTGGTATAACATTTGCCTCTTGTTTGCTGTGCGAAGAACGTTTTATTTTTTGCGACAGGTTTTTGGTGAATTTAGTTTTATTGGCATATAAACACTTTTCGTCTTGATGTTACTTTATGCTTTACAAAATGCCTCGTCAAAAACTCTCCCTCCCTTTATATAAAACATCGCCTAAAATAGTCCTTGTTTTAAAAGTAGTGCCATCTCTTTTTATGCTGTTTATTTCAAAAGGGATGGAAATAGTTTTATTCCAAGTGTGGTCTAATCTAATACCTATGTTCTTCGAACAAAATAGTAAATAGTTTTCATAACATTATTAAACCTTATAAATATATATATAGGGGCTTGCATTCCATATAAGCAGAAAAGCAGTATTCACCAATTGTGATGACTGAATACACTCGTGTCGTGGATATGTGTGTGTCTAACCGAAATGTTAGGTACATACATATTACGCGCCAGATTGGTATGTAATTAACCACATACCGTACTTATTGTTTATGCTTCTGAAAATTCAATGCAAGACCCTGTATGTATATATACATGTTCATAATAGACATCAAACCAAAAAGGTCAAACACTTAGTAGAATATAAAAGGGCCGCATTTTACATAATAAGATTAGGGCCTACAAATTTGAACACAATGACGTTATAAACATAGAGCCTTGCATAAATTAAGAGATTATCGCTCGCAATTAGTCCTCGCACAGGGATTACTTCAGCGTCATAACAATTGTTAAAAGGTTTACCCACTTTTATTCAGGGACGGAATCACAATTTACTTTCTTTAGCAACTTTGCAGTCTTAAAAAAACACCTACCATCATCGAATTAAGGGAGCGTATTAGGAGCTTTGAACATTCATCACATACACATATTACACAAATTAAACGTCAAATCTAAGAAGTAAGTATGACGTCACTGCTACACCCATGTTAATAGACCCTCTGATTATATTTAAGACTCGATAAACTTGGATTGATTTTTTTAGCAGAAAACAATTAAGTAGTGTAGAATAAAATATTCGTTTATTTGTGACTTAAGGCGTAGTGGCAAGCCAGCGCTGGCCTTCCCTTGAAACCAGGGACATCCTAAATTTAAACAAAATTAAATAACATTATTAAAATTACATCATTATCTCATCATCATCCTTATTCCATGTTATTTGTGGTCGGCGCAATGTGTTCTTCTCTTCCATTTCTCTCTATCAGCCGTCACATCTGTATTCACTCCCATTATAGTCATATCATCTTTCACACAATCCATCTATCGTTTCTTCGATCTTTCTCTCCCCTTGTAACCATCCACATTAATAAACAAAACTTTTTGGCATCATTATCCTCATCCCTCCACATAACATGTCCATACCACGACAAATGTTTATTCTTCAACTTGTCAGTCAGTGGTGCTACTTTCAGAATGCCCCTTGTAAACTCATTCCTTACCTTGTCCAATTAAAACAGTAACGTAAACAAATAAATGCACTGATAAACTACTAATACGTTTTACTGTATATATAAAAAGTTACTTATCGTAAATTATACTAAGGATTATTTTTGATTGCTCCAATCTGCTTGACACGAGAGGCTCCTTAATATCTTTGGCTCAACTCAATATTATAATGTCATTAAGTTAAAACTACGCCCTGGAAAGTATTTTTCAGGTACAACGTTTATTAAAGTTCCATTATTCAGCTCTAATTTTAAATTCGAACTCATTTCGTTTGCGTTATTACATTTTTACTCCGGCCGATTTAATTTTGAATCTAGAATTCAGACGCAAAAAATATATTCTTGAATTCTTCTTTTCTGCCGTATCTCTACTATCTTCATAATTTACAGAAGTTTCATCTTATTTCATACTAATGCAGTGATAAACATGCCATCTATTTATTATAAGCTCAGATTACTTTCAAGCTTATTTATTTCAAGTTTAATTTATTAAGTTCAATATTTCTTTTTAAAGTTCTCGCGTTATAAGTATGCACTATAATAATGCTACTCAATATTTAAGTCCTGCATCACTTAACGTGACAGTGAAAAGTTTTTAATTTGGAATTACTAACACACACCTCAATTTTATTTATATGTTAAGATATAGATAATGAGTTACGAAGACTAGAGGAAGATTAGAAGATATATAGTGAGAGATTTACGAAGGATCTCAAAAAATTCGAGTTCTCAATTAAAATACTTAATAGAGAAAGCTATGTACTCCTCCAAAGCTACTGAGAGCCAACTATGATCGTTTAAGGAGCACATATTAAGAACTTCGTAGCTTTAATTTTAAGGTACCAGAATGAAACGTAAAAGATCAGAAGTTCTTAATACGCTCTGCTTAAAACGATGATGGGAAACCAGGAGGGTCTGCCCCTCCTGGTTTCCCATCAAAATCCACTAAAGTGATCTGAATAATTAATAAGTTCGTGATCGTAACCTGTTTGAGAGTAATTGACTATTTGTGTCCTATTGTATGTGACATACGTTATGAATGGGCTCATGTTTGGACTCTAGGGAGCTGTAAAATTGTATTTACAACCCTAGAGTCCCACAAACTTCGTGGAATTAGTGTAGAGTGGAATAGGATAACTAACACCACCTCACTCAGAGCAGATTATCATGTTGACATCATGTTGTTTCTTACCTCTATAGTATACCCACTTTTCACCGACGTTGAAATGTAGGTGTTTTATACCTCTGCTAACCCCTTCAGAGATTCTTCTGGGATTCGAACTTGCGTCGCGTACGTAGCAAGCAACTACTCAAGCCGATGACTACAACAACTCTCGACTATAATAAATGATAACAGAAATATGCAGCCTTGAGTTTTCGAGACTATTTGACAGCTGCTATTCAAGGCAGCTTATGAATGCTTGCAACACCAAGTGTCAGTCGCACGATGTCCATATTTCAAAGTATCAAAACCGCAAAGCCAAACTCTTCTACGAGAGCTCCTGTCCTCATTTGTGCTCTGGCAACCTCAATCATCACAGTAATATGATTCTGAGGTTATATGGCTGCGATGTTCTAATAGTCCCAGTTATATACCCATAGGGAAATGGGACTACTATGGATTCACTTCTTACTATAGTTGCCTGTGAGAAATCGCCAAGGCCATTATTCATACATATGCTCACGGCTGTATTCCCCGAAGGTGTTGTTTTCACAACACTCACTTCTCACCGAAGATGATTAAGTGCCAACGTGACAGATGGTGAGTCCATCGCCGTCTCAGACACTATGCAGGTTTCCTCATGATTTTTTTCTTCACCGAAAAGCGCGTAGTGTGAAATCACTGTACATATGTTTATTAAAATTCATATTTTAGAAAAACTCATTGGTACAGGCTCCGCTAGGATTCGAGCTTGCGTCGCTTGCTTAGCAGGCGACTGCCCGAACCTCGATGCCACTACGGCTCTTATTCGTACTTGAAATAAGCTTGTATTCATACAATACTGGTTTACAATTAAAGATTTAATAAATAAATCATCATCATCTCCCTGGCCACATCCCATGCATAGTTGTGATCGGTAATTGATTATACCCGATATAACTGACCACCTGATTTTTATACGAAGCAACTGCCATCTGACCTTCGTGACCCCTTTTACGAGAAAAATAGATGATCTCGTTTAAATCAGTTGTGAGGTAGATTTAATAAATAAATTCGAGGGCAACAATCTAATAAAATCCCTACGTGCTAATCTTCTATTGATATTTATTAAGCATAAATAATCACAACAAGAGTAAACATTTATTATAATTGTTTTATTTTTATGTCTATGCAATTAAAGTTATTTTACTGCCCATAATACGGCAGCTATAAAAAAATCAAGTTTTCATTATAAATGTCGTTACACCTATTGATAAAATGCTTATCACATATATGTTTGTAAACAGAGCTCATATTTGTGTAATTCGAAATGGATAAACAGATAAAAATAAATAGGGGTAAGCAGAGGTGTTGTAACAATAACACCGACATTTCACCGAATATGAATAAGTGCCAACGTGAAAGAGGGTGAGTCCATCGCCGTCTCAGGCACTATACATACGTCTTTGAATTACTTCTCAGACATATGCAGGTTTCCTCACGATGTTTAAAGCACGTGGTGTGAAATCGCGGGACATAAGTTTATTTTTTTTTAATTTGGGTATCGGCTCCACTGGGGTTTGAACTTGTGTCGCTTGCGTAGCAGGTGACTGCTCAAACCGCAAGGCCACCAGGGCTCCTTATGTTTCAGAATAATCATTCACGTTAGTTAGTCCGCTAGTAATTCACTCTGAATACAAAATTATTTGGAGAATGATGTTTGCTTTACAAGGTTCTAATAAATGTAGTATAAGTTATAGCCAAGAACGTTAGTATCTCTGTTCTAGTACCCTCAACAATATTACAGTCCTAAATACCTACCTCGTGAAGTATTTATTAACCACGTCTCCATAAAATATACCAAAGTCCAGTAAACATTTCTCGCCGCGACTGTTCCGCAGAGGAATTTATAGCAGCCCACCTCCAAGTGTTACGTTTTCATTTAATGTTTTTGCTGTGAATTACTCGTAGAACCTTTATACGTGTTAACCTTAATAGTTCACTGACACGAAGTTGGTACTGTAGAATTTTTTGGCTGTTAATTTAACCAGACACCTGCAGTATTATGAACGAGAGTCGAATTTGGTACATTATAAAAAAAAACCTGAGAACCTTCAGCATTTAGAACCAGATTATCCTGTTATTTTTATTGATATAATATCGTACTAAAAACTAATTACAAGTAGAAAACTGGGCCGAAATCGGTATCTCTCGGGATCGTGCCAAGAAGGCTGGCAACATTGCGTTGAATAGCAATGCTGATTCTCTGAGCGAGAAAAGCCCCAGCTCGCTTGTCACGAGAAGCTTCTACCAGACGACGTGCAACCTCTTTGAAAAGTTGATGAGCATCTGCACCCCAAGGCCCCAGAGTTTCAACCGCAAACGCAGAAAATATGTATCCTTGACCAATGCAAGCATATTTCCGGCGCTTGAGGCACTCCTGCTGAGCAGCAGCACCACCGACGGAGCCAACGTATATATACTAATATTATAAAAACATACATATTATAATAATACACTAAAAACCGACTTATGGTCACTTTGCCGGGGCACATGAGCCTGCATGAGATACCACTCTGAACACCTGAAATCCTATCTTCCATTTAGCCATATTAACTCTACCATAATTACAGGGAGAACAACTGCAAACCCCATGCAAACATTAACAAATCCATGTTTTTATTGAGTAAATACAAATATATCGCAAGGGAACTGATAACGCAGTTCTCCCGAACATATTGAGGCTGGAATTAATTAAAACAAACAACCCGGTTTAAGCAAACACAACAACATAACCCCCGCTCAGATTCTGAATTCTCGCAAATGAACAAATCTTCAGGGTGATAATTACGATTAAGTATTTCCCGGATAGAAATATCTGAATGGGATTTTCCCGCAGAAATATAAAAGTACTTTTCTGCGAAATTATTCTGCGTCCCACGGGGATAAATCACAGATTTGTCGGCCAAAGAGGTCTATGAGATGAAAAAGTGTGAAAGGCAAAATAAGAATCTATTTTTCTTGAACTGAACCCAAAGGTACTCGTCTCAAACCGGAAAATTAAGCCGACTACACTTTTGTTCGTTTTATCGGCGTTTATCCTTTTCATTTTCTTAAAATTTCTATAGTGGAATAATAGTGGTATATAAACTTAATTAAAGGTCTTTGCATTGTGTTAAATTAGACCTTATTGACACTGTTTCAGAGATTATATTGCGTAATTCCTTTTGCTCAAATCGATTGGGTTGTTGGGAATGGTTTGTTTGTTGAAAGGTAACATTGTTACGATTCTTCTTTTTACCAAGAGACTAAGGGATATCTGTCTGAACTCTTTAATTTAGAAATAGTACGATATAATATCGTATATCGCACACGCAGAAAGATAGGGCCTCAAAACATTTAAAAAAAATCGTAATCAAACATCGTTTGAATTCATAACTTAGGCAGTTTAATGTAGATAAGGTGTTAGAAAAAACATTAATCACAAATATATTTTTTAACTACGTTAACTACGTATTTTAACGTCTGTATAATGATCTTAACATAATTATGATCGCATATTTTCGAGTTGAGCCCCTATCGTTCTGAGGGTGCGATATAAGTAATATATTGTGGCTGAAATACATGGCAAAGATAAAGCACAATAACTAATGTAATCTAAATTAATGTTCAATGCCCTTGTGTGCGCAGTAGTCATTATATGAGTCTCTGTCTGCCCGTATGTGGCGACGCAAATGAAATACATACGCATTTACATCCCACTGTTTTCGGTGTTCGCTTATTACTCGTGACGACACCTGTACTGGACACAAATAAAACATGAAGAATTTAGCTCATACCATCAATGCTCGCTGAGTAAAAAATAAGTTGACGATTGAAGAGAAAGCGAATTTGTTATGAATTAAATGTTAAGTAAGTGTGTAGGAGTCATATGGTTTCCTATTTAAAACGACTCAATGTGACGTAATTTTTAAGCATGAATCGATGCTGTGATACAGTTCTAAGAGGCAAATTGTAAATGTGGATCCACCCAAAGGTGCTCCGATTATCATTCGTCGGAATTAATTCACTTCACTCGTAATCCCCGGCGTTTTCGGGTGAATATTTAAATTTAGCACTGGCAAACTCAAACGCCCCGACCGGAATCTCGCTCGTATTCGATTGTCAAAGACTTACGGGAAAGCCGTAAGCTTCTTATTCGCATAAGAAGATTTCCGAACAGGATCTCCTTGGCGGAACTTTTGTAGTCTTAAAAAATTTAATCCCATTTTATTTCCGATGCGCATACTTTAACAGATTTTGAGTCTTCTCGGGTGATGACGTGTGAGATTAGATAAAAGGTTTGAGAGACATGAATATCAGGCATGTATTTGACTACTTATTATGCATATTACATTCTATGGAGATTCTCGCTTATTCACTTGCTCAAGCTAAAGCTGTAGGCAAATATGACTATGACTAAAACGACGTCTGCAAGTCCGAAGGTCAATATTATCATCTCCCCAGGGAGATCGGCACTTAACTCAACCCGATGTGGAGCGACTGCCATCTGACCTTCGCAACCCCTATAACGAGGAAAATCTGTGATCTGGGTTAAACCAGTTGTCCGACTACATTAGACCTCCAACTAACCTGTAACGATTGCCAAAGATAATAAATTGGCAACCGGGACCGACGGCTTAACGTGCTCTCCGAGACACGGAGGGGACCGGGGCGCTCACCCATCCAATTACTGGCTAGGGTTAGGGTTGCTTAACTTCGCTGATCGGATGATATGCGCAATAGCAACTGTGCCACGAGCTCCTCGAGGTCAATACTAATTATGCTAAGAATGAATTTGTATTCCACTCGTGTTTAATGTACAACATTTCCAAAATATTGATGCTCTCAATGTCTCAATAAGTAACTTTAAAGAAAGAGATTAGAGACTCTTTGTTAGCTTCAGATGTAAATATTATAAAAGGGGCTCAACACGAGCGTGAAGTAGCGATCTTAAACTAGTTTCGTGTTCTTGCAGAGAGTAAGTGCTCCATGGGGAGAAAAGGACGGAGAGAATAGCTACAGCGGGACCCTTTCGAATTCAATTATGTTGGTATAGTGATTCTATTCTGTACCTCATTAGGTTATATATAAGCCACAGTATTCGCTTACCATCATTACAGTTTCATTTTTGTAGACTACTTACCGATGGCTAATTACAGAATCTTATCTTATACTTTTAAACGAGCAATTCAAATTCAAATTCAAAAATATCTTTATTTGATTAATACAAAGTACTTTCAAATCGTCAGCAAGACACGATTACATAGGATTATACATGCTACCGCACGGTTCGGAAGGTTGCTTTTACTGAGAAGAACCTGACAAGAAACTCAATTCTTTATATATATAGAATCTGAATCACGGAAACGGGACTAAGGATTTTCATAAAATTTTGTGTATAAGGGGTTTCAGGGGCAAAAAATTGACTTAGCTTCATTTTTGGAAAACATCTTTTTGACCATGTTTTCAGGCACTTATCGTGCAATATCATTACAATACGACGGTAAATATCGCCGATATCTGTCAAGTTATGATAGCTCAGACATGAAGCTTGCAGTCTATGGGGCGATAACGAAACTGGAGTACCCCGAGTGGTTTGGGACTGACGTTCACCGGTAATTTTTTTATTTGTGTTTCTGCATACGGTCAACCAGATTCTATACGTATATATACAGAACAAAGGTATATGTATATCTGTTGTTGTAAGAAAACTACAAACGACAAAATATTACGTGTTAAGAATATATACCATTGATTTTCTAGACGACAATGGACTTGTGGGGAGAACGAGCTATGATGCTCATTGCCAGCAAAGGAAAGATCTTCAAGCCACGCGGATGTCTTGCCTGGGGAACCAAGGCTCCAACTATTTTAGTTGAAAATTTGTATATATACTGCAATGATCTTGGAAACTTTTACTGCGCAATTTAGGTTCTCATATATTTGTACTCAAACTTTGCCATTGTTAGTTAGTAGCGCCATCTATGTAGCGAGCGGAGAAACGTTGCTACATGCTTTAAGGAATCAAGTAAACCATTTAAAAATACAATGCTTTTGACATTCTAACTTCTGAAATCGTCATACAATATTGACAAAATAATCATCTGTCTACTGACAAATTCAAGGAATTCCGCATAGCCTTATAATAACATTTTCAAAGCACATAGTTGCGTAGAATCAACAAGTACGTCCTTTGTGAGGCAACGAGCGCATGTTCGGAATACTTAAACGTGAGCAATAATCAAAACCTGTTTCCTGTTCGTCTTATTTTGATAGCAGAATCTAATTATAGCACACATGTAGAGTCCCACAATTGCTCAAACTCAGACTCAAAAATATCTTTATTCGATTAGACTTTTAAGAAAGCACTTTCAAATCGTCATAATGACATGATTATACAGGATTATACATGCTACCGCCAGGTTCGGAAGGTTGCTTCTACTGAGAGGAACCTTGCAGATCGTCAGATATTTTACAGTCAAGTTCAGTATCGTTTACACTATCCATACTTTTCGTTAATGATAATAAGTATATTCAGGGGGTCCACTCTATCTCCTCCATACTCTCTCAAAATCATACGTAGTTTCAGTATCGCTTAGTTTTTATCAACTCTAAATATTGTTCGTTTAATAATTTTATATAAGTAGGTTCAGCGACACAGAATTTTCTAACAGACCGTGTTTGGGTGTAAATTTAGAACGAATAAGAACCGTGGTAGGAACTTTGCGACTGTCGGCCGAATCTTCGTTTTTTCGGAGAAAGTGAGCAGGCTCCCAGGGCACCCTGTACTTCCAACGCCTCGATAACATCATAACAACATCAAATAGCAGGAAACATAAACAAACAAGGAAAACTAATTGTATACGTAGAAAATACATACATGATGTTGTAATTAAACTACCCACATTCATTAGGAAACTTATTAGGAGCCTTGCGACAGGAGAATAGAAAACGAAAAGTTATTAAGACATCAAAGGAACGGCCGACGGGGGTTAATCTCCGATAGGAATACGGACTATTTTGCTGGAAGAGACCGTTAAGGAAATTCTAAGTATATTTATTACTTAATTATAATAGTATGAAAGTCTAATTTAGTCTATTCATTATGATTTAATAAGGTTTATTTTTCTCAACAAGTCGTATGCGTTGGTTCTCAGAAGGCAAATTTACACCAATCACAAGTAGCTTATCAGAGCCTAAACTGAATTAATAATTTGTTATTTCAATTTCCTTCCATTTTCAATATTACGACCGTCAAGTGTTGTCGCACAACACATAGGAGTTCGAATGCCAGCGGTCGTTACATTGGTACCATAAAACTCATTGGAGTTTTCTAAAGAACTTAGGTATTGATGAGACATCACTGTACTGTAAGTTGTATGTACTTACAGTACAGTGATGTCTCATCAATCAAAGTTGGAAGAAAACATCGTGATGAAACCCGCATGACTGAGAATTAATTCATTGACGTATCTACATATAATGCCTGTGGACTCGCCATCTGTCACATTAGCACTTAATATTTTTTGGTGAAATGAGGGTATTGTAACACCTCCTGGCTATGACCTAACTATTCGTGGTCTATTCAGGAAAGATGAGAGCATATTTCACCTTCTCTAATATATCATCTCAAGGCATCATAAGGCTGGTCATCTCAAGCTACGTATTTAGTTATAAGTAGATGTACTATATTTTTAGTTATGCAAATTTTTATCGACATTTATGCATTGGAACTTTGTCCATGAGCTTACGTTTCTTAAATTATTTATTTTGTATTCTTGAAATTGTATAATATTTTTGAAAAGAGTAATTACTGAGTTTCTTGCCAGGTTCTTCTCAGTAAAAGCAACCTTCCGAACCTGGCGGTAGCATGTATAATCTTGTATAATTATGTCATTCTGACGATTTGAAAGTACTTTGTAAAAAGTCTAATCGAATAAAGATATTTTTTACTTTGACTTTGACTATACAATTCTCGTCTCAGTGTTTGTAACATAACTCCGTTATCCGTTTTCTTTTAAGAAATTACGGAGTATATTCGGTAGAGAATAAATAATAAATATTTTTCATACCCACGGGTGGTCGACGTTTACGCAGCTAGCTTCTCTATTCTAGTATATTGATATGCTTTGCGGTGACTTCATGGGTTTCCTTCGCGGGACCTAATTTTTTACAAGTAAATATTTTCTATGCATTTAGTGAAAAAAAATATATTTTAGAATTTCAATTTCATTTATCCGACAATAACACTAAAACTCATAACCGCATCATACACTATTTGAAGCAATATAAAACTTCAGAACTCTTCCATTCATCTTCATACATCTTGAACCTACAGAGTTCCAGGAACATTTTTCAATTGCAGAAGGATTTCCTACGAGCGCTAGGAATCTATTACTTCTCATGCGGTCTACGTATGAAGTATAACAATGGCTCAAAGCTTAACCCCAACGAATAAGGCTATTTTAAAAGGGTTGAGATTTACATAGATCTTTCTGCATCTACTGTTTTGACTTTCACAATTAGGTTTTTTATTTGAGTAGAATCAGTGATTACTTTAGGGATACCCAAGTTTGTAAAATACTGCATTGTACTTTATTTTTAACATCCATGTAAATTAATAAAATTGAAAACAGACACTGTTTGTAATTCCAAAATTTTACAGAAAACAGCTATTCACTAAATACATATGAAAGTATATCCGGTACAGACATTAAAAAAAGAATATTCAAAAAAAAATATCTGTCTGACCGATTTTAATGGGACTTTCACTGATAAGTAGCAAATTTTACAAGGAGTTACATAGGCTACTTCCTATTTGAATAAAAGATTAGGTTTCCGCGGGTCACCCATGAAATTAACTCTACGCGAGTAAAACCGCGAGCCACATCTATTGTTTATATTAGTAGTAAAGTATTTTTTTATGATGTTGATATTGTAGGTGAATTTACTACAATTTTACTTTGGCGCCGTCAGGAGTTATGACCTTCAATACGCATTAGTAGAAGAGCCGTGGTGGCCTTGAGGTTTGAGCAGTCGCCTGCTACGCAAGCGACGCAAGTTCGAATCCCAGCCGAGCCGATACCAATGAGATTTTCTAAAGAAAACTTACATACAGTGAATTCACACCACGAGCAGCTTTACGGTGAAGGTAAACATTGTGAGGAACTCTGCATAAGTCTGAGAAGTAATTCAATGACGTATGTAAAGTGTCTTAGACGGCGATGGACTCACCATCTGGCACGTTGGCACTTATCATCTTCGGTGAAAAGTGGGTGTTGTGATTACAATACCTCTGCCTACCCCTTCGAGGAATACAGGCGTGAGCATATGTATGAAGCGAGTGCGAACAAATACCCAACAATTTTTGCAGGGCGCTCATCAATCGTGACGGTTGCATTTCAAAATTTGCAATTATTACTAAAAATGCAATCAGGTTTTTTTCTCTCAGACAAATGGATTAAAAAGTTCATGTCACGGTTACATGAAAAACAAAACGCGCATTTTCCAGCGTGCTGAGTTAAGAAGCTTAGAGGAATATCTGACTGTACCCCAAACGGTTATGTAAAATTTGCGTTCATTAAGTTTAACGAACTCGCAGTTCCGGTGTACAACGGGCTTACGGGAATCGTTCGTTTTAAATCCCTTAAGGGATTTTTTCGTTTTCAACATACGATGAGTTATTAACTAGTAAATTATACTGGCTTTGTCGGCATTAATTTGTTAGGCGTATAAGAAATTCATGTTTATTCGGTGAGGAATTATTAAACTCATACATACATACATACATATGCTCACGCCTGTATTCCCGAAGGGGTAGGCAGAGGTGTTGTTATCACAACACCCACTTTTCACCGAAGATGATTAAGTGCCAACGTGACAGATGGTGAGTCTATCGCCGTCTCCGGCACTATACATACGTCTTTGAAAACTTCTCAGAAATATGCAGGTTTCCTCACGATGTTTTCCTTCACCGTAAAGCACGTGGTGTGAAATCACTGTACATAAGTTTTTTAGAAAAACTCATTGGTACAGGCCCCGCTGGGATTCGAACTTGCGTCGCTTGCGTAGCAGGCGACTGCTCTAGCCCCGAGGCCACTACGGCTCAACTCTTACAATTAAACTCTTACAGCTTATATAGATAAATGCGCCTATTTTAGAACATTTTGCATATAGCAGGCACTTAACATGCCTCGTTGGACTAGTGGTCGCAAACGCTGCTGCGGGACACGAAGTTCTGGGTACGATCCCCGGTTCGGATAGGGTGTTATTGGGTTTTTTAGCTATTTTCTAGTGTCCGTTTTAATAACAATAGGCTCGTCCAGGATTTCATGGTACTTACAACATAAGTGGCGAAATGTGAGTGAGATATAACTACACCTATGCCTACCCCTTAGGGGGAAAGGCGTGAGCATATGTTTGTATTTATGTAATTTCTACGAAGCCTTCATGGTGTAGACCGATTTAAGGTTTAAAGAATTTTATTTCTCATAAAAACTTAAATTAGTTCACTTAAAATGAGATACAGCAAAAATTATATTTTCTAAGTATAAATGTTTACCTCTAGTGTGTTGGATAAGCTAATTAGTTTTTTACAATAGTTTTGTGACATATTTTTTAAGTTTGTTTTTATATATATTTATATTATCACATTCAGTTATTTCCTTCGGCAATTTATTAAAAAGTTTATTTACATAGTACGATTTGTCGTTGATCAATCTGAAGCCAGCAATGTGATGAAGAATATGGTAGGAAGATTGATTGCACCTTAGAAAATAATGTTCGCGGCAATGTTTCACGGCTCGCTACATAGATGGCGCTATTCATCAATATCAAGATGGTTAAGAATCTAAATCGCGCTATGGAAGTTTTCTGCGTAATTGAGTATATATAAAAGTTTTCAAGTAAAATCGTAAGAGCCGCGGTTCTTCTCACATAGAACTGGCTGGAAGATCGTCCCTTTGCTGGGAATAAGTATGAACAGTCCCTCGCCCCACAGCTGTAAATAGCAAATTTCCAAAATTCAAAAACCTAAGAACTTAATACCGTTAATTTTTAAGCGCGCTACGTTTACTTAAGCCGCGAATTCTTACCAAAGAATATAAAATTAAAATGTCTGCTAAGCGATTCCCGCACTAATGGACTATAAGGTGATTAATGCCGTTGACGACATTATTTTAATGAGGATAAATTGCATCTTTGAGTGTCCCTTAATAGCGTCCTTAATTATACTTTCGCTTGGTCTTAAGCTTGGGATTAACTATCGGACATCCATTTAAAGTTTTACGTATTTTACATTTTTCTTTTTGCAGCTCGTGAGTGCTTCTCTTAATTGATTCAATCTTAGTTTCAAATCAATGCAATTATCGTTAACCTTATTTTCACCTTATTTGGTGTCCGTTGATTTGACCATCATCGTTTAAGCAGAGCGTATTAAGAACTTCTTAGATCTGAAGTTTCTGATCCGGATACTAGAATTAAACGTCAAAGCCAAGAAGACGTCACTCCTATACCGATGACAGTAGGCCCCCGGCCCTCAGGTAGTCTGCTGCGCAAGCGACGCATGTTTCAATCTCACTGTCTGTACGTTATGAGTTTATCAATATGATGACAACACATTTATATAGTATGTAAACTTTTTTAGGCTTCGGTTGGTGTAACAAAATATACAATATCATATTTTTTTCTATTTGAATGTCGTCAATTTTATGTATTTTTGGAGTAGTTTTGTGCTTAGAACTTCATTTTATAACAAAAATAAGCTTTGTCTTATATTCTACATCTCATCCACTAAACATACAAACCTTTACAACTACTTCCAGTTACCATGTAGTCAATCTAGGAGAAAATTATTCTGAGAGCCTAGTGCGAGTTTTTCACTGCCGCCGTAACAAGTCACCGCGTTGACGTAAACGCAGATTTGTATGTGATCAAAATAGCGCCGTCTATCGGCCTAAAGATGACGCTATTGTGAGCCCATACAAATCTGCGTTTACGTCGACGCGATGACTTGAGACGGCGTTTTTAAGAAAACTTCGCACTCTGGTTACTTTTCCACTTCTGTATCCCTATCAAGGGTTTGGCACCGTTTTCGTAATCTATACTCGCTTGCGTCTCCACCGAACATTTGTGTGAGAAATTATGCAGCGACACCTAGCGGTGACGTGAAGAATTAAAATATCTCATACAAATATTGCGAGTGACGCTAGCCAGTATAGTTTACGAAAAGTTTGGCAAACTCATGGTAGAAGTACAGGGCCCCTTTTGGTAGGTAAATTTTGCACTCATTCGTCATACGCAAGTCAACCATGTAGCATCGTTTTAACTTATAAACTAGTCGTGCCTCGCGGTTTTACCCGTGTATAGTTGTTTTTTTTTATTAAAAATAACCTATGTTACTTCTTGTAACATTATCTATTTGTTAGTGAAAGCCCCATTACAAACGGTCCAGGTGTTTCGGAGATTAGCCGAAACAAACAGACAGACAGATTGGGAAAATTTTAAAAATTTATTTTTTATATACGTACCGTATATACTTTCATATGCATGTAATGAAAAGCTGATACTTTGGAATTACAACCAGACACTTAAATTTTATTCATCTGTATATTTATATAGATAAAGATATTACGAATGAAGCGGAAAAACTGTGAGCGACCACAGCGGTTATTGAATATAGTCGACCGTGCTATGCTGCAGCATGACAAAGGCTTTGCGGATACAGTACAGATGCGACGGGACAGATCTACACGGACGTTTGGTTGCAACTTTAGATAAATATATATATATATATATATATATGCTCACGCCATCACAGAAGTGTCCCCGAAGGGGTAAGCAGAGGTGTTGCAGCAACAACAATATTTCACCGAATATAATTAAGTGTCAACGTGACAGTGGTTGAATCCATCGCCGTCTCAGGCATTTATTTAAGCTGACTGAGTTTCCATCCTTATTTTCCAAACGGGCGCATTATTCCGTAAGGTTGCACAGCCGACGAGCGTCAGTTATATATATTAACTCCTTTTTAACTTTATGCCCTGTTACATGCAAGGGCAAGTCGATATTTTATAATAATTTTTACCATTTTTGTAGAATTATGTTTTTTAGCTATTCGAAGTCGCAAGTCTGCAAAGGCCCATTCAATAGTAATTTTCCACATCGTCTGCTAAGGCTTTAAGTTTTGCAGCATCCTTTGATTTTGAATGTATCGTTATAGCATCGTAAAAGGATTTGTGTATACATCACTGTGCACGATCTCGCAATATGAACAAAATATTTGCTTTGAATTTATGCAGTTACGAATATAAATAACAAAAGCTTTGGATAATGTGACCTTTCAGTCTTTAAATGCTTAAATGTTGTATGACTATTGTATGTTTTTGAGAAAAATGCTTTGAATCTATACAATTACAAACAGACACTTCAATTTTATTTATCTGTATAGACTAGCTGTGCCTCACGATCTTACTTTCACAATTAAATAATATAATATATTAACAGAAAAAACCGTTACTCAGCGGTAATTATTCACGTTTTTGTAACATTTTCCAATGATGTGCTCAAGCTAAAGCCTTCCTCGATGAATGAACTACCCGAAACAAAAATCATTTTTCAATTCAAATCAGTCGTTCCTGAGATAGGCTTGTTCAACCAAACTCTTATATAGTTTTATTATATAACTCTTATATTACGTATATAGTTTTCGTATCGTTTTTTAAGGTTAGTTTGATTTATTCATCATAATATAAGAGTTGAAACTTTCAGGCGCACGTTTTAGGCACATATGAATTTGAAAAAAAATAAAAAATAACTATTCCGCCATCTTGGATGGTCCGCCATATTGGATTTATAATGATGTCACACCATATCGTGCATTATCATCCAAACTGAACGCGTATACAAAATTTCAGCTCAATCGGTTGAAGATATCTACTTCAAAATTGATATCTAATTCCATACATCGTGAGGAAACCTGCATATGTCTGAGAAGTAAATCAAAGACGTATGTATAGTGCCTAAGACGGCAATAGACAACACCTCTGCTTACCCTTCGGGGACCCTTCTGGGATGGCGTGTCTATAGATATATATACAAAATCGAGTTCAAAGATTTCAGCCGAACAAACATACATACATATATATCCAGATATAATTCGCCAAAAAACCAATGCAATCGCTGTAAAATGTTGCTGCCATGAGCGCGCATAACGATTCCTCATTAGTTAAGCCCGCAGCATCTTAGTGGTAATAATAAGTTCTCATATACCATCGTACGGTTGAACTGTGTAACCCTATAATGCCGGGAGCTATTTTTCCCCGATTGTCAATATTTACAGAACCCGGTTTATAGCGAGGTCGTTCCGGATTAAAATTAAAAGCAGTATTAAATTTTCAATTCCGGTATTATGCATCGTGGCCGACGTCCGGATTTACAAAGATTTAATGTTCGCATGTAAATATTATGTAGATACGAGTATATCAGGCCGATTTGCCGAGAGGAGCTCGTAGCACAGTTCTTATTGCGGATATCATTCGATCAGCGATGTTAGACTTTTTACAAAGTATTTTCAAATCGTCAGAATGACATAATTATACAGGATTATACATGCTACCGCCAGGTTCGGAAGGTTGCTTTTACTGAGAAGAGCCTGGCAAGAAACTCAGTAATTACTCTTTTCAAAAATATTATACAATTTCAAGAATACAAAATAAATAATTTAAGAAATACGTTTCTTAAATTATTTATTTAGCTCATGGACAATGTTCCAATGCACAAATGTCGATAAAAATTAACATAACAAAAAATCTAGTACATCTACTCATAACTAAATGCGTAGCTTGAGATGACCAGCCCAGTTAAGCAATCCTAACCCTAGCTAGTAATTGGATGGGTGACTGCCCGAGTTCAAATCCGGTCCCCGTTGCCAATTTATCATCTTTGGCAATCGTTACAAGTCAGTCGGAAGCCTTAAACTTAAAATAATCTGACAACCGGTTTAACCCAGATCGCAGATTTTCGTTGCGATGGTCAGATGCAGTCGCCTCGCATACAAATCAGGTGATCAGCCCATTCTGTTTGAATCAAATGCCGACCCCAACAATTTGTGGGATAAAGCCGAGGAGATGATGATGACGGGGCCGATTTGGTAGTATTTTTTTTTAAACGTAGGCAGTTACTCTACGAAGTATTAAGCAGCATCGGTTTAATGTCAGTAAGGGTGTCACGTCGTGACCAATAGCGTGTACGTCATTTACGTGTTTTACAGACGTTATACTAATCTCTAATCGCCGAATCTACATTACTTTGACAATAAATAGCTTAGAACATTTGAAAAACTTTGAGAGTTACCCTTACGCTTTATGGAGAAAACATTCTTATTTAAAAAAAAATGGTCAGGATTCCTTCCTTAGTACTTAATACTTGCTTCCTTAGCTTATATACAGGATAAAGTGGATTTTTATTTTAAGAATTAAATTTTGTTTCTGTCAAATTTAATTCCTCTCTCATTAGAAGCGCTGTATATTTTTCAAACAAATATGAAAAACCACACAGGGCTATTCTAAACTTATGAAAGACTAGCTGTTTTACCCGCGTAGAATTCATTTTAATGGTAACCCGCGGAACCCTGTTTTTTTTAAATGTATGCCTATTTTATATCTTGTAACATTAGCTATCCACCAGTGGAAGTCCAGTTAAAATCGGTCCAGCCGTTTCAGAGATTAGACGGAACAAAAAGACAGTACCCCTATCACGGGTTTGCCACCGTTTCGTAATCTATACTCGCTAGCGTCTCCGTCGAATATTAGTATGAGAAATTGTGCAGCGCCTCCCAGCCGTAACGTGAAGAACTAAATTATCTCATACAAATATTGCGAGTGACGCTAGCGAGTATAGATTACGAAAACGGTGGCAAACCCATGATAGGGGTACAGACAGATAGACGGACAGGCAGACAAATAAAAAATGGTTTTCTATATCAGTATTGTGTATACTTTTATATGAATTTAACCAAACGGTGTCATTTTGGAATAAAAGACAGACACTTCAATTTAATTTATTTGTATGATTTCAAAACCAAGATGATCGCGTATCAATTCTGCATCTTGAGTATACTCTTGTATTAAACCTTATTTACTTAAAAAATCGTTCTTAACTTCGTTTTATTCAACAATACTCATTGGCAATGCCACTTGTTTGTTTCCAGATCGTTTGTATGAAGTAACTCCTGAGGATTAATGGACTCCATCCCGCTATTGGGAAGCATCCATAACTTTAAAGCTTATTTAATTAAATATTTATCCATGGGGCGATCCATTTAAATGGGTAATCCTGTTTTATAGGTATGCTGTGCAGGCTTTGTATAATCGTCCAATATTTTTTTCTATCGTATTTATTTATTTATTTATATAGTTGCATCAACAAGGTGAACATTAACAAATTCTTGGAGGGCAATAGACAAAATAGTTACATGACAAATGACACCTCAATTTTAGATACGCAATGCCATATAAAAAAACAGTGTGATATGAATAAAATTAGTAAATTTGATTAAAATTAATTACATAGAAATGAGTATAAGTTAGCTTTAGTTTAAGATATTAATTTAATTTAATTAAATTATGTTAAGAGCACTTGTTCAATGCAGTATGTTAAGAGCACTTATTCAACTGAACCGGCCGATACGATATGAGAAGACATAACCTACCTTGATAAAATATAACCAATCGCATCATTTAAGTGCCTCCTGACCATCCTTTAACTTTTTAGCGTTAAACTCAATCGTTTTTAATTGTTGATTTATGTTTTTTTAATAACATAAGTATCATAACGCTCACGTCAGACCAGAAGAAAGCCCCCGAAGGTTTAAACAGTAACCCACTTTTCACCGAAAATGTATATGTGCCTCCGCGACAGGTGGTGAGTCCATCGCCCGAGATTTTAAAGAAACTCATTAGTACAGACCGCTGGGATTTGAGCTTGCTTCTTTTGCGTAGCAGACGACTACTAAAAACACTTAGCCACAACGGCTCTTTAATAAATTAAATACGTTTCATAGAACACATTGTGGTATTAGTAACAAAATCGTATCCGAAACGGCTTCCACTTTATAACCCGCTCCTTGAATTGATGTGCGTCACTTACGAATTATTATTAATTCTGATTATTATTCTTATCTTTGCACCGTGCTTATTCCATAAAGAAAAAAACACTGTGATTAAAAAGATTACCTATTAAGTACCCAATTGATACAATATATTTATAATACAAATACAGTCCATTTTTAAAGACGGTTTAAAATATTATATTATAGGACCGAATTTGTTGTTTCATCGATTTTTTAAATATTGTGCCGTGACGAGGTATGAGCGCTCAGATAAAATAGTAGGGATAACGCGCATGTATTTTATTCACGTCACGCTATACAGACAGACAGATTCATAAAATGAATTCTGTGCGTTCAAGTCAGCGCTCTTTAAAATTATCCTCACGCTTTGCTTAAGCAAAGAAAGACGTATGTCCCGTGACTGATTTATGTCATTTCCATACATATTGTATCGTTTCTATTAGCGTAAGCGCGAGAAAATATTTATTTATTTATTGATGTAAAGGAAACATACAGTTTTATGCAAAATAAATAAAACTAAACATATTTAAAATAAACTTAAACCAATTAAGTTTCCAAAATTAGTTTTACACGAAGCGACTGCCATCTGACCTTCGCAACCTCTTGAACGAGGTAAATCTGTGATCTAGGTTAAACCAGATGTCAGACTAGTTTAGGCTTCCGACTATCCTGGAACGACTGCCAAAGATGATAAATTGGCAATGGGACCGACGGCTTAACGTGCTCTCCGAGGCACGGAAGGAACCGGGGCGGTCACCCATCCAATTACTGGCTAGGGTTGCTTAATTTCGCTGATCGAATCATATGCGCAACTGTGCCACGAGCTCCTCAAACATATTTATTTAATTAATATAAATAAACTGTTATCAAAATACCCATTTTAACGCACTCACATGTATCGTATAGGCCACTAATCATTGATGAAGAGACGTTCAGCGCCGCTGCACAGTCAAACAGTAGTGTCAAAACTGTGAACTCGTGCGCACGACACTTAAATAATAACGTTAATTTTAATGTGGATAATAGTTTGATGTGTCAGTGAAATGGCCTCGGAAATGGGAGTTAATGGTTTCGTCACGCTATTATGGTCTTTAATAGGTAAGTACTAGTTAAATATTATTGTTATGTAAATTTAAATGACTGCAGCTATGCGAGTTCGAATCCCATCGGTTAGTAGAAATTTGTAGTTCCAAAAATGTAAGCGTAGCCATTGGACACACCTCGAACTTCAATCAATAAGGAAGCTTAATTTCTTCTGAAAGATTTGTGCTACCTTAATTTTTATATTATACTAGCTGCACCCCCCGGTTTTACCCCCGTAGACTTAATTTTATTTACTTGATTGAATTTACCTCTTCACCAATTTTCAGCCAAATCAGTTAAGCCGTTCTTGAATTATAAAAAGTTTAAATAACTAACACGGCATTATTTTATATCTAATATAATATAAAATGTCCATGTCACAATGTTAGTAACCGTACTCCTCCGAAACGGCTGAACCGATTTGTATGAAATTTTGTGTGCAGATCGGGTAGGTCTGAGAATCGGCCAACATCTATTTTTCATACCCCTAAATAAGGGTGACCACCTCAAA
Organism: Watsonalla binaria; assembly: GCA_929442735.1. Taxonomy (NCBI): domain Eukaryota; kingdom Metazoa; phylum Arthropoda; class Insecta; order Lepidoptera; family Drepanidae; genus Watsonalla; species Watsonalla binaria. The sequence goes on from OV838930.1 coordinate 9,280,120, forward strand.
AAAATATATGGCAATACAACGTTTACCGGGCACAGCTATTATACTTATAGATTTAATGTTTTTTTGTCTAGAATGGTAGATTCTTCTACTTTTTATTTTTATCTGTTCATATTTGTCTCGTGTATTTTATCATCTGTGTCATTATTTTTTTTGAGATTATAACAATTGTTTTGTGTAATTAACGTAATTGATGTTATGTCGTGCTGATTTGTGAATAAATAAATAAAAATATTGACGACTTTGTATTAGTTTGGGAAAAAAATCTAAGACGTCGCTCAATAAGTGCTATTCGGTCCAAATAAATACGGCGGATTTCTGCAAAGTGACAGGCTGAAGATAATATTATGTTTATTATATTAAAATCTGTATACCTTAAAAAGGGTTATTATACAGATTATAGTGAGTCATAGTCATCTCCCTGGCCTTATCCCATACACTGTTGGGGTCGGCACTTGATTCAACCCGATGTGGCTGATCACTTGATACGAAGCGACTGCCATCTGACCTTAGCAACCACTTTAACGAGGAAATCTGTGATCTGTGATAAACCAGTTGTCAGACTATTTTAGGCCTCCGACTGACCTGTAACGACTGCCAAAGATGATAAATTGGCAAACAGATTATAGTGATTATATAATATTTGATAAAGAAACTTGGAATAATGTATTACCAGATAAATGTTGTAAGTAGTCTCATGGACATTGTACTAATGCCACAATTCTTGCCACAATTATCATTATTCTCGCGCTGCGCTAGTAGAAACGGTACAAAATGTACGGGAATGGCATATTTCACGTGACTGATTTATGTCATAGAAACCACTTGACATTGGTGGAATAGCTGTACTCAAGCTCAACGCCATTAAACTAATAAAAGAAAGATAAGATATATATATTTTTTATCGTTTCTATTAGCGCAAGCGCCAGAGAATGTTAATTAATTCTCTCGCGTTTGCGAGCCTAGAGGCCCACGGGCGACTGCTCAAACACCACGGCCACCATGGTCTCTTGACTTGAAAATAAATATATGATTTCCAAGCTATGGTTTTCCCAAACACATTCGAGCTTAAACTGGTTGTTTAATAAGCACCAATTAAAGTCAATTGTAAATATCTCATGCGACACCGTAGAGGGACGTCATAAATTCATGGGCTTAATGGCGTGCATTTAGTTTATTAACGATTCAGTAAACGTAAAAGTTGATTTATTATTGTGACTAATGTAAATAACATTAAATAAATCAATTCAATGCATGAGAGGGCCGTGGTGACGAATGTAGATCACAAGTCAGCATTATCAAAATGAGGGTTCAAATCATATTGGTGTTCATTCATTGGTAAAATCAGATGTTGTAATGCGCGTGTTTTTCGGTGAAGGAAAAAATCGTGAGGAAACTTGCATTTCTACGTCTGGGGATATTGAAAGACGTATACAGGTTGCACCAGTAGGTAACAATATTGTTAATACTATTTAAATATTATTTTTTATTTTTCTTTTTTTCGTGCATTATTTTTGTTTGAGTCTTGATTGAAGTCGATAAATATATAGATTATTATCATTACTATTGTTATTATTATATTTAGGCACACATTTTTAGCACAGAGCATCGGCCAGTGGAATAAACCAAATTTAAAATAAAATAAAAATCCCTTATCTATCTTTCGTTATTTATTTTTGTGGTAAAGCGTAATCGTGAAAGATTACTAAAGATTAGAGGATATTTAGAACATAACGCAATACTTATTTTTGTTGTGAAATGAAATTCTTAAAACCATAATACCTCAGATTTTAATAAAATAAATTTTAAATTGATAGTACTATCAACTACCAACCGATACTCTTCGACAAAAATGTCCGCCCAGATAATCTCGTCTCTGGATATGCAACTAGCGGACGTCATGCGGTTTTACCCGCTTTGTTCTCATTCCCGTGCGAGTACGAGGATAAAATATAGCCTTTGTTACTCGCTGATAATGTAGCTTTTCAATGGTGAAAGAATTTTTGAAATCGCCACAGTAGTTTTTGAGTTTATTCATTACAAACATACACACAAAAATACAAATCTTTCCTCTTTATAATAGTAGTGAGAAGAGAGATGACGGCAAAGAAATCTCTACTTTGCTATTCAAACAATTTCGGTGATAAGCTGGTGATTCTCACACCAATCGCTACTTTTCTATGATCGGAAGATTTGAAGCATTGGTCATATTGAGGTAAATATTCTCTCAATATAACCATTTTAGCAACTGTCCTTTCAATTAAGCTTGCAACTGCCAAGTAAGCGGTTATCAAAGGTTAATTAAACACACACAACATCCATTCTCTTTATGACCAAAATGTATACAAGAGATAAATAACCAGGGTTGCCACACACCGACTTTTGTATGTAATTTGTCTGACTTTTAATTCGTCTTAATTTTCTGCTTGGAGTACATATTCCTATGTTAGCAACTTTTAAAAATTGTATTAAAATTTACATCTATACATACTTACTAAATAAATAAAATTTAATGTAGGTATCTGTTTGTAACATTACTTTTTCTAAATGAATACGTAACTAAGTAGTCAGGAAACAAACAATTTTCAAAGTCTGTATATTTTCCGGCGAATGGATGAGGGCCAATTTTGACGGGAATCTTGCACTGACTGATAGCTGATATTACAATAGAAAACGTATACTACTATTATTTTAAAAAAAAGTATGACCCACAAAAAATTATAACCAAATCAAATCAAATCAAAAAGTTTTATTCAATATAAGGGACACTTGGAACACTTATTGAACGTAATTTTTCTTACGTTAACTTAAGTAAATTTACTACCGTTTCCAAAAGTAAGCCTGTCAGGAGAAGAAACGGCGAAACAAACTCCCCGGTTTTTTTTTTTTTTACATGTGTCCCTTCTATATACATAGGGTTGCTTAAGTACATTTCAATGGAAGAGTGAGCAACTCATTGCCATACTTGGCTATCATCAATATACTCAGTTACACTATAATATGCTTTTTCACAAAGTTTCTGTTTGATGCTTGCCTTAAAACTTAAAAATGGTAGTTCACACATTTTTAATGGTAGTTTATTGAAAAGGCGTATACTTTGCCCCACAAAAGAGTTACTAGTTTTGTGCAGTCTAGTCACAGGGACACGGAGTTTATCCCTCTTGCGTGTATTTATATTGTGCATATCACTATTTTTCTTAAAACTATCTATATTCTTTCTTACATATATCAAATTTTCAAATATGTATTGACATGCCACAGTCATTATCCCTATTTCTTTAAACTTCTCTCTGAGAGAATCTCTAGATTTGAGTTTATAGATTGCACGAACAGCCCGTTTCTGCAGCACAAAGATAGAACTGATGTCTGTAGCATTTCCCCATAAAAGGATGCCATAAGACATAACACTATGGAAATAACTAAAATAGACCAACCGAGCTGTGTTTATATCAGTTAGGTGTCTAATTTTCCTTACTGCGAATGCTGCAGAACTGAGTCTTTTCGACAATCCAGCTATATGGGGCCCCCATTGCAATTTATGATCCAATGTAACTCCAAGGAAAACTGTTGTTTCAACAAGGTCCAACACTTCGTCGTTGATAAGTACATTGGTTTGCACTTGTTTCACATTTGGCATAGTGAACTTGACACATTTAGTTTTTTTACTATTGAGTACTAAGTTATTAGCGCTGAACCAATGTACTACGTCAGAGAGAGCATTATTCACATCGTCAAGGTTAGCTTTTTGCCGGTCTATCTTAAAAATCAGAGAAGTATCATCAGCAAATAATACAATATCGTGTTTATTGCTTACCATGTAAGGTAAATCATTAATATAAGTTAAAAAGAGAAACGGACCAAGAATTGAACCCTGTGGAACACCCATCTCTATTGGACACCCCGGAGATGTTACGCCATGTATATCGACTTTTTGTATTCTATTACTTAGATATGAAGATATAAGTTTTAGAGCCAGGTCTCTTACACCGTAGTGATCTAACTTCCTGATCAACGTTTCATGGTGCACACAATCAAAGGCTTTAGATAGATCACAGAATACACCTAGAGCATCCTGTGAAGCTTCCCAAGCTTCAAGAATTTACCCATTAAATTGTCCGTCACCATAAATCCAAATATCCTTGACAAGGCAGAGGCTTCGATATTTTCTACACTAATATTATAAAGAGGAAAGATTTGATTGTTTTTATGTTTGTTTGTATTATATAGGCTCCGAAACTACTTGACTGATTGGAAAAATCTTTCAGCAATGGATAGATACATGATCAACGATTAACATAGGCTATATTTTATACCCGTACTACCAAGGGAACGAGAACTACGCGGGTGAAACCGCGTGGCGTCCGCTAGTTATAATTATGAATGCATGAAATTTTATTGTGAACTTTTTATATTACGAATTGGTAACCCTATATGTAAGTATTGTATGTCCTGAATACAGTACATTATAGCGCGACTGGTCAATTGAGCGAATTAAACCTCTTAGTCTTAGAAGCATGCTTAGTGTTACTTGAGCGATTCGGGTAGAGCGCTTTAAGGTTACAATACAATTTTTATGTAGTTATGGTATTGTCTTTGATGTTCTTATAAAATATAAATTGGTAGTTGTTAAGTATTATTAGCTTGATTATTTATTTTTAAGATTCATTGAAATTATAATAATAATATTGAGCCGTGGTGGCCTCGGGGTTTGAGCAGTCGCCTGCTACGCAAGGGACGCAAGTTCAAATCCCAGCGGGGCCTGTACCAATGAGATTTTCTAAAAAACTTATGTACAGTGATTTCACACCACGTGCTTTACGGTGAAGGAAAACATCGTGAGGAAACCTGCATATTTCTGAGAAGTAATTCAATGACGTATGTAAAGTGTATGAGACGGCGATGGACTCACCATCTGTCACGTTGGCACTTAATCATCATCGGTGAAAAGTGAGTGTTGTGATTACAACACCTCTGCCTACCTTTCGGGGAATACAGGCGTGAGCATATGTATGTATGTATGTCATTGAAATTAATGTTTTTGAATAAGGTCATATTTTTAGAAAAAATCGTTTATGAATTTTCGAAAATTGTAACTGTTTCTGGTTACAGTTCTTCTTAGTAAATGTATATGTATAAGACTCTGAAACCATAGTATTACATTTAATACTATTATGATATCAATTTCATAGTTATTCTTTACTAAATCAATGAAACTCTAAATCGAAAGTGCCTAAAGTAATTTGTTTCCCAAACATATTTTTAAGCCATCTTATAAGGCCTCAAGTGATAAATCTGATCGAGTCGAGTAACAACAGTGAATAATAAGATACGACAGCGCTTCCCCTCTTGTTGTCTAATTTGTCTAATTAAAAAAAATATAAATTTTACGAGGGGATCTGTGGGTCTCGGAACGTTATGAATTAAATGCGGGATATTTGTTAACAAATTCATACTTGATTATACTAATATTATAAATATACAAGTGCCTTTGTCTGTTTCATTTGCAAATCAAATTATTACTATATGGAGTGCTTATATTAGAAGCAGAGCCGTGGTGGCCTTGAGGTTTGAGCAGTCGCCTGCTACGCAAGCGACGCAAGTTCGAATCCCAGCGGGGCCTGTACCAATGAGTTTTTCTAAAAAACTTATGTTCAGTAATTTCACACCACGTGCTTCACGGTGAAGAAAAACATCGTGAGGAAACCTGCATATTTCTGAGAAGTAATTCAATGACGTATGTAAAGTGTCTGAGACGGCGATGGACTCACTATCTGTCACGTTGGCACTTAATCATCTTCGGTGAAAAGTGGGAGTCGTGATTACAACACCTCTGCCTACCCCTTCGGGGGATACAGGCGTGAGCATATGTATGTATATCTATTAGAAATGATATTTTACTTGTAATTTTTATTCGATTTGTTATTGGTTTATGGTGTAAATAAGCAGTAGTGCCTGAGACGGCGATAGATTGACCAACTATCACGTTGGCACTTAATTATCTTCGGTGAAAAGTGGGTGTTGTTAATACAATACCTCTACCTACGCCTACCCGTGCGGGGAATATAGGCGTGAGGAAGTATTAAGCAGTCCATAAAAAAATGGGACATTCAAAACACTGGCAACCTAAATACGAGAAAGTATTTACACCTGCGTGTTCAATATTTTGTTAACTTTAACCCTGTTCTGTATGTTTGTGGATATATACATTTATTTATGTGTTCATATTAGCCTTATAACAATTAATTATGCTAATGTAGCTCCAGTTTTACAGCGGGCAGTCACGAAGTTTATTTAAATGCAAACTTTTAATGAAACGCCCTGTTTTTACAATGAACACAATTTATTTCTTGAATCATTTTGTACTTATCGTGCATGAAGTATGACATAATATTATAATGCAATTTGATTGCTTTATTAAAAATAAAGTTACTACTTGTGTCCCGTAGTTTCACCCGATTAGAATCAATTTCCTGAATGTCTTCTGGTATCTATTAACGCCGAAGTTGTATTGAAATATATTATTTTGGTTACCCTTATCATTTCATTTAGGGATATATAAAAATTGATGTTGGCCAATTCTCAGACCTACTGTACCACTTACCTGCTACCACGGTATGCACACAAATGCCATTCAAATCTGTCCAGCCGTTTCGGGGGAGTTTGATATATCGGATGAATTTAATTGAAACTTTGTAATTAGTATGAACATCTAGATACAGTTTCTAGTTACCTATTGCTTGATGAATGATATCCGTAAATACGATTTATAAAAAAGTATTATTCGAAAAAGTTCTAATTTTTTGTTTTTATTACAGCAATATCAAAAGCGACAGAAGTAGAGCTCACAAGCTCCTGGAGACCAGACCTTGGTTGGGAGATGGTTTGCTCGTGGAAGCTGCTCGACAACGACTCTCTACAGTCTGTCCGGCTGTATGATAACAAACACCAGTTTTATATTTACAGATCAGAGGTGAGAATAAATATTTAATTCAAAACCCTGACTGACTGAAATTGTGCAGGTATTGGATGATGGATGGTTGTATGTTAAATCTCATTGCTACGCATGCAAAACCTCGGGCGCAAGCTAGTCTATAAATAAAAAATATGCTCATTTTTTCCTAGAAGGCTCTCCGAAAGGGTAGGCAGAGATATTGCATACAATACCTACATTACTCCAAAGACGTGTAGTCTTTGAATTTCTTCCCAAACTCATATGCAGGGTTCCTCATAAACTTTCAACACAAAATTAACTCCCTTAAAAATACATCTTTATTTACCAAGAAAGCTATCATATAATGCTTTGTTCAACTGATATTGATTTAATCCAAGACCTAGTGTATTCTGTGAGGTTTCTCAGTGTCGAAATCGACGACGAGCGTTGGTTTATACCATAGGAAATTGATACATAATACATAGAGGAAAAGGTTCAATTTCGTTTCTTTAAAACCGACACTCGACGACGAGTGCGACGCTGGGAAACCTTAGTGAAAAAAGCAAGTGGACTTCTCAAGCCAAAATGTATTAAAACCTACTCATCATTGAGTTACCTCCTTCTTGCTTTTTGTCAAACTTTTGAAAATTGTCAAACTCAATTCAAAGCTATTTAAGTTGTCCACTTAAAATAAAACTCCCTTTTAAACCAGTCAAATCCAAAATCCCTTCGATTCCTTTGCCAGAGATACGTATCCAAATGTCCCAAAAGTTGGGACATTAAAGGACTTTGTGTAGATTAGACTAGGTACTTACCAACTACGTAACAACACACAAATTATAGTAATGAAGTAATAAAGTCATTATCAGTACTTTGTTCGAGTAAAAAACCGCAATGAGGATATCCGGAAGAGAAGTAATTTGACAAAGTTATGTATGCCTCTAATGCCGCCGGTGCTATGTAATAAGCGTTGTTGATGATCCATTTGTCAAATTGTTTTATTAAATTCATGTTAATATAATAATGAGAGCATTATCCCGCCTTGTAATGGGAACATTTACAGATTTAAAACACGTAATCCTGACGTGTGGCACCGGCTTGTGGGTTGGCTGTCTGTTGCATTTGAATACATTTTCATTTCAATACTTTTTACTATCGATTCAGACACTTGTTTGTCTTCTGAGAGTATGAATAAGAGTGATTTCAAAACAGTTGAACAGTCAAGCTGCTGACGATTGAGACACATTACATTTGGGCACAGTCTGAACATTTGAATTTCATCTTCTACTAATTATTCGGACACCAAAAAACCTATACAAATTGGTATTAAGTTGTGATTAGTTATAGATACCCAAAATGCCTGTAACGGTTTCACCACCAAAATACAAGTTTTATTATTTATATACTTATTATTTATTCCTATACTTCAGGTTAATTCAACAAAAGGCATGCATAGGTTCCCCACTCCCCAGCGTATGATGGAGGTGAACTGCGAAGAAACAGCCCCAAGGGGGGTTATGGGAAGATGTGTCCTCACCTTGGAGTTGTACCAAGCTCCTTCAGCAGACTTCCCATTCACCTGCGAGGTCTCCGGAGAACGACCTTGGTTCAGGATTGACAAGAAAGATCTGGTTATTGAGGCTTTTGGTGAGCATATTGTCTAATGAAATGGGTCCTCAAAAGGGCAGACAAAGAGCTTAAAACACCCACTGTTCTCTGAACTTAATCCATTACCGTCTCAGGCACTACACATGGGTAGGTACAGGGGTCTTACCATGAGTTCTCAATGCCATGATAGTTTCACTCACAATATGCGACCGATGTATTTGACGTGTATACATTTGTCACTGTCACACAACTGTAATAACATTGCAATAAGAGCTCATGGTTGGGCTCCAGGTTAAGGTCTTGATCGTTGGCTTTAAATGCGCAATTACTATATTTTGGGTTTGCTTGGCGCGAGTGCAATTACCTGTAACTATACATACACAAATCTCCGCACTGCATTCAATCATGGCGGTAGGTCTACAGTTAAATTTCTTCTCAGACATAAGCTGGTTCCCTCACCCCCCATTTTTTCCTACACCGTAAATATCGTTGAAGAATTAAAATTTCTTATTTGGATTTAAGATATTTTGAAGTTAAATATATGAAGGTCGTTCAAGTAATATAATATTTGTTTCAATATATTTTACAGTCGTCCCAAGCTCTGCGATGATCATACCACAGGCATCGATATCTGGAGAGTCAAGCCGAGTGGTACTGAACTGCACTGCCCATGGATTACCGGAGCCGGCGCTGAAATGGGCTATAGGGGACCAAAACGTAAGTTATCTGCTTAGTAAGTAAGTATAGTCGCGGAGCTTTGAGCGCTGGCCCTGAATACAGAGTATCTAGAAGGATTTTTTTGCGTCTTGTATGACCCGAAAGCGAGCATATGCATCTGTCCCCACTAGATTCGCTAAGCGCTCAAAACTCGTCATGGCATCTGCATTTTGGGCAGCACTAAAGATCACAAGAGTCGACTGAATTTACTAAAATGTTGCCTCTGTTGTGTGAGAGTGATAAAAATATTTTATGAATAAAAAACAATGGAGCAAGTATATTTTTATTATAGTATGAATGGGATTGCCTAAATAGACCATAATCAAAAAGCCACCATCATCGATTTGGACACGGAACAAAACAGGTACGCAGATTGAAAACTTTTCAATATTGACTTTATAATTCAGTCAATAAAGTACTTGCCCGCTTTTCCTCGTTTTGACAAGGCTCATACCAATTTGTTATCATCTAGGTACCGGAAGACTTCGTTGGTCGAAGGTGGAATTTCACATCCAAGCTATGGGACGTCTGGTCCCAACTGTCATACACACCTTCGGACCGAAGTCACCACGTTACTTGCACTCCTGAAGGCAGACAAGGCAGCCAACTCGTTAAAGGGAGAATCGCAGAATATAATGCTGCTAGTGCTATATATAGTAAGTATTAAATTTCTTTTGTAAGAACCCTATTTATTTATTTATACAGATAAATTAAATTTAAGTGTATATTTGTTATTCCAAAATAACAGCTTCTCACTAAATGCATATGAAGGTATACACGGTGCTGACATTATAAAAATCATCGTTTAAAATTTTTCTGTCTGTCGGTTTGTTCCGGGTAATCTCTGAAACGGCTGGACCGATATTAACGGAACGCTGGCAGATAGCTAATGTTACAAGGAGTAGGTAACATAGGCTACTTTTATGAAAAAAAACACATTTATGGCTCCGCGGGAACCAAATTAAATCTACGCGGGTGAAACCGCAGGGCAGAGGTAGGAACTTTTACGTGTTCGAGCTTCTGATATTTGAGGTTTTATTTTTGTACCATAAAATTAAACGTCAAACCTAAGAAGTTCTTAATACGCGCTGCTTAAACGATCATAGTTTGGTCTCTGTATTCTTTAATAATGCCCTTATCTCATTTGCAGGTACCATTACAACCGTCGTAGTTGCTGCACTAGGATTGGTGCTACTTAGCTGATGAAATTAACATCGACAGACATATCATAGATGTACTTACCTAGTACCTTACCATCTTACTTGGACTTGATAGTAATCGGCTAACGATCGTTGCAAGGGACCTAAAAGTAGGAATGTTTCGTATCGGTGCCGATAAGAGCTACGAGCGCTGATCTTGAATTCACAAGTCATTTTATCGATCTTGAATGGTGCGATGAGAACAATTATTCCCTCTTCGCTGAGCGCTCAAAACTAGTGGCGGCATCTGTGACGTTAAATAATTGCAATCGATACGTAGATAAAATACATTTATTTTCTATTTCTGTTATAATTTTACCTGATATGATTAAGTGCCAAGTGTGTGTGTCCACTGCCTCAGGCACTATACTTACGCCTTTAAATGACTTCTCAGACATATGCAGGTTTTCTCACGATGTTTTCATTCACCGTAAAGCAGGTGTGAAATCATTGGACATAAGTTTTTAGAAATACTCATCGGGGCAGGCTCCGCTGGGATTCAAACTTGCGTCGCTTGCGTAGCAGGCGACTGCTCGAACCCCGAGTCCTCCACGGCTCTCCTTATTTCTTGTTATAATTCATCAATTATCTTATAAGAGAATTATTTAATTGCACTAGATTCGACATTGAATCATTATTTTAACACATTTGACATTACGGTATTATAGAAAGAGTTTTAGATATTTTAAGATGGGGTATAAAATAAGACAAGATTATGTAAGTTCGATTTTATTATGCGATTTTTCTATTCTGTTCATGAAAATATAGTTTTATCAAAACAACTAGTTGATCAACGGTAAATCTAAAAGTGGAATAAAATGCCAGAGATTAAAAGTACAAAAATCTATCTCGACGATATATTTTTTTGAATGTGTAAAAACATTTATAATAATTTAATTTTACATAATATAAATAGCTAAGTAACTTTTATTATAAAAAATATTATAAATAATTTATTAGTTGTTAAAATGTTGCCTTGATAAAACTACATCCTTAAACTTTTTTCATAATAATTAAATTAAAACATACATATTTTATATTTGGCTCATGTCGAGATTCATATTACAGTTTTATATATTTTATTATTACACAATTTAATTTATAATTACATATATTAAAATGTTTAATACAATTTTTAAAGTTTGCAAACTTTTTCACAAAACTCTTAACAATGAAGTAAATATTTCGAGATGGAAAGTGCATAAATGAAAAAATTTAAACACCAATATTAAAATAATTGGCTTATCCTTGTTTTCTTAATAAATAAACTTTGGACGTTACATAATATTTAAAGGTTTCCTTGAACATAATAAGCACCTAAATATTATAATTAAATGCGATGTGACTAGGTCGATAAGATCATACTGTACCCCTATCACGAGTCTGCCACCATTTTCGTAAACTATACTCGATAGCGTCACTCGCAAAATTTGTATGAGATATTTTAGTTCTTCACGTCACCGCTGGGAGTCGCTGCACAATTTCTCATACAAAATTCGGCGAAGACGCTAGCGAGTATAGATAACGAAAACGGTGGCAAACCTGTGATAGGGGTACTGACTTGCAAATAATATGAGGCCGGAATATAGTAAATTTATTTGTATTTAATTTTATTCCACGTACGTTTGTTACACTTGTGTACTTTTTGAATTTGAAGCTTGTGTAAATAATTCAATGTAAAAAATACTCTCTTCTTACGTTTTAAGGTAATAAAGATTTGTTTGGCTTTAGGAACATAACTTTGTAGTTTATTTTAGAAACCTTTTCAGTTTTTATTAAGCTTTGGACTAGAAAATAAATCAATGGAATGATGAATTTGATAAATCACGAACATCATGATTTTCTAACTTTATTATTATCACAGCGCCTTCAAACTCGTTTCTAACAATTTCACAATATTTTCGAATACATTTGATATCATAATATTTTTATTTAACGCCTGTATTATTATTACATATTATTAATCAAACGAATGCTTGATTAAAAATATTATTGAAATATATCTTTATTACTTTGAAATATGGTTCACAATAACACAAACCACTGATAGGTAGAGCCTTTCTGGAATTCTAAATGGTATTTTGATCCTTGTTCTTCGTACAAGCTACATTACTAATAATGCACAAAGAAAAAAATATCTACATACAAAACCAGGTAATGTAGGATTACTAGTTCTGTTGGTCTATGTACAAAGAATTGAATATTCTTCCTTCATTACCCGGTTTTGTACGAAGTAATTGCTTACTACAAAACCATAGGTATTTTGAATAGTCTTTAAATTGAATCAAAATCGTTGGGATGTTATTTGTGAGTTTCTCAGAAGAGTAATATCGTATTATTATATTGAATTATAGTGAAATTGTTAGAAATAACAAACAACAACGGTCAGTCTACCCGCCTAGCGAGAAAATGTTATTAGATACTTAATTATACGTACTCGTAGATACATGGAGGACGACCCTTGATAATCATAATATTATTGACGCACTTTATAACGCCAACGTTCTAAGGATACGACACTAAAATCAAAAAGGCTTGGAATAAATTCGATTAAGCTAACTAAAACGATTTTGAGGGCAAGTACATAGTTTTATATTTCTCTACCTGTAAATACTCTCTGATACTTTCCCAGACATACATGGATTTATAATATCATTAACATTTTATGAAATGCACAGGTTTGACTAAGTTTCTTGTCTATTCGTTTCAGGAAGTACATATGCAGAGAATCGATCAAATGTAGCTTCTTAATCCTATCCGTATTTGGTTTGAAGTTTTAAGGACTTAAAGTCCAAACCAATCCGTACCGCTGATAACTGTTCATGATAACATCAAAGATACGTAACGTGTATACACACTCGTGGCGGAGTTAAAGACATGCAATACATACAATACACAGAATGTCGGAGAAAATGGAACAGTTGTCTTCTAGAAGTTGTACGGTTTTATAAATATATCATTATGTTGAAGTCGTAAAATATCTAGCTCCAACGATAACGCAGTTATAGGCTATGATTTCTAAGTTCCGAAGAGCTCGCGGTCTTAAGCGATTGAATGAACGCGCGGTTACCTACATAACGTACGCAGTAATTAAACTTGTTAAGTTAAGGGGAAGGTTACTGGTTTCGAAAAATGGTTTTATAGAAATAAAAAACGTATTTAGATTTCACGTGAATAACTCTACGTTACATCTGATTTTTATGCGAAAATAAGTCCTTGATATGGTCCACTTTGAACGTCAATAACTCGACAACGGAAGAAGATATTTTTGTCATAATAATTTTATTCGTTTCCTTAACTTATACCCTATCACATATTTTAACAGCTGTCATATTTTCCCCGACACCCCGTATATTGTTTTTAAAATTGGTAACTTCAAACATTAATTTATGTAATAAATGTGAATCGAGAATCGAAGCTATTAGCAAACTAAACATGTAGAATTAAATATACATTTAGCTTTTATTATGTATACATACATATTTGTAATACACTTACATAATAATCATAATCCCCCTTATTACAAAACATGGTTCAAACGAAAACTAGACCCAAACTCGGAGTAAAGCTATGACCATCCCTTTTTAAAACCGTATCACAGAAAGATATAGAGCTACTTTTGAACCAAAGACTATCTTCGTCTATGTTTAGTGATAAGGGGAATGTATCTTAGTATTCATATGACATGGAATGCTTGTGCGAAGATATCATTTACTGAGCATACGATAGTGAGTCTTATTTTAACCGAGAGAGCAGAGAATAGATCCCGATGGAGAGAGTTGGAGGAGGCTTATGCCAGGAGGCACACCGATTTGCGAGACATGTAAATATAACACGAAAATTGTATCCCCGAAGTTGTAGTGAATTCGGAATAAAAGGCTAAATTATATACTTTCAAATCGTCTGAATAACGAATCGTGATACAGAATTATTAATGTTACCGCCAGGTTCGGAAGGTTGCTTTTACATAACATCGGGCAAATTTCTATAAGATGCACCGAGATGCACCAAATGGGCTCAAGCACTCAATAACCCATTATTTATATCATTCTCAGACACACAGACATCTAGCAAAGTTTACTAATTTAATAATTCGCTATGATGATACTCATTTGACTAGAAGTAACTATCTACAGGTTGGCTAGAAAACTTTCTACTATAAAGAAGTTGTTATAGTAATTTCAGTTTAATGTATACCAGACTCAAGGTACATTTTACGTTGTATTTAAAATTTAATTATTTTATTAGTGCCTGGTCAAAGCAAGGTTTCACTAGCTTAAGTGTTATACACAACTCAAGAGTTAATTATATATTACTATTAATGAATTCTATTTTAATAATTACGCTTTAATTTTTGTGCTAATATTGGTAGTGGTTTTGCAGCCGTGTCATTCTTGTGGAGGTTAATTAAATTCATTAAATAGTACATAAATTATTGATAAAAGTAAATGCTGAAAACAAAAGGATACTTATATTCGTACCAAACAATAATTTGTACGTATATATAGAATATATTATATAGTCACGCCATCCCAGAAGGGTCTCTGAAGAGATAGACAGAGGTGTTGTAATAACAACACCCACATTTCACCGAATATGATTAAGTGCCAACGTGACAGAGGGTGAGTCCATCGCCGTCTCAGCCACTATACATATGTCTTCGAATTACTTCTCAGAAATATGCAGGTTTCCTCGCGATGTTTTCCTTCATGGTATGTAATCAGTGCATTAAACATAAGTTTT
This sequence comes from Watsonalla binaria, assembly GCA_929442735.1. Classification (NCBI taxonomy): domain Eukaryota; kingdom Metazoa; phylum Arthropoda; class Insecta; order Lepidoptera; family Drepanidae; genus Watsonalla; species Watsonalla binaria. Next base: position 9,295,315 of record OV838930.1, read on the forward strand.
TAGAAAAACTCATTGATAACGGCCCCGTTGGGATTCGAACTTGCGTCCCTTGTATAGCAGGCGACTGCTCAAACCCCGAGGCCATCACGGCTCTTAATAATATGATCATTGAATTTCATACCACGATGGTTGCAAAACGTAGCCTACATATCAATGGTCATCACACTTCTCTGGTCAAGAGTCCACATTCTTGGATTATTATTATTCTTGTTCACCATTCAATTGACATAATTATGACATATAATCGATTACTTTCTATCCTTTTTCGTGCAGGTATAAATGAAAGTGACACGAATACAAAACCACGCCTGTACAATTATAGTCTGTGTTGCATTTATTTATAAGAACTTATTGTCAAATAATGTGCCATTTTTACTGATTTTGTTACTAAATATACTATTATAATAATTAAATATACGAGGACAGGATACTTACGTATGAGTAGTGTCATGTAAACAAAAACATTATTTCTAATCCGTCAATAAATTTATAATCTGACAGTTTTAATTAATTGTTATTTTGACTAGATAGAATTAAAGAGGCACTAGATAATGTTATATAAATACAATAATATTCATTTATTAGGTCGCGTGTTGGTATTTAATACCAAAAGGTTAAACTATTCAACAAGATATAATTAAAAAAAACATAAGGTTATCTTCACGCCTTCCTAATTAGCAAACGTGTAAGAACACCCATATTTCACAAAATATACCGACCGATACATACATATGCTCACGCCTGTATTCCCCCAAGGGGTAGGCAGAGGTGTTGTTATCACAACACACACTTTTCACTGAATTTGATTAAGTGCCAACGTGACGGATGGTGAGTCTATCGCCGTCTCAGGCACTATACATACGTCTTTGAATAACTTCTCAGAAATATGCAGGTTTCCTCACGATGTTTTCCTTCACCGTAAAGCACGTGGTGTGAAATCACTGTACATAAGTTTTTTAGAAAAACTCATTGGTACCGGCCCCGCTGGGATTCGAACTTGCGTCGCTTGCGTATCAGACGACTGCTCAAGCCCCGAGGCCACCACGGCTCGATGCTCGATGTCAAAAATATTCCACTTAAAAGTCTAGACCCTGTATTATACAGAAGTCGCAGTGATTAAGTGTTTGTAGTCTGTCGCATAATACTACTAATATTATAAATGGGATTGTTTTTGATGAGGTATATGATTGTTTCTCTTCCAAGCAAAACCTACTGAATGCATTTAATGAATTTGAAACTTTACAATAACATAGCTTATATCAGAATACGGCATAAGCTATAATTTATAAATATATTGTATGAATTTTCAAAAATATTAATCTTGCACGTGCTTTACGGTCGTGAGGAAACCTTCATATTTCTAAGAAGTAATTCAATGACTTATGTAAAGTGTCTGAGACGGCGATGGACTCAATATCTGTCACGTTGGCATTTAATCAACTTCGGTGAAAAGTGGGTGTTGTGATTACAACACTTCTGCCTACCCCTTCGGGAAATACAGGCGTGAGTATATGTATGTATTAATCTAAGTCAAATCATGTGCAGACGGAATAAGTAAAAAAAAGGTTGCTGAGGTCAAGTAGTTCGATTCGACTGCAAGCGACAGGAGTTCTAATCAGGTTTGTAACAATGACTTTAACTCAAGAATGAGAAGAAATTATACCTAGACCCTAAGACAGCGATGAGCTCACCATCAGTCACGTTTGCACCTAATCTTCTTCGGTGATACGTGGATGCTGTTACACCTCCGCACCCCTTCAGATAACCTTCTGGGAAGGCATGAGATATAATAATAATTATAAACGCAGAGTTAAATCAACAATCACATCTTGAACAAGACAGCCAATCTAATTTAAAGCGTAACGTAATAACAATTACGTATTAAATATTAAAATTCGAGTTTGATTACTCTTTCAAAAAAGTGTCATCGAACAAAGATTAGTGTAAAGTGCACCTTATTGTGGTATATTCACGGTGCAGTTTGGAGCCACGCCCTCAAGCCCCGAGCTCTCTCTGCCACACCACCGTCCGAGTTGTCTTGCATTACTGGTTCGGGCTGGAAAGGAAAATTATACAAAAATGTAAGGGAATTAGAACCTTAGGTCCAGCTCAAAAGAGCCGTACTCGCCTGCTTCGCAAGTGACGCAAGTTCGAATCCCAGCGGGGCCTGTACCAATCAGTTTATCTGAAAACTTATGTGCCGTGATTTCACACCACGTGCTTTACGATGATGGAAAACATCATGAGGAAACCTGCATATGTCTGAGAAATAATTCAAAGACGTATTCATAGTGCCTGAGACGGCGATAGACTCACCATCTCTCACGTTGGCACTTAATCGTCATCAGTGAAAAGTGGGTGTTACAACACCTCTGCCTACCCCTTCGGGGAATACAGGCGTGAGCATATGTATTTATGTATGTCCAGCGCAATAAAATTTGATTTCCATATAATGTATTTATTTATTGATGTAAAGGAAGCATACAGTTTTATGCAACATAAATTAAACTTAACATATTTAAATAAACTTAAACCAATTAAGTTTCCAAAATTAAAATTAATAATAATTAGAGTTGTGTCCTGTATGGTTAAGAATGTTGGGCCACAAAGGTGACGGATGGAAGGTGACGGAAGTAAGAAGGCGTGACGACATTGGACAAAGTAAAGAACGAGATAAAAGTTTGGAAGTAGCACCAGTGACTGACAAGTTGAGGAATAAACATGTCGTGGTACGGACATGTTGCGGAGGGATGAGGATAATGTTGGCAAAAAAAGTTTTGTTTATGACTGTGGATGATAACAAGGGGAGAGGAAGACCTAAGAAACGATGGATGGGGTGTGAAAGATGATATGGCTAGAATGGGAGTGAATGCAGATATGTCGGCTGATATAGAGAAATGGAAGAGAAGGACACATTGCGACGAGCACAAATAACATGAGGGGGGATGGAGGATGATGATGATTTGCATATGATGATGATACTTACAGCAGAGAGTGTTGTTCGTGTCTGCGACACTGTCGCCGCGTTGCACGAACTTGTTTCTGGTGACGCTGCAGATACATTTTGATGTATTTTTAAAAGATAACGTGGTTTCTGTATTTTACTTTGTTATTTCTATAATAATATTATAAAGAGGAGTTTGCATGTATTCAAAAAGTACTGGACCGAGTTAATTCCTTCACCATTAGAATGCTACCTTATCACTGATTAATATAGGCTATATTTTAGCCCCGTACTGCCACGGGAACGGGAACTACGCGTGTGAAACCGCGTGACATCCGCTAGTATTGAATATATTATCTCTGAATATTATTTCAGTAATACCCAAACTTTAGGTTATAACTAGCTGTGCCCTGCGGCTTCACCCGTGTAGACTCAATTTTATTGGTTGCTTTATTTCGCACAACACTTTTTTTTTAAATTAATGCAGCCCTATTTAGTAACAGTGGTAACTCTTTGTAATATCAGCTGCTATCTGCCAGTAAAAGGCTCTTTAAAATCGGTCCAGTCGTTTCCGAGATAATATGGAACAAACAGACAGACAAAGTCGGACAGAGAAAATAATTAAAAATTACTTTTTGTTATATAAGTACTTTCCTATGCATTTAGTGGCGTGCATTTCATATAAGCAGATAAGCAGTGCTTACCATTTGTGATGAGTCAATACACTCGTGTGTTGTGTGCGTATGTTTATTTGTGTGTCTATACCAAAACGTGTGTATCTACGCCGCGCTACATTGGTATGTACTTACTTAACCTGCCTACCTACATATTATGCCTACCCTTCTGAAAATCCAATGCACGCCCTTGGTATACTTGAAGATGTATATATTGAATACAGTATTCAGCTAAAACCTAGTTGTATATATATATCATACCAGTATGAGGTCTTCGTGCGTCCAACGCTCGCCAAATGCCTCTGACGTCGGCGTGCAATGCTCGAAGCGAACGAAGGACTCCGCTCGCCGCCCCTCTCGCCTCACTACCCGAAGACGAACTGCTTGTTGGAGACTGGGGAGATATTACCGCCTCTTATTTACTGGGAAGATTACTCTACACAAAGCACACCCGTTACAAGAGCTTAGCGTAAATAGTAAGATCAATTGCGCGTGTATTTTATGAGATAGACTCATAAAACACATAGATAGCAACAAAACATTGAGACTTATCTAAACTTTACGTAACAGTAGAATGAAGTTAACCAGTCAATTTAAATGAGCCCCGAATGGGTCTAGATGAAAACAATAATAATGACAAAATTTTGCCAAATACAAATTAGGACCCAACAGGTGTTTATAATAATAATGATAATAAAAAAAAGCAGGCTGTATATAAAATGCGTAATCATGTGATTTGAAGCCAACAATAGAAGCTAGTAAAAAAAACTGCCCGAAGAAATCTTTCTAAGCTGCAAAAAAAAAATTCTAGCAAGAAAGAGTTTTAAATCACAAAAACAAATGACAGTAGCGAGACCACAGAAAGACAAAGATACCAAAGAAATCAACAACATTGAAGTACACGAACTAATCTCCAGTGCTTAAGAGATCTAATCGATCAATATATAAACGAGAAAAGGCGAAATAAACTTTAGAACGTGGAGCATATGTAACAAAATCGCAAAACAACAAAAAAGTGCGTCGATATGAATCGCGAACGAAACCAACTCTACGATAAAAGAAAAAGAATTGAAATAATCTTCAAAACATGTAACAAAATCTTGAGATAAGTGCATCGATATGAATCAGAGCAAAACAAGCTCTAACCCACAGAAAATAAGGAATAACATAGTGTGAGCGAAGACCTGTATAAGTGGCGATGGGTGTGCATCAGCCAGCTTACGAAGAGCTCTTTCAATATGCCTTAGACGTATCTCCTTCTCGCCAAGGAGGGCTCTAGCTCGATGGAGAGCCACCTCCAGCTCTGTTGATTCGCGTTCCTCCTGTGTAACCACAACAGTACAAAATTCATACCGAACTCTTCACAACAAAAGAGCGCCGATCCACAATAAATGTACTACTTTCGATATATGTGGTTTTGTATTGGTATTTTGTCATGCCATATACGGGTGTCGGAGAAAATAGGACAGCTGTTAAAATATGTGATAGGGTATGATTTTAGGAAGCAAATAAAATTATTATGACAAAAATATCTTCTTCCGTTTTCGAGTAATTGACGTTCAAAGTTGACCAAATCAAGATCTTATTTCGGAGGATTCAAGATCTTATCAAAATCAGAGGTAACGTAGAGTTTTTCACGTGAAATCTAACTAAGTTTTCATTTTTTTTCTCCCAATATTGGTTTCTGAAATAATCCCATAAAACCATTTTTAAAAATCATTACCCTTCTCCTTAATTTAACAAGTTTAATTACCCCGTACGTTATGTAGGTAAACGCGGCCGCGCGTTCATTCGATCGATTAAGGCCGCGAGCTCTTCGGCCCTTAGCAACCATAGCCTATAACTACGTTATCGTTGGAGCTAGATATTTTACGACTTCAACATAGTGATATAATCATAAAACCCTACAACTTCTAGAAGACAACTGTACCATTTTCTCCAACAACCTGTATATAGCCTTCCAAACAAGGTAGTAACATGTATAATCAAGTCGATCTGACGATTTGAATATATAGTACAATTAAAAGACTAATCAAATAAATATAATTTTAATTCCTTACAGTGCCCGAAGGATAGATTTTAACATGTTTTTATCTGCGTATTTTCTTCATCTATACTCTATACATCTATACAGATAAATAAAATTGAAGTGTCTATTTGTAATTCCAAAATAACCGCTTTTCACAAAATGCATAAATGATAGTATATACGGTACTGACTTATAAAAACATTTTAAAATGTTTACTCTCTGTATGTCTGTTTGTTCTCTGAAACGGCTGGACCGATTTTAAAGGGACTTTCACTGTCAGATACCTAATATTACAAGGCGTAAATTAGAATATGACCGTTAAAAGAGCCCCAAGGGCGAGTGTAGGAAATTTTACGTCTCACACAAAAAAATCTCAACACGCAAGGGACGGCGTTCGTGACAAAATCTATACTAAGGGCACAAAAGATCCATAAAATAAAATCTCTAAAATATATTTTTATTTCAAACTCACCGAAGGCGCCCTATGCGGTGATAGCGAGGCTCTAGTCTCCCTCAAGGCAGCCCTTCGTCGTTTCAACACAGCGCGAGCTCTTCTCATACCTTCACGTTCAATCAACGCTCTGTGCCTGACGAACTCTAACTCCGGAGTGTCTGCTGTCGACACTGTACCTATAAACAGTGATTCTTTTACGTCTATATTTAAAAAGAAATAAGGTTTGTAATGTGGTATTGTGAGCATAAACAAAAATATTCAAAAATATAAAAATAAAGGTTTTTTTTTTTAATTTCGTAGTTCTAATACAGATATAAGTAAAATAATCAAATAACACTTAATTAACGTAAGACTTGGCATGATCAAGCCGTGATGGCCAAGGGGCTTAAGTCGCCTGTTACGCAAGCGACGCAAGTTCGAATCCCACCGGGGACTGTACCAATGAGTTTTTCTAAAAAAAAAAACTTATGAGCAGTTATTTCACACCACGTGTTTTACGGTGAAGGAAAACATCGTGAGGGAACCTGCATATGTCTGAGAAGTCATTCAAATATAGTGCCTGAGACGGCGATGGACTCACCCTCTGTCACGTTGGCACTTGATCATATTCGGTGAAATGTGGGTGTAGTTACAGCACCTCTGCTTACCCCTTCGGGGACCCTTCTGTTCGAATCCCAGATGTATAAATGAGTTTTTCTAAAGATGTGTTATGGAAAATGCTAAAAGAAGGAAAATATTGACTTACCCAATTCACCGAAGGGATATCGCAGACTATAGGCCGGTTGGCAGGCCAAGTCAGGAAATTGGTCTTCTAAATCATCGAGCTTGCGTAACTGTTGGCGCAACGACTCCAGCGGACTGGACCAGCCTTCGCCGCGTCTGGGTTAAAGATAAACTTGTTGAAAATTTCACACCACGTGCTAAACGATGAAGGAAAACATCGTAAGGAAACCTGCATATGGCATATGTCCGCGTAGTTCCCGTTCCCGTGACAGTACGGGGATAAAATAAAGCCTAGGTTACTTGGTAATGCCGTAGCTTTCCAATGGTGAAAGAATTTTTGGAATCGGCACAGAAGCTTTTGAGTTTATTCATTACAAACATACACACAAAAATACAAATCTTTCCTCTTTATAATAGTAGATAATATACAGTATTGATGAATAACAGCTAAGTTCAAATCACACAGCACAAAACATTTATTTTGAGTATATGAAAAAAGTGACTCACTTCGGTGAATAGTTGAGTCGCGACGTTGAAGCAGATTTTAATCTCGTAAAGCACCTTCGTCGTCCATGACCTGACGCAGACAAAATTGTTAAAATTGGTGGCCGTGGGGTTTGAGCAGTCGCTTGCTACGCAAGCGACCCAAGTTCAAATCCCAGCAACCTGCACCAATGAGTTTTTTATAAACACTTAAGTGCAATAATTTCACCCCACGTGCTATACGGTGAAGGAAAACCTCGCGAGGAAACTTGCATAAGTCTGAGAAGTAATTAAAAGACGTATGTATCCTATGTAATCCTATGTAATCGTGTCTTTCTGACGAGTTGAAAGTACTTTGTAAAAAGTCTAATCGAATAAAGATGTTTTGAATTTTGAATATGTAATTTCATCTAAACGATTCTATGTAGAAACATAGAATCGTTTAGATGAAATTACATTACAGCTTGTGTCAAAATGTTGACTCACCATTAACAGTTTCTTTCGGTTTTTCGTCTGCAGTAGTAGCGTCCGATGAATCCTGACAATCAGTTGTTGCACCTAGAAAGAACACATACATATTGAATGAAGTAAGCTCGTCACATATCATATCCCCGTCGTCCTCTGCTAGGGCCGGTGCGCGCCGAGCCACTAGCCTTAAATATCCCTCAGCAACGCCCTAAGCCGAGGTCCGAGCCCCGCACCGGGGTGCCTGTTGCTGTGTTGATTACTTTTTAAGTTTAAGCTCGGCTGGAGGCTCTTGGGTCTCGCCCTATAGTCCGGTTAAACAGTGGAGGTAGCCCCCCCCCTACCAAATGCGAGAGACCATAACGTAAAAAAAAATCACATATCATAGATTAGCTTTTTATGGCCGCGTAAAAACGGGCCCTATTATTAGCCTTCGCTGTCTGTCTGGCACCAGACGATAATTAGGCAGTTGAATGTAACCAACTTGTGCAATAAATATATGAATATGAAATTTTCACAGATGATGTAGCTTCAACAAACTTGATTCTTTTTGCTAGTTTTTATAGATACGGAACCCGTCGTGCGCGAGTCTTTTTGAGCTACCCTATGTGTTTATGGGTAGTGGCAATAGGTTCGCCTTATTCATCATCTCCCTGGCCTTACCCCATACACTGTTGGGGTCGGCACTTGATTCAACCCGATGTCGCTGATCACTTGATTTTATACGAAGCGACTGCCATCTGACCTTCACAACCCCTTTAACGAGGAAAATCTGTGATCTGGTTTAAGCCAGTTGTCAGACTATTTTAGGCCTCCGACTGACCTGTAACGACTGCCAAAGATGCCAAAGAGGCAACCGTTACCGACGGCTTAAAGTGCTCTCTGAGGCACGGAGGGAACTCGGGCGGTCACCCATCCCATATCAAGACCTTATTTCGCATAATAATCAGCGGTAACGTAGAGTTATTCACGTGAAATCTAACTACGTTATTATTATTTTTTTTCCCTCTAAAAGTTCCTGAAGTAATCCCTTAAAACCATTTTTCAATACCATGAACTTTAGAAACTTCTCCTTAATTTAACAAGTTTAATTACCCCGTACGTAATGTAGGTAAACGCGGCCGCGCGTTCATTCAATCGCTTAAGGCCGCGAGCTCTTCTGCCCTTAGTAACCATATACTAAACCTATAACTAACGTTATCGTTGGAGCTAGATATTTTACGACTTCAACATAGTGATATATTCATAAAACCCTACAACTTCTAGAAGACAACTGTTCCCTTTTGTCCGACATTCTGTACAGCATACCTGTATCTCTGTGCCTATCTCGTCTGCTTCTCGGCGGTTCTCTAAACGCGACCGCGGTGCGTCGATGCGGTCGCTGTTTGGGTGCACTAGTTTGAGATACGTCGCCTGATGGTAGTAACTGCTGAGGAGTTTAACAAAGGCATATAAAACTATTGTTTGTAGTTTTAAATAAATTATTACACATTAGGTACACATGAAAATAAATACAAAATGAAGTAGAAAAATGGAGTAGAAAAATTGTAACCGTTTTTGTGAAATCTAGTTCAACCTCTCTCTATGGATTTGAAATAAGTGACGTTTAGCGATCGAGCGAGTCTATGATAGATAACTGACAGATAATGTTCGGAAACAGCCATCGCTTACATTTCCAATTCAATTTAAATTTATTGCTTTAAAACATATTCTTAATTTAGCACTTACAGATACTGAATGGTAACACTATAAATTAACAATATGTACCCTGTTGGGCACAGCAATTCTTTCGTTACAGGCATTCATATAAGGCTCTTAAACTAATCTTCAAACACTGCAGAATACATTCTGAATATTCTTCTATACAGTATTGTGTTTTATAAATTAAGATACTCCTTGAAACATCATCTATCTGCCATCGAGTCCAGTTAAAATCTATCCAAAAAAGAGATCAATCAGCCTGAACAAACAGACCGACAGGAAAATATTTAAATTGATATTTTTCTACATCGGTACCCTATATACATTTAGTAAGTATATGTAAAATTTTATTTACAAACAAACACTTCTATTACTCATCTGTATAGATGTATATATAAAAACTCACATGGTCCCTCCTCCCCTTCCAGTCATCATTGTTGTTATCGTAAGACTTTTGTGCGTTACTCTCGGAGTAGGAGGTCTCGTTGTCATTGTACTTTGGAGGGTTGTTGTTGACGCGCACAAGAGGTACTGGTTCAATAACCACGCTTACTGACGTCTCATTCACTTCTTTACACCTTAAACAACACACACACACTAAATATTGTTAGTATACTCAATGATAATGTTGCTACTGAATATATTATAAGCAATCGTAATAAAATCCCTATGTAAGCAACGCCCATCCCCACTACTGCCTATAAAAGAGCACACGCAGCCGTGTGCAGACATATTGTTTGTAGAGGTGTAAAAGTAACGAAAAAAACGTACCCGTATGTATTCGTTACTATACATTCAGTACTCGTTACTATCGTATCGTTACTAGTTACTCTTAATACCTTATAACATGCTATGTTATGGTAAAGAAACAAAAAAAAAAGAAAATTTAATCGACTCGTATTGCGTGCGCGTACAATATACAAACCCGGCGCGGCTTACAGTGAAATAATTATAGAATTTTTATACTTTTATACACGCATCAACGCAGCGTTACATTATTACGTCATTGAAACAGCGTATCTAACCATGATACGAAACATGCGAGTAACGAAATGTATTCGTGAGTAACGTTTCGTTACTCGGTACTAGAGGGCATACCCGTTACTCAGTAACGAATACATACGGTTTGCTACAGCTCTAATTGTTTGCTCAATCGTCGTACCGACAAGTCGTTAGGATTGGCGTTGTATTGCGTGAGTTCTTTCCAATTTAGATTGGTATTTCTATTCTACTGTATTTTTGTGATTTATTACGTTACTTGTGTAATTTATTTGTAGATGTTAATAAATGGTTGTTTCCTTGTTTCCGTTATTAATGTTTAATTTGATTTATAATTAGATTTGTTAAGATTTCGTGTTGATATTCATTTTTTTTTAGTAAACCACACCTGTTTCCTAAAAATATATATAAATACATGTAAGGAGTATTTACTCCTTGATTTACTGCCAGGGTAAAACAGATTTGACATGATGATAGATGTCAGTGAATTTTGTCAAGAAGATAAAATAAGATGGTGTTTTCGTTTAATTATTATAATAACTAGGTAATAGGTTTCGTTTAATTATTATAATAACTAGGTAATAGGTTTCGTTTAATTATTATAATAACTAGGTAGTAGGTTTCGTTTAATTATTATAATAACTAACATAAATGTCGTTTCTCTTATTTCAGGTAAGTCTGGTTTAGAATTAAATGTAATTGTAAAATAGTATGCTATTTTAATAAGAATTAAATCAAATCTCTTATTTCAGAGCAACACACTGTGTTATTTATTTTAATGTCAAAACATTGATTTTATATACACATGCTCATGCCATCCTAGAAGGATCTCCTAAGCGGTAAGCTGAAGTGTTGTAACAACGACACCCACATTAAACCGAATATGATTAAGTGCCAACGTAAGAGAAGATGAGTCCATAGCCGTCTCCAGCACTATAAATACGCCTTTGAATTACTTCTCAGACTGCAAGTTTCCTAACGATGTGTTCATTCACCGTAAAGCACGTGAAGTGAACTACACTTAAGTTTTTAGAAAATCTCTTTGGTACAGGCCGCTGAGATTCGAACTTGCGTCGCTTGCATAGCAGGCGACTGCTCAAACCCCAAGGCCACCACGGTTCTCAGAAGACACTTTTAAGTTATAAAATGTTGAAATTGAGGACGCCAAAATACGACTGGCCACATGATTTGAACTGGCTTAATATGACAGCGGTCATCAAGACGTTTTTATCTGTCTGTCTCATATATATATCTGTAAACTGCTAACGTGTCTTGTGTAAATTATTATTAAAATAAAAGTCTTATAGTATACTCAGTAATTCTCATTTACAACAGGTTATGGGCCCACAACATAAAAGAGTGAATATGTATGGCAAAGTTACCTTTCAAGCGACTGCGTAGCTTTATGCGAGTTAGATTTCTCAGTCTCCGAACCCGTGGTCATACTCATCTCACGCCTCTTGTTGCGGCGTTCAATTGACATCTAGATAATAAACAGATTTAAATACATATCAATTATTTTATGGATATGAAACTGTTCAAATTGGGCATTGGGATTCAAATATCTCTGGCAAACAAACAAACTCTTCAGGTTTATATATTAATACTAGCGGACGTCCCGCGGTTTCACCCGCGTAGTTCCCGTTCCCGTGGGAGTAATGGGATAAAATATAGTCTTTGCGACTATAATTTGAGATTTAAACTATCCTATCTCTCAAGTTGGATCGAACTGCACATGGTGAGCGAATTTTATTATAATCGGTTAAGTGGTTTAGGAGTCCATTGAGGACAAACATTGTGACACGAGATTTATATATATTAAGATAGAAATTTCATGTCACAATGTTAGTTACCGTACTCCACCGAAACGGCTGGACCGATTTGTATGAAATTTTGTGTGTAGATCGGGTAGGTCTGAGAATCGGCCAACATCTATTTTTCATACCCCTAAATGATAAGGGTGACCACCCCAAAAAAAATTTCAATACAACGTTTGCCGGGTACAGCTAGTATTAATATAGAATTTTCATGTCACAATGTTAGTTACCGTACTCCACCGAAACGGCTGGACCGATTTGTATAAAATTTTGTGAGAAGATCTGGTAGGTCTGAGAATCGGCCAACATCTATTTTTCATACCCCTAAATGATAAGGGTGACCACCCCAAAAAAAATATGGCAATACAACGTTTGCCGGGCACAGCTAGTTTATATATAGACTAGCGGACGTCACGCGGTTTCACCCACAGTGTTCCTTTTCCCATAGGAGTACGATGATAAAATTTTGCCTATATAAATCAGTGAAAGAATTTAATGACCGGTCCAAACATTTTTGAGCTATTTCGTTACGAACACACATATAAACCTTTCCTCTTTATAATAATAGTATAGATATAGAATCCGTTGAGGAGCTCGTGACACCGAGGAGCTACCAACGAAGTAACCCAAGCCAGTAGTTGAATGGGTGACCGGTCGAGTTCCCTCCGTGGCCTGGAGAGCACGTTAAGCCTTCGGTTCCGGTTGTCAATTTAACATCTTTGGCAATCGTTACAGATCAGTCAGAGAGATTCCAACAAGTGGTTTAACCCAGATAACCGATGCTCCTCGTAAAAGGAGTAACGAAGGTCAGATGGCAGTCGCTTCGTGTAAAAATCTGGTGATCAGCCACATCGGGTTGAATCAAGTACCGACCCTAATAATGTATGGGATAAGGCCAGGGAGATGATGAGGTATACCATTCTAATATAAAGTTACCTTAACATCATGCTTCAGTCTAGCATATTTCTCCTTGAGACACTTGTATTTATCGGCAAGATTTCGTTCGTCCTGATGTCTGGTGGCCGCCACACGTTCACTCGCTAGACGAGCGCGCAATTCTTCCAAATGACACGCGTGTTGACTGCGTAAACGTTCCACCTGGAAAGGCAGTTATTTATCATCTATACATCTATATGTATACATTCTATACAGATAACAAAAATTTAAGTGTCTGTTTGTAATTCCATAATTACACATTTTGACTAAATGTACATGAAAGTATATGACATGGAGAAACCATTTTTTTTTCTGTCGTGAACGAGTGTTGAATGTGTGTTGAATAAGATGATGTTTCTGAACGAGTGAAAGGTTAGAGCGAAAGTGTGACGTTTGTTTGACAGTTGTTGTGTGCGAGGGAAGCGAGGAAGATGGCGGGAGGTCGTATGCGAGGAGGTGTGATAAAAGTGTTCGGAGGTAGGAGTTGGAAGAGGAGTTGTTGTTTGATATCGGAGAGGAGAATAAATAAGTGAAACCATTTTAATTTAGTATTTGTCTTTCGCTGTTCCTTAATCCCACATAAATAAAAAAAAAAAATATAGGGTTCCGCGGGCCACCCATAAAATTAAGTCTGCGCGGGTGGAACCGCGGGGCACAGCTAGCCATAAATATAAAATACTTGCTGTGCCCCATGGTTGCACCCGAGTAGACCTAAATCCATGAGTTTCTTAAATCATCAGCAATCTGAATGTCCCGTCAAAAGTCGGACAGCCGTTTTAGAAATCAGCCGGGACAAGGATTTTTTTTGTAACTTACAAGCGGACAATTCAATTTTATTTATCTGCTTGCGGCTTCGATTCCTTTTTTTACAATTGAAAAATGTGTGTTATTTTAAAGCGCTCTCGGAGTAACAAAATGATCTACGAAAAAAACATAGTATGATTTATGATGGGAATATATATGAAAACTAGCTGTGCCCGGCAATTTTTTTGGGGTGGTCATCCTTATCATTTAAGGGTATGAAAAATAGATGTTGGCCGATTCTCAGACCTACCCGATCTGCACACAAAATTTCATACAAATCGGTCCAGCCGTTTCGGAGGAGCATGGTAACTAACACGGAAATTTTATATATCAGATAGTTCTTAAATTGAATATTGCATAAATAATGTACCTCAGCTCTATAATCGTGTCTCAAATCAGTTATTCTGGTGGTGTGTTCCTCCCTCAAAGACTCTATAGTAGCTCTGTTCTCTTCTATCATCTTCGTTCTCTCTCGCACCAGGTTGAGTTGGAGTTGTTCTTTCAGTTCGGAAAGGGCGCATTCGTTTTCTAATAAAAAAGAAATAAAATGATATATTTGAAACTCTACCTTATGACTTACATAAGGTGTTATTTTGTTACTTAAAAAAAATATGTACTTTTAATTCAGTAAACTGTTTCGTCTTCAAAATCAGCAAAATCGGTTCCCTAATTTATTTATTTATAATTTACTAACGGACCTCACGCGGTTTCACCCGCGTAGTTCCCGTTCCTGTAGGAGTACGGGGATAAAATAAAGCCTATGTTACTCGCTGACGATGTAGATATCCCATGGTGAAAGAATTTTTGAAATCGGTCCAATAGTTCTTGAGCCGATTCATTACAACCAAACAAACAAAGTTTGTCTCTTTATAATATTATTGAAGATATATCTATAATCAGCTAGTGCCATTACGCTGATATATAAAACAAAAAGAAACGGAATTAATAAGGAGGAACTCCTTCAAAATCCTAAATTGCCCCGACTGTAGACTGCACCTCGGAAACGCCACAGTGGAACACGAAATCCTGGGTTCTATCCCCAGTGCATTGGATTTTTCCGTTTGTAATTTTACAGTAACAGCGCGGAGTGCGTGTTAGTGCTCAGTTAAAAGGAATTCGCGAAATGTGGGTGTACTATAAGTACACCTCAGGTCAAAACTTACCTTTCTCCATCCGATCCTTTAACTCTTGGAGTGTCGCTTTACACTCCTCTCGGAACCTGGCCATGTTCTCAGCGTGTTGTTTCTCAACTACTTGAGTGTCCTGTTTGAACCGCTCGTCCATAGTAGCCTGGCTTGACGTGTATGCTTGTTGGTGACTGCGTTCAGCTGTTGATAGGGCCTGGGAAAAAGAAACACAAAAATTATTGCATGCTTCTGCGTAACAAAATTGATAACCCATCAATCACAGAGCGCATTCGTTTATTGGTTCCTCAAAATTATATAAGGGGTGGTAGCCGCCGGAAACATCCACCGTTTGCCATTCCAGCGTTACGTTCTTTGCAGTTCGACTGCTCGGGCGCTAAGTTTTCTCAACGACTTTGTCGCCATGATCCATGATGCTGACGTATTCGCAGATTCACTGCCGTCACTGATACAGAGTTTGAGAATCTATATTTGTAAATTGTGTCTATTATAATTTTCTTTTGGTTTTATAATATATAAGCGTATTGGTATTAGCTGTAAGTTTATATATTCAAATTATAAATAAATAAATAAATAATGTTTTGTCTTTCTTGCACATACAGCAAATGTTAAGAGTAAAAGAGAGGGCTTATATCAACAGGGCCTGTATACAAAGCAACATTCTCTCACGCTTGCGCGTATCGTTTCTACTGGTGCAAGCGCTAGAGAATGTTACTTTGTCTAGGCTTGCTGATCAACAATATGCAGCAATGTTGGGACTGTGTCATTTTGAAATCCAAATCAAAATAGTAACGGTACTTTTTCGGATAAATATAAAATATTATTATCACAGAGCTAACTATTAAACAGAATGAAATAAAGTCGTTTTTACGAGCCTATGTTTCTAATTAATAAATAAATTTCGTGAAATATTTTCCGTTGGTAAAAAAAAAGATTTCCTTACTTTAACCCTTTTGATGCAAGAGAACAACGAACAAACAAACATACATTTGTTAAGAATTTATACTTTAAAATAAATTACCTCCTCCATCTCCCGCCGATGTCTCTCCGCTTGTTCGTTCAACCTCACTCTCTTCTCATTCAAAAACTTCTCCTCTGCCTCCTTCAACTCTTCCTGCAGCTCCGCCCTCATTCTCCTCTCTCTCGTCGACCATTCAACTCTTATACACTCCAACTCCTTCTGCAAAGCCAGCTCTAGTCTCCTCTTTTCGTCCGCTTTGTTCCTTTCAATAAAATCTCTATTCCCCATATCTGGTATTAATGGACTTTTTGGTTTAGGTAATGTATCTTGGGTTTCAAATTGGTATACAACAACCACATTGTCAGTGTTGGATTTCCCTTGTGATAATATAACGCCATCTAGCCGTGGGCTTGTTAAACTTTTACTCAGACTTGATGCAGAATCAGAAGACTTGACCTTACTCAGCGGTTTGAAGGTCGATAAAGGACTCCAAGGTTTGTTATAATCATATCGTGGGGATCTCAATTCGCTAGCTAAGCTTGGAGTAGGTGATACCTTCAGCTGAGGTATAGTAGCTTCTAAGGATTTGTTCTTTGATTCGTCTTCTTTTGCGGAAGATTTGCGCGAATCCTCCGAATCTGATTTATGGTGAAAATCTAATGTAGGAACTTTTATTTGTGGTATGTTGTTTTGAAAATTTGTCTTAGTTTCAATCACGTTTGAAGCGTTGATAGTTGTATCTGCACGTTCCTCGTCTTTGATAGTGCTATCCTTTTCCAACTCCAGTTTTGGTTCGTCTATTTGTCTCTCTTTAGCGCCAGACGAATCGTCAAGGTCATTCAGGTCCAAATTAGCGAACTCTCTGTCGGGCGAGTCTATTGACGTTTCCGATTCAATACTTTCCATGAGATTTATTGAGATTTTACTTTTTTGCGGTATCATGGGAGACCTGCAAGTAACATTAGAATATATGGCAACCTCATGAAACATTACAGTTCTCAAGTGTGAAGTCTGGAAAACGACACGAAATAAAACCTCTTATTCGTGTGTCTATATGTATATATATGCTCACGCCATCCCAGAAGGGTCCCCGAAGGGGTGCATCAGAAGTGCCATGACAACAGCACCCACATTTCACTGAATATGATTAAGTGCCAACACGACAGAGGGTGAGTCCATCGCTGTCTTAGGCATTATACATACATCTTTGAATTACTTTTCAGACATATGCAGGTTTCTTCACGACATTTTCCTTCACCGTAAAGCACGTGGTTTGAAATCACTGCACATAAGTTTTTAGAAAAACTGATTGGTACAGGCCCCGTGGGGATTCGAACTTGCGTCGCTTGCGTAGCAGGCGAATGGTCAAAGCCCAAGGCCACCATGGCTGTGTGTGTGTGTGTCTATATGTCGAATATGATTTTTATTTATATTATTGTTACCGCTTACCATCAAGCGGGCTATACGGACAGTCTTTCCTTGCTGTTTGAAATACTCAAGGTAAATAAAGACTCGTGGTAGCGAAGTTGTTGATTTGACGTCTGCTACACAAGCGACGCATGTTGAAATCCCAGCGATCAATAAATGTATAATATATAATACGGTGTATAAATAACCTTTTCTAAAAACTTAAGGGTAATGACGTCATACCACGGGCTTAACGGTGAACGAAAACATCTATATCTAAGATATTTAAAAACGTATTTATTAATGCCTGAGACGGCGATGGACTAAATAATTCACGTTGGCGCTTTCCAAAATTCTCGTGGTCTTTTACAAGCGAAATATTTATACAGTTTATACCTCGGCCTAGCTTCCTTCTCCGAGAGACCAGGCTCTTCAAGATGCACGGGCGACGTCTCTATGTCACCAGGTTTGACCAAATCTGATATCTTCTGGAAATTCTTCTGGAAGAGATCAGGTTTGATGTAATCAGCCGCTGGGGGGCGCAGCACGCGTCTTCTGGGAGACGCGCCTTTAAGGTCACGACTTTCGCTATCTAAAAAGTGAAAATGGAAAATTAAAAATAAGGCAATTGTAGTTAGTTCACGGCCTAGTAAGGAGATAAAATAACCACGGGTTTGGAAACTAGTCTTCTGAGAAGAACCGACAAGAAACTCAGCCAGGCAACTTGTATGTTTCATCATACCAAAAATTATAAATGTACGTATGTATGGGTTTGGATACAGTTCTTGTGTGTGGCGATTTTTGTATAAAGAGTACAAGTTTTGGTATAACGACCCGCCACCGATGCAGTTGCACTTGCAGAGACTTGAGACGACGAGGGAAACGAATTTCAAGTCTTACGTCCTCAAGGTGCCTGCAACGTGACATGTTCTTCCAGTCGGATTTCTGGCCGACAGGAATAGTATATCGGCTTTATAGGGATGCGCGCAGGATCGCCATACCCTAATTATATTATATTATATTATATTATTATTGTATTATAAATGTTGTATGTATGTTAGTCTTTAAGGTATGTATTGTATTATTGTTATACCGTTATCTGGTACCCATAGTACAAGCTTTGCTTAGTTTGGGATTAGATGGCGATATGACATGTTATGTACTTATATTATTAATAATTTGATTTGATTTGATTTGATTATCCCCACTATTTTCGCTAATAATAATCTGAAACAAACTTACCAACGGAATCCCTTTCGGATCCAGAAACACTCTTCTCCCTCGGACTTTCAATAGGTCTTGGTGGCAATGGGGGTCTTGCCACCAACGGACTCAACACTATCGAATTCAAAGGCACCGATGACATATGCGATAGAGGAGCTAAGTTCACCACGGGAGATAGAGGTACGGGAGATAATGCTGAAGTGGGCGCGGCGCTGATTATAGAACTTTGACCGTCATTCTGTTCCGATGAGCTATTCGAGCCAGGACTCACTGTGGTCTCTTGGACGTTTTCCAGTTTGAATCTAGAAAAATACTTATACTTACTGAAAAAAGGTAATTATGAACATTTTGCAATGTAAATAGTGACGTGAATCTGTAACATGCAATTTATATGTCATTATTCCTAATAATTTATGGTTTTCCATAATTACAATAAATTTATTCATCTGACATTGATTTAAGAGACATCGTATAAATTGCACGATAACAACAGCAGATAAGTAACATTACATAAGTCGAGTAACTTATATTTTAGAAAAATAAATCCTTAGAATTTAATCTATTAATGAATCTGTGATATCCCTAAAGCGTAATTAAGCCTGACGATATTAAAAACACTTCATTCACAAAAATATACAAACCTAACACTCTTCTTATCTTCTTCAAAGCTGAAAGTCTGTCGTGGACGGCCAAAAGACATGTCAACTTTCCTATGGAATGTATCAGATAATTTCTCCCTCAATATCCCTTTGGGTGGATCACTTTTAGTAACCGAGTCTAGAGGCAAAGACTTGTCTGTCTCTGGGCTGGGAAGGTCAGACTTGGACATTCTTATAAACATGTTGCCTTTTCCTGGAATTAAACAGTTATTGAATGTAATAATAAT
Source organism: Watsonalla binaria (assembly GCA_929442735.1). Taxonomy (NCBI): domain Eukaryota; kingdom Metazoa; phylum Arthropoda; class Insecta; order Lepidoptera; family Drepanidae; genus Watsonalla; species Watsonalla binaria. Next base: position 9,314,967 of record OV838930.1, read on the forward strand.
AATGAAATCCTACCGAATTTCGGTTACGGCGGCTAATCTCAACGAGGATCAGCCTACTGCGCAGGAGATATTATAGTGCAGGCGTGTGTGCGCAAACACAGGTGCACTCTTTATTCCCTCACTCTCATAGTGGGATGGGAGGCAATCCGACACGACCGGAGAGAGATCAGGCGTAGGACCAACGGTGCAACGTGCGCCCCGAGGCACGGGGGTGGAAACACCGCCAACTTCCAAACTCTGGGAATTTTATTGTGGTTTTCTTTACGGAAAAACCCAATATACATTTTTGATCCGACCCGGGAATCGAACCCGGGACCTCATGATTGGCAGGCGAACGTATTAGACTCTAGACCAACGAGGCAGTTAACTAAAGCACTAGTTGTTGAATGTACCTACAATATAAAAAGAGCCGCAGTGGCCTTGAGTTTTGAGCAGTCGCCTGCTACGCAAGCGACGCAAGTTCAAATCCCAGCGGGGCCTGTACCAATGTGTCTTTCTAAAAAACTTGTGTACAGTGATTTCACACCACGTGCTTTACGGTGAAGGAAAATATCGTTAGGAAACCAGCATATTTCTGAGAAGTAATTCAAAGACGTATGTATAGAGCCTGAGACGGCGATAGACTTAGCATCGGTCACGTTGGCACTTAATCTTCGGTGAAAAGTGAGCGTTGTGATTACAACACTCACTTTTCACCTGTTTACCCCTTCGGGGAATACAGGCGAGTGTATATGTATGTGTGTATTGAATGTACAGCGGGCTAAAAAGTAAACTTACTGAGGCTTTAAGTTTTCTCAGTAATTTATTATTATTAAAAACCATGAGAATATTGTATAAATACAGGGCTTAGACTTATTAGGCGACCATTATCACCACAAACAATTTTTATTTTTATTTTTCGTTGTTTATATTATTTAATGTTGGTATAGTTTTCTTTTTATAATTTAATTATACCACAAAGATAAGAAATAAGCATAACACACGAAATAATCAAAAAAAAATTAGGTTTTTTTTTTTGTCAAATTGATATGAACTCTAGCTGATGTTCAGTGCCAAAAATGTGCACCCTATATAACTATTACATAATTAATATTAGTGCGACAAAGTTCTCGGTGACTCTGTATGTATACCTATTACATAATTATTTGAAAGTATTGACTGTACAATACAAATGTAAGTTAAACGCTCACACTAATACTAACGCAAGAAAATTGTCACGCATTGTATCATATCGGTGTGTGACAAATGCACACTCGTAATTTTTTATTTTTATTTTCTTAACCGCACTATTCAACTAATTGTTAATTATTTGTTATTCTCAACTGACAGTGACAGCTGACACTCTAGGCGATCCATTTTTAAAATTAAAACTGACCTGACAACTGAAGCCCTCTATCAACTTTCGCCGTGGAAAGCAATGAACTAAAATTGTCATCTGGACTATTCAATACGTGCATTTTCAAATCGATAATCTCAGATTGCTGCTTAAACAACATCTTAGGTCGTTCAAATGTAGAAGGTCGACTCAACAAATCTCTGTCGGACGTATTCCTCATCAATGTTGGCTTGCAAAGTGCACCATCCGCACTACGTCTCAAGGGTGATATTCGAAGATCGTTTAGTTTTTTATCAAGTCTCCCTAATGGGGAGGGGGGTGGTCGACCTAAAGGAGCAAGTCGTTTCGGTCCTGTTAGTGTGGAGTCTTTGATGTCCGATGGATGGTTTTCACTGTCTGTACTAAGATCATCATCATCACTTTCCACTTTCGTTTCCACTCGTTCCAAGTTTTTTGTATTCTCCTCAGAGGTAAGAAGTTCCTAAATAAAATATTACAGTCATAATTGATTAGTTTAATAAGCCGTGGTGGCCTTGAATAAGCCGTGGTGGCCTTGATAGGCCGTGGGGGCCTTGAGGTTTGAGCAGTAGCCTGCTACGCAAGCGACGCAAGTTCGAATCCCAGCGAGGCCTGTACCAATGAGTTTTTCTAAAAAAACTTATGTACAATGATTTCACACCACGTGCTTTTCGGTGAAGGAAAACATCGTGAGGAAACCTGCATATTTCTGAGAAGTAATTCAAAGACGTATGGATAGTGCCTGAGACGGCGATAGATTCACCATCTGTCACGTTGGCACTTATCATCTTCGGTGAAAAGTGGGTGTTGTGATAACAACACCTCTGCCTACCCCTTCGGGGAATACAGGCGTGAGCATATGTATGTAATTGATTAGTTTGAATTCAACAGCATTTATACCAGTTCCTGTGGTGGTAATTCATATTAGAGGGATACAATTAGGTACATGAAGACAGTCAGATCACACAATAAAAATATACAGAATGACAGCTCCCGAAACCCATATTAGGTCAATAAGGCTCATAATAAGTATAGGCACAACTTTCTATGTGTATGTTGTTGTTTAATAAAGACAGCCACCCTTCTGATCACTTTTTATTTTGTGGCTTGAACTCCCTATAGTTAGCTGTTGCCATGTGATATGGGCACATTTTACCATACATATAGACAGAGACTCATAAAATTACTACTGCGCAATAAAGGTACGCGCTTATAACTCGTGATGGGACCTGCAGCGTTGTACTGTAAGGTTTCTCAGCGTCGCACTCGAGGAGTGTTTGTTTCAAAGATACGAAATTTAACTTTATCTTTACCAATATTATAAAGGGGAAAGTTTTGTAATTAATAGACTCAAAAAGACCTGGATTGATTTCGAAATTTATTTTAACGTTAGATTAATACATAGATTACGCTATATTTTATCACCGTACTCCCACGGGAACTACCGTGTGAAACCGCGTGACGCTAGTCATCTATGTATTATATCTGCTATGTTTGAAACATACGCTCGAAGTAGAGTTCGGTGCTGAGAAACCTTACAGAATGCAACACATTAATTTACTGTAGTAAATTGACCTAAATTTTTTAAAATTTAGGCAGAAATACCACCTCCATCATTCAAGTTTGATCAAGGAAATACGAATAAATCTTTCATCTACTGAATCTCATAATTCAACTGTATGTGCTTCATGTTAAGAACTATAATCAAAAGTACCAGCACAGAGGCGCATGTGTCATCTTGCATGGAAGCATCTCGTGCCCTTTTCACAAGCTCCTTATAAACATGATCTAACGGATGCTCCCATTGTGTCTTTTTCGTCTCTTCATTGTAGTAGTAATGTGTTTCCAACTTCTCGTCAAAGCTGTAAAAAACATTTTAGGACTTACAAACATTCAAAACAATGAATCAGAGAATCGGCATTGCTATTCAATGTGGCAATGCTGCCAGCCTTCTTGGTACAATCCCGAGAGACACCAACCTGGACCAAGTTTTCTATATATATACATACATATACAATATCTGGTTGACTGACATGAGTTTTTCAGTGCTTGAAAAAATGGTCAAACCAATGTTTTCCATGAATGAAACCTAGCTAGACCTATTTTTTGCCCCTGAAACCTACATGCAAAATTTCATGAAAATCATTGGAGCCGTTTCGGAGATTCCAATTATATATATACAAGAATTGCTCATTTAAAGATATAAGATATATTTAGTTTTTAAACAAATAAAGAATCAAAACAAAAGTATCTTGCTGGTACATGTATAAAGACTAGTTTCCGAACCCATGGTCTGTTCTTTGACATTCATAAGTGATTTACCAGGACTTGAGCTGAATTAATTATATTACAGTAAAGGCTTACTATCAAGCAGACTGTGCCTGATGGACATATTCTTAAGGAAAAAATACCACTGTTTGAACAGAAGCACCAGTTATCAATTTATATGCATAGGCTGCTCAACATAAGGGCTGCAAAATACAGTGCTATAATATATATTAGTATTTTAGTTATATTCATATACACAGTGTCGTAGAAAAAGGAACAGTTGTCTTCTAGAAGTTGTAGGGCTTTATGAATATATCACTTGTTGAAGTCGTAAAATATCTAGCTCCAACAATATCATAGTTATAGGCTATGGTTGCCGAAGAGTTCGCGGCCTTAAGAGATTGAATGAACGCACGGCCGCCTTTACCTACATTACGTATGTGGTCATTAAACTTGATCAATTAAGGAGAAGGTTTTTGAAAAATGGTTTTATGGAATATCAGGAACTATTAGTAGGAGAAAACAAATAAAAACGTGAATAACGAAATGTTACCGCAGATTTTTATTTGATAATATTTTGCTTGATATGGTCAACTTTGAACATCAATTACTCGAAAACAAGAAAATATAATAGATAAGCCTTATCATCAGCAAGTAACATAGGCTTTATTTTATCCCAATACTACCTTGGGTACGGCAACTACACAGGTGAAATGGCGTGACCTCCACTAGTTTTAGTTTCTAATCTGCAAGTTTTAGTTTTGTTAAAATTCAACCATTTCATACATTAGCCCGAACAAGCAGACAGATGGACAGTTTTTTTTTTTAAATCAGTTTTTAGATATAATTTTGAGTGAGAGTAAATAATTGCTGTAGGAGTAACTATGGCAACTTACTATGCTTTCCATGGTGGAGGTAATGCTTGCATGAGACCATCTCTGGCAAGAGGTAGGAGGTGGCTCTCACTCTCAGGGTCAATACCCAACTGATGGGCATATTCTGAGATCTCTAGAATACAACATTACATTTTAATTAATATTTTTATGGGAAAAATATACCATAGTACACCAATAATAATAATGATGATGGGAAGAATACTCAATAGAATATTAAAACTGCTAGCAATTAAAGTTCATTGAGACTAGAAAACTCACACGTTCGGGCTCATGGTCTTTTTCCCGGGAGCGAATTTTACCGAAAGAAAAAGCGAATAAAGAAAAGCCTTCCCTAAGGACTAGAACGTGTATTCACATATCAAATGTTAACAGCCAAAGATAAAACAGAGTCCGTGGAAACAATTCTAATGTTTTTGGAACACTAAGAATGTAAAATTATTGAGAAATAAAATAAATACGGACCCTCTGCGGATGGTTGACTGTTGTCGTCGAATATTTCACGGCATACAACAGCCGCAGGAGAACTCATTTTAATTGACCATATTTATATTATTTAATATGAAACCCTCGCAATCACATACTTTAAAACGGAATCAATAACATTCACATTACTCATACAAAAGGATTCGCCAATGAAGAAAAAATTCTTCCCATCTTGCGAAATTCACTCCTCTAAGCATAGATATTTCAATGTTTTTCTTCTATTCATATCTAAGAGCCATAGACCTAAGACCATAGAAAAGTAATACTCGTCAGCGACGTACAGAAGATTTATTAATATGTTATATATCTGTTTTAGTCAAACATTTTTCCTTTCTTATTGCAAGAGCTTTCCTTTCTCATTTATTTTAGTAATACTAAAGATAGTCTACCTACTTAAATTAGCACCAGTGACAGGTCCTCGCTTAATTTTAGGCTTTATCTATACAAATAAAAAAAAATAAGTGTCTGTTTGTAAATCCACAATAACAGCTATTCACTAAATGCATACGAAAGTTTTTAAGAAATTTAAAAAAATATATTAATCTATCTGTCCGTCTGTCTGTCTGTTTGTTAAGGGCATTCTCTGAAACGACTTGACCAATTTTAACGGGACTTCCACTGGCGGATAGCGAATGTTACAAAGTGTAACATAGGCTTAAAACTACTTTTATTTAAAAACATTCAGGTTTCCGCGGGAATTAATTGTACGCGGGTGAAACCGCAGGGCACATCTAGTTTAAAACTGAATGACAATCCGTGATGTATTTAGACGAATAGAGGCGATTAAAGAAATATAATAGAAGAATGACGCATTCATTAAAAATACTATTAAACTTTCCATGGTACAATCTCGTGGTTCAATCAGACACAATATTTTTGTATGGAAATAGCGACTTCAATTTTAAATTCTTTAATGTCTAATGAAATAAATTAACTTAAATACACTTAGATATATTGGCTGCCTACACAGTGAATTTTTTTCTATATATATGGGCTACACCATTACCATAGACTTTAGTCAAGTGTCAAACAAGATACGAATGTCAGTCAATCAAGGCAAACATTTTGTAATTCTCGATCAATGAGAGTTTTAGTCACTTTATACTTGTGATAGAGGAATCCGGTTGTTGTGAAAAATCTAAATTGTTGATAAAAACAAAAAATATGGCATCAGTAAAAGATGTAGCTTCCCTTTACCAAAGTTTAAAAACGGAGTGGGCAAAGAAACCACGGAAACTGGACAAATGTGGTGAACTGCTTAATAAAATAAAAGTATGTGTGATACAATGACTTGACAAATTTTGGTTGCTATTTACTTATAAATTAAATTGTATTATTATTAACATCTATTGCAGGTTGCGCTTACACAGTTAACATTCTTACCTAGTAACAATACGGCCGCTAATCAGAAAGAATTAATTTTGGCCCGGGATGTTTTGGAAATCGGCGCACAATGGGCTGTCGCCGCTAAAGATGTCAAAGCTTTCGAACGATTCATGTCCCAATTGAAATGCTATTATTTTGATTACAAGTAAGTTTATATTTTCCGTAAATGTACAATTCAAATTCTTTGTTAATATATTTTACCAACTTGTTGAGTATTAGCTGTGCTCTGCGGTTTCACCCGCGTAGATTAAATTAAATTCCCGAGTAACCCTAAATGTTATTTTTTAAATAAAAGTTAACTAAGTTACTGCTTGTTACATGAGCTATCTGCCAGTGAATGTCCCGTTCAAATCTGTCCACCCGTTTCAAAGATTACCTGGTACAAAAAAACAGAAATTTTTGAAAATTTGTTTTGTTAAGTCAGTACCATAAATACTTTCATATGCAATTAGTGGAAAGCTGCTATTTAGGAATTACAAACAAACACTTTAATTTTACTTATCTGTATTGATGTAAAGATGAAACACAAAGACATCCATAATATATTCATTTTGGGGCTCATTTCTTTCTGAGACTTGAACCAGCTCAACTTACATTTAAGTACATCACATTTGTGTAACAGCTATGTGAAAATTTCAGACCTTTTATTTTATACTTTGTAGAGTAAATTTTTGTGGAAATAATAATATATTTATATATAATCACATTTTATTTTAACATTTAACATACATAATGTTCACAGGAAATACACTTTTATAACACTGTGTATATAGTATGTAATAAACTTATTTCCTCAGAGATCATCTTCCTGAATCTACATTTATGTACCAACTCCTTGGCCTGAACCTCCTTTTCCTCCTGTCGCAAAATCGTGTTGCTGAGTTCCATACTGAGTTGGAACGCTTGCCAGTTGATGCTATCAGAGCTGATCCATATGTCAGACACCCATTAGCATTGGAGCAGTACCTCATGGAGGGAAGCTACAACAAGATCTTTTTGGCTAAGGTATCATAAAATAATTTCTACTTATATCCTACACTAATTAAATAAGTATTGTATAGCATTTTTTTTTGCCATGTAAAATACTAGCTGTGCCCGCGGTTTCTCCTGTCTGGATTTAGTTTTATATAATATTCAGGGTCTAAAGATTTTCTGTGCCTAATTTCATCAAAATTGGTTGAGAGGTTTAAGTCGGAAAGCGTAACAGATAGACAGAGTTACTTTTGCATTTATAATATTAGTAGGGATTATTAGAGATAAGGAGAGAGATCCAGAAGGATCTCAAAAGAGTGAGCAGAAGGTTTGTAACAGCATCTATATTTCACTGAAAATTATTAAGTGCTAATGTGACAGAGGGCACCTCCATTGCCATCTCAAGCACTATACATCTCTTTGAATTACTTCTCAGATATATGCAGGTTTCCTCACTATGCAGGCTGCTGGTATGAAAACTTGTGTAGCAGGCGACTACTGCCGACCCCACTGGAAACACTGCTTCCAACTGTAGTATTTAATTATAGGGTTAAATAAGTGCTTACCATATCACATGGTTCATAATACTCTTTTTTACAGTTGATATAGATGCAGTCACAAGTTTTGAGAGCTCAATGAAAATAGTGCAGATAACTGCACATGTATTTGTTCATACCACACTCAAAACTTTTTCATTTATTTTACTTGTATTTATTTATTTAACTTGTACTGGCACCTGTACATATATTTACTACAGGTGTAGTAAATAGTACATAGCTTTTACTGTCAATGTAAGGTTACATTGCAGTTAAAGCTATGCCTGAGCAGAATTTTATGACATCAATTCTTGTTACAGGGTAATGTCCCAGCAGAAAGCTACACACTATTCATGGATACACTATTAGACACAGTGCGGGGTGAGATTGCTGCCTGCATTGAGAAGGCTTACTTAAGCATCCCTTGTGCCGAGGCTGCTCGTAGATTGAATCTACCTTCACAACAGGCTGTACTTGAATATGGGAAGAAGGTAATAAATAGAAAAGCAATTCTTATTCTTCTATTTCCAAATTGTATACTTTAAAATTTGTCCCATCCTTAAAAATTCAGTGTAGGTTTGTTTTTTTGGCAGAATTAGCTCTAATGATTGAAAAAGATGAAGATCTGAATTCTTTTATAACATTATTCTGTTACTACCCTTGAGTGAAATCACAAGGCATTGTGATTTCACTCAAGAGATTTATCTGATCTTTCTGATATTACTGAACATATTTTTTTAGTGACATTTGAAAACTGTAGGCTAGAAAGAAATCAACTACATTGAGATGATGGAGTGAACTTCATTCAATATCAATATTTGATGTGGAGCTTAACAAAGTACTTTTATATAAGATTTGAAAGGCTACTATTGACTTCAAATAATGTATTTATTCATGGTTTTATTTAAAGCGTAACTGGATTCTACATCCTGACAACTGCTACCACTTCAATGCTGCTGAAGAAACCTGTGCTGCAGCAGCAGGAGTATTACCTTCTGCGGAACTCGCTGGACAAACCATTGAATATGCCAGACATCTCGAGATGATTGTGTAATAATATTGCTTAGTATATGTGAAATTACTTGTATTAATAAATATAATTACTTCAGATTTTTATATCACCTTTGTTTCATTGTTAATTCTATTGTATTAGACACAAAATGCTCGTGGCTACTATAAATAAATAGTTCTTAGTCTCATTATTAACTCTCTAGATATCTTTGTTTTCATGGAGAAATAAATAAATGCTTAGGATAAGGCAGTATGGTCGCATGATCTTAGTCTAAAAGGAATATTAAAACGATTACTAAAACTATTTTATAGATTTAAATGTATCTTTATTTTATGAACTAAAAACGATTATTACCCATCACAAGTAAGCGAATCTATACTATCCAATTTCAATAATCTGGTAAAGTATTCCAAAGCATGCTTGAGATTCCATTCTTTTATCTCTAGACATCTGAAAATAAGCAAAATATTAGATATTTTCGTGAAATTAATGGCAACAGTAATTCACCAGAGACAGATAAAATAGTGATACCTTTCACTCGGTTTCCTCTTCAGCTCAGTCAGTTTCATGAAAATATTTAACAATTTCTCTTTGAGGTCATCGTCTGGCGTTGTTTCTAATTTGAGGCTCAGGGGCTTTGTTTTAATCTGCAAAGATAATTTAAGAACTGTTGACAAGACTTAAATGATATACAAATATAATGTGATTTAAATATGGACAAAATACATTGTTTTGTATATCTAGGTAATTTATTCCAAGTCGACTAAAAGGGTTGATATTTTTAATTCAATGGACATCTTTATAGTGGCCATAGACAATTTTAATTTGCGTATTGCAACATTCAATCGATTCGGAGACGCCGCGGCTGTCAAAGCAAACACTGCGTTAACCAAGACAACAAGCGTTGTTAGATAAATTCGAAGTTTTCAACAAGTTATCTCTCTATCACAACATGAAGAAACACCAAACACGCCAAAAGACTTTAAACGACCCAGTAATAGTGTCGCGAGTGAAAAATTATCTCGCCGAAAATGTGGATAAGACATTCGTTGATGTCAGCCAAATGGCGCGTTCTCTAAAAGAGCGCTACCGCGAGTACAGCAATAGGAGTGAAACTGCGTTTTGTCAAATGGTTGAGAACGCGTACAAGGTTGTATTACAGAGTTATGGGTTAGACGGAGCTACGTCGTCGGAAGGTTCAGAAGAAGAGTCCGATTTGGAATTATTAGACGAGAACAACAGCGCGTTGAACGAACGTTTGCTCGCTATGTATAAGATGCAGGACAAAAAACGACCTGCCAACACACGCCGCGCAACAGACAAGTCCGGCGAACCAATAGACATACTCAGTAGCGATGATGATGGGAATACTGCGCCGAAATTGCCCAAAATAAACGATCAAATCACAATAACCCCCCACATACCAAACAGGAACGCAAATAGTACAACTATCGACACACCAAAAATACAAATGCAACATACCAATGACAAAAAACGAAAGCCGGATACAAGTAAAAGTATAGCACCAAAGAAAAAGTTTGATGTTGTGATCCCTAAAAAGGTAAAGGCGAATTTTGAGGATATTGGTGGCCTCTCTGAAATTATTACACAGATATGTGATCTGATATTGCATATGAAGCACCCTGAGGTGTACTGTCAGTTAGGTATAAAGGCTCCGAGAGGGGCATTGCTCCATGGACCTCCAGGGACAGGTAAAACATTGCTGGCACATGCAATTGCTGGTAAACTACAGATGCCGCTAATTGCTATAACCGGTACCGAGCTTGTTGGAGGGATGTCTGGAGAATCTGAGGAGAGAATTCGAGAGCTGTTTGAGAGAGCTGTGTCTGTGGCACCTTGCGTGTTATTTATAGATGAGATTGATGCTGTGTGTGGGAATAGAGTCCATGCTCAGAAAGACATGGAAAAGAGGATGGTTGCCCAGCTACTAGCAAGTTTAGATTCCCTCGGTGAAACGAATACCCCAATCTTGGTTCTTGCAGCCACAAATAACCCTGATGCCTTAGACCCTGCCTTGAGACGTGCTGGCCGCCTTGAACAAGAAATCACATTAGGTATCCCCTCACTAAAAGCCAGAAAAGAAATCATCACAATACTTTGTAAAAATATTGCCTTAGCAGATGATATTGATATAAATGCTTTAGCTCAAATAACACCTGGTTTTGTTGGGGCTGATTTGCAAGCCCTTGTAAATAAGGCTAGTACCTATGCTGTTAAAAGAATCTTTAGTGAAATTCGTTCTGCCTCAAAAATTGTTGTTGAGAAAGAAGTAGAGAAACCTAAGCCTGTAGATATAGTAGCTGTTGTGCCTAATGGGGAAAAAGAGGGAGAGGAGCCGGTTGTGACAGAGACAGGTGATGCTCCGGAAACAGTCCCAGAAGAACAAGTTCCTTTGACAAATATAGAAACACCTATAGAAGAAAATAATGATGAAGTTGTTGAAACAAATCATATTGATGCAGAGCCAAAGAAACCTTTAGACCCTGTGGATGAAGTAACAGCTCTTCTTGAGGACACACCATACCCTGCTGATCAGCTCTCAGGCCTGGCTATCAGGCAAGAAGACTTTTTAAAAGCCCTAAAGACTACTAAGCCCTGTGCAGTACGAGAAGGTATTGTTACGGTCCCTGATGTTACTTGGGATGATGTTGGGTCACTGAGTCAAGTCCGGAAAGACTTGCAACTAGCAGTTCTTGCACCGGTCAAATACCCAGAGCAACTGAGTAAATTAGGCCTATCTGCACCTAGTGGAGTTTTGTTATGTGGTCCACCCGGTTGTGGTAAGACTTTGTTAGCCAAAGCTGTTGCAAATGAAGCTGGAGTCAACTTTATATCTGTGAAAGGGCCTGAGTTGTTAAACATGTATGTTGGTGAGAGTGAGCGGGCGGTGCGCACTTGTTTTAGACGCGCTCGTAACTCTGCACCATGCGTGATATTCTTTGATGAATTTGATGCTCTATGTCCAAGGCGTACATCACAAGATAATAACGGCGCCGCTAGAGTCGTCAACCAGTTGCTTACCGAAATGGATGGCATTGAAAGCAGAGAAGGCGTCTTCGTATTGGCTGCGTCAAATAGGCCGGATATTATCGACCCTGCCGTGCTCCGACCCGGGCGATTGGACCGTGTCATGTACGTTGGAATGCCGGAAAGGGAAGATAGGTATGACATTATTCAGAAGCTAACGAAAGGTGGCACGAAACCTCAACTAGGACCAGATGTGGATTTGCAGATTATTGCAGGTCTCACAGATGGTTACACAGGGGCGGATTTAGCAGGATTGGTGAGAGCTGCGGCGACGAACACGCTTACGAAACACATATCGAATGGTACACTAGAAGGAGAGATATTTGTCTCGTTTGAAGACTTCAGAACTGCTTTGAAGAAGTGTAAGCCGTCTGTATCAACTAAAGAACAACTGCACTATGAAAAGCTTAGGCTGAAGTATGCATCTGGTTCTGATGATAAAGATATGGAGATGGAGACTGAGCCGTTAAATGAGGAATCCATGGATACCGTCTGAGAATCATTTCAACATTGTTTTATAAGAAATTAAGTTTTGATTTCACTTCACTCCTTATAATGTAAGAAAGTAACTGAAAACCATTAGTGCCAAGTTGTTCCATTTAAGTTTCTTTGATAATAGAATTTGTATTGGTATGTTATGCTTTTTTAGTTTAACACCAAGTATAGTATAAAATTTTTGTGTTAGCTTGAGCAAAGAATTAAAAGATGCATTTTTTTTTGAAAATGTAATACATATTGTAGATGCCCATGAAGCCATTATACATTTACTGCACGTTTTAAATTCAGACATAAATAAAGATAAATATTTTTTCCTAATATTGTGTTCTTTGTTGAATATCCCTTATAAAAAATATAATTATGAATATGCATGAGTCAGTATCAATATGAATGTTGAAGAGGCAAGAAAAATAAGTATGGAACGTAGCCTGTGCTGTCTTCCTACCCCCATAGGATACAAGCGCTGGAACAATGTATTATACATACTAATCTATTCTATATAGATAAATGAAATTGAAGTGGAAGAATTCCACAAAAGTGTATGAAATTATATATATATTACTTACATACAAATATACATTACGCGCCGAGCCGCTAGCCTAAAAAAATACCCTAAATAATACCACTCAGATCCAGGGCCCTAGCTCATCAATCCGGCTCACACCGGGGTGCCCTTAGCTGTGTTACTTAGTTTTTAAGTTTAAGCTCGGCTGGAGGCCTTTGGGTCTCACCCTACAGTCCGGTTAAACAGTGGAGGTAACTCCCCCCTACCAACTGCGAGAGGCCATATCCAAAAGGTATATGTCTGTCACTAATAACTTAACATAAGAACTTAACGTATGGGATCTGTTTAGTTCTTAATATTGCCCGAAAAACGAGTGTCATCCGCCGCGTTATTCACCAAGGTTTCTCAGTGTCGCACTCGTCGTCGAGTGTCGGTTTTAAAGAAACGAAATTGAACTCCTGTATGTATTATGTACCAATTTATCATGATTGAAACCAAGGCAAAGCAAGTCGTAGAGCTCGACGCTGAGAAACCTTAGTGAATAACGCGGCAGGTGCCGTCACCGTCACAGTTTTGATCGCTGGCTTTGAACGCACTGTTGTTATATTTTGGGTCTTTTACGTCATACATGTGAAATTATCCCCACAATTTTCGCTGAGCGCTCAAAACTCATGACTTGGACTTATTTCTATTGTTTTTCACTCACCGCGGTAACTTGAAAAGCCTTTTCGACGATCTGCTCGGCGGGTTCATCCCACAATATCATTTCATTCTTGATCTTATACTGAGCGCCGTCGTTCGTTCGCAGCACCAGTGTTCGTGTGAAGGCAATCAAATGTTCGTCTTCGGCCAACGAATCCGAGGTAAGTTTCGCTACACCGTTGATTGTTAGAATTGTTGTGGAGTCCTGGGATTTGAAAAATCACTCTTGATTTTTAACCACACATGACCGGTATAGGAGGTATAGGAGGTAGTCTCAGCATTTTACAAGTTTATAAAATACTAGCTGTGCCCGGCAAACGTTGTATTGCCATATATTTTTTTGGGGTGGTCCCCCTTATCATTTAGGGGTATGAAAAATAGATGTTGGCCGATTCTCAGACCTACCCGATATGCACACAAAATTTCATACAAATTGGTCCATCCGTTTCGAAGGAGTAGCGTAATTAACATTGTGACATGGAAATTTTATATATTGGACTAGTTGTACCCTGCGGTATCACCCGCGTATAATTAATTTCATTCTAACGGAACACTTAATTTACTCCTTAATTACCTATCTGCCAGTGAAAATACCGTTAAAATAGGTCTTGCCGTTTCAGTGATTAGCCAGAACGAACAGACAGACACAGAGAAAAACTTTGGTTTTTTTTCTTTTAGTGTAAAGCTGTTTTGGAATTACAAACAGACACTACAAAATGTATTTATCTGCATATAACATAAAGATGATTAAGAGCCAACATGATAGTTGGTGAGTCCATCGCCGTCTCAGGCGCTATACGTCTTTGATTTAACATAAGCTTGAAATGTAATAAGAAAGTTTTAGCTTTCTTATTAATATTATATATAATCTTTATTACTCACCGTATGGTATATAACGTCGACAGTAAATGTGAATGGGTCGTGTTTGATGTTAGGCCACTTGATGATCAGCTTGGAAATAGCGCTAGAACCTTCTACCGTATCCAAAGAATCCTCTGATAATATCCTGCTCTTCAGAAACAGGGAGTTGAAATACCTATACATTGGATTAATACCTGAAATAAAAAAAAACATGACATCTATTCAATCTACTAAAGTTATTGTGGTAATAATGTTTATTCTAAAGACCATTTTTAATGACCAAATTACATGTATTGCATTATATTAGTTCACTCAAGTTCACTAGATGGCGCTTGACAAAATTAGATCGCGGTATCAAGATTCTCTACGCGATATATATATATATAGGACAAAGAGTTCACAATAAACGAGATAGATCGTAACCGAGACCAATGAGATCGACATCAAGTTCGTATTTCTAACAGTTATTTTCATCGTAACTCGTAAAAGTCATGTATATATAATTTCACTGGCCTTATCCTATATATTGACGACACTTGATTCAACTGATCACCTGCTTTTTATTCAAAGCGATTGCCACCTGATCTTCGAAAGCCCTTTTGATAAATTTATATATGATTGATTTATGTTAAATCCAATGAATATCTCATACACACATACATATAGTGGCACCTGTATTCCCTGAAGGGGTAGGCAGAGGGTAGGCACTTTTCACCGAAGATAATTTAGTATTAACATTACAGATGGCGAGTCCATAGCTATCTCAGTCACTATACGTAAGTCTTTGAATTACTTCTTAGAGGAAACCTGCAAATAAGTCTTTGAATTATTTGCAGGTTTCCTCACTTTGTTTTCCTTCACCGTAAAGCACGTGGTGTGAAATTACAGCTCATACGTATTTTTTGAAAACTCATTGATACAGGACCCGCAGGGATTCGAACTTGCGTCGCTTGCGTAGCAGGCGACTGCTCAAACCCCACGGCCACCACGGCTCTTATGATTGTTAAGATGATTATAAATTGCAAAACCACGCCCTGGAGAGTCAACAGACAAACACTCACGCAATTTCCTTCTATAAGTGATGGTCAGAACAGCGTCGGTATCGTACATATCCTGTATTAACGGCCTCTGGTCATCACCGCCTTCCAACAGCGGGAAGAATACTTCTAGGAATTTCTCCACCACGCATACCGCTTCTTCTGGACAGTAGTTCTTTATGTAACTCGGCATTTCACCTTTACGCTGTACTCGTTGGCCATCCTGTAATATTAAATAACAGGGTCTCGTGCGAGTTTTCTTAATATCACTGTATTGTCGTAAACGCACATTAGTCGAGGATCGAAACAGCGCCATCTGTCGGTCCGCGGTGGTACTATTTTGACTTGTGATGGCGATTTTAAGAAAATTCTCCTACTAGTCGTAATCGGTGAATGAATAATTGAATACTTATAATTTTCATAACTATATTAATATTATAAAGCTGATGAGTTTCCTTGTATGGTTGAACATAAGTTTTGGAAAATCATTGTTAGAAGCTCCGCTGCGATTAGAAATTGCGTCTCTTGCGTAGATGGCGACTTCTCTAACTTCTCGGCCACAGGTTGCAAAACATAGAATACAATAACGGTTAATAATAATAGTTACTTCATATACTCACAATTTCAGTGACAGTGGGAAACATCATCCTAATAACTTTAACATACTCCGCCGGGTCGGTGTAATCGTGGCAGAGCGGGTTCCCATCCAGCCAAATGGACTTGAGGCTCAGCTCCCTACACTTGAGCAACATAGTCGCTTTCTCTATGTAATTATGGGAAAGATTCAACTGTTTCAACTTTGGCATTGTTGACGGTAAATCAAATCCTTGGATGGTTCTGAAAAAAGTTTTTTTTTTTACAAAAATCCTACCTTTTTCTCCTCTCGAAACTAGACTAGACTAGAGAGAGAGAGAGAGAGAGAGAGAGAGAGAGAGAGAGAGAGAGAGAGAGAGAGGGAGGGAGAGAGAGAGACTAGACTTAATTTAATGGTCGACGTTAATCCCCACTACATTATTTTTTAGAATAAATTACTCCTTGAACCATTTGTCAAATTCCTGTTATAAGCGGCCCAACCGTTTCGGAGATTAGCTGAAACAAACAGACGAAGGCAGACGGACAAACAGGCAAAATAAAAAATATTTATTTATGTAACGTATTTAATTTAATAAACACATCCATTTTAATAATCTGTATAGATTTGAATTTGTTAAGGTGCAAGCACATGCAGCCGCCCGACGCTCGTTTCCAACGACAAATGTGGTCACTTGACCCCATTTTAAATTTCCGGCGACTCAAAAAGGAACTACGTCATGCAGCCGCTCCAATCACGTATCGCTACATATGACGTGACCACATTTGTCGTTGGAAACGAGCGTCGAGCGGCTTACATCAGGTTGCACCTTTAGAGTTAGTTGGAAATTAGTGAGATGTGCGAGGATGTGTAGCGAGGGATGTGCCCATCCACCTGTATTATATATACTCACGTGAGCCTATTATGTGATAGATCTAAGTCCGTGATGTAGTCCCAGGCGATATCGCTCTCAAGTTGAACCAACTCGGTCTGATTGGTCACGCGGTGGAGAGGGAAATATATGAAGTGGCTTATGTCTGCAATTCAGATTTTAAATAACAAACCATAGCACACAGATTAACAAAAGGGATATGATCTTAACTGAAGAGATTGAAGACGTCAAATTGGAACAATATTTAAAAAAAAACATATATATGCTCACGCCTATATTCCCCGAAAGGGTAGGCACGAGGTGTTGTAATCACAACACCCACTTATCACCGAAGATGATTAAGTGCCAACGTGACAGATGGTGAGTCCAACGCCGACATCGCGTCATTGAATTACTTCTCAGAAATATGTAGGTTTCCTCACGATTCTTAAAAAAAACCTTTCAATTTAGTTCCGGGAACAACACAAAATTAAGTTTTCGTTTTGTACGTACCAGAAAATTCAGTACAAGTACTATATATCAGTGAACGATATAATTATTACGAATGGACAAGGAAATATTCGGCTAAGACCAGCCGAGTTATTCTGTAAGGTATTTTGACGGCAAGCAAGAAATGAGTTCGTAATACATACATTATAAAGTTCATTTTCGTATGTTTGAATTTAACAACTCGACGTCGTGTCAATACAAGCAGAAGTCGCACTCACCACTTGCAGCTGTGAAGGCACTAAGGTTCAATTTCCTTTCTCCATCATAAGCTTGTGATAACTTCTTCCTCAAGACCGACCACGGTTGCAAGCCCACGTCGTCCATAGAGAAGTCTAATTGCGATATCGTAACTGTCATTTCAGCGCCTTCCTCTCGTAATACGAAGCCGTATTTGTGTATCGTTAATAACGCTGAACGGCATTTCATTATTAGGAACTTGCATTGGTTTTTGTCGAACTGAAAATATTGTTATTATTTAATAAACCTATTAATAGACTATGACCAAATTAATAGTATTTTTCAGAAAGATCTAATTCGGAGCACTCGTAACCGAAGAAAGTGTATGAAGAGTTGCATGAATGTGGATGAAGTAATAAGTATGTAAGGATTGTAGCATGTGGCAAACGGTGGTTTCTGCCTACCCCCATGGGATACAGGCGTGAGCATATGTATGTATGTAAACAATATACTCGCTACGTATTACATAGGACTTAAACATAACCGGCTAAAGGAGAGTATACTATTTTAAATACACCTTTGATCACGCTTTTATTCCCCTAATGGGTAAGCCATTATTTATTTATTTATTTATTGATCACCAACATTATGTACATCATCACAAACAAGAACAAACATTGAAATAACTTTGAGAGCATGCGCATTAACGCGTTCACTGCTAACGAGGCGTATGTTCGTCCAACTGTTAGGGAATTTACGAAGAAGTTGAAATGTTAGCAGTGAATGTGTTAATGCCATCTTAATTATAGGTGAAAACTGCATGCATGAAAGAAGACAACTAAAAGATTATACTAGATTCACTTAAACAAAATAGGAACAGGTTTTAATTAAAACTAAAACTAAAATTAGGGGAATAAAAGCGTGATAATACATATAAAATACTAGTCGCGCCCGGCTGTCTCACCCGCGTAGGCTTAATTTCATGGTTGTTCCGCGGAACCCTAATGTTTATCCGAAATAAAGTGTCCAACATACCTCTATGAAGCACGGGATGAAACTCTTCCCTCTGACACTGTCAAGAACTATGTCCAATACCTGTTCTTTTGTCCAATGTGGGGGGTAATCTTTTACCTGAAATTAAAGAAAAATGTTACGACAAATGTTGCATATCGACGGCGAAATAACAATACTTTTCTTAATCCTATATACATACATATAGGGTAGGCAGAGGTGTTGTAAAACAACACCTACTTTTCACCGAATATAATGAAATTCCAACGTGACAGACGGTGAGTCTATCGCCGTCTCAGGCACTAGCATACGTCATTAAATTACTTTTCTGACATATGCAGGTTTCCTCATGATGTTTTCCTTCACCGTAAAGCACGTGGTGTCAAATCACTGTATATAATGTTTCAAAAACTCATTGGTAAAGGCTTAGTTGGGATTCGAACTTGTTTCGCTGGCGTAGCAGACTGGTCCAACCCCAAGGTCACCAAGGCTTTCTGTTTTCGAACTGTTAACTCGACTTCTTAATATTATTGATTGTAAGGTCTCTTCGCATGGTTTCGTGAAATTACCTAAGTGTTTTATTATAATGTCCGAGGAGTTGAAAGGTAATTCACATTCAAAGCACTCTAATCTTCTTTCAAATTCAAAGTCAAAGTGAAAAGTATCTTTATTCGATTAGACTTTTTACAAAGTACTTTCAAAGCGTCAGAATGACATAATTATTCAGGATTATACATACTACCGCCAGGTTCGGAAGGTTGCTTTTACTGAGAAGAACCTGGCAAGAAACTCAGTAATTACTCTATTCAAAAATATTATACAATTTAAAGAATACAAAATAAATGATTTAAGAAACGTAAGCTCATGGACAAATTTGCAAAGTTCTTTGAAAAGTGAATATAAATATTTTTTTTCTACTCATTTGAATATTTTTTTCATTACAAGAACTTTTTTGCCAGATATCTGATAATATTGTTTGATGGAACACATACCGTTACTTGTACCAATGTATTGTTTTTATTGTACACTTCGTCCTGCATTTGTTCGCGCTCCAAGATCATTACAGACTGAAACATATTATTGTAATTAATTCATTATGAATTAAAGTCTGCTTATCAAAAAATTTACCAAAATTTTACTATAATCTGTGGTGTGGTCTCACCGCTCTGTTCTCTCTCTTCGATTACAACTATACTACATAATTCACGTGTTTATTTGAATATCACAATAAATAAGTAACACACTAATAATCCTCACATTAAAGTCGAAGCTGACTGATAGTGGCTGTACGTCGCGAGAATCGAACCGGCGAGACTAAGCAGTCGAGTAAGGCTGAGTTTACATACAAGCAGTTAGGAATCTAGGAACAAATCTTTCTAAATAACACACTCACACAGACAAATGTACATAATTTTTTAAGTAAACAAAAGACATTTGAGATCAATTTAGCAAATTCGTATTTCAAAAAATAGGCCCAGATTCCTTACTGCTCGTAAACTTTATTTTTATACTGAGACTAAGGTTGTTATCAGTACTACGCATATATTATGGCCTTACCTTAGAAACCCTGACAGTGACACTCTTCTTAACCTGTATATTTCTTTTCCACGGCCAAAGTGGCAGGTATAATTTCACAATGGGGTCCGTACTAGACTTTATGTCTTGGCGAAGATGTACAGGGACATGCACTTCGGCATTTGTCTCGTCTACAACCTCTCTAAAAAATAAAAATAAAATCACCATTTTACTAGAAGCTACAATATAATTATAATAATGATCTACCTAATTTCGGTTACGGCGGCTACGTAGGAGATATTATAGTGCACAAGTGTGTGCGCAAACACAGATGCACTCTTTATTCCCTCACTCTCATAGTCAGATTGGAGGCAATCCGACACGATCGGAGAGATCAGTACCCTTAACACGGGTTTGCGACCGTGCGTCTCCGCCGAATGAGAAATTGAGCAGCGACTCCCAGCGGTGACGTGAAGAACTAAAATATCTCATACAAATACTGCGAGTATCGCTAGCGAGTATAGATTATGAAAACAGTGGCAAACTCGTGATAGGGGTGCAGGACCAACGGCCTTACGTGCATACGTGCACTATAGACAAAGGTAGGGTAGAACCAATGATATTATGTCAAAGTGAAGATGTCATACCTGTCATTCGGGTGTATAAAATACAATAAAATTCATCAATATAAACATAAATATAAATGAGTTAATTAGCAATAAGTTATTGTAAAAAAATACATTTAAAATACATATAGTGGCCTTGAGGTTTGAGCAGTCGCCTGCTACGTAAGCGACTCAAGTGACGCAAGTTCGAATCCCAGCGGGGCCTGTACCAATGAGTTTTTCTAAAAAACTTATGTACAGTGATTTCACACCACGTGCTTTACGGTGAAGGAAAATATCGTGAGGAAACCTGCATATTTCTGAGAAGTAATTCAATGACGTATGTAAAGTGCCTGAGACGGCGATGGACTCACCATCTGTCACGTTGGCACTTATTCATCTTCGGTGAAAAGTGGGTGTTATGATTACAACACCTCTGCCTACCCCTTCGGGGAATGCAGGCGTGAGCATATGTATGTATGTACATTTAAAAAGAGTACTTATGAGTTTCTTGCCGGGTAGGAAAGCAACCTTCTGAATCAGGTAGTAAAATGTATAATCATGTAGTTCTGATGATTGGAAAGAATTATGTTAAAAGTCTAATCAAATAAAGACATGATTTACCTAATCGAGTAAGAGATATTTACAAGGTCAACAACGCGCGCGTGATGCCCTTGGTATTGCAAGCGACCATAGGTTGCGGTGACCACTTACCTACCATCTTAGTGCCTAGTGTGAATTTTTTTAAAATAGTACCATCTGTTGGCCGATAGATGGAGCTGTTTCGATCCCATAGAAATCTACGTTTACAGCGGCAGTGAAGAACTCGCACTAGGCCCTCAGGTTTGCTTGATTACCACCTTTGTGGTATAAATAGAATATATTTTTGATATTAATAAAGCCACAATCAAAGTCAAAGTCAAAAATATCTTTATTCGATTAGACTTTTTACAAAGCACTTTCATGCTATCGCCAGGTTCGGAGGTTTGCTATTACTGAGAAGAACCTGGCAAGAAACTCAGTAATTACTCTTTAAAAAAAATACAATTTTAAGAGTACAAAATAAATCGTTTAAGAATTGTAAGCTCATGGACACAGTTCCAGTGCACAAAAAAATTTAGTACATCTAATTATAACTAAATGCGTAGCTTGAGATGACCAGCCCCCACAAGCAGCACCTGTTCACAAGTATGACGTGAATGCCAGCCATCCTCAACCATCATAGAGGGAAGTGGACAACCCGTCATCCAGATTCTTTACTTACCTAACAGCTTGCTCTTGATTAAACAAAAGGTTAATGGTCAACTTTGGTTTCTTGGGTTGAGCTAAAGGTCCGAGCCTTTTGAAGGCGCTCAGTCGCTTCTGGCCTTGTAACATATCGGGCGATTCTGAACCTTCGCGTAAATCTGAAAAACGTTCAAATCTCTTTGTAAATTTTTTTTATGTTATATTTGAACGTGGTGGCTTCGGGGTTAGAGCAGTCGCCTGTTACGCAAGTGACGCAAGTTCGAATCTCAGCGGGGTTTGAGACCAATTATTTTTTCAAAAAAACTTAAGTTCCGTGATTTGGATTTACAAACAGACACTTCGATTTTATTTTTCAGTATAGATACCTCATTCCAACTGCTTAAACCAAATCGAGCACGCAATATAAGAGAAGGAATGACATTAGACACGCAAGATGAGGACACGAGTAGCTCATTGGCAGAATGACCGGTTTGAATCTCACATTATATGTCAGTACCCCTATCACGCGTTTGCCACTGATTTCGTAAACCATACTCGCTAGGGTCACTCGCAATATTTGTATGAGATATTTAGTTCTTCACGTCACCGCTGGGAGTCGCTGCACAATTTCTCATACTAATATTCGACGGAGACGCTAGCTTATCTATAATAACGAAAACGGTGGCAAACCCGTGATAGAAATACTGTTTTCTGTAATTTATAAACGAGGCATAGGTACGTTAGTACGTCTCTAAAACACGCATCGGACTAAAACTATACCCATCCCTTTTTAAATCCTTTACATAGAAAGTACATGTAGTACCTACGTAGTACATAGAAAGAGATGGAGCTACTTTTAAGCCAAGGACTATCTCAGTCTTTAATTTGTAATTGTTATATTTATATGTATGGAAATATTTACCGTCATTATTAGATGTTTCATCAAACATTTCAGTCGGCGAATAAGTTTGTCTGTCGCTCGCAGATTGGCCAGTCTTTTGTGGATCTTCAAAACCTTGTGTAATATCATTGTACATTTGCAAGTGTATTGGCTCCAACATTGGTGCTTGAGTCGCATTAGTATGAGCCATATTTGGCATGTTTCCTTTCGTCATCATCGACATAATGTTTTGAGCCATACTTGGCATATTATTCGGAGTCACATTTGGCATTGTATTCTGGGGCAAAGGTGTATTTCCAATAAATTGTTGGTACAATTGTGTTTGCGACTGCATGTTGGACCATGAACCTGCTGTGTTTACTGGTATATTCGATTGTACAGCTGCAACATTAAGTAAATAATAAGGCGAGGAGCTCGTAGCACAGTTGCTATTGCGCATATCATTCATTGCGAATTAAGCAACCCTAACCCTAGCCAGTAATTGGATGGGTGACCGCCCGAGTTCCCTCCGTGCTTCGGAGAGCACGTTAAGTCGTCGGTCCCGGTTGCCAATTTATCATCTTTAGCAATCGTTACAGGTCAGTCGGAGGCCTAAGAGAGTCCGACAACTGGTTTAAGCCAGATCACAGATTTTCCTCGTCAAAGGGGTTGCAAAAGTCAGATGGCAGTCGCTTCGTATAAAAATCAGGTGATCAGCCATATCGGGTTGAGTCAAGTGCGGACCCCAATAATGCAAGGGATAAGGCCAGGGAGAGAAGAATACAATAAGAAAGGTGAACAACTGAGAAGATGTGGGCTTAGTACGCTTATAATATATATGCCACCTTAATAGTAAAAAAATTCACAGACAAGTTTAGTATAGGTGCCATGACGAGTTATAAGCGCTGACCTTGAACGCGCATTGTGATTAATGAGTTTGCCTTATGCATGTCGCATGGAAACCTGCATATATCTGAGAAGTAATTCAAAGACATATGTGTATTGTCTGAGACGGCGACGGACTCACCATCTGTCACATTGGTACTCATATTCGGTGAAATGAGAACAATTTTTTTATGGTTTGTATCAATATAGGGGGTAAGCTACATTATGCGTACCGCAAACTAATTGATTATACATATCCTCACGCCTTTATTCTCCGAAGGGGTAGGCAGAGGTGTTGTTATCACAACACCCACTTTTCACCGAAGATGATTAAGTGCCAACGTGACAGATGGTGAGTCCATCGATTAATTGATTATAAAACTGGATATTACCATTTTGCGCCCCAATAATCTGATTCTGGTGTTGTTCCACCAGGAAACTTTTCGGTATGCCTTTGGGGTGTGAAAAGGTAGGCACTGAAACAAACAAACAAATATATCGATTGTGGCTGGTCATCTGAAGCTACACAGCAATACATTGCTATTATTAGTAATTAATATAGTTAATATTTTTGTGATTTATTTTGTACGATATACAAATCTACCAATGTGGACATAGGTTGATTTGTAATCTGCTCGCGACCACGATTGGTTTACCTAATTCAATCGAAACGTCGAGGTACGTTAATATAATATAGGTCCTAAGTAAATTTAAATATCAAACACCCCGTCCTCTGCTAGGGCCGGCGCGCGCTTAGCCACTAGCCTTAAACACGTCCCTAAATAATACCACTCGGATCCAGCTCCCTAGCTCATCCCCCAGCAACGCCCTAAGCCGAGGTCCGAGCCCCGCACCGGGGAGCCCTTAGCTGTGTTGCTTAGTTTTTAAGTTTAAGCTTGGCTGTAACTCCCCCCTACCAACTGCAAGAGACCATGTCGTAAAAAAAATATCAAAAATTATTATATTGTACAAGTTATGATGTGTAATCGTGTCGTTCTGACGATTTGGAAGTACTGTGTTAAAAGTCTAATCAAACAAAGATAATTTTGAATAGAATCTACTTACTGTTGCCGTAGCCAAATGTTTGCGGGTTACTGGCTGGTATAGCAGACACTATCTGTGGCGTTTTATTACTGTAATCGTCTGAAACGAGACAAAACATCAATATATATAATATATAAAATGATAATTAAGTGACACTTTACATACGTCATTGAATTACTTCTCAGAAATGCAGGTTTCCTCATGATGTTTTCCTTCACCGTAAAGCAAGTGGTGTGAAGTCACTGTACATAAGTTTTTTAGAAAAACTCATTGGTACAGGCCCCGCTGGGATTCGAATTTGCGTCGCTTACGTAGCAGGCGACTCAAGTTACAAACATACATACATACATATAAATATTTCCTCTTTATAATATTAATATAGATATGCAATATATATTGGAAACACAGCTTCAAATATGGTATTCAGTGTAGGCTTTTTATTTCACTTACAAAGCATTAAAGTATTCGACTGTATTGGTTTCTGTTGGGCAGGCGTCACGTTGCGTACCGTTGGTTGTTGATTTGTAGTTTTATCTGGACAAAAAGCGGTCTTATTAACTTTAATTATATCTATAGTCAATGCGAGTTGTCAAGGTCGTGTAGATACGGGGTGGCCGTGGGGTTTGAGCAGTTCGAATCCAAGCGGGGCCTGTGAGTTTTTCTTAAACAAAAACTTGTATGCTGTGATTCGTGTTTTGTGCTTGAGACGGCGATGGACTCACCATCTATCACGTTGGCACTTAATCATCTTCGGTTAGTGGGTGTTGTTATTATAACACCTCTGCCTACCCCTTCGGGGAATACAGGCGTGAGCGTTGCACTTAAGTTTTTTTTAGACAAACTCATTGGTACATGACGCTGGGATTCGAACTTGACAAAGATGTCAAAATAAATAATAACTAACAAATCGAATGCTATCACAATAAGTAAGCTTAATATATTTCGTTAGAATGAGAAAATATTCCTTGGACGAGATGGCCGTACGATAAACGTTCAAAATAATGTTAGTTCATCCAGGTTTTCAAAAATATACGTACAGATAAACTAGATACATCATCCAAATCAGTACAGCCGTTCAAGGAAAGCACATGAACAGACACATTTTCACACACACCTTTTTTATGTGTGTGACGAATCGATTTGTAATAAAGTTGTGTTCTATTTCGATAGATGGCGTCTAATTTTTACGCCGTCCGATAGAGCACAGTTTAAATCTAAGCTTTAAAAGCAGTTAGGAAACTAGGAACAAATCATTCAAAACGACTCTCACACAGACGCGCACATCTAGCGAGATTATAAGCAGAATAGCTGTAGCTTCAAATAGGGGTGTCACGTTGTGTCCGATCGCGTATATGTCATTTACGTGTTTTACTGGCTTATTTCAAGACTTCAAAATGACATAATTTTTACAATTAATATATCAGCTTTTTTATTTATTAAGACAAAAGACAACCCTGACTCTCAAAAGAACAAACGATTCTATTAAAAAAAGAATAAGACTAGTTTCTTAAGAGCTTGTAAAGCATTTATTTTAACTGTGGTGACGGACAGTAACTAGTACTTAGATATACGAAGAATAATATAAAAGTACATAACAATAAAAATTCGTGCTCACAAGGTCTAGGAACTTTGGGTCGCGTTATAGTTGAAATTAATTTGCCTTTTATATTTGCCAAAGGGTTAGTAGGGGCTGTAGCATCTTGGGTGTTTGTTGCTTCTATTGGCTGCGATTTACTTTCATTCTGTACACCACCTGCAGTTAATGCATCCATCTTAGAATAAAGGGATTTTTCATGCATTCATTCAAAATACAAGGTGTGATAGTGATTTACCAAAGAAAGATTCAGATTTATACGTAGCTATTTTTTTATGCTGTAAAGGGTGAACAAGCGCAGCCTAAAATATGATCAACACCAGCGTGTCACTCGCCACCTTAAAAAATCACTGTGCTAACATAACATAATAAAGGAGTCCATTATACTCTAGCACAGCGCTTCCACTCCTCTTCTCTCCCCATGCAGCACTGGTGTCCTTACTCACCACAGGAACACAACGCTATTCAAGGTTAGCATTATTTGCCTGTGATCTGTAAGGTACAATCCTCAGTGGGACAGCTTTGAATTTCGAACGGGAAACCCCGTTATACCCTACCTCTTAAGTACTCACTATATACTTTCATAAGCAACTATTAAGGTTCTGGGTATAGAGTATATTCCTGCATATAGTGGAACCCCCTACTCCCCTCTATGGACACAACTAAATATCTTACCTTCTTGATTGTTAGTTGATGGTAATGGCTCTGGATCATTTCCACCTTGCGTTAGGCGTGGAAAAGATGGAATAAACTTTATAGGCATACAAATTGATGACATATTTAATAAGTTGGAACCGTGAGATTTATATGAATATAAATTTAGAAACGGCTGTGCCCATTTAGCAGTTATTTTTAAGTCTTTGTTATAAAAGAAAATGTTTGAACAATCGTACGAAAAAGGTAAATAGTCTCCATATAAAAGGCACTCGAGAAATAATGTTGACGCGGATACCGAGGACCACAGCTAGAAATGATAAGAAAGATAGAATAATTGTCATTATTCTGTCACCCCATTACCTTCTCTTGTCTCCCCGCTTTGATTTCCAGAAGCCTCTACACTTTGTTTATGTTTCTCTTCAGATACATTTCCTTCTGTGTATTTCTGTGCTTCTTCGTCAGTGATCAAGCCCTTCAGTTTCATCTGATTGATAACCCGTTGTTTCGCGTCGAGTATCAATGATGATGCCGATGCACCTTTGTCATCATGCATGTTCTTTAGCGAGCTCTGGAATCTCATCCATTTTTCTTGAAGGCTTAGTCTGTAAAATAATATAATTGTGATTTATTTTGTATTACTCAAAATAGTAAAATTTATGAGTTTCTTGCCAGGTTCTCCTCAATAAAAGCAACCAACTGAACCCGCATGTATAATCCTGTATAATCATGCTGTTCTCACGATTTGAAAGGTACTTTGCAAAAGTCTAATAATTTTTTTGATATTGATATTTTCATTATAATTAAGGTTCGGAAACTGGATCAAAGAAATAGATTTTGTATTACTAGGATGAAAAAAAATCTTTGCTGGAAAATATGTAGAAATAAGGGGTCCTACCATGACCTTTCATTGCCATGATAGCTTAACTCTTATTATGAGACAGACATATATGATTTGTATAAGTCTGTCACTGTCACAAAGTGGAACTATTTAGGCAATAAGAGCTTATGGTAAGGCTCCAGTTTCGTTTTGTTTTCGAGCATATTAATAATAATAATGATCTCCTACCGAATTTCGGTTACGGCGGCTAATCTCAACGAGGATTAGCCATGTGCGCAGGAGCTATTATAGTGCACATGTGTGTGCGCAAACACAGGTGCACTCTTTATTCTCTCACTCTCATAGTCCGATGGGAGGCAATCAGACACGACCGGAGAGAGATCAGGCGTAGGACCAACGGCATAACGTGCTTTCCGAGGCACGGGGGTGGAAACACCGCCAACTTCCAAACTCCGGGCATTTTATTGTGAATTTCTTGACAGAAAAACCTAATATAAATTTTTGACCCGACCCGGGAATCGAACCCGGGACCTCGTGATCAGCAGGCAAACATACTAACCACTAGACCAACGAGGCAGTTAATTAATCGAGCATATTATACATAAAGGGAAGACAGAATATAACTCAGTTGACTAAATGAATAAGCCAGATAGTGAGGAGGTTGGTACAACTTGGTATAAAGGATAAAAAAAATGTACTCACGTGGGAACATTCTTTTTCTTCTGAATCCCTGGTACATTTTGTTTTTGTGCCTTCTTGCCGGGTACATTTTGTTTGGGTTGGTTTGGTTTTTGCTTCATGTGTCCAGGTCTAGGTGCATTCGGTTTTTGCATATTTGGTCCAGACTGGTTGGTCCCAGGTGGGTTTGGTTTTTGCATGTTTGGTCTAAATTGGTTTGTTCCAGGTAGGTTTGGTTTTTGCATGGTTGGTCCAGACTGAATTGTTCCAGGTGGCTTAAATCCTGAGAAGAGATTAAGTGCAATATTGAAGTAATGCTATATTAGAAGATGGGATGTAACAACATACAACTGACACGAAACTCGAATCAATGGTTAAATGTATACTAGGTCTCATTTTGAAACATGTAACATATTTTTATGTAAATTTGTAAAATATAAAAACAAATAAGCTCATGCCATCCCAGAAGGGTCCCCGAAGGCGTAAGCAGAGGTGTTGTAACAACAATACCCACATTTCACAGAATATGATTAAGTGCTAACATGGCAGAGGGTGAGAGTCCAACGCCGTCTCAGGCACTATGCATATGTCTTTGAATTACTTCTTAGACTATATATACTTAGATGGACTTACACATTCTGAAAATGTGTAAGTCCATCTAAGAAAGAATATGGAACACAGATGAAAGTTAAAACCATATCCATCTCTTTTGAAGTCCGTATCACAAAAAGAGATGGAATTACTTATAAGCCAATGTTCTCCAATATGCAATTTAATTTAAATATTTCAGAGATCAGAGTTATAGAAATAATAAAATACCCGATGTTGTGGTCCCTGTATTATACGCTCCAATTTGATTTGATCCAGACAGATTCAGTTTGGGCTGGTTTGATCCTGTTTGCACTGGGTCATGTTGGTTACCAGCCATTGGGTTCTCCGGTGCATTATCATCACTGAGTTCAATAGGCTCTGGTTGAGTCGATAGTGGTTGAGTTGGTGTAAAGTTGGTCAGTACTACATGATTCTGACCATAATTTGCCGGGAACTGCTTAATCTTTTTTTTCCTTTGTTTCTTTCTCTTACTGAAATGTGAATACGGATAGAAAATAACATATGCTCACGCCCGTTTTCCCCGAAGGGGTAGGCAGAGGTGCTGTTATAACAACACCCACTTTTCACTGAAGATAATTATGTGCCAATGTTACAGAGGGAGTTTCGCTGTTTCAGGCACTGTACATATGTCTTTGAATGACTTCTAAGACATATGCAGGTTTCCTCAGAATGTTTCCTTCACCGTTAAGCATGTGGTGTGAAATCACAGCACATAAGTTTTTATAAAAGTGGGATTTCAACTAAAGAGTAGCTAATAAATGAGGTGATGGAAACCAGGTTATCATCTGTCGTCACTTTGGCACCCAGTTGCGATAATTATGAGTAGTGAGCTTTATAATAACATTGCTTGTCCTCCGGGAACACGGGAAGATGTTCAGCACTTTAGCAGGAGGAACTGTTTGAGATTCAAAGTAACTTTTTTACTTGCTGGAGTGGTATGTGGGGTCGCCAGATCTACTGAACTTACTACACAATAATTGTCTCAGAATGCAAGCTCATGTCCTGAATAAAAAAAGAAGTTCTGTTCAAAAAGCATAGGCTGAGCATTTTTATACTTAATTTAATAAAAATAGTTTCTGAGATCTGGCAACTCTAATGGTAATGGCTACCTATAGACAGAATGTCTACATCATTTTATGTGGTAAAAACCACAATTTATAATAAGTAAAATAGTTTAAAGTCATACCTAAGGTTACTCAAGATATGTATTTATCAAGAAGAATTGTGTGATTTAGAAGTAAAATGCAGTGAAATAGGCACACAGATCAAAAACAGACTTTTCAAAAGTTCATTGATAATCTGGTGAACACCTGTAAAGCTTCTTAACAGTGCCTCAACCACAAAGGTACATATTCGCTCAATAATATACTGACCTTTAACTATACTCAAATACTAGGTTTTTGGCTTCATCTTAACTATTTCTTAATCTATCGTAATTTCAGTATCGATGTAGTTTTACTCATTTGTTGCATATCTTTGGGATACATAATAGAATTTTAAGATATTTAATACTTACAACAACATACACTCGTTATTTTGCATCTTTATAAAAAGACGAATTTACAAATAAACAAAAGTATTTCGTAGAGAAATCCACAACAAAAATTAACTTGTTTGTTTTGTTGACATTCATTATTTGGTTTGGTTGGTTTGCTTGATTGACTTGACATTTTGACAAGACACCTGACAATAATGACATTGACATTTTAGTTTTGTTTTTTTTATTGATTCTAAAAGGTTGGATACAGGTCTTTTAATTAACATGGACCGGTACATTGCATTGTACTAAGTAAATAAATAAAAAATAGTTAAAAAAAACTTACCGAGAACTTTACTCGGTAGTTTAGTACTTATCTTGAACTTGTGGTAACTAGGTGTGACTTACGAGTGCAAACGTACGTACAGTGTATCTACTCGTACATAAGTTGAAGGCCTGTCCAACAGGGTTTCAATTTACCAGAGGTATTTCAATAACCACTTTAACATTAGGTATGTAATTGAATTGACAGAATAATGGTGAGTCAGTCCATCTCCTTCACAGCCACATACATAAATGTGTGTTGTTTTGATTTATTTTCATACATATACAGGTTTCCTGGCGATGTTTTCCTTCACCGAACAGCTTGTGATGATATATAAGTGCACTTAAGTACGTAAGTAGGTACCTTCTGTATTTAAAATAATGTGTCGTGCTCTGCTCCGCGCGTTTAATACAAAATGCAATATTGCTCGTTAAGGCCACTTGACCCCGTGATCTACCGTATACAAAGGGTGTTTCATTACAGAACCACTTGAGTTTGCAACATGAACCGCTTTCTAACGGAAAGAAATTAGACGGCGCCTACCTACCTGAGCTTATAAACTACTTATTCCTAAATTTAAATCTAAAGAGTAAAGTAGTGTTTTAGATATTTTAGCGTACAAACTTAAAAATGTACATGTGATAATATGTTTTTTAATGCTGGTAGAGTCAATAATAGATAGTAGGTGAGATTTTTTATTGTTATTCTTAACCGAATTTAGTTTATTAATATTATACGTAAGTACAGTAGCCGTGGCGGCCTTGGGGTTCGCGCAGTCGCCTGCTAAGCAAGCGACACAAGTTCAAATTCCAGCGGGGCCTGTACCAATGAGTTTTCTAAAAATGTATGTACAGTGATTTCACACCACGTGTTTTACGGTGAAGGAAAACATCTTGAGGAAACCTGGAAATGTCTAAGAAATAATTCAAAGACGTATGTATAGTGCCTGAGACGGCGATGGACTCACTCTGTCACGTTGGCACTTAATCATATTTGGTGAAATGTCGGTGTTGTTGTTACAACACCTCTGATTACCCCTTCGGGGACCCTTCTCTGGATGCATGAGTAAATTTATTATTTTTATTACAGTAAGCACTAGTAGTCAATTGTTAACGATAATAATAATTTGGAATTAAAAACAGACACTTCAATTTTATTTATGTATATAGATTGATATCAACCTGTATACAAGTCGTCCATTAAATAGGGTTAATAACCAATATTAGTGGTCATCGAAATCTTCACACGTACGGTTATAATTTAAATACTAATAAATTGAATGTCAGTCAGTTAGTCCTTTCAGTCTCAGTGTAAAGAGCAATACATAATCTTAGCGTTCTAATTAAATTATCGTTTAATTTAAAAATACATTTTCCTGCTTTATAAAACTTAACTTATTTCAGAATAAATTATTAAGTATGCCTTTGTTTTCTGTATAAGTGTGTGTGTGATGTGAACAACTCTATATTTTCTCTCGACTAAGTTTTTTTTTCTTTTAGAAATATTTTTTTAATATTTGTGTATCTATACAAACGGACGGAGTATATTGTTAGTAGTGTTTGGGAAGGACGACAAAAGTGATTTGAGATATAAAAATACTGCGGGTAAGTTGTTAGCAACGTATTTTTATATATATACATATAGAATAGAGGAGCTCGTGGCACAGTTGCTATTGCGCGTATCATTCGATCAGCGAAGTTAAACAACCCTAACCTTAGCCAGTAATTGGATGGGTGACTGACCGAGTTCCCTCCGTGCCTCGGAGAGCACGTTAAACCGTCGGTCCCGGTTGCCAATTTATAATCTTTGGCAATCGTTACAAATCGGTCGGAGGCCTAAGATAGTCTCACAACTGGACCCAGATCACAGAATTTCCTCGTTAAAGGGGTTGCGAAGGTCAGACGGCAGTAGCTTCTTGTAACAATCAGGTGATCAGCCACATCGGGTTAAATTAAGTGCCGACCCCAACAATGTATGGGATAAGGCCAGGGAGATGATGATGACATATATTGGTATATACACATTTTGTGAAAAACCGCTAAGTTGCGTTTACAAACAGGCATTCCAATTTTATTTATCTGTATACGAGATATAGATGTATAGATTACTCTGAACCGGAGCAAGCTTTCAAGGGTACACTTAGCAACAAATTGTTCCTAGTTCGACGCATTGTGGCTAGAATCCATGTCAAAGAGGCCTTGTGATTACTGAAGCTTGGTATTGTGATTACTGACTGAACTGAGAGGCTTGTGACCTCCCGTAGCCTTTGTGGGATATTCTGGCTTTAGTAACAAGAACATCAGATCAAATTGTCTGTGGACTTTGCATCGTATTAATCAACTAGCTGTGCCCCGCGGTTTCACCCGTGTATACTTAATTTTATGGGTAGCCCACGGAACCCTAATGCAATCGATCCCGCCGTTACGGAGATTAACCGGAACAAACAGACTTTCATATGAATTTAGTAAAAAGCTGTTATTTTGGAATTACAAACAGATACTTCAATTTTATTTATCTGTATGTATAGATACATAATCCTAGAATGTGCCATCTCGAGTTTTGAGCGCTCAGCTTAATTTGTTGGTGGTATAAATAATGAGTCGGGAGGCTCGGAACGGTCCCCAAACTACCTTGGGTTAACGGTCCATTTTCCCCTTCATAAATAATTATTAACTCCGCAATGACGTATATGTTTAGGTAAATTCGATTACGTTTTTGGTGTTATCGATGAGGCTCGAAATTTGTTGATATTTTTTCGGAGCCGGATTGTGGTTCAATTCCGAAGATGGCGGATCAACATATTTTGAGCAACACACCAAATACGCGAACGAATGACAACGTTTGAATATAATACTTACCTAGTACCTACCTTTGAACCTTAATTACTTGGGGTACTAAAATATAGTCGATGTATCTACTCCTGAACTAGGAACGTTATAAAACCTGCGTTGTAACAGGAAAATTATTGTACACATTATTTTATGTATAGTCGACATCAATGCCAATCTAGGTCATGCTAACGAAGTTTAAGTATTAATTAACTACCTTTTGTCTGTGGCTTTGCCCGCGGACTATATATATGATGTAGAGTCCCTGAAAACGTGGCGGAAAGCGTAAATGTCCTTAAAATGTTTAGGAAAACTATGAACACGAGCCGGGATTCGAAGCCAGAACTACAGTAGGCCTGGAAAAAGTAACATTATCTCGCCCTTGCGTTAATTAATAGAAAGTATGCATGGATATAACATAAATCAGTCACGTGACATATGTCATTCCCGTACATTTTGTAACGTTTCTACTAGCGAAGCGAGAGGGTAATGTTACTTTGTCTACAAGCCCTGTAAACTGAGCAGGGGTTCAAGTCTCCTTCTCTATTAAAAAGGATTTAGAAAATGGCAACTAACTCACTGTCCATCACAAAAGGTCTAAAGTTATATTATTAGAACTACTACTATGGCCAACTGGGGGCCAACTTTCATCGTTTAAGCAGCACTTATTAAGAACTTCTCAGCTTCGAAATTTGAGTTTACGGTTCAAAAATGGAGTCTCTCAAAACTCAGATGCGTCGTTAGCAATGGACGTTAAACCGATGATGGTAGGCCCCCTAATCGTTTAAGTAGCGCGTATTATGAACTTCTCAGCTTTGGCGTCTCATTTTACAGTACCAAAAGGAAACGTCAAAGTTCAGAAGTCTTATAGTCGATAAAGTACAATTATATTTTTTGATTGTTACAGTGATTCTTCCCGGTCTGAATATTTTTTTCATAGTGACAGTAAAGGATCATGAGAGACACAACAACACGATGTGCATTCCCTTATCTGGTAATTCGTTTATGAGACTGATCGCCCGACTTGTGTTGAGAAAACGTCTTGCGCGTGCGCATAAGAAATACAAAAAGTTCGGTGGCAAACGCGGCAGCAAACTTATGGTATCATGGCGGCGATGGTGATATTTTGGTAAGTTCAAATTTAAAGTATATACAAGTTGTCGGTTGAATTCGTAAATATCTAGCTCTAACGATAACGTTCTTATAGGCTATGGTTGCTAAGGGCCGAAGAGCTCGCGGCCTTAAGCGATTGAATGAACGCGCGGCCCCGTTTGCCTATATTACGTACGCAGGAATTCAACTTGTTAAATTAAGGAGAAGGTTAACGGTTTCGAAAAATGATATTATGGGATTATTTCAGGAACTATTAGTGATTTCACGTGAATAAATCTACGTTACCGCTGATTTTTAGTCGAAAATAAAGTCTTGATATGGTTAACTTTGAACGCCAATTACTCGGACGAGACGGAAGAAGACATTTTTGTCATAATAATTTTATTTGCTTCCTAAAATTATACACTATCACATATTTTAACAGCTGTCCTATTTTCTCCGATACTCTGTATATAATACTAATAGACACAAATTCACAATTAAAAATTTTGTTTATAACACACTATCTGGATTACAATCACAAAAATAAATTATGAACACCGAAGATCGCCTTTCTTTCCAACATTAATTGTTTGTGTTTTGTTACATGCCGCATTATTATATGGTAAGTGCAGTGCAGTCAGTGTATTTATTACATCAGATAGTACTAAGAGATCAATACGAGGGTCACTTGCCTGATTGCACTTACTACGAGTACTTGTAAGAGCTAACCTTTGGAACTTGTTACAACGCTATTTATTTCAACATATCCCTTTTATACCAGTCTTATAACTCTTGTTATTATCACTCAGTGTTAGTTGGATAGTTACATATTGTTAACCCAGAGCTGGATTATTTATAAGGCAAATGCCCTACACCGACGGGTCGCGATAACGAGGGAAAATACATATTTTGAAAATGTCAGAAAATGGTAAAGGGAAGCGGCTGCAAGAATTGCATTGCCTGAGGGCTCCTATTGGGTCAATCCGGTCACAGGACCGGAAGGAGGGATCTACTATTATTTTATTAATTACATTTTTAGTGACAACGGTTGTCACTAAAAATTGTTTTTTTTTTTAAACTAAAGACAACCTTTTATCAAAAGACAACAAAACGTTACAATGCTACAATATAATTATCTTTCACGATAATTTTGCACATACAACAAAATTCTCCAATAATTTTCCTTACAGGATTTTTATGGCCTATCTATCTGGTTCATCAAGCCAAGATCTAGGACTAAGGTCTATGAGTGGTAATGGGGTCTGCAGAAGTATGGTGTGCAAATCCGTGAACCAACTTTACGAGCTAAGCCACTGCGTGGTTGTTGTCGGCAACTTGCAAGTCTCAATAATGGAAAGAACTAAAACAATAGACTTCAGAAACGTCAGTTTTCCCAATTTGAGAGAGGTGAGTGATTATTAATTCGTAGAGTTACTCTTATTGTGATATGAACTTGTTACACTGTAAAGGACAAATGCATCGGTATATTATCTTTGTTGTTTTAAACAACATGTCTTTTTTCATGAGAAATATATAATAAAAAATATACTCACGCCATCTCAGAAGGGTTCCCGAAGGTGTAAGCAGAGATGTTGTAACAAAAATACCTCAATGATTAAGTGCCAACTTGACAGATGATGAGTCCATCGCCGTCTCAGGCACTATACATACGTCTTTGAATTACTTCTCAGACATATGGTTTCGTCTCGATGTTTTCCTTCACCGTAAAGCACGTGATGTGAATTCACTGCACATAAGTGTTTTAGAAAAAACTCATTGGTACAGGCCCCGCTGGGATTCGAACCTGCGTCGCTTGCGTAGCAGGCTTCTCAAACCTCAAGGCCACCACGGCTCTCTCTCTCGGTATATATTATATCATTAATTATTAACAATGTTTTCAGGTTACAGATTTCGTAGTTGTATATCGAGTGCAAGGATTGGAATCCCTTGGACAATTGTTCCCAAATTTAGCACGAATACGTGGGAGACAGCTGTTGAACAACTACGCGTTGATCGTCTATGATATGACCAACCTTAGGGAGGTACGTTTAAAGACTTGCAACCAAATCTGAACGTCACATAGGGAACACATTATGTAGGGAATTTTAAAGCAAAAAAAAAGGAAAAAAATTGCAGTCTTTACATTTATACAGATAAATTAAACTGAAGTATCTGTTTGTGATTGTAAACTAGAAGCTTTTCAAGAAATGTATACGAAAGAATATTTAAGAACCTATTCCCATAAAAAAATATCTTTTTTCTGTGTCTTTCCCGGTCTGTTTGTTCCAGCTAATGTCTGAAACGGCTGGATTGATTTTAACGGGACTTCCACGGAAGATAGCTGATTTTACAAGGAGTTACTTAGACAATTTAACTATTTATTTAAAAAATAAGGTTCCGCTAAATAACGCTGTTAAATTATGTCCACAATGGTGAAACCCTGGGGCACAGCTAGTTATAACTATGGCAAAATGGCAATTTAAAAATACCATTTTATATAAATGTTTTACTTAAAAATGAAAATGGCAATCTTTGAAATTTCTAACTAAAATTAATTGATGTTTAAACACATTAATAAGGAGTTCTTGGTCTGATTTGAATCCTTTACAAATACTATTTCATGTTAATATTTGCATGTAATCAATCTTGACAAACCTATTTCAAGTTTCGTTGAAAGCTTTCTGAAACTGGAATATTTTAATCCTTCGCTAAACGTAAAGTAATACCGTTCTATTTGTTCTACGCTTTACAAAGTTCACGTGGAAATATCTAAATCCTCAAATCTCAAAGGCTTTCAACGTTTTATTTATTATAAATTGCCGAGAGTTTCAATTCAACGTCTCTCAATATTGTTGGTGATTCCATTTTAACGACAACTAAAGTTGATTGTTTTATGATGACGCATACTTCTCAGTATTACCACGTTCAAGCAAACAAATAAACTCTTCAGCTTTATATATTAGTATAGATTTAATATCATTGCCTTCGTAATGTTTCAATATTCCATGTTTAGACCAGTAGGTCTAAAAAAGCCACTTTGGGAGAATCATAATGTGATCCGAATATGATTCATCATCGAAATGACAAAATGGTCACTTAGGTGCAATTCATATTATGATTGATGAATAATTACAATAATTGTAGATGTTAGTCGCTAACTAACTTTTTATGATGCTATTTGTCACAAAAGCAATTCATATTTTATGAACCATTTTAGGAATCTTCATAGGTTAAGTGTGACATACATACATATGCTCACGCCTGTATCCCATGGGGGTAGGCAGATACCACCGTTTGCCACATGCTACGATCCTAACACACTTTTTTCGCTTCATCCACATTCATGCATCTCTTCATACACTTTCTTCGGTTACGAGTGCTCCGAATTTGACCTTTCTGAAAAATACTATTAAGGTTAAGTGTGAAACAGGTGAATTGCAAAATATTAATCATTCGTGAATCAAATATGAATTGCACCTAAGTGACCGTATTGTCATTTCGATGATGAATCATATTCGGATCACATTATGATTCTTCCAAAGTGGCCTTTTTAGACCTACTGGTCTAAACATGGAATATTGAAACATTACGAAGGCAATGATATTAAATCTATACTAATATATAAAGCTGAAGAGTTTATTTGTTTGCTTGAACGTGGTAATCTGAGGAACAATTGGTTTGATTTGGAAAAGTATTTCAGTGTTCAGATAGTCTGTTTATCGAGGATGACTTTAATGGAAAATTGATTGAAACACAACTTTACGTGGATGCAAGGACATAATATATTTTACAGTGACACAACACAATCACTCATAATAGACGTAGGTCTAATTCAAAACATATGGAACAGATTAATATGCCAGTATCAAATCTAAGTGGCTTCCAACAGACTTTAGGCTACATGTCATCACGCTCCGTAAACGAAGTCGCGGGTTACAATTAGCGTTAGCCCAATCTAACTATTCCACGCAGACAAAGTAGCGGGTAGAAGCTAGTGTTTAATAATTTCAGGTATTTTCATAAATCATTCCTTTAAATAGGCAAGGTTTATTGGATACAGTAAGAGTTTCCGTCTAGCGCGCCTACTACGATCGTTTCAAGCAGCGCGTCTTATGAACTTCTAAGCTTTCAAGTTTGATTTTGTGGTCTTAAAATCAAACTTCAAAGCTTACAAGTTCTTAACAAGTACTGCTTATAACGATTATAGTTTGCCACTGAGAGACGTTCTGTTGGCTCCCTGTTTGCTATCGTTCCACACTCCACAGTGGACACTGCCACTCGCACATGCACATATATATGTATCTATACAGATTAACAAAATGTAAGTGTGTCTGTTTGAAATTACATCAAATTAACATTTTTTCACTAAATGCATATGAAAGTATAAACGGTACTTGAATAAAAAAGCAATATTGTTTTTTTTCTCTTTCTGTCTGTATGTTCAGGCAACAGTTAGATCGATTTCACTGGTCTGGACTAAGGAGTAAATTGTTGTAAAAAAAATGTAATTCCGCAAAATAAAGCCATTCCATGAAATTAGGTCTGCGCGTGAAACCGCGGGGTACAGCTAGTCTCCAATAATCCCTATGTTACCATATACTCGTATTTAAAATTAACATGTCTATAGGTCGGTCTATTTGGTCTACTCAAAATAGACCGTGGTGGAGTGATAGTATGGGGAGTGCCTCAAGCCTGCTTTGTGGAAACTGTGGATTGGAAGAGCATCACTCCTAAATATCGTCACGTTATCAGCATTCCTGATAAGCATGCACACTGCAACATGGCATGTACTTGCACCGATGACGATATATCGAATAATCATTGCTGGAACACAAGGTAGGATTCTTACATTTTGGTCTGTGTCCCAAGTATATAATTATAGGTTTTAATATGTTTTAACGTTGATGATATCGCCTGCGTATTTTCTGTATAGAAACATATTACACGAATCTGTTTAACTAGGTATAAAACCTCTGAAAGCGCGCTCTAACGAAATATGTTACAAAATTTAGAAGTTACTCTTTGAAGTGTATACATTGTTGTTGATTTGTATGTGCTCGCAATCCTTTTGAAAAGTTTCCCTTTATGACCTAATTATTATGGAGCCGTGGTGGGCCAGAGTTTTGAATAAAAGTTCAAATCCCAGAGCCCTGTAACAAGGAGTTTTTCTAAAAATTGCAAATGTCTTACACCATGAGCTTTACGGTGAAGGAAAACCATCGCGAGAAAAAGTACATAATGACTTAGAGGAAATAAAAAGACGTATGTATTTAACACTTAATCATCTTCGGTGTAAAGCGGGTGTTCCTAAACATTTGCGTACTAAGTATGTTTTTACGTTACCTAATTAATGTACTACCACAGGAAATGTCAACGGTTTCTTGAAGGGCCCCGAGCTAACACGTGCAGCGAGCAATGCCTTGGGTGTCGAAACACCAATGCTTCTGAATGTTCTGTATGTCGGTACTTCACTTATAAAGGTCAATGTGTTCCAAAATGTCCTGATTCTACGTAAGTCTTTAATTAATTCTGTTATTTTTAAGGACTTCTAGTATCTTCCTCTTCAGCTTTGACTTAACTTTGAAACTCAGGATGGTGTGGTGAGAATTGATAGAGTTTAGATTAGCCACACGACAATCCTGATAGCATGCTCCGATAGGACATTCAGTGTCGGTAAAATTTTCCACCGAGTCAAACATCGGTTCGTTCTGGCGATCGTCTGTCGATGCAATGCATTGTGCCATGTATGGCGACTATACACGGTGATTTTGGCTTGCTACCATCAACTGCGATTGAAAACAGTCGCAATGCATCGAGATGTTTGACTAGTTGAAATAATGGCGATTAACCCCTCCTATCGCGCATTGCTACTTAAGACTTTAAAGTTGCCAAGGAGTTCTTTACTTCCATTAAAAACCGTAGGTCCATTTCAGATAAATTGTAACGGAAATAAATGTATGAAGAGAACCGTGAAGATAGATGAAGTAAAATAGGATTGTAGCATGTAGTAAACAGTAGATTCTTCCTAATTCCTCTTCCATGCTTATACTTTGGTAAATTTTTAAAATAACTTTGATTTTCATACAATAAAATATTTTTCAGGATCGTTCTCACTGCTAGCAAATACTGTATATCAGAATGTGAATGCCGCGAATTGTCTGGACTAGTTTGGAACAACACATGTGTATTTGAATGCCCTATTGATTATGAAATGTATAGAAATAGTACCTGCAGACCTTGCCAGAATTGTCAACAGGTATCAATCGTTGTAAAATTCCTAGGGAACGGTTTTTTTGAACTCGTACATAGTTGTTAGGTTTCAAATATTTTCTTTTTCAGACGTGCGGAAACTTAATAATACAGACACTTGGAACTATACAGGCTGCTGAAAAATGTGTATATGTAAATGGCTCTTTGACCATTCATGTCAAAGCAGTGCCATACGGGATGCAGGAGCTGAGAAAATATTTAAGTCGAATCCAAGTTGTTTCAGATTACGTCATGATTCACGAGTCAAATATAATCACTTCATTAGATTTTCTGTCTTCACTGCGACTTATTAAAGGGAAAAAGCTTAAAGACAACAAGTATAGCCTCATCATCCATCAGATGAATAGTCTCCAAACTTTATTCACACCCAGTGTAATTGGAAACCTGACTGTTAATAATGGCACATTGAGAGTAACAGAGAACCCACTCTTGTGTATGTCTGAAATAGATAAGATTAAGATAAAATTTCCAGACGCTCCTAGCGAAATAGACGTATCGCAAACTTTAAACGGATATAATGGAGGTTGTGTCGAAATGGGTATGGATTTCCAAATCAGGGTGCTTAATGAGACCTCGGCGTTAGTTATGTTCACACCAGTAATCAAACCTGATGTACAATATTCTATCTTGTACGTACGTTTACCTCCAGGTGTTCACGAAATAGTAGTACCAGAAACGTGCAGTGACTCTGAATGGTACGCGGTGAACGTGGCGCTTGAACATGGATACTATTCAGGTTTAGTGGCACTCACATCATTACACCCAGCTTCAACTTACGCTGTGTGTATAGAAATTTATAATTCTGAGCACTTACGTATAGCTCGAAGTGCAATAGTGGATTTTAGGACTCCAGTTGGAAGACCCGAACCTCCATTTATGGTAGAACTAGTTGCATCTTTGTCTGATGTAATAGTACTGCAATGGGTTGATCATAAAAACTATAGACCTCATATCACTCATTACGAATTGGACGTCGCTTTGATTGAAATTAATGTGAAAGATGTATCTTCTATAGATCATTGTAAATTTACGGTCGATGATTTCCCTGAAATGGACTACTCCAGGCATGCTGTAGTTATGAGACCGCCTAGAGAATATGATAAAGGTTGCGAATCTATGTGCGGAGTGCTATCCTCACTTCCTCCTGAATCGTTAGTGGAAGAATATTTTGATGTTTGCAGTAGCCTTGAATTTGGCTGTAATAATCGGGAAGATGTCATTACAGCAAATACGTCATTTGGGAATTACGTCCGCACTCTTATACTGAACATTGACAAATCTATGAATAAAATACAAGTTGGTGATTTGGCACCTTTTAGAGATTACAGATTCAGACTTAGGGGCTGCGTTGGAAAGCAATGTAGCAGATCCACAAGGGGTGTTGTTAGAACCCTGGCTTCAAAATTTGCTGATATCCCGACGATACAATTTGTGGAGGTTAATGAAACTGGACATATATCGGTCAAGTGGGAATCTCCTTCGGTTACGAATGGACCATTGCTCGCTTACACTGTGGAAATAATACCGAGTATTAATTTGAACTATTTGATTCAAGTCTGGCCTCAGAAGTGGTGTGTTTTGTCTAATCAAACAAGTCTTATAGTAAAGGCAATGGAAGCTGATAGATATTTAGTAAGGGTCTGCTCTACAAGTATGGCTTTTAGTAAGAAGTGTAGTGATTGGACGAAATTGATTGGTGTCACCACAATGGTCCAAAGCTGGTGGATAATTGGTGTAGCAGGTGGTATTGTGATAATAGCAATGTCAGTTATTTTAGGTTGTTTGTGGAAGGTTGGAAGCCTAAAAAGCGATGAAGTACCTTTGGTAAGCAACGCATCAATGGATTCAAATGAAAATGACCCACCGGCTGCAGACATCGTACCATTTTATTCAATACCGCTACGCGATACTCCTCTACAGTGAATTGTGATGGACCGAATAAAATTTAAATTTAAAACTGTGCAATTATTCCACGAAAATAACCGTAAACAAATTCAGCCGTTAACTATTATAGGGTAAAAACTGAAAAGGTTTTCAGTTGAATGGGCTTTTAGTATTCTAGAGAGGTATTTCTCTTCATTAATGAAACAGAGAAATAATTGGTATTCTACTAAATGTCTGCTTTATTTCACGCTGTCCCTTTAATTAAATTGACTAACGTGCTGTTAATTTTGAATAACTTTAGTTCACGTACTTTGATGGTAAAGCAAGTACCAATAGCAATTGTTATTTGTAACTGAAAAGAAATTAAAAACATGATCGGAAAGCTTTTGTCAGTGATAGTCTCAAAAACTCGTCTAAATTATAGTAATAGGTAAGGCTCTAATGTATCTGATTAGCACATATTTCTTTAAAATCTTCTCGTAATTTTTTTTAATGATTGTATAGATAAGATGTATCCCGCTGTTTTGCTCGCGTAAAGATTTCATGGGTTACCCGCGGAGAACTTACGTTTTTTTTTTAAAATAAAAGTAGCCTTTGATATTCCTTGTAAAATTAGCTTCTGGTTTTTTTCATTCCGGTACCTTTTATACTTTAATAAACATTAAGGGAAAAGCTGTTATATTAGAATTACAAACAGATATGAGATTTTTATAATACTTACTACAAAAATGAACTGTAT
Source organism: Watsonalla binaria (assembly GCA_929442735.1). Taxonomy (NCBI): domain Eukaryota; kingdom Metazoa; phylum Arthropoda; class Insecta; order Lepidoptera; family Drepanidae; genus Watsonalla; species Watsonalla binaria. The sequence goes on from OV838930.1 coordinate 9,358,818, forward strand.
AATCTATGAAGTTCTAATCGTGTGAAGTTGTAATCGCGCTTGACAGTGACAAAGTATGGAACGAAGTATGGGTTTAGATTGGATTGCATTTTACATTAGACTGGGCCATGTTTGACAAATAGACGTAAATTGTTGCTTATCTCGCTCCGACAGATCTACAGAGGGACTAATTAAACCTCAAAGCATTTGGGTTGGTTCCGCCAATGATATTTGACTAATTCGAATATTTGGGGTCGCCTCTATTGAGCCAACATTATGCCAATATACATTTTGTTTGTGTAACAAGCTAATATTATGAATGCTTCGTTCATTAAAAATATAATACTGTAACTAATACATACATCTACACCGATAAATAAATTTGATTGCTTAAATTCAAGTATATAAGTACGGTAGAGAAATTAAAAAAACTGCTTTTAAATATTTTGTCTGTCCGTCCGTCTTTTTGTTTTGGCTAATCTCCGAAACGATTGTAGCGGAACTTTCACTGGCAGATAGCATTTTTTTAAGGCTACTTTTATTAATAAAACATTATTGTTCCTCGGGTCACCCATCAAATTATCTACGCCGGTAAAACCGCGGGGCACAGCTAGTATACATATAAAATTGCAACAGCAATTGTCGAACCGAATTTCATACAATAGCAAACAAATAAAAAAATCCTTGCTTTTTTTATCGAACTGTAAAAGCTTATGATAATATGAAGGCTATTAAGTAATTCGTTGGAAAATTACATGTATTTAGAATAAGGGTAGACTTCATATCGCTCATTCTAATTGTACACAACAGAGTTACGAATACATTTTCTTTTAAGACACATCGCCAGGACTACAAGGGAAATTTACAGCTGTGGTTCCGCATCGTACAAAATATTTAGATAAGAAGCATAAAAATACGTTTTTGTGTACAGAGTGCATCATAATTGGTTTAAATAGAGCGTATTAAGAACTTCTGAGCTTTGACGTTTCATTGTGGTACCGTAAAATTAAACGTCAAAGCTAAGAAATTGTTTATAACGCGTTGTTTAAACGATCATAGTTGGCCCCCAGGAATGTTTACATTAAAATTGGCATCGCTCGACTTTCTGCGTGTTGTAATAACCAGCAATTTTGTGGGAGAACGGAGGAACGAAATCTCCTACCTAGCAGTTTCTTTCATAAACTTTTTTCATTTAAAAATGTATTCAATGTAAGCAATTTTATCCCAAGTCAGTAGTGGGATAGATGACCGCCGAGTCCAGTCTGTGAGAGCACGTTACAGGGTCGTTCCCGGTTGCTAATTAAAAGAACGTCTTTGGCCATAGATTCAGATCAGTTAGGAGCTCCCGGTTACCAATTTTCCCTATGAAGGAAGTCATGAAGGCCAGATGCAGGTGAGTAAATAACGTCGTGTTGAAATTAACGTCGACACCAAAACTGCATGGGACAAGGCCCAGGGGCCCGACCATGAGCTCTTATTGCAATGTTAGTTCAGCTGTGCGACAGTGACCGACTTGTACACATCATATACATCTGTCTCATAATTAGAGTAAAATTATCGTTGCAATAAGAGGTTATGGTAAGGCCCCAGGTGATCGTGAACTTTCTTATGTGATAATACTGCTGCAACAACGATTTTATGCAACTGAGATAAAAAATACATTCTAACAATGTTTGATTGTTTCTTTAACATGGTCTCAACTTAGCATTACGATAGCCGAAAGTATGAAATCAGTTGTATCTATATAAATGACTTGTTGCGGAACTCTAAAGTGAAGTAAATAAACAGTTATTAGGAAAATCAAGGTATGCAATCATGCAATTTTATACAAAACAGTATAAAATGTATGTACATTCCACTTCCATTGCATTCGAAGAATTACATCGACATAATTTCTTCATATTTATCCCAAAATGGGACTACCACCAAAATGTCCAGAAATCTTCGTAACAATATTTCTGCCGATCTTCAATACGATGAGCAAGGCGAATTTCAATTTATTTCAAGAACAAAAGTCATTTTTGAAAAAATACTGGTCTTTCGCCATTATGATCCCGAGTGTAATCATATTTCATATCGCAATATGCGCCAGCATGCTTCAGTCTTTGGAAAATGAGAACTTTGACCAGATTGCGGATTCGACGGCGCGTCTCTTCATTTATACACAAAGTGAGTATGGTACACATTGACCTCTGGTTAGCAGAGCTTTCAGATAAGACCTTGTACTTTTCCTATTCAAGTACGCAGACCTGCATATAACTGTTGACATATTGTGCCTGATGCACGCTATATTGGCGCTGTTGTCGCTAGATAGATGGCGCTAGTCGCTTGAAATTGCAAGTTTGAGTACTAATTACATGAGATTCTAAATCGCTCTATGAGAGTTTTCGCATTGTAGTTATATATAAGTTTACCACTAGAGCAATTGTGTTGTTAGATTATTCTACAGGCATGACACTTAAACCTGGCTGAAGATTTTCCCTTTGATAGGGATGAGCACTATCACTCGCCCTCGAGAGAAATTGGAACGGTAAAGAGACAGAACACAACAGTATTCTTAATAAATGTCATATTGTCAAATGCAGTTTCGATCTCTCCCTCTATAGACGCTATAATTTGTTGTGAGCTGAGTATTTTTTTATGGAACAGCTAAGCCAGCGTACTTCTAGGAGTGATTCTTTGTAGAAAAGCGATATTGCATAATAGGTTCGCCTTACTGTAGATGCAGCCGCACAACCCTAGACAAGCCGGGCTCTAGGTCTATGCAGAGTTTGAAGCCTCATAATTATCTTTGAAACCTAATTAATATATTGTAATGTATTATAATTCTCCAAAATTACAGTTCTCATCAAAGCAATTATAATTATCCCAAAATCATCAGATATTGAAGGAATATTCTTGCAATTTATTAAAATTTGGCGTCACCCATCTGAACTCACTGAAACGCAACTTTCTGCAAGGCGATCGCTTTTGAAAAGGACATGTTTTTTTAACAAAGGTATTCTTTTATAAGTAATTATATTGATATCTCTGATATTTAATACAACTAAAAACGCAGATATACCACACAAGCGCGTAAAGTGAAGATGATATTTATTTTATTTATTTATTCAATAATTAGAACGGCATACAATGCCAATTACACTAATCAGACACAGTTAATGCAATATACACATGATATATAATATAAAAACTAAAAAAAAAATATTAACGTTCATCCTTTCTCACAGAACACCATGCACTCTAACAATAACTTGTTCCATCCGTCATCCAACACATCCACAGTAGGGTTAGACTCCAGCAGAGCATTGAGTGCAGTCAACGAGCGAGGTATGGGGGATATCGGCAGATGACACTGCTTCTTACTCACGTGCTTATCGTATCCTTTGTACTGCTTACTTTCGAACAGATTTATTATGAAATTCACATAATCTCACTGTATAATATAAAGTAGCCTAAGTTACTCATTGTAACATTAACTATCGGCCAGTGAAAGCCCTGATAAAATCAGTGCAGCCGTTTAGGAGATTAGCCGGAACTAATAGACAGATAGACAATGAAAAAATACATATTGCTTTTTTGCTTGAATTGCAAAAAGGCACTCCAATTTTATTTATCTGTATAGGGATATAGATTGATCAAGCTAATAAACTTGACGAAGGATTATTTTTGAATCTGAATTAGTTGCGTGACGCGTTGACTAAGTTTTATGGGCTAAGAAAAAGTATCCTCAGTTATATTTAAAACTTATATATAAAAAAAAGGATAGAAAAAAGTGGAGGCTTTATCGCATTAGGCGATATCTTCCAGCCGCGTTTATTCACTAAGGTTTCTCAGACTCGAACTTGACGACGAGCGTTGGTTTCAATCATAGGCAATTGACACATAATAATAAGGTTCAATTTCATTTCTTTAAAACCGGCACCTCGACGATGAGTGCGACGCTACGAAAGCTTAGTGAATAACGCGGCAGGCAACCGCATGGAATGGAATACTTAAGATGTAGAACACTTATTGGTAGTTGGATGTGTACGTCATCTATCTGCCAGTCCGATTGAAGGCAATTCTGCTGGAGCTGGAGATTATCTGGAATAGGTAGCCCAAAAACCATTTTTTTTTTTACTTTCATATAAATTTTGTGAACAGATGTTTTAATTTATGTAACTAAAATAGATAGTACGTACAGTGGCCGTTCACATCAACGAATATTGTTGTTATTCGACTGAGTGACGTTGATGGATGTATACTCGTAAAGGTGGCTATCTACGGTGCGTGATACTGGAATTTGCAAAATGTCGTCCGTGGCGCAGACTCGTCTACTGAGGGGCAGCGGCTTGTCGCCAACTTTAAGGGTTGATCAGCAGAACCACGCTCCATCGGAAGCCACCTTTGAATACATTCCCACTTATTGCAAAACATGGTTTAAGCGAAGATAAGACTAAACTCGAACAACTATTTCCATCCCTTATTAAGTCCGTATCACAGAAAGAGATGGAGCCAAGGGCTATCTTAGTCAACATTTTTATTATGAAGGATTCTGTTTACGTCACACAAACATGACAGCTCCACACAAACGAATTAAAAGGTAAAAGCTTTTGATTACTTACAATTGCTTTACAATTCCAGTGGTTATTACTGTGGTGACAAAATTCTCGTGGCTATATTGCGTATTGCCATTCATATGCACGGTGTTCAATAGATTTGTATTGAAAAGGGAATACGATATGTGGCTATCAATGGCTTGCAGGTTCCCCTTCGATCCCTTTAAGGATTGGCCTACCTACATTGGAGTTAGTATTTTCGTGACTTATTTAAGTAAGTATACTATAATTTGAAACACATATGAATCTGTAAACATATATAATGATATTATATTCTCCCAACTCTACTAGATAGAAATACATAAGTAATTTATCTCTTACAGCACTCTTCTACGTTTACTTTCACGTAGGGCCAGATTTACTAATGAATACACTCTGTGCTCTATTGAACATTGAGTTTACGTTACTCAAAGAAGATTTAGATCATATAAGACCAATGTCAGCTGATTTAAGCCAGTCGTCATGTGCTCAGAAACGATCTTTTGCAGCATTCGTAAAGAGACATCAAACATTGCTAATGTGAGTAATTTAGATAGTTTTGCTTATCGTAAGCTGTTTTTTTTTCATTTTTCAGCATCACTGCTTTCTATGGTGAACAGTGTGTTAATTTATATTCAGACAATATATAAAAGTACGGCTAAGCTGTGCTTAGCTAACAAACTAAAATAGAATCAACTGTATGAATGGAACCAAAGGAGTTTGCTTCCAGATTCTAGACTAGTACCACAGTTAAATATAAGGTTTACAAGCAGTAAGGAATATAGAATTCTTTTGTGAAATAAGAACCCTTGCCCCATTGAAAATGAAAATTATTTATTCACTTTAGTTAGACCCTGGTAAGGCACTTATGAATGTCGAAGAATTTACCATCGGTTCGGAAACTCAGCTCGCGTCTTGTACATTTCAATACATAGTAAACAATGTAACAATGTCAAGGTACGCGCTCACAAGTCGTGACGGGACCTGTATGTATGATATGTCCCATGTTTGTTGGCAGGTTAAGCATGGATTTGGACGCCATATTCTGCACCGTTAACTTTTATAACTTGATATGTGCTACGGTATCTACCTGCTTGTTCCTTTATGCAGCTTTAGTGAGTATAATAATATTAAGAAATTTATAAAATAATAGAGAGAGCTGTGTGACCTGAACCTGAAGTGGTGGTGTGAGCAATCGTCTGCCACGCAAGCGACGCTATTTCGAATCCCAGCGGTCTGCACCAATGAGTATTTTTAGAACTTAAGTGTATCATTTCACCCACGTGCTTTACGGTGAAAGAAAACATCGTGAGGAGACCAGCATATGTCTGACAAGTAATTCAAAGACGTATGTATAGTGCCTGAGACGGCGATGGACTCACCATCTGTCACGTTGGCACTTAATCATATTCAGTGAAATGTGGGTGTTATTATTAAACCCTTCTGGATTCTAGGTACTCTTCATTATAGGTACAATTTTAACCTTACGCGTTTCTGGTTAAAGTGTAAAAATATTACTTACTAATACTTTCTAGTTTGCAGCGAATGCATTGAATATAGCAATAGACTATTTAGCAGCATTTTGCATAATGCTTCTAATCTTGAACCTGTGCTACCATTCGGAACTCATAATTACCTCGGTATGTATTAAGAGTATTTATTACATAAACCTGCTTAGCTTAGTAAAGGTTAGTAAGTTCGCATGCCGATCACGAGGTCACGGGTGCATTCACAGTAATTGCCCGGAGTTTGAAAGATGTCAGTGTTTTTACCCCCGTGCCTCAGAAAGCACGTTAAGCCGTTGGTCTTAAGCCTGCTCTCTCCGGTAGTGTCAGACTATGAGAATGAGGGAATATAGATTGCACAGCTGTGTTTCTGTACACACTTGTGCACTATAATATCTCCTGCGAAGCTTTTCCGTAACCAATTTTCGGTTGGTGATCATGATCATATTTATTGCATCATAAAGGTGCCGTCAGGAGCTATGAATGTTGACCTTGTATGCGCAGAAGTCATTCTATGAGTTTGTTTATGTTTGGTGAAACGCGAGTAGAATACAGGAATAATTACCCCCACTATTTTCGCTGAATGCTCTTAGCTCAAGACACCACCTGTATTATATTTTTTTATTGTCAAATAGTTTTCTGATACTTGATATATTTCAGAGTTCCAGTATTGCTGAAGCAGCTTACGACAACTTATGGTATAAAGCCGACGTACGCTACCGAAAAAAAATATTGTATATCTTACAAAGGTGGGTGAAGTACATGCATACAATATATAGGTCTAGAATTTTAGGGCGAACATTTTTGGCTCGGAGCATAGGGAGGTGGTAAATATCAAATTAAAAATATAACCAAATCACTTGATTTGATGAAAAATCTGGGTTAATCAGTCCCCAGTCGCGTAGTTCTGAAGTTGGAACAGAAGATCACATTATGCCGATACGTTTCTTGAAGAACAGACACAGATGTGCTGTTATAGTGATCATTGAAAAAACTTTCAGAAACTAGCCTTCTAAGAAGAACCTGTAAGCAACTCTGCTAATCTGAGCATATTGTAAATTAAAATGTTTTCGTTAGTTTAGGCTGTGATGCTTATGAATTTCAACGGACATTACATTACGACCGTCCTGAGAAGAACAGACAAAAATGACATCATGTGCCTATGATTAATTTTCTAACGTTAAGTATCTTTATTTTAGAGCACAAATACCAAGCTGTATGACCGCCATGAACATCTCGCAGATCAATCTTCAGACTTTTGGTTCGGTAATTAAATTAAAAATATTAATTTCATCCCAAAATAAAAATATTAAAAACATTGCGAGGAAACCTGAAAATGTCTGAGAAGTAATTCGAGGGCCATAGCTTTGCCGTCTCAAGCTCGGCGATAGACTCGATCATCTGTCACGTTGGCACTTAATTACCTTCGGTGAATAGTGGGTGTTGTTATTACAACACCTTTGCCTACCCTTTCAGGGAATACAGGCTCACGCCTGTAAGGCATATGTATGTATTAATTTCATTTCAAGTAGAAGATCAGTATTTTGTACATAAGTACTTACATACATCCGACTTCTTATTTTCTTGGGATTTATAAAAGATTATATTCAAAGAGTTTCTTAAAGGCTTTGCATTGCTTACCAAGTAATATGGAAGAGCTTTTGTTTTGGTATACAAATGAATTCTTTCAATGACGAGATGACGGCATTGAAAGAATTCAATTGCACATACAAATATGCGTTCACGTAATGCGTACTTGTGACAGCTATTATAAGAAACTCGCACTATTCACTCTGATCTGACGTATACGCTATCGGACACGATGTGAAACCCCCTAATAACAGCAATGCTAGGGTGCTCAGAATCTTGTAGATGCGTGCGTCTGTGTGAGTGTGCCGTTTCGCACGTTTTGTTTCGAGTTTCTATATTGCTTAACTCTTTATAATCAACAGTGATATTTCAATGTGTATTATATTTTTTGCAGGTATTAAAAAGCGCCTGGACGTTTATGTCAGTCATGAGCACCGTATATGGCAAATAAATTGTTATATGAAATAATAATTATTGAGATATTTTTATTAGTTTATCACTATAGAATTAGTAAATCACTGTCAGGACTATTTATGACTTTTATTTAATAACTAGCTATGGTCTGCAGCTTCATCTGCGTAGACTCAATATCAGAGAATTTTCTCTCTTTTTCTTTCGTTCTTAAAATATCTACCTATGTAAATCCATGTAACATAACAAATACCAGAGAAAGTCTTTTAAAAATCGGCCAATCCTGTTCGGCGTTTATTTGAAACAAACAGACAGATATGTTCTAAAAATTTTATAAAACCAGTTTCTTTGAAGCCCTAACGTAAAAAGTTTTTTACATTAGAAATTTACATAATAATTTAATTAATGTGTAGAAATAAACGTGCCCTTAAAACGACTATTATTTATACAAGGCAAGAAAGCTTCTTGGCTGCAGAGTAAGTCGCTCACGACCACAGATACGACATGTTGAAGCAGTCCATTCACAGGCACAATAAATTGGCCCGCACTAAAGGAACATTAACGACCAACCCGCCTTCCCAGTATTTCACTAAGCTCCTCTGAATTCAACCAAATTTATCGTAACCTTTTAGGTTTGATATCTCGGTGTTAAATCTTTAAATATTATGGATGTGAAAAGTTGTTCTTTGACACGTCAATGTAAATATCTGCATGGATACTGAAGTATTAAACGTATTTATCATCATCACCCTGGCCTTATCCCATACACTGTTTGGGGCGGCACTTGAATCAACCCGATGTGGCTGATCACTTGATTTTTATACGAAGCGACTGCCATCTGACCTTCGCAACCCCTTTGACGAGGCAAATCTGTGATCTGGGTTAAACCAGTTCTCAGACTATTTTAGGCCTCCGACTGACCTATAACGATTGCCAAGGATGATAAATTGGCAACCGGGACCGACGGCTTAACGTGCTCTCCGAGGCACGGAGGGAACTCGGGCGGTCACCCATCCAATTACTGGCTAGGGTTAGGGTTGCTTAACTTCGCTGATCGAATGATATGCGCATTAGCAACTATGCCACGAGCTCCTCCTCTTAAGTATTAAACGTATTTATGTTATAAAAAAATATTCGTCGTACAAAATTATCAATCGTAGGCCTACAATTGGTCTTAGCGTGATGATGCTTAGCCTGCCTTCTTCTATTAATGGGCTATCTAACACTAAATATTTTTTCTATTCGGACTAGTAGTTCCTGACATTAGCGCGTTCAAGCAAACGAACAACTCGTCAGCTTTTATATAAGTATAGATAAGTTGTAGTAAATATAGAATGGAAATAAATATAAAATTTTGGGAGCACATGTGATGGAAATAGTTCATAAACATAATACTAGATTTTTTATTGATTTATTTGAGATTAAAAAAAAATTTGCAGAATAAAACAACAACAATTATTTTATTTGATTATCTAAGGTCACAAAATACAGTGTTTATTTTGATACCTTTAAATTAACATCACTATTACTTACATACGTTTGTTAGTTACCTACAAATATAAATAAAATACACAGCAAAAACCACGTTATTTGCTGTGTATTCAGTAAATTCCCATACAATAAAAACAAAAATCTTTGATTACATAATAAGTTGAAGGTGTCGTAGCATTTAGGTCGGTATTCTATTGAACTTCAAAAGTTTTTTTATAATCGTGTCATCAACGGCCCGTCAGAAATAAAAAAAACTAAAAAACACGCTTTCATAAAAAATCCAACTAAAAATCAGAAAATAAAATTTAATAAATTTGGATTAAGAATATTGTAAATTACAAATGAATGTACATTTTTGTAAAAAAGCGTGGGGTGTATTCAAAGCGCTTTTTAAGATATTATATTATCAAAGTGATGATTCTTCTACTCATTATCTGTCAATAAAATGTTTATAATTATTAACACTATACACCCCACGCGCAAAGCGTGTAAAAATAGATCTTACATTTATCAAAATTTTAAAGTAATGTTAAGTAACTCATTGAATAAAACAAACGCCTTCATATTCACACAAGAGTATATAATTACATCCATATACATAGATACTGGTCAATATCAGTAAAGATAGAGTTTTTCTAAAAACGTATTTCACACTACGTGCTTCATGGTGAAGGAAAACATCGTGAGGAGTAATGTCTGAGAAGTAATTCAAAGACGTATGTATAGTGCCTGAGACAGCGATGGATGATGGCACTTAATCATCTCATCAAATGTTATTAGTTGCAGTATTCATATCTCATGAATATAATCCCATGGACACAGTTCCAATTGTCAAAAATAATAACTAAATATTACAAATATTTGTGAGCATGGCAAATTCCAGCCAGTTAAAGCAAAGATCAAATTAAGATTAATTAATTGTAGCAAAATTACAGTGCCAAAAGGATTATTTACAACAATTTTCCGACAAAGATACATCTCAGGCTCCCTTATCACAAACATATATATTCATCTTAGCATAATATAAGGGGTCAAAAATATACTTACCTATTTTGGGAAATTTATTTAAATCTTCCGCTTACAGCCCCGTGTGACAGATTTATAATTTAAAAAGCAACATGCTGTATAACCTGTTAAGAGCCGGATATTATGTTACGTCACTACGTGACACGAGCCCATGTAACCAAGCGAATGTAGTAAGCAAAATGTAACATTATTTGGAATACTAACAAAATTGAGTGACGTACGAATGATGGATTGTGTAGGTCATTTGCGACCTTTCTCTTTTTCCGGTTTATGTAAATAGGCGGTTGGAATGTTATTCCAAGTTTATTCTACCATCATCCTATCTGGATACCCGTTAAACTGTTGTGGGGTTGTAATTGTATATTGACCGGCTACAATTTTTATCGATGGAATAATATCTAATAAGACTCTAATATCATCATCATCACCCTGGCCTTATCCCATACATTGTTGGGGTCGGCACTTGATTCAACCCGATGTGGTTGATCACCTGATTTTTATACGAAGCGACTACCATCTGACCTTTGCAACCCCTTAAACGAGGAAAATCTGTGATCTGGGTTAAACCAGTTGTCAAATTATTTTAGGCCTCCAACCGACCGGCACCGATGACTATCTTAAGACTTTAATATAATTTAAAAAAATATTATATTAGATGATATTATAATATTTTTCTTACACATCTTCGATGCAGATAAATAAAATTGAAGTAATTGTTTGTAATTCCAAATTAAAATCTTTTCCCTGAATGCATATTATGTGTATGTATTTTGTATAATATGTATATATTATACAAAACAATATTTTTTCGGCTACTGAAATAGCTGGAACGATTTCAACAGGACTTTCAATGGCCGATAGCTGATGTTACAAGTAGTATTTCCTAACATAAATATGTTCCGCGAAATTAAGTCAGCCATGAAATGAAGTTCACACGAATGAAACCGGGGGGCACGGTATGTAATGTATAAAAGGTAATGTTCCTAACTAAATATGTCAGAGATAATTTTTGAAAATACTCATCTGATTTAAAAAATACATACACGGAGCCGTGGTTGCCCTGAAGTTTGAGTGGTCGCCTGTTACGCAAGCGACGCAAATGCGAATCCCTGCGGGGCCCGTCTATATTATCGTATATATTTTTCTAAAAAACACTTATGTGCAGTGATTTCACACCACATGCTTGACAGTGAAGGAAAATATAGTAAGGAAACCTGCATATGTCTGAGAAGTAATTTAAAGACGTATATATAGTGCCTAAGACGGCGATAGACTCACCTTCTGTCACGATGGCACTTAACCATATTCGGTGAAATATGGATACACAAAATGTTCATCACGTATTTTTTTTCATATAATTAAGCGGACCTGTAGACCGTCCGTAGTACCTTCATTAATAAGAAGAACCTAATTATTTTCATAATAAAGTTATGGTCATTCAATAGCCAATTTATTCAAGAAAGTCTGTGTCACACCAGATGTTCAGTTCGGAAGACTTGGGCTCAGGCCAAGGTTTGAAGCCGAGTGTGGTAATGTATATTGGGCTATTATAACGACTGCTAACATTGTTAGTCAAAAGAGTGAAACGTTCTAGCAAGAAATTTTAGTAGTTTCTGGGAATTGCGCGTTCAACCAAACAAACAGCTTTATAATATTACTAGCGGACGTCACGCGGTTTCACTCGCGTAGTTTCCGTTCCTCTGGGAGTACGGGGATAAAATAAAGCCTATCTTACTCGCTGATGATGTAGCTATCTATTTATGAAAGAATTTTCAAGAACCGTCTATTACTTTTTGAGGCAATTCGTTGCAAACATACTTACATACAAATCTTTCCTCTTTATAATATTACTAAGCCGCGGGCGGAAGCTATGTGTGTTGTAAAGCGGAAGCGAAAACAGGTAGGAATAGAGTAATTACAAAATATATACATATGCTCACGCCTTATTCCTCGAAGGGGTAGGCAGAGGTGTTGTAATCAGAACACCCACTTTTCACCGAAGATGATTAAGTGCCAACGTGACAGATGGTGAGTCCATCGGCGTCTCAGACACTTTACATACGTCATTGAATTACTTCTCAAAAGTATGCAGGTTTCGTCACGATGTTTTCCTTCACCGTAAAGCACGTGGTGTGAAATCACTGCACATAAGTTTTTCAGAAAAACTCATTGGTACAGGCCCCGCTTGGATTCGAACTTGCGTCGCTTGCGTAGCAGGCGACTACTCAAACCTCAAGGCCACCACGGCTCTTACTCAAAATAATATGAGTCAACCTCAAAAAGAACGTGGAAACATGAGTTCAACTTGCAAATTGGATTCCCGCGGGATTGATTTGCATTCAACTTCCAACTCAGGTATTGGATTTGTTTCACCTCTCGGGAGAGTGGCATTGAAAATAACAGTTACAAAAACTGACAAGTGAAACCATGCGCTATCTTTGTCCTTTGGCATAACTCCGATATGTAAACTCAGCTGCAATGACGTTGAAAACCTTTTGCACTAGGCTCATTTTTTTTAAAGGACATTGTCTCTCGCAGTTGGTAGGGGGGAGTTACCTCCACTGCTTGGGCGACACCCAAGGGCCTCCAGCTGAGCTTAAACTTAAAAACTAAGCAACACAGCTAAGGGCGCCCCGGTGCGGGCTCGGACCTCGATTTAGGGCGATGCTGGGGCATGAGCTAGGGAGCTAGATCTGAGTGGTATTATTTGGGGACATGTTTAAGGCTAGTGGCTCAGCGCGAGCCGGCTCTAGCATAGGACGATGACGTAGAGTTCGCGACGAGCGTCACCGGCAAGGACGGAATAATGGTCGGTTGGGTTTGTTGCACTAGTCTCAGTATGCCATCACACATATATACACGCTCATACATACCCATACATGCACACTTACACAAATTGTAAATGTAAATTTATACGTACCTAAGTGACTTTGTGGGAAAAGAGTAAATTTCATAACGAACTATTGCGATTTATATATTTTTTTCCAATAGATTTATTTATCGTTACAATATTGTAGAGGTAACAACACTTCAAATATGAACAAAATAACCTATCTATCGCTGTCTGAGAAGCTTCCTAATATTCCATTCGACGTTCCGCTCACGAACCCGCCCACTGAAACCCAAGTGGAACTGGATATATGCAGAGTTTTACACTGAAACAACCATTAATGACCGATTATTCTTGATTCAATCATCATGGTGTTTCCATTCCTTCTGTAACTAGAAGTTAGTCATGATGAGTAAGTAAAATCGGTACCCTATATACTTTCATATTACGCATTTGATGAATATTTTGAATTGCAAGTTTATTTACCTGTATAAATGTATAGATAAAATAAATATGCTCAAACCATCCCAGAAGGATCCCCGTAGTGGTAGGCAGAGGTTGTATCAACAACACCCACATTTCACCGAATATGATTAAATGCCAACGTGATAGAGTCCATCGCCGTCTCAGGCACTATTCATACGTCTTTGAATTATTACATTGCGGATGTTTCTTCATGATGTTTTCCTTCACAGTAAACTACATGGGGTAAACTACCGTACTTAAGTTTTTAGAAAAACTCATTGGTGCAGGCCGCTGAGAATTTATAGATTTTTCAATATGCCTTACTAACTGAGTTTCCTTCCGAACCAGTGGTAATGTTATGGTCGTTTATAAGTGCTTTACTAGGGCTTAACTGAAGAAAAAAGTTGAAATTTGTTGGTTTATTGACCACAGACTACATCTTAATTAAGTATACAAACACATAATGTCAACTGACAATGTGACTGACAGCTGTCAGTTTTTAGAGCATTCACGTTTGTTGTGTAAAAACCTGTATCGCCCCTTTTTTACTCTTCTCGCCCTGTCTGTAACATTGAAAATAAACTGATCTTAAATTATCGTAATTAAACTTTTATTTTATTACTCATAATCCATCAAAATTTTCATAAGCAATTGAATCTTTTGTATATGTCTTTAAATGTTTAGCTTTTTGAAGTGTGTTGACATGAATGTAAACACGATTTTTACTCTCGTAGTACCAACTCGATGTAAATCTTTACACGCCCATAACCACTTTGACACTGACGTGCCGCCAAATGAAATGAATTGAAATTCCCATGCTCTTAGGGCGTCGAAGGAAATTCACAATTCAGACTTGTAATCTGGTATTGAAATCTAATTTGGTATTGAAGGCGGAGTCTGGTGATTTATAGAGAAATCTCTCTCAAGGCTGGAGTTAAGCTTGATTTTTATATAAATGTATTCAGGCCATCCCAGAAGGGTCCCCGAAGGGGTAAGCATAGATGTTGTAATTATACCTACTACTTTTACTACCCCGTTAAGCGTAGGGTGTGAAATTACTCCATTTAAGTTTAAAAAAAACTCATTGGTCAGCTGGGATTCGAATTCGCGTTACTTGCGTCGCCTGCTGACTTCATAAATCGCATGGCCACCACGGCTATTATATTTTATAATTTTAACATTCGTTGTTCAAACTTTAAAACAGCAATTGCACTATATTCAGTTATACAGGCACTTTAAGTGTTGAAGAGCAATGAAAACAACAATTTCAGGTGCAAATCCACCGCCACTGTGTTGCATATAAACATTACCAATTTGTTAAGACCTCATGTAACATTACATTTTACACTTATTCCATCTGTATAAAGTTGTTCGTGTACTCGAGGGTAGGTCAGGATTAACTGGACTAGGCGTCTCAATTCCATGTTCGTTGGGTAGGCAATTAAACAAACCGCGCGAAGTTTGTAATGAGATCTGAAGAGAATTGAACAGTCAAAATGTTCCCTGTTCTGCTAGTAATTTAGATAGTTTCCAAACTAAAGGTTATTCATGAGTACAAGAAGGGAACTTAACTTGTTTCGCCACGCTGCGTTCCATAGAATTGTGTCTTAGAAGTCGGAGGTTTGGAAACCGCTGATATGGGTCGTAAGATGTTACTCATAAAGTTTAATCTTGTTTATTTAGTGCGAATGTTTAATCTTTGTTTATTCAGGAAAAGAAATACCTTACTATATTCAAAAAATTCTAAAAATAAATGATATGCAGTTGGGTAGCCTCGGGGTTCGAGCAGTCGCCGGATACGCAAGCGACGCAAGTTCGAACCCAGCGTGGCCTGTACCAATGAGTTTTTCTAATAGCTTACGTGCAATCACAACATGGTGTGAAATCACACACCACGTGCTATACGGCGAACGAAAACATTGTGAGGAAACCTGCTTATGTCTGAGAAGGAATTCAAAGACGTATATATAGTGCCTGCGACGGCGATAGATTCACCCTCTGTCACTTTGGCACTTAATTATGGGTGTTCCATATTTCGTGTATTATTTATCTATGAAGTATTTTGTAAATAGTTTACATACTTACTTACTTTTCTCTCTGAGCATATCTCTCTGGTATGTTGCTAGGCGACGAATAATTAATATGAATATGGAATAAAAGATTTCTCATTTAAAATATATATAATTTTATTACCTATTCGCTGCTACATAATCATCTTCGGTGAAATGTGGGTGTGGTTGTTACAATACCTCTGCTTACCCCTTCGGGAACCCTTCTGGGATGGCATGAGCATATTTATAATTTATTTTTTATATAAATATCTTACTTTATTTTCCCCGAAAGAGGTTTGAGAATCCGTGCTTTTAAGTACATTTTGGAAAAAGTTAAACTATAAAATAAAAAGGAAATCATTGTTTTCGAACTTTAACGACTCATAGTTTCATTAGTACAGTAACTTAATAATTATGTTAGTAAAATAACGAAACTATATGTTAAGCTACATTTCCTACTGCCTGGAAGGCAATCCAATCTTTATTCAAAAATACTCAGGATGCTGTTTTCTTTTCCTGCTCTGCGAAAGCTTAAGTGGAACTGGGGGCCTATCATCATCGGTTTAAGCAGAGCGTATTACCGTTAAATTACACGTAAAAGCTTAAAAAAATATATACAGTCGAATTGAGTAATTTCCTCCTTTCTTTGAAGGCGGTTAAAAAGTAATTAATTAACGTGCTGCTTAAACGTTCGTAGTTAGCTCTCGGATTTCAGTAAACATTTCCACTCCACCATATAGGAGGCATTTCGGATGTGGATTGTCTTAGATGCACAAACCCTCGGGATCTTGTGCTCTGTCCATTACCTGTGCTGTATGTACTATTACTTAACGTCTGAATAATTCCACAGATCCCTTTACCACTGGGTCTTGCCTGCTACTATTATACTACTGGATTGGAATTAGCGTCATTCAAGGTTATATAATATAATAATTTGCCGCTTGGGTTCAGAGCACGCTCACGCCTGCTAAAAAGAAAATACAAAGTTTTTTTTGTATTTTGTATATATTCAGGATTCGCCAATATTTACAATCTTTAAGTACTGGGGGCCTACTATCATCGTTATAGAAATGACGTCTTACTAAAATCTTTGCTTTGACGTGTCTTTTTCTTATCATAAAATTAAACGTCAAACCGAAGAAGTTCTTAATTCTTCCTCTCTTCTTAGTCGGTGCGCTCTTGTCAGAGCGGTCTGTTACTTGCTTTACGTTAGCTCGCCATCTATCTCTATCGGCCGCCATCCTTGAGCATTGGTGCACCGTCCCGCCAACCGCCGATTTGACCTGGTCGCGTTCTTAATACGTGCTGCTTAAACCGATAATGGTAGGTCCTCTAAAAGTTAAATATTACGCCTGCTACATAGTTATACAATTAAAAGTCCCGACTTAGGTTCGCACATCGAACAGACCAAGCCGCTGGTTCCGGAGATAATATTTGTTATACAGGGTGTCGGGGAAAATAGGACACCTGTTAAAATATGTGATAGGGTATAATTTTAGGATGCAAATAAAATTATTATGACAAAAATAACTTCTTCCGTTTTCGAGTAATTGACGTTCAAAATTGACCATATCAAGACCTTATTTTCGCATAAAGATCAGCGGTAACGTAGAGTTATTCACGTGAAATCTAATTACATTTTGATTTTTTTGCTCTCACTAATAGGTCCTGAAATAATTCCATAAAACCATTTTTTGAAACCATTAACCTTCCTCTTAATTTAACAAGTATAATTATCGCGTACGTAACGTACGTAAACGCGGCCGCATTCATTCCATCGCTTAAGGCCATGAGCTCTTCGGCCCTTAGCAACCATAGTCTATTACTACGTTATCGTTGGAGCTAGATATTTTACGACTTCAACAGAGTGATTTTATTCAGAAAACCTACAACTTCTAGAACACAACTGTTTCTTTTTCTCCGACATTCTGTAAAGGATGTTCTTTGCGAAATGTAGGTATTTGGTAAGGAAGGTATTTCTAAAATCACAATTTAAAAGGCTGTGAAAATGGACGTTAAAGTTAGTGTAAATATTAGCTATTCTTATAACAATTCCTTACAAATATAAATAAGTCAACATGTAAACTTTACTTCACTCTATCCCTTCTTACCCTATTTCGGAGTAAATTGAGTTTACGAAAACTAGCCTTCTAAAATATTATTCGTCGGAACAGTGAGCCCCTTTTCGAATAGTCCATTACATTAAGGAAAAGTTGAGAAGTTTACAAAACCCTTTTTCGTTACTTGGTGACGTCACTTTGTTACTTTATCTAATGCCCAACGGCGACAGAGTCCTCGTAAACATTCCCAAATTAAACAATGAACTATATGTACTAGACACTGATATAATATATTTATAGTAATATATTTTTCAAGCCTTTTTTATGAGCCGTGGTGGCCTTCGGGTTTGAGTAGTCGCCTGCTACGCAAGTGACGCAAGTTCGAATCCCAGCGGGGCCTGTACCAATGAGTTTTTCAAAAAAACTTATGTAAAGTGATTTCACACCACGTCCTTTACGGTGAAGGAAAACATCGTGAGGAAACCTGCATATGTCTGAGATGTAATTCAAAGACGTATGTATAGTGCCTGAGACGGCGATGGACTCACCCTCTGTCACGTTGGCACTTAATCATCTTCGGTGAAAAGTGGGTGTTGTTATTACAACACCTCTGCCTACCCCTTCGGGGAATACAGGCGTGAGCATATGTATGTATGTACTTTTTTATTACAAATCCCCAAATACCCAGACTCGAGGAAATACTAATACTAACTCATCCTATAAATGTTTGCCTTATCACCGAACCTGTGATATCTAGTGTTGCAATAGTTAGGTATACTAACCACTAGACCTACGGCGTCTCTTTTGAAACTTGGGCTAAGCTAATAACTCTGACCACTCGGCCACCGTACAAATAATATAAGTCACAAATGCAAAATTGATAGCATACATACATACATATGCTCACGCCTGTATTCCACCCCTTCGGGGCAGAGGGGGGCCACTTTTCACCGATGTCGATTATGTGCCAACGTGACAGAAGTTCTTTCACCGTAAAGCACATGGTGTGAAATCACTGCACATATGGTTTTAGAAGAACTCGTTGGTACAAGCCCCACCGGGATACGAACTTGGGTGGCTTGCGTAGCAGGCGACTGCTCCAACCCTAAGGCCACCACGGCTTGAAAGTGATAGCAAAACTATTATATAGAACAGTGAAATTAATAATTTTAATATACAAGTACTCTGAATATGTAAATTGCAGTTGTAGACCGGTACCGGTACGGCCGGTTGAGACGGTCAAAAATCCCCCTTAATAATTCTGTATAAAGGAAGACAATTTTTTTTAATGTAGAGTCTTTCCACACATAATATACAAATTCACATTGATCCTCAGAGTTCAAAGGACATATTCTCAGATAAAACGACTATCCATCCCAGAAGTTATTACACAAAACAGTCTGTGTTAAACCAACTGTGAACAATAAATTTAATACAACTCCGATCACAAATTTGTATCGTAACGTTTAACGTGATCGACCCCGAAAGAACTTTTGTTATCAAGCAAACTCTCCAAGTTTTGGGTCCACTTATCGGATGTTATCTTAGTGACGGGTATCGAAGTGCTAAGAGTAACGGCACAACTTGTCTCTGTTCTAGAGGCATCTTTTATTACAATACCCGACACCCAAGTTCGACCATCGAAGACGATACCTTATAATCGAATTTTAAAAATACCGCCCTTGTGTGATTCAGACTCGCGCTTCGGTTTCGCTCTTCTTAACCTTAAAAACGGTAATGAAAACATCTAAAAATATTAATATTATTCTATTTTTTAGTATTGTTGTTATAGCAACAACAGAAATATATAATTAGTGAAATTTTCAAGTTTCTAGCTTTCACGGTTCATGAGATGCAGCCTGACAGGCCCAGCCAGGGTCCCGTTTTATCCTTCGGGTATGATACCCTTAAAAGAGGGCAAACAAGCAGGAGCCTCACCTGATGGGAAGTAATCACCGCTGCCCATGACTATCTGCAAAATCATAAGGCCTACAGAAAGTATAATGCTTTCTTCGTTCGTTTGCTCCATCAGTAAGAGGGCTGTTACTCTTAATGTTTAAAAAATTACTCCCTAATTTATTATCTAAGTTCTGTAAATCACGTATACACGATCGGCCATGGCGTGTCAACCCTCATTTGTCGCCGGGTCACTTATTATCTCGTAGCTTAGCACATCTGTCATACAGGTTAAACTCTGCATCTTGAAGCGTTGTGCGAATTTTTTTAATGATTAAGTTATGCGCGACATTCAATAATTTATTTAAAATGCCAATGAATTGAAACACACAATGAAGGATTTTTATTCCGAAAAAAAAATTCGTACGCAAAAACAGAGTCTTGCCAAAATGTGACGAAGGTAGCAACGAACTAATTAGATTGCTCCTTTTTGGGCGATCCGTAAGGGACGTAGCTAATTATTTTGTCACGGCTGCTGTTTTCCTATGTCTCTTCTCTATTTCCGGGATATTACGAACCAAAAAAAAAGGAAGAATAAAGGTATTTATGTAGTTGCTTCTTACTGTAATATTATCAGCAAAAATACAAATAGGGTTGATTCAACCAAAACTCCTAGAACGAATGTATATTTTAAACTTTACCTACATCATTAATTTGTATCATCAGCATCTCCATGGCCTCTCGACCCCGGAAAATCGGTAATCGAAGCAAAACCAGTTGTCGGACTCTCTAAATCCTCCGATTGATCTGTAATGATTGCCATAGATGTTAAATTGGCAACCGGGACCGACGGATTAACGTGCTCTCCGAGGCACGGAGGGTACTCGGGCGGCCACCCATCCAAGTACTGACTAGAGCTAGGGTTGCTTAACTTAGCTGATCGAATGATATGCGCAATAGAAACTGTGCCACGAGCTCCTCGCCTTCATGCTTAATTTGCATTGAATCTACCAGCATTACATAAGATTTAAGAGAGTTTTTTTTTTAATTTGTGTTATTTTTTATTTCAGTAGGACATTATGCATTAAGTGAGAAGCTGTTATTTTGGAATTAGAAACATACACTTCAATTTTATTTATCTGTATAGATGTATAGATAAATATGTGAAGACGCCAAATGTTTCTGTTTTCTTCCTTCTAAATAAATTTATGAAAATGTTTACTGAATTTAGTTCGTCACAAATTGAAATAGTGCGAGGTTTTAAAAGGTAGGTCAATTTATAAATTCAATTTAATCGTTACATTCATCAAAGTACTTACATTTACAGCAATCAGCCGGATTGATGAATATTATTAGAATGCAAATTTTGTTCAATAATTACTGCAAGTAATTAAACACAGTATAATAAATTGTACGAATATCTAATATGTTTAATTCTCGTGTCGCGGTGTTTGTTACCGAAATCCTGTATTTTATTTGTTTTTGTTATGTATGAAATATTGTGTGCAACTTATATAAACTCAAGAATGTTTATTTCGATTAGAATTTTAACAAACTATTTAAATCGTCAGAATGACATAATTATACACATGCTACTGCAGTATCGGTTGGTCTCGGCCAACATCTATTTTTCATACCCTCAAAATGTTAAGGCTCCAAGACAATATTTGGCAATATAACTTACACAGTTACTAGTATGTATAAATGATTCCATGCCTGAGTGTATCCAAGTGCTTTTCAAACTTTGTACAATAAAGGTGCAGAGCCACAAACATTTCTCAGCGAGACGTAATGCATACTTAAGCTACAAGATCCATCGCATCACATACCATTGGTTCACGCTCTTCACCCCGTCGAGGACCCTACACAGAACCGATGGTCAATTGACTTTGAAACGAGAATCCTCTTTGCAACTAAGAGTTTGGAACTCGAGTGGAACATACGATGCCTTACGACTTGTGAGTTTTCGTAGTAAAGTATGTTGAGTAAGTGCTAGGCAGTTTTGTTTTTATGAAACCGCTAACGTTTATTCGCGACTTCGTTCGCTTTTCTGAGTACCCCATGTCGGTGTCAGCACCTTAGCGGTTTAGCAGTAATAGCCGGTGAGACAGACACATTATATACACAATAATTTTACTATGGAAAAAGAGTTTTATCCTTATTCAAAACGTTCTTATGTATTAAGTACATATTTGTATATTAGTATTACATTATTTTTCTGTTGAAAATTTTGTTTGTTTATTTACTTGAACGCGCTAATCTCAAATTTAATACCAGATTATCGTAATAAGGAAAGTTTTTAATGGAAGCAGTATTGTTAATGCCTCCATTTACATCATAGCTTAGGAGGAAACTGCCTCATGTCATTTGTAGGTCGTAAAAGAAAATTGCCTTTCAGTACATAAGGCAGAGGCCCATATGACTTCCGTATGAGGTAATATAGTTTAGCTAAGGGAAGTGTTAATTTTGTTCAGTGTGTGTGTTTGATGCGTCTTTTATGTTTGGGATCTTGGTGATTATTTAGGTTAGTAATTTAAGATAATATATAAGAATTGCATTAATAAGAAAGTGATTAATATTATGAAATGAAGATAAATAAGAATTGCATGCTAATAAACATAAATATCATGCCTGTATTCCCCGAAGGGGTAGACAGAGGTGTTCTTACATTGCACTCACAGTTTGCCAGTTATGTTTAAGTCCAAAGGCGAGCCTATCGCCACTAACCGGGCACTAATCCAGACTCCGGACTGCTAATGCGAAATTACAGATGGGATAACCATATAACAATTGCACTTACGACGACTCAACTAACGAGGCCGTCTACTAATTACTAACCGTACCTATTATTTATTTACCCATAAGTTACTATCCAGAGCGTAAACTATGAATTGTAGAGACTACAACAAATATTTTAGGAAGTCATTTTTGAGCTGAAAGTTTATTTGTAAATCATCAAATTCTGATTAGAGGGCAATGCTTATTCGTATTTGAGTATCAAACAAAATTAATCTGAAGAATTTTTATTATTAAAGTGGGAGAGAGAGAGAGAGTGGGAAAAGAGGTATGAGAAGGTACTGAAAAGGTGACACTTCGGTTTTCAACTTGTTATTCATAGGTAAAGGGGTGACCTTTAATTTTCAACGATATAAATAGCACATTATAAAATACAATATTTAGTTTTATAGGTTTCTATTCTTAAAAAAACGTTTAATTTGAAACTCATTCTACGATTACCAATTCGTAACACTAATGTGCCTTTCAATTTCGTAATATAATTAATCATTAGCAAGTTGCAAAACGAATGAGTCAAGTTTGTTGAAAACTAGTTTTTTCCACAAATCATGTTACGGTTAACCAAGTTTGTGAATAATATAAATGTTTCTAGTAACGCCATCTGTCTATAGATCCAAGTTGGAGAGACTTATGAAACTAATTCCAAGGAATAAATTTCACATGTAATAACCGGCGTGAAATCCCATTAATTCAAGCCAGATGAAGGGTAGTGTCTTGCAGACGCAAGATGGTATGACAGCAGTTCTCAAACTTTGATTACAACGTGATGGCGATGCTCAAACTTCCGATGGATTCCACCAGTCAGACGTGGCCGTATCTGATTAGCTTGTGAACTTGTTATCATTTACCACTACTAGTGTTTACCGAATTGGGTTTAATTAAGGCACTATGTACCTTTTAAGCCGTTGTGGTCGTGGGGTTTGAGTAGTCTTCTGTTATGCAAGGCATGCAAGTTCGATTTAGTAACCTGTACCAATAGGATTTTCTAAAAACGTATGTGCAGTAATTGAACACCATGAGCTTTATAGTGAAGGATAATCTACATATGTCGTATGTGCAGTGCCTCAGATGGCGATTGCCTCACCATCGCGTTTGTAATAAAACGTTCATTTTACGAAAGTGTGAGCATTTTTGTGTTTTATTTCCAATTAGTTTACGGGATATTTTTCCTTGTTAGTAGGTACCTAGTTGGATCTACTTACTTATGACATCCATATCTTAATAAGAGTCAAACTATCACGGCGATAAGAGGTCATGGTATTGCCCCTATTTTTTGCGCGACATTTTATTTCGCGATCTAATTAAGACACTCCATTAATATTTATCTGGAAGCCTATTTCATTGAATAACGAATCTCGCCTCTGAGAGCAATTTGCTATGATTACATAATTTTTCCTTCTTTATTCATTATACAAAGGTGACAAACAAACATCGAGGTGTACTAATAGGTTTTCGATAAAGCATATTTCACACCACATGCTTTACGGTGCAGGAAAACTTCGTGGGGAAACCTGCATATGTCTGAGAAGTAATTCAAAGACGTATGTATAGTGCCTGAGACGGCGATAGACTCACCCTCTGTCACGTTGGCACTTGATCATATTCGGTGAAATGTGGGTGTTGTTACAACACCTCTGCTTACCCCTTCGGGGACCCTTCTGGGATGTCGTGAGCATATACATATTCATGTGGGCAATTTGGGACCTTATTAATAACTATCTGTGGTTTGCGGAATCCCATGTTTATCTAAATACATATAACTCAAAGTTGACTGAATGACTGACATAGTGATCTATTAACGCACAGCCCAAACCACTGGACAGATCGGGCTGAAATTTGGCATGCAGGTAGATGTTATGACGTAGGCATCCGCTAAGAAAGGATTTTGATTAATTCTACCCCCAAGGGGATAACATAGGGTATGAAATTTCGTATGAAACGTTGTCAATTTTAAACCGGTATATTACATAGAACTAAATCTACGCGGGTGAAACCGCGGGGCACAGCTAGTTTTTAAATAAAAGTATTATGCTACTCCATATAACATTAGCTAGGTGTGAGTCAAAGTCCCGTTAAAATTGGCTAAGCCGTTTCGGAGATTAGCTGGAATAGACAGACAGACAGGCGGTTAGGTAGTCATAGAGATATTTTTTTAAATTATTTTATTTTATGTGCGTACCGTTTATACTTTCATATGTCTTTGGCGACAAGCTGTTAATTTTGAATTACAAACAGACACTTTATTTTTTTTTATATGTTACGATGTAATCACTGTGCATAGTAACATTACATAGGTTTGCATGAAAAAAATACATATTGGGTATTATGAGATTAAAATCTGAGCAAAATCATTTTTAATCCAACAATAAAATATAAATTTGATAATATCATTACACAAAGCGCAACACGAAATCTCAACGATGCTTATAGATCGTAAAATGTAACGAATCCCAAACTCATAGAAAATGCAAAAAATATCTTAACACGAGTTGCTTTCTTTGATTCCATTCTCTTAACGATCTAAGTATGGTCCAAGCTTTTTACATGTTCACGGAATGCCTGTATTCCCCGAAGGGGTAGGCAGAGGTGTTGTTACAACAACACCTACTTGTCACCGGAGATGATTAAGTGCCAACGTGACAGGTGGTGAGTATATCGTCGCCTTAGGTACTATACATACGTCCTTGATTTACTTCTCAGGCATATGCAGGTTTCCTCACGATGTTTTCCTTCACCGTAAAGCATGTGGTGTGAAACCAATGCACATTCGTTTTTAAAAGAACTCATTGGCACAAACCCCGCTGGTATTCGAGCTTGCGTCGCTTGCGTACCGGGCGACTGCTCAAATCCCACGACCACTACGGCTCCTATATATGTATATCTATACATACATACATATGCCCACGCCTGTATCCCATGGGGGTAGGCAGAGACCACCGTTTGCCACATGCTACGATCCTTACATACTTCTTTCGCTTCATCCACATTCATGCATCTCTTCATACTCTTTCTTTGGTTAAAAGTGCTTCGAATTTGACCTTTCTGAAAAATACTATTAATTTGGTCAAAGTAGTTCTTCCTTGGACGCCCTCTACCGACACGATAGTATATCAATTAGTTTTATCTTGGCCCAGCGATTATAAAGGAGGCGACTGGAGATTAATATCTTTAGTACGAGTATATTACAAGCGTCTAAAAGTTGTGGACATAATTTTTCAGCAGATACTACTCGTATGAAAATAAGAATAAAAATTACAGGTTTGGTGTTATACTTGAGACTGGAACAACTTCAACTCTTGGTGGTTTGGTGTAGAGCTTTTGTAGGACGACCCATCTCTTGGGGTATAAGGTAGAACTACCATTAAAGTATCTTTCTTTGTAGTTGTTTCTACAGTTACAGCTTCAGTGATTCCCACCTCTGTAATGGTAGGTATTGATGTTGATACATAACTGTTTTTTTATAAGAAACAATATTATCTTGTAAATACGGTACTTGTGGCAAGCGTCCAAAAGTTGTGGACGTGTTCAGCAGATGATGTATGAAAATAAAAATAAAAATTAGAGTTTTAGCCCAAATGAGAAATTAGAAAAAATAACTACCGGTATCTGGAATCTTGCCTTCTGAATATTTTCCGGTTAGGAATCTTTAAATAAGTCTCGTATTACAATGAAACTCTGTTCGTAAACCATTAGTAGGAGCCACACTACGGACCCGTTAAGACATAGTTGCCGGCGTGAAATGTAGTTTGAAATAACATGTTAGTACTAAGCACGCGGGAACAGCTGTTGAAACTAGGCGAGTACGGCTTTCATGGAATTTTTATTTCATCTTGTATTTCTTGGAAAGGAAAATCACTGTGCAGGACTGTAGGGGAGTATTGTAGGTATTGCTAATTAAATTTCAACTAAAATTATTTTATTAAAATAATACAAAAAACTTTACAATCACCTTAACGTTAACGACTATCTATTTAAATACATTATCTAATTTAATTAGGTACCTAATGCCTACTCTAAATTTTTGACACAATTTATTTACAAAATAGTTCTCGTTTCATTGACTCGTCACATCATTATTCATCAACTAATAGCCTCAATGAAGCGAGCAGTGTAAGCCATTTTGATTATAATGTACGTAGCTGAAAGACTTATTTACTAAAACAGGTACTCATTTTGCACCGATTACCGCGATAATGGTCTTTAAATTGCTTTTCAGCAAGAATGCTATAAGCAAAGCAACGGACCGGTTGGCGATTTATTGTTCCATAAATTACTTAATATGTGACATAATCACATTACGTTCCCATTAGTACAACGGATATTAACAGTGCTATCAATAAGGACAATTTAAATATCACTGATGAGAATGATATTAACCAATAAACCGTTCGAATCTCGTATAAAGACTATTTGCGTCTAACTTTTAGTTTAAAGTTGAACTTCTCAAATATATATTTCACCGCAAAAGCACTTTAATCCATTAGTTTTCCGTTACCCTTCCCAATATTCGCGACATAAATTTACTCAAGACTAGAACTCAAATTGGAAAAACCCTAGAATCAAGGTACACTGACAGGCAAGAACATTTGAGGATCTCCGAATTTCGGCTCGAACCGAATATTGACTTTAGAGTCACCGTCACCTACTTCAAGAAAACTATTCCAGTCTAACATCCAATAGAACCCATTTTTCTTTGGCGGAGGTAGGACTGAACCTCCTGGTTGTTCTGGAGCCGCTCCTCCGAATGAATCCTCAAGATCTGCTAAAGATGCTCCTTTGTCTGTATCGGCGGATGCTTCGGAATCAACTGTGGCAGATTTGGCTTCTTCGGTTGTAGTTTCGGCTGCTTCTGCTTTCATTGTCGTCAGCTCTTCATCTGTTTGCCTTTTAATCTGGTCAGTATCTAAGTTTAATTTACTTTCTTCGATAGGATTAACACCTTTGTCTAAGGGGATTACTTTAATTGCATCATAATCAATCGGTTCGTAGTTTGGTTTTGGAGTAGTGATTGATTTCGTCTTTCTAGGCTTTGGCATGTCGTAAGGTAGACTAACCTCTTTTGTTTCCGAGGATGAAGTGTCCAACTCAAAAGGCAGTTCTGGTCTCAGAGGTTCATATAGGAAGTTATTATTTGAAATCGGTTGTACTCCTTTAGTAGATTTCGTATCAACGCCTGGAGCTATTAAATCATAGGTCAATAAAATATTTTCAGGCAATTGCACTGTTCCGTCTATGACAGTTGCAGGAGGCAAAGGCTTAAATCCTTGGTCTAGAGGTAGTAAGAAATGGTCTTGGCCTGGTATACCTTTTAACCCATGCATATCTAGAAAAGCTTGCAGTTCTGATGGTAAATCTTGCTTCTGTGTTTCGGCTACTTTTGCATTGTGTTTTAAAGTTTCTTGGATTTTATTATTCGACGTTATAGGTTTTGGTGTTATACTTGAGACTGGAACAACTTCAACTCTTGGTGGTTTGGTGTAGAGCTCTTGTAAAGACGATCCATCTCTTGGGGTATAAGGTAGAACTACCATCAAAGTATCTTTCTTTGTAGTTGTTTCTACAGTTACAGATTCAGTCTTTCCAACCTCTGTAATGGTAGGTATTGATGTTGATACATAACTGTTTTTGTTATAAGAAACAATATTATCTTGTAAATACGGTACTTGTGACGGGCTTATTTCATTTTCTTGTGTATTATAAGGTGTTGTAGTTTTAACTTCTTTGCTTCCCTCGTTGGAAGATGACGTGCTTTTAGCATCTTCGGCTCTTATGTCATTTAAAAGCTGTATTATTTCATCCCTGTTCAGTCGAGGTAGTAATGTATTTGCTTGCAGTATAGTCTGGACTTGTTTCACTGTTTTCTCAACGTCCAAAGCGGCTTTAGAGGCTGATATCGTTAGTGCTACCGTTAAGCAGCACCAGAGAAGCTTCATTTTCTGTAACAATAAAAATAGAACATGTTACGTCAAGGGAATAATCTCGTATTAAGTAGTATGAGTAATATGTTATTTATAAAATTTATTTTTAGGTTAAGCCAATGGTTATGCATTGCATAGATTATTTTATAAGGTTACACGAAATAATTAAGTAGGTCGTTTGGTAGGCCTCATGTTTTTCTAGCATGTTAAATATCTCCTATCTTTGCTATAATGCATAATGTGTTGATTAAAAGATGTTAATTTGGAAATTCTGTATACAAAAAGCGACACTATTAGCGTCACTGACATCATCCACAAACACAATACGATATCCAGACGGAAGTCATAATAATTAAATGCGATAGAACTGAATGGCTATCTTAGTAGTAAATAAGTTTTCTTTGTGTCGGCTACCCGTAACTTTTAATGGCTGACTCACTGAACCGATTGTACTGAAATTTGGAATTATGGTAGCTTTAACCCCAATGATGCACAAAAATATTACACGGACAGAGTCGCGGGTTAGTATGCGCAATTCCTTTCATTGTGGAGTAGCGTCCGATTTCTGATCTGATTAATTATTTTCCTATTCAGTTCAACTCTCATTATTCGAGATATCGAGGTGTTTTAACTTTAACCTAGTATTATCTAGTTAAGTTAGAACGTTATATAACTTTAACGCCATAATCGCAATTTACAAAGTTTAGCACGAATCCGATATTGGAAACTTGTTATCGTTTTAAAGTTTTGATCATTGGGTTTTATGGGTCCAAACTGACTCACAAAACTGTACAGGAACAAGAAAATTTGAGTAACGTATTCATTCAGGGATTTTGATGGTGCTTCGAAAATAACGAAGGACAAATAATTTATTAGTAGCATATTTGTTATTGATTAGTTCGGCTGTGAGACTGCGTACGACTTATACACGTCATATACATCTGTTTCATAATCTTTGCCAATCTATGATTCCAATAGCTGGTAGGAAGCATCTCAATAGTCTAGCAAAATTAGATCGAGCCTGCTAATAAATCAATTCCCATATCAGTAGCGGGCATCTGTCGGAAGTGGGCAATTGCAGTGCAGCGATAATTTACACCCGACAATCCAATGTGGTTAGCGTCGAGGGACTGGCCGATCCGTGTCAAATCTTATAAGTGGGTTCTGAAGGGTCACTAATAGTTACATTAACAGGGTACAAATCTGGAAACTAAAGGAAATTATGAGGTTTAATCTTACTAATGAAATGATTATTGTTATCATTTTGGCAATACGTTAACTGGAGCTTAGAACAGTATAATTGAAAGTAGAGCTTTTAATAGGTTAGGTAGTTTTTATATAGGTAACTATTTAGCTCCGTGCCTGCATGCTCTTTAGGACATTCTGAAGTACCTTCATCCCAAATGTATTGAACGTTAAATTTGAGTTAGTTACGATGGTTACCATAGCACCCATAAGTCTTTCACAGGTTGCATTCCAAATTATTTAAATTTCAAATGAAAAAAAATCTTTAACTGATTAAACTTTGACGAAGGCTTTGAGATTGTCAGCATGACAATGATGAATGTTACCGACAGGTTTGGAAGGTTGTTTGTTCTGTATAGAGTCCGGAAGTTACTCTTTTCAAAAATGATTATAATTCTGTTTGTTATTAACAATAATATCGATATATATCATCATTTCAGAGGATGGCTGTCAAAGCTTCTCATTCGACAAATTGCTGGTCAAACGTGCGTGAGTTTAACAGATTCTCGTTATCATACATTGGCTTCATCATCAACACATACATCATCTATACATTGGCTAATATTATCAGTTCCATAAACTTTATCAGAAGTATAATGCATTACGTCAAATATTATAAACACGAGTGACCAGAATCGTAATATAATTACGTGCGAAAGGCCATGTTGCGTCGTAACTTGCCGAATGCTAATGGCTCGGCTTGGAGCGTAGAAAGTGGACGCGTGAGTATTCGTTACGGATGCCAAGCACATCTCAGTCTACTATTGTTTTGTTGATGATGTTGTGATTCATGATTGGACTTGTTTAAATAATGTATAATTAAGAGTATACATATACATTGAAAGAGGTTTGAATTTTGGAGTTTGAAGTCTATTTTGTCAAAATAACCTTGAGTTGTGTTATGTGTGTCAATCTACACGATCTAAATAAGTATGAATAGTTTGTGTGTCTGTTGGTAATGTCTAATTAGCTGCTATTGTATATAAGAAACTAACTTATAAAAAATATTTCCGTCGGTTTGTTTCGGCTAAACTCTGAAGCAGCTGGATCGATATTAGAGGGATAACAAAATGGATTTCGCGAAATAAAGTTACCCATTTAATCTATGCAGGGCAAAGCTGTTAATATTATTATTAGTAGTAATTGTAGTCAATTAATTGATCTGTGCTCCATAGAGCTGATGACGGGTAAAGACGCATAGCTATAGCTATACGCCAGCTACGGTAAGGTATGTTCTTATGGTCACAATTTTAAGCATAAGGTTTTTCTAATTCCAACACTACGGTGGTATAGTTAAGTCCCACCCTGCCCCCAAATGTATGTTTATGGGTATGGTCTAGAGGGACTGTTTTAAGTATTCATAAGCTACAGTAATGCCTTACAGATCCCGTCACGAGTAACTTAACATGCGCGGTAGTAATTTTATGAGTCTGTCTCTGTCTATATGTATAGCGCGAGGCGAATAAAAACATGCACAATATCCCCACTATTTCTAGCTGCGCGTTCTATAATCAGATCCTACCATACGCTTGTTTGCTTAAATTAAAAAAAGTCTTCCATGAAAATTCTATATCCCTTCATGTCTTCGAAGATCGAATATATCATATCCCACTTACTTAGCCCCATCATTATCCTCCCTCTATATAGATTTGGCGTATCCATTTCTAAAGTTTGTATAATTCCCCCATTATTGTACTTTCGGTGAATCAAACGCAAATTGTTTTTCTATCCCGATGTTTTCTTATGGAAATCCTGGATCAACAGTCCTATCTCTCGCCGGGAATTTAATATGTGCTATACATTATACTCTGTTTATGGCATTCGTATATTACGTTCCTGAATAATTTTGCGGGTAGTTGGAAAATGTTGTTTTTGAAGAGTATGCAAAGCGTTACAGTGTTCTACGGTTCTTTGTAAAAACCAGGTCATATTATGAATAAAAAACTTAATAGCATCTGATAAAAATGCTCATGTCTTTCTAGATGGTAGACTCTTTAGGGAAGGCGTGAGCTAAGGCATCACCTAATGTGATTAGTTGCCAACGTGACAGATGGTGATGCCATCGCATCTCAAGCATAAAACACACGACTTTGAACTCCTCTTCAGATATATGAAGGTTTCTTCATAATGTTTCACTTCACCACAAAGCTCGTGGTGTGACATCGCTGCACTTAAGGTAACTCATTGGTTACCGCAGACTATTTAAATCAATCTACCATGATCGTTACAATATTCTACTCTTATTAAAAAATGGTAAGTACCGAAATTGCGGTATACCAAGGAAATGTAATATGACGTATTTAAATAGAGATGCATGCTTGCTGCCAAAACATTGCTTGTTAAACGGGTAGGAATACTTTGTAATTAATATAGGTAACAGTAGAAAACTTGATCTCCTTTAGGACCTCACTTACTCCAGGAGTTTGGTAGGAAAATATCACATCTTTAGTGCTTATCAGTTTAATAACTTTTCGAACCCTGTGGTTACATTTATAATAATTCATAGTTTATAGTCCATTTATAAATGCATATTGATTTTTTTTCTTTGCAAGAAGAAATATATTTCTGCATTTGATTTAGTAACCAATCCGTTAAATTACGTGTAAATAAGAATTCAGATAACAAATTATTGGATAAATATCCCCAAGTTTTACGATGTCCATGTTATGTTACAATTTATATATTAATATATGACGCAAGTAAATGTATATCGTAACTATTGTAAGTAGAATTATATATTTATTCGGTAAATAAAAAGGAGAAATGTTCGGCGTTATATTGGTTAATCAAACACAATTTCGTTCCCTAAACATTGGTGTATTGACACATGTGATGTAAGCAGTACCTGAATAGTAAGAACGGTATAAGTAAATACACGGGAAGTTAATTGAAAAAATACTAGGAGAAATAAGAAAAGAAACTCAATTGATAACTAACCCCATACTAAGATTGCGCATCAGTCCGTAATCCTTAACAACTTTGAAAAAGCACATTGAAGTTTCAATGTGCCTTTGATTAACCGTTCGACATTAAGTATTACTAGTTATCCAGGAACTACGCATTGATATAAATTTAAAAAAAATATACAACCAAATTTAGGCAGATCTATAAATTATATAGTATGATGAAAAATCAAACACGTGTATGCTGCTATAACATTGGGGCTACTGTCATCGATTTAAGCAATAAGCAGGAGCGTATTAAGAAGTTCTGAGCTTTGATGTTTCATTTTAGTATCGTAAATTTGAATATCGACGCTAAGAAGTTCTTAATACGTGCTGCATAACCGATCATAGTTAGTCCGCAGGAGAGTACTTTTTTGACTATGAGCGTCGTTTCATCGTAATCGTTTGACAACTAAACCAGGTAAACCAGGGGCCCAACCATGAGCTCTTATTGCAGTGTTATTACAGTTGTGTGACAGTGACAGATGTATACGCGTCCAATACATCTGTTTCATAATAAGAGTAAAACTATTATGGCAATAAGAGGTTATAGTAAGGCCCCAGAGTATTGAATCGTTCTCGTAAAGGTTTGAATAATTTGTCGTCTAAGCTGAACAAAAAAAATGTTCTTTGAACTGTATTTCCAACACGATATCAGAGAAACTTGGATTGATATAAACGTGACTTTAACTCTGGAACGGTACAAATTATGGGAGTGTGTCCTGGATAAAAGGGCTTGGAGATAAGCCTCCTAAAGTGATATGTTTAGTGCTTCCATTATTTCAGGTACGACGTAGGTTTTACATGAAATAACATGAGTTCGTTTTGCGTATTTATCTCTGCATGTATTCAGCTTAAAAAAACTTTGGAGTAGCCTGACCGAGGGTTCAGCCCTCCACTTTATAGAAGATAACACCTTAGAAGAGGGCGTCCAAGGACCAAATTAATAGTATTTTTCAGATTCGGAGCACTCGTAACCAAAGAAAGTGTATGAAGAGATGCATGAATGTGGATGAAGCGAAAGAAGTATGTAAGGATTGTAGCATGTGGCAAACGGTGGTCTCTGCCTACCCCCATGGGATACAGACGTGAGCATATGTATGTATGTACACCTTAAAATATTGACACAGTCTAAATATAAGCAATATTTACAACTAGCTAAAAACCTAGCAATTTGTTCGAAGAAAATAAGCGGAATAGGCGAAATGACAGCAGAGTTACAAATTTTGCGTACCAAACATGACATAGACAGCAAAATTTGCCAATTGAGAGCGTCATTTGGTGCAAAGCAAAAGGCATAGCTATTGACATCGTAAAATTTGCCCTTTGCTTTAGTTTTGACAACTACCAGGCCTAAAATGTTAAGTTTAAAACTTGGCGCACATGGTGTGTTACCAAAAACGTCTTTAAAAATATCAAAGACTTCTTGTAGTTCTCAATAAAAAACCTTAGAATTTGTTTATTAATTCCGTGAGCTTATCTACCTACAAAGAAACGATACGACCGCCTATAATTACCCCATACAATCCATTCATTGCTATATTATCTCACGGGGTCATTTACGATTGAATAGAACCATAAATATCTATTACGAATGCTTACTTGGGTATATTGTGATTTGTGACATAGTTAAGTAATTTGAAATAAAAGAGCTGCGGTGTACTTGGGGTTTGAGCAGACGTCTATTATGCAAGTAGTAGACTTTAGAATCCCAGGGGTACTGCTTTAGAAAAACCTAGTTGGAGCAGGGCCCATCCCACGCTTTACGGTGAAGGAAAACATAATGAGGAAACTTGCATATGTCTGAAAAGTAATTCAAAGACGTATGTATAGTGCCCGAGGAGGCGATGGACTCACCCTCCGTCGCATTGGAACTTAATCTTATTCAGTGAAATCTGTTGTTGTTACAGTACCTTAACCCTTCGGGGATCGCGTGAGCATATTTTATTTACCTATAAAGTAACTTACTTAAGAGGAACTCTAATCTCGTGCACGTTTAGCAGTTTTTATCTGGACTTCTTCTTTAGCTGAGTTCAGATGCTACGCTCTTTATTTCGAACGACTGAATCTATTTCATAAGCCATCACAATTTGAAATTCCTTAACTTCACTTCTTATCCGGCAATAATTCGAATAAATTTGTCCTTTACAAATTAAACATGATCGAGAAGTGAATGGCGGATAAATTTAGTCTTTAAATCCGACGATTTTATTCGTTCGCGATTAATCGTCACAAAAATTAACAAATTCAATATTACACAATCGGATTA
Organism: Watsonalla binaria; assembly: GCA_929442735.1. NCBI lineage: Eukaryota > Metazoa > Arthropoda > Insecta > Lepidoptera > Drepanidae > Watsonalla > Watsonalla binaria. The sequence goes on from OV838930.1 coordinate 9,393,875, forward strand.
TGGAGAGGATTAACATGAATAAAATATCCGGGTCGGTTATGTAACGGTTATCTTACTGGGTCAAGTTGTGCCTAAACGATCGATTATACGTTGAACTTCGGGCGATTTGGCTTAGATGTTTATTGTGTAAGTACGAGTTTATGGTGATACACGTTTATTTTACTAGCTAGCGATATATATACTAGGAAAATTGTATATCCGATGGCGTGCTGGTGCCATGGATGCCACGTGTGTCGATACGTTGGCTCCGTCCCATCTCCCCGGCACTGCTGTGGTGGCCGGTACTGCTGCTGTTCAGCAGGAGTGCCTCAAGCATAGGAAAAATGCTTGCATTGGTCAAGGTTGAAACCCTGTGGCAAAATCTAATAAAATGTAAATAAAAAAAAATACTGTTGCAAATCAGAATAAAAATATAATGCTATTTGGAAATAGCTCTTCAAATATTATCGTCATTTACAAACCACTCCGTCGGTCCCATGTCTGTGATCAAAGCAATATCTCAAATGTTAGTTAATTTGATTGAAGACATTACCCGACCGAATCTATTTGAATCAACCTGTGATGAATGGATATTAATTATTTTACCAAATTAACTTGGATTACAAATCCTATAACGGTTTAGCAAAGGTGCAATTCAGTAGTTATTTAATTCTGGAAAAGGTTTAATTCACATGTATTTGAATTCTATTTATAAGGGATTTTGTGTTGACTTAGTTACGTCTTAAATTCTTGCGCCTTCAAAGGGTTCACTTAAAATTACCTTAGGCTTCCTTGAGTCTATTAATTTAGTTAATTTTATTAAGCCTTTTTTGTGCGTAATAAAGCTACCCGTTCCTTACAAATATCTATAAATTGTCCGCAGTACATAAGAAACTTCGAAATCTATTTATTTCTTATTGATAAACTAGCGGACGTCACGCGGTTCCACTCGTGTAGTTCCCGTTCCCATAGGATTACGGGGATAAAATGTAGCCTATGTTACTTGCTGATGATGTAGCTATCCATTGTTGAAAGAAATTTTCAAATTGGTCAAATAGTTTCAGAGCCTTGCAATTGCCCATGCAAACAAACAATCAAATCCTCTTTATAACATTAGTGTAGATAAAAAATTAGACATTATGAAATGGAGATTTTTGAAAAACTAAGAATTTTATAAAATTGATGTTTTTTTACATTAAGTATTTCTTCTTAATCTAACGACATTCGTCGGTCGTCGACAGATGTAGGTTTATTAAAGTGTCGTAAACTAGTGGTGTGATAAATCACAAAACTTGTCGCTATACCGAGGTTTGAATACTGATGCACACGCGTTCGAGTGACTACTTAAGCACATAGACACTAAAAGTAAGAATTCAATAATGTACATGAGTAAATGACACGAAAGCGGAGTCCACGCTGGTTGGCGAGGCAGCGATGCGTTGCGGCCTTGGTCAACTAACTACATGATAAATACTTAGATAATAACGTTGTTTTTACTTTTATTATATGCAGTAGTATGCAGCCTCGAGTATATAATTTACACGCTTTCTCATATAAGGCCCCGAGAAAATAAGACGACAAAATTTCCGTTGGCCTATATTATTATATTAGCCGTGACAGGCCCAGATACCGCTAGGGCGATGTGGTGGCTGCGGACCTACGCGAGATTCAAGCCGGCGACTGGCAAGAAACCGCACAAGACCAATGGCGAGTTCTGGGAGGCCAAGAGTCACTTCGGGTCGCTGAGCCAGCGGAGTAAGTAAGCCGTGACAGGAGAATATATAATATATGCGTTATTTATATCAGGTATATATAAATAACGAATATACCTCAATGGATTCTTATTTGTTCTGAATCAAGGTGCTGTTAAAATGTCTGAGATTGGCACCACATCTTTCACTTTTCGTAACAAATGAACTCCACTGCTTAAGAAAAATGCATAACGACTAGTAGGGCTAACATGTAGGTAACTAACGACTAACATGTATGCTGCTAGAAAATTGATTTTCCCGTTCAATTTTTGACGGCGAGATGAATGTATCGATCGAGCAAAATTCTCGCCTAGGCCGAAGATTTTCCCTATATGGCCAGTTTGATCACCCACTTTATACACTTTGAAGTTTCTTTTTAAATCTATTTTCCTGGCAAACTTACACTACTACTTCCATTAATCGTACGAGTCAGCCAACCTACTTAGTAGTCTTGATAAGTTTACAGAATCCGCAGACATTTTGTATTACAGAACTGAATTTCTTAATCTGAATTAGTCGCGGAAAATTACTTATCGTGCAAGTTGAAAATAGCAATTTTATTCAGTCACACACTAAATTCGACCCGTCTTAATTCATAGACAATTTCATTGGACATTCGATTTGGTTGTGTAAGGAAGAATCGATTGAAAATGAGACGCCAAGTGTGTCAAAAAATTCTGGCTTATTTTAGTATCAAGAATCATTCACGTATAAACTGAGTATTATTGAAAAGCCTTTGATAATAAATCATACAATTCATTTGAAAATACACGTTGAAAGTGAAAGGCCTTGCGTGAGACTATGTCATTGTACTAAGACAATCACGATTAAATCACAGGAATACTACCATTGCGTGCTCACTTAGAGTTGTATGTTTTATCTTTAATCAACAGAGAGCATTGGTATAGTAAATTAACATAAAGTTAGTTAAAACCATTCATGGTTTTAACTTTAGCATTGATATGAAGGTAAAGAGCCCTCAAGGTGTGGGAGTTTTTAAGTTAACTTTTTATGCTATTAATTTGGCTCAGAAGCATATAGGTCGTTTCGAGCGTAACTGATTACTTTAGCCAATAAGCGCTTGCATCAAGGGTGTCACTCGCGCTGCGGACAGTTTTAAACCACTATAAGAGAATTAAATTTTTTTTGGACTCAAGGATATTATGTCTCTGTAGTTTGGTTAGGTTACCTAATGTTGGAATTCACCTTCAATCCTTCACACTGGCAACCCTTTAACTGGCCAGTTAACGAAGACGATTAAACTACAATAAACGATAGATATAACTAGAACCGTGGCAGCATAGAGAGGTTAGTCCAGACCGCCTTCTCTGTGTGTGATCTTGATGGTGATTGATTGATCATCTGTAAGTGTAGGTTTATAGGTCTGTCTAGAAGTAGTCATACATTTATTAAAACATATAAGACCGCAGCTCGCTAGTCACGAAACCTTTACAATTTTAGTAGAACAATTTCGTCAAGCTATCAAATAACCCACACTATACTTTGTCGGTAGGAAGCAATGCTTACTAGACCGTTGCGAACACAAACCACGAGAAAAAACAAACCTTTTTTGTATTCTTACATTTGAAATGTAAACACTTGATTTTGTAAGTCTGGTACGTTCATGGTAACCGGTTACTGTCTGCGCCAAAATGATATTTTGATCTGTTACACCGTACATATGCTCACGCCTGTATTTCCCGAAGGGGTAGGCAGAGGTGTTGTAATCGCACACTTTTCACCGAAGATGATTAAGTGCCAACGTGACAGATGGTGAGTCCATCGCCGTCTCAGACACTTTACATACGTCATTGAATTACTTCTCAGAAATATGCAGGTTTCCTCACGATGTTTTCCTTCACCGTAAAGCACGTGGTGTGAAATCACTCTACATAAGTTTTTTAGAAAAACTCATTGGTACAGGCCAGGCGACGCGATGAATTGTGACGTGGATATTAAAAAACTGCAAAAGGCCTGTCGTAAACACCGTTGCTGATATTATTATCGTACAAAAACCTATATAAATATTTTAACTGTTAGTGGCATATTCACTTCTCTTCCCTGGTTGTCAACCAGTCGTGTATAATAAGCTAAGTTGTATTAAATACAGTGTAAGTTGTATGAGTTGTGTATAAGTTGTGTTGCAGTTGCTTCAGACTACGTTTCCGCCTTCCGCACGACTTCCACGCATGTATAATGTAATAAGTTAATTATAGACCTTTCCTTTGCCGCAGTCGGGTAATCAGCATTTACATATTTATTGGTTGGTTTACAAAGTGTTTCTGTAGCAACTTATGAGAGCAATCAAATGGGTTTTAGATGTGTAGATCTGTAACTCCAAATTGTCAAAATATTAAATTATTTTTTTTATATACGTAAATAAGGAATGTTCTGATCCCGAGAACGTATACAGAAGATAGGATAAGCAAGTTAAATAAATTAATTATCATCTGTCAACGTTTCAATTCGGTACCGACCACTTCACAGGAGCTATTGAAAATGAGATAACGAAAATAATTTATTCAGTGCCTTATCAGGGAGACACTTATAAACGTCGAAGAACAGACCACCAATTCGGAAACTAGAGAACTAACTACCTTCTGAGAAGAACCGGCAAGAAAATATAGTATTAATATTCGTATAGTTTTTGCAAAACCTATTATTTTGGCCACCCTACTTGGCACGCGCCCGAGTGAGAATTTGTTTATTAGTAGAACTCATATTTACTTGGATATATTCCGATATTTCATTTTCTGACCCTCTGACCCAAATTATTTTCGCATCCTTTTGTCCATTACTAGCTGTATATATATAAATCCGGCCTAGAAGTGCATCCGAAAAGTTAGGCTTGTGTTATACCCAGTTTTGTGCTATACCAAAGCTGATAATGTGCCAATGTGACAGTGGAAGAGTTGCTATGCAACATTATACATACTGCTATATATACTACATATGCTCACGCCTGCATTTTCCGAAGGGGCAGGCAGAGGTGTTGTAATCACAACACCCACTTTTCACTCAAGATGATTAAGTGCCAACGTGACTGATGGTGAGTCCATCGCCGTCTCAGACACTTTACAAACGTCATTGAATTTCTCAGAAATATGCAGGTTTCCTCACGATGTTTTCCTTCACCATAAAGCACGTGGTGTGAAATCACTGAATCATCAATTCAAACAATAAGTAAATTGAGATTTCCTACACGTTTTCTTTCAAGGTTATTGGAGCATTAGTATTTGATCGATGAGATTGTTACTTATTTACTCAATTAAATTTACTTGTATTCATTTGAAAAGGGAGAATTTCTATTGCAATATTTGATAAAGCTATTGAACTTTTTCAATACGCTAGATATTTACAACATCTCTCTTAAGTATCTGCTAAAATGTTGCCACATTCGGTAAATGCTAAGAAAATAAGCGAAATATTTACTAGTAGAAGATCAGAGGTCACATACACGTTGCTCAACGAACCTACACGACCTTCAGATTGTGCAATAGATATATGTATGTACGTACGGCTACTTATCTAGCTGCATTCCAATACAAACTGGCCTCTGATTTCAAAGAAAGTCGAAACAATGCAAGTTCAGCTTAAATTGGAAACTATCCAAGAGAAGGCATAACGTATAACAGTAACTGACTGTACCTTACAGACGATTATCACTGCAGTAAGCAAAGTCATAGGCAAACAATTTATCTAGCTAGGTTTCATCTTCAGAAAACATCATTTTAACCATGTTTTCTGGCGATGAAAAATTGCTATAATACCATTACAATACGGAGTTAAATTTTGCCCACAACTGTCAAGTTACGACAGCTCAGACAGGAGGCTACTAGCCCATCGGGTGATAACGAAATTAGACTATACCCCGGTTCGAATCCAACTGACACCGGTCCGGTATTATTTTCCTTTTATTACTGTTTTTTTCAACTACCTTTTTTTTTTTGAGAAAACCTCAACCAACAACCTCTTCTATGGAAAACAAAGTTTATTTTTTTGGGAGAAAAAGAAACGGGGATCTATATTTAAAATAAATAGAGATCAGTCAACCTATTATAATAGTCTTTAAATATCGTAACTTAAAGAGAGGGTAATTAGTTAGTCACACATTTGTTGTTGATCACGTTGATAGGCATAAAGCATCTGCTTAAAAGCCACCAGGCTGACAGGACTTGTTTGCCAATTTCTGACTTATTCGTGAACAGTTAAGGTATAAAATATTTTATTGATTGGATCGATTTAAGGAAATGATAGCATGTCATATCATCGTACAAAAGATCCAAAAGGTGGTTCCTTTCACTGTTACGTTATTCCTACAGCAAGTGTGTCATCTACTTTAAGAAATTACGTATGGATAAACATTTCAAATAGTTCGTAAAAAATATTAAGTTCTTAATCTCTATGAACATTTTTATATGATTTATAGAAAAAATCGGTACCAAATCACCTGATATTTGAATTTGAATTTGAATTTGACGTTTAGAGTTTCCAGCCTTCTCCTATCTTTATTACATGGTACCTATGGTCGTCACAATGTGCTCTTCTCTTCCAATTCTCTCTATCAGCCTTCTATTTCACACCACGTGCTTTACGGTGAAGGAAAACATCGTGAGGAAACCTGCATATTTCTAAGAAGTAATTCAAAGATTGTGCCTGAGACGGCGATGGACTCACCATCTGTCACGTTGGCACTTAATCATCTTCGGTGAAAAGTGGGTGTTGTGATTACAACACCTCTGCCTACCCCTTCGGGGAATACAGGCGTGAGCATATGTATGTATGTATGTAGTAAGGAAATGTTAGTAGTTGTCAACAGGAATAAAATCGCGCATCTGAAATCGAACAAGGGCAGAACAGCCATTTTTGAATGGAAGTAACGAGAATTACAATAAAATGAATTATTCATGGACATCTCCATTGTACAGTGGTGAGAGAAATGAACGATCGTTTTAATAAATTAAGCCATTATTATTAACGTAATTAAAGCCTTGTAATTAAAACGTATTGTATTGTACGTGGTGTTTTTTTTACATAGTATTAACTTTATGGGAATATCCGCGACTTCGCTTTTTGATTTTGTATGTACTTGTACAAGTAATAAATAAGTCCTTGGATCTTAACCTGTCTTTTTTCAACACTAGCGGACGTACGGAACTCGGACGTACGGAACCTATACTCCTACGGGAACGGAAACCCGTTCCCGTAGGAGTATAGGGATAAAATATAGCCTATATAAATCAGTGATAATGTAGCATTCAAATGGTGAAAGATTTTTTTAAATCTGCCCAGTACTTTATGAGCCAATTCGTTACAAACAAATCTTTCCATTTTATAATATTATTAGTATATTAGTATAGATTTCAAGAAGAGCTCGTGACACAGTTGCTATTGCGCATATCATTCGATCAGCGAAGTTAAGCAACCCTAACCCTAGCTAGTAATTGGATGGGTGACCGCCCGTGTTCGCTCCGTGCCTCGGAGAGCACGTTAAGCCGTCGGTCCCGGTTGCCAATGTATCATCTTTGGCAATCGTTACAGGTCAGTCGGAGGCCTAAAATAGTCTGACAACTGGTTTAACCCAGATCACAGATTTTCCTCGTTAAACTCGGTTGCGAAGGTCAGATGGCAGTCGCTTCGTATAAAAATCAGGTGATCAGCCGCATCGGGTTGAATCAAGTGCCGTCAAATCGGATCTCCGATCTAGGCGCGAAGAGGTTATTTACCTTGTAGTGGTAAGCCGCACGTTTAGTTAAATCACAAATTGTATGAATCATCTTCTGTCAATGCTTTCCTCTCTTATTTCCTACGACTTGCACGACGACTGACTGAGGTTAATATTTATAATATTCATAATTGGTAACCCGGAATGCAGTAAATTTAAGCAACATTGTTATGGTACGGACTCCTTGGTTTGCGAGTTTTCGCACTTGACCAATATTTACTGTAGTCAGTCTTTAAAATTTAAATAGGATTTTTATATTAATAATAAATTATACTAAAGGTACCATGACCAATGCAATTATAGGTATAAAATTATATTTATTTAAATTCACTTTGACCTCAACATAATTTTATTCTTTCATTTAAAATATTTCTTAAATTATTTTCATCGATATCAAAGCATAGGTAATGTATAATTGCGTTAGATGCCTGATAGCGCGGTGGTTTACGGTCAAATATTTCTACGTGCATTAGATCTGGATCTTGGATCTGGTGTAGATATACATACATACATACATATGCTCACGCCTGTATCCCATGGGGGCAGAGACCACCGTTTGCCACATGCTACGATCCTTACATACTTCTTTCGCTTCATCCACATTCATGCATCTCTTCAAACACTTTCTTCGGTTACGAGTGCTCCAAATTTGACCTTTCTGAAAAATACTATTAATATGTAGGTGTAGATATAATATACATAATAATAAGCTTTAATTGAATATCATTGAACAGTTCGCTAACTAATTACAAAAAATATTTGCTATTTGAATCTAGGTCGATATGAGTCTTACCTAAAATGTAAATACTTTATAATTTCAGATAAAATAATTTTTAATTTTATATAACATGCTTCACAATTGCAACGCGTTGCAGATTAAGGTAAACCATTATATTTATAACCCTTCTGAACCTTGGCACTTATCCCTTTACGATACACACGAATAACCCTCAGTGTAAAACGTCACAACTTACAAATTTAAATTTTGAGGTCACAGCACAAATAATACAAAAAAAAACAGAACCCACCGTAACGTAAATATCCAACACTTGCACTGACTTTACCACTTGCCGACGAACACGCGACTGACCACTTTTACCAGCAAGTTGCAACTCTTGACAATTGCTACACACGCCGACAGGTGACAGACGTGAATGGAATCACAATTTGCGAAGAACATTAGTTATGTAAATAATTAAACGTCATTTATCATTACTACGTTTTTTACACGAATAAAATAAAATTGGCTTTATTAATTACAAAAATATTTTGTTGATGTACATCTATATGGAAAAATAAAATTGAAGTGTCTGTTTGTAATTCCAAAATAACAGCTTTCCACTAAATGCATATGAAAGTATAGACGGTACTGGACGAAAAAAATCTTTTTTTTAATTTTTTCTCGGTCTGTCTGTTTGTTGATTTTAATAGGTCATCTCAAGCTACGCATTTAGTTATAAGTAGAACTACTAGAATTTTAATTATGTTAATTTTATTGACATTTGTACTTTGGAACTGTTACCATGAGCTTATGTTTCTTAAGCGATTTATTTTTTACTCTTAATTTTGTATAATTTTCTTTTTAAATTGTAATTACTGAGTTTCTTGCCAGGCTCTTCTCAGTAAAAGCAACCTTCCGAACCTGGCGGTAGCATGTATAATCTTGTAAATTATGGTCTTTCTGACGAATTGAAAGTGCTTTGTAAAAAGTCTAATCGAATAAAGTTATTTTAGACTTTTGACTAAGATAGCTGATGTTTCAAGGAACCCTAATTAGCTTTTATTTAAAAAAAACTAATTAGGGTTCCACGAATTCACGTGCCACACAGTTCCACGGGCCACAGCTAGTGGGTTTATATAACGTGAAATACTGTAAATGCGCTCAAAGGTTACAAGGTTTTTATATAGTTGACTATATAAAAACTACACCTAAAACTTGGTAAAAAACAGCAAGAATAAGTTTAAACTTAGGTAAAAAATTAGGCAATAACTCTTATCCTTTTCAGTGTATATCTATTTTTGTGCAGCAAAAATGAAAAAACGTATACAGCTCACCGGATGGTAGGCAAGTAATCATACTACTCAAATTAGGTATATGATGGTATGTGATTACATACCTAAGTTGAGTAGGTAAGCGGTTCCAGTAGTCTTTAACGCTTTGGTACGAGTTTCCATCGCTTTCGATAATGTTTTGAAAGGGATCGCTGTGCCAAGAGCATGTTTATTTGCTTCTTTAAGAACTGTGCCTCAGGAGCTCTGAAATTGCTCACCGCGGGAACAGCCAAAATTACTCGTATATTATTTTAGAACAGCCGCGTTATTCTCTAAAGTTTCTCATTTCTATGTATTATGTATCAAATTCCTATGATTAAAACCAACGCTCGTCGTTGAGTTCGACGCTGAGAATGCTTCTGGTCTTATTGCAGCTTTAAACCTACTTACATAGAGCCGTGGTGGCCTTGAGGTTTGAGCACGCAAGCGACGCAAGTTCGAATCCACACGGGGCCTGTACCAATGAGATTTTCTAAAAAATCTTATGTACAGTGATTTAACACCACGTGCATTACGGTGAAGGAAACCATCGTGAGGAAATCAGCATATTTCTGAGAAGTATTTCAATGGCGTATGTAAAGTGTCTGAGACGGCGATGGACTCACCATCTGTCACGTTGGCACTTAATCATCTTCGGTGAAATGTGGGTGTTGTGATTACAACACCTCTGCCCACCCCTTCGGGGAATACAGACGTGAGCATATGTATGTATGTAGATATGATTCTCTGCTGATTGGGGACGACACTCTGACTGGCTGGTCTTATTACATCTTTAAACCTACTTACATGATCATTAAACAAAATATATTCATTTTTTTTATGTTTTTACCTGCATAATTTATTAATGACGTAAGAACAGTTGAATTTTAAGACTTATTACATTGTACTAAGAGCCAGTGCGAAGTGAAAGTAGCGACCAATGTCAATAACGCTTACTTGGGCGTTTGCATCTCGGATATGGTCGCGTAACATTACGAAACAGGTTGTCATACTACATAACCTAGAAGTTACATCAGCCGGTTTTTAGTACGACGTAAAAGTTCCCGAGAACCCAGGCACACCACTCCTCACTTTAAAATTGTCAAAGCAACATTAGAACAAAGGGCTAAATCACTGCGTTTGCGGTTGAAACTCTGGGGCCTTGGGGTCCGGATGCTCATCAACTTTTCAAAGAGGTTGCACGGCGTCTGGTAGAAGCTTCCCGTGACAAGCGGGCTGGGGCTTTTCTCGCTCAGAGAATCAGCATTGCTATTCAACGTGGCAATGCTGCCAGCCTTCTTGGCACGATCCCGAGAGACACCGATTTGGGACAAGTTTTCTACTTGTAATTAGTTTGTATTACTGCACATAAGTTTTTAGAAGAACTCATTGGTATAGGCCCCGCTGGGATTTGAACTTGGGCCGCTTGCGTAGCTGGCGACAGCGCAAGCCGCAAAGCCACTACGGAACCAAATACACTCGTACATAAAGTTTACCGATTTGGATTTATCTCTATTTGATTTGAGATCCTTGTACGCGCGCTTCCCTGTGTGAATACAGATGCCGTCACAAGTTGTCATTTTATGAGTCTGTCTCTGTCTATACGTATGGTGTGAGGCGAATAAAAACATGCGCAGCATCTCCACTATTATCACTGCACACTCATAACTCCTGACGTCACATGTACGACGATTACAATACAACTAATGAAGTAATCTCTGCTACATTTTCATCATCATCTCCTTCACCTTGAATTACCAACAGATAAATAAAATCCAGGTCAATGGGGTGGTGATAAACGAAAGTTAAAAAAAATTATATACACTAAAAATTCAGCTCTATTCGCTTCAGTGTTAAAAATATACCTGTGTAAATAATCTTTTCTAGTACTTACTGTCAAATCCTTGTCCTCTCGCCGCCTTTGGCACTTAATAACCTGATAACTCCGATAAAATAACAGCTATATTTCAGCCTATGCATGAACGTACTATTAGGGTTGGAGCTATTATCTATTCCAACCATGGCCAGTTAATACCTCGGGGCGGCCCTGACTCCCAGTACTGCCGACGTGGCAGATTACCCTAATCGGTTCACATCACATTACTTACCCACTCCCTGGTAATAATAATAGGGTCTCGTAGGCTTTCTGAGGCTATATTTTATAGGGCACTTGTTAATATATTTTATTGAGTAAACAATGACGTCAATATTTCAATAATTTAAAGAAAAAAAATTAGGTTAGCGCTCATACTCGAGACGTACCTGTACAATGAGATGAGTTATGTAGGTATTTTGGTATTGTTTTTCTTTGGCTTACGGTTCCGGGAAATGAAATAGGATCCCTTATTTGTTAGTACATTCTTTATAATATGCAAGGGCATAAAAAAGAAAAAAGAATTGGGATTTTTTGCAAAGCAATGGTGTCTGATATCACAAAAGAAAATAAATGAAAAGCGAAAATTTTTGGTTACATGACCACAACACAGGTAAATGAAATTGATACCTACTTACTTAGTACTTGAATGATTTAGCCGTGTGAAGGGTAATACCAGTTCTACTATTAGTCATATATTTCTTCAACTCAGATAGTAAACTAATTTGATTATTAGCGTACAGACAAAAATATTTATATGACAAGTTAGGTAATAAAACTGAATAACCTACATGTTTAATATACTTTAGTGCCATATGACTGTAAGCGATTGCTGTAATTTAGCAACGAAACGTTCTTTGTTCGATTAATCATGATAAGCTCTTTGTTATTAGGATATTAGCATCTATTTTCCTCTATTTATAATTCCCTTTGGGGCACAATTACGCCTAGCACAAAACAATTGCAACAATATCAGTAGCAACTAAGCGTTATTGCTATTATGTTAATTGCAGGCGCTTTACAAAATTTACACTAGCGACGCAGAACGCAGTACTCATTACAATGTATTATTAGTATATAGTTGATTGTCACTGAAGCGATTACACTTTAGTTTGAAAGTGATGTATTATTAAGCCCTTGTAGTCTCGTGGCAGAACTATGATGTTAAATTAAAAAGACGTAATTTTCTACAAAGTTATCCACACTTATCGAAGCGAATAGAAACGGTAGGTATCTACTGATTGTACACGGCTTATATTTAGATTCATTCGCTTTTAGCAGTGATTGACCATTTGGTAATTTATGGCAAATTTACTATGAGTCCAAGTTTAGACTGTTTCGAAAAGTTTGAATAAATCCCTTGTATCTTTTTCATATTTATCGCTTGCACAACCTCTTAAAAGAGGTGTGAAAATTATCATAACATAATAAGGGTTGAATTGGCAAGGTAGGAAAAGGTTTTCTAATATGCATCTAAAAATTTCAAAATATGTTTAAGATTGTCGTTCCTAACTCATGACTAATCCTGTCCGTATAAATAGCTAGTTATTATGCAAAATTAAACTGATACACTCGTGTGAATTTTGAGTTCCTAGAAAACCAAATAACATGTGTACTTCGCTTAGCAGGAACGTGCTTTCTTAGTATAATGAATTCCTATAAGGTCTATACTTAGTTTATGTTCAGTAACCGAAGTTTAGTAAGGTATCATACCTAACTCTGTCAGAGTTGGTAACCCAATATTCGGGTAACGGTTAACATCAATCAACTTCGACGTACGTGTTGCTGGGAGGGTTGGTCTCCCGGCTTTTATACAAAGTAGGTACTTGTTGACCTTTGACCCCTTACCATTTCGGTTACGAATTATGGAATGTTATTTTTGTTCTAAATATAAGTATTTATTAGGCGCGTCACTATTTATCGAATCAGTCATGTATGACAAGCAATTTTGGTGCAACACTAGTTCAGTGGTTATTGTATTCATTTATTATTTTATTCTGGTATCTTTCTTCTGGTTTGGGATTAGGCAACGCTATTTCATTTTTGTATTTTAATATTCGTATTTAGGAATAAATTATTTGTTTTGATTTAGCAGCATATTGTACCAATTTGTTTTTCTTAAAACTTATGTGCTGTGATTTCAAATTGCCTACTTTACCGTAAACTAAAAAAAAAAAACCATCGTGATGTGTCTGATAAATAATTGAAAGACGTATGTTTAGTGCCGGAGACGGCAATAGACTAACCATCTTATTTTTCAGGAGGATAATGGAGTCACGGTTTCAATATCAAAGTCCTCTTGGCTCTCATACATATACATATCTCAGGCATATATATAGATATTACGCGTTTCCTTCACCGCTAAGTTCATTTCACTTCACCATTTCTAAAAATTTTTGAATAATTTCACAAATTAGTGTCTTGGATTTTATTTCCGTACAGAAAAGCTAAAAAGCAATTTTTTGCTTGAGCTAGAGATTGACGTAGCGACTCAGAATATCAAGCCAAACGTACCTATTACTTCAAAACAGAAAGGTAACAGAAGGACAGCCAACGAGGTTTTCGGAAACTGGGACCGAAGTCCCAGTTTCCGAGAACCTAGTTCTTCATGGTCTCAGCTACTTACATTGGTAAAGAATGTTGCCGTCGCACACTCCCATAGATTCACGCGTACAGTAAAAATACAAGGGCGAAACCTACGAGCAAACACATAGTAGTATAATACTGTTCAAACATTATCAATATTCAACATTCAACAATATTAAACAAAGCATAGCTTACGCTGTGGGTCAGCTCCTACTAAACAACATAATTTCAAATTTGCAAATTCTTATGTATATCATAACATAAATAACATTGAAGTGTCTGTTTGTAATTTAAAAATAACAGTTTTTCACGAAATGCATATGAAAGATTATGCGCTACCCACATTTAAAAAAAATAACTTTCTATGCTAGTCTGTCTGTGCCTGTTTGTTCCGGCTAGTCTCCAAAATATCCGGACCAATTAAAAAGAGATTTTCATTGGAAGATAGCTAATGTCAAAAAGATAAAAATGGTTAGTTAAAAAAAATATTGGGGTCCCGCGGTTCAAACCGAGTAACATAACCACAAAACTTGAGGCTCAAAGCAAATGTTTACTCAGAAACTATATATCCTGACTCTTGAAATCTAGCGTAGCAGTCAAGTGAACCTAACACTGTCAAGAGCGCGCTTATGATGTTTTTGTTGGGCTTGTTACCGCAAAATGAGTGAGCTGGCCTTCAGTATTTTTTTATTTTTTAACTTAACCACTAAGCTATCGAAGCAAGTAGTTTAAAAATTTTATTATAATCGAAACCAGCTTCCAAGTATGCCAATGTAATTTCGCTTTTTCCATAACAGTACCGCAAACTTATTAAACTTAGTTAAATTCTTAACCCTCGTCGGTAAAATGTACAGTGTAACTCATGTCACTCCATTACAATTTAATGGATATTTTAAAAGTTAAACTAGAGATCGTGGTTTACATCTAAAATGTAGGTTGGAAGTTTCTGAGGACTGTCTATCTTAGTTTATATTTTTTCTTTTATTTATCTTTAGAGTTTCTTGTCGGTTCTTCTCAGAAGGCTAGTTCCCGAACTGGTGGTAAATTTTCGACATTCATAAGTGCCTAACGAGGGCCTAAACTGAATAAATATTCTTCATTATAATGTCGTCAATGTAGTTGGGTGTAACTGGGTGGTTTAAGTAGCCAGCCACCTGCTACGCAAGTGAAGCAAGTTCAAACCCAATTTTTTTAATTGGGTCCTGCGAAATAAATTCTACGTGGGTGAAACCGTGAGGCACAGCTAGTGTGGATGAAAAAATACTCATACCTACTTATATAACGGGTCCTTAGAATGTTTACACCCTGGACAGTGGCGTAGAAAATGGTAACTCTTGTTTCTACTACGATAATCTAGGTTCACTTATAAGAAAATAACATGTCAGCAAATACTGACACGATAACTGATATCATTACATTAAATATAATTTATCAAGGAATTCTAAGCAGCTCTTAAGCAGGGGGCCAATTATGATCGTTTTAGTGGCACGTATTTTTTTGGCAATTTTCCGATGCCAAAATGAAACGTCAAAGCTCAAAAGTTCTTAATAAGCCTCCAGTTCTTATAAATCATAGTTGCTCCTAGTTTCCACAAGAAACGCCCCAGAAGACCCGATCCGCCTCATAGTTCTTCACTAAGAAGTCAACGTACAAAATCAACACCATAAACATGAACCTTAACGGCCTAATTCTGTAAAAATAAAGCGAAGCACACTCTACCATAAGGAAAACAATTTGGCGTTCCTTAATTATTTTTCCTTAAAAACAATCGCCTCCCAAAACAATAAAGCAGGACAATATTAAAAGAATTAACTCGAGGAACGTAGTTTATTAACTTGATAAAGCGAAGTTTTAAAAGACTGTTAATGTCCCGGACAAAGGCAGTAAATATAAACAATATCAAATTATACGGAATGAGTTTCAGTTATGAAGTTTACTTCGTTCTAGCATGGATGGGTAAGAAAAGAGGTAGGTATTGTAGCGGGCGACCCCGACTTAGGCCACCGACTACCCCGAAAATTTTCACTTTCACTTAATTTTAATAATTAAAGGTCAGATTTTCTATCTGACCTCAGACTGACGTACATGTTTTCTTTGCGTATTCTTCTAAGATTTGATTTCTTATATCTAAATTATATAACTCAAAGGTGACCCAAACCACTGGACGAATGGGGCTGAAATTTGGCATGCAGGTAGATGTTATGACGTAGGCATCCGCTAAGAAAGGATTATGATTAATTCTACCCCCAAGGCGTTAAAATAGGGGATGAAAGTTTAGACTATTTTTATGGATCGGTATTGATATGGTATGCTAACGCGGAGCACTGCTACTTAAAAACTAAATTTGAAATCACTTTGTGATCACCTAAGTGGCCAACTATGTGAGAGGTTACGGTCGATTGTTAGTCTGAGGTCATACAGTGCCATTAAGTAATTCTGCTATGGTCGGCGTAAAGCAACTCGGCGTTGATGGAATCGATGATAAGGGAATAATTCGATTGCTCGATAGGAGAGACATTTGAAAGTGAGACAGAATGAACAGGATCCCCTGTTCGAGGTATCCTTCTGAGCACTTTTTTTCGATGACAAACAAGCGCCAGTCCGCCTATTCGTTAGTGGCTACCGCAGCCTATGAATACTTGTAACATCAAGTGTGACTCGCGCGTAGCGTACCTTATAAACAATGAAATCTCAGTTGCTAGCGACTCTACTACTCCTCCCCTCCATGGAGCTCTGGTGACCTTACCTGAGGCCCAACCATGAGCTCTTATTGCAATGTTATTACAGTTGTGTGACAGTGAAAGATGTATACACGTCAAATACATCGGTCTCATGATAAGAGTAAAACTATCATGGCAATAAGACCTCATGGTAGGGCCCCTGGACTGGACCATTAGACAAAGTAACATTATCCTCACGCTTCCGTAGTTAAGCCGATACAAAATGTATGATATATGTCACTTGACGGATGTACGTCATTTTCATATTATTTTTACCGTTTCTATTAGCGCAAGTGCGAGGAATTATTACTTTGTCTAGGCCTAATGTACTTTCGACTTACAGGAGATGGCTTTAGAGCAATGTGTTCCTGGAGTGGGTAAGCGTATGTCTTCAGAGCTCCCGAGAGGGGAGGAGATGGAGTGGAGTCGCTGTGCTAGCTATAGTTGTCATTAGCCTTTTCATTCAAATGTATTCTTCTATTTAGCAGTCGCCTGCTACGCAAGCGACGTAAGTTCGAATCCCAGCGGGGCCTGTACCTATGAGTTTATCTAAAAAAAAAACTTATGATTTCACACCACATGCTTTACGGTGAAGGAAAACATCGTGAGGAAACCTGTATATTTCTGAGAAGTAATTCAATGACGTACGTAAAGTGTCTGAGACGGCGATGGACTCACCATCTGTCACGTTGGCACTTAATCATCTTGAAATCGTGAAAATTGGGTGTTGTGATTACCTACCCCTTTGGGGAATACAGGCGTGAGCATATGTATGTATCTATTTATTCTTCTAATATTAAAAATAGGTAAAGTTTGCTAGGTGGTAGTAGTATCTCTAGATCTACTGAACTCACTATGAAAATTATTTTATCACGTTACTTATATTAACCCGAAAAATAGAAGGACTTTTTTGCTGTTAGATAAATTATACGCAGACGATACCGCGGGACTCAGCTAGCTAGTAAGCAATACAAAAACATGACGTATGCTCTAGAATAAAGTACGTGAAGGGAATATGAATTTAAGCTATCATTTTGTTGGTTCTGTGTAAAAGAATGTAGGATTCTAGACGTTGAATAAATGGATCATGTTCCAATCCAACGCTTTGAAATCCGAACAACGCACCTAGTACATTGGATCACGTGATATCATTTTACCCAGTCGTGCACTCGTGACCCAACGCTACTGGTAATAATATATTTACTTTTATTGGTTGACTGGTTTCGCGGAACTACTGGGAAATAAATTCTCACTAGTTCTGATGGAGAACTTGTTCCACAGAACTATTCGGATTAAACAGAGAAACCAGAGTACGAAATAAGGCCGTACTATCTTAGGTAACTATCACGGAATTATTATTATGATCAAATTATGTAATTAAGCCGTGGTGGCGTCGGGGTTTGAGCAATCACCTGCTACGCAACCGACCAAAGTTCGAATCCCAGCGGGGCCTGTACCAATGAGTTTTTCTAAAAAATCTTATGTACAGTGATTTCACGCAACGTGCGTTACGGTGAAGGAAAACATCGTGAGGAAACCTGCATATTTCTGAGAAGTAATTCAAAGACCTCTCTCAAAAAATTGCTGTGCCCAACAGGGTACATATTGTTAATTTATAGTGTTACCGCTGTAAGTGCTAAATTAAGAATATGTTTTAAAGCAATAAATTGAAATTGAAATTGACGTATAATAGTGCCTGAGACGGCGATAGACACACCATCTGTCACGTTCGCACTTAATCAAATTCGGTGAAAAGTGGGTGTTGTGATAACAATACCTCTGCCTATCCCTTCGGGGAATACAGGCGTGAGCATATGTATGTATGTACTTACAAGTTCTCGTTCAAACCAATTTTCGGTGGAAAAAAAATTTAGAATTTCAGTTCTTAGCATTGTATCTCAATTTTTTTTTCTTATTATCTATTGTGTGAAAATCAGCAGTTCACATAATACATCTACTCATTAAATTTCATTCCAAAAGGGTAACGTGTTTTCCCATTTGACTACACAACCCTAAAAAGTGAATTTCAGATAATTTTATTGCGAATACAAGTAACTTTGAAATGCTAGCTTCGAAGTAGATTCTAAGTAATTGCTTCTGTTACATTTCATTGAGCTTGTATTGGAGCAACATAACAATTCATGGCGGCATCAAAAACATAGATCGTTCCTCGTTCCGACCTCTTCGCAGATTAAATCGATACTGCACTAAACTTTACTGTATGACGCCCGTTTTATTTGCTACAAATGTTTCCTCACCATTCAGTTAAGAGTACATTTTTAAATTATTTTCTACAATATCATCGGCTAGATACAAACGAAAAGCTTGAGTCAAAAGATAATAAAGTCAAAGTCAAAAATATCTTTATTCGATTAGACTTTTTACAAAGTACTTTCAAATCGTGAGAATGACATAATAATACAGGATTATACATGCTACCTCCAGGTTGGGAAGGTTGCTTTTACTGAGAAGAACCTGGCAAGAAACTCAGTAACTCTTTTCAAAAATATTATACAATTTAAAGAATAGGTACAAAATAAATAATTTAGGAAACGTAAGCTCATGGACAAAGTTCCAATGCACAAATGTCGATAAAAATTAACATAACTAAAAATCTAGTACATCTACTTATAATTAAATGCATAGCTTGAGATGACCTGATGCTTGAGATAATAGGTTGATAGATCGTCAACCAATGCCTTAGTCCCAGATAGAAACGCTGTATTTCATTATTCTCTCCAAAATTGTCTTTGAGATTCGACCATAGACGTCGGCATTTGCGAACCATAGTCAATCTATGGTACGCTCCACCGACTCAAAAATGCATTTACAACACAAAATAAATAATTAAGAGAAAGTTTATTATAAACGAATAGAATTTAAAAAAATAATTGTATACCAAAACAAAAGCCGTGGAGGTTGTGGCAATATAATCATGGATGTTTGGAATTAAGCCGCACAAAAAAATCAAAAGAAATGATATATTTTTTAATTACTATATATTATTTAAAAAAAACATGTTCATGTTTTAGTTTTATTTATAAATACAAATACAAACATGTTATAACGCTATATACATAGTTTTATAGAAGAGATGATAAGACATATTTTTATTATTCTATATTAATTTTTAAGTCGAACTTTTTAAAATGTTCAGTTATTAAAAAAACAAAAGCATTCTCGTTTGTATATTCGTTTTGGTCAACAATGGCTTGTTAATTCCAACAAACAGCGAAAATAATTCACACGGTTTGCTCATATTTTGAACATGATATTGCATATTGTTCAGCAATGCATTCTATAATGAAATATAAGCTATTTGTTGTGGAACGAATGTAGGTGGAATATTTAACACTTACCCTGTTATTATAAAGCATGGTTGGAATAGAGATGGAACTACTTTTACACTAAGGATTAGGCTTTGTTTTTAAATAAGAGGGTTAAGGCTTAAAAAAATACACTTTGCTTTTAACTAAAAAAATTCTGCAGGTGCTTCTCAGTTCAAGCTTCATAATTTGTATCTGATAGATTATAATCCACATCTCTGCATTGGAAAATCGTAGCACTTTTGTCTGTAGGTCTAAAAAGGCCACTTGGGAAAATCATAATGTGATCAGAATATGATTCATCATCGAAATGACAAAACGGTAACTTAGATTCATATTATGATTCACGAATGAAGGTTTTTAAAATGATCCACACAGTATGAATTGCTTTTGTTATAAATAGCATAATAAAAGTTAGTTAGGAACTAACATCTACAATTATTGTAATCGTGAATTGAATGAATGAATTGCACCTAAGTGACCGTTTTGTCATTTCGATGATGAATCATATTTGGATCACATTATGATTCTCCCAATGTGACCTTTTTAAACCTATTCGTTTTTTCTTTTCTAGTCAAAAATCATGATTGCAAAAGGAGTAACGAAGTAAGGCAGGTTCAAATAAAAGTGCTTATTAATATCCTACTAAAAGCGGTTAAAAAATACTTTAAATATATTAGCCATTACGGAATAACAGACTTTTTTCATATTTACGAAGTGTTTCGTTCAATTTTTTTTAAAATAAATGTCATGCCATTTTATTGGTTAAAATAAAGATAGAGAAAGTCCAAAATTTAATAAACAACAATTACTGGATGACGCCTACGTCTGTGTTGACTGTGAATACATGAAATAATTTAATTTAGCTTGCGAAGATAACTGAGTTAATCCAATTAAGGCTCGGTCATAGATTCAGGTTGTATTTGTTGAACTAACAGAAACTAAGAGTTATATTATTTTGTTATTAGCAGCTTTCACAGTTTAGACACTGGTTTTATTCGGATATATTTGGCTTAGCGAGTTTCGAGGCTTCTAGTCGCCTGCAATACATAGGTCTAGTAGACTTTATTAGCGAAATTTTTGGCACAGACATCACGTCTTGATAAAAATATATTATGAGAAAAAATCCTTAAAACTATTAATGGAATTGTAAAATCCACGTAGTGTAAAAATAAATACATACATAAAGTAGATACATACATACATATGCTCACGCCTGTATTCCCCGAAGGGGTAGGCAGAGGTGTTGTAATAACAACACCCACTTTTCACCGAATTTGATTGAGTGCCAACGTGACAGATGGTGAGTCTATCGCCGTCTCAGGCACTATACATACGTTTTTTAGAAAAACTAATTGGTACAGGCCCCGCTGGGATTCGAACTTGCGTCGCTTGCATAGCAGGCGACTGCTCAAACCCCGAGGCCACCACGGCTCTTTAACATAATAAATAACCAGTAAATGCATCTGTAACAATACCGCAAAAAATACGTTCCTCAGGACTTTCACTTACAAACTTAATAAAGGATAAAGAATAATTCTGATCCTCATCATGAAACTTACTTAATACATAAAGTAAATAAAAAAAAAAAAAAAATTTTTTTTTATATTTTTTATAAGTGCCGTACCGCATGCGACGCAAGTTCGAATCCCAGCGGGGCAAATACCATCATAACATACCATCCCACATACACTTGTTGGTATGAAACCTTAAAACGGCATGCCACAAAACATATCAGAAAATGCAGAAAAGCGCATGTTCTTAAAAACAAAGCTTTTCTAGTCTTAAAGGAATGTAATTACTCACCATGCTATTTCTATTATACTTAAACTTTGTGAGTACAAAGGTTTCACGCAATTTCCTGACGGGCTCCAAGATTAAAACTCTTTAAAAGTACTTAAACATTCCGTACAAGTATCAGGAACAACTTATAATTTCACGTGCGAACTTTGAACGCCAAATGGTATCATTAGCTACTCGATTCACGAGTTGCGATTATGTTATCGAGCGATTATTTGAATTCGAGTTGAATTTGGTGGTTTAGGCTGATAATACAGTTTGAATTTCTTCATTATAATATATTTAAGAGAGGATAGGTCATAATAGGGTTTACTGTTCGAAATTCAGAGCTGTCTGACTAGGGACCTCGATCTTACGGATGATTCTTGGCAAATAATGCTAGCTTAGAGTAGTATTGTGTTCCTCCACCCAATATCCAGGGTCTAAGAATTTGGCTATTGTATCCCCTGCCTGTTGTAAGAGGCGACTAAAAGGGGGCCGGAGGGCCTGCTGGCGGTGGTCGGGAGCCTTGACCACCGAACCGAGGGCCCGGGAAGGTGGCAGCGCGATGTGGCGCTGTCTTGCACAGTGAGGTCTCCAGGTTCAAAAGGTTTCTGACATGATCATGACGTATAAGGCGTTCAATGAAATTTCACTGGACAGTGAAAATTGGTGGGTATTGCAAAACTTTGACGTGATTTTTTTATACAGGTTGTCAGTCACGCATTGTAGGCGAAGTCGCAGTGTTATTGAACCAATAGCTTTCCGCCAGCTAGGAACTATCCGACACAAAAACATTTTGCCGATTTAAACCTAACCAAACAAACAAACACTTCAGCTTTACAATATTTGTATAAATAATACTCGGCTTACGTCGCTATTGGCTATTAAATAATAAAGCACCTGGATAAATCCGTGCTCAAAATCTGCTAAACGATATTTCTAAGTCTTATGCTAGCATAAATCTTTTCCGTTCAATTTTCCACAGTTAGCCGATATCAGCAACATACCGAAGGCGAGATGCGATGAATGCACTTCATCGATCTGGAATTACTTTCAGAATTCTTATCTTGAAACTAAAAATTTTAACCCTCACTTCATCCGCTTAGGGTCGAATTTTGGAAAACACTGAAAAACGTAATTAATTATTTTTGCCGCTATCAATTCATAGGACATTTCACCCTTTTACGAGTTTAATTTGTAAAAAATATTTCTTAATGGATGCTTAGGCTATGACGTAGGTGTGACGAAATTTCATGCAAAGATATCAAGGGAATAAAAAGTGTTATACAAACTTTTGTCCCTTATTTCACTCCATCATACTAATAACATACCCTCCAAGTTTCAGATCTCTACAATCTATGGTTTAACCCGCGTAGTTCCCGTTCCCGTAGGAGTATGGGGATAAAATAAACAACTGTTACTCGCTGATATTGTAGCTTTCCAATTGTCAAAGAATTTTTGAAATAGGCACAGTAGTTTTTGAGTTTATTCATTACAAACATACACACAAAAATAGCGTACATCTACGCTATAAAGCATTTTGTATGAATAAAATACATATGGAATAATTAATTGCGTAATGTATTAATAAAGTATTAGTTTTGTGTTCATAGTGTTATTGCTGGTGTGGTTGTAAGGAACTAAGGAACAACGGATTAATTATTTAACAGATAACCCAACAAGAAAGTTTGAGCACCGACGGTAAAAGCTGAATTTATATGATGACTCTGACATAAAATATATTTAAAAAGCTATTTTTATTTATATTCCAGGAAAAAGCAGATTGATATTAATAATTAAAACACTGTGAATAATTATACGTACTCTGATAGCCTTAATATTGCATTACCCCAAATAATATGGAAAATATCATCTCCCTGGCCTTATCCCATATATTGTTGGTTTCGGCACTTGATTCAACCCGATGCGGCTGATCACCTGCTTTTTATACGAAGCGACTGCCATCTGACCTTCATAACCCCTTTAACGGGAAAATCAGTGATCTGGGTTAAACCAGTTGTCAGATTATTTGACGATTGCCAAAGATGATAAATTGGCAACCGGGACCGACGGCTTAACGTGCTCTCCGAGGCACGGAGGGAACTCGGCCGGTCACCCATCCAATTTTGGCTAGGGTTAGGGTTGCTTAACGTCACGTGCCACGAGCCTCCTTGTGGAATAACATGGAAAATAAGGAATGGCAAGATTTGGTAACGCGTAAACGCAGTGGCTGTTAATCTGGTACCTTTGCAACCCGAGGGTTAAAATATTTCTAGCACGGCTTAACTCGTCGCAATTACTAGACAGATTTATGGTACTGGCATAAGGCTGTGTTATACATATTTTAATAAAAACCATAATATATAAATAAATTGATGTGTCTTGTAATTCCCAATTATTAACTTTTCCCGACAAGTTTATACGGTAGGTTAAAAAATAAATGTAAAAAGTTATCTTCCTACTCTTTCTGTCACTCTGTATATCTGTCTGTCTGTCTGTTGTTTTATTTTTGTAATTAAAGTTTAGAGTTTCATATGACAAAGCTAATTGTTTCGCTATTTACTTTCACAGACAGTTAGTGAAAAAATATTAATTACAAACAGACACTTCAATTTTATTTGTGTATACATGTATAGACATAGATAGATAAATAGCGCCGTGTAAATCGCGCCGTTGTAATTATCGCCTCGTATGAGAATGGGCTTGATGCGAGCAGTGAGAGGTTCCATCTCGTTTAATTACTCGAATCGCTTGTCGATTGCACTCGTCGCGTCACTTTTAATTAATGTTATCGAGTAGGAAATTCATTTATGATCAAATTAAGTACTCATTCGATTTCCTAATTTATAAATGCGAATGTAAATTTGCTTGTTACGCTCTCACGCCTCATCTCATTAATTTCGGAATGCATAAATTATAAAGACATGGAATCAAGACTCTGCACAAGTAGCTCCTGACAATGAATGTATGCAAAAATAATTATGTAAACCCTTTTAATATTTTTTTATTCTTTTAATAATTATTTTTAAGACTTATGCTGATCCGCCATCTTTGGCTTTCAATCTCAACCCACCTCTGAAAAAGTATCAACACTATTTGAGCTGTCAAGCGATGAAGTTTGAACTTTAAAACTCTATGATTAGGTTATTGGAACGAATGGGAGATTCCACATTCTCTACTTATATTTTCTGTTTTTATTGCCCGTTTCCTCTAAGGACAGACTTCGCCTCCCTGAGCATATTCTACCGCTTGAACAACGGGAGTGTTCCGAGGAATTGTTTGATATAATGCCCTCTTCTACCGCCATCGATGGAGAGTTTAACGCCATACTGTGGAACCCAAATGCTCATGTAATGCTCGTTTTCAAAGGAGCCTAATAGCTATCCTAATACCCAGCATGGCGTTCTTCAAGAAGGGACGACAAGAAACACTTGTTGCCCCTGGTATTGATGAAGTGACCATAGGCAGTGGTAACCACTTACCATCAGGTGCGCCGCTGGTTTGCCACACTAGTTGTCTATAAAAAAACTTTAAATACCGACATTGACATTGACATTCAGTGAACAGTTGCGCCATTCGCTACATAATCCAGTAGGTAGGTCTAAAAAGGCTTCTTTGGGAGAATCATAATGTGATCCGAATATGATTCATCATAGAAATGACAAAATGGTCACCTAGATAATTGTAGTTCCTAACTAACTTTTTATGATGCTATTTGTTACAAAAGCATATTTGTGGACCATTTTAGGAATTTTCATAGGAAAGTGTGAAACAGGTGAATTGCGAAATATTGGCCTTTCCAGACCTACAGTTACTGTAAATACATCGTAGTTAAGAAATATAATAGTTTTGAAGCAGAAATACTGCCACTAAAGTATCACTATCAACTTTACTTACTGAGTGTCCACCGGCACTTAAGTAATAAGGAGTTTGAAATTAATCACTGCAAAGTATTTTAATGAGAAGTTGAGCAAACAAACCGCTTTACGGTGAAAGTTCAAACGGAGCTGAGCTCGTTAACTTGCGGCCAAGTTTGTGGAGACAGGCGGAGTTGGCTGTGGATCATCAGGTTTTTTTTAATAACAGATGTTTGCCTTAATTAAGAACCTGTGTGTTGGTTCGAATAACTCGGTCCCTTCGAAACCATCCGGGTTTTGAAGTGACCGAGTTATGAAGCATTTTTTGCAGCGAGTTTGCCACTGCAAAGGATTTTCTTCATCAACATCCTTGTACTTTGGTTTCACTTCAATCGAGGATTAAGAGCAATATATGCTTAGTAATCTATATATTTATACAAATGAATAAGTGAAGAAGACAATTTTATTGTCTGTTAAGTCCAAATTAAAATATTTTCACTAAATGCTTATGAAAGTATAAAGTATGCTTATAAGTAATAAGAAAAACTCATTGGTACAGGCCCCGCTGGGATTCTAACAGGCGTCGCTTGCGTAGCAGGCGACTGCTCAAACCCCAAAGCCCCCACGAAATTTTGGAATTAATTGAAGGTAAATAAAAATGCCACCTAAAATCATAAAACCATATTATTTTGTTAAAATAATATAATTAATTTACTTGTAATACTGAACTTATAAACACTATGTCTTATACACAAAAGTTTTACCCAACTCGTAACGGCAAAATTCTCAGCCGAAGCCACAATAAAACTATCCGAAAGTAGCGAGCAATTGGCTAGCCAGCTTTAAACTTTAATTAGTTCTCAGTCTAGATTTACACCTACTTGTAACTGATGCAAATAATTAAATAAATTTTACCTAAACTGAAGTTTAACAAACTTCAGTTTTAAACGACGACGTAGAATAATGGGCACCTTTAACTTCTGCTGAAGTTTGTGGCAGAAATGTAATATATTTTCTTTCAATTGGATACCTACTGTTTTCTTCAGCATAAGATCTTTATACCTACAAAAATAAACAAACGAAATCTATTTATTTACTATACCACATTAAAACG
Organism: Watsonalla binaria; assembly: GCA_929442735.1. Taxonomy (NCBI): domain Eukaryota; kingdom Metazoa; phylum Arthropoda; class Insecta; order Lepidoptera; family Drepanidae; genus Watsonalla; species Watsonalla binaria. Next base: position 9,420,619 of record OV838930.1, read on the forward strand.
GTAACAGAATACCACTTAAACTAATAGGTTACCTACACTTTTATTCAGTCTTCTCGCAGTACTCCATGCATACTGACATGATGTCCTTCCATTCCAACTTGCCAAAGGGCTTGCTGAGGAGAACATCAACATTTGCCACGTGTCTCGATCCTATTACAAAATTACCAATAACAAAATTCTTATATGTTAATAATCGAGACTAACGAACAGAATGTTGATTTATGGAAGAAGAAGGAAATAAGATATGATTTATAACCTGTAAATTATTGTATCATGAAAACTTCTTTGTGAAACTTCAAGTTGACTCCGTCTGCAAAATGTCACTCTTTAGTCAACGTAACCTACAAATTTTAATTAAGTTCAAAAAAGTTTAAGCACGCTTTTAAAATTTATTGTGTGATGAATGAAAAAGGGCACAAACCCTGGAGGATGATACTGTGTACGGAAAGATGTCTAAATGAAAACGAACAACTCATAAGAAAAAAAGCACTTAGGGATGCAGTGATATGTATCGGCTGGGCAAAACTAGCAAGTATCAAGGATTTTTAACATTAAGCCCTATTCACAACCGAGTGTACCTACCGCAAAAATTCGCTCTAGCCGCGGAACTTCATACAAAACCTAGTCAAATCGCGATTTTTACACACAGTCTTTACTTTTGTTTGAAAATATATAAAGGTTTCTTAGATCATTGAAACTTGTGTAATGTGTGACACGATTTGTGATTGTAATATGACTATGTGTTAAGGGCTATTTAACCGACTATTTATATATATTATTAAGAGATATGTCATTACAAATTTTGGACATCTTCAACTCGACTGCGAGTTCATCCGCTGATTACCCTATCCATCCTTACGGTCGAGCCTGTTTGCTGGGCACTAATAGCACTGGACAGTATTATGTACTGTACATTATTTTCATAGTAAGCGACTATTAAAACCCAGCCATCACTTTTTGATTATTTGTTTATTTAGCTCGAGTGAGTTTATATAGTGATTGTCACGTTTGTAGGTATCAGTAATATGCTACGTATTACTGTACTTCATGATCCACTCTAATTCCGCTGGGGATCTGTCCTCGGTTCTTGAAGTTATGACGATCATCATCATCCCGGCCCAAATTATACACGGTGTTCTGTTGTTTATGGGAGCTCTTGAGGTACGTATCTGCTCTAAAGCCTTATTCAAATATGGTTTGTGTTATTCCAAAGGCAGCTCCGACTACAATTATGGAAATAAAGTTATAAGCCCTTATTTCGTTATGATATAGCGAAAGTGTATGTGATTGTTTGATTTACGAGCAGCAATTGGCTAATGGATCTAATGGCCCTTTGTTGAAACAACGCAAATTTTGAAACCTTATCTATAACTCTGCCTAATCTATACATATAAAATTCGAAGTCCTGACTGACTGAATGGCTTTATTATATAGCCTGATCCTAGGGACTGGATCGATTGTATAGAGATTTTCTGAAATTTCACCCCTATGGGGTGATATGTGGAAAAAAGCAGGCCGAAAGCTCCATAACGATCAATTTAATAGCGTATGATTCCAAGCTGTCATGATGTGGAAGTCTACTCAAATAAAAAAATGAGTTTAGAACCGGCAATGTACCTTACAAGTTACTAGACTCACCTATTAAATACTCATGACATCAATAGGTAGGTACTCGACCCCAATCATTTAATCGAAATATTACTGTATCAAATTCCGAATTTATAATCAGATTTGTATTTTTGCAATAATATTTCAACTCAAATTAGCGTTGAAATTTGTATTTTTTTTGTATGTATGTAATGCGTATAATGCATTTTTTGTTTAGGAAGCTTGGTAATAAGCTTTTATAGCTTTTTCCAACTATTGGGCCTAGATGGGGTTGGGGTCGGGTTAGGTTAACGTCGATAATACAATAACAAGTAAGTATGCCACAAGGATTCGTACAAATAATAACATTAGTAGTGCCGATAATGGTGATGATGACGATAATATTGTAGTTGTTAATCTGTGTTATGGATTTATCGAAGAAACAATGGAAAAACTGGATACAAGGGCTGAATTTAAAAAAGCTTCCACGATTCCTGTTGTATATATCCTTTCTCGCGATTTCAAAACCAATTTGTAAAACAAACAGTGGTGAATGTATGTACCAAATAAGGCGTGATTTTTATTTGTTAGAAACCCTACTGTCTCGCCCGGGGCATATGGGATGCTCAAAGAAAGCTCACGCTAGATTCCCTTTGAGTGGCAGAGATCTGCCTCACGGGCGCGTGGCTTGTTAGGCAAAAACCGTTCAAATAACGTGTCTTATACCTACTGTTTAGTCCTAACACCTTTATTTCGTGGTGCCTATAGCCTATATATACTGTGGATATAGACTATACAAAAAAAAAATGTCTACAGAAATACAAAGGCTTTAATCAATGACGCTCATGATTGTCATGATTTTTAAGATCAAATATTGTAGATTGAAGTTATCTCTCTTCCAAATTTCGACAAAGTTGGAAAAAGTAACAGTGTCATAGTAGCTGATATCCTCGCACCAAATTACGCCTTCTGGACAAATTTCCAAATGATGGAACACATTTTTGGCCTCCCTCGTCATATCTCTATCCGTTCTCCAAAAATGTTTTGATAGCTTTAGTAAGTTAATAATAAATAATACAATAGTGTTATTAAATTGTTTCAGGGTATAGTATTGCCGCTGCAAATTGCTCTATGGCTTTGTCTCCTTTTGGCTTCGTACAACACCGTGCTCGGTGTGATGGGATTCATCTTCTACATACGAACTGGATCGTTGACAATGCACTTCCTTCTCGCTGTCTTGTTCCTCCTACTGGCTATGACTTTGTTCAGTAAGTGTTACTGACAATTCAAATTTAGATTTTCTCTTAGCTGCTGGCTAGTGACATACTTCAAAGTCAAAGTCAAAGTAAAAAATATCTTTATTCGATTAGACTTTTACAAAAGACTTTCAAATCGTCAGAATGACATAATTTACAAGATCATACATGCTACCGCCAGGTTCGGAAGGTTGCTTTTACTGAGAAGAACCTGGCAAGAAACTCAGTAATTACTCTTTTCAAAAAAAAATTATACAATTTTAATAGTACAAAATAAATCGCTTAAGAAACATAAGCTCATGGACACAGTTCCGATGCAGTCAAATTCAACTCTTTGATGCTGCCTGATAATTAGCCTCTGCACCTCTGCAGCATTTTTTTGACTTTGGAATAGTATTGTGTTTCTGACCTGAGTAAGGTCGCCAGTGCTCCATGGGGGAAGGGACGAATGGAGGCGCTGTCCTAGCGTATATCGACACTTTTTACCCTTTTACCATATTGACACAGTGATTCCATTCTTAATAAAGTAGGCGTTATAATCAGGCAAACTTAAAGCTTATTTACCAACTTTGTAGAATGAAAAAAGAAAAGGCCAATATCTAGAAGTGATGATTAGTGATGGGTGTGATTTTTGTTCCAGCCGCCCTCTGCCATGACATTTTAATAATATACGCTTACAAGAAAATGTTGTCCGATGATGACGAATTTGATGAAACTCCGAGTGCACTCACTTACAAGGAATCCGCAGTCGTTTAATATTTTTATATTAGTATAACTAGCTGTGCCCTGCGGTTTCACCCGCGTAGATTCAATTTAACTCGCGCGGACCCCAAAATGTATTTTTTTTATTAAAAGTAGCCTAAGTTACTCCTTCTAACATAAACTATCTGCCTTTGAAAGCCTCGTTAAATCGGTCCAGTCGTTTCAGAGATTACCCGGAAACAAACAGACAGAAAGACAGAAAAATTTGTTTTTTTAAGTATATGCTTTCAAATGCATTTAGTGAAAAGCTGTAATTTTGATATAAAAAATAGACACTTCAAATTTATTTATCTGTATAGGGTATAGACATTGTATTATTTTAATAATTGTTTAATTTAAAGTGTTGTAATGTTTAATAAAAATGTAAAGTATGATAATTAGATTATTAGTACGTTGATTATATTAAATAGGATGGTGAACGTTTTATGAAATTTAAATGAGATTTATTTATTTGGTCGAAAGGTTCTTGTAACAACTGATTTGGAAACCAACCTTTTGAGAAATATATTTATTGAGTTTCCAAATTTAAAAATTTTAAAGTGTCAGCTTAGAACTAATTCAATATTGAATGCATTTATTTTTATATAGTTATTCTTCTTCAAGTGCCTCTCCAATTAATGAAGGTTGGTTCAGCTCTGCCTGAATATTTTCTGCCATCTCATGCGAGGTAGAACAACTCCGCAGCACTCTTGACGGTCCATTCGCTAATGGTCCAAACCAGGACTTCTTTCTGCGGCCAGCTCTACCTACTATTACATATTACGACACGACGCTTTCATTATTTTCTTCGAACTTCAGTCCTACGTCCTCAAGGTGTCTGCAACGTATCGTGACATGTTCTTCCAGTCGGATTTCTAGCCGACAGGAATAGTTTATCGGCGTTATAGGGATGCGCGCAGGATCGCCATACCCCAATTATATTATATATATTTTTTTATTATTCTTTTATAAAGGAGCCGTGGTAGCCTTGAGGTTTGAGCAGTCGTCTGATACGCAAGCGACGCAAGCTCGAATCTCAGCGGGGCCTGTACCAATGAGTTTTTCTAAAAAAACTTTTGTACAGTGATTTCACACCACGTGCTTTACGGTGAAGGAAAACATCGTGAGGAAACCTGCATATTTCTGAGAAGTAATTCAATGACGTATGTGAAGTGTCTGAGACGGCGATGGACTCACCATCTGTCACGTTGGCACTTAATCATCTTCGGTGAAAAGTGGGCGCTGTAACTACAACACCTCTGCCTACCCCTTCGGGGAATACAGGCGTGAACATATATATGTATGTTTGTCTATTATAAATGTTGTATGTATGTTAGTCTTTAAGGTATGTATTGTATTATTGTTATGCCGTTATCTGGTACCCATTGTACAATTTGCTTAGATTGGGATTAGATGGCGATATGATATATCATGTACTTATATTATTAATAAATTGATTTGATTTGATTTGATACATCAGGCACGTGACAAACATCATAAAAAGAAGTAATATAGTTACATAAAACAGCTGAAGGCAAAAGTCAGCGTCATGTAGTAAAATGAAGTCAAAGTGTTAGCGGACAATAGAGAGTCAGAGCCGTGGTAGTCGTGGGGTTAGAGGAGTCGCCTGCTTCGCAAACGACGGAAGTTCGAATCCTAGCGGCACCAACGAATTTTCTAAAAAAGTCTGTGCAGTCTCACCTCACGTGCTTTACGGTGATGGAAACTATCGTGAGGAAAACTGGATTACATCTGAGAAGTAATTCAAAGACTTATGTATAGTGTCTTCTATGGCGATGGATTAATCCTCTGTCACGTTGGCACGTAATTATATTTTTTTTATTCCTGAATAACTACTAATATTATCCAGCGCTTGTCCGAACACTTTTGACATCTAACTCTCCTGGCCTTGCTGATATTATATCCATCATAGTCTGAAGGAGAAAAATCCCAGACATGCCGCAATACACGTCCGAGGCAGACTTTGCGCTGTTTAATATAACTCAGACGCATATAACCTTCCAGACAGATTAGCTTCAAGGATATGAAATTTATATAATTTATTTATAACCTCCCGAGATTGGCTCCCAAATGTAATAAAATATATTTACCTGCATTGGGGTGATTTCGAAAAGATATAAATTAATATTTCCCCCGTTTTAATATTAGACTACAATTTCTGCAAGCAACGACGTTTTACTTTCGAACTCAAATATTTATATTATATTATATTTCTAACGGCTTTGAAGATCGTTGAATTGAATTGTAGGTATTTATTTAACAAAATATATCCAAAGATCAAATATAATATAATAATAATCTTCATAATAAATACCCATGTATAGATCCTGAGACGGCGATATAGTCTAACTATCTATAACGTTGACGTTGTCTTAATCTCTTCAGTGAAAAGTGGGTACCTACCCCTTGGGGAATACAGCCGTGAGCATGTATAGGTATGTATGTATATACAAATATAGACGTACTTATTTCTAAGACGACATTGGAAATTGTTTGTTTGGACTGTAGTTATTTATTTAACAAATATCCAGACTAAATATTAATAATCTTCATAATAAATACAATTCCTAAATCTGAAAATCCTAGTTGGTAATCTCCTGAGGACATGCAAATATTTCCATAATAAATCTTAAAGCTGAGGCGACACGTATCGTAATCTATTAAGCTATGTCTAAAGGGATTATGTTACTTACTGTGCTGCTTTTATAACTTAAGCTTATTGTATACAGGTAGAGATCATTTCCATTCTTCCCTTACAAAGGGCTGTTGTTACGTCATGCATAACTCATGATCTAATTTAATTTAGAAAATAAATAAATAAATATGCTCACGTCATCTCAGATGTATCCCCGATGGGGTAAGAAAAGGTGTTATAACCACAACATCCACATTTCACTGAATATGATAAGATTCATCGCCGTCTCAGGCACTATACGTCTTTGAAATACTTCTCAAAAATATTCAGGTTTCCTCACGATGTTTTCCATAACCGTAAAACACATGGTGTGAAACAATTGCATATAAGTTTTAGAAAAACTCATTGTTTCAGGCCCCGAACTTGCGTCGCTTGTGTAGTAGGCGACTGCTCAAACCCCAAGGCCACAAAAACACAATTTTTTTTTTGGGAGAAATTCAAATATCAGTCCACGTATATGATCTTACTTAGTCGGAAAAGATATACGAATCTAACAACGATTGGCTACAGGTTTTTGTTATCTACTGGCTCTGCCCGCGGTTTCATCCGCGTATTCTTAATAGATGGCTTTATTTCGCGGAACTTTATGTCTAAAAGGGGTGAAAATCACTTTTAATGTTTCCGTTACATAGACACATACTAACATACGTATGAAGCTAATAAACGTGTGTTAAAAAGCCCCTATGTTATAAACTCAAAAATGAATATCTGAACAGATAAAGATAGAGTGCCTGGTTGAAAGAATTTGTCATTTAGCATGTGGCTAACTGTGGTCTCTGCCTACCCCTATGGGATACAGACCTGAGCATACGTATGTATGCATGTTGAAAAAAAAGGAAAAAGGGAAAATGTGGACCGATAACTATAAGGCCTCGAACCGGGGTAATCTAGAATCGCCCTACAGACTGGAAGTTTCACGTATGAGCTATCATAGCTTGACAGAAGTTGGCGAAATTTACTTTCGTATTGTAATGATATTTAAGGAGTTTTTCGTTGCCTCAAAAGATAGTCAAAACAATGTTTTTTTGTAAATGAAATCTAGACCAATTGCCTTCGAATTTTTAATTCCTCGAACAGCATTACATTTAGTATAAGGTTATAGTGTAATGATGTGGTACATATACGCTAGTGCACGACGCTCTCCACGTCTATAATTTATAGTGGTACTGATCAATGGCACTTCAGACGTACATCAATGTTCAATGCAAGCGTTACCTACTGAAGTGTTTAATTGAATTTAGTCGAGAATGTTGCGCAAAGTATACTCCAGTAACTTTGATATATTACTTAGAAATCACATAAAGCGAGTAAAAAAGATCAGGCTCTCGAGTGCGCTGAATAAAACGACTTACAAAATGGAACGAGCGACGTTAAGAAAATGCTTGCACTAGAATATTCTACCTACCATTTAAATTGAATTTCTTCACGCCTTCGCAGAGTCGTTCAGCATCCACTTTTCACTGAAGATCATTTGATGATAATGACAGAGTTGGTGAGTCTCTCGCTATCAGACGTCACTCTCTATACGTCACATTAGCTTCTGCCATCAACTTCGTCTAATGAAACGGCTAACGAAAACTTTGAACCGTGTTGATATATATATAGCCTTAATATTCTATCTAACACTCATAGAATGGTTCAAATCGGACAACCGGTTCCTAAGATTAGCGCATTCAAGCAAACAAACAAACACTTCAGCTTTATATTATTTATATTAGTATAGATAATGATGAACTAGCTGTGTCCTGCGATTTTACCCGTGTGGACTTAATTTATTGAGTGGCTTTAAATCGCTAACGAACAGACAAAAATATGTTATTTTTAAAATTATGTATACTTTTATTTAATGCATTTATTGAAAAGCTGTTTAATTGGAATCATAAACAGACACTTCAATTTGATTTATCTGTATACTGTATCTTATTGCCATGATAGTTAAACTCTTATTATGCGACAGATGTATATAGTGTGTATTAGTCTGTCACTGTCACACAGTGAAACTATGATGGCAATAAGAATAGTGTAGCGAACCATATGCATTCGGTACTGAGTAAAATAGCTGCACCATCTAGTACCGAGTAACGATATTATACGCGAATGCATTTCGTATTAAAGGCACCTACACGTCATACTGTACACGTACGCAATACTATACGACTCGATTCGTTGTTCCAAAACTAAATAGTACATTATGAGGTATCAGAAGTTACGAGTACTAATTTGCTATAGTAACGAATACATGCGGGTACAGTTATTTTCGTTACTTGTACACCTCTAAATAAAAGCTTACTGTAACGCCCCTGTAAGTCTTGATCCTTTTTTTACTGACGAGGGGAAATCTTCAATTATCTGTGACCGCCCTGGGAGAGGCAGGTCGGGGTATAGCCCCCCGGGTGGCCATCCGCCGTGCTTAAGGGGGACTCCAGGTACTATGATAGATCGCACCTGTGTCCCTCCAAACTATTCCGGGACACATCACCGGGGCAGTTGGTGCCCCTGGAGACGTCGATGTATAAGGCAGCGCGAGCCACGTCGCGCTGCCACCTTCCCGAGCCCGGGACTTAGTGGTCAAGGCTCCCACCCGACCGCCGCCAGCAGGCCCTCCGGTCCCTTTTCAGTCACCTCTTACGACCGGCAGGGGAAACCATATCCAAATTCTGAGACCCTGGCTCAGGTAGGTCTTGATCCTGTTCTATCTTGTATACTTTAACAAAGTATTAGTCCACACTGGTGAATATTGGTGAAATATTATTTTGAGTTGGACGAGTACTTTCAAAGATTACCTGCTATAAAGAAACTTTTGCTGTTATAGGTAATAATATCAGTAAAGATTACCCAAATTTTCCCTTCTTTTAAAACAAACCAGACAGCCCTGTTTATATTGGATGAAACTTTCCAATCAAAACTTATGCGAGCCATGAAATACGCATAGCGATATCATTTATCAACATCAAAACCTCAACGAAATACCCTACGGCTTATATCCAAAGAAATACGAGTTTTTCTATCGAATCTTTTCCCATAAAGACCATTTATTTATGTCGCGGTTCATTTCTAACAATCGGGTGATCAGCGTAACATTACTTAAATAGACAGAAAATTTTGTCAAATTGTCGCCTTCAGGCCACAAGGGCGCTGATGAGAAAATTCATCTTTAATGTATATAATAAAATTATTATAACTGTCTATTGTACAAATTCTGATTGGAATTATTCGTCAGTATTTCTCGTTTCTGTATATTTGGAGCAGTATTTAATTGGTATATGTAATTTAAAATATTGTTATGATGGTCAACTCTTGATAAAAATATTAATGGAGTATTTCAATATTCTATCTACGATCAAAGATGGATAGCTATCTCCAGATAGCTATCAGATTTGATCTATCCTTAACTTGCATTTCACAATGGAGGATAACGGCTATCCCTGTCAAACAAACAGTAGATAGCGTTTTCCCTCCCATCTATCCAAAAAGTTTGGTTTCACCTAAGGTTTTACTAAAGCGAAAAATAATTTCATATAAAATTTCGTTTTTTCTAGTTTCTATTTATATTATTGAATGTGAAATAGCTAGATTTTTAGCTAGCTAGAAGTCTATAGAGAAGTAGTGCTCTGCCCCGTAAGAGATCCAGAGTGATATGAGGTGTCCATGTAACTTCTAACCCCTTAGTAGACATTAGGCAAGGATTATTTCAAAACATATTACTGAACTTTCTTAACAGTATTTTTCAGAAAGGTCAAATTCTGAGCACTCGTAACCGAAGAATGTGTATGAAGAGATGCATGAATGTGGAAGAAGTATGTAGGGATCGTAGCATGTGGCAAACGGTTGTCTCTGCCTACCCCCATGGGGTACAGGCGTGAGCATATGTGTGTATGTATTTGAAACAGATATACCAGGATTAAGCTGATTCTTTATTACAGGATCAAGATAATGAAAATCAATATTCAGGATAAAAAGAGCACAGATACAAAAATACAAATAAAACTGAACTGTATCTTTGGATTCAAAAATATTTATGAGAAAAAAATCTGACGTGCCTGTCACTTGCATATTTACTTGATAGTAGCGGTGAGAATTAGTTTCATGAAAACTGTAATATACAATGGAAAATTACAGTTGGGACGAGTTGCAACAAATTGACGCATTCCTACTATGCTTCCCTTTGAGAATTGGCACTATATTTACCGCCGTCTTAGGCATAATATACGGATTTATCGGCTTCTATTTCTTCATGTCTATATGTGTGAACCTATCGCTGTGGAAATCCCTTTACGCAACCAAACTTGATGTACTTACATACCTATTCTGTATATTCCTATTCATGACCGAGTTGTTCTGTGCAAGTATTGCTCTCTTAGTTGGTGTCATTATAGAAGATTTCCGCGTTATAATGGGATATTTGTGGAGTGTATTCGCGTATTTAGTTATCAATTGGATAGCTACAATAGGCGTGTCAATATATTGTTTGTGTAACACACAGTGCTTCGAAGGTGCTGGGTACGGACAAGCGATCGCGGGTGTAATTATTGCAGTCTTCTATACTATGTTCTGGGGATATCTCATTTTAATTGTGAACAGCTATAGATTAGAATGTGAATGATGTGATTTATATGTAAGGCGTAAGCGTGTGATACATAATTATATTTAGTTTTAATGTGATTTTTTACTTTTATTGGTCAGGGGTACTTTGACGCTTGTTACAAAGGTAGCGGGGATACTGCGCAAAGGTTGTTTTCGCCTCTCGTCGTACATATAGACAAGACACACGAAAATGACTATATATAAGATACACGCGAATAACTCATGACAGAACCCGTAGCAAGTAATCTTGTAACTCGTCTTATAGTATATGAACGCTTGCAATACCAGCGCTTTAAAGTCAGTGCTATTCAAAATATCGTTATTTGATTAGACATACATACATACATATGCTCACGCCTGTATTCCCCGAAGGGGTAGGCAGAGGTGTTGTAATCACAACACCCACTTTTCACCGAAGATGATTAAGTGCCAACGTGACAGATGGTGAGTCCATCGCCGTCTCAGATACTTTACATGCTTCATTGAATTACTTCTCAGAAATATGCAGGTTTCCTCACGATGTTTTCCTACACCGTAAAGCACGTGGTGTGAAATCACAGTACATAAGTTTTTTTTAGAAATACTCATTGGTACGGGGCCCGCTGGGATTCGAACTTCCGTCGCTTGCGTAGTAGGCGACTACTCAAACCTCAAGGCCACCACGGCTCTTGCACGGCTTGATTAGACTTAACAAAGTACTTTCAAATCGTCAGAAATACACTATTACACAGGGTTATACATGCTACCGCGAGGTTTGGAAGGTTGCTTTTGCTGAGAAGAACCTGGCAAGATACTAAGTACCTAATAACTCATTTAGAAAAAAAAGAGTAATACAATATAAATCATAAAAAAATACCTATATAAGCCCATGAACACAGTTCCAGTACACAAAAGTCATTCTCTCCTCTCCGTTGGATACTGGCAACCTCACTCACCGCATTAAAACTAGACTATCAATTGGTGCTATTATTTTGACTTTCTTCTGTGGATTCCACTTACTATCAGATGACCTAATTGCTATAAATTATAGAGAATATGTTAGCAAAAATTAAGGCACTAAGTTCAGATTTTATAATGTATATATGTCAGCAAGTATAACCTACTATTAATTAAAGTGTCAGGTCCGGATTCCAAAGGTATTCCTTCCTATAAACCTGTTAATTGTGTTTTATTTTGAACTGTGTCACTGTGTCTGCAGAGCTCCATTGTTCCACGATCACTGCGAAATTTAATTAATATCCCCCGAATGTTTCGGAGCGAATTTAATTTTAAAATAATATTGCGGTCATCGAAATAGTATTGCGACATTATATTGGACATTTTGCTCACGCCTGTATTCCCGAAGGTGTAGGCAGAGGCAAAGTGGGCGTTGAAACAACAACACCCACTTTTCTTCTCATGATTAAGTGCCATCGTGACAGATAGTGAGTCCATCGCCGTCTCAGGCATACATACATACTATACATACGTCTTTGAATGACTTCTCAGACATATGCAGATCTCCTCGCGATGTTTTCCTTTACCGTAATGCTCGTGATGTGAGGTCACTGCATTTAAGTTCTTAGAAAAAGTCACTGGTGCAGGCCGGGATTCGAACTTGTGTGGCTTGCGTAGCAGAGACTACTCAAACCCCACGGCCACCGGCTAGACAACGCGGGTAAAACCGTGGTCGCAGCTAGTTCTTACATTTGCATTTAGTGAACACAGACTTCAAATTAATTTATCTTTGTACTATGTATTGTTTTATTTTAAAAATGCTTTGAAAACAAATCTCGGAAATATTTTTTTTCCTGTTTAAGCCCTCGATGTCGTATCGAAATTAACCCAATGAAATATAAAATGTTTTTGTCATTCTCTGAATTTACTGTATTTTTCAGTATGTATGTATGTATACAGAGCGTCCGTCGTAACGGTATACACATAAAGCTTTTCAGAACACGTTTAAGAAGTATTCATACGGTGTCCCGCAGTTTGAAAGAAGCAGACATCGCTTGGGGCGTTAAGGTCGCGACATAGCCTGCGGTGATCCCACCATGCAAACCTTTTTACTGAGTGCAAAGTAGGTAACCAAGCGTGTGTTGTTAGGCGGCTACTATACCATATGAATGTGGCCAACACCAGAATATATGTCACGAATTGCCTAACATATACATGCCAGCATAGGAAGAGATGAAAGAGTTCCAATATAGTTAGCATGGCGCTAGGAGCAATAGCTACTTGTAATATAAAGCATTATTTGGCTTTGGACAGCTTCAAATTTCAGGCGGTGCATCTCTCTATGATCTGACTCCCTTATTATTTATATTATAAATGTATATATAGTGTGTAGTAAGTACATATGCTCACACCTGTATTCCCCGAAGGGGTAGGCTAGGGTAGGGTAGAGGTGTTGTAATTACAACACCCACTTTTCACCGAGCATGATTAAGTGCCAACGTGACAGATGGTGGTGGCCCATCGCCGTCTCAGACACTTTACATACGTCATTGAATTACTTCTCAGAAATATGCAGGTTTCCTCACGATGTTTTCCTTCACCGTAAAGCACGTGGTGTGAAATCACTGTACATAAGTTTTTTTAGAAAAACTCATTGGTACAGGCCCCGCTGGGATTCGAGCTTGCGTCGCTTGCGTAGCAGGCGACTGCTCAAACCTCAAGGCCACCACAGCTCTAAGTGTAGTAAGTATTTGTTTCTATGTTACTTGTTCATCATCCTCGCCGTTGAAACGAAATCTGAAATGCCAGGGCCTATAGACAAAGTAACAAATAACATATGTCACGTGACTGATTGATGTCATCTCCATACATTTTATATCGTTTCTACTATCACAAACGCTAGAAGATGTTATAGTTTTGTCTCAAGCAACAAGTAAATTGTAATAAAAAAAAACACGACGTGGACGATGTCGCGGGTAAAAATGAGTCTATTATACAAGGAAATGAAGAAAACAAATTATTTTCTTCACACGTACCGCATTCAATAACCGTGCAGGTTAACGTTGAACGAATAGAAAATTACCAAATGATTTGCCTGCCCCCGCCATTTGGCACCATTAATCATTCGCCAGTATTAAAAGTAAGTATTTGTTTCACAGCTTAACTTGCAAGATTTATTACAGGTTCAACTTTGCTTATATAAGCCACTCTCGAAACGGCTTGGTAAATTACTTTATTGGGAGCGGGAATTAGATCAAAGATTTCCAATCTGAGCTTGTAGTTTGCCGTTTATCTTTCATAGGTCATGCAAAAAATACCCCGTGTGCCTCTTTCATCCCGCGATCAAAGCTTACGTCATGATCAGGGGGTAAACTATGATCGTTTAAGCAGCGCTTATGTTGGAACCGTAACATTAAACGTCAAAGCTAAGAAGTTATTAATACGCTCTGCTTAAGCCGATGATAGAAGGTCTATAGGCCTATGCTTAAACCGATGATGGTAGACCTATAGTCTTACGATCATTGATTTAAGCAGAGCGTTTTATACATGCTACCGCCAGGTTGCTTTTATTGAGTAGAATCTGGCATTAAACTCAGTAATTACTGTTTTAAAAAAATAATTTTACAGCTTTGAGTAATACAATATAAATCATAAAATATATATTTTTTTTGCATGGCCACAGTTCCAGAGCACAAAAGTCAATAAAAAATATTTTAAACTAAAATAAGTACTACGTATAACTGTGTAGCTTGAGCTGACCAGCCCCCACTAGCAGCACCTGTTCGCAAGTATGACGAGAATGCCAGCCATCGCCCTCGTCAACCATCATAGAGGGAAGTGAGCGACCCGTCATCCTGACGCCGTCGCAGGCAAAGGCATTTTAGTGAGCATGACAACTCACGCCCGTCAAGAACAAAATTTAAAAATACATTTTACATTACTATGGTCGATAGCCTCCTGAGAGGAATCGGCATGGAAATAAATAAATCTGGATAAGTAATTAAAATTACTCTAGATTACATTGTCATAGGATTTCAAATCAATATGCGTAGAGTGGTCCCTATTTGAAAGTCACTTTCAAGTCATTGATAAACTAGGCCGCGAAGTAAAATAACGTTTGTAACAAGTTTGTTTTAATTGTAATTAATCAAGGGAACTTTATAAGGTTTGTAACTAAGGAACCTTGGAGTGTTTGGCCTAGTAATGATTGATTTTGATCCAATTATAAAGTCGGGTATTATGTTACAAGCCTTAATCAGAAACCCCAACTATTGTAGATCAAGTTGTATTGCAAGTTAAGGAATGATGTGGTGATATATACACCAAATGCACCTGTTTCTTATGAAGCCGTCCATGTCCCTGATAAGGTCGAAGAATAAGCGCAGTTGTTTAAACCTAATTATATGTTTGAAATATATTATTAGATTCGTATATATCGGTTAAAGAAACGAAATTGTACCTTATCTTCTATGCATTATGTATCAATTTCCTATGATTGAAACCAACGCCCGGCCTCGAGTTGGACTGGTAGTATATAAACAGGGGTTAAATATTTGAGCAACGAATCCTAACTGTGGAAAGCCATCAAGCATCCAATAATTCTTCTAAGCTCTTTAGGACCAGTAATAAGTCAATACCTTGACATTTCCTCAAACAACGGGCTAAATATACGTAAGCTATGATTTGAATGACTTATAAATAAGGATTTTGTAATATTATAGTATTAAATAATATTCCGTGTTTCCTTTCATTATGACTAAAGCTGGCTGGTATTTTCGTTAAGGAATTTTGAAAATTAGCACTCATTTGTTTCTCAATTCTGGATCCAATTTAATGAATTATTTATATCTTGTAAACTAATGAGGGTAGGACCTTAAAGAAGATCTAATACCAAATGATACACTCGCACCGATGCCCGCATCTACGAGATTCTAAGCACCCCTGGCAGTGCTGTCATTAAAGGGTGTCACGTAGTGGACTTTCGCGTATTAGTTCACGTATTTACGTATTTTACTGACTTTTTGTAAACTTCAAAACGATAAGACGATACATTTTGACGGTAAATTTGGGAGTAAATAAAAAAGAAACTTTTATACTAAGAACCCAAGTGCTGAAAAAGGCACGTTATCATTTAAAAAAAATGCCTAGTTTCCATACTGTTTAGTAAGCTTATATACATATATGCTGTGCCTGTAGGCCAGCTGTAGTATATATGCCAGCAATTACCTAATGTTTTTATTCTTATGACAATGTTGCCAGTTAAGTATAAACAAGTATTTTACTCTTAATCTCTTTAATTGAATGCTGCTCCCAATTTTTTTTTTATTTCCTAGAGATATTTTTACACTGAAATCTCACCATCTAATTGCTTTGAAAACAAGGCACGAAAAGATATTTTTTCAACACGAAGAAAAACGTTATCCGACCGCTGAAACTTTAGGCCTTCGACGAGTAATGGCCTAAGTTAGGTATCTTTCAGGCTGAAACATAAAACTTGTTATTTCTAAACTGTTTTCATGAAAAATTCATTGTACATTGTTTCAAATCATCAATGTCCTTAGAATAGTATTCAAAAACACATACACCCCAATGTTACGTTTGCACCTAATTATCTTCAGTGTAAAGTGGGTGTTAATTATGGTTCTCAACTATACTGTTTTCAACAGTATTATACTGTTGTTCACTACATTATTCTTTTTAATGTTGAACAAATATAAAGTACAAAATACTGTTTTCAGCATGCAAACACATTATTATGCTTTATACAATATGTGGCGGGAGAAAAGAGCATCTATTGATTTTAAAAAAAGCTCCTCATTTATTTTAATTTCAGTTATAATTGTGGTGAGGCGTATGAAGTTTTTAAAAAGATTGTAAATTAGAAAGTTTTGTGAGAAGTTCAAAAAAATATGTATTTAAAACAATACATTAATAAAATACAGTTCATTATTCTAAATACTGTTTAATATTCTACACAGACCCGAATATACTTTAAAAAAAATCTAATACATATCTTATCGAGAGCTATAGGGAATGGTGTAACGATATTTAAAACTAAACTTTTTATCGACAATTCGACATTACTTTGACAGTAAATACAGAGGCCTTACCATGAGCTCTTATTGCCATGATAGTTTTACTCTTATTATGAGACAGATGTACATAACGTGTATACATCTGTCACTCTCACATAACCGAACTATCATTGCATAAGAGCTCATGGTCAGGCCCCAGGACACCCCTCACGCTCAATGATGCAAACGTTCTTATGTCAATAATTTATACTGTGACAGAGGTAATTCAAAGACGTATTAGTCTAAGATCCGACCGCGTGATTTATACGTTCATATGTTTGATTAATAAAATATAATTTTTATCGATATTTATAACTAAACCAATGCAGATCCGCAAAGGTGGCCATCCAAATTTGGCCGCAATTAATTTTAATTAAAATGTAATTAATTATTTATTTTTGAACAATTACGTTCACTTGTAATTGTTAAAAAATATATTTCATTAGAAAGAAATATACCTGAGATACCGAGAAAGTTCAAGGTGCCATCCCTCACTTGGCCGCAACCTAATGTCAGCCAGGTGTAAACAGGTATAATTTCGTTAAATATATACGTTCATAATGTATTATCATGTTATACATACCAAATTGAAGATTAATTCTTAATTACTTAATTAACTCTAATTAATTTGGATGGCCACCTTTGCGGATCTGCATTGGTTTAGTTATAAATATCGATAAAAATTATATTTTATTAATCAAACATATGAACGTATAAATCACGCGGTCGGATCTCGTACTATATGTATAATAGTGCTTGAGACGGCGATATACTCGCCATCTTTCACCTTGGTACTTAATCATCTTCGGTGAAAAGTGGGCGTTGTTATTACAACACCTCTGCCTACTTCGGGGGATACAGGTATATGTAAGTATGTATGTGACAGAGGTAAGGTAAACATCACTGGATCTCACATATTCATAACTACGGATAGCACGTCAAAGCATGGAATGTAGCAATTAGTTTCCGCGTGATTTCGTGGCTTTGTTCACATGCGAATGGACGAGCGAAACAATTTGCTGTATTCAAATCAGCTTTAATTAGCATTGATAACTCACACAGAATTTTAGCTCAGGTATTAGTGCAATGTGCTTCATGAATTGCCGACTTACGGCCGCTTTAAATATTCTGTCCATCTGTTAGTTAAGTTACTTTCATTCCATTAAATCTGATAAATAAGCTATGCTCGGAGTTTTTATGAAAGATAGGATTCGTAACGAATACATCCGACAGAGAATCAAAGTGAACGAAATAGCTCAAAGAATTAACAAGTGGCAGTGAACCGACAGTCACTGGGGTAAATGTGTTCTTGAGTGGAGACAGTGACTCGGCGAACGTAGTGTAGGACTCTCTCCGGCCAGGTGGGATGACGATCTGTGAAGGACTGCAGGCAGACAACAGCGGCAAGCTGAAGACAGGGCGATTAGGGGAGGCCTATAACCAGCAGTAGACTAAGGTAGGTTAAACCAATACTAGACTATAAATATGCTCACGCCATCCCAGTAAGGAGGTGTTGTAACAACAACACACACACTTCACCGAATATGATTAAGTGCCAACATGACAGAGGGTGAGTTCATCGCCGTCTCAGGCACAATATGTACGTCTATGAATTACTTCTCAGACATATGCAGGTTTCCTCGCGATATTTTCCATCAACGCAAAGCACGTGGTGTGAAATCACTGCACATGAGTTTTTAGAAAAATGTATACTAATAAAATAATTGGAACAGGCCCCGATGGGGTTCGAACTTGCGTCGCTTGCATAGTAGGCGACTGCCCAACGCGACCGCGGCTCAATACTAGAAGCTTGGATTATGACTGAACTAAGATTTAAGAAATCCTTATAAATAAAACGGAGCTACTTTTGAACCAACAAGTAGCTTGGGCGATGTTTATTTAGGAGTATTTTGTTATATTCGAATGTACTTACATAGTTATTAACTAGGTTCAAAAAAAAAAAAAAATTATCGTCCTTAATCTGTCCAAATGTTCTCTTCATCTGTGAGTCTGTTCACAGATGGAGCGAACATTTAGGATTTTTTTAGGAATTTGAAGGAAAAGTTTTCCAATTCATAATATGGAGATTAATTGAATAGGTACACTTTCGATCGAGAAGCAATTATTTCCAACATTGTAAATCAATGAAAAATGAAGCATATTTATATTTGCACAAAACTGAAATTGAGTACCCGAAGATCACTCTCGTAAATCTAAAATACATCTTATGGTCCAAGTGATAGTGATGTATATTGGAAAGCAAAACCACAGATAAATGTAAGCTCTGAAAACAGTAACGAAGGTAAGAACAAATCGTTCAAAATTACATACTCACACAGACGCGCCCATCTACGAGATAATAATCAGAATAGGAGCTACGTTAATAAGAGGTTAATCGAGTCCGATCGCGTTTTACCGACGTTTTTCAATAATTAAATATGACAAATTTTCATTATTTTAACAGTATACAGAAGATTAAATTTAAAAATTTTCAAAATCTTAACTGTCACGCTCAATGGAGAAAACGCTCTTTTTTCAAAAAATAGGCCTCAGTTCCTTACTGCTTGTGATTTTTATATTTATAGTGTGGCATAACTTTGAACACTATCTGCACGTCAACAGTGAACAAAGTTGGGCGATAAAACCCGTCCGAGGCTGTTTTTATGAATATATTCAATTTGATGCACGACTAAGCTTCATTTTGAGTGGTGGGCGTCAATGTATCGATGTTTTCGATGCAGTCACTGGAAAACAATAGACAACATCATGTATCTTATTTATTCTAAGCTTAAAAATATTTTTGGACCCAATTTACATAATTTAAATTCTAGAATCAGCACATTCTAGCTTAGGCTTTGACTTTTCGTTGACTTCCAGTTAATTGGACTCGCACAGGATTTACTCTTTGACTAAGGAAACACATTGAGATGACTATTTCTTATTATTTTCTATTAAATACACTACCTACTTACCGATTAACTACTAATAGTTCGAAATTCATTAGACTTCACGAATAAGAGGTTATAGATCAATTTATTTAAAAAGGCAAGATTTCTTTTAACACCTAACGATCTCTATACTTATTAATTAACTACTAGCTGTGCCCCGCGGTTTTACCCGCGTAGAAATAATTTCATGGGTGATCCGCGGAAACTTAATGTTTTTCCTTATCAAATTAGCTAAAATCGGTCCAGCCGTTTCGGACATTAACCAGAACAAACAGATAGACAGAGATGTTTTTTAAATGCTAGTACCGTATATACTTTTATATTTATTTAGTAAAAAGCTGTTATATTTTTGAATTACAAACAGACACTTCAATTTTATTATATTATAATAGAGATAAAAAAAAAAATATATATATATATATAGGTGTATAGCTTACCCGGTAACATCGTACCACCTCAGAATCAATAAATATAAAAGCAACTTGATGGGTTCAAATGTCAAAAACAAATTGAAAGAACAAAAGCATTATTTAAATTGAATTACATTTTTGAACGACGCGTCGGGTCGAACATCAAATGTTTGACAGTTAGGAATAGTTTCTAAAAGAAAGGGAAATATTATTGTTGTTTATGCTTGATTCCAAGTATTTTTTCATATTTACTCGACTTCCACAAATAATTAAAAACAAAAATTAACCAAATTAGTCGTCGTCTGGTAGAAGCTTCTCGCGACAAGCGGGCTGGGATTTTCTCGCTCAGAGAATCAGCATTGCTATTCTACGAGGCAATGCTGATGATGAAGCCTTCTTGGCACGATCCCGAGTGACACCGATTTGGGCCAAGTTTTCTTATAATTAGTTTTTAGTACTATTATTATATTTTACCAAATTAGTCCAGCTGTTCTTGAGTTTTAGCGAGACTAACGAACAGCAATTAATTTATATATATATATATATATATATATATATAGAAGATTGACACATACTTATTGATAAATTACTCTAACTAGTTACTAAAACTATGATGCAGTTATAGTGTATACTTTAAAAACGTTTGGGACGAAGACATTGATCAAAAAGGATTTATTCGCATAGTATCGATTATCGATAACACATTATGGACAACACTATTCCATCGTAATTTTCATCTCATAAGATGTGCACCGCGGGACCATGCTGTAATGGCATTGTCTGTATTACGATGTTTTTTACTGGGAAATAAATACTTTACGATCCTCTTATATAATGCCTCATGAAAATTGATCTAAAGCCTACAAAATGGCGAACAAATAATACTGTTGAGCGGAGAAATTGATCAATTGTTTGTGGGAACATAATCGAATAAAAATATGAATAAATCTAAGCTCTGTTATTGTTTACCGGTAATAACCAGTGTTTGCTTTAACTTAAACATATTTTTATTTTCGTGAAATATTTTTATTGAATAGGAAAAAATATTTCT
Organism: Watsonalla binaria; assembly: GCA_929442735.1. Taxonomy (NCBI): domain Eukaryota; kingdom Metazoa; phylum Arthropoda; class Insecta; order Lepidoptera; family Drepanidae; genus Watsonalla; species Watsonalla binaria. Next base: position 9,441,923 of record OV838930.1, read on the forward strand.
TTTCCGTTTGGATTTCATTCACGTTGGGCTACCGGTATATGTTATTATACTTTATGTATTTTTATTATCAACGCGATTTTTAAAATCAAGGTAATTTTTTTCAATAGCTGTTTCCTGCAGTTTGGCCTAATGAGGCAGATTTACAATAAAGGCTAGGTTATTAAGTGATAACGTCACATTCTATTAGAAAAATATTTTTTAATATCATTTCTGAGTTTTGAGTTTTTTATACAAACAAAAATACAATTATTTTCTCTTTATAATAGTAGTACCTCTATAGATTTCATAAAGGACTCGATAGAACGTCTGATAGTGCAGGGCAGATTGGATGGCAAGAGACCACGTGGACGATCCCCGATTAGGTGGTCAGACCTCATAAAGTCCACCACACACTCCATCATGACTGAATGCTCTCCCAACGCTTGCTTCTTAGAAGCAAGGTGGTGTATTGCTAGAGCTGCCACTCAATAGTAGAACGCACCGGCGTTCCCCCACACTTTGCCGGGCCACATCCCCAGGGCAGCTGACGCCGCCCTTGGAGACCTCGTTGTGCAAGGCATCACGAGCCACATCGGGCTGCCACCTTCCTGGGCCCGCGGCTCGGTGGTCAAAGCTCCCACCCCGACCACCGCCAGCAGGCCCGCCGACCACCTTTTAGTCGCCTCTTATGACAGGCAGGGGATACCACTCTGGCAAGGGTGTCCGACTGAGAAGAAGAAGACACCAATAAATTTAACAAGCAAAAGTATTTTAGAGGCTATATCTAAAAGGCTCCCCAACTGTTGACAACATCTCAAATCAAATCAAAATCATATCAATTTATTAATAATACAAGTACATGACATGTCATATCGCCATCTAATCCCAAACTAAGCAAAGCTTGTACTATGGGTACCAGATATCCAGATAACGGTATGAAAATAATACAATACATACAAAATTTATAAAAGAATAATAACAATAATAATATAATATAAATCCGCAATGTACGTCCTCCTCACACGTAACCATTTAAACCAGCGACAAATAAAACTAAATTAAATAAAGACAACCCTCGGTGTCAACCCGAAATTGTTACCGGGCCATAAAGACCGGGCACCAATGTAATAATGAAAATCACAGCACAAACTACTTATGCTGTCGAAGACGTGACGGGGGTGAGCAAATACCGCTCATGGGCATAGCTAAATCGATTGGTTGATCCGGGTCAAAATGGGTCGCATGACAGTACTGAATATCATAAAAATAACGGCCGTCCCAACTATTCTTGATGGCCGAGGAAATGAAAAAGGGCCGTTTTCGTGGATTATGATGAACAAACGAGAATGTCACGTTACCAACATGTAGCTTTTGGAGGGTTGATGTACCTACACTTTGATACGACATTAAAACATAGTCACTTTATAAATAAATGTGATGTAAAATAACTATAAATTATGTCTTGTTGTGTCGTCCTTCTTCAATATGGAATTAAGGAGAGTGTATAGTGCTACTTGCTAGATTGATTTTTTATAAATATGGGAAACTAATTTATATTACAGTTGTGTGTGTGTTAAATAATTCTTTTAGAAGGCTGGTTGACTTTAAGCAAAATTTAAAACTTATATCCTAGCTATCCTAGCTAAACACATAGGTACAAAATAGGCGATGAACACCGCAGAGCTAAGCATGTTCCTGATACAAATCACTATAGCAATTTTTTCGCTATGTTGTAAACGCCGTCAAACATTTTCATACTAGTACTGGGGCCTTACCATAAGCTCTTATTGCCACCATTGTTCCACTGTGTGACAGTGACAGACTTATACGCGTGAAACACTAGGGCCCCTGGTCATGAAGTGTAATAAATGCCAGACTTATCTACATCTATATAGATAAATAAAATTGAATTGTCTGTTTGTAATTCCAAATAAACAGCTTTTAATAAATCGCACCCTCAGAATGATAATATGTCTACACGTAGTTTTAAAAAAATATTTCTGGTAAATGAGTTTTTTAACACTTATAGACAATGCACAACCTACATTAAACTACCTAAGTTAAGAATTCAAACGATGTTAGAAAACGATTTTTTAAAATTTTTTTTAGAACTTGATCCCCTATCGTTCTGAGTGTGTGAAATGTATTAAGTTAAACTACGAGTATCATGGCAATAAGAGGTCACGACCTCTGCACTGACAAAATATTTCATGACATTATTTATAATATTTTGATTCCTGTATTGTTTGTACTGAAATTTGAATATTACATTGGAAATGGAACTAGAAATATTTTCTGTTACCCGCTGCATTATCACTGTTAAGAGCGATGGCAATTTGGACGGTACTGAATGCATAAATTACCAAGTTTATAATATACTTACCTGCGCTACTGCGGTATATTCCAGAGCAGTATATTTGGAATTTACTCTCTGCCGTCGCTAGCAGTAGCAAGGTGAAATTTTGGTTCAAATATATCTTATACGAGACAAATTGTACGAATACTTACATACATACATACATATGTTCACGCCTGTATTCCCCGAAGGGGTAGGCAGATGCGTTGTAATCACAACACCTACTTTTCACCGAAGATGATTAATTGCAAACGTGACAGATGGTGAGTCCATCGCCGTCTCAGACACTTTATATACGTCATTGAATTACTTCTCAGAAATATGCAGGTTTCCTCACGATGTTTTCCTTCACCGTAAAGCACGTGGTGTGAAATCACTGTACATAAGTTTTTTAGAAAAACTCATTGGTACAGGCCTCGTTGTGATTCGAACTTGCGTCGCTTGCGTAGCAGGCGACTGCTCAAACTTTAAGGCCACCACGGCTTACGTGTGCTTATATTTCTTCAAAATCTTTGTGAGAAAAGATGTTTGACCTTTTCCGGGTAATCTACACTATTATTATATAAGAAGAAAGGAAATTAAAGAGGAAAGGTTTGTTTGTATGTTTGTAACGAATTACCTCAAGAAGTACTGGAACGATTTAAAAATGCTTTCACCATTTGATTGCTACATTATCACCGATTAACTAAGATTAAGACACACGAACTAAGATTAAGCTGCTGCATCCACCATTTCGGAGGACAAAGCTGGGTGCTAACTCACCAATAGCACGACTAAGCAGATTATTGAACGACAACAGCGGCCTAGACATTGGCTTGCAGTCTTTGGCTTCTTTCCGGAAGTGTATTTTAGAATATATACTATAATTGTTTTGGGATGCTTAGGTACTTAGAAATAATAATTAAAATAGCCATAATCCAATATTTCCTCAATGTAGATTTATGTATAAACTGTAATGTTATTGTATAGAATTATATACATGATGTGTTTACTTATAATTAGTTGTGCATTAAGATAATTATAAACAAAATGTATCTTATAATCATGTAAAGATGTAACAACTGTTAGTAAACCTATTAAATAAATAAATAAATTAATGTAGGCTATACTTTATCTCCGTACTCCCACGTTTTCTTTCAAGTAAAGTAATGTATATCATTTCATATTCAACTAGCTGTGCCCCACGGTTTCACCCACATTTTGTTTTATATAATATATCCGTTTAAAATTGACAAAGTTTCATACAAACTTTCATTCCCTATTTTATCCCCTTGGGGGTATAATTAATCAAAATCTTCTTAGCAGATGCCTACGCCATGACATTTACCTGCATGCCAAATTTCAGCCCGTCCAGTGGTTTGGGCTGTGCGTTGATAGATCACTATGTCAGTCTGTCTTATATCACCTTTGAGTTTTATATATTTAGATTATTGAAAACCTGTTAATTTGGAATTACAAACAAACAATTAAATTGTCTTTATCTGTATAGATAAAATATATGTATGGATAAATTCCATTGGGTTGTAACAGATTATAAAAACATCATGTAAATTTCTTGACAGAAAAACCCAATGTCTATTTTGGACCCGACCCGTGAATCCGGGGCCTCGTGGTCGGCAGGCGAACTTACTAACCACTAGACCAACGTAGCAAGTAGCTCTTATAATACTTGTAAACTAACTTTCCAACCGATGAAGGAACTCACTCTCCTTAATAAAGAAACATGCAGATTAAAGAGCTTTAATAATGAGAAACATTTCTTGAACCCGACGCTCTTCGTTAAATAGGGTAAACGTCCCAGTTGCTGACTTTTACAAATAGCGGCTTAATCCAACGATTGGGCGTGAACTATGGGTGTCGTTACGTGGATTCAGCCGTCGTAATAGTCCTTCTTTGTCGCTAATGTGCCATAAAAGGAGCGCTGTCCTCACCGTGAATGCTTTTGACGGTCAATCGGGTTTAGGCTGACAAATGTCGCTAATACCCTATTTTGTTGGTTTTGTTGCTTATGGGCAGTTGACGGTTCTATTATTACATATTTGGCGGCACCGTAGGCCTGGTTGTTTGTGTAACTGTATAGCTGCGTTGGGTACAGTGGGTTATATCCCCGCGCTATACATTTATTTGGTGCACATTTGAGTTTGGATTTTTGGTATATTCTATACCCTTATAAATATTCCTGGGATTCGAACTTGCGTCGCTTGCATAGCAGGCACCTGCTCAAACCTCAAGGCTACCACGGCTCTTTGTAGCGCAGAAACCAGTGTAATATTAATGTATCCCAGCGGGGTCTGTATTTATTTATTTACACTTTATGCACAAAAGTACAGAGGTGGACTTAATGCTACAGCATTTTCTACCAGTCAACCAATTATCATAGAACACAAAAAATAGGAGCGGGTGTGCATGGAGATGGAAAAGCCAATTAGTTTGTATAAAAACTTATGTACAGTGATTTCACACCATGTGCTCTACGGTGAAGGAAAACATCGTGAGGAAACCTGCATATGTCTGAGAAGTAATTCAAAGACGTATGTATAGTGCCTGAGACGGCGATAGTCTCACTCTGTCCCGTTGGCACTTAATCATATTCGGTGAAATGTGTGTGCTGTTGTTACAACACCTCCTTTCTGGGATGGCGTGAGCATATTTATAGTCTAGTATTGGTTTAACCTACCTTAGTCCACTGCTGGACATAGTTATAAAATTTTCAATCCCGTAATATTTATTGAAATTACAGTCCAATTTCCAATAAATTCCAAAAATCTGTTTTACTCTTGAACGCATTCCTACAGAATTCAAATAAATTGTTTTGTACAAAAACATTTATCTAGTTTGATCATAAAAAAACGTTTTATTTATGGTTAACGCAGGACCGGTAAATTATGAAATAGCAGTATTTTTTGTGGACTATTTTGTTGATACACTGTTGTATTGACGATTTATATTTGCCCACCCACCTATGAAACAAATTGAAATATTGATTAATGGTGCCAAAAAGAAATATATTAGTTTTTCACGTACCTACTTGCCTTAAATTCTGCCACGTCCCTTTTGGATCAGGCATTGTGTAGAGCGTAATTGTTTTCTTTAATCCATGTTTCACAATCTTAAATTATTAAGGGGATTTGGATAAAATAATTGATATTTTTTTTTTATTATAATAAACAAAATACACAGTATTTTCATCCGTTTACGCTTAATTCGATATCCGATTTATAAATACTTTGGGGAAATAAAAATCTACAACTTATTCACATCCGAAGCATGATTGAAATATTTTCGAATTACAAATAATTCATTCGGGTAAATAAATACTTTACTTTGAGCAGTGAAATGTGACGAGTCATCTTTGAGTCGGATATACCTACATACATTTTTAAACTTTTTTTATGTAAGTATGTATGGTCGTGTCAAATTTCTTAGTGCCCGATTGAGCAGAAAGTCCGTACAGAATTTCATATGCACACGTTTGGTTCATAATTAAGTGAATATTAAAAAGTAATTGATATTTATATATGAAATAAATATCTATTGTAACAATTCCCGGTTACCTCGATACAGGCTTGCCTAGTCATCATCTCCCTGGCCTTATACCATACACTGGGTCGGCACTTGATTCAACCCGATGTGGCTGATCACCTGATTTTTACACGAAGCGACTGCCATCTGAACTTCGCAACCCCTTTTACGAGGAAAATCTGTAACCTGGGTTAAACCAGTTTTCAGACTATTTTAGGCCTCCGAGTGACCTGTAACGATTGCCAAAGATGATAAATTGGCAACCGGGACCGAAGGCTTAACGTGCTCTCCGAGGCACGGAGGGTACTCAAGCGTTGACCCATCCAATTACTGGCTAGGGGTAGGGTTGCTTAACTTCGCTGATCGAATGATATACGCAATAGCAACTGTGCCACGAGCTCCGAGCCTAGTGCGGTAACCAAAAGACAATTCTATTATTGTAACAGCTTCAAAATTTGTAATAAGATCTACTATTAAGGTTACAAATGGACTAGAAATATTTTGTGGAAATAAAGTTTTGATTATTATTTTATTATTATTTACAAATGATTCCAAAACACATTTTGGAAAATATCATGCTTTAATTAGTTGTGAGGATTATGTGGAATAGAAAAAGAGAAGGATGGATTGTGTGAAAGATATGGTTGGAATGGGAGTGAATACAGATACACATACACCGCCCACAAATAGCATGGGATAAGGGCAGGATGATGATGATTATCATGCTTTTATTAGTTAACATTAACAGCAAGTACACCATCTTTTCCCATCACGTTCTTTCTGACAATTACAAGAAAAACGTTTCCGTTTTTTATTTAAGCTAATAAATGCATATAACAAAGTTTATTTAATGCTAGAAAACCTTTGATAAACACTTCCCTATGTAGGTCTTCAGCGTGTCGTATCTAGGATATAAACAGTTGGGCAATAACACTACAAAGGGAAGATTTAACAGCCGGACGGATTTTACGCCTGGGGAACCGCGTGTAATGTACTGCGTTGCAAGAATCCATAGACTGCGGTAAATAGCCGGGTAAACACTGCCTTAAGCTTAGTTTCAAAGAATGTAATGTTGTGGCTTATATAAAATAAAATAAATATGCTACCGTCATCCCAGAAGGGTCCCCGAAGGTGTAAGCAGAGCTGTTGTAACAACACCCACTTTTCACCGAATATGATCAAGTGCCAACGTGACAGAGGGTGAGTCCATCGCCGTCTCAGGCGCTATACATACGTCTTTGAATTACATCTCAGACATATGCAGGTTTCTTCACGATGTTTTCCTTCACCGTAAAGCACGTGGTGTGAAATAACTGCACATAAATTTTAAAGACAAACTCATTGGTACAGGCCCCGATGGGATTCGAACTTGCGTCGCTTGCGTAGCAGGCGACTGCTCTAACCCCAAGGCCACCACGGCTATATCAATACCGAATTCAAAATAACTTTATTTGATTAGACCTGTTCATAGAACTTTAAGGCCAGAATTAATGATAATTATATTGCACGAGGTAATAAATGCTACCGTTAGGCTCAGAAGGTTGTAGAGAGGTAGGACGTAACGGGATATCCCAGTCGATATTTGAAGCTGTCTGATTGGAGATCGTACTGCCTACTACCTTACAGAAGATCACAGCCTTGTGCTGGAGGGTAGGAGTAGGAGTATAATTGCTCTGCTAGCAATAGTTGTTAATATGTTAGCACAGGGATTTCATTGTTTACATAGGTAGGCAACACGCGAGTAACACTTTGTAATGGTGTAAGCGATTTTTTTTGTACTCTTAAAATTGTAGAATATTTCTTTGAAAAGAATAATTACTGAGTTTCTTGTCTGATTCTTCTCAGTAAAAGCAACCTTCCGAACCTGGCGGTAGCATGTATAATATTGTAAATTATTTCATTCTGACGATATGAAAGTGCTTTGTAAAAAGTCTAAGTAACGAGCATTTGTAGCCTACAGTAACCTTAGAAGAAAAGGCAAGTAATTCAGTTATTCATGTTTTAACTAGCCGTGCTCCGCAGTTTCACCTAAGTAGAGGTTAATTTCATGGGCAGAACCCTATTTTTAAAAAAATTGCCTAAGTTACTCCTTGTAAAATTTGTTATCTGCCAGTGACAATTCCCTTAAAATCTATAGAATTAACAAAAAAAAAATGTCTATGTCAGTACCGTGTATACCTTCAGGTGCATTTAGTGAAAAGGGGTAATTTAGAATTACAAATAGACACTTCAACTGCATTTATATCTATTGATAAGTATGTTTTTTTTTTAATTTCTTTAATAAAATCTCAGATAATAATATATCCATTTAAATAGTATATTGTATTTTTTTTTGTTCATATATAACCTTATGTTGTATGTATATTATATATTATATTTATTTATACCTAGTCTTACTTTCTTTGTCTCCCACACCTGCCATTAATATTTTTCATTTCGCTGTTTTCTAGTACCCTAAGGTTGTCTGGTAGAGATCGCTCTAGCGATAAGACCGCCTTTTGTTACCATACTTTATTAATATAACTATAATACTTGTACTATATTATGGTGTGCAATAAATCATATATTATTATTATTATCCATGGTCCATTGCTTGAATATCATGGACACCCACACAGTTACTTAAAACTGACAGCTACATTCAGCATCAGATGAAAAACCCTACAGAAATGATGTTACCAAAAAAGTTAAAAAAAAAAACTTTTGTATTCTAAATCAGAGTATGTTGAGACACGGATGGAGAGCATCCCACGTTCAAACTTCTTTAAACTTGCAAATTGTATCCGCAACGAAATTTATTTTAATTGTTTTCTGAGCCGTGGTCAAACAAGTTAAATTAAATTTTGCGTTGTTAATTTGAATTTGGAAAGACAGAGAGCATTGGATTAAAAATATATGGTTGGTTTTCACGTCTCGATGAGTACACCATTTACGGGCCACTTAACACGGAGCAAATTGGGGATTGCGTTATTTCACTCTACAGAGGCTAAGCTTGTTTAAATAGTCGGTTGACATTATGTATATATATATATATATATTCTATATGGCACCTTATGATTGAAAATACATTTTGAAGCGGACACAAACCAACATAACATTTATATATATATATATATATATATATATATAGATTTCTTGCTCATTTGTAGTGATTTCACACCACGTGCTTTTCGGTGAAAGAAAACATCGTGAGGAAACCTGCATATTTCTGAGAAGTGATTCAATGACTTATGTAAAGTGTCTGAGACGGCGATGGACTCACCATCGGTCACGTTGGCACTTAATCATCTTCGGTGAAAAGTGGGTGTTGTGATTACAACACCTCTGCCTACCCCTTCGGGGAATACAGGCGTGAGCATATGTATGTATGTACTGAAGAGTTAATGGAATAATTCCAGTTGATCGGCATTTACAGTACAGTTACCCTATTTATAGACATAAACATTGCAACCTAGGGGTTAATAGGAGCTTCCAGGTCTCCCCGAATGAATGAAGTGATGTAGGAATGAAGGGTTAAAGCCCATTCTCTGATTAAAACTTTGCATTTATTTCAATTAGAGTGAAAGGCGAAAACCTGAATTAGGCTCATTTCGTTTAATTAATGCCCGGACGAGTAAAGTTTTTTAACGGCCCCGTGGGCACGAAAGATGTTAAATTAAAATTTCCACCGCCTCTCAGGTGTGAATTTTGTTTATAAATTCTGAACTTATTACGGTTGGGTTTGTAAATATTATTTTGTCGTTCATCCCTTACGATCTTTTCATACGTTTGTACACTCTGCGGTTGAACATAGCTGTTTTGTCTTTGTTTTGTGTACTGTTGACGTATTTTTTGCGAATGAAAATGAAAAATATAATTTCAATTTAGGCCCTGGTAAGGCATTATGAGTATCGAAAATTTACCACCGGTTCGGAAACTAACCTTCTGAGAACTGGCAAGACAGTCAGCCAGGCATCATGAACATTTCATCGTATAAAATATAAATTAAATGAAATCATCTTACAAAAATCTTATTCGATGTAAGGTATGTAAATTCTAACAGAGGTCCGATACTAAACATGGACTATAATAATCTCTACAGGTATTTAAAATAGAAGTGCCTGTTTGTAATTCCAAATTAACAGATTTTAATTTAGCACGCGTGAGAGATCCTCTTCGTGCCACCCTCAGCGCGGAAAGAACCAGCCGGGTGAGGCCCAGGTAGCATGCGACGACTAGGTGTTTTTTGTTTGAATAGGCATGTGATGCAGGTGACTCGTCTGCACTACGAGTTCCGATCTCTGAGCCAGTGAGCATTACGAAGGAAAACTCAACGTGTGGAAACCTGCATACAAAGATGATAAATTGGCAACCGGGACCGACGGCTTAACGTGCTCTCCGAGGCACGGAGGGAACTCGGGCGGTCACCCATCCAATTACTCAAATCAAATCAAATCAAAAAGTTTTATTCAATATAAGGGACACTTGGAACACTTATTGAACGTCATTTTTCTTACGTTAACTTAAGTAAATTTACTACCGTTTCCAAAAGTAAGCCTGTCAGGAGAAGAAACGGCGAAACAAACTCCCCGGTTTTTTTTTTTTTACATGTGTCCCTTCTATATACATAGGGTTGCTTAAGTACATTTCAATGGAAGAGTGAGCAACTCATTGCCATACTTGGCTATCATCAATATACTCAGTTACACTATACTGGCTAGAGCTAGCGTTGCTTAACTTCGCTGATCGAATGATATGCGCAATAGCAACTGTGTCATAAGCTCCTCGTTTAATGCATTACATACCATTATTAAAGACGATCCTAATTCTCATTAGGGCAGAACCAATGTGCGGTTTAACGATGTAATAAACTAGTTATTGCCTCAGTGGTTCGAATCATAATCCCGTATTAGTTGTGCCGCATTGGGTGGTTACGTTATGTTGGCATTAATCAGTAGGTCTAGAAAGGCCACTTTGGGAGAATCATAATGTGATCCGAAAATATGATTCATCATCGCAACGACAAAATGGTCACTCAGGTCCAATTCATATTATGATTCAGGCATGACTAATATTTCGCAATTCACCTGTTTCCTATAAAGATTCCTAAAATGGTCCACAAAATATGAATGCTTTTTTTAACAAATAACATCATAAAAAGTTAGTGAGGGACTAGCATCTACAATTATTGTAATCATTCGTGAATCATAATATTAATTGCACCCAAGTGACCATTTTGTCATTTCGATGATGAATCATATTCGGATCATATCATAATTCTTCCAAAGTGTCATTTTTAGACCTACTGAGCTTAAGTGGATACACTTCAGTTCGATTGCACAAATTGTAATTAAATATGACTAAAGTCTGCCTCGTAGGTCTATTGGCTGCGAATGCTACTGCGGAAAACGAGGTCCCTGTTTCGATCCCCGGGTGGGGGAAGTGTTTTGGCACTGCCGCCGTGCGAGGTTCCTACTGCCGCCGTCACAAGTCACCGCGTTGACGTAAACGTAGATTTGTATAGGATCGAAACAGCGTCATCAGTCGGCCCACAGATGGCACTATTTTGCCAAATGAACGAGGTTAAGAAAACTGTGCACTGTGTAATATCCCAGTAAAAGCCCCGAATCTGGATTATTACCTGGTTATTGGCAATAGGCTTTCTGTGACATGGGACTTAAACATAGGTAACTGGCGAAATGTGGGTGTACCATGAATACACCTCTGCCTACCCTTTCGGAAAATATGGCGTGGGAATATGTATGTATAGTTTACAAACGTAATATTAGAATACTTTCTCTATGTTACACGTTTCATCTTAATAAATATCTAGGAAGCAATGCAGCCAGGTCACATACGTTATTTAATATATTGGAAACTAAGAATAATTTATGACTCAAATCATTGCTTCTAAGGGTAATATGTTATAAGACACTTTTTCTCCCACACTAAAACACACACATCTTATTACAAAACATGGTTAAATCCAAGATTAGACCAAATTCGATCTAAAACTACATCCATCCCTTTATGAGGACTGAGGTTGAATGCGCAGCTATTTTATGAGTCTGACTCTGTCTGTTTGTATGGCGCGAGGAGAATAAGATGTATGTAGTTACCTCCTCTTTTTTCGCTCAGCGCTCATCACTCATGACGGCACCTGTACCAAAACTATCACTGAAGCCTATTAACTAATTCCTTTTAAATAGTCTTATAATATTCCATTCAAGGATGTTGTGGATGAGTCCTTCAAAGCATTCAATTAGGAAAGTAGGTCAACGAGTGTTTTGGATATTAGTAACGGATTATTCAATTTAACAAGGTCTTAATCAAACTCCTACGCTAAGGTTTATTTACAAATTTCCTTTTCGCAGTAATTGGCAGCTCTGCGAGGTATCAAGGGACAAACACTTATAATGGTGAACATATTCTTCTTCTCCCTGGCCTTATCTCATGTATCGTTGAGGTCGGCACTTGATACAATCCGATGAGGTTGAATACCTGATTTTTATACGAAGCGACTGCCATCTGACCTTCGTAGACCCTTTTGCGAAAATCGGTTTTAAATTCCTCAGGCCATCGACTGACCTGTAACGCTTGAGATTTTCAATTGTCACCCACTACTGGCTAGGGTTATAGCTGCTTAACTTCGCTGGTTGAATGATGCGAGCAATAGCAACTTCGCCACGAGCTCTACTTAAAACTGGTGAACATATATGCGTGGCTTATGTTTGGGTTATTCCAACGAAGTACGGTCCAGTGGGGGTCCATCAGCCTGCAGACGTCCATCTAATTTGCCTGCAGCACGCTCTTGCTCCCTTCACCAAGTGTACACCATGTTACACAGTATTGTCCCCAAACGGCGCGGCGTCACCGGGCAGAGCTGTAGAGCATTCTGAAACTAAGCCTCAGCGTATTGCTATATTCTGAAGTTTGAGTTCAGGTGTTTATTGAAAAACACCTTTTGCAATATGTCAGAAGTCATATATCTGTATTAACCATGTTGCCAAAGATGTTACAGATGACGGATATTGTATTCTTTATTTGGTGAATATGAATTTATCGGTAACGGATTAGCAAAACAAATAATATAAAAGAGATTTTCAATAATTTTATTCGGAATTTTTTTCGATATCCGATTCGGTACAAACGCGACACATACATTTGAATTAAAAAAAAACAAAAAAATTGGTTGACTAGTCAGATTGGAACTTGTGTCGCCGCTCAATTCTTTCGAAAACTACAATGTTGCATTTTTAGTTTTACAAACAGGAATCGATCGCCCAAAGTTTTTGCGCACTACAAACATTGGCTCCACTTCCCGACACCTAATAAAACATTAATGGGCTGGATAAAACAAGTTTAAAGAATAACAAACAAGACTGTCCTTTAAGTAGAATCTCCAATTGTTTTGGCATGTTCCACTTAGGCTTCAGTTATTTCAATCAGTTTGATTGCACTGTTTAAATAGGCTCAATTTTGCTCTCATTTTAATAAATAAAAACATATGATCTAGCCATCCTAGAAGGGTCCCTTTATCACAGCTTTTAGGAGCAGTTTCTCACCGAAGATGATAAAGAGCCAACGTGACAAAGGTTGAGTCCATCGCCGTCTTAGGCACTTTACATATGTTTAAATTAATTATCATCATCATTTGAATTAAAACTCATAAATGTTCAGATTTTGTCACGAGATTCCCTTCGCCGTAAAGCATTTGGGGTGAAATTACTGTACGTAAGTGTTTGCCTCCTATTGTTATATTGTGTTTTTTAGTACGGTCATGACTATTCTAGTTCACTTCCGACGGAAACAAGAGATGCCTTATAAAAAAATATATGTTGGAACTTGAGCATGGCTTCATTATTATCATGATAGAACGACAATTATTCTAAATACAGACGTTAAAGACGTATATTGTACCTGTAGCTGTGACTGCCAAACTAGAAGGACAGACACGCGACACTGCAACAATTTGCAAAGTAAAACTTTTTTCTTAAAACGAAATTCTGCTTCATTAATTATTTTGATTTTACTTTGGTCCATAATAAATACATGATGAATAGCTTTGTATGCTGGCTTAAACTTTACATTAAATAAGACGCATTAGGAACTACGAATGAATCATTATTAAATAAAAAGTATCTTTGGATACGTCTCATTTAAAATAAACCATGTTTACTAAGTAACTAATAAGTAACTAAAAACTAATTACAAGTAGAAAACTTGGCCCAAATCGGTGTCTCTCGGGATCGTGCCAAGAAGGCTGGCAGCATTGCCACGTTGAATAGCAATGCTGATTCTCTGAGCGAGATAAGCCCCAGCCCGCTTGTCACGAGAAGCTTCTACCAGACGACGTGCAACCTCTTTGAAAAGTTGATGAGCATCTGGACCCCAAGGTCCCAGAGTGTCAACCGCAAACGCAGAAAATATGTATCCTTGACCAATGCAAGCATATTTCCGGAAATGACCATGTTTCCATGTTTTAATTAAAACAAGAAACAAAATATTACCCAGCCATCACTATCATAAACTCAAATTACACAAAAGTGATTTATGGCTCATGAATTAGCCTTTTTTTTCATTCCCCTCTCTGACCTCCACGGTAAAGGATTTAGGTCAAATCCTTTATTTTGTTTTAACTCTGATCCATCCCAAGAGCACGGTGGGGTCAAGGAAACTCAAGTTACCGGTGTTAAGGCCATTAATAATAATGTTAGATCTTCCTTTGAGACTTATACGGACAGGCTATAAATATTTTAACATAGATCTATTTGGGTTTTGTTAGAAATAAGTTTGTTGTTTCTACGGTGTAATTAAAAATAGATTGAAAATATAAAACAAAATCTACTGAATTACTTTAATGTTACATGATAGTTTGAGACGGATGTATATGACGTGTATATATCTGTCACTGTCGCACAGTAGATGAAGCCTGTTTAAATTGCCTTAATTCTAATGAAGAGTCCCCAAAGGGTTGGTGCTTATTTTCACCAAAGCAAAGCACAAACATGGCAAAGTTTTGCAAATAGTAAATTTACTTTTTGAAAGTTCTCAAACAGTAAGGAGAATTACCAAGATTATTTTCATTCGAGAGCTGACGTAAGAGGAAATATTACAGCCTTATTTTGATATAGTTTCTCATCAACGTTCTTAATCTCACGTGGTTAGCAAATCAACTCCTTAATTTGCACATCCCCCTCCGGGATGGAATATGAAGCTTCTACTATTTTCCAACATTATTGTCACTCGGGTTTTACAATAATAATGCATTCTTATTTTTACTCTTATTCTTAAATATTAACTATAAAAAAAGCAAAAAAATATATCAGTTATATCTAAAGATAAACCAATTTTATGTGGAGTCAATAGATACCTAATTAGAAAGGATAAGACTCGAAACAGGAAACACAAATATCAGTTTCGACGTAGGTAAAGTAAACGGCGTTTCTTTCCCTATGCCTACTGCCTACCTATTAAGTAGGCACGTGTAAACATTGACCAATGTGCCTTTACTGTTTATTGATGGAAGATGAAAGGAAGATATTCCAATTAAACAGTTAAGCCACTGGGCGCTTTCCGACTGCCACGATATCGTGTCGTTACCGTTATCGTCCAATGTGAAAGCGCCCAATAGATACCTAATTAGTATTACTACAACTTATTTACCGAATATAAGGGATACAAATAAGGATTCCAAGAAGTGAGAGAGACAAGCAACACTGATATTTATGGACGGCATTAAGGGCTACAGTGTCACAATGATATGTCAACCGAAATGGGTAATAAAACATCCGCATGTATACGTATCTCGTTGGGCCATACGATTGGGAGTTATGGACATTTAATGCTTACGTTGTATGTACGAATGATATTTTTTTGTTTATTGTCACGTTTTTTATTACATCTCCTAGCTCTATATTACCTTTATATAGTCTATTGTATTAAGTAAACAGTAATATAGATGGTTCCTCTTTCTTCACGCTTTATATACTAATATTATAAAGAGGAAAGGTTTGTAACGAATTGGCTCAAAAACTACTGGGCTGATTTCAAAAATTCTTTCACTATTGGATAGCTACATCATCAGTGTGTAACATAAGCTTTATTTTATCCCCGTACTCCCACGGGGACGGGAATTACGCGAGTAAAACTCCGTGAAGTCCGCTAGTCTATACTAATATTATAAATAGGAAAGGTTTGTAACGAATTGGCTCAAAAAGTACTGGACCGATTTAAAAAAATATTTCACCATTTGAATGTTACATTATCACTAATTAATATAGGCTATATTTTATAACCGTACTCCCACGGGAACAGGAACTACGCGGGTGAATCCGCGTGATGTCCGCTAGTATTTAAATAAACTGAGCTTTTACTCGTAACTTTTGCAGTTTTGTATTGGGGCGAGCAACAAATACAGGGTGTAGTATTTTAGGCGTACCTTTATTTTAGGCACCGGGTATTGGTATGTGGTTTAAAATATAAAAAAGTCCCTTAACTTGTTTTTTTTTATACTTAGACTTATAAGGGCTTGTTAAAGGTTCGATGCTTATTGCATGATATGTGGAAGATATGAATAACTGCCTATTTTTGTTATACAATGTAATTCTAAAAACAAGAGAGCCGTGGTAGTCTCGGGGTTTGAGCAGTCGCCTGCTACGCAAGCGACGCAAGTTCGAATCCCAGCGGGGCCTGTACCAATGAGTTTTTCTAAAAAAGGTTATGTACAGTGATTTCTTACCACGTGCTTTACGGCGAAGGAAAACATCGTGAGGAAACCTGCATATTTCTGAGAAGTAATTCAAAGACGTATGTATAGTGCCTGAGACGGCGGTAGACTCACCATCTGTCACGTTGGCACTTAATCAAATTCGGTGAAAAGAGGGTGTTGTGATTACAACACCTCTGCCTACCCCTTCGGGGAATACAGGCGTGAGCATATGTATGTATGTATGTTCTAAAAACAAACCTACCCCATGAATAAGTATAATTAATGAAAATGTATTTTAAAAAACGGTATGGAATTTTTTGTTGATTTGTAAATGGATATGCAGCGCCAATCGAAGTTTTGTGACAAAAATACGCTACAGTTCAGCCTGCATACAACAATAATCAGAACCGTTCAGAGGCTTAGCCGTGAAAATGTAGTAGAAAAAAGAGACTTGTATAATCGTCAAAATACACACGAATATATTAACCTACTTTGAAAGTATGAGTCAAGGCCGACATAAAGCCTAAGCCTTCCCAACTGTAATTACATTAAGATTGATTTCCAACGGGAATCCGTTGTCTCGAAAGATTCACTCGATAACATCGGAATCTTTTACCGTCTCCCACTGATGTATTGTCGAATAGTCAACCTTAACTGTAAGCTCTCTGTAAGTCACATCTAACGCAAGTACCTTGTAACTTTGATGTGAGGAATTTGTGTTAATAACATATTTTATTGCGGAAGGGACGAATTCTTGGTACAAAGTGGAATTGACGTTTCAAAGAAAGGATTTAACGAACCGACGTCCGTTGCGATTGAAATATAAGTTTGTTTTACATTGTTTTCTTAGCTGAGAGGGGAAGGATTAAGACGATGCTAAGGGAACTTTATCGTGAGCCTTCGATACGAAGTCTGATCCGATTTAGGATAAGTAACTGTTTGGTCGTCGACCGCGCCTTTGACAGTTGATATCGCGCACTCCATACTTTCATGGAAAGTCGAGTTTTGTACTCAACATATACTCTATATTTAAAAGAATAATTGTTGAGTTTTTTGCCTGGGTTTTCTCAACAAAGGCAACCTGTATAATGTATGTTTGTGTGCTGCTGACCATTTGATAGTACTTTGTCAGAAGTCTAATCAAATAACTCTATTTTGATTTTTGAATTTCTCATTTTATATTTGGATATTATTTGGCGCGTTGTTCACATATGTCTGGGTACTATGTGTACAATACTCAGGACTCCATTAATAAGACGAGTATTATTACTTCGTGGTCGAACCCGCGCGAAATCAAATGAGAGGCACATTTTTAGTTATTCCACTTTATCCCACCACTGGAACAACTTGGTGCGGCAAAGTGGAATATTTTTGTAATAGTACGTCCAATCTGTTATTTTTATTTAGCATCAAATTACCCCCTATTTTCATTTGATCAATAATTTTATCCTTTTACTGTATGTAATTACACATTTTCCTATTTCTATATGTCTGAAGTAGATCATATTTGGGTTGTATTCCTAATCCGGAAATTCTCAGAAAATGAATAAACAATTAGTGCCCAAATATTTGCCCTAAATAACATTGAACAGAGTAAAGAGTGGATGTTATTGCGCTTAATATGAAATCATTTCAAACAAAATGTTAATGGTATCATCAATTGTATGCATAGTAAAATAGAGAATATAGAAATAATTGCTCAAATTAAAATGTATACTTTTATGTGGTATTGGTTTAATCCCACTTTACCATTTGAGTTAATTTTAAATAAAAAATGTCTGATTTGTACTGAACGAGTACCGGCGAGGTTTGAACTAGCGCTGCTTGCGTAACAGGAAAACTTTTCAAACCTCTCGGCCTCTCCTTCAAATAAATAGTGTCAATATTCAGAAATATACCAAGCAAACGGTCTGACATGAAGGAATCCCCGCCTTACATTACAAAACTTGCCTTAAATGCTAATAAAAGAGATCGTGCCTCGCCCCCGGAGCATTCGACAATGAATATTTCATGATGGGTCTACACCCAACCAGCTGAAAGACCCCCGACCACGCGCTAATACCTACCAAAATGTACCTAATATTAGACCTTTGTATGTGATCAGAGGGGTCGAATATAACTGGGTTTCTTGGAGAGCAGTGACGCAGATGCTATGCGTTTACTAACTCATTAATTTTTCATTTTCGCGCTCGGTTTTCTTTGCACCCGAGTTTGGAAACGGTCAATGTTGCGTGTATATTCTCCTTAACCTACAGTTGCATATTAAATAAGGTTGTGTTTATTGTGTTATCGACGTGTAAAAGTGCCCTTTTGTGTATTGAATTTGTTATCGAGGGATGGATTATGACGTAATATGGACTCCAGTTTATTTTTGTTACTCAGCATATGTGTTTGGTTTTGAGCTATTTAAACGACTTTTTTCGTTAATTATACTTCAATTAAATTAATACCTATATTGCTTTGAATAATAATTTAAGAGACTGGATCGATTTTGATCGCGGCAACAAGTTCAAGTTCATATTCCACATTGGATACCTGTTAGAGTGTTGCGCACCTTATTGGTGTGGGATAATATCTTAGGTGTAAAAAAAATATTGAAATTTTTGTGCTTTGAAATAAACGTTAAACTTGGAATGTCTCTATTTGGCGTTGGTGACTAATGTTAACTCTGATTTTTAACAAATACTTTACACAATACATTCTATAATGTAAGAGGTTAATTTGATTGATAAATACCACAAAGGGTACGCGGTAAATATCACGAGACGTTAAAAGAAACTATTGGCCGTGGAAGAGCCGTGGTGGCCTCGAGGTTTGAGCAGTCGCCTGCTACGCAAGCCACGCAAGTTTGAATCCCAGCGGGGCCTGTACCAATAAGCTTTTCTAAAAAACTTATGTACAGTGATTTCATACAGCTTTACGGTGAAGGAAAACATCGCGAGGAAACCTGCATATTTCTGAGAAGTAATTCAATGAAGTATGTAAAGTGTCTGAGACGGCGATGGACTCACCATCTGTCACGTTGGCACTTAATCATATTCGGTGAAAAGTGGGTGTTGTGATACAACCTCTCTGCCTACCCCTTCGGGGAATACAGGCGTGAGCATATGTATGTATGTATGTAAAACTATTGGCAAAATAATGATATGAATGATCTTAGGTATAAATAACTATGCTAAAGTCCAAATTATATGAAGATTTGCTTCATTGACAGGAGGAGCTGTGCTAGTTGATATCTCTTCGCCTTTCTTTATGCAACTTCATGAGCATAAAACGTCACAACTTTTGAAATTCTTATGAAATTGATCTCATAAATATATTCTATCGATTCCAAATCGATTTGCGGACAGCACTATCACTAACAGCAATTTAAGAATAAAAATATATTGTGCAGTTACACGATAAAATGTTTTAAGGACATGGCAGTAGGGTGACCATATTTTCCCAAGAAGATAAAATAATAAATCTTTAGTAAATGGACTATTTTTAAACAGTTAAAATTTATACGTGCCAGCAAATATTTATTTCCGAAACCTATGTGCGGTGCGGATATTTAAGACATTATAAAGCAACCTCGCTTGGAACAAAGTGATTTATTTTCCATCTTTTTACCCGATCTTTGTCTAAATCCGGTTTTCATCTTGGCTAGATGTCTGGTATTAATTATGTAAAGGAATGCAAGCCACTGCTGATGAATATCGATTTTGATATGATGACTTTTTCAACAATTAATAAAATACTTAGGTACCTATAAAACTAATCGAACACTATCACGGGTTTGCTACCGTTTTCGTTATTTATACTCGCTAGCGTCTCCGTTGAATATTAGTATGAGAAGTCCTGCAGCGCCTCCCAGCGGTGACGTGAAGAACTAAAATAACTCATACAAATATTGCGAGTGATGCTAGCGAGTATAGTTTACGAAAACGGTGGCAAACTCGTGATTGTTGTAATGAACATGAAAAAAGCCATTCGAAAAAAAAACAAAGTTTTGCTAAAAATCGTAGAATACATCTTACGCCGAGATAAACTAAGAACTAACGGGCTGGAAGAGATTACAAAGGTTCAACTGAGTTCAGTTCAACTAGTATTTTGTACAAAATATTTTCTTTTTTTACTTCAGAATTCTAAGAAAATTATTATGTCTTTTCTCAATTAAGACATAAAAATCCTATTTATATGTGATTCTCTCGCACAAGGTATCTTAAGGTGCTACTATAACTTAGCGATCCATGGTAACCGGGCTTGAGCAGTCGCCTGCGACGTAAGCGACGCAAGTTCGAATGCCAGCGCCTTGCACCAATGACCTTTTCTAAAAAGTGGAGTGCAGTAATTTCACCACACGTGTTTTACGATGAAGGAAAACATCGTGAGGAATGCTTTTGCAGGTATATGACTTGGAAGTAAATCAAAGACGTATGTAAGGTGCCTGAGACATCAATGGACTCACCATCTGTCACGTTGGCACTTAATTATATTCAGTAAAATGTGGGTGTTGTTGCTACAACACTTCAGCTTACCCTTTCGGGAACCCCTATCGAGTGGAGTGAGTATATTTATTTTAATTAAGACAGTTGGTACTTAGTTTACAAACTTAAAAACCAAGAAATTATGTAAATTATAGAATTTGATGGTGCGTATGTAGGTACTGGCTCAATATTCACACGTCATAATTCTTATTCTAAAATTAATCTTAAAATCACGAAATTTCTAATTTAAGCAAACAAAATTTGAGATGAAAAAATGTTTTTTCTTTCGTACAAAGCATGGTCACAATAATACTCTTAAAGGACACGACATGACATTTGACAAGGGTTCCATTCCCCTGTGGGTCTGTAAAATACTCGTCAGGGAGAGAACTGTAATGCTGCTGTCGAGTATGTGAAGAATTCATAATATTAAAAAAAACTCCGTTATGGAAATTAGGTGCTCAAAGTGAAAACGTTATAATTTGTGCAAAGAGATTCAAAATAATGAGTTTAAATTGTGGCTTGAAATGTTCCTCTCAAATAATGATGAACGCATGTTTCTGAATTGTAATAATGCTTGAATTAAAAGTGGGGTATGTTTGTAAATGCAAATTTCAAAGCTTGGTATGAGTCTGGGCTTAAATTTCATTTAACACAGATTTTTAAATGTTGTAAGGATGCATTTCAAGTGTAGAGTGCGAGGATTTTTCGTTAATTCGTTCCTTCTAAAGCTACAAAGATAAATATTTAACACCCTTAAATATTATAAAAAACTTTGTAATTAGCATTTTTCCACTAATACATATGCTCACGCCTGTATTCCCCGAAGGGGTAGGCAGAGGTGTTGTAATTACAACACCCACTTTTCACCGAAGATGATTAAGTGCCAACGTGACAGATGGTGAGTCAATCGCCCTCTCAGACACTTTACATACGTCATTGAATTACTTCTCAGAAATATGCAGGTTTCCTCACGATGTTTTCCTTCACCTTAAAGCACGTGGTGTGAAATCACTGTACATAAGTTTTTTAGAAAAACTCATTGGTACAGGCCCCGCTGGAATTCGAACTTGTGTCGCTTGCGTAGCAGGCGACTGCTCAAACCTCATGGCCACCACGGCTCCAATTTTTTTCTACTAGTATGATTAACAATCAAACAACCCATCTGGTGGTTAGTGCTTACCGCTGCTTATAGACGCTTGCAACGCATCGTGGACCTTATAATAATCTCTTCACACCCTGCTTGAAGAACCCTAAGTTTTATTATCTTTATAAATAAAAATGAATCTCTATTTCCCTTGGTCACGACAACAGGCAGCTGGACCGATTATAACGGGAGTTAAATTAGCAGATAGCTGATGTTTCAAGGATTAACTTAGGCAAACTTTGTTTGAGTAAATATTAGTGTTCCGCGAAAAAAGCATGTACCTAAAACCACGCGGAGCACAACTAGTAAGAGATATTATTTATATAAGATGTTATTCTTAGCAATGTATTTTTAAACATTCCGTGTGAAGACTTATAACCTATTTTAACGCAGAACCTTAAAAATACCATAAATAAAAAAGAACTCACGACGGCAATTTTAGGATTCGAAAACAAATATTTTATCACTGTCTCGTTAAGACAAAAGTATTAAAGAGAGTTGAACGTTGATTCGAACCCGAGGTCATATTTAAGAACAATGGTGTCTGAGTACAGTCTAGTCTAGAATACAGTTGTTTCAAAGTTGGCAGTACTTTGATTAACTCCTAAGTGGTTATTTTTTTCAATTTATTTCGATCATTCATTCGGGAGGTCTTGCCCTACTCAAGTTGAGAGCTTACCGGATTTAAAATCAATAAATTGTTATTTGTGTAATTCTTATACAATTTAGAAGCTTAACATTATGAAACAATAGTTAAATAACTATTATTATATTTTTATAGTTAAATAACTATTAATATAAAATAAAGTTTGTGGTAATACATAAATACATACATATGCTCACGTTTGTATGAATGAAGTACACCGAAGATGATTAAGTGCCAACGTTACATAATACTTAGTGGTTACAATACTAAGTTCATATAAGTAAATTCATCTATCACTCAACAGCACAAGATAACTGGCTTACTATCATCGGTTTAAACAGAGCGTATTAAGGACTTATTAGCTTTGACGTTTCAATTTGCGATACTATAATTAAACGTCAAAGCTAAGAAATCTCTGCTGAAGAAGGCCTTGGTGGCCGAAAATTTTGGTAGTCGCGTACTACGCAAGCGAAGCAAATTCTAATCATCAATCAGCGATCGGGGTGGCCACCCATGAGCAGTATGACAGTGACAGATGTATACACAAATACATCTGTCTCATAATGTGTCAAACTATAATAGCAATAAGAGCTCATGGTTTATTTAAACTAACTCTGTGGGGTCACCACGAACTCTACAGCGAAGAAGGATATCCAGAGAATAACTGCATTTATCAGAAAAGAAAATTAAAGGGTTAGTAGTGTTTAGGATGGCGATGTGATGGAGTCACCATCTGTCACTTTGTCGCCTTATTTGTTTTTAAGTGGACATTGTTACTCCTCTTTGGAGAGTATTCTACGAAGATCAGTCTATTTTTAACTTTTGGAATGTCTTCTTCATGTAGTTCCTCTTCAGGTATTGAAGGTTGGCCGTCTGGTCCGTAAACTTCTGTCTACCCTTCACGAGGCGGAAGAGTTCAGCATTGTTGATGCCAGTCCACTCTCGAATATTGTGCAGCCACGACTTTATATTTGGAATTTACCAAAAAATAAATTAGCATCTGTCAATGAATCTATTTTCAAATCAGCCTAAAAGGTTTGCTTTCTTCTAGAGTTTCAATTAGGGCTCCTAAATTAATTATTCCCAAGTCTTAGAAATAACACTTTAAGTAACGAACGAAAACCCATTTTAGCTTTGACATTGTCGAGACAAATTACTTTGGAGTGATTTTTTCAATGCTTTTACACAAAACGCCACTGTCCTTTGTCAGAGTCTTGACAATTTAGCCCCAAATAAAAATAAATAATGTTGTTTGTGTTGTGTGGCGCCTTCTTAGAAGGATCTTCGAAGGGGTATGCATAGCTGCCACAAACTGGGTGAAGTCACTAAATGCAATTAGGTACATAAGTGATAGACGTTGAGGTCATCACAATTTTAATATCATACATACATATGCTCATGCCTGTATTCCCCGAAGGGGTAGGTGTGACAGATGGTGAGTCTATCGCCGTGTCAGGGCACTATGCATACGTCATTGAATTACTTCTCAGAAATATGCAGGTTTCCTCACGATGTTTTCCTTCACCGTAAAGCACGTGGTGTGAAATCACTGTACATAAGTTTTTTTAGAAAATTTGGTACAGGCCCCGCTGGGATTCGAACTTGAGTCGCTTGCATAGCAGGCGACTGCTCTAACCCCGAGGCCACCACGGCTCTTAATTTTAATATCCTACTATAAATACGTTTTTGAGTTGCTTGTCAGATATTATTGGTTAAAATTGACACTTGGTGATGAATTAACAGATAGATCGAGACAATTTCGCATCTCGAAGGGGAAGGCAGAGTCCTTACTTGACTTTAGGTTACGCTAAAACGTTCGCGACCACTAGAACAACTAGGCACTAAAATATCCATACGATCACACCAGTATTCAACGAAGGGGTAGGCAGAAGTTTTGTAATAACAACACCCACTTTTCACCAAAGTGCCAACGTGGCAGTTGGTGAGTCTATCTCCGTCTCAGGCACTATACAACGTCTCTGAATTAGTTCTTAGACATATGAAGGTTTCCTCACTATGTTTTCCTTCACCGTAAAGCACGTGGTGTGAAATCACTGCACAAATAAGTTTTTAGAAAACTCATTGATACAAGCCCCACTGGGATTAAAACTTTCAAACCCCAAAGCAACCACGGCTCTCAGTTATTCATATTATATATTATTAGTAAGGTTAATTATATAGATTGCTTATATCCCTCGACCCTAGAAAAAATGGACATAAAAACCTTTCCCTACCGTATTTTTTACGGAACTAGTTCGTAACTACGAATTCATCGAAGAGGCTAATTCTATTTTCTTTTACGACCAAATTGCCAATAACCGTCATATCTCCAACGATATTATAAAACCTTTGGTCCGTTTTTATTGACCCCTGCTCTGTTCCCAGCAGTCATTATTGGGTATTATTTATTAGAGTTTACGCTTGCGGCTGACGGAAGCCTAAATGGAATATCGGATGGCTTTGCAAACACGATCCGTTTGCGTTAAGTGCCTGTCTGACGGATTTCGTAATACTGTGAGGTGGCTGATTGTTATGTTTCTCTGTTACTATTAATAAAAGAACTATGTTATTTGTATGTTGTAATATCATAAAGATGCAAAACTTAACCTTGTATGTTTGTATAAGGAAGAAACATAATCCAAATTTGAATAACCATCATCATCTCCCTGGCCTTACATTGTTGGGGTTAGCACTTGATTCAGCCCGATGCAGCTGATCACCTGATTTTTAAACGAAGCGACTGTCATCTGACCTTCGCAACCCCTTTTACGGAGAAAATCTTTGATCTGTGTTAAACCAGTTGTCAGACTATTTTAGGCCTCCGACTGACCTGTAATGATTGCCAAAGTTGATAAAATAGCAACCGGGGCCGACGGCTTAACGTGCTCTCCGAGGCACGAAGGGAACTCGGGTGGTCACCCATCCAATTACTGGCTAGGATTAGGGTTGCTTAACTACGCTGATCGAATGATATGCGTAACAGCAACTGTGCCACGAGCTCCTCTTCCGAAACCGAATTTTAAAAACCGAAATTTGGAATTTAACTTTAGGGTGAACATAGGCTAAAACTTTAGTTTATGGTACACGGTTCAACCCGCAGGCGGAAGTCCGATATATTATAAACTCTGCCCGACTTTGTTTGTCGATCCTTAGAGTTAAGAAATTCTAGTTCAGCATCTAGGATGAGAAAAACTAGCAAAAATATATATTGAAGAACAAACCATGCGGTAGCAATTAGCATCTCATGCCCTTTGCTGGAATATCTAGACTTCAAGAGAGAAGTAATGAACACCAAACTACCACCAAATGTTCATGGACATAAATTGTCCATTACAACAACCTGTCCATACCATAGTCCACAAGGACATTGAAAACAAAGATTGGGTACATTACCCACGTCATTGCACACAGTCGGCGCCCCAATTATTAATATAGCTAGGTTCTGCTGAAATCGGCATGGGTATCATTATGGAAATTCGTTTAATTCATACATACATACATAATGCTCACGTCTGTATTCGGGTTGGCAGAGATGTTGCAACAACAAAACCCACTTTTCACTGAATATAATTAAGTAGTGCCAACGTGACATATGGTGAGTCTATCGCCGTCTCAGGCACTATACATCCGTATTTGAAACACTCCACAGACATATGCAGGTTTTCTCACGATGTTCTTCTGTGGTGTGAAATCAGTGATTTACATACGTTTTTAGAAAAACTCATTGGTAGGTACAGAGGCCCCGCTTGGATTCAAACTTGCGTCGCTTGTGTAGCAGGCGACTGCTTAAACCCCGAGGCCACCACGGCTCTATATTTCGCAATGAAAGCACTAATTCCGACCGATATCGTTGTCATTACGCAACAGTGTGAAAGCGCCCATTCACGTACAGGCCCAGTCTTTGAGCACTTGATCGTAAATACTCTACATTTGGCATTATTTAAGAACATTAACATACACACACTCACCCATCAGCGCCTGACTATGATTTAGGTGCAGAAAAATGTGCAATTCAAATTGGAATGTCTCAAAATACTTTAATGACGACTAAATTATCCACAGATTTGTAAATTCTCAAGCTGAATAAGTGGGACTAGCAATGAAATTTACATTTTATTAATTCACACCCTTTCTGTTCATATCATAAGATAACATAATATTATTAAATTAAAGAACTACACAACTAAAAACCTTAAAAATATAATCTAATAACTAAAAACCTTAATAAATATAATCTTATAACTAAAATATATTATTAAAAGGAGTCCTTGTAGGCAAGGTTCCGAAGATACTGGCAGCATTCCCCCTTTGGATGGCAAGACTAATTCTTTGACGACTGATGTCGACTAACCTATTAGTTATTTCTTTAAAAAGCCTAATAACGCTAGGACCCCACGGACCAAGGGTCTCGACTCCGAATGGGACAAAGTCATATTCGGAGCCGAGACCCCTGTATTTGCAGGCTTTGGCTTTTTCAGCCGCTTCACATGCCGCACCAACTCTGTTGTTGGTTCCATGTAGATGGGAAGGGGCCAGCGTGTCTGAACAGGTTGCATCCCATACCAGCACCCGCCCCATCTTCCATGGAATCAAGCTCATACCGTCCGGTCTCTTGCCATCGTCTCTAGCGATACCTGTCGGCCCAAGGAAACAAATAATGTAAGTACCTTACCTTTTATGTGGAATACAATTAATAATTTATGTAATTATAAGTATTTAGGTAAATAACTCTTTATTCAGTAGCTTTCGCAATAAATTACGAATATTATTTGAAGTACGCATCGCAGTAAAAACGGTTATGATAGCACAGATCAAGGAAAATAAAACCGGAATACTTAATACTTGTACAGGAGATGAAAAGGAGGGTTAACCTTAAAGCCTTCTTTTTAAATTCTTTCCCAGTTTGTTTGGTTCTGAGGGTTGTATAAAAGTCAATGAAATTGCTAGGGTAAATAGAACCTTAAGAGCTTTATTTTATTAATGTAAATACATTAATCGCAACCTCAGAACGACACGCGGCTCAATACAAAAAAGTTTTTTTTTTCAAATCGTAACTATAGATCAGCAAGTTTGAACTTATCACATAGGCAGTAGTAATTATTTTACCAGTTTTGAATCCAATGTATTTTATATTATTAAAGTATAGGGTAGGTTATGCATTGTAGATAACTGTTAATTTTTTTTTATATTTGTTTAAAAACTACGTTTAGAAATACATCTTGTGGTCTGTGTTATGTTCTGAACATAATTATTTTCCAAATTTTTTGGTTGATCCTCTATCGTTCTGAGGGTGCTTAATGTGTCCGAAGCGAAATAAGTATATACATATCGTAGCATGTGACATGAGTGTGGACGAAGCTACGAAAGTATGCACTTTTATTAAGTAAGTGCCTTTAAGTTTTTTTGCATTGTTTATGGCGACGAATAAACAGAGATCGTAGCATGTGGCATGAGTGTGGCCGAAGTAATGTAAGTATTTAGATGTTGTAGCGTGTAGCACGAGTGTGGACGAAACGTCGAAAGTATCACACATGGACATGGATGGAGAAATTATTTAGAGATCGAATGAAGCGAAAAAAATTTAGAAAAAAATTCCATTGCGTTCTAAATATTCCTTAGAATGCATGACATGTATGGTATGTATTTGTATTAAATTGAAACGATAGACATGTATACCCTTATAAAAATAAAAAAAATAATTTCATGTGGCAAAATATCTAAAAAAATTTAATTGTTAATAATTATTACCAGTCGAAAGTTTGTTATCTTTTCACGGATAAACTTCTGAGCTGAATTCGGTACTCCTATGTCTCCAACTGGACAACGAGTACTTAAAAAAACGATCACAAACAAAGTGGTGGGCAGAAGCTAGTTATTACATAAACGAAATTCCGTATTCAAAAACGGTACACAAAATTATTACTCTACAATTTTTGCGCGATACCAACACCTGGGACCTAATATGTTTTATCGGGATCCTTGTTGCTCGCGTCTTAGAGTTCAATATCGCGTGAGTTTCCTCTTGTAACTGTCACAACAAGAATAATGGAATACAAGGGAGAAATATTATTCGTAACATTGTTTGTTGCATTGAAACAAGTTTCTTTGAAGGCATTATCTATACGGACTTTTTTGTTATCCCCACTTTTCTTTACTTAGCTGTTTCTTGGTGTTTGTCATTTTTACGCTCGTTGTGTTTATTCCATTTATTTTTAGGGACCTTTAGCCTTATCTCTTGGTCGGCTTGCTTTTTATCAAATTTATTTGAGGAGCTGTGGTGGCCTTGGGGTTTGAGCAGTCGCCTGCTATGTTAGCGACGCAAGTTCTAATCTCAGCGGGGCCGGTACCAATGAGTTTTTCTAAAAACTTGTGTGCAGTGATTTCACAACACGTGCTTTACGGTGAAGGATAACATTGTGAGGAAACCTGCATATGTCTGAAAAGTAATTCCAAAACGTATGTATAGTGCCTAACACGTCGATTGACTCACCCCCTGACACGTTGGCACTTAATCATATTCGGTCAAAAGTCGGTGTCGTTGTTAAAACACCTCTGCTTACCCCTTCGGGGACCCTTCTGGGATGGTGTGAGCATATATGTAAATTTGATGATGACAGTCTCCTTGGTCTAGTGATCGCAAACTCTACTACGGAACTAGAGGCCTTTGGTTTGATCCACGGTTAGGCAAAGTGTTATTGGGTTTTACCATCTGTATTTTCCCAGTAGCAGAACGGAGAAATCTGGATTTGTTACCAGTTTATATCAATAGCTTGCCTTCTAATATATTGGGACTAAAAATAACTGTCGATATATTAGTTTACTATAAGTACCACCTCTATTCGTCTGTACCATGTAGGGGAGGCCTTCTGGGAATACAGGCGTGAGCATTATGTACTGGCTTTAGCCCCCCACTTCTTCCTAATATTGTTAAAGTACCAAATATCAGTTACGAGTTGAGGAACCTTGGAATTAAACTATATCTATTTCGAATTCGAAAAGAGCCGTGGTGGCCTCGAGGTTTGAGCAGTCGCTTTCTACGCAAGCGACGCAAGTTTGAATCCCAGCGGGGCCTGTACCAATGAGTTTTTCTAAAAAACTTATGTACAGTGATTTCACACCACGTGATTTACGGTGAAGAAAAACATCGTGAGGAAACCTGCATATGTCTGAGAAGTAATTCAATGACGTATGTATAGTGTTTGAGACGGCGATGGACTCACCATCTGTCACGTTGGCACTTAATCATCTTTGGTGAAAAGTGGGTGTTGTTATTACAACACCTCTACCTACCCCTTCGGGGAATACAGGCGTGAGCATATGTATGTATGTATGTCTATTTCGAATTCCAGCAAAATCTGTTTTATATCCTGAAAAGGTATCAGAAAATCTCTTCCTTATCCAAAAGGACACGCCAGTTAAAAATGGGCCAGGACCCACTCGTCCCCTGAAATACGAACCCTGTGCCCGCTCGTCCCCTGAGAATTTTGAGGTATACACTCGTCCCCTGATATATCTAAAGTACTAGGGCGTCAGAAGTTTAAGAGGTAGCTGTTTTTCGACTATAGGACCAGGAGACAAGTGGATACCTTTATATATATTAATAAATTGACTGTTCGCCTCCCGGGGGACCAATGGGCACAGTATCTGCAAATTTTTCTCAGGAATCAATATTCGGGGCCCTGTGGATTAGTTAGTGAGCTACAGACAGGTTATATAGTATTAAAAAATGAGACGAAATTAAGTAAAATACTTTAATTATAACTCTTAAAGAACTAACACATAGAAATGAAATTCGTTTGTCGAAAACTGAGTATATAAGGCCATTACTATAACAAAGCATATTCGTTAGAGAGCTTTTTAATACTACAATAATACTAATGTTATATTTACATTAAGAGATTACAATAATCATAACAAAATATTTGATAAGGAAAACAATGAATAGGCACTAAGCGATTGATATTTCCTACAGCTATTTCAAAGAAAAGTTTGCAATTCGGCGTAATGAAATGTCCTTATTCTGGAAGAATCGTTTCGTTTTGATATATCTAAATCGATTTAAGTCAGGTGTCTCAATTATAAAATTGATAATTTTTGTTATAAAGTGTTGGATGTGATTCAGAGACAGTCATCGATCTGTATAATTATTAGTGAAAGATAATTAAAACTGAAGTTGAAGTTCAAAGTGGGCTGGAACAAATAGCCGTGTTCATTCCACTGACACAGATTATTCGCGTGACGTGATAGTCACTAGTTTTTGAAAGAAGACCGTTTTGTCCGATTTAGTATCCGGTTGCAAATAACATGGGGCTAATAATACCCTTTTAATTTTTTAATAACGATTAAAGATTCTTGTACGAAAATAGGGTAGTATCGATATTAACCCTTTGTCTTATGCCCCTCGTCAAACCGGACAGTTCTTGAGGAATTTATTGTCTCACTAACTGCATTACAAAATCCACATCGTGCTTAATTTGACAGTTGAGAACGATACTTCGATAATCAAGATTGTTGGTTTTTCGTTTTCTGACTTGACACTGAACAAGCTGTCAGATACTGGCACTTTACAATTATTGTCACTTTACAGTAATTGAAAAGTGACACCATCATTCACCTAATTAGGTACGCGGTACTTTACCTTTACCGTTCGTTCAATATGACTGCTTCAATAGATATTTCCATGAATGGAATAAATGAAGCTCTATTATTATAATCATTCATATTAATATGCACTTCACATTCATAACTCGTATGACATAACTTATATTTATCTAACATGCGTATCAATCCAAATAATATTTCATTGAACGTGAGTATTCCAAGTTTATCAGAATAAGGACACTATATTACAAAGTAGATTAGGGCAATTCCCAGTTGATTTCGTCGTCGTATCTCTCAGCCTCCTTGAGGGACTGGAACATTGGCAACTTGGAGAGGAGACCTGAAAGAAATTATATGACAGAATTGACAGAATCATACTTTATATTTTTAAAGTTAGTAAGTAGCTTTAATATAATAGGGTTTTAAGACGAGCGCTACAATGACACCACAGACTTAATGCTAATTTGGCAAAGCGCTTCAGTGATACTGATTTCAGGCATTCTGCTTTGTAAGCGTATTAAATGTTACTTATTTTGCTCACGGCTGTATTCCCCGAAGGGGTAGGCAGAAGTGTTGTAATAACAACACCCACTTTTCACCGAAGATGATTAAGTGTCACCGTGGCAGATGGTGTGTCTAGCGCCGTCTGAGGCACTATACATACGTCTTTAATTTACTTCTTAGACATATGCAGGTTTCCTCAAAAGTTTTCCTTCAACGTAAAGCACGTGGTGTGAAATCATTGCACATAAGTTTTTAGAAAAAGTCATTGGTACAGGAGCACAGGGATTCGAACATGCGTCGCTTGCATAGCAAGCGACTGTATATTGTTATTTTGCCAAGTAGTGTTATAGTGGTGTAGGCGTAATCTTTTAAAGTCGTTTTGCTGCGGCATTGTGATCATAAAGAGATACAATGACACGATTATAGGGGCACAGCAAGTTAAATACGAGTCAAAGGACTTAAAGAGCCATGGTGGCCTTTGGGTATGAGTAGTTCGAATCCCAGCGGGGAATGTACCTATGAGTTTTTCTTAAAACTTATGTGTAGTGATTTCACAAAACGAGCTTTACGGTGAAGGAAAACATCGTGTGGAAACCTAAATATGTCTGAGAAGCAATTGAAAGACGTACATATAGTTCCTGACACGGCGATAGCGATAATCATATTCGGTGAAAAGTGGGATTTGTTATTACAACACATTTGCCTACCCCTTCGGGGAATACAGACGTTAAAAGAGTTGTATCTTTCGCGGTAAACAATTTTCATCATGCCGCCTGAACTTACGAACTAACTTTATTTAATAAAACATATAATTTTGATCTCACTAGAACAGTTTGTTGGTCCACAAAGAGAAAATAGAAGAAAGCTCTTAAAACCCATTTCATTTCACGCATAAGAGGATGAAGTAATGTTTTTACTGAAGTATTTTCTACAGAACCGAGGGATTTGAGCCTACTTTATATTGTTTTCCCAATACTTATTGCGTATATTTTAATCACAAGTACCTTTGGGAGCGAATTGTTCGGCATCTTGCCTTATTATTTGTTTCGTTCTTTGAAAACGAGGCGAATTGTCAATCCAAGGCCTTGCTCATTGATCTTAATTTATTTTTTGTTATGCTACAAAGGTTCACAAAGAATTTCGCAATCATAGTATTAGGACATTCATTAAACAATCAATAAGGGTACTTTATTAAAGAGGTTGCATGTCGTCTACGCTTTTTACAAGAGGACTGGGCTTTTCTCGCTCAGAGAATCAGCACTTCTATACAGCTGGCAATTCTGCCAGCCTTCTTGGCATCCAAAGAGAGACACCGATCTAGGCCAAGTTTTCTACCTATAACTAGTTCTAATACCAATATTCTGGACAACATTGCAAAAGGAGTTTTGGTTTGAATTCGTGAGTATGAATTACTAGCCTCAGCCAGCATCTTTACAAGCAAACCTACGTAAATTTTTTACCCCCTTCAGGTGTGAAATGTTTGAAGCACCCTCACGCACACTCTCTAGGACGAGCGGTTTATGTGGCTCGTTGATATATATGCCAATCGGACAGTGAGACAGGATTTTAAATTTCATATACATATAGAAATATACACCTGACTCTCAGTTCAATAATAGCATTAACAATTATTGGTATTGAACCTTCCTTTTTTACATAAAGAAATAAATTTCACGTACCTGTTACGAATCCTGATACCAATGAAAGTCCAATGGTAACTGCCAAAGCAATAAATTGGTACAAAGCCTGGTTGCCGGCAGATCTCTTGTCCTGGAATGTAATAATAAAACACATCCTTAGAAGACTAACTTAGGTCACAGTTAAAAATAACGAAAGTATCTCTAAACGTGTAGAAGATTAGAATTAATTTGCAATCATATTACTCGGAAATTATAATGTTATATAATTTAAATACCTTATTTCCCTAAGTCCAATCCTTTATTGTGGACTTTTAAAAATAACTGCTCAGTCTTTTATTAATTATATGACAAGATGAAGTCATATTCAAAACATAGTCCTTAGAACTGTTTCATAAGGTTCAATACTCACCATAGCTTCAAATACAGAGGTGAGTTCAGTTCCATATGTCTCAGCAGTAGCTAGACCAGCGAAGAGAATTGAGAGCAGACCGGAGTATACTCCGGGCATTCCATGGAGGTTGTTCACACCACATGTATCCAACAAACCAATGTTGGTTAGCCTTGGCTGTAATAAAAAATCAACGATCAAAGACAAAATTTGTATTACCAAGACAAATGGGGTCTTAAGTATTTACCAGAATCATCTTTGACGCCTTCAAAAAAAGTAATTAAAAGTAACGAAACATTTTATGGAGAAGTGTACTGCAGAGAAGAAAATGTATCGTAACTAATCTCTTTACTCCTTTATTATATTCCTTAATATATCCTTAATATTGATATACCGATAAAATTTTAACTAAGTCTGCGATCTGTTAGATATCGGATAATTAAATAGCCATAAGTAGCACATATTATCTTACCGTTAAGTATCTGTATCCTAAAACACTGAGAACGCCAGCACCAATTCCAATAGCAACCGCACCTCCAGCCCCAATATGCATGTTACACACTGACCCAACAGCTACGCCTCCGGCTAAGGTAGAGTTCTGGACATGCACCATATCAAACTTGCCGTGGTGCTTGCTCACCGCAGAGGAGAGCACGAATGTTGTAACCTAAGGGTCGAGGTACATCTGAGGCTTGGTGCAAATAGGTCACTAACCAAACACAACCATATATTCAAGCCCTTTTTCACGCGTGTACGATTCGCTGCAGGTGAAAAAGCGTTTGAATTGCTTGTGAACCGCAGCCATCTGGGATTGAATATCAGTCAGGTTGCGCGTTAGCTGCTAGCTTAATTAAAGTCATTGTTTATTTTTAGTATAAATAATGTCTTAAGTTCAATATAATAGCTTCCAACCGTAGCATCACTCAGAAGGTATGTATTACTTACATGGGTTCAATAATACAATAAACCACCTTTTTCCGAAATTTATTTTGTGAAATATCTGCGATAAAATTTCATTAAAATCCGTTCAGCTGTTTGCGCGAACCAAATGACAATGAATGGTCTAATTCAAACTTTTTAAAGGATTAGTTGTTATCAATATTATGGTGCATGCGATCATCATCTACCAAGTATTCCTAGGATTTCTAGAAACAAGTTAAAAAAAATCTTCTGATCTGAGAGAGATTTGAGATAATTTTGAGTATTCTATTAGTAAAACCAACATCTTGGTGTTTTTTTCGTTTAATTAAATCCTTTGAGCGAGGATGTTGAGTTTTCCTTAACATAATAAATAAACATTGAATAGTAACTTTGGATTTTAAAAACAACACCTGCATCTGGTTTTTTAATAAATTGATAAACTTTCGTAAAATTAGGAGGAAAGTTTCCTAATGACGAGTGCCCGGGCGATAATTTAGCAAAATAAACAGGAGATACATTTTAGCGTTATGGAATAATTTAAGTTGATTATTATATTACTATGCTCAAGAACGTATAAGGCAAATAGCGATTATATGGGTCACCTACTAAATCATTTCCTATGTCAGCAATTTTCCTAGTCCTAGTTTTGGCTACTGGTACAAATTACTTGGCAGCGATATAAGGTAGGAGGTAATTTTAACAGGTAATTTAGAACAGAACCTTGTAACAACTAGGTTAATTTTAAAGTAAATACTAATTTTACTCCAGTGTGACAAAGTTTTGATCGTTGCTAATTTGGCTAAGAGCCGTGGTGGCCGTGCGGTTTGAGCAGTCGCCTGTACCAATGATTTTTTCTATAAATGTGCAGTGATTTCACACCACGTAAAGGAAAACATCTTGAAGAAACCTGAATATTTCTGCGAAGTCATTCAAAGACGTATGTATAGTGCCTGAAACGGCGACTCACCATCTATCATGTTGGCGCTTAAGGTATAATATTTATAAGGTAACAGATTTACGCTTTTAAAATAGCAATGTATAATTTATTTTTTTATATTTTCTTACCGTAGCTGCAGCCAAAGACAAATACGTATTGACAACAGCTCTTTGATATTCAGCATCAGTGTTGGTTAATCCAGAGTTGAATGAAGGCCAATAGATCCATAGGAAAATTGAACCTGAAATATTGTTTTCTCTTAAACCACGCTTTTGAAAGTGATAGTAGACATGATGATGTAGACCCACTTCAAATCTCAATTTAGGGGAAAATCAACAACACATCATCTTTGCTAAAATATATATCTAAACATCTATACAGATAAATAAAATTGAAGTGTCTGTTTGTAATTCCAAAATAACAGGAGACCGAAGAGCTGACAGCTACCTCGGTCAAAGAATTAGTCTCGCCATCCAAAGGAGGAATGCTGCCAGTATCTTCGGAACCTTGCCTACAGGTACTCCTTTTATTAACTAAATAATATTTTTTGAGGTATGTTGTTAATTAACTACGATAAGGTGTTATGTTTATTTATGTAATCTTTATGTAGTTTGCGTTACGTATGTAAATATTTCGTAGCATTAATTTGTCTTGAAATATTGTAGTCTCGTCCTACGCTGACGATATTAACATATTCGCCGCAGGCGAGGATAACATGAGTAGGTCGCTCATGCTTAAAATTTACGACATTCTTATTATAAAATGTCATCAATGTTTCGTATTAGCGAATACTGATCATCATTTCACTTTATTAGGAACACTCACTCAACTCATTGTTCATTCGCTTGTACAACACTAATTTCTAAAACAGAAGTATGAACTTTTCTACATTTAATTCTACTTCAAAATTATTTTATGTATCTGTATAAAAAATAAAAATGTAAATACGTAAAATCAAAAACAGAATATCACACAAATATATCAGAACATACCACATCACAAAACTGGGGGCCGACTATGATCGTTTAAGCAGCGCGTATTAAGACCGTTTTAGCTTTGACGTTTAATCTTACGGTATAAAAATTAAACGTCAAAGCCAAGAAGTGCTTAACGCGCTGTGGTTAAACTGATGATGGTAAGCCCTCTACTGGCTTATTGTCAGCCATCCATGACCTTATTACCACCACTTCCACGGCTTTTGTTTTGGTATACGAATTAATTCTCACGACACCCAAGAAATATTTTGGTTGGACCCAAATGTTATTTCAATTCTGTCAAAGCTTCAATAGCACCAATTCATGTGCGTTTTGTAAAATATTTCGTAAATTAATAGATCTGAATACTCACCAATCATAGCAGTGACGTCAGAAGTATAGTTAGGCCCGTTTAGGTCTACAGAAGGACCACTGTTTCCATTAGTGGTAGGTACAGCGTCATTCTTCTTAGATCTCAAAGCCAAGCTCGCCCCAATTCCAAAGTATGCTCCAAATGTATGAATTGCTATTGATCCGCCCACGTCTGACGCCTGAAAAGATTTTTATCTTTTCCTATTAATATGGACATAAGTGATTTTTTTTTGAAAATATGTGATTTATCAAGACACTATATACTAATGCTCTATTTGTCTAATAATACTTGTATTCTCCGAAGGGGTAGGCAAAGTGTTGTAACAACACCCAGTTTACACCGAAGATGATTAAGTACCAACGTGATGAATATTTCGTCGAATTTAACACTAGCCGTCCCTGGCGGTTTCACCCGAAAAGATTTTATAATTTTAACAATAAAAACCATTTTAATATTTTTGCTTTTCTTAATTAACTGAGTTACTCCTTCCAGTCGTTACAGAAATAACCCGGAACAAACAGACAGACAGAAAAACAGCCAGGCAGACAGCTAGACGAACAGATAGACGGGAAATTTTTTTTTATGGGTTTATACCATATGTATAAACCCATAAAAAAAAATTCCCGCCTGTATTCCCCGAAGGGGTAGGCAGAGGTGTTGTTATCACAACACCCACTTTTCACCGAATTTTGATTAAGTGCCAACGTGACAGATGGTGAGTCTATCGCCGTCTCAGGCACTACATACGTCTTTGAATTACTTCTCAGAAATATGCAGGTTTCCTCACGATGTTTTCCTTCACCGTAAAGCACGTGGTGTGAAATCACTGTAC
Source organism: Watsonalla binaria (assembly GCA_929442735.1). Lineage (NCBI taxonomy): Eukaryota > Metazoa > Arthropoda > Insecta > Lepidoptera > Drepanidae > Watsonalla > Watsonalla binaria. The sequence continues at coordinate 9,479,902 of OV838930.1, forward strand.
ATAAGCTTTTTAGAAAAACTCATTGGTACAGGCCCCGCTGGGATTCGAACTTGCGTCGCTTGCGTAGCAGGCGACTGCTCTAACCCCGAGGCCACCACGGCTCATTATGGGTTTATTTTAATTTTATTACTGTTTATACTTTCATATGCATGCAGTGAAAGGCTGTTCCATTGAAATTACAGAAACTTCAATTTTGTTTATCTATGTAGATATAGAATAAGAACGAATTTGGCTAAAATCAAACTCCCTGGGGATTTACAGAAAATTTTGACACTTAATAACAATACAGGTTTTTAACTTATTCCACAACACCTTTCTTGATTTTGTATCTATTTCGAGAGTAAATTGATTTCTATAATGAGATCTCATCACAGATTATGTGTTCTTCTATAATTAAAACTTTAGTTAGTCAATCAAATACCAACCTTAAAGACATCAGCAACAAGCCACATATTGAGACAAGCAACAGCAGTTTCCACAATGGCTATGAACAGTAGTTGTAGACCACTTGCGATTCCTAGTAGAGCTCCGAATGTAATGAGAACGGTCGCTGACATTATATCCGCTTCTGAAGATGACAATAAAATGCTATTATTAGCTTTTTCTTATAAATATATTTTATTTAATTTTCAATCAATAAATTAAATATATAACATACATAGAGGAGCCGTAGTGTCCCTGTGGATTGAACAGTCGCTTGCGTAGCAGGCTACTGCTACGCAAGTTCGAATCCCAGTGGGTCCTGTATCTACTATTTTTTTCTAAAAACTTATGTGCAGTGATTTCATACCACGTGTTTTACGGTGAAAGAGAACATCGTGAGGAAACCTGCATATGTCAGTGGCGGCAATAGACTCACCATCTATCACGTTGGCACTTAATCACGCGTAGACCCAATTTCATGGGTAGCCCGCAGAACCCTAATGTTTTCTAATATAAGTAGCCTAATTTACTCCTTGTAACATTAGCTATCTGCCAGTGAAAGTCCTGTTAAAATCGTCGAGATTAGCCGGAAGAAAGAGGTGCAATATTTAATAACATTTTGTGACATTTATTTGAATATATTGTTCTTCGATTATTTGAAATATTAATGTTTTATTTGGAGTTACGACCGCAACAGCCACAATAGTAATTCCAGTATATATATATATATATTAAATATTTCGTATGTAATTAATTTTGAAATGTTTGGTTTGATCTGATATTATACGATCATTTTGAATCGTATACTCAAATACATTATTATAGATGTTCATATGCTTACAGCTCCACGGGTTATAAGTTTGTCTAGGGCATGATAATTTACTTACGAAGAAAATGTATTCTCTTATAAATAGAATACTTTGTAAGTTTGTCCATCCCTTGACACTCTGACCCAAAAGTTAGTAAGATTACTCGAAAACAGCAAAGAAATATATAATTCAATTTGACCCGCGGAAAAGAAAAATTCCCTCGGTTAGGTAAAGTAATAACTTTTAAAACAATGTCAAAATATTTTGTAACGTAATATTAAGGTACTCTAAGGGTTTCAAGTCCAATGTTAGTGCTGAGGACAATGATTATACCCAAGACAATATTATTTTCAATGTTTAAAGCGTTGGTCCTTGGAAGTCCTGTTTAAAGAAGCTATTCATTAATTAATTTAAGTACTTAATCCGTGGAATAACAAGGTTTAAAATTGGTACAAGATTTATTATGTTTATAAAATTAACAATCGGAACATTAACTTTATAAAATTACTAGCTGTGCCCGGCAAACGTTGTATTGCCATATTTTTTTTGGGGTGGTCACCCCTTATCATTTAGGGGTATGAAAGATAGATGTTGCCGATTCTCAGACCTACCCGATCTGCACACAAAATTTCATACAAATCGGTCCAGCCGTTTCGGAGGAGTATGGTAACTAATTTTATATATTAGACTATATATATCGACCCTGGGTATGCAGAGAAAAAAAAAAGCTCTGGCGTCCTTATTCAGACTTACGAGATGTTTTTTGCTGTGTCTGCATTATTATCTATACAGATAAATAATATTAAAAAGTCTGTTTGTAATTTTAAAATCCGATTATTAAAACTATATGAATGTATATACAGTACTGACATAAAAAAACAATTTTAAAATTGTATCTCAGTCTGTCTGTCGGTTAATCTCTGAAACGGCTGAAACGATTTTAGCGGGACTTTGGCAAATAGATAATGTTACAAGGAGTAACTTACACTAACATTTAGGTTTCCGCTGGAATACAATTTAATATACGCGGGTAAAACCGCAGGGCACAGCTAGTTTCCTCGATACATCTCTGTCTTTGGGTGTCCTAGTAACTAACTTGCAGCTAACATATTGTTTTGTCTCCAATTATTCTATTTTTTAACTAACGATTAACCCAAGTCGGGAAGCTCCGAAATAAGCAAGAGCTCTTTATGCTCCGAAAAGATTCTGAAATGGAATACGCTTTTGCAAAGTCTAATCCAGTTAAGTTGATGTTGATTTCATCAAGGTACTCGGGAATTTGATTTGACACTCTCAATGATTTTGCGTCTGATAGCTCTGTGGTTTGAGTCACGTCAGCAAAATATACGCTTAATAGGGGGCTTAAGAAGACCTGAGTTCCCTATGATCCCAAAGTCAAAGTCAAAGTCAAAAATATCTTTATTCGATTAGACTTTTTACAAAGTACTTTCAAATCGTCAGAATGACATAATTATACAGGATTATACATACCACCGCCAGGTTCAGAAGGTTGCTTTTACTGAGAAGAACCTGGCAAGAAACTCAGTAATTACTCTTTTCAAAAATATTATACAATTTAAAGAATACAAAATAAATAATTTAAGAAACGTAAGCTCATGGATAAAGTTCCAATGCACAAATGTCGATAAAAATTAACATAACTAAAAATCTAGTACATCTACTTATAACTAAATGCGTAACTTGAGATGACCAGTCCCCACAAGCATGAGTTAATACTCAAGCTAAGACTACAGCTTCAACAAGCGGCGTGCTGTAGTGCACTCACACATAGGCTCTCACTGAACGGTTCACGCAGGCCCCGACAGAGTACAAAACTATGTCACGTAAGTACGCGGGGGGCCTTGCAATGCAAGTGTGTGAGTGCACTTGCAGCGCGCCGCAGTGACCAAGTTCTATCTTGATCTCTGATGCTATATTTACTACTGTGATATGTCCTTTAATGTAATGTATGAAGTCTAGCTTATTTAGTTATTTTGTGGGTGTAATATATCACATATTTCTGTAAATTCATAGTTTTACTTAATTTCGAAGCCATATTTTATCGTAGCCATGTTTTAAGACATTTTTTTTTATTTTAAAATCAAAACAATAACAATTATAAAATTCAGTGGTAGGAATACGGCTAAGTACTAAATCTAGTCAAATTATTGAAATTTAATTATGAATAATTACTTATGTTAAAAATTTATTAATAATAAATAAGTAACTAAAAACTAATTACAAGTAGAAAACTTGGCCCAAATCGGTGTCTCTCGGGATCGTGGCAAGAAGGCTGGCAGCATTGCCACGTTGAATAGCAATGCTGATTCTCTGAGCGAGAAAAGCCCCAGCCCGCTTGTCACGAGAAGCTTCTACCAGATGACGTGCAACCTCTTTGAAAAGTTGATGAGCATCTGGACCCCAAGGTCCCAGAGTTTCAACCGCAAACCCAGAAAATATGTATCCTTGACCAATGCAAGCATATTTCCGGCGCTTGAGGCACTCCTGATAATAATTTAATTCAAAAAACGATGTAAACTCACCAAGTAAAGACTTCTTCGTCACGTAAATACTTCCGTCCTTCATGTGGTAGAACGACTGGCATAGCAGTGCCCATTGCACCACCAAAGCTGCCAGCAGCCAGTTAAAGCCGAGAGCACTATAGCAGTATTTCTTCAGAAACGTCATCAAGAAACCAAAACCGATGAATATCATTACATGGGTGTCTTCAAATCCTGGTAAAAAGAAATTCACGATAATTTATGCAATCAATAAGCAAAGCATTGCAGTTCTCAGGGATGTCTGTGTAGATATTTTTATGTACGGTGGATGTATTAATAAATATTTTTGAAAGTAAGCTTCCTATAGATCCGTGACATTGGAACTTAAATTGTATCAACTATTACAAAATTATTTCCATTTATAAATATGAAATAAAAGTACTGACTGAAATCAACGCACAGCCTAAACCGCTGGTCCTAGAGGCATGAAATTTGGAGTTTGAATTCTTGGTGAGATACTTTTCCAAATTAAGCGGGTAAAAAAGGTATATGTTAAAAGTTTGTATGCGATATCTAGAAAGTTACATTAGACTATAAGTATTAAGGGGGTAATAATTATAGGTCCCCAGTACTGATTATGTCTGGTTTTTATTTTAGTGTGAAGCAAGTAATCGCTGCTTCCAATACCTCAATTAGTAATTACTTTGGTTCATTTCTTCTTCCAATTACTTTCGACATACATACATGTGCTCACGCCTGTATTCCCCGAATGGGTAGGCAGAGGTGTTGTTATCACAACACCCACTTTTCACCGAATTTGATTAAGTGCCAACGTGACAGATGGTGTACGTACACAATACATACGTCTTTGAATTACTTCTAAGAAATATGCAGGTTTCCTCACGAGGTTTTCCTTCACCGTAAAGCACGTAGTGTGAAATCACTGTACATAAGTTTTTTAGAAAAACTCATTGGTACAGGCCCCGCTGGGATTCGAACTTGCGTCGCTTGCGTAGCAGGCGACTGCTCAAACTCCGAGGCCACCACGGCTCTTACTCTGAAATTTAAGTTAAATCAAATCAACACCAAACAAAACAAACGTTTCTAATAAACACATTGTAATTAACCGGAGTAAGTTATAAGACTTCTAACGGAGTATCATGTTCAGGAAATGTTCTCCCAAAATTACTGAGATCCCGGCAACTTTGCAATGGATATCGTATTTACGCGAACGAGTAAAGTGCGATAAGGGAACACTGAGCATTATGCTAGTCCTTTGAATACTCTTTAAATACAGTAATGGTTAAACTGGCTATTTGTTCGTGACTTGATGGGTTGTTATTTTTTTATAATACAAGAAGTACAATTGAAAAAAAATACCATTTTGGCCTTGGGGTTTGAGTAGTTCGAATCCCAGCGGCCTGTGCCAGTGACTTTTCTATAAACTTAAGTAATTTAACCCCACGCCTTACGGTCAAGAAAACATCGTGAAGAAACCCGCATATGTCTGAGAAGTAATTCAAAGATGTATGTTTAGTGACTGAAACAGCGATTGATTAACCCTCTGTCACGATGGCACTCAAACATCTTCGGTGATAAGTGGATGTGAGTATGTAATTTTTTTATTTAAGTATAATAAATTTGTACGAGACAAGCTTTCTTCCGCAGTTTTTACCTGCGTGGTATTCTAGTTGTTTGCACCTAAGTTTGGCCTGCGTGGCAGTAGCTTTCACATACCCCCATTTCCACCTTAGGGATGTTTTCAATAACCATTTCATAGTATATATCTGCACCACCCAATAACACACTGTCCAAATTTCCTGTCTCTAGAACTAGACGCTGCGGTTTGATTTCAGTGAGTCAGGTCTTTGAATTGTATATGTATAGATGCTAAGCCTAGTGTTGCGCGATCGCGATTGTTTTCAATCGCAGTCGATGGTAGCGAGTTCGACTCGCGTGCAGTCGCCACTCATCGAACACGACCCGATGTCTCGCGTGGGTCGACGATCGGTTATATTCGGCATCGCTTGCATCGATTGCATTGACCTCTCGATTGTATGATCGCCAGGGCGAGTCGATGGTTGACTCGATGGTAAATACTCCGATTGTGTCGATTATCGAAATCACATCGCTAGCTAAGCCTACCAATGATATTTTAAATGTGAGTATTTTGATGTTTGGTATTCAAACACACAAAAACCTAGCCTGTAGTTAGTTGAATGGAAGCCACAGAATATTTTTTAAGAAAAAATACAGGCGAAACCCCTGGCAGAGAGAGTGCTAGAATATAATTGGGCAAAAATACGAGTATATAAAGCTAGCGATTGAAAATGTTTATCTATTAATAAGATCCCAGAAAATCAGGATAGCAATAACATTAAACAGAACTTCCGTCGTAACTTCGCTAGACACAATACACGCAAGTTACAGCATAACTTGGAGTAACAATTTTGGTGAATCAACGGGAAGTAAAATACGATTATCTGGCAAACTTCCCTGGGTTAGTTTATTTTTATCTATACATATATTACAGCTAAGTGTCTTTCTTCAAAATGGTTTGGTGACACAAATTCAAATTAAAAAAATATTTATTTTATTTTAGACCTGTTACTTCTTCAAATCGCCAGGACACGGAAAAAAAACATTGTTCCGGATTATAAATGTTACCACCGAGTTGAGGTTGCTTTTGCTGACAAGAGCCTTGCTAGAAACTCAGCAATTACTATTCTTCTCAGTAATTACTACAATATAATATACTCAGATTTAATATTTTAAGAAATTTTTTTTTTTCAACTGAGCAGCAACTGCACGGTTTGCAGGTCGTGGGTGAATGTAGAAAGTAGTAAACAAGAGTGTCATGCATCAAAATATAATATTGAACGTTTTACGCCAAAATATCAGCTCAAAGCAGATCAAAATAGCTCTCTCCCTCCCAGAAGAGTCTACGGAAAAATTAAGGGATCATATTTTTTTTGAAGATGATTATATGCCATCGCCACCGTTTTCTCGGTCAAATTACTGTGGAATGTTTTCCTTTACAACAAAACTATTTTACACCTGCTTTGTACCTGCATTACCCAAAGGTTGACTGTGTTAGAGAAAGCTTATTATGACATTAAGTCCGACAGATAAGAAAAAATAGATAAGTTGAAACTCGTGGTACTTAATGTCATCTGTAAAAAACCCATTAGCATTGGTTAAATGGAAACCTGCGTCACTTGGGGAGCAAGCGACTATTCAAACCACATGACCAGCGCTTTCAATACACGCCGTTTCATAAAAGAAACGTATTCCAAAAGGGACAACTTAATTTACGTCAGCTTATTAAGCTAAATAAAGTGATCGTGTAAAACATCTAGAGAATAATACACCTTTTGTATCATTCTATTATTCTTTTTCTTTGTTTTATCCCACGCAGTAATTGTTTGTGTCAAATGAAAAATTGCAAATGAAATTACAGAATTCATTGTATTTTCTGCCTCAAATGGCCGCCGGGGGGATAAAAGGCATAAAAACGGCGCATAGAAATCGCAGACACACACTCGTAACAGAGAGTTTCCATTTTATTGCCTAAATCCATTATGGCGGGCCGAGATATAGCCGCAAAATATTATTATAATAATCGTCAGTGGAGTTTTATCTGTGGCCGCTATCAAATGTAGTCTATGGTATACGTTTGTGATTTGATGACGTGCAGTACGATATTTTATTCACGTTGCAAAGGTGACAAAGAGGGCGCCTGATGGCGGCTTCTGCAGCTGATGACACATTATAACAACATTGCCTACCCTATTTAGAATGGATTTATTGCGACAGCATCGTGAAAAATGATGGGGTCTAATCTTAAAAAATAAATAAATAAATATGCTCACGCCATCCCAAAAGGGTTTCCGAGGGGGCAAGCAGAAATGTTGTAACACCAAAAGTCACATTTAACTGAATATGATAAACTGCCTACGAGAATCACGTGGTGTAGTTGCTATTGCGCCTATCAGCGAGAGTAATTAACGCTAGCCCTAGCCAGTAATGGGATGGGTGACCGCCCGAGTTCTCTCCATGCCTCGGAGAGCACGTTAAGACGTTGGTCCCGGTTGCCAATTTATCAACATAGTCTGACAACTGGTTTAACCCAATTCACAGATTTTCCTTGTCAAATGGGTTGCGAAAGTTAGATTAGCTTCGTGTTCATCGTCATAAAAATCAGGTAATCAGTCGCATCGGGTTGAATCAAGTTCAGAACTATAAGGCCAGGGAGATGATGATGATAAAGTGCCTACGTGACGAAGGGTGAGTCCATCACCTTCTTAGGCAATGTAAATACGTCTTTGAAATCTTCGCAAAGTTTTCCAGCTTGCGTACCAGTCGACTACTCAAACCCTAAGGCTACCACGGCGCCTACTTCCGATCTTATCTTAGTCAAGATTCTCACAGTTCAAACTAAATAATGAAAATTAGCACCAATGTCAAACCGTGACTGTGTAACTAGCCTACTTTTCCTGCCACAACAAAAGCCAAAGAACAATAAAACCGCATACGTTAAATCCAATTTGTCAGCGCCGCTACATTAATTAGGTACCAATATGGTTTTATTGACACGAATTATTACATCAAAGCGTATCCCTCAAAATTAACGGGCATACCGCGATCGTGGATTTGCCATATCAGCGATCCGATCATTTATTATTTCGTTCTCCTTAAGGCGCCGCTACACTAGAAGTATAGAATCCTTAATCTCTATTATTAAGTGAAAAATGGCCTGTCAGATGTCAGTCGAAATTTTTTGTTAGATTTAAGAAAGCGCAATCGTTGTGCGATTTAACATACCTGTGGCGCCATCTGTGGGTAAATATCTCACCTTGTGGAACTATAAATAATAATCAAATATTTAAGAAAAGTTACGTGAAATAAGTAGTAGGTATATCTTGTAGTAATGTTAATAGCATTTTTAAAGTTTCTATAATTCGGTTAGTAAAGGATGTGATCCTTTTTACTCTTAAACAACTGAATTGACTAGTCACGTCATCTGAGAGCTACCATCGTCGGTTTAAGCAGAGCGCATTAAAAACTTCAGAACCTTGATATATAATATTGTTAACGTAGGATTAAACATCAAAGCTAATAAGTTCTTGATCCACGCTCTTTAAACGATCATAGATAGTCTATTGTACCGCAAGGTTTTAACATGGTTTATCGTTGGCGTTTCGTTTGACCGAACATATTTTGTCAACTGGGCTCGTAGAAACGATACACAGTATACGGGAATGACATATGTCACATGACATATGTCATTCCCATAAATTTTTTATCGTATCTATTAGCGCAAGCGCGAGAGAATGTTACCTTGTCTAGGTCTACTGTTACTTGATTTTTAAGTATTTACAAGTAAGTTAAGTTGAGCTTTAAGTATTTAAGTATATTCGATGTCGAATCGATGCTTTAATATTGATTTTTTCTTACCTTAAAACGCAAACCTTACCTTGTTACCTTAAGGAACTTAAACAGGAATCATTTAAGTCAGAGCTGTACAAATTCTTGTATAAAAAAAATGTATACAGTGTACAGGAGTTTATGTGATGACGTCAGTCAAACATTCGCATGCTATAATATAAGTTAGCTAAACATGTATGTTCTATTATACCTCACACCACCTTTATACCATGTTTTTGGCGAATACATTTATTATTATTATAAACAATTTAAAGATAAATTGACAAATTATACTCGCAAGCTTTACGCACACGTAGTATTCGTGCACGCCATCATCTAAGTTAGAGTTTAATGTGATAAAAATTTTACTGTAGTGACAGGACACTTTTCCACTCTATAATCTATGCACATACATAGATAAATAAATTTGTAGTGTTTTCACAAAATGCATAAGAAAGTATGGTCCTGACTTAAAAAAAACTAATTTTAAAATTTTTATCTGTCTGTCTGTTTGTTCCGGGTAATCTCTGTAACGGCTGGACCAATTTTACCAGGACTTTCACTGGCAGATAGCTAATGTTACTAGGAGTAACTTAGGCTGAGACTTTTATTTAAAAAACAATATTTTGTGATCCGCGGGAATGAAATTAAATCTACCCGGGTGAGACTACGGGGCACAGCTCATATTAAAATATATGCCTTGATATATCTTCCAGTGCAACATAGCCTTTACAAGAGCGAGTTGATGGAATTACTTTGTGTGCGGATCAAAAGATATATCCCAATAATAAGGGATGATTGTTCTGAGTAAGCTAGGAGTATCGGTTAGGATGGAGCCGGGCTATGTACTTCATGATTTAGTACTCAGTAGGGTACAATGTTCACAGTTTAGAAAGTTTTGGGTCTAGCCTAAAGGATTAAATTCTCGTACGTAATAATTATCTATGGCAGGTATTTAAGGTAGGTCATTATTAGACATCGGATTATAAGCAATATCAAAACATTTTCAAATATAATTTTCGTTTATTAATGTTATTAATATTTAATAAACAGTGCTGTTGACAAACACGTCAATTTACTTTAAGCTTTCAAAACCTGATTTTATACAAAACTACATTTCATTAGCCACGAACCTTCTGCGATAGTGAATTCGGAAGGGCGTTACTCTGTTCTATATTTTTTCCGTATCGACTACATAATACAACATGGCCAAACACGTATATATAACTATTGATATAAGCCCTATCAAAGGAAAAATACTAAAATATGCAATAGCCCTATAAACATAGTCATAATCCTATTAAGATAAATGTTTCACACTATAAAAATAGTCAGTTTATATTTAATCATATCGAAAAAAAATTCAACGGTCATCAAAAAAATCAACCTTTTGTTAAAAGAAAATCGCCTAAAATAGCACAATAACAAAAAAAACCGAGCAATCATAACAATTGCATGAAATCAAACGCTATTGTCAGTCTACCCTTCAAATGGACCGGTTCATTCACTGGCCGGATATAACATAAAACGTACATTATTGTACCCCGGTTGACCCGGTTAAACGGTGCGTGCGGAAAACTGGGTATGGTATTGTGATAAATAAGAATACATTATATTATGATTTTTATTCACACCGTTTTATGACAAGTGTTAGAATGCTGCATATTATGTTAATAAATTATGCTGTGAGTGCTTGTGTAACAACTCTGCATACCCCTTCCGAGAGCCTTCTAGGAAGGCGTGAGCATAGGTATTTAGGTATTTTACATACAAACTTAAAAACCCATCCTCACCACCTTAGTACGACCGAATTTCCAAAAATCCTTCATACAGCGTATTTTTTCTTTTTTAACGATTTTAGCCAAATTATAAAATCACTAAGAGCCGTGGTGGATTCGGGGTTTAAGCAGTCGCCTGCTACGCAAGTTCAGATTTCAGCGGGCGAGTCTATCGCCGTCTCAGGCAATACGTTACACTGTATAAAAACGCGTTCACAATTTATTTTTGTCATTTTTTATATAAATAAAAATTGTGGATAAAAATGGGTTCAGTCAGGTCCGTAATATTGTGAACGATGATTTCTAAAAACCATATACTGCCGTGGCATGACTAAAATGCCGTTATGTGACATCTGGTCGATTTTTAACTTTTAATTCTATTATAATTAAAAAAAAAGACTATCGATCTGTGTTTACGAATGTTCAATACCTTGAATTGTTTTGGAAATAATCCAAATACTTACTTAATTCCAAGTCTCAAATAGTAATATTGTACCTTGTATAACTACCTAGTCTCAAAATGTTACTACTGTATTCCGAATTCAAATACAAAACCTTAAGTAATAAGTATAACATTATATATATATTTTTTTGTTTTTTTTTATATAGTAAATATAGTATTATATAAATAAAATCATATGCTTGGTTAGAGCCATGTTGTTTGCAGACAAAATGTTTAACATTTTATTAATATTTAAATACCCAAAATGGTTGAAATATGCTATGTACCTTTTATTTTAAACAACATCTTTTGTAACCATATTTCATGTAAATAAATTATTATTATTCTTGTAAATAGACAAGTAAATAGTATTGTTATTGAAAAGTCACATCGATTTAGATTATTACCGCGGTTTTGCATGTTATTCAATACAACAGTTTCGGTACATAACGCCATTATAGATATATAAGGGCAGTATAATTCTCGATGATGTAAAAAAATCTCCCAGTTCTTTGGTAACTGAACCATCGCTATTTCTTACGAGATATTCCGTCAACGAAGTGGCAGTTGCTTTGTAATAAATACAAATCGTGTCGTAATCATAAAGCAGACCATAAAAATGCTGAGACCAGTTCAAAATCAAAATCATAACTGCGTTCACTCCGAGTATATATCCGTATTTACCCGGTTAGACGTTACCCGGTTATGAATAGATAGTAGGTAAAATTGGATGTCTCGTTATCACTACACCGCATCGAAACCAGACCTTGTTGCATTTCAATTAACTACATAGATTGGTTCCTTTACGGTATGGAGTTAGTAAGGGCGATTTTCCAATGAATTTAGTTTTTGGATTTATTGCGCACTAGCTAAGCCTCGCGGTTTCATCCGCTTATGAAACCGCGTATACTTATTTGTTTTTTTTAAATAAAAGTAACTAAGTTATTCCTTGAAACATCAGCTTTGTGGCAGTGAAAGTCGAGACAATAGAAAGAGATTAGCCGGAACAAACAGACAGACAGACTGATGTACAATTTTTTTTTATTGTTTTTTTAGACCTGTATTGTATATACCTTCATATGCATTTAGTGTGAAGCTGTTATTTTGGAATTACAAACAGACACTTCAATTTTATTTATCTGTATAGATGTATATATAGACGGGTTACTAATCGCGGAGCTTTTCTCGTACATACACAGTTGAAAATCCCGTATTTCGACTTTGAAACCACGTATGTCTGTGTTAATGAAAAGCGTCAGTTTTATTTTAATGTGTGATTTAATTACAAGTGAAATAACGATTTTGTGTACTCCAAATTTTACGTCTCTACAGCCAGCAAATATCGGCCCCAGGTCTGCGTTGTTGAATCAGTCTGTCAATCTATGAATTCTTAATGGAGTCTGTCAGTTACAAAGAATTTTTGTTTTAAAAACAATTTTTTTTTATCCCTATTTAAAAATTCGGCACATCAAATCAAGGTGCCGAAATGTTTTAATACAATATACAATGACTGGAGGTAGAAAAACATTATGTTCGACAGCCGTGGTCGCCTTGAGGTTTGAGCAGTCGCCTTCTACGCAAACGATGCAAGTTCGAATCTCAGCGGGGCCTGTACAAATGAGGTTTTCTAAAAAACTTAAGAACAGTGATTTCACACCACATGCGTCATGGTGAAAGAAAACATAGTGAGGAAACCTGCATATTTCTGCGAAGTAATTCAACGACGTATGTGACGGCGATGGACTCACCATCTGCCAAGATGACACTTAACCAACGTCGGTGAAAAGTGGGTGTTGTTATTACAACTATTCTGTCTACCCCTTCGGGGAATACAGGCGTGAGCATATGTTTTATGTTCGAGAAATAATTTAAGCACCTACTTATATTTCCGAAGTAACGATTATTAATATAATGAATACACCATGTTTAATTTACCCGCGTAAACTTATTATCATGTGTGGCTTTAGGGTTTTCCTATTTCGCCGATATCCAGGAATCCTAATTATTGTTTAAATAAAAATAACTCTTTGTAACATCAGCTACCTATCTACCAGTGAAAGGCTTGATTCTTTTAATTAATGATGCATTAATTGAAATGTTTTTAATTTGGAATGACATATAGACACTTCAATTTTAATGTATCTGTTCATTTAGTGAAAAGCTATTTAATAGGTATTGCAAACAAAGAATAGAAATTTATAGAGCGAATGTGACCGGAAGTGTCGGTAGAGGGCGTCCAAGGAAGAACTGCTATGACCAAATTAATAGTATTTTTCAGAAAGGTCAAATTTGGCGCACTCGTAACCGAAGAAAGTGTATGAAGAGATGCATGAATGTGGATGAAGCGAAATAAGTATGTAAGGATCGTAGCATGTGGTAAACGGTGGTCTCTGCCTACCCCCATGGGATACAGGCGTGAGCATATGTATGTATGTATGTAGATTTCAATTTCATTTTTCAATATTACTTTTAGAATTTCGTAAAAAATTCTCTTTCTCGCATCTACACATCTGTCAGAACCTGCAAAAATTAATAGCAAAAATATATATAATAAACTTCAACATGCAAACTAGCTTGGTTATAAACTCGAAAAACAGAAAGCTAATAGCACCCGACCACCGTAGTGTGAATAGATTGCATTTTAATTGCGTTAATTGTTTGAAGGATAGAACTGGTAGCGAGGATTCCCACGGGTATAATTACACTAAAATAGTGTGCGTGATCATTCCTATACTTATAAACCATAGTCATGGATCATAAAATATGCTTTGTCTTGGTGTCCAAATAATTAATAAATTTAGATGATACATTATAACTAATAGGTGAAGTTAAAGACACTGGGTTGAGGACTCGTTTGCCTTCTATAAGATTTTACATACATTTTTTACAAAAGTGTATATACACACGCGCTCACACCTGTATTCCCCGAAGGGGTAGGCAGAGGTGTTGTAACAACAACTAAGTTTTACCGAACATGATTAAATGCCAACGTGACAGATGGTGAGTCTATCGCCGTCTCAGGCACTATACATACGTCTTCGAATTACTTCTCAGACCAGTAAAGCAACCTGTAACCCTATCACGGATTTTCCACCGTTTTCGTAATCTGTACTTGCTAGCGTCACTCGCAATATTTGTATGAGATATTTTAGTTCTTCACGTCACCGCTGGGTGTCGCTGCACAATTTCGCATACTAATATTCGGCGGAGACGGTAGCGAGTATAGATTTGAAAACGGTGGCAAACCCGTGATAGGAGTACTGCTACGAATTCTGGGTGATGAGTTTTCGAACTTGCGTCGCTCACGTAGCAGGCTGCTTCAACCCCAAGGTCACCACGGCTCTTACCAAACACACTAACAAATTGCAATTTCTCATGTTCCTCATATAAATATGCAAAGAGAATTCATGACACCTAGTCAAGCGGACCTCCCATCGGCTTAAGCGCAGCTTATTAAGAACTTGTGAGCGTGGCGTATCATTTTTCCCTCAAGCGCCGGAAATATGCTTGCATTGGTCAAGGATACATATTTTCTGCGTTTGCGGTTGAAACTCTGGGACCTTGGGGTCCAGATGCTCATCAACTTTTCAAAGAGGTTGCACGTCGTCTGGTAGAAGCTTCTCGAGACAAGCGGGCTGGGGCTTTTCTCGCTCAGAGAATCAGCATTGCTATTCAACGTGGCAATGCTGCCAGCCTTCTTGGCACGATCCCGAGAGACACCGATTTGGGCCAAGTTTTCTACTTGTAATTAGTTTTTAGTTACTTATTAGTTACTTAATTATATAATTAATTAATAAAATTATTCCCAATAATTTTTTTCTTTATATTTAATCAAATAATTAACTTAGTTCTAAATACGCGCTGCTTAAACGATCATAATTGGCACTAAACTAGATCCTAAACAATGAGGTGTCATCCGCTCCGCTCGGTACAGTATTACTAACACCGATCACAACACATGATTGGTTTTAGATCAACGAAACCGGCTCCATAGAGTTAACTCCTGTGTTTACAGGGTGCTGAGTGTCTGGACGTAGTGTTCGAACTGTAATTGGCAGAGTAAACTTTTGTACGTAATAGAATTCTTGGTTAAGGTGGTCAGGGGTAAGGAATTGCGGTCCTATTTAGCAATGTTCTGGTGTCTTGACCCAACCTTTTGTTACTTATCCAGTTTCTTTACTTAAACTATCATATTTATGCCTACAAAGGTCTTTGTCGAAGTTTGAGAGCGTCTTCTCGTAGGTACATTTTCGGTGCTCGAGGCATTTCATTATTTTAACGTTTTTGTAAAAGCAAACATTTTAAGTGTCTATCTATTCGTCTGTGGATTATAAATATCAGGAGGCAAACCATGATCGTTTAAGCAGCACCTATTAAGAACTTCGTAGCTTACGTATTTCGCCTAGGTACGCTAGCTAGACGTCAAAAACAATGTTACTTTCATACGCATTTAATGGAAAGCTGATAATTTGGAAATACAATACTTCAATGTAATTTCTCTAAGAGAGCCGTGGTGGACTTGAGGTTTGAGCAGTCGCCTGCTACGCATTCGGCGCAAGTTCGAATCCCAGCGGGGCCTGTACCAATGAGTTTTTCTAAAAAACTTATGTGCAGTGTTTTCATACCAGGTGAAGGAAAACATCGTGAGGAAACCTGCATATGTCTGAGAAGTAATTCAATGACGTATGTATAGTGTCTGAGACGGCGATGGACTCACCATCTGTCCCGTTGGCACTTAATCATCTTCGGTGAAAAGTGGGTGTTGTTATTACAACACCTCTGCCTACCCCTTCTGGGAATACAGGCGTGAGCATATGTATGTGTGTATGTAATTTCTCTGTATAAATGTCCTCAACTCGGTAATCCAGTTCATGATAAAGACGTCTCAAAACAAGCACATAAACGCTTAGTCACCATCCGTCCCGTTTGATAAACGGTTACTGTAGTGTGGACGTTAGCATGACACTCGCGTTGCCGACCCTTTAAAAATCTCTTCACACCCTACTTGAACATTCATACGATGTACTCACTGAAGAAATCGCTACGCATCCTAAATTGTGGTTTCAAAATAAATGGTTAGAATAATGCCTTAGGTAGTGACGATGAATTTCATGTATATCTATACCGGTAAATAAAATTTAAGTGTCTGTTTATAAACCCAAATAGTTACTTTTCACTAAATGCATATGGACATACACACGGTACCGACATTTAAAAATCAATTTAAAAAAAATGCTCTGTCTGTCTGTTTGTTCCGGCTAACCTCTGAATAATATATAAGGGCTCCGAGGAATAAAGAATGAAACTAAATCTTCGCGGGTGAAACCGTTCTAAATAAAAAGGCTGCGTTGGTCTGGTGGTCTGCGGAACACTAGAGTGGATTCGATCCCTGTAATCTCCACATAGCAGGTATAGGATTTGGTGCGCAATTACTGGCAATAGGCCCCCATAACTGGCAAAATGTGGGTGTACGATAAGTACACCGCTGCCTCTCCCTAAGGGGAACACAGCCGTGAGAAAAGGCCTTAGCACAAGTTCTAATAATACAAGTTTTATCAAATATTTTTGGTAGAAATTTAAGTTCAGCGATTTCATAACCGAACTATAAGAAAAAATCACGAAAAAACGTGCAAGTGAAAAAAACACAAAAACGTATGCAAAGTGCCTTAGCCGGCGAAGGACCTTTGTCACGTTGGTATTTATAAAAAGCTTTGGTGAATAGGATTTATTCCTCGTTCGGCCCGATATTTTGTCCCATACATATGCTCACGTCTGTATACACCCAAGGGGTAGACAGAGGTTTTGTAATAACAACACCCACTTTTCACTTAAGATGATTAAGTGCCCACGTGACAGATGGTGAGTCTATCGCCGTCTCAGGCACTATACTCATGTCTTTTGCATTACATCTCAGACTTATGAATATTCCCTTAAATAAAAAAAAATGCTGGTGCCTAAAATGCCTAAAGTGCCAATGATTTTAGGCCCCTGTGTATTAAGAACTTCTGAGCTTTGACGTTCCAATTTGTACCTTTCATTCAAACTTTGAAGCCGAGAAGTTTTAAATACGTGCTGCTTAAGCGATCATAGTTTGGCCCCCTGTTTTGCCTCACTGCCAATATGACGTAGGTGTTATAACGTCTGTATGGGACTAACTGGCAGACTGGGAATAACTGTCTGTTTGTATGGGATTCTTTTGTGGAAGCTTTAATATATATAAATGACTATGTTAACAACAAAGCCGAAATACATAGTAATTAACCTTTAATTACTCCAATAACTCACTTATAATCTAGCTCGCAGTACAATAAAGACGGTGTTATATTACAGTTTCAGTTGAGTATACTTTAATGAACTTTATACTCGTTAGCCAGTGGCCTTGTGTTGTTTGGATTAATGTGGAATTTCAAGCTAATTAATTGTTAGCCAGTTAAAGGTCCGTGCACACCACTGCGGCATAAAGTATTGCGTTTCGAGAACGTCTTTAAGATTTCTTTTAATATTGGAATTTAGGAAGTAGAGACAGATTTCTCACTCTTTATAACCATTAATAGGGCGCAAGAAAATCGCTAGCCACCTCCGTATATTTTTTTAGACATCCTTAGATAAAGCTAATGAGGTTGTTTGAACGACGCAAGTTTGAATCCCACCAATGAGTTTTTGAAAAATGTATGTACCTTAATTTCACCATTTGGTTAATGGTGAAAAAAACATCACGTGGAAACCATCATAATATGTCTAGGGAGTAATTGAAAGACGTATGTATAGTGTTTGAGACGGCGACGGACTCACCCTCTGTCACGTTGGCATTTAATAATTTTCGGTGAAATGTGGGTGTTGTTGTTACAACACCTCTGCGAACACCTTCTGGGATGGCGTGAGTATTTTTACTACCTAATGAACAAATAAATATTAATATAGCACTTGCTTCTCTTATATTTTTGACTTCGGCCCTATTAAGGGATAATAATGATGAATCTTCCTTAACGATAATAAGTTGATTGTAAAATAATACTTTCTGAAACTTCAATTAATTTTTATTAAGGTTTTCGCGATACAAGCCTAGTGTGAAAACCACAGGAAAACTCCAACTATGTAAATGCGCGAGTAGATTTAGTAGTCATATAAAAAAATAATCTGTAAAGACTGCATATACCTATTGCCTACTTACTGCTGGAAATATTTACATTTTCATTTTTCATTTTTCATTTTCATTACAAATCACCAACCCAATTTTTGACAACTGAATTTTAGTTCATTTCACAATACATAACAGAAATTTCAACCACAATAACAAAGTGATTTTCATTACATAAATGAACTCCGTTTCACGAATGCGAATGCCATGAAAGTTCCGGAAGCCCAGCTTGGAACAAACCGTCTAACAAAATGGACAGAGGAAAATATCTATGCTGTATTGTTTTCGCATTTCTGGCATTTCATACCGCAGTGATGGATCATCGTTGTCTTTTTTCCAAATAGTGATGTGTCGGCTATCGATCTAACTCGATATGGCTGATTCCTGGTATTCCTCATGGAAATTTTACTGAGACTCAATCGAATTTGTGTATAAACGAATCTATAAACTTGGTAAAATATTTAAAACAACGTATAATAACTACAGTAGAATGATTTAATTCTAAATTGAGCTGATAAATTTTGACAGCGGAGCCTGTACCAATAATTTTTATTGCGTAGTTATATATATAGTTAGTTATATGTATATAGATATTAAGTTGAATTATCTTTCTAGATTTTTTATAATTTTAAACAGATTTAAGTTCCTTGTTATGTTACCTTTAACGTCGACTTAGTTATAATACTGTAATGATGTTAAAATAGGTTTTTTATAAATATATAAATGTTGCGATGGTGTGTACGCAACTTTATTGAGCACTCCAATTTTATTTTAATTGATACCGCTCCATGAGGACGCTAGAAATTTAGTGCACGCTAAATTTGATATCGCATTTGTTTCATGACGATTAAAATGTTGACATTGTAAAGTGATCTCCATCATAAGATGTTGTAAGACGGTTGAAGTAGGTATTGGTATAGCTTTACAGATAAACACAATAATAAAAGCTTTTCACTATATGCTTATGAAAGTACCTGTAGACAATGTAACATTATCCTCATGATTCGCTAGTAGGAACGATACAAAATTTAAGGGGATGACGTATGTCACGTGACAAATCTATATCATTTCCATACAATTTTTATCGTTTCTATTAGCGCAAGCGCGAGCGAATGTCACTTTGTTGTACCGTAAAATTAAACGTGAAAGCTAAAAAGTTAAGAAGTAAAGATTTCTTCATACCCATGCTAGTTAAAAACACATGTTGTAGAAATTAATATACTTATATATATGAAATCAAAACCTTATATACATACATATGCTAACGCCTGCATTCCCCGAAGGGGTAGGCAGAGGTGTTGTTATCACAACACCCACTTTTCACCGAATTTGATTAAGTGCCAACGTGATAGATGGTGAGCCTATCGCCGTCTCAGGCACTATACATACGTCCTTGAATTACTTCTCGGAAATATGCAGGTTTCTTCACGATGTTTTCCTTCACCGTAAAGCACGTGGTGTGAAATCACTGTACATAAGTTTTTTAGAAAAAGTCATTGGAACAGGCCCCGCTGGCGTAGCAGGCGACTGCTCAAACCCCGAGGCCACCACGGCTCTTAAAAATTAATAAAATGATATATATGAAATCAAAATCTTACCTTTGATATTAACATCTCCATCTCCGTACTTGACGAACACGAAGTAAATCACCATAAGTATCAATTGAAACACCATCAAAGGCGTGTACTTCAAAGCTGAGACCTTTAGCACCATTTTGTATCGGTATCTGAAAAGAAATTCGGCAATCAGTAGGAAGTATCGTACTCGATATTGAGGGTTTAAAGTGTCCAATTTGGAGGATCAGTGTTAACGTCATGTTTACTGTGATTTGTGTTTTATGTCATATTCATTTGGGTTCAGTTTTCATTCATGATACGAGAGTTTCATGCTTGTGATATTTTTAGCCGATTCCTCCGGACTTATATATTTTATTTATATTTATAAATGTGTGAGTGATGAAGACCTTAGCTAGTTCTTAAACTATAAATTCTTATTTAATTCTTTCGAAAATTTGACTTGCTAGTAGGAGCCATCAAACATAGTGACTCAAAGGTGACTGACTGACTGACATAGTGATCTATCAACGCACAGCCCAAACCACTGGACGGATCGGACTGAAATTTGGCATGCAGGTAGATGTTACGACGTAGGCATCCGCTAAGAAGGATTAAGGATTTTGATTAATTCTACCCCCAAGGGGATATAATAGGGGATGACAGTTTAGGCTACTTTTAATAAAAAAAACTTAGGGTATGCTAACGCGGGTGAAATCGCGGGGCACAGCTAGTGAGTAATATTTTCGAACTCGTCGAGTCAGACCAAGGCTTCTATCTATATAACCTTAAGATATTAGCAGAAATAAATTTAAGGTGCTTTGAAATGGGCACCAACGTGCCTATCACTTATTCAAGCCGTTGAAATCAACTAGATATATATCATAATAGTGAACCAGGCTCTCATTTCGCTTTTATGTTTTCGATGAGATCTATATTTTTGACATTGACGTATTAAATAAGCAGCTTAGGGTCTTAGTGCCCAAGGTATGTATCAAAATTTCCATTAAAATGTTTAAATGTTATGCAAAGAAAATAAAGCTTAATTCTTTAAACAAAATATCAAATACTGACAAATCAATAATGCAGATCAACATATTTATATTTAGTATAAACTTACTACGTCTAATAATATTGGAGCATTGTTATTAAGTAAGATGTAATTAAGTGAAGATCACCAATGAGATGGACGGACCAGATTAAGGCTGTGATGGGTGCTCCTACTATTAACGAATGCTCCCGTAAAGCAGCAGTCCGAAATGAATGGCGCCGTTTTGTTCAGCAAGCCACCAATTCTGACATTACGACCACGACCGCTCTGCCAAGAGTGTAACGATTGAGATGAGATGATGAATTAAGTGAAATCTCAGTATTAGCTGTTCTCAGAATGTGAATGTCGCTCAGAATTACACGGTATCGATACATGCTGTATTGTTTACCCCAGTTCGAACAATGGTTTGTTTTCATAAGTGTAAAATATGTTCACTTGAAAATTTATTTGCATATGCATATGCCCACGCCTGTATTCCCCGAAGGGGTATTGTAAAAACAACATCCTCTTTTCACTGAATATGATTAAGGGCCAACGTGACAGATGGTGAGTCCATCGCCGTCTCAGACACTATACATACGTCATTGAATTACTTCTCATAATATGTCTATGCAGGTTTCCTCACAATATTTTCCTTAAGCACGTGGTGTGAAATCACTGTACAAAAGTTTTAAGGAAAACTCATTGGTACAAGTCCCGCTGGGTTTTGAACTTGCGTCGCTTGCATGGCAGACTCAAACCCCGAGGCCACCACGGCTTTTATATATGTGTATAAGTAAGCATTTTGTCTGTAAGCTTGTTTATTTGTGTGTATGAAACTGGAGTTACGGTGGCTATATAAACTATTTAAATTCAAAAGAGATTTGATAATAAGGTTATTTCTTCCCTTTAAAAAGTTACACGGACAAAGTTACCAATGTAACGCTTATTTTCCACCATTAGGCACTGAACAAGAAAACTGGACGTCCAAACTGATCCACTTCCCGAGGTAATGGAACAAGTCAAAAACCAAGAACTAAGTTTGTAACACAATAAACTAGGGAACTAAAGGCGGGCAACATTATCACACACTGGGTACAATCTAATTATAAGAAACACGCAGTTGTGAAGCAGGAAAGTTGGCGCAGTTAGCAAACTCCATCTCACTATACCGTGCCGTTATGGTTATAATTAACCACTAACTTCATAACTGGTATGTTGTTAATCTAGACGAGGTTCTTAGTGTAACCTAATTGTTTTCTTAAATAAATAAGGTTTTATGAATGTTAAATTGACCATGATGGTAAAGCACTATACCAATTCAAGTTTAAAAAAAACGGTTCTAAAATGAAATTTATTTATTCAGCTATGACCTTGGCAAGGCTCTTATGAATGGCGAAGAACAGTCCACCGTTTCGGGAAGCCTTTTGAGAGGAACCGGCAAAACACTCAGCTTGTATCATAACCGGTTGACAATTCTTCGACATTCATAAGGGCCTAAATTGATAAATGAAATTCATTTTAATTTTCAAACTTACTGTCACTAGAGTGCTTCTAAAGTCAAAAAAACACTGTAAAAAGAAGCATTGCAAAAAGAGCCGTGGCAGCATTGAGGTTTGAGCAGTCGCCTGCTACGCAAGCGACGCAAATTCGATTCCCAGTGGGGCCTTAACCAATGAGTTTTTCTAAGAACTTATGTGCAGTGATTTCACACCACGTGTTTTACGGTGAAGGAACACAAGTCTGAGAAGTAATTAAATGACGTATGTATAGTGCTTGAGACAACGCTGAACTCACCCTCTGTCACGTTGGCACTTAATCGTGTAATGTGGGTGTTGTTGTCACAACACCTCTGCTTACCCCTTCGGGGACCCTTCTGGAATGCCGTGAACATTGCAAACCTAATTATATGTAGACGATGTAAAATTTACTTGAAACAAAACATTTTCATTAACGCAAATCGAATTAAATACCTGCCATTAAAACTAATTTGTTTTGAAGATTAGCAAATTTTAATATCAAATACGTAAGCCAACGAAAACATGATCGTAAAAATATTGTTTAATGTTTCCAGCAATCCCTTTGAATAAAGTAAAGCAAATTTTTACGACCGCTATTTAACTTTAGCTGTAATAAGATAACCGTAATTACTATTATGCCACTATTTGATAACGCGTTCATAAGCCCTAATGATGTTTAGTTAACCACCAAATGAGGTGATAATGTTGGACAAAAATGTTCCCAAGGCGACCACTTTCTGCTATTAAGCAGCCTAGTGATCGTAGAAGGCTCTAGCCAGAAGTTAACCACCCCATATTGTTGCGTGTAGAATTAAGTTTGTCATCATTAAGCTGCCACTTATACAGGTTACGGAAAAGGTATGCTTTAGGCTACAAAAGCCGTTGTGGCCGTGGGGTTTGAGCAGTCGCCTATTCGTAAGCGACGCTAGTTTGAATCCCAGCAAAAACTTACGTGCAGTAAATTCACACCACGAGCTATGAAGGAAAACATAGTGAGGAAGCATGCATATGTTTGAAAAGTAATCCAAAGACGTATAGTGCCTGAGACTCACCATCTATCACGTTGGTACTTGATAATTTTTGTGTGAAAAGTGGGTGTTGTTATAACAACACCTCTGATTACCCCCTTCGGGGAATACAGGCGTGAGCATGTGTATGTAACAAGCTAGACTGAAATGGCTTGAAAATACAAAGTAGAATAATTAAAAAACTATTGTCAAATAGCCAGGATGACACGGTGCTGGGTTTGGAAGGTTTTCTGGATAAATAGGTCAGATGGCATTCGCTAACTGCGAAAATCAGGTGATCAGTCACATCGGCTTGAATCAAGTGTCGACCCAAATAAAAATATCCCATTTAAAAAAGCGGCCAAGTGCAAGTCGGACTCGCCCATGACGGGTTCCGTAGCGGCTTAGGATTTATAGCGTATTAAAAAAAAACCTTCTTACTAGATCAGACACCCCACACGTATGGGTTTGATGAAAACAAATTGTTTGAGATTTGGTTCTAGTATCCGCATACTCCACATACCTCCGAAATTCATTGTTTTATTTCAATTTTTGTGTGAAATCTTAATGCGGTTCGCGGAATACATCTAATTACCAAGTTTCAGTATAGCTCTTATACTTTTGGAAAAAGTGACTGTACCCTACGGACAGACAGACAGACATGTCGAATCCATAAGGGTGCCGTTTTTTGCCATTTGGCTACGGAACCCTAAAAACCAGATCTACGAAGAATATATTCAACTTTCTTGGTTTAAATGGTACAAATTATTGGAAAGCGATAAGTTGCAAGTTTAATTCAGTTGTAAGGCTATTAGCAGTTCGATTCAGATCGACCGATCATTATGCAATTTGAATGCGCGCTCGCTCATGAAAATTTTACATTGAATGCCTCAACTACTTTGAATATCAATCGATTTGACTTTTAAAAGGATTTGCTTAATGTAACTCACATTCTTGTGGTATATGAGGTAATTATGTAATATTTTTAAATAAAAACTGATATTTATTGGTCTTTGTGTGTTAGCTGGAAAATATAAAAATGAATCAATTTTTTATACAGATAAATAAAATTGAAGTGTCTATTTGTAATTCCAAAATAACAGCTTTTCACTAAATGCACATAAAGCACATGAAAGGTACTGTAAACAAACAAATTTTCAAAATTTTTCTCCGTCTGTCTGTCTGTTTGTTCCGGCTATATTAACGGGACTTTCTATGGCAGATAGATAATTTTAAAGGAGAAACTTAGGTTAAAAGAATAGGGTTCCGCGGGTCACCTATAAAATTAAGTCCACGCGGGTGAAACCTCAGGGCAAAGCTAGTGACAAATAAAAAAATAATATGCTCACGCCATCCCAGAAGGGTCCCCGAAGGGGTAAGCAGAGGTGTTGAAACAACATCACCGAATATGATTAAGTGCCAACGTGACAGAGGGTTAGTCAGGCACTATACATACGTCTTTGAATTACTTCTCAGACGTATGCAGGTTTCCTTCACCGTAAAGCACGTGGAGTGAAATCACAACACGTAAGTTTTAAAAAAAAAACATTGGTACAGGCCCCGCTGGGATTCGAACCACCACGGCTTTTTTTATGACAAATAAAAAGCAATAATTCTTATACACATATCAATTGGGTGTAGAAGAATATTATTTTCTTTTCTGAAAGGTCAGACATCGTGTCCAAAAATCTTATATTACATGTCAAAGGTTGAAAGAAGTATTTTCTGCGAACCTCTAGTTATAGGAATAAATATAATAACATTTGTGATACTAATCTAATTACTTATTCTAGAGAGTTTTCTAGAACATCTCAGTAGAGTTTAATCGTACTTGAGTATTGAAAGAGGAATTTTAATAAATTAGGGAGCGACTGGGTTGGGAATCTTGTCTAATATATTAAACGTAATAAAATAAAATTGTTTTAAGCGCTTCTAAATGGTTGTCGACAAAATGTCTATTATGGATGCGCGTAGGCATTTTATCTAGTGAAAAATAAGACGTTGACATTTGATTGATAAAAAGTTATATATATTTTATTATTATCAATAATAATTATAATTTTCATACTGAATTTTACGATATATGATCGTGAACTACGATTGGTGTAACCTCTTCGAAACGTCGAAGTAGGTACGTTATTTTCAAAATAATATGATAACTCCCAAATAACTTTAAATGTGAATTTATATAACGAAAGTTTAAGAAACAATAATTTTATTATAGAAAAAAAAATGATGCAGATAAAAATGAAAGAATAGAATAAATACAAATTATGTTGCTGTCAAATAAGTACACATATTAAGCAATGTGCTTCACTCATAATGTTATTTGAAGTTAATGGATTACGTGAAAAATATTTTCAAAGGTTCAGTATTATTAAAAAGTTGAGTAAATTGGTTGCGAACAGCTGAATAAAACTAAATTATGTAGAGTTAAAGATATAAAAACTAATTTTAATATATACAAACATGCGTCCAACAATATTTAAAGATGAAGGTTTTACTATTAAAAGAGCTTCGAAGTTCTAAAAAATAAATTATAAAGTTAACTTACTGAGCATACAGTAGGAAATTGAACTTTATTCAGTAACGTCCGCCGCCGCAGTCAGTTGCCATCAATGTAGTTGACGAGCCCTCGCTGTGACCGAGAGATGATTGTTATACTTACATGTCACTGACAATTAACGAAAGGTGGAATTTTACACAACGACTAAATAAAAGAAAATAAAATTTTATGTTATTAAATAGACAAAATTCCAGTCTTATGTATGGGAAGTAATGAGTACTGTAATGAGTACAACAGTAGTTACGAGTGATATCTGGCTCGTGTGGCGGTTATTTATAGAAAAAAAATTGGAGAATACATTTGACAAATAACGGGAAACTATGGTACATAGCTAGGCTACGTTTTGTTGTAATAATTTTTATGTGAACTGTTCATTATTGACTTTGTTACTAATGTAGTAAGCAACGAATAACAAGTTCTAATTTACTGAATTAATTTCATTAACTTGTGCGAATAATTAATAATAATATAATTAATCTTTCCCATGGAAATAAATGTAAGTAGCCATTTAATCAAAATACTTCATTCTGCGGTGACAACTACTCTTGCCATCTCTTTTTTTCACACAAGTGGATTGAGAGAGTCGCGGGACGGTCGCTTCGTGGGGGACAGACCACTTATCGTATATTAGCATATCGGCCACCCTTGCACTTGACTGATTTATTTATACCCAACTACCTGGAAAAATACTTGTTTACACAGACTTTTGATAAATAAATTTTGTTTGTCTTTTTGTCACTGTCAATCATTTTATTCTTAAATAAGTTCTAGGTATTCTCAATTTTTTAAAGAGAAAGACGAAAGAAGGGTATAATTATAAATTGACTTAGTACATGCTATACATACAAGCGCAAGTTCATCGAATTTGTTGCACATTCGATAGACTCGATCTGCATGGAAAGCATATCAAGTACATTTGTTCGATTATCATACCGTCACAGGGTACATAACATGAGTTTTACTACAAGCAGTAGGGATACAAGTCTTTCGATATCACATGCATCTACGAGATTATAAGCGACTCCGGCATAATGATTGAAATCGTAATAGATTTTTTTTTATTCTTTATGACATATATACATAATATGCTCACGCCTGTATTCCTCGAAGGGGTATGCAGAGGTGTTGTAGTAACATCACCCACTTTTCACCGAAGATGACTAAGTGCCAACGTGTTAGAAGGTGAGTCCATCGCCGAGTCAGGCACTGTATATACGTCTCCGAGTTACTTCTCAGACATATGCAGGTTTCTTTACGGTGTTCCTTCACCGTAAAGCACGTGGTGTGAAATCATGCTGAGATTTGAACTTACCCAATGGTTGATCAAACCCAACGGCCACCACGGTATCTTAAAAAGCGACTTTTTTATTTGAAAAATTTGGTCTAGATTCCATACTGCTTGGTAATATTATATATTAATACTGTGATACCGTCCTCTGACATTCCAGGGAGTCGTTGCCGTACAATAAAGGTTGGTATTAATATTGCGTTTGATATTGGATGAAATCTACGTTTTTCCGAGAACGATCTTGATTTTCCACTTGATATTTATATATAATTTTCATATTTTTGTGATTAAATGTACAAGATATATAAGCTAGTTGAGTTTCTCGACCAGTTAGAATTTTCTCGACGGTCATAAGTGCTTTATAATAGTATTTTTTTGGGTCTTGTAAGGAACGGCGCGTTCAAATACATGCGCAGTTTTCCTCACTATCTTCGCTGAGCGCTCATAACTCATGGTGGTAACTGTAACTGGGCTAAAAATCTATACCTATGTACTTTGATATATATAGCTCAAAGTTTTGTTTGTTAGCTTGAACATGCTAATCGTAGAACTACTGGTCCGACTTGAATTTATTTCAGTGTTAGATAGCCCTCCATTGAAGAAGGATATAATATAATCACACTACGTAAACGCGGGCGGATTTATATAATGATACTAGCTTCTGTCCGTGACTTCGTCCGCGTGTTACTATAGACGAACGCTCACGTGATGATATTATAACACGATAATCTTAGGAGCTAATCGATAGTTTATTTATGGAGATAGGTATTAGCTTATCACGCTAAGATCAATCGTGGGTTAAAGTAAGCTTAAGCCCAAAGTAACTATTCAACGCGGACAGAAGCTAGTTGTGACTATTAATTGAGATGTAAGCTATCCTATATCTTTCAAGTTAGATGAAATTGATCACGGTGTGCAAATCAATGTATAAAATCGGTCTAGTACGATGAGTATAATAAAGTACTTGCAATATAGTCTAAGCAAGCCCCAGTTCGATGGATGTCAGAAAGTTGTATGCCATGGTGCAAAGGGTGATCAAACGCAGACTTTGATCTTGTGTTTTATGTTTCTTAAGAGTTCAGTTCGTTCATTTAATTTGTGTTACCAATAACAGAGGCGTGAAATAAATATTTAAAAAATATTTGTTCAAACTTTCAGTCAGATATTTTCATAATCTAATAGACATACATTAGTATCCATAAAACCTATCTAATTCATAAGTCATAACATTAAAAGTACGTTACGTAAAAAGCACGCAGTAATGTCACAGCTACATTAACATTGTTTACCGAACTGGAATCATGATGCTTCAATTATCATTTGATAAGATACGAAGGTGTGACAACGTAAGCCAATCGTGAAGCAGCATTTTCATGAGAAATATTTAAAAAACAAACATAAAAAAAAAAAATTCACACGTTACATCCGTCAATGTACTCACGTAGTATTTATTTACTACATGTCGATTAAAATTCAAATTAAATTGCCAATTTATCATCTTTGGCCTAAAAAATATTCTGACAACTGGTTTATCCCAGATCACAGATTTCCTCATCAAAGGGGTTGCGAAGGTCAGATGGCAGTCGCTTCGTATAAAAATCAGGTAATCAGCCACATCGGGTTGAATCAAGTGCCGACCCCAACAAGGCCAGGGAGATGATGATTAAACTTCACTTTCAGATGAGAATAATTCCATTACCTAGTATATTTAGAACGTGATTTTTCAACAGTCAGTGTTAGTGTTTGAACTTACTATTTTAGATTCAATAGTCTATCATGCTCTGTGTCACTATAAAACGCTTGTATGGCACTGAATGTAGTTCTCTGTTGAAATAGCAAATACAAGCTCTACCGAGAGCGTTTCAACCGACGCGTAACATGCCAAAATTCCACTTCACATTGGCTTTTAAAAGATTCCCAACCTTTGCACTATTCAAACAATGTTTACTCTGTGACGAAAAGTAAGTAAGACGTAAAGTAAGGTAATAGTAAAGTATTCCTTTGATCACCTGTTCCTTTCTGTTACGATATCAGGGCCTGTAGACAAATTAACATTATCCTCACAAACACGAAACCACGTATCCACGATTTTATAAGCGTATATTTTATAAGGCATAAGATCCCTGTTCTAAAATGTCAATGTTAATTATTGTAATTGGTATGTCCGTAATAATTAACTATAAATAAATAAATAAAATAAGCTAGTTTTTTTAGATTTAGTTTCATGCTTAATTTCGCAGTATCCTAATATTTTTTTATAAATAAAAGTAGCCTAAGTTACTCCGTGTAACATAAGCGATCTTCCAGTGAAAGTCTCGTTAAAATAGTTTCAGCCGTTTCAGAGATTATCCGGAACAAACAAACAGACAGACACACAGAGATAAACTATGAAAATTGGTTTTTAAGGCAGTACCGTATATACTTTAATGTGCATTTAATGAAAAGTTGTTATTTTGGAATTACAAACAGACACTTACATTTTATTTATCTATATGTATGTATAGATGTCTTAAAAACTTCCACTATTAATATCCAAATGTACGATAGGAAATAAAACACAATATAATTCAACGTGACCCCTTTATATAACGCAGCTTAAAGCCAGTAACAGTCGGCTAATTCCGGAATCATCCGGCTTAAAACCAGTTGTTTCTAGTTTAAAAGCCTACGTGCCTTAACTAAATGGACCTATGCCAACTTCGTTTAGGCACATCACTCACGTTCACCTATTATTAAAGTTTTGGGTTAACATTTTAAGGCTCTAGACAGGTTGTTCAGAATTTAGAAGCAGAAAAAGAAAGTAGGAGAAAACTACTGTGGTATCTATACTTATCTATATATCTATACAGATAAATAAAATGCAAGTGTGAAGAGCCGATTTGAGCAGTCGCCTGCTACGCAAGCGACGCAAGCTCCAATCCCAGCTGTACCAATGAGTATTTCAAAATAACTTATGTACAGTGATTTCACACCACGTGCGTTGTGGTGAAGGAAAACATCGTGATGAAACCTACATTTTTCTGTGAAGTAATTCAATGATGTATGTAAAGTGTCTGAGACGGCGATGAACTTACCATCTGTCACGTTGGCACTTAATCATCATCGGTGAAAAGTGGGTGTTGCGATTACAACACCTCTGCCTACCCCTTCGGGGAATACAGGCGTGAGCATATGTATGTATGTCTGTTTGTAATTCCCAAATGACGGCTTTTCACTAAATACATATGAAAGTATATACGGCGATTACAATAAAAAGCCATTTTTTTCTGCTCTGCCTATTTGTTTAGCTGTCCTGATTTTAACTTTCACTGTCAGGTAGCTTATATTACAGGCTGTAACTTATTTTTTTTTTAACTAAGATAGGGTTCCGCAAAAAAAGTCCCATGAATTAAGTGTACGCTGGTGAAACCGTAGGGCACTGCTAGTATTGAATACAATGACTTAGAACTTATATGACGTCATATGTAACATATGAAAATGTACTCAAATAGTTACGGAAAAATGAGTACTGCGGAGGACAATCCAAAATCGAAGGGGACAGATGATTAGCCAACTTGTCCGACATGATGGCTTCATTAAAAACAAAAGATAAGGCGAGGTAGAAGGGTAGAGAGGAAGACGAAGGCCAAGGCTAACATACATGAGACAAGTTCAAGAAAAGGTGTCTGTCATGACGTGTAGGGAGGTCAAAGAGATGGCACTGGACAGACATATGGAAAGAGTTGCATTGGTTACACCGACAAGAGTTATTTAATTCATGATTATGATTTATGTATGTTCATTTACAGTTATAATAATCATCCAACAGGCTTACGAGTTAATTTATTAAATTAACATGATTTGATTTACGTAAATTACTTGCGGTGCAAAGACCCTAGAATAGAAAAGATATCCTCAATAATTTTGGTTATTAAATATAATAAGTATTCAGGTTAAATACAGGGGCAGAATAGCAAAGGTCAAAGGTTAAACATTTGATTAGAGCTTAAGGTTGCGTTACACTGGAATGTTCGTGGAAAATTTGCTTCACTCCAATCAGGTTTGGATTAATTCTGTCTTTAAGAGCTTGGTATGTCAAATCATTGATTAAAATTTTATTGATCTCGGTAATTTCTTCCAAACTTACATACATATCACGCCTGTAGTCCCAGAAGGGGTAGGCAGAGGTGTTGTAAAAACAGCACCCACTCTTCACCGAAGATGATAAGCGCCAACGTCGCAGAAGGTGAGTCCAACGCTTTCTCAGGCACTCTTTACATTATGTCTTTGAATTACTTTTCGGATAATATTTGCAGGTTTCCTCATGATGTTTTCCTTCACCGCAAAACACAAGGTACGCACTTCCAAACTTCTTTGGTCATAGAAGCCGTGTTTTATTGGACCATGAGGTAGTAGTCAAAGAAGAATATGGACCGTCTAAGGTAAGCGGTTACCGAAAGAGAAACAAACCGTTATACCGACCCTTAAGAAGTCTCTTCACACCTATCTGAAAAAGTCGCATACTCACAGAGAAATTTTAATTTATTACCAACGGAATAGAACATTGAGTCTGTCACAGACAATGTATTTACCTCCTTACGTGGAGTTCTTGTCTGAAAACTTTACAAATACAGCACGCAAACTAGATTTTTCACATCTATGAATGTGTAGAAAGCCTTAAACACAATGCAATTGTAATTTGACGTTTCTTAGTTTGGAAATCGTGTTGGTCATGCTATTAATATTAATTTATGGTACCTCATAGATATATTTATATTATACAGTATTTTTAAATTATAGTATCAACCCGCCTTTATTTCTCTTCGAGTAAAATTTTTTTAAGAACAAATGTAAATTGTAATCGCTATTTCCATTCATAATAATTTTGTCTGCTAGAATGCATCATTCTTCTTAACTACGTTACAGATTTTGATAAGGTTTTTAAAATAGATCTTGCTTAATTTTTGGAAAAACTCGGTCTCACCACGCTTACAAAAAAAAATAAAAATGTCATTGTAATACGACAGTAAATTTCGCCGACATCTGTCAAGTTATGGTAGCTCAAACGTGAGACTTCCAGCTTACGGGGTGATATGAATATACTAGAGTACCCCGGTTCGAGACTGACGTTCACCGGGTAAATTTCTTTTTTTCAGCATTCATATATGAGAGAACGTCGTTGAAAAGAAACGGCAACCAGGTTCTTATATTTAGGCAGCGTTTTGTAAAGTAAAGGGAATGCGGATTGCTAGTACGTAATAAATATCAGTGAATATGTAGCATTCTATTAATGTAAAAGTTTTTAAATATTTCGATATTTTTGTGTTTATTCATTGCGAACAATAATACAAAATCTTTTCAACTTTTATTATTAAAGTAGTTAAGAACGACGTTCGCAAAAAAACAAATTACAAACTTCTAATCAGCTCTAGTGTATTTTACCTTTGAAGTATGTCGATTAGATTAAAATAGGACTAATGACTAAAGGACAAAGGCACGTTTTTGATTAAAACTAAGGCCGTACGAAGTCCCTTCAAGTAGCGGAACCACTAATGAGAATTTACATGGCATATATTTGAAGTTTTTGGTATTCGAAGATAGATAATCTTTTGTTTTGTTTGGATGGCTTAACGTACTCTCCGAGGCACGGAGGGAACTCGGGCGGTCACCCATCCAACTACTGCCTTGGGTAAGGGTTGCTTAACTTAGCTGATGCCATGAGCAATGGCCATGAGCCCCTCTAGCACATTTAGACATTTATGAACATCGATAAAATTACAACTGGTTCGGAAGAAGCCTTCAGAGATAGACTGGAAGAAAATTACACACCACATTGGTGCTTTACCTACCACGGGAACCAAAAAAAATGTCCAGTGGGCCTAGTGCGAGTTTTATACTGCCGCCGTCGCAAGTCACCGCGTCGGCGTAAACCCAGATTTGAATAGGATCGAAACAGCGCCGCCTATCGCCCTAAAGATGACACTATTGTGGGCCCATACAAATCTGCGTTCACGTCGATGACTTACAATTTTTAGAAAACTCGCACTAGACACCCAGATATCTTTAAAAAGTAAAAAAATACTGGAATATGAAACACGAAAACTGGTAGAGTGACTTAAATGTACCATGTGATTGAACATCCGTAAAACTACGAGAAGTTTGCACATCTTAAAGTGAGCCATATCCAGTCCCCAGGCTTCACCATCCGTTCAACGTGGAACTTTCAATTCATCTTGACGTTTTCAGGTCATCGATCCAGCTGGCTGGGACGTTGTGCGTAGGTTTTACCGTATTAATTTAAATATACCTACTCAATTTCCAATTATTACCTCGTTGGTTTTGTGGTTACGAACTCTATTGCGAAGTTCAGGGTTCGGTTAGTGCTCGTACCGCCTGCCTTTCCGAAGAATATTGGCGCGAGCAGATATTTATTTGATAAATATTAAACACATTTATTTACATACATATGCTCACGCCTGTATTCCCCGAAGGGGTAGGCAGAGGTGTTGTTATCACAACACCCACTTTTCACCGAGTTTGATTAAGTGAAAACGTGACAGATGGTAAGTCTATCGCCGTCTCAGGCACTATACATACGTCATTGAATTACTTCCCTTCCTTCACCGAAAAGCACGTGGTGAGAAATCACTGTACATAAGTTTTTTAGAAAAACTCATTGGTACAGGCCCCGCTGGGGTTCGAACTTGCGTCGCTTGCGTAGCAGGCGACTGCTCAAACTCCGAGGCCACCACGGCTCTTATTTATTTATTTATAAACACATTTATTTATTTTTTTAATATATAGCTTTATTATTAAACATTTATGAAATTTTATTTTATTTAATAAATATTTAATAATATAACTGTAACCCGAACCTTATTTTCATGGGTGGCTCGCAAGCCCTAATGTTTTATAAAAGGGTTTCCGATAAGATAGGGAGAAGTGTTGAAAGACTCACTTATCTCGAAGGTTGCTTGAACAAAAGCAAGAATGACTGTAATTACTATTTTCACATCACTAAATTGATGAATTTGGTATATTGTAGGTTTAAGTAAATGATGAAGATATATTGTAACTACGAATACGAAAACACATGAGCCAAGTTTCTCAAATTAAATTCTACTTCATCCTATATTGTTAATTGGTAGCTCACTTGACATATCGGAAAATCTACAAATTGATAAACTTTCAAATGAAAATGTTTCATAATCGCTAGTTTGTAATAGAATTTTAATTAAGGTTCGGGTCCGAATTATTGTTAACATTTCAACGACACACTACAAAGCGGCACGAGAATGTAGATTACTGAATTATTTGATTAGTCTTGTGTTTTCCAAGGGCTCTCAAGTGAGCCCTTGCTAAGGGCTTTTGTTATGTGTTATTGTATGGAATGGGAGGTAACTATGTATGTGAATTGGTTATTCAATTAACTCTATGTAGTGAGTACATCCTGTTTTATACAGACTTTGAATGTGGAACACATGCCTTGGTTAAATACCAGGGCATTTAGGCCACGTTACGAGAGATCTTTAGAATAGCTTAATAGGATATTCTGATGGATTTCTGGAGCTGTCCAACTGGGGGTTGTTCGGGTACCGTCACGAGTTGTGTCTCTGTCTGTCTGTATGGCGAGACGCGAATAAAATACATGAGCTCTCCATAATTTTCGCAAAGCGCTAAAAACTCGTACCAGAAGATTGTAGCCAAATAATTCTGTCTTAGATAAGAGTGGTGTTGCTTCCTACGGTCGCTAATACTCATAAGGGGAGATGTAGGGAGTTGGATGTTTAGCAATTATTTTTAATTATACTGGCACGGCGATATCATTCTTTATAAGGCAGCATTTATTCTTCAACTTGCAACGTGCGAGGTGCAAAGTACTCGTGCGTTATTTCAGTGTAAGACTGTTTATCTTTCACAGCCCAACGCTCAGAAGTTCGTGTCACGACAAAATTTTGCAACAATGTTGGTCTCTTGGCATAATTATTAGGCAAACCATTACATACAATTATTTAATATTCTCTCTATGCATACTCAAACATTGATATCATTCCAACTATCATTATGTAAACCCAGTAACAAAATTATGTTATTCACGTTTCGTGCAAATCTGCATCTATTAATTCGCCGACATACTCTATTTTGTTTGGAAACCGTTCAAATAACTATTTTATTTATGTTCGGGCATAACAATGTTTGCTTTTTGTATTTGTGCCGCGGAGTCGACGCGACTGTTCGTGAACGACTGTCATGCAGTGACAATTAGCAGTATTTTATTACGTTTGTTTACTCCAGTTATGTCACATGGATAGGTGTGTCAGTAAATATAGTCGATGCTCGCTTATCACACAACATCGTAAAGATAAATTCTTCAAAGTGATTCTTTGTTCGTGATGTAATGGAAATTTGAACAAGAAATCTATTTGTAATTTCTAATTAATTGGCTGGCGACCTGGCAAGAAACTCAGTAATTACTCTTTAAAAAAAAATTTTACACCTTTTAGTAATACAATATAAATAAAAAAATATATATATATATAAGCCCATGGATACAGTTCCAGTGCACAAAAGTTTTAATAACTAAAAATAATTACTACGAATAATTGTGTAGCTTGAGATGACCAGCCCCCACTAGCAGCACCTGTTCACAAGTATGACGAGAATGCCCTCCTCAATCATTATAAAGGGAAGAGAGCGACCCGTCATCCTGAATTCTTTTCATTAATTGCATATGAAAGTATACAGTACTCACATAAAAAAGCAATTTTATTTTTTGTCTCTGTTCGTCTGTCTATCTTTACCGATTTTCAAGGGACTTTGGCAGATAGCTAATATTACGTTTAAATGAAAAAAATATTAGGGTTCAGCGGGACACCAATGAAATTAACTCTTCGCGGCAAGATCGCGGGGCACAACTAGTAAGATATATAGCAGGAAAAGAGTAACAATATGTATGGTACAGGGAAGACTTGTTGTGACAAGCAAAATTTAGTATTTTACATACATACATACATATGCTCACGCCTGTATTCTCCGAAGAGGTAGGCAGAGGTGTATCACAACACCCACTTTTCACCGAATTTGATTAAGTGCCAACGTGACAGATGGTGAGTCTATCGCCGTCTCAGGCACTATACATACGTCTTTGAATTACTTCTCAGAAATATGCAGGTTTCCTCACGATGTTTTCCTTCACCGTAAAGCACGTGGTGTGAAATCAATGTACATAAGTTTTTTAGAAAAATCATTTGTATAGGCCCCGCTGGGATTCGAACCTACGTCGCTTGCGTAGCAGGCGACTGCTCTAACCCCGAGGCCACCACAGCTCGCTGAGTATTTAAAAAAAAAAATATAACGCTCTAGTACCAACTTGCGGCTTCGCTCGTGCGGTTTGTTCCTACTATAAAGTTCACCCTAAACGTGAATGATAAAAACGTTTGGAAGATTACTTCCCTCTTGATCCGTATAAACATTACCTGTTTGAAATGTTAAAATTTTATAACAAAAGTGCTTTAATAATAAGGACCTGGTTGACTGAGTTGTGCTCGGTTTCTGCTTCTCACAAAAAACTATACTTTAAAAAAGAAAAATAAAAGAAAAAACCGAACCGGCGAACGTCAGACTCGAACCGGGGTACTCTAGATTCGTAATCGCCCCGTAAGCTGGAAGGCTCTCGTCTGAGCTACCGTCGCTTGACAGATGTTGGCGAAAATGAAACCTACCTAGATAATTTTTTTGCCCCTGATACCCCCCTTCACATTAAATTTCATGAACATTAAACACAATAAAAGAATTGCTCGTTTTATTAATAAAAGTACCTGGTTGACCGAGCCGTGCTCGGTTTCTTCTTCACACAAGAAAAAGAAAAAAACCGGTGAACGTCAGACTCGAACCGGAGTACGCTAGATTCTTTATCGCCCTGTAAGCTGGAAGCTTACCACTGAGCTACCATAACTTGGCAGATGTCTGCGAAATTTGCTGTCGTATTGTAATGATATTTTATGATATTTTTGTTTTTCAGTGCCTAAAAACATGGTCAAAACGATGTTTTCCATATATGAAACCTAGCTAGATATTTTTTTTGCCCCTGAAACCCCCTACATGAAAAATTTCATGAAAATCGTTGGAGCCGTTTCCGAGATTTTGATTCTATATATATATATATATATACAAGAATTGCTCGTTTAAAGATATAAGGTAATGTTCGTATTGATTCCAGTTTAATGTAATGTTCACCTAATTTTACTGATTGAATTACATCTCCGAGAGATTGCTACACATAGGTACCTCTTAGCCTCACGTACCGGGTTACGCGTACCACTAATTGGGAACCTCTGTCTTAGACAAATCATAACAGATTATAATGAACACCCGCCTTGTATCGTAGAGTAGGTAATATGTTACTATAATATACCTACTTATACTTATCTATAGGGCTTTCAAGGTTGAACATTGTTATTGATATTATAACCAGTCAAAGCATTGATATAAGCAAGAGACTTTTTCTTACTTTTAATTGAGGCTTGGCGATTATTAATATAATAGGAAGATATAATTTTGTATGCAATTTTCAGTCTTTCGTTCGTTAGTTACAACGTACAGTGTACTGTGTCTCTCCATACGTAGAGAGAGATAGAGTGTTTTTATTTCTTCCCTGTTGTTCACCCAGGGGCGTGCATTAAATTTACAATAATTAGGTAGGAAGATAGGTTTACATACTAATGTGGCGCGACGTAGGTACATATGTTTTGGTATAGATACACACACGACACCAGGCAGGATACAGTAGCCTTCATAGTCACTAAAATGCATTTGCTTGTGGCGGCTGCGTCTGGGTGACGCGTTGTCTATAATGGTTGTTCCCTCTATAATGGTTGAGGAGTTCAATGGCTGGCATTCGCGTCATACTTGTGAATAGGTGCTGCTTGTTGGGGCTGGTCGTCTCAAGCTACATACTTATATATATCTAGAGCTCTTAGACCTTTAACTTTTTTCGACATTTGTGCATTGGTACGGTGTCCATTGGCTTACATTTCTCATATGATTGATATTTTATTTATAAGAATTATAATAAAAAAATATTATAATTCTAATAAACAAAATATCAATCATAAAATAATATTAAAGAGTATCTTGCCAGGTTTTTCTCAATAAAAACAAACCTGGCGGTAGCATGTATAATTATGTCATTCTGACGACTTGAAAGTACTTTGTTAAAAGTCAAATCAAATAAAGATATTTTAGAGTGTGTGTTTGAAAAACTTCTTGCGCTTGAAATGAAGAAACACAAAACCGATCAAACCGCGATGGTGGAAGCCACCTCCTGTCCTAAATGTTTCCGGGAGACCAACATCGGTTTAAGCAGAACGTTTTAAGAACTTCTGAGCTTCAACGTTCGCTTTTTGTACCATAATTACAAACTTCGAAGCCGAGAAGTTCTTAATACGCGTTGCTTAAACGATCATAGTTACCCAGGTGATGATTGACTCACATCATGATTGTGCTTCTCAGTAATGAGGGAATGGAGGGAGTCCGTACGGCACTAGCCGTAGATGGAAAGAAAAGTTTACCTTTAAAATTCTCGATAACGATCTAACAAAGTCTTCTAAGAACTAGATCTAAGTAAGCTTCTTAGTTTGTTAAATATATTTATATAAAGCTATTCAAATGTTTAGTTTCCTCAAGAATAACGTTAAAAGTGTTCCGCAGAGCGACAATATCAAAGTTTCAAAGTATATTTCTCATGGTAAATTGTTCTTGTGAATGACTTTCCGTGGCAGGTGACTGCATATTTTACCCGACTCCGACGATACAAAGAGAAGGTAATGTTTTATACGTATATTATGCTGGCTGACGTTCCAGTGAGCATGAACGTTATCTTGTATCGCAGGTAATAAGAATTTTCCTGACAACGTAAAAACGTGACGTGTAGCGTTACATTGGTGCTGGAGACTTGCGCTTTTCTGTATCATTTTAATGTTTCCTTCAGTGATCGTTCGAAGCCATATTAGTTCCATCTTTTTTGTGATACGGATTTAAAATGGGATTGACTTAGGTTTAATTAGAGTTTGGTCTAGTCTTTGATAAAACCATGTTATGTGATACGAGGGTAAGTATATTATAAATGTAGCTCAAGCATTCCATACATTTTGCCTTAAAGTCCTAT
Source organism: Watsonalla binaria (assembly GCA_929442735.1). Classification (NCBI taxonomy): domain Eukaryota; kingdom Metazoa; phylum Arthropoda; class Insecta; order Lepidoptera; family Drepanidae; genus Watsonalla; species Watsonalla binaria. The sequence goes on from OV838930.1 coordinate 9,519,529, forward strand.
TACTAACTGAAAAGTTATGCATTAAATATAATCAGTAGTTTTAATTAAAATCGCGTTTTTCTCAAGATAAAACAAATTTGAACAAAGTACCACAAAGAAGTATCTTAGGTTAGGTCATATACCTATCACGTGCGTAGCACATGTCCGAGCTCGACGGACAGGAGCACCATGTGCTACGCATGTGGCGAGGCGGACCACCGGGCGAGTGAGTGCACTCGCCCGCTAAAGTGCCCGCTCTGCGCGGACCTGGGCCGGCCCTCTGGCCACAGGATGGGGGGCAAGAAGTGCTCCGCTCCTCGTGGCAAGAGGGGCCGTAAGCCGGGTCCCGCGCTGCCGAGCGGCACGGGTCCGGCCCGGTCGGGTTCTGCCCCGACCGAGGCGGCAGCAAAGGCCCCAGCACGGCCTTAAGGCCCCAGCGAGCCCTGCAGTGCAACCTGAACCACTGTCGCGCGGCGCAGGACTTGTTCCAGCAGTCCGTCGCGCAGTGGTCGGTTGCACTGGCGGTGGTGGCGGAGCCATATCGCGTCGTCCCAAACCATCCTCGCTGGTTTGGTGACGACATGGACTCCGTCGCCATATACTGGGGTGGCGGTAGCGGCGACCCTCCCTGCTCCCTCATTGAGAGGGGGCTGGGATACGTCGCCGTGAGCTGGGGCCGCATAGTCGTTGTGGGCTGCTATGTCTCCCCCAACTGTACCCTCGCCGTCTACGAGGCGTACCTGGACGGGGTGGCCAACTGCATTCGCGGATGTCTGCCCCGTCCCGTGCTCGTCCTGGGCGACTTCAACGCTCACTCTCGTGAGTGGGGGAGCGCCCGGGATGACCCAAAGGGGGAGACAGTGCTGGAATGGGCGGCGGCGCTGGACCTCCGGTTGCTTAACCGGGGGTCCGTCAGCACCTGCGTGCGCTGGCAGGGGGAGTCGATCGTGGACCTCTCGTGGGCGACTCCCCAGGCAGCGCGCATGGTGACGGGGTGGAGAGTGGCGGAAGAGATGGTCACATTATCCGACCATCGCTACATAGCGATGGATGTGGCCATCCGCCCTCCCCGCCCCGACAGCCGCCGCCGTAGCAGCCCGCCGCGACGATGGTCTCTCAAGCGGCTCGACAGAGATCGTCTCTGCGCCGCAGCCATCGTCGCGGCCTGGCCTGAGCGCCAAGAAGAAGGGATCCTGCCCGATCCTGAAAGGGAAGCCGCCTGGTTCCGGGACACGATGACGTCCATATGTGACGCGTCGATGCCCCGGACCAGACCTGCCAAGCCCCGGGCCGTGTACTGGTGGTCGGATAGCATCGCGGAGCTGCGCGAGATATGCCTCCGCGCCCGACGCCAGTACACGCGTGCCCGGAGAAGAAGGCGAGCCACAGCCGAAGAGTTGGGTGGAGCCTACGTGGCATACCGAGGCGCCACGAAGGCGCTGCAGGCAGCCATTGCCAGCGCCAAGGCTCGGTCGTGGGATGAGCTCATCGGGGGACTGGAGAGGGATCCATGGGGCCGCCCGTACAAGATGGTACTGGGCAAGCTGCGCCCGTGGGTCCCTCCGTTGACGGAAACTCTGGACCCGGCATTCGTGGAGAGGGTAGTTGATACCCTCTTCCCCAGGGTCCAGAGCAGTCCCGCGCCCCCTCCTTCGGAACCGACCATCTGGTCCGAAGAGTTGGGGGTGACGACCGATGAGCTGGACCGAGCCGTGAGGCGCCTCGGAGCCCGAAACACGGCACCGGGCCCCGACGGAGTTCCTGGTCGGGCCTGGGTGTTGGCTCTACCCAACGGACTGGGGAACAGGCTGCGGCGGCTGTTTAACGACTGCCTACGCTGCGGCGTGTTCCCCAGCGGCTGGAAAGTGGCTGGGTTGGTTCTCCTCCATAAGGATGGAAGACCCGCGGACTCTTCCTCCGCGTATCGTCCTCTCTGCCTACTAGATGAGGCGGGTAAGCTGCTCGAAAGAGTGTTGGCTGACCGCCTCAGTACGCACCTGACGAGCGTCGGGCCGGACCTGTCGGAAGACCAATTTGGCTTCCGACGCGCGCGGTCGACAGTGGACGCGATCATTCGCGTCCGAACACTGTCGACGCAGGCTGTATCCCGGGGCGGAGTGGCGTTGGCTATCAGCCTTGATATAGTCAACGCCTTCAACAGCCTGCCCTGGGATGCAATATGGGGGGCCCTGGTGTACCACCGCGTGCCCCCCTACCTGCAGCGCGTGGTCCGTGCCTACTTGCACGACAGGTGCGTGCAATATGTGGGCGGAGATGGACGACTTCACCGGAGGAAGGTGTACTGCGGGGTCCCACAGGGATCGGTCCTAGGGCCACTCCTGTGGAACCTCGCGTACGATGCGGTCCTGCGGGTCGACCGCCCCGACGGCGTTAGCGTCGTCTGCTATGCGGACGACACGCTGGTGCTAGCCGTCGGGGCGACCTTCGAGGAGACCAACCGGCTCGCCGAGCTTGGCGTGGCATGCGTCGTGGAGAAAATCCACGAGCTGGGCCTTCGGGTAGCGCCGGAGAAGACTGAGGCGCTGTGGTTCCACAAACTCCCGAGGGGAAGGGAACCACCCAGCTCGTCGGTTCGCGTAGGTGACGTGGAGGTCCGGGTGGGACGGTACTTGAAGTACCTCGGTCTCACCCTGGACGGTCGCTGGGGCTTCGAGGAGCACTTCAGCCGCATGGTCCCCCGGATCAAGAGGGTAGCGGGTGCATTGCACAGACTGCTGCCCAATCTCGGGGGGCCGAGTGAAGGAGTCCGCCGCCTCTATGCGGGGGTCGTGCGATCCGTGGCTCTCTACGGAGCACCCGTCTGGTCTTCCAGACTGGGTGTTAGGCGCTGCAGAACTATGTATAATAGTATGCAGCGTCCTATGGCCATCCGGGTCGCACGGGGGTACCGTACCCTGTCCTTTGAGGCGGCCACTGTCCTGGCGCGGTTTCCGCCCCTGGACATCCTGGCGGAGATGGATGCTCGTATTTACGACCGTCTCCGCCGGGCGGACGGAACCGCGCCTCCTAATGCGGCTGAAGTGCGGAGGCAGGAGCACCGACGTGCGCTCTTGGCGTGGCGTGAGCGGCTTTGTGAGCCGCAGAACGCCCGCCAACGCGCTGTCGGTGCAATTTTGCCGAGCCTCGGGCCCTGGCTAAAGAGGAAGGACCACGTCACCTTCCGGCTGACGCAGGTACTCACCGGACACGGGTGTTTCGGTGAGTACCTGAATCGGATCGGTCGCGAACCGACGGCGCAATGCCACCATTGCGGCTGTGACCGGGATTCCGCACAGCACACGCTGGAGCAGTGCCCAGCGTGGAGCTCGGAGCGTCGAGTCCTGGTCACCAGGATCGGGCAGGACCTCTCTCTGCCACGCGTAGTGACGGCTATGCTGGCAGACAGAGAGGCATGGAGGGCCGTAGTCTCCTTCTGCGAGACGGTAATGTCCCAGAAGGAGACCTCCGAGCGGGATCGGGAGAGAGCCGATCCCTCTCGGAGACGACGGCGACGGCGGGGCGGAGGCAACGCACGCCCCGGTCCGTCCACCCAATAGCCAGGGTCTAAGAATATGGCTATGGTATCCCCTGCCTGTCGTAAGAGGCGACTAAAAGGGGGCCGGAGGGCCTGCTGGCGGTGGTCGGGGTGGGAGCTTTGACCACCGGCGCGGGCCCGGGAAGGTGGCAGCGCGATGTGGCTCGCGCTGCCTTGCACAGCGAGGTCTCTAGGGGCGGCCCTACAGCTGCCCCGGGGATGTGCCCCGGCAAAGTGTGGGGGGACACCGGTGCGTTCTATCAGAGTACCCGGAGTCCCCCCTGAGCACTGAGGATGGCCACCGGGGGGGTTTTAGTGCGGTAAAAATCCCACATACCCCGATCTGCCTCTCCCAGGGCGGTCGGGGACCTTTTGAAGGTTTCCCCCTCGTCAACAAAAAAAAAAAAAAAAAAAAAGGTCATATACCTATGTATTACATTTAATTTTTCATTTCATATAAGACGACGAAAATAATCCTTCTCGTTTCTCGAGTCTTTTAACTTTCCATGCGATTTTATTGAAAGCAAATAAAAGTAACACCATTGTGTATAGGGCCTTATAACAAAGAACACTTTATGAAACTATGCAGACTGCTCCCGTTATTTATTTGGACGTACTCTTTTCTTTTCATGCTGATATGTTGATCTTAATTACATAAAATAATGGTTCGAGGAACACAGAACTATAGAGTCGATAACTGTAGTTTAAAATCATGATCAAAATATTAAGTCTCGGATTATGCTACGGGTCAGTGAATAAAAAATAAAATTATAGAAAATATACAATGTACATTTCAAATACTACTCATCAACTTTTCAAAGAGGTTGCACTTCGTCTGGTAGAAGCTTGTCGTGACAAGCGGGCTGGGACTTTTCTCGCTCAGAGAATCAGCATTGCTATTCAACGTGGCAATGCTGTCAGCCTTCTTGGCACGATCCCGAGAGACACCGATTTGGGCCAAGTTTTCTACTTGTAATTAGTTTTTAGCTACTTATTAGTTACTTAATAAATCAAATACCTTTTGATGACTTTATATAAAGGATTACGTTTCAAAAAGGTGGTGTAATACAAGTATTTTCTCTAGATATATTGAACTTCTAAAACCTTTGTATATTTCACAGCGATAAATTGAACCAAACAGTTTACTCACATAGCACTTGAGCACCCTACACCTAAAATAAAACTGCCTCAGCCCACTGAGAGTCGTCCTTCAATGAAACGGAGACCTCTCGCGGTAGCCACATCTTATCTAGTACATTCTCATACAATATTTATGCTCGAAGAACACAGAATGTCGATTAAAGCTGGATAGTACGAAGATGTATTTTTTGGAGAAACGACTGGTAGCATGTAGGTAACGAAACCATATCTCATGTATTTAATGAAAAATTCTTGTATATTTAACAGCTTAACAGCTCTAAAGATTCAAATTAAATTTAGAAAACGTTACTTAATTTACAAAAAGTTGTTTGCTTGAACTCGTTAATCTCAGGAATAACATAGCGCATTTATCAAGGAGGGCTAAAGGCTATATAATATAATATCATCACGCTAAGACCAATCGCGGGTTAAAGTTAGCGTGAGCCCAAGGTAACTACACGTGGACGAAGTCACGGGCAGAAGCTAGTTTTTAAATAATTTGATTATAACGATTGAAATATGTGTGTAAATGTAAAAAAAATCGGAGCAAAGTTCGGTCATTCACCGAATGTCTTTATGATCGTTCTACTCTGAAAATTGATCATAGTGGTTTCGATCGATTCATTTCGTTCTTTATCTCATTTAATCATGTTATTATTGTAATTATTTTGACCGATCAACGTGATCTTCATCGTAGCCTCGATACAAATACTAACAAAATTCTACAGTAATACTACCTTATACGTTTATTGTAAGTTTATTCAGGTTATTGATAAATGTTTGAGTTGGTAATGTCCAAGAAAGTTACGTAAATTGACAAATTGATGAAGGAAGAAAAAACTAGAACTCCTATTTGCCTAAAGTCTGGAAATTTTACAAAGCGTAATTCCGCGCATAATTTGTTACACTATAACCGCCTTACTACATACAGAGTGTGTGACGTCAAGAGCGGCACGTGTTTCACGCCCACGTAGATTTTCCTGAAACCAAGCGGGAATAAAATTAAGTGACACAATTCTGAGGTTAGCAGTTAAGTAGAGATTACAAACGCAGGGGCCGAGTTCACTAATTCAGCAAAGAAATACTCGCATCGTATTGTGGTCTCTTTGAATAGCCACAACTCAACATTAGTTTAGCACTAAATAAATCTTGCGAAGTTAGAACAATCATGTCTCTGGCCTTATCCCATACATTGTTGGGGTTGGCACTTGATTCAACCTTATCACCAGATTTTTATACAAAGCGACTGCCATCTGACCTTCGTAGCCAATTTGCCGAGGAAAATCTATGATCTGGGTTAAACCAGATGTCAGACTATTTTTGGCCTCCGACTGACCTGAAACACTTGTCAAGGATGTTAAATTGGCAACAAACATTTTTCTATGTGTATGAAAATATGTTGCACAGCGCTTATTAAGAATTTCCACATCGGGTTGAATCAAGTGCCGACCCCAACAATGTATGGGAGAAGGTCAGGTAGGTGATGGTTTTGATTCACATAGAAAAATACATTACATGATGTCATCAAAAAGTCTTATAATTCACTCCAAAATGTTTATGTGCCATCCTTGATATTCGTAGGCTTAAGTAACTGTACCTTTTATGTCGAAATTTTACTCAGAGTTTTATTGAAAAGAATACCACATCATTTGTCTCTATATCCGTGCTCTCAGCACCCACCGGACAATTCCAAAGAGCGAGAGAGACAACATCAGGATACAACACTTAAGTTTTAAGAGCCTCTTTGTAATCTTTATTGAGTAGTCTGTAAATTGACTTTTTAGTCAGGTTTTACCTTATTTCCTCTTAGAAAGCTCGTAATGTCATTATACAGCGAAGGTTTTTAACCGTCATTTCAACTGACTAATAATGGTAGTAAGTAATTTATTTTAATATAACAAGTGCTTTCGATATCGAGGAAGCGCGCGAGTATCGCCCTTGACTTTGAAAGCTTTCATATGTTTCTATCATGTATGCTCATCTGCCAGATTCGTTATAAATTTTTTCAAAAGATCGTTTCTCAAACAATCTTATGTGAAACGATCTTGTGAAAAAAATAATTATATTATAATGTCGTCGTCCTAGCTCTATTGTTCGACTACATATTACTACGTTTGGATATTAGCAGAACAATACTAACTAATACATTATATACAGCTAATCATTTTATTACTATAAGCATGCTAATCGCGAGCTACCAGGTGAACTCCAAAAAACATTTTTGCGGAATATACATACATACGCTCACGCCTGTATGCCCCGAAGGGGTAGACAGAGGTGTTGTTATAACAACACCCACATTTCACCGAAGATGATTAAGTGCCAACTTGGCAGATAGTGAGTTTCACAACACGTGCTATACGGTAAGGGAAAACATCGTGTAGAAATATGTATATGTCTGTGAAGTAATTAAATGACGTATGTATAGTGCCTGAGACGGCTTGTATCACGTTGGCAATTAATTATATTCGGTGAAATGTAGGTGTTGTTGTTACAATATCTCTGCTTAGCCCTTCGGGGATCCTTCTAGGATGCGTGAGTATACTCACGCATCCTAGAATATATATTATATATTATGTAATTCTATATATATATAGAATTACATAATATATAAATATTATATCCCTTTTCTGCGGTACATGCTATGCTTGGTTTAGCGACAAGATGGCGCGAATATTCGAATATTATTAAGTTATTTGTTTATTTAGTGTAAAATTGTAAATATGCGGGGATAATGCCGTTATTATTGGATTAAGCATGTTTTCAAAGTTCCGTTATGAAAATCGTTACGCCATCGTGTCGTTGTCTGTAACAAGTAACACGAATGTTACGTTAACAAGAGCATGTTAATTACGAGTAAGTTTTGAACTGAATCCCTTTCAAATAAGTTCAACTTTAGCATGAAATGAGAAAAGTTTGGGCCCGTCACAATTTGTGTATTAGCATTTGTAATTGTTTTTCGACTTAAAGTCCACAATATGTAGTATTATTTAGTTTTATTTTTTTACCCAACTAAGGCGAAACGGACGCGATTTACCTCTAGTTTTACTGAAGTTATGACATCACATTCAATTGAATGTGACTTTTCTGGTACCGTGTTGGGTATCAAAAATAATTATAGGGTAATAAAAGGGCTGGATCCTAGATAAGGTTGGGCAGAGTGATATTGGGTTTTTCCATCTGTAATTTTCCAGTACAAGCCCAGTCTGGATTAATACTCGGTAAATAGCAAAAGTATCCCACTACATGGGACTGAACCATAACTGGCGAAAAATATGGCTGTACGCTGCCTAACTCTTCGGGGAATACACCCATGAGCATATGTACCTTTAGCTAATTTATGTGAAAAAATTGAGTAGGTAGTAAATTTGTAAACATAATAATTTTCTACATTCCCAAATTAGCATACATACTACTTCGTCAATTTTGTTACCTTCATTTTCATTATTACCTTGTTACGTTGATCAAAGTGAGTGATGCTCCCTACAGAGTGTACTGACATAGTTAATTGACATTTTTGGTCCCATACTCGTTTAATATCGTTTAAGAGCAGTATGTCTAAAAAGGTCAGTTTGGGAGAATCATAATGTGATCCGAATATGATTCATCATCGAAATGACAACATGGTCACTTAGGTGCAATTCATATTATGATTCACCAATGCTTTATATTACGCTTTTCAGATTCCTAAAATGGTCTACAAAATATGAATTGCTTTTTAGGGACATCTACAATTATTGTAATCATTCGTGAATCATAATATGAATTGCACCTCAGTGACCATTTTGTCATTTCGAACGCTGGCGCTGAACATCTTCGGTCAAGAATGTGTGTTTATGGTTATAATATAGTTTTTGTTTTGTCTATGAAAAAGCTGGCATGAGAAAGATTCGAATACAAATAGTGTAAATAATGGTAGAGTTTTTCCTGAAAAACCTACAACAGAAACATTTTCATGACACTTCTGCTTACCTCTTCGGGGCTTTTTCTAAGAAGGTGAGCTTACATATTAGCACGGGTATTTCTCACCGTCTTCCATCTCCGTAAAATTTTAGGTCAGATATAAGCTAACAATTACGTCTAATAATCTTACGCCTACGCTAAGTATTTAATTAATTTATTCAAAGTGAAGGATAAAGTAAGCCCGTTATAATTTTTCTACAATAATATTTACATACGAGACAAAGAGAGTTTATAATGGAGGCTAGTAAAATATCCGTCTGTCCTATTAAACAAGAAGTAGGTAGGTTGTCTAAGAACTTCCCAGTGTCGTCTCGAAAACGTAGTGCAATGACGTGTTTTACTTAAAACGGAACTACTAACACAAGTAATCGATACCTTATCTTGAGCTAAGACCACAGAAAAACATATAAACTCACAATCAGTACGGAATCTAGGAACAAATGCTTCGAAATGTCACACTCACACACGTGCTCATCTACGACATAATAAGCGACCTTGACGTAATGTCAGTAACGTCACGTCGTAGCCGATCGCGTATACGTCTTTAAGGTTTAATACGGACATGTTACGAATCGACATTACTTTGAAATTAAATTAAAGAGTATTTTTTTTATACTTGAGTGTTCATTCACGGTCGATGGTACAAAGAATCCTATTTCAAAAATATGAATATCTTACATAGATGATGAGTTTTTCTAAAAACTTACGCGCATGGATTTCACAACACGTGCTTTACGGTGAAGGAAAACATCATGAGGAAACCTGCATATGTCTGAGGAGTAATTCAAAGAAGTATTTATTGTGCCTGTGACGGCGATAGTCTCACCATCTCTCACGTTGGCACTTAAACATCTTCATCACAACACCTCTGCCTACCCCTTTGGGGAATACAGGCGTGAACATATGTATGTATGTGTGATCTAGATTCCATACTGCTTAGTAAGCTAAACTTATATCTATACTGAGCTAAGATCGCGAGGAAGCAACAATGTTAAAGTTCTCCCATACTAAAGTCAGGCTTTAAATGTAACGAACTGCAGTCGGTAGGACCCGGATTTTAAAGCGATACAAACGAGCAGCTACATTTTTATACCTCCAAACACTCAACAAGTCGAAACAAATTATGTGTACAATGTAAATTGAATTGGAACCGAGGCTCAAAATATTACGGAAGAAAATACTTTCTTTTTTATAATTTGCATCTATTTATCTTTAGGCCAAAGGGACTTATTGTACGCCATGTTATAATAATGGAAGTATTTTTTTTATATGAGTTTAAAAGGCGAAATTGCAGGCTATTTCGCATTTTCATCTTGAAAGGAATTAAAACGTAATGCGTATTTTCACAATACATGAGACAAAAAATAATTTCAGGTATAGAGGTGATACCTAAAATTATTTTTAATGACTAGGAGGAAAACTTCAAAAGGTCACCGACCGCCCTGGGAGAGGCAGGTCGGGGTATGTGGGCCCATTACCACAATAAAACCTGCGGGTGGCCATCCTCCGTGCTTAGATGGGACTCCGGGTACTCTGATAGATTACACCGGTGTCCCCCCACACTTCGTCGGGGCACATTCAGCTGTGGCCCGGGTACAGCGAGGCCTACAGGGGCGGCCCTGTAGGCCTCGCTGTACCCGGGCCCGCGCTGGTCAAGGCTCGCGGTCCGAAAACCGCCAGCAGGCCCTCCGGTCCCTTTTAAGTCGCCTTGTACGACAGGCAGGGGATACCAATAGCCAATTTATACTGGCTATTTGGTTCTCTGTACCATATTCAAACCTAATCTGCTCAGCCATATTGCGATGAGAAGGACATAGAAATGTGGACAAACAAGGGTTTCTTTGGGGACTTCCTCGCGCTCGGTCCACACAAGACTCGAATAAATACCACTGCCTATTTAAGGTCAGCGCTCAATAATCAAGACCTTCAGCACCTTAAGAATATTCATGACAGCCCAAATATTTAAAAAAAGTCAATAAAAATAGTTCAATTTCTAAAAATAAATGGTAACATGCATCAAAATTTATACAGCAATATTTAATTGTATACATGAAGTCACTTTCACTCCGGCACTCGACTATGAAAGGAATGTAAAAAATTAATCACACCAGACTTGCAAGGACTGACTTGGGAGAGAATGATTAAAATTTCATTATCCAAAATGTAACAGAAAGATTCATTGAATAATTGAGACTCGAGCACAGATGGGCCTCGAGTTTCTCTCGACGTAAAATGCGCAGGTTATCATTCTATGTAATGGTGAGCGTATACAGCCATTGAGTATGGCATTTATTGTAGTTTATGTAAGACTGCCTCGCTGGTTTAGTGGCAAACGCTATTACGAGACAATCTTGGGTTCGATCCCCAGGTCAGGGTTATTGGGTTTTTGCAGCTCAGTTACTGGCAACGTCATGGGACTGAAGCAAGTCCCCTATGACATGGGACTGAATAAATAACTGGCGAAATGTGAGTGTACTGTTTACCCCTTCGGGGAATACAGGCGTGAGCATTATATACAAATGTTTCCAGTTAAAAACTCTTACACAAACAAAAGAGTGTACATAAAAGCCTCAAATACGACAATGGAAAGACTAGAAAAATCAACCACGAGAAAGTTTTAAGCACCACAGCTAATAGCTCCCATAGTGAGACATGAACCTTGTGGCAATGCTTTTATGTATGAACTATGGAGCTGCACAAGCATTGATTATTTAGTTATTGAGGGACTATGAAACTCCTTGCTCGGACAACTTCTGAGGATTCTGAAAAGCATTGAAGGGCTTAAAGGTTCGGTTGATACATGTTAAACAATTTGATGAGTTTAGCTCTAAATCTCATATAATTAATATACAATCTTCTCAAGCAGCGCGACTTTCGAACCTCTTAGCTTTGACATTTAATTTTGGTTGTACCCTGAAATTAAGCGAAAAATCGTAGAAGCTCTTAAGAATGCTTAGTTATTGAAAACACCATAGTTAGACCCCATGACATAGTATAAAATAAAAGGATTTGTTTATCTTTTGTTCTTATGAATGTTGTCTTCTTCTGTAATAGTTGGAGCAGTAGAATAGTATTTTATAAAACGTGCAATGTATCCAATGTTGAGAAACCACAATAAAGAAATAACCTAATTAGGAATCTAGGAACAAACGTTCAAAAGAGTACACTCACACAGACACGCATGAGATTATAAGCAGACTCATAGTAGCGTTAATAAGTGGTGTCATTCGCATCCAATCGCGTATACGGCATTTACGTGTTTTGCCGACTTTTATCATAACTTCAAAACGACAAATCTCCATTATTGTGGTAACCCTCATGCTGTATGAAAAATTTCTTACTACTTGTGCCTCTGGTTCAGAATAAGCATCTACATGTAAAATATACAAATATTCATTAGTATGTCAATCAGTGTCAGCTATCAGTTGCGATATCATTTACCTCACAACATGTTCGTGTGTAACCAAATAGTAACATCATTGGGCATCACTCGTCAAGCGTCAGTCAGTCGCACTGCACGTGATATGACGCGCCTATAATGCCAGTTGATCCTGGGGTCATCGATGCAACTGAGATGACTTGATTGCTTGTCTCGGTTTCCTTCTACGTCACGTTTTCTTCAAAACCAGTGCACTCATGCTGCAATTTTTTATTCCTAAAATGGTAAATATAGTAAATATACGGGCCCAAGGTGGGATCCAAACCTTCGACAACCTCCAAACCGTATAGGGTCTGCCAATTAAGCTACTTGTGTCCTTACATCAAGTGTTGAATATTTCTTTACCTAATTTTGCTTATTTAGTGTCAGCACAAATTGTTGACTGATTTAATGGTAAAATGTTCTCAATCACTGAATTTAGCATATTAGGACGTCCAAATACTTAAAAAAATAAATTCGTTATTTGATATATGGAGCAGTTCAGATGTCTTTCTGTGTAAACCTCTTACAAAGTCATAACAACTTGCTTTTCAATTTAGCAATTCAGCAAATAAGCCAGATATTTTAATAGAGGCTTTAAACTAGGCATAATAGTTATAGTAAAATGTTGTCCATTCCTGTGGGCCTTAACGCAAAAGCCCAGAAGTGCTTCATTCGATCAGCTTAAGCCATGATGATATACCCCCTGAGCTAGTACAGAATTCCCCTATCAATTCCACAATTGAATTACAGGTGAGCTAATAAATTAAAATGTCACTTTATAATAAAGACGAATGTCATTAATCTATCGAGTCACAAACATTCAGCTAACCAAAGCAGCTAAGGAAAAAATATATATCTAATTCTCTCCCAATTCACCCGGTCACGTTCCTCCCGTTAATTCAGTCGGCCTCGGAACACTGATAAGAATGAAATTGTTAAAATTCGTTTTATTTTCTTCCATTCTTCTCGTTTCTAAGGCTGGGTTTTGAATGGGACGTGTGTTAATTACGTAATGTTGTCTTTGTGAATTGGTGCTATCTGCGCGAACTGAGACCCTACCATGAGTTCTTATTGCCTTGATAGTTGACATATTATGAGACAGATATATAATATGGCATATATACGTCACTGTCGCACAGCTGAACTATCACTATAATAAGCTGCAGGTATATGGTTGGGCCCCTGGTCTCTTGGAACCTGCTATGTTGGATTGAACGTTATTTAGCAAGGTTGTAGAAAAGCTTATTTTATTTTTGATTTGATTTCTGATTGATCACGAATTACAGTATCATTGAATTAATAAATTATACATTTTAGGAAGTTAATTAACAGTAGCATTTCATAGAACTTTCAATCACCAGGGCTCAGGCAGAATTTTGATGATTTTCAACTTAAATTGTTATTATTATTTAATTTTTAAAAACTTAATCAAAATTAAAACAAAGCCAGTAGCAAAGCTGTTAGTAGTGTGTTAATACTATTTTCAGGAAAAACAACTGACATTTGAAGTTGATTGCTTTCATATAATGTTGAAAAGTTCGCTTCAGGGCTAAATTATAATAACGGTGGACATTATTTATTTATAATTAAACTCCAGCATAAAATTTACTTTGGAATATTATATTGTCTGGGGTACTTACTTACTAACAAACTGAACTTGACAACACAAGCCACTCGGTCAACACGACTGTTCAACCTCGACGTTTGTCAATTTGAGCCACGAGCTCTGTAAAATAGGATATCGTGTGGACGTAAATAGTCAATTACGATATTGTAATTTCCCATAATACAAAGCCCGATTTAATGAGGTATCGCTCAAATTTGCAATAATAATCCTTGTCAATTTCACGGTTAATACCTCATCCAATACAAAATTACCAGCGATATAAATTCTGAATCCAAGTTTTCAGTACATTTGGACGTTGTAATTCGATTTACCCAATTTGAGCGGGATAAGATTGCGCTGATTTGACACCATTCGGATTTTGGGCTATCGACACGAATGACTGGCAGTCCTTGCAAATTTCTTAAACGGTTCAGGAGGTTTTTATCCGGTGAGGAAAGGATGGATTTTCCAATTGTAATTCGGATACATTAAGGCAAGTGTGGCAAAAAATGTAATATTGATGTAAATACTATGAGTGGCATTATCACAGTATTTCGTTCTTCTTTTTAAGTTGTAGTAGTCCAGAACCTGGCTACTTCAACATAATTATTGATGGATGATATAGATGGTTGAGGAGGTCAATGGCTGGCATTCACGTCATACTTGTGAACAGGTGCTGCTTGTGGGGGCTGGTCATCTCAAGCTACGCATTTAGTTATAAGTAGATGTACTAGATTTTTAGTTATGTTAATTCTTATCGACATTTGTGCATTGGAACATTGTCCATGAGCTTACGTTTTTTAAATTATTTATTTTGTATTCTTTAAAATGTATAATATTTTTGAAAAGAGTAATTACTGAGTGTCTTGCCAGGTTCTTCTCAGTAAAAGCAACATTCCGAACCTGGCGGTAGCATGTATAATCCTGTATAATTATGTCATTCTGACGATTTGAAAGTACTTTGTAAAAAGTCTAATCGAATAAAGATACTTTTGACTTTGACTTTGACTTTGATGGCAGCCACCAGGTCTTCCCGCGTGCAGGGCACTATGGTAGTTTTCCAATTACAGCACTAGAGCGCATTATGCGACATAATGCTTAACGTTGAATGTTTCAACTACAGCAACGCTTCGCACAATTGAGCACTCTCAGAAGTAGTGTTTTCGCTTGATGCGTGCAATGGATACCAACTCAGTGACAGAAAATTAAGAAGTGTTTTTTCTTTAAGTTGACATTAATCGAAATGTTTTATTTATATTACCTTTAGTAATATTATTCATTCATCGCACTGGCCTTATCACATACATTGTTGGGGTCGGCACTTGATCCAACCCGATTTGGCTGATCACCTGATTTTTATACGAAGCGACTGCCATCTGACCTTCGCAACCCCTTTAACGAGGAAAATCTGTGATCTGGGTTAAACCAGTTGTCAGACAATTTTAGGCCTCCGACTGACCTGTAACGATTGCCAAAGATGATAAATTGGCAACCGGGACCGACGGCTTAACGTGCTCTCCGAGGCACGGAGGGAACTCGGGCGGTCACCCATCCAATTACTGGCTAGGCTTAGGGTTGCTTAACTTCGCTGATCGAATGATATGCGCAATAGCAACTGTGCCACGAGCTCCTCATATAGTAATATTATTCATTATTGAAAAAAAATTTAAAGCTTCATTACACTCTATTGGTGCATTTGAAAACTAATTCACGTTCCAATTAAGCTGCAGCATAATTCGGCATTGTGCGCCACTGAGTCGCACTATGCTCTGTAATTGGAAAACTACCTATATAAGGTTGTTAGCGTCATCAGTGAAACCTCACCTGATCATGTTGTCCTTGCTCCGACCGACCGAGTCCGAAGTCTATTTAGTGACTTCCAGATTGACCATGGAATTTATGTAAAGTATTTTGTTGATACTTAGGAATAGGAGCTTCCCGGCCAGGGCCTTCATAACTAGAATAGCTTCAATCTTCTGTGAGGTTGCTTAGAGAAGATTGCAGCCAAAAAACAGTACTTAGTTTTATAAAACTCTTTTTAAATAAGCTAGAGTTTAGAGAAGATTGCAGTCACATAAATCTACTCGAGTATGTAAAATTCCTCTTAAATTAACAAGGGTATTATTAAGTTGCCATATTCTTCTTAGTGTTAGAGTTTCGAGTTGGTGGTAGAGTTTTCCAAAACTTCATCAACAGATAATACAAATTTATGGTACTCTGTTTACCAAAAACAAATAAACTTACTGTTAAAAAAGATATAGCTTTTACGCACGATCCTAATACTAAATTCTAACATTTTGATACAAAAAAGACAGTCGACGCTGAGTCCCCAAAACTTATAGACGAAAACAAAACTAGTAACTTTAGCACTGACTAGGTGGAACAAAAGTACCTAAGCGCTCAGAAAAGTTACATCTACGGTCTAGTTACTCGGACTAGTTCTGATTAATTGTTTTCATTCCATAGCTTGGATTATAATTATACTAATATAATAGATGAGCCCTGCGGTTTCACCCACGTAGTACAATTTAATTCTCACGGAACCCTACACGTATTTTTTTAATTAAAGTAGTCTTGTACAATAGCTATCTCCCAGCGAAAGTCCCCTTAAAATCAGTCAGCCAGTACAAACAGACAGACAGACAGAGAAACATTTTGATAATTTACATGCATTTTCAGTTTTGGACACTTCAATTTTGGATCATAACATTTTAGATCGTAAACAAAGTAGTATTGTAAAGGTTCGGGGTATAGTTGCTAAAAGGCATAACATTCGATCTAGCTAGGAGGGCATTTCCCGTTCGAAATTCGGAGCTTCTCGGGTATTGGACTTCCACCTTTCAGAAGACCGCAGTCAAACAATGCTACCTTAACCAAATAGGTTAAGTGAACACAATAGGTACTACACCTATTGTGTTCCTGCGGTGAGTATGGTTGCCAGACCTCCATGGGGGAGGAGAGGAGTGGAGGCGCTGTGGTAGCGTATAGTGGATCTGTATTATCAGATTTTGATTTATTAGATGGGCAATATATAAGTGATACTCTGGTATTGGTAATTTCCATACGCTTGTTCGTTTTACGTTCATTTCAACACAACACAAATTGATGTCTACATACTTTAGAAGTCTTTGTCAACTCTATTTTATGTATTATACTTTATTGTATGTTGCTAAGAGGCTTGATGTCATTTATTAACTCCTTACTTACATTAGAAGTTGGTGATTGATACAGAGTTTGACATTTGGTAACAGCTTCAAGAGTAAGTTAGTTATTAATTCCTCGAAATGAATTACCTAAATAAAATAAATTAATAAGAATAAATATGCTCACGCTACCACCCAAGGGTCCACAAAGGGGGTAAGCAGAGGTGTTGTAACAACAACATCTACATTTCACTGAATATGATTAAGTGCCAAAGTGACAGAGGGTGAGTCCATCGCCGTCTCAAGCACTATACATACGACTTTGAATTACTTGTCAGACATATGCAGGTTTCCTCACGATGTTTTTCTTAACCGTAAATCACGTGGTGTGAAATCACTGCACATAAGTTTCTTAGAAAAACTCATTGGTTCAGGCCCAGCTGCGATTTGAACTTGCGTCGCTTGCGTAGCAGGCACCTGCCCAAACCCCGAGGCCACCACGACTTTGAATTATGAATTATCTATTTCTGTTAATGTAATATAAATACCATTAAATTTACTTTAATTTACTTAAATAATAAAACCCTTATTTACAAACACATAAAATGTATGTAGAGTAGATATATTTGTACACAAATTCAGTGTCTTAATTGATCCAACAATT
The DNA here is from genome assembly GCA_929442735.1 of Watsonalla binaria. Taxonomy (NCBI): domain Eukaryota; kingdom Metazoa; phylum Arthropoda; class Insecta; order Lepidoptera; family Drepanidae; genus Watsonalla; species Watsonalla binaria. The sequence continues at coordinate 9,536,980 of OV838930.1, forward strand.
AGCTGTAGGAGGTATTAATTGTGTAGTGAAACTGGTTCTAATGGATATTAATGGAAATTGTTGGTTAGTTCAAGGAAAATGTTATGGTTACATTTACAATAGGGATTTAATTGTATGCTCACGCATTTTTAGAAGGGTCCCCGAAGGGGTAGATAGAGGGGTTATAACACGCTTTTTACCGGAGATATGTAGTGGTCATAACATGTGACGGCACCTGGGCAATGTTGATGATAAAACTACGACGTGGATTAACGTATACTCACGCTATCCCAGAAGGGTCCCCGAAGGGGTAAGCAGAGCTGTTGTAACAACATCTTATATGATTAAGTGCCAACGTAACAGAAGGTGAGTCCATCGCAGTCTGAGGCACTATGCATACGTCTTTAAATTCAGTCTCAGACATATACATATTTCCTCACGATTTTTTCCTTCACCGTAAAGCACTTGGTGTGAAATCTATTCTCATGAGTTTTTCTAAAAACTTAGCAGGGATTAAAACACGCATCGTTTGCGTAGCAGGCGACTGCTCAAACCCCGTGGCTGCGACGGGTCTGGCACATGAATTAAATTGTTACATATATTATATATCAGTAAACGACAAAGGAGTATCTGCTAACAAAAAATACTTTGTCCCACTGATATTATAGCCATCTACACCCGGATATGATCGTGTATGGAGCCATCATTCCGTACTTAACCCTTGTTTGCCATTGCGGGCCATTTTTGCAGTTTTAATAAAACCGCCCGAAACAGAGAAAGGCAATGACAGAGGCGGCCCTCGGGGATAACGGCTATTTATTAATTTAGTCCCACATGATTGATATTTATAGCACAATTGACTTTTATTCCCGGTATCAGCGAGAGGGTTACTTTTATTTCATTATGAATTGTAATCAATCATTTGGTTGCGTGTGGTGTTGCTTTATCGTATGAAATGGGGGAATTTAAATGTTTTTATGATGAAGCGGGGCTTTTAATATACGTTTCAGTATTTATGGAAAAATATTACACACCCACACACACACATTATTATTTATTTAATTCCATTATTTCCTTAAAAAAATCTTGATTCTTTGCCAACATTGGAGACCGAGGGTTAATTAGGTTAATACATGGACATTTGAATTTAGTTCCACTAGGACAGCTCCTGGCTGTAAAATAAGAGCAAAACATTGATACACAACTGCTCCCAAAAGAAGAGTAATAACATGTATATAAAACTAGTTTTGAATAGAAAAGTATTTTCTCGTGAAAAGTCATCTTTATCAGTTTTGCAAAGCAATCTTTACAGATGAATTGAATGAAAGTTAATTTAACATCTTTGGCAATCTTTACAGGTCAGTCGGAGGCCTAAGGAAGTCTGACAACTGGGTTAAAAGGGTTACGAAGGTCAGATAGCGCTTTGTAGAAAAATCAGGTGATCAGCCATATTGGGTTGAATCAAGTGCCGACCCTAACAATGTGTGGGATGAAAATTGATCTAGCAAGGTTTTATTTTCAGAACACATCGTTTTGACCATATTTTCAGGCAATGAATAATTGCTACAATATCATTACAGTACTAAGCAAAATTTCGCCGACTACTGTTAAGTGGTGATAGCAAAATGACATTATACCCCGATTCTGAAATGATAGTGGTCTTGCTTTTTTCAAATTTTTCTTTTTTTATGATATAAAAAATCTTTTGTCATAATAAACTTTAGTTTTTTGTGAGAAAAAGAAACCAATCTCGGTCAACCAGGTTCTAAAAATAATGTAAGTAAGGCTTAACTTTAAACATGTCCATTCTACTCCTCTTCCGAAGTCTAAGGGCATGTAATCCGAGGACACTGCGATATGAATGCCTCGACCAACTGCACGCCAACGGGACTTTATTAACGCATGTTTACCACTTCTTACTTACAACTTTATACAGATAGGTAATATACTGAATATTGCGTTTTTTACTTGTTGGTTGATTGCAATATTTTCATTTATATCTATACAGATAAATAAAGTAGAAGTGTCTGTTTGTCATAAATATGCTACTAAATATTTTTTTTTTAATTTTGTTTTGTCTGTCTGTCTGACTGTATGTTTGATTTAACGGGTATTTCACTGGCAAATAGCAGATGTTATAAAGAGTAACTCAGTCTACCTAAAAAAAAGGGTTCCGCAAAAGTAAGTCGCCCATGGGTTTAAACATCTGTAATTTCCCAGTAATAGCATGAAGTCTGAATCTGTGCCCGGTTAGTGTCAATAGGCGACTTAAATTATAAAAGATGTGGGTGTATTATAAATACACCTCTGTCTACTCCATCGGGAAATACAGACGTGAGCATAATATTTTTGTTACAGTTGTTAAAATCAGTTGTTATGACAGCTATAATACTGGCACAACTGATCGGTATTGACATTTGAAAAAAAAAATACAGCGCGTTTCCTTAATTTTGGAAGAAAAGTAAAAGTAAAATTTCCATAATTGGTCCGCGTCCAACATCGGTGCCTTTACCTTACGTGTATTAAAAGAGCCGCCAAGTGCTGACCCAAGACAATGTATGGGATAAGGCCAGGTAGATGATGATGTTTAAAAGAGCCGTGCTGGCCTTGGGGTTTGAGGAGTCGCCTGCTACGCAAGCATCGCAAGCTCGAATCCCAGCGGGGCATGTGTTTGACGTTTTGTTCGTTTGTCGCTCAGTAACGGAACTTTTCCAGAGAATTTTCTAGACAATATTCAAAGCATAAAAGTCAGCGCAGACATTTAAGCTGCATAGTATACGGTAAGGTAGTCAAAAGATTAAACGCTTTAAATATGGACTTCTGCTAAACATTTAACTCTTGCCGCGTTAGTCTGTAAGGTTTCTCTGCGTCAAACTCGACGTCGAGCGACGGTTTCAATCATAGGAAATTAACATATAATACAACACGAGAAAGTTTAATTTCGTATCTTTGAAAGACCTTACAGAATAACGTGGCTGATTATTTTCAGTGAGGTTATAACATTACTATAAAACGATCCCCACGAACCCCAACCTCACTATTAAAATATCACCTATAATATTTTATGCATTAAATAATGTGAATATTTATGAACATGTAAACGGGGTTAATAGACATCATTAACGTATGAACGTAGCGCGGACTACTTTAACGGTCCCCTTAATGGGTTTATTGTAAATTATACTTCCGCTAGTGGAAAAATGGGTTAAGACGAACTATTGATGCTGTTGATGTATATTTTTCATTGTGGCTCCGTCTATCAGTCTGTCATTATTGTTTTCAGACTCTCAGTACGTTTGTCGTTTGGTATGTGTCTTTATGTATGTCAGTCCGTCTAAGCATATATAATTTATAGGCTAAGATTAATTTGTCTGTTTGACTGTTTTTAACCATGCAAACTTAAATTAACAAAAATCAGAAAAAAATCTGCTATTACTTTCATTACATGCGTTATTTTATTTACTCACTTTTAATAAAATGTAATATTACAGAGGAGGTCAACATTTATTTACACGAATATAAGTCATGATCACGACAAGCTCGTGGCGATAATTTACTGCACTTAAGTTTTTTTAAGAAATTCATTAGTACGTCATGCTAGGATTCGAATTGCATAGCAGACGACTGCTAAAACCTCACGGCCACTGTGGCCAGAATGGTTATAATAGTGCCCAAAGCAGGATAAAACCAAACATCGTTTCTTTCCCTAATTGATAGTCACTGGGAATGAATATAATAGGAAAACAATTTCTGATAAAATGATGTATAACCACCCGACGGGAATTGCCGACACAAAAATTGCGATAATAGATTGAGTTCTGTGCTCAGTTAAATATGGTTCTTTTTGTTTTATATTCATTCGCATAAAATATAAGTTGCCTGCTTCTATAAGGTCATCAAAGCACGTTCTATATATATATACATACATACATATGCTCACGCCTGTATTCCCCGAAGGGGTAGGCAGAGGTGTTGTTATCACAACACCCACTTTTCACTGAATTTGATTAATTGCCATCGTGACAGATGGTGAGCCTATCGCCGTCTCAGGCACTATACATACGTCTTTGAATTACTTCTCAGAAATATGCAGGTTTCCTCACGATGTTTTCTTTCACCGTAAAGCACGTGGTGTGAAATCACTGTACATAAGTTTTTTTAGAAAAACTCATTGGTACAGGCCCCGCTGGGTTCGAACTTGCGTCGCTTGCGTAGCAGGCGACTGCTCAAACCCCGAGGCCACCACGGCTCTCTTACTTACTTATATAGATAGATATATAATGAACGAAAGAGACTCAATTCAAAAATCAATAGATCGGCCGGCAAGTTTGGATTCAAATTAAAAGTAATTATTTTATTAGTTTTGAGTACAATGACACTATTTAATAGTAAAGTCTAGGTTGTGTTTTTTCGATAAATAATTTTTGTTTTTGGTTTGTTTTTAATTCCTGTAGTAAAAAAACCAATTAAGAAATTATCTTAATTTGCTGTCGCAAAATTTGGAGTTGAGCCCTTATCGTTCTGAAGGTGCGATATGATGACAATGATCTATCATTGTTTTCATATTCTAAATATGTTAAAAAATGGTAACCGAACGAAAATAACCAGCCATTAAACAGCTTAAGCTGAGCGTATCCATATAACTTCTGAGATATTTATAACTTAAAATGAAACGTCAAATCTAAGCTGGCCTACAGTTCGTAAATGCAGCTTTTGAGTGAAATATCGCAAATATTGGATACAGTGTTAAGTAATGCGTATTAAGAACTTCTTAGCTGTGACGTTTGATTCAATGAAACGTCAAAAGTAAGAAGTTTGTAATACGCGCTACTTTAAACGATCATAGTTGGTCCCCGGGAGTTTTTGATAAGCGTCTCATTCATTGAAGATTAGTTTCTCTCCAACGCCCTGCTTTTCCATTAACTCAATAAAAATGTAAAAAAGAAAATTGCCTATTATATCGCCTCGGCCTCTCAGAATATAATACGCCATTTCAAGTACAACGTCATTATATTTAAAAATAGGTATTTAGGAAAACGACCCTTATTTAATATTGCTATAAAGTCTTTTTTCAAACTCGGAGGTGACATAAATGTTTGCGATATTTGGAAACTCGTCTAATGTTACATTTTTACCATTTCTTACTTAAATTCGAGTTGCTGGGTGTTGGAAGTAAATTTTAACGCCTTAATACACCCCTACATACTGTTAATTTTGACTGTAGAATAATGCAGAGCCCAGACATGAAATTTTGTAAATTTCAAATCTGACTTTATATTTTAAAAGTGAAGTTTGTTTGTTACGCTTTCACGCGAAAACTGCTGAACCGATCATCATGAAGCTTTATACACATATTCTTAGAGGTATAAGAAGTAACATAGTGTACTTTTTACTAGAAAAAAACATTGCAAGCCAAGCTGCGGGTAAGAGCTACATACATATGCTCACGCCTGTATTCCCCGAAGGGGTAGGCAGAGGTGTTGTTATCACAACACCCACTTTTCACCGAATTTGATTAAGTGCCAACGTGACAGATAGTGAGTCTATCGCCGTTTCAGGCACTATACATACGTCTTTGAATTACTTCTCAGTAATATGCAGGTTTCCTCACGATGTTTTCCTTCACCGTAATGCACGTGGTGTGAAATCACTGTACATAAGTTTTTTAGAAAAACTCATTGGTACAGACCCCGCTGGGATTCGAACTTGCGTCGCTTCGAGCAGGCGACTGCTCAAACCCCGAGGCCACCACGGCATTTAGAAGGGTAAGAGCTAGTAAACTTATAAATATAGTGGTGTTATAAAAAGGGGAATAATAACTTTTTCTACGAGTTCGGATTTACTCAGTCTTCACGATTTGTAAATATGTATGGTTTCGAAAGATAAAAATAAAATGATGTAAAATAAATTACTTACAATTTATGTAAAATTTATAAAAATTGCATTAATCAACTAGGTTTTCAAATATCTATAATACATAAGAAACTTCGAAATCTATTTCTTTATTTCTTATAGATAAACTAGCGGACGTCACGCGGTTTCACGCGCGTAGTTCCCGTTCCTGTGGGAGTATCAAAATCAAAATCAAAAATATCTTTATTCGATTAGACTTTTTACAAAGTACTTTCAAATCGTCAGAAAGACATGATTACATAGGATTATACATGCTACCGCCAGGTTCGGAAGGTTGTTTTTACTGAGAAGAACCTGGCAAGAAACTCAGTAATTACTCTTTAAAAAATAATTACAGCTTTGAGTAATACAATATAAATCATAAAAAATATATATAAGCCCATGGACACAGTTCCAGTGCACAAAAGTGAATATAAAAAAAATATTTAAAACTAATAATAAGAACTACGAATAATTGTGTAGCTTGAGTAGGGGGATAGGATATAGCCTATGCTACTCGCTGATAACAATTTTTAAAATCGGTCTATTACTATTTCAGCAAATTCGTTACAAACATACTTACATACAAATCTTCCTTTTTATAATCCAGGCAGACATAGTAACGGGCTGCAGTAAGTTGGCTTTTATTTTCTGTAGTAACAGCAGGCTGGAGTACCATCTGCAGGTTCCAGCTCAAGGAGTATACAAACATGTTTTGGCTCAGTTTATAGAACGCTTCGGTTGGTGATCGACGATATGGCATTTGAAATGGTATATCAACAGTGCCAGGTTTGTCTCAGTAAAGGCAACCTTCCAAACCCTGCGTATGTTGACTATAGTTTAGTTAACTCTCGATTCGAAGAACGTTTATTGTAGTAGTATTAAACTGCTTTCAACTCGTTTATTATGACTCTATACAGATAAATAAAATTGAAGTGTCTGTCTGTAATTCCGAAATAACAGATTTTTACTAAATACATATTATGAATATATATAAGTACGGCACTGATTTAAAAAAGCAATTTTTAATTTGTTCTCTGTCTGTCTGTTTGTTCCGGCTAATCTCCGAAACGGCTGAACCGATTTTAGCGGGACTTTCACTGGCAGGTATCTGATGTTTCAATGGGTCATCTCAAGCTACATAATTACTTATACGTAGTTTACTTTAGTGTTTATATTTTTTTATTGACTTTTGTACTCTGGAACTGTGTCCATGGGCTTATATATTTTTTTGTGATTTATATTATATAACTCAAAGCTGTAAAATTATTTTTTTAAAAGGGTAATTACTGAATTTCTTGCCCGGTTCTTCTCAGTAAAACCCACCTTCCGAACGTGGCGGTAATATGTATAATCATGTCGTTCTGACGATTTGAAAGTACTTTGTTAAAAGTCTAATCAAATAAAGATATTTTGAATTTTAATTTGAGTATTTTTTTTTCTATAATAAATATTAGTGTTCCTACGAGGGTGAAACCGCGGGGCATAGCTAGTACATTAATAAATATACAAGTACTTTGAACGTTGGATTCTTAAAAATGGTTAAGAAAAATACGAACACGAGGAGGGACTCGAACCTCTGCCAACTGAGCAACTCGTGATCACACCTCATGTCTCGAATTTTTCCTTCCCTTGTTTTTGCTTGTTTATACGTCTAGAGTTATATTTAGCTACAAATCGATGACGCAACCCCGATCTAAATATTCATAGGACTATAATCTTATTTGCCACCTATTTAGAATAAAACAAGTTCAAACACGCAGTCGTGTATCTTACAAACAGATAGGAAACTCTTTAGTTTATAGAATACTAGTATAGACCATTTCTACAGGGGGGCAGTAACATTTCACATACCAACTTTCAACCCCTATCTGACCCCCTTAACGGGGGAATATCGAAATATCCCTTCATAGTGTATATCTACACCTTACCAAAAACAAATCCTCTAATTTTCAAATCCCTTGGCTCATCCGTTTGGACTGTGCGTTGATATATAAATCAGTCAGTCAGGACTTAAAAAGTAAATAATCGATATAAGCCGTTTATGCAATTTACGCTTACAAAGTTTGAGCCAGTTTCCACGAAAGATACAGATCGGGCAAGTTCTGTGAAATATTTTTTGACTTCATTAAGTTAAGCGCGATTTAATGATCAGTAACTTAGCGTACTTTATTTACTTAGTAAGTAATTAATGAAGTTCCTAGTGTTTTTATGAAAATCTAAAGTGGCGTTAACATTTTAATTGGGTCGCAACTTGAGATTAATTGTTTAATGTGAAGGATAATTTAAGACGCATACATACATACGCTCACGCCTGTATTCCCCGAAGGGGTAGGCAGAGGTGTTGTAATCACAACACCCACTTTTCACCGAAGATGATTAAGTGCCAACGTGATTGAGTGAGTCAATTGCCGTGTCAGACACTATACATTCGTCATTGAATTACTTCTCAGAAATATGTAGGTTTCCTCACAGTTTGTTAGAAAAACTCATTGGTACAGGCTCCGCTGGGATTCGAAATTGCGTCGCTTGCGTAGCAGGCGACTGCTCAAACCTCAAGGCCACCACGGCTCTTCTGGATTTAAGAAGCATTTATCAAACAATGCCCTGCAGCTTCTCTCACGAATACCCTCTGTCCGTAAGTGAGCTAAGGTATAAACTTTATCATATCATCAAACATATTTAAATATTGTTTATAAAATATTTAGCTATTTATTCTATTTGCAGCGGAGGTGAATGAAACTAATATGGGATATTTAAAATCGCTCCAGCCGTTGAATTATAGCTCGGTGATATATATTGCACATCGAGCTCGAGAAAGAGACAGTCGGAAAATGTCGGCTTCGTGGAGCATTATTTTCCCCTTTCCCGGCCAAGAGAAGTTATCTGCTATAGCTTGAATCCTGAGAAATACCATATGTAAAATGTATACATCTATACAAATCGATAAATAAAATTGAAGTGTCTGTTTGTGATTCCAAGTTAGCAGCTTTCCACTAAATGCATTTGAATACGGTACTTACGTAGGAAAACTAGCATGTTATAGTAGCCAAGTTCTTGGCCATAACAAACTGTCAATAAGAATAGGAAGTTGTAGTATTAATCCTAGTAAAAAACACACCTAATATAGAACCTCCTTTCTAGAAGTCGGTTATAAAGGCGCTGAGCAAGGAAGTTTCAATTTCACACCCAAACGCCCTCCACGGTAATACATGCAAAATTTTGTTTAGAAACTATTCCGGAGTGTGTCAATACGGAGGATAATGGCATGTAAACAAATATACGATGTTTATTCTAACACAATGTGTGTACGGCGGCGACTCTTTACTATCATTATATACACATTTATGACTAACCTTTACCTGCAACTATGTCTACATTTACATTTTGTTTTATTTTAAATTTCATTTCTTTGGGAACTTTCAGCCTACTCCTTTTTTTGAAGTCAATCAAAAATTATTTAGTGTGGAGAATTAGACCGTTATTAACAAGATTAGAAAGGTCATGCATCTGGAAGATGCGGATACAGATTGACTGCTGTGTGAATTATTAATCTGGGCACCACCATCATCGGTTTAAAGAGTTTATTAAGAACGCCTGTAGACAATGTAACATTAACCTCAAGCTTCGCTTATAGAAACGACACAGGCAGAGGTGTTGTATTATTACTGTTATCATCACCCACTTTTCACGAAGATGATTACCTGTCTATCTCCGTCTGAGGCACTATACATACGTCTTTGAATTACTTGTCACACACATGAAGCTGGTTTCCTCACGATGTTTTCCTTCAACGTAAAACACGTGGTGTGAAGTCCCTTTACATAAGTTTTAAGAAAAACTCGTTGGCTCCGTGGTGGCCTTGAGGTTTCGCAAGTTCGGATCCCAGCGGGACCTGTACCATATATAACCGTATAACCGCATAATACCGTATTCGAAATTGCCTCGCTTGCATAGCTGGCGACTGCTCAAGTCCCCAGTGCCACCACGGGTAACATTTTGTATCGCTTCTATAAGCGCCAGAGTGAGAGAATGTTACTTTGTCTAGGCCTACTGAACTTTGACGTTTAATTTCGGTACCGTAAAATTTAACATTATATAGATATAGGGTACTTAAACAATCACTACGCGGACGGAGTCGCGGATATAGTAAATAATTCCTTGACGCCCACTTCAAGGAAATATTTATTGGTTTAATCCAGCTTCCCCACAGGCTCATGAACAATAGTACTTGTACGGATTATACTCGCCGCTCCTCAACGCTCGTACTTAGGTTAGTACTTGACTCGGACATCAAACAGACTCTTAATCTGCTCCAAAGGTGGTCAACGACGAGCCTATATGTTTATAAGGTATATTTTTTTTCCTTATAAGTCTTGATCGTCCACACATTACTGCTCTATAATATATGATTAGAAACATTAGAATGAGCTTTTTTTCTAGAACATATTCCTTGTAATAAAATCCAGATTTTCCGTGTAAGAGAGTAAGATTTTATAACCGTTTAAGAGCAGTCCAACTGCGCTTTCATAAAACAGTGCTTACGCAAATCGACCTATATTCTTCTAATGTTATTAACCTAAAAGTTTTTGAGTATAGATGTATAGATGCATGTATGGTATACTGATGATTTGAAAGTACTTTGTAAGAAGTCTAATCGAAGAAAGATACTTTTGACTTTGACTCTTTCAGGCAAAAACTACTTAATGGATTTTATTGAAACTTTACAATATTATAGCTCATATCAGTATTTCATAATTATTTTACATCTATACATACAAATAAATAAAATTAAAGTGACAAACGAACACTTTAATTTTATTCTACGTTTTAAATAGATTTACACATAATACGTATGAAAGTATATACGGTGCTCACATAAAAAAAGAATTATGATTTTTTACCCCATCTGTCTGTTTGTCTAATATACATAAGTCTAATGCTAATCTCCGAAACGGCTGGTCCGATTTTAATGGGAGGGATGGAAATGATATCGTGGTGACTTATTCATTGATAGTGTTTTTGTATTCATTATATCAAAGAAAAGGCCAATAGCTCAGTCGTCGTTGCGAAAGCCTTCAATCGAGTTGAAGTCCTTTTGAACTACGATCACGGATCACGTGAATACCACATTGGGCTTTAATCGATCAACGATGGTTCGATCCGATTGGCACAGGTGGGTATGTTTGCCACTTCAGTGGAAAAAAAATATACCTTTATGTTAATTTCATAAATTTTATCAATTTCCCGGGATATGCCATAGTTTTAAAGGATACCCTGATATAAACGCGAGGTATGTACTTCTTTGAGCGCGAACAAAAAAGGATTCCAACAATCCTAATGGCACTTAACAAAGGTGAAGCCACGGTTTTCCCTCAGGAAATGACAGCGAAACTTCCTGGAACTTTGCTACAAACAATAGCTTCACTACATAGTTCTTATTGCGTAAGACGTAAAGTTCAGATTAGAATGAACTGATGGATATAAACAGCGTTTAAATTAGTATTTCGAAAGGTAAAAATGAAGAACATTTTGAATAAAACTCTGAAATGTATTTCCACTGTGTTATAGTCATGCAAAATAATATTGAATGAATAAAGCTCCAAATTGAATTTACTTGTATCGTGGAACGCACAAAAATACACGGTTCAAAATACCTACATTCCAAACATACAATCCATACAATTTATTTTGTACAGGAATTAGCCTGAGAACAATTAACACGCATGTCCATAGTCTAAGGTTATTGTTCACGCTTCTTTTTGTTTCACCATAGTCGGGTAAAAAAATTCCTATAGAGATAATCCAAATAATAAATATTGTATTTGAGCGGTGATTCCCTTTGAGGCGTGCTTGAAAAGAGCCAACTTTCGGATCGCGGGCGACCACAGGCGATCGCATACGGTAATCGGCGAGTACAGCCGAGTATGCCCTCTACACGATCGTATTCGCGCGAAATCTGTAATCACCAAGTTTCGGTGAAACGTGGGCGTTATAATACCTCAGCTTACCCCATCTGGCTTTTGTAAGACTACACGCGCTCCCAAATAATGTCACGTTGTGTTCCACGGCTATTCCTAGAAGCAGTAACATCACATCATTAGCCTCATTCAAAGTATACAGTTACATACATAATTATAATTATGTGGTGAACTTGCTTGAATTTTGTAGGAGTACCGAGAGTGATGTGAGATCGCGAGATGTTTCAACAATCGAAAAATCAGAGTTGGTCAAATTTACTTTCGATTCAACCACCAACTCGCCTGGGGAAGAAATACTTGAGAGTTTGTTCGATCGATTCGATTGTTTTAAAAGAATTATGCTCAAAGTCGCGCTGAAAATATCTGAATGAAACCGAACGTCGGCTAACGCGATGTATCGTGCCGTGTTTGATGAGCAGCGTCTACACGCGAGTCGGTCTCGCTGCCATTTACTGTGATTGAAAACAATCACGATGTATCGAGATGTTTGAAAAATCGAAACAATCGCAATTAAACTCTCGCCATCGCGCATCGTTAACCGCGAGTAAGCTCGCTCGAAAGTTAGGCAGACAAAGATAATGGCCCGGTTGACAAATATGATTCATAGCTTAGTGCCTGAAGCTTGAATACGTAAATTAAGTCGTGGTTCAGGTAACATACACTATAAGCCTCATTACATTTACATAAAACAACGCTAAATCTAAATCTAAACAGCGGAATTACTTCGTAAACTCAGGATTTTGTCTAAAGTTAAACTATTCCAATAATCCGCAGTCAGCTAATCTCAAGCTTCAACCTTCCAACCCTTAATTTCCGTCCCCTGAGTAAATTTACACTATCCAATATATCTTGGCCCCTGAACTAATGTGGTGTAAAGGCCAAACGTGTTTATTTTAACAGCACCAATAAAGGAAGAGTGCCAAATTATATTGGTTTTGTTACCCATAGATACCTGGCACAGGTGGTGCGGTCGTATACGTGTATCCCAATATGCGTTAATGGTATTTATATTACTTACTACTAGAATTTTTAAGAGCAACTTCGATATTATTACTCATATGGACCCACAAGGTACCTACAAAATAAGTTTAAACATTGTCCCTTCTGTTATATAAAATTATTTGAACTTTGAAGGGGTGGGCAGAGGTGTTGCAACACTCGCTTATCACCTATGATGATTGCCAAAGGTGATTAGTCTGTCATTGTCTCTCACTGAGACTGGTTTGATTTCAGGTTGTTAAGGTCGCAGTGTGACTAAATCCCATTATTGACTTTAAAGCAGAATGGCTACGTATAAAGATTTCCTTACGTGTTCGCCTTCTACTATCAAAGAGACCTCAAGAAACGAATAGAAGCCTTTGAAATGTGGATCTACAGGCGTATGTTGGCTATTATCTGGACACATAGAGTGACTAATGAAGAAGTTCTCCGTCGAGCTGGTCAGAAACGCTAAATCATACAAACCCTCAAACAGAGAAAGGTTTTTTTTCTGGGACATATTATGAGACATGCCAGATACGAACTGCTGCAACTTATTATGATGGGCAAAGTGTCTGGGAAGAGGCCAGTAGGCCGAAGGAGGAAGTCGTGGCTGCGCAATATCCGCGAGTGGACTGGCATCAGCAGTGCTGCTTCACTCTTCCGCCTCGCGGATGATACATAGAAGTTTACCTTACTGACAGACAAACTTCAGTAACTGGAGAGGCACTACAAGAAGAAGGCTACGTATAATTTTTTTCTTGATATTGGTATGACTTGCTCACAAAATGACCACATAGAATATTTATCTAGTTGTATTATTATTACATTAATGTATAGTCAAATGAAGCTAAACAGTCCTGGATATTGACATACACGTAATTTTAAAACTATAATATTTTATTGTTAACTAGCTCTGCCCTACGGTTTCACCCGCAAAGGCGTATGTTTCATGGATGGAAAACAGACTTCGGTACCGTATTTACTTTTATATTAATTTGGTATTACAAATAGGCACATCAATTTTATTTATCTGTATAGACTCCCTTCTTTTTGGGATTGGTGATGCTAAGTTGGCATCACAAGCATTTTATGGCGGAACGAAAAAACGCGCGGTCGGCCGACAACAAGCTCTATATTATAAATTCATAAAAGTGGTTCCTGATGCGGCAAAGGGGTGAGTTTAGGGTATAATTTTTCCCTGTATTTGTCTATTTATATAATTACACTCAATATCGGCGAACGACGAAATAATTAACATAAAATACAGTCCACTACTTAAGCGGCGTAGAAGGGAAACTCCGATGTTATAAACTAGGATTCCCCTACATATTTTGGTATCCCTTCGTGTCGTAAGGTACCCTTGAAGGTATATGATAAACTAATAAATGCTCTAAAACATAAAGCAGTACCTGTAATGTAATAAAGCGTTATAACTGGAACGCATAAAACGTAATTAACATACGAAATAAAGTCATAAACTTATGGAATAGGCTCTTTGTACTTTATAATACCAGCGTATGGGCGGTATAAAACAATTTTATGAAACGTTAGGGCGACAAGAGCATTTTGTGTGAACACGGTAATAAAAGGAAATAAAACTTAGGTGTTTTCTCCATATATATGTTATAATAAGAACTGCATTTTATTAGATGATATGTCCACGTTATGTGAGATTGTGTGACATCTACAAAGTAATCTATACTACTATTATAAAGAGAATAGATTTGTATGTCAGTATGTTTGTAACGAATTGGCTCAAAAAGTAACGAACCGATTTTCAAAATTCTTTCAGCAATGGATAGTTACATTATTAGCGGGTAACATAGGCTATATTTCGTACTCCCACGGGAACGGGAACTACGCGGTCGAAACCGCGTGACGTCCGCTAGTACTTAATATAAGAACAAAATAACCAGAGTAATAAGTAGTTCAATGTAGATAACTTCGTTGTCTGTCTGTCTGTATTGATACTGTGTAATACGTGGACACTACAAGGAATTGATTGCCGGGTTCTTCTCAACAAAAGCTACATTCCGAACCCGGTGGTAACATTTATAATCATGTATAATGTATTTTGTGTCCTTCTGACCATTTGAAAGTACTTTGTAAGAAGTCCTATCAAATAAAGATATTTTGAATTGAATTTTGAATTTTGATAAAGGCGTGATGTTGTAGCGGGCTCACAAGACGTACGAGAAATATCACGAAGATACTTCATGATGATAGCTATATTAATGCTGGTAATATTTATTGAAACTTAATTATGCAAGGAACAAGGGGCCTACTATCATCGTTATAGCAGTGATGTCTTACTAAGCTTCTTGGTATTACAAAATGAAATGTCAAAGCTAAAAAGATCTTTTTACGCGCTGTTCAACGATCATCACTGCCCCCCAGTACGTAAAACTAACTACAAGTACAAAACTTGGCCCAAATCGGTGTCTCTCTAAATCGTGCCAAGAAGACTGGCAACATTGTCACGTTGAATAGCAATGCTAATTCTTTGAGTGAGAAAAGCCCCGGATAGCTATGTTATTTGTATATTTTTGTAATATCGAAACATTTCATTGTAGTATTTTTTTATAAAATATTATAATAATACCTGGTTGACCGAGCTGTGCTCGGTTTCTTCTTAACACAAAAAAAGTAAAAAAAATCCGGTGAACGTTAGTCTCTCCCGTGGTACTCTAGTTTCGTTATCGCCCCGTAAGCTGGAAGCCTCACCTTTGAGCTACCATAACTTGACAGATGTCAGCGAAATTTCTTGTGGTATTATAATGATATTTTATGAGTTTTTCAGTGCCTGAAAACATGGTCAAAAAGATGTTTTCCATAAATGAAACCTAGCTAGATCTATTTTTTGCCCCCTACATGCAAAATTTCATGAAAATCGTTGGAGAAATTTCCGAGATTCCGATTATATATATACAAGAAATGCTCGTTTAAAGATATTTATTATAATATTAATATTACTAGCACGCCATAAGCAAGAATGTTTATCAATCAGATGGGTATTAGATTCCTTATCCGCCTAACACTACCAATTTGTATCCTTATCTTAATTTTAATAGATAATTTTATGGAGGTACTAAACATTTATGGCTCGTACTAAAACCAAGTGCCTGGGAATTGTGGGGAGGAAATTAGTCCGCATTATGTTCGCGTAGTCCATTAAATAAAACTCAATTATTTAATTTTATTTAACTTTCTACTTACAGGAATCTAATCAAAAGCTCTTATTGGCATGTTTAAACTTCCATTTGTATTATGAGACCGATGTGTATGACACAATTAAAGATCACTGTGTTACTGAAAAACTAGCATGGCAAAAAAATAAGCATAAAATCTTAAACCCGACTACTGAAAAATCAAAAATCGCGGTTTCATCCTTTCACGTTTCCATAGGAGTACAGAGATCAAATATAGCTTAAATTAATCTGTGATAAAGTAGCATTCAAACGTTGAAATAATTTTAAAATCGGTCCAGTACTTATTGAGTCAATTCGTTACTAACTTTTTTTTCAAACACAGATAACTTTAACATAAAAGGTTTAACCAACCTCAATCTAACAACAAAGGGAGAATCGGAAACTCAGAACTATGTTTTACAACCGTATTGTTGTTACACGTGATGAAATCCGGGACTGGAGGCTTAACTTATTCCCAGGGGCATGACGAAACCGTCACGCGGTCAAACTATTTGGATTTTGGTCGTAAACAAACAGAGCTGTATTGAAGGGAATACACTGCGGGACAGATGAGTAGGTCACATCCATATATGGTTTTGGGCACGGTAGTAAAAATGAGGTTATATTTGGCGGACTTACTTGGTGCAATTTACAAAATGAAATATAGCGTGCCGTGGCCTTGAGGTTTGAGCAGTCGCCTGCTACGCAAGCGAAGCAAGTTCGAATTCCAGCGGGGTCTGTGAGTGATTTCACGCCACGTGCTTTACGGTGAAGGAAAACATCGTGAGGAAACCTGCATATTTCTGAGAAGGAATTCAATGACGTATGTAAAGTGTCTGAGACGGCGATAGACTCACCATCTGTCACGTTGGCACTTTATCATCTTCGGTGAAAAGTGGGTGTTGTGATTACAAAACCTCTGCCTACCCCTTCGGGGAATACAGGCGTGAGCATATGTATGTATGTATGTACTTAATTGGTGTAATTTACAAAATGAAATATAACGTCACGTCGTCCCAGAAGACACTCCAAAAAGTTAAGTAGAGAACTTGTAACACTTCCTTTTCACTAAAGACTGTCTCCTTGGTCTAGTGGTCGTAAGCGCTACTGCGAAACAGTAGGTCCTCGGTTCGATCTCCATGTCACGCTAAGGGTTATTGGATTTTTACATATCCAAATTCCCAGTAGGAGCACCGAGTCTGGATTAGTATCCGAGTAAGCAATAGATTGTATTTACAGGACTTAAATAAAATACAGTCGTGAACATTTGTGTATGACTTCCCTAACGATTAGTGCTAACGCAAAAGATGGCGACTCCATCGCCGGCTCAGGAATTATACATTCATATTGATAAATAAAATGAAGTGCTTTTCACAAAATGTTCCTGAAAACACATTTATCATCTTCGGCAGATCGGTCGGAGACCTAAAATAGTCTGACATGTAGTTTAACCTAGATCACAGATTTTCCTCATTAAAGAGGTCGCGAAGGTCAGATGGCAGTCGCTTCGTATAAAAATCAGGTGTTCAGAGACATCGGGTTGAATCAAGTGCCGACCCCAACAATGGGATAAGGCCAGGGCGATGATGTCCATGAAAACATACGGTACCTATTGAAAAAAAAAACTTCTTTTTTTGGCTGTCTGTTTGTCCATCATATAGTTAACGTTACAAGGAGTGACTTAATAACTTTTATTTAAAAAAATGCCACCCATGAACCCACAGCTAGTAACATAAGAGGATTTAATTCCACTCAAAACTGATAAACTATCTTCTATCAAAGATTTGAACATCAATATATAACAAAAATCAGCCGATTTACTCCCCAAAAGGAATGTACTGGGTAAGCGTATGTGTGGGAATTTGAATGTATATGAGGTGAAAGGCAGTAAAGTAGCCCGAAAGCTTTGTCGGCGACGAGAAAAGAGACCTGTGTTTTCGTTTATGCGACTCGGGTGCGATAACCCCACGATATACATATGTTTTGGGCTCTCCTATAATGCTTTTTAGTAGATGATAGATACAACTTCAGAACATCGTCCAGAGGTAAAGACAAACTGCGAGGTGGTACATACATACATATGAAAATGAAAATGATAAACATTTATACAGTTTAGGCCCTGGTAAGGCACTCATGAATGTCGAGAATTTACCACCGGTTTGAAAACTAGCCTTCTGAGAAGAAACTCAGCCAGGCATCATGTACAATTCATTGAACAATATAAATCATCACACAAAAATCAAATTCGATAACAGGTGTAAATATTCAAAATAGTGACAAATTTTAGTATCCAGTATAATTATGTAATTGTATTATTATATTATGTAATACATACACATGATCACGCCTATATTCCCCGAAGGAGTAGACATAGGTGTTGCAGTAACAACACCCACTTTTCAATAAAGATGATCAAGTGTCTATCGCCGTATCTGGCACTATACATATTCCTCACGATATTTTGTTATTATTTTATTTTATCACTGTACCACTGTACCACTTTTCACCGAAGATGATTAAGTGCCAACTTGACAGATGGTGAGTCCATCGCCGTCTCAGACACTATACATACGTCATTGAAATACTTCTCAGACATAGGTTTCCTAACGATATTTTCCTTCACCGTAAAGCACGTGATGTGAAATCACTGTACATAAGTTTTTTTGAAGAAAAACTCATTGGTACTGTGACTGTTATACCCAGAAAAATTTAATACCCAAATGTTCGGACATTTGTATTTTCAGCTGGATAAAGTTGACCGCTTGAAGCGCGCTATTCTTTATTAAAAACTATTTTTGTACTATTAAACTCCGTGTTATTACTTTTTAGATGCGAAATTGGCTTGTACCACAGAATAAATAATAGTTTTTTACAATTAACACTACGTTTATGACGAATGTTAATAGCCTTTGTGGTTCCAACAGACATTATTTTTTATTCTCTAAAAGAATCAGATATATACCTGCATACGTTGATATGCCTGTGTAGATAGACGCTCTTTCACACAACTTAGAAAAATATTTAATGTATAATTGTTTTACGTCACTTATGTGTAAAACTTCTTTAGTAATCTGGATCCATTCAAATTGTTACGCCTTTGATAGTAAAAAAAATTTTTTGATTGACCTACGAATTATTTGACATACACTAACAGAATTGTCTAATAGATGTATGATGTCAAAAATGAGAAAGCGCGTACGTATCAAATTATATACATACATACATACTGCGTACAGATAAATAGACAGAATTGACATAACAACAATATTTTTCCAATAATTTTCTCTGTCTGTCAGATTGTTTGTTCCGAAACGGTGCAACCGATTTAAACGGAACTCCCACTGGCAGATAGCTGATGTAATATGTTACTTTTTTTTATCGTGGAGAATCCGTTATGGATACACCAACCGCCGCGGGGGCAGCGGAAGGATTATGTCGGACTCACACCGACTAAATAAGCCTAGGTTAGGCTACTTTTATTTTAGAAAATATTTTTTTATTATTATTACTTAATTTTTAATAAATATTAAGATAAGGACCAGGAAATTAACCTGCAGCACAGCCCACGTCTCGATCGAATCAAAGGCCTTTATATATTCCAAAGCACTTTATTAACCAAGCACAAAAATAAAAAATAATATATTTTTCACGCTCACACACACACATACGCATGCACGCGCATACACACACCCACACACACATACAATAAAATAAAATATGGGAATACTCATGCAAAAAACTCACCCGACACAGTAAGCGGTTACCGTATCCTATCGACACGAGGAACTTCTTGGACCAGTGACTTAGGCTAAGTTGATTGAGTTGTCAGTCTGTTACGCAGTCAGTCAGGACTTTGTATTTTATATGTATAGCATACATACATACCTCACGCCTGTATTCTCCGAAGGGCAGAGGCAGGAGGGCAGAGGTTTTTTAATAACAACACCCACGTCTCACTGAAGATGATTGAGTGCCAACATGACATATAGTGAGTCTTATTCCGCTTCTGGCACAATACGCACACATTTAAATTACTTCTCAGACATATGCAGGTTTCCTCACGATGTTTTCCTTCACCGTAAAGCACGTACTGCACATACGTTTTTGGAAAAACCCATTGGCTTGATTAGCAGGCGAATGCTCAAACCCCACGGCCACCCCATGGCTCTATAATATAATATGTATAGATTTTTAACAAAATCTCGATGTTTGAACTCGAGATTTGAGAGTCGATAAATAGGCTTTAACAATAAAAAAAGATATAACATTGATATAGCTACAGAGATGAAAGCTCACCTTAATTTGGCAAGCGAGAAAATAACCCCAACTAATTAAAACGGCGTTAAAGTTTACCCCAAGGGTGCTATAAAAACTTTCCACCAGAACATTTTATGCCGTGAACATTACGTGAGGCAGTGACAGAGTTATATAACACTCGCATTTAATAAGCAAATCTAGTATTTAGGCTAAAGTTTCAACATTTCAACCATCTGCACTCTTTACTAAATATAGATACGTATCTCTATACGTCTATACATACAGATAAATAAAATTTAAGTGTCTATTTGTAATTCCAAAAAACAGCTTTTCACTTTATACAGACGAAAGCACCTGCGGTACTGATTTAAAAAAAGCTTTTATATTTTAATTTCAAAAAACATTTAGGGTTCCGCGGGAATTAAATTAAATCTACGCAGGTGAAACCGTAGGGCGCAGCTAATTATTATTTATAATAGTAATTTCCACAAAAGACGAATTGACGTTACATTCCCAGAACCTTCCAGACACAATTACCTACATAGGTAACTCTGAATATCCAAGTAAGATGACATCTTACACGGATATTCTTGTCAATCTAAGCTTAGCTAAGGCCAGTGTGTCAGCTATTTTAAAACTATAAAAAGGGAGATCACATTATTGATAAGCAGTGGGTACATCAGAAGGTATAGAGCAGTTGAAAAATTACCAGTTGAGCAGTTGATGATACCCACTTCATACAGTTGAGCAATTTGAGTTGAGCAGTGGGAAATAAATATGCTCACACCATCCCAGAAGGGTCCCCGAAGGGTTAAGTAGAGGTGTTGTAACAACACCCACATTTCAACGAATATGATCAAGTGCCAACGTGACTCCATCGCCGTCTCAGGCACTATACATACTTCTTTGAATTACTTCTCAGACATATGCAGGTTTCCTCACGATGTTTTCCTTCACCGTAAAACATGTGGGGTGTGGAATAGCAGCACATAAGTTTTTTAGAAAAACTCATTGGTACAGGCCCCGCTGGGATTCGAACTTGCGTCACCTGCGTAGCAGGCGACTGCTCTAACCTCAAGCCCACCACGGCTTCAGCAGTGGGAAAAAAGCAAAATTTTATAGTGTGCCATCTACCCAACATCTGCCCAACCATGCATTGATTGGCTGTGCGATAGTGACAGACTTAAGCACGTCTTATACATCTATCTCATAATATGAAACTTTCATGACAATAGGAACTCATGGTAAGCCCAAGCGATTTAATATTTGATTTATTACTCTTAAATACATTGAGCTATTTCTTGTCTTCTTCGCATAAGGAAATACACTGCGTCATGCGCCCATCCAAGCGCGTGATGATAGAAATTTGACATATGACATGACGTTCGAAAATAGCGGTAAAGAGAGAATTGTTGCCAATAATGGACGGGGTTCGAGTCGGGAGTGCTTTCTTTAGTATTTATAGGTGCAACTAGCATTTGCCTACGTGTGGTAGTAAGATTTCACATACACATTTTCAACTCTCATTTCACCCCCTTAAGGGTGAAATTTCAAAAACCCTTTTACAGTGTATACCTCATCGAGATCACTCCTTTCTAGAACGTCACGAATTATTTTCTTTATATGTATGGAAGACTAGCTGACTAGCTTCGTCTGCATACTTATCGCATAATTATATATATATTGGCCTAGTTTTGCCTCGCCGTTTCATCCACGTACATCTAGTTTCATGCTTTATGTCGTGGAAACCTAATATTTTTTCCCAATTAAAGTACGTTAGCTATCTGCCAGTGAAAGTCCCGTTAAAATCGGTCCAGCCGTTTCAGAGATTACCCTGAACAAACAGACAGACAGAGAAAATTTTAAAAATTGCTTTTTCAGGTCAGTACAGTAAATATTTGCATATGCATACAGTGTAAAGCTGTAATTTTTGGAATTACAAATAGACACTTAAATTTTATACATATGTATGTATGTATGTAGGTATATGTATAGACTGTATAGATATAGATAAAGATAATTCACACGATATATTTTTCAATCATAGCCTTTCTGTTACTCCGAAGTATAAAATCTATATTTTTGTAACATTTATAGACTAACATTTGTAACTTTGCTAGACTTTTCAAATCTGTATCTGAAAAGTCTAGAAATAAGTTTCTATTCAATAGCAGCAAATACAAGTTGACGCGAAACACATGCACTGTAAAATGCGACTGAAATACTTCAGCCTGAAAATAATGCGTGCTTACGGAATATGTAACAGGTTACATAACTTGTTATGTAACATACATATGTACTGCATACAATTCTGTTTTGTATCTATTGTTACATAACATACATTTTATTGTTATTGAAATATTGTTACTGAACTATATATATTCACATGTTTATTTGAAAATGCTGAGACATCGACTATGTATATATTTTCAGTTATAACTTACATACATACACATGCTCACGCCTGTATTCTCCGAAGGGGTAGGCAGAGGTGTTGTAATCACAACACCCACTTTTCACCGGATTTGATTAAGTGCCAACGTGACAGAGGGTGAGTCCATCGCCGTCTCAGGCACTATACATACGTCTTTGAATTACTTCTCAGAAATATGCAGGTTTCATCATGATGTTTTCCTTCACCGTAAAACATGTGGGGTGTGAAATCACTGTACATAAGTTTTTTAGAAAAACTCATTGGTACAGGCCCCGCTGGGATTGGAACTAGCGTCGCTTGCTTGCAGGCGACTGCTCTAACCCCGAGGCCACCACGGCTCTATATATGTCTATGACGTAATTCAAAAGACGTATGTATAGACTCACCCTCTGCGACGTTGACAGTTAATTATCGGTGAAGAGTGGGTGTTACTATTACTACACCTCTGCTTACCACTTTGAGGATGACGTAAGTATTATTTTTTTAAAAGTTAACCTATGAAATATTTAGTGTGAAAAATCATTGCAAAATATAAAAATGCATAGCTGCGTGAAGTTATAAAATATTTCCGTCTATTCATGGAATGCCGACGTGGAGATGTTAGCGAAAAGAGTAATATTTGAAAAAGTTCACTGTTATGTACCTATGCCGAGTTTTAAGTATTTCAGATTTGTTCCTTACGTGTTAAGTTAATACGAAAAAGATTGAGAGAGGCGTTCTGAATCTCTTGGTAATTTACACTATTATAAAGAGCAAAGATTTGTATTTTTGTGTGTATGTTTGTAATGAATAAACTTAAAAACTACTGTGCCGATTTCAAAATCATCAGCGAGTATCATAAACTTTATTTTATCCCCGTACTCCCACGGGAACGGGAATTAGCGGGTGAAGCCGCGTGACGTCCATTAGTAATTAGTGTAGAACTTTATTATCAGTGTTATTTGTATGTTTTTACCACTAAAAACAAATAAATTCCCAATCACGACTAATTTGAAATATTTGAACTAATTGAAAAGGAACCGTTGGCTTTTAGTACGTCAAAAAGTCTTGATATTTCCGTCAATGTTGAGACAAATCAGACAAACAAACCAATTACCTGTATCAAAGACTACAGTTTCTAATTGATATCTATTTGTTTAATTTGTGTTTGATATCGACTGCGTTGTTGATTTATAGCTTTGACGCATTGCGACATCGACAAGAGGTTAGCAGAGGTGTTACGCACTCACTTTTCGCCAAAGATTACCTGCCAATGTGACAGATGGAGAGCCCATCGCCATCTCAGGCACTTTAAATGTCTTTGATTTTTGTTCTCAGATACAACAATTCCTCATATTTCGTTTCACCGTAAAGCTCATTGAGCTATTTTCTTAAAGAAAGTCATTGGTACAGACCACTGGGATTTGAAATTGCGTGACTCGCGTAACCGGCGATTACTCAAAACCACCAGCTTCTACGGCCTTAACGGCAACTAATAATGAACAAATGCTTGGATAAAAGTGATATTTATAATGTAAGGTAGTATGTCAACAAGTTAGAAATAACTTTGGACTTACCTTGATTGAATATCTTTGTTGAAATGGCGCAGACTTCGGTTACAGTTTCACGTCCGTTGCTGTCATTCACTGTGAAATAATTTTAAGAGACAGTTTCCTTTTCATGATTTTCGATGGTTCTTTAGCATTCAAATCGTATTAGAAACGTCCTTACGAATCTAGTTTATCTGGGTAAGGTTTTAAATTGGACCTCCAACTGTCATTGATTTATAAACATTGATTTATGGGAATACTAACTGTTTGATCCTGCTCACACTAGATGGCGCTACTAGTAAATTACATCGCGATATTGTTATGTTTTCTGATGTATCTAAATAATTTCCTATTATACACATCTGGAGGCCAACCATCATCGTTTTAGCATAACCTATTAAGAACGTCTCAGCTTCAAAGTTTGAATTAACGATACAAAATGGAACGTCAAAGCTCAGAAGCTTTTAATACGTTCTACTCAAAGGTTCAGCGAGAGGTTTTGAAATACGTCACAAGTTATAGTTAAAATAAAAGATTTACATGCAGTTAGGAATCTAGGTAGGAACAAATTGTTCGAAATGTCAGACAGACGCGCGCTACTACGAAAAGATAAGTGGGCACAGCGACAGCAAGGGCTGTCACGTCCTGGCCGATCGCGTACATTCACGTTTTTTATCGAAATTTTTCAATAAAGATTAAATTTAAAAATCTTTAAGAAGCAAACGTTCTGATTTAAAAAAAATAGGCCTAGATTCCTTACTGCTCGTGAAGTTTATTCTGTTGTCAAGTGCTCTCCGTTGGTCCTTCGAGCCGGATAAAGAAAATCAAATTCAGTTAGATCTTACCATTTTATTAACTTAAAAACACTTACATGTTAAAAGTTTCTTAAAAATCTTAAATAAAGCTGACCGTTTTAATAAAGAAAACGACATATGAATAATTGTCAACCTTTAATGAAAATATTTGAAAATTAATAATTACGACCTTAACAAAGAAGTATGTACAATTAACGCTCGTTCAATAAGACAAATATTACATTAAATTTATACATTACTTTATTCTACGCTTTGAAGAAAATAGATAGTATGCGGAAGATTGTATCACGTGACTAAATTAAATCTATACAGATAAATAAAATTAAAGTGTCTGTTTTTAATTCCAAAATAACAACTTTTCACTAAATGCATATGAAACTATATACGGTACCAATTTTAAAAACAAATGTCAGTTAAAAAAAAAAAAATTTTCAATTTTTTTTTTTCTGTCTGTCGATATTTTTATAATAATTTTGAATTGAGCCCTTATTGTTCTGAGGATTAGATACAAATTTACAAATTTTACTAGTTTACAATATCAATATGGAAATATTGAACTCACATAGCATACAGAATAAAGAACGAACTTTACCGAATTTAAACAAGGAATAAAAAAAATATTTCAAAACATTACCATAATTTTCTTCAAGACATTTAAGTGTACATGAATTGGTAGTATGTCACCCCAGTATTTGATACTGGGTTGAAAGATCAAACTAATCTTTTCAGGTCGGTATTCTAGGAAATGTATACGAAATCGTTTTATTGGACTACGTTTTGTAAAACCCTTTGAGTTGTCGAGATAAAACATAAATATTTCAAGCTGTCTAGACCATACCTACCGTCCGTTAATATTCAGTTCCAGCCTACTTTTGCGTACATTTGTATTGAAATATCTGACAGTCGCAAATGTTTATCGCATATGTTAGTTTAATAAATTTTCAGCTACCCAGATTTGCGTGTTTTTATATTACTATTTTCCCCCGCGCCTTATATATTACATATACTCACGCCTGTATTCCCCGAAGGGGTAGGCAGAGGTGTTGTTATCACAACACCCACTTTCCACCGAATTTGATTCAGTGCCAACGTGACAGATGGTGAGTCTATCGCCGTCTCAGGCACTATACATACGTCTTTGAATTACTTCTCAGAAATATGCAGGTTTCCTCACGAAGTTTTCCTTCACCGTAAAGCACGTGGTGTGAAATCACTGCCTTATATATTGTAACTTGTTTATGTACCCATGATTTTCTTATCGAGTCTCATTTTTATCGATTAAGACGTGTAATGATAGACATATATGTAAATCCTTCGACATTCATAAGTGCCTTACCGGGGCCTCTTATATAAATCATTTTCATTTTCATACATACAGGGAAATTCATACTTTTTATAGCATTATACTTTTTTTCATTTTTTGCGTCTCTGCTTATGACGGTGAAAGCTGTCAATCTCGAAGGTTTGCGACAGATACACATGAAAAAATATCATCACCCTGGCCTTACATTGTTGGGGTCGGCACTTGATTCCACCCAATGTGGCTGATCACCTGATTTTTATACGTGCCATCTGACCTTCGCAACCCCTTTAACGAGGAAAATCTGTGATCTGGGTTAAACCAGTTGTCAGACTATTTTAGGCCTCCGACTGACCTGTAACCGACTGACGGCTTAACGTGCTCTCCGAGGCACGGAGGAAACTCGGGCGGTCACCCATCCAATTACTGGCTAGAGCTAGGGTTGCTTAACTTCGCTGATCGTATGATATGCGCAATAGCAACTGTGCCACAAGCTCCTCTCGTGTGTTCACGATCACATGAAAAAATATATTACCATTATATACCATTAAAATATTTTCGCAAATTATGTCCAAATACTTCAAGAATACTAACAAGAAGTTCTAAGAAACATTGAACTTTGCCAATCGTTAAAATACTTAACTGCACTGAGGCCGTTAAGTTAAAAGTGCTGCATTTGTATATGCTTATCAGTTTGGCCATCGTCCAAGACTGCTTCCGATATAAAGGATATTTATTCAAATTGCCCCTTAAACTTCTACCATTTTATAAGGACTATTGAATGCTCGGATCCTATTGGATTCAATAAGTGTAGAGCGAACATCGTGGGAGTTACGATATGTCTTCTTTAACATCCCCGAAACTTGTGCCTTGCTTTGGATTGCCAGGGATATTGTTTTATGAATTGTATGAACTAAGGTTTAATATAAAAATATAGTAATCATAATAAAAAAAAAATACTATTATTTCAGCATCAAATATTTTCTTATAGACAACGAATACGAAGAATCTTTAAAGATTTTTTCAAAACACGTAATTTTTTTAAATAACAATAGAACTGTAACCACTTTTGTTAATACATTTATTGAATCAGTACTCACTTAACATAAGTATTTATTGATTTCCTATTTTTGCTAGAAATTTCATTATATTAACGCAATCTTAGATTTTCATAAGACCCGAGCTATCGATTTATTTTTGATTGCAGATTTAGGGATTTCAAAATAAGTTATGTTTTTATATTCCAAGAAATTTTAAGCTATCAACATTATTTATTTCGGAAAAAATCTAGTTGTACTAGTATAACAGAACAAAATTACTCTTTCATAATAATCACTGATGAAACTTTCAATATCTGTATTTGACGGCATATTAACGTGGCCATACATTGTCAAAAGCATCGAATTGAAAACCCTCATTTCGTGGAATGTGGATTATAAAGGCATTTGCCATAATATAAATTCGCTTATCCAGGTTTAAAATTGTCTATAAAGTCTGGTAGTTCGGCATTATATTCAATAAGTCTTTTTACTAGAAAGAAATCGGACTAAAAAATATCAGCTATAACTTTTTGCACGGATTATTATTCACATTGGAAATTTGTTTCACGTTCTCTGTGAACTGTGTCTATTACGTATGTTGGCATTTTAACTTTTATTTTGGAGCTTACATTTCTTTCATTTAATTTGATCTTAATAGCAAGGACTATTCTGAGAAGAGTAATTGCTAAGTAAACGGCGTATTTTTGGGTGTGATTGATGATGTTTCTGGGTCACATACAGTTAGGAAACTACAAAAATATCTGCACGTAATTAAGACGCTTCAAAGTACTAGGTCGTTAGTATATTTACAAAAGGATATAAACGCCTTGTATTTATAAGGGAATCTCTGGTGTATATTCAGTGAGTTGGTAGAGTTGTAAAATAATGAGGTCGCGATTTTAAGCCTTTAGGGCTTGACATTAAGGTAGATTTCTTACTAAATTTGAACTTAGAGACGTTAATTTTATAAGCTATAACATTCTGAGGTGATTTTCAATCAAGATTAATTACTTAAAATTTCTCAGTTTTTTCAATAGTAACCTTAACATTAATTACAACAATTTTATTTCTTAATCAGTTATTAATTTTCATATAATAAAAGTAATATTGTTCAAACATTCAAAAGTTGCGATCGTTGATCACATAACATACGTTCCTTACAAATATCACATAACTATGTACACTGACGATTATTTATACCGATATATCATCATATTTACAAAGAATGCTTGGATCTGTAACGACAAAATTATGAACGTTACTTGAGTTTTTATAAAAAAGAAGACTGTCTTTAGAAAAAGTATCTTATAATAAAATTCTGCTCGAAGATACTGACGACTAATAATAGACGTAATATTAACCTTATTTAATATATCACATTTTTACACCAGTATAATATCTACAAAGGGCTTTGATATTCAAAGCGAATGTAACTGTACATCGAATGTGGTAGACTCCATTATTTACAATACAAATAACGATAAAGATCATCGAGAAAATATCAAGATGTATGAAACCATAAATGTATGCGCTCCCTTTTGAAGAGAATAAATAGAGTACAAATTAAATTTACATCACTATTTACAAACGAATGGTCCACAGAGTTACGAAAGGAAACAGGAAAATGATTAAATCGCACTCCTTTCTTTGCACACCAGACTGTATAAGGTTTCTGTAATCTTTCGCTTCGTTTTGCGAAGGGTACGTGTAAGTTCTATCAGTGACGCTTTTGATGTCTTGGGGGCACGGTAAGGTTTCAATCGGTATTTGTAACAGGGTTTTCTCGTTTTCACCTCTTACAGCTTTAGGCTCATCAACATAACTGTCCTCTGCTTCCTCTTGAAAGAAATCGTCTGTATTATCAACGTAATCCCTCCCTTGACTTTTGTCATCAATATTATACAAATCGTTCGGGCTGATTACGGTCCTTTCGAAGTAAGTAAAGTGAGAGTTCACAGACGGATCGGCGTTAAATTTGCAAATGAAATTTTCTAAAGACGTTCGTACCTTTACGCTTTTAGCGTCGTGTCTGAGCTTATGCATCCACGTCAGGTGGCAATCACAGGAGAAGTCGTTCCCTGCAACAATGAGGTCTTAATTAATTTTATAATTTATCTAATTGTATCCTTCAGTCTCCGTACTAATTGCTTTTGATAATTAAAGAAGATATTCACAGACGTGTTAGTGAATCTGATTTTATATAAAGTCAAGTAGCATTAATTAATTTAGTTGAAAAGACTGCGTAATAACTATGACTCGATTTTCAGATAGGGAATAAATAGGAGTACATTTTAAAACCATTAGCGCCATATTTGAATTGACACCGAAGACGCTTGGTCGCTGAATATTACCACACCATATTTGCACACTCATTACGATGTGTGCGTCAATATTACCATATATAAGAAACACAAATTACGTATATATAAGGTATATGAATCACGCCTATATTTGCCGAAGGGGTAGGCAGAGGTGTATTCATAGTGCACCCACATTTCGCCAGCTATGGTTAAGTTTCATGTAATAGGGGTGAGCCTATTGCCATTGACCAGGCACTTATCTAGACTCCGACCTGACACTGAGAAATTATGGATACAAAAACACAGCAACCCTTTGCTGAGCCCGGGGATCGAACCCAGAACCTAGCACTTGCGAAAAATGAGGCAATCAAATAATAGATGTAGAAATAAACGATGTTCACATACCATCTAAGTAGATGTAGCTGTTCTGATTCTTCAAATTGTCATAGATGGGTCGCAAGTTCTCAAAGGTGAATCTCTTGAGTTTATTATGCCTCAAATCCAGAGCTGACAAGCCTCTTACTCCTTCAAAGAGCCCATTCGCTAGTGTCACAAGTTTGTTGTGACTCAAACTCAGTTTCTTCAACTGTGATAACCCATCAAAAGTCCTTTGAGCTAAAATATATATTTCATTGTAATCTAACAACAATGATTGTAGATTCCACAGCTCAGTAAACGTAAACGAATTTAGTAAAGTTAATTTGTTTTTTCTTAAATCTAAACGTTTCAAATTAGCGAGACCGTCGAAACATTCCTTCTTAAGGTCGCTTATATTATTTCTATCTAATTCTAACTCGGCTAAGTTAACTAGGTGTCTGAAAGCACCTCCTTGAATAACACTTATGTTATTACTCGTAAGGTATAATTTTTGCAGAGCTGGCAACTCGTAAAACGTCTCAGTCACTAGCTCCGCTATTTTGTTCTCGTCCAAAGTGAGTATTGTTAAGTTCGGCAAGTTGAAGAATGAATGTTTGCCGAGAGTTACAATCTGGTTCTTAGTAAATGTCATCTCTTGAACAGATGTAATGTTGACGAAAGCGTAGCTCTCTATTTTCGGTATTGAGCTGTATTTTACGCTGAAATGCTTCAACTTTCTCAGATATCGTAAAACTTTTGTCGGTACGAAATCTAAGCCCCCGTCCGCTCGCACGTTGAATGCAAGCATCTCTATGTTTGATTGTGAAATGAAGCTCGCCCAAAGGGGATCTGATTTTTCTATTCCGCCGTTGAACACCCAACATTCTGTCTTGACCGCTTCGTTGACCTCTTGACTGTATTCACAATAGCAATGCACTTTGGAATCTCTGTCGCTAATATCGCAGATGTTGACAGCTGTTTGAACAATTTTTTCTTTTTGCTTTCTTCTGTTTGCGTCCAGAGCCTCTATTGCGAAAAGCAACAGTAGCAAGGCAGCGGGTACCTTCTGAGCCCGCATGCCTCCTACCTGGAACAACAAAAATAAAAATTATATACATACATATACATGCCCACGCCTGTATTCCCCGAAGGGGTAAGCAGAGAGAGACACACTTTTTACCGATAATTAAGTGCCAATGTGACATATAGTGAGTGTATCGCCGTCTCAGGTACTATACGTCTTATGAATTACTTCTCAGACAATTGTAGATTTCCTTCACGATCACGTGGTGTGAAATAGCTACACATAAGATTTATTCTTTAATAAAATCTCTTTGTTTCAGGCCCCGCTGCGATTCAAACATGCGTCGCTCGTGTAACAGGCGACTGCTCAAACCCCAAGGCCACCATTATCAAAATAAATATAAGACCATGATGATATAATTCCAACATCAAAAGGCGTATCAACCATTTTATAATTTTGTTTTCCTTCTTTGCCGAGCATTTGTGGTATGATACGCATTTGATGCGAGGCAACAAATTTTAGGAAAATTAAAAAAGGGACCGCGAGTGTTGTTACAAATATTCAATTATGAATATCTAACCCAGGTAACTTAATATTAATGTAAAAGGTATGTAACAAACGGTACTTGAAGTATTTTAATTAAAGCCGTTGAATAACTGACTTGAGATTAGCTTTGTTTTCGACTTTGTGATAATTGTAAGTTTATTTATGAGAGTTGATGCTCAACACAATAACGTCTACTGTTTTCACATTATTGTTAAAGTTTCCGTGTACCTAATAATTGAAAATTGTACGAAGTTTATTATTTGATTGAAAAGTGTAGGAAAATTTTATTATGCGTAATATAAGTTTAGGTATTCAAGACCACTGTTTTGCTGTTAAAGCTTACATTTAAATAATAATAATAATAATAATAACAATGATTCAACTATACAACAGCACACATAAACTACATTCTACATTTATTTGGCTAATGCCCATAAATGTAGGAAAAACTAGCCAAGTGCTAAGCAAAAATAAGCCAACTCAATAATAATAATAATATATTTATTCAGTAACAATTTTTTTTTCTTATAAACTATATATTAGAAGAGTCTCCATTTAAACATAATAATGCCTGTGCTAGGAGGCCCTGCTCTTCCTTAGCTTAAGTACTACAAAAGTTAAGAATACAAAAAAATATTAAAATTAAAGATTTATTTAAGAACAAAAATGTTTTTATGTTAAATTGTGTATCTGTGTGAGTGTGTGTTACATTTAAATACTTTTCATCTTCGCATATTATTGACAATACTTAAAAATTTTAAGTGAATTTTCATATCTTTCCAGCTTTTTTTTAAGGTTATATATTCCTTCGGGAATGTATATGAAACAGCGGGCTTTTGATTTTTTTAGGAAAACTCATACCTGTATAACTCTAGGTTATTGCATACCCCCATTAGGAGCTCGTGGCACAGTTGCTATTGCGCATATCATTCGATCACCGAAGTTAAGCAACCCTAACCCTAGCCAGTAATTGGATGGGTGACCGCCCGAGTTCCCTCCGTGCCTCGGAGAGCACGTTAAGCCGTCGGTCCCGGTTGCCAATTTATCATCTTTGGCAATCGTTACAGGTCGGTCGGAGGCCTAAAATAGTCTGACAACTGGTTTTACCCAAATCACAGATTTTCCTCGTTAAAGGGGTTGCGAAGTCGCTTCGTATAAAAATCAGGTGTTCAGCCACATCGGGTTGAATCAAGTGCCGACCCCAACAATGTATGAGATCAGGCCAGAGAGATGATGATATCCTTATGGAACTTGACATGATAATAATGTATATCAAACACTGTATTCCTGTCAAAAAGCTTAGGTCATCAACGGCTGTGTATGCTGATTGACGTAGACTCAATGCTTCGATTTATCTAAAGCTCCAAGAGATTGTAGAACTTACCTTCCCATTAGCTCTTATTGCTATCATAGTTCCATTGTGCGACAGTGACAGACTTATACACGTCAAACACATCTGTCTCATAATAAGAGTTTATCGTGGCAATAAGAGGTAATGGTAGGGCTACTGAGAATTTTTGATTACCTACAACTAATCACATTCATATTATGATCTTGAAAAGGCTTTCCTTTTCGAGTTTACGTAACATTAATTTAGTAAAGATTAAAACATTATGTACATATAATAATATGTTATATATTATCTAAGCATTCATTATAAGTAAACCCAATAGAAAGTATACCACTATACAAACTGAAATATTCAAATGTATACTCATATGACTACATTTCATTGTTTGAATAACATACATTTAAGCATTTGAGTTTCAACGTATTTGTATTTCGGATGTTAACATAAATATGCTTTCCTAACAAACAGTGATACGAGAAATTCTGCGATCAGACGAACAAGCCAATTAATATTCTATTTCTGCAGATTATAAAAGCCACATTCGTTTGATCGCATACAAATAAAGCTACACAATCCTCGGCTTACGTAATATAACCTTAATTTACATACGAATAATTGTATATGTGGAAGATAGTACTGGTAATTAACTATGTTCCCTTAAACAAACGTGTAACGAGATCACAAAGGAAGGGTGATGTTCCTGGCTTTATATTGAATTTGTGTGTATTTTAATTGGTCGGGAAATTGTTGAAATCTATTCACAATACTTTTTTTCCAACTAAACTTATGTACCGATTTCGTAGAAATTTGTTATGATAGTAACATTGACCCCAAGGACAGACATAAGGAACTTAAGGAATCACAACTTGGGTGAAGACTAATCTCTGAAAAGGCTCGACCGATTTCTACTGACTTTTACTGGCAGATAGCAGACGTGTTAAGAATTAACAATGGCTACTGTTTAATAAAATAAGGATTCCGCGAAATAAAGCCACTCATCAAACTTCTGGAAACAGTGTATAAACTTAAAACCAAGAAATATTAAGAGACTTTATGTTACGCGCGTGAAACCGCGGGGCACAACTAGATAGTAAATAAATGTTTAAAAATGTAACTGGTTGTAAAAAAATAGGGCTCAAAATAATCATACCATAAGTTAAGCTTTTATAAATCTATTTCAAAATCAAATTCTTCTGTAATTTGGTTCCGAGCAAACAAGCAAATTGGATTTCCTCACGCGTTTTTAACGAAGCATAATATTTTTATGAAAACAGTAAATGCGAGTTAAATTTTGCTCCATGCAAGCCTTAATTGCAAGCTGCGGTTAGATTTATTGTCCTGTCGGTTACCCTTGCATGATTAAACGGTTATATCTCTAGTTGGATTGTTAGCAAAAACAATGGAATCATCTTGAACAAATCGACATCGATTAGTCAAGATGACGATACTTTAGATAGCCGGTAAAGGCGCGGTTTGACTGCACTGTATAGTAGTTTTTCTTTATATACAATATTTTTGAACAAAAATTCATCCCGGCTCATCTGTAATGTAAGGCCAGGGTACAAAGTAACATTATGCTCACGCTGCGCTTGTAGAAACGATAAAATGTATGGGAATGACACATATGTCATAACACCTTGCCCGACCCTGGGATCGAACAGAAGACCTCGAGTTCCGCAGCAGCGTTTCGCGACCACTAGAGCAAGCACTAGAGAAGCAGTTAATTAAGGTTTATTATTAATACATATTTTCCGAGGAGCTCGTGGCACAGGTGCTACTGCGCATATCATTCGATCAGCGAAGTTAGGCAACCATAACCCTAGCCAGTAATTGGATGGGTGACCGCCCGAGTTCCCTCCGTGCCTCGGAGAGCACGTTAAGCCGTCGGTCCCGGTTGCCAATTTATCATCTATGGCAATCGTTACAGGTCGGTCGGAGGCCTAAAAAAGTCTGACAGCTGGTTTAACCCAGATCACAGATTTTCCTCGTTAATGGGGTTGCGAAGGTCAGATGGCAGTCGCTTCGTATAAAAATCAGGTGATCAGCCACATCGGGTTGAATCAAGTGCCGACCCCAACAATGTATGGGATAAGGTCAGGGAGATGATTAATACATATTTTCCGAAACTCCTTCCCTTTGATTGTATTTCCCTAGTCACCTCAAGTTCACCTTGAGTTAAGTTCGCTTAAGGAATGACGTGGCACTTTGCATTTTATTTATGGCCTGTTTTGTTCTTTAATGAGCTGTTTATTATCGCGATGCTTCTTTTAATGCGGCCATCAAAGTCAAAAGTAGGTTTAATTGTAATTAAGCACTGAGGAGATGAGGTGCTTATGAACAAATGCTTTGAAGTACTCCTGTCTTCTAAGTTGACTTAGAGGCTTTGTAAGTGATAAATTAGAGCTTGCTCTTCTGAAAACTACTTCATATTTAATGGAATATAGTGATGTACTCAACTTGTACCTTGCTAAGTAATGTCTGTTTTGGGAATTATATTTGATGACGTGAATTTTGGCATTTGGCGAAAGGTAAGGTCATGGCTTTACTTAATATTTATAAGAAGAATCCAAGTTATTGTGAAATTTAGAAAATGTATACCTTCCGTTTAGAATCCGATTACGTTTGGTAATTGCTACGCAAGCGACGCAAGTTCGAATCCCAGCGGGGCCTGTACCAATGAGTTTTCTAAAAAACACCACATGCTTTACGGTGAAGGAAAACATCGTGAGGAAACCTGCATATTTCTGAGAAGTAATTCAATGACGTATGTAAAGTGTCTGAGACGGCGATGGACTCACCATCTGTCACTTAATCATCTTCGGTGAAAAGTGGGTGTTGTGACGACAGCACCTCTGCCTACCCCTTCGGGGAATACAGGCGTGAGCATATGTATGTACATATGTATGTTTGTATGTCTAGCCATATAATCTTCCGCACAATCCATCCATCCGACGTTTCTTAGGGCTTCCTCTCCCCTTGTAGCCATCCACGATCCCAAACAAAACCTTTCTGGCAACAGTTTCCTCCTACCTCTGCATGTCCATACCACAATACCAAATGTTCTTTTTACAATAATCATCCTAAGAATATATTTTTATTATTATCACATAGCTCATTGATTGAGATCAATTTACAAAGAAGTTTATTGAACACACAGCACACAAGCGAAGCAATAAAGCGTATTTGTCCAATCCTTCGACGTAAGATATATTATAGATTTTTATTCAATCAAATTGGACAAGGGACTTCAGCAGGTTCCCAACCCTGTTCCAGTAAATTGATAATGGGCTAGGAGTTTATAGTTTGTCCTTTGTGAATATCTAAGTAGTATTAAGGAATATTGGACAATATTGCCGGAGCTTTCAGTACATAAATAACAAAGGGCAGGTGAAAACGCGTCAGGTTAAGGTAACGTAATGCTACCTGATTTTCAGTGGCCGAAACCTTTACCGTGTTAATATATCAACATGTAAGGTATGAGGTTGCCAAGAAAGGATTGATTTTTAACATTTGCTAAAATTTCACAATGAATTTTATTAAATTAAATCTTAAATGCATGGGTTTAAATTTGGTAGCGGTTTTTTAATCTATGCTTAAATACATACCGTATGCTGTCGGTCGGAGTACTTAAAGCAAAATGTGGGTGACATTTCACCTATAGTAAGTCCTATATGAAGGCGAGCCTATTGCCCGCGTACTAATTGACATTCCTGGCTATATGCGGAAAGACTCAATGACTCTTTCCTGGAGCCAGGGAACGAACCCAGGACCTCGTGTGCCGTTTGTGACCAGTTTACAAACAATTCAAGAGCAGGTGCTCATCCCCAGCAAAGGGAAAATCTTCTAGCCAGTCGATTGTCATGCCTGGGGAGCCGCGGCTCGAACTGATCTAGTTTTGAACTTGTATATATACTGCAATGCGCTAGAAAACTCATAATGTGCGATTTACGTTTTCGTGTATTTGTACTCAAACTTCGCATTTGTTAGCGGGTAGCGCCATCTATGAAGCGAGCAGGGAAACGCTACACACCGTTGGTAAGCAAAGATTAAGAGATCAATACAAAATGTTTCAACTAATCAAGACTCACCAACGCGGTAGGCCATAAATTTGCCAATATACAAGTTTCAAGGCCGAAGTTATGTCTTGGTTGAATAATTTATGATGCGGCCCACCACGCCATTTGTGCTTGGATGACGCTGTGATCTTCGTTAATAATGGTAAAAACTTGGGCCGTCGTACGATAGAGGGATTAATTAATCTTTTTTGTGCTAAACTCTGTTACTTTGTAAGCATTGTTTAATAGTAGTTGGCACTGTTTGGTAGTTGTTTTATTTTTTTGATACTCATTTGCCATTTCATACTCGGTAAGAAAAGTGTTTGTTCGTATTTTTCGTTTGATAGAACTTGATAATACATAAACGAAGATTACATCACTTTTTCTTTGCTCATTAATAGTTTTTATATACGACTGTATAAAGAGAAAATAACATTGTTATTTCTCGCTCAAAGACTGAAAGAAAAAATCATTGAATAATTTTGGATACTATGTTTAGCGCCTCAAAAATTGGATATGGTTTTCTGAGAGCTACCATATCATTGTGCCAATTCAATACAGTCAGTCGAAACATTTTTTATACCAAAAGTAAACAGTCTAACGTACGTTATTTGACTTCAAGACGTCAGCCTGAACATGCAATATTCTCAAATATTAACATAGGTAAATAAATTGTTTTATCAAGCACATATTTTTCTATTTCTCCCTCTCCCCATTTACTCTGAGAGCGATTCAAATATTGAACGGGCTTGGGAGAAACATAATTTATAATACACGTCAAAAAGTTGTTTTGCTAAACGGAAATATTAAAAAGAACAACGCCATTTCCATCTTAGTGTGCCTCGAATAAGGAAAACAACAGGAAAATCCTGGGTATGACTTGATTTATGCCTTCCCGAAATATATTTTTGTGTTAATAAAAACAGATGAGCGCAACGAGTCTTTACATTTCAATAAAGGTGAGGTGCCTACGTGGAATTGTTTGCGCGGAATTTCCATTTGGCGTCCAATAAAATCATTTTACAGTATTTTGTTGCATGTTTATAACATGTTATTCAACTCGAAAATATATATTCTGCTTTAGCCGTGAATACGATTTTATGATAATTTTAAATAATAGGTACTTTATTATCTTTACACACCATAAAATTAAATATTTTAAATTAATTCTCAGTTTGATATATTTGAAAATCAGTTATTCTCTAGAAAATGTCAGTAAAAATATTATTCGATTTTAAGCGACTATAAAACGGTAAGAATCCACAGTAACTGTGTGGTGCTGCGCATTATGAATTTATAAACGCAATGATATAGCCCAAGTGGAGGGTAAAAACTGAACTCAGAAGGCCCCAGACAGAAATTTGTGGAGATCGACAGGAAGACTAGACTAAACTCGGACTAAATCTATGTCCATCCCTTTTTAAATCCGTATCACAGAAAGAGATGGAGCTACTGTAAAAACAAGGACTATTTTAGTCTATGTTTCGTAATAAGGAGGTAAGTTATAAAAGAGCATTTAAGCTCACAATATGTTTTAAAAACATGCTCGTAGAATGGAATTTGGTGTCGCGTCGTACATCAAAAGTTTCTGAGATATTATCTGTTAAAAACCTCTTATCACTGGATGTATATGACGTGTATAAGTATGTCACTGTCACACAGTGGAACTATGATGACATTAAGAACTTATGGTAAGGCCCCAAATAATTGGCCGTGCTCTAGGCCAATTATTACCCTGCATCATCTAAACACTGGTGACTGTTTCGATTGTAATCACTGAAATACAATCAACCGGAATTGATTAACTGTCAAAAGACCATCTTCCCACTCCACAGAGTCCCATCTACTTGCATCAGTAACAATGGTATTTCAATAACGGTAGTTCAATGAACAATGCTGCTCTCGTCCAGCCAAAATAAACATTTCATACCTGACTGCATAGTAGCCTAAAACTATCTCGTCTATACATCTATACAGATAAGTAACATTTGTGTGTCTGTTTGTAATTCCAAATTAACAGCATATATGCATATGCTCACGCTTGTATTCCCCGAAAGGGTAGGCAGAG
Source organism: Watsonalla binaria (assembly GCA_929442735.1). Lineage (NCBI taxonomy): Eukaryota > Metazoa > Arthropoda > Insecta > Lepidoptera > Drepanidae > Watsonalla > Watsonalla binaria. The sequence goes on from OV838930.1 coordinate 9,576,077, forward strand.
ATGTTGTAATCACAACACCCACTTTTCACCGAAGATGATTAAGTGCCAATGTGACATATGGTGAGTCTATCTTCGTCTCAGGCATTATACATACGTCTTTGAATTACTTCTCAGACATATTGCAGGTTCCCTCACGATGTTTTCCTTCACAGTAAAGCACGTGGTCAAATCGCAGCACATAAGTTTTATAGAAAACTCATTGGTACAGGCCCCGCTGGGATTCGAACTTGCGACGTTTTCGTAGCAGCTGCTCAAACCCCAAGGCCACACACGGCTTAACAAATTAGCAGCTTTTAAGTAAATGAAAATATCATAATAATTTTAGCAAAACAATTAAAGGCCATTTGGTCATTGTAAAATGTTTGGCAATTGTAATGTTCGCTCACGGCCTATTCAATTTTGCTGCAATAAGAATAGAAAAAGCTTAATTTAAATAATCTACTTGAACGAAATCGCGGCCATTCCATTAAATTTATTAACAAAAAGTACCATTTTACCTACTCTGTGCGTTAAATAGTGTTTAATGATGTTCACTTTCATGTTTACATTTATCGATACAGCGAATATTCGCGTCGATAATTAGCTTTTGTCACATGATGGTGTTGGTACAACTATCATAAAACTATCAGTACCAACATTAATTTTGAATCGATTAATTTGATAATGAGACAAACTGATTTCTTTATAACTACAAATTCAATTAGAAATCAAGTATAATACTCATGCTTTATATCTGAAAACTTTTGCTCAAGGAACACAACGTACCTGTCCAATGTAATTTGATTGCAATATTTTTTAAGCTCGAAATGGTGAAAAAATTACCATTAGCTAGTGTAATGGCCACTCAATAGGGATCGTTATGTTTTGCGAGCGTTGATTGCAACGGTTTTCAAAGCAGCGACTGAAGTCATTAAGCTGAACACCACTTTGATTTGGTAAACAAAGAGTATTGTTACTGTTCATGTGACCATTCAGACTGTTCTAATTGCCACTTTCCAAACCTACAGAAAAGTATCAATAGTTTCTGTTTACACGAAAAATGGAAAAAGAATCTCGAATCGTCGACTATCTCGATTCGACCTATCGTAACTGGAAGACCGCCAAAAGACTTAAGAGGTCCAAAGAGTTGAACAGACCAAGGGCCCAACTATAATCGTTTAAGCAGCACGTATTAATAACTTCTCAGCTTCGAAATTTGAATTTACGGTACAAAAATTGAACGCCAAAACTCTGAAGTTCTTAATACGCTTTGTTTAAACCGATGATGGTAGGGCCCGAGATGGCCGAAAAAATCGAACTCCACCGTGTCGTAAAACAATTGACAGACTATATACTTGCAAGACGAGATGTTCCTTAGCAGTGAGTGGCCGACAGAGAAGACATAATATGGTGACACTGCACATACTAGCAAAAGGCATCAACGGATCAACATGATCTACCTGCGTACACTTTTGATCTGCAATTACTTTATCATACCCCTATTCGCGATCTCTGAGTAATGCTTAACAAGCAGAACTAAAGATAGTTACAGTATTTACAATAGCTTACTGAGCTGTGTAGAATCTGGAATATGTTTTTTTAATAAGAACCGATTTATTAATTATCGCCAAAGTAATGTCAATTTGTCGACTTGAATTTGGAGTGAAAAATAACGTAGCTGACGTGTATAAAAGCGGCTACGACCTGACACTCCTTACTGACATTACGTCAGGGTCGATTATAATCTCCTAGACACGCGTTTTTATGAATGTGTCACTTCAAACGTTCCTAGATTCTGTACTATTTGTAGTAAGCTCAATTAATTATGTATACTGTGAGAGAGGCCAAAAGAGATTTGATCTTAACTACTTAACTTAATGTGATCATACACACATACATACATATGCTCACACCTGTATCCCATGGGGGTAGGCAGAGACCACCGTTTGTCACATGCTACGATCTTTACATACTTCTTTCGCTTCATCCACATTCATGCATCTCTTCATACACTTTCTTCGGTTACGAGTGCTCCGAATTTGACCTTTCTGAAAAATACTATTAATTTTGTCATAGTAGTTCTTCCTTGGACGCTACTGACACTTTGTGATCATCACACAGTAAAATAACAGGGCTCTATCGTAGTGTGTTCGTCTACTGATTAAAGTCTCCAACCCAATCATATTGTAAGCCACCTTGATTCTGCTGAATTCCATTATGTATCATGCTTAATGCAAATCTACAAAGGTAGTAAAGTTAAAGTTGTGAAGGCAAATCACAAATTATGGCTTAACTACGTATGTCCTTGAATATAAAGTTCTGGCCATGTGCCCGGGTGAACCTTAACTAAGCCTAAATTGGGACCTAAATCCTTGGGCCTAATTGCGCTGATCTTGTCCACTGCCTCATGAATTATTTACCCAGAACACACAGCTTTTTAGGGCCTCATACCGAATTAGCAAAACAGAACGTTTCTTCATGTCAGTTAAACCATTTGTCAGATGTTCATGTTGTGTAAATTGTGTATGCGACGAGGAACCATGTTCAGCACCGATTTTTACTGCATCAAAATGTGTCCTGACAGGTATTTGTGGAATTATAGAAGGTGTATATAACACTTGCGTGATCTTCTAAGACATCTTTGAAGTACAATGAATCTAGCATGATTATATCGCTTCAATACTCAGTACTTATAATTATTATAAGCCTATTGGGTCCCACTGCTGGGCAAAGGCCCCCTTCCCATTTTGTTCCGATCGAGTGAAAAATCTCTGTTTAAGCCACGTGATATTCATGCTTCAAATCTACCAGGTATCTGTGAGTGTTATTTAAATATATATGCTCACGCCATCCCAGAAGTGTCCCCGAAGGGGTAATCAGAGGTAACAAAACCCACATTTCACCGAATATGATCAAGTGCCAACGTGACAGAGGGTGAGTCCATCGCCGTCTCAGGCAGTACACATACGTCTTTGAATTACTTCTCAGACATATGCAGGTTTCCTTACGATGTTTTCCTTCACCATAAAGCACGTGGTGTGAAATAACTGCATATAAGTTTTTAGAAAAACTCATTGTTACAGGCCCCGTTGGGGTGCGAACTTGCATCGCTTGCGTAGCAGGCGACTGCTCTAACCCCAAGGACACCACGGCTCACTTAATTCGTAGTATTAAGTGTTATTTAATACGCAGTAATTTTTAACCGACATCAAAAAAATCTGGTTCTCTGTTCTATTCTATATTTTTTTATATGTTTGGTACCCCATAACTTGCGACTAGGTGAACCGATTTTGACAATTATTTTTTTATTTGTAGTTCTGACACTGGCATCCATGAGAAATAGAGAGAAGCCGTCGAAAATCTTGGTAGCGACTAATGGGTTTGTTAATTATTAATGCTTAAAATATGTTACTATTGTCATTTACAGCCGCTGTTGCGAAAAACATTCCTACCATAAAAGGTCCACATTAAGCTTGCGTAAGTTACGAACAGTAATTAGTAGCTACATGAAATGGTATTTTTACGTAACATATATAGGTCAGCCGAGGTAATTAGGTACGTACACCGACTACGTAGTAGGTAACACGACATCACCCAGTCAATCCCTCAGGAGTTATTAACGATCGAAACTGTTATGCCATGTTTGTTCGGCTTCATGAAACATTAATTAATTTTATGTTCATTTCTAATCGGTCTACATTAATAGGTGTTTCTAAGAAACTACAAGGAGCATTATGTCTGAGGAGACATCCACATCTTAGTGAATAGAAATGAGACTTTATTATTATATAATTTATTCATAACAGCGGCTTTATTTTATCTAGTTAATAAAAATATACCAAAACTAACTATGCCCCGCGGTTTCCCCGCGTAAATTTAGTTTTATATAATATATCGGTTTACAATTGACAAAGTTTCATACAAACGTTCATCCCCTATTTTATCCCCTTGGGGGTAGAATTCATCAAAATCCTTTCTTATCGGATGCCTACGACATAACATCTACCTGCATGCCAAATGTCAGCCCGATCCGTCCAATGGTTTGGGCTGTGCGTTGATAGATCACTATATCAGTCCGTCAGTCACATCATATTTCCCACCATTTAAACCTTCCCTGAACTTCAACAAATTTATCAATACCAAAATCACTCGAATCGGTCCAGCCATTCTCAAGTTTTAGCGAGACTAATGAACAGCAACTCATTTTTATATATACCAAAATAAATCACCTACGTAAAAAAACTTTAATCCAAAAATATTAAAAAATCACCAAAATTATTTAAAACTAGCTGTGCCTGGTTTCACCCGTGGAGGCTTAATTTCATGGAAGGTTATTTTTTTTAATAAAATGAACTCCTTAACATCAGCTATCTGTGAGTGAAATTTCCGTTGCCAGCCATTTCAGCGATTAGCTGGAAAACACACAGTGATGTATATATTTTTTTTAATTTTGTGATTTTTACGTGTATATTTTAATAAAATGCATTTAGAGAAAGGCTGTTTATTTACAAACAGAAACCGCAATTTTATTTATCGTTATATATTTTAAAGTTACTAATTAGAAGGGACAGTGTGTTGGGAATTCGATACATCATCATCCCTTACAAAAAAAGTAATTTCTATTTGAAAAGTTACTTTTAATCGACGGAAAAAGACTATCATTGATCATACGCAGCCAAAAAAACTGTTCCATATTTTATATTCCATCCCAACAAAAATTCAGCTTTCAACGACACGCATGAACACTTTGCTAAAACCATCCCCTTTTGTCTCACTTGGAGCTTTCAGAAAAATCGGCAAATTCGTCAAGCGAGATGTGGTTTTATGCGCACGTGACTAGCGTGCCAAGTTTAGCTTTCGATTGTCCCGGGGTCAATCAACCGAGCACGTACTGTCAACAAAAAAATGAAACGTCGTAAAATGGAGAGAGAAAATGAGAGCATGAAATTTTAAAATTTCCAGTTGTTTTACGACTTCCATGTATGAGTTACGGTTATATTTTACCTGTGCATAATGGGTTATTTTATTAGGGAATTAAATTTATGTTTTAATACAGGGTTTTACGGTAATATCTGTTATATTTTAAACGTCATATGCATGAAGCTTCACTGTCTACTGTCTGAAAATTTGCGCTTATTTAATGCCCAGTAAGCAAATAAGAATGCTTATCCAAATAAATGTATACACTGCTTTATTCTGATATTAAATAATATTGAAAAAAATATGCATATATATGTAGCACCAATTTTTCCAAAAATTCACATATAATTTGGGCTACCATATTTGCATAACCCTATGTTTATATTCGATCTTCGTGAAGTGTTAGTGAGAATAGAAACAAAACACGGCGATCAAACGCAGGCGTGAAATTTAAACCTCTCTACCTAACCTAAACAAACCTTAAAATATTTCATCCCTCAGTCGAGTATCAGAATTCACAGAAAAGGGTAAGCTATTTTATAAGCCATCTCGGAAGGGACCGAGTATTTTTCATTTAACCTCCATCTGAGAAATGCGGTTGAAACATTAGTGGTACGGTCTTTATGAGCCCCTGTGGGTTAAACGCATTTCTGTACTCAACTTTTTAGGGTTTGGGCGTATTATGGAAGTTCCTAAGTAAGGGAAAATAAGCTGCATACGGTTACATAACTTTACGACGCGAGTGTCGTATGGGTATAATTTTCTTGGCAACATTAATATTAATTAATTTTAAAACATTTCTCGAAATAAAAAGGTTTTTTAAGTATCTTATTTTCATATTATTTGCAAAAAGCAACAAATTAACACTATATTATTCTTCATTGCTTGGATCACAACTTTGCAAATTACTAAATCTCGTCTGGAAGCTGATCACTGTTCAGAACTAATGAAAGATTTGACCAATAAAGTACATAAATAAAATACTATATTAAAATAATTATAGTGGTGAATGAAGCGTATTTTTTAAAAACAATGAACAACCATGAAAGTTAAAAAAGGGCATATTTCCAATATCCCTCCGACTCATCGCATTCAACCTATTATTGGCGACCTTACTTACCGCAGATACGCGAAGTAATCAAAATATGATTTGACTCCGCTCTTCTCTTCGTTAAATTATATAGAAATAGTCCCAAGCCGGGTCAATATTCGAACGGGAGACCTCGTAATTCCCTACTTTTCTTAGATGACTTAATTAATTGACATATTTAATTTTCACCTAGTAATAATTTCTTCTGCTATCTGTACCAGGGCAAAAATTGCCCGTAATAGTGTATTCTGGCTATAACGTAATTGATTTAGTATTATGTCTATGAAAATGTGCCTGTAAGGTAGGTTGATATAACGTTGTGATTTGTTTAGTATTATGAACAATAACATTTTATATCCACTATATAACATGATTAAGTACGTAAGATAGTGCTAGTATCAGAGTAAGTACTCAAAGTTATATTTCTGATGTAATATCTGCGGGGCTGTTGTTGCAAAAGATCCTTGAGAGATTCTTCGTAGAATTTCTCACAAACTATTTTACACTATTAGTTACACGACTGTACTTTTATGGAGCTTCAGCTTGCTTCTTGCTGATTTGTGACTTGATGAATGTAGCGAAAGAAGTATGTAAGGATCGTAGCATGTGGCAAACGGTGGTCTCTGCCTACCCCCATGGGATACAGGCGTGAGCATATGTATGTATGTATGAATGTAGTACCAATATACACGGAGTCATACAAATAATATAAATAAATAACTTGACGATCATAAGTGCCTTACCAGGGCCTTAACTGAACTAATTTTATTTTCATTTTCTTTATAACTAGTTGCGAAAAAAGGGGAAAAGATTAATAGTTCTCTTAAGCAACGTGACTGTGCTTGACATTTTTGAACTAAATATTTTAATATTATTAATATATTTATTTTATTAAGAGCCGTGGTGGCCTTGAGGTTTGAGCACTCGCCTGCTATGCAAGCGACGCAAATTCGAATCTCAACGGGGCCTGTCCAACGAGTTTTTCTAAAAAACTTATGTACAGTGATTTCACACCACGTGCTTTGGAAGGAAAACATCGTGAGGAAACCTGCATATTCCTGAAAAGTAATTCGATGACGTATGTAATGTGTCTGAGACGGCGATGGACTCACCATCTGTCACGTTGGCACTTCATCTTCGGTGAAAAGTGGGTGTAGTTATTACAACACCTCTGCCTTCGGGGAATACAGGCGTGAGCATATGTATGTATGTCACTTATTTATTATATTTTTGTATGTATCCTCTTATCTCCATAGCACAATTTAATTATAAGCTTTATAAGCAGTTCGGAATCCAAGAGATAATAGTTCAAAATGACACACTCACACAGTCGCGCGCATCTACGGAAAATGAGCGGAATACGTGTAATGACAGTAAGAGGTGTCACTTCGGCCGATTACGTAAAAGTCATTTGCGTCGATTATATACCAATTTATTGACAAATAAAATAACCAATCTAACCAAACACGAGCGAGGAATCCAATGGGTTCCTCCACATATTTTTAACAATTTACAAGATATTTTTCTCAACAATCACTTGACATTGGCGGAATAGTTTTACTTAAGCTCATCGCCATTAAATAAATAAAGGAAAGGAAAGGTCATTTGAGTCGATATTTTTAAAAAATTCAGCAATAGTAAAGTAAAAAAAAAATATTTTTTAAGAGTAAGCGTTCTTATTTAAAAAAATAAGTTTATGAATATACTGTGTCCATAATTAAAAAAATTAATAATGTAAAATAATTAACACTGGTTTAGAGACGTACCAATGTAATACCAACATGAAAAAAACTAACGGATCAAACCTAATCCACATAGCTATAAATATTTCAAGCATCAAAACAAATAAACCTTTGAGAGTAAATCAATCTGCTAAAGTAAACAACGTATTTGTAAAGGATAGTGAGAGTAACAAAACAAAACATGAACAAATTGAACACTGTGTTGTGTGCTGTGTTATAGGAAAACAGTTTTGTGAAATAAATTTTATTCTGTGAGTGGGAATTATATTGCTTCTGGGATAATTATTATCTTCACACATACATACATCTGCTCACGCCTGTATTCTCCGGAGGGGTAGGCAGAGGTGTAGTTATACAACACCCACTTTGCACCAAAGGTGATTAAGTACCAAATTGACGTTAGTCCATCCGTCACCGTCTCAGGCACTATGATATCACCACGTACACTCAGGCCTAGATGCCTTACTGGTCGTAGAGCTTAATGTATTTATACTGTGATATTAGTGTGATTGACCTCTTCATTTTTAATGCAGCATGGACAGATAAATTATTAATTGGCAGGTTAACGCGTGTGTGACACTCTTGGTGCTGCAAAGCGTTCATGAGCTGGAATCACCGCTTAGTACTATGGGGACTGTACTTTTTTAAGATAATGTTCTAAAATTATTGAACTTTGCAAAAGGTAGCAGCGTTTCTCCACTCGCTACATAGATGGTGCTACTCGCCAACAAATGCGAAGATTAAGTACACGAGAACCTAAAGCGCGCAATAAGAGTTTTCAAGCGAATAGTATATATACAAGTTTCCAACTAGAACAGTTGGAGCTGCGGGACCCCAGGCATGACACCCGCCTGGCTGGAAGATCTTCGCTTTACAACAAGGATATTATTTTGCTTTGGCGAAATTTCACAATAACGAGATTACACTGACGCTGAAAAACGAAAATAACTCAGTGATGCCTCACCACGAGTGTCACAGTGACAAACATCGTAACTGACTTAACTCACGAAAAATATTTTTATTATTTTTTACTTTGAACTAACTAAGGGTTTTCGGAACAGAACTTAAACTTTTACCTCCTATACTTAGAACAATATAAGTTCTAATAATCCGGACCTTAGAGCTAAGTATTGCATTGTTCGAACGAAGACTCCACGCAGCAAAGTTACACAATGCTTCGAGCGGATTGTTACAATACAGAATTAAGTTTAGAAACACTCTGTATTAGAGCTAAGTCTGAAATATGTACTAGACATTATTCTTAGGAGGGAGAAACTAATCCGCCGACCAATTTTTTTGACACTCCAGATTTATGTGACCTTTCTGTGACGTGTAATCTTGAAGATACAAAATCTCACATCTTTTTTGAACAAAATATTTTTTTTTGTAAATTAATATACAATATGCTTTCACCATCCCAGAACGGTCCCCGAATGGTTAAGCAGAGGTGCACCAAAGGTGATTAAGTACCAAAATGACGTTAGTCCATTCGTCGCCGTCTCGGGCACTATGTATATGCACTGAATAACTTCTCAGACATATGCATGTTTCCTCACTGGAAAGCACGTGGTTTTAAAACTCATTCGTGCAGATCCCGCTGGGATTAGAACTTGCATCGCATGCGTAGCAGGCGACTGTTCAAACACCACGGCTCTCATTTAAAAAATTAGGTTAACTTTCTCACCATGAGCTCTTATTGCAGTGATAGTTCAGTTGTGCGACAGTGACAGATGTATACACGTCATAAAATAACATCAATGCTAGTCATGAGTCAAACTATCCTGGCAATAAGAGCTCATTGTAAGGCCCTTGGGTCTGCACACAATGTGACATAATCCCCATGCTTCGCTAGTAGAATCGATACTAAATGTATGGGAATGACATATGTGTGACGTGACTGATTTATTTCATTTCTATACACTTTTTACCGTTTCTATTAACGCAAGCGCGAGAGAATGTTACTTTGTCTAGACCGTAGGTCTGTCTAGGTGTTGTAATCGTCCAAATGTGCAGTAATTTCTTTACATCAGGCTTTATGCGTGCCAAGAGGAACTCGTGGCACAGTTGCTATTGCGCATATGATTCGATCAGCAAAGTTAAGCAACCCTAACCCTAGCCAGTAATTGGATGGGTGACTGCCCGAGTTCCCTCCGTGCCTCGGAGAGCACGTTAAGCCGTCGGTCCCGGTTGCCAATTTATCATCTTTGACAATCGTTACAGGTCAGTCGGAGGCCTAATATAATCTGACAACTGGTTTACCCAGATCACAGATTTTCCTCGTTAAAGGGGTTGCGAAGATCAGATGGACTGCCATCGAAAAAAATTTGGTGATCAGCCACATTGGGTTGAATCAAGTGGGTCGGCACTTGATTCAACTAACAATGTATGGGATAAGGCCAGGGTGATGATGAGACTTCATACGTGCTTAAAACCATGTATTTACACTGTTACAATTTAGAATTACCCATACAGTAAAATGTTCACAAAACTACGTATCGTAAAGAACGCTAATATACTTCTGCAGTTACCATTACATGACCACGTGGCTTAAGTATCTCCAAATAGCATACACATAACAATGAAGTTGCTCACCGCGATTGTATTTTGTATCCGGCTTTGGAAATACACGGTGGAGTTGGATGCGGTTTCCAAAACCCCAGCCCTTTATGCCCTGGTATTGTTTTAATAGGCTGCGGCAACTTGCCTACGTCATGGGATGACTAAGCCTGGAACCATTTTAGGGGAATACGCTCATGGTATTTTAATGTTACACCCTACCCGGATCTCACTTTAAAATAAATTGTTATAGCTCAAAGGGAAACAAATAACCTTATTTGCATGTTCTGTGGTTACCTACTATCATCGTCATAGCAGTGACGTCTTACTTACTTCTTTGTTTTGACGTTTAATTGAAACGTCAAAGCTAAGGAGCTCATAATACGCTCTGCTTAAACCGATGAGGCCTACGCCTCCTGCAGCTGCCACAAGCTAAGAGCGATCAACATAAATAGTGGTGGTAACTGCACTTGTGTTTTATTCGCTTCGCGCCAAACACAGTCGGCAACATTACTAGGCGCATTCAACGTCGCCGCTCATAACTCATGACGCCACCGATACCTTACACAAATTCTGAATAAGTACCAAGATTTCTAGATTTGGCAACAATGTACCAAAATCATTTCGATAACGGAGCAAAGTATTTGTTACGAATATTTCTTTGAATATGCGAGAACCGAATTACCACAGTAAACAGCTTACTAGTAGTACGGAAACTAGGAACAAAGCGTTCAAAATTACACGCTCGCACAGTAGCGCACATCTACCAGAGGGCCTAGTGCGAGTTATTCCCTGCTGCCGTCACAAGGCACCGCGTCGAAATAAAAGCAGATTTGTATAGGATCGAAACAGCGCCGTCTGTCGCCCTAAAGATGACACTATTGTGATTCCATACAAATCTGCGTTTATGTCGACGCGATGACTTGTGACGGGGATTTTAAGAAAACTCGCACTAGGCACTCAGATTATAAGGGATCCCGCCGTGTTGTCAGTTACGTGTGCTAACATCATTTTTCAAACAATTTATTGACAATTTTTTACTTTGACAGTTATGAAGTAAATTTTAAAACTTTAAGGGTGACAGCCGGGCTCAGGCTCTAGTACCTGCGGTTTCACTCGCGTAGACTTTATTTCACGGGTGGCTCGTGAAACTCAATTTTGTTTTTTAAATAATGGTTAAATATGTTACTCCTTGTAATACTAGCTATCTGCCAATAAAAGTCCAGTTGAAATCGGTCCAGCCGTCCGGGAGATTAGAAGGAACAAACAGACAAACTCTTTTTTATGTGGGTAGCGTATATACCGTATGCTCCATACCGAATATTCCATATGCATATAGTAAAAATCAGTTAATTTGGAATTATAAACAGATACTGCAATTTTATTAATCTGTATGTATTTATGTATTGAGTAGACCTAGTTTTCATACTGCTTAGTAAGTTTATATATGCTGTGGTATAACTATAGATACATAAGATTACTCTGCAGAGCATTTCATCGTCGCAGAATGTCTTCATTATTCACCCCGTTGCGTTATTGCCATTTATTTTTCCATTTTTCATGGCATTCTATAAAAATGGGTGATTATTGACCTATTGTTAACACTTTTGTCAACGTTATGTTATGTTTGTCATAATTTAAGCATTGAAATTTCATAATTAACATTTAACCTATTTAACTAGTAACTAGCGGACGTCACGTGGTTTCACCCACGTAGTTGCCGTTCCCGTGGGAGTACGGGGATAAAATATAGCCTATGCTACTACCATTGCTGAAAGAATTAAGAAATTTTTCAAATCGGCCAAGTAGTTTCGGAGCTTATTCAAAGTAAAAAAAAACAATCAAATCCATATAATATTTTTAGAGTAGATGTATTAAGATTTATTTAAAAAACCTTACTCCTAGTCCTTGGTTTAAAAGTAAATCCATCTCTTTATGCGATATGGATTTAAAAAGAGATGGACATAGTTTAGTCCGAGTTTAAACCATTGTCAATAACGAGTGCTGGCCATATGAATGGCCAGTGTCAAACTAGTAACGTTTATAAGTAAATGTTTATAGGGAAACCTCATATACACGATTTTCATATATAAATACAACCGTACAACTAGAAGCCTTTTCGCAATGTAGAATCCCCAATATACCCAACACCATGATTTCTAAGATATGATTTTACAATCAAGTTTTCAAAGTTCAAATGTGTAATATTATTTTCCACTATATTTAAATAATTTAATCAAATACTTATAACATACATATGTATTTAATAATTAATAAACCACTCAGAATTAAGCTTGTTAAGATCACCTGTCAAAAGCGCATTAAAATACCTTTGATCAAAGGTTTGATCAATCATGGCCACCAATTGGGCCAACCTTGTGAAATAACCGAGGTGATTACCACATTGAGAGGGGAACCGTGTTTCGGCACAATGTAAAACCCTTGAAGAATGTACGCACTCGTGGTCCGCCCAAATAGAAAATCACTTACATCCCCATCTGGCCTTATTGCAATGAGAATAAAGGTGAAATTCGGATGGCAGATCGGCACTGATGAATTAAAGCTTTTCAGGGAAGGGTGTTCAATGGTGCCATAGAATTCCGTTTGTTGATAAATTTAGGTAAGAGCACAAAAGCATTCACTGTTACTTTCGTTTAGCTGTGATTAGAATAAGTCACTAGGTTATATGATATTTGTTAAACGTAGAAATACCCTTCACCAAGTTAGTGGAACTATTTATCACAAGATAGCGTTATATCTTTTTAGATCGCGCTGTAGAAAGTATCTCCGTATCGTATATAGCAAGTGCTTACATTAATAAATACCAGGACTGCCTAAGTTACGGTGTTTCATTCAACCCACCACGGTCTGCTCCGACTGATCCTGGCTCCCAGGCCTAGTTTGACATACATTATTTATGGTCGAGAGTAAAAGGACGATGTCCTAAGCACGCTGAATTAGAATTTTTTTAAACATACCTTTGAAATATTTACTCCAATAAGAATAAGTACGGACTAGTTATGAAATAATGGAACGTACTAATAATTAAATTAAAAGTCTGTTTGTAATTCCCAATAAATAGTTTTTCACCAAACGCATATGAAAGTATAATAAAGACACATAAAAAAATACGACAAAAAATATCTGTCTGTTTGTTCCGGCTAATCTTTAAAACGACTGTAGCAATTTTAACTGGACTTTATCTGGCAGATAGCTGATGTTAGAAGGAGTAACTTAGACTATTTTATTTACAATTTACACGCGGATGAAACTACAGGACACGGCTAGTTAAAAAAATTGAGTTGGTTATATATAATGTTCAACAAAAGCATCTCAAGCAGAATAAGAAGATAAATTTTGAAAGTACTTTGTAAAAAGTCTAATCGAATAAAGATATTTTGAATTGAATACTTAAAAAACATAGCTATTCAGACACTGCTTTGCTTACTTTGATTTATGCGTTTCTCAGCCAATTCCTTCTATTAAGTCGAGGTCAAAATACAAATATTAACAAAGCGTCCATAATAGAGACATCAACAAAACACTATTAAATATTCTTACTTATTCTGGTAAAACAACAGTCTAGAGAGAACAAAAGAACGAGCAATATAATGTTGTATAAGCAAGGCCTTGCTAACAGCCAATGTAATTCGACCTCGCCCTAGCCCTAATGTTGATATTAAACTGTCAAAAGCGGTGGGTATAGTACTGTTATTGGACTATAACTTAAGAATAACATTTTGGTTTAACCACACAAATATTAACGTGAACAAGTACGGAGATATATGGGGGTAATGAAGTTTACATGAGCTAGTACATTCGTGGAATATCTGGCAATGTTAGACGTTCCGAATATTATAAGGTTATTGGATGAACATAAATATAGTGTTGCTAACACAGGCGAAAAGTTAAAGAAAAGGATATTACATATATATTTACTTGATTGTACTCCCGTGCTATCATTTTATATAGAAGCCCCCTATGAAGTTCTTCAAAAGCTGGTATATTTGATCGGACTCTCCTATAAAATAAAGATGCAATCCTAAAATGCAATATGAATAATAAATATGAATGCTTGGTTGAATATAATACAGTGACTTATTAAATTCGTGAAGGGCATGTGATGTGTTATAAATTATATTGTATTGTATGATGGGCAGAACACCCGCTCGGTGGGCCGACGATATCGCGCAGACGGCCGGGAAACTGCGGTGGAGACTAACTGAGGACCGAGGGCAGAGAGCGTGTCAGAGAAGAGGCCTATACCCAACAGTGGGTGCATGTGGGCTGAATATGATGATGATGATTATGATGAATAAGCCGTATGTAATAAGTATAAACCTTAAAAATATAATCTAATAACTAAAAACCTTAAAAAATACATACATACATACATTTGCTCACGCCTGTATCCCATGGGGGTAGGCAGAGACCACCGTTTGTCACATGCTACGATCCTTACATACTTCTTTCGCTTCATCCACATTCATGCATCTCTTCATACAGTTTCTTCGGTTACGAGTGCTCCAAATTTGACCTTTCTGAAAAATACTATTAATTTGGTCATAGTAGTTCTTCCTTGGACGCCCTCTACCGACACTTCCGGTCACATTCTCACTATAAATTTCTTTCGTTAATCGCCTTTCACTCATCGTTTCGATATGTCTAAACCATCTCAACATACTTTTTTCAATTCTGGTCACCACATCATTCTTCAACTTGCAACTGTCTCTTATCAAAAATATAATCTTATAACTTAAATATATTATTAAAAAGAGTCCCTATAGGCAAGGTTCCGAAGATACTGGCAGCATTCCTTCTTTGGATGGCAAGACTAATTCTTTGACCGAGATAGCTGCCAGCTCTTCGGTCTCCTGTGATGTCGACTAACCTTTTAGTTATTTCTTTAAAAAGCCTAATAGGGCTAGGACCCCACGGACCAAAGGTCTCGACTCCGAATGGGACAAAGTCATATTCAGAGCCCAGACCCCTGTATTTGCAGGCTTTGGCTTTTTCAGCCGCTTCACGTGCCGCACCAACTCTGTTGTTGGTTCCATGTAGATGGGAAGGGGCCAGCGTGTCTGAACAGGTTGCATCCCATACCAGCACCCGTCCCATCTTCCATGGAAGTTAGACGTCGTTTTGCTATCTCAAATTGATCACTCTGATGGCTAGTGACGAAGGATAAAAGCCAATCTAAATTTTGACTTAAAATTATAAGTTCACAACTTTCCCCAAGGGACAGGAGATACTAACAATCTTGTGCACAACTATAGACCCATCAAACTTTAATGTTATCTCAAATAACAGATCACAAAGGGACTTTGTTACTCATTTTCATAAGTAAAGGGTAACTTATAGTGAGGTCGCTCCCTACCATTTAATGAACAAAGATATTATGTTAACAAGGTCCGTCCAAGACCGAGATGCCGTCGATACGACAAACAAGTTCCTAAGGGTGTATTTTGTCTGATTAAATGAGGTACGTGCTCAAAACTTCATAGTTTTACCTTATTCATAGTAACCTTATGTTGGTCTTATTACATTACTTCAAAGGTATAAGATGAGATGACTGGTATATTTAGATACAGGGTATAATTACAATTGAAAATGGAATGAAATGTGATGACGTTTACTTTTTTGAGGCCATGAGAAAGTTTGGATGGGGATGTTGAACCGTTGAACCGTTAGAGACAATAAGTAAAGGTAGTTTTGCGGTCATAATAAGTAAAACCTGGTTGACGGAAAATAAAATAAAAAAAATCTAACCGTGGAACGTCAGACTCGAATCGGGGTACTCTAAATTCGTTATCGCCCCGTAAGCTGGCCGCCTCACTTTGAGCCATCGTATCTTGACTGATGTCGGCGAAATTTACTGTCGAATTGTAATTATATTTTATGAGTTTTTCTGTGCCTGAAAACATGGTCAGCACGATATTTTCCAAAAATTAATACTAGCTAGATACATTTTTTGCCGCTGAAACACCTACACACTAAATGGCCGCGAGCTTGGCGGCCCTTAGCAACCATAGCCTATAACTACGTTATCGTTGGAGCTAGATATTTTACGACTTCAACATAGTGATATATTCATAAAACCCTACAACTTCTAGAAGACAACTGTTCCTTTTTCTCCGACATCATATACAAGAATTACTCGTTTAAAGGTATAAGATGAATAATATATGCTGGAAATTGATCACAACAAACTACCATTGTACCCCTCTTGTACACCAAACATTGTTTCAACAATCTATTTCATGTAAGAATCAATATCCTCAAGCTTTTGTTTGATTCTATATGTTCGATGCGGTGGTTATTATCATACCCATCCTGTTCGTTTAACCAACAAACCGAAACAATCCGTTGAATTTAAGCCCTATATTACAATACCTACATAACATAAATTCATCGTAACACATTTATCATAAACGGATACCTAACCAATATCGTTCGAGCAATTTATTTTAAAGATACATCGCGTGTACGTACATACATAAATTTCGTGTGTAACCAAACCTCCTGTAGAGACCCCCGCTGATTCGGTTTATTTCACGTCAACATTCTATGATATATTTAATATTTCTGAATGGTTTCTGTAAAAGATTCTATTGCCCTTCGTTATTTTCGAAAAACGCTTGTACGATTTGAATATTTTTCATTTTGCTATTTAATTAAAATAGTTATTATAATAGCAGCTCGTGGCACAGTTGCTATTGCGCATAAAATACTACTACTTGCGACTAAAATAGTCTGACAACTGGCTTAACCCAGATCACAAATTTTCCTACTAAAAGGGGTTGTGAAGGTCATATGGCAGTCGCTTCATCAAGTGCCGACCCCAACAATGTATGGGATAAGGGCAAGAATATTATTATTATAACGGGGCTGACTAAAAAGTGAAAACATCAATAAAATTTGTGTTCCTGTATGTATACCCACTAACCTGTGCGTTGCCGGGAGAGTTCACTAGTTACAAAATATATTCTGTATTTAATGACGTTATTCTGAGATTGAGGTTTTATTGGGTTCTTGGATGAAATGACATTCATGGGATTATGAAAAGAAGCATTATCTTATATTATCTTGTTTGTGGCATTATTGGGTCCGGTTGCCCGGAAGAACGTCGACCCTTGGGATCTTTTGTGCCGCCCTTGACCTTTTGCTCTACGTACCTGACTCCTTGAACAAGCCGGCAGATCTTGCCCATGGGTAAGAACTTGTAGTCCTTTGGTTTCGGATACGCCTTACCCAGTAGGTCCATTCGGCATCTGGCCAGTGCGTCGCAATTCGCAAACGTCACAAAATAAGCATCATTATCTGCTATCCTGCCGTATCATCTACTCTCATTGTGAGATTAGTCAGAACCACTGTAAGGGATAGGTGTATCTGACATACTTGTGACTCAGTTGAACGATCATCTCAGTAGGTACTCCTATTGGTGGTTAGTGGTTATTACAAAGCCGGGACTACCAAACCCATACTAAACTATGTCCATCTCGTTTGAAATCCGTATCACAAAAGGAGATGGAGCTACTCTAATAAGGATTATCTCAGTTTTTTTTGTGATCTTAATTTTAGTCTACTAACGACGTATAAAAGCATAAATATACACATAACCCTTGAGTTATAGAAGGCTTTTAGAAAATAAAAATTTCCAAACAGATTGATCGACAATCCAAGTCCAATTCACATAACAAGTGATTGTCAATACAACCCAGTTCTCGAAGGAGCATCTGAAAAGCCTGTCAATAATTCGACAAGCCCACTTCAAATGATTATCCTCCCCAATTGAAGAGTCTGTTCTCATTCGTAATCTATGTAGGCTCAAGTTATGTTACAGTAAGATGTTATGTTAACTGCGCACTGTAATGTACCACGTATACATAATTTTGCAGAGTAATGTAAGTTGGGTCGGGTCACAGAATAGAAAGGTAGCGAAAGGACTGCTCTCTTTATTGATCGGGAATGTACGTACTATTCAGAATAAAGAAATCCAGCTAGAACTAGTTTTGTAAATATGTTTATATCCCAGGTTTTTCTTTATTAAATATTATCTGTGCCAGTTTTACCCGCGTAGGATTAACAATAAAAGGTAAAGGTACTTAGTAATAATATTTTTTATAAGATAAAAATTCACCTGCCACTGCAAGTCCTGTTAAAATCGGTCCAACTGTAATCGAGATTAGCTGGAACAGAATGACGGTGAAAAACGTTTTTTTTATGCAACCTTATATTCTTTCATTTGCAATTAGTTACTATTTAATTAATCTGTATAGACAAAGACAAAGATTTCACACCACGTGCTTTACGGTGAATGAAAACATCGTGAGGAAACCTGCATATTTTTGAGAAATATTTCAATGACGTATGTAAAGTGTCTGAGACGGCGATGGACCCACCATCTGTCACGTTAGCACTTAATCATCTTCGGTGAAATGTGGGTGTTGTCATTACAACACCTCTGCCTACTCCTTCGGGGAAAACAGGCGTGAGCATATGTATGTAGACAAAGACTGCCTGCGCCAAATAATGGGAGCTGGCCTTTTGTAATTAATATATTGTGGTCGGGTCGGCAGGTCGCCGCGCCCTTTACGTAACGAACTCCGTGTGATATTTAGTTGAGTATGTTATGTTGGTTCGGTAACTAAAGTAATGCTGAACGGTACGATTCGACCGCGTAGTTCTAGCTACCTTAAAAGTGTTTAAATGGAAAATAAAAGGGTTTGCTTAGCTAAAATGTATTTCATTTGCTTATGACGTTAAAGATATGAAATCTATTCATATATACAGTACAGATAAATAAAATTAGCCGTGGTGGCCTTAGGGTTAGAGCAGTCGCCTGCTACGTTTACTGCTAAATTTTAAGTATCTGTTTGTAATTCCATAATTCCAGCTTTCCACTAAATACATATGGAATTTTATACGGTACTGAAATAATAAAAACATATTTTTAAAGATTGCTCTGTCTGTCTGTCTGTTTGTTCCGTCTAATCTTTGCAACGGTTGGACCGATTTTAACAAAACTTTCAATTTGATTAAAAAAATTGGGATCCGCGGCCCACTCTTAATTAAGTGTACGCGGGTGAAACCGCAGAGCACAGCTGGTTTTGAATAAGAAATATTATTAAATGCAATATAGTAGGACGTTTGAGTTTTTATTTTTATAAAACTTTCATAATCTATCATACAAACTTTCAACCCACATCAAATCTCTTTAAGGGTGTAATTTCGGAAAACTCTTTCATAGTGTATACCTTACTAAGAACGCACCCTGAAAAGTTATATCTCAAGGACCAGTGATTAAGGCTCTACGCTATTTTCCGTCAGTCAGAACTTTGAATTTTATGTGCATAGATAACAATCTGTTTGCAAAAGGCTAGGTACATTATCTGTCTTAGAAAGCAGAATAACAAAGTTTTATGAAAAGAAGAAAAACAAGAAAGACGCGAAATATCTTTGGGAAATCTGAGCTGTATTTCCAAAGAGGCCGTAATTATTACTCTTAAAGCGATAATTGATCAGACTAGCTGTGCTTGCAATTTCACCCACGTAGATATTAATTCGCGGATACCATTTTTTTATTTAAGTAATGTATTACTCCTTGTAACATAAGCTATATGTCGATGAAAGTCCCGTTAACATCAGTCCAGTTGTTTTGGAGATTATCCGGAAGAAACAGACAGATGGACAGAGAAAAATAAAAAAAAATTGTTTTACTGTTTATACTTTCATATAGATTTAGTGAAAAGCTGTTATTTTGTTACTACACACAGACACTTCAATTTTAGTTATCTGTATAGATGTCACAGTATAAATATTTAAGCGTACTACAAGAATATAGAGATATATTAATATTGCAAAATCAAATATTCCTAGCTATGCGCATTATGAATACATCAACGTGAACTTACACTAAGAAATCATACAATATTGAATTGATTCAAGCACAAATTGAATTTCCCAACAATTCCATTATATTCAAAACGACACAAGCATTCCCGATTCAGTTTAGCATTTAGTAGCATCATATAATCGTGATTTCCAAATGCGAAGGAATCGAATGCCATTCGATACATCAGATAGCTAAATCGAATCGGTTCAAATGTAGTCCAATATCTATTTATACAAATCGAGTTGTTATGAAACGTGTTCTGAAAGTGACTAATAAAAATCAATGGGTTCAAAATTTTCAAAGGCCGGATATTAAATTCGTATTGAAATAAACTTTTATTGCTTGCCTTCGTGTTTTCAAACTGTACCTTTAGAAATGAATATAAATTCTGTTAATGTTAATTAATATTTCCCTTAGCCGCGGCGGCCGAATCGTTTAAGTACCAGTCGGCACCAATGAGTTTCTTAATAACTTAAGTGGCATCTTGGCTGTGAAGGAAAACATGGTGAGAAATCTTGCATAGTAAAGCTAAGAATACATTAGGATACGTGTATGTTAACGAGCTCTCGTGATAGTTAATACTACAATTATTATTCTTAATTTATTGAATGAATTAGGCGTGGTGGCCTTAGGGTTCGAGCAGTCCCCTGCTACGCAAGCGACGCATGTTCGAATGCCACCGGGGCCTGTACCAATGAGTTTTTCTAAAAAACTTATGTGCAGTGATTTCACACCACATGCTTTACGAAAAACATCGTCAGGAAACCTGCATATGTCTGACGGCGATGTTGGCACTAAATCATATTCGATTAAATGTGTGTGTTGTTGTTACAACACCTCTGCTTACGCCTTCGGGGACCCTTCATGGATAGTGTGAGCATATTTATTTAAAATTTTAACAGTGAACTGTGTTCATGGGTTTATAAACATGAGATATACTGTAACCATTTCAAATTGTATTTTTTTTTGCATTGAGTAATTGCTGAATTTCTTTAGGTACTAAAAAGAAGCATAATCATATAAAGATATATTGTATATTATATACACTTTTGGTGGTAGTGGTGGCAGTGTGGTGAATTGAGGTTTAGGTACCTGGTCCGTTGTACGGTGTCCGGTATGCGATAATAATACACGGCACTGAGTCTACGATTTATTATACAGAAGGTTGGCAGAACAGTAAATACAGCACAAGCACAGTTTATAAGCGACAGAGATAGTAGAAGAGAAGTAGGAAGCACAGAAAGTCTAAAATATAACGCAACGAACGAGTTCGCGTACATGTAAGGCGAGCAGCACAAGCGTGGACAGTGCGTAGCAACAGCTAGATTCCAACTGACTTGGCGGCCGCTCGAGCCGGTGTGCGCGTGCGCCTATTGTCGAAACAATAGGATGCGGTGGAAGGATTGCGCGTCTCCATTGCACATCGTTGTTTTATAATACGATAAATAAATTGTATTATATGTAAATATTATATGTTATTATTATTGGTTTATGTGTGTGCTGTGTATAAATATTTTTTATATAATTAATATATGTAGATAATGATTTTATGTATATTTAATATTTGTAATAAATAATAATGTGAGTAGGCTACATCACTCCCCCCCAGAGACCGTCCTACGGGCGAAAGTAGGTGGGAAAACGAACTATGCGTCCCGAACGAGTTTTTCTAGGGTTATCATCCTGGGTGGCGACCGGATCTGGTAGCGTAATGGGCCTAGGATTTGAATTGAGAGTGGGAGTCGGTGTAGTAGGGGGGTCCGCCTGCATGTAGGCCGGCTTAAGTCGGTCTATCGATACAGTGACACCTTTACCTCTAACTAATATTTTGAAAATTTTGTCGTCCCGATCTAGCACTTTATAGGG
This sequence comes from Watsonalla binaria, assembly GCA_929442735.1. NCBI lineage: Eukaryota > Metazoa > Arthropoda > Insecta > Lepidoptera > Drepanidae > Watsonalla > Watsonalla binaria. The sequence goes on from OV838930.1 coordinate 9,598,125, forward strand.
ACCAGTGTAGGGAGGCTGTAAAGCGCTTCGTAATGCGTCGTCCCTCAAGAAAACGTGACTAGACGAAAACAAATCTTTGTGAATAAAGATTTTATCCTTGCTATGGCGAGAAGCGGGAGATGGTTGTAGCTTCTGCGCAAAGTGGCGTAAGCGGGTGGTGAAATCCGAAATATCGGTGGAGTCAGGTGACGGTGCCTGAAAGAATTCACCAGGCAAGCGAAGAGGCTCGCCATAAACCAACTCCGCTGAAGAAGCTTGTAGGTCCTCTTTGAACGAGCTCCTGATGCCTAGGAGCACCAGAGGAAGCATGTCCACCCAGTTGTTGTCCGCGTGGCACATAATGGCAGCCTTGAGCTGGCGGTGGAAACGCTCCACTAACCCGTTGCAGGCCGGGTGATACGCGGTGGTTCGACGATGTTTAAATCCGATCATTTTTCCAAGGTATTGGAAAAGTGTGGATTCAAACTGTCGACCGCGATCAGTGACTATATCCGATGGACATCCAAACCTGGATATCCACGATAACAATGTCTTCCCGACCGTTTCGGCTGTCATGTCAACCATGGGGGTAACTTCGGGCCAACGCGTGAAGCGGTCCACCGCCGTGAGGCAATAACGAAAGCCTTGTGCAGGTGGTAGCGGGCCAACAATGTCCACATGGACGAACGCGAAACGAGCACGGGGTAAGGTGAACGTGCCTAGTGGTGATGACACGTGTCGGTGTACTTTGGCTCGTTGGCAAGCGAGGCATTTTCGTGCCCACTCTCGGCAGTCCTTCCGAACTCCAGGCCAAACAAATCTCTGCGCGACCAGTTTAGCGGTTGCGTTTGCGCCTGGGTGGCTGAGACTATGAAGGCTGTCGAAGATTTGCCTTCGCAGAGGCTTTGTTGCAAACGGCCTCGGTGGTTCTATGCTCACGTCACAATAAAGCTCCGTTTGGCTGTTAGGTACCCTCAACTTTACTAGTCGGAGTGAGGATTGTCCTTCTAGAAGTTGGGTGAGCTCTTCGTCAGAAGCTTGTGACGTCGCCAGCAGGTCCAGGTCTATTGGCATCTGCAGTTCATCGACGCGCGACAATGTATCGGCAACTACGTTGTCTTTGCCCGATATGTGGCGTATGTCGGTCGTGAACTGCGAGATGTAGTCTAGATGTCTGTACTGGCGAGGCGAACAGTTGGCTTTGCGTTCACTGAAGGCATAGCTAAGGGGCTTGTGGTCAGTGTATACCACGAAGTGCCTGGCCTCCAACATATGCCGGAAGTATTTTATACTTTCGTATATGGCCAATAGCTCGCGGTCATAAGGCGAGTGTTTTTGTTGCGATGAGTTAAACTTCCGCGAAAAGAAAGCGAGGGGTTCCCAAACTCCGTCCTTCAACTGCTGCAATACTGCACCCATTGCCAGGTCTGATGCATCTGTTACCAGAGCTAGTTTGGCCTGACAGTCTGGGTGTGCAAGTAATGCGGCGTTGAAAAGGCTTTCTTTACAGCGCTCGAAAGCTAAGAGCGCGTCACCAGTCAAATTAACAGTTTGTGATGCCTTGACTGAGCCGACAAGCAGGGCATTTAGCGGGGCCTGGGTAAGTGCGGCGTGGGGTAAAAATCGCCGGTAAAAATTTACCATGCCCAAAAATCGCCTAAGTTGTCTGACTGTACGAGGCGCGGGGAAATCCTTTATAGCCTGAACTTTGGACTCTAGCGGCTTCGTCCCAAATGAAGAAATCCGGTAACCTAGAAAAGTAACCTCACTAGCTCCGAAAACGCATTTGGACGTGTTAATGAGGATTCCATATGTCTTCATTCGATCGAAAAGCTGTTGAAGGTGGGCTTCATGGTCGCTTATATTTCGTGAGAATATCAAAAAATCATCAAGGTAGCAATAACAGAAGTCTAGGCCTCGAGTCATTTCGTCGACGAATCTTTGGAATGTTTGGCCAGCATTCCTTAGCCCGAAGGTCATAAAAGGAAATTCATACAGGCCAAACGGTGTAGAAATGGCTGTCTTCTGTATATCGCTCTGAGAAACTGGAATTTGATTATAGGCCTTTACTAGGTCTATTGTACTAAATATTGTACAACCTGAGATGGCATGGGCGAAGTCCTGGATATGCCTAATGGGATACCGGTCTGGGATGGTCCGGGCATTAAGCATCCTGTAGTCGCCACACGGCCTCCAGCCGTTATCTTTTTTCGACGCGAGGTGCAAGGGCGAAGCCCAAGGGCTTTCAGAGGGCCGTGCTGTACCGCTATTCAGCATTAGTTGGAATTCATGCCTGGCTATTTTAAGTTTGTCAGGAGCGAGTCTACGAGGGGTGCAATATATGGGGGGACCTGGTGTCGTTCTAATATGGTGAACCGTGTTGTGCAATGGAGTGATAGGTGTGCCTGAAGGGCGTGTGATCTCGGGGAACTTAGCTAAGATGCTATGATAACGCGAGTCACCAGTTGAAACCTTCACAGAAAATATATCAGATACATTAGCTATAGAGGCAATTGTAGATAATGTAGTCGTGTTATCAATAAGGCGCTGATTGCGTACATCAACAATAAGATTAAAATTACTCAAAAAATCTACGCCAATAATAGCTTTGGTAACATTAGCTACAATAAAGCGCCATGGATAATTACGACGTAAGCCAAAATCTAAATTTAAATCTAAGAAACCGTAAGTTTCGATAAGAGTCCCATTTGCTGCTGTCAACTCGTAGTTGGTCTTGGCTCGTCGCTCGTGAAGCGCTGATCGAGGGAAGACACAGAGGTCGCTTCCGGTGTCCACGAGGAAGGACGTTTTCGATCTGCGGTCGGTAACGAACAGGCGACCAAGTGTTGAAGGCGGGCAATCGTCAGTCGCCATTACCGACTGCCCTGCTCGTTTCCCGACGTCTTGTAGTCGCATGGCTTGACGCAGTGGCTGGCCCTGGACCCAAACTTGGCGTGGTACCAGCATACGGGGTACTTGCGGTAGCTGGAGGTTGATCGCGACCTCTGGTTTGAAGATTGACGACGTTGGCTGGAACGGTTGCTGTGGCGATTACGGGAACGTTCGCGGGAATAACATGACGGGCCGCGAGTATGCTCGTCTAGCTTCAGCGCGAGTTTCTCCACCATCGCCTTCAGCTCCGCTATCTCGTTGGATGGGTAGCTTGAGCGAGCTGAGTTGGACGATGTTGCAGCGACGTTACACGGAGATGACAATTCTTGAATGCGGTCTGCGAGGTCCGCTAGCTGCTCCAGGGACTGCGGAGGTTGCGCAGCCAGTAACGTTTGGAACTGAGTAGGGAGGCGGTTGCACCAGATGGACTTGATGAGGTCCTCGGGTACGGCTGGTCCGGCAAGGTCCCTCAGATGGCGAAGAAATTGCGATGGCTTGCGATCTCCAAGTTCCTCATGCGTCAACAATTGTTAAACTTTGCGCTCGTGAGACGCTGACAGTCGCTTAATAAGCTCCGACTTTACCTTCCCGTAGCGATCTCTGGGTGGAGGCGTGAGTATGATGTCCTTAACCGCTTTAGCATCCTGCAGTGTTAAGTTGGTAGTAACGCTCATAAATTTGTCTGAGTCCTCTGTGATGTTCAAACTCTCGAACTGAGCTTCCAGGAGAGCGAACCAGATTTCGGGATCATCAGATGAGAAAGGTGGAACTTTTACCTTTTGCTTGTGCACGACGGGTGACGTTGACGTGTCGTCCGGAGCATTGGAAACGCGCACCTTTTTTGTGCGACGTGTGGTAACATGGCCGCCTTTAGATTCTACCGTTCTCGTCGAATCACTAGTACTGCTATTGTCACTCATTCTGACCTTCGTGTCCTTGATGGGGTCACCAGTTTGGTGGTAGTGGTGGCAGTGTGGTGAATTGAGGTTTAGGTACCTGGTCCGTTGTACGGTGTCCGGTATGCGATAATAATACACGGCACTGAGTCTACGATTTATTATACAGAAGGTTGGCAGAACAGTAAATACAGCACAAGCACAGTTTATAAGCGACAGAGATAGTAGAAGAGAAGTAGGAAGCACAGAAAGTCTAAAATATAACGCAACGAACGAGTTCGCGTACATGTAAGGCGAGCAGCACAAGCGTGGACAGTGCGTAGCAACAGCTAGATTCCAACTGACTTGGCGGCCGCTCGAGCCGGTGTGCGCGTGCGCCTATTGTCGAAACAATAGGATGCGGTGGAAGGATTGCGCGTCTCCATTGCACATCGTTGTTTTATAATACGATAAATAAATTGTATTATATGTAAATATTATATGTTATTATTATTGGTTTATGTGTGTGCTGTGTATAAATATTTTTTATATAATTAATATATGTAGATAATGATTTTATGTATATTTAATATTTGTAATAAATAATAATGTGAGTAGGCTACACACTCTTTAATCCGACACATTCGCTGAGAAAAACCATCATGATAATGTCCCTACATCAAATTAATTTTAACTGATAATCAACAACGATCTTCGTGGCTTAAATAGATTTAAATACTCGCTGCTTAAACGATAGCCCATAGTATTCTCTAGTAGTCACTCCCATTCTAGCCATATCATTTTCACACAATCTATTTATTTATTTATTGATTCACCAAAAAGATATACATCAAGACAAGGAATATTGTGACAAAGTAAATTTAAGCGTAGCAAAAGTTATCTTAATTACAGGTGAAAGATTGCATGCATTAGAAAAGTATATACATAAGTATTTTTAATCAAAATAGTGAAATAATATAAAATATAAAAGAAACTTAATTTATGAATATTACGTTTGAATATAATGAGGCTATCAAATCAAATCAAATCAAATCAAATCAAAAAGTTTTATTCAATATAAGGGACACTTGGAACACTTATTGAACGTCATTTTTCTTACGTTAACTTAAGTAAATTTACTACCGTTTCCAAAAGTAAGCCTGTCAGGAGAAGAAACGGCGAAACAAACTCCCCGGTTTTTTTTTTTTTACATGTGTCCCTTCTATATACATAGGGTTGCTTAAGTACATTTCAATGGAAGAGTGAGCAACTCATTGCCATACTTGGCTATCATCAATATACTCAGTTACACTATAATATGCTTTTTCACAAAGTTTCTGTTTGATGCTTGCCTTAAAACTTAAAAATGGTAGTTCACACATTTTTAATGGTAGTTTATTGAAAAGGCGTATACTTTGCCCCACAAAAGAGTTACTAGTTTTGTGCAGTCTAGTCACAGGGACACGGAGTTTATCCCTCTTGCGTGTATTTATATTGTGCATATCACTATTTTTCTTAAAACTATCTATATTCTTTCTTACATATATCAAATTTTCAAATATGTATTGACATGCCACAGTCATTATCCCTATTTCTTTAAACTTCTCTCTGAGAGAATCTCTAGATTTGAGTTTATAGATTGCACGAACAGCCCGTTTCTGCAGCACAAAGATAGAACTGATGTCTGTAGCATTTCCCCATAAAAGGATGCCATAAGACATAACACTATGGAAATAACTAAAATAGACCAACCGAGCTGTGTTTATATCAGTTAGGTGTCTAATTTTCCTTACTGCGAATGCTGCAGAACTGAGTCTTTTCGACAATCCAGCTATATGGGGCACCCATTGCAATTTATGATCCAATGTAACTCCAAGGAAAACTGTTGTTTCAACAAGGTCCAACACTTCGTCGTTGATAAGTACATTGGTTTGCACTTGTTTCACATTTGGCATAGTGAACTTGACACATTTAGTTTTTTTACTATTGAGTACTAAGTTATTAGCGCTGAACCAATGTACTACGTCAGAGAGAGCATTATTCACATCGTCAAGGTTAGCTTTTTGCCGGTCTATCTTAAAAATCAGAGAAGTATCATCAGCAAATAATACAATATCGTGTTTATTGCTTACCATGTAAGGTAAATCATTAATATAAGTTAAAAAGAGAAACGGACCAAGAATTGAACCCTGTGGAACACCCATCTCTATTGGACACCCCGGAGATGTTACGCCATGTATATCGACTTTTTGTATTCTATTACTTAGATATGAAGATATAAGTTTTAGAGCCAGGTCTCTTACACCGTAGTGATCTAACTTCCTGATCAACGTTTCATGGTGCACACAATCAAAGGCTTTAGATAGATCACAGAATACACCTAGAGCATCCTGTGAAGCTTCCCAAGCTTCAAGAATTTTTCTAATGAGCTCGACACCTGCATCGGTAGTCGAGCGACCCTTTGTGAAACCGTATTGTTTAGTGTGCATCAAATTATGTTCATTAAAAAAGGCTAAAAGTTGATTAAGTATTAGTTTTTCAAAAATTTTACTGAAAATTGGCAGTATTGATATAGGTCTAAAGTTCGTAGGGTCGTTAATACTACCAGCTTTTAATAAAGGAATTATTTTACTATACTTCATTTGATCAGGAAATTCACCACTTTCAATACAAACATTAAATAATAAAGCTAGATCAGTAGCAACAATATCAATAATACTATTGAGTACTTTAACAGAAAGTCCCCATAAATCAGCTGAATTCTTCATATCTAGCGTTTCAAAAGTTTTGACAATGTCTCTGGGGGTAACAGTTTTAAACTTAAATGCAACGTTACATTTATCCACATGCATTTTTAAAATGGCTTCTGCTGCTGCGGGAGACGAATTTAAGGCTTTGGTTAATGAAACTGGTATATCAGCAAAGAATGTCTCAAAAGTAGTTGCCACATCAATATCAGTCTTAATTATATGATCATTAATTTTTAGAGTTATTGAGTCATTCTTAAGAGAAGTTTTTCCAGTTTCAGAATTAATAATGTCCCAAGTTGTTTTAGTTACATTGGAGGACTTCAAAATTTTATTTCTCACAGCAATAGACTTGGCGTCTGAACAAACCTTTTTAAATAATTTTGAGTAATTTTTAACATAATTTGTAAATTCCAAATTAAAATTAATAGATTTTTCTTGATAAAGTTCATACAGCCTTCGTCTACTTATGTGAATGCCTGGGGTAGCCCACTCACTAAACGACAAACGTTTTCCCAATAGAACCGTCTTCGGGGTAAATATGCGCTTATGTTCTGCGTGTACAATTTGAAAAAAAGAATTGTACATTGCATTACACGCAAGGTGGTTATTTATTAAAGGAAACTTACTTTGGACATTACCTCGAAAACGGCTCAAGCGATTTGCATTTATGGGAATATAAGTAACTCTTTTCTTGGGAGCTTTCACATTTTTCTTACTGAAAGTTATTAATTGGCCACAGTGGTCAGAGTCTAATTTACTTATGATTTCATTACTAGTGGGCCGAAAGTTTGTGAACACGTTATCAATGCAAGTTGCTGATGAACTTGTTATTCGTGTTGGCTCAGAAAATAAGTAAAATAAATTAGAGGAACTAAAAAGGCATTTTAATCGATTGCTCATGGATGAATTTTCTAAAATATTGACATTAAAGTCTCCACATATGATTATATTTTTACCTGAAGTACAGACTTTTACCAAAACTTCATCGATGATTTGTTCAAAATGCTCGAAAGCTCCACTAGGGGGTCGGTATACGCACACAACAATGTATTGCTCTAACTCTATACATGATAACTCAATAGTACTCTCCGCAGAAAGGTGCACAACATCCAGACGTTCTTTATATTTCATGCGTTTTTCTAAAATAATCATGGAGCCTCCTCGTATTGCAACCTTCCTGCTGAAGGCACTAGCAACCTGATGGTTACAGAAGTTGAACATGAACTGCTCGTCCCTAAGCCAATGTTCTGTTAAACATAATACATGAATATCATTACAGTCCATGAACAACTCCAATTCTAATTCTTTATTTAACATTCCTTGGATGTTCTGATGAACAAGTTTAATAAAGGAAGTAGCATTATTATTCATAAAATCGCCAGAGATTGTCTCTGTTGTCTTATAACTTAATTTAAAGTATTTGGAACATATTCCAAAGAATCATTACATATAATGTCCTTGTTTGCCTGCTCAATAGAAGCAGTCTTGTTAGCCAATGATTTGGCTGTGTTCAATTAAATACGTGTATACAATAATGTAGCATGCTTGCTACTTGTCGTTTATATCTAAAGGAAAGATAAATTCTTTCACTTGTCACATTAAAATATGAAATAATTGAATTGTTATTTATGTCAATAAATGTAAAAAAAATATTATAATTGGTTATTGTTTGCATGCAACAATTCAAATTATATCTAATATTATTTTCCCTCTGTGACAATCCTCTGCTGTAGGGAAATGCAAATAATATTATATTTTTCGCACTAAGGCAACTCAGCGAATCCATTAATTTAATTAATTCATTTTTATTCATATTTCCCCTTCTCCCACATAAGATAGCTAAGGTTGAGCTGGTGCTGCATTGGTCGCTCAGGATGTTTGCCACAAGATGTTTAAAATCTGCACCAGGTATACAGTGGTTAGTACCATGACCAACACTGTGCGATAAGTGCAACCCCATATTTTGTCCCAATTCATCACTATACAATGTCAAGATATTATTATGTTGAACACAGTTATGGGAAGTACTGCTTGTGAAATGCTTGGTGGAGCTGTCATTCAGTACAGACTGACAAACAGGTGTTTGGACTTGTTGTAGATCCGAGTCGCAATCACATTTATTTGATAGTGATATAAAGCGGTCATAATTATATTTGGACATATCAACTACCTCAGTTAGTGCCATAATGTGCTCCTGAATTTCTTTGCGTGAGCACTCATATTTTGATGTCATTTTATCTAATGATATAGTTAATACTGAGATCTCTGCCTGCAGTCGCTGAATGTCAGCTTCATATTTTAAATAGCTATTTTCTAATTGTACCTTTGTAGTTTCCAGTTTATTTAGCAATGTACTATGATTTTTACAATATTTTAACTGTTTTTTATTTTGTTTGAGTAGATTGTTTGTTTTTTGAATATACCTACTTACTTTTATATATCTTTTTAATTTATTTTTAGAAACAATTTGTTGTTTTGGAATTAGTTCATGGAACAGTGTCTGGGTCTTACAATTTGACAAGTGCTGGTTGCATTGCTCTAGTGAAGCTATTGTATTATTGGCTTCTGCCAGTTTGTGTTTCAGTTCAGCGATGTGTCTCAGATTGTTCTCAAACTCATCACCGCACTGGTCAAACCCAGTCACTATCCCCTGGAGCTGATCCCTTTGTGTAATGGCATCCATATATTGCACATGTAACTCTGCCAATTCACTTTTTAATTTTCTATTAGTTTCTATTATATTAAGTACTTCCCTCTCATTGTCATCTCTTTCCTGTAGAAGTTGGTCACACAGGTCTTTACTTTTCTTTAATTCCAGCAACGTCAGCTGGAGTTGGTTCTCCTCCTGACGAGCTGTTGCCCTTCTAGTCATCATTTTATAGATTTTATAGGTACGCAAGAAAGTTTGTGTACAACTATTTGAGGTTATGTCAGTTTTTAAATTGAAAATAAAGTATGTACTAAGCTTTTGACTATATTAAAGTGGAGAAAAACTGATAATCTGTACTGATATAAAGCAGAACTCACCTGGAAAACGATGACAACGATTCACAACTTTGAATTAAAACTATTGTACCGGTTACGTACTGTCAAAAAGTTATCACAATATTTAATAACTTTTGCATCAGAGAAAATGTCAATGTTGACAATGTTGTGATTAACTGTTTTTGATGCAGTAGATCTATCAATTATTTCTAAGCTCTTCGTCTCTCCTTGTATTTACCGAAACAGATGACGGTCAAAAACTAAACTCTATTTATTTTCAGCGTCGACACAAAAAATAATTACCAGGAAATGACTTAAAATTTTCGTCACGAAATTCTTTTAGAGCAAGTCTTTTGTCCAACACAATGGTTGCTATCTGGCATCTGCAGTTTCGATGGATACTTCATTATCTCCCAGCAAGACAAACAAAGGAGGTATTTTAGAGAAATAATGAGTCGATGCTAGCTACTGGTGAGAATGGGAATTCCATCATGTGTGGGCTTGAAATTGTCATTGTTTTAAAACGTGCCGTGATAATGACTAGTATTGTACTCTCATTAATTATTTTGCTTTTTATTTTATATCCAGCTACGGAACAAGGATAGCTTTTTAATAAAATGCAGGATAGCTATGTGAACTTAGCACCCGACTTGAAAAAAACCAAATTTTTTTATGGCCATCTGGAAGGCTTTTTCAAGTCGGGTGCTAAGTTCACATAGCTATGCAGGATAGTATTTACAAAAACTAAATCTCTGTTAAGTAAATGAGAGATTTAGATTAGATGGAGCTGTCCCGTTGACACGCAAGGTACGCAAGTTCGACTCCCAGCGGCCTGCATCAATAATTTTTTTGAGAATCTTAAGTGCAGTGATTTTACAAGTACTTTACGGTTAAGGGAAACATCGTAAGAAAACTTGCATATGTCTGAGAAGTTATTCGAAGACATTTATATAGAGCTTAAGATGGCGAATGACTCACCATCTGTGACGTTGGCACTTAATGATAGGTGTAGAGTGGGTGTTGTTATGAAAACACCTCTGCTTATACCTTCGGGGAATGCAGGCGTGAGCATATCTATGTATAGTAATCTCATCTTAAATAATTCGGATTATAAATAAAATACTGAATATATTCAGCACTAATAAATGTATACTCCGTTTTAATCCCGAGAACTTGGCTGTTTTTTTTTAGTTTATCTACTCTAACTGCGAAATGATTCGTAGAAAATATTCTTTCATAAAATACTTTTATTCGTAAAATATATTTTTTTTGTCAAAACATATGGAAAACCTATATATAATGGTGTTCCAATTTCGAACAATACAATATTACAGTGGAAACCTAACAAATTTTAAATTAATCCATGCCCTCAATACATTACGCTCGAATAACAAAGTTACCAACTTAATCTTAAGATTTAGGGCAACACGTTTCATACATTTGCTCCTATAAAGGCAACGCTGCCAAATTCAAACGTCACATATTGTTGTGATGAATTATACATCTGTTGTTACCTCGTAAATCAGTAAACTTCACGCAACCTTAAGGGCCTCTGGAAGCTAGCTAACCCATACAAACGTAATACCAAAATCTTTTGTAATTTGAACATATTTCAATATAGTGTATTGTTCCGATGCCGATAAGAAATGGATATATTTTTTAGACACCATAAAGAAAAAAAAAATTCGATTCGTTATTTTCGCTTTCAGTTACTCCAAATATCTGTTTAGAGGTTTATGGGTTACTAGCGGACGACACAAGCTTTCACCCGCGTGGTTCCCGTTCCTGCGAGAGTACGGGGATAAACTATAACCTACGTTAATCAGTGATAATATAGCATTAAAATGGTGAAATGTTTTTTTAAATCGGTTTAGTACTTTTTGAGCCAATTCCTTACAAACATACTTACATACAAATCTTTCCTCTTTATAATATTAATTGCGGACGTCACGCAGTTTCACCCGCGTAGTTCCCGTTTCCGTGCGAGTTTGGGGATAATACGGGAAAAATAAAAACGTATGTTACTCGCTGTCGATGTAGCTTTCCAATCGTGAAATAATTTTTGAAATCGGCGCAGTAGTTGTAGAGCTTATTTATTACAAACATACACACAAAAATACAAATGTTTCCTCTTTATAATAGTAGTGTAGATATAAGAATGCGGTACAATTTATTTTATTCGTTCGTTTTATTGTTATACAAAATGTAGGCGTGAAAATTGCATACAGAAAGATATATAATCATTGGCAATTATAACATACATATTTTAGTATTACTCTTGTATGGCAATACGGCTTGTATTCATCCATCAGCTCCTTAAATAAGCATGAATTTAATTTAATATGAGGGTGTGTAAACAGCCGGGCAATGTGAGTGACGTTATTCTTGTACATACAAATCTTAACCGCTGCAATGTATTGAGAAAAAATATAAATTGATTTTTCTACGACATAATTGTGTATATTTTTATATGCATTTTAGTCAAAAGGTGTTAATTTTGGAACTGAAAAGGCACTTATGAATGTCGAGGAATTTACCACCGGTTCGGAAACTAAGAGACTCAGCTAGACTAGAAACTCAGCTGGCATCATGTACATTTCATTACATAGTAAATAATGTTAATTACAAAAAATCATGTCAAATTATTAATGAACTAATTTTCAGAATACATTTTTATTTATATGTCTTTCTTTTCTTTCCTTCTTTCCTAAAAAGAGCGAATAAGACTCTGTAATAGCCTTAATTACGAGTTTGTTATATCCATCTACTTGGTGATTGTCCTATAAACTAATGAAGAATATAATATTATTATTATTATCACACATGTAATTATATTGTAAACTTTGTTTAGAAGGGATTAACTAATCCCTTTTCCCTTTATGCACGTAACAATAAACCGGAAATTAAAGACAATAAACATACATACATATACGCCTGTATTCCCCAAAGGGGTAGACGGAGGTGTTGTAACAACACCCACTTTTCACCGAAAATTATCAAGTGCCAACTTGACATATGGTGAGACTATTAAGTAACTTCTCAGAACAGTCGCTTCAATTTTATTTATAACTGTATTTATAGGAACATATGCATATATAAATATGACTTTAATATGATGTTTATTTGATGGGTAATAATTGAAATTGTGTGTTTGGATAATTAGCTTGAATTCTTGTTTGCTAAACAAACGAAGTGCCGGCCCAACTAATATATACCATTGACTTTTTTCAGTTTTGTTCTAGTAAAACACTTTAATACTACTTCTTACTATTAATTTAGGAGCCGTGGCGGACTTGAGGTTTGAACAGTCACCTGCTACGCAAGCCAAGCAAGTTCGAATCCCACCGGGGCCTGTATCAATGAGTTTTTCTAAAAAACACTTATGTACAGTGATTTCACACCATGTGAAACCTGCATATGTCTAAGAAGTAATTCAAAGACGTATGTATAGTGCCTGAGATGGCGATGGACTCACCATCTGTCACGTTGGCACTTAATCATCTTCGGTGAAAAGTGGGTGTTGTTATTACAACAACTCTGCCTACCCCTTTGGGGAATACATTTTTAACATTACACACAACGAGATTTACTTTGTAGGAAGACTACGTGAGGAATCCAACGGATATTTCATTATTTGTTTAGTGTACATGAGACGGCGAAGTAGGTTAAAGTAACATGTCTTTGAAATGATTAAAATAACTCATAATTATGTTCATCACACGATTACCAACATGTACTCAGTTGGGATTAAATCTAGGGATTTAGGCTTAAAAGGCCATTGACATGTAATTTTGAAGATAGTTAATTCCGATATCGTTTATAACGTAGAAAAGCCATTTTTTGATGAAGTTAAATAGTTAAAAAAGTTGTGAATCCAGAAAACATATGGTTGTATTGTTGCCACTTGTATTCAGGTCATCATCATCTCCCTGGCCTTATCCCATACATTGTCGGCACATGATTCAACCCGATGTGGCTGATCACCTGATTTTTATATGAAGCGACTGCCATCTGACCTTCGCATCCCTTTGATGAGGAAAATCTGTGATCTGGGTGAAACCAGTGGTCAGAATATTTTTAGGCCTCCGACCGACCTGTAACGATTGCCAAAGATGATAAATTGTCAACCGAGACCGACGGCTTAACGTACTCTCCGAGACACGGAGGGAACTCGGCCGGTCACCCATCTAATTACTGGATATGCGCAATAGCAACTGTGCCACGAGCTCCTCTATATTCAGTAATCTAGTATTCAGGTACTAACTTAAATTCTCAGTGCTTAGTCCATAGCTGATAAAGTAAAATATTGGAATTGGATACTTCGCAAGCGACCCACAAATAAATATAATTATATTATGCTGAACAAAAAGCGATTCTCGTAATTTATAGTTTAATTAAATTAATGAGATCCCCATTCCCTTGGTAATAACGTACTTATTGAAATTTATTGCTCAAAGAAAAAGGCACCAGGAAATAAGCTAAGGTTTTGAAACTCAAGCATAAAGTAACAATAAAAACCCAAGTGCTAAATTAAAAAACAAACAATTGTCCCGCGAAGATTTATGCAGGATGCAAAGAAAATTACATTTTTACTCAGAAATTCTGTACACAATACCCTTTATGTTACAACATAGGGTAATAACATGTTTTGAAAGTGATGGCTACTAATTTCGGGCTATTCACCAACTCGACACAAGATATTGACCACACGTGTGTCCAGTTATAGTAGCAAATAACTTGTGAAAAGTTATATGATTTACTTACTAATTCGTCACCGATACTTGCAAAAAATCCTACGTGTAAAATTGATGCAGTCAGGTTAATCACCTCGTGATTGATATCTCGAGTCATGTAGAATCTGCCTCACTTTTTGCATATAGATTTCGCTTCTAAGAATATTCATATTCGCGGCCTCAGCCTCACCAAGATCCACTGTTAATAGCCTTTATTTTACAACATTAGATAAAACATGTTTTGACTGTGATGGCTTATTTCGGGTTATTCACCAACTCGACACAATATATTGACCAGACGTGTACTTAGCTGGTGGAACTCTGATATAATCTCATATATTATTTCGCCATCTGGACTTGCCAAAAGTTCTAAGTGTAATAATAAAAATGTAATAAGTTTTAAATGTAAAAGGTTAACAATAGCCTCAATAAATCTCTCGAGTCATGTAGAAGTCTCTCTTTCATATTCGCGGCCTCAGCCTCACCAAGGTCAACTGTTAATAGTAGTCAGTCAGTATTTTAGTCGTCCACTTTCATATAGTTTTCATCAATTTACCTTATGTTTCACTATGTGAACACGGATAATAACTCTTAGCGTATCCAAATGACAAAATTATATGTGATATTCGTTTTGAGTGCCACCAACTGGACACACGTGTGGACAGCCTCTTGTGTCGAGTTGGTGAATAGCCCTAATTTCGCTAGCATCGTCCATTTGGCAGCCAATGGTGCTATTAGAATGCTCACAGGCAACATTTTAGGGTCATGCTCCAAATAACTTTAATTAGAGATAGAAATTCAAGGTTTGTTTAACAAAATTTGAATGTCACTTGACAAACGTACGATATTTCAGTTTATGGCGTCCGCAATGCCATGGGAGCATGGGGTACGGAATATATTTCCGTCTAGAGTCCCTTTATTCAAATTATGCAAAATTGATAGCCCTATTACCTACTGAATGTTATGGTGAGTCTGTTGCTATCAGAAAATACTACATGAAAGGTTGAACTTCTGTCGTACTCTCTTTGGATGATAAATTGTTGGCACTTTTGACCATTTCAGGACCCCGTGGCATTGTTGCTATTGCGCATATCATTCGATCATCGAAGTTAAGAAGCCAGTATTGGTCCCGGTCCTCGGTCCCGTGTGGCCAATTTAACATCTTTGGCAATCAATCAAAATTTGGCAGGTCAGTCAGAGGCCTAAGAGAGTCTGACGACTAGTTTAACACAGATTACCGATTTTCTGAGTTTACGATGATCAGATGGCAGTCTCTTCGTATACAAATCTGGTGATCAGCCACATCGGGTTGTATCAAGTGCCGACCCCAACAATGGGAGATAATCACTTGAACGTCCGTTACATTGTTTTTTTGCCTAATAAACAGCTTCTGTAGTCAATAATTTTCATGATCACTAATCACCTCATTAAATGTTGAGAACATTGATCTGCAAGCAGGTTATAAGGAACAAACGGAATAGATTTTCGTATACACGAAGCCTTTTTATAGAGCTGTCTCTAAAATTTGTAATTAGATTCAAGCGATAGTATTGAGCAAATCTTCTTTCAATTTCAAATTCCATTGGCGTTTCAAATTAGAACAGCAGGATATTACTTTGACGTACCTGCAATTGCATTATGTTATGTCAATGTATAGCCAGCACTCAGACCTGTGTGTGTTTCAAACAGAAACTGATTGAAACAAGATTACGTAATCCCACATACTCAAACAAGGGCAAAACGTGTATTCTGCCTTTCAGTTCTCCGTGTGGTGCGACATAGGATTTAGTTTGGAATTCTGAATGGTGCGTCTCGCATTACGTAACATTCATTTCAATGCAGTTGTACTAAAACCACCTCATTAATTATATACCCCATTTATCAAATATGTAGAGCAAAATACTTCATTTTTTATCTATATCGAACCATACTAAGACTAGCTGACACCCGAGGTTACATCCGCGTATAATTTAACTAGCCTATGTATTATTATCATGTAAATGCTATATTATTGTGAAGTTTCCATCCATACTTACAAACGTTTGTGTTTATAATACAAGTATTAATACAAGTATTAGTAATATTTATCACTCCACATAAACAAACACACATTCGTTATTGTAATTTCAGTTCTATTTCCCAGAGGATTAATTTCACTTCCGCTTATCGCTTATCTGATCCGATATTGACCGTTCTCATCCCAATTTGCTTTATCATTATTATAAGCCCAACACTTGAGGGGCTTGCAGGCTATTGTGTCGTGGAGGAACCTTACAATATTATATTAGACCCTTTACGACCTACTTTACTTATGCGTATACCCTACCTTCGTTGAATGGTTTCTTTGGGTTGAAGTTTGAAGTTAAGGCGTCGTATTATGATTGGAATTTACATGAATACCTCTTGAGTGTACTTGAATTTTACTTTATCTTATTCAAGGAATATTTATTTACTGGCTGAACCCCACGTAGATTTAGTTTCACGCTTCATTACGAGGAACCCTAATATTTGATAAATATAAGTAGCCTAAAGTACTCCTTGAAATATCAACGCAAATTTAAAATACAATCGAAGTGTCCAAATTACCAGCTTTTCACTTAATGCGTATGAAAGTGTATACGGTACTGACATATATAAAAAAAACTCTGTTTGAGTGTCCGTCTATATGTTCCGGCTAATCTCCGAAATGGACCAATTTTAACGGGGCATGTCACGTGCAGATAGCTGATGTTTAAAGGTAAATAAAGCATAAAACAAAGACCACGCAGGTGAAACCGCGGGGCACAGCTAGTCGATAATAAAATCCGTAAGAGAATTGAAAAGAACTCAATTAGTTCCGTTCCATACAAACTATTGGTAACCAATGACATTTTTATTTCCGGATCGCGCACCAACACACACAAACAAATTGTGAGGTAAGTTGTTCAGTTTGTCGGCTTCATGTCGACTCTAATTGGTTTTGAACTTCCTAACTAACTTTCTGATTGAAAAGAATATACTTTCGTGCTTTTGTCGGACATGCGGAATTATTTTAGCGAAAAATATTTATTTATTTATTTAGGGCTCGATGTATCCCACTGCTGGGCAAAGACCTCCCTTCCCTCTTTCCAACCCTTCCGATTCAGGGCTATCTCCGGCCAGTTTTTGAGGTAAGCGGCGAGTTCGTCTGCCACGTCTGCGCGTCGCATTCGGAGGGGTCCATCGTGTGGTTTGTTTAGCCCACAGTTCGTCTGACATGCGACACACGAAAATAAAAATGTTTATATTTTAAGCCTTCTAATTCATACCTGTATTCACTCCTATGCAAATATAAGTCAATATTCTGCTTGACTTGACATTTGAGATACATTCCCTTAGATCACAGAAAGAAAACAACGCACCCACTTTTCAGCAATGATGATTAAGTGCCAACGTGACAGATGATAAGTCCATCTCCGTCTTAGGCACTATACATTCTCAGACATATACAGGTGTCCTCACGATATTCCCCTTCATCCTTCAGCTCTAGAGGTAAAGTTACTACACTAAAGGTTATAGAAAATAAATTGACGCAAGTTCGATTCCCAGCTGCCTGTACCAATGTACATGCCACTGGGATTCAGACTTGAGCCGCTTGCCTAGAAGGCGATTGTTCGAACCCTAAGGTCATCACGGCTCTACGGATAACAGAGAAAGATTTGAAATAATCTGAGTTTATAGTTTCTATAAGTATTTTTCTTAATAGTAGGGGTAATGGAGATTATACAAATACTGAACTTACGACCTAATATTAACAAAAAATACATAGGCATAAAAGCAGGCTAAAAGCAGTTAAATCAAAACCTAAAACTAAAGCAGAGGAAAATAATCACAGAAAACCGTATAAAAGAACAAGCGTACACTCCAGTGCTAATGTTTACACGGTCATAGAAAGAGATATGTTTCCCGGTTGAGCTGAAAGCATTTCTCGTTAGTTCATTAAAATGCAGTGTTGACTCACCAGAACAAGATTAAAGGAAGTAATTATGGACGCGTAAAAGAAATATTTTTTTTGGCTGGAGAAAACGCTCGCTGCTTTTCGCAATACTCACGACCTTTGCGGAATCTTCGAATTATTTATGGTATATCGTTTTATTTTTATACTATTTAACCTGTCTAGTTACTATGAGTACAACGATATTTTCCTCGTGAATCTATCTAATCCATATATATACATCAATACGGATAAATAAATTTGAAGTATCTGTTTGTAATTTCAAAGTAACAGCTTTTCACTAAATGTTGAAAAACCAAGTTTTAATATTTTTATCTGTCTGTCTGTCTGTTTGTTCCACTAATCTCTGAAAAAGCCGGATCAATGTTACAAGGAGTAACTTAAGCTACTTTATTAAAAAAATACATTAAGGGGTCGCTCGTGAAATGAGCTCTACGCGGGTAAAATCGCAGGGCACAGCTAGAAGCGAAAGCTAGTTAAAGTGCAATTGATTTCCATTCAAAACTATTATATCTATTCGACTGCATCGATCTTCTAAACTACGTTACCGATTTTGATATGGCTTAAACTAATACGTAGGAGTTGTTTATAGCTAAACTAACACCATATTAAAGTCAAAGCGAGTAAGAAAAATCTTCAAACGAAGCTAAGCCAAGGCTGATCGCTAGTATATACCTTTTTAAAAGATTTCAAAGGAGAAATGACTCCCCTGTGAGCCTAAAACTCTTGTCATTTCTGACTGAAATTTACCTCGAAAAAATATTTGGAGCTTGTGTTTTCCTTGTGTTTGTTCAGTCTAAAAGCTTTCAATTTTATTTTCAAGAATCATTTCAGGGATCTCTTCTTTCACGCATACTATTAGTTAAGAGATATCATCTTAAAAGGTACTTCTAAGGATATCAACTTTAGTTGTTACATGTTACATCTTCACTCCTTCGTCCATGAAACACAGACAGACGTATTACAGCAACCACTTTTCAAGTGAATTTGGTGCTATATTATATAGGAAGGTTCGTGTAGTGAACTGTATATTGGTGGTATTTGGGTGGTATTAACGGCGTATCTGTTGTTTTATTACCACTCATATAGCCAGGGTCTACGAATTTTGGTATCCCCTGCCTATCGTAAGAGGCAGCGTACTTAAAGGGGCAGGGAAGGTGGCAGCGCGATGTGGCTCGCTGTGCAACAGCGAGGTCTTCAGGGGCGGCGATACAGCTGCCCTCAGAGATGTGCCTCGGCAAAGTGTGGGAGGACACCGGTGCGATCTATCAGGGTAACCGAAGTCCCCCCTAAGTACATAGGACGGTCACCGGGAGGTTTTAGTGCAGTAAAAATCCCATATACCCCGACCTGCCTCTCGAAAAAAGTGTCGTTTAAGTAATTAAAATGCGGAGCTGATGATATACCTACGTGTATTCTATACAAGATATAGTCGGTGCAAGATCTGCCATATGAAATATTATACAGACATGATACAAAAAAGTGTTGAGTTGTCAACAACGTGCTAGATTTATCTTCTCTACTTTTCAGACATATGGCGGTTTCTCACGTTGATTTCCTTAACCGTAAAGCTGGTATGACATCAAGGTACTTAAGTTCTTAGAAAAACATTAGTTCGAACTGGCTGGAACACGTGTCGTTAACGTAGCAGTCGAAAACTTGAATCACTTAGCTACTATGGTTTCTGTTTCATTAAGTAATGTTATTAAATGAATGCGAATGCTATTTGCGCTGAGTTTCCAACAAGGCTTTGTTAAGGCTTCTTGGAAGCGCCTTCTGAATTAATTCACGTCCACGCATAATTTCTTGAAGTCTGAATAAATATCATTATTAACTAGATGTTGCGCGCGTCGTCGTCTGCCTGGAATTCGTAAATTGTTGATGTTTTCCGAAATACTACCCCTAAATAGGATTTGAAAGTAAGACTTATCCATTATTTGAATAGTTAAGTTTATTATTAGTAATAATAATTAAGATTATATTGCTGTATGATAATAATAAGAAAATGAAACAGTGGCATTATTATTCTCAGACTATTTCATGAACGCATTGATGAAAATCGTTTAAGTAAAATCTAATTTAATTTAATATGAATATGAACAACAACTGCAGTACTATCTGTGTTCTAATTATTCCTGATATTCAACTTTCTACCACAAACTACTGTTTTGCAAACATTATGAATTCAGTTGTAGACGTTCTAACGTATGAAACACGATGAGCGCTTCCGAAGGCTATATTTATCTGTAGCTTTACTCGTGTTGCAAACAAAAATAAAACTGCCTTAGCGCACGCAAGAAAACTTTAATAATAAATTCAGCTTGAGAAACATCGAGCTACGTTTCCCTAATAAAGAGCAGAATTACTGGTCGACTAGGATTTTTACACTGAATTTTCGCCACGTAATTTGAAGCTACCTTCAAATTCCGCAGTACTATCTCGAAATTCACCATTTCGACTTGTGCTCGGTTTTCTAATTAGACTACTTTGTAGAATTTCATAATTTATTATTATCTTTATTATTATTCAGTGTGGTATTCAGTGTTGCCTGCGTAAATAAATAATGTTTTCACTGCAGTATTTGCAATCCTCAAGCCTACATTTATTAATCCATGCTAGTTAGTGACCTGGGCCCATAACCAGATGAAATATAAATTAAATACAGGCATAATTTAATACGACAAGCTTTTTATTTATAAGCACACAGTGGTTCAGTCACAAGAAAAATCCGCCATGACACATTCTTTTTAAATGAGAGAGAGAGAGAGAACAATATACTATCTATCCTACTCTTACTATTACATTGCACTGTCATTATTTTAACAACATTACAATGCGCCATTTAGACTCAAGCTATGTTTTTACTATGGGTACCAAGGTGCTCATACAACGTATTATAGAGAGATATGCGCGGTGGTGTGGGCGTTTGAGCAGACACCTGCTACGCAAGCGACGCAAGTTCGAATCCCAGCGCGGCCTGTACCAATGAGTTTTTACGGTGAAGGAAAACATCGTAACGAGACCTGCATATGTCTGAGAAGTTATTCGAAGACTTATGTAGTGCGATATAGGCGATAGACTCACTATTTGGCATGTTGGTACTTAATCATCTTCGGTGAAATGTGGGTGTTGTTATTACAACACCTCTGCCTACCCCTTCGGGGAATATAGGCGTGAGCATATGTATGTATGTATGTAGAAAAATATATGTATTATAATCACAATACGTATATCTTTGTTTACGACCTTGTTATCATACAAGCAAGCATGCTGTCTGCCTCATGGTAAGCGCCTATAGCCTATAAATGGTAACAATATCACCTGTAGGTCTAAAAAGGCCACTTTGGGAGAATCATAATGTGATCCAAATATGATTCATCAGTGAAATGACGAAATGGTGACTTAGGTGCAATTCATATTATGATTCACGATTTATTACAATAATTGTAGATGTTAGTCCCTAACTAAATTTTCATGATGCTATTTGTCACAAAAACAATTCATATTTTGTTGAATATTTTAGGAATCTTCATTGGAAAGTGTGAAGCAGGTGAATTGCGAAAAATTAACTATTCGTGAATCATAGTAAGAATTGCACCAAAGTGACCATTTTGTCATTTCGATGATGAATAATATTCGAAACACATTATGAATCTCCCAAAGTGGCCTTTTTAGACCTACTGTACGTTGTCTAACTTGTAAAAAATTAAATCGCTGTGTTAGCGTAATGCTAACAATTGCAAAGCGATTCCAATTCTAATAATTCTCTCCATAGAGCGCTCTAATAAACCACTAGACCGATGGCCCCAAACTTACCCTTGGCACTTTGCACGTGACCCCCGAATGGAGTAAGCCATTAGCAACATTTAAGAGAGATTCACAGTGTCTGACCCATCTTGAAGTTTAAAATCATTACTTCAGTTTGGCTGAAATTATTCACAGAATATTACAGAATGATACTACTTTAGATTGCAGTGAATAGGATTTCCAGATTAGAGAAGATTTGATCACAAATTGGATTCGTTTTTGAGTCTCGACTCTACTAGAGATAAAATAGCTTTAGAATTATTTTTCTCAGAAAACAGAAATTTTATGGGATTCTTGACGATATATTGAATGTTGCACAGGTGTTTGAAATATATGCGGTCAGCTATTTCTTGGAAGAGTGTTTTTATTTACGGTATTTCTATATATTGCGAGATTGCGTACCGTTTTATAAGGACTAAAATATTTAATATAAATTCAAGTAGTAGGTATTTTGCATAAAGCTATGTTTTAAGAATCTCCTATTTGAATTTCGGAGCTTTCTAACTGCTCCATAATGTAACCATAGAGTAGTGTTGTATTCCTGCGTTGAATGCAGGTGTCGTCTCGAGTTTTGAACGATCAGCGAAAATAGTGGGAATAACCGCGCATGTTTTGTTGGCACTCGCGCCAATCAAGCAAGATAAATAATAAAAAAATTCAAAATATAATATATAATTCAAAATATTTATTTTATTAGACTTCTTACAAAGTACTTTCAAATCGTCAGAAGGACACAAAATACACATACACAAACACCGGGTTCGGAAGGTTGCTTTTATTGAGAAGAACCCGGCAAAAAATTCGACTATTACTCTTTTAAAAAAAAATTATACTATGTTATTGGTTACAGTATTTATATCTCATGAATATACGCCCATGGACACAGTTCAAATGCTCAATTGTCAATAATAACAACTAAAATATTACAAATATTTCTGAGCATGGCAATTTGTGCTGGCTTGGCTGTTATTCGGCTATAGAGATTGACTGGAGTCATTATTTTCTAGCATGGCAAATTCCAGCCAGTCAAACAAAAGATCAAACTAAGATTATATATAAGAAAAAATTGTAAATTTGCTCACGCCAGCCCTCACACAGCTCGAATGGGTAAGCAGTATGACAGTTGGTGAGTCCTTGAGTTTTCCTTCATCGTAACGCACATGGGGTGAAATTACTGTACTTATTTTTTTTTAAATCTTATAGGTCCTAGGCCGTCGCTTAGCAGGCGACTAACTCAAACCTCGGGGCCACCACGTTGCTTATAAAATTCAAAATTCAAAAATATCTTTATTAAATTAGACTTTTTACAAAGTACTTTCAAATCGTCGAAAGACACGATTACATAGGATTATACATGCTACCGCCAGGTTCGGAAGGTTGCTTTTACTGAGAAGAACCTGGCAAGAAACTCAGTAATTACTCGTTTAAAAAAAATTTTTTTAAAAGTTTACTTTGAGTAATACAATATAAATCATAAAAAATATATATAAGCCCATGGACACAGTTCCAGTGCACAAAGGTCGATATAAAAAAATTAAAAACAAAATAAGTACTACGAATAATTGTGTAGCTGAAGATGACCAGCCCCCACTAGACACACACACACACACACACACCTAAGTTGCAAATGTTGTTTATAATAATACTGTACTAACATAAGCTAAAAAAATTTGTTAATATTACTAAAGTAATTTTAATACTTTTAATATTGTGTTTCTCCGAAGGTGGGCGTTGTCAGACGCAACACAGTTTTTAAACTTCTGCGACTGTCACCGTTCCTCTGTATACTGTACTAAGAGCTATGCCAAATAAACATTATTATTATTACTAGCAGCACCTGTTCACAAGTATGACGAGAATGACGAGAAGCATAAAATAAATTAATTACCCAATATTACAAAGAAGACCTCTCATTATAGTGATAATCTATATTAAATGAAACCTCTAGTAATCCTCGAAGACCCGAACTAATTCCGTGCGAATTGTATCATGTACCGCGTAATTAATAAACCAGGCCCAAGACGGGCTTCTGAAGACCTGAGTACTATAATTCCTTTGAGACAGCCACACATTAACACGATGAAGCGAGTTCCTAACAGTAGTATGCCTAATTTGGTGAGGAACCAACTTAATCAGTGTGTACGGGCCGTATTCATGGCTACTTGTTGGCGAATTAGACGTAAGAGGCTTTCGTTCTAAGAAGCTCTTTGTTATTCGGGTATAGAGATTGACTGGAGTCATTATTTTCTACGTATTTCTTGAATAAGATTTTAGTATGGTCTTTCCTGAAGGTAGAGAAAGTAAAGCGTTGTAAAGCTCTTTTACCGAATGTGAGTAAATAGTGAGTTAAATACTGACCAAATTGTCAGTTCTATGCTTTCTGATGCTCTATGCGCACGTTTTTAATGTC
The DNA here is from genome assembly GCA_929442735.1 of Watsonalla binaria. NCBI lineage: Eukaryota > Metazoa > Arthropoda > Insecta > Lepidoptera > Drepanidae > Watsonalla > Watsonalla binaria. Next base: position 9,622,529 of record OV838930.1, read on the forward strand.
TATGTAGATACGCAGACTTCTCTGCAATGTTTGTGTATGACACCAATGCGTTTAAGTTTTAAAAAAGTAATAGGTGACTGCAGAATTGACCACCGGCTCGGAAACTAGACTTTTGAGACGAACCGGCAGAAACTCAGCTGGCATCATGTACATTTAATTTCATAGTAAATACATACATACATACATATGCTCACGCCTGTATTCCCCGAAGGGGTAGGCAGAGGTGTTGTTATCACACCACTCACTTTTCACCGAATTTGATTAAGTGCCAACGTGACAGATGGTGAGTCTTTCGCCGTCTCAGGCACTATACATACGTCTTTGAATTACTTCTCAGAAATATGCAGGTTTCCTCACGATGTTTTCCTTCACCGTAAATCACGTGGTGTGAAATCACTGTACATAAGTTTTGTAGAAAAACTCATTGGTACAGGCCCCGCTGGGATTCGAACTTACGTCGCTTGCGTAGCAGCGACTGCTCAAACCTCAAGTCCACCACGGCTCTTTTATTAAAACTCAAACTCAAATATATATTTATTCTATGTGTGACATAATTATACAGGATTATACATGCTACCGCCAGGTTCGGCAGGTTGTTTTTAGAAACTCAGTAATTACTCTTTTCAAAAATATTATGCAAATTTTTTTGTTGCCGCGACTACTTAACCGACTCAGCCAACATGGTCGTCCTAAGTTTCAGTTCCACCTATTATACCACTAAGGTGGCTAGCAAGTCTGTAAAATTTAAATTTGAACGTGTCCTATGACGACAATCTGAACTTTACTCGAAAAGAATTAAAATACAAAATTGTGTAACAAACATTACACCAGATTCAAATTAATATAAAGGAGCGCATTAACAGAAATGTTTCCCAGGAGATCTCATTCCCTTAACTGAGGTTTCCGCTCAGTTAGTCTTATAATATTAGTCCATTTGCATAACCTACTTATAAACTCCCCGGTGCAGTACAAACTTCGGTGCTACAATTAATCTGCAATAATTTCCGTGGAACGCTCCTTAGATACTGCAAATAGCTTAGAGTCACGTTAGGATAACCGCAATTGTTTGATTAATTTTATTATCTAAATACAGCAGCCTGTTCCAATGAGTTTTTCTAAAAACTTGTAGAATAATTGCTTTACGGAGAAGGAAAGCGCTTTGATATATATTCATGTCTGATAACTAATTCCAAATTCTTAAAAATGGTCAAGAAAAATACGAACACGAGGCGGGACTCGAACCCACGACCTTTGCAAACCGTACAGTTGCTCTGCCAACTGAGCTACTCGTGATCCTAGCTCATGCGTCTAATTTTGCCTTCCTTTGTTTAGTCCCTGGTAAGGCACTTATAAACGTCAAAGAACTGACCAGTAAGAAACTCGATTGGCATCGTGTAAATTTAATCACAGAAATATATAATTGTTTAATTATTATAAAATTCATACATATGCTTACGCCTGTATTCCCCGAAGGGGTAGGCAGAGGTGTTGTAATCACAACACCCACTTTTCACCGAAGATGATTAAGTGCCAACGTGACAGATGGTGAGACTATCGCCGTCTCAGGCACTATACATACGTCTTTGAATTACTTCTCAGAAATATGCAGGTTTCCTCACGATGTTTTCCTTCACCGTAAAGCTCGTGGTGTGAAATCACTGTACATAAGTCTTTTAGAAAAACTCATTGTTACAGGCCCCGCTGGGATTCGAACTTGCGTCGCTTGCGTAGCAGGCGACTGCTCATACCTCAAGGCCACCACGGCTCAATTGAAATATAGCCTTAGTAGTTTATAAGAATCACCAGACCAACGTCGACGGCGAGCTACTTCTTGTCAAGAAAAGTTACCCATAAATAATATACAAACAAAATTTACCTAAAGGTGAACATATAAATATTTAAGGACCAAAATTTCGCAGAATTCGTTGCCCTTTTCCATACTAATAAAATTTCAAACTTATTAGCTTTCATCTGATATCGATGTCGGTTCAATAGAATATTGATGACTCAATCAATTTGGTAAAATTTGTGGTTTGTAGACAAAACGTAGGCTGAGTTTCTCGTGCGGAAAATATTTGCTAAAAAAGACGAAATTGGGTTTTGAATACCTAATATTTTTTGCGTTTTGTCGTGCGGACGTTGGTTATATAGAGTAGAGTATAATTAAATCACATTAGTTTTTTCAATTATCTTATAATTATGTCTACCTTTCTTACTTTATGTTGCGTCTCACATTTCTCACAAATTTTATAGAAGAATTAGGTTTCCGCGTTGAATGTGTTATAAAATGGGCAAAAGAAAAATCAGTCGTCGCTTTTATTTATCACTAGCTGTGCCCCGCAATTTTATCTGCGTAGAGCTAATTTAATTAATAAATACAAGTAAATAAATAAATAAATTTCATGGGTTGCCCGCGGACTCCGTTATCCGCCAGTGAAAGTCCCGTTAAAATCGGTCCTGCCCTTTCGGAGATTAGCCGGAACAGCCAGACGGAGAATTAAATAAATTGTTTTTTTTTTTCTATTTTATGTTAACACATAACAATCTCAAGTCCAAAGCATTCAGCCAATAAGAGTCTTTCAAAATGGACTCAACACTTTTGGGAGTTGTAAAACGTCCTAAGAACTTTATTCTGGTTTCATTTTCTTTAGCTGTTAGCAAAGTTTATGTACGCAGTGCGCCGAACTGGCAGCCGGGAATAGCTTCAAGCACACATACGCTGTAAACTAGTTGCAGAAACGCTTGGATGCACTATTAATTTGTGCAAAATTGCTTTCGTTATGAAACTGATTTAATTGGAGGAATTATACAGCATTGTAAAACTCGAAGTAAAACTCTCCCATATGCGAGTAAACACTGAATTGGTTAAAAGTATCAAATATGAATCAACTAATCATCTGGCTAAACAGAGGAATACTTATATAGTAAACGCACAGTCCTTGTTTTATTTTTTGTTGTTTTGCTATATTCAGTGATGTAGCAGCGAATAAGTAATAAAATTATTTTATTGAGAAATCTTTATACGTCATATTAATAACACGTCGCCTAGCAACCAACAAAATAGATACGCTAAAATAGCTTCTTGCATAGATACATTATACACGTAATGTGGAACACCCATAGTGGCATTGAGGTTTGAGCAGTCGCTATGAAAGCGACGCAGGTTAGAATTTGTACTGGCCCAGCAGGGCCAGTACAAATGTTTTTTTCTAAAAGCTTATGTGCAGTCATATATATACAGTCATAACATCGTGAGGAAACCTACATATTTCTGAGAAGTAATTCAAAGACGTATGTATAGTGCCTGAGACGGCAATGGACTTACCATCTGTCACGTTGGCAATTAAAGATCTTCGGGGATAAGTGGGTTTTGTTATTACATAACCTCTGCCTACCCCTTCGGAGAATAAAGGCGTGAGCATATGTATCTTTAACTCTCATGCAATAGGGGGCGAGCTTGTTGCCATTAACTGAGCACTAATCCAGAGTCCCGATTGCTCCTAGGATAACATTTCGCTTGACCCAGGGATCGTACCCAGTACCTCGTGTTCCGCTGTAGCAATTGCGACCATTAGACCAGCGAGGCATTCCATAACATTTGAGTCTCTCGACAAATTAATCATATTATTTGAGAGTGTTGATAAAATATTTTTCATGCTCGAAATATCAAATCTAGACTCCGCTATCCCAGGAAAAAGCGGTTCCTACACGCAGTCTAGTACCTACGAAGTAATTCACATTAGGGGGCCTACTATAATTGTTATAGCAGTGACGACTTACTAACACGCTACTTTTGACGTTTAATGAAAAAAATCAAAATAAAAATATTGATTCAGTTTAGACCCTGGTAAGGCACTTATGAATGTCGAAAATTTACCACCGGTTCCGAAAATAGCCTTCTGAGAAAAACCGGCAAGAAACTCAGCCAGGCATCGATTATCATTGATAATTTTGTTATCACAAAATGAAACGTCAAAGCTCAGAAGTTCTTAATACGCTCTGTTTAAACCGATGATGGTAGGACTCCTGTTGAATAATAATAATAATGATCTCCTACCGAATTTCGGTTACGGCGGCTAATCTCAACGAGGGTCAGCCATGTGCGCAGGAGATATTATAGTGCACAAGTGTGTGCGCAAACACAGATGCACTCTTTATTCCCTCACTCTCAAAGTCCGATGGGACGGCAATCCGACACGACCGGAGAGAGATCAGGCGAAGGACCAACGGCTTAACGTGTTTTCCGAGGCACGGGGGAGGAAACACCGCCAACTTCCAAACTCCGGGCATTTTAATTGTGAATTTCTTGACAGAAAAACCCAATATTCCCGACCCGGTAATTTAACCCGGGACCTTGTGATCGGCAGGCGAACGTACTAACCATTAGACAAACGAGGCAGTTCTGTTGAATAACAAAAACATAATATAACTACTTCCACGAAGAAAGCGAAAAGACAAGCGTTATTGCATCTAAAAACGCGAAGGGTGTGTCAAGGCGTTTAAAAGCAGAGCGGTGAAAAGTTTGCAAATTGTTTACGCTGGGAAGTGGTCCACAACAGTCGTTTGTCGCGACTTCAATGTTCCTGCAATGTGTTGCTGGAATAAAATTCCAGTCAAGGCACCTTCTGCTTTGTTCCAAAGATGTTTTAACCAACAAAGTGGTTTGGGTGTTAACAACTTTGAAAGTGGGTCAAATAATAGCCGAGTTAAAATTGACGGTAGAGTCTTGCGATTGAAGAGCAGATTTCATATTGTCATCGTTAGAAGGCACTATAAAAGTTTCGTGTTCTACTGCGTTTTTAACATAGTTGGTCATTAGCCTTGTTTGTTGGGGATATTGAACAAATCGTGAGTTCAGAGGTCAGTTGAGCTTAACAAGCCTAACCATTTAAGCTAGAAATCCCTAGAGGTAAGTCGACGTTCAAGATAGTATTTGTAACAGTATTCCCCGAAGGGGTAGCCCGAGGTATTGTAATAACATTACCCACTTTTCACTGAAGATGATTAAGTGCCAACGGGACAGATTATGAGTCTATCGCCGTCTCAGACATTTGCAGGTTTCCTTACGATGTTTTTCCTTCAGCGTAAAGTACGTGATGTGAAATCACTGCACATTAGAAAAACTCAATAGTACAGGCCCCGCTGGGATTCGAACTTGCGTCACTTGCATGACAAGCGACTGCTCAAACCCCACGGCCGCCACGGCGCTTTTTACATGTACGCTTGTATTGCCTATCATCTCAATTTTCATACATCGTAGCACAATTTTAATAGCCCGTTACAATAATCTTTTCGTTGTCTACATGCCTTTTGATGTTCCCACTTTTGCTCTCAAAAGGAAGAAAAATGATAATGCGGGATTCTTCCGGCATTTCTAAGCGCTCAACTTAGCATAAGTTCGTATTCATGTTGTATAACTTTTATTATTATATATATAAAAGAATAGGGCTGGTGAAGATTAGTATATATATATATATATATATATATATATAAATATTATTTTTGCTTATTACACATAAATCTAATAAATTTTCTGTTTGTAATTCCAAATTAACAGATATACACTAAAACAAAAATATATAAAAAATGTATATTTGTCTGTTTGTTTCAGCTAATCTCTGAAAATTTGGATTTTCACTGGCAAATAGCTGATGTTGAAATGATTAACTTTTAATGAGTAGCAAATCTTATTTTAGAAAGATAAATATCACTAAGTAACATAATATTGTGAGACGTTAGAGATGTCAAAAATGTGTCCTACTTACTGTTGAATTTCTAAAACAGCTAATCAAAGCGAAACCATTTATATTTTAAATTTTAATTACGAGACAGCCCTACCATGCACTCAAGGCATTTCTATTTCGCGATTCCCAGTGCTTTATAAAGCAAATTTTTGAGCAAATACGCGAATTATTTCATCAAGGATTTCTCCAAAATATGTATGTCATTTTCTCAGCGTTACTTATGCAAAAGGGTGCTTGTTTGATGAGTGGCGCTGAAAATTCCTGATGTAAAGTGCAGGTATGGCTTGCTGAAAGGGAAAGCATGTTGGAAGGATTTTCTCGGGATATGCGAAGAAAAACATCCCTCCCTTCACTCCATCAACGGTGCTTCAATGGTTCTAATTAATTTTCGGCCTAAAATAATAGGCTCGCGTAAGTACGGGTTTGGAAAAACATGAGCGAAAATAAAGGTCAGTGATTAATGACGACGTCAAATATTTTTACATTCAATTTTAGGTTTATAAATTGGTATGCCCCGCAGTTTTACCCGCGTATTATTTCATGGGTCGCTTTTTATTTAGTCCTTTTTCACTTTTCATTAATATAGAAGCATATACTTACGGTACTTACATAAAAACGCTATTATTAACATTTTTCTCCATCTATCTTATTATCCGTCTGTCTGTCTGTTTATTCGAACTAATCTCTTAAACAGTGAGACCGTTGATGAAAAGTGACAAGGAGTAACTTTTATATCTTTGCAATTAAATTTCCGCCAAATAAAGCCACTTTTATATTTAAGTACAGTAAAACCGCGGGGCATATCTAGTTACTAATATAATGAATTACAGCGAAATGTTACGAATAGAAACACTGTGATGATATGAGTCAATCAAATTCATCCTGTAACACTGTAATAATATTACTTGGCAAATTCAGCGTAACATCACAAAACCCAGCGGAGCATCAAAGTTTTATGTCACAAAAGCATATCATACTCTCATAGAACTGGTTTATGTAACCGAGAAGCGATCGATCATAACTTCCACCGACTTCCTTGCCTCTGAAGTTGGTCAATTCATTTTCAAATTACTGACAAACTTTGCCAAATATCCTAGTAAAATATAGTTACGTTTGTTTTGTGTGGTTGACAAAATTTACTAGTGATATTTGTAGGCTTTTAACACGAACGATCAAATAACTTATGATCCGCTTCCTGTGTAATGTATCTCCGTAGGTTTCAGTAGTATAATTTCTGAATTACAATACATTACATGTTTGTAGCGTGACGTAGCGTACTAAAAATGTATCATAAGTATCTTTACTTCAGTCATCAAATCAGTTACACTGGCTATAATAAAATATTTATTTAAGAAAATTATCAGAATTTTTAAAACAATAATAATCAAAAATAACCATCGACTACTAAAATAAAATAGTAAATTTTTAAAAAGAGTAAAAGTAAAATACGAACACGAGGTGGGACTCGAACCCACGACCTCTGCAAACCGAGCAGTTGCTCTTCCAACTAAGATACTCGTAATGCTACCTCATGCGTCGAATTTTTCCTTCCCTTGTCTTAACGGTATAAGGGGCCGCCTTGATCAAATAGTCTAACATAACACGGTCCCCCGACTGCAATTTTGAATAACTTGTTTTTGATATTTTAATACGTTTATAATTTTCCGAGGACGTCAATAGTACTACATATTTTTTTTGAAAATTATAGATAGATTTCAGGCATAGCTTAAACCCATTTGAGTAACAAAAGCAACAAGATTCTAAATTTTAGAATCAATCCTTAGTGATTCAGAGCAATTTGTATTACAATTTCTTTTGTCAACGCAATGATCTGGAAATAAAAAGTCACAAATAAAATGTTATGTCACGAAAAACCCATTCTATTCTTATTACAAACTCAAGTATAAAATTCGTGTGTTATTTTAACATATTTCTGACGGACTGTTCTTGCAAACGAAAAATCTTGGAAGCTAAGAAATTATCATAAATGATATACTCATCTCGATTCTCAGTGTAAATGGAATCTTATTCATGAGTCAGTAGAATGGTTGTATTTTGAGTTGAAAGCTTACCGAAGTTTTTGTTTGGATACTACTTATACGAAGTTTTCAAATTAGATCGTTCTCGAATGCTTGCTCGTAAAATATTCTATGGGCGAAGAAATAAAATAAAAGTTTAGTTACGTGTGTATACACTGGCAGAATTAAAATGTGATTTTTTTATCGATTCCTTTTTCGTGCCATATCATTCGGATAAATCAATCTTTACTGTAATTAGGTTTTTGATTGTTATTAGTCATAGTTAATTCTTATGAAACCTTACATTGTTTAAATTATTTTAAAACAGCTGTGTTACCCTCGTATAAAATAAATATATATACTTATCTTTTTCTTCCAAATAACATAAGAAAAAAACAAATTTATGGCTGCAAAGCTGGGTATAACCCTAATCCTAGCCATACCTTATGAATCTGAGTATCATAATAAAATATATTATTTACTATAGCCGTGGTGGCCTTGAGGTTTGAGCAGTCGCCTGCTACGCAAGCGACACAAGTTCGAATCCCAGCGGGGCCTGTACCAATGAGATTTTCTAAAAAACTTATGTACAGTTATTTCACACCACGTGCTTTACGGTGAAGGAAAACATCGTGAGGAAACCTGCATATGTCTGAGAAGTAATTCAATGACGTATGTCTGAGACGGCGATGGACTAACAATCTGTCACGTTGGCACTTAATCATCTTCGGTGGAAAGTGGGTGTTGTGATTACAACACCTCTGCCTACCCCTTCGGGGAATACAGGCGTGAGCATATGTATGTATGTATTTACTATACTAAAAAAAATTTTGTCCCGTTAATGTTTACGAAGAACGAGTGAAAAGATACTCTTTAATCAAACTCCATTCATTTCACAGCTAAAACCTACTTTCATCGTAAAAAGCTGACACACAAAACCTAGATTTTAATTCCAACCGCGCAACGTTACTCAAAACTTTTAAAATACGTACGAAAGCCGTATCGGCAGTTTTAACGAGGATCTTTGAGAACAAATTTCATTCATAATTTTGTTGTATGTACACTACGTTCTCGCGGAGATATTTTTAAATTTATCGACGAACATTCTACGCCATGTAAATCTTGCCGATGTAAATAATGTTTAGTAAAATTGGTTGAAGGAAAATGGTAGTATGTTTTGAGCGCTGACCTCGTTCGCAGACTTTCTTATAAATATTGCATAACAAGCTCCCGCCTGTAGCTTGGCCCGTGTTGTACATACTACTTACAGTATAGATAATCCAGAATGATGAACAGTTTCGAAGACTACTGTTATATTATTAGTCACAATTAGAATCGATTGATGACTTCGAATTCAAATTCAATAATATCTTTATTTGATTAGACTTTTATCAAAGTAACGATTACACAGGAGGATTATATATGCTACCGCCAGGTTCAGAAGGTTGCTTTTACTGAGAAGAGTCGGGCAAGAAATTCTATAATGACTGTTAATTATCACTCTTACCGTTTTGATCTAGTCAAGCATTAATGTCGACGTCAAATCATGAGATTTGGGTTCGTTTTAAATACTACACTTACATCCAAAATACTTCTAAGTGAGTTAATTACTTCTAAGCAAGAAGAAGTGGGAGGCTGTAGTATAGAGTTGGTGTTGTTTTGATCACTTTTCATCGAAGTTGATTAAGTACCAGCGCAACAGAACGTCAGTATAACATCGGATCAGGTACTAAACTTCCCTCTTGAACGTTCTTAGTAACTTTAATAAAGTAAAGAAATGCTTGTTGTGAATCTCTGAATCTTACATCTTGATCCTCGGACCCAACTCTATAAATTAAATTATATATTAAGCAAGGATAAATCCTGTTACAATTATAAATCCCTTTGCTCCATTAAAATTATACCATCCTCTTTTATTTTAATATAAAACACGGAAGTTAATATCACCCTTCAACTGCAATACCTCGATCCGTTGTAAGCTGCGCCTCTTCTAATTTCACAGAAGCACGTAGGTAAAATATCAAAGGAGGAATTCACGGCATTAAAATAAAAAAATACGGTCACGTACCAAATCTTATGAATACGAAATTTGAATGCATTATCGTAACCTGCAAAGCGATATTTAATTTGACAGGAGATAAATATTTTAGTGTCACTTTCAGGCTTGTGGGAGGAAATTAATACAACTAAGAACCGGTTTTTAATGCAGATAGTTATTCTACAAATTAGTTAAATCAACTGATTTCTCGCCAGGTTCTTCTCAGCAACCTTCCAAACCTGGCGGTAGCATATATAATCCTACATAATTATGTTCAATTGAAAAAAAGTCGCAGAAAAATTTGTTTTACTAAAAGCAGGAACTACGCATAATTGTGTTGCTCGAGATGACCAGCCCCCAGCAGCATCTGTTCACATGTATGGCGAGAATGACGTGTATACATCTGTCACTGTCACTCAGTCGAATAACCATCGCAATAAGAGTCTCGCTGGTAAAGCCCCAGATCTTCCTATGGATAAAATTCAGCCAAATACGTTAACCATGTATAATGTATATTTATAACATGACACGCGTGTCCCACTCTACACGGGAAATTATCGGTCTCAACCAAATCCCGTCGCTTCAGATTGAAATATTCTGATATAAAAAAAGGAAATTGTCTTTGACAGGAACAATCTCAAGATTTATAAAAATAATGGAATGTTGAATGTTATAAAATACATACTTATACCTGTAAGTAGAAATACCTATAAGTGAGTAGGGTCACGAATATTTTTAACTCTTTGGGAGTGGAGAGGATTTTAGGTTATAGTTGTGGAATGAGTGGGTAGCTCATGGCATAGTTGCTATTGCGCATATCATTCGATCAGCGAAGTTAAGCAATCCTAACCCTTGCTAGTAGTTAGATGACCGCCCGAGTTCCATTCGTGCCTCGTAGACTATGCTTAGCCCGGTTACCAATTTAACATCTTTTGCAATCGTTACAGGTCAGTTTGAGGCTTTCGATAGTCCGAAAACTGATTTTACTCATATTACTGATTTGCCTCGTGAAAGGGGATGCGGGAGTCAGATGTCAATCGCTTCGTAAAAAAATTAGGTGATCAGCCCCAACGGGCTGACCAACAATATACGGGATAAGGCTTAGAGGATGATATCAGGAGGATACAGGCAACTGGAACCACGGTCCCAGTCGCCTGATAGCATTTTTGAATCGGTTGACTGGGACCACATACCTAATTAGCTTTAATGTACAGTAAACAGAAAAATCTTAAAGTTGTAAAACATCAGGTTATGATTGTACATGAAGTGGATCTGATAGCAAAGAAACTTTCGTCACGCCATTACCTCGAGTAATTAGGACCTTTATCTAAAACTGCAAAAATCTTCTAAGATTAATCAAAGATCTCTCACATTAAAGCACATAAGGTTAATCTTTACTGTCGTACTTTTCGAGAAATAGGGTTAAGTAAGTGCTTAAGGCAGTGAGCCAAGGCAAATAAAGAATGTGAGGCATTATGTCCATTATGGGTGTCTCGGGAGGCATGGGCGTCGGCTGACTACGGCGGTGAAAGAGCTCTGCTAGAAATTATCCTGGGTGAAGTGTTGTGTATGTGTCGATAAAAATGAAAAGGTGAAAATATCGATAACTATTCCGTTTTTTGTTCCATGTATGTAATATTATTTTAAAGCTCACATATTCACTTCAGATAAAGCAATACCTACATTCATGTATATAAAATTTAAGTGTCTGTTTGTAGTTACAAAAATAACAGCTTTTCACTAAATGTACTTATATAAAAGTATATAAGGTACTGAAATGAAAATACCAATTTTTTACATATTTCTCTGCCTGTCTGTCCGTCTGTTTGTCTGTCTGTTCGTTCCGGCTAATCTCAGAAACGGCTCCTTTTACAAGGAGTAACGTAGGCTATTTTTATTTAAAAAAAACCTTAAGGTTTCGCGGGCCACCCTTAAGGTCTACGCGGGTGAAACCGCGGGGTACAGCTAGTAGGTAATAAAAATATTGAAATAGATTATAATTGAAAATTAATATAAAGAAAACGACTTTCAAATTATAATTTATTTTATATGTCAGTGTTGTGCCATATAGTGGCTAAATAATCCTCTTAGTAAAAATTCTGTAGGTATTCACTTGAACTGGCTAAGTAAAGGTATGCAAAATATTCAGAAGATACAATTTATCTCTAGATTTCATTTGAATGGTACAAGCCACTTATTGAATATTGGATTTTATGTCAATCAAATACCTTTCAAAGTCGCTAAGTACTCAATATATTGATATAAAGTATGTTTGTGTAAGTAAGTATCGCGTATAAAGTGACAGAACCTAGTTGACCAAGCTGAGCTCGGTTTCTTTTTCTCACAAAAAACTTAACTTTTCCCATAAAAGAAGAAAACTTGAGGTTTTTCATAAAAAAGCAAGCAGAAAAGAAATACAGGTAAATTAGGAAAAAAATAACCAAACCGGTGTAATTTCGACTCAAAACGGAGTATAGCCTAAATTCGTTATCACCCGATAGGCTGGAAGTCTCCCGTTTAAGCTATCGTAATATGTCGGCGAAATTTACCTTCGTATTGTAATTATATTGTAGCAATTTTTCATTGCTTAAAATGATGTTTTCTGAAGAGGAAACCTAAATAGATATTTTTTTTTGCCCCTGAACTACTACACACAAAATTTCATGAAATTCGTTGGAGCCGTTACCGAGATTCAGATTATATGTATATATATATATATATATATATATATATATATAGAAGAATTACTCGTTTAAAGGTATAAAATGAACTTAATCGATATGAATGTAAGGTATAAAACACAGCACAACACTTTTTGCGACACTAATTATAAGCCCATTGTTCCTCGTCAGAATACAGTCGTAATTTTTGTTCCAGCTTGACTTTTCTCTTGTGACATTTTGTCGGATAAAATATTACATCTTTCTTTAAATACAACAATAATATGATTCTGTTATTTGTACAATAAAAAAATATTTTATATTATACTTTGGATACTCATTATTAGTGATTTTGATTTTACAACTAACCTAAGGTCAAACAAAGCTATATATACATACATGCTCACGCCTGTATTCCCTCACTCAGGCAGAGGTGTTGTAATAACGACACTCACTTTTCACCAAATATGATTAAGTGCCAACGTGACAGATGTTGAGTCTATCACCGTCTCAAACACTTTACATACGTCATTGAATAACTTCTCAGACATATGCAGGTTACCTCACGATGTTTTCCTTCACCGTGTACTTTAAAGATTTGTAAAAAAAACTATCTTTGTGGAAAACTAGCTTATTCCCGTTCATTCTTGGTTTATCTTTCTTAAAAACTTCAGAAAATTCGGTTATTAGTTCTGTTATAAAAGGTTGACACAATTACTAACAAGATGGCGCCACATGTCAGTTAAATCGCGCTATGATTAGGTTTTCTTAAATCTGTAAAAGCTTAACTCACTTCAATATGAGACGACACTCTTCACATTAAGGGTGGTTTTGGTGTCTACATGGACGAAGTCGCGGGTAATCTAAATATATATAACCCAAAGATTGACTGACTGACTGACATAGTGATCTTTGTTTTGGAATTACAAACAGACACTTCAATTTTATTTATCTGTATAGATGTAGGTACTATATCCTACACTTACCTAAATGTGTAATCTAGCTTCCGTAAGGTTTCTCAGCGTCCAACTAGACGACGAGCGCTGGTTTCAATCATAGGAAATTGATACAAAAAACATAGAGGATAAGGTTCAATTTTTTTTCTTTAAAACCGGCTCTCGACGTTGAGTGCGACGCTGAGAAACCTTACTTAATAAAGCGACTGTTTCTAGTATATATTGTATTCTATGTAGCATCTAACAATATATAACGTTCAATAAAATTTAATTAATCCTAACATTATAACATATATCTGCTTTGCCTAACATTTAAGCTACGGTTCATTAGCAATGATTTATATAAATTGCCACTACCAACTCAGGTAATATCGACATTATCGACTGACATTACTTTACCTAAGTATGAATAACTTGCTTCTATGAAGGTTTCCTCACGACGTTTTCCCTCACCGTAGTGCGAAGACACTGCACAAAACCTCACTGATACAGGCCCCGCGGTAAATGCCCAAATAAAAGAACCACGTCTCTATATATTCCGTATATAAGGTATTACATTCCGTTTAAATATAATAACAAGCTCTAGCATCACACTATCACAATATCTAATATTAAGTCCTTATGTCTCCAACTACCAATGAATGCAAAGAGAATCTAATCAGCCTCCATCAGCCATTATTACTTGATGGATCTTAAGATCGATGAATTAGGGTGAGACTAGCTTAATTAAGCCGTAACGCTACTCAACGAAGATTGATAGATCTAGATGTCCCTGCATATTAGAAGGTAGACCACAAACCCCGTTCGTATACGCTCATGAATGCTTCGGTTAATGAATCTATGGAATGACTAGGTTTTAGACACTCCGCTTGTAATTTTAGATGATTTGTGAGTTGGGAAAATTTATGAAGGTTTTAATTTAATTCTTGAAGAAGGATTTTTTTAAAATATCCAAAGTATTACCATAGAGCAGATGACAGTGTTATTATTTTATGAGTTACGATGTTGACAATATTCATAAATTATAAAGATAGCTTAGTAGTCGGTATGGTAACCAGACCAAATTTTTTGTAATATAAACTTTTTCTTCATCGAGGGTCACTCTTCAAAGAAACTTCAATTTCAAGACAAATGTATGTAAAAGACCTCAATGACAGCCCTCGCTTACAATTTCGTAGTTGTACGAGTGTGTCATTCCGAACAATTTGTTCCCAGATGACGTTCTGCTTGTAGTAAGTTCATATATATACTGTGCTATTTGGGAGGTTTTTAGTTGTAAGGATTATTTCACACTTACAATGTTCCTGATGGTGATGAGATTCAGCATGACCCCCATAAGGTCGTCTACCTATTGAAGTATAATATAATATGAAGAATAATAATTTTATATGAATTTTATTGTAATTAATCATTATTGACTATGTAATAAAATGTACATGATGCCAGTTGAGTTTCTTGCCTTCTTCTCAGAAGGCTAGTTTCTGAACCTGTAGTCAATTCTTCGACATTCATAAGTGCCTTAGGCCCTGCCTAAACAGGGCCCAGGAATAAAGCATTTTTATTTTAGAACGCCCCCCTTAGAAAAAAAAAATTCTATAACTACTAACCTAATATAGTTATAATACTGGGATGGTATTTACCAGAAAGAAAGAAGTATTTTACTTTGGCCACAAAATATATTTGGTGAATTTATAACATAAATATTGACCAGTCTAACATATCCCTTCATGATAACAGTTTATACGTGAACGTGCCAACTTCCTCGTTATGAAAAAAAATGTTCACCATCCAAGCTTAAAATAACGCAAGACCGAGGAAAACATTGATCAAATTAATGGTGAGTAAAGACAAATAAGGGAGAGTGTAGATTTATGAATGTGAAGGGTAACTGATGCGTCTCCTGAAAGGTATGTTTACGGCCGCACGAAAGCAGGCGTGACTACCTGTGAATTATATATGTGTGTACGTCATACACGTAGAATAAACATATTCATCATTTATTTATATTTATTCTGTTTCGGTGTTGCGGTGTTTTGGTTTGAGATCCACTGTTGCTTGTGTCATTTGGGTATCAATTTTGCCCTTTGTTCTTGCCCTCACAGTTTTTAGGTAACTTGGTTATAAGTAGATAAATTATAATTTTTGTGCCGCAAAATTATGAAAAATAAGCGTAGAATTAGGGGGCCAGATGATATAATGGTATGATAAGTAGGCAATTGGAACCGTAAGGATCACTCAATCGCCGATTCAAGTATATTGAGTCTAGACTTTTTACGATTTTTGGCAATGATCTTCTGTTAGTATGGGGTGGAATATGAATTTTAAATATAAAACTGCAAAAAAAACTCACTGGTACAGAGCGCTGAGACATGTGCTTGCGTCCTTCACAAAAACATATAGTGATGCCAGAAGGGTCCCCGTAGAGGTAAGCAGTTAGTAAGTTTTGTAACAACAACCCCTACTTTTCGCTGAAGATGATTAAGTTCCAACGCGACAGAGGTGAGTACATCGCCTTTTAATGCATTATACATGTCCTTGAATTACTTCTCAAACATGTGCAGATTTCCTCAGGATGCTTTCCTTCACCACAAAGCATTTGTGAAATAAATGAGAACTAGCGTCGCTTGCGCAGTAGGTGATTGCTTAAACTCCACGACCATTGCGTAGCAGGCATTAATAGTAGTCAGAATAATATCACGTCTGTGTAGTAAGGTCATAAACAACGCAATAGTGGACTCAATAAAGAAATAATAAACCACGCAGTGTTTATTCTTAGCAGTAAAGTGCTATAATATTACATACATCTTGTTTATGGCTTCATTTTTTTATCATATTGTCTATTCTTTTAGTATCTCATACCTTTAAACGAGCAATTCTTTAATATATATATATAGAGAATCTGATTTTCGGGAACGATTTCAACGATTGTAATGAAATTTTGTGTGTAGGGGTTTCAGGGGCAAAAAAATAGGTTTCGTTTTTGGAAAACATCGTTTTGACCATGTTTTCAGGCACTGAAAACTGATTCAATAACATTACAATACGACAGTAAATTTCTCTGACATCTGTCAAGTTATGGTAGCTCAGACGAAATTAGTGCATTGAAACTGTGTCCATCAGTTTCAATGCACAAATTACGATAAAAATTAACATAAAGAAAAGTCTAGTAGTTCTGCTTATATTTAAATGCGTAGCTTAAAATGACCAACCCCCACAAGCAGCACCTGTTCACAAGTTTGACGCGAATTTGATGCCAGCTAAGATTGCAAGTAAGCTTGCGGTCCATCAGATACTAAGTGGTTACTGCAGCCTGTGGTCGCTGTTGCCATCACGATCACTTTGCCAAGTTGCAAGAACAGTCGCAGCAGTAACCTCGATAAGATTATAATAGACATAATGTACTTCTCACTGAAGTAATAGATTTCCCCCGGGTAGGCACCAAGGGTATATAATGCTCATAAACCAACTTGGTCTGTGACCTCACTTTTATTGCTTGCCGGTGTACCCGAAATGTTTATGATAGTTTCATGTAAAACAATCATCTACGGAATTGACTAGAGACGAGTATTCGCAGAGGTAAAGTATTATAAATATTTTACAATGATCGCAATTAAGCAGGTAGTTTGCCTGATGGTAAGCGGATCCTACAGCTAATAAACGGGACCAACAACAGTGTTATTCACGCATTAGCTACCTTATAAAGAATGTAATCACCGTGCCAACATAAAGTGAAAGTCAAAGTCAAAAATATCTTTATTCGATTAGACTTTTTACGAAGTCCATTCAAATCGTCAGAATGACATAATTATACATGCTACCGCGTACTCCATACTCTTCTATACTCCATACTAAGAGAGTAAAAAGTTCCTCGCAGAAAGCAATAACATAAGTCTACAATTATACAGATTAATAAAATGGAAGTGTCAGTTTGTAAATCCCAATTAACATATCGTTAAATGCATATGAAAGTGAAGACATCAAGAAACTAATTTTCAAATTTTTTGTCTGACATCCTGTCTGTTTGTTCCCATCAACGTGACTTTCAGAGGCAGATAGCTGTTACAAGGACTAACTAAGGCTACGATTATTTAAAAAAGGTTTCAGGAATAAAGCCTTTATGAAATTATGTCTATGCGGGTAAAACCGCGGGGCACAACTAGTAAAATGTAAATAAATAAAACAACTTATTTATATAACAAATCCCACTAAGTTTCGGCAGTATTTAGTAAGTATTGTGCTCGTAGTACAAAGTACATAATACTTCTGTTTCTCTATTCCCATTATTGAAATAAAGTTTGGCTCAAAATGAATCCTAAATCTATATTTATTCGCTCCCGTTGAGTGATAGAACTTTTCCAATGAAATGTCTACGCTATTTAAATTAATCAAACTTTTGATTAGTCGAATTCAAGTGTAAATAAATAGGAGCTATTCCGTTCTGATTCTCGTTTATGATCCATCAGTGGATCTATTTTGTTTTGTGATTATTTTCCATCCATGCCCCTAGATGTCTTAACAGAGTTTTGGAACTGTCAGAAACATAAATTGATACTATATTATTAGTAATTAAACCAAAGATAGCAGAATTCTAGTTGTCAATATTATTACAAATTATTCGAAATACATTATTAAACTCTAGTTGTGGCTATTTTCCCTCGTGGGATTAACAATAAAAACTATATGATATTCTTTCCTACGTAAAAGAACCCTGTATTACTCTATAACATCAATGAGAGGTTCGTTAAAATTTGTCCAACCTCACCAGAGAATAACCAGAACAAGCAAACAGACAGACGGGCAAAAATTATATATATTCACATTTCATGAAAAGCTGTTAATTTGGGATTGTAAACGGACCTCAATTTTATTTATGTGTATATTTAAAGATGTATAGATCTAGATAATCTATATAAATATCTACCTCTAGTAGTAATGTGTTCCTAAGGGGAGATGGAGAAGAGGAAGTCTAGGTGTGGGGGCTAATGGGTTTAAAATAGCACCTGCACCCCCCTCTTCTCCCCTTCATAGCGCACTAACCACCTTACAGACCACAAGAACACAACGTTCATCGTATGTCGACATTATATCTACCAATAAAACTCATTGGTCTAACCATAAAAGAAAGATAGAAAGAAATATCTCTAATTGCCATTATAGTTACATTATATGACAGTGACAGACTTATACACGTCATATACATCTGTCTCATAATAAGAGTTCAACTATCATGGCTATAAGAGGTCATTGTAAGGCGTGGTGTGATCGGAAGTTACGACTGTATTCCCCAAAGGGGTAGGCAGAGGTGTTGTAATAAAGACATCGACTTTTTACCGAAGATGATTAAATGGCAACGTGACAGATGGTGAGTCTATCGCCGTCTCAGGCACTGCCATATGCAGGTTTCCTCACGATGTTTTCATTCAGAAAAAAGCACGTGGTGTGAAATCACTGCGCATACATTTCTTAGAAAAACTCATTAGCCCCGCTGGGATTCGAACTGGCGTCGCTTCCGTAGCAGATGACTGCTCAAACTCCAAAGCGACCAGGTTAGAATATTTATTTGAATTTTACTCAAAAAATTGTAGGTACCTAAACTTAATGAAATGTATTACATTCAGACAACGCTAGTGCAAATCTGAAGTGTGAAATGTATATTCGTATATATACATAGAATATAGAGTACAGAGATAAACCAGCTGTAACTGGACATAGTCCAAAGATCTTTGTCTTCAAATGTGTATGTGCATAACGGACGTAATCTAGATTTAAAAACAAATAAACCACTTCAGAAACAGTATCTCTCTATCCAACACTTGGAAGGAAAATTGAAAACGTTAAGAGCGCGCTTTGAAAGCTTATATTTAAAAGAGCAAACAAAACTTAAGCTTATCTGAGATTTTCTACGAGAAAAATAGTTGTTCTTAACTGTGAAGATTATATTGTTATTCCCATGGCGGTGATCTAACAGATGACTTGCCTGAAACATGTTTCATAAGACTGAATAACAATGGTGTCCGATGAAATATCAACCTTTGTGTTATAACGAAATAAAGACAAGTGTTGCTAGCCGTGGTGGCCTTGAGGTTTGAGCAGTCGCCTGCTACGCAAGCGACGCAAGTTCGAGTCCCAGCGGAACCTTTACCAATGAGTTTTTCTAAAAAACGTATGTATAGTGATTTCGCACCACGTGCTTTGCGGTGAAGGAAAACATCGTGAAGAAACCTGCATATGTCTGAGAAGTAATTCAATGACGTATGTAAAGTGTCTGAGACGGCGATGGACTCACCATCTGTCACGTTCGCACTTAATCATCTTCGGTGAAAAGTGGGTGTTGTGATTACAACACCTCTGCCTACGCCTTCGGGGAATACAGGCGTGAGCATATGTATGTTGCTCGAGTTGTGTGGTGTGGTTACTTTGTTACCCATAGATCTGGCTTGATATCTACTGCCAAAAAAATAGTAGTTTAATTAGGAACACGTAATTAGCTCTCGTGAGAAGAACCAACTTCTCACCGGGACAGTTTCTTACTCTTTATAAAGCACAGGTCCACTTTGCCACCTTTGAACTTCGGACTGTTCAGTCAAATTCCAGCTTTCGTGCCGCAAAACTAATTGGTGATTAGGCTCTGGTTGAGTCCAAGTTCCAGAGCCTTGAATATCAACGCCATGTAGCTTGCTTGTCGGTTTTTTATCGAATACATTGGGAGAGCGTACCCAGAAACTTCTTGACTTGGTTCCCTGATCTCCTTTTCCTCATAAAGTTTCTAGAAGTTAGGAGAATTCATATCCTTATATTGTAGACATTCCGCCCATTCGCTCGAAACGATTTACGTGCTCCTTTCTCATGCGAAGCCTAAAGTTTGGAATTCTCTGTCTTCGTATGAGACTTTTTTTTAAGGAGTGAGTAAATAGGCTATTAACGGGCAAGCGAGTTCTATCTCCGACCTCATCATCACTTTCTATCAAGTGAGATTGTGGTCCATCACGGACCAATAAATCAATAGAAAAAAAGTCCTGAAGTGTGGTACAGAGATACTAGGTTTATGATAAAATTATCAGACAACAGTGCCTTGTTATGTCCTACATTGAATAAATCACTTTCATTTTCATTACAGATTCGATGGCAAGTCTGAACAATGAATCCTATTCGAACGAAATAATGTCATATTTCAAAAATATATCGGCACTCCGGACAAAAAGCGAAAGCCTTTACGAATCCATTTGCTAGGCGTAGAAATCGCGTCGATTTGTCAAATTTACGACAAGCGGCAGTGGTGTGAACACGAACCAATACCTATTTGTACGGATTAGGAGCTGTGCCAATTGCTTGTTTGCTTATAAAATGTATGATTGCTAACTTACACAGCAAACGTGATTGAACGGAGTGAATCAAGTTTTGAGTAACGAAGTGTAGAATTCGAGGGTATAAAAGTTCCAGGGATTTTTACAAATACAGCTATTAGAGCTCTGGCAACTGTGAGTTTTAGCAGTCGCCTGCTATGCAAGCAACGCAAGTTTGAATCCGGCCTATACCAATGTTTTTCTAATAACTTAAGTGAAGGGATTCCATGCTACGAGCTTTACGGTGAGGGAAAAAATTGTTAGGAAACCTGTATGACTGAGAAGTAATTCAAAGATGTACAGAGCCTGAGTCGCCTATGGACTCACCATCAATCACGTTGGCACTTGATCATCTTCGGTGAACGATGGGTGTTGTCATTACACCTCTAGTAAGCATATTTATTTTTTTATTTCACCAGGGATGTCAAATGACAGGGAGGCAAATATTTTATTTTGTGACTCCAGAATACAGCCAATGTTTCTATCAATAAAGAATCAAGCGGAACTGACCTTGACTGGTTGAAATGGAAGATTGTAACTTGGCAGTCCTGGTATCCATTGGTATTGACAACCACTTGACGTTGGACATTGAGAGATATACATACATACATACATACATATGCTCACGCCTGTATTCCCCGAAGGGGTAAGCAGAGGCGTTGTAATCACAACACCCACTTTTCACCGAAGATGATTAAGTGCCAACGTGACAGATGGTGAGTCCATCGCCGTCTCAGACACTTTACATACGTCATTGAATTACTTCTCAGAAATATGCAGGTTTCCTCACGATGTTTTCCTTCACCGTAAAGCACGTGGTGTGAAATCACTGTACATAAGTTTTTGAGAAAAACTCATTGGTACAGGCCCCGCTGGGATTCGAACTTGCGTCACTTGCGTAGCAGGCAACTGCTCAAACCTCAAGGCTACCACGGCTCTTCAGGCTATCAGAGATATATATTTACAACTAAAAGAGAATCTCAACATCGGGATGTTAAATAGTACAGCGCCATCTTGTGAGAATATACGTATCTACTCGTCAAATTACTGGTAGGTATTTGACCTCTTCTATCACATAGCAATGTTTGTAAATTTTGTAATTAGATAATTTATTTGCAAAAGAAGTCAATAACTGATGAAAATAATATAATTTTACCAACCAATTTTATTCATAACATAAAATATACTTTTTTCACATCTCGGCTAGTTACGCTCAATAAATTTACTTCCTACTGAGATAAATACTTTTCAATTATTTCAATACTCGGAAAAGAAATTGGAAAAATGTAATGTCCACGGGGAATATTTTCTGGAACGATATTAAATTGTCCTAAGTGTATTGACCTTTTCACTTCAGGGTATGTAATAAAACTTGGTTTCAAGATGAGGTTGTGACACGCAGGTAGGTAAAGGAGACCTCTAATATTTAGCAAGCATTTTCGATATAAAAAGTTGTATTCATGTGTAATAAAATACGCTTAAGCCATCCTAGAAGTTTTAGACACAAATTTAATCGAAGGTTTTTAAGGGCCATCGTCACAGATAGTGAATCTATTGCCGTGTCAGACACAATATATACGGATTTACATATGCAGGTCTCCTCATGATGTTTTCCTTAAAAAAAGTCGTGGTGTGGAATCACTGTACTTACATTTTTAGATAAACATACATACATATGCTCACGCCTGTATTCCCCGAAGGGTCAGGCAGAGGTGTCGTAATCACAACACCCACTTTTCACCGAAGATGATTAAGTGCCACCGTGACAGATGGTGAGTCCATCGCCGTCTCAGACACTTCACATACGTCATTGAATTACTTCTCAGAAATATGCAGGTTTCCTCACGATGTTTTCCTTCACCGTAAAGCACGTGGTGTGAAATCACTGTACATAAGGTTTTTAGAAAAAATCATTGGTACAGGCCCCGCTGGGATTCGAACTTGCGTCGCTTGCGTAGTAGGCGAGTGCTCAAACCTCAAGGCCACCACGGCTCTTTTTTAGATAAACTCAATCATAAATGAACTTCGTTGGCGTTGTAGGTGACTACTCAAACCAATCGGCAGCTACGACTAGCCATTCTAATAGCAAATATCTTTGACGGTTTCCAACAAGTTGAGTTCAACCTATCTATAACAAATGCGTTAACGGTTCACTGCATTTTGCGCTAGTGAACGACAATGTATATTTCATGAGATTATTCTGAGGAGATGGTACAACAAGATCGCCCCGGCTATTGGTCCATTGTTCAATAATATCACATAAGCCCAGCGTTGGCTTCCAGAGGCTTTAATATGAATTCTTATTGCTATAATCATTTAAACTCATATTAAAAGAGAGATGATTAGCATAGTGTACTGATGTCTATCATCACCTTCCTGGCTTTATCCCACTTATTGTTGGAAACCTGATTTTTAGAGCTTGATTTTTAAGATTATCTGGAACCGCGTTTCCAGATATACGGAGAGAATGACTACTGACGCACTGATCTCTACGATTCAATCAAATAAATAGATAAACATCCCAGAATGTTCCCCCAAAGGGTAAGCTGGAGTATTGTAATAAAAACACCAACTTTTCACCAAGAATTCAGTGCCAACGTAACGGAGACAGAGACCATCGCTGTCTTAGGCACTGTACATACGTCTTTGAATCACTTTTCAGAGTATTGCAGGTTCCTGACGATGTTTTCCTTCACCATAAAACACGTGGTGTGAATTTACGGACTTTTTAAAAGAGACATTGGTATAGGCCGCTGGGTTTCGAACTTGCTTCGCTTGCTTAAGCGTCTGGCATAGCATTTTGTGTTGAGTTGGCGTTGAGTCTGTGTGTTTGGAATGTTTAATAACTAAACACATTACCTCGAAATCGTGCCAACAAAGTATTAGTTTTACAACTTAAAATCCATAAAACATTAGGGTAGAGAGAGGTGTGTCCTTAATTACTAGTGGTTTAAGTGACTGTAGCTTTTAGCTTTTAAATTACGCAGCATAATATTTTCCTGGCAAGAAATTAATTTGAACAAAAGTATGCCTGAGGTAATTTATATCACCTTAACAGCAGAAATATCTTTACTAGCTGTGCCCTGCGGTTTTACCCGTGTAGATTTAATTTAATTGAAATGAAAAATATTTATACTGTTTAGGCCCTGGTAAGGCACTTATGAATGTCGATAATTTACCATCGGTTCGGAAACTAGCCTTTTGAGAAGAACCGGCAAGAAACGTAGCCAGGCATCATGTACATTGCCGCGAAACCCAAATTTTTTTTTTTTTATTAATTTTAAAGTAGTCTAAGTTATTTCTTGTAACATTACCTATCACTGAAGTGAAACAAAACCCCGTAAAAATTGGTCCAGCAGTTTCAGAGATTACCCGGAACAAACAGACAGACAGAGAGACAGAGAAAAACTTTGAAAATTTAATTTTTTTAAGTCAGTATCGTATATAATTTCATATACATTTTGTGAAAAGCTGTTATTTTGAAAATTCAAACAGACATTTTAATGTTATTTGTCTGTATAGATGACCCTGTCTACCTTTAAAATAATGCATACAGAAAAACATTTTTCGCATTCCATTTACCTACTTCCATAGACGTCTAGTGTAAAGGTGTTCATTTGTATTAACAAACATAGAGCCGTGGTGGCCTTGAGGTTTGAGCAGTCGCCTGCTACGCAAGCGACGCAAGTTCGAATCCAAGCGAGGCCTGTACCAATGACTTTTTCTAAAAAACTTATGTACAGTGATTTCACACCACGTGCTTTACGGTGAAAGAAAACATCGTGAGGAAACCTGCATATTTCTGAGAAGTAATTCAATGACGTATGCAAATTGTCTGAGACGGTAATGGACTCACCATCTGTCATGTTGGCACTTAATCATGTTCGGTGAAAAGTGGGTGTTGTGATTACAACACCTCTGCCTACCCCTTCGGGGAATACAGGCGTGAGCATATGTATGTATGTAACAAACAGATGTATGTAACGCTTTTCTCGCTCAGAGAATCAGCATCGCTATTCAACGTGGCAATGCTGCCAGCCTTCTTGGCACGATCCCGAGAGACACCGATTTGGGCCAAGTTTTCTACTTGTAATTAGTTTTTAAGGCATTGTGTTAAAATAAAAACAGATACTTAAATTTTATTACATATATGTTATAGATAAACGATTTGATCACCAATCTTCATGTCTATCAATAACGTATTTAAAGAAAATACATTAAGCAAAGTGTTTCTAACGCTTATAAAAAGTATTCACCTACATTTATCTGTGAAAAAGTATAGTTCAAAAGGCCTATAATAGGATGCGTAGTAGGTGTTACATTCTCCTCAGATTTGAACCTGTCTGATTTATGTTCGTGTTCACAGATACGTCTAGAATATATGTACACTGAACGTATAACGGAAATGTGCTCGCAATTTGTACTTAGCACTTAAGTGTTATGCTGAGAAATTGAAGCTATTTTTCACAAGTGCTTACATGATGGTTTCGGTTTTCACCAACGCGACGTTACCTTGTTTGTGTAAATATTAATTTTATCCGTGAATAAAATAAAATAAGCTGGAAAAGTCGTGGTCGTCGAGGGCTTTGAGAATCTATTCGACGTCGCAAGCGGGTGCCATTCCTACTACTAAGCAGAGTATAGATTTGTTGGCTTCGATTTGTGCTACTTAAATTTAAAAATTATTAATAAATAACTAAACATTTAAGAAAAATCGTTTACATCATTTATTTTGGGGTAGTTTTGTTTTAGAATTTCAATATGCATTGTCTTATGCTTCACATATCGTTACACACAGCGAATCTTTAATCAGAATAAGAACGAAAAGAATAGTGTAGAGATTTTTTGAATTGACAACATTTCATTT
The DNA here is from genome assembly GCA_929442735.1 of Watsonalla binaria. Classification (NCBI taxonomy): domain Eukaryota; kingdom Metazoa; phylum Arthropoda; class Insecta; order Lepidoptera; family Drepanidae; genus Watsonalla; species Watsonalla binaria. Next base: position 9,648,155 of record OV838930.1, read on the forward strand.
ACATATACAAGCTTCTTGTGCCAAAAATGAACGCCTAAAAATTCTACACCCTGTATACCAATATTTCTTTTTCTCAAATCGCAAATGCTGTGACGACACACCACGAGCTTTACGGTGTCGGAAAATATTAGGTAGACACCGGTAAGAGCCGTGGTGGCCTTGAGGTTTGAGCAGTCGCCTGTTACGCAAGCGAGGCAAGTTCGAATCCCAGCGGGGCCTGTACCAATAAGTTTATCTAAAAAACTTATGTACAGTGATTTCACACCAAGTGCTTTACGGTGAAGGAAAACATCGTGAGGAAACCTGCATATTTCTGAGAAGTAATTCAATGACTTATGTAAAGTGTCTGAGACGGCGATGGACTCACCATCAATTATCTTCAGTGAAAAGTTGGTATTGTGATTACAACACATCTGCCTACCCCTTCGGTGAATACAGACGTGAGCATATGTACCTGTATATGTCTGAGAAGAACTTTAAAAACTGTTTATATCGAGACGGCAATGGACTGAACGTCTGTCACATTGACATATAATCATCTTCGGTGATGAGTGGGTCAATATGTACCATTTGTCGTCGAGTGTCGGTTTTAAAGAAACGAAATGTGGTCGTCGAGTTCGACGCTGAAAAACGTTAGTGAATAACGCAGCTGCCCTTGAGAAAGCTTTCTGAGAAAACCACAGGAACGCAATAGGAACATTTATCAACTTTTATTTCAAATCGAGTTTTATTTTACGGTGGAACTGGTGCTTCATTGCATCGTAAAATCAAACAATCGATTGACCTCACTATAAAACAAAGTTTAAACTGGATTTTAATGATTCAATACGATTCAAGAAAGCAATGGTTTTATTTATTATTCTTTGCTAACGTGATACATGGTGATTCTATTGCCTTTTTACACTAAACGACATTGGAGAGATTAGTGAGATTCCTATCACGCGTATAAGATTAAAAACTATCCATCTATGTTTTTGCAAGATGAAAAGTTTATTTCAATTTGCACTTGAAGATCAAAAGTATTAGATTTTCACATGATCTTTTCAACATTGCAATAAACTTAGTTATATTTCTCAATTCTAATCGCAAATATAAAACATTTCCCACAACAATATTCTAAGCTATAACTAGTAGTGTTAAGTTTCTGTAAGTACTTTTGGATCTCAATCTTAGTGCCTAAAGGTATAATAAAGCCTTTTATATGATGAATGAACGCTACAACATTGTAAATAATCAATTGCTCACGAATTCAATTCTTAGAACAAATAGCTATGTGTACCGCTTGTCACCCGCAGGAATTGGTACAAAGGAAACTTAAGGCTATGTCTGTGGTGGAATGAAACCTCGGAATTTGAGGAGAGACTTTCCCTTCCAATGTATATATAAAATATACTGTTGCCTTTGCAATAGAAATTTGTCTGAGAAATTCTTAGGGATTTTACCCACGTTCGTCTTTTACAATTCCTGGGCGCCAACTATGATCTGATCAACTTCTTCTCCTTCTTGTGCCTCTCCAGTTATTGAAGGTTGGTTGTCAGTTCGGTAAACTTCTGTGTATCCTTCGCGAGGCGGAAGAGTGCAGCAGCACTGCTGATGCCAGTCCACTCGCGGATATTGCGCAGCCATGACTTCCTCCTTCGGCCTACTGACCTTTTCCCAGTCACATTGCCCATCATAATAAGTTGCAGCAGTTCGTATCTGGCATGTCTCACAATATGACCCAGAAAACCAACCTTTCTCTGTTTGAGGGTTTGTATGATTTGGCGTTTCTGACCAGCTCGACGGAGTACTTCTTCATTGGTGGACTATGTGACCAGCTAATAGCCAACATACGCCTGTAGATCCACATTTCAAAGGCTTCTATTCGTTTCTTGAGGTTCTCTTTGATTGTCCAGGCCTCACATCCGTATAGAAATATAGGCCATATATAACACTGTAGAAGTTGATTACTTCTAATTTAATGTAAATGAAAATAATGTATTCAGTTTAGGCCCTGGTAAGGCACTTATGAATGTGTAAGAATTGACCACCGGTTCGGAAACTAGCCTTCTGAGAAGAACCGGTTAGAATCTCAGCTGGCAACATCATCCTCCTGCTTTTATCTCACGTTATTTGTGGTCGGCGCAATGTGTTCTTCTCTTCCATTTCTCTATCAGCCGTCATATCTGTATTCACTCCAATTTTAGCCATATCATCTTTCACACATTCATCGTTTCATGTACCTATAATTACTTAGTAAATAATGATTAATTATAATAAAATTCATATTAATTTATTCGCAATAGTGAAAATTGTATCAGTATGCTAGCATGCTTGTTGGTTTAAGCAAAGCGTATTAAGAACTTCTGAGCTTTGACATTTCATTTTGGTACCGTGAACTGAAACGTCAAAGCTAAGATGTTCTTAATACTGCTTAAACGAGCGTAGTTGCGCCCTGAACACAATAGCCAATAAACCTTCTCTAAACTGAGCACGATGACACAACGACGCTTTATCTATGCAAATATATCAGTTTGCAGTAAACGTTAGTTAGCGAGTAGTGAAATAAACGACCGGCTAAAAACAGTATGTGACAATACTTGGCATTCGACCAAGTCAGAGATCGGACCTGCAATGTAATGTAATGTATACTTTATATCTATACACGTACTGTGTATTTTACGACACGTCACATTAAGTCTTGAGTTAGCGCATGCAGTCGGAACGTAGGTACTATAATTGACGTACACTAATTTGAATGTTGCCACAATGAGACACGAAATGGCATTATGCTTTGTAGATACTGCATTATACTTTAAATCCGAAGTTTTCACTAACACCATTTCACAGTTATAATATAAACACTACAAGCAGTTAGGAATCCAGGAACAAATCGATCGTATTATAGGTACGAACTCACACAGACGTGCACATTTACGAGAAAACAAGCGGATTAGGCGTAATGCCAGTAAGAGATGTCACGTTGTGGTCGATCGCGTATATACGGGTAGTTTTAAAATCTCAAACAAGATATTTTACATACATGCATAATGCTCACGCCTGTATTCCCCGAAGGGGTAGGCAGAGGTGTTGTAATCACAACACCCACTTTTCACCGAAGATGATTAGGTGCCAACGTGACAGATGGTGGGTCCATCGTCGTCTCAGACACTTCACACACAGACCCTACACTACAGACACGCAGTAAATAAAAGAGTATTTTTTTTATTCTGAAAGAATAACAACCCTATACGCTCAATGGAGCAACGTTCTTATTTAAAAAACATAGGCCATGGTTCCTTACTGCTTGTAAACCTAATATTTATTATGTATTTGATGAGTATATTTCTACCACATCGCTCAATGTCAGCGCGATGAAGTTAGTGTAGGTTGCAATTCAATCATAATGTACGAAATGTAGTGGCGAAAATGGTCAGGCCTTGATGTCCAAATATCTTTATTTGATTAGACTTCTTTCAAAGTACTTTGAAAATGTTATATACGATATTAAAGAGCATCGATTACCAAAGGGGGCGATAACGCCCTCTTGTGGGCGCTGGAGGCCTAGAAGCGGTTGGTAAGGGGCTCAGAAAAAATGGAGGCTAAAATGCTAAAATTCACTGAAATTTATATCTACCTTGAAACATCAGCTATCTGCCAGTGATAGTCCCGTAAAATCGGTCCAGCTCTGGGGGCAGCTGCAAAAAACTAACGTAAGTTTGGGAACCTCTCGTATAAATGGATATAGAAAACTAAAAGTTAATTTAAAGATGTATGATAAATAAAAAAAGGTCACCGAATATCAACTTTCAGAGTCTTTGAACCAACAAGTGCTAAATATCTTAACACTAAAAGAAAATTCCGAATAGCAAAGGAAACTTCGTTTATTCTCTTTCAGCAGTAAAACGATAAAACTTGGGTAAAACAAAACACATTCTTCAAAACAAAGCAAATATATTTTGGGGGCTATGAGAATAAAACTATAAAAAGTTAGCAACAAGCATTTTAGAAGTTACACTGTGAATGATGAACGGATGAACTCTTTACCTAAAACAATTATGAAAGATGGCAATTTATAAAATCACAAAGCAAGGGGTGTAAATTATATACATGCATACATCCATGTTATACCCAATTTACAGCTTTTCACTAAATCATGTTAAAAGTAGAAAATACCCTTCACCAAGTTAGTGTAACTATTTATCGCAAGATGGCGTTATATCTTTTTAGATCGCGCTGTCGAAAGTCTCTCTCCGTATTGTATATAACAAATACATGGTGGATGGAAATAGCTACTGGGTTCCACGATATCTAGATCAGCGCTTCCCCTATCGAGCAATATGAGACCTTACCCACCAAAGAATAAGCTCCTGCAGAGTACGGTCGCCACACTATCAAGGTTCCTAGCATTATTTGTCTGCGTTATTCTGTAAGGTGTAGTGAAATTACAGTCGGGTAGCTATAAATGTTATACGGGAATTCCCATTAAACCTCATTTTAAATGTCATTAATACATCACGGTGTCTTCAAAATGGAGTATGTAATATATTTCATCTCCATCCGTAAGGCCCTTATGAGATGTTCTCAGATTCTCAGAAATGTGAGCACTTTTCAAGGTGTGTGAAATTAATAAGGAAATGAAAAGATTAAATAATAATATTATCGAGTCATCTCATCATCTTCCTGGCCTTATCCCATGCATTGTTGGGGTCAGCACTTGATTCAACCCGATGTGGCTAACCACCTGATTTTTATACGAAGCGACTGCCATCTGACCTTCGCAACTCCTTTTACGAGGAAAATCGGTGATCTGGGTAAATCAGTTGTGAGACTATTTTAGGCCTCCGACTGACCTGTAACGATTCCCAAAGATGATAAGCTGGCAACCGGGACGACTTAACGTGCTTTCCGAGGCACGGAGGGAACTCGGGCGGTCACCCATCCAATTATTGGCTAGTGTTGGGGTTGCTTGACTTCGCTGATCGAATGATATGCGCAATAGCAACTGTGCCACGAGCTCCTCTCAATAATATTATCAAGTGTGGAATGGAAATAAAACATTTCAAATACTCATCAGATCTAGACTTTAATTAAATTTTAAGATACTGACAAATAAATTCAACGAGGTTCCATTTAACTTTTCAATCTATGAATTGGCCTTTCCAATTAGGAAATCCGTTGTATTTGACTTGACAATTAGTTAAGGGTTACATTTGTCTTTTGAGTAAGTGATTGGATACAAGAGTATACTCTACTTTTTGGTTTAAATCTTATTTGTTCGGAGTTATCCGTTTTTCTTATAATGTTGCTACTCAATTTAATCTCAGTCTTAGAATAATAAATTGATGTAAATAGCGTGATAAAATGGTGGGTCGCTTGCGTAGCAGTCAACTGCTCAACAGTTGACTGCTACGCAAGCGACGCAAGTTCGAATCCCAGTATTGCCAATGAGTTATTCTAAAAATGTATGTACAGTGATTTCTCACCACGTGTTTTACGGTGAAAGACACATCGTGAGGAAAACTGCATGTGTATGTATAGTAACTAATACGGTGATAGACTCACCGTCGCGTTAACACTTAATAATCTTGGGTGAAAACTCGGGCCTACCCCTTCGGGGAATACAGTGACCGTACTAAGAACCATTTCACATCAATTAGATACATTACATACATATGCTCACAATATGTATGTAATGTATCTAATTGATGTGAAATGGTTCTTAGTACGGTCACTGAAGCTAATAAGAATATCAGGGGTGTCATTGTAGGCTCAAGGGAAATTATTGTGTCATCATAGAGGACCCTTTTGCCCTTATATCACAGGGATTCATCAAGGCATTAACATCTTTGTAATTATCTTTTGGCATCCCTAATAAATCCGAGCGGACGCCGGCATGAGATTTACTTAAACCGTCTTGGATGACAATTAACTTAATTAAGATCTTATTTCTAATGATTACGTTTGAGTATAGTCAACAAGTCAACCTTACAATGCTTATATACATGTATAATAATTATGTATAGGTACCCATATTGTTCGTCGTTGTATAAACTACTAGTGGGCGTTACGCGGTTTTATCTGCGCAGTTCCCTTTCCCGTAGGAGTTCGGGAATAAAATATAGCCTATATTTTTTGCTGATAACATAGCTATCCATTGCTAAAAGTTTTTTTCAAATCGGTCCAGTACTTTTGAGCCAACCCGTTACAATCATACTAACATACAAATCTTTCGTCCTTATAATATAAGTATAGATTTTGAGCCAAAAATATACATATAAGCTTATTATACTAAGCCAGGTCTTTATGTAATATTAGTTGCATTCTTATAAGTCATCAAAAGAATACATGAAGCTGTTGCTTCTCATGCGAAGCCTACATGAAATAGTCATTATGTCATGACATTATTGCTTATATAATTATCATAGCCTGCTATAGCAATAAAAATATACTTATCGATCTTAAGTTTATCCTTACCAAATATAAATATTTATGCAAATATGATTGTCTTAGTTTTATAAGCATTGTGGTATTAACCATACATAATAAATTTAGGGTTCATTTAATTTTATATTTTCATTTAAGTGTAGCAACATTCACGAATAACGTCATGCAATTGCGTGTAATGGCGGTTATGTCAAACGGAATTTATAAAAACAATTGTAAATAGGATAACGCTCTAAGTTCGATTTAATTTTTTGTCGAATAAAAAAAAAACTTTACATTGTGTTTTATCTATTACCATTTGTAACATTTTATATAGTGCATTTATTTTATTTATACGACAAATTAATCATAAAATTTTTTTGAGGGTATATTTTTTTATCATTTTGTTTTATTTATCCCATATAAAAGACATAAAAAGGAAGCCAATAAAATAACGGCGCGAGTACGTCAGACACAAAGTACAATAAGAATGAGATCAAAGATATGAGGAAATATTTATGAATATTGATATTCATATAAAATTGGTATCCCACTAGAATACGACGAAATTGAATTCACTCATTCACGAACAGCACAAAGCGGGTATTGCAAAAATTTATTATACACGTATAATAATATATTTGAAATACGTCATCGTTGTTAATAAAGGGCTTGGTCAATTTAATGGTTCGATGATTTTACCGGCCGATAAACACTTTGATGTTTGAAGGTCGACCCATATTATATTAATACATTCTCAAGACACAATATAAATAAAATAAATATTGATACGTAAATACAAACACCACAGATAAGGCTTCCTTTCTCAATTGGATCCACAAACCCGTAAAATTGTATCATCACAAAGAAACGGACGTTTTCTTTAACAACAAAAAACAGAACTATGTCACATATAAAATTTGTTCTTGACAAACGACATTGAAAAATCACTTCACTCACCGTTATTTTAAAAATCACATTTGCAGCACGTCCGACGTGTAGGTATTTGCAGTCGTAACTTTAAGGATCCGGACGAGCGAACCTGCTCGTAGTCGAAACACGCACTATTGACACGTTTTACACGTCCGCACACTGCCAAGGCTCGCGAAGAACTAGATTGCGCGCAGAATCATGGCATATCGCGAGACTCCCGTAGCTCGTAGCGCTACGCCGTAGCACCACTACGCCGTAGCACTCATAAATTATGATATACATTTTTATTTAATTAAGATCAGTGACAATGTCTTTTCGATATTCATTTTCATTTTTGTTCAGGGAAAACATATTTCGTTTGTCGAGAACTAATTTGAAATCAAGGAAAATGCAACAGTTCAATTTGATTTATACTAAATAAGGAATCTCATTTATGAACATATTTTCTATTCATATTTTTTTTTTTCGTTAAACCTTGATTAATAGATGAGAACAATAGAGTAAACTGCCACATCATAGTTTTCTCCAGAATAGCGAATATGGTAATACATTCTAGATAATTGCTTTTTTTTTTAAATCTAATTAATGGTAATCAATAAAATAAAAATCAATAAAAACTTTGGTTTCCACACCACCCATGAAATTAAGTCTACGCGGGTGAAACCGCGAGGCACAGCACGTCCAAGAAACAATTCAAAGAAGCCATTGGTGAAATTGTGTGTGAAAAACACGTACCCCTCCTGAAGGCAGGAGGTAAGTGTTCATGAGCTTAGACTATGTTATAGTCAAAGGCTATATATATAGAATCGCGTAAGCGTCACAGTGGAACACAAATTTAATATTGCAAAATTGTTATTCATTAATAACATCGAAACAATGTCCTCTTGTTAGCGTATGCGTGTATTATACTGCTAATTTTAATTACGTCAGCGGTCCCGGCGACCGTCGATATTGCGTCCCGAAAAATATGAGGACCATTATTAGACCTGGCTTTCTCTTGATAGATAGGTACCATCGGGAACAAAAGATGATATTGTTAATTACGATGTTTTGTTTAATTTTGTGAAGGTAATTTATTGGTTTATTGCTTTTGGTTAGAGTTGCCGTTGAGTCTGACTGTATATTGAAATACATATCTCGTGCACAGTTTTTATTGCGCATATCATTCGATCAGCGAAGTTAGGCAACCCTACCCCTAGCCAGTACTTGGATGGGTGACCGCCCGAGTTCCCTCCGTGCCTCAGAGAGCACGTTAAGCAGTCGGTCCTGGTTGCCAATTTATCATCTTTGACAGTCGTTACAGGTCAGTCGGAGGCCTAAAATAGTTTGAAAACTGGTTTAACCCAGATCACAGATTTTCCTCGTTAAAGGAGTTGCGAAGGAAAGATGGCAGTCGCTTCGTTTAGAAATCAAATGATCAGCCACATCGGGTTGATTCAAGTGCCAATCCCAATAATGTATGGGATAGGGCCAGAGAGATGATGATTTGAACTAAATATCACAGTATTGTGTCTCAGAGAGCACGTTAAGCCGTCGGTCCCGGTTGCCAATTCAACATCTTTTCTATTCATTATAAGTTAGTTGAAGGCCTAAGAAAGTCTGACAACTGGTTCAACCCTGATTACCGATGATTAATTCTTTGTCCGAAGTAGCTGCCAGCTCTTTGGTCTTTGACAGTGAATTGTATAAATTTTAAGAGTGACAACCCTCACGCACGGTGGAACAAACATTCTTAATTGAAAAAATGGTGTAGATTCCATTCTGCTTGGTAAACTTATAATAATACTGTAATATCAGGGATGGGATTCAATAACATTGTAACATAATAGACCACAAATGACAAGTCCAACAAAGTAAGCGCTGTAGAAACTTCTGTCGCCGACCGTACAGCCCTTGAGTGTTTTGATAGATCATCGGAAATAGGCCTCTTTGTCTCATCTTCCTTACAACTTTCATTCTGAGGGGCTTGAAACGAAAGTGATTTATTAATTCCGTTTGGTGCGGCAGCGAAATAAGTGAAATATTATATTTTTGCCCAATAACAGAGCATAACTACTTTTAGTTAGTATAAGTTCTGGGGTAATAATCTTTACTTGGCGTTGAAAGAGCGTTCGGAGAATGTTTGTTGAGCTAGTGTTTGTAATTAACTCTGAGAGATTGCGCACGTAGTTTAATAATGGGCTTATTTTCAGTTACTTCTTCGAAGAATCCTGAAGGTAACTTTCCCCCTTACAAAATATATATATGCTCAAGCCATCCCAGAAGGGTCCCCGAAGGGGTAAGCTGAGGTGTTGTTTCAACAACACCCACATTTCACCGAATATGATCAAGTGCAAATGTGACAGAGTGTGAGTCGATCGCCGTCTCAGGCACTATACATAAATCTTTGAATTACTTTTCAGACATATGCAGGTTTCCTCACGATGTTTTCCTTCACCGTAAAGCACGTGGTGATAACTGCACATAAATTTTTAGAGAAACTCATTGGTACAGGCCCCGCTGGGATTCGAACTTGCGTCACTTGCGTAGTAGGCTACTGCTCTAACCCCAAGGCCACCATGGCTCTCAGAAAATAAAATTCACGGCCCTTATAAAATATATACTAAGATAGTACTTACTTAGTTACGAAGCTGCATTCTCACAACTGCACTTGCAGTTCGTTTCCTCACAAAGTTTTCCAAAAATATGGATAAATTTGAGTTTGTTCTTCGCCTTCGATAACATCATGTTTCGTAATAAGGTAGTTAGAATTTACAGAAGATATCATAGAAGGAATTATCATTCGGCTAAAACGATATCAAGTTCTAAGTAGTGTGAACACCTAAGAAACTTTGGATGGTGAGAAAGATGTTACGGCTCGAAAGGGTGTGAATACAACTATGACGACTGATAGAGAGAAATGGGTGTGAACCGGTGATATTAGGCTCCCAGTTCACTGACAGATGATTTCCTAATACGAACCGGAGATCCTTATCCGTTTGCTTTAGTTCTTGAACTAAAAAACCTATTTTAGAAATATTCATTGAGCAGATCAGAAGGATGGTTATCAATTCGACTGTTTTTTTTATGTTTGTTACTAATGTAAGAAAGATGTTTAGCTGCTAATGTAAGAAACAGATCGACAGATAGATAATTTCCTTAAATAAATATTTTTATATAAAACACTTATTAATTGGAAATTTGGACATTAGATTAATTGGAATTATAAACAGCATACTAGCGGACTTTTTACCCGCGTAGTTCCCGTTCCCGTGGGAGTACGGTGATAAAATATACCCCTATATTAATCAGCGATAATGAAGCATTCTAATGGCGTAATTCTTTTTTAAATCGATCCAGTATATTTTGATCCAATTTGTTACAAACATACATACAAACCTTTATAATATTAGTATAGATATTGTAATCACTGAGGCGTGACAAACAAAACAAAAACTCCCCTTTGCATCCTCTGTTTAATGGACATAATATATTGGCTTTTGTCAAACAGAGGTCCTTTGGAAGGGATTTTTTCACTAGTGTATGTTTCTGATTGCTTCTACTTCCTCGTGCGAATACACCACGTTTTTGTTCGCCATTCCTTTTCAAGTGGTATTCCTTTCATCTCTTTGTGAATCAGATATATTTACAATGTTTTCCTTAGCAATATCTTTTAAGGTTTCATCCAATCATTTGTTGGGTTCGAAAGGCATTGCGATAACTCTGTTTGAATTTATTTTTTTACTGACAAGTCGTGTCGGTCAGCCAAACTCTTTTCCATTTATTACAAAACTAGCTGTGCCTCGCGGTTTCACATAAACAAAACCATTTTTATTTCTGTCTGTCTGTTTGTTCTGAGTAATCTACGAAACAGCGGAACTAATTTGACCTGTACTTTCTCTAGGAGATAGCTAATATTACAGAAGTAACTAAGGCTACAACCGTGGTGGCCTCGGGGTTAGAGCAGTCGCCTGCTACGCAAGCGACGCAAGTTCGAATCCCAGCGGGGCCTGTACCAATGAGTTTTTCTACAAAACTTATGTACAGTGATTTCACACCACGTGCTTTACGCTGAAGGAAAACATCGTGAGGAAACCTGGATATTTCTAAGAAGTAATTCAAAGACTTATGTATAGTGCCTGAGACGGCGATAGAGTCACCATCTGTCACGTTGGCACTTAATCAAAATTCGGTGAAAAGTGGGTGTTATGATAACAACACCTCTGCATACCCGTTCGAAGAATACAGGCGTGAGCATATGTATGTATGTACTAAGGCTACATTTATAATAAAAAAAAGTGGGTTCCGCTCGCTGTTCATGAAGTTAAGTCTACGTGAATGAAATCGCGGAGCACAGCTAGTTATATATACAAATGCTCGCGCCTGTTGATAGAGATGTACTTATAGCTATGTCCCATATACAATAGGGAGTGAGCTTATTGTCATTAACCGGGCATTAATTCAGATGACACTGCCTGGGAATCGAACCGACCGAAATCTCTAGCACTACTTCGCCTTTAATTACATCGTTCAGACTTTATGTTGCTTCTATCACTGTGAAACTGATAAATCTGTGTAAAAAATGTAAAATTATGTATATATATACACATAAGGCAAAATATACATTTTTAATTAATTCCGAGGCTTGGTTTCAAAACAGTCAACATGTCAACCAGATGACGTCCCTCCCATGCAGGGTGTAACACGTGTCATATTTGGTGAAGGTTTATACATCATGGAGTAAAAGAGGTATGTGTTATGCTGACTGATTATGTAAATGAAAATATATATAGATTAAATATATTATTACTAGCGAACGTCACGCGGATTCACCCGCGTAGTTCCCGTTCCCGTGGAACCACAGGAATAGAAGAAATTTATATTAATCAGTGATAATGTAGCATTCCAATAGTGAAAGAATTTTTATAATCGGTCCAGTACTTTTTGAGCCAATTCGTTACAAACATACTTACATAAAAATATTTCGTCATTATAATATAAGTATTAGCTTACTTTTTATCCAAATTCATACCAGAATAAAAAGTAAAGAGTGGAAGGCAAATAGGCAATAACATTTTTAGGCCGAAGTTGAGGTCATGTCGTAGAATTATTTCAAGCGCAGCTGCAGATTTCATTTGAATACGACAACAGTGGGTCGTGGTGTGGTCTACGATCGTTGTTAGGAGCGATATTCAAAGTCAAAGTCAAAGTCATAAATATCTTTATTCGATTAGACTTTTTACAAAGTACTTTCAAATCGTCAAAATGACATAATTATACAGGATTATACATGGTGGTATTATGCCAGGTTCGGAAGGTTGCTTTTACTGAGAAGAACCTGGCAAGAAACTCAGTAATTACTCTTTTCATAAATATTATACAATTTAAAGAATACTAAATAATTTAAGAAACGTAAGCTCATGGACAATGTTCCAATGCACAAATGTCGATAAAAATTAACATAACTAAAAATCTAGTACATCTACTTATAACTAAATGCGTAGCTTGAGATGACCAGCAACCACAAGCAGCACCTGTTCACAAGTATGACGTGTATGCCAGCCATTCAAACTGTATCGATAGTACCCGTCTGTTTCAATAACCAAAACAATCGGAGTAGGTAAAATTAACCGTACTACCTTAATTTAAAGGTGGTAAAAATTCGACACATGTAAGGTGAGAACACGATTATTGGCTAAGCATCCTTGTATTCAATTCAATTAACTGCTAGCCAGATTAAGAGATCTATATGTAATAAAAAGGATTTAATATCCTTTTTTCCTATTTTTATTTTTAAAATATATAATAATAACGAAAATTACTAAAAACTAATTACAAGTAGAAAACTTGGCCCAAATCGGTGTCTCTCGGGATCGTGCCAAGAAGGCTGGCAGCATTGCCACGTTGAATAGCAATGCTGATTCTCTGAGCGAGAAAAGCCCCAGCCCGCTTGTCACGAGAAGCTTCTACCAGACGACGTGCAACCTCTTTGAAAAGTTGATATGCATCTGGCAACCCCAAGGTCTCAGAGTTTCAACCGCAAACGCAAAAAATATGTAAAATGCAGATGCTTTTAAAATATATTATTCGAATAAACACCAACACTTTTCAAATGCCTCCAAAAGGAACCTTAGCTTATAAATTGTACCACACAATCTTTCCTTTATTTTTAATTTCTTATTGCAATATTGCGATGACATCCAGCATAACTGAACCCCTGCGATGGCCACTTCACGGTACAGAATACAAGGGATTTCACATACAATTCTATGTAATGAGATGTCTTCCTCAGATGGTTGTTCAGAACAACGGTAGACGTATAAAACTTGCATATGAAGTCTAGTGCTATTGTTCTGTAACATAGCATTTGGTGTGTATTTTGGAGCAATACGTTTCTTTTTTGTAGGAAGATCATTTTCATCATCATCATCTTCATTTACATTACAATGTAGCATTGTACATACATACATACATATACTCACGCCTGTAATCCCCGAAGGGGTAGGCAGAGGTGTTGTAATCACAACACCCACTTTTCACCGAAGATGATTATGTGCCAACGTGACAGATGGTGAGTCTGTCGCCGTCTCAGACACTTTACATAATACGTCTTTGAATTACTTCGCAGCATTTTATTAACGTTTTATATTAAAAAAGGCACCAAATAAAGTTAATAAATAAAATTAACGTGTAATGGCGGCAAGAAGAGAAGAGAGAGAGAGCGTGCTCATAGACAACAGGAAGTAGTAAAAAAATGTCCATAGACAAAACAAGGAAACAGTGAGGCGATTATATTGTAGTGAGCTATACAATGCACAGATGTAAAATATATACATACGCTCACGCCTGTATTCCGGAAAGGGTAGGCAGAGGTGTTGTTATCACAACACCCACTTTTCACCGAATTTGATTAAGTGCCAACGTGACAGATGGTGAGGCTATCGCCGTCTCAGGCATTATACATACGCCTTTGAATTACTTCTCAGAAATATGCAGGTTTCCTCACGATGTTTTCCTTCACCGTAAAGCACGTGGTGTGAAATCACTGTACATAAGTTTTTTAGAAAAACTCATTGGTACAGGCCCCGCTGGGATTCGAACTTGCGTCGGTTGCGTAGCAGGCGACTGCTCAAACCCCGAGGCCACGGCTCTGTAAAATATATATTGAACACATTGCTCACGCCGGTATTCACCGAGAGGGTTGCCAGAGGTGCACGTATGTGTAGTTCACCCACATTACACCAGTTGCCTATTGCCATTATCCAGGCAGTAATCCAGACTCCGGAACTCGTGCTGGGAAATTACAAATGGAAATCCCAATATCACTTTGCCGAGGGCGATCAGAGGACTTCGCGTTCTGCAATAGAGCTTGCGACCACTTAAACCAACGAGACAGTTTTATAAATGTTTACTACACTACATTCAGTAGGGTGGGCTGGCGAAACATGTGAAGACTTATGACGTGCACCCCCCCACTTAGCGACTTGGAGGAACACCGTGGAGTTTAGTCGGTGTGAGTCCGACATAACCCTTCCGCTGCCCCCGCGGCGGTTGGTGTATTCAGAACGGATTGTCCGCGATAAAAAAAAAAGTGTTATTACAATCATGTTTTGATTCTTATCTGCAATCTATACTCCAGTGACGTAACAGATTCGGTGCTAGTACACCTGTGACTATCCCTTGGGTATATTTAAAATAGAACAATCACACGAAAGTTTTAATCTAGCAAAAACAAAACTTAAGTATTTTTAAACTAGCTGTCTTGCGGTTGCAAACCTAAATATTTTTTTAAATAAAAGTACCCTATGTCACTCCTTGTCACATTAGCTATCTGCCAGTGAAAGTCCCGTTAAAATTAGTCCAGCTATTTCAGAGATTACCCGGAACAAACAGACAGACAAAGAAAATTTTTGAAAATGTGTTTTTTAAGTCAGTACCGTATATACTTTCATATACATTTAGTGAAAAGCTGTTATTTGGAGTAACAAACAGACACTTTATTTTTTTATAGATAAAAACTGGTATCTTCAACAAAAACGAAATACAAACAAATGCAGAAAGTAATTTACCAAAATAATAGTACATGAAAGTAATTTATATTGCTGAAACTTTTTCATTTGGATTCAATTTGTTACTAACTAGTTGTTTTAGAATTCACAAAGGCCTGTTATTCAACGCCGGTGCGACTGAAATTGTACACCGCTGCAAAATATCACATTACATTTAATAAATAAAAGTTTCCTACTTGAAAGTGTTTATAAGGACATTATGTTTGGTGGTTCTGCAGAATATTTGAAATCAGAATTTTATAATTTTTTACACTACAATATTTAAGCCTTATGGAACGTAACACTAAGTATCACTGGCGTGCTGCCTATAATTTTACAATTTTACATAATTGCAGCTATTGCTAGCACAGCGACTCCACTTCTACACCTCCTCTCCATGGAGCACTTACTCTCAACACTAATATGTGGATGCGATCATCTATAAGGTTGGCATTCTTATCATACTTGTGAACAGGTGCTGCTTGTGGGGGCTGGTCATCTTAAGTTACACGTAGTTTCCTTTAATTTTTTTTTTATAATAACTTTTGTGAACTGGAACTGTTTCCGTGGGCCTACATATTTTTTTATGAATTCTATTGTATAACTCAAAATTGTAAAGTTACTTGTTTTTCAAAAGTGTTTTTACTGAGTTTCTTGCCAGGTTCTTCTCAGTAAAAGCAACCTTCCGAACCTGGCGGTAGCATGTATAATCCTATGTAATCGCGTCGTTCTGACGATTTGAAAGTACTTTGTTAGAAGTCTAATCAAATAAAGATATTTTGAATTTGATTTTTATAAAATTTTGCAGTCCACAGTCAGGCAGCTCCAAATTTTAATGGGAGATACCGTTATGCTTTGCCAATTTATAATATTTTAATTGGCAAACAAGCAAACATCCCACTTGATCGTAAGTAATTTCTGCCCTCTATGGACGCATGTAGTGCCAGAGCCCTTTAGTCTCTCATGATTAGTGAGTAACTTGATTAAAGCAGCCATATCAAGGAGAGGAGTTAACGTTTCCATGTAGGTGGATGAGCTGTTTTCATTTGCTATTCATAGCTAATTATATTTTACTTAAAGAAAATGCGTCAATAAGCACGCTAGTACTCCAACCAATAAACCAAACAGTATCGTCATAGGGATTCCTCTCATCGTAACAGCCAACGGGTAAGCGGTTATGGTAATTACACCATCAGACAGGCTGATTACTTGTTAGATTAATTATAGGGCGGAGAGTGACAAGCAACTTTTATCCCGTAAAAGAGACATTTCCTGATAAAGGTCCCTGCTCATTACCACCCAGCACCCGTTCAGGACCGCCTCGTGCGGTTATATTTTTTATATGGACTTCTATGGATGTGATCTTGGTACATAAATCACATATCGTCATTAGACCGCCTCACTCAGACCATAAGGTTAGTGGACCTTTTAGCAACAACCCGCTCATCATGCTTGCTTTGCGTCAACCGCTCACTAATTCAGAGACAGTGAACAGCCCAGATTGTAGACCTTGAACGAATCCCTGATAGACTACTCGGAAATTCGCGTTCTAATGAGCTACAATCTTAATATTGGCATCTGCTTAAACCATTCGGCGCATTCACCTACTAATTAATATATCTTCCTTATTTAGTAAAGAACGTTTTATTCGTCTCAGCAACGCATCAATCAGAGAATTGGCATTATTTATTCTACATTTTATTTCAAGTTACAACAAATTAGGCAAAACGTATAGAGGAATCACGCGGTAAAAATAAGGCAGTGTGGAAAGCGAGAAGAATTCTGTCCTGGAAAAATATATACATACATAATATGCTCACGATTATATTCCCTGAAGGGGTAGGCAGAGGTGTTAGTGTGGGAAACCCACATTTCTGCAGTTATATTTAAATCCCATTTAATTGCGGGCGATCCTATCCATTAACCTGCCACTATTCCAGACTCCAGGCTACTATTGGGAAATCACAGATGGAAAATCCAATAACAGTTTGGGGATTGAAGAACTCGTGTTCCGGAGTAGCGAGCATGATGCATGAAAAATATTAAACTAAATCAAAAGATAGATGTATCCCATCCCTAAAACAGAACCCCAAAGTAATAAATAAGATTGAAAGCTATATAAAGGTCTCTACCGTTCACAAATCACACGTATTCAAAGAAGCAACATGAAAACCTTTGGAGAATTACCTCAAGAATTCAGTAACCCTTTAGTGAAATGTTTCAATTTACTTAAAGGATGTAACATTGATTTGTTCAATGACGACAATGGCTTCATTGATAAATATTGGCGCTTTATATTCGTTATCCCTTCTGTTATTGGTTTTTATGGGGCTCAATGTTTCTATTTGAGAGGACTTTTTCGTGGTGAAATACAATTGGTAGATCTTGCGTTTACGGTTCCCGTTATTGTGGTTTCTACCCAAGGTATGGTTATTATAAAAACGTACATTATTATACATATACCCAAGACTCAAAATAGGTCAAAAAAAATCTAAAACTGTGTGTGCTAGAGATTTATAATTATTAAAACGTTTTGCGTAAACTTAAACTACGTATATACTCCTTCTTAACACTGTTTGAATAATAAATTTCAAAGGTGTTATATAAGAAAGCTCGTAGTAACGTAAATGTCACAAAAAATATTGCAGGTATCCAAATATTTGAATCAAAAAAAAATTATTTAAGTGATTAAATATTTGATTCAAACGGCAACTTAACAAAATACAAAAATAACTAGCGGGGCCTGTACCAATGAGTTTTTCTAAAAAACTTATGTACAGCGATTTCCCACCACGTGCTTTACGGTGAAGGAAAAACATCGCGAGGAAACCTGCATATGCCTGAGAAGTAATTCAAGCGACGATAGAATCACCACCTGTCACGTTGGCACTTAATCATCTTCCGTGAAAAGTGGGTGTTGTTATTACAACACCTCTGCCTACCCCTTCGGGGTATACAGACGTGAGCATATCCAAATGGCTTGTCAACCAAAAACAAGCTATTATCTACAACAACTTACATACCAAACCCTAGCTCAACTTCCAACAATTTCCAGGTATCCTAAAAGGGTTCATAGTGAACTTTAACCGTAATGAAATAAGATCGCTAATAGTGGATCTTGGCTGCATGTGGAGAACGAGTGGTCTCAGCGAAGATCAGATAAACAAGAAGTATGTGTTGCTTAAGAAACTTAACTTTTGTTACTCAGGTAAGGTCAGTAAGTATTAACTTAGCTTTTGTGCACTACTGTGTTAGTTCGACAATGTTAAGTATTGTGTAAACCATATTCATTTATCTAACTGCCTCGCTGGCCTAA
Organism: Watsonalla binaria; assembly: GCA_929442735.1. Classification (NCBI taxonomy): domain Eukaryota; kingdom Metazoa; phylum Arthropoda; class Insecta; order Lepidoptera; family Drepanidae; genus Watsonalla; species Watsonalla binaria. Next base: position 9,666,836 of record OV838930.1, read on the forward strand.
TAATCGCAAATACTGCATAATACGTTATGTTCTTGGTTAATTGTAACTAACTGAGTTCCCGCGATTTCACCCACATAGATTTAGTTTTATATAATATTTAATATAACTAAGTTACTCCTTAAAACATCAGCTAAATGCCAGTGAAAGTCCCGTTAAAATCGGTCAAGCCGTTTCAATGATTACCCGGAACAAACAGACAGAAAAAAAATGTGTTTTATTGTCAGTGTATACTTTCCCCTTTATACTTTTATATGCATGGAGTGAAAAGCTGTTAATGTGGTATTATAATCAGACACTTAAATTTTATTTATCCGCTCAGATTACCCAATAGAAGCCTAGTAGAAGTCTGGACTAGTGCCGGGTTAATGGCAATAGGCTCGCCCCTTATTACACAACATCACACCATCTTTATAACAGCATATGTGTTATTTTGATGTTTATGCCAAATTATTTTAAAGAGCCGTGGTGGTCTTGAGGTTTGAGCAGTCGCCTGCTATGAAAGCGACACAAGTTCGTGTCGCAGCGGGGCCTGTACCAATGAGATTTTCTAAAAACTTGTGTACAGTGATTTTACACCACGTGCTTTACGGTGAAGGAAAACATCGTGAGGAAACCTGCATATTTCTGAAAAGTAATTCAATGACGTATGTAAAGTGTTTGAGACGGCGATGGACTCACTATCTGTCACGTTGGCACTTAATTGTCTTCGGTGAAAAGTGGGTGTTGTGATTACAACACCTCTGCCTACCCCTTCGGGGAATACAGGCGTGAGCATATGTATGTATGCATGTTATTCCTTCAACCTACAAAAGAATACAGTAGATATCCGAATATTTATGCAGAATGAAATGGAAACCAACTAAATAAAGCATTATCAATAGTTATTTTGGTGTTTTAAAAGACTATTTCAACAGCTACGAAAATCAATTAAAATCATACACAGAACAAATAATTTCACAATTGATTCTGAAATGCCGATGTTGTTATGATGGAAACTGATGATATCTCATTCAATTTAATTGGATGTTGATCGTCAGTTCAAATATTTCAATAAATACTACCCCATTATTATATGAGCCTGGAAGTAAATCTAAAATAAAAATAAAAAAAATATGCTAGAATAGGTCCACAGGGGTAAGCAGATGTGTGAAAACAACAACACCCACTTTTCACCGAATATGATTAAGTGTCAACGAGACAGAAGGTGAGTCCATCGCCGTCTCAGGCACTATACTTTGATTCATTTCTCAGACATTTGCAGGTTTCCTCTCGACATTTTCCTGCGCCGTAAAGCACGTGGTGTGAAATCCAGTGATACGTGATAATAACTAAGTTCTTTAGAAAAACTCATTGGTACAGGCCCCGCTGGGATTCGAAATTGCATAGCTTGCGTTGCAGGCGACTGCTGAAACTCCCAGGCCAACACGGCTTTCAGTAAATCTATTGAACTAAAATTATTTCTATGCTTCTTAAGTGGCAAACAAGCGTACAGTTGGCCTGATGGTAAGCGGTTACTGCAGCCTATAAACGTGACCAACGTGCAACTCGCGCATTGCCTATCTTATAAAAAATGGAATAGCTGTGCTTTTGCTTTGACTGGCTGGAATTTTCCATGCTCACTAATATTAGTATAATTGTAATGTTTTTTATATGATAATTGTTGAGTTTCTTGCCGAGTTCGTCTCAACAAAAGCAGCCTTCCAAGCCAGGTGGTTACATTTATAATCTTGTACAATGTATTTTTCGTGTCTTTCTGACGATTTGAAAAGTGGATCAAACCTAATGACAAAATGTAAGGAGGATAATATATAAACAAAAGAGTAACCAAGAGTGGATCAACGAGGGGATCAGACCGGAATAACTCAAAAAACATTTTTTTTCTCTATCTGTCTGTTTGCTTCGGGTGATCTCTAAAACAACAGGATTAATTTTAACGCGACTTTCACTGGCAGATAGCCAATGTTACAAAGAGTTATGTAGGCTTCTTTAAAAAAAACCTTTAGGGTTCCGCGGGAATTAAATTATATCCACGCGGGCGAAACCGCAGGTTCAAAATAAATCTGGTTGTCACTCTATCATTTTCGTATAACCAACAGAATTCTCAAAACGTCATCTTGTTTCAGTGTTCTATTGGCTAAATATAATGGGCTCTTGGCTCTATATGCTGGCGCCGATATTGGAAACATTGTTTCGCAAATACATTTTACAACAAGAAAGTGAGTTGTTACTTCCCTTTGCCTGTCGCTTCCCATTCGACCCCATCGAGACGTGGTCGAGATATATCATGGTATACATATTTGAGATTTACGCAAGTAAGTAAAAGGTCATTCACTTTTATTACAAAACAAACATTAAGATAGTCCTTGGGTTAAAAGTAGCTGCATCTCACTCTGTGATACGGATGTAAAAAGGGATGGATGGGTTTGATCTTCGTTTTAACTCTTTTTTATTGTAAGGGGAACAGTGTTATAAAAAAAAAAAACTCTGTCAGTCTGTATGGCTCGATGCACAGTTACCTCCAAATACTTCCACTCAGCACTCCGAATTGCTAGCGGGTCCTGTACCAATGAGTTTTTCTAAAAACTTATGTGCAGTTATTTCACACCAAGTGCCTTGCGATGAAAGAAAACATCGTGAGGAAACCTGCATATGTCTGAGACGTAATTCAAAGACGTATGTATAGTGCCTGAGACGACGATTGACTCACCCTCTGTCACGTTGGCACTTAATCATATTCGGTGAAATGTGCATGTTGTTACAACACCTCTGCTTACGCCTTTAAGGTCTTCTTGGATGGCGTAAGCATATTCACTCTGAACTCGTGACGAATTTAAAAAACGGTTATTAAAAGTTTCAAAGGTCTTTCTGCGCTAAACGTCTGTAAATATGGCTCAAATGCAAAACCACACGCTGTTTATTTAAAGGGTTTTGGTATTTCAATGGAAGTTAGGCGCAGAAAACCCTTTGAAAAAAATCTATATATCATACAAAACTTTAAAGGCATCTCAGTTCAATTTCCTGTTGCAGTGTTCCGGATAATATATTACTATTTGGGGGCAGAATTCCTTATGATAACCCTTTGCGCTCATCTCAGCACTCAGTTTGCCCTACTCCAGGAAGATTTAGTCAACGTCAGACCCTTGTCAAGAAAAAAAATGACGCATGGATGTGACACTAACGGCAATTATCTTGATGATAACATCAGCCTTAATAACGTCATTAAAAAACATCAGCGCTTTATATTGTAAGTTAAATTACCCATATATTAAAATATTTTATATCCATACAGATATTATGAACTACGCATAAATTTAAGTCAACTGACTTGAAACGCGCCATCGAAATCTCACCAATTCTCCTTAGTTTTATATTAAATAGAAAGTTAAGTATTACTTATAACAACATATTAACAGATAAATTAAATTAAAGTGTCTGTTAATCCAAATTATCAGATTTTCAATAAATGCATGTAGAAGTATTTACGGTACCGAAAAAAAAAACATTTTTAATATTTTCTCCGTCTGCCTGCTTATTTGTTCCAGCTAATCCCCGAAAAGCTGAACTAATTTTAACGAAACTTTCACTCACAGATAGCTAATTTTACAAGGAGTAACTAATGCTACCCATTAAATTAAGTCTAGGCGGGTGATACCACGGGGTACTGCTAGCTTAATTATAAAATTCAAAGGCCTAATTAACTAACTAATATATACACTGCCTAAACCGGTAAGCCTAGAGATATGAAATTTGGAGGGCCTGATTTTGGTGAAGTGAAACCTTTTCCAAAAAGATATCCTTAAGGGTGTTAAATCTCGCTGCTACTTAGAGGAAGCTGCGTTTCCAAGCTGGTCTAGTATAAAACTTCCTACTTTGAGGAAAATGTACCTAAGAGTCTACTTCTATACAATATAATACTTGTTTTACTTGAAGTATTCTGTTTTCTCCTTGTTTCATGCAACCTTTCAGACTCGCACAGCAATTGGATAAAATATTCAACAAGATGATCTTTGTGAATCTGTCTTCTGCTACGATCATAATTTGCTTCTTTGGGCTATCTGCTACGGTAAGTTCTAGCGTACTCATTGTTTTGAACTTAATTACATAAACAAGGAACCTTACTTAAAACTAATTACCAGTAGAATACTTGGCCCAAATCGCTGTCTCTCTTGAACTTACCTGAGCTAATTTATATATTGACAGTTAATTTATATTGGCGTGATCATGGACGAAGATGTAGGGAATTCATTAACCATAATTTTAAAAATAGTAACAAAATAATTATACATATTTTTTTGTATTGTGATAACAACATCCACATTTCACCGAATATAATTAAGTGGCAACGTTCTCAAGTTTTAGCGAGGCTAACGAACATCAATTCATATTTATATATATAGATAATTTGCCCTTGCTGAGAGCTGAATTTCCTGAATCATAAATAAATTTAATCATAATCCTCCAATTTTTTAGGTAGCCCACGGCACATTAGATATAGTGAAAAATTTTATAGGAACCATAGCTTCAATCCTACCGATTTTTAATGTATGCTATTACGGTGAACTACTTATGCAAGAGGTAAGAATTATTATTGTGCTGTTGAAGCGATAGTGGTATGTTTACTTAATGCATGGATTTAACCAATTTTGATAAAAAAATATGATGTATTGAAAATGAAAATGTATTTATAATAGTTTGGGCCCTGATAAGGCACTTATAAATGTCGAAAATTTACCACCGGTTCGGAAACCAGCCTTCCGAATAGAAAAAAATATGCTCACGCCATCCCAGAAGGGTCCGCAAAGGGGTAAGCAGAGATGTTCTAACAACAACACCCACATTTCAAGGAATATGATTAAGTGCCAACGTAATAGACGGTGAGTCCATCGCCGTCTCAGGCACTGTACACGCGACTTTGAATTACTTCTCAAGACATAGGTATGTATAGTTCGTATTTTTCCGATCATCGCCGTCTCAGACACTTTACATACGTCATTGAATTACTTCTCAGAAAATATGCAGGTTTCCTCACGATGTTTTCCATCACCATGGTGTGAAATCACTGTACATAAGTTTTTTAGAAAAACTCTTTGGTACAGGCCCCGCTGGGATTCGAACTTGCGTCGCTTGCGTAGCAGGCGACTGCTCAAGCCTCGAGGCCACCACGGCTCTTATATTTTATTATAATTTATGTTATATTTTATTTTTATGGGAAATCTTAAGGCTCAAGATCAAAGAGCAATAATCTGATATTACTTTGGATATGATATTCACAGAAACTGGCTAGATTTGATATACATTTATTTGCATTGTATTAAGCAAATCATTATCGTTTCAGAGCGCGTACATTGGACATTCAGCTTATGAAAACTTGTGGTATAAAGGCTCTAAGAGTTACCAAATGAAGGTTTGGTTCATTATTACTAGGTAAGATTGGGTTAAATATTCGTCTACTTACTGCTACTTAATATTACGTCTTCTTTTTCGAGAATTATAGTTGCCGGATTAAAAAAAAGCAATTACGTCTAGCCATTTCTGAAGCGTTCAAAGTAACAACCGTCATTTGTATTTATACATAAAAGGTATAAAGATTAAAACATGTCGATCTAAACAAAACCTGGGGCCATGAGCTCTTATTGCCATGATAGTTTTACTCTTATTATGAGACAGATGTATATGACGGGTATACATCTGTCACTGTCACACAGCTGAAATATCATTGCAATAAGAGCTCATGGTTGGGCCCCTGTTTTGAAAATAAGGTAATAGAATAATTTAACCCGAAAGGAGAAATGATTACCTACTATTCCTCTTCCAAATCGGCATATTTTATTTTGTTACCAGCCAATATAACAGATTTTTCTTTTAATAGTATTAAAATTTATATCCATATGAACTGAGATAATTTTAATATAGGAAAATATTATACATGGCGTAACAAAAAATTAAAAAAAAAAATTCTCGTTCGGGTTTCTTTATTGCATTTGTAAATATGCTGGGAGCTTTATGTTACATCCTACTTAAACATTTCACTTGGACATATAATGTTCTAGTATAAGATCTATATTTAAATTAATCTATAAGTATACTTCAGCCTTATCAATCCATACTAATATTACAAAGAAGAAAGGTTTGTATGTATGTTTGTAACGAATTGGCTCAAAGACTACTGGACCGATTTAAAAAATCTTTCACTATACGGGAATGAACGGGAACTACGCGGGTGAAACCATGTGACGTCCACTAGTAGCTAATAACTTGAAAACAAATCCAACAAGTTAAAACAATGAAAATAATACAATGTCGTAGAAACTTTCTTCTCAAACAACTCTGATTGTTCCAGATCTCAAAAACCTTGTTGTATGACATCTATGGGCTACATTCCTATAACTTTGAATACTTTTACAACGGTAATTATACTTTTATAATTTTGTATACAGATTAATAAAATTGAAAGGCAAGGAGTAACCGACGCTACTATTAAATAAAAAATAAAAAAGCTCACGCCATCCCGGGAGGATCCCCAAAAGGTTAAACATTTCCCCGAATATAATTAAGTGAGTCCATCGCCGTCTGAGGCACTATACATACGGCTTTGAATTACTTCTCAGACGTATGCAGGTTTCCTCACGATATTTTCCTTCACCGTTAAGCACGTGGTGTGAGGCTATATTATTTAGAAAAAATATTAAGGTTCCTCAAAATTAAGTCTACGCAGGTGAAACTATGGGGCATAATTTAGATAAATATGATTAAATACGTTTAAGAAGCGCGAAGAAGTAAAAAACTAACACACACTTACAGAGAAACCCTCCTGTACCCATACACACACACAAATATGATTTCGCATAATCTTGGTAGTTTATTTAATTCCCCCGCCGTGAATCGAGCTTATTAATATTTATGTCTCGTATCAAAAGGCCGACGTACCAATGAATACTATTAAAACAATTGCGGCGTTTCAACTTGGCTATGATTTAGTTGCGTCGACTAGAAATATTAAGTTTATTTAAAAAAAAATGATCTCAATTAGTTCATACATTATGTTCGAAATAACTTATTTATGCTTATTCTCACACATTTTCCCCGTAGGGGTAAGCATATACGTAATAAGAACACCCGCATTTTGCCGGTTATGTAACCTGCTAAGTCCCATGAAAAAGGGGCGAGCCTATTGCCATTAAAAGGACAGAATTCCAGATTCAGGGCTATTAGTGCGAAAATACAGATGGAAATATAAATACTTCTTTCATATATATATATACTTCTTTCGCTTCGCCTACATTCATGCATCTCTTTATACACCTCTATCGATTATGGGTGCTCTTAATTTGACCAGGTTTTTGACAGTAATGTTGTCAAGACATATTTAAAGTACGGTTGATGTTAAAAACATAAATATTCAACATTCTTAAAATGGTCAGGAAAAATACGAACCGAGACGGGTGTCGAACCTACGACCTCTTCAAACTGTGCAGTTGCTCTGCCAACTGAGCTACTCGTGATGCTATCTCATGCGTCGTATTTTTCCATTCCTTGTTTTGCGGTATAGAGGCCGCCTTGCGCCATCTGTTGGTCGGTGTATCCAAACTCAACTGATACGTCTAAAGTTACATTTAGCTACATGTCAAATCGATGACGCAACCTCGATCCAAATTTCAGATTATTATGCATGACACACATCTTAAAACTTAAATACTTTGCTTTTTTCTTCGCAAAAACATAAATGTATTATTTCTTATTTACAGGTAATGAGCACCACCTGGTCCTACTTTTCCTTAGCGTCCACTTTGTATGAATAATCATAAATATTTTGGAAAATACTATTAAGGCACGCTTATTTAGAGTTAGAAGCAACGAAGTCACTTCGACGTGGATATATTATTATACAAGCGGACCCGATAGACGACCTGCATAACCTAGATACCAACTGCAGCGCCATCTGCCGGGCTGGTTGTGAATCTAAACCATCTTTCAGAACGGTCCAGCTGCTTAGGAGGAGTTCCGTGACATACACACGTATAGTAGAATTATATCTCTATATGTAAATACTCATTTTATATTTTAAGTCGATGATGTCATTAAGAAGAATTTGTTTCAATTTTCTGACAGAGGCTGTCATATGATTATAACGAGAAATTACATTTATTTGAATATTGTTTAACAAGTTTATTGGTAACAGCATAATATTGTTGTTAATCAGGTGAATTATTCTTTAGTTTTTAAGATATTTAATTTAAGGTAAGGTAGAAGCATGTGCTATTATAATATATTAAAAATCTCTTTTCAGAGAAACACAAGTTTGTCTGTTATTATGTTATAAACATATTATATATATATATAAAGATTAACAAGTTATTACATATTTATATATCTACATGTATTTACAAAGAGTAATAGGAAGTTCGAAGCCTTGCCTGGGTCTGGTCTTAGAGACATTGAATTGGGAGTATGAGTTTTTGGTAAGGTGTTTTCTAAAATTCTACTACTTTGCATGTGAAATCTTACTATCACGTAGACGAAGCTACGAACGGCATGTTAACGGCAGCTTGTACATATTAAAGTAAAATAAATTCAACGAAAAACACCTTTTATTTCCCTCTCCCCAATGAAACTAATTAAATAGCGCCAAGAAACGATCACGTGACTAAGTAATGTGACTACTACACTACCTATTTCTATTGTCGGTTCAGATCGCTTTAATTAAAGTTTTTATTGCTGAGTTCTACCTAATAAATCTAATTGTTACTTTTAATTAAACGATGTATTCAAAGCTACATTTGACTAAATATTATGCTAAAACTAACTGTTTCCCGCGTCTCCGTCTGCGCAGGACTTAGCTTTATATTTTGGACAATTCACATAACATCGTTATTAATTATAACCTATGTATTATTCTGATGTATAAACTACATAACATTAATCGAGCAATAAGTTCATACATACATACATACATATGCTCACGTCTGTATTCTCCGAAGGGGTAGGCCACATTTCACCGAATATGATTAAGTGCCAACGTGACCGATGGTGAGTCCATCGCCGTCTCAGGCACTATACATACGTCTTTGAATTACTTCTCAGACATATGTAGGTTTCCTCACGGTGTTTTCCTTCACCGTAAAGCACGTGGTGTGAAATCACTGTACATAAGTTTTGTAGAAAAACTCATTGGTACAGGCCCCGCTGGGATTCTAACTTGCGTCGCTTGCGTAGCAGGCGACTGCTCAAACCTCAAGACGGCCGTTAGCAATATCTATATAAATATATATAAAATCTGAATCTCGAAACGGCTCCAACGATTTTCATGAAATTTTGTGTGTTTGGGGTTTTAGGGGCTAACATCTAGCCAGGTTTCATCTTCAGGAAACGTCGTTTTATCCATGTTTTCAGGCAATGAAAACTTGCTACATTACATTAGAATGCGAAGGTAAATTTCGCCGACATCTGTCAAGTTATGATAGCTCAGACTAGAGGCTTCCAGCCTATCGAGTGATAACGAAATAAGGCTATATAAAGGCCAATGTAGGCAAATATTAGTTTTTATGTGGGAAAAAGATCAACCAGGATCTATCATTGTAAAGTTACATAAAAAATCATTCAGTTGTTTTTTGTGCACACAACATACATGTCCAAACATACGTTTTTAAAAACTTTCGCGTTTCTAATATAAGTAAGATAATGCATAATCATACTTTCTTCTTTTCCCTAGCCTTATCCCATATATTGTTGGGGTCGGCACTTGATTCAACCCGATATGGCTCCATGTTAGTCACAATCAACTTATTAACTCCTTGTCCGTTATGTGCGCCTGGTACTTCGTGTACCATATCATCATCTCCCTGGCCTTATCCCATACATTGTTGTGGTCGGCACTTGATTCAACCCGATGTGGCTGATCACCTGATTTTTATACTAAGCGACTGCCATCTGACTTTCGCAACCCCATTGATGAGGAAAATCTGTGATCTGGGTTAAGCCAGTTGTCAGACAATTTTTTAGGCCTCCGACCAACTTGTAACGATTGCCAAAGATGATAAATTGGCAACCGGAACCGACGGCATAACGTGCTCTCCGAGGCACGGAGGGAACTCGGGCGCTCACCCATCCAATTACTGGCTAGGGTTATGGTTGCTTAACTTCGCTGATCGAATTATATGCGCAATGGCAACTGTGCCACGAGCTCCTCCATAATCCATAAGCATCATAAAACACTTATGTTGTCCGTTTGCATGCATCGTTATTCTAGACTGCGCTTGATTGGTACAATCTTTACTAACATCTAAGAGATGAACTCCGATGGGATTATAGATTTAAAAATAAAATTTTCATTTTGCAGAAAGTAAAGTCACATTTTTCGTCAGTCTTAAAAAAACCCAAGGTAAGTGAGGGTAGGGCTGCTAGTTAATTATATTAGGAACATATTATTATCTATATGTATACAAACAGATAAATAAAATTCAACTGTCTGTTTGTAATTACAAAATCCAAAACAGCTTTTCACTAAATGATTATGAAAGTAAATACGGTCCTGTCATAAAAAAAACATTTTTTTTAAATTTTGCTCTGTTCGTCTGTTTGATTATTCCGGGTAATCTCTGAAACGGCAGGACCGATTATAGCGGAACTTTCACTCGTAGATAGCTACTTTTGTTTAAAAAACATTTAATGTTTCGCGGGAATCTAATTGAATCTATGCGGGAGGAACACAGCTAGTTATTTATACGATTGCTTGTAGAACTTATATGAGTAACATAATTAACAGACATTTCTCCCTATGTCGTACTGAATCGATCACGTCTTTGATGTGGCATAAAGGAATCGTATTACTTAAGAAAATGTTACATACATTTCCCGCAAAGATTTCTATTTATGTTTCTACACATGGCCTTGGTAAATATATGGTAAGAGTTTTAGGTATTCTGTACTACTCTCGAGATCAAATACGAAAGGAATGAAGTTAAATGAATAAGAAATTGGCATTTTACTTACTGACCCTTCGTAGAAATCGAGACCTTTGGAACAAAAGAGCAAAATAAGCAGAATTCAAACGATTACGACTTTTTTTACCTGAAACTACACGATATGGGCAATGCTAATAATATTATCTATTTCACAATAACATACATACATATGCTCACGCCTGTATTCCCGGAAGGGGTAGGCTTTTCACCGAAGATAATTAATAAAAATACTGCCCACGTGACTGATGGTGAGTGTATCGCCATTTGGATTAATTCTTACGTATGTAGGTTTCCTCACAATGTTTTCCTTCATCGTAAAGCACGTGGTGTGAAATCACTGCACATAAGTTTTTTTTTTAGAAAAACGTCTTGGCGTAGCAGACGACTGCTCAAACCCCACGGATTTTCATTTCTTTAGTGTTTAACCAATAATATCTGGTTGACCGAGCTGTGCTCGGTTTCTTTTTCACACAAAAAAAAACAAAAATACCATTTCCTGTGAATCGGGGTACTCTAGTTTCGTTATCGCCCCGTAAGCTGGAAGCCTCACCTTTGAGCTACCATAACTTGACATATGTCGGCGAAATTTGCTGTCGTATTATAATGATATTTTATGAGTTTTTTCAGTGCCTGAAAAACTGGTCAAAACGATGTTTTCCATAAATGAAACCTAGTTAGATCTATTTTTTGCCTCTAAAACCCCCGACATGCATAATTACATGAAAATCGTTGGAGCCGTTTCCGAGATTCCGATTTATACATATAGAAGATATCGATACAAGAATTGCTCGTTTAAAGATATAAGATTGTATAAGTGTGTGCTTGATAGGTCATATCATCAATAGATTGAATCCGAAAGCTTCAAAATAACAAGATGGTGTAGTTAAGCCTTCATTAGCCATTTATCAAATACACAGCTGTGACCTTTGACTGTGTACAAGGGACGAGAGGTCAACACTCTCAAATTCTCAACTGAACTAAAGATAATTGGATAATCAGTTTTATGTGAATAAATTAGGGTACAATACCTATTACAGTCAACAAATAACTACTACAATACCAAAGGTATCCTAAATCTACTTCAGGCGTCCCATTTTGGAAGAAATATGGAAAGGAATTATTTTATGTATGTTTGGATAAGCTTAGCTAGAAAAACAACTGAATTGGAATTGTAATGATATCTTTGTCCCATTCGGAGTCGAGACCCTTGGTCCGCGGGGTCCTAGCGCTATTAGGCTTTTTAAAGAAATAACCGAAAGGTTAGTCGACATCACAGGAGACCGGAGAGCTGGCAGCTACCTCGGTCAAAGAATTAGTCTTGCCATCCAAAGGGGGAATGCTGCCAGTATCTTCGGTACTTTGCCTACAGGGACTTCTTTTAATAATATATTTTAGTTATATGATTATATATTTTTAAGGTTTTTAGTTATTAGATTATATATACAAGTTAAATAAAAAAAAAAAAAAAAAAAAAAAATGATATCTTGTTAATATCCTGACCTGTTTTAACAGATCTGCAGGTGCCGCAGGCCACAGCTAATACTAAATAATACAAATTCAAATTCAAAATATCTTTATTTGAATATACTTCTTACAAAGTACTTTCAAATCGTCAGAAGGACACAAAAATACATTATAGATGATTATAAATGTTACCACTGGGTTCGGAAGGTTGCTTTTGTTGAGAAGAACCCGGCAAAAATCTCGACAATTAATCTTTAAAAAAAATATATTTTACAATATTATTGGTTACGGTATTTTTATCTCATGAATATAAGCCCATGGACATAGTTCCAATGCTTAATTGTCAAAAATAATAACTATAATATTACAAATATTTGTAATATTTTAGCATAATTTCAACTGTCTTCAAATACCCCAAACATGAAACGATATATTATCAATGAAGAACATTACCCATAAAAATATTCCAGGTACATAACATTTTTCAGAAATAGTAAAGATGTTGACACTAAAATTCTTCTTGGCCTTTCATAAGCAGTTAAAAGGACTTACGTGTAAACTGCCTGTTTGCTTTCGTTTTCAACTTAAGCTTCAAATTTAAGGCTGTGTTAACCTAAGGAATGTAAACCGCAAAAGTATAAACTTTTATTTGAAAATGGACCCTTTTTATAGTCCCACAAGACTTGAAATTACTTTAGATATAAACTTTACAATTGTTTTTGTTTCAGACGATAAAAATGCGCAAAAATAAGTCCTTTATATTAGACTTTTTATTTATTACATACATGTTTAAAATAAATTTTTTTTAAATGGGTAAAGAAAAATTCGAACACGAGGCGGGACTCGAACCCACAACCTCTGCACCCCTTGCAATTGCTGATTTCTGTCTTTGTAGTTTGAAAAATAATAAAATTTATAAACATATATATAATAATACATATAATATTGAAAGTGATTGATATTTCTAACTTTATATTTTGCATAACTTGTATATACCTAATTCGTCGGGCATTGGTCATGGTATGTCGGTGCCGTGGAGATTGGGCCAGCCGCTGGTGTGGAATGCCACGTGTTTCGATACGTATGCTCCGTCCCTTCTCCCCGGCACTGCTGTGGCGGCCGGTGCTGCTGCTGCTCAGCAGGAGTGCCTCAAGGGCCGGTAATATACTTGCATTGGTCAATGATACATTTCTGCGTTTGCGGTTGAAACTCTGGGGCCTTGGATTCCAGATGCTCATCAACTATTCATAGAGGTTGCACGGTAGAAGTCTCTCGTGACAAGCGGGATGGGGATTTTCTCGCTCAGAGAATCAACATTGCTATTCAACGTGGCAATGCTGCCAGCCTTCTTCGCAAGATCCCGAAAGATACCGAATTTGGCCAAGTTTTCTACTTGTAATTAGTTTTAAATACCCAATTCAGTTCTAGTAAAAAAAACTTGTACTTAAAATATTTGGTATATACATCATCTCCCTGGCCTTATCCTATACACTGTTGGGGTCGGCACTAGATTTAACCTAATGCGGCTGATCACCTGATTTTATACGAAGCAATCTGATCTTCGTAAACCCTTTGACGAGGAAAATCTGTGATCTGGGTTAAACCAGTTGTCAGACAATTTTTTGCCTCCGATTGACCTGTAACGATTTCCGACGGCTTAACGTGCTCTCCGAGGCACGGAGGGAACTCGGGCGGTCACACTTCCAATTACTGGCTAGGGTTGCTTAACTTCGCTGATCGAATGAAATGCGCAATAGCAACTGTGCCACGAGCTCCTCATTTTTGGTAACTATTTACTTAAAATAAAATAGTGACTGACTAATTTTGATTTCTGACTTTGTTGCTTGGAAAATAATTAGTATCGGAGAGTAAATTCGCACGATCATTTAGCACGAGATGCCGTGAATCCTGGATGTCGAATGTACATAATCAACTTCAGGAACAATGAACCTCAAAGCAAATACCTGTGACCGATACCTGTTGACATTTCGGTTGCACGGGAATTCTAACCTTAGCGTCCTTATTGGATTTTCAAATGGATTCTCCAAATATAGCCTACATGATTTCGTTGGCTGACTAGCGGTTTTAGATTCGGCCTAAAGTGCCGCTGCAGATTTACATTTTTTGAAACTACTGTGATGGACCTAAAAAGGGCCTAATAAGTATTACTACTTTTAACACGCAATTTCGTCACGAAAAAGTAACAGATAAATAAACAGACCTTATATACTCACGTAAGTTAGATCGCACATGATTACGTTTCCTTAAATATTTAAATGACCTCATTAGATTGATAGTTCACTTTCGACATACGACATATTACTATAGGTTTCTTGTGTCGTAATAATAATACAAATGGTATAATACAGAGAGTCGTAGTCGCCTTGGGGCTTGAGCAGTCACCTGCTACGCAAGCGACGTAAGTTTGAATCCCAGCGGGGCCTGTACCAGTGAGTTTTTCTAAGACTCATATGCAGCTATTTCCAACCACGTGCTTTATGGTGAAGGAAAACATTGTGAGGAAACCTGCATATGTCTGAGAAGTAATTCAAAGTAAAGTGCCTGAGACGGCGATCGACTCACCCTCTGTCACGTTGGCACTTAATCAATCCGTGAAATGTTAGGTGTTGTTGTCACAACACCTCTGCTCACCCCTTCGGCGACCCTTCTGGCATGGCGTGAGCATATTTATTTATTTTATTTTATTGTTTCAAGACGAAAATTCAACCACAATTCGCCTCCGAAAAAATATCGATTCATTTCGAGCTACGCTAATACACAACGAATTCGCCCCCATTCAAGGAAGTAAAAAGGTATACGTTGGCCACTTGAGTACATAAAATTTTTATGCGCTTGAATGCGAATGAGAAATTTCTGGTGCATAAGTATTTGCAAGAATAAAATCTAAAGTGCTTTAAATAAAATTACATTTAAAATTCGGAACAAGGATTGATAGACAGTCACCTTTAAGTCGTAAAACGTTGAATTTTCTCAACGGGTATTGAATTTTATTTCTATTACTTGACACGGTTTCATTTCTTTTAAAATTAACTTAATTTATATCTATATATATATATATATATATATATATATAGATATATATATATATATATATAAAAGAAAGTCATGTTAGTTGCGTCATTTATAACTCAAGAACGGCTGAACCGATTTGGCTGAAAATTGGTGGGGAGGTAGCTTAGAACCCGGAGAAGGATACTATATAAATAAAAATTAAGTGTCTGTTTGTAATTTCAAAATAACAGCTTTTCACTTGATACATATTAAAGTATATAAGGTACATTACATCAAAAACAAATTTGTAACATTTTCTCTGTCTGTCTGTCTGTTTGCTCCGGGTTAACTCTGAAACGTCTGGACCGATTTCCACGGGACACAAGGAGTAACTTAGGGTATTTTTGTTAGGTTAGGGTTCCGTGAAAAAAATCACCCAAAAAAAATATAAACCGCGGGGCAAGGCTAGTTTTATATATATGCTGAAATTTATTTTCTTCGCTAGAGGCGTAACGTTTTAAAAGTAAATAAATTAAAAGATAATCATATATATCCATACATAAATAAAATTGAAGTTCTGTTTTCAATTCCAAAATTTCACAAAATACATATCAATGTATATACGGTACTGGCCTAAAAATTATTTAAAAAAATCTTGTCTATTTTTCGGGATTATCCCCGAACCTCACCGATTTTAATGGGACTTTCACAGGCTGATAGCTAGTATAAGTTTGAGTAACTGGAGTTTGAGTAACTTTAAAAAAAAAAACAATAGGGTTCCCAGGAACACCCATGAAATTAAGTCTACGCGGGTGAAACAGCTGATAAATTAATAAAGTTTTTATAGCTATTATTTATTTAAACCTTACAAATTTTATGTATGTTCTATTGCAATACAAAAATATATCAATATTGGTATTTTCGCGTATACTAACGTATACATCTCTTGATTTAAAAAACACCGAAATATGAAGTCTTGGCGAAAATAAGAATTCTTTAGAATTAAAATAAATAAAGGAATGGCCTTTCCCTCAAATACCCGCTCTCACAATTGATGACCAAATCGCATCGTCTTAGAATTTGATATTACCATGTTATGAATGGTATCGTGGTGGGAATACGCAATCTCAAATAAGAAATATACAGAAGGTCGGTTCTCGCACGCATTAGTGAAAACAGGGGATCAATTATCATATTTTAAGCAGCACGTAATAATAACGTCTCAGCTTCGAAATTTGAATTGACGGTACAAAATTGGAACGTAAAAGCTCTGAAGTTCTTACGCTCTGCTTAAACCAATGACGGTAAGCCCCAGGTCACCTTATTTTTTATCTTTTATATTTTCATCTTATCTAATGTTACTGAATGCAACCTACATCCTCTATACAGATAAATAAAATTTAAGTGTAACTGCATATTACTTTCATACGCATTTCGAGAACGATATTAAATCACCAAGAATACTTTTTTTTTCTCTTTCTGTCTGTCTGTCAGTCTGTTTGATTCGGGTTATCTCTGAAACAGTTTAACCGATTTTAACGTGACTTTCACTGGCAGATAGCTAATGTTACTTCTATTTAAAAAAAAGCAACAGGATACTGCGGGTCACCCATGAATTTCTTTATGTTTTATTGTAAACCTAATACTCTGGATATAGAGAGCAATTTCTTCCAAACAACTTTGGTTTTGGGGCGTTAGCCAAAATATTAGCATATAGAATATTTATTTGTGGATACAACCAAGACGAATCTGTGTGCGTCGATTTTCAACTAATGTAAGAAGCCACCCTTCTGTTACATTTCTATTTCATGACGCAACACTCTTCCTGTGAAAAAGAGAATATTATTACAGTTATTAACATCATATTATGCTTTTGGTTGCGATCCTATTTATGTTTGGGAAAATATCGTATTGCGCTCATCAGTATTCAGTGCATGTTCGAATAAACAAATGCTTAGATATTACTGTTGTCATTGCAATGACATACAAATATATAGATAAACAAAAAATTACATGTCTATTTGTAATTCCAAAACAGTTTTTTACTAAATGCATATGAAAGTATATAAGGTACGGAAATAAAAAAAAAACTATTTAGAAAAAATAACTGTTTGTTCCTGCTAATCTCTGAAACGGCTGGACCGATTAAACGGGATTTTCACATGTAGATAGCTAATTTTACAAGTAATAACTTAGACTATTATTATTTAAAAAAACAACAGCTAGGTATTTTATATGTAAGGTCACAGGTATGGGAGACGGTACGTAAGTCTAGGAATGTGTTTAGAGGTCTTGCATCAACTGTTATTGAGGTTGTTGTTCTATTGAATGACAAAGACAGATGTACACACGTCAGATACATCTGTCCTTCACAGTGTAGCAGAGGTGTTTTAATAACAAAATAAAAACACCCACTTTTCACCGAATTTGACTAAGTGCCAACGTGACAGATGGTAAGTCTATCGCCATGTCAGGCACTATACATACGTCTTTGAATTACTTCTCAGAAATATGCAGGTTTCCTCACGATGTTTTCCTTCACGGTAAAGCACGTGGTGTGAACATTACTGTATATAAGTTTTTTAGAAAAACTCATTATTACAGGCCCCTGCTGGGATTCGAACTTGCGTCGCTTGCGTAGCAGGCGACTGCTCAAACCCCGAGGCCACCATGGCTTGAGACGATATTAAAGCAATTTTATGTGACAAATTAATATGTTTTATTCTATAAATAAATGTCTTAATAATAAACGAAATAAGTTAATAACGAAATATCCGAAAATCCCTTAATCAGAATATCTAAGAATAGCTTTTCCAATATCCGTTAATTATACTTATGCGGACACGGATAGCTCAGGAAATTGGCAATTATCTAATTATATCACAGTACTTCCATATGAAGAGCGTGATTTAGTAATTTGAATAGTTGCCTCTGAGTGATGCAAGTGCCAATTATACGAACTACAGGGGCCTTACCATAACCTCACATTGCCATGATAGTTTTAATCTTATTATGCGACAGATATATATTACGTGTATAAGTCTGTCACAGCTGAACTAACATTGCAGTAAGAGCTCATGGTTGGGCCCCAGTCGTAATGAAAGCAGCATAATGGTTGTCATCAAAATATATATAACTCAAAGGTGACTGACTGACTGACATAGTGATCTATCAACGCACAGCCCAAACCACTGGACGGATCGGGCTGAAATTTGGTATGCAGGTAGATGTTATGACGTAGGCCTTTATTATTATTTTAATTAATTCTACCCCAAGGGGATAAAATAGTAAGTTCAAACATGAAAGTTCAGGTTAATTTTAATAAAAAACTTAGGGACTGCTAACGCCGGGGGGGTCACGGCGAAGCATGTGAAGACTTATCACGTGCACCCCCCCACTTAGCGACTTGGAGGAACACCGTGGAGTTTAGTCGGTGTGAGTCCGACATAACCCTCCCACTGTCCCCGCGGCGGTTGGTGTATCCACAACGGATTCTCCACGTTAAAAAAATATATAAAAAAGGGTATGCTAACGCGGATGAAACTGCGGGACACAGCTAGTTAAATTAAATATTATCCTTAATAACAAATTATAGTCATTTAAACAAAAATAAATTTTACATTTCAGAATATATTGACGGACGAATTCTTAGGAAGTTTTCAATGAAAATATTGTTCCCCGGATTGAAACGCGGTGTGAGAAAGTCATCGATAGCGAACAAATTTCGTTTGCTCATTCCACTTTTTCTTAACTTTTTAATGAGGTCCAAAATAAAATTAAGAAGGAAAAGTTATAATTAATGACAAATTGTGTTCATTTAACTTGTACAACAGAGACACCAACATTGTTAAACTAGATGCTTAAATACATAATTACTGTATTTAATCTGTACAAGTGCTACAAAATAATAGATAAAAAAAGTTCACCATTAAGTACTTATAGTCGAATTTAAAATTATAAAAATGCAAACATTTCCGTGGGTTTGCAAATTTAAAAAAATATCGGGATTCATTAAACTTTGAACGACTCAAATTATAGAAACAAAGAATAATATCACACTATTCATAGTTCCTAGGCCAGTGGATCACGCCTGTATGCATCGAAGTTGTAAGCTATGTTCTTCTATGAAAGCCGTGGTGGCCTCGGGGTTAGAGCAGTCGCCTGCTACGCAAGCGACGCAAGTTGGATTCCTAGCGGGGCCTGTGCCAATGAGTTTTTCTAAAAAAACTTTTGTACAGTGATTGCACACCACATGCTTTACGATGAAGGAAAACATCGTGAGAAAACCTGCATATTTCTGGGAAGTAATTCAAAGATGTATGTATAGTGCCAGAGACGGCAATAGACTCACCATCTGTCACGTTGGCACTTAATCATCTTCGGTGAAAAGTGGGTGTTGTGATAACAACACCTCTGCCTACCTCATCGGGGAATACAGGCGTGACCATATTATGTATGTATGTGATTCAGAAAAAAAAATCCGAATAATCAACCATCGACTGATCCTGGCAATGAAACAATCAAGAGCCGAATGGAACCTATCATCAGCTGACACGATGCATCACAAACCCACGCTATTCCCAATCCGCGATTAACCTCTCGCCTATCCTAGCTTTCTGAAACAAGTATACCTTGGGGTCTGACCTGATATTCCCATCTTATTCCCATCGTTGTTTTTATCGAAACACTTTGTCTTGCCGTCTAAACACGGACAGCCAGCTTTGAGAACATAATTAATATATACTGCCAGGGCCTGGAAATTGCTTTAGAAAGTGATAGGTTTACTTTACAAACTAATCCTTTAACGTTCTAGAGGAAAAATTACGTGTACGGATTCATTTTTCCAGAAAGCAATCATAATGTGCTATTAGATAGAAGACAACGATGGTCTAGTACTTACGTAAACATACGCTAGGTAGCGTAGGGTTGAATCCCGTGTTAAAGAAAACATATTTTTTTAAGGAAAATTTTATGTTGTCTTAAGTTTGTATCACGTTCCTACATATGTGCACTGTCATATATTTATAGATTCTATAAAAGATAAAAGAATTAAAAAATAACTAAATATGCTCACACCATCCCAGAATGAATGAGAGATGTTGTAACAACAACATCCACGTTTCAGAGGATGAGTACATAGCCGTCTCAGGTACTATAGATGCTTCATTGAATTACTTCTCAGAAACATGCAGGTTTCCTCACGATGTTTTCCTTCACCGTAAAACATGTGGTATAAAAGTATATAAAATATACAGAGGCAAAAATATTTTTCAAGTCAAAAAAGTTTGTTATTTAAGAAGTGGTGCAAGTTTCTTTCGAAAGCGCAAAGATTCCTAAGTTTCACATTTTAAAGTCAAAGATTTTTAAATATTTTTCTTTGATGGCAAGGTCGTAATTTATGATTATTAATATCCCTTCAGAATGGAAAAGTGCTTTTATTTTTAATGGTCATTATTATCATTTCACTCCAGAATTGATCTTCTGTGAAAAGTGTTCATTTCATACATTTGATGATTCTATTATATTATATTCAATGAATACATCCTCTATATAATTATCTATGTTAAACTAGCTTCTGCCCGCGTCTTCGCCTGCGTGGAATAGTAACGCTATCCTTAACCTTCAATTGGTCTTAGCGAGATAATAATAGCCTTCTACGATAAATGGGCTATCTAACGTTTAAAGCAAACAAACAACACTCATCAGTTTAAATATAAATATAGATATTTGTTCAATAAAAGTTAGAAGTAAAGTGATAATTGGGTTTAGTAAGATTAACAAAACTCAGTAACAAAATTAACAAAGAAAAACAGAGGAACTTTAGCTGTCCTGGGCTTAAGATACGAAACGTTGAACCGCATACAAATATTATAACAAACCCCTTTGATTAATGTTCATTATTAAACAATTAAAGTTCATTTTTAAACACAACTGCGATTAACAATGTATACAGAATAAGAACGTAAATTTGTGTTTCCGAGCGGATTCCGTGATCATCATTATCTACTTGGCCTTTCCCCATAATGTGGTGGCCGACCCCAACAAATGATTCAATCCGATGTGGCTGATAACCAGTATTTTATGAACTACTGGTCCGATTTGAAAAAATATTTCCGTGTAATAGCCCATTTACCAAAGCAGGCTACCTATATATCATCGTTACATGTGGCAAACGATGGTCTCTGCCTACCCCCATGGGATACAATCGTGAGCATATATATGTAAAAAAAAATGCTCACGCCATACCAGAAGGGTCCCCGAAGGGGTAAGCAGAGGTGTTGTATCAACAACACCCACATTTCACCGAATATGATCAAGTGCCAACGTGACAGAGGGTGAGTCCATCGCCGTCTCAGGCACGGTACATAAGTCTTTGAATCACTCCTCAGACATATGCAGATTTCCTCACGATGTTTTCCTTCACGTGGTGTTAAATAACTGCACATAAGTTTTTAGAAAAACTCATTGGTAAAAGCCCCGCTGGGATTCGAACTTGCATCGCTTGCGTAGCAGGCCACTGCTCTAACCCAAAGGCCACCACGGCTCTATATATATATATGTATATATGTATAATCACGCTACGTAAATAAGTCGCGGGTAGTAATTTTATAAGCAGTAGATATACCAGTACCCTAGTCATATATAACGCAAGAAATATTTCCTGTGTTTTGCATATTCCTTTCCAGTGTTTGGACATTCCTGGTAATTTAAAACAAAATTACACATTAGATAAGCACGTGTGGAGTTCAGTGTATATAACATGTTATACGTTATATGTGTGTATAGTTACAAGTTTATGTGATGGTCATTAGCAAGCGCCATCTAGACTAATGTGCAGAATTCAGAGGAAACTCCATTTAATATTTTATAGAGAAATAGAACAAGTGTTACTAATTGCTCCAGAAATAATTGACCTTTAAGAAATTGAGAAGGTAAATATTGCATAAAATTAACGCTGCCTAATTACTTGGCACTTGACTGAGGTGAGAGATACAAAAATGCTGGAGGAGCTTTACCTGCAAGATATTTAATGTGGCTTTAAGTCAAATTTGCCAAACAAACGTATATCCCTATCGTAAGCGGAGATAATAAACGCTTGCTTTCCTCTTTTTTTAATTATTTCTCTCCCTCTTTATTTATTTTATTAAGAATGATACTACTGAATAGTTGATTTATGGTTATATATGCGTAACACTCATAGGTTTGATTCCCGGGTCGTCAAAATGTTATTGGGTTTTTTCAATCCGTAATTTCCAGTAGCAGCCCGGAATCTAGGATTGTGACCAGTTAATGACAATAGGCCACACACATAAAAGTAACTGGCAAAATTTGGATGTACAATAAATACACCCTCTTTATACCCCTTCAGGGAATGCAGGCGTGAACCATAAGTATCAATCATAGATATAGAAGAATTATCAGAGATAAAGAAGAATATAGAATAGTTGGCTCTTCCACTGCTGGTCAAGGAGTATTGGCGAACTTATTCACGCATGCTACAATCTGTAAGGTGAAAGTACAGCCCCAATCCAGAACAGATTTGATATTCGACCCACAATATTCCTGACCTCTTTTTTCAATACCAGGGTGCCTGAAACGATAGCCAAGAAAAAAAAATATTTTCATCAGAAGATCAAACTTATTTGGCCTCGATTTGATAGGAAGAAATCTGAACAAACTAATGAATTTCTTCACAGACGTATGAAGGTGGTTACGTCCATCCCTAATTCCCTAATAGGTACTCTCTCATTTTATCATTGTATTATTTATTGAAAAATATACAATCTGCGTTTTGATCTTCCAGAAACTTTATGTCCACAAGAAATTCGGTTAATTGCTGACTGTGTTTTCAGGCATTTTATAATTTGCTTAACTACAACATTTTTGCGGGATACAGGTTTTTTAGCAGAAATTGGTTGATTTGCTCTCATCAATAATGTAATTAATGATTGTTTAATCAAACTGTGGGATTTAAAAGGTACAAAATAAAATGGCTAAATGTTTTTACTACAAAGATGGCAAGATCACAGCCCGCATGATGGTAAACGGATGCTACATCCTACACTATGAATAATAGAATCACTACAGCACGTGGTGTGAAATCACTGCATATTAAGTTTTTTTAGAATAAAATATTGGTATTGGCCCCACTGTAATTTGATCTTGCGTCGCTTGCACAGCAGGCGACTGCTCAAATAAAAAGGATACCACGGCTCTTTAAAATTAACATACATGCCTCAGTGCCTCAAGCGCCAGAAATATGCTTGCATTGGTCAAGGATACATATATTCTGCGTTTGCGGTTGAAACTCTGGGGCCTTGGGGTCCTCACAAACTTTTCAAAGAGGTTGCACGTCGTCTCGTAGAAGCTTCTCGTGGCAAGCGGGCTGGGGCTTTTCTCGCTCAGAAAATCAGCATTGCTATTCAACGTGGCAATGCTGCCAGCATTCATTTTTGGCACAATCCCGAGTGACACCGATTTGGGCCAAGTTTTCTACTGGTAATTAGTTTTTAGTACGGTTCCTTGTATATATTATTAAGTCTTTATTCAACATACATACATACATATGCTCACGCCTGTATCCCATGGGGGTAGGCAGAGACCATCGTTTACCTTTTTTTGTAATTGCATCGTTAACAACAGCACTTAGGGAATGGAATAACATGGTGTAGGTTTTCATTATAATAAGCAACATTCATGCCACTTATAATACTAGATGTAAATTTATTCTAATGCAGTGGTGCTTTCAGAGCGCTATGGAAACTATGGCACAAATTTAATTCAACATTTTGTTGGTGATATTGTAATACTTGATTTCCGAAACATTTTACGAGATTAGTGAAAATGAATGTATTCAGTTAAGGCCTTGGTAAGGCACTTATGAAGGTCGAAAAATCGACTACTGGTTCGGAAACAAGCCTGAGAAGTAAGGTGCGAAAGTACTTATCTTATGAATATATTTTTATTAAATTAAACGAACTAACCTAAGTGAAGTTCAATTTAAATTTTACGAATTTCACCATCATGGACCACTATGCAGATGTTCAAAGCTAGGGTTGTGAGTGAAGAGTACAGTAATGATTAAATATGTAATATTTTTTTATAATAATTTATTATTAAGAAAAAAAATAATACATTTTGTCGCAAGATATGAGAAAAATAAAATTGTACATTATGCACTTGTAGGTATATTGTAAATTTTGGAAACAATAAGCGTATTTAATGCTGAATGCATGTATTTACACATGAAGATACAATTAAATAGTCGCAATAACCTAGACGTACGTGAAGCCATTTTTGGCTCAAAAATCCATAGTGAAGTGAGAGTAGCGACCACAGAGTATGTAACCTAGCAAGGAGTAAGGATGTTACCGTTCTTTTTTTTTAGCTTTTTAAAGAATGTGAAGTCAAGCGCAACATTCCATAATGCTGCATAGTGGTCCATGATGGTGAAAGAGTAAAATTAGTAAGTATCAACACTGTTTGCAAGTACATGGTGTAAAGTTGGTGAAGGTAGCGAGGGCTTGCTGCAGACAGATCAGATGGACGTCCGCAGGCTGGTGGACCCCCAGCGCATACCGGAATGCACGTAATTAAACTAACTATGTCATTTGTAAATGTATAATAGCGGAATAAAGCACTTCAACATTTTATATCAATACTTGTATACACACACAGATAAATAAAATTTAAGTGTCTGTTTGTAATTATAGCTTTTCACTAAATGCAAATTAATGTATACATAAAAAAAAACAATTTTGAAAGAACTTATCTCTGTCTGTCTGTCTGTTTATTCCGGCTAATCTCCGATATACTCTAACCACATTTTAACAGGAATTACACTGGCAGATAGCTTATTAAGTGACTAAGGCTTTTATTTAAACAAATGAAATGTTAGGGTTCTGTGGACCCTTATTAAATTAAGTCTACGTAGGTAAAACGCAGGTCAGGTGGTTTTTTTCTATAACCCAGTGGTTATCCTTACTTTTCTATTTCATAATAAATGTTTTATTGTTAAAATCTACAGCAACGCATGCACTCCTATAAAAATGCGAGTCACTAAATCGTCGGGGACGTACTAAATAAAATATACTCGCAAGGACGGTGTTAACCGTCGATTCACACAATCGTATATTGCAATATGGGCGGATTTAGAGTGGGGCGGGCGGGATTGCGAATGATCTAGCTTGAGCCTCGGTCAGTTATGACTTATTGTCTCGGCTTACGAGCCTATAGAATTGTCCTATTTCATCGGTGCGGTATTATAGTGCTTTGTTTAAACGAGTTGAGGGGGCTTATGATAAGATACGTATATATATGTGCTGCCGCCTGTATTCCCCAAAGGGGCAGGCAGAGGTGTAGTAGACCGACGGCTTAACGTGCTCTCCGAGGTACGGAGAGAACTCGGGAGGACACCCATCAAATTACTGGCTAGGCTTAGGGCTGCTTAACTTCGCTGATCGAATGATATCGCACCCTCAGAACGATAGGGGCAAATGTTTTTGGAAATCGCAATCATAGATCAGCCGGCAAGGAATTATTTAACTAATTTTGAGTGCAATGAGACTTTTTTTATATTTTAACAGTAAAGTGTAGGTTGTGTTTTGTCGATAAATGAATAAAAAAACAGATACTTTTAAAACTTGGGGTAGAACATTATTTTTTAGGGTCTGCCTGTGATGATCTTAATTAGCTTTCGCAATATTTGGAGTTGAACCCCTATCGTTCTGAAGGTGCGATATGCGCAATAGGAACTGTGCCACGAGCTCCTCTCATATAAATCGTAAATATACATGAACATAGTGTAAGTAAAGCTAGCTCAGCTGCTGTGACTGCAGCGTCAATCAAGAATTTGTAACTTCACACTTAAGTCCAAGTATACACAACAAAATTCGTGGGAGCATTATGAATACGGTAGTTGCAAAGAACTTTAAGTGCAACAAAACTTGGAGCTAACTAAAACAGTTGGGCCAAGTCGGAGCATATGTAGCACTCATCAGCTGAAACTTAACGTAAGTAACAATGTATGAACACACTGCTAGTGTTCTGATGACGTGGTTATTATGTGCTTGTGGGAGATAATTTACAAAGGATTATGAACGCTGGCAAACATGGCTTAAGGTGGGGTTTTAGTTTAACGGATAAATATGTGTAGTGTTCAATATTACAGAGCGAAGAAAAGTGTTGGCTCTATGATATACTCCTTAAGGAAACTATAGGTCTGTTTTTTGTATACTTACCGTTAATCTCATAATAATATATAAGACCGTTTGTTTCTAAATAAATAAAAAAATGATTTGAGACGTCAACTGTTACGGCAGCTATGAAAGTTGAAATCCCAGTGGTCTGTATATATAATTAGCTGTGCCCCGTGTTGATTAAGTTTCATGCTTTTATTTCTCGGAGGCTTAATATTTGTTCCATATAAAATTATCCTATGTTACTCCTTGGAAAATTAGCTACCTGCCAATGAAAATCCGGTTACAATCGGTTCAGCCATTCACGCGTGATGGCGGGACCAAGGGAATTAGGGATTCATTTATAGATAATATTTTTTTCTAACTCGAGTGCAGTGATATCCCACCGTAAATTTTATAGTGAAGGAAATCATTATGAGAAGAAATCAAGTGGAATCGGTGGAGAATATTGGATGAGACTAACGAATTTAACTGGTACGAAATATGCCAATCGACTACGATACATTATTTTTCATTTCCTTAGCGACAAATTTTTCAGTGTGCATATTGAAAGTTGTGGACCTTCAAAGGTAGTTGGCACACATATGAGCGACGTAAGAATGAATATATTAAATATGAGCGAAATTCATACTAAAGTGTTAAAGACGATATTCACCAAAGGCTACAATGGCCCATTATCTTTGGTGAAAAGATATCGTTTGGGTGACCCTTCTTGAAAGTCATGACCTTTCGTTAATTGCCTTGCACTCATCTTTTTGACACGTTTAAATAATCTCACCATACTTCATCTTGTATCTTGACTACTAAAGAATTATCCTCTTTCATCTCTTTAATTAAATTAAATATTTAAGATTAAGATAACAAACCAAATTAAATTCTTCGTCTCATCAAATTTTGTTAAATAAAATTTACATTCAAACAGAATGTTTCCGAACCGATAAACAGTTCTTAAAGTAAATAAAACAAGGAGTTACTCAAGTTCTTTGTAAATTTGGGTACTTACAGTGTAAGTTTCTGGATTACACCCCTCTCAATTATCTCGCGACGTAATTTCCCCCTGGGGGACATCTTCAAAGGGGGAGTAACTTTATCAAAGAGTTAAGGGATTATGGCAATTTTTGCTGCAAATTCCTATACGTACATAGACATATTTCTCTTGAATTTATTGCAAAACATTACATATATTATTGTTCCAAATAGTATTACTACATTTATTGAAAATACTTTATTTATAATCTCTAACCCAGATCACAGATTTTCCTCTTAAAGGGGTTGCGAAGGTCAGATGGCAGTCGCTTCGTGTAAAAATCAGGTGATCAGCCACATCGGGTTGAATCAAGTGATGACCCCAACAATGTATGGGATAAGACCAGGGCGATGATGATGACTATATTTATAATCTCTATATTTATTTATAGAATAAAAAAAGTGAACAACAAATAAAAAACTGTTTTATTCCATTCAATTAATAGAGTTGATGATTAAATGATACAGAATCTTGGAATTTCCTAATAAAATGAATAATATTGTGATAAGGTTAAGATTATTACCAGGAAATTAATTAGTGATAAACAAACAAATTGGATTTCCTCGAAACAGCCAATAAATTATAACAACCTACCGCCCACAACTTCGTTGGCAGAAATTATATTTTTAATTATTTATTATAATCATACCAATTATTAACATAAATGTAAGGATTGAAGACATATCATTAATTAATATATTATAAATATATAAGCAGTTAGCTTATGATTATATATTATGACTAAAAAAGTTCGGATTTAACTACCTTTAAGTATAAAGTCTCTCAAGTTTCACGTGGTTGAACTTTACATTATTAATGGAGCACTTTACGATGACAATTTGAATTCTAAATGCCTTAACTCACTTCATAATATATATCTGCCGTTACTGATGTGTTATCTACAAATATTTTATGACAATCCATTCACAAATTATTATTCCGATAACATTTTGGACAAAATAAATTTGAGATAATAAATGTGTAGACCTGTTTTGCAAAATATATTGATGTGATTATACAATAATATATTTCAAAATGGTCATTAATTGTTTTTTCGATGATATTATGGAATGGAAAACGAGAAAAGTTTAGGTATTTATAAAATTTAATATGCCTAAACAATATACTCCTCACAAAGATTTTTCTTATTGGAATCTTCCACTAATTCTGGTTCAAGCAATCTGTTTATAATATTTGGAACTCTAACATCTTTAGCAGCGGATATATGATCAGATTTCAAATGGAAAATTTTAACTTTTTGATTCGTATACTTAGACAAATTGTAGTCGGTAGCAAGGCTAGCCATGTCAGAATTATGAATAGGATCTGATTTGAGAAGTACCAGTTCTGATTCCAACTTAAAATCTGGTTCGTATTCTCTTGCTAATAAGATCTTTTTATACACACTTTTTATAACACCCTTGATGTATTCATGGGAGTGTGTAGTGGAATTCTTCAATTTGTTGATACAAGCGTCTACTTTTCCAGTCCAAGTTTCAATATTTTCTAGATCCTCTATAAGTTCCTTCTCATCTCGTCCAGATATCAGATGGTAAATATGTGATATGACGATACGCTGAAGTTCTTTAGCTGTAACTCTACCGATATGTGCTTCAAGCTGGATCCTCAGCGCATCTGGGCTGCTATCCAGACTGTATATCACTCCAATGTTACCTGAAACTCATGAAGCGTTAACGAGAATTCAGTTACTAATGCTCGTGGTACAGTTGATATTGTGCATATCATTCGATCAGCGAAGTTAAGCAACACTAATCCTAGTCAGTACTTGAATGGGTGACCGCCCGAGTCCTCTCCGTGCCTTGGAGAGCACGTTAAGCCGTCGGTCCCGGTTGCCAATTTAATATCTTTGACAGTCGTTACAGGTCAGTCGGAAGCCTAAGAAAGTCTGACAGTGACAACCATCACTCTCAGTTAAACTCCATACTGATTAGTAGGCTTAAAAATATACTGTGCTTCAAATGGGAAAATCATATTTAGAGAAAATGTATTATACTCAAATTCAAATGTACCTTCTTCCTCCATCAATGCAGCTAATTCTAGTGCAATATTAAGTCCAAAGGAGTATCCCAATATGTGAAATTCCGATTGTAAATTCACTCTTTGCTTGATATTCTGAAACATTTTTACAATATACAATCTGTTATTTATCGGATATTCATACTGCAGGATTTCACTAATAAATGTACGAAAATTACATTGTCATATTTATATCATCATAACATCGTTTCTATAAGCTATCGGAAATATTTATTCAGAACGTTGTCGTGTTCATATTTAAGTACAATTAACGGTCGAAGAAATTTTATGAACAAACATATAATCTACTGGCTGTGCCCTGAGGTTTCACCCGCGTAGACAATGTAATGTGTTTTTTAAATAAAAGTAGCGTAACATTAGCTCTTTGTAACATTAGCTATCTGTCAGTGAAAGTCACGTTGAAATCGGTTCAGTCGCTTCGGACATTAGCCGGAAAAAGCAGATAGACAGATAGGCGGACAGACAGATAGAAAAAATAATTAAAAATTGTTTTTTTCATATCTTTACGTGTGTATTTCATATGCATTTAATTAAATGCCTTTATTTTCTAATTACAAACAGACAGTCTAATTTTATTTATGTATATAGATATAGATTAATACTTACTAGCCATAAATATTTAGCCATTTGAGCAATACTATTAGCATTACAATCTGGTCCTAATTGTAACGAAGCGCCTTGTATCTTGAGCCTGCTTGCTATGGAGTTGAATATTGCAGGATTTTCATCAAACCCTGGTATCATCAGTAGATATGTAGCCTTGGGGTCGTGATCTTCGGGTTTCTGGAAATCAGCAATTAATATATTCAATAAATAATTAACTATTATATGATAACTAATTATAATTTAACCAATCCATAAAAGTAGCCTAAACTTTCATCCCTTATTTTATCCCATTTGGGGTAGAATTAATCAAAATCTTTTCTTAGTCATAACATCTACCTGCATGCCAAATTTCAGCCCGATCCGTTCAGTGGTGTGGGCTGTACGTTGATAGATCACTATGTCAGTCAGTCAGTCAGTCACCTTTGAGTTATATTATTAACATAACGCTAAAGAGATTGTTTGTTTGGTTGAACGCGCTAATCTTAGGAACTACTGGTTTGGTCTTCTCACATCTCCTGTAGGGGGACTGGGGATTCCGTATCGGGACTTTTGGCCTCCTGACGGAGGTGTCCATCGCCGCGCGGTGATCCGTGCGGGGCGTTAAGTGTGCCTGCACTCGGAGGAGTGCTGGCCGATAACGTCACTCCGCCCTCAGCGCGGTACAAGTCTGCCGGGTGAGACCCCGTGGGGGGAGGCCCAGCTAACGACCAGCGAGCAGGCGGCGACTAGTTGTTCTCACAGTGGGTTAAACCAGAAGTCAGACTATCTTAGGCTGTAAAGATTGCCAAAGGTGTTAAATTAGCAACCGGGACCGACGAATTAACGTGCTCTCCGCAAATATTGGCATGGGTTAGGATGCTCGCCCAATAGCCAGGGTCTAAGAGTATGGCTATGGTATCCCCAGCCTGTCGTAAGAGGCGAATAAAAGAGAATCCCACATACCATGACCTGCCTCTCCCAGGGCGGTCTTATGAAGGTTTCACCCTCGTCAACAAAAAAAAACTGGTTGCTCCAGTTCACTGATAGAATGATATACGCAATAGCAATTGTGCCACGAACTCCTGTATCTAGTAACAGAAACTTAGCTTAATTAGAGAATCATACCTCATCAATGTTATTCATCATGACAAATGGCACTGATGCTTGGCACTCATCATCTTCGATTTTCTTGAACAATACTCTTAACCCACTTGCCATACTTATATATTTTTTTGAATAGAAGCAACACTATCTGTGATATTGAGAAACTTAATCACTTTGGAATATTTGTGTTATAATAAAAATAACAGACACTTGTTTAAAAAGAAAATTTTAAGATCTAATTGCTTACAGACATCAAATAAACTGTCTATACAGTTCGATCGAACGCCATTAATAAAGAACTGTGAAGTTTAATTAAATAATTGAAGTTGAATTCATTTACATTTTTGAATGTAAATAACTGTGCGTTGAATATGCTTTTCTAGTAGTTAGCTGACATGTTTTATTATTCATTGACCTGAATTCTAAAGCAGTTATATTGTTTTTAATTTATAATTAAACGTAATGGCGCCCGTTGGATCGAATTATAGAAAGAGCAGGAAAACCCTGGGGGCTAGATGTGATCGTTCTAAGGTGCGCATATTAAGTACTACCATAGTGTATATATTAAACTTTCGAAGTAGTATGGAATTTTTGAAATAAGCGTGAAAGTTATCACTCTTAAAGTTTTTAAATGTTATTCCTTTTTGTAATTTACATGCAATTAATGCCAATTTGTCGATTTGAAATTTAGAAAAATGTTTTAACACACATAAAAAAGGCAGTAATTCAAAGATATATGTACAGTGCCCAAAACGGCAGTTCATCTCATCATCTATCACGTTGGCACTTTATCATCTTCGGTGACAAATGTTTGTTGCTGTTGTAACACCTCTGTTTACCGCTTTGAGGACCCTTCTGGGATGACGTGTGCATATTTATCTGTGGACGAAATAGCCACTGGAAGAAATAGCTGCAGAAGCGTTTCTCCGCTCGCTACATAGATGGCGCCACTCGCTCCCAATGCAAAGTTTGAGCACAAATACACGAGAGCCTAAATCGCGCAATAAGAATTTTCAAACGCATTTAAGTATAAATACAAGTTTCTAACCAGAACAGTTGCAGCCGCGGTTCCTCAGGCATGACACCCGCCTGGCTGGAAGATTTTCCCTTTGCCGGGGATAAGCATGAAAACCTTATTTTCAGACTATACTCACAGATTGAGTTTATATTACTTTCGTATTCAACGTATTCAACCCATCAAAGTAGTCCACTGCTGGATATAAGTCTTTATATATTGCTATACCACTATACAAAGGCCTTACCGTTAACATCGATAGTTATTTGACTCACTGCAAGAGACATATGTATCTGACGTGTATACATTTGTCACTGTCACTCGCTTCTAATAAGAGTTGATGAAACCTCTTTAAGCGTGTCCTCATTCATCAATCTCGTACTTAAGCTATACGTTCTCTTAGCGATACAATCCTTTTTTAAAAGACTTTCCTTCAAGTACGTTAAAAGGGAGAGAAGTTTTCAAATAAAATTGAGGAAGGAATTTTTGATGTCCTCTTTAAGATTTGCAGTGGATAAAAATTTCAAGACATATTGCATAAGATCCTTCTACTTTACGTTATAAATTTCATGAGAAAATCCTTTTATGATTTATTAAAAATTAAATGTGTTCCATTTGATGCTTCTGGATTCTGGAAATTTACGAATTAGAGGAAGACATATTGCTTACAGTATATTTGTAACCACAAAACTACACTCAAATTAAACCAATCTAAGCAAAAACACAGATCATGATCTTTCTCAAAAAATCTCCGAACTGGTATGAAATTAGCATGAGGTGTAAACGTAAGGTAAGTTGGACCCGGAGTCCCCCCAAAGCATTGAGGATGGCCACCGGGGGGTTTTTGTGCGGTAAGAATCCCACATACCCCGATCTGCCTCTCCCAGGACGGTCGGGGACCTTTTGAAGGTTTCCCCCTCGTCAACAAAAAAAAGAAGTTGGGGTAAGTTCAACGTGTGTATAAGACCGTATGATAGATATTTAAGCCGTGGCGGCCGTGGAGTTTGAGCAGTCGCCTGGTATGCAAGCGACACAAGTTGTAATCCCAGCGGCCTGTACCAATGAGTTTACCTAAAAAAACTTATGTGTAGCGGTTTCACACCGGTTTATGAGAAGAGTGTATACAAAGGGCGGCCTTATCGCTAAAGCAATCTTTTCCAGACAACCTTTGGGTAGAGAAGAGAGAAGAAGATAGTAGAAAGAATAAGGGGGAATGAATCTGGGGAATTGGAAAGAGGCTAACATCATTGGTTTAAGCAGAGCGTATTATAATACCAAAATAGAGTAAGTAAGACATCACTGCTATAACGATGATAGCAGACCCCTTGTTGTAAAGAGTTTATTGAAATATGTATATATAGTGATTATTTAAAAATGTTAATTTGTGCAACAAATTAACGGTAAAATATAAAAAGCTCACCGCCGACAGGATATCGTTTGTCATACAATTTTCCTCCAAGCTACAAACAAGCCTTGTTGGCTACACTACAACGAGAAAAAGCACTGGAAGAGTCGCGAGCGTGCTTTGTATGTGTCGTCATGGTAATCACAAATAGTTTATGAATATATAGGCTCGCTAGGGCCATCATCAGAAACAGGCATGACGGATGCTTAAAATAACTACCACAATCTCGTTCCAATGTATTTTAACGCATGGCAATTACGGATGAGCCATCAAATTTTCCTACTTATTAAATTTGGTAAATTATTATAACATTTATAATTCTGTATTGGTAATCATGTAATTTTCAACGATTTGAAAGAAGAACTCTTTTTTTAACTTTTATTATTTTGTTTTCTTTAATCTTATAAAAAGTTTTACACGTTCTAATGATTAGGGAACAATCTCTTCTCAGATATTTTTTACAATAAGTGTGAAGTCAGACTGTTTGATATGGAAAAAGAACTCATCTTCTAAAAATGGAAGGTCTTCTAACTAAGCCAGTTATGTCTGTGGAAGCGCGGCTTCAAGTGCTCTCGGCTAACACTCATCTTTGCAAATAGTGCCAACTGTGTAAAAATTATAATTTTTTCTCACATAGTGACATCTATTGTAACGCAGTCAAAATTCAATAATATGATTATGATTAAGCGAAGATATCGCTACTGAAATGTTTAACGTCTCTTCCATTTAACATTGATCTATGTACACAGTCATAAAACTTTCGTGTTTAGCTCCCGCACTAAAAACTGAGCTGGAAAATATTTTTACACAGTGAAAATTAAGTTTGTAAACGTTTACGTAATATTTTACAATATAACATACCTCTTTAGGGGGAAGTAAGTAGAGGGAAAGGTGTCATTCTCCGATCACAAGTGTAGGCGAGGTGTAACAACCTCGAGTTTTCCCTGACATTTATATAATTACTATACATATACTTTGGACTGCCTTGTTGGTAGTGGAGTTTGATCTCCGGTTTGGGAAAAATATGTTGAGTTTTTCCATCTTCTATACATATAGAGAGTGTCTGTTTGTAACTCCAAAATGACAGCTTTTCACTAAATGCATATGAAAGTATACACGGTACTGACAGAGTAAAACCAATTTTAAAAAATGTTCCCTGTCTGTCAGTCGGTCTGTCTGTTTGTTTCGGCTAATCTCCAAAACGGCTGGATCGATTTTTATGGGACTTGCACTGATACGTAGCTGAAAGATTTTAAAAAAAGGTTTTAATCGCAGTACCGTATATACTTTCATACGCATTTAGTGAAAAGCTGTTATTTCGGAATTACAAACAGACACTTCAATTTTATTTATCTGTATAGATGTATGGATATAGATGCGACTGCCATTCGCAACCTTGTACGAGGAAAATCGGTGATCTGAGTTGAACCAGTTATCAGATACTCTTAAACCCAAAATGCATTTAACATACGATTTGATCATAGAGCTTTGATATGTATGTCAGTTGAAATTATAATAAAATCAAACTGCTGAAAGGATGATCAGAAAGGATGGTCATCTGATCATCCTTTCAGCAACCCAATTTGCACTTAACATGCCGTTTGATCGATGATTTAACTAATATTTGACTTGACAAGCCTTTTGGAAACCGGCCGTTAGACTTCAGATTGTTGCAAAAATTGCCAAAGGATTTAAATTTGCAATCGGCATAATAATACAGAATACCTTTTTATAAACCAATTACCTGTAAGCTTGTTGCCCTGTCCACCGCTAACAACTTTAATCGATTGCATTAATTACTTCGCAATGTTGCCTTAAATGTAGTTATTAAACTTTGAGTTCAATCTGCATGGAGCAAGGGTTTATTTTCGAATACAGAGATGGAAGATATAAAAAGACAATTTTATTTTAATCACTACCATCGAACTGTTGGATACACCGCAGACAGGGAGGTGTAATTACAGCGTCTCTTTGATGCAGTATTTTCTGATTTCCGTTTCGAACATCGAGCTCAATCGTAAAAGGAATAAAAACTATGAATGTATGTTATTTCCCGGATTTAACTGACTTCCAAAACCAGTACCAGTCAGTGGAGTTACTGCACAATATAGGATTTTAGCTGGTGCAAGCGCGTCTGCTCAGCGTTTTATTAATCTTAATATTTTGAACAATTCACGTGATCAATATATACGTACATTAATAAAATGTAAGGGCCTGTCTTTAATTCCATATTAATAGCTTTATCACTTATTGCATGTAAAAGTTTATACATGTAGTTAAGGGCTGCGTGAGACGGTCTCTAGTCCGCATTTGACCACTGCCTACTGAAGAGGACATCAACCGTTGAAAGCTTCTTACAACGCGGCGGGAAGATGTTTCGGCTTGAGCGCCTCCATATTCGATCATAAAATTATCTTACATTCGTACATTCATACAATCATACGTCATTCAAAAACTTGCTACACCAATTAAAACGGCCATAAATTGTTTTATTTGTGTGAGTTTTATTACAAAATTAAGGCCCCATTGTGTCAAGCGAAGACTTACTTTATATTTTTGTCAATCTATTTGTTCTGGCTTAACTCTGAAGCGGCTTGACCGAGACTAGCGGGACTTTCAATGGCGGATAGCTGATCTTACAAGGAGTAAATATGCTACTTTTATTTAAGAAAAAAGTGTAGTCTACGCGGATGAAACCGTGAGGCACAGCTAGTATCTGTTATATCTATGTATAAACTATTGAAAAGTTTAATTAATATCTAGTTAGTAGTTATTTCATGAAAGAGTTACACATCTATACATTTATACTCACAAACTTTCACGTTATTAATATTAATATTATATTACACTCTTTATCTCCCTTCATCAGTTTCATTCTTAATTAGGTAGACAAAGCACGAATAACACTATTCATTCGTTTATAGGACGACGTAGTTTAAAAAAGACTTCTGAAAATACACATTGCATGTAGGTATAGTAAATAGACCAGACGTGTAATACCGCAGAGCCACACAGAGGTATGTTCAGCAATTGGTTCGAGTCATTCCCCACAGATGGCACTATCGGTAGCTTGTACAACAATACGATGAAAAGCGTTCAGACAACGGCAACGCTTATATTTTCCGTCAGATGTTTGTTGAAAGAGGCACATATATTTTTCAACAACAATGGTAACATGTCGTGGTAAGTGCTACTTGACTAAAGATAATTAATTTAAAACTCATTTAGTTTGCGGTGGTTTACGGTTTTTGTTGTTGGAAATAATTAACACACAGACAAAAATAATCCTAGTTTCTGCCCTGTAGGGCTAGACAAAGTAACATTATCCTCATGCTTTGCTAGTAGAAACGATACAAAATATAGGATATTATTTTAATTTTTTTTTATTTAAAAACTTTATGCACAAAGTACACAGGTGGACTTAATGCTAAAGCATTTTCTGCCAGTCAACCTTACAATACAGGACAAACATAGAAGCGGGTGTGATATATCATTAGGAACAAATAAAATTAAAAACTGATTACATACTTAAAAACTAAACTAGTCTAACAAACATACATATGATATTACATATGTCTCGTGACTGATTTGTCGTTTACATAATTTTTTATTGCTTCTATTAAAGCAAGCGCGGGAGAATGTGACTTTGATTTATTTCTTACTAGCAACCCACCATCATTTCACATCGGATTAAAATTTTAAGTCCATTAAAAAACGTTGACTTTTCTCTACTATAATTAAATTTGGTATGGATTTTTTTAGCAATAATTAAATTAATTGGAGCTCATCTTCTAATGATGGTAAAAACCATATCACGCGTAAACTAATATTAAAATAAGGTAACGAATGCCGCTTACCACCGGGCAACGTAGCTAATTGCAACTTTTTGACTCCCAAGAAACCATCGTAGTCCTTCAACCACCCGAGTAATGACGACCCCCTTTCACCCCCTATCGTCTGTTATAGCCATACAGCCAACCTACCATCGTCGATTCCTTGGCCTTATCACATACATTGTTAGGGTCGGCACTTGATTCAACTCGATGTGGCTGATCACCTGATTTTTATACGAAGCGACTGTCATCTGACCGACGTAACCTCTTCTACGAGGAATAGCGGTTATCTGGGGTAAACCAGTTGTCAGATTTTCTTAGGCCGACCTGTAACGACAGCTTAACATTCTTTGAGGCACGGAGAGAACTTGGGCGGTCAACCATCCAACTACTGGCTTGGGTAAGGATTGATTAACATCGCTGATCGAATGATATGCGCAATAGCAACTGTGCCAAGAGCTCCTCAACTACATATATGTTCAAGTTCAAGTTCAAAATATCTTTATTTGATTAGACTTCTTACAAAGTACTTTCAAATCGTCAGAATGCCACAAAAATGCATTATGCATGATTATAAATGTTACCACCGGGTTCGGAAGGTCGCTTTTGTTGAGAAGAACCCGGCAAGAAACTCAACAATTACTCTTTAAAACATATATTATACAATGTTATCGGTTAACAGTATGTATATCTCATGAATATAAGCCCATGGACACAGTTCTAATGCTCAATTGTCAAAAATATTACAAATATTTGTGAGCATGGCATTAAAAAACCCTAAGACGACCCAACGGCATATTTTTGTGCAAATTACTCCGATCACAACGCTAACCCGAACCCTTTAGCAACCCTATGAGACAATTAATTTCGATGTCCCATTCAAAGTTACAATGAGAATTTAACTACTAATATTAGCTGGGTTATTTGTTTGAAAAGGCATCCACTCTGTAACTCGTAGGACAAGTTAAAAGTCATAAATTGCTCTTCAGTGGAGCTCTGCACTCTAGTGGTTTTATCTAGGATGTGGGAATTAGCTTGATAGTCTATTTTAGGGGTCCTTTCGTAGCAAATGGCAAATGGGTTCCGTTAGAACCGTCATGTCTGTCCGTATGCCACAGCTACTTTGAAACTTGGTAAGTGGATGTATTCTGTGAACAAGATTTTCACACAAAAATTATAAATTTTGGGAGACTCCACACCTACTTAGAACACAATTTTTTTTTTTTCATTAAACTTATGAGTGTTGGGAATCTGTGAATAGGTCTTCAAAAATGATATAGAGGTTTCTGAAAAAAAAATCTAACGGGAGTTTGCACGAGAGACACTACAAAAGTGGTAAAATGATTCCCCCCTGTAACTTCTAAAATAAGAGAATGATAAAACTAAAAAAATATGCAAACTTCCACCGAAAATTGGTTTGAACGAGATCTAGTAAGTAGTTTTTTCCGTAGCGGTTTACGGAAGCCTTCATGAGCGAGTCATAGAGACGCTATTTTCCGTTTTTAAAATGTTTCTCTTTCTATCTGATTGATCTCTGGAACGGCTGAACCGATTAATGGCCGATAGCTGAAGTTATAACGAAAGAAAGCTAAATACGAAGAAGGTTTGGTTTTATTTTGGTACCATAATACCGATTTTCCTCGTAAAAGAGGCGGCAAAGGTCGCTTTGTGGTAAATCAGGTGATGAGCGGCATCGGGTTGAATCAAGTGCCCCCAACAATGTATGGGATAAGGAGATATGATGAAAATAACACGTCAATGCTAAAAAAGACTGAATCATCTCCCTGGCCTTAATCCCATATGTTGTTGGGGTCGGCAGCCCCATTAACGAGGAAAATCTGTGATTTGGGTTAAACCAGTAGTCAGACTATTTTAGGCCTCCTACTAACCTGTAACGATTGCCAAAGATGATAAATTGGTAACCGGGACCGACGGCTTAACGTGCTCTCCGAAGCACGGAGGGAATTCGTGCGGTCACCCATCCAATTACTGGCTAGGGTTAGGGTTGCTTAACTTCGTTGATCGAATGATATACGCAATAGCAACTGAGCCACGAGCTCCTCTAATCTAATCGAATACGATGCCTAAAACGCCGACTTGGATTCCTTCACATAGACATACGGCGTACTCTTACCCTTGATGAGAACGAAAATACGCTTTTACGGGAGCAAGATCATATTCTCTGGAATAAAAAATATATTCAGCCCAATATCAATAAATCGTAGCGGAAAACTACTGTACTAGAAATGTGATGAGGTTAAATCGCCCCCACCACCTAGGGAGTGCAAAATAAATTTCCCCAATGGCCTGGGCTAGTACTGAATAGTTGTGAGTTGAGACTTAACCACAGGTAATAACTTTTCTACTATATTACATTTTAATGTACTGAATTCAGAATGCTCTATCAATTCGTTCGCGAAATATGTTTGAAGACATCAATTAAATTGAGTCAAAACAGATGAAACTGCAGGGCAAAGCTAAAGCACAAATTATTAGTTGTTTCAATGTTAACATTGAATAATGTATATCTATACAGCTAAATACAATTTATGTGTCTGTTTGAAATTCTAAAATAACACCTTTTGACTAAATAGATATGAAAGTATACACGGTATTGACATAGAAAACCCATTTTTTTTCTCTGCCTGTCTGTCTGTTTGTTCCGGCTAATATCCGAAATAGCTATACCAATTTTAAGGGGAATTTCACTGGCAGACTGCTAATGTTACAAGGAGTAATTTAGGCTACTTATATTAAAAAAATATTAGTGCTCCGCGAGTCAACTATAAAATTAAGTTTGTAATGTAATAATGGTCTCCTACCGAATTTCAGTTACGGCGGCTAATCTCAATGAAGGTCAGCCAACTGCGCAGGAGATATTATAGTGCACAAGTGTGTGCGCAAACACAGGTGCACTCTTTATTCCCTCACTCTCATAGTCCAATGGGAGGCAATCCGACACGACCGGAGAGAGACCAGGCGTAGGACTCAAACGCCAACTTCCAAACTCCGTCCTAACAGAAAAACATAATACATATCTATTTTTGACCCGACCTGGGAATTGAACCCAGGACCTCGATTGGCAGGCAAACTTGATAACCACTAGACCAATGAGACAGTTAATATAAAACTAGCGGACCTCACTCGGTTTCACTCGCGTAGTTCCCGTTCCCGTGGGAGTACGGGGATAAAATAAAGCCTATGTTACTCGCTGATGATGTAGCTATCCAATAGTAAAATATTTTTTTAAATCGGTCTAGTAGTTTTTGAGCCTATTCATTACAACCAAACAAACAAAGTTTTCCTCTTTATAATATTAGTATAGATTAAGTATACCCGGGTAAAGCCGTGGTACAAACTTACAAATAACGTTATCACTCGAACCGAAAAATCCGTTCAACGGATATCTTTCGATCAGAGTGTTGGTATGTCGAGCACGTTCACTTAGCTAAGGTTCCATCTCATATGAAAAGGGTTAGAGATTTATAACCTTTGCACGCTATATATTCTATTATATCAGTGACACCTGATATAAAGCGCTAAATTGGGCGCTATATTTTTTTGGAGATAAGCTAATTTATTAAGGCTTGGGTTGTGTCTACGACATTAGTTCATTATAGTTTTGAATTATGGGTCGTTTTTGTCGGTGGGTAAGCTAACCCTTTTGTTCTTTATTCAAAGATACTTCAAATCATTAATCTTTCAGTAAAGTAAGCGTTTAGGACTCCGACCAAACCTTGATGGCCGCATTCACCTGCTACGCGAGCGACGCAAGTTCGAATCCCAGAGTGGCCTGTACCAATTAGTTTTTCTAAAAACTTATGACAAAGTCAAAGTCAAAAGTATCTTTATTCGATTAGACTTTTTACAAAGTACTTTCAAATCGTCAGAATGACATAATTATACAGGATTGTACATGCTACCGCCAGGTTCGGAAGGTTACTTTTACTGAGAAGAACCTGGCAAGAAACTCAGTAATTACTCTTTTAAAAATATTATACTATTTACAGAATACAAAATAAATAATTTAAGAATCATAAGCTCATGGACAATGTTCCAATGCACAAATGTCGAAAAAAATTTACATAACTAAAAATGTAGTACATCTACTTATAACTAAATGCGTAGCTTGAGATGACGAGCCCCCACAAGCAATATGTACAGTGATTTCACGTCACGTGCTTTACGGTGAAGGAAAACATCGTGAGGAAACTTGCATTATCTGAGAAGTAATTCAAAGACGTATATATAGTGCCTGAGACGGCGATAGACCAAACGATGACGTCAGTTAACAGTAAATTTGTAAAGTTGTATCTGTTGAGGGAACTAAAAATGTTAACACACCTAGCTTGTCATGTAAACCTGTTAATTGGCGTGAAACGAATGCGGTTAGACTAACGAAGCTGTGTTTTGGCTGTTTTAATTTGTATCCAATACCTGGATTGGTGGAAAACCTTTGAAGTATGAACGTTGGTGGTATTCTCATTACGGCCATGCCATCCTACAAGGGTACAGAGGTTGTACAGGC
This sequence comes from Watsonalla binaria, assembly GCA_929442735.1. Lineage (NCBI taxonomy): Eukaryota > Metazoa > Arthropoda > Insecta > Lepidoptera > Drepanidae > Watsonalla > Watsonalla binaria. Next base: position 9,709,026 of record OV838930.1, read on the forward strand.
AAAGCCGTACATGTTGTATTGTATTATAAAACTACACACACAACATTGCAAGCGCTTACATGCGCGACCTACATTCTCAGTTAGCATAGTAATTATATTTCAGTGCATTAAAGGCATTCATTGACATCGGTCGGTTTATTTGACAACCCTTACCGCCACCCTATTGACATTGACATCATCCTCTACCCACATTGACATTAAAGTGCAGTGGTTCGACAAGTAGCCGCTACAGAGGTGTTACAACACAAGTATACACATAAAAAACCCATATTTTTTTACATTCTCTGCCTGTCTGTCGGTCGGTCTGTCTGTCTGTTTGTTCCGGGTAATCTCCTTCCCTTTATTTATTTAATGGCGATGAGCTTAAATTAAACTATTCCGCCAATGTCAAGTGATTGTTGAGAAAAATATCTTGTAAATTGTTAAAAATATGTGGAGGAACCCATTGGATTCCTCGCTGTCAAAAATATTTTCCCGGATAATCTCTGAAATGACTGGGCCGATTTTAACAGGACTTTTACTGGTAAGTAGTAGATGTTTCAAGGAGTAACTTACTTAACTCTTTTGTTTATGAAAATATTACGGTTCCGCGAAATGAAATGTGAAACGAAATCTACGCGGGTGAAATCGCGGGGTATAGCTAGTCACCCCATAAGAATGTCACCATCCGGTTAGTTTACTAATTTTAGATTCCTTAGTAGTATATTCACGCACTAGGGTGAGTATGGATGAGTATACTACTTAGAACTTACAGGTGATCAACTCACCTCCTTTTTTAAACTTGTCTGGTCATTGTAGTTGTTCCTTGGACATCATAACTACATATTTATCACCTCACACCTCATCTGTATTCCCCGAAGTGGTAGGCAGAGGTGTTTTAATAACAACACCCACTTCTCTCCGATGATTATTACCTTTCATTGATATCTTAGTAATACTATGTTATTTTATCTGTGCATTGAAATAATTATCTGTGAACTGTGTGACGGAAGTAGCGCCATTTATGAAAATGTGCAATAATTAAAAAATAAAGTCCTTCCTTGCGAAATTCTTGCCGCGTTTTATTATACGAAACATCAGCACTGCAAGACCTAATATAACACACATTATATACCGTGAATGCAGGTAAAACCTGCTATCGATCCCCGTCCACTCGTAAAAGCTTTTAGCTTTGACAAACTTTGGAAACACTGCTTTTTGACACGGTTCCTGGAATTACAGTCACGTACAAGTACACGCTACAACAACGTGAAAGTTACAGTTTAGATATAAATTGAGACTGAATAATGAAAGATGACCTATATAATATAATATAATATAATATAATATAATATATAAGTTTTCTCAACGACTTTGTCGCCATGATCCAAGATGCTGACGTATTCGCAGATTCGCTGCCGTCGCTCATACAGAGTTTGAGAATCTAATTTTGTAAATTGTGTCTATTATAATTAACTTTTGGTTTTATATGTAAGCGCTTTGGCAATAGCTGTAAGTGTATATATTCAAATTATAAATAAATAAATAATAAGTTATCATTTTAAATACAAAAGGGTAAGTGTTTGGTAGTTAACTAGGTATAAAATAAACTTATTAGATTCTGCCTCCTTTTGAGTTGTCCTTGAGGTTTGGCAAGTCGCCTCCTACGCAAATTCGAATCGCAGTGGGGCCTATGAACTTATCTATAAACTTATGTGCAGTGATCACTCCACGTGCTTTACGGCGAAAGAAGACACCAATAAACTCTGAGACGTCAATAAACTCACCATCTGTCACGTTGGCACTTAATCATCTTCGGTGAGTGGATGTGGCAGAGGTGTTATTACAACACCTCTCCCTACCCCTACGAGGAATACAGGCGTGAGCATATGAATGTATGTAGGTTCAGCATTATTCCCATTCACCATTGTAGATCGTATGAAAAATAGTGTGATAATAGACAGTTGCAAGTTGAAGAATGATGTGGTGACCAGAATTGAAAAAAATATGTTGAAATGGTTTAGACATATCGAAAGGATGAGTGAAAGGCGATTAACGAAACAAATTTATAGAGCGAATGTGACCGGAAGTGTCGGTAGAGGGCGTCCAAGGAAGAACAACTATGACCAAATTAATAGTATCTTTCAGAAAGGTCAAATTCGGAGCACTCGTAACCGAAAAAAGTGTATGAAGAGAAGCATGAATGTGGATGAAGCGAAAGAAGTATGTAAGGATCGTAGCATGTGGCAAACGGTGGTCTCTGCCTACCCCCATGGGATACAGGCGTGAGCATATGTATGTATGCATAATTCCATAATGCATGAGGTAATATTGTTAACCCAAAGCTAAAGTTAAGAAATCTCTTTCACACTTCTCAAAAACTTCATAAAATTTTCACCCTCACTCCACGTCACAGTACACTCGGCTGAAAAAAACAAACGCGTCTAAACTTGGTGTGTTTCAAAGGTGAGACTGTCTCGTGTTACGGATTAACATGGAAATTGAATTAGGTCGCACTGGAAACTTACATGCGACAAAGGTCTTACTCGCAACTTTTCCTTTGGCGTTTTATAGTGTTGCTGCAATAATGTTTGAAAACTGCATGAAAAATGGACACTTCAACTTCATGTATACAAAAAATTAAGTTTAAGTGTCCATTTGTAACCTCAAACAAATACAGTATACACAACAAAAAAAATTCTCTGTATAATTATGATAGCAAATTTTACAAGGAGTAACTTAGGCTTTTGTATAATAAAATAGTAGGGTTCCGCGAGTCAACTATGAAATTAACTATACGTGGGTAAAACCGCAGGGCACAGCTAGTAAATGATATAAAACTAAGGTGACAAACAAGTTGTAACGATTTATCTAATAGCGAGATCACCCAAGAAATAATTTTAGTTAAATGGTAAAATACCAGTTGGCTCGTAAAAGAGGTAGAATTGAGATTAGAAAAATTTACGAGATAGCCTTCTTGATAAAACAGACGGGTTTAACCGGCCAAGAAGTTCGGTCACTTATCTAGCGACGTGATAAGGGTGCGATTTACTCGCGCGACTGTACATAATCCTTTATTTTATTCAATTTTTGCAAGCGACTATACTTTCTTTGTGATCGAGAAATAACTTTGTGTTCCTGTTTTTTGGGGTTGCTATTTTATCTGATAAACTCATGAAACCCTTTCATAAGTTTTGGACCTTAGAGACACAATAACTGCAAAACGTGGAGTCAAACGCGTTAGCTATCAACTTAGATATTTTTAAGTCACATAAATCCTATATGATCCCGTTGCGTTTTTGACCTTGAATTACCTCTTTGTATCTTCATTAAGTGCCAATAATATTTATTAAACATTCGTGATTTAAATTCATATTTAAAGTTCCAGGTCACGAGTGAGTGTGGGTCTGCTCGCAACCACGATTGGTGTAACTCAATCGAAACGTTGAGAGATAAAGCCCTACAAATATTACGAATTTAGAAAATTTTTTCACTCATCGAATCAAACCAAAGATTTGTATTTTTGTGTATAATTAATTAAACTACGGGGTTAACATAAAAAAATTATTATATATTACATACAAGTATTATGGTCTATTCTTTAATGACTTAAAAAAGGAATCCCATAAAAACGGTAGATTTTATTCACATATTGTCTAGAGTTCAGAGCGCGCAGCGAAAATAGTGGAGATACTACGCATGTTTTTATTCGCCTCGCGCCATACATATAGATAGAGATAGACGCATAAAATAACTACTGCGCTTTCAAGGTATCCGATCATAGGTCGTGTCAGGACATTATGAGGTACTTATAAAACTAGCCGTAGACCTAAATTCATGGGTGACACGCGGAACCTTAATGTTTTTTTCTATAAAACTATTCCTTGTATAATTTGGTGCTGATTTTCATGAGGCATAACTTTTTTTTCAACTACAAACGAAATAATTTTCACTTCAAACAACTACATACAGCCTTCCAAATGGCAAAAAAAAATTGTTTTTTCTAGTCGTAAACACAATCATAGCTTAAAATTTGCTATGATTAATTTGATATATATTTATATATATATATATATATATATATACTGTAAGTACAAAATAACAGCTTTTCACTAAATGCATATGTATATATATATATATATATATGTATATCGAATAGATATATATATATTTTTTTAAATCAGTTATTTCTGTCTGTACCGTATATACTTACGTACATATGCATTTAGTGAAAAGCTGTTATTTTGTACTTACAAACAGACACTTCAATTTTATTTATCTGTATATATTTAACAGCTAAAATCATAGGTAAACCAGATAACTTTCAAAAGCAGTGAGCCATAATAAATAAATTAAGCTTGAGGTATGGTTTCATCAAACCCACTGTGCAATATTGAAAGCCATTGAATAATGCAGCCTCAAACATCAGGGTTGGCACCAAATTTGTTATTTCTAGTATATTTGCAGGTACCACAAAATTGTATTATAATACATACATACATATGCTCATGCCTGTATTCCCGGAAGGGGTAGGCAGAGGTGTTGTTATCACAACACCCACTTTTCACCGAAGATGATTAAGTGCCAACGTGACAGATGGTGAGTCTATCGCCGTCTCAGGCACTATACGTACGTCTTTGAATTACTTCTCAGAAATATGCAGGTTTCCTCACGATGTTTTCCTTCACCGTAAAGCACGTGGTGTGAAATCACTGTACATAAGTTTCTTAGAAAAAGTCATTGGTATAGGCCCCGCTGGGATTCGAATTTGCGTCGTTTGCACAGCAGGCGACTGCTTTAACCCCGAAGCCACTACGGCTTTTTTTACAAAAAATTTTGCTAACAAATAGATAATACTAAATTTTTGTCATATTTTACTAAACTAAATAAGAGGGTTGTGTTTTTGTAAGCAGTCGCCTGCTACTGTACCAATGACTTTTGCTAAAAACTAATATGCAGTGAATTCACACCACAGCATCACAAAACATCTTGAGGAAACCTGTATATGTCTGAGAAGAAATTTAAAGACGTATGTATAGTCCCTGAAACGGCGATGGACTCACCATCTGTCACGTTGGCACTTAATCATCTTCGGTAAAAAGTGGGTGTTTTTATTACTACACCTCTGCCTACCCCTTCGGGGAATACAGGTGTATGTATGTGAGGGGTGTGTGAGCATGTATAATATAACATACATACATGTATGTTAACGTTATTTAATAACGCTGCAGGCTTGCTAGCCTGCGAAATAGTACATAATAATGTTAATGAAATTAAATTATGACATGAATTCTCAATCCTATAATCAATATACATACACGCGAGTACAGGAGCAGGGTTCAAGGGGGTTACAGAAAATATAGTTAACTTTGAATCACTGCGCGGGCTAAGCCACGAGCGAAATATAATTATTATATATATAGATATCTGTAATCTTCTAGTAATATCTGTTTAACTTATATTTAAATTAGAAGTGTTACAACACTTACATTTGATAACAAAAATGATCAAGTGCAAATATTTTCATTTTTGCAGTGCCTGAGTCAGCAATGGACTCAGGCACTATACGTACATCTTTGAATTACTTCTCTGATATATAAAGGTTTCCTTACGATTTTTTCTTTAATCTAGTAGTGTATAGAAGTAGCATCCCTGACATTCCCCGAAGCATAGTGGTCTCGCTTTGTCCATTATTGAGTTGATGAAAAAATGCCCGTGGGGTGAACGAGGCAAATTGAGTGTAACTAAAATATTGACTACACGAAAATGGACTATAAATCTGTTATTTTCATATATTTTACTACGAAGATGGCAAACAAGAAAACTGAGCCCCACTCATCGTGTCGTTTGAACATCGTCCCTTGACCTTACGTTTTAAGCTTCCTACACTCGCCGCTTGGGGCGCTTTTTAACGTTCCCATACAAATTGAGAAAAATATATAGTCATTTTAAAAACTTACATACATACATATGTTCATATATCAACGCCTATCTCGGCTATAACATAAATTAAAATTAATTGACTTAATATTAGAGACTATTACTTAGAAATATTTACATTTATGCGATTGGAATTGAAGCTAGAAAAAATATATATCAGTGTATGATATCGAGAAAAGCTATAAGATATTTATCATCACGCTACATAGACGCGTTAGCCCAAAGTAACATTTCCACGAGGACAAAGTCGCGGGCAGAAACTAGTCGTAATATATCAGCTTAAAATTGAGTTCAAAATATGAAATTCTGTAGCGCCCAGTGTATTTTACGACAAGTGCAGGCCAATTAAAAAACTATTAAATGACTTTGAAGTAACTAAGCTCGTAAAGTGGGGAAGTTGAAATTCAATTTTAATGATCTGCTTCCTTTTTTAGCGAACTGCACGGATTTTATCAACAATACTGTAATATTTTTCCATTGACGTTTATTAAAAGTACCTAAGAATGTCGGAATGTTTAATTTTGACTATGGTATCGCGTGCGTGGGTTGGAATTGGACAAAATTAATATTGATGGCTTAATTACTCGTATTATATTGAAATGAGCTGTACCCCGCGAAACCCAAATCTTTTTTAAATAAAAGTAGCCTAAGTTGCTTGTAATATATCGCCAGTGAAAATCTCGTTAAAATTGGTCCAGCGGCTTTGGAGATCCTCCGGAATAAACAGTAAACTCAGTTACTATTCTTATCAAAATATAAAATCTTACAAAAATTTTAAAACAATATGAAGCAGTTAAATTGCACAAAAGTCGATTTAAAAATTATAAAAACTAAAATTAGGTACTACGTATAATTGTGTAGCTTGAGATGACCAGCCTCCACAAGCAGCACTTGTTCACTAGTGTTACTAAAATGCCAGCCATTGGGTCCTCGACCATTGTAAGTAGGGAAGTGAGCGACACGTCATCCTGACGCCGCCGCAAGCAAAGGCATTTTAAGAAGGTATTCACAAAATAAAATGAAAAAGATAAAGGTTAATTTGGTAATCTTATAACAAAGCATTGTAACTTGATTTTTCGTGCATCTACCCATCCAACTTCTAGTCTCAAGCGATATTGTTTAACTTCACTGATATAACAATGTACGCAACAGCGACTGTGCTACATATTTCAAACTTCTTAAACATATTACTCACCTTTCTAGTAAATGTTTACTACAACAAACAATTGTGTAAACTCCTGTACCGCTATGTTTAACTTGAACTCTAGTTGGGACTAAATTAATTAATTCATAAGCACTGCGTTTCGGCCTCATATCTCATACAGTCGCGAGAGAAGTGTTTGCGGAACACACACTAACATCTGATACCAGTAATTGCTCTTCTATTGTGCTTCAAGTTAGGCTAGATGTACACGTGTCGTGATAATATTGTATTGTATACAGCTTGTTTGGTTTAAACTGTGTTTGCTTAAAGGCTTTGTGGTTGTGATTGTATCATAATAATAACAATATATGGACACAATTCCACACTTTACACACAGAATAATTTTAAGCTTATATTGTAACTAGTTGTGCCCCGTGGTTTTACCCGCTTAGACTTTTTTTTTGGTTATTTTTTTTAAAAAATTGTTGAAATGATACAATATATATGGAAATTACACAAATCACTCACGAGACATAAATGTAATTCACATACATTTTGTATAGTTTCTAATTTAATACTACTTAATGTTACATTAACCTCACGCTATCGTACCGTACCGTTTCTATTAGCACAAGCGCGAGAGAATTTCACTTTGGCCAGGCCTACAGGGAAGAGCTGTCATGTCTTGGCCGATCGCGTAAGCGACTTTTAAGTTGAAATTACTTTCACAATATAATTTTAAATACTTTAAGAGTGACAACCCTCACGCTCGATGGAGCAAATTTCTTATTCCCAAAATTTGGATTCCATACTATCTATTAAGATTATATTTATACTGAGCTTTAGACTATTATCGATAGGAATAAGATAATGTTGAGTTTATGAACATCTGGACTTGGGGTCCAGAGTTTCAACCGCAAACGCAGTAAATATGTATTCTTGACCAATGCAAGCATATTTCCTATACTTGAGGCTCTCCTGCTAAGCAGCAGCAGTACCGGCCGCCACAGCAGCGCCGATGAGACGGGATGGAGCCAACGTATCGACACACGAGGTTTTTTTATTACTGTAGTTAGTTGTCGATATGTCCCAACACTATTGGTGAAATTAAAACCACACACGTCAGATAATGAAGGCTTCAATTAATGGTATCCGTCGGATCATTATTCTGCATTCATAGAGAACGCGCAGTTTTAATTTGGATGAGATATGCAGGAATATATTACTGGATATATAGGACTTATATTTACGGGTTGCTATTTAAATATTCACTCTTAAAACTATAAATATGTATATAAACATACATATAAATAAATATATGCTCACGCCATCCCAGAAGGGTCAGCAGAGGTGTTGTAGCAATACCCACATTTCACCGAATATGATCAAGTGCCAACGTGAGTCCATCGCCGTCTCAGGCACTATACGTACGTCTTTGATTTACTTCCCAGACTTACGCAGGTTTCCTCACGATGTTTTCCTTCACCGTAAAGCACGTGGTGTGAAATACCTATCTTAACTATAAATAACTATCGATATATAAAAATAATTTAACTCTCATGTTTATAAAAATTAGTTCAAATGAACAGTATATAAATGAGAAGTAAAATAGTGTCTAAAGTTTGCTTTTAAGGGACACATACGTTTAACATGAAGAATAATAACATAATTACCTAACACAGTAACGTCACACAAAGCCATTGTTCTAGGTAATAAATAATAAAATTTGCATAACAATAACCGAAACTTGCACTGTGGCACCTACTTACACCAACGCAAAATCACCGCTCCTGGATAGCCCCAAGGGAATTAGTCCAGTGACCAAAGGGTATTAAAGCATAACGCTTATGATAAAGTACACCTATTTGGTATAAGCCTCTCAGAGGCTAGATATTATTATGTAGGTCCAAACGAAAAATATAAATCTGTGAAAATACTGAATGCTAATTAGCTTCTGTCATCGACTTCGCCCACGTTGCATAGTTACTTTGGCCTGAAACTAACTTGGATCCGCAACTACCTAGCTTGATGATATATGAATTATATTTATCTAGCAACAAAATATTTATTCAAATCGGGCCAGTAGTTTCAGACATTGCATTTAAGAAGCGCATTCAAGCAAAAAAAATGTTTTTATTAAGTAAACTAATAAATATGTCTTATCAAGATCATGATATACAAAAAAATATACGTATAATAAAAAAATACGAAAAAAAGCCAAAACTACATACATATGCTCACGCCTGTATTCCCCGAAGGGGTAGGCAGAGGTGTTGTTATCACAACACCCACTTTTCACCGAATTTGATTAAGTGCCAACGTGACAGATGGTGAGTCTATCGCCGTCTCAGGCACTATACATACGCTTTTGAATTACTTCTCAGATATATGCAGGTTTCCTCACAATGTTTTCCTTCACCGTAAAGCACATGGTGTGAAATCACTGTACATAAGTTTTTTTTAGAAAAACTCGTTGGTACAGGCCCCGCTGGGATTCGAACTTGCGTCGCTTGCGTAGCAGGCAACTGCTCAAACCCCGAGGCCACCACGGCACAAAGCCAAAACTGTTTTTTTATACGAGCCAGAGATTTGATTATGTCTTCGGTTGCACTTTGTTTATACACAGACACGCTTTGATTTTAATATATATAAAAGGAGCCTATAAAATTACGAAAATATTAATCCTACTAACTTTTTCCGCACGAGCTTATGATCAACTAAGTCTCAAAAATTTGAATTGAAGTTACATATTGTTCATGTAAAATAAAAATATTCTCTATTCTATCTGCACTTACAAGTAACATGATCTATGACATTATAATGTACTTACTTACAGTGCCGGATCTGGCTAATTAAGTGTCTGCAGTTAACGTCTCCGGAATTTATTGTGTATGTGGAACCTGGAGGCTTGTCTGAACATCCGTTATCACTATACTATTGTGGTGATTATTATGCTAGAGACGCTCATTTTGTATACGAGCATACATATGCTCACGCCTGTATTCGCCGAAGGGGTAGGCAGAGGTGTTGTAATCACAACACCCACTTTTCACCGAAGATGATTAAGTTCCAAAGTGACAGATGGTGAGTCTATCTCAGTCTCAGGTGCTATACATACGTCTTTGAATCACGATGTTTCCCTTCACCGTAAAGCAAATGGTGTGAAATCAATGTGCATACGTTTTTAGAAAAACTCATTGGTATAGGCCCCGTGGAATTCCAACTTGCGCCACCACGGCTTAATAGACGTATCCAAAAAGCCGTGATGGCCATGGTTTGTAAACTATTTCTTAAATTGAGATTTTTCTTTAGCTTGTAGAATAAATAAATATACTAACACCATCTTAGTAAGATAGGTGAAATGGTTAACAGAACATAATAGTCTCAAGCACATGCGTCTATTAATTTCCTTCTCAGATATACGCAGTTTCTTTACTTAGCTTTCCTTCACCGTAAATCTTGTTATGTGAAATTTACTTATTTATTTAAGTTTCTAAAAAGAACATTGTTAGAGACATCCGTGTCAGTTAAAAACCCATTTAACTTGATTCTTTTCAGCGTTCAGTCCGCTTGAAGGTAAGCGACCACTGCAGTATGAACATTATGAACATGACCAATACCAGAGTTCCAGTCGCACAACGCCCACTTCATAAAGAATGGAATTGCTGTGCCAACACTTTACAAGGTTAAAGAGTATAGAGGATACGCACAGCGTCTCCAGTCCTCCCCTCTACATGGAGAGGGCTCCATGTAGCACTGGCGACCTTACTACTGTAAAGTAGCATTATTTGTTGTTTGGTACATTGTTGGGCTCGGCGCTTGATTCAACCCGATGTGGCTGATTCATCATCATCATAGGACGTCCACTGCTGAACATAGGCCTCTCCCAATGATTTCCACCTCACCCGGTGGGAAGCGGCCTGCATCCAGCGGGTCCCCGCGGCCTTGACCAGATCGTCCGTCCATCGCGCGGGGGGGCGCCCTACGCTTTTTATTACCTTTTTATTATTACCTGATTTTTATACAAAGCGACTGCCATCTGACCTTCGTAACCCATTTCACGAGGGAAATCGGTAATCTGGGTTTAACCCAGCTGTTGGACTCTAAAGCCTCCGACAGATCTGTAACGATTGCCAAAGATGTTAAACTGGCAACCGGGACCGACGATTTAACGTGCTCTCCGAGGCACGGAGGGAACCATCCAACTACTAGCTTGGGTTAGGGTTGATTAACTTCGCTTATCGAATGATATGCGCAATAGAAACTTCTATTAACAGCATATTCGCTTGAATACCTATACGATACGAAGTATATATAAACCGCTCGGCCATGACGGTTTCAGTAGAATATAGATTAATCACTCAGACCCAATGCAAGTCATAAGTCATCGGGTGAAGATTTAAGTGTCGCATTTAATAGCTTCGCAGGTCACGTGTAGGCCAACACATAAAAATGCACTAAAATAACACTTAAGCCAAATCGTTGCAGCGTTTTCCTATCCGATACGTGCTATAAGCGGTGGTACGTACATTCAGCTTTATTGGATTTCAATACAAATTTATTTTCAAAGAACAGAGACACTTAATTTTCTTTTGTTAGACAATTATAATAAATATATATGCACGCGATGGCGTCGCCAAAAGGGTCCCCGGGGTTAGCAGAGGTGTTGTAACAATAACACCTACATTTCACCAAATATGATTAAGCGCCAAAGTGACAGAGGGTGAGTCCATCGCGGTCTCAGGCACTATACATACGTCTTTGAATTATTTCTCAAACATATGCAGGTTTCCTCACGATGTTTTCCTTCACTGTACATAAGTTTTGATGATGGGATTCGACCTTGCATCGCTTGCGTAGCAGGCAACTACTCAAACCCCGAGGCCACCACGGCTAATAAAAACATTATTTTTATTTAAATAAAATAATTTCTGCAAAACTGATATTTATAGAGATCGGAACAACACATCTTTGTTAGAGTTTGTGACATATGATATCACCACGGCTGGCGTCCGAACTAAGTCAATACTTTTGCTAGCGAGATTTGTCAATAGTCGGGTTTTATTTTGTAAAAATCATCTTATATTTTAATCTATTTGGGATTATATTTTATAGTTTAAAGAGAAAATTATTCTTTGCAATAGCTATAATATATATATAATATGTATATATTTTGAAATGCTCTCATTAACGTTTTTTTTGACGTGAGGGAAACCTTCAAAAGGTCCCCGACCGCCCTGGGAGAGGCAGATCGGGGTATGTGGGATCTTTACCGCACTAAAACCCCCCGGGTGGCCATCCTCAGTGCTCAGGGGGGACTCCGGGTACTCTGATAGAACGCACCGGTGTCCCCCCACACTTTGCCGGGGCACATCCCCGGGGCTGCTGTGACGCCGCCCCTTGAGACCTGCCACCTTCCCGGGCCCGCGGCTCGGTGGTCAAAGCTCCCACCCCGACCACAGCCAGCAGGCCCTCCGGCCCCCTTTTAGTCGCCTCTTACGACAGGCAGGGGATACCATAGCCATATTAGACCCTGGCTATTGGGTGATGCTCTAATTAACTAACCTAACCTTACCACAGAAGGAGGACAAAACATATATTTTTTTGTTCATCACTTTTTCCCCTATAGAGGGCGCCACATCCAATACTATGTGATTATTATATAGACAATAACCAGCGATTAGTCAAGACATATTCAACAATACTTAATTTGTAAAATTATGAGCAGTAGCATTGGTTAAGTTTTGGAGTTCTGAGGGAACAGATGACCATACATACGTATCAAAACATAACTCTCCTTTTTTCTTGGCCGTAGGCGGGTAAAAAAAAAATTCTCAATAATACAATAGTTTTATAATATTCCTCATACGGGCTCAGCTTCTTACACAACTTGGTATTTGATATATGGAATAAAGTAAACTAATTGAATTAAACATACATATGCTCACGCCTGTATTCCCCGAAGGGGTAGGCAGAGGTGTTGTTTTCACAACACCCACTTTCACCGAATTTGATTAAGTGCCAACGTGACAGATGGTGAGTCTATCGCCGTCTCAGGCACGTCTTTGAAATACTTCTCAGATATATGCAGGTTAACTCACGATGTTTTCCTTCACCGTAAAGCACGTAGTGTGAAATCACTGTACATAAGTTTCTTAGAAAATCTCATTGGTACAGGCCCAGCTGGGATTTGAACTTGCGTCGCTTGCGTAGCAGACGACTGCTCTAACCCCGAGAACACCACGGCTCATTTGAATTAAAATTTGATTAATACGAGTTCAACGTTCGCAATTACCCGCTTGTACGATACAAGGTTCATTGCCCTGCGATTTACTTATACAAAAAGAATAAACTCAACACCACAGGCTATTAAACTTATTGTCCACATCCATGGCATTTCCGGGCATTCACGTGGCATAATGTATTCCTGAATAATTCTTTTGGAAATGTTAAGTTCGTTTAAGCTCTTTTGAATATGCAAATATTAATGGTACTTGAATTTGGAATGAAATTTTTAGTAATACGACCTTTAGACTTATCTCGTTCATATTATAATGTTATAGTGTATATTTAGAAATAGAAAGCTAGATTTTAGTACTAAAAAAAAAGAAAGAAAGGAAGTCTACACGGGTGAAACCGCGGGGCTTAGCTAGTAATATTATAATAAATTTGTAAAAAAACCGCCTTCAAAAAACAAAATAAAAAAAACCGATTACTTTGAAGTTGGTGCCAAATGCAGCATCAAACTCGATATCCAACACCAACTTCAAAAGTAAGTAATTTATTTATGATTATTTTATTTGTAACATTTTGGAGGCACGTATCGTGCCTGAGACGGCGATAGACTCACCCACGTTGGTACTTAATTATATTGGGTGAAATGTGGGAATTGTTGTTTCAACACCTCTGCTTACCCCTTCGGGACTGGAATGGCGTGAGCATATATATATATATATATATATATATATATATATATATATATATATATATATATATAAAATCTGTCTTTCGCTGGCTTTTTGGGAAATCTTATCTAGGTGTAAAGTTCTCATCAATACAAATTAATCAAACCCAAACCAGGTGATTGCTGTAAATCATTTATTTCCCTTTCTATTATACCTCCGCTTCTTTTCTTCTCTCTCTCTCTCTCTCTCTTTAGAATAGAATGTTACGTGGTCAGAAATATGCTTGGCCTTAGACCATGCTTTCTCGCGGGGCCCATACACTCTGTGATTGGCGACGCGCATAATTTTTGTAGCATTTTGGATCACTTTCAATAGTTGTTAATTTATAGAGGATCAAAAAAAACTTACACTGAATGAAATTGGGAGTTAACAAAAAAGAAACAAGATTTTTCATACATATGTAACTAGCTGTTGTCCACCCTCGTCCATGCGAATACAATTTTTCATACATATGTAACTAGCTGTTGTCCACCGTCGTCCATGCGAATACAATTTTTCATACATATGTAACTAGCTGTTGTCCACCCTCGTCCATGCGAATACAATTTTTCATACATATGTAACTAGCTGTTGTCCACCCTCGTCCATGCGAATACAATTTTTCATACATATGTAACTAGCTGTTGTCCACCGTCGTCCATGCGAATACAATTTTTCATACATATGTAACTAGCTGTTGTCCACCGTCGTCCATGCGAATACAATTTTTCATACATATGTAACTAGCTGTTGTCCACCGTCGTCCATGCGAATACAATTTTTCATACATATGTAACTAGCTGTTGTCCACCGTCGTCCATGCGAATACAATTTTTCATACATATGTAACTAGCTGTTGTCCACCGTCGTCCATGCGAATACAATTTTTTCGGTTTTTGTAACATTTTTTATAACGTTAATGCATCGCTCCCGTTGCCATAAATAAAGCCTTCAAAGACAAATAATTATTTTTTTATCAATTTTAGAATATTTTTCAAATCAAACCAATAGTTCCTGAGAATAGCGCGTACAGCCAAACAAACAAACTCTTCTATATTTATAATATTACTAGCTGTATCCCGCGGTTTCACTCGCGTAGTTTTTAATTCCATGGGTGGCCCTGGAACCTTCATGAGTTTTTTTTTAATAAAAGTATCCTATGTTATAAGGTGAAAGTCTCGTTATGATCGATCAAAACGTTTCGTAGATTACCCGGAACAAAAAGACGGACAGAAAAAAAAAATGCTTTCATCAATATCAGTACCGTGCATACTTTCATATGCATTTAGTGAAAAGCTGTGGGGATTTGGGGATTACGAACAGACACTTCCATTTTGTTTATCTTTATATGTAGAAGTAGTATAGATGTATGGATAGTATAGACTAGCTGTGCCACCTGGTTTCACCCGCGTAGACTTAATTTATGGGCAGACTTGTATCGCGGAGCCATAATTATGTTTTAAAATAAAGGTATCATATGTTAGTCTTTGTTTCATGAGCTATCTACCAGTGAAAAACCTGTTAAAAAGACAGACAGACAGACGGACAAACAAATAGATATAACAATTTTGAAAATTATTTTTTTATCTAAGGCTCGAATAATTTTTCTGTTATTTTACAAACTGACCCTTCAGTTTTATTTATATGTACTAAACTTTTACAGTAACATTCCTGTTCATAAATTATACACAACCAAATTTCCGTATGCATAATGAATAAACCCTAAAATGCAAATATATGTATAAAACCATCTGCTGTGACATTTGAGGGAACCATTCTAACGATACGCTTTTGGAAATCACAACGAACTGACGACCATGGCCCCAACTCCTCAAGAAACTGTGATTGAGAAGGAGCTTCCTCAAATTTCAAGGCCTCTGACCGGGGATGAAGTTGTGATTAGTGGAATTTCGGGGATTTTCCCCAAGTCCAAAAGCGTATTGGAATTCATGGATAATCTTTACAATAAGGTAATATTATCTATCATTTTACGTGCTTTACGGTGAAGGAAAACATCGTGAGGAAACCTGCATATTTCTGTGAAGTAATTCAATGACGTATGTAAAGTATCTGAGACGGCGATGGACTCACCATCTGTCACGTTGGCACTTAATCATCTTCGGTGAAAAGTGGGTGATGTGATTACAACACCTCTACCTACCCCTTCGGGGAATACAGGCGTGAGCATATGTATGTATGTTTATGTGTTACTCATGCGAAAAGAAAATTTGTCCTTCAATAAATTAGGAATCAGTTAAGTGAATTAATATACCGGATGAAAATGTACAGTGACTTTCAAAAAAGTAATTTACCAATATCCATCATGGGCTAGCTCCTGCCTAGTGCGAGTTTTTCACTGCCGCCGTCACAAGTCACCGCGTCGACGTAAAAGTAGATTTGTATAGGATCGAAACAGCGCTGCCTTGCGACTTAAAGATGACGCTATTTTCGGCCTATACAAATCTGCATTTACGTCAACGCGGTGACTTGTGATGGTGATTTTAAGAAAACTCGCACTATGCGCTCTGGATTCGGGATTGGAATAAAAATTATGAAACTACTAGCTGTGCCCTGCGGTTTCACCCGCGTCGATTTAATTTTATTCCCGCGGAACCCAAAAATTTTTTTAAAGTAAATAAAACCTAAGTTACTCCTTGTAACATTAGCTACCCGCAGAAAGTCCCGTTCAAATCTGTCCAGCTATTTTGGAGATTAGTCGCAACAAACAGACAG
This sequence comes from Watsonalla binaria, assembly GCA_929442735.1. Lineage (NCBI taxonomy): Eukaryota > Metazoa > Arthropoda > Insecta > Lepidoptera > Drepanidae > Watsonalla > Watsonalla binaria. The sequence continues at coordinate 9,725,766 of OV838930.1, forward strand.
ACAGACCCACAGACAGAAAGATATTTTTTTTTTAAATTGTATTTTCTATGACAATACCGTACGTATCTTTCAAATGTATTTAGTAGGTGTGATTTTGGAATTACAAAGAGACACTTCAATTTTATTTTTCTGTATAGATTACATTTTGTTGGCTATCAATATGTCACGTAAGTGGAATGCCCCTTTTCTATATTGGAAGTTATTTATTCCATAAAATTAACCCATTCCCATGAACAGGTGGACATGGTATCAGACGAGAACCCGCGATGGATTTTCAACCACCCCGAAGTGCCCAAACATTTAGGGCAAGTAGATGGAATGGAGAAATTTGACGCTCAATTCTTCAGAGTGCATTTCAAGCAAGCCTGCACAATGGAGCCTATGAGTAGAAAACTCTTGGAACATGCCTACAGCGCTATTTTTGATTCTGGTTAGTAACAAATTGGCTTAAAACTCTTCCCTATACATTGCTAGGGTAAGCCCTTGAGTAAACCTGTTTTTTATACGAAGCGACTGCCATCTAACCATCGTAACCCCAATCACAAGAGAAATCGGTAATCTGGGTTAAACCAGTTGTCAGACTCCCTAAAACCTCCGATGACATGTAACGATTGCCAAAGATGTTAAATTAGCAACTGGGGCAGATGGCTTAACGTTCTCTCCGAGCCTCGAAGGGGACTCGGGCGTTATTTAGGGGCCGTGGGGTAGCGTAGGAGTCGCCAGCTACGCAAACGACGCAGGTTCGAACCCCATCGCGGCCTACCAATGAGTTTGTTTCTGAAAACTTACGTGCAGCGATGTCACACCACGTCCTTTATGATGAAGGAAAGCATCGTGAGGAAACCTGCATATGTCTGAGAAGTAGATGGCTCAAAAAGCGCATATATAGGATATTTTTGCAATATTAAGGTTGAACGTATTGCAAAAGCATGATGTGTTGATTTTCTCCCCACGAGGAGAGTAATCCAAAGATTCTGTTCACATTGCTGGTCTTAAGCCCTTAAGACCTTGGTTTGTGAATTAATCCACAAGTAAACATGCAGTTTATTTCTACAGTTGGAAGATAATGACTTCGCTCGGATAAGCACTATTGTTCTCTAGTCGCTTAAGCTGAGGAGTCTAGAGATAAATTGCTGTGCTCCATGCATTCGCTAGAAGCAGCTTGGAATTTCAGTTCACAAATGTTTGTTAATATAAGGAACTGGGGTCTTACCATAACCTCTTATTGCTATCATAGTTCCACTGTGTGACAGTGACAGACTTATACGCGTCATACACATCTGTCTCATAAAAAGAGTTAAATTATTATGCCAATAATAAGTCATAATATGGCTCCTGATGTAGAGAGACAAGATTTTTAAGGAGCACAAAAAAAAAATCAGTGATTAGTATAGAACAATACTATCATTTCATTCAACTATCATGGAGGATACCTAGGGACCTACTATCATCGTTGTATCAAAGACGTCTGGCTTATAGATACACCCGGCTTAAACCGATGATGGTGGACCCCTGGTAAATAACGCGCGGTATACTTTGGAAAATAAATCCTTCTTGATAATGTCTTATAGATTTGTCATATTAATCCCTAAAATTTTAATGTAATGAATATAACTGTCCTTTTCTTTCAGGAATAAATCCCCTTCAACTAAGAGGGAAGAAAGTTGGCGTCTTCATCGGCTCAGCTTTCTCTGAATCTGAGAAAATTGTCATCTATCAATGTATTCAACGCAACGGCTTTGGTATTACTGGGTAAGTACTGCCCATATAAACAATGGCTCACGCTAGACCGCCGGCAGGGTCTTGCATTCCATTTAAGCACATAAGCAGTGCTTACGTTTTGTGATGACTGAATACACCTTTGTCGTGTATGTGTGTGTGTGTTTATGCTTGCCAGTGTCTAAACCAAAACGTATGTACCAACGCCGCGCCACATTGGTATGTACTTAACCTACCTACCCACCTATTTGCTATTTATGTTTACTCCTTTGAAAGAGGAAACCGTGGCTCAGTTGCTATTGCGCATATCATTCGATCAGCGAAGTTAAGCAACCCTAGCCCTGGTCAGTTATTGGATTGGTGACCGCCCGATTTCCCTCCGTGCCTCGGAGAGCACGTTAAGCTGTCGGTCCCGGTTGCCAATTTATCATGTTTGGCAGTCGTTACAAGTCATTCAGAGGTCTAAATAGTCTGACAATTGGTTTTACCCAGATCAACGATTTTCCTCGTTAAGCGGATTGCGAAGGTCAGGTGACAGTCGCTTCGTATAAAAATCAGGTGATCAGCCACATCGGGTTGAATCAAGAGCCGACCCCAACAATGTATGGGATAAGGCCAGGGAGATGATGATGTTTACTCCTTTGAAAACTTAAAATCGTGAGGTCCGAGCCGAGCTTTGGTTGGAATTATTTTAGGTCGTTGTCCGTTGCTCGGCAGGTGTCCACGTATCCAATATCTACGTATATACTACAAGATACAGTATGTAAGGATGCTTTTACTGAGATAAACCTGGCAAGAATGTCAGTAAATACTCTTTTCAAAAGTAAATTATATTTTATTTTTTATAAATCACATAAGAAATCCCCATAGAATTATATATCACAGAAAACTGCATTGCTTTGATGGAATACATTATTAAATATCTTAAAATTACTTCAAAATGAAACACACATCCTATATTTAGCGTTTTCCAACTACAAAAGTCCGACATAAAAGCTAAGCAAAAGTGAACTCTATTTACTTTTATAGCGTAACAAGCTGTGACTTGGCTGCATTATAATGAGTTAAGGTATAATTCTCCGAAACAGCCCGGGGCTGATATTAAGAGATATAAAACTTTGTCTTTCCATGTCCATACTTTAATCGAGTTTTTATTAAAGACTAAAATGTTATCATCTATACTATATATATGTATGTATACAGATATTTCTGTTTGTAATATCAAATAAACAGCTTTTTACTAAATGCATAGGTATGTGAAAGTACATATAGTATCTAACAACCTACATAGAAACACCAATTTTTATTTTTCTCCGTTTCACTGACTGTCTGTTTGTTGCTGGGAATCTCTGAAACTACTGGAGCAATTTTAACGGGATTTTAACTGGCAGATAGCTAATTTTACAAGGAGTAATTTGGGCTACTTTTATTTATAAAAAAACATTTGGGTTCCATTGCCCAGCCATGAAATTAAGTCTACACTGGTTAAACAGCGGGGTTTAATTAAATATATTACTGCAATGCCAAATCCTTACATATTTCAATAGACAACAAACTTTTGTTTGTTTTAACACATTGTTCTTCTAAAATACGTTACGGATCTTGATACGGTTTTTGCTCATATGAGTTGGATTTCGATGAGTTTGTAACTTAAAATTCGTATTAGATTTTATTGATAGTATAGTATCTTTAAAAACGTAATAGAAGGAAAGTTAGAAGGGTAGAGAGGGAGAGGAAAACCAAGGCTAACATACATGAGACAAGTTTAAGAAAAGATGTCTGTCATGACGTGTACGGAGGTCAAAGAGATGGCACTGGACAGACATATGGAAAGAGTTGCATCGGTTACACCGACATGAGTTATTACTTTTAAATTCATGATAATGACAGTATTGTTAGTGTTAAAAATGTAACCCGAAGCCAAGCGATGGCGGATTACTACACGTGACTCAACAATCAAAATAGTGAACAATTTTTTTTTTGTAAAGAAAATTGCCAAATTTCTTTGTGTATTTTTTTATTAATAGAAACCTTCCAAGCCCAGTGGTAATATTTACATTCCTGTATAATCATGTCTCATCAAAAAACATTATCATCAATATTTTTTTTGAACTTTTTAATTAAAAGGCATTTAGATTTTTTTTTTAATTATGTTTTACTAACCGTAACAAATTATAGTATCAAAACCTGCTATACGATTGGTTACTCATTTATTGATAACTAGCGGACCTCACACGGTTTCACCCGCGTAGTTCCCGTTCCCGTAGGAGTACGGAGGTAAAATAAGCCTATGTTACTTGCTGATGATGTAACTATCCAATGGTGAAAGATTTTTGAAATTGGTCCAGTAGTTTTTGAGCCTATTCATTACAACCAAACAAACAAAAAGTTTTCCCCTTCATAATATTAGTGTAGATTGGTTGATGCCAGCACTATCCTTTCGATAAGAAAAATCTGAACTTCTGGGAGCAAAAACTGCGGGCTAATCCGCATTAGAAGCTATCTTCATAGTTACCAAATACTATAGGGAGTTAGTGCAATCTTACTCGTTCCTCCCTTCAATAGCTGTCGTATATGATAAAGCCTTAGACCTCAGGTGGAGCGATAAATCCGACCCATATCCGACTATAAATCGTGGGTCCTGTCTGACTTTTGACCCTGAATGTATTAAGTCTTTTACTCCATTGTTGTATGTGATATCTTCATTAAGCGGTTCTGGTGATTGTTTATTATACAGGCCGACTTACGGGCTCACGGCTATCATACACAAAAGTGCCTTTAATATTGTAGATAGACGGCATCATCCACGTTGCTACCCAATCTGTCACGTTAGCACTTTATCATCTTCGATGCAAAGTAGGTGTTGTTGATATAATACCTCTGCTTACCCCTTCAGGAACCTTTCTGATAGCGTGACCATATTTTTTTATAGGACCTATAAAATTTAAGGTAATTTCCATGTTTCTGGCTGTTTCTGTTTTATTATCTCGACTGTCATTCTACACTACAAGGTTAATTTTTCGCATTTAGTCTGACATTTCCAGACAAAATAAGCAATTAAAAAAACACCCTCCACAGGGGGTACCACTATCAAGAAGAACGGAAAAATTACGTTTATTGTATGGAAGCACCCTAAATACTTATTCCATTCTGTTTTTTGACTGATTTTAAAAAAGGATAGCTTTTAATTTCGATCGATTAGTGTAGTACAATAAATAGTCCAGAATACATATATAGATATGCTCAAGTCAGTATTCCCCGAAGGGGTAGGCAGAGGTGCTATAATGACAACACCCACTTTTTACCGAGGATGATTAAGTGCCGACGTGATAGATGGTGAGCCTATCGCCGTCTCAGGCACTAATCATGCGACTTTGAATATATCTCAGCTTATGAGTTTTTAAAAAACTCATTGGTACAAGCCCCGCTGGGAATTGAGCTTGTGACGCTTGCGTAGAAGGCGACTGCTCAAAAACCACGGCCACCACGTCTCTTACAACTTCCAGCATACATACAAATATTAATTGTAATATTATTATTATGCTTAAGTTTCAGTCAAAACACAATTAAGATTTTGATAGCTCATATTCATATACCGTTATAACAGTAAACTAATGAAATGTTGATCTAGCGATAAGTGTGGGTGCGCTTGCCCTTAGGCGTATTTTGATGACCTTATAATTACATTTTGGTTTGACTAAATTCATTTAACGCATAAATTTATATAATTTTACCTCAGTAGGGTTGGCTAATGCTTACGACGTTGCATCGGGAAATTTCATATCTATATAGGTAAATAAAATTGAAGTGTCGGTCCGTAATTGCAAAATAACGGCTTTTCAAAAATGCAAGAGAAAGTATATGAGGTACATACATAAAAAAAAACAATTTGTGATTTGTTCCAAAACGGCTGGGCAGATTTTAACGGGACTTTCACTGACTGAGGCAATGATACAAGGAGTAATTTAGGCTACATTTTAAAAAACGAGGGTTTCTATAAAATAAGAAATGTCGACGCGGGTGCAACCGCGTGGCACAGCTAGTCTATACTATTATTATTAATCTGAAGAGGTTTTTTGGTTAAACGCGCTAATCTCAGGAACTACTTAAACTTGGTTTGAATTGAAAAAGTATTTTTGAGTTGGGTAGTAGAGCTTTGAATTGGACATGTATATAGGTTGTACGTATGTATGTATATAGGTGGCAAAAAGCACCCAGAATCAATAATTTCGGCATCTATTACTGTGTTCATTTAAAAAGAAGCATTCGATTTGAGAAATTATTTATAAGATAGCTTCTTTCAAACATTCATATCATATCTATGACTGTAAAATTCAATTTTAACGCAACTGTAACTTAATACATACTTAACTGCGAAGAGGAATGTAACCAGTAAAAACTGCTTAACATCGTATATAGATAATAAGTAATTAAACATGAGTTAAACTTAAAGTTATTATTAATTCAAGGACAATGTTTCTCAGAAGACATTGTCTAGGCTTCGCACAATGTTACAATAAATATCAGAGCCATTTGTGTTTCAACCAACTTCTACCCTTGCGTTATTAAATATTTGAAGGAACTTTACTTTCTTTCTTGTTGGCAAATATATTTTATTACATACATACATACATATGCTCACGCCTGTATTCCCCGAAGGGGTAGGTTGGGGTGTTGTTATCAAAACACCCACATTTCACCGAATTTGATTAAGTGCCAACGTGACAGATGGTGAGGCTATCGCCGTCCCAGGCACTATACATACGTCATTGAATTACACACAGGCGTCGCTGGGATTCGAACTCGCGTCGCTTGTGTAACAGGCGACTGCTCAAACCTCAAGGCCACCACGGCAAAAGTAGATTTTTATTTTTCGATATTGTAATTTTTTTTAGGTGTAGAATTAGATTCTATTTTCATTCCTATCTTAATGTCTGGACTCCTTACTCGCTTGTCTGTCAACTCGTTGACTGACTGAATGACGTTTACGCAATCAGTCACGACATAACACCGTTACTGGCAATAATTCGGCGCGCTTATAATTTCGTATCTGCACGCTACTGTGTGAGTGTGTTATTTCGAACGATTTGTTCCGTACTGCTTCTAGTGAGTCATTATGCATACTGTGACATAAATATAGGTACACCATATAACAATTTCACTAAGCAGTAAGTCCCAGGTGCTGCCAGTACTCGAGTCTAGTAATAAGTATATAATTATGAGAAAGGACCCGGAGACTTTGCAATTTAGGTCGTTTATTAAAATGTTAATAAGCTCAGGTTGGAAGTTTACGCTCCGCCCCTAATTTAGAGATGAGTTGTGTAGTTTTATAATGTAAACAATTTGCTGCCTCATCGGTTAGCTTTTTAGTCAAGATTCTTGTTTCTTTTTTAAACCGCGCCCTCAGAACGATAGGAGCTTAACTGAAAAAATTGCAAAAATAATTACGTTAAGATAGACAGTCCTCAAAATATATTTCTACAAGTAGTTATTAACACGTATCGTAAATGCACAACCTAAATTATACTTTAATAATATAAAATACATTGTATCCAAAACTGGTAAAATAATTACTGCCTAAGTTATAAATTCAAATTCAATTTCGATTCTCAAAAAATTTTTTTTTCTTTTGAGCCCCTATCGTTATGAGCGTGCTATATGTAAATATTGCTGTTAAAATGGCATTTTTTTTTCTTTCATTTCTTACTTTTAACGTCAATATGCTTGACGCTAAGTGTCTCCGATTCGATTCCCGCGTCAGGGAAAACATTTTATGTACTGAGCATGTTATATTGTCTATACTTTTTATTGGCGCTAGCATGTATAATTATGTCATTCTGACAATTTGAAAGTACTTTATAAGATTTATACGTTTTAAAGGGAAATCAGGGTTAAGTACTATGTAAAAAGTCTAATCGGATAAAGATACTTTTTGACTTTGACTAAATATTTAAAACAAGTATAGGTATCATATAATTATAACCTCTTGTGACCTTAATACAAGCATTGCTTAGTTTAGAACTAGATAAAGCTGGATGATCTATATAAATAAATTAAATTAAATTATCTGTTTGTAATTCCAAAATAATAGCTTATCACTAAATGCATATGTAAGTATATACGGTACTGACTTATAAAAACAAATTTCCAATTCTTTTCTGTCTGTCTGTCTGTTCCGGGTAATCTCTGACATGGCTGGACCGATTTTAACGAGACAAGGAGTAACATAGGCTACATTTATTTAAAAGAATACATTTAGGGGTCCGCGGAAATGAAGTTAAATTAACGCGGGTGAAACCGCAGAGCACAGCTAGTGCCAAAATATAATTCAATATTGATGAGAAGTATTAATTAAGTAATGAAATGAAATGAAAATTGTATACATACTTTGAAATGAGTAATTGCTGAGTTTATTCCTTGGATTACCAGAGTAAACTGCAGTAATAGCAACCTTCTGAGTCCGATGTTAATATTTATAATACTGTAAATTTTTTTTCTTTAAACTTCTGATGGTTTGAAACTACTAAGACGTTTAAACAAACAAATATATATTAGACGTTTTTGCGTCGACTTATCTCAGCCCGATCGGTTTAAAATTGACAAAGTTTCATACAAACTTTCATCGCCTATTTTATCCCTTTGGGGGTAGAATTAATCAATATCCTTAGCGGATGCCTACGTCATAACATCTACTTGCATGCCAAATTTCAGCCCGATCCGTCCAGTGGTTTGGGCTGTGCGTTGATAGATCACTATGTCAGTCAGTCACCTTTGAGATATATATATTTAGATTGTGATTCCCTTCTACCTTCTTAGCACGTTTATTCCCACTTCATAAGCAGTAGAACTTAAAACTCACATAAAGATCTCTCATAAAGCAAGTGACTCTCAAAATTGTAATAGTCATTCCTTTGGTATCGCACGAGCCAATTTCACATACTGCCTAACTTATAATTAGATTTTCCCCGGGAAATGAACGGGAACACTCAACGTGTGCAATTTTAGGTTGTTATTCTCACATCCTGCGACTTTTCGTCAATTATTTATTGTGACTTCAACAGTAGAGTTTTACAGAAGTTATCATTTCTAAAATAAGTGCTGCACCTTTCTGTGAATAAACTCAAAGACATTTTCTTGATACAATTGCATTTAATCATCTTCGGTGAAATGTGGGTGTTGTTACACCTCGGCTTACATCTAGAATGACATGAGCATATTCCGACATCTAACTGAAATATTATTGCCGCTAAAATTCTGTGAATTATACATATATATGTAACAAATGATGTACATTCACGAAGTCGGCGAGACCCACACAGACTTGTATTAAATGAGATTCCAAACTCTGCGAAATATAATAAAAGCTGTGTGGCCATGTGTGTCCGTGTATACAATAATTTACCTTGTTACCTTAAGGAACTTAAACAGGAATCATTTAAGTCAGAGCTGTACAAATTCTTGTATAAAAAAAATGTATACAGTGTACAGGAGTTTATGTGATGACGTCAGTCAAACATTCGCATGCTATAATATAAGTTAGCTAAACATGTATGTTCTATTATACCTCACACCACCTTTATACCATGTTTTTGGCGAATAAATTTATTATTATTATTATTATTTTAAAACTGCTGCCTAATTCACCATCTGATTGCTATTAATAATAATATATCGTTTATTTCGGACAACAGAGATTCATATAGCGGTTTATTTCATGATTGCATGGAGTGTTATTACGTAATTATTAAATTCTACAAAAAAAAACTATTGGCAACATTTTCTTTCAAAGTAACGAATCAAATCACTTGCTGTTTTTGAAAGTGCCAAAGATTCTCGATAGTTACAACATTTTCTGAAATAAATATTATCGAATGGTTTCATAATGGAACCCCATTCGAATACATTTTCTCTAGTTTTAGTGCTATTGAAGTAATGTGAAAGGAGCTATCCGTAATTTTGCTTTTGTACAATAATGATTAAGTTCAGGGAAGGTGGGGCAAAATGATAATCAATGATAGAACTACAACAAATATATGTAGAATGGTTCAATATAGGTAAGGGTCGTACGCCGACCGCAACAATGTCAGGAATAGCTGTTGATACATAAGAATTTATTGATTCTAATATATTCAAATTAAATTCTATTAAATTGCCTTCTTTAAAATAAAATGTATTTATTTAAATATATGCGTGAAAGCATTTGTTTACATTACTTGTGAATTAGTTATTAGTATTGAATATGCAATGTGTTAAAGTATAACCGAAATACAAATAAATGTTTGACGCATTTCCGATCAACAGAGTACTCGAACGCGTACATAAATATTTACGACTATTGTTTGGATGCAAATCAATTCTACAGTAAAATTATTTTGAAGTTTCTGAAAGTGAAAGTAATTGAGACGATACACGGCTATATAAATTAAAAAAAAGAGCGAATGTGACCGGAAGTGTCGGTAGAGGGCGTCCAAGGAAAAAGTACTATGACCAAATTAATAGTATTTTTCAGAAAGGTCTAATTCGGAGCACTCGTAACCGAAGAAAGTGTATGAAGAGATGCATGAATGTGGATGAAGCGAAAGAAGTATGTAAGGATCGTAGCATGTGGCAAACAGTGGTCTCTGCCTACCCCCATGGGATACAGGCGTGAGCATATGTATGTATGTATGTAAAAAAAATATCAGATTACGATGAGGATACTCGACAAATCAAGCGTACACATTTTATGGATATGCGTTTGGCTGGAGTCATAGAAGTTATTATAAATCAAACATAAAAAGCCGTGGTGGTTTTGAGGTTTGAGTTTGAATCCCAGCGGGGCCTGTAACTATGAATTATTCCTAAAACTTAAGTATAGTGATTTTTTACCACGTAATTCAAATACATATGTTTTATTTATTTGGCACTTAATCATCTTCGGTGAAAAATGTGTACTGTTATTACAACACCCCTGCCTACCCCTTCGGGGAATACAGGCGTGAACATATGTATGTAATTAAATTAGAAACGAATTACTGACACTGCAGCGCAGCGCCGTTAGATTATTTAATTTTGGTCTAATAATAGACTAAAAGGGTATAATTATAATCCTGTAGAGTGTTTTTGTGTCCTTCTGAAGATTTGAAAGTACTTTCTTAGAAATTTAATCAAATAAAGATATTTTTGAGGTTTGAGAATGGCAGTGCATGTAAACACCAGGCACAGAGCCCAGCCATTGCAAGTGTTCATGAGCTGGTAACCACTTACCATCAAATGGGTAATATACTTGTTTGCCATGCTATAAAAATGAGTTATAAATCCATGAGTACCTAACTCCAGAAATCTTAAAAACATTTTTCAATAAAACGAGAAATCGCAACGAAACAATCCACTAAACGACACACAGTAAAAAACTAATATTTCAGTATCGTAAAAGCGACACTATCATCAGATAACTGGGCCAATCCGCTCCCATATCGGGGATTTATCGTCGAACATCAAAAGTAAAAAGTTACTGCGCTACGTTTCCACGAGGATGCGACGGACAAACGATGTTATATATCAATATAACGACGGTTAAAAGGTTAAGAACACTACTAGGGTTACCATTTCTGTTTATATTTTGATAGCTCGCGTTTTTGACACGCTGTGATTTAGATTTATGTCAAGTATCGTAGTGTATTGGGGATTTGAACCCCCTTGCAATAAATTAAAGTTCTCACAGTTTTTCACGTTTATTTTATTTTACACGTGAGCGTAGCACACGACGTCACATGACACCATTCCAGAATCAAACAAAATAGAGCTATAAAAATACATTTAAATTGACGTCTATACTATCTATGGCGTTACAGTAGAAAAATGATTCTCAGAGCTAAGCCTACAATAATTAAATTAAAAATTATGACATCCTCCAATTAGAATACGAATTAGTTGTTAGATAATATTCAATCTATACATATATATAGATAAAAAAATCAAGTGTCTGTTTCTAATTCCAAGTTAACAGCTTTACACTAATTGCATGTGAATGTATATACGGTAACAATCTTGTAAATAACCATTTTTTTTCTCTGTCTGTCTGTTTGTTTCAAAACGGCTGGACTGATTTGAACGGGACTTTCACTGGCAGATAGTTATAAGGATTAACTTAGTCTACTATTGTTAAAAAAACATTAGCGTTCCGCGTGCCTCGTATGAAATTAAAATCTACGCGGGTGAAACGGCGAAGCACGCTAGCTTTGACAAAAATCTATATATTTTTATAAAATAATGGTTATAGCACTTGATGGCTTATAAAAAATATAGTATTATTTATAATTCGTACGTTTAAAAACGAAGAAGAATCATAATACTTATACATTTTTAGTTTAGATATAATAAATCCACGCTTTTCCATATTAATTTAAATATACTCATACCTTTAGACCGTAGACAAATCACTCAGCTTTATATAAAAGTATTAAACAACATCTTCCGTGAACGGTAACGTGACAACCCTAATACGTCGGAGATAATAACAACGAAAAGCATGGACTTGTTCACAGTAACGAGCTCATATTAGTCACTCTACGACAAAACTTTGGATGTCGCAAATTACTGAAATTTAGACTCTAAAAGCACAGCTAAATATAAAAACCCGTCTGTCCACGATATGCCACCAACGAATACTTTCGTATTTTGGCCACATAATGCGAAGGGGTAATGAGAGTCTGGAGAAATTGATCGTAGTTGGTAACACAAATGGCAAACGAGCCCGAGGCCGGTCTCCTACCAGATGGACCGACCAAATAAAAGACTCTAGGTCTCCGAGGTTTAGCGCCGTCGTCAGGGATGGACAGAAGCCGATGGAAACAAACTTCACTCCAAGTGTGGACCTCTCGTTGATGACCACGATCCTCAGTCATGAGGGAACGACTAGAGAGAGACTCTAAAAAATGAAGTAGGGACTTTGAAGAGGTAGTGACAGATAGTCAGTCCATCTCTATTTCAGCGACTATACATATTTCAGTCTTTGAAATCCTTCTTGTTTTAAAAAAATCCCATAAGGGATGTTGCATAGTTGTTGGAACAAAAACACCCACATTTCACCGAATACGATTAAGTGACAACGTGACAGAGCGTGAGTCCATCGCCGTCTCAGGCACTATACATACGTCTTTGAATTACTCTCAGACATATGCAGGTTTCCTCACGATGTTTTCCTTCACCGAAAAGCACATGGTATGAAATCACTGCACATAAGTTTTTTTACTGTAATCATCTTCGAAAAGTGGGAGATGTTATTAAAACACCTCTGCCTACCCCTTTTGGGAATATAGGCTTGAGAATATGTGGGTATGTATAGTTTTATGATGATCACATTGGTGCAGACCGCTAAGACACAGTGACAGATCGACGTGACAAAGACATGAAAATTCATTTAAATATCAGAACCCAAGCATACCTCTATGTTATCAAATTGATGTTTTATCATAGGTTTTTAACTCAACAATAATGAAAGCACACGCGTATTTTGCTTATTTTCCTTTGCTGACTATTCATTATTCATGTCTCATTGGTATTCACCCAATAAAAGAGTTTAAAATATTGATGTCGCCATGCATTAACGAAACTTGCTTCGTGAACGCACTCGTGAATATTTATTGTTTTGTTCGCGACGCGTATTTTTAACACACAGCCTTTTTATTCAAACAGTACAACTTGTTTATTTTTAATATAGTGATATACCGTGGAATTTATAGATATTTATGTATGTATTTATTGATAGTATGTAAATGTAATGTACTAGCTAGCTTCTGGCAAATTTCATTCGATTAATAATATAGCCTATGTTACTCAGTAATGATATGTATTTTAGGTTTCAATTAGTGAAAGAATTTTAAAATCGTCTAATTAAGCTTATTCGCTACAAACAAACATTTCCTTTTATGTTATTAGTAGATAGAGAGAGCGCAACGTTTGTGTTACATGACGACATATTATTTATCAAATTAAAATTTTGTTACAATTCAGCTGACCGAAAGATTGCGCCAAATGAATGATAATGTTAGAAGTTAAATGTTGCGGAATATGCATGGATTCAGACGCTCACAAAGAGTGTTTGTAAATCTTCCTCCTTCTACTATACATGCCCGTATATCAGAGATATAGCTCGGAATGCTCAATTCGGTTTTCCGATTGTATTGCTCACTTTTTCTCATGTTATTGACAACAGGCACTCGTAGTACGTAGAGTTAGATAGATATTTGGGGTTTGTTTGATAACAAATATTTTCATTCCTGCTCAGTGTTTTACCTTGAACATACAGCTGCGATATTCTCTAAGGTTTCTCAGCGTCACACTCGAAGTCGGGTGTCGATTCCAATTTTCTATGATTGAAACCGATCCTGGACGTCGAGCTCGACGTTGAGAAACTTTAGAGAAAGAGCCGATATCAAAACGAATCCGGGGGATGATTGCTGTTCGTTTGTTTTGCTAAAACGTGAGAATGGGTGGACCGATTTGGGTAATTTTGAATCTTGATATATTATTTATGGCTCAGGGAAGATTTAAACGGTGAAAACACAAATAATAAGTGAATGAAAAGGTGAAACGAAGTTCACAAGGTTCACTAGTAAGTTATAAAGAAGAAAGTGATATATTTTTCAAACTAAAGGTCTTATACGTTATATATAAATCCAACGTTCTTACAATACAATTCTAGGTAATAACAGAAGCAAACCTATTAGTGGGTAACACTAAATACAACAACTTATTTGTTACTAGACAACGCACAACATAACAAAAACAAAATATCCACATATGAGTCAAAACAACACACATTCAATTATTTAGCCATCGTGGCAACACACACAGTAATACAGTTGAATAAAAGTATATAAAATAAACAATTTTCAGAGCTAAACTGCACTCCTGCTATAGTTTCAGCCATCAACAACACGATCAATTGGCAATACAATAACCTTTACAACTGGCCTTTTAATGACCCCATGAACAGTTTTTATATCCACAGTTCTAATTTGGCCGTCGTGGCCCGGGTACACTGCACTAATAATACCTTTAGGCCATGTATTACGCGGCTGATGCTGATCAAATATCAAAACAACATCTCCGATCTTAAGGGGCGGCACCGAATTATGCCATTTTTGACGCCTCTGCAATGTCGGAAGATACTCCCTTAACCAACGTCGCCAGAACATATCTGCCAGAGATTGAGCATTTCGCCATAATTTCCGACCAACTAAATCAGACGCGTCTAAGGTGCTTAATTGTGACGCACCTGATGCTGTACCGAGCAATAGATGGTTTGGAGTAAGCGCTAGGGGTTCGTTTGACTCTGAAGTAACGTATGTCAAGGGCCTGCTATTTATTACCATCTCGACCTCTGCTAACAAAGTCAATAGGACTTCCTCTTTTGGTGCTCGCTCTTTCAACGTAGTTTTGAGAGCCACTTTAACTGACCTAACTAATCGCTCCCAACATCCACCCATGTGGGGCGCTGCTGGAGGGTTAAAATTCCATTTAATACCTTTAGTTACAAATTCATTTTGTATCTTTAAGTGATCTAACAACTTTATAGCGTTCCTAAGTTCTTTGTCGGCACCTACAAAGTTAGTCCCTCTGTCACTAAACATCTCTTGCGGTTGACCACGGCGTGCGATAAACCGGCGTATTGCCATAATGGCTGAATCTGATGACAAGGATGCTGCAAGTTCGAGGTGAATACTACGAGTAACGAGGCAGGTAAACAAAACTCCCCACCTCTTCTCCCGTCGCCTACCAATTGCTACCTCCATCGGCCCGAAATAGTCGATGCCGCAATGTACGAATGCACGCTTGGTACTAACTAACCTCGCCACGGGTAAATCGGCCATTTTTGGTGGAGATGGCATTGCCCGCTGTAAGCGGCAAATCTGACAACTCAACGCAACAGATTTAACACATTGTCTCAATTGCGTTATCCAGAACCTCTCTCTGATGGAATTAATTACGGTGTCGTTGCTGCCATGATGTGCTCGCTTATGATATTCAAAAACTAACAAACGTGCAGTATGACTGCGTCCAGATAATATTACCGGATGCTTTTCGTCAAAACTCAAATCTGGGGCGGCGCTCAACCGACCTCTGACTCTCAGGAGACCATCAACCTCATAAATGAACGGATCCAAGTCACGTACCTTACTTTCCCTAGGCAAGATACTCCCGGATGATAAAGTTTTAAACTCATCAGGAAAAGATGCTAGCTGACACTCTTTTATTAAGAATAATTCGGCATCACGAATATTATCGGCCGTCACAAGCCGGGACTGATTCCTCCTACATATACCTACGAAAGCAAATACTCTTGCCGTAGCTCGTAAAACTCGAGTCCATGAAGAAAATCTTGTCACATCGATGAGAGGAGTACTCTCTACAACTACATGAATTTTGTCTAAACGTTCCGTATCCAATTCAGGTTGTGCATCTTCATATTCATTTACAGGCCACTGTTCTTTGGGACCTAATAAAAAAGCTGGCCCACATAACCACAACTTAGTTTTAGTTGGCCAGTGCATTTTGGTTGCCTCATCAGCAGGATTATCAGCTGACGGTACCCAGCGCCACTCCTTGAGATCAGATTTACGGTCAATCTCAGCAAGCCGGTGAGATACAAACTTCTGGAAGTCTCGAGGATCCGAGTATATCCACTTCAGCACCGTTTTTGAATCAGTCCATAGAAACTTACGTACAATAGGTAAACCTTGTTCCTTCTCAATTGTACACGCTAACCTACACGCCAGTACGGCGGCTTGTAATTCCAGACGAGGAACAGACACTACCCTGAGAGGAGCTACTCGCGCTTTACCTGCTACCATCGATGCGGTTGTTTGGCCACATATATCACGACCTACTAAATATGCCACCGCAGAATATGCAGACTCACTAGCGTCGCCAAAAACGTGAAGTTCTAAGCCTTCCGCTGTTAAGCCATACCAACGTGGTACTTGCATGGCATGAAGTTGCTTAATATCCTGCAACCAATTCCTCCATTCCTGGTACTCGGTTTCTTTCAGGTCGTCGTCCCAGTCTATACCAGTTTTTTCATGATGAGCTGCTTTTCCACCTTTGCGATCTCCTGCTCCGCCTCATACTCGACTCGGAGTCGCATGGTGGTGCTCGATCCTGAACACCTCGATCGCGACGACTTATTGGTGACACTACTCGTGCATTGGTGTGCTACCCGGCGTGTTTCATCCAACAACGCTTTTCGTTGGCGGGTAACACAACCCGTAATCTGTGTGGTGTTATCCTTCTCCATGACTGTACTGCACTGATCCGGCTCGAAGGACCAATTGTTAAAGAATTCGGCGCAGGGTATTAAGTACAGCACAGGCGAGGAGATGATGGAAAGTCTTTGTACAGTAAAATATCTACAGTTTATTCACAAAAACACACACGCACACACACACACAAATCAGTTCAGACACGAGTATTATATACAATAAGTTTATCACACAATCCACATAAGTCAGTTGTCGTTTAATTGCAACTCTATCACTAAAAGCGTAGTAGAAATATGAAAAAGCGCGGGAGCGGAGCGACTGTCGCGTTCGCTACGTTGTTCACAGTACAATTTTGCCTTTTGTGATTGAGTTTGAATTAAACGATAACTGACTTATGTGGATTGTGTGATAAACTTATTGTATATAATACTCGTGTCTGAACTGATTTGTGTGTGTGTGTGCGTATGTGTTTTTAATAATGTTTTGGTGGTTCGCTCACCCATGTTGGTCACTGACTCGGTCGCGGCGGCGTCGATAGCCGAGCGCGTGGAAGTCAGCTGGGCCGTCGGGTTGGCCGGCAGCCTTGCGGCGGCGGCGACAGCGGCGGCCGGCGGGTTTGCCGGCGGAGGTGCGACGGCGCCGTGCACATCGCCGCTCACCCTCGCATAATGCAGTAGAGTGTGATGTAAATATCGGCACTCATCACACCGTTTAGCGCGGCACTTATAACGCGAATGACTTTTTACCAAACACTTAAAACATAGCTTATTTACCTTTATATAAGCCCATCTTTCATCTACACTTTTGTTCTGGAAGTTTACGCACTGAGGCAAGCTATGATTTTCACCGCACAACACACACACAACTATACGAACTATAACTTGAAAACTGATTCACCGAAATCATTAAATGTTTTTTATTAGCTACTAGTTGAGCCGTTTACTAATTACTCATGTTTTTCAGCGTTTAAACCTTCCCTGTAACCAGTCCGTGAACTGTTGTAAATATATCATGATCAAAATTACCCAAATTGGTCCAGCCATTCTCAAGTTTTAGTGAGACTAACGAACAGCAATTCATTTTTATATACATAGAAAGATATTAAAAGAGAGAGAAGAGTTCCGCGAAATGAATCCATGAACATTTTACTACACGAGTCAAACCGCGGGACCCAGCTAATGTGAAATAAGCGTGCATTTACAAATTATTATTATTTCAGATGCAACAAGGCTATGTACGCCAATCGTATCTCCTATTGGATCGACGGTAAAGGCCCTTCTTACGCCTTGGATATCGCCTGCGCTAGTTCCATGGCGTGTCTGGAGCACGCCTACCGGTGCATCAGTATGGGACAATGTGAGGCTGCGATTGTAGGAGGCTGTAACTTGTGCATGCATCCCAATGTCTCCCTTCATATGAGGAG
This sequence comes from Watsonalla binaria, assembly GCA_929442735.1. Taxonomy (NCBI): domain Eukaryota; kingdom Metazoa; phylum Arthropoda; class Insecta; order Lepidoptera; family Drepanidae; genus Watsonalla; species Watsonalla binaria. The sequence continues at coordinate 9,744,153 of OV838930.1, forward strand.
GTTTGATATTTTTATTGTTATACTTTTTTCCCGATCTTGTAGAAGGTTGCGAATAACATTCGATCAGCAAAGTTAGGCAACTTTAACCCCAGTAGTTGGATGGGTTACCGTCCGAGTTCTCTCCGTGCCACGTCCGGTTGTCGATTGAACATCTTTGGCACTCGTAGTAAGAATTCATATGAAATATGAATATAACACCCTTAGAAGTGGTACTTATTTTAATCCCCTGTATAGGCAGAGGTGTTGTAATCACAACACCCACTTTTCAAGATGATTAAGTGCCAACGTGACAGATGGTGAGTTCATCGCCGTCTCAGACACTTTACATACGTCATTGAATTACTTCTCAGAAATATGCAGGTTTCCTCACGATGTTTTCCTTCACCGTAAAGCACGTGATGTGAAATCACTGTACAAAAGTTTTTTAGAAAAACTCATTGGTACAGGCTCCGCTGGGATTCGCACTTGCGTCGCTTGCGTAGCAGACGACTGCTCAAACCTCAAGGCCACCACGGCTCTTTTATTTATATCTCTTGTAAAACATATCAAATTTAATGTCTATAGTACCAGTGGCTTAGGTTGTGCGTTGTTTCCAGTCAGTCATATTGCTATGCATATTAAATATAGATTTAATATTAATTTGAAATTTTTGTAGAAATACGTTCTTAATTGTTGTATCCTATTTACGGTGTATATACATCCAGGGCTGGTTTCCTGTGCTTGGATGGGAAGACCAAGAGCTTTGATAAGAACGGTGATGGCTATGTGCGATCTGATGCCATCAGCGTCATGTTTCTGCAAAAGGCTAAGGATGCTAACAGGTTTGTTTCTATTTAATTTTATAAATTACTTTTTTAATAATTGACAAAGTTTCATACAAACTATCATCCGCTATTTTATCGCCTTGGGGGTAGAATTAATCAAAATCCTTTGTTAGTGGATTCCTACGTCATAACATCTACTTGCATGCCAAATGTCAGCCCGATCCGTCCAGTGGTTTGGGCTGTGCGTTGATAGATCACTATGTCAATCAGTCAGTCCATCATATTTCCCATCGTTTAAACCTTCCCTGAACTTCAACAAATTTATCAATACCAAAATCACCCGAATCAGTCCAGCCATTCTCAAGTTTTAGCAAGACTAACGAACAGCAATTCATTTTTATATATATAGATAAACACGAATATTTGAAAGAACCCATATTATTCTTCTAAATTAATACATTTATTCAGAGGCCATGTTGCGTTGTTGGACGTCTAAGATCTGACACATGGAGATTAACAAATAGGTAGGCAGATAAATACTGTATTTTATAAAGCATACGGTAAACATACACTTAAATTATATATAATTGTTGCAACATTAGAAACATGACAGTTAAGGAAGTTAAACAAAACTTAATTAAATGGTTAAGTTCTCTAGCATATGACAAAACTGAGGAATTATTAAAAATAGTATATTAAATTATGATACCTTGGAGTAAAGTTAACTTAAAATATAGTTTGATAGTCTGGTATATTAGGTTTAAGATAATTAAATATGTAGTGTAACAATTCCTGGTTACCTCGATACAGGCTTGCCTAGTGAGGTATAATGTAAATATGATCTCCCATTTTAGAGGGGTATAATTGCTGGCACACGGGCCTTAGCCAAGTGTATATTAATTATTGCTATATATACATAGAATATAGAATCTGAATGTTGGAAACGGCTCAAACGGCTCCTGTGTGTAGGGAGATTCAGGGGCAAAAAATAGATCTAGCTAGGTTTCATTTTTGGAAAACATCGTTTTGACCATGTTTTCAGGCACTGAAAATCTCATAAAATATCATTACAACACAAAATTTCGCCGACATTTATCAAGATACGATGGCTCAGACTGAATCTGCCATTTAATGGGGCGATAACAAATTTACCAGTTTATTTTTTTTTCCATTTTTTTACCATTCATATATGATAAAAGTCATTGAAAAGAAACCTAGCACAGCTCGGTCAGCCAGGTTCTATTAGTAGTATAAATGAACAAAATATTTAATAAAAACGTACATTATTTCACAGGAATAATTGATACACCTCGAACAAAACCGATACATGAAAGCTTCAAATTGCTATCAACCAAAAGCAAAAGAGTATCCATTAAAACATTATTTTATGTGCTCCATTCATTCGTGCACCAACACAAATTGGACGACATGACAGTCGTCTGACAGGCGTATAGTTATTCAGGGTTCAACACATTTGCAATTCCTATGTATTATCTGAATTGTAAATTCAAAGTGAAAATATTTGTTTCGCAAGTAACTTTTTAATATTTTTTATTTAGACAGTGAAATGTGTCAAGAGACGCTTAAATAATTCACGAGCTATTAACATTTAGCGCTGAATTTAATGTGGGGTATTAATTAGCGGGCTTTTAACAAGTAGACCAATTACGAAATGAATTATGATAATTTCAATTAGATAATTTTGTTGTACTTTCTATAAATGAAGATCAGTAATATGACATATTGAAAAGATGAGTGAAAGGCGAGTAGCAAAAGAAATTTATAGAGCGAATGGAAGGAAAAACTACTACGACCAAATTAATAGTATTTTTCATAGAGATAAAATTCGGAGCACTCGTAACCGAAGAAAGTGTATGAAGAGATGCATGAATGTTGATGAAGCGAAAGAAGTATGTAAGGATCATAGCATATGGCAAACGGTAGACTCTGCCTACCCCCATGGGATACAGGCGTGAGCGTATGTATGTATGTAACATGACGTCCCAAACATTCTACTAGGTAGACCTCACATATTATCGAATAAACGAAAATACGCCAGCGTTTCTGACAGAAACCAGTCTATTATCGCTTCAAAAATTACCTATTAGGTTAGTGATACAGCCACTACACTCAACATTGCATTCAATCTGTTACAAAACATTTATTGGGTGGTGGATTTCTTTATAAGCAATTAGGTAGGCCTCAAGCGCCGGAAATATGCTTGCATTGGTTAAGGATACATATTTTCTACGTTTGCGGTTGAAACTCTGAGGCCTTGGGGTTCAGATGCTCATCAACTTTTTAAAGAGGTTGCACGTCGTCTGGTAGAAGCTTCTCGTGACAAGCGGTCTGGGGCTTTTCTCGCTCAGAGAATCAGCATTGCTATCCAACTTGATAATTAGTTTTAAGTACTGTTCCTTGTATATATAATTAAACTTTTATTCAATATTACTTTACTCTTATTTTCTTTTTCAAACAGGATATATTCCGAAGTATACCATGCAAAAGCTTCCTACAGCAAGGTTAAGGGTGATCAGCTGCTGCCAAATCGTGAACCAAAGGAAATACAAGAGTTTCTTGAGGCGTTCTACTCTGAAATCGATGTTTCACCTAAAGACGTGGAGTATGTCGAAGCAAACGGGTCTGGTAAGAATATTTTAGGGATTTATTCGCGATTCAACGATCGAAATAATCGAAGTCAACCATCGACTAGCCGAAACTGAAACAGTAGAAACGTTTTTCGATTGTTTTGATGCAAGCTATTGGTTCGAAGTATTTTTACTGTACTTATTTTAAAGTAAATAAACTTGCGCTTTCCAGGTATTGCTGAAGCGGACTCCAACGAACTCAAGGCAATAAGCGCTGTATTTGCCAAGGACACTCCAGTTAAAGTTGGAAGTGTTAAATCGAACATGGGCCATAGTGAACCAGCTTCGGGAGTTTGTGCTCTTACTAAGGTATTATAAGATTACACTATTATACATATTGAGAGATATTTTCCGTTTAAGAATCATAGATTTAAAAGTATGATTTCGGAACGTTTATTTATTAATCTTATATTTGCAGACGTCAGTACAAGATTTGTATGACAAAAAGTGCTTGAAAAATACGTCATAAGAAACAATCGTATTTTTAAAAATATGTTAATTATGAGTGAGACTGAAGATCTATGATATTAAACCTTTTTTATTTAGGGAGCTTATCCATAAATCTATGGGTATGCTTAGATATAGAGTTCTTATGAATACGAATGTATATCTCTGCATCACCCAAAGGTTGACTGGCAGAAAATATCTATGACATTAATTCCGCCTGTTCAAACTGTTTTATGGAAGTAATTAAATAAATAAAGGTAATGATTACAAAATATTGTTCTCTGTTTTATCAATAGGTCTGTTTAGCATACCACAAAGGAAAAGTAGCGTCCAACTTGCATTACAACGAGCCTCATAATGACATCCCAGCAGTGCGAAATGGTGATGTCCAGGTCTTGACTGACCACACTCCATTCAACAGAGGGTTCACAGCTCTCAACAGCTTTTCTTACAGCGGTGCTAGCATTCATGTGCTTCTAAAAGGACATTACAAACCTAAGGTATTTTGTAATACTAAAGAGATCGCTAGATAGAAATGATTGAGTTCGAATCCCAGCGGGGCCTTTACTAATGAGTTTTTCTAAAAACGTATGTACAGTTTTCACACCATGTGCTTTACGGTGAAGGAAAACATCGTGAGGACACCTGCATATGTCTGAGAAGTAATTCAAAGACGTATGTATAGTGCCTGAGACGGCGACAGACTCACCATCTGTCACGTTTGCACTTATTCATCTTTGGTGAAAAGTGGGTGTTGTTATTACAACACCTCTGCCTACCCCTTCGGGTAATACAGGCGTGAATATACTTTAAAAAAATGTCGTCAAAAAAAATATAATGGGTTACTTTGTACGTTACAGAATATGCTAATTTTTTTTCATAGAATTATTATTTTTTGAATTCACGGTTAATGGGGTCAGGACCCACTCGTCCCCTGAAATTCGCACTCTGTGCCCACTGGTCCCCTGATCTATCTTAAGTACTAGGGTGTCAGAAGTCTAGCTTCAATGATTTGCGACTATATGACTCGGTTAATATACTGCTTACAGCTTTTATGTACCGACTCAAAAAAAAAATCAACTGATTGTTGTAGTAGTGCTAGTGATTAGTATACCCGTCTCGGGTTCGATCCCGCGTTAGGGCAAATATTGTATGCTATGCGTATTTTGTGTTTGTCTTATGTCTTTGTGCTGGTATGTTATTATTAATAACTATTTACAAATAAACTACTATATACATATTATATTCCGAACTGGTACCCATAGTACATAGCTTTGCTTAGTTTAGTTCTAGATGGCGCTGTGTGATAATGTCCGATTTTTTTTTGGTTTTAGAACCTTGATCGCTACAAGACCAACATTCCCTACATAGTTCTTGCTTCAGGAAGGCAGGATAGTTGTGTGAAAACAATTTTTGATATTCTCAAGAATCAGCCGATAGATCCTGAACAAATTGGTTTGCTCCACAATATTCACGCCAGCGACATCCCTGGTCATACATGTAGGGGCTATACCATACTGGGTGAGAAATTGTGTTGATATAAAAATATGCTTCTGCAATCTATGATAATGTAAACACACATGAATAAAATTAAAGTGTCTGTTTGTAAATATAATAAAATTTAAAAAACTCTGTTCGTTTGTTACGGCTAATCTCAGTAACTTTAACGGGACTTTCTACTATTTATTTTTACTTTTATTTAAGAAAAAGATCTGCATAAACATGTCACCCAAGATTATGTCTATGCGGGTGAGGTCGCGGCGGGACTGCTAGTATAATATATGATGCTATAGAAGCCGATAATTTTTAGCAACAAAATTTTATACAAATTCTAATTCTAAAGATCCGTTTATAGGATTTCACAGAGCCTTATTGTAAAGCGTTGTAAGAAAATCTGCATTATATCTGAGAAGAAATTCAAAAGCATATAAGATTTATACAATAACTAGCTGTGCTCCGCGGTTTTACCCGCGTACATTAAATAAATGTAGGCTATGATAGTCCTTCTATTATAAATCCGTAACATTGTTTATTTACCAAACTATTACAAGGACCAACATTAGGTATTGGTAATGATGTGTGCTATGAAATTGAATCCGTATTTGCTTAGATTCAATAGAATAGCTTAGTCCACAAAGACATCTACAAGCGGTCAGATTACAAACAATCAGATCATTGTTAGGTAAGTATTTGGTTAAATAGTTATTCATTTAGATTGATAGTAATAAAAACAATACTATTTATTTAGAGTCGTTGTGGCCGTGTATTTGAACAGTCATGTGCTACGTAAGCAACGCTATTTCGAATCTAAGCCGTGCCTCTACCTATGAGTTTTTGTGCAGTGATTTCACACGTGCTTTACGGTGAAGGTAAACATCGTGAGGAAACCTGCATGTTTGAGAAGTAACGACGTATTAATAGTGCCTGAGACGTCGATGGATGAATCATATGTCACGTTGGCACATGACAATCTTCGGTGAAAACAGAGATACAGGGCATAAGGGCGTTTATAGCATATACTATAAGGATAACTATTAAAAAAATTATAAAGCATTTATTATTATTATTAAAATTAAACTTTGGAATTTTAATGACACGTATTGATTTTACAGAAACAAACGATCAAAAAGAGACTGTATGCGCAGCACAAAGCTTTGAATTCAGCTCGGGCGTCACACGACCTGTGTGGTTTGTATACAGCGGCATGGGCTCGCAATGGGCCGGCATGGGAGCTGACTTGATGCGTATACCAATCTTTGCTGCTGCCATTGAAAAGTAAGCAATGTTAACCATTATCTATACATTTATAGATCTACATCTACATACATAAATATGCTCACGCCTGCATCCCATGGGGGTAGTCAGAGAACACCGTTTGCCACATGCTACGATCCTTACATACTTCTTTCATCTCTTCATACACTTTCTTCGGTTACAAGTGAAAGTGTATGAAGAGAAATTTCCTCTGTCTCTTCCGGGTAATCTTGAAACGGTTGGACTTTTAGATAAAAGACTCCTTAGTTAATCCTTGTAACATCAGCTACCTGTCAGTGATAGTCCCGTTAAATCAGTCCACACATTTCAGAGATTACCCGGAACAAACCGACAGACAGACGGACGGACAGACTAACAAGAAAGTAAATTTTTCGTCACGCGGTATCATCCGCGTAGTTCCCATTACTGTGAAATTACGGGGATAAAACATAGCCTATGTTACTCGCTGATGATGTAGCTATCTATAGCTGAAAACTTCTTCACATCGGTCCAGTAGTTTTTATGTTAATTTGAAACATACAAATTTTAAAATTTTCTTTTTTATCATATTAGTTAAAAGCCAATGTCTATCTTCACCTTTTTTTCGTGATAAAGTAACAAATTATGTCAAAGTAACAAAGTCATTTATTATCAAAAAAAAGCAATATAACTGTTTCTTAATGGAAGAATCATTAAGTACTTATTCATTTCGTTACCTTGTTATTGGCAGTAGGTAATTAATTGGTGTTATGATGCAGATTTACTAATCTAAATACTTTGTTAATATATACAAGCAAAACTTATCTGTTAGTGCAAGAAAAAAATATAGTTAAGATTCAATATGGGTTAGTTTAAAAAAATTCTATTCTTGATATAGTGAATAAATTACTATAAGACTTTAGAGAGATAATTCGCTTAGAAATTTGACCTTCGATGTATTTGTTTAGATGCCGCCGTGTTCAGGAGCCAAAAGGCATTGACATAATCAAAATATTGACTGATCCAGACAAGACGATTTACGACAATATCCTTCACTCCTTCGTCGGAATAGCTGCCGTGCAAATAGGTCTTACGGATATTCTGAAAGAAATGAACATTGTTCCTGATAACATTATTGGTAAGATTAATTATATTATCATTATTTAATTTATGGTAAGTTAAAAAGGGAGAGGAAGAACATAGAAACGATGGATGAATATAGGTTAATGCTGATAGAGAGTAATGGAAGAGAAAAAACATTACGCCAACCACAAACAAAATGGGACGAGGGCAGGAAGATGATGATGATAAGCATTAGCACAGACATGTTTGTGTCTCTCAGCGTTACTGTAACTTGATCTAGGGCAGCGAAGTTTCCTCTTCGCTGCCCTATGAACCCATCAACTCTCGGCTGGAATACAGTTCCGAATTCGACACCTCCTGTACACAATGATATCGGCAATGAGCAGCAGCGTTTCTCTGCTCGCTACATAGATGGCGCTACTCGCTAACAAATGTCAAGTTTGAGTACAAATACACGAGACCCTAAATCGCGCAACAAGAGATTTCAAGCGCAATGCAGTGCTTACACAAGTTTCCAACTATATCAGTTGGAGCCGCGGTTCCCCCAGGCATGACATATTTAATTTTCTAGGTCACAGTGTTGGAGAGCTGGGCTGTGCGTATGCTGACGGATGCTTCACTGCTGAAGAAATGATCCTATCAGCTTACAGCCGCGGTTTGGTCTCTGTTCAAACACCTTTCATCAAGGGATCTATGGCTGCTGTTGGACTCGGGTTTAAAGCGGTAGGCATATTAAACTATTTTTTATTTCTTATGAAAATAGAGGCTTCAAATCCATTAAAGTTTGGATCAATTTATTTAATGTAGTGGGTAGACGGATAGACAGACGGAAGGAGAAAAAAGTTTTATTAATATTAATATCGAATTTACCGTCACATTAATTTAGTGAAAGTTGTTAATTTTTCAATAACAAACAGACAGTTCAACTTAATTTTATATATTAAGATATAGATATCGTTTTTCCTACCTAAACTCTTTTATAACACTCTTACTACTTCTAATTAACATTTTCTATATGGAAACAATTCTTAAGACCCTTTTTATTTCTCAGGTACAATCTCTCTGTCCTCCTGAAATAGAGATAGCATGTCATAACAGCTCTGAATCCTCGACTATATCAGGACCAGCTGACGTGATGAAGAAGTTTGTCGACGAGCTAACAACACGCGGTATTTTCGCTAGGGAAGTCCCTTGTTCCAACATCGCGTATCATTCAAGATACATTGCTGATGCTGGTGAGTTTAATTATGTACAGGGGGCTAACCATCATCAGTTTAAGCAGATTGTATTAATAAGTTCTTAGTTTTGTCGTTCCATTTTGTAATAATCTCCCTGGCCGGCCTTATACATTGTTGGGGTCGGCACTTGATTCAACTCGATGCGGCTGATCAAGTGATTTTTATACGAAGCGTCATCTGACCTTCCCAACCGAGAATCTGTGAAATCGCGAGCTTTACTGAGAAGAAAAATATCGAGCCGTGACTGCGGCAGACTCGTCACCTGTCACGTAACGGATATTTTGGGCATATAAGTGGATTTTTACCTAGCATACCGCTCCGCCACATTGTCTGTCCACTGCCTGGTCGCAGATATTCCTTATTGTTGTTTGTTGCATTGCCTTTGTCATTTTGTAGACATTAATTAACACGAGATCGGGTCTTCAGAAAATATTACCCTTGTTTACAAAATCTTTCCATCACGACTTTAAAATACACATTTTTTTATTTTAAATATATAATTATATTATTTACTTACTTATAGGGCCTGGTCTGTTGAAGTATTTGAGTGAAGTAATCAAAGACCCAAAACCTCGCAGCAGTAAGTGGGTATCGACATCTGTACCTCAAGACCAGTGGAACGAGCCGAAGGCTAAATATTCTTCGGCCGAATACCATACAAACAACCTATTGGTACGTAAATGAAATCTTAAACATCCTAGATATTATATTGAATAATGATCATCTTTATTTTATTAGGCTTCTAACAAAGTACTTTCAAATTGTCAGAAGAAAACTGAAAAAAATTGTAGAGTAATGAAATTGAAAATGTAAATGATTTTTTCAAATAAGGCTCTTCGTCGAAGAACTGACCACCGGTTCGGAAACTAGCCTTCTGTAAGGAACGGGCAAAAAGCAGCTATACAATTATAAAGTATATTAATATAATAAAAGTAAAAATTACAAATAAGAAATATAAGTATAATACATTTAACCACCGAGTATAATTCTTAAAAATTATCAAGATAAGTACGATCACGAGGCGGGACTCGAACTCACGACCTCTGTAAACCGTGCAGTTGCTCTGCTAATTAAGCTACTCGTGATATATTTTTCTTGATCATTTGCAAGAATTTTGAATGTAAATATGTATGTCATGTAAAAACAATCTAGTATTTACACCGAGTATAAGGTAATGATTCAATTAACTAATATTATCAAGCTATATTTTTCAACAGAACTCAGTTCTCTTTGAAGAAACAGCTAAGCAAATACCAGCAAATGCTTTGGTGATAGAAATAGCGCCTCATGGTCTTCTGCAAGCTATCCTCAAGAGATCGCATAGCGAGTGCATCCACATCCCACTGACAAGGCGAGGGCATTCAGATCCTGTGAAGTTCTTTTTGGAAGCCGTTGGAAAGTAAGTAACGAGTTATAACTTAAACACTCAAAACAAAGTAGGCACTATTAAAAAGTTAAAACGAGCTAGATTATAAGTGAATGTAGCCTATTAACGTTTACATCAACATGTTTCCCTTATGGCTGGCTGGTTGGTACCAAACAAAGTATTTTAATATTATAACCGTTGTTTGGAACCCATAGTACAAAGTTTGATACTAGATGGCGTTACTGTGGGAGCGTACGTAAACATTATTTATTTACTGTGAGAGCCATGGTGGCCTTAAAGTTTCAAATCACAGTGAAGGAAAACATCGTGAGGTAACCTGCATATGTCTGAGAAATAATTGAAAGACGTATGTATAGTGCCTGAGACGGCGATGGTCTCACCCTCTGTCACGTTGGCACTTAATCATATTCGGTGAAATGTGGGTGTTGTTGTTACAACACCTCTGCTTACCCCTTCGGGGATCCTTCTGGGATGGCTTGACTACCATAACAAAACAGCTTATTTCCAAATTCTTAAAAAGGGTAACAAAGAAAAATACGAGCACGAGGCGGGAATCGAACCCAAGATCTTTGCAAAGCGTGTAGTTGGTCTTCCAACTGAGCTACTCGTGATCCTACCTCATGCGTCGAATTTTTCCTTCCCTTGGCTTTGCGGTATAGGTGCCGCCTTGCGACATCTGTTGGTCGGTGTATCCAAACTCAACTGATACGTCTAATGTTGCTCTCACGAGTAGCTTAGTTGGAACAACTGCATGATTTGCAGAGGTCGTAGGTTCGAATCCCACCTCGTGTTCGTATTTTTCTTTACCCTTTTTAAGAATTTAAAATTCAAACATGTATGTCATGAATAAAAACTAATATTAAAACAGCAAGGACACTGATCAGATTTTGAAATATTATTTGCAGACTGTCGAGTATAATTTACGTTTGAGTTGATTACAATAACCTGTTTAAAGTAAGTCTAAAAAGGTTGTGTCATTATTTAGGCTCTACGAGGCCGACTTGAATCCTATAGTGAAGAAATTGTACCCGGAGATACAATTTCCTGTTTCGACTGAGACCCCGCTCCTGTCACATTTCGTGGAATGGGAACACAGCGAGGATTGGTAATATTTTAATGAAATTGCTTTTGATAATGGTTTTGTCCTAAAAGTTTTCTAACTTAAACATTAAAACGTTAAGCTAAGTAACAAAAAAAAGCATATTCATTTGTTGGGCAAAATTAAAGAGAACTCTGGTGAAATTATTAATTCAAGTCAAGTGCTGTTTTTAATTTCAAATAGATATTTTAATTTTGTAAATTATTTGGGTATACCAAGATGAAAACTGATATTATTTTCAGGCCGCAAGCTAAATACAACAATAAAGACAGAAAAATGACCAAAGCTCGGGAATTTGTCATGTCTGTTCACGACGATGACTACAAATATTTCGCAGAATACTCTAGAGATGGTAAGATATTTTTATATGATAAAAGTGTATTAGGTCGCGAGGCCTGTGCCAATGAGATATTCTAAAAAACTTACGTACACCACACCACGTGTATTAGTGAGATATTAATTCAATGTTATGTTCTCAGGGTCCCACGTCTTTCCCGAATCTGCCCTCTTGGTACTTGTCTGGGAAACTCTTGCTATGTTCAAAGGATTGAATTACAGAGATATGTCTGTCACATTCAAAGATGTGAAATTCCATGGAGAAGCTAATATCAAGGCTGAGGTGCCATTGAGACTAAGCATTATGATCCATAAGGGCAATGATACATTCGAGGTAACAGCGGAGCTTGGCAAGTAACTTCTAATTTCAAAGGTTTCTAAGTCTAATACGGATTTTTAACTTTCCAGGTAAGCTATGAGGACACCCCAATTGTAAGCGGTTTCATAAGAGAAAACATTGTGACTGATAAAATACGACGCATGCCAATAAATACTGAAGATCAGTCAATTGATAACGATAGCGATAAATTGAATAGTCAGGACGTATACAAAATCTTCAGGATGAGAGGATATTATTTCAAGTAAGTAGCTCAATTAAAATCCTTAAATGTGTATTAGAAATTATTAGAAACTTTCGGATAATCCAGCGCAAATTATTTTCAGGGATGTATTTCAATCTATACAGTCCACTAACTCAAGTCGAAATATAGCTAATATTAAATGGGTTGACGAATGGATTCCATTCCTAGACTCTCTTGTACAATTCAACGCCTTAGCAAGTGAGCACGAAGGAGTTTCTACACCAAAACTCATAAAAACACTCCGGATTAATGTTGACGAACATAAAATAGCAACAAAGCTTATGATCAACAACGACACTTGTTACAAGGCCCAGGTGTCAAAAATATATGATGCATCCAGGTACGTAGTGAAAATCAAAGATTAAAGTATGACTACTTAGTTTTACAATAATTCTAATGTACTCTTATCAAATACAGCCTAAGTATTGACCTGCTGCTGGCAAATGCTATCCTTGAAGATAATAATACTTGTATTTTCATTAGATGTGGTGGCGTAGACCTTGAAGGTTTAGTGTTTGCTGAGAAACCGTTGGTAAAGGAAGAACCAAATGTGCTACAAGCGCGTGAATTCATTCCTCATTTTATCACAGAACATGTTGACGTGAGTTTTAATAAAAATATCAATAGCAATTTCGGTCACAGGCGTTCAGCATCCTCCAGATGCACCTCAACACCCTCAAAATACCCAAGTACACTCTACTTGAAGGGGCAGACCCCTTCTGTAATAGACTGCTAATTTATCTTCATCAAAATAAGATCACCTGTATAGTAATGTATAACATTGAATTAGGCCCAGTTTTGAAAGTTTCGAACTTATTATAGTCGAACAAATTGTCGGCAAGAAATGTGTGGTTTTCCTGTATCTTAATTATTTAATCATTGATTGTTTATAATGCAGCAGATAGAACCCTTAAAAATATTAATAATATGTCTCATGTTTCAATGATTTCAGCTCAAAACGGCTCTGCACGTAAACTTACAAATAGTTGCTGAAAATACAACTAGTGAAAAGATTCAAATCACTGAACTGTTTTCCGTTGCATATCCATCTGTACTTAAGTTACTGAAAGTAGTGAGTGATGAAATTCCAACGCATGAATTTGAATTGAGTTTTTTGCGAAAAATTAACAGTGATAATTCTACAGTCGATAAAAAAAGTGTTGGAGAGCCGAATCTAATTATCATTGATAATCTTTTTTGTGATGAGAAGGTTGGTGTCATTTTGATTAAAATGTTCAATGATTAGAAACTGATATTGAATTTCAACATTATATTGCTTTTTTTTCAGAAAATGAAACTGCTCTTTGACAACTTGCCCAACAACACTTTTGTATTGACCATTGAAGTGAATGATTCCATCAATCCTAATTTCAAAAAGTTTGATGTGATCACATCAATCAGAGTACAAAAGCAAACGTTATTACTATTGAAGAAAACAGAAGATTTGAAGAATGCAATGGTCACTTATGTGCCTATTATTGAAGACAACAAATTCTCTTGGGTGCCAAAACTTAAAGCTGAACTACAGAAATCTAGTAAACTAGTGGTAGTTTCGGAAAAACAGCCCTATTGTGGAGTGCTGGGTACTAAAAATGCATTTTTATACGTATTGAAATAGTTTATGCTCATATATTTTTAATGAAGTTGGACAACAAATGGGCTGGGGCTTTTCTCGCTCAGAGAATCAGCATTGCTATTCAACGTGGCAATGCCGCCAGCCTTCTTGGCACGATCCCGAGAGACAAGTCTTCTACTTGTAATTCTAGTTTTAAGTACCGTTGGCCTACCACCATGGGTTTAATCAGAGCGTATTAAGAACTTCTGAGCGTTCCATTTCTGTACCGTAAATTCGATGATGGTTGGCCCCCTGTTCCTTGTATCTGTATTTAAGTTTTTATCAATAAACTGATTTGCATCAGTACTTTTAATCTCAATTTATTTCGGCCGCTGGTGTGGGATGCCACGTGTGTCGATACGTTGGCTCCGTCCCATCTCCCCGGCACTGCTGTGGCAGCCGGTGCTGCTGCTGCTCAGCAGGAGTGCCTCAAGCGCCGGAAATATGCTTGCATTGGTCAAGGATACATATTTTCTGCGTTTGCGGTTGAAACTCTGGGACCTTGGGGTCCAGATGCTCATCAACTTTTCAAAGAGGTTGCACGTCGTCTGGCGTCTCAATAATGTTTATTTTTCCAGGAGTGGTACAAAGTCTAAGAAAGTTGCATGGAAACAAAATCGGATTGGTAATCATAGATGATTGTCATACGCCGTCGTTCAATCCTCAAAACAATGTTTTTAAAGAACAGCTTCAAAAGGATTTGGCTGTCAACGTATTCAGAGACGTACGTATCGAAAAAACTTGACAGTCCTAATTAAAATTATAGGTGGCATCAGTCATGAGCGCTGACTTGAATGCATTGTACTAATTTTATTCTGGTGTATTTATTTTAGTGTGGCTCTTGTCGTCTGTATGACGTGACGCAAATAAAATATATGTGCAGTTAACCAATTATTTTCGCTGAACGCTCATGACTCGCGATGGCAACTGTAATGTATCACAGCTTAAAAAAATCCACATTAGTAAATTCTCTAGATTGGTTTCAACTATCAACGCCATAGCCTCCAATGATATCCAATCTAACCCGATATGATTGGACGTCAAATTTTACGCAGCTGTTTTCTGGCTTCCTAAGAGGGAAATCTCTTTTTTAACTATTTGAGCGCTTGAGGTTTCAATAAATAAAGAATGGTGTGTTAACTGACTTTCTTCGTCCTTTTCAGGGAAAATGGGGTGGCTATTACTATATACCATGCGCCATGTCGTCAAATCTGAGAAATATTACTCTGACCCAAACCGTTGGTGGTGACCTAGAAAGTTTGACTTGGATGGAATCTCCACCCACATCTAGTATCAAAAATGTCGTGCAGGTTTGTTTGGTGGCCAATAATTTTGGATGTTATCTATACGGATAAATAAAATTGAGGTTTCTATATGTAATTCCAAATTACCAGCTATTCATTTAATGCATATGAATGTAAATAATGTACTCACTAAAATTAAGAAACAAAATAATCTATGTCTGAAAATGGTTGAACAGATTTTAAGGGGTTTCACTGGTTGATGCCCGAGCTGCTGTTACAAAAATTAACTTATAATACTTTTGGATAAATGAATTGAGTGTCGCGAATTAAAGCCCGCCATGAAATTGAATCTACGCGGGCGAAACCGCGAGACTGAACTAAGATCCGATAAAATACGTAGTAATAAAAAAATATATAACATAACATGTTGCGAATAAGTAACATAAAAGTTATTTTTTATTCTCTGATCAGGTATTCTACGCTGGCCTGTCCCTCAAAAATGCTCAAAGCGTTGCAGAAAATTATAAAAATGCCTATTCGTATGGGTTTGACTTCAGCGGTTTTAACGAAAGGTAAGCTGGACACTTTTTCAATATATACATCGAAAAGAACATACACCATCAGACTATAGACGTAATTGTTTTTTAGTTTGCTCTGAACTGACCTCTATGGAGGAAAACTAGAAGGGAGGCCATTGCCCAGCAGTGGAACACAACAAGCTCATAATAATAATAATAATAAATTGCTAAGAGCAATAATAACGTTCCTGGCCCGCGGGCTCCTTTCTAAAGTTTAGTGACCCAAGCGCCTACTTGTCTATGCTTGTTTACTTATTGTCTACAAGGCAAGATACGAGGCAAGTTTTATTTAAAAAAAAAATTGTCGTCACACTGGAAAAAAATTACGTCTATTATTTTATAATAGATTTTTGTTCCATTCAATAAATATATAAATCTCCGTCAAATTGACGCCAATGTAATAACCACATCCTGTATGTTTATTATGTTTCTAGGGGTGAAAAAGTGATGGGGGTAAGCCCGGGGGCATCTGTCAGTAGCACGGTGGAAGCTGATCCAAATTTGCTGTGGCCTGTTCCAGAACATTGGACTCTAGAAGACGCGGCTACGGTGCCTCTGCCCTATCTTAAAGCCTATTATTGTCTGGTACGAAAGTTCTATGAATTTCAACAATAGCATTTGATAGTTGAACACCATCTTTGACATGGCTTTGTCTCATGCATTCTTGGAGTCGACAATTAATTCAAACGGAAGTGAAAACCTAGAGTTGCCTTATATTCTTCTCTTCTATTCTTCTCATCTATCTTATATTCGCAGCCCTTAGAGAAAAATCGGTAATCATAAAGTCCAGGCGGCAAACTTTCTTTGGATTTCGTCAGCCTCGTAATGTTTGTAAAATATGTTCATTTGGTAACGGGGACAGATTAACGCGCTCTCCAAGCATGTAGGGGACTTGGGAAGTTGACAGTGGCGTCACGAGTTTTGAGCGCTGGCCTTGAATTTTGTAATTGTTTTGCTCTTGTTTGCTGTGAGCGCGAACAAACATATTCGCACTTATCTCCATTATTTATGGTGAGCGCTCAAAACTTGTGTCGCCACCTAGCACCTGAACCTCATGCACGCATGGATAACTACTGAATACATTTTGAAACATTATAATAAGGCTACAATATCAATGAATATACATTAAGCTACATTGTTGGCGGTCGAAGCGGTTGATAAGAAGGTAGTAGACACTAAATAACAATATGTTACTTTGCAGACCATCAAAAGCCAGCTTTTAAGTGGTTACAATGTACTTGTGAACGGTGGAGCCGGCGCGTTTGGTCAAGCAGTAATATCTATTTGCTTAGCTAATAACTGCAACGTTTTCACCACTGTCAGTGGGGAGAAGAAGAAAAAGTTCCTATTGAAAATGTTCCCGGGTCTTCATGGTGAGTAATTTTCACGTTAAAACAAAATCAAGAGGGGGAATTATGATCGTTCTAAGCAGAATAATCATGATTTGACGTCATCATAATAATTGTAGAATTTTAAGGAATAATTGTAGAATTGTAAGGAGGAATTTTTAGAATTTTAATACAATGTTTACGTTGTATTATTTATGTTTTTATTTTTGGGGTAGTTTTGTTTAAAGATGTTTATTTTACAAAAAAAATTGCATTGTCTTATATTCCACTTGCCATCCATTAATCATCGAACCTTTAATAAACCCTTAACTATACTTAACAACTACTTACAAAAATAAGAGTTATTTTTGAAAATTATTAATTTCATATGTACAACCTACCGATGGGCTGCACGGAAATTTTACGCCTAATAACTCTAGACCCTGTATACCAGACCCTATCTTGTTAAAGTAAAGAAACAAAGGAAGGAGTAATACGATACTATATTATGAATTAACGTTGTAATTTGTTCTAAATTCTGTACGTAAATTACAAGTCGCCTGCATTGTTGATGATAATTAATTAAATACATATGCTCACGCCTATATTCCTCGAAGGGGTAGGCAGAGGTGTTGTAATCACAACACCCACCGAAGATGATTAAGTGCCAACGTGGTAGATGGTGAGTCCATCGCCGTCTCAGACACTTTACATACGGCATTGAATTACTTCTCAGAAATGTAGGATTCCTCACGATGTTTTCCTTCACCGTAAAGCACGTGGTGTGAAATCACTGTACATAAGTATTATAGAATGTTATTATAGAAAACCTCATTGGTATCGGCTCCGCTGGGATCCGAACTTGCGTCGCTTGCGTAGCAGGCGACTGCTCAAACCTCAAGGCCACCACGGCACTTAATTAAATGTTTTTTTTGCAGCAAATAACATAATTGATTCCCGGGACGATTCTTTCCACGGTATAGTGATCAATAATACGAACGGCCACGGTTGTGCAATTGTTATAAATTCTTTAAGTGGATTACAACGTGAGGTAAGCAAATCCAAAGTGAAGGCTTAACGAACACACAAACCAGCTTATTACCAACTAAACACATCATTGGACAGGGGCCCAAGCATGAGCTCTTATTGCAATGATTGCTGAGATGCATTTCAGCTGTGTGACAGTTACTTTTCTGCCTTTTTTCTCTGTCTGTCTGCGTGTCTGTTTAATCTAATCTCTGAATCGACTGGACTTGTTTTAATGCTACTTTTACTGACAGAGACTTAGGTCATGAAAAAGTAGGGTTCTGCAAAATCAAGCCACCTAATAAATTCAGTCTACAAGACCATAAAAAATTGCTTCAAAGTTTCCTGAGATATTGGTCCAGAAATTGTTATACAAAATCTTATGTCTCAATAACAGAAATATTTTTCAGAATGCCATGAATTGCGTTGCGAGCGAAGGATTATTACTCGATATATGTGATTATGATATGAAAAATAACGCTGACTTTGGTATGTTCTACCTACGTAGTGATCGCCACTATATCAGTGTGAACTTTTCAAGTATATTTAAGCCGGAATTCGCACACGAAGCGGCGGTAAGATATACTGTTTTTATTTTATGCAAATTTGTGAATAATGAACCATAAGTGGGATCTTAGGATTATCATATAATTTCAGATAGATAAGCGATCAAATAAAACATTTTCCATTTCGTTTTAAAATACAATGATTTTCGTTTTTGAAAAATGTTTATAAAAACAAACCCTCCCAATTTCAAGTCTTTTCGATCAGCAGCTTGGGATTTGCGTTGTTGAATCAGTCACTCTTTCAGGGCCATACATGCATTCGCCTGTATTCTCTGAAAGGGTAGGTCTCTGTCTACCCCTTACTAATACCTACAACGCCTCTGTGTTGTAATAAAAAACCCACTTTTCACCTTACATGATTAAGATGACACATACATTACAGACAGATGGTGAGTCTATCGCCGTCTGAGGTACAACACTATACTACTGAGCGTCTTTGAATTACTTCTCAGACATTTATGCAGGTTTCCTCACGATGTTTTCTTTCACCGTAAAGCACGTGGTCTGAAATTACTGACCAATTCTAATACTGACTGGATTCAGGACCAGAATAGATCAATATATTGAGGTCAATTTGGGCAGTTTCAAATATCGGACGAGAGATCCCATTTACATGTCTTTCGTCAGCAAGAAACAGGGGACCTACTATCATCGTTGTTGTAATGATGTCTTACGAACTGCTTAGCTTTGAAGTTTAATTTTAGTATCGCTAAATGAAACGTCAAAGCCAAGAAATTCTTATTACGCTCTGCTTAAACCGATGAAGATAGGCCCCCAGGGAACCAACTATGATCGATTTAAGCAGAAGGTATTAAAAACTTCTAAGCTTCGATATTTTGTAAAACGATAATAATTGCCCCGCAGTACTACAAAATATTAATTTTTCGAATATTGTCTTTTAGACTCTCCAAAAGTATATAACGGAAGGAATGGCAAAGGGCATAGTGAGGCCTCTGAGTCACGTGGTTTACTCCCCAACGGATGTTATCAAGGCATACCGCCTTTTGTCCACTACTAGGCACAGGGGAAAAGTGTTGCTGAGAATGAGAGACCATGTTGCGATGAAACAGGGGCTGAACGTTGTACCAAGGTATACATAATTTGAACAATAAATTAACTATGTTATGGATACAAAGTTTGCTACTTATTTTACGGAAATTCCGTTCAATAATTAATCAGTTTATTCTTGTTGATGATTTTAAGGTTAAGACAATACTAAAACAAAAAGTTCTAATACCTAATGTTGGTTATATTTAGTAAGCCATGAACCCACTGAACGCATAAATTATTGAAATAATAATTACACCTCTCATCACTTCCATATATTTGGACAAAACAATGTTTATTTATAATTTCAGAATGACGTATTCGGCAAAAGCTACCTACGTTGTGATTTGTAATGAGAACGAGTTGGCCATTGAACTGGTTGACCGTATAGTAAGTCGAGGAGGAAGGAACATCGTGATGCATAAAAAAATACCATTTACAGGCGGATATTTTCACACTAAGTTAGAGTACGTTTCATTCAAAAATTAGTGGTTGCTAATTGGATGCAGATAAGCAATAATGTGTCAACCCGCATAAACTTGGTTTTGAGAAAATGGCGTCTTAAGATATACGTATACGTATACGTGATTTAAGATTTATTTTATGACATAAATCCATTTTTTACGTACTTTTATGTTTCAGATGACTTGAAACACTTTTGTAGAATGTTAAATACGTGATGCATTATCAAAATATATCAAAACCTTTGAATTTGACTTTTTGTGGGTTGACACATTATTGCTTATCAGCATCCAATTAAATAGTTTTGATATGTCGAAATCATATTTGCGATCAAACATTTCTAATAGATTTCTATTTTTTTAAACTGATTTCGATAAATGAATATTAGAAGTTTTATTCATTTATCCCATTTAAAAAAAACACCAGATTATCAGTTCGACTTTGTGTTTTACTCAGCACTATCCAATACCAATATTTATGTGAGCCGTTGGAATTACTGCTTTTCTATTATTATTATATTTACCAGTTTTGTATCAATACAACGATGTATATAAATAAACTGTTTCTTGTGTATAATATACAATAAAAATATTTTCTAAAGTATCATATCTCGTAACAGATTCTGGAAGAAACAAAATGCCCAAGTGAAAATATCATCGGAAAATCTGACCACAGAGAAAGGCTGTGTGAATCTGGTCAAAGAGGCAATACAATTAGGGGCAATAGAGGGTGTATTCATAGTTCAGAATATAAATGCACCTCGTACGTTCGAGAATGTCGAGTCGGATGATGTTGCAGCGAAATTCAACGAGACCGCTTGGACAGTGGCGAATTTGGATTTGATAACGAGAAAAACTTGCAGTGAGCTGAGGTACTTTTGTTATATTTTAATAGACAGACTTACCCGCGAATTCACTCGCGTCATTATTAATGGTTTGCAAAATCTTTTGTTGAGTGGGTAAGACATTAAAGTATTACAAACAAACACATATATTCAGAAAAATGAAATTGAAGTATCTGTTTGTAATTACAAATTAACAGCTTTAAACTAAACGCATAATATTCAAGAATATATTATAAGGAATTCGAAAAAAAATTATGTCTCTTTGTTCTGACTAATCTCTTCCAATTCGGACCTTCTTTTCTGAAAAAGCATTTAGCAAATGAAAGCACTCACGAAAAAGTTCATGCGAGTAAAACTGCAGGGCACTACTAGTTTTCTGTATGTATATACAAATTTTGACGTGTTTATATTTCATGAATTTTCTTTAAAAAATTATTAATTTCTATTTTCTTCTGAAACCACTTTGTGCAATATTACATGCATATCATTGGGCGCTTTAAATTCTGTCAAGTAGCACTGAAGTAATGGGAAAAAGTGTTATAAATGTAAGCTTTGACTGTGCTCCTAACCTGTTTCCATATTTAATACAGGCACTTTGTCGTTCTGTGTCATTCTGCTGGAAGTTTGACTGATGAATATGCAGCGTCTGTGTCAGAGAAAATTTGCCAAGCACGCAACGACGCCGGACTCCCTGGCCTTGTTTTTAGGGTTGCATTAATGAAAGAGGTATGATAATTCAGAATATTTCTTTCTCTCATGTATATTATGGAATATTTTAAATGGTTATTTATTTAAATTTGTCTTTTGAGTCGCTTTTATTGCTTTTTTTTATGCTCACGCTATCCCAGGGGCCTTACCATGACATCTTATTGCATTGATAGTTAAACTCTTATTATGAAACAGATGTATAGGACGTGTATAAGTCTGTCACTGTTACACACTGGAACTATGATGACAATAAGAGTTCATGCCTCTTTAGGGCTGTTGTAACAGTAACACTTTTCACCAAACATGATTAATTGCCAACGTGACAGAGGGTGAGTCCATTGCCGTCTCAGACACTATACGTCTTTGAATTACTTCTCAGACATTATACAAATTTTGTCACGATGTGTTTCCACTACATAGTAGATATTATATAAAACAATTCTGCTCATTAGCAGCATTTATGTGTGATTTCAATCAAGTAAATCATGTTTTACTTTATAGAGGTATTTTGTCCAAGAAAATTAATTATTCGCTCATTCCCCTTAAAAAATTGCTAAAGCTTACTCAAAATTCTAGAAAGATTACTGAGTCGAAAATTTGACCATAGGTAGAAACCCATTGCCAAATTGAATAAAATAATGCAGATGTGGTTAAATTATCCATTAGATTTTTGTTTTTACACCCAGTTCTTGTCAGTACATAAAACTAATTACAATTAATAAACTTGATCCAAATCGATGTCTCTCGGGATTGTGCCAAATAGACATTGCCTAGTTGACTAGCAATGTGAATCAACATCTGATTTAGAAAATCCCCAGCCCCAGTTTTTTTTTGTTATACATTTAACGAATCAACATCTGAGTTAAAAAATCTCCAGCCCTATAATGATCATCGTTTTTTTTTTATATATATTTAACTGTTAATATTCTGTGCATTTTATTTTCCGTTCACCGTTTAACCTACATTTCAGTTCAATAACAATTTGGATGTCGTCCAATGGAAAGTGCAGCCGCAATCAATATCAGCTGCCTTCAATGCTCTTGAATCGAGCATGAAACTGGGGTACAACAACGTCATGTCTTTCAATTTGCAGCAACAAACCGATTCACAATTCTTGGATAAAGTTTCTAAGATTATTGGTAAGAGTTGGTGTTCCGAAATTGGAAATATCAAAATATTAACTTTATTTGTGATGTTGTTTGTGTAAACCACTATTCTAAATGATATCAGGGTCAGATGGTTTGGACATATCGAAAGGATGAGTGAAAGGCGATTAACGAAAGAAATTTATAGAGCGAATGTGAGCAGAAGTGTCGGTAGAGGGCGTGAAAGGAAGAAATACTATGATTTTCAGAAAGGTCGAAACACTTGTAACCGAAGAAAGAGTATGAAGATATACATGAATGAAGGATGAAGCGAAAGAAGTATGTAAGGATGGTAGCATGTGGCAAATGGTGGTCTCTGCCTACCCCCATGGGACACAGGCGTGAGCATATGCATATCAGGGTAGTTCGAGGGTTTGGGTAGCAATAGTGTTCCATGTTCATTATGAAAATATACTTTATGCACTTAGGGTTAAAGATATTGTACGGTTTGTGTCCTAATGGGACATGCTAGTTGAATGAAACCTGATGTCACTGATTTCACAAAGATATTAATTTATTTCTGATAAAAGGCGAATGAGAATGCTAATGAATGCGACCGGTTTGTTGTCCGAATATGCACGGAGTCTCAGCAAAAACTGTTCAATTGCAATGTAATTGTACCGAATAGCTATCTTTGTTCCAACTTTCAGCAATATCGGACCTGCAAATAAAGCCATGAAAAGGTTACAGACACAGACATTCCCATTTATAATGTAGTCATAAACACATGTAGTTTTTAAGTAGATCATAGCTACATCTACTATTTTGGGAATTTCTTGGGAAAAACTCAAAAATGCATGAGACAACTTTATATTCATCTTGGATTTTTTTTTATAATTGATTATAATTTATTGATTAATTCATACATCCATATGCTCACGCCTGTATTCCCCGAAGGGGTAGGCAGAGGTGTTGTAATAACAACCACTTTTCACCGAATATGATTTATGTGCCAACGTGACAGATGGTGAGTCTATCGCCATCTTAGGCACTATACATATGACTTTGAATTACTTCTCAGATATATGCAACTTTCCTTACAATGTTTTCCTTCACCGTAAATCACGTGCTGTAAAATCATTGCAAACAAGTTTTTGGAAAAACTCATTGAAACAGGCCTCGTTGGGATTGGAACTGGCGTCGCTTGCGTAGCAGACTGCTCAAACCCCACGGCCATCACTTCGTGATTCGTTGTGATCGATTAGTGATTAATTCGTAAAGCTTTTTATATTTATGTTTACAGGAGTTAAGAGTTTAGATGGTATTCTACCTTCAACGACTGTGAGAGAACTGAGCCTGAACAATATGAATATAGAAGAATTAAAAGCGCTCATCAAAGACACATTCAAATTCAGTTACTCGGAGGAGAAAATTAAAAACTTGACTATTGATAAGTAAGTGCTACCGAGAAATACTCGAATCCTTTTTTTGATGTTGGCAACACCAATATTCACTTCTATGTTTTTCAAGAATAGTCTTCATCGTATGCCTTCATAGGGATGGTCTTTACAACCACTTTTGAAAGTTAGGTGCCAATGTTTTTAGTTGACATTCAAAACAGAACAAGCGGTTTTATTTCGGTAATGTTAACTATAAAGTATAACTAAAAACTAACATAACCAACCTTAAAAAATATAATGTTATATAAAATATAAATTTAAAACATACCGAAATTGATACATAATACATATACGATAAAGTTCACTTGCGTATGTTTGATATGCTAATACCTTATAGACGTTCACCTTGCACGTTTGTGATAAAATAATTATAGTGTGTGTAAAATGATGTCGTCATTATCATCGTAATGTGATAGTAATATATAACATACTTTTATGTATAGTTTGAAGAACTTCACCGCAAATGTGTTGAGACGAAACACAAACTTCGAAAGTGGATTGGGCGCTTTCTACACTTACATCCATGAAGACGAATGTATGGCCACAGAGCCTCTGGTTGCTATGCCTACACGATTGAGTAATGCTACCGAGGTAAATTTTATATCTTTTTTTAACGTGGATAGATAATTCCTTATGAGTTCACCAACTGTCACAGGGTCAGCGGAAGAGTTATATTGAACTCGCACCGATTGAACACTAAGCACTAGGGTGATGTCTTCACATACACCTAACTACTAGAAAAATGGCTCGTATTTGAAAAATGCAATTACCACCGAGGACCGGCTGATGTTGCTACCTACAAGAACGATAATTTTTTTTTAATAAGAGACTTGTTTTAATTTTGCCAAAAATGTTGCCTTAAAACTGCAGATCTTTTATAATATTTTTTTACTCTTTTAATTTTAGAATGAAGAGGAGCTTGATCCAAAAGCAACGTATCTAATGCTAATCCCAGGTTTTGAAGGATATCATGAGCTTTTTGTCCCTGTCTGTGAGAGACTTAAAGTACAAGCGATGACATTCCAACTGGGACCAGATTTCACTGATAACAACATCCAGGATATGGCATTGGGCATTCTGAAGGTTTGTATAAACATATTTAACACATTAAATCACATTCGAATTCATACCCATAACGGGAATACTATGACGGCTGATATCAATGGACGAGAAGAACACATTGAGCCGATCCCAAATAAAATTCGATAAAGGCAAGAGGATGATCAAGATGACCGGCAATATATATCCTCTTAGACGTGCATCTGAAGGTCAACACCTTTTCATAATCTCAAGGCTATATATACATACAAGTGCTGTCACGAGTTATAAGCGCTGAGCGAAAATAATTGGGAAAATTTCGCGTGGCGCCATACACACAAACAAAGACAAATAAAATGACTCCTGCATATTCAAATTCAGCGCTCATTAGTCGTGGCGCCACCTCTAGCTTGGATAAGAATTTTGTAAAATCCTTTCTAAGTGTATGCCTACCTCTCCAAGACCACACCTTCAAATTTAATGTTTTTGGGACCAGTGATTTAAGTTTCGTGGATTTCAGCCAGTCTGGTCTTTATAGATACTAATATATAAAGCTTAAGAGTTTGTTTGCTTGAATGTGCTACTTGTGTGCTATATGTGTGATTCTTATGTAACTACATACCCTATTTGAAAAAATATTTCAGTGATAGATAGCCCATTTATCGAGGTATAATCTGTTACCGCTGATTTTTATGCGAAAATAAGGTCTTGATATCAACTTTGAACCTCAATTACTCGAAAACGGAAGAAGATATTATTGTCATAATAATTTTATTTGCTTCCTAAAATTATACCCTGTCACATATTTTAACAGCTATTCTACATTCCCCGACACCCTGTATACAACAAACATTATAATAAGCATTATAATTAGATAGATAGACTATAGACTATATATCATCACGCTTAGACCAATTGTAGTTTTTATTTAATTCCCTCGGAGCTCATAATGTTTTTTTTTCTTTAATAAAAGTAGCCTAGTAGTTACTCCTTGTAACATTAGCTATCTGCCAGTGAAAGTCCCGTTAAAATAAGTCCATCCGTTACAGAGATTACCCGGAACAAACAGACAGAAAAAATTAATGGATATTTGATTTAAATTAATGCATTTAGAGAAAAGCTGTTATTTTGTAAATACAAACATACACTTCAATTTAATTTATCTGTATACTGATAAATCAGGGGCTTTTTTAATGACTAAAGCTGTCAACTAAATTCTCATACATGAACTATCAGAATTAGCACGAGTACTAAGGTTTGAGAGTACCGATGAACACGTACTTTTACTGGTCTCATTCATAGCCCTCCCTTTCATACAACCTCTTCAATTTGTACCGAACTTATTTTATTTTCCTTGAATCATCTTTACAATATCGCTTCTTCTAGCCTGTGACCTGTATTATAGTCCGTTGAAGCATGCCCAGAAGCTTTAGAGATGTCGTCTCTCTGTCGTACAGAATTTTATTAATTCAATTGATATCTCTTGGGGAATTGTTCGTTGGAAATGTAATAATGCTTACGTAGGATTTACAAATAAGCTAAATTGAAAATGAATAAAAAGAAATTATTTTTCCTGGTAATGTTAAATGTTTTAAACTAAATGTCGGAACAGCTTTGTTTGTTAGGCTTCTGTCTTTTGAGGTTACGGGAGTTCAATTATACACCAACTAGCTGTGCCCTGCGGTTTCATACATTGAATTTAATTACTGCGGAACCCTAAATTAAATAGCATAAGTTACTCCTTGTAACATTAACTACCTGGCAGTGAATTAACAAAACTTTCATCCAATTTTACAGGGATTATTTTAGGCTACTTTTATTAAAAAAAAAACATTGGCGGGTCACTCCTAGTCTGGATTATTGCCCAGTTAATGGCAAAAGGCTCACCCCCTATTGATAGACTTAAATATAGATGGCAAAACGTGGTTGTGTGTTTAAAAAATAGGATATAGGTGCTTATTGTTATAAGCATTGTTAACAGCTTTTGGCATCCCATTCAAAATACAGAGAAATCTCCGTCAATTTATTCCGGCATCTCGGTAGAATAGCAGCTCTATAAACACAAAGACAGTGGCCTTAGAATCTTAAGCCGATTTCTTTAGACGAAATTGAAAGACCAAAATAATGTCTCCAAGTAACTTTGTTGAGCGAAATGCAAAAACTTAAAGTTGAGTTTACTTTATAGGCCCTTCCATTTAAAACTTTGTAACAAACGGTGAATTTTGAGTCTGTGATCTTCATTCGATGTATCAGCAAAGTTATTTATTCACCCGGCTTGTCTACCGATTGTTTTGCTTCCGTAAACATTCATTGTGAAAACACGCTTCAAGTTTCTCTGTTTAGTAATTAATTTTCTCTTTCAGTTCATAAAGAAGAGGTTCGAGCTAAAATCAAAGTTCTATCTTCTGGGATATTCGTTTGGAGTGAACATCGCTTTAGAACTGGCGAATTTGTTTGAGAAAGAAGGTATATCAATACTTTGTATTCTAACATAAACAAGGGGCCAACTATGTTTCGAGTCGTTCTCAATACGCTTTTCGATCATACGTGGCCCCTGTTATTTTTTGTGCAGTGATTGCAGTTAAAAATATACATAGGGTCTATTCAATAACAAATACCATAAAAATATATTCTTGAACACTTCTTCTTAATCCTCCTAACCGAGTTTCGGTCACGGAATTCGAATTAAGCAAAGTATTCATAACTTTGCAATTGTATTGCATTTGTATTGTATTATCTCATTAATTCGCTGATCTCTTAGCCAACTCAGCGAACGTCTGGACCTTAATTTGGCGTTTATTGAGAACAATATTTTTTCTATCACTCTCGTTCTTCACCAAAATGTCGACGGCTATAGCCAGTTTATCAAACTTGTTTAGTAGAGGTCGGTTGAATTAAACTCGATTACTAAGACCAACGAATAATCCGCTCATTCTCTTTCAGGTCACGTAGGAGTCGTGTACTGCTTAGACAGCAGCCCAGATGCACTACGCGTTCAATTGGATGCCTATGTCGGCAACTTGACCGATACAACACTGCAGAACACGATCATAGAACATATGTACCGTCTTATGACTGGCAAAGGTAGCGATACCCTCAAACAAGAATTGGAAAAAGAACAAAGCTGGTCAGGCAAAATTGAAACTTGTGTCAATAGACTCAGAGGTCATGTTATGTACTCCACTCAGTATAAGAAGTCTATACTTGAAACAGCGTATGCAAGAATTAAAATGGCAAGAGAGTATGTTCCAGATTTTGTCTTGGAATCTGAACTGGTGTTGATGAAAGGGATACCTCATCCAAAAGCGGAGAAGTTGCCCGAAGATTATAATCTTTCTAAATACACCAAGCGGCCTGTTCAAGTGTTTGATATTGAATCTGATCATGCTTTAGCGCCTCTAGATAGTAGGGTCTCGAACATTGTCAATAAATTCCTTCCACCAACTTTGCTGGAAGAATTTAAAACGAAGAATCTATGTGAATCTTACCTAGCAGATCCCTACAAAGTCTTGTAGAATGTTAATTATTCTTTGAGTTGTTTGGTTTTTATACTTATCACACATTACACACATAGAATACATTTAATAAATTATATACAGTTAATAAATTGAGAGCCGTGGCCTGGAGGTTTGAGCAATCGCCTGCTACGCAAGCGACGCAAGTTCGAATCCCACCGGGCCTGTACCAATGAGTTTTCTAAACAACTTATGTGCAGTGATTTAACACCACGTGCTTTACGGTGAAGGAAACATTGTCTGAGAAGTAATTCAAAGACGTATGTAAATTCCTTGAGACGACGATGAACTCACCCTCTGTCACATTGGCACTTAATCATATTCGGTGAAATGTGAGTGTTGTTGTAACAACACCTCTGCTTACCTCTTCTGGGATGGCGTGAGCGTATTTATTTTTATTTTATAGAATAAATTTGTGTGTTTTATTATACTTTGTTTTATTACAGCTCATTATAAATCATTCATTTATTCAAAACGATATCACGACCTTCATTTTGTAACGATAGCTACACTAATTTATTAAGGCAATTACACTCGGAAATAAATATGGCCTAATATATTTCTTAGGATAATGCTTATGGGCCGTTCTGAATAACGTTTAAAGGATTTACTTTCAGGTGCAATTGGCATTTTGTTTTAAAAAAGGAATAATGGATGCCAAAAACATGTCCTATTTGGAATGTTGTTTTTATTTATGTTGGCACAAACAGTAAAATAATACAGCAAGTAATGTTAAACAGACTAAGAGTGCTTAATATTAAATAATATTAGAAAGTACCCAGAAATAAAGCCTTAAAAGGGTACAAAATTTCCTCGAAGTGAAACTATTTCTAAACAAGCTAATCGAAACGTATTTGACAAGTTACTAACAACCTACTAATTAATCTAATACAAAATTTGTGTTATTGAATATATTGAACACATGTAATTATTCATCCTTTTTCAAATAAAATGTAACTTCGGGTTCTAATGTCTCCAGTTCGATTTTTTATCTTCTTTTTAGGCTCCAATCCAGATTAATCCTTCTTTATGTGTTTTTGCGTAATTTTTTTAACTTCTTTTTCTAAGGATAGAAAACCGAGGGGTCATTCTGGTAGAAACTACAATATAGGCATAAACAAATGATTCATAAAACTCACGATTCAAATCCAAATAAGTGGAAGAGGTAATAATCATATACAAAGTACCACGACTTTCTCGACCCAATATTAGCAGAGCAAATTGTACAGAGAGAATTGCTAGCGGAGAACCGAAGCTCAGACTGGAGCGAATAATTACTGCAATTCAATATCCTATAGACGGCGGAAGGCAAGTCTCAAAATTAGTTGACGTCTATAAGACTGCCTTGGGACATTTATTTGAATAATCAGACTTTATAGAAGAAAGTTTCATATGAAAATGAAAATGAAAAATATTGATTCAGTTTAGGCCCTGGTAAAGCACTTATGAACGTCGAAAATTTACCACCGGTTCGGAAACTAGCCTTCTGAAAAGAACCATATAGAAACTCAGCCAGGCATCATGTACATTTCATCGAAAGTGAGATACGATACGACGATGCGATAAAAGAATAGTATAGTAGAATGAAGCGTTTACAATGTTCAACCTATTTATACATATAAAATTCAAAGTACTGACTGACTGACTGACTTATATACCAATACACAACCTAACCTAAACCACTGATAATAGAAGCAAAAAATTTGAAGAGTGTGTTCTTGAGAGGTTAAAAAAGAATTTTCTGAATTTCACTTCTGAGGGGGTCAAATGTATTTATTGAATAATTAAGACCTGTAGCGACTCAATTTGAGTAGTTACCGAATTTAACTGCCTCGTTGGTCTAGTGGTTATAAAGTTTGCCTGCCAATCACGAGGTCCTGGGTTCTATTCCCAGGTCGGGTCAAAATAGATATTGGGTTTATCTGTCAAGAAATTCACAATAAATGCCCGGAGTTTGGAAGTTGGCGGTGTTTACACCCCCGTGCCTCGGAAAGCACGTTGCACCGTTGGTCCTACGCCTGATCTCTCTCCGGTCGTGTCTGATTGCCTCCCATCGGACTATGAGAGTGAGGGAATAAAGAGTGCACCTGTGTTTGCGAACACACGCGTGCACTATAATATCTCCTGCGCACATGGCTAATCCTCGTTGAGATTAGCCACCGTAACCGAAATTCGAAAGGAGACCATTATTATTAAGTTACCGAATTTTACACTTCAGAACCAGCGGTTTAGGCTATGTTGAATGCAGTCACTTGGACTTTGAATTTTATATGTATACAGTCTGGTTCCATTTTCACTATAACAATAAACACAAACTATATAAAGGATCGAAACCCATTCATTCACATCACTGGCAAACAGGATAACAAAGTGGTTTCCTTAAAATTTCACCGGACCGCTGTGTCAGCCCGTAAAAGGTTCCGGTTTCGGTTCCGATCTAGATTTAAAGAGGCCGGTCGGACTGCAAGCAAATGTTTATGGCCAAGGATGTACGAAGCAGATTCTACGGATGGGATCGTTTACTGTAAATCTAGAAATGAAACTTAATTAATTAATAAAAACACGTCTGTAAAGTGTTTGAGATGGAGATAGACTCACCATCTGTCACGTTGGCACTTAATCATCTTCGGTGAAAAGTGAGTGTTGTCATTAAAACACCTCTGCCTACCCCTTCGGGGAATACAGGCGTGAGCATATGTATGTATGTATGTAATAAAAAAAATACAGTTTAGGCCCTGGTAAGGCACTTATGAAGGTCGAAGAATTGACCACCGGTTCGGAAACTAGACTTCTGAGAAAAACGGGCAAGCAACTCTGCTAGAATCATGCACATTTCATTACATATTACATAATTATTAATTACTTATTAGCATACCTATACTATGTTCAACTATAATAAAAAAGTGAAAACAATATTAAATTATTTATATAATTATGTTTCTTGCATGTTAGGGGAAAAAAAGCTAGTCTGGCTGGTACATCGCAGATCAACACAGTTTATATCTCCTTATTGTTGTCAAATGATCGATACAATGAAAATTTCTCTTGCAAGCAGTTTCTTCTCATACCTTCTCTATGACAACATCGAAGGGCGCGGGACAATTGATTACCATATCAGTTTTACTTACTCAGTTTTACTTTACTATTGATCAGAATTATTTTTCTATATAATCCAGTTTTTTATTTAATTATTATTTTATAGTGTGTGTGGGAATAATGTTAAAAAGAGTCGAAAACACAAATAAGTATTCTTTCAAAACGCCTGGTTGACGTCTCTGGTGACCGTCGAGCTGGTTCTTACCTCGGTCAGAGGATTAGCTTAGCGATCCAGCGAGGTAACGCAGCCAGCTTACTGGTCACCATTCCCGCAGACACTAATTTAAATTCCGTGTTTTATTTATAATTTTTATTTTAATTATATTTTTCTTTTTCATTGTATCTTTATTTTTACACATGCATGTTGCATGTGTAAAAATAATAGTTGAATAATAAAACCATAGAGAATAATAGAAGATCTAAAAATAAGTATTAATATCAAACTTGTTTTTTTTTATATTTTTTTTAATTAATGGCTAATCAGTCGGCTATAAAGGCCTTTCCTATCTTAGCATCAAAATATCCCTTGCAATTCAGATCCACAATTTTGAATCACAACGAATGTTTTTGAAACCTTGAAAACAATGAAAATCTATTTGTCGCATCCAAATTCTTCATAACTCTCAGCTTACTACGTGGATATCTCACTTTCAGACTGAGAACCAATCGACCACTCAATGTCGAGCACCAACCCATTTACATCTGATACATTATGCCGTGTATTGTAAACGCTTCTTTATATAATTGCTTTCGTTGTTGACCTCTTTCCAATGGAAATGGAGCTTTGGTTTGAAGAGGCATGGATTGCTTGGGGGACCCAATTCCAAAGTTGAAGGATAAACGACTTTATTCGCATACCATGTTATGAAAAAACCAAAATGGATACATAATTTCTTATTATTACAATTTTTTTAACTTAAAATTTGTTGGCAAATGATTTCGAATGAATGCACCTTACATTCGAAGTCAAAAGTCATCTACAGTATTTACACGTGTAGCAGCGTTCCTCCGCTCGTAGATGCACTCGCTACATAGATGGCGCTACTCGCTAACAATTGCAAAGTTTGAGTACAAATATATGAGAACCTAAATCGCGCAATAAGAGTTTTCGAGCGCATTGCAGTATATATACAAGTATCCAACTAGCACTGTTGGAGCTTGGAGCCACGGTTCCCCAGGCATGCCACCCGCCTGGCTGAAAGATCTTTCCTTTGGATGAGTATAATCAGTCGCTCTCCCGACAAGTGTATAATTTCGAAGAAGATAATAAAAAGCATTATACTATGAATTAAGTCTACAGCACGGTATAAGAGTACAATTGCATTTTGTGGTTCAATAATATGTTCCCATTTATATAAAAAATACTAGTATTAATTTTTAGAAATTTCAAGCTGTCTGTGAAGTCTGTCTTTCAGTCAGACACGGTCTTGAAATAAAATATAATATATAATAATACTCAGTATAGACAG
This sequence comes from Watsonalla binaria, assembly GCA_929442735.1. NCBI lineage: Eukaryota > Metazoa > Arthropoda > Insecta > Lepidoptera > Drepanidae > Watsonalla > Watsonalla binaria. The sequence goes on from OV838930.1 coordinate 9,777,550, forward strand.
ACACTTTAGGTGCAAGTTAAAACAGTAAAAAGCGTGCATTCAATCCTAACACAATGCTCTTAAGCTTCTTACAACAAGAATCGTTCTACACTTCAGTCAGTTAAGTAAAAAGCGATTTTTCAACGAGTGAATACCGTCAGCACATTCTCTCATTAATCTAGTCCCGGACACTGTGACGAACAACTCGATGGATGGCTCTACAGATATAGACACTTGCTGGATACGTCTTCTATACTAATATTATAAAGAGGAAAGATTTGTTTGTTTGTATTGAATAGACTCCAAAACGATCGATCTTTAAAAAATCTTTCAGCAGTGAATAGCAAAATTATCAGCAAGTAACATAGGCTATCATTTATCACCGTTCTCCCACGGGAACGGGAACTACGCGTAACGTCCGCTAGTTATTAATAAAACTACTAACAGCTTTTCTTCATTATATTCGCCTCTTTTTCTTATCGTGCCGATGACAGACATTTTAAATTGTTGTAGCCCAGAACTTGGCTACTTCAACACCATTATTGGTGGCAGCCATAAGATCCTACGCAGGGCATGACATTAGGTGACCCATAAGTTAAGGCGCAGCATAAACATCCTATGTTGACGTCATCATTGGAACACTACTGAAACTATATTAAAAAAATTACGTACTCAAGTAAAACACATAAGTAAATAATCCACTAGACATATTAAAAAATCTTACTAGCGGTGCGGTGTAGGAAACTCACACATAAACTCCCATTGACGGGTTCACGCACGCTCTGACGGAGTACAAACTATGACGGGAGAGTACGCGCGGACGATGCATCGCATATGTGTGAGTGAGCTTGGAGCGCCGCTTGTATGATGTCATGGGTATATTTACGTATGTGGTACCAATATAAAATGGAGTACCGCTCGTGATAGACTCACCATCTGTCACGTTGGCATTTAATCGTGTTCGGTAAAAATTGGGTGTTGTTATTACAACACTAATCCTTTGGGGAATACAGCATATGTATGTATTTAATGCTCGCTTTGTTTTTGGAACATAATGCTTGCAAAACTGTCTGGTACTTATTATAGAGATAGATAGCTCTAACAACCCGTGAAACCCTTTGACAAGAAAGTTCATTGCATACGAAGTTTTGGGTACAAGCTATTACATTGTTATATCATTTTGTCAGTGAATAAAGCCGTTTTCAATTTTCCATCCATCTAACATTTAGGTTACCAAAAATAACACATACATATACTCACGCCCGTATTCCCCGTAGGGGTAGGCACAGGTGTTTTAATAACGACACCCACTTTTCACCGAAGATGTTTAAGCGCCAACGTGACAGATAGTGAGTCTATCGCCATCTCAGACACTTTACATACGTCTTCGAATGACTTTCCTCCCACTATACATAAGTTTTTAGAAAAACTCATTGGTACAGGCCCCGCTGGGATTCGAACTTGCGTCGCTTACGTAGCAGGCGTCTGCTCAAACCCCAAGGCCACCACGACTCTTTTTACTACACTAAAAATAACACATCTATAATTTTGTCCTTACTTTCATTCTAATAACTGATCGCGTTAGTCAATTCTTCGACAGTCATAAGTGGCTTACCTAGGCCCTGGTGAAGCACTTATGATAGTCTGAATAAATTATTTTCACTTTCAATGAGAATCAAATAACACTTTTCCCGACTCAATATCAAAAATCCCAAGTACGCTAAGCCGTCTCCATTTGCTATGAATCTGCAAACTCACATATGTATTTGACCTAGTTTTCAAAGTGTTGGAAGATTGATTTTACACAAACACCTAAAGAGGAAAAAATATCATCTCATAATGCGACGTCAAATAATGTGTGAATATTAATAGCTCTGTACCCCTATCACGAGTTTGCCACCGTTTTCGTAATCTATACTCGTTGGCGTCACTTTATATATTTGTATGAGATATTTTAGTTCTTCACGTCACCGCTGGGAGTCGCTGCACAATTTCTCATACTAAATATTCGGCGGAGACGCTAGCGAGTATAGATAACGAAAACGGTGGCAAACCCGTGATAGGGGTACTGATGTTTACGCTCACCCTTGGAAGGAATTAGTTAGAAAATAAAATTTGCTTAATCTAATATTATGAACACTAAAACAATAATGTCATGTTTTCTGTGCTAATCAGCATTAAGTATTAGAGTATTTGACTTGTGAATTTGATTACTCGTATATTCTACTTTGAGTAGGAATTAGTCGTAAATATCATTTTATAATTAGGAGTCTTACCATTATCTCTTCTTGGTATTATAGTTCCACTGTGTGACAGTGACAGACTTATACGCGTCATGTACATCTTTCTCACAATAAGAGTTACACTATCCACATTATTGAATATTATTGTAATAATTACCCATTGTAATATTTACTTATATATGACTATGTGTGTTGACTGTACTTACTTTCTGTGGCAAAATAAACATTATTATTATTATTATTATTATCATGCCAATAACAGGTCATGGTAGGAACTCGGTTCAGTATTTACTTTCGTCGCGATATGTCAAGTCGTAAAATGTTTAGTATCAGAATTCTTGAAATAGTCAAGATTTAAAATGTTCCAGTTCTTGAAATGTTTCGTAACTATTCTAAATTATGCAAAACTTTAATCAAACCTCCATTTAAATTACACTTTAGGGCTATACGGATAACACCGGTACAATTTCATAATACCGGTATTTTCCATTTCAACATTTTGAAGTACCGGTTTTCAACCGAAATAGTATCCGTTCATATTGATAACCGGCTATCGAAGTCACACTAATGATAATCGGTAATCAGTTTCGGTATTAGTACCGATTCGATTCGCGATATTTTATTGGTACCGGTAATAAGGTAAGGCTGTCAAAAGACGTGTCGGTATAAAACTAACTCAGTAACAAAACATACATATGCTCACGCCTGTATCCCATGGGGGTAGGCAGAGACCATCGTTCGCCATAAGCTACGATTCTTACATACTTCTTTCGCTTCATACACAGTAACGGTACTGAGTTGAAATACCGGTTTTAAGAAATACCGCTATTATTACCGGTTTTAAGAAATACCGGTATTATTACCGGTTTTGAGCTGAACACTGCGGCAGTTTGCATCGTTATGCTAGCTAGCCCAACGGGCATGTGTAGGCTTATCACAACTGAGAGACATATCACGACGAATGAATTATTACTAGTGCTGTTATTGTGTAAATTTAGTGCATTATTTGCGGCCTTAGCATAGTAGTGAGGCGTCGTCACAATATTTAATTTATTTCTCTTCTTTCTAAATTTGCTTCGTGGTCCGCAATTGATTGTCATGAAATTAAAATCAGAATCAAAATCAACGCGACTATATATATTTTTGAGTTCCTTATAAAATCTGCTTTCATCAAAAACGTCATAGAAGGGAAGATAGAAGGAAAGCGTAGAAGAGGGAGACCAAGGATTAGTTATTTACAACAGCTGAAGGAGAAAGTCAACGTCATGTCGTACAAGGAAGTTAAAGTGTTGGCGGACAATAGAGAGGGTTGGTGATTGCTTCACCGACAAGAGCCTAGCTCTTAAATAAATGATGATGATGATGATAAAATCTGCTTACTGGCCGTGAGTCCCAATTTGTATGCCCCACGTATTATATTTTTTTAAGAATTGCTTAGGTCCCCTATAGGCATAGACAAAGTAATATTCTCTCGCGCTTGCGCTAATAGAAGATACTACATGTATGGAAATTACATAAATCAGTCACGTGTCATTTCCATACCTTTTGTATCGTTTCTATTAGCGTAGCGGGAGTATAAAGAATTCGGCGCAGGGTAATATGCAGTACAGACGAGGAGATGATGGTAGCACTGAAAGTCTTTGTACACTATATACAAATCAGTTTATTCACTCACACACAGTTAGTTCAGTCACAAGAAGGGATTATATACAATCAGGCGCACACAATCACGATAAATAACATAATTATGGTACAAATAAGGTTACGGCAAGAAAAGGTAAAAAACCGCGGGAACGGGAGCGATCTCAGAACGCACTTCTTTTCACTTGTTTATTCAACAACAGCCACGGCCCGACTCCTTTGGCGCGTGGATTCAAATTCAAATGCCGCGCACTCATTGGTCGCCGTGCGCGGGGAACTTTGTTCCATATATCAATATAGTATGGTGCATAGCGTAGCATTTGCCGCATTCCATACTTACTGCAGATACTGAAATGGCATTACACAGACGTACAATACGTCACCAATATCATCACAGAGCAATGCCACAGATAATATAACATTAACTTGCAGACATACAATATGTCACCACAGACAACAAACAATTCCCATCATTATATTTTCTACAGGGAGGCTTGTTACTTTGTCTACATGCCGTAGCATTGCAAGCGTCCATAGTCTCATTTACTATCAGATGTCCGTTTCGTTTGCCAAATTTATGTTAAAAAAAATATATTTAAGTACCCGGATTATTTGCAAATAATTAACCCTAAACTTCCTATGTGCCAATGCATGAACACGTTTGCTAGTAAATTACTGCAGCATACTGCATCGACAATGCTAAGTAAAGCAAAAATGTAAAAGCAAATAAATCCGTGTTTTCAATGCCCATAACGTACTGGTTTGCGTATTATCCTCTGTTTGCAAAACTAGTGGTTTACATAAATTTATGCCTTACCGGACTACCTTGGAGACAAAGCCAGACACAGATCGTATAGAAAAGTTCCTAAATAAAGCAGTGGATATCTTCTTTGAAAACATAGATTTTTTTTTCATTCATAATTTACAAGCTTTTCGTTATTGCGTTTTTCATTTCGGTGGGAGGTAATTTTGGTACGATAACACCCTTTTCTACTAACGCGTCTTAAAGTCTCATACGTAGTCGTCAGGAATATACAAGCTACCTAATATTATCCATCAACAATTAATATATATATATTATAGCTATATTAAACCAAAAGGTAATAAATATGAGCAGTCGCCTGCTACGCAAGCGACGCAAGTTCGAATCTCAGCGGGGCCTGTACCAATGAGTTTTTCTAATAGACTTAGGTGCAGTGATTTCACACCACGTGCTTTACGGTGAAGGAAAACATCGTGAGGAAACCTGCATATTTCTGAGAAGTGATTCAAAGATGTATATATGGTGCCTGAGGTGGCAATGGTCTCACCGTCTGTTACGTTGGCACTTAATCATGTTCGGTGAGATGTGGGTGTTGTTGTTAGAACAGCTCTGCTTACCCCTTTGAGGTCCCTTTTGGGATGGCGTGAGCACAAATATACTTATATTTTATTTATTCATTGTTATGTTAGACGGTTGTTGCAGCAATCAATCGTTTTCTAATATTTTTTGTCTTACTATAAAATATAGTATACCTTAATACGCCCCTGGTATGAAACATACCGTTTATAACACTGCAAAAATATTCACTGTGTCGGTGCAAGTATTTTATTTAAGCCGCTTAATCGAGTCTCATGTGATTTTTAAATTTTGCATTCAAAAAAGCATGTTTCTTGTCGAGAGCTGTGATGTAAATTTTACGAATACAGTACTCATTACTCTGTCGCGTAATTGCTTTATTTTTCTTTGAAGTTAAATAAATAAAGCTTGGGAAATAATAAGGAAAATTCTAGCTGTGCCCTGCGGTTTCCCCCGCGTTGATTTAATTTAATTCCCGCGGAACCCTAAATGTTTTTTTTATATAAAACTAGCCTAAGTTACTCCTTGTAAAATGCTATCTGCCAGTGAAATCCCGTTAAAATCGGTCCAGCCGTTTCAGAGATTGCATGGAACAAACAGACGGATATACAGATAGACAAACGTAGAAAAAAAACTAAAATTGGTTTTTCGATGTCAGTACCGTGTATACTTTCATATGCATTTAGTCAATAGGTGTACTTTTGGAATTACAAACAGACGCTCCAATTTTATTAACCTGTATAGATTTTTTGTGAAAAAATGTGGATGGTCGCAAGAGGTCAGGAATACCGAAGAATACATGCATAGTTTTTGTGAAAGATGATATGGCTAGAATGGCAGTGAATACAGATATGACGGGTTATAGAGATGAAGGATAGATTCGAGCTATTATATAGATTCCCACATATTCTCCCAAATATTATAGATTTTTCTCATAACATTCTAACTTTACGACTTCATTCACAAATAATATGCTCCATAAATTTGGAATGCTTTACTCTTTGCTATTTGGAAGATATTTAATAATTCTCCCTAGACAAATGAAATTGTAGTCTCCATTTGTAAATTTCAAAATAAACAGCTTTTTACTAGTAGATAATTGATGTTCAAGTAGCTAAGCTTACTTTTATTTAAATAAAAAAAAAAGTTCCGCGAAGTAAAATCCCCGAAATTCTACTCAGGTGAAACCGCGAGGCGCAGCTAGCATATGTCAAGAACGTTATCATTTCACATGTATGTATGTAGATATAACTACGTATTATCCATAAGAATCAAACATTAATTGATGTAACAATTTTTTTATTGTATATATTGCTGCGGATCGTGTGATGCAATCAGTAAATATGTGTATAAGTAGTTATCATAATATACATAGAACAGACTCTGTTTCATCATAAATAATATATCTCTGGTGGTGAAGAAATTATTAAACGAACTTACCTGTAAGTGAAGTTCTATCATATACGAGCGCCTCGTCCAAAGTGATTAGATGCTATAACCAAAATACGACCTCAATAACCTTTCAATAGAAACCTAAATCCAACACTGCAAAATATATCAAAGTAACAGACGAAAATGCAACATAATTAGCCCCTTAGAAGCGTACAATTGACACAAATTAATAATTGAATCATTATGTTTGTGTAAATAGATATGTACGTTATTTACTTCACTCATCAAACATTTACTCCATATTAAATCAAAGCGCGGTGTAAACACACCCTTTCAGTACACAAGATTATAACATCAAAGGCAACTTTCGGATAATTCCACCCTCCGTCACAAAACAAAAATATACAGAAAACCAAACCTTTAGAGCCATCAAAAGCCGTGGTGGCCTTGAGGTTTGAGCAGTCGCCTGCTACGCAAGCGACGCAAGTTCGAATGCCAGCGGGGCCTGTTCCATTGAGTTTTTCTAAAAACGTATGTGCAGTGATTTCACACCACGAGCTTTACAGTGAAGGAAAACATCGCGAAAAAAACCTGTTTATGTCTGAGAGCTAATTCAAAGACGTATGTAAAGTACCTGAGACGGCGATGGACTCACCATATGTTTGCTGGAACTTGGTCATCTTTGATGAAAAGTGGGTGTTGTTATTGCTACACCTCTGCCTACCCCATCGGGGGATACAGGTGTGAGCATATGTATGTATTATTTCTACTTCTCATACGCATCGAAAAGGTAGTCTTTGTGTTACATTTTAATTTCGTGCCTCCGTCTTGTCGGGCGACGTTTTGCGTAATTTGGCTGTGGGGCCCAAATTATATGCACATGTCGACTCTACACGAATATTAAACGGTACTCAAATAACGAAAATACCGGTTCGGGAATGTCTTGTTGAGTGAAATTTTCGTCGAGCTTGTAGATTGTAAAATATTTTTATGTTTTCATCGAATTTTACTGTAACAAATCATTATTTACTATGTATGTACATGATACCAGCTGAGTTTCTTGCCGGTTCTTCTTAGAAAACTAGTATCCCAATCGGTGGCCAATTCTTCGACATTCATAAGTGCTTTACTAAGCCTAAAACTGAGAGAATCATTTTAATTTTCATGTTTAATTTTACGTCTGTATTCCTCGAAGGGTATGGCAGAGATGTACTTATAGTACACCCACATATTGCTATATTGCCTACTATGTCTCGGAGTACCCGCAAATCTTTGGCGGATAAATTCTTTTGGGTGCTAGGGTCATTGAAATGGGCGTTTGCCCAGTGCAGTTCTCTTTATAAGGCACAGGTACAAACATTAGTGATGAGCTCTTAGCGAATATAGTGGGGGTATTTATATTACTGCAAAGGATTTTATTCCAGTCACACAATACAGATAGACAGAGTCAGACCCATAAAATGACTACTGCGCCTTAGAGGTCAGCGATCATAACTCAAGTGATGGCACCAGGGGGACCTACCACGACCTCTTATTGCCACGATAGTTTAACTCGTACCATTCGTGACCCTTGTCGACCCGAGTCGAGACCCTTGGTCCGTGGGGTCCTAGCGCTATTAGGCTTTTTAAAGAAATAACTAAAAGGTTAGTCGACATCACAGGAGAGCGAAGAGCTGGCAGCTACATCGGTCAAAGAATTAGTCTTGCCATCCAAAGGGTGAATGCTGCCAGTATCTTCGGACCCTTGCCTACAGCCTTATTATTTATTTATTTATTTATTTACATACATATGAGACAGATGTATATGACGTGTATATGTCTGTCACTGTCACACAGTGGATGATGGCAATGAGAGCTTATGGTAAGGACCGAGTGTACTTAGATTCTTTGTTAGTATCACTTCATTTTAAAACTAATTCACCTCGGTATTCCGTCATGGAGTGCTATATAAATACATACCCTTATATCCACGTGTTATTGTAAGGGAACAAACACTTGTAAACTAGTGCTGCTTTACATAGTAAAATTGGAACATATTGCGCCGTGCTTAAGTATACTTTATGGGGATGCCAGCGAACGGTATACGCTAACCAAACTAGATCCCTTTTGGTTAACTAATCGAAGCTTGCGCGTTTGGTAACTCACACAGAATTATGATTTGGAGGACCTGTTTATGTTGCTTAACGAAGTGAACAGTGACACATTACTGTTATTTATTATACATATTATATGCCATTAACTTGAACTAAAGAGCAATTAAATAACAGAATTTAAATTAGTGTCTGCGGGAATGGTGTTCAGTAAGCTGACTGCGTTGCCTCGCTTGATTGCTAAACTAATACTCTTCGTATAATACCGAGGAAGGTGCCTCCATTGCCGTCTTCAGGCACCTATGTTTGATTCAATATAGCCTCCTATTTTATATGCGGCCGAGGGATTTGATCAATCGCCTGCTACGCAAGCGATGCAAGTTCGAATCCAAGCGCGGCCTGTACCAATGAGTTTTTTAAAACTTATGTGAAGTGATTTCACGCCACGTGCTTCTTGGTGATGGAAAACATCGTGAGAAACCTGGGCGTATGCCTGAGAAGTTAATTATCTTCGGTAAAAGTGGGTGATGTTATTACAACACCTCTGCCTACCCCTTCGGGGAATGCAGGTGTGAGCGTGTGTGTAACTATGTGTAACCCTTTTGAAATCCGTATTACACAAAGATGTAAAACTACTTTCAAACCAAGGATGATCGTCGTTTTGTAATAAAGGAGAAAAAGTTTTAGCTCGGTAACTATTTAAGACGTTGGCGTCGACGGAAGACTAAGATTCGCAAGTTTATTAAACCGACTTCAAAACACGGAGGTTTCTTTTATTACAGTTCAACTATTAGAGTGCTATACATACATTTGCTGACGCCTGTGTTCTCCGTTCTATGGTAGGCAGAGGTGTTGTAATAACAACACCCAATTTCACCGATAATGAGTCTATCGCCGTTTCAGGCACTATACATACATCTTCGAATTACTTCTCAGACATATTCAAGTTTCCTCACGATGTTTTCCTCCGTCGTAAAGTTCGTGGTGTGAAATCACTGCTTATAAGTTTTTTAGAAATACTTATTGGTACAGGCCCCGCTGCGACTCCAATTTGCGTCGCTTGCATAGCAGGTGACTGTTCAAACCCTACGGCCATGGCTCACAATATACATAGTTTTAGTCCAATAAAATTATTGACGAGAAATTCAAAGATGTAAGTATGTATATCCCGGAACGGAATCTTCGTCTCTCATATTGGTACGCCGCTGCATGCCTCTACAGGGACCACTGTGGGTAGTAGTGTAATAATATACTCCACGTTCACATTCTAAATGCAAATAGATTGAACTCTATTCGCATGGTAGTTAACGATAAAATCCTCTGAACGGAAAGTTAAGCCTTGATCTTAATTGGCAAGTTTATAGCATCGAGGGTGGGGCTGTAATTTTATTACAGCTTTCGATTGCTATTGGATAATTCCAGGTTTTTGTATTTTTGTTGTTGAAATATTATTATCTGCTGCTGAATTGTAATTTCCCTTCCAATTTGTAAATTATTTTTTGTGATGCATTTTGTTATGTCTGTTACTGATAATACATGTTTTATGTTTATAAAAGGAGGCTTTAACCGATAGCAGTGATGCTAAAATATTTATCTATGCATACTAATAAATAAAACTGAAGAGTTCGTTTGAACTCGTTAATCTCAAAAACTACAGGACAGATTTTAAAAATTATTTCAGTGATATATACTGAATTTATCTATGAAGGTTATATATCATCACGCTAAGGCCAATCGCAGGTTAAAGTTACCGATATCCCAGAGTAACTATACCACGAGGAATAGTTGCAGCAGAAGCAAGTAAACATTTTTATAATTGGATGTCAAATTCTAACTTAGATATTCTATGTGTTTAGTTGTTTTTTCTAATTTAATAGAATAGAAAATAATCCATGCAATTTTTCTCAAGAATTCTTTAATTTGTCACAACTCATTTTACAGCTCATGTTTCTAATATAAATGTATAGTGGACTGTATTCACTTACTCTAAAAAGGTTGGTTATAACTATGAACTCATTGAACACTATGAAACAACATATGCTCACGCCTGTATTCCCCGAAGGGGTAGGCAGAGGTGTTGCAATAACAACACCCACATTTCACCCAAGATGATTAAGCGCCGTCTCAGACACTTTACATACGTCATTGAATTACTTCTCAGACATATGCAGGTTTCCTCACGATGTTTTCCTTCACCGTAAAGCACGTGGCGTGAAATCACTGTACATAAGTTTTTTTTAGAAAAACTCATTGGTACAGAACCCACTGGGATTCGAACTTGCGACGCTTGCGTAGCAGGCGACTGCTCGAACCTCAAGGCCACCACGGCTCTTGAAACAACAAAGTATTTAAATATGTGGAGTAAAGTTACAGTACAGTATATTCACTAAGCTTTTTCAATAGATTGAACCGTATGTGTATAGCATTTTGCGTAACTGATCATATAGATGAAATTAGTATTGACAATACTTGGCCTGAACACACTGAGAAAATCTGTTATTCCGTAAAAAAATATCAAAAAATAAACCTTATAAAATTCTAACGTGGAATAGGGAAAGCTGACCCGAAAATAAGTGAGTTTGAATTAGTAAGTTAGACGGAATTAGCTACTTCATAAAGTCGACGCAGGGGTGCCCCTCGTCTAATTATGTTTTATAGGCAATGGGACTCTTGGATGCTTACTTCCCCTTCAAGAGTGCGTTTCTAAGAAGTTTATACATTAAATTAACTTATTTATCTACCTTTAATCTTAAGACAATTTTGCTCTCGCCTTATAAATAAAATAGAAATGTCTGTTTGTAATTCCAAATGCACAGTATTTTATTCAATGCAGATGAAAGTATATACGAAAATCTTACATCGTTTAAAAAATTCTCTGTTTTTCTGTCCACTTGTGTGGGTCTGTCTGAAACTCTACGAAACCGCGGGGCACAGTTAGTATTCTATATAAGCTAACTAAGGAGTTCTTAAGCAGTATGGAATGTAGATCAAATTTTTAAATAGAACATTGACTCTATCAACCGTAAGGGTTGGTATTTTTATATTTTTAAGTGTTTTTATATTTACTCATTCATGTACTGCCAAAGTAATGTCGAAGTTCAATGTCCATTTGAACAAATCGTTCTTACTATATTACTGCTTTTGATACTGTAGGCTGCTGAGTTTTTTAACATATATTATAATGTTTATTTACCATTACTGATAATGGTTCGACAAAGGTCTCGTAATTTGTAATGGCTTCACTTTCACTTTCAGTGACAGTGACGTAGATTATGTATGCCTATAGATAGCTCATACACTGCAGATAATAATACTAATAATATATTCTTTATTGCACACCATAATATAGTATACTTATTTAAGTTAGATTAATAAAGTATGGTAACAAAAGGAGGTCTTATCGCCAGAGCGATCTCTACCAGACAATCTTAGATAAAATTTTTACAAAAATTTTGGACTTAATTTCCAATGAGCTAAAACAATTCCTGCTGCAAAATATTGTATGTAGAGGAAAGTCAAAGATTTGTGAAAATCTTCAAAAAATTGTAACCCAAAGCAAAGCGGGTATCTAGTCTACATTAATATTATAAAAAGGAAATATTTGATTGTTTTTTTATTTGTTTGCATTGAGGAAACTACTTGACCGATTCGAAAAATTATTTCAGAGATGACTAACTGCATCATCAGCAAGTAACATAAGCTATATTTATCCCCGTACTCCCTCGGGAACGGGATCTACGCGGGTGAAACCGCGTAACGTCTGCTAGTACTCTATATACGAAAATTCCTCTCATTCACCCATGAGCACTGCATCGGAGGTATAAAAAAAACTCACATAAATAAAGGTCCTTATGGATGTGGTCCTGTATTATTTCATCTCACTGCGCATTCCGGTTCCTATTGTCCGGTTTAATATACGGTCTTACCGGACCGGAGCGATTCCGTTCATTGTTTAGCCTTTATTAATTAATTTACCCAAGTCTAATCCCTGGTATTTTTCACGGTAAATAAATGCGTAGAGTAAAAAGTTTTTCAGGTAAATTGCCTGCGAAGTTGGAAGTGTTTTTATAGCCAGATGTTATTTTTTTAATTATCTGCATCATTCTGTTTTAGTCGTCTAGTTTTGAATGGAAAATGAAAAAAAGAATTAGGCCTGGGAGCCAGGATCAGTCGGAGCAAACCTTGGTTGAAATGAAACACCGTAACTTGGACAGTCCTGGGCCTAACGATATAAAATGTACGGGCACGACATATGTCATGTGACTGATTTATGTCATTTCCATACATTTTGTTCGTTTCTATTAGCACAAGCGCGAGAGAATTTCACATTGTCTAGGCCAACCATTGAAGTAAAATGCTTTTGCTATATACAATATGGAGAAAGACTTTCAACAGCGCGATCTAAAATGATATCACGCCATCTTGTGTTAAATAGAATAACTAGGTGGTGGTAGGTATTATATAAAGCGGGGCTTGTGGCATAGAAAAATATCAGCTAAGTTGTGCAGAATGAAATCATGACCAATTTCTTTAAATATGAAAAATATAGCAACCATTGAGCATGAGGGTTTTCACCATTAAAGTTTCTCAAATTCACTCCTTTATTAGCTGTCAAGGTAATGTCGAATTGTCAACTTAAAGTTTAAAAAAATGTCTAATTATGTGATTGATCACGAAGTGACACCCCTAACTGACATTACATCGATGTTGCTTTATACCTCGTAGATGCGTGTGAGTGTGGAATTTCGAACGATTTGTTCCTAGACTCGATTCTACTTCTAGTCAGCATTTATTTGTTCTGTGTTTGCGACATAGCTGCTATTTTCTATCTAATCAAGGAAGTTAATTTTTGGGACACACGTTTTTACAATAAGATACCATCATGTATTAGTAACTTACCCTTAAATAAATTTAAAGAGACTGTTAAATCTGTTCTGATTACAAAAGGGCTATTATACTGTAAGCGATTATATATGCGATAGAAGTTTGGCACTATGTTTCGTCTGATAATGGTTGTAAGTAATCCCATTGACACTGTACTTCTTCGACAATTAATTACTTTTATTTTTCTATTTTGTTCTTGACGGACTTGAGTTGTCATGCTCACAAAAATGCCTTTGCTTGCGGCGGCGTCAGGATGATGGGTCGCTCACTTCCCTATCTCAAGCTACACAATTATTCGTAAATCTTACCTTTAGTTTTAAAAAAAAAAATTATATCGACTTTTGTGCACTGGAACTGTGTCCATGGGCTTATATATATTTTTTATGATTTATATTGTATTACTCAAAGCTGTTAATTTATTTTTTGTTAAAGAGTAATTGTTGAGTTTCTTGCCAGGTTCTTCGCGGTAAAAGCAACCTTCCGAACCTGGCGGTAGCATGTATAATCCTATGTAATCGTGCCTTTCTGACGATTTGAAAGTACTTTGTAAAAAGTCTAATCGAATAAAGATATTTTTGATTTGATTTGATTTGATTTAAGTAACCTAAACTAAGGTCAGTGTTGGGATGTGTGACTCGCCTACATGTCACTTCCCTACTTTTATCTATCTTTGGGTACCTTTGCAGTTAGAAGCCAGACAATCGGTTATTTATTTATTTTATTACTTTTGCTAACATTTCCCATATATACAATTAGCAGATACTGATTTAGGGGTATTAGGCTTTATATAGAACCTATTAAAGTCAAACACTAAACCTCCAACAGAAAACTTCGTTTTAGAAATCGGTTTATAACATTCTGAGGATATATTATCGAATGGTCGGTACAAACTTCCCCTATTTCCGAAACTATCAACCCTTGGGCCTCTATGCAAATATCCAAATGTAAATTTGATGAATCCACCCTTTAGATAAAGGCTACAATTGACCTGAACTTTATCAAATAATGTGGTATTTTATGAGAGCAATTTCATTAGTTCGCCCCTTAAAAGTTATACTTCTGAGGTCATTAGGTTAAAGTGATTTATTTTATTTCCTTAATATCTACTCGTACTTCAACATCAAGGATAGTACGAATTTTAGCTTTTTGAGCGAATCCGTATTATTATTGCTAATTAAAAGTTGCATAAGTTATTTCTTGTGAAGTCAGCAACCTGCCATTAAAATTTCGTCGAAATCAGACTAGCATACATATGCTCATCTCGTATATACATGCCTGTATTCTCCAAGGAGGTAGGTAGAAGTGTGCTTCCAGTAGTATATAATAGGGGGCGTTTAACCGGGCACGAATCCAAAAACCAGGGTGCTACTCGGAAATAACAGATAGAAAAACCAAATGCCCGAACTACTATTTTCAAATAACAAATATATATATATAAAACTAGCTTTCGCTCGTGGTTTCACTCTAATGTTTTTACAAATAAAAGTAAGCCTAAGCTAATCCTTGAACATTAGCTATCCGCCAGTGAAAGTCCTGTTTAAATCGGTCTAGCTGTTTTGGAGATCAGCAGGATCAAACAGAAAGAGAGACAGACAGAAAAATATATAAAAAATTGCCATTATGAATTCAGTACCATTATATACTTTCACATGCATTTAGGAGAAAGCTGTTATTTTGGTATTAAAAACAGACACTTCAATTTTATTTCTCTGTGTAGATAGTTAAATTTTTATAAGACACTAGCGGACCTTACGTGGTTTCACCCGCGTAGTTCCCGTTCCCGTGGGAGTACGGGGATAAAATAAAGCCTATGTAACTCGCTGATGATGTAGCTATCCAAAGGTGAAAGAATTTTTGAAATCAGTCCAGTAGTTTTTGAGCCTATTAATTACAACCAAACAAACAAAGATTTCTCTTTATAATATTAGTGTAGAAAGCAATGATAACGGCTATAAGTTATAAGGTAACTTGCGTTCTCTTGTCCCTCATTAGAGTCTCCTTAATGATCGGAAAATGTGGATTCCCCATGAAGGATGTCCGAAGCACGTTCCGAGTAAATTGTTTTATGAAACAAGTTGTTGCTTCTGTAATCTTTTAGATTGTTTCGATCTGAGGGCCAACTATGATCGTTTAAGTAGCGCGTTATAAAACTTCTTAGCTTTGACGTTTAATTTTACGGTACCAAAGTGATTTTCATCCTTTTCCTAACATAACCAACGAAAGGGATTTGAGCAGAATCCCAGCGTGGCCGGTACCAATGATTTTTCCTAACAACTTATGTACAGTCTTCACATCACGTGTTTTACGGTGAAGGAAAACATTGTGAGGAAATCTGCACATGTCTGAGACGTATGTATAACCTTACTGAGACGGCGATGGACTCACTGTCTGTCACGTTGGCACTTTATCATCTTCGGTGAAATGATGGTGTTGTTATTATAAAGCCTCTGTCTACCGCTTCGGGGAATACAGGCGTGAGCATTTGTATCTAACAAATAAGAGTCTCTAGCTAGCACAACGCCTATTCTCACGGAGCATCACAATATTCGTGTATCATATCGTAGCACGTGCTACGCCATAGCGGTCGGTTCTACGAAAGCGCTACGACATTGAATTTGTAGCGCTTTTAAAAAAAAAAATTAACCGGTGAACGTCAATCTCGAACCAGCCCCGTGACCTGGAAGCCTCACGTCTGAGCTACCATAACTTGATAGATGTCGGCGAAATTTGCTGTCGTGAAATTTTGCATGTTGGGGGTTTCAGGGGCAAAAAATAGATCTAGCTAGGTTTCATTTATGGAAAACATCGTTTCGACCATGTTTTCAGGCCCTGAAGAACTCATAAAATCATTACAATACGACAAATTTCGCTGACATCTGTCAAGTTATGGTAGCTCAAAGGTGAGGCTTCCAGCTTACGGGGAGATAACGAAAACTAGAGTACCCCGGTTCGAGACTGACGTTCACCGGATTTTTTTTTGTGTGAATAAGAAACCGAGCACAGCTCAGTCAACCAGTTACTACTATATATAGAAGGATTGCTCGATTAACGCGTTCACTGCTAACGACGCGTATGGGCGTCCAACTGTTAGAGAATTTACGAAGAAGTTGAAATGTTAGCAGTGAATGTGTTAAAGGTATAAGATATTTGGCCTCTAGTACTCAATTTCAACTGTCAAATAACAAAAGTATAAATCGCAATACTCATTCAGAGTACAAAGTACACTAATAACTATACTTCCACATCATTTGAGACTAGTTTGGTTGAAACTCTGACGAACAGTTCGACCATTCCGTCTGGACAACTATCCCAACTGTCCATCGAAATTGGAAACTGCAAACTTGTGCTCTGTTCAATTTAGCCCAAGCATAGTAACGGATACATCTAAATATATCCTACAATGACTTGCCTATGGATAGAAGGATATTTATATATTAGTTAAAGTCAAAGTCGAAGTCAAAAATATCTTTCTCCGATTAGACTTCTTACAAAGTACTTTCAAATCGTCAGAGTGACATAAGTATACAGGATTATCATCATCATCATCATCATATCAGCCATAGGACGTCCACTGCTGAACATAGGCCTCTCCCAATGATTTCCACCTCACCCGGTTGGAAGCGGCCTGCATCCAGCGGGTCCCCGCGGCCTTGACCAGATCGTCCGTCCATCTCGCGGGGGGGCGCCCTACGCTCTACTGCCCCAGCGGCCATCAGTCCTTCGAGCAATGTGGCCTGCCCATTGCCACTTAAGCCTGCTAACCCGATTGGCTATGTCGGTCACCTTAGTACGTCATACTATATACATACAGGATTATATTGATTATAATTTCTTACCTCTAAGTACTTCACCTGTCACTATATACTATGTAAATATTTACAAGTGTTACATAATTAAACACCACAAAAAAGAGTTCTCTTTTAATACAGGTTATTGTAACTTAAAAGAAGATATCCCAACTACTGTCATTCTAAACTTGTAAGTTAAATACATACATACATAATAATGCTCACGCCTGTGTTCCCCGAAGGGGTAGGCAGAGGAATTGTAATCACAACACCCACTTTTCACCGAATTTGATTAAGTGCCAACGTGAGAGATGGTGAGTATATCGCCGTCTCAGTCATTATACATATATATGTCTTTGAATTACTTCTCAGAAATATGCAGGTTTCCTCACGGTGTTTTCCTTCACCGTAAAGCACGTGGTGTGAAATCAGTGTACATAAGTTTTTTAGAAAAACTCATTGGTACGGGCCCCGCTGGGATTCGAACTTGCGTCGCTTGTGTAGTAGGCGACTGCTCAAACTCCAAGGCGACCACGGCTTTATTTTATTATTTATATCATATACATTTTGGATCTTGTATGGAACGAGCATGAACAAAATACATGAGCAGTTATCCCTACTATCTGTTATCATGTAAAAATTCAATCATTTTGCGCTTATTATCCTTTATTATCTGTTCAAAAACAGGAATTGTCTTCCATCCACAAAATCTTTATTACTAACTTCAATATTTGTACGTAACTTATGCACAATTATCTCAAAGGGTTGTTTTCGCACATAGTTCTACGAAAGGAGTCCGTTCATATGAAATCTCCCATTCGTCACTGCTTGGGTAAAACGTGTGACCACACTTAGGATCCGAGAAAAGGATTATTAGGTCCCGACGATTCGAAATGTCGGGCTGGGATCGTGGCGGTACTACGTGAATTTCCAGTAACTGTGCCTCACGACTTCTCTGGTAGCGTTTTATTACATGAGCTTCAAATAAAAGAAGATTTTGTTACATTTAATAAAATGAATATGCTGACAATATCCCAGAATGGTTCCCAATAGGGTAAACATAAGTGATATAACAAGAACACTTACTGTTCATCGCATATGATTCAGTACCAACGTGACAGAGGGTGAGTCCATCGCTGTCTCAGGCACTATACATACGTCTTTTAATTACTTTTCAAACATATGCAGGTTTCCTTACGATGTTTTCCTTCACTGTATAGCACGTGGGGTGAAAAATTCATTGTTGCAGATGTACGGTAGTAAATTAACTAATTAAGCGTGAAAAAACACAATTCTATGAGCGTTCTATGTTTAATTTTTTTTCTTTGTATTTTGTATACATGAGATCAAATAATTTTTCTTTGTTAAGTATAAATCACTTCTTAAATTTTTGATGACATCGTAACGTTCCCGTGCCGTATAAAAGCCTTACATTTACGGAGCCAAAAGTGCGGTAAATGGAAAGAGTGTAATAAATAAACCCACTCTCAAAGGCTAATTGGAAAGCCAACACATAAATCTATGGCTACTCCAACTGCGGTGCCAAAGCACAAAAACACTGCCAGACATAATGGCAAGCGTCTCCGCTGGCAACACTGGAAACTTTTTGAATTATCACTGGAATTTAGAGGGCATAAAGTTAGTTTTTTACATACATATGCTCACGCCTGTATTCCCCGAAGGGGTAGGCAGAGGTGTTGTTATCACAACACCCACTATTCACCGAATTTGATTTAGTGCCAACGTGACAGATGGTGATTCTATGGCCGTCTCAGGCACTATACATAAGTCTTTGAATTACTTGTCAGAAATATGCAGGTTTCCTCACGATGTTTTCTTTACCGTAAAGCACGTGGTGTAAAATCACTGTACATAAGTTTTTTAGAAAAACTCATTGGTACAGGCCCCGCTGGGATTTGAACTTGCGTCGCTTGCGTAGCAGGCGACTGCTCAAACCTCAAGGCCACGACGGCTCTTATACGGCATAAAGATTTTTTAATCGAAATACTTGCAAATATTGAACGAAAGACTATTTATTTCAAAACCTTTTTATTCTGTGCGTATATTATTCAATATCAATAATATTGAATAATATACGCACAGAATAAAATTTTACCCGTCGTGTAAATAGGAGGAGTTCGTAGCACAGTGACTATTGCGCATTTTATTCGATCAACGAAGTTAGGCACCTTTAACCCAGGTCAGTAGTTGGATGGGTGAACGCCCGAATTCCCTCCGTGCCTCGGAAATCACGCAAAGCTGTTGTTCTTGGTTGCTTAATTAAGATTTTGCTAATCTTTTTAAAAGGATTTAATCAACGTACCGTTTTTTTCGCAAAAGCGATTACAAAGGTAGTCATCGGTAGTCGCTTCGTATAAAAATCTGGTGATCAGCCACATCTGGTTGAATCAAGTGCCGACCCTAACAATGTATTGGATAAGACCAGGGTGATGACGAATAAACTTTTACTAACTAACTAATTGCCACTTTGATCAAATGTAACACAAAATACAAATAATAATTATTTCGGTAGACTCGCTTTGAAACAATATAAATATTTGATCTTAATTAGCACATTACCAAACAAAAGGCCCTTGTATTTTTATTCCCTTGTAAACAAAAGGAAAGGTGAAAACAAAAACGGCTATAAATTTTACACCTTCTAAATACACCTCATAGTTACAGAGTTTTATACATCCGGCTACTGTCTTAAGAGGCTTTTACGGGACCCTGTTTGTAAAGGGAGGATACATATATCAAATTAACCGTGAAATAAAATTGTTTAGGTATTCTTGTAAACTGTTTGGATATTACTTTCTTATATGCTTCGGGAAATGTTGCTTCTTTTAGTAGTATGGTATTATTGTAATGTAAGTTGATGCCTGCTGAAAAAAAAAAAAGAGTCGTGGTGGCCTCGGAGTTAGAGCAGTCGCCTGCTACGCAAGCGACGCAAGTTCGAATCCCAGCGGGGCCTGTACCAATGAGATTTTCTAAAAAAAACCTATGTACAGTGATTTCACACCACGTGCTTTACGGTGAAGGAAAACATCGTGAGGAAACCTGCATATTTCTGACAAGTAATTCAAAGACGTATGTGTAGTGCCTGAGACGGCGATAGACACACCATCTGTCACGTTGGCACTTAATCAAATTCGGCGACAAGTGGGTGTTGTGATAACAACACCTCTGCCTACCCCTTCGGGGAATACAGGCGTGAGCATATGTATGTAAAAAATCTCCTGGTATTTAATGGTTCGGCACTGGATACTATTTGCCCACTTGAAAACTATATACATAAGTAAAGGAGAATCTTAATAGCGTGTTTTAAAACGGTATAGCGCCATCTTTTGTACAAAAACGGAACTGTTTATTTTCATAATAAACTATGTTAAACAAAATTAGCTTCTGCCCGCGGCTCAGTCCGCTTGGAATAGAGTATTTGGGGTAACGTTTAGCATTCGATTAATATAAGCGTGATATATAGCTTTCCTCGATAAATGGACTAACTGAATTATTGTTTCAAATGGGACCAGTGGTTACTGAGATTAGCTCGTTCAAGCAAAAAAACAAACTCTACAGCTTTATTATATTATTCTAAAATGACTGTGTAATCAATTGTGTTT
Organism: Watsonalla binaria; assembly: GCA_929442735.1. Classification (NCBI taxonomy): domain Eukaryota; kingdom Metazoa; phylum Arthropoda; class Insecta; order Lepidoptera; family Drepanidae; genus Watsonalla; species Watsonalla binaria. Next base: position 9,798,529 of record OV838930.1, read on the forward strand.
CCAGCGTCGTCTCAAGTATTCATATACAACACGCCTTAGAATTTTTTCTCAGGCAACTTCCTCACAATGTTGTCCTTCATCGTAAAATCAACCGCTTGGCCATCACGGCATCACCAAATCACATCACAAAATAGGAAATCGACTTTAGTATGAGTAGAAGGCTGTTAAGTGGAGTATACCACCATAATAGTCCACTTCCCTTTATGATGGTTGAGGAGGTCAATGGGTGGCATTCACGTCATACTTGAGAACAGGTGCTGTTTTTGGGGGCTGGTCATCTCAAGTTATGCGTTTAGTTATAAGTAGAAATACTAGATTTTTAATTATGTTAATTTTATCGACATTTCTGCATTGGAACAGTGTCCATGAGCTTATTTCTTAACGATTTATTTCGTACTCTTAAAATTGTATATTTTTTTTAAAAGAGTTATTACTGAGTTTCTTGCCAGGTTCTTCTCAGTAAAAGCAACCTTCAGAACCTAGCAGTAGCATGTATAATCTTGTAAATTATGTCTTTCTGACGATTTGAAAGTGCTTTGTAAAAAGTCTAATAGAATAAAGATATTTTTGACTTTTTGACTTTGACTTTTATATGATTTTATATTAAATATATACTGTTGCTTAGCTGTGGAATTAAATATTATGACTATAAGGGTTAAAATGAAGTAAGCTCAGAAGGGTACCAAGTAGATAGGTAGCCATGATTGCACAAAGGATAGATTCTGGACTCTCTGGGTGCTGCTAAAGTTTTAGTGAAACTTTGCCTTAGCACACAATACGACGTCATTTAGGAAACATGAAAGCTTAATTTATATTAAACATCATACTTTGTTATCATCTGTACAAATAAATAAAATTGAAATGTCTGTGTGTGATTAAAAAAAAATCACTAAATGCATATGAAAGTATACACAGAGAAAAAAATAAAAAAAAATTTCTATGTGTGTAACATAGAAATTTTTTTTTATTTTTTTCTCTGTCTGTCTATCTGTTTATCCCGGCTTAACTCCGAAACGGCGGGACAGTTTTCAACGGGACTTTCACTAGTAGATAGCTGATGATACAAGAAGTAACTTAGGCTTTTACTTTTTATAATCATTACTTTTTTTTAAATACAGGGTTCCTTACGAAATGAACTCTACGTGGGTAAAACTGTGGGGCACAGATTGTAAATATATTTTTGAAAAAAGTTGCTGCATTTCTTGCACCGATAAGAAAGGATGTAAGTTAAGTTATTCTTATGCTGAAGTCAAGTCATAGTCCTCAGATCTACTTCGTTCCGGCTGACCGCCAGTTGTTTTTTTATCTTGATACTTTAAGACTATTCTACACACTACCAGTTAGGATGAGAATTACTAAGTAAATATTTGGGTCGGTGACATCACTATTGTATAAAAAAATTACGTCCTTATTTGGTCTCTTTCTCTTATGGTCTCTTATGGTCTCTTTCTCTTTCTCACACACAATTATATCTATTTAATGACCAGGGCTTATAAACAACGTACCATTCTCTCGCGCTTGCGCTAATAGAAACGATACAAAAGGTGTCAAGCCGTGGTGGCCTTGAGGTTTGAGCAGTCGCCTGCTACGCAAGCGACGCAAGTTCGAATCCCAGCGGGGTCTGTACCAATGAGTATTTCAAAAAAACTTATGTACAGTGATTTCACACCACGTGCTTTACGGTGAAGGAAAACATCATGAGGAAACCTGCATATTTCTGAGAAGTAATTCAATTAAGCATGTAAAGGAAAAGACGGCGATGTATTCCCCATCTGTCACGTTGGCACTTAATCATCTTCGGTGAAAAGTGGGTGTTGTGATTACAACACCTCTGCCTACCTCTTCCGGGAATACAGGCTTGAGCATATGTATGTATAAAATGTGTGGCAATGACATATGTCACGTCACTGCTTTATGCTATACCCATACATTTTGTATCGTTTCTATTAGCGCAAGCGTGAGAGAATGGTACTGTAGCAGCGAAATAGTAATAAAATTATAAATATTTTTACTGAGAAATCTTTTACTCCAAAATCAATAACCCGTCGCCTAGCAACATACATCCAGATAGATACGCTCAAAGAGAAAAGTAAGTATGTAAACTATTTACAAAATACTTCTTAGATAAATACATAACACACGTAATGTGGAACACCCATAGTACTTTGTCTATGCAGCTAAACGCTGACGCTACGAGAATTACTACGAAATCGAAACTACATATTTAAGTGTCCAAATGTTCTGCGCCCACTATACCAATGAGTATAGTGGGCGCAGAACATTTGGTCCTTCGATCTCCAGATCGGATAAAGTGCTATTGAGTTTTTCGATTCAAATTCAATTAAAAAAATATTATTCAACATAAGATGCACTTGGAACAATCATTGATCGTCATTTCTCTTACGATATCTTAGGTTAATTTACTACCGTTTCCAAATGTAAGCCTGTCAAAGGAAGAAACGGTGAAACAAACTCCCCGGCTTTTTTTTTTACATGTCATCATCACCTTCGCCTTATGCCATACATTGTTGGGATCGGCACTTGATTCAACCCGATGTGGCTGATCACCTGATTTTTATACGAAGCGACTGCCATCTGACCTTCGCAACCCCTCTGATGAGGAAAATCTGTGATCTGGGTTAAACCAGTTGTCAGACAATTTTTTTAGGCTTTTAACCGACCTGTAACGATTGCCAAAGATGATAAATTGGCAACTGGCTTTTTTTTTACATGTGTCCCTTCTTTATACATAGGGTTTAGTACAATTTAATAGAAGAGTGAGCAACTCATTGGCATGCTTGGCTATCATCAATATACTCAGTTACACTATAATATGCTTTCGAATAATTCGAATTGATATTTCCCTGTAGCAACCCTACTCCTTTAGTGTCCGATTAATGACTATAGGCTCGCTTGATATTAATAAAAATACCAGCATTCTTCTGAACATTGTGTCACATACCATTCTTTATCTTCCTCGTCTTATTTTTACTCTTCCTGGCTATTTGAAGATAACAAAAAGCATAAACTGTACCCAGATTACATTTTAAGCCATTTAAATATTAAAGGAATCGCTCCTTGACTTTGGTGTACGTCATGGACCGTGTTTGGGTAACGAAGCTTGATTTCTGCACGAAGACACTTCACAAATATTTATAAACTTTGTTGAAAGGGACGTTTCTGAATATTTACGGCTTGAAAGAGTTCATGGCTAACGTTTCCATCCTTGAGTCGGATTTACTGACAATTTATGAATGGAATTATTAAAGCGCTTAAAGGGCTTATACCTTCTTGTAGTGATGGGTGTCGATCTCGATATTGTTATAATGGCCATTATATCTAAGAAAGCCAGTGGACTGTCTCGCTGTTTTAGAGATTACCTAGAGCAAATGGACTGACAGAAATAAAGACCGGCTATACGGAGATATACGCATAACGTATTACTGGAAAAAAAATTGAAATTTTTTTTTATTGTTACCCCGTATATACGTTCGGAGGAGCTCGTGGCACAGTTGCTATTGCGCATATCATTCGATCAGCGAAGTTAAGCAACCCTAAGACTAGTCAGTAATTGGATGGGTGACCGCCCGCGTTCTCTCCGTGCCTCGGAGAGCACATTAAGCCGTCGGCCCCGGTTGCCAATTTATCATCTTTGGCAATCGTTACAGGTCAGTCGGAGACCTAAAATAGTCTGACAACTGGTTTAACCCAGATCACAGATTTTCCTCGTTAAAGGGATTGCGAAGGTCAGATGGCAGTCGCTTCGTATAAAAATCAGGTGATCAGCCGCATCGGGTTGAATCAAGTGCCGACCCCAACAATGTATGGGATTAGGCCAGGGAGATGATGACACCGTATATACGTGCAAGTACATTTGGTATTATTACAAATTAACAGAATTCTGAATTACTAATGGACATTAAATAGAATTTTACTCACCTCTATGTATAGATATATTGAATAGATGTTATTGTTGTACCAACATAAACACAAAAATGAACCAACCTATAGTTTGCAATGCTTTCAATAGAATAGAAAGTTCCTGCAAATTATCCAAAAGTAGACACTACATTCCAAAAGTTTCACATAAACCATTCAAGAATACGAGTAACGTTTTCACCCGAGTTCATGCAGAATATTATTTTTCACCATCCACTTCTCAATAATATTATCCGGGCACGTTTGCAAACATACCAGGTAAGTACGTCTCGTCACTCGGTGCCTGAAACGTATAAGTTTCCCGGCGGAAAAATGGAAACCTCTTCGGGTTAGCAGAACATTGAGTACCAAAGACGAAATATATTTTATTGGAGTGGGCGTTTGATGTAGGTAAGTAAAAAGAAAATATTCATGTTGCTATTGATCAAATTTGGCATCTACTTGAAACTTCATGTTTGACGTCACAACAAACTTTAGTGTAAATATTACTCTATACCCTGTATTAAAACGGGACATTACTTAAGTAACCAACAGAAAAATATTATACACTAGCTTCGTGAACACTAGATCCGTAATAACAGTATAGCCTTGTTTCTCGCTTAAGATGTAACTTTCTAACATTAACATCTTCTTTGACCTTATAAATAATTGTATAAATTGAATTCAAAACTGGTATCTATAGGACCAAGTTACCTCTTACCTCTATCTTATTAGATTATTAATTTATTAGATGACAACGAAAGCAGAAGGAATAATATTTTACGTATCCATACATTTTCCTTTCGTACCTCCCGGAACAATTGTATGCGCGAAGCACGAGTCATGCTAGCATTATATTCGTACAGAACTTTTAACAATCTCCCAACAAGAAAATAATATGCACGTAACATACACAGCGCTCCAAGATTTCTGTACTCTTATAGTGGAAAATGACGTGAGTACACGAACGGTGCTCATTGTTCGCTCACGTTATGAATTTGAACAACTTGGAATTTTATTGTTCCTGTTAAGTTCTGTTCCATACATTAATTTAAGTTTAAGTTAACTGACTGGTCTAGTGTTCGCAAACTGGGTTCGATATCTGAGGAGGATAAAGTGTTATCAGATTCGTCCATCTGTAAGTTTCCAGTAGCAGCTTGAAGTCTAGATTAGTGCTTAGTTAATGGCAATACGGTGAAGGAAAACATTGTGAGGAAACCTGCATATTTCTGAGAAGTAATTCAAAGGCGTATGTATAGTGCCTGAGACGGCGGTGGACTCACCCTCTGTCTCGTTGGCACTTGATCATGTTCGTTGAAATGTGGGAGTTGTTACAACACTTCTGCTTACCCCTTCGGGGACCCTTCTGGAATTGCGTGAGCATATTTATATATTTTTAATGGCAATAGACTCTTCCCCTGTTACATGATACTGAAATGTATCTGGTGAAATATAGGTGTACTAATAAAAACCTCTGCCTACCACTTCGGGGGAGACAGGCGTGAGCGCATATACGTATGTGTGTAATTTAAAAACTATAGATTTATACGATACTGAATCAGGCATATATACAGCAGCCTACCTTTTCTCAATGTAACTGCCTAATAATTATTTCAGTGTCATCATCAATGTAAGAGTCGGTGTAATAGGTGTCATTCGTCTCTCTCGTTGTAGAGGTCCTTAACATGAGCTCTTGCCAAGATCGTTTGTCTACATACATACATACATATGCTCACGCCTGTATCCCATGGGGGTAGGCAGAGACCACTGTTTGCCACATGCTACGATCCTTACATACTTCTTTCGCTTCATCCACATTCATGCATTTCCTCATACACTTTCTTTTGACCGTTTGTCTCTTAAGTGAAAACTGGATATGGTTTTTATAAATAGTCACTGTCGATATATTTTCATTTCAATTAGACTTAGACTGATAGTTAAGGTGTATAAATAATATGTCGACATCACAGTCATATGGTCGGATGTTAAATTGTTCTCAAACAGACATCCGACCATATGGCTCTGATGTCGAGAATGTCACTGTCATACAGTCGAACTATCGTTGCAATTATCGCTCGTGGTGGGCACGAGGCTAATTATTAAAACTCGATATAAATATTATTAACTAGCTGTGCCCGGCGATTTCACTCGCGTGGATTTCATTTAATTCCCGTGGAAATATAACCTTAGTTCCTCCTTGTAACATTAGCTGTCCGCCAGTGAAAGTCCCGTTCAAATCGGTCCAGCCGTTTTGGAGATTCGCCGGAACAAACAGACAGACAGACAGAAAAAATAAATATTTTTCTATGTCTTTACCTTGTATACTTTCATATTTATACAAGGTAAAGTCACAAGGTAGAGATTAGACTGTATCGATATAGATTTGAAAATAAACTTTGGACTATATTTTTTTACTAGGAGAAATAAAATGCTGACTTTGAAATAGATTTTAAGTAGGGTAACAAGATACTAGATAATCCGTAATTATAAAGGATAAAGTACCAATTCACAAAAAACAGTGACGCACAAAAAGTGTATCGTCAAAAAATACGCTATCAAAAATGTGAAATTTCCATTTTACTGCGCGCTATCAACTGTTTCGAAAAAAGAAGTGGCCGACGGCCATTTGTGGGTATGCGGGAAAGGGCAAAAAAAATGTTCGTTTACCCATCCCATAACCATGTTAATAACCGCTCTCACCTAGGGTTAATAGTTGGTCCAAGTTAGGGGAAAATACGGAGGTAATCAATGTTGATCGCTATTATAGAGCACCCAGAGTATTTCCGAAATTGTTCGCTTTAGAGCTGTGCGTGCGTAACGCGCACTATTTACGAAATCTGGAAGTATTACGTTCCAACTTTCAATTCTCATTTTTTTCATTCGAAATCAGTTAATAACATCATCAAATATATTCATGTTTTTATAGAACAGCCCAACTATGCAACTATGTGAAAATTATTCGTAAGTTTCTTATCAGAGCCATTTTCGAAGCTGTAATTGCTCAAATATTGATTCTATTTATAAGCAAAATTTTCATTATTAAAAGTCTATAGCATGATATAGTCTATATCTGTACTTCTATACTAATATTACGAAGAGGATAGATTTGTATGTAATTATGTTTGTAACGAACTGGCTCAAAAAGTACTGAACCGATTTGAAAAATTCTTTCAGCGGTTAATATTTCTCGCTGATAATGTAGCTAACATTATCAGCGAGAAATACAGGCTTTATTTTATTCCCGTACTACTACGGGAACTACGCCGATGAAACCGCGTGACGTCCGCTAGTTTTCAATGAACAATGTATTATTTTTATCTCAAGGATTCAGTCACTTTACTAGTGTTCAAGAATACAAATTCCACAACCCTCCGCAGAGTGTAACATAGACCCTACTCGACTATTACACCCGGTTTACTTGCCTGTAAACTTTAACTGTTATTGCAGTCGGCGACCTCCAGACTTGTTATTAAAATGTGGAGTTTTTGCTCGCCACTAAAATACTATTTTGTTTATTTCTATACAGCTCCAGATAGAAAAAAAGCAAGAAGAGGTTTACTTTTCATTTATTTTACCTAAAGCATTCTCGTAAGAGGTGAAAACATTTTTTGCTAGCGAAATTTAATCTGAATCTATTACAAGATAGGTAGTGAATCCATAAAACGATAATAATCTAGGGATCAGAGAGATCTAGAAAAATATATGATATAAAAAATAAAAATAAAATATGCTCACGCCATTCCAGAAGGGTCCCCAAAGGGGTAAACGGAGGTGTTGTATGAACAACACCCACATTTCACCGAATATCATTAAGTGCCAACTATCATTAAGTGAAAGACGGTGAGTTCATTGCTGTCACAGGCACTATACATACGTCTTTGAAATACTTCTCAGACATATGCAGGTTTCCTCATGATATTTTCCTTCACAGTTAAGCACGTGGTGTGAAATCAATGCACATTAGTATTAAGAAAAGCTCATTGGTACAGGCCCCGTATATATGATATAATATAAAAAAAATTGCCGCGTCACCTTAGAAGGATAGTTTCCAAACCAGTCGTTATCGATGTTCATAAATGCTATAGTAGTGCCATACAGGTAGTCCAAACTACCCAACAGTCAGTCCAAGCTTGGCTTTGGTGTCCCCTGCCTGACGTAAGAGGTGACTCTGACTACCCAGATCCAAGGAAGGCAACGCTGTCAAGCACAGCGAGGTCTCCAGGGACAGTGACACAGCTGCCCCGGGGATGTGCCCCGGCAAAATAGGAAGGGACACCGGTGCGAATTTTTTGAGTACCCACAAAGGGAGTTTTAGCGTGATAAAAATCTCACATAACTCGAATCGCTACATAAATTAAATAATAAAAAAGGTGCCCAAACTGAAATAAATCACAATCATACTAATTTCAAAGTCAAAAGACAGTCAGAATAAAGAAAGAAAAGAAAGTTGTTTTGAATCAATTGCTATTTGGCCGATACGGTAGTTGTGCTAGTAACAAAAGCATTATTTTCAAATTGCAATAATAATCAAGATGTCAAAAGTTGAGAAGCAATATTCTTTATTGTGCTCCCTTCGTAAAACGATTTTTATTTTATTTTAATGGCCTGTTCCATTTCGCTTTCAACGGTTTGAAGATCTATTCAATTATTTTTCTTATTTTAGAAGTTAACGAGCGTGTTATTTAGATAGTTTTACGCTATCACGGTATTCGGTGTTCAATTTAATTTGATTGGTGTGCTATATTGACTTAATTCAGAAATTGATGTTTAAAAAAATTACCTAACACACTATTGTTTAGTCTAATAAGCGTAATTGATGTTATATCGTGTTGATTTGTGAATAAATAAATAATTAGATTATATTGTCATTTAGCACGAAGCACTTCCATTTCCTATAAATTAATTACTTAGTTCCTGAGAGTACGACAACAAATATTTACTACTCATAAATGACAGTCCATAATTAATATCACTAGAAGGCAGGTGATGCTAGAGTAATACATGCTATGTAAATGATGATGAAAACTTGATGAATCACACAACTGTGATAGTCGGTTACAAAACGACATCACAGTGTGAAATTAACAGTTAAAAATGTACAAAACTTCTTGAATACAAGTTTAATTCAATTACGTCAAATAACACTCAGAGGCAAAAATGTTTGAGACAAAAAGACCATACCAATATGTCACTTAACTAGGACGAAATCCCTCCAAATGTCACACTCATACAAACGCCCACATCTACGAGATAATGAGCAGAATAGCTGTAGCGTCAAATAGGGGTGTCACGTCGAGTCCATGGCTTATAAATCAATAATGTGTTATACCGACTTTTTTGACAATTAATAAAACTGCATTTTTATTAACAACCCTCGTAATCAATAGAGCAAACGTTCCTATTTCGAAATTAGGCCTTGTTTCGTAACTGCTAGTAAAGCGTATATTTGCACTGTGACTATACTCAATTGTATTATTGCCATGATACAAAATGAAACAATTACTTGTTATTATAGTCCCACAAATAGCGAAGGAGTTGCCATAAACAATATCTTTATGAGTAGTGAGTGGTTGGTTGTCTACGGAGCTGTTTTGATAGCGGCTCTGGCTGTATTACACGCGCTCGCGGCAGCTGCGTCTGGGGAAAGCTATTCATATAACACGATTGATTTCAATCCACAACAATAATAAAAAAAATGATCTCCTTACGAATTCTAAAGTATGATATATACAGTATATACCTGATGTGTAAAATTTATGAACCTTACTTTTACACGGAAAATAATAAAAACACTAATATTGTATGTCAAGAAACCAAAAATCACCGTCCAATTCATCGCCTATTTCATTGAATCAGAACGTTGCAGCTGAATCTCTTATGCTCCAAATGCATGAGAACATCACAGCCACCGACATTCATTATCATCTCCCTGGCCTTATTATCATTGTTGGAGTCGGCACTTGATACAACCCGATCCCCTGATTTTTATGCGAAGCGACTGCCATCTGACCTTGGTAACCCCTTTTACGTAGAAAATCGGTAATATGGGTTAATCCAATTGCCATATTATCTCAGCCCTCCGAACTGTAACTACTGCCAAAGATGTTAGATTGGTAACCGGGACCGGCTTAACGTGCTCTCCGAGGTACGGAGGGAACTCGGGTGGTCACCCAACCAACTACGGTTCCACGAGCTCCTTTACCTGCGACATTTCTATGCATAAATTAAAGAAATATTGAAAATTAACCCCTCACAAATCATTTGGGAATAAAAACTATTTTGGGAATAATTGAGCGTTATAATTTTATTGTAGCATCGGGTCGCACAATCTAAATGGACCTTTCCCAGAACAGTTGTTCAAATTAATACCACAGTTGTTCGTGTATCTGATTGTGTTATTGCACTACTTTCAATTGTGTACTGCTGTGATCGTACTTCGGGGATTTATGGCAATATACAGGCTATTGTTGAATACACTGTATTATTTTATACTCAACTAGCTGTGCCCTCCGGTTTCACGGTTTAATTTCATGGGTGGCCCGCGGAACCCAAATGTTTTTTTATTTAAAAGTTGCCTAAGTCACTCCTTGTAAGATTAATATCTGCCAGTATAAGTCCTGTTAAAATCGGCTCAGCCGATTCGGAGATTAGCTGGAACAAACAGACAGACAGAGAAAAAAAAATGGTTTTCTATATCAATACCGCGTTTGCTTTCATATGCATTTAGTAAAAAAGGTGTAATTTTGAAATTACAAACAGGCATTTGAATTCTATTTATCAGTATATATGTATATTATTATCAGTATAGTTGGCAAGTTAGCACATAACTGGGGGCCTACTATTTTTGTTATAGCAGTGATGTCTACTAACTTATTGACACACATTGAACAGGCAAACATACGAACAGACAGACGGATAGACAGACAGAATTCGAATTTTTTATAATAGTTTTTTATTTAAGCACCGTATATACTTTCATATGCATTAAATAAAAATGAAAAAAAAATCAAACGGATTATATTTATATAAAGATAGGTTATGTATGAAAAAATTGTGAGACACCGATGATATTGGAACTCACATAGCTTGTGTAGCAGGTATCTACTCGCACCACTCAGTCATCACTGTTCTTATAGCTCTTCTAATACCCAAGATATAAGCGAGCATTACCAATTCTAATCCTAACCCCTAAAAGTTTCCTGTTTACTACCAGAATGCTTGCTTGAAGTCATTTAACACCTGTTAAAGTGTGCAGCCCGAACACCAGTTTATTTTCTAATTAACTTGGTACGTGGGAGCATTAAGTATTCCGTGGAGGCGATTTGTATCGAGTCTGAGACACGTTACCATGAACTTGTTCAATTTGATACGTGACGTGTGGAGCTGTGATGATTTGGATGCGGTATATCCTTATTAGTACATTCATTTTCATAAAGGCTTAGTATCCTTATGCCGTATCACATTGCATAATGTATAATAAGAGAAGATATAAGGCAGCTTAAACAGGCGACAGAGTTTTGTGCGATAATGAGGTCCTTCAGATTAAAGGTGAAATGGAGAAGAATGTAGTGAATACAAAGATGATGGCTGATAGAAAAAAATGGAAGAGAAAAGCACGCCCACACCAAACGAAATAAGAATAATTCAAGAAGGATGAAAGAAATGGCTGGCATTCACGTCATACTTGTGAACAGGTGCTGCTTGTGGGGGCTGGTCATCTCAAGCTACGCATTTTATATTTTTTATCGACATGTGTGCATTGGAACTTTGTCCATGAGCTTACGTTTCTTAAATTATATATTTTGTATTCTTTAAATTGTATAATATTATTGAAAAGAGTAGTTACTGAGTTTCTTGCCAGGTTCTTCTCAGTAAAGGCAACCTTCCGAACCTGGCGGTAGCATGTATAATCCTGTATAATTAGTTCGATGAGGATTTGAAAGTACTTTGTAAAAGTCTAATCGAATAAAGATATTTTTGGCTTTGACTTTGACTTTGATGATGATAAAAATAAAATTTGAACACTAAATTTAAAAAATGCAAATTTTATTATTGTATAGTTTTCTCTTAGGTCATTGTTAGAACTGTTCCAAAAATTTAAAGAGGCGTTGTGTGGGTAGCATCAACTTTCAAATAAAAAAGGAATCATCAAAACAAAAGTGATCCAGTTGAAAATTGTTAGGTGCCATACATATGCTCACGCCAAAGATGATTAAGTGAGTCCACCGCCGTCTCAGGCACTATACATACGTCTTTGAATTACTTCAACATCTCCGTTTCATGAGCGATATGGTACCAGGTCTACACGTCATGTTCTGACTAGTCAGCATCATAGAACTACAGCTTTCACTGGCAGTTTCCGCTACCTTGCAACTAAATGCTGGAATAATATTCCACCGCCCGTGAGAGGGCTTACATCTAAGAACTCTTTTAAAAAACAATTTAAGAATTATCTTTTAACCAAACAAATGATTGGTATTCCGCAGGGTTACTCGGTGGCGGACTTTCTTGTATAGTGTGGGGCTAATTAGCATTATTTTGTTTTCTCCGATTTGAATTTTTATTTTTTGGTCAATATTTTATTTAATTCATTATTGCCTTTGCAAACAGTCTACCTGATAGCTTGTTCGTATCAAACAGACACTCAGGCTCAGTCTTGATTCCTTGCACATTATTACACACACATGCACAACTTTCTCTTCCACAATATATGCATAATTTTAGTTGAATGTTGGGTGGTGGCAGAATACCAGTGTTTTGTTCGTAAGAGCAAACCGATACACTGAGCCATGGCCTATTTGCACCACTGCAGCGCACTGTCATATTACTAGACCTAAGTTCCTTGTATTCGTTTACTCATTTACTGTTAATATTTATTTTGTAGGTCTTCATAATTGTAGTTTTGTTTAACTTATTAGTGTGTGGCAAATAAACGTTTTATCTATCTATCTATCTACTTCTCAGACATATGCTGGTTTCCTCACGATGTTTTCCTTCACCATAAAGCACGTGGTGTGAAATATATAAAAACAGACAAAATAATATCTATGACAACTGAAGCCCAAAGCCGGAATGGGATTGGGAGAAAAACTTCCAACCAGTATTGATATGCAGACTGCTTCAGATAAGATTCATACAGTTGATTTAGGCTTCATAAAAATGATTGCAAAAAACAGGCATGTTTATTGGCACATAAAGTCTTTTCCCATAAGCTGTCAGAACTAATTTAAGTACAGTCGAAACACAAACTTTCACCATTTATAACGTAGAAAAGGGATCGTACCTACAGCTCCAAAATACAATTTATTATTCGGTACGCAACGTATTGGGCTTCCTCATATCCCATACACGGAGAGATTAGTTAAGGTCAAGCTTGGTCGTAGCAAACTTATCTCATTAGTTAGTAATCTACAACTGACGGTCGGCCATTTCACAAAATAGAAAGGATACATTAGGACGGCCTTCATTGATCTCGAATCGGCATCACGTACGCATTAGGCGCTTAAGGTTTTAGAATGAAGTTGGACTAATTACGTCTTAGGACAAGCAATGGACCATTACATTTCAAAATAAATTGGACGCGGTGGAAAATATACTAAGAGGCGTAAGGATCATCGCAGGAACTTCGGAGCTCTCCAACTGGGGATCGTAAATTTGATAGATTGGTTAATGCTGGGCAGAGATAGAGGAGCATGGCATGAGGTAGATGAAGTTTTCACCTCAGGTGAGGCCTGTATCTTCCTGTAAACTACTTTCGATTCATAAATGTGTACACTTATGGTCACATCCTCGTGACGTCAAGCTCTTAAGCTTGGCGTCACGTGCATGAAACTCGGTTCTGACGCAGAGTAAATTATCAATATTTTTTTCCTTAGAGCGCATATATGAATTATGCTTATCATTCGATCAGCGAAGCTAAGTAACCCTTAACTAAGCCAGTAGTTGATGGGTGACCACCCGAGTTCCCTGCGTGCCTTGGAAAGCACGTTAAGCCCTCGGTCCCGGTTTGCCAATTTAACATCTTTGGCAATCGTTACAGGTCAGTCGGAGGCCTAAGAAAGTCTGACAACTGCTTAGAGGTTACGAAGGTCAGATGGCAGTTGCTTCGTATAAAAATCAGGTGATCGGGTTGAAACCAGTTCCGACCGCAACAATGTATGGAACAAGACCAGGGAGGTGATGACGAGCCCATACATGCGTCGGTGTGTTTCCAACAAGTTTCGAAAGCCGGTCTTCTGTAAGTTCCAATATTGTGATCATTTCGAGGGATGGTTTAATAAATAGAGATTATTGGACTCTTCTGTTTTACGAAGATGCCCTCGGTGGATATTGGAGGAAATAAAGTTTTTCGCTTACTATACCCGTTGTGTAATTCGGTTTTGTTATTTATCTAAGTCTTATATGAGGACATTTTTCTGCTTGTTTTTCGGGATTCTTAGTCTGGGAATAGAAACCTGAATATACGGGAGGATCTATTTAGGATAATATTATCTTCGTGTTTTGTGTTACTTGGGGTCAAGCTATTTATTTACTCGTGCTTTTTTATCATAATTTATCGATACGTTTATTAATAGAAGGTCATATTCGAAAATAATTACCTGATATATTAATTTTTTTCCCATAGATTTAGGGTAGATTAACAAAAGTTATTATATTTTCAGACCATTTTTTCAGTTTAATAATGTATATTAATATAAATGAACCCATATTTCTTCTGGTTACGTTTTAACTAGAGAAAGGCTTTACCGATTTCATTCATCCTTTTTAATTGTCTTCTAATACATCGTTAAAGATTCTAGCATAAAAAAATAGGCTCCGTGAAATGAAATCTAGATAGTCATTGGTACTTTTTAGGTATAAAAATCCCTTATTTCTTACATACTTGAATAAAACTCAGTACACTATGGCCTTCGAGTAGGTACTTGGGAGTCGAAATGATATACGATGTACCACAGAGGAAAAAGTTTTTTTATTCAATCACTGACGTTTTATATATAAGCCTCATTGAGACTCTCGATAGCGAGATTTAAATAATAATGCCAACAGTGACAGCTCCATCTATCGACATAACGTAGAACTAAAATATCATACATTGTTGTTAATATATTCAGCTTATACAATACTCATTAGGGACAAAGGGTTATATGGACATAGGGACACATGTCCTTTCATGCATCTATTTCTACATACAATTTCAAAATTACTTCAGCTTAATCTACAATAAAGACCAGATATAAAGAAAAACACTTTGAAATTTGTTTCGTAAATATTTTATTGATTAAAATAAAATATATACCTCACTATTTATTTCATCATCTATTTGTATTAATTAACAACGTCCATACAAAGAGATTACCCTAACGATAGGGTTTTATTGACAAATAAAACCAACACGAAGATCCTTTGAATATGTATGTAAGCGTGTACTAAGAGAACCTTTGAGAAGACACCAAGCGCTTACCAAAATCTACTTCACTTGTGTCTATCCGCTTGATGTTACCAAGTTAACTATCAGGAGTGCACACTAAAATGGGCCTTAAATATAGGCAACTAAGG
Source organism: Watsonalla binaria (assembly GCA_929442735.1). Lineage (NCBI taxonomy): Eukaryota > Metazoa > Arthropoda > Insecta > Lepidoptera > Drepanidae > Watsonalla > Watsonalla binaria. Next base: position 9,814,003 of record OV838930.1, read on the forward strand.
TTTGTATTGCTAGTAAATGTTATAAGGCAGAGCCTCTCATAGGCGTTCGGCGTGACGATTAGTGTCGCACCTGACAATTTATCGATAATTGAATCAATGGCAGGTTATTTACGCCAAGTGCAGTGAAGCGTTATGAATCAAATTGGTATGTGTCATGTGACAGAGCGTTGTAATCAAGCAAGGTATCTTGATCTGTTTGATGGGGATTGTAGTCCAGTGGGACTATCTATCTATAACAATTTATTATCTACGCCTGTGACTAAATGGGTGACCACAGAACCATAATGTTTTCTTAGATAAAAGAAGCCTACGTTCCTTTCAACATTAGCTATATGCCAGGGAAAGAGAGACAGACCGACAGAAACTTTTTTTAATCAGTTATTTTGATGTGAGAAACGCATGCAATGCTAATTTTGAATTACAAACAGACACTACTTGTTTGCCTCATTCGTCAGATTTTTATCCTGTATATCTTAATAAAAAAGCAGCTTAAATCAACTTCAAAAAGTACTTCGTTCATTACTTTCCTGATTAGCGGAAAGTATTCTAAGCTCAACATTTGAAATTAAAATTCTCACATCCTTAGCCAACGTAGAACCATGAAATCTATCGATAGTCGATGATAAGTCGATAGACTTGCGCGTCACTAAGCTGACTGTATCCGTCTCTGCATATCTTGATTGTGCGCCCAAACACTCCACTATACATTTGCGTACCGTTAATTTCATTCAGTCCTCGTGTTTGCTTTTATTCAATTGCCAGAACTTTGCTGTTTGTGCGATGAAGTTTCACTTGTGCTTTGGATTGTTGAATAAATACTTTGTAGTTCCAAATAATACAATATTAGTAATTTTTAATTGTTTACTGAATATTACTTTTTACACAATGCAAGCAGAAAATTATGTATTTCATATACTTTTTTTAGTTCAACATACAAACTTTCAAACCCCATTTTTTTATTAGGTTAGAATTGGATGTAGGAAGAATGGAGCTCCGTAAAACAAAGCCACTTTTTCAATTAAGTCTACGCGGGTGAGACCGCGGGCCACAGCTGATTTAGCATGATTTTCAATTGATATTTAAGAAAAGAGTTATTGTTAACTGTTAGCGATTCGTTTTTGTACTTGATAGAAACAACTTTTACGTTGAGAGTACTAAGTATACCTAAATAAAAAGTAAACACAAAATGATACCGAATAATTTCCTAGAATCTTTACCATCTGAATCAACAATCAAAATGGAAAAGCACTTAAATACCTCGTGAACCACCGACATCCTGATAATAAATTCTATTCCGTTCCATTACATGCCATTTAGTTTACAGCTATCGGCTTGGGAAAATACTGGGGACATCTATTCTGGAATTAAAGATCGTTTATCAATCGCTCCTGGGTGCGGCAAAAGCTAGAACTTTACGTGAGATATTCAACTTTATATACTTATAGCGCCATCTGTTACGTCGCGGCGGAACTACGATGGATGTGAGCAAACTAATTCGCATAAAATAAGGTTTAATTTGAGATGTTTTGTTTTTTGAATAAATGTTTAAATTTAAGGGAATATGTTTCTTCGACAGAAACTTAATAATTTGTGAATATCATTAAGAAATCCTATATTACGAATTGTGCTACATCTATACATATAAATAATATTAAAGTACCATCGGTTGTTTCCTCAATTTATAGTTATTCCCTAAATGCATCATAATATGTAGGTATGTACTGTATTGTACGTAATAAAAAAACACATTTCTGTCTGTCTGTGTCTGCGGTCGTGTTGCTACCATATCATTTTGCGATCTCGTCTTGATGTAGAACAGGCCATTTAGATTCAGTCGTTTTGATACCAGCCTTCTACGCGGGTGAACCCACGGTGCAAAGCCAGTCTATATAAGAAAGATATTTACTAGGTAAAATATGTTACTTTAAGACGACATTTTCTAACTCATCACATTTCCAAGTTATTTCAACAACATTAGGAATAAACTTTCAAAGAAAAGCCTGCTTTGTTACCATGCAATCACAAACGCTGGAAAAATGTAGCCTTAAATAACTCATGCATACAAAACTAACCTACCTACATAATGTCAAACGTGCTTTGGACATTTTCCTATTACGTTCGAACAAATGGCTCGTTTGTCCTCTTCTTTTTGTGACTTCGATTTAATTGGCGCAAGACTGCGGTCGACCGCCCAAACGATTGGAACGGATGAAAATGGCCCATTCTTAATTGTATTGAATGTGACTCTTTCTTCCTCGTATTCAGGAATGTTGAAATGTTAGATAGATGGATTTCAGACGTTTATTAGTTTATTAGATTTAGTTTTATATAATACTAGCTGTGTCCGGCAAACGTTGTATTGCCATATATTTTTTTGGGGTGGTCACCCTTATCATTTAGGGGTATGAAAAATAGATGTTGACCGAGTTGTGCCCGGCAAACGTTGTATTGCCATATTTTTTTTTTGGGTGGTCACCCTTATCATTTAGGGGTATGAAAAATAGATGTTGGCCGATTCTCAGACCTACCCGATCTGCACACAAAATTTCATACAAATCGGTCCAGCCGTTTCAAAGGAGTACGGTTACTAACATTGTGACATGGAAATTGTATATATTAGAAGAGAGATATCGGTTTAAAATTGACAAAGTTAAATTCAAACTTTCATCCCCTATTTTATCCTCTTGAGGGTAGAATTAATCAAAATCCTTCTTAGCGGATGTCTACTTCATAACATTTACCTGCATGCCAAATTTCAGCCCGATCCGTCCAGTGGTTTGGGCTGTGCGTTGATAGATTATTATGTCAGTCAGTCAGTCACCTTTGAGTTATATTTATTTAGATGTATATAGGTTAAATATGTATTTATTTATAGCATTGGCAACTCCCTGTCAGATAGAAGAAGCAACCATCCACTATAAATAATTGTATGACAAATTAGGCCTGGGAGCCAGGACCAGTCGGAGCAGACCTTGGTTGATTAAATGAAACACCGTAACTTGGGCAGTCCTGGTATTTATTGATTCCACACTACGTAAGGAAATGTATGTGCTATATATGTTATGAAAGGAGACTTTCAACAGCGCGATCTAAAAAGATATAACGCCATCTTGTGAGAAATAGTTACACTAACTTGGCGAAGGGTATTCTCCGTTTAACAATAATAACGAATACAAAATACTTACTTAATTGAATGTTGATTTGTCTCAACAACGAGACGCTGGGGTGTGCAACCCTAAATCTAATTAACTCGAGCTTATAAATTTTATTTCCATGCCCAAAGTGGTTACAAACGGTCTCATTACATTACTGGGTACAAACTACTGTAGGGGTGAACAGGGGTTGATAGGTAGAATTGTCTTTGTGAGTGTATTGGGTTGAATACTTAATTCAATATTTGTTTTCATTGAGTTGTAGCGCCTATAATTTAATGGGATGTCTTATCTTTAGAAGCCGTGGTGGCCTTGGGGTATGAGCTGTCGTCTGCTACGCAAGCGACGCAAGTTCGAATCCCAGCGGGGCCTTTTGTTTTTCAAAGAGCAAAATCTAATATTTTATAAATAACTTTTGCTAAGAAACCGTTTCACGCACAATGACTAAAGCGAAAATGAAAGACTATATAAAAAAACCTATACCAACCATCGTCTATCCCTTTTAACTCACCGTACTTTTCTTCCTTGAGAAACTCAATAGTGCAAATTGTATGCAATGCCACAGTTCCAGCGCAAGTCCAAATTTGCGGTCCCATAAACACGTCTTCGTGACGTTTCTACAGGGAACTTCGCTAGTTGGTGGTCTTGTTTACTTACGGTATCTCCACGAATATGGAAATCGTAGCAGTTTATTTCACGGTGGTCAGAATAGACATAAGTCGTTTTTAATAGTAGCTTTAATTTAGTTTTTATGTATGAAGCTGTGGTGGCCTTGGGGTTAGAGCAGTCGCCTGCTACGCAAGCGACGCAAGTTCCTATCCCAGCGGGGCCTGTTCCAATGAGTTTTTCTAAAAAACTTATGTGCAGTTATTTCACACCTCGTGCTTTGGGTGAAGGAAAACATCGTGAGGAAACCTGCATATGTCTGAGAGGTAATTCAATGACGTATGTATAGTGCCTGAGACGGCGATGGACTCACCCTCTGTTACGTTGGCACTTGATCATATTCGGTGAAATGTGGGTGTTGTTACAACACCTCTGCTTACCCCTTTGGGGACCCTTCTGGGATGGCGTGAGCATATTTATTTTAGGTAGTTAGGAGAGTGAGGAACAGTGTTTGTTGTTGGTGTATGTCTGTGACACGTCCTCGCTTGATAGCTTAGTTTTATTCATTTTGTACTTTACTTCATATTACTCAGCTGTATAAGTGATGTCTATACATACAGATAAAGGGAATTGTAGTATCTGTTTGTAATTTCAAATTATCAGTTTTTCACTCCTCTGTCTGTTTGTTCCGGCTAATCTGCGAAACGGCTGGTGTCCCGTGGTTTCACCCGCGTCGACAAATTTTATATGTGGCCCGCGGAACTTTAACTTAATTAAATAAAACCTGTAGACAAACTAATAATAAAATAAAAAATTGTTTTGTCTATGTCGGTACCGTATATACTTTAATAATGTACTCAGTCAAAAGGTGTAATTTTTTAATTACAAACAGATACTTCAATTTTATTTACCCGTATGTACAGACTCAATACAAAATGGTGTTAAAATTGTGTAAAAACCTGTTAGTTCACTAGCTACACCAGTTTCAGCTGGCTTTTCGCTGTATACAACTGCATTGAGCCAGTCGTTTGAACTGGAATAGCCAGGTGCTATCAAATAGAGTGTCACTGGAATTGAACTCCGCATCTGAGATCGTAAAAGAGTACGATCAACTAGTAAAACCGTATCTTTAACGGTAAGAGCTATATTAATATCTTAAATTTCAATTGAATGTTAGAATGCGGTATAAGTTGCCTTTTTTATTGATCGAGAAAATATCAGAAGATTTTTATGACAGTAAATAACTTTTAAAAGAGGTTGCACGTCGCCTGGTAGAAGCTTCTCGTGACAAGCGGGCTGGGGCTTTTCTCGCTCAGAGAATCAGTATTGCTATTCAACGTGGCAATGCTGCCAGCCTTCTTGGCACGATCCCGAGAGACACCGATTTGGTACAAGTTTTCTACTTGTAAATAGTTTTAAGTATTATACTGACATATAAAAATATTTATTTAGTAGGATAATATGAAAATCAAAATAAAAAAAAAAATATTTGACTCTTCACACAAAGTACTTCACAAAAAACATACTACAGGATTATACATGTTAGGATTATACACCTGGTTCGGAATGTTGCTTTTGCTGTGAGGAACCCGGCAAGAAACTCAACAATTATTTTTTTCAAAGATATGTGGGGCTAATTTTGAAGGAACTAACCTTTAAGGGGTATTCAGTGAAGAACATTTAGGTTACAGTTACATAGTGTAAAGGAAGAAAGAAAATTCATTATTACATACATACATCATATGCTCACGCCTGAATTCCCCGAAGGGGTAGGCAGAGATGTTGGAATAACAACACCCACTTTGCATCAAACATTATTAAGTGCCAACGTGACAGATGGTGAGGCTATCACTATACTTACGTCTTTGAATTACTTCTCAGAGATAGGTTTTCCTTCACTGTAATGCACGTGAAGCAGGCGCAGACTGATGGGATTTGAGCTAGCGACGCTTGCGTAGCAGGCTACTCGAACCACATGGCCACCACGGCTCGTAAAGGGATCCTTACGGGATGTCTGGAGAAAACGGACATATTACGCCCTTCCCAGAAAATTTTACAACTAAGTATGCCATAAGTTTGTATTATATACAAACAAACCTACATACAGTGTTACCATAGTGCCTATGTACAGTTGTCCTAATTTTGCACCAAGTTACACAGCACGCCTCGCCACAATAACTTCTGTAAACTGAAATCCGCAGGGACAGCCACAAATTAACTACGTTTAGCAAACCCCAGGTTATCTCTTGTTAAAGTAATATTTATGCTAAAGCCCGTAATAAATAACAAAACCACTTTACTTTTGTTGGAAATTGTTTTGTAACATTTTTTGTCTTTGTGACCTTTGTTCCTTTGTTTCAAACTATTGAAACAAAACTCCTTTATCGATAAAAGCTTTATGCTGTATGTGTGTCTTCTTATGTTGTCAAAAATATTTTCATAATACTCACTAAGATCAAGAAAAAGAGCGATAATGGCTGTGGGGGCTAGAGCAGTCGCATGCTACGCAAGCGACGCATGTTCGAATCCCAGCGAGTTTTTCTAAAAACTTATATGCAGTGATATCACACCACGTGCATTACGGTGAAGGAAAACATGGTGAGGAAACCTAGCATAATATGTCTGAGAAGAAATTAAAAGCCGTATGTATAGTACCTGAGACGGCGATGAACTCACCCTCTGTCACGTTGGCACTTAATCATATTTGGTGAAATGTGGGTATTGTTGTTTAAACACCTCTGCTTACCCCTTCTGGGATGGTGTGAGGTATACTGGCAGGATTTGAACTTACACCGCTTGTAAAGCAGGCGAATAATCAACTCACTCGGTCATACAAGCTCAAAGAACAATACTTCACCTTCATATAGATAACAGCTTATGTTAAATTTCCTTACTATAACGCCAAATCTGTATTCCCAAACTTTAATCAATCTGGGCCGAACATAAAAGCTGTCAAACGGCGCATACATTTTCAGTTCATTTATCCCAAATAATTTCACTATCGTCCATGCCTTATACGAAGTTAATTCAAATCCCTAAAATCTTGGGTCACAGAAAAAAAAACATACAGAAAGGCAGCTCCCATTTAGCTATAGACACTTAAAGAGCTGCCCGACTGGGGACTGTACTTCCACTTTACAAAAAATGGTAGCAAAATATTTTTTCCATCGCATAAAATACTGCTTATGTGGTGAGTACGGGTATCAGGAACTCCATATTGAGTGTGAGTCGCTATAAGTGTAATAGTTGGCACAACAATTTAATTTATAGTATACAACGCCCGAAGAGCACTTGGTGATTGCAAATGATCATAAATACGCCGAAGTAGCCCATTAGGAATATAGCGCTTGATCATCTCTGCTTACTACAGCGGACGATTTCAATATAAATATTTATAATAAGTAGACGTCACGCAGTTTCACCCTCGTAGTTCTCGTTCCCGTGGGATTATCGGGCTAAAATATCAACCAGTGATTATGTAGCAATCAAATGGTGAAAGATTTTTTAAATTGGTCCGGTACTTTTTTAGCCAATTCGCTACAAACATACATATAAACCTTTCTTCTTTATAATATTAGTATAGATTAACTGCCTCGTTGCGCACATGGCTAATCCTCGTTGAGATTAGCCGCCGTAACCGAAATTCGGTAGCAGATCATTATATATATAGTATAGATAAATAAAATAATACCACCTAAATATCATGCCCTATTTGATACTTACACATATTTGTTTTCGTCCAGCCAGGAAGCCGCCTTTTGGTTACATTTATATTTTAGTGTGGGTCTCGAATGAAATTTATAGCCATGGCTTAATTTGCTTCGCTGTAAAATGAGATTTGCTCCGTTGACAGGGGTGACTATGGGGTATAAATCTTGGGGTTGTTATGTCACATTCTAGAGACCGGGAAGGTGCATTTGTAATTTGGAGTTTACTAATTTCAATTTTATGTTGTTGTTTGAATTGAAACGTTTTGTTTAGAGCAGGGATTGTGTGTGTATCGATAAACCACTCGGCCTCCACTCCTTCTGCTTTATTTACACGATATCTATAACTGGCTGGGCCTCGCGGATTTACCCACGTAGGGTATACCAATAAACAATAATATGTAATAAAAAGTATTTTTTTCTAAAATAAAAAAAAACTTTTTAACGGTACTAATTTTTTATTTAAATATCGTATATATATGAATACGCATTTTGCGAAAATTTTATTTATGTGTATAGATATTTTAATTAGCTCACTCTCCATGCTTTTCAAATTATCTGAACATTTCATGTTGTCTATGCATGATTTTGATACATTTCATATATATGTTCAATATATGTTCATTTATATTCAATAATATAAAAAGATGTACACAGTAATTTTAGTTTTTTATTCATACAAAAACGGCTTGACAAAATACTTTGTACAAAGTTATACACAATAATAATTACGAACGTACAATTTAATGGATCGAACCCTAGTGAAGTGAGGTGTAAGCATTTCATAAAAGTAACATTAACTACTGTGACCAAATTAATAGTATTTTTCAGAAAGGTCAAATTCGGAGCACTCGTAACCGAAGAAAGTGTATGAAGAGATGCATGAATGTGGATGAAACGAAAGAAGTATGTAAGAATCGTATGATGTGGTAAACGATGGTCTCTGCCTACCCCCATGGGATACAGGCGTGAGCATATGTATGTACGTAACATTCTTTTTTTTTTTCATAATCTCGAAAGTCAATATGATGCAAAACGCAAACAAATTGAGTTATTATTCAAGTACAAGTGTCGACATGAGTAATGAGCGCTGACCTCGAATGCTCAGAAGTATTTTTTTTTAACTCTGTCTGTATGGCGTGACGTGGATAGAATACATCCCACCCTCAGAACGATAGGGACCCAACTCAAAAATTAGCGAAAACAATTATGTTAAAAACAAATTTTTGAACATATTTGATAGATAGCATAATTGTCTGAGATCAGACTCAAAATATATTTCTAAACGTAGTTTTTAAAAAAAATATAAAAAAATTTAACACTTATAATTATAAACTATATTTTCAAAATATAAATATCATGTATTAAAAACTGGTAAAGTAATTACTACCAAGTTATAAATTTAAACTTGCTGATTTCAATATAAAAAAAAAAAAAATTCCTGAGCGCTTTATGAGCACTCGTGACGACACCTGTAAACTATTTAATGAAATAGGTTAATGTAAGAAAAAATAAAGAGATAAGATAAAGTTACGCAAGTTCTAATCCCAATCCCAATGAGTTTTTCAAAAAACTTATGTGCAGTGATTTTTCGCCACGTGCTTTACGGTGAAGGAAACCTGCATATGTCTGAGAAGAAAGTCAAAGACGTAAGCCTGAGACGGCAATGGACTCACTTAATCATATTCGGTGAAATGTGGGTGTTGTTTTCAACACCTCTGCTTACCCCTTCGGGGACCCTTCTGGGGTGGCGTGATCATATTTTTTTATTTATTCATAGAAGCAAAAAAATATTAAGTTGCACATAAAAACAGAAAAAAAATATACAAATACAAAGTTATCGGCAAATTTGTTCCAGCTTAATATTTTTCGTTTCCTGCATTTCTCAACTCTGCCAAGTAGTTCTTAGTATGAACTTTGTTGTACAAAGTAATTACTACCACCAATGGCCAACAGTTTGAGAAACAGTAGTTTATTTTCTATTGAAAGATACCGGGTTAAATTAGCTTTGTTCAAAAAGTTCACGGGAAGTTAGGATCTTAGTTTCGGATCGGAAGAGTGGATCGCAAGACGATCATTGAAACTTTGTCTTGGTGAAAATTGTATGCAATCAATTCTTGTTAAATATATTTTTCAGAAAATATTTTACTGATTCTCGAATAATTATTTTTATACTCATAATTTGAATGTAATGTTGAGATTTTTATGCTCTTTATATTTGAAGTGAACCCTCGTGAAATAATCGACTTTTAAAATTATATATATAGAATTTAAGGTCCAGACTGACTAAAATGTCCTAGAGCAAATAAAAATACTATCATTAAAATGTAAGCTTTGGTCCTTACCTATCTATTAAGGTAATATAGAATTGTGATTACTAATTGAATATTTCGACCAACTCCTATTTTATTACTCGCATTCTATCTATCTTTTTCTTCCTTATTCAAACGAATCTATTCTCCGTCTCTGACTTTACGATTGACCGCCTCAGACTTTCTTGAGTCACGGTAGTAAAATTGTCGTTACTCATAAGCCTTAATTTAGATTTGCGCGAAGGGGAGGGACGAAATCTATTCTCTGCGCGTAATATCTCGAAGGAAAAAGATCAGATAATAAGCAAAGGTATTTTTTTTGCGATGCTCATCATATTTTCTGTTAGTACTTTTAAAAATGCTCACACCTTGAAATCATCCAAGACAAATGATGATATTACAAAGATGACATCATGACATTTCATAAAACATAGCTTTATACATTAGGCGCTTACCCACTGCCACGATATCGTCCGCCGATACTTGACTACAACGACACAGTGTGAAAGCGTTCAGTAGTAATTGTATCAAACTAATAGTACGACGATATCGTGTCGTTATCGATATCGTCCAATGTGAAAGCGCCCATTAAATCTAGAATCCGGATACGTTTAAGATAGACCCTCTTTGGATTTTTAAGTGCGCTTTAATCTTTGGCCTTAATTCACTTTTAAAGAAACACAACATTAGCATTATTAACTGCTACTTTAAATTCAAGTAGGTACAATTTACACAATCTAACGTGTACGGAATAATTATTGCTAATTTTGGACTATTTCTTCAATTAAATATTTTGCTTACTAAATTACATAACATTGTGGTTGATTTTTCATCTATTTCATTTCTATCACAACTAAGTTTTCCTAAACGTTTTTAGAAGTTTGCGATTTTGTAAAAGTGAACTAAGTCAAGTCAACATTGTATGGGAAAGGTCTACCTTCATCCGAAAAAGTGCTTAGCATATTTTTTTATTTTACAACTTCCATACCATACATTTAGGATTGGTTCATGCTGCGTATAAGACTTTATTGTTTGCATTAGTGCTCGACGATTGAAATGTGGCTTATGTTATAATGTTATGTTAATACATATTACTTGCTGCGTACCTTTGTTCAAATAACCTAACTTTTACATTCATAGATAAAAACATGTTCACTGGCAGTCAAATCTAATTCAATTTGCAACTTTCAATCACTGTTAATTATTTATTAGTCTGTATCTCTTAGTTAATGACTAGATCTGAAAATTGACTTACTTAACCTGATTAGGTGAAGAAAAACTTAAGGCAAACACTCCATAATATTGTTACAATAAATGTAGGCGTTCGCCTGTCTGACGCGTTCATTTCGTGAAATCTGTACGTTTTCATCTCTTTCTGTATTGGGATAACGGGATCTACAATGAACGGTGGTATTTCTGTGGTCTTTTCAGCTTTCCTAGGGCATGGCAGAGTGTCTGGTGGAATTTTCAAAACATTCCTCTTTACGCCTTTTTTATTAGATAATATTTCACTATCGAGATCTTGACTTGTCTCTATTGGGGTTATTTTCTTCTCGGTAACGTTCATCTTGTCATTCAATGTTTCGATACTAATTCCAGCGTGTATTATTTCTTGGTTGTACTCTAGTTTGTTCTCCCTGGGGTCTGGCATCTTGTTGTAAGCTGAACTAACAATTGGCGGGTCCACTTTGCATGTCACACTTTCCAAGGATTCTTTAGTACTCTGACTATTGGTATCGTTGCGCAGAATATGCATCCACTTCAATCGGCAGTCGCATACGAAGTTGTTATCTGCAAAATATTAAAAGTATAATAAAATATTTATGTTTGTAAATCACATGTGGAGGTTCAATTAAAATCTAAAACCTAATAGTTTGTCATATGTTATCAGTCAAAATCATTGGGAATTTAGACAGCAGATTTCCAGCAAATTGGTGGAAAAAATTGCACTTCAAGTCCTACGTTATGATGATACGCGACCGTTACGTTATTTCGTTCATTATAGGAATTAAAAACAGCGACAATATATCAAGTGGACCACACAACAGCTAATATAATTGTATAATCTTCTCATTATTAACAAAATTTCACTGGGAAATTCTTACAATTTCTCGTAATGTATTCAAGAAATTTCCACAATAGCCGACTTTAAGTCTACTTTTACGTCCCAAAGGTTAAAATTTCATTCGTAATTATGTCAACAATAAAACGTTTCGTACAACATTTTCCACTTCCACTGGCGCCATTCACCCTGAGCCAAGAATACCCTGAGGCATAATAAAAGACAAAACTTCCTAAGTGTGTGAAAGTTAATAATAACGTCTGTTTCCATACGCTTAATATTCATTGTATATTTAAAGTATATCAAACTGTACCCGGACACGTTTATTATACTTTCATTATTACCTTCAAGTAGCAAATTGCTGTTTTGAGGCTTCAAGTTGTCCAATATGGGTTTGATGTTGTCGAAAGTTAATGCGTGTAGTTCGTTGGAACGTAAATCGAGAGAAGTAAGTCCCCTCACACCCTCGAACAAGCCTGAGGGGAGAGCAGCCAATTTATTGTCATCAAGGGACAACTTTCTTAGCTGAGACAAACCGTCGAATGCTCTCTCGGATATATATCTCAAATCGTTCTTCCCAAGCAACAACTCTTGTAAGTTCCAAAGCTCTGCGAAAGTGAACTCCGTCAAATTGTGAATTCGATTCCTTCTCAGATCCAATTTCCTCAAGTTGGCCAATCCATCAAAAGTGCGACGGTTCAAATGGTATATGTTGTTTTTATTCAAGTCCAGCTCTTGGAGGTTGAACGTGTGTTGAAACGTACCGTTTCTTATCGTCGATATATTATTCTTCGAGAACACTAGTTTCTGCAAGTTTGGCAGGTCGTAAAACGCTTCGGTGTCTATTTCTATAATCATATTTTCTTCCAGATTTATTGACGTCAAATTCGGGAGGTGAGCGAATGCGTATTGCTGGAGGTTTTCGATTTGATTCTGAGATAGTCCCGCTTCTTTAAGGTTGGTCAAATTGGCGAAAGAAAAAGGTGCAATGTCAACGATGTTGCCGTATTTAATATTAATGCTTCTTAAACGCTGTAAGTAGAAAAGTGCTTTGGTCGGGATGTAGCCTAACGCGCCATCAACCCGAACGTTGAAAGACAGTGTTTGCAAAAAGGGTTGTGATGCAAAGCTTTGCCAGATGAGGTCCTCGTGAGGAATACCTCCGTTGAATACCCAGCATTCTGCTTTAGTTGCATTTCTTGGTTCTCTCGTATTCTCGCAGTAGCAATGGACCTTTGAATCCCTATCAGTAATGTCACAGATATTCTTCTGAAAGCCTCCAGTCTTTTCTTTCGTTCGCCTCTTATTGTTATCCCTCGCTTGGACATTTATTGACATTTCGTTCACGAGAGCGAACGTGATCAGGATGTAAATGATTCCAGCCGTGCGGCCCTCCATTTTATTATCTGAAACAATTGAAACAAGTATTAATGAAGGGCAATAGATTTGTTTTTTAAACTGTCCATAAATATCTGCGCTGTTAAGGAAATTGTTGATTTCAAGCGATTTATTTGTGTCCTTTTGTTGATCAGACTAATGAGTTAATACATAGTGGAATTTAGATGAAGCGCAGGCATTCGACCGTAGCATGTGGTAAAGAGTCGAGTAGTCTTGCCTACACCCGGATACAGGCGTTCATGAAACTAAGTTAACCCTAGATTAGCGTTTACATCAATTTGTTGTGCGGTCATTTAATGCTGTGGTTTATAGAAGGACCCCCATCTCGGACTCCTTAATACGTGAATTAATCTTGAAGGGATTTGATTACGAATTCCAAATATTACATTCGTACTTCTTTTTATTTTAAAATTATTAATTATTTGTTTAAACTTTATTCGAATCCAATTAGAATTTAATTAAGATTACAACCCACATTAGACGCGAGGGCACAAAGAGACTGGGGATAATGTATCATAATCCTACTGAGAGATTAGTGCAGTCCAAGCGAGCTTATCCGAAAGCTGCATCTGGATTTCGTGGAGTATGGTATGTTTCATAGAGATACAAAATATTAATATGTAACTAGCTGTGCCCTACAGTTTCACCCACGATAACAATAAAATTAAGTATGTTACTGAGCGATAATTATTTTCTGAAACAAATATTAAGGTATTCCTTCTAAAATCCCCTATCTCCTTGTTGAATTGTTTTTTATGTAAGTACCGCATATATTTCCATATGCATTTATTTGTGCAAAGTGAAAATCTGTTAATTTGGAACTGCAATAGACACTTCTATTATAATTATTTGTTCTATGTCGCATATGGCCTGAGTTCAAAACAAAGTGCTTGCAATATTCATCCAGCGTTGACGTTGAGATGGGTAACTAAAGCTTATCCATAGGCTAATACAAACTCAATAATAAAGTGCATATTGACAGTAGAATCATGTTTGTGTGGCTAGCCTTAACAATTTTACTGAGTGCAAATGAATACTCCTTAACTGTAATTAACGTTATTGCAACTAATACATGTACCCCTTTTTTAGTAAAAATGTTTAAGCCCATGGTTTAAGCCCGGTATAAAACTATATCCACCCCCTTTAAAGAGAGGCTAATCTTTGGATTATCTAAAGTGATCCATATGTCACGTTTATTCTTAAGGCTACCTATAAAGAGTTATTGAAGACAAAACGATACTTCAATACATATGCTCACGACTGTATTCACCAAATGGGTAGGCAGAGGTGTTGTAATAACAACACACTTTTCGCCGAAAATGATTAAGTGCCGACTTGGCAGCGTGAGTCCATCGCCGTCTCAGGCACTATACCTACATACGTCTTTCAATTACTTTTTAGACATATAGGCAGTTTTTCTTCGCAGTAAAGCACGGTATAATGATAAAGGTTGCTGGGATCCGAACTTGCGCCGCTTGCGTAGAAGGTAATGGCTCACGATACTCCAAATCTATATTTATCAAAGAAAAATCACATAAAACAAAATCATTTTGTATCCCTCTATGTCATCCGCACTATCGTCCGGTCCCCAACGTTATAACGGTTACTTTAACTAATATTAGCGTTAAATCGCCGAATACCCCTTTAAACACCCCTTAGGGAGAAGAACAAAAACACCAGCCATTTCCCCTTATACCCGTGCCAAGATCTCGATAAAAAGTGAAGGTCCCTCTTGATATAGGAGATTTATTGCACAAAACCTCCTGGGCACAAGATACACTACCGAATCTTTTGAACTCGCCTGCTTTTACATCGTAAGTTTAGCTTGTGATTTTTTTGTACACCGCTGTTTACCTCGCGCGGCTTTGTTTGCGTAGTATATATATAGATGTAGGCTTTTTATAATATATAGATATAGACTTTTCAGGCATACATTTTGGCACAGGGCTTCGGTTCATGCTTCATAACAATTTAAAATATAATATAAACAACTCCTTATCGTTTTGAAAAACAATTGTCTTTAATTTTATTTATTTTTGGGGTACTAAAAACTAATTACAAGTAGAAAACTTGGCCCAAATCGGTATCTCTCGGGATCGTGCCAAGAAGCCTGGCAGCATTGCCACGTTGAATAGCAATGCTGATTCTCTGAGCTCCAGCCCGCTTGTCACGAGAAGCTTCTACCAGACGACGTGCAACCTCTTTGAAAAGTTGATGAGCATCTGGACCCCAAGGCCCCAGAGTTTTTGGGGGAGCTTTGATTTAAGGATTACATATCACAACAAAATATGCATTGGCTTATGTTTCACATATCATCAGATAAGCATGTAACCTTTAATTAGGTATTACTTACCATATTATATACAAGATTACATACATTACATACATACATATGCTCACGCCTGTATTCCCCGAAGGGGTAGGCAGAGGTGTTGTAATCACAACACCCACTTTTCACCGAAGATGATTAAGTGCCAACATGACAGATGGTGAGTCCATCGCCGTCTCAGACACTTTACATACGTCTTTGAATTACTTCTCAGAGATATGCAGGTTTCCTCACGATGTTTTCTTTCACCGTAAAGCACGTGGTGTGTCACTGTACATAAGTTTTTTTTTTTTTAGAAAAACTCATTGGTACAGGCCTCGCTGGGATTCGGACTTGCGTCGCTTGCGTAGCAGGCGACTGCTCAAACCTCAAGGCCACATAAAAGCACTGCTCATATACAAGATACAAATGTGTATCTACTACCTACCGAATTCTTTTGCCAATAAATTACGCCTTAAATGTCTACAACCTATATAAGATTTTCCACAAAAGCCTACTTTAATTTTTTTATGAAATTAATAGTAGGGTCGATGATTCCCTTCTACAAAGTTACTAACTTAAACTCAATCGGTAAGATATCGATTTTTGAAATTTCTCTTTTATTATTGTACATACCTTCGCATTCACTTGACATGTATCAATAAAAATAAGCATGCCTGTCCAAAAATTAGCAAATTGTTTGATATAATTCATTGAATAGAAAATTCAATTATAAAATGTTCTAAATGAAATTTGAAAGTTATTAAATACGTGACTTCATTGAACGTGCTCACTAAGATTATAAAAATAATAACGCAATAAACGTCAGTCCATTCGTGAAACTAATAAATATTTACACTAATTCTGTCAAGACATTATTTCATTATGAATAACTTTAACCAGTTGGTAACACAGTTAGACGATTGGTCAATAACTTAAAGAGGCGGTGACTAGCTTACTAGCTTCTAGCGAATTCATAACACTGAAATAATTTTTCAATTCGGACCTCTTCAGCTTTATATATCAGCATTATGAAGTACAATTGAGTACCTTCTACCATTTAGTAAATCGATACAAAAATTACTGTAAGGTCACACCAAAAATCCCTTAAGTTTTTTAAATAAAAGTAGCTTAGTTATTGTTTGTAATATTAGCTTCGGCCGTTTTAGAGATAGAGATTCCGGAACAAACATATAGATAAACAGATTTTTAGTGCAAAGCTGTAATTTTGGAATAACAAACAGACACTTTTATTTTATTTAT
Organism: Watsonalla binaria; assembly: GCA_929442735.1. NCBI lineage: Eukaryota > Metazoa > Arthropoda > Insecta > Lepidoptera > Drepanidae > Watsonalla > Watsonalla binaria. The sequence goes on from OV838930.1 coordinate 9,830,811, forward strand.
TTGTATATATATAGATTATAATAATCGCTCAAGTAGTATGCCAAGGTAAATAGAATGAAATGTCAGTCCGCTATAAAGCAGACTTAAAAATATTTAAATATATTCATATCTCATTCCAAAAACAGAGTTACGACTTCTCATTGTAAAAGTATAAAAGAAAAGTCTTTTAAGCTTTCCAAAGTTAAATAAAACCTTTATATTCAGAGATACGAGACAGTGACATCAGAACTGCAAAAGAGTTCAATTAAAAATAATAATATACAGATGGACAGCTCCGTTCCTTTGCCTAAGCAATCGCAATTATCTTTCTATGTTTGTCCTAATGAGTTTTTCTTTAAATATGATGTCACATGAAAACATATTTTAGAAGCTTTGTCTACTATGTCGATGAAGAAATTCAAAGACCTGGTGAATAATGCCTGACATGGTGGCAATGGACTCACCATTCAGTTGCGTTTTGCATGTCTTAATCGTCTTCAGTAAATGTGGACCTACATGCCAATCTTACTGTCTCTTCTATTACTACGGGAATTAGCTTGTAATGCTTCAACATATGCATCGCCTCATAAAGGTGTCGTCACGATTTATGAGCGCTCACTGAAAACAGTAACTGCACATATACTTTATACGCATGACGTCATACATGCAGACAGAGATAGATTAGTAAAATGCCTACGCATTCAAGGTCAACGATCATAAACCGTGAAGGCCTGTACTGCGATGAATCGCGATAGATTTACCGTTAAAAATATGTGAACAACCTATTTTAGGTTTCGACACAATCATCAAACTAAAACTTTGCGATATGCATGTTATAGAACTGATTATATTGATGATAGCCAAGCTAGGCAATTAGTTGCTCACTCTTCAATTGTACTAAAACAATCCCATTTATAAAATAGGGATTTTTTAAAAAAAACCTGGAGATTGTTTCTCAAATTCTTTTCAAGACAGGGTTGCGAAACGGTAAAAATATTAAGTTTAGTAAGCTTTAAAAATGACGTCTAATGAGTGTTCCAGGAGGAGAGCACTCATTGTACATATAAGCAGCATGTTTGTTTAATTTTGAATTTTAAAATGAAAGGAGAATACCTTCTGTACCCATATATTTTTTGTTTCAGTTAAGCTCTGAAAACTTGTGCGATGTTGCTTTGAAATTCAAATGCAAACGCATGTTTCATAACATTGCTTATCTGAGTTCTTTTTGCACGCTTCAGTTTCCACGTTAGTGAATTTCAATCATAAAACTGAGAGGTTTTGTTTCATGGAAAATGTCCATGCTTATTATAATATACTAGCGGACCTCACGCGGTTTCACCCGCGTAGTTCCCGTTACCGTCGGAGTACGGGGATAAAATAAAGCCTATGTTACTAGCTGATGATGTAGCTATCCAAAGGTGAAATAATTTTTGAAATCGGTCCAGTTTTTTTTTGAGCCTATTCATTCATCAACCAAACAAAAAATGTTTTCCTCTTTATAATATTAGTGTATTTATGTCAAATACATACATATGCTCACGGCTGTATTCCTCGTGTATGGTAGCCTCGGGGTTTGCACAGTCACCTGCTACGCAAGCGACGCAAGTTCGAATCCCAGCGGGGCCTATACCAATGAGTTTTTCTAAAAAAAACTTATGTACAGTGATTTCACACCACGCGCTTTACGGCGAAGGAAAACATCGTGAAAAAACCTGCATATTTCTGAGAAGTAATTCAAAGACGTATATATAGTGCCTGAGACGGCGATATACTCACCATCAGTCACGTTTGCACTTAATCAAATTCGGTGAAAAGTGGGTGTTGTGATAACAACACTTCCTACCCCTTCGGGGAATACAGGCGTGAGCATATGTACAAGTCTGTTATTATTTTATTCACAGAAATGTTTGTTTAATCATACGAAAATTCTACAGGTATATCAGTATCTTAGAATGAGTGGCATGTGTACAAATAGAAAAGGGCTTTGTTCAATCTTGACGCGTACGTCTTACGAACGATGATGAACATTCTGAGGGAATCGAAAATCTTATGTAAAATATTATATGCGAGTGTTATGTACATTTTTTTGAAGTCTTGCTTTTCGTGTTCTTGTAGAATGAAGTTATAAAAATTATTCAATTTGTAAATGAACCCAAAAAAATTACGTTCCAAACACAAAATGTGTGAAAATGGGAAAATAATAGACAAGTTAAATAGTCCCCGGACTCTTTGAGTCCCTGGAAAACTAGAAACTAGAAAAAAATATATAGGTATTCTCCATCTCCGGACAGTGATTAATGTCACTTCGAGTAAGGTAATATACATAAAAATAATATAATAAAAATCCCGTATTCCCTGTCTCCCTCACTGAAACGAAAATTAAACTGATTAATCTATACATACATACATACAGATAAATAAAATTGAAGTGTCTGTTTGTAAGTCCAAAATAACAGCTTTTCACTAAATGCATATGAAAGTATGTACGGTACTGATAAAAAAATTCTCTCTCTCTGTCTGTTTGTTCCGGGTAATCTCTGAAACAGCTGGACCGATTTTAACGGGACTTCCACTGGCAGATAGCTAACATTACAAGGAGTAACTTAAGCTACATGTATTTAAAAATATCATATATTCTCTATCAACCATCAAATCAAAAACAAATAGTCAGACAATAAATACGAAGCATCATCGAAGTCGGTTAGAAAATAAATCAATTAGGTACGTATCTAATTGCACTTAAGCTCAATTCTTGGGGTCGAACAAATAAATTACACCGAAATGATAACTTCACCCATCTTTATCTGCACTACGTGACGTCAATACGTAATTTTCACACTCATTCGAATTACCTCAGACCTTGTCCTCTTATACAGATTGTTTGCAATTCCACCTTTTATCCCGAAATAAAGACAGTGAAAAACTGCTCGAACATAGTGGAAAAAAAAAATACAGACTGCTATTTACTTAGATAATTATTAGAACCTGGGACCCAACCATGAGCTCTTATTGCAATGATATTTCGGTTGTGTGACAGTGACAGATGTATACACCTGTCAAATACACCTGTCTCATCATTAGAGTAAAACTATCATGGCAATAAGAGTTCATGGCACCATGACACCGAGCACAGCTCGCTGTGCTCGGTTTCCTTTTCTCACAAAAAACTAAACATTTGCCCACAATTTTCAAAAAAAAGATAAACGCTTTCTTGAAAAAAAATACCGGACTAGAGTCATTTGGACTCGAACAGGGGTATAGTACAATTTTGTTATCACCCGATAGGGTGGAAGCCTTCCCGTCTGAGCTAACTCTCAGTCTCCTAACTTGACAGATGTAGGCGAAATTTACCTTCGTATTGTAATGATATTGTAGCAATTGTTCATTGTAGGAAAACATGGTTAAAACAATTTTTTTTCTGCAGATTAAACCTAGCTAGATCAATTTCTTGCCCCTAAAACCCCCTACACACAAAATTTCATGAAAATCGTTGGAGCGGTTTCCGAGATTCAGATTCAGAGATATTTAGATATATTGCTTGTCAATACTAAACTGTTCAAACATACAGATAAATAAAATGGAAGTGTCTGGCTAGTCATTCAAAATTTGTAGTATATACTGTACGTCTGTTTGTTTTGGTCATGTTATACAGTGTAACTTAAAAAAATAGGTTCCGCTAAATAAAGCCGCACTTGAAATAAGGTATCGCGGGTTTAAATAGCGATGCACAGCTAGAAACTGTGCCAAAATTATTTTTTTATATCCTGTAGCCCTGATTCGAACTTGCGTCACTTGCGTAGGGGACTGCACGGCCACTACGGCTCTAGATTGGATCTGCTTGCAATGGTTTATCATGACAGGTAACTTCTCAGGACACTAATCTTTTCCAGCTTTCAATATCACGTATACGACCCATATATACCTTACATACATACATATGCTCACGCCTGTATACCTCGAAGGGGAAGGCTGAGGTGTTGTAATCACAACACCCACTTTTCACCGAAGATGATTAAGTGCTAACGTCACAGATGGTGAGTCCATCGCCGTCTCAGATAATTTACATACGTCATTGAATTACTTCTCAAAAATATGCAGGTTTCCTCACGATGTTTTCCTTCACCGTAAAGCACGTGGTGTGAAATCGCTGTACATAAGTTTTTTATAAAACTCTCATTGCTACAAGCCCCACTGGGATTCGAACTTGCGTCGCTTGCGTAGCAGACGACTGCTCAAACCTCGAGGCCACCACGGCTTACCTTACTTTCTTTCAATAAAAAAGGTGATATTCGAGACAACCTGTATATACGCTTTTATAATAAAATGGTCGGGCATTTCAAAAACATCTACATTCATGCCGCGTGTTCGGTGTAAATTTGTCGCTGTTATTCAATGGGTTAATTCCCGATGGACGAATAACTTCGGCCAGTAAGTACAGTTTAAACGGAATAAAAGAGGCTGCGATGGTGAAGTTTTTGCCGTTCACTGTTTATGGCTCTTCTGTGTGAGGACGTGAATTGCTATTTAAGTGTTCCGAATGCACCATTTTATTGCAGTCTACGGAATACACTGCAGCAAATAAGTATTATAGTACTGGCATATACAAAATTCAAATCTAAAATTTCTTTATTTGATTAAACTTTCAAATCGTCAGAACGACACGATTTTATAAGATAGAAAGGAAGAGGACAAGCTTGACTTAACCGAGAAGAATCCGGTAAGAAACTCAGTAATTACTCTTTTCAAAAATATATCTTACTATTTTTACTATTACAAAAAAATTAAGCCCATGGATACAGTTCCAATGTACAAATGTCGATAAAAATAATTAAATACGAATTGTATTATTGGGTATAGTACATACACTAAATGTGGTTACTATAAATATAGTATGTCTGTACTGTGCCCACGCCTAGGAGTCCAACCATGACCATTATTGCAATTATAATTCCACTGCGCGACAATGACAGATGCATACACGTCATATACACCTGTCTCATAATATGCGTCAACTATCAAGGCAATAAGAGCTCATGGTAAAGCCACAGTATTTGTTTTATTAGCGTCGTGTTAGTGTAGTGGTGTATTTCTCTGTCTAACTTATTTGAGTAAGGCGAGAGATAAGAAAAACATATTTTTCTCTGTTCCTAAATAAAAGACTCTACAGGTTTTTTAATCAAATTATATATAAGATTCAAAATCAAAATATATTTTTTTTATGAACAAATTGCGCTTGAACAAAGCTATGAAACTTAGTGATATTTTTCATAATATAAAAAAGTCGGTCAAAATAGCCTAAGCTATTCAGCTATCTGCCAGTGAACGTTCAGCTAAAATCGATCGAGCCTTTTCAGAGATTAGCCAGAATAAACAGAGATGTAGACAGATACGCATTATAAATCACGATTACCACGCAGTCGAAACCACAGACATCAGCCTAGTTATTTATAAGTCCAAATATATGTCCAAGTATGCAATCAATTTCGTATAGCAATTCATTTAGGAGCTCACACAAAAGAAGTAATTACATTTATTCCTGAACATGCCCCGAGTGGCAATTATAGACATGAATAAATGAATTTATTACTCCACTGAACCTTCCTTGGGCCTTTACTCTCTGCGACACTCGAGATTCCGTACAAATAAAATGTGATTTTCAAATGTTATATAGGGGGCCTATCAGGAAGAGTTCGTGGCACAGTTGCTATTGCGCATATCATTCGATCAGCGAAGTTAAGCAACCTTACCTCTAGCCAATTTATCATCTTTGGCAGTCGCTACAGATCAGTCGGAGGCCTAAAATAGTCTGACAAATGGTTTAAACTAGATCACAGATTTTCCTTCGCTCAGTTGCTTCGTATGAAAATCAAGTGATCAGCCATGTGGCTTAGTATGGGATAAGGCCAGGGAGATGATGATATAGAGGGCCTATCATCATCGGTTTAAGAAGAGCATATTCTGAGCTTTGACGTTTCATTTTTGTACCGAATAATTAAACGTCAACCTAAGAAGTGCTGCTTGTACGATCATAATTGACTCCCAGGTCAAGAGTTCCAAGCGCTCAACGAGAATAGTCGAAAAACATACACTTGCGACTAACAAACCCAAAAATGCACAATTAAGGCCACCGCGCATAGTATACCGTGTATTGGCCTCACATTAATCTATAGGGTCTAGACGTTTTAGGAGCTTATTTTTGGCCAAACCGTCGGCTGGTGGTAACCCTAAACCTTATTTATTTTGTCCCTTTACTTACTATTTATACGCACTTCTATATATATGCCGACGCCTGTATTCCCCGAAGGAGAAGGCTGAGGCGTTGTGATCTCGACACCCACTTTTGACCGAAGATATACGTCTTTGAAATACTTCTCGGACATATCCATTCTTAGAAAGGCTCATTTGTATCCCGCTGGTATTCGAACCTACGTAGCTTGTGTAGCATGCGGCCGCTCAGACCTCAAAGCCACCACGGCCTGTTTATTTATGCGGTAAAGTGTAGTTATTAGACGCTACAAATGGTTCGATGCTTATTGGATGACAACTTAAATGAATGAAAGCTTGAACCTCAAAGCAAACACAAATGCTGCTACTGAAACATGCCACGACATCTAGTGCAGCAATCACTTATTCTAACTAAGGTGTCGTCGAATCTAAAGTTTAGTTACACCTTAAGACTCAAGATTTGGCAGTTCATTAGCTCTTTGAGTGCTCGATAGGGGCTGCAAACTTTATTAAGCGGTACTTAATAGTCTTGTACGGAATAGTGATTTGCTTCCTGCTCCTTTATACGGGTATTTCAGAAGTTGTTTCCTTGTGCTTTATCTTCAAGTCTTCTCGTTAGGGTATCTTAAGTGTAGACAATGTAATTATGATCCGAGTTGGCCTTGGGGTTTGAGCAGTCGCCTGCTACCCCAACGATGCAAGCGTCGATGCAATCGAATCGCAGCGGGATATATACAAATTCGTTTTAAAATTCGAAGTAAAATGTTTATTCAACACTCAATTTGGAATTGGTAACGAGATAACAATGTCAATTAAAATTCTTGTAACTTTCTTCACGAGTCTCGTTCAAACGTTTCCGAATCGTTTACCATCAAGAACCTACTAATTACATCCTTAATTCGCAGAGGGCCCACGTCGATTCGAATTGGGACGACTTGGGAACGAGATAACACCTTGTCAAAGTTAAAGCCACGGACAGGGCTAGTCTAATTACTTTCGTAAGACTGTTTGCTCAAAGTGAACCGAATCCGCTTTGATATCAATGTTTCATTACGGATTAATCATTGGAGCATATTGGTTCGTACAATGTAATTAGATGTATAGACCTAATATTTTTTGTGGAATTATGTAAAATAATTATTAAAAAAGGAATTATATAATACAGATGAAGGTTAGCTTATAAACGTATTTTACGTCATAATGACGTCATAAACACATTATTACGATAATCTTCTCCCAGAATTATGAACCCGCCCAATATTCGCCGACCAGCAATATCTGAGTCCCTGATAATAACCAGTAATGGAAGTCTCAATAAATACTCTGAACACATAAACTATGTGACCGCAATGACCAAGGGGTCCCATATAAACCACAACTAAAGGGTTGGGGTCAGAAAATCATTTATTTACAATGGGCTTAGCCCTTAATGGACAAGTTTATAAGGGTCACAATTTTCATCAAATTTTATTGTTATTGGTGTATAATTTTGCGAAATTAGTGGTTGTTTCAGACGCAGGCAGACCTTTTTAATTTATGTTCCGCTTGCGGCTTTGCTTGCGTGGCAGTGAGACTTCATATACAAACTTTCTTCTCCTATTTATCTGTTTTAGGGGTTTTTAAAACCTTTTCTTGGTAGATGACTACACCTCATCAAAAGCACACCCGCTTTATTGCTTCTAAAACCAGCGGTTGTATTGATTTTAAACTCAACCATTCAGGACTTTGAATTTTATAATATTATGTATATAAGCTGTAACCAATTTTATCATTGCGTTGCCATATTTTTTTTGAGGTAGATCACCCATATAGGGGTAGGTATGAAAAATGTATGTTGGCCGATTCTCAGACCTATCCTATATGCACGCAAAATTGCATACAAATCGATCCAGCCGCTTCGGAGGAGTTTGGTAACAATAAACGCCAGAGAATTTTATTTATTAGATAGACTAGCTGTGCCTCCCGATTTTGCCCGAGTTAATTTCATAGATAACTTGCTTTTTAAAAGTAGCCTCCTTGTATCATTAGCCATCCAAGTCCAGCCGTATCATACACTAGCGAGACAGACAGATAAATTAAAGATATTATATTTTTTTGTCAAAACCCTATACCAAAATCTATATGCATTTAGTGAAGAACTATTAAATTGGAATAAGAAACTGATAACTGAAATTGAATTCTATTTTATTGATGTAAAATAAAATAAAAAATATATATGCTCCCGCCATCCCAGAAGGGGTCCCCGAAAGGGTAAGCACAGGTGTTGTAACAACACCCACATTTCACCGAATATTATCAAGTGCCAACGTGACAGAGTGTGAGTCCATCGCCGTCTCAGACACTTTACATACTCCATTGAATTACTTCTCAGACATATGCAGGTTTCCTCACGATGTATTCCTTCATCGTAAAGCACATGGTGTGAAATAACTGCACATAAGTTTTGTAGAAAAACTCATTGGTACAGGCCCCGCTGGGATTCGAATTTGCTTCGCTTGCGTAGCAGGAGACTGCTCTAACCCCAAGGCCACGGCTTCTTATCGGTTTTGTTGCAATTTTCACGCAAATATTTGAAGAGTAAGTATATTAGATGGAGTAATGTAACATTGCTGCTATTAGTATTTTACATCAACAAGTAATAAAATAAAAGCACTAGTAAAAGAAGCTTCTCTAGAATCGCACAGTGCGAGAATACTTTTGTGGAATGAATTATTGTGAAAGCAATAATTTTGGTCTAAAATTACCATTTTTTGCGTTCATAAAAACATATGAGCTGCTTAAGCCAGAAGAGAAATAAAACCCAGTCCTGACTTCTGGCTATATTGGCACCAGAACAGGCGTAGCGAGCCAAACAAGTTTGAATGCTATTCATTTTGTAATTAAGTCATTTTTACATCACTTTATGTTCTGTAACAATGGAAACTGTCGCCATTAACGTCAACAAAAAACACTCTTAAATAGTTAGTTCATAAATAAATTTTATACAAACATAATGCTCACGCCTGTCCCATGGGGGTAGGCAGAGAGCATCGCGTGCCACATACTGTGATCCTTAGCTATACATTTATTTCACGTATCTCCAAAATTATTGGGCTAATATTTCATATTTTGTATTTTGTAATTATATAAGGCCTTGTTTTTGTTTTTTTTATGAAAACGTATAGCACCTGCACTTTATTACAAAACAGGTGAAGGTGGACCTTATATATAGCTCCATCTCTTTCTGTGTTACGGATTTAAAAAGGGATGGATATATTTTTTGTCAGAGTTTAGTCTAGGCTTCGTTTAAACCATGTTTTGTATTATTTTAGGAAATCCGTCAGGGATACGCTAACCAATGTTGCTTTGCTCTGATGATTGGCTGTTGGGCCTCTCTTTTGGCCAGAGCGCCCTGCAACCGCAAGGGCGTTATGTCAGAGTCGAGACCCACCATAACCTCAATCTACACAATCACGGCCACTCTATCCTGCTAGATCGCGTCAGACTGCAATAAAATTCAAACCTCAAATAATTTTATTCAACACTAGCTATACCCCACGGTCTTACCAGCGTAGACTTATTTCATGAGATCCCGCGGAACACTTTTGTTTTTTTTATAAGTAGCCTAAGTTACTCCTTGTAACATTAGCTGCCTGCCAAAATGAAAGCCCGTGGTCGGGATGGGAGCTTTGACCACCGAGCATCGGGCCCGGGAAGGTGGCAGCGCGATGTGGCTCGCGCTGCCTTGCACAGCGAGGTCTGTAGGGGCGGCGGCACAGCTGCCATAGGGATGTGCCCCGGCAAAGTGTGGGGCGACACCGGTGCGTTTTATCAGAGTACCCGTAGTCCCCCCTGAGCTCTGAGGGTGGCCATCGGGGGGGTTTTAGTGCGGTTAAAAATCCCACATACCCCGATCTGCCTCACCCAGGGCGGTCGGGGACCTTTTGAAGGTTTGCCCCTGGTCAAAAAAAAAAAAACGGTATCGTTGAGAATAAGATTAGCCGAACACGCTAATTGAACGTCAAATTTAAGACAATCTTACGATAACACACCGAATTCCAAATTTATAAGCTTTTATAAATTCGGAGCACTCATAACCGAAAGACGTGTATGAAGAGATGCATGAATGTGTATGAAGCGAAGGAAGTATGTAAGGATCGTAGCATGTGGTGTTTGTCTACACATGTCATAAATATGTATGTATGTATAATGGAATAAACAAATATAAGTAATAGGTATTCAAGCATCAGATTTTCTCGGAGTATCGTTAATTAGTTTCAAATGTGTTAATAAATTAATATCTCTATCATTATAACAATAGCCATAATGCCTATTAATACCACTCCATCATTCCCAAATGGGGACGCGCAAGCCATAATCATTTAAATTCTAACCAGACATTGAATGAAATTAATTTGAATTCCGCTAATTAACAGCAAACAACATAGCTCCGTGAATCACTGTTGTTACATGATTCATAGCGGTTCAAGCATTCGTCATGTGCTTTACTGATTCATGATCGAATTACTTTACAACTGCATGGATGCCCGTGGGAGTTATATTAAATGCTTTTTTACGGTTGAATTGGTTGATTTTGGAGAATCAATTAATTTACCTCAACGAGTGCGTTGATTGTTGTGACATTGGTATGATGCTAGAAAGTAATTAATAATACAATTTTTGAGAGCGGATTTCATCCACTTCTTTTAATGATGTATAAATCAGTTGATGTAAACATTGTGCTGTATATGAAAAAAATATTTAAAAAAATGCACACGCCTTTATTCACCAAATGGGTAGGCAGAGGTTTTGTAATAACACCACCCACTTTCACCGAAGATGATTAAGTGCCAACGTGACAGATGGTGAGTCTATCGCCGTCTTAGGCACTATACATACGTCTTTGAATTACTTCACAGAAATATACAGGTTTCCTCACGATTCGAACCTGCGTCGCTTGTGTAGGAGGCGACTGCTCAAACCTGAAGGCCACCAAGGCTTTTTTTTTATTTGCTGGATTTGGGTTTTAAGAAAGTAAGCTTTGCATCGCTTTTTGAATCGAAGCGTTTTATATACAATCAACTGCTTCACATTTAAAGTGAGTTCATGACTTCCCAGAAGGTTCCCGAGGTGTTACAACATTCACTAACTATCGAAGATTATCGCCGTACTCAGGGACATACATACATCTATCCTCAGAGATAATAAGCAAGTTTGTTCACTATGTTTCCTTCACAGTTAAACTACTGCTGTGACCGCTAAGATTTGATCATTTACATAAAACAATACTGCATTGAAGTGTTGCAATATTTGTGATGCTTGTGTTTGGCACGCAGCGCCACTTGCGTTGCCAGCGCTCTGTACTGGCCACCGCAAAGCTGAGGGCTAATAGCTAAGTTGACATAATTAAGGGGCCTGACCACTCATGTTTCCCTATACAAATGAAATGACCATAAATTCTTATAATTCCTACGTAATATCCACTGAATACGAATTTTCATTGCCATAATTATGTTCAAAAATAAGTTTTTTATTTTTTATTCCCCTTATAGGCGGAATTTCGGATAAGTTATATGTGCTTGTTGGAAGAGAGCAACCTCCAACATTAGTGTCTATGCCACTTTTGCGCGTTTTTAACGGTGTCACCAGTGTAGTAATTAAATACGCTACGATAACGGAGTTCGCTTTATTCGGGGCATTCAATTATTTACAACCAGAAACATATAAATCCTTTCTCACAAACCATTCTGACATCTTGTGTTAAATCATTTTGTAACAATATTTGAATGTAATATAAATAAAAAACATAAACGAAAGAGGTTCACTACCGCTACACCTATATAATCAGCGGTTTAGACTGTGGGTTGATATTTAGTCAGTCAGTCAGGAATAGTACAAGTATATTATATTATAGCTATGCCACGCGGTTTCACCCCGGTAGATTGAATGTCATGGGTTACTCACGGAACCTTTAATGTTTTTTTTAAATTTAAGGAGCTTAAGTTATCTTTGTAAAATTAGCTATCTGAAAGTGAAAATTCGTTAAAATTGATCAAGCCGTTTTGGAGATTATCCGGAACAAACAGACAGACAGACACATAGAGAAAACTATATTTTTTTATTTTATTACAGTGCCCTTTTCCCATGTTATTTGGGGTCGGCGCAATGTGTTCTTCTCTTCCATTTCTCTCTATCAGCCGTCATATCTGTATTCACTCCTATTTTAGCCATATCATCTTTCACACAATCCATCCATCGTTTCTTAGGTCTTCCTTTCTCCTTGTAACCATCCACATTCATTACAGTACCATATATACTTTCATAATACGCTTTTAGTGAAAATGCTGTTATTTTGAAATTGCACACAGACATTTCAATTTTATTTAAAGATATCTAAAACTACGGTAAAAATGTTCATTTGAGAAATATCTGTACGTGGCGAGGAACTACTGGACGACGAGGCCGCCTTCATATTACAACATTAATATAAATTCTTCATGAGCACATTACACGGACAGTAACCTAATAAAATGGCTCATAATTCAAAGTGCAGTAACTATCTTTGTAGTTTTTGGTCGACATAAATCATTTTGAGCACAAGAAATCCTTGGCAAGGTTTCTAGAGGCTGTGCCAGCGGGGCTTGGCCTAGTCTAGTGTCCATCAAATTGATATTTCTCTGAACTTTGATGCTGTTTTAGTACTGTTCAAAGTTTACTTAAATTCGGTCTAACCTGTAAAAACTTCTTTGCTACCCTTTTCAGTCAACTCCATGCTGTACTCGAAAATACATACTCGTGGCTAAATAAATCCGTTTTGCGCAAGAAAACAGATTCAATTGATATCTATATATCTATACAGCTGTATACAGCTATGTAACTGCTTCGTTAGTCTAGTGGTTATCAAGTTTACCTGCCTAACGAGGTCCCGGGTTCGATTCCCAGGTCGGGTCAAAAATAGATGTATTGGGTTTTTCTGTCAGGAAATTCACAATAAATTCCCGGAGTTTGGAAGTTGGCGGTGTTTCCACTCCCGTAAAGCACATGAAGCCGTTGGTCCTACGCCTGATCTCTCTCCGGTCGTGTCTGATTGCCTCCCATCGGACTATGAGAGTGAGGGAATAAAGAGTGCACCTGTGTCTCCTGTGTCAATATCTCCAGCGCAGTTGGCTGGTCCTCATTGAGATTAGCCGCCGTAACCGAAATTTGGTAGGAGATCATTATTATTATTATTATACAGCTGTACAGATAACATAACATAATATAAAATGAATAATAGCATAATTGAAGTGTCTGTTTGTAATTCCAAAATAACAGCTTCTCACTAAATGCATATGAAAGTAAATAGGTAGGGTACTGACATGAAATATTTTTTTTTTATATTTTTCTCTGTCTGTCTGTATGTTCTTGCTAATCTCCCAAACCGCTGAACTTTGCGGGAGTTTCACTGGCAGATATTTAATATTGCAAGGATTAACTTAGGTTTCTTTTATTTATATAGAACATTAAGGTTCCCCGGCTCACCCATTACATTAGCTCTACACGGGGTCACAGATAGTAATAAAATAAATAGGTATATACGTGTATATACGTAGGAGCTCGTGGCACAGTTGCTATTGTGCATAGCATTCGATCAGCAAAGTTAAGCAACGCTAACCCTAGCCAGTAATTGGATGGGTGACCGCCCGAGTTCCCTCCGTGCCTCAGAGAGCATGTTAAGCCGTCGGTCCCAGCTGCCAATTTATCATCTTTGGCAATCGTTACTGGTCAGTCGGAGGCCTAAAATAATCTGACAACTGGTTTAACCCAGATCACAGATTTTCCTCGTTAAAGGGGTTGCGAAGGTCAGATGGCAGTCGCTTTGTATAAAAATCAGGTGATCAGCCACATCGGGTTGAATCAAGCGCCGACCCCAACAACGTAAGGGATAAGGCCAGGGAGATGATGATGATACGTGTCATCCCAGAAGTGTTTCGAAGGGGTAAGCCGAGGTGTTGTGACAACAACACCCATTTTCCGCTGAACATGATTAATTGACAACGTTATTTGGCAGATTGATTATTTTTATTTGGCAGATTGGCAATTTCTCACGAAATTTTCTGCACTGTAAATCACTGCACTTAAGTTCTTAGACAATCTCATTCTTTTGGTACCCTTGCAATTTTCGCAGCTTTACTCAGCAACACCATAGCTCATTCCACCCGTCATCAAATATATCCACAATAGAGTTAGATTTGAGTGTAATATGGGAGAGTTAACAGTTTTCAGAAAGAAACAAAGAAAATTTATTTTTCATACACTGAGGCTGATCTACCTACTGTCGAAGTCTGAGATGAAGTCTGGGACATACAGATTTATCACACGGGATCACAGAGTGGGCGGTGCTATTTATAACCAGTAAATCATTCCGAGCAGAAATTCAATCAAACACCCGGGGTACGGATCGCAAACGCGGTAATATTCCCTGAATGCCGGTCGTGGCTGGTTCCGGGACTGATAATATGCTTGCTATCAGATTTTTGGAGCATTGTAATGTTACGGTTTTTATACGATAACAATTCAGTATGAAAAACACCTCTATAGGGAGCTCGGTCCACCCGCGTTGACTTAATTTTGATTTTATTTCTCAGAACCCAGTATTTATTAAAGATTTGCCTTTATTTTTATTGTTATTTTAAAAAATACTCAGCTATCTGTTAGTGAAAACCGCGTTACAATCGGTCTAATCCTATCCACCATAAATCCACTTCCCTCTATGATGGTTGAGGAGGTCAATGGCTGGCATTCACGTCATACTTGTGAACAGGTGCTGTTTGTGGGGGCTGGTCATCTCAAGTTAATTTTTATCGACATTTGTACATTGGAACATTGTCCATGAGCTCACGCGTTTTTTTTTTAAATTATTTATTTTGTATTCTTGAAATTGTATAATATTTTTGAAAAGAGTAATTACTGAGTTTCTTGCCAGGTTCTTCTCAGTAAAAGCAACCTTCCGAACCTGGCGGTAGCATGTATAATCCAGTATAATTATGTCATTCTGACGATTTGAAAGTATTTTGTAAAAAGTCTAATCGAATAACTTTTGACTTTGACTTTGACTTTAATGACGGAGAAAAGTTTAAAACTTGTTTTGCATATTACGTATACCATGTTTACCATACCGAAAAATATACACTTCAATTTCATGTATCTGTATAGATTGTATAAAAAAATCCGGTATAATTAATTAACTAGCATGAAGTGTCTGTACGCCTAGACAATGTAACATCTTCTCGCGCTTGCGCTAATAGAAGCGATATACAATTTATGGATAGTACATAAGTCACGTGACATGTCATTCCCATAAATATTAATATCACTACTTTAAGCGATGCGCAAGTATAATGTTACAGCTGCGATATTCTGTAAGGATTCTCAGCGTCGCACTCAACGTCGACGTCGACATCGAGTGTCGATTTCAAAGATACGAAATTAGACGTCGATTACGACGTTAAGAAACTTTACAGAATATTGCGGCAGGTTTCTAAGCTAAGCTAAAAATCCATAAAAATAATAAAAACTACCTACATCCTCAATTTAAATTGAAAAAATAATCCTCTCGTTTCGTTTTCTCATTTCATTCAAATTACAGAGATTTTATTTGTAATATTGATTATTCGATATCATATACAAGGCATTCCTAGAGGGTTGCGAACACGACTCGAATACTAATTCGATATTACATCTCGATTATTCGATTCTATGGGGTGGATATGGAATTATCCCTTGGATGGAGCTGTCGTTGGCTTATTTAATAAATGTAAGGGATATCAAGCGGTTTGTGTTTCATACTGAGCTCTCGAAAAGGGGTCTGAATGCAATAATATAAAGGATTAAGTTTGTTTGGAAATATGTGTATAGAGATACTTTAAAATTTATTTAAAAGCAAAGAGCCGAGGATGCCTTGGTATTTGAGCAGTCGCCTGCTACGCAAGTTCAAATCCCAGCGGGGCCTGTATCAATGATTTTTTATAAAAAGTTAGGTGCTGTGATTTTACAACACATGCTTTGCGGTGAAGGAAAACATCATGAGGAAACCTGCATATGTCTGAGAAGTAATTCAAAGACGTATGGATGGTGCCTGAGGCACTAAATCTTATCACGGTGAAAAGTTTATACATTCACGTAACATTTTCGACAATCATTATTTTCTACATAATTATTTCATGATTATGCAATAATTTTAGTTTTAATTATACATATCTGTCTGCTCACACTTTATTGCCGATGAGGTAGGCAGAGGTGTTAACTTTAACTATGTATAGTTCATTGAGCGTGTGAGGGTTGAATTTCAAATATTTTTTTTAATTTATTCTTAATTTTGCTGTGAAACTAATGTCAATTTCAAATATGGAAAAATTTCTGCGATTCCCGACGACACCCTCAACGGACATTACGTCAAGGCCGTAGGTGCGCGAGTCTGTGTGAGTGTGTCATTACGACGTTCCTAAATTCCATACTGCTTCTAGTGAGCTCATAGGTATGCCTTGCCAATACCGAAAATTGAAAAGTTCCAAATTCAACTATCAAAATATGTGGATTTGAATCAGAATGCAGTAACACCGATGCTTTTTGCATGAATAGGGTCGTGCAGCAATAAATCTAGTTTCTGCTGTTTCGTTGTAAGCTCCCCGTGACTTGCAATAAATGGATTGGATGCTGTTCGGATGCGACCGAATATAATTTGGATTGAATGTTGATACACTGAATATAATTTGGATTGAATGTTATTGTCTGTGTATAAGTTCTGGCGTATTTGGAAACATTAGGAATACTTATTTACTATTTATGCCCTGCGGTTACACACGCGTAGATTTAATTTCATTTCCGCGGAACCCTAAATGTGTTCTAAATGAAGGTAGCCTAAGTTACTCCTTGTAACATTAGTTATCTGCCAGTGAAAGTCCCGTTAAAATCGGTCCAGCCGTTTCGGAGATTAGCCGGAACAAAAAGACCGAGAAAATTTTAATATATCGGTTATTCTATGTCAGTACCGTGTATACTTTCATAATGCATTTAGTCAAACGATGTAATTTTGGAATTACAAACAGACACTGCATTTTATTTATCTGTATACATTTATTTATGTTACACGCACGATTAATAGACGACACTACCTAACGATACTAGGTGTCGTGTCAATTCCCGCATCAGAGCAATAATTTAATGTGATGAGCAATTGTATTTGCCTTGTTTTTATATCCGTTGTCTTTTCTTTCTTTGTTGGGAACTATGTAGATGGTGCTGTGTAACTAGCTTTCACCCGCGACTTTGCTCGTAACAAAATATCTTTCGAAATGATTGCCGCTTGACTGTACTGATATATTTTTTTGTCAACAAATGAATATAGTAGATTTTTATGCATTATTACGCTTTTAATATTTTGAATTCTCAAAAATACGAAGATGAGCTTAAAATATTAGTCTTCGGCGAGGATGTGTTATAATGCCGTACCCCGAGAACCCTTATGAGATCAAGCAGACCCCACATTCAAAATCAAACACATGAAAACAAAAAAGTTCCCAAATTCTTTGAACTCTCGCCCCAACCATTATCTTGTAAGCTGGAACGTTTTCCCTCAGGAGCCGTTACCTTTACAACCGTCTAAGTAAAGTTACCCCGAAATTGTTTCATTTCACCCCTAGTTCGTATCGCCCTCTGGTAAACTTGAAGTGACACCTCCCTTTTCGAAAATAGGTGATAGGTGATTAAATATAGGTGATAAGTAAAATAAATACAACGCATTTAGGGCCAGCGCTCGTAAGTCGTGACGGTACCTAGGGGCCCACCATTATCGATTTAAGCAGAGCGTATCATGAACTTCTAAGCTTTGACGGTACCAAAATAAAGATCATAGTTGCACCTACTTCTTAGCCAAGATAAGCCGTTGCGGATGACATTATAGACTTTCATGAATGTACTGCCTGTATTCCCCGAAGGGGCAGGCAGAGGTGTTGTAATCACAACACCCACTTTTCACCGAAGATGATTAAGTGCCAACGTGACAGATGGTGAGTCCATCGCCGTCTCAGATACTTTACATACGTCATTTGAATTACTTCTCAGAAATATGCAGGTTTCCTCACGATGTTTTCCTTCACCGTAAAGCACGTGGTGTGAAATTACTGTACACAAGTTTTTTTTAGAAAAACTCATTGGTACAGGCCCCGCTGGGGTTCGAACTTGCGTTGCTTTCATGAATGTCTTACCACAAAACTGAATAAATAATTCAAATTTTCACTTAGTAAGAATTTCCATGAAGAATACTAATCGCGGCTGATGGTAATATTATAAAAGTGAAATTTGCGAGCATAAAAACTACTTAATGGGTTTAAAACCGACCAATGTCAATACTTCTTATGCACTCAAATATAATTACGTTACTTAGTTAGAATTTAGGTATGAAGAGCTCGTGGCACAGTTGCTATTGCGCATATCATTCGATCAGCGAAGTTAAGCAACCCTAGCTAGTAATTGGATAGTTGACCGCCCGAGTTCCCTCCGTGCCTCGGAGAGCACATTAAGCCGTCGGTCTCGGTTGCCAATTTATTATCTCCGGCAATCGTTACAGGTCGGTCGGAGGCCTAAAAAGTCTGAAAAATGGTTTAACCCAGATCACAGATTTTCCTCGTAAAAGGGGTTACGAAGGTCAGATGGCAATCGCTTCGTATAAAAATCAGGTGATCAGCCACATCGGGTTGAATCAAGTGCCGACCTTAACAATGTATGGGACAAGGCCAGGGCGATGATGATGACTTAGAACTTAGGTCGCGCTTGCCATGTTGCAATGTTATGTGTCCAGTTTTATAATACAAATAACGCGCCCTGCAGTTTCATCCACGCAGACTTAATTTATAGGAGTCCCGTGGAGCCCTAACTTGTAACATTAGCCATCTGCTAGTGAAAGTCCCGTTAAAATCGGTCCAGCCCTTAGCCGGAACAAACAGATAGACAGATAATTATTTTTATGTCAGGACCGTATATAATTTCATATGCATTTAGTGAAAAACTGTTATTTTGGAATTTCAAACAGACACTTCAATTTTATTTAACAGTATAGATACATTAATACCTAATGTACGGATTCGCCTGTACAATACAGATCACTGGGACTTGAAATCGCATCGCATGCGTAGCAGGCGACTACTCAAACCTCTCGACCAGTCATCAAAATTAAATTTTGGGATTACATCTAGTTTAAGCTTAGCTTAAAGTCTAATCCCATGTCAAGTTAAACTTTGCCAGACTTATTCCCGATCTTAGCGGTACAATCTAGACATGTTCGTTCCTGTAACGTGAATCCCGCCCATTGTAAACCCGTGGGAAATCGTGAAAATCTCATTTAAAAATGTGCAGCAAAATTCGTTGGGATACAGTTTCTAAGGTTAAACTATAATAATATGACTTTATGATTAGATATGATTATAATATAAATCCATAGTATTTATTTTTAATTAATTTTAATGCTTAGGTGGGATGAGAATAAAAACGAAAGTGATATGCTACCATAATACATTAACAAGATGTTATTTCAACATTACGAATTGCTGCTTGATTTTCATCCATTTGTCTAGACAGGGTTAATTTTAGTTTACCTGTGACGTCATCTACGTAGTCCTTGTTTCTTCCCTTCAGACTTTAATATGTTTATCAAATTGCATTTTGTACTTATATTTTTTATCTATATTCAGATACTGATGATTGAATGATTTTATCTATATACAGAGAGAATCTGAATGCTGCCAGCCTTCTTGGCAAGATCCCGAGAGACGGATTTGGGCCAAGTTTTCTACTTGTTAATAGTTTTAAGTGTCATCATTATCAATAAGTAATAAATATAAAATGTTTAGTCTGATTATTAATAAATGCTTATTCATTAACCTGCGTGTAACAGTTTCCATGCAGGACCAAGTTCAGAGTGCCACAGAACTGCACTTGTCACTTTGAAACATTACTTATTCAGTCTCTTAAGTAGTATATTCGAACATAGAGGAACAAACCCCGACTGTAACTTTTGCTTGTTAATATAATGCAACCTTGAATGTAATTTTTTTTTAAAGTAGATCATAATTTTATACATCATCTCCCTGGCCTTATCCCATACATTACTGGGGTCAGCACTTGATTCAACCCGATGTGGCTGATCACCTGATTTTTATACGAAGCGACTGCCATCTGACCTTCGCAGCCCCGAGGAAAATCTGTGATCTGGGTTAAACCAGTTGTCAGACTATTTTAGGCCTCCGACTGACCTGTAACGATTGCCAAAGATGATAAATTGGCAACCGGGACCGACGGCTTAACATGCTCTCCGAGGCACGGAGGGAACTCGGGCGGTCACCCATCCAATTACTGGCTAGGGTTAGGGTCGCTTAACTTCGCAGATCGAATGATATGCGCAATAGCAACTGTGCCTCGAGCTCCTCGTGTTCTTTACACGTCGCAAGTAAATATAATCATATGATATGGAAGTGTTACATAACTAAAAACCTTAAAAATATAATATAATTACTAAAAACCTTAAAAAATATAATCTTATAACTAAAATATATTACTAAAAGGTAAGGTAAGGCAAGGTTCCGAAGACACTGGCAGCATTCCCACTTTGTATGTAATTATGAAGGAATTTAATAAAGATTTTAAACTTAGTATCTATCGATACTAATGTACGAAGCTGAAAAGTTTGTTGATAATTGGCAACCAGGACTGACGGTTTAACGTGCTCTCCGAGGCACGGAGGGAACTCGGGTCACCCATCAAATTACTGGTTAGGATTGCTTAACTTCGCTGATCGAATGATATGCGCAATAGCAACTGTGCCACGAGCCCCCAGTAGTTTCATGATATTAAATTAGTATATTTTACACCTATTTCTTAAAAGGATATAAAGTTTTTAAGGATTGTTGCTTAAATGAAAATAACCAAGTAAAATGGAAAACCTTAATACCCCTATTATACGTAATTTTAATCTTACACCGTGCAATTAGGCGAGTACTTGACTTATAATGACGTCATAACACGGAAAAAAAGATTTTGTGTAAAAGCCTTTGTTGAAAACACATGCAAGGCCACGGTTAATTTACTAAGGCTTAATAACTTGCAGACTTTTTTTTAACAGCGATCGTTATGGAACAAAATTAAATTGCAGTTACACTGTTATATTATAATAAGGTCGTATAATATTTTTTTTGACGAGTAATTGTTGAGTTTTCTTGCCGGGTTTTTCTCAACAAAAGCAACCTTCCGAAACCGGTGGTAACATTAATAATCATGTATTTTTGTGTCCTTCTGACGATTTGAAAAACTTTCTAAGAAGTCTAATCAAATAAAGATATTTTTAACGTTTGTATTAAATTTGTGCTTGGTTAAATTAGACAGAATTAAAAAAAAGACCCTAAAGTGCCGGTTCACTATTCAATAATAAAAGGTTGAAGCATGGATTAACCTTACTTTAAAAAAGCTGACCACACGGGCGAAGTCATGTGCTAATAAATTAGGTTCATATTTATTTAACTCAAAATTAAAATTTATTCAACATGAGGAAAATAATTTTCATCATATTACATGCTCACGCATTCCCACAAGAATCCCCGAAGGGGTAATCAGAGGTGTTGTAACAATAACACCCACATTTCACCGAATATGATTGAGTGTCAACGTGGCGGAGGGTGAGTATACATATCAAGTCATATCAAGTTTCCCTCACGGATGTTTTCCTTCATCGCAAAGCACGTGGTGTGAAATCACTGCACATGAGTTTTTAGAAAAACTCATTGGGATTCGAACTTGCGTCGCTTGCGTAACAGACGACCGCTCAAACCCCAAGCCCACTGCGGCTCTACTAAATAATATTTTAAAATAGCATATCCAATTTGAATAGTTCCTAAGTATATGAAGATCTATTGAGAACAATGTTTGCTTCAGAAAATGATATCCATTGAGACTTACAAGGACTTGACTATAGACCTTTGATGCATTCGCAGACGAGTGGCAGCCGACTTCGTTACATTATGTATGACTTAGAGTTTTAGTTCTGTTCAAATAAGTCTGCCTTTGTAAGCTTTATGCGGCTGTTACATTGTACAGTGTCGGTTTATACTATATTCTGTGTTACTGATTTATGTGTAGTGGGCATTTTTCTACATCTCATTATCATCAGAAAAAAATCCGTGGCTTTGAGGTTTGACCAGTCATGCAAGCAGTGACGCAAATTTGAATCCCAGCGGGGCCTGTCCCAATGAGATTTTCCAAAAAACTTATGTACCTACAGTGATTTCACACCACGTGCTTTACGGTGAAAGAAAACATCGTGAAGAAACCTGCATATGTCTGAGAAGTAATATCAAATACGTATGTATAGTACCCGATATGGCGATGGACGCACCCTCTGTCACGGTGGCACTTAATCATATTCGGTGAAATGTGGGGGTTGTTGTCAACGCCTCTGCTTACCCCTTCGGGGACTCTTCTGGGATGGCGTGAGCATATTTCTTTTTTTTTCTTTTCTCATTATCAAAATTCATAATAAATAGTTGCTTTGACTTTAACAGTGTCATAAAATCGTCAGTATCACAAAGTTACATAGGATACTGTGCCCCGCGGTCTTACGCGCGTAGTCCCATGCTTTATTCAGCGGAACCTTATTTATTTGTACATAAAAGTAGCATTACTAAATCTGGGTCTTTTCTCGCTCAGAGAATCAGCATTGCTATTCAACGTGGCAATGCTGCCAGCCTTCTTGGCACGATCCCGAGAGACACCGATTTGGGACAAGTTTTCTACTTTTAAATAGTTTTAAGTACTTTAATGCCTAAATCACATTAAAAATGTATATTGCATAAATATAGGGTTAAATAAAAAACATTAATTGAAGTTTCTGTTTGTAATTCCAAATTAATAGCTTTTTACTGATTATAAATTATATGCGGCGAAAAAAGCCACATATGAAATGAAACCGCGGAGCGCAGCTAGTTTTTAATACTATTCACAGAATAAAAACTGGTGCAACGTGAATCATTCGGATAAAATAATGTCACAAAAATCTATCTATATAGATAATACAGATAAATAAAATTGAAGAGTATGTTTGGAATTCCAAATTAACAGGTTTCCATTAAATGCATATGAAAGTATATACGGCAGGTACTCATATAGACAAACATAGTTTATAAATGTTTCTCTGTCTGTCTGTTTGTTCCGCCTCATCTACGAAACGGTTGGACTTATTTTAACGGTACTTTCGCAGCCAGATAACTCAATTTACAAAGAGTATCAAAGGGTACATTAGGGTTCCACGGGTCGCCCAAAGATAAGCAACCAATCTATATATACTGATAAATAAAATTTAAGTGTCTGTTTGTAATTCAAAATTAACAGCTTTTTTCTAAATCCATATAAAAGTATTAACGGTACTGACTTGAAAAAACTAATTTAATAAAAAAAAAACTGTCGGTCTGCCTGTCTGTCTGTTTTTTCCGGGTAATCTCTGAAACGTCTTGACTGATTTTGATAGTACTATCACTGGCAGATAGCTAATGGTAGGAGGACTAACTTAGGCTACCATTAATTAAAAAAAAAATTAGTTAAGTGTTAAATTAGGGGGCGTCAAAAGCGATCGTTTATTTCAATAAATTACATTCAACTACATTGTTGAAATTTAAAAGCAATCGTAATTAGCCATTAAAAGCAATAAATTCAATGGAGCGACCCAAAAGGCTGCCAAGTATATTTAGCACCAAGTCAAACAAGACTTCCTAAATTAGCCCTTAACCTCTTCACTCCGTAGTTTACTTTGTGATTGAGTTGTGACAGCGATGAGTTTTCCAATAACTCTCAAGAAATTTGACTTTATCAGGCGGTCATTACCACAGGGCCCGTAGACGAAGTAACACTATCCTCAAGAAACGATACAGAATTTACGGGAATTACATATGTCACGTGACTGATTTATGTCATTTCCATACATTTAAGCAATTCTGTAAAGCACGTAGTCTGAAATTACTTCACCTGAGTGAGTTCTAAAGCTCAATGGTGCAGGCCGCTGGGATCCGAATTTGCATGAGTAGCAGGCGACTGCTCGAACCCCACTGTCATCAAGGCTCTAAGTTTTCATCAAAAATTTTAGCTTCCACTTTTGTTGCTTACCTAAATAATTCTAAAGCTTTAGAAGGCCCTGTGCTGTAATATAATCGTTTCTAATACTGTTTGTATGACAAATGAGGCCTGGGAGCCAGGATCAGTCGGAGCAGACCTTGGTTGGTTGAGTGAAACACCGTAACTTGGGCAATCCTGGTATTTATTGATTCCACAACTGTATTGACTTGTTCCCTTGACGACCACTTGAAGACCACTTGAAGACCACTTGAAGACCACACTATTGACATTTATCACCGAACTATATACACAACCAAAAGATAATCTTACCATCGAGATGTAAAATGATAAGGCGCCATCTTGTGAGAAGATGGCTAACTACTAACATAAAAACTACGTTAAACACTGTTAACATAATAATTCCACTCCACCTTTGGCATTTAGAACGAGAATTGATTTGGCTAGCGTTAAATTCCGTGTTTTATTTATAATTTTTATAATATTTTTCTTTTTCACTATGTGATAGGGTTAAATAAGTATATACAGATAAATACTTATTAAGTCTAAGTTACTCTATTAATAATTAAATAATTAATAGATACTGATTATACCATCACATATTAACCACTAAGACCGCGTATTTGTTGATGGTTGATAACATTATTATTGTCCTGTGTTTTAACGCATTCACTGCTAACGACGCGTATGTGCGTCCAACTGTTAGATAATTTACGAAGAACTTGAAATGTCAGCAGTGAATGTGTTAAAATGCTAGAAATGCTAAGATTGCTACGAAAACTGCCACGTTTTCGTAGCCCAGCTACGAGCTAATAGCTACGAAACTTATGTTTAACTCTACGAAACATTGTTATCCTTGTAATACATTTTTTATCAATAGTTAACTATTCTGTCCATCTTTATTTTCTTTGTGATTGAGTTTTTGTGTTAGTTTTATATTACTAAGCTGTTAAGGAGCTCCGAGAAAAATATATGTATTCTAGGGTAGATGTATTTATAGACTAAGAAGGTGAAGGTATATAGTTTTAGGTTCTATTCTTTAGTTTCAAGCAATAATTTGTGTAGGATTCAAGTGTTTACATACATATAGATAATGCGGTTTCACACCCACAATGATAATTAGTATGCCCGATGCCCTTTGTAACCCTAACGCTGCAGATTAACCGTATTCTTGTTTTGTTTGTGGAAAAATGTGCTACTTATATGGGCAAAGATGATGTAAATTTTTCGCAGTTTTTATCTTTTTACGGTACTAACTGGAGTGTCCGGAGTTTAGCCCACAAGCACATACATACTACTTAGCAGCAGAGAGAGTAACAGTGTCTGTGTCCAAGAGTTAACGTATGTCTGTGCCCAAGAGTTAACGTATGTCTTTGCTCAAGAGTTAACGTATGTCTGTGACGTTGTAGTGCACTAAAATTAACCATTTATTTAGTACCATATCTAAATTAAATTAATAAATTTTCTTTCTTCTTTACAACGTCTAGTTCTCGAGAAAACAAACTCAATGTGAATATTAAATAAAACCCACGTCCGCAAGATTATCTGCTACTGTAATAGCAGTCTTCTAATATAAAATTGATTTCAGCTGAGCGAGCATCATTCCTTCGCCCGATTTTGGATGCCTTCCAACCCCAATACCGCAAAATATAAAGGTATCTGACGGTCAGTTTCCTACCCTGGGAGAGAATATATGACTCACACACAAAAAAAACGTGTTATTTAATTGCGAGATGCTAGATTAACCGTGCCTAGCGGTTTTACCTTCGTCTTATTCTCATTTAAGAGTTCCACTCTTGTCGGTGCAGCTGATGAAGCTCCCTCCACTTGTCTCTGTCCAGTGCTTCTCTGACCTCCTTATACGCCGTGACAGCTATCCTTCAATTGTTGGGTGTAGCTTATCTTTGGCCGTCCTCTGCCGCGCCACCCTTCTTATACACTACTATTAATGTACTAATGTTCTTTTATCGTTTGTCACTGCTTGAAAGATCAACTATTTACTTATAAAAGCCTTGTTGAAATCGGAACAAACAGTACGTCAGAAAAAAATATATGAAACGGTTTTATTTATCAACAGTGTTAAGTTCAGAAAAGCTGTGTATTTTTTTAGCTGTTTATTCAGTTTTATTTAACTGTATGCACTGTATGTGGTCTATGGATAGAATAAGGCCAAGGCAATGATGACAAATATATTCGTAACGTGCCTGATTTGTATCGCATAGAGAATCGCATCGAGAATGTTACGTTGTCTAGGCCTAAAGGTGGCTAACTTTGGTCGTTTAAGCAGGGAGAATTAAAAACTTCTTAGCTTTGACGTTTAATTATACGGTACCGAAATGAAACGTCAAAGCTCTGAAGTACTGTAAGGCCTCAGCCTTACAAGCTAGTTAAAACCTCTTTCGTTTAATACTTAAACTTTATGAAAGATATTTAAAATAATCCAGAAAGAATTCGAAAAAAAGAAAATAGTAGTCAGAGTCAGATAGAACGGTGATGGAAGGAAAAGTAATAAAAAGTGAAAAACAGGATATACATTTTATTTCAGAGTAAATAACAATGATCCCGGAGAGCGAGTGACCCGAGTCAGGGGTCTCTCGCCACAGTACAGTACTTAATACGCTCTGCTTTAACAGATGTTAGCGTTAGCGCATACGCTAATTTGTGGGAGCCGACATTCCGTAAGCTATTATTTCGTGCCGATACCGCTTGTCGATTTTTTTCCACGATCATTTTACGACGAACAATTTGCCCGAATAAATTTACTTATCATATTTTATCGGGTTGCCAAAATACGCGACAATTCGGTCAAGGCGGTTCATGTTTATTTATAAGGGTTTAAAGCTATGATCTCCGTACGTAAATATTGCTTACGATTCGTTTGA
Organism: Watsonalla binaria; assembly: GCA_929442735.1. Lineage (NCBI taxonomy): Eukaryota > Metazoa > Arthropoda > Insecta > Lepidoptera > Drepanidae > Watsonalla > Watsonalla binaria. Next base: position 9,858,023 of record OV838930.1, read on the forward strand.
CCCACAAATATAAAGGTGCGGACACATAACGGTTAATACTGATCATATAACAATAGTTATCTATCCATCTATGTCTATAGGTCTATACAGATTTAAAAAAATTAAGATACATTTCAGAACAGTATAACAAAAACCTTAAAAAATATAACCTAATAACTAAAGTAAAGATTCCAAAGATACTGCCACCATTCCCTGTTTGAATAACTAATTCTTTGACCGAGGTAGCTGCCAGCTCTTCGGTCTCCTGTGATGTCGACTAACCTCTTTGTTATTTCTTTGAAAAGCCTTATAGCGCTAGGGCCCTACGTACCAAGGGTCTCTACAACGAATTATACCTCTATATTTGCAAGCTTTAACTTTTTCAGCCGCTTCATATACCGTACTAAATCTGTTGTTGGTTCCATGTGATTGAAGTGTCGGTATATAATTTCAAATCAACAGCTTCTCACTAAATGGATATGAAAGTATTATACGGAACTCACATAAAAAAATACTTTTTAATTTTTCTCTCGGTCTGAGTAACTTTGGCTACTTTTATTTAAAAAAAAAATTTGAGTTCCGATGGCTACCCATAAAATTAAGTCTACTCGACGTGTTCTACAGTTGCGACGTATATTCTTTTCCTATTGGCGAACGTAAATGTTATATAGAAAATAAAATAAAGTTATATAACCTGTTACATAATCTAAACGCACCTTTACGTTGGTCTCTAAATTGTTATTTGCGGCTTGTGTTCCGTATGCTATGTTATTGACAACCGTTATTTTTAGCTGAAATTGTCTGTTTTATAGATATACACGTAATTAAACACTGTAATGCGGTTGTAGGTTTATTGAATACTAGCTGTGCCTCACGGTTTCACCCGCGTAGAATTAATTTAATGGGTAACCCACGGCACCCTTATATATTTTTTTATAAATGTAGCCTTGGTTACTCCTACCAACATCTATCTGATAATGAAAGTCCCGCTAAAATTGCTCCACCATTTCGGAGATTATCCGCAACATATAGACAGACCGATGGACAGACAGACAGAAAAAAGAATTAGTTTTTCAATGTCAGTACAATGTATACATTAATTTGCATACAGTGATTTTTTTTTATTTTTGAATCACAAACAGTCACTAACATTTTTTTATCTGTATAAATTAGATTTCATTTACATACATATGCTCACGCCTGTATTCCCCGAAGGGGTAGGCAGAGGTGTTGTTATCACAACACCCACTTTTCACCGAAGATGATTAAGTGCCAACGTGACAGATGGTGAGTCGATCGCCGTCTTAGACACTTTACATACGTCATTGAATTACTTCTCAGAAATATGCAGGTTTCCTCAAGATGTTTTCCTTCACCGTAAAGCACGTGGTGTGAAATCACTGTACACAAGTTTTTTAGAAAAACTCATTGGTACAGGCCCCGCTGGGATTCGAGCTTCCGTCGCTTGCGTAGTAGGCGACTGCTCAAACCGCAAGGCCACCACGGCTTCTCAGATTTCATTTATATCTACTTAAAATTAATCAAACTTTCATATAATTTAATAATATAAAGCTATTCTTAGACGAAGACGACTTACCATCAACGAAGTTTTGTTGATGAAATTAATCCTGAAAAAGAAAAATTAAGCGTTAATTAAAATGCTTCCTTAAAAAATTAAGAAGATACAGTCTTTGGAGTAATATAATTTCCCATTGAAATGAAAACAGCATTCGTGTACAACGTAATTACGTGACATTTGGGAGAAGCTTTTCGATACATTGATGGATTAATTCGATTATGCAGGAATAACTCAATTAATTAGGTATATTGTATTTTGTTTTACGATGGAGTGAACATTAGGGACGATTTTCAAATGAAACAATAATATTGATAGTAACTATAAATAATAAATGAATTGTATAAGTATATTTTTATAATTCAATGCTATTTTTGTTGACGTAAGAACTAAATATTTAGAGGGCGCAATGTCTATCCTCAATATGCCTGCAGCTCATCGTGCAATAATTCTGCCACATTGCTCAAAAGGGTGCTGGTAACTTGGAATGTCTAAGTAACAGGGTAAGTAGAAGGCCCCTAGGCTTTGGACGGACCAGATATCAGTGCAGATAAATACACCTATCAGCGCCGCAATCCACCATGTGACGGATCAACGAAGATTAAAAAGGATTCATGATCCTCAGCAGTGAGTCAATGATTACGAAAAAAAAGAATGTATTTTAGCACATCACTTCAAAACTGCATGACATATCTCTTTACATTCTAAATAATTAATATTAGTTTGGATACACCAACCAACAGATGGCGCAAGGCGGCCCCTAAACCGTAAACAAGGAAGGAAAAATTCGACGCATGAGGTAGGATCACGAGTAGCTCAATTGGAAGAGCAACTGCAGAGGTCGTCGGTTCGCGTCCTGCCTCATGCTCTTATTTTGCTGCACCTAAGCAATTCATTTTTAAGTTGTGCGTCATATTGTTAGGAGAAACAGGTTTGTAAGGAATAAAATCATTTGATAATCTTTGGAATAATTTTGAAACAAATTGTTGACTATATCACTTTTGTTATAAAAGTGAATGTTGCAATAACAAAATTATCTTTGGCTGTCTAAAAGCAATTCGTCCGGTTTAACAATACAATAACCGCAAGATGTTGTAAATTTTTCATTGATGCCGCGTTGTTTCACAATATAAGATCATATTCAACCCCACTCGTGGCGGCAACGCTTAAAAGATCCCCTGGGATTCTACAGCTAGGAGAAGTAATAACATTTGGAGGTTGGATGGAATGGATGGGTAAATTTTTCATCCAAGATTAAGAAAGTATATGATATCTGCTTTTAAAACTACATCTGGGGATTTAAACAACGTTCGAAATGAGCTGGGATATTGAAGTTAATGCATAAATAATAGTTTTTTATTCAATTCACTTGTAAGTCATAATTATATAGTGGGTATTTGGAGTGAAAAATGTTTTTTAGTATTTAGTGACACAGCGACGTACTCAACAACTTTGATGATGTCATTATTTGGTATGTTTGAAGACAATATCACGAGGATACTGCAAAGTAATTCAAAGAGCAATTTGATTGTATGCATGTACAGGTCTGGAGGCAACACATTTATAATTAGGTCATTCTGACGATTTGTAAGTACTTTGTCGAAATTCGAATAAAGATGTTTTTGACTTTGAATTTAATCAATAACGGAGAAACCTGGGTGCTTTTGCGATGTGATGAACCTACCCAGCCTGCCATTGCGATTCATAGAAGAGAAAAAAAAATCTATTGCGTACATCCGCGACCCAACTATATGTTATCTGTTAAAGCCGTATAATAAACTCTGTATTTTATAGAAATAGTTTTCCTCCCTTCGCCATAGGTAAACTTGATTGGATCATATTTCTCTACACCCTAGCTTGGTATGAATAAGGGATTATTATTCTGGTTAGACAAGATGTTTTGAATGGTGGTAGATATAGACATATTTAGCCGTAGGGATCTAGCGATAGTTTAAGGGTGGCTCCCTCCTATGCCCATCATTGTTTTAAGCAGGGCGTTTTAAGTACTTCTCAGTAAATTTAACATTTTTTTTTTAAATATTAAAATGATACGTCTAAGCTAAGAAGTAAGACTTCACTGCTATAACGATAATAGTAGGCTTCCAGGCCATGCAGGCCTGGGGTCCTACCATCATCGGTTAAATCACGATACGACGTTAAATCATTTATTTCCGCCTCAATTCCAAGGGTCATTCAATGTTGCTGTATTCTTTCATCTACCTACATACACTAATACCATAAACATTAAAGATTTGTATGTAAGTATGTTTGTATCAATACAATAAAAATCAAAGTAAAGTAGTCAGAGCGTATTTGAATACGCTCTGACTACTTTACCGATTTGAAAAATTCTTACAGCAATTAATAGCTACATTATCAGCGAGTAACATATTTAATATTTTATATATATAATTTATCCAAGTACCCACACGGGAACGAGAGCTATGTGAACTTAGCACCCGACTTGGAAGGCTTTCGTATGTTTCGTAATAATTTTCGCTACAAACAACTACATACGAAAGCCTTCCAGATGGCAAAAAAAATAAGCAATGTATGCAATAAAGTAATAGTATTCATTCTAAAAAGGTTAACTTTAGGTAAAGTAACATTGCAAGCAACAGTGAATAACAATACCGCGAAACAGATATGTGAAGATTTCCCCTACAATCCTTTATCTGCTTTGTAAAAGTTTGTTTGAAAAGATCGATGGAGTTCGACATTGTTCTTTAGTTCACTACGTTCTTAGAACCTCTGCTGTCTGTGGCTATATCTACACCGCAATGTGTACACATATCTTGTTATTAAACAAACAATACAATGTTTTGAAGTCGTTGTGGCCGTGGGGTTTGATCTGTCGCCTGCTACGCAAGCGACGCAAGTTTGAATACCAACAGGTTTGTACCAACGAGGTTTTCTAAAAACTTATGTGCAGTGATTTTAAACCACGTGCTTTACGGTGAAGGAAAATATCGTGAAAAACCTTGCATATGTCAGAGAAGTACTTCAAAGACGTATGTATTGTGCCTCAGACGGCGATAGACTCACCATGTCACATTGGTACTTCGTCATCTTCGGTGAAAAGTGAGTGTTGTTATTACAACACCTCTGCCTACCCCTTTGGGTATTGTATACAGGCGTGAGCATGTAATACAATGTTACAGGGGATCATGGCTCTGAACGGCATATTATCACGCAAACTTTTCAGCTTTACTAGGAATAAAAACATTTCGATGTAGCTTGTAGATGTGTGGGAATTACAAAGACGTATGTCGGCTCATGAACATGACAGATTCTTTATCTGTCTCGTTCTCGAATGTCTCTGGTGATCAGTGAACAGCGCGAATTAAGAACTTATTATCTTTGACGTTCTAATACTTTATAGAATAAAGACTTAATTATGTATACAAGGAACAGTACTTAAATCTAATTACATAGGTAGAAAGCTTGGCCTAAACCAGTGTCTCTCGGGATCGTGCCAAGAAGGCTGGCAGCATTGCCACGTTGAATAGCAATGCTGATTCTCTGAGTGAGAAAAGCCCCAGCCCGCTTGTCACGAGAAGCTTCTACCAGACGACGTGCAACCTCTTTGAAAAGTTGATGAGCATGCGGACCCCAAGGCCTTGGTATCCTTAACGTTTCAATATACAGCTGTAACGATGACAATAGATAGGCTCTAGAAAATAGCAGTTTTTTAAATAAATGTATTTGAAATTATATACGGTCTTAACAAAAATAATATTATTTTTAAATTTTCGTTGTCTGTTTGTTCCGACTATTTATCTCCGAAATGGCTGGACCGATTTTAACTGGACTTTCACTGGCAGTTAGGTAATGCAGGAGTTGCTTTGGCAATTTTTTTTATTAATAAAAACATTAGGATTTTTCGGATCACCCATGAATTTAAGTTTACGCGGGTGAATAGAAAGGCACAGATAACTTTAATTCTAAGCTTATACAGCCACGACATGAATACATTGTAATACCAAAGCTTCAGCTATTAGACAAAATCAGCCCATAATAATAACGTGTTCAAGCCAATGTAAAGCCTAATTGCCTATGAATAAGTAATAAGTTCGTGTGAGCCGTTTATTTTGTATAATACCATGTATAATTATTTTAACTGAATTGATTTATAGTATGGTAACACGTTTAGTAATTAGTTTCACAGAAATCAAACAGGCTTTCCTCCGCCATCCCTGAATAGCTGTCTCAGGCACTAAACCTACATACATACATACATATGCTCACGCCTGTATTACCCGAAGGGGTAGGCTGTAGGAGGTGTTGTAATCACATCACCCACTTTTCACCGAAGATGATTAAGTGCCAACGTGACAGATTCTATGGCCGTTTCAGACAATATACAATCGTCTTTGAATTACTCCTCAGGCATGTGCAGGTTTCCTCACGATGTTGATTCAAATCAAAAAATATATACCGATAAAAATGTTGTGCTTCTTAGAAAAATACCCTATACTGTCTAGGAGCTATTTTGCTACGTAATTCATATCTAACAATGTCTTATAAGACAGGTATTCAGCCCCGTTGTACTTAAGATAACAAGTGGAGACGGTTTTCTGATAACAAGGTACAATTCCAGCGAAACCTTCAAATGGTATATTATGTATGATGTTATTTCAATTTGATTAAAGACAATATACTAATGTTTTTTATACTTTTGTTGAATCCTGATTGTTACACAGGTGGTTTTAATCAAAGCGGTGTTTATGTACGTTTGACAATTGTAATTGAATTATTTTTTATATCAAATTATTATTCGGCTGCGATCTTTTAGGATTATAGAGCGAATGTGATCGGAAGTGTCGGTAGAGGGCGTCCAAGGAAGAACTACTATGACCAAATTAATATTATTTTTCAGAAAGGTCAAATTCGGAGCACTCGTAACCGAAGAAAGTGTATGAAGAGATGCATGAATGTGGATGAAGCGAAAGAAGTATGTAAGGATCGCATGTGGCAAACGGTGGTCTCTGCCTACCCCCATGGGATACAAGCGTGAGCATATGTATGTATCTTTTAGGATATGATTCCTCGAAATATTTATTTTAAGGCTTCAATTTTTTTTTTTATCGTGGAGAATCCGTTATGGATACACCAACCACCGCGGGGGCAGCGGAAGGGTTTTGTCGGACTCACACCGACTAAACTCCACGGTGTTCCTCCAAGTCGCTAAGTGGGGGGGTGCACGTGATACGTCTTCACATTCTTCGCCGTGACCCCCTAGCGACTGGCCTGTAAGACCCCTCCTTATGTTACCAGGCTGAACCCGGCTTTTACAAAATGAGGCTTCGTACCTAGAACCTATAAAGGAGCCGTGATAAAATCATTTTGTTTTCCTGTCTGCCTATCTGTCTGACTGCTCAGATAAGAGTAGTTGTTGAAATTTAATATCAATTTTAAGTCGGTTGGAAAAATAAGATACGGTTATTCTGGAAACATCAAACTTGTAAGCAAATCAAGAGATGCGGTCGTCTATGATAAAGCTGTGCAAGAGGTCCTAGGTTCGATCCTCAGATAGGGCAGTGTTATAGGGCTTTTTTGTCTAGGATTTGCCATTAGCACCCGGAGTACAGAATGCGCCAACTAATGAATATACAATTTGTATCTAATTGCGCGGGTCTCACTTGCAAGTAGCACTTTTTTTGATGAAGCAAGCAGTCAGTCATAAGTTTTAGAAAATTTTGTAAATTTATTGGGGCCGGATGCTCATCAACTTTTTAAACAGGTTACACGTCCTCAGAATCCTCTCGTGAGAATCGGGCTAGGACTTTTCACGCCAGAGAATCAGCATTGCTATTTAACGTGGCAATGCTGCCAGTCTTCTTGGCACGATCCCGACAAACACCGATTTGGGCCATGTTTTCTACTTATAATTAGTTTTAAGTACTGTTCCCTGTATATATAATTAAGTTCTTATTCAATAAATTAATACCAACTGTGACCAATAAATAGTATTTTTCTTAAAGGTCAAGTTTGGAGCACTCGTAACCGAAGAAAGTGTATGAAGAGATGCATGTATGTGGATGAAGCGAAAGAAGTATGTAAGGATCGTAGCATGTGGCATACGTTGGTCTATGCCTACCCCCATGGGATGCAGGCGTGAGCATATGTGTATATATGTATTTAGCATTATACGTATGTCCTTATATAATGCCTCTATAAATATATGACGCATTAATTTTTATTTTTAAATGGCATGTTATTACGACGTTACGCCTCCGTACACGGCTTCTGACTCGGAATACACACGCATAGAATACTTTGTCCCTATTATTCAGAACCAAAAACCGCCAACCAGCATAATATGACCGACGCATCAATTCTAATCCAGCAGATTTAAAACAAGTTGAGAGGCCACTTAACGCTGGTCACGGATATACGTAAAGACCCAATGTTCTCACCCCCCATCGCTTGTTTTACGACTACGGTATTTCTTTTACAGCATTACTTGAGTTTTATTCGTTTTAGTGAGAGTAGAATATTCCTATTTAGGTTGTAAATGCGGTTTTATGTTTGGGCAAGACCTTGCCATAATGCAATATGCATGGAAGGTGTCAATATACAAAATTGCACACTACATAGGCACTGACAAAAATAAATTTAAATTGCTATGTATTATTATTTATTAAATAAAAAAACAGTTTATTTGGAATTACGAACCGACGCTTTCCTTTTACTATCTCGAGTATATTATTTATCTGTATTGAATTTAAGGTGATAAGCAACATGAATAAAACAGTAGACTCCTAATATACACGAATACTATGAAAATGTCAATTCAAAGTCGTTATGAATACCATCCCTTTAATCCTTTGAATAGCGATACTTCAAACTTTGACCGAACATTTGAAGGTCTTTGATAAATATATTTAGTAACAGTTGTCAGAAATTTGGTTTCTATATACCTCTAGATATTTTAACATTTATGAATTGCTTTATACAAAGTCTCTTATAAAGACTTTATACTTGTTCGTAAAACCAAGGTTCCTGATATAAATCTAACCACTCAACCCGATAATAACCAACAGTCCAACCGGCCGTGGGGCTTGAGCAGTCGCCTGCTACGCAAGCGACGCAAGCTCGAATCCCAGCGGCCTGCACCAATGAGTTCTCGTATCGGAGGCTAATACTCACTTCGGGTCGCTAAGCCAGCGGAATAGTATGCAATGATTTCACACCACGTGGTTAACGGTGAAGAAAACATTGTGAGGAAATTGTTCATGTATGAGAGGTAATTCAAAGACGTATATATAGTGCCTGAGATGACAATAGACTTACCATCTGTGACGTTGGCACTTAATAATCTTCGGTGAAAAGTGGGCGTTGTTATAACAACACCTCTGCCTACCCCTTGGGGATAAAGGCGTAGATATGTTCATATAAGTATCAATGATGAATACTCAACACCTTTTTGAATCAATTAAACCTCCTTTGAGCAAACGTAAACAATCCCTTACTACCTGGAAAATCCCTTACCCTTAATAAATTAGGAGCCTATACATCAAAATAATGTTCGCACGAAATTAGCACAAACGTCATTAATACCTATATCAATATTGCCGTAGATTAACGTAAACGGGACCCTACTCAGACCCACAATTTAGGGATCCCTAAAACATTACTCAGTATATTAGAAGCCGAGAGCTTCACGAAACACGCTTCTGTGAAGTCGTGGATTACGAATTGTCATCGTGTTAGTTTAAGTGCTAATATTGTTATTTTGTCGCTTGCTTATGGAATAGTTAACACAATTTCTAACAGCTGATTTCGGTGATTAACTTCATATTCGTACCAAGTTAGTACCAAGTTAGCATGATCTAAGTATTTAGTACTATGTTAACTTAAAAATGCTCACGCTTTCCTAGAATTGTCTCTGGAATAATAGGCAGAGGTTTGACAACACTCACATTTACCGAATATCGTTTGATATTTGGCAGAGTGTGAGCTACATGCTGTCATAGGCATTCTATTGTACAATAAACTCATTTGTCTCCTGTTGTCCACTCACGAGGTCCTGGCTTCAATTCCCGGGTCGGGCCACAAACAGATATTGGGTTCATCTGTCATCGCAATTCGGAGATTGGAAGTTGGGGGTGTTTACACCCCTGTGACTCGGAAAGCATGTAAAAAAGCGTTGCTCTTACTAATCTGATCTCTCTCCGGTCGTGTCGGATTGCCTCCCATCGGACTATGAGAGCTAGGGAATAAAGAGCGCACCTGTGTTTGCGCATACACTTATAGACTTCAATATCGCTTGCGCAGATGGGTAATTCCAGTCACCGAAATTCTGCTATGACGATTTATTGATGTAAGTAATTTACAATACGTCTCTGAATACATTTTCAGGCATGCAGATTTCCTAAAGATGTTTTCCTTCACCGTCAAGCTTGTGGTGCGACATCACTGCACGTAATTATAGATCGGGCTACTCCACTCTGTCAGAAAAGCCTTTAACGTTTAAGCAGTCCCCTATTCAAAATGTTTGATACAATAATGTGAAGATGAGATGAACTAAATTCTTGAAAGGATCCCAAAATAGACGCTTGAAGTGTTTTACATTACCAATTAAGATGTGGCCAAGGCGAGTCGACCCAGAAGCTTCCGTTCCGAGACTGTCAGTACCCAACATTTCACTTCAAATGAACGGCTTTTAGAAGGGCCTACGCCGTAATGTTTCTGGATCTTGTGATTATTTCGCCTTCATATTCATTTAAAACGTTTGTTTTTGGAGTATAATATATTTTAATTCAATTTATATAAATGTAGAATAATAAAGCCCATATCCATTCTAGTTTCAAGTCCCAAGTTAGTTCTAATACTAACTGTGCCCTGCGGTTTCACTAAGTGACTCCTTGTAACATTAGCTATCTACCAGTGAAAGTTAAAATCCCGTAAAATTCTGTCCAGCCGGAACAAACCAAACAGACAGACCGAAAAAAGATTAGAATTGGTATTTCCATTTCAGTACCTTTTATAATTTTATATGCATTTAATGAAATGTTGTTATCTTGGAATTATAAACAGACACTTCCATTTTATTCATCTGTATGTATAGACTAGCTGTGCTCCGCGGTTGGTTTAATTTAACGGAAGCTAAAATTTTTCTTTAAAAATAAGATTGGCCTATGTTACTCCTTGTAACATCAAGTTCTAGTAAGTAAGCTATTTTCAAGTGTAAAACCCGCTAAGCTCGATTCAGCCGTTTCAAAAATTACCCGGAACAATTAGATAGACGGACAGAGAAAAATTTAAATTGATTTTTTTATGTGAATACCATATATACTTTCATATGCATTTAGAGAAAAGCTGTTAATTTGAAACTACAAACAGACACTTCCATTTTATTTATCTGAATTACGTTATTTTAGAATGCAAAATACTGTAAAATACACAAACTATTCCTCTGAATATCTCCAGCGTAAAATGATTTAGGAATCTTTAAAATGCTTCGAGCATTTTAAAATGGAATCTAAGCATCTTTTGAAATAAATATTCATGTTGAACAGTTGTATATCGAATGACTTTGTTGAAACTTTGCGCTCCCTCAGGGGAGTAATCTAAATGGTAGTAGCTTTGTGTTTAAAAGAACTTACAATACTGAATACTTGCAATATGTTGCGATGGACTAGACAAAGAAACTCGTATTGTTTTTTAATCAACTGAATTTACTACAACCCTCAGACGATGTTGCGGGAATAAGCTAGTTTATATATTTTTTTAAATAAATATATTCACGCCATCCCAGAAGGGGTAAGTAAGGGTGTTGTAATAACACCCATATTTCACCGAATATGATTAAGTGCCAACGTGACAGAGGGTAAATTCACTGAAAATACGTCTGTGAATTACTTCTTAGACATATGCAGGCTTCCTTACGATGTTTTCCTTCACCATATAGCATGTGGTGTGAAATAACTGCACATAAACTAATTGGTACGGGCCGCTGATTCGAACTGGCGTCGCTTGCGTAGCAGACGACTACTAAAATCCCAAGGCCACCACGGCTCTATTTTAACTCAAATATTTTTAAGTTAATAGAAAATTATAGGTAGCTAATCAGAAGAGACATTCCTTGTTCACATACATACATATGCTCACGCCTGTATTCCCCGAAGGGGTAGGCAGAGGTGTTGTAATCACCATACCCACTTTTCACCGTAGATGATTAAGTGCCAACGTGACAGATGGTGATTCCATCGCTGGGTCAGACACTTTTGCATACGTCATTGAATTAATTCTCAGAAAAATGCAGGTTTCCTCACGATGTTTTCCTTCACCGTGGTGTGAAATCACTGTACATAATTTTTTTAGAAAACCTCATTGATACAGGCCCCGCTGAGATTCGAATTTGCGTCGCTTGCGTTGCAGGCGACTGCTCAAACCTCAAGGCCACCACGCTCCTTGTTCACTCCAAATTACTGTTCATTTCAAATAACAAACAGAGACTTAAATTTTATTTGTATACTTAACCTCAAGCGCCGGGAATATGCAGATATCATAATTGTATATTTCTGCCGTTTGGGGTTGAGTTTTTGAGGCCATGGGGGCCAAATGCGAAAGTCCTTTTTTAAGGATCTCTCAAAACGCTTGGTTGACGTCTCTGGTGACCGTCGAGCTGGTTCTTACCTCGGTCAGAGGAACAGTTTAGTAATCCAGCGAGGTAACGCAGCCAGCTTACTAATATTACTTACTACTTATATTATATTTAGGTGTAGATTAAGATTATACTAGAATTAAGCAAGAATAATTATGTGTATTCCATCGAATTAGGTTTAAATATCTGTAATGATGGTGTTTAAATGGTAAATAAATAAATAAATAAAAAATAAAAATCTTTTTCTCATAGTTCTATTGCACTAGATTTAAGTTAATAATAATGTATATTTTGCGTCAATAACGAGTGCTGCCCACATGAATGGCCAGTGTCAGAAAAAGTAACTGATAAAAGGAAAAATGACATTATGTCATTCATATAAAATACTATATAACAGTAAAAACACAAGCTTTCTATCAATAAAAAACCCGAACACATAGTTTGAAATAAAATAAAAAATGCACTACCTCACATCAACACAAACCTGCAAGTTACAGCCAGCGTCAGGGTTTAAATACTAAATTCAATATACTAGACAATGGAAGGTAGACAGAGAGTTTCCTCTAAGAGTCGCTTCCTTTGAGTACTCTGCGACAAGAAACTTACTCGACGCAAAGTAGTGAAAACACATTTACAAAACGGACACATTACACGTACATACTATGTCAATGAGTTTGATCTTTGCTTTGACTGGCTGGAATTTGCCATGCTCACAAATATTTGTAATATTTTAGTTATTATATTTGACAAATGAGCATTTGTGCTGTGTCCATGGGCTTATATTCATGAGATATAAATTCTGTAACCAAAAACATTGTATAATATATATATTTTTAGAAGACTAATTGTTGAGTTTCTTGCCGGGTTCTTCTCAACAAAAGCTACCTTCTGAACCCGGTGGTAACATTTATAATCATGTATAATGTATTTTGTGTCCTTCTGACGATTTGAAAGTACTTTGTAAGAAGTCTAATCAAATAAAGATATTTTGAATTTGAATGCGAGTGAAATTAAAAAGTTTGTAACTAACTCACTAAAGTTATTTATGCAATGACGGTCGTGTAGATAGGATACATCATATTTGGATGCTGATAAGCAATAATGTGTCAACCCACAAAAAGTCAAATTCAAAGGTTTTGATATATTTTGATAATGCATCACGTATTTAACATTCTAAAAAAGTGTTTCAAGTCATCTGAAACATAAAAGTACGTAAAAAATGGATTTATGTCATAAAACAAATCTTAAATCACGTATACAATCATCTTAAGACGCCATTTTCTCAAAACCAAGTTTATGCGGGTTGACACATTATTGCTTATCTGCATCCATTTACTCAGTTCTGTAATCCATGGAGCAGAAGGCGAAGGTGTACAGGGGTCCTACCATCATAGGCTTAAAGAGAGCTTATTAAGAACTCATTTTGTCATACCATAATCAAACCTAGAAATTGAGAAGTCAGTTATATGTCTCTGCTACAACGATGATAGTAGGCCCCCAGTATACCCTCATTTCTCACGTGATGATATTCTCCAACTGCTACTGGAAAATTATGATACAAAACTCAATAATACTTTTCCCGACCAGGGATGGAACCGTCCCAGGATCTCGTGTTACACAGTAGTATCTGCGACCACTAGACCATCTATGGTCTTCTCCACAGTTCACACAAACTTATCCACAGTTCAGATTCCTTATAAACATTTCCTTGTATAGATAGGAAAATCATCATCGCCCTGGCCTTATCCCATACATTGTTGGGGTCGGCACTTGATTCAACCCAATGTGGCTGATCACTTGATTTTTATAAGAAGCGACTGCCATCTGACCTTCGCAAACCCTTTAAGGAGGAAAATCTGTGATCTGGGTTAAACCAGTTGTCAGACTATTTTAGGCCTCCGACTGACCTGTAATGATTGCCAAAGATGATAAATTGGTAACCGGGACCGACGGCTCAACGTGCTCTCCGAGGCACGGAGGGAACTCGGGCGGTCACCCATCCAGTTACTGGCTAGGGTTAGGGTTGCTTAACTTCGCTGATCGAATGATATGCGCAATAGCAACTGTGCTACGAGCTCCTCAAAAAAACATTTCCTTGCATAGTTAGGAAAATGTGACTTATTTATTCCCAGGCATCAACATAAGCCGGAGATGGTGGTAATGAAATCATGGCTGTCTAGGAATATGCGCATTGAGTATGGAAGACACTTGCTAAGACTAATGCAGCAGCAGAATGGTTTAGAGGGGCGTAATGAAAGCATGGTACACCGACAACTCTATGGTCAGCCAACAGCGTGACGCTGGCTTAAAAGCAATGGATGAGATTGGAACAGGAGCGGAAAGCTTCGTATATTTGACCAACTTTTGCTCAGCTCATGTGTCGACAAAGGCTGATTAGACAGTTATGATTGCGAAAGATTCTTAAGACTTATATATTAATGCTAAACCCCCCTTTCTAGAGACATGGAATTTAGAAGAAATTGCACCCCTATGAGGATTGAATGGGGGTTAAAAGTTTGCGAAAAATTCATCCTGTATTTAAATATATTTGGGATAAATAGCAAAATACGAGTAGAATTTCAAAGATGAAACATTCTAAGATATCTTCGAAACAATTATGAAGACAGAACAATATTAAAATAGAACATTGTAGAATACTCGTCTTCCAAAAAGACGTTACGAAATAGGCACTTAGAAGCAGCTTAATATTCTATGTACAAGTGGTTCCAGCATCTGCGTTGCGCAAATGTTGGAGATATTTCGTGATCTTTTACTGGACGTGGGTCCCGTATTCCGAGAAATATGTGTTTCTTAGATGCTGGCTTGATAGTGCCCTAGGATTTTAGGTCAAACATAAGAAGCTGAAATTTGGGTCTGAATGATAGCATTTTTTGTCGTTTTTATGAGAAATTCTTTACTACTAAGATTCATGAAAATAGTGGATATCTTTATATTTTAGGCAAATAAACAAACTCTTAAGCATCTATATTAGTATAGATTTTACATCCCAAGATTGTATAAGTATAGTTTACGATTTGTTTAAAAAAATTTTGGTTTGAGGTTTGAGCAGTCGCCTGCTACGCATGCGACGCAAGTTCGAATCCCA
This sequence comes from Watsonalla binaria, assembly GCA_929442735.1. Classification (NCBI taxonomy): domain Eukaryota; kingdom Metazoa; phylum Arthropoda; class Insecta; order Lepidoptera; family Drepanidae; genus Watsonalla; species Watsonalla binaria. Next base: position 9,873,296 of record OV838930.1, read on the forward strand.
GCGGGGCCTGTACCAATAAGTATTTCTAAAAACTTATGTACAGTGATTTCACACCACGTGCTTTACGGTGAAGGAAAACATCGTGAGGAAACCTGCATATTTCTGAGAAGTAATTCTATGAAGTATGTAAAGTGTCTGAGACGGCGATGGACTCACCATCTGTCACGTTGGCACTTAATCATCATCGGTGAAAAGTGGGTGTTGTGATTACAACACCTCTGCCTACCTCTTCGGGAAATACAGGCGTGAGGATATGTATGTATGTATATGGATACTTGATTTGGTTGCAACATCGCCGGAACTGATTGCCGTGACATTATCAATTACCCAGTATACATTAAAGGTAAGTTGTCAAATACTATCTCTTACCGCTTAGTGCTCCTTCTTAAGGGTCCCCCTTCTGGGGGGGCATGATAATATTTTTTTTATATTTACTTTGCCATAACTCTCTTCAAGCATTGAGGGTGTACAAAAAATACACCATCATAGGCCACGAAAAACCACTTTGATTCCCTCTATTCAGAAGCAAAAATACCGCTTGAAAAGCAACAACAGAACATGAAGGGCTTGTATCCGAGTTTTTATTCAAGATTCATCGGTGCGAGAGTGATATAAGGCAGTTTATCATCCCCCCTTGTCATATTTAGCCGTGTTTTTCGGGTTGGCTAAGGAAAATACGTGAGTACACGTGTTAAGGTTTTTTTGTTTTAAATAGGGAAATTGGTATTTATGGTTCCTACGAGGCTTTGTTTATGGGGCTTTTGAGGGGAGCTGTTGTTTATGGAAGTTAGCTTGAAGGAAATATGGCTTGAGAATAAGTAGCATTTGGATGGGGTACGTGAGTCGGAGATAGCCTCGCCATCTGTCACGTTAGCACTTAATCTTTTTCGGTGAAAGGTGGGCGTTATTACAAAACACCTCTGCCTAACCCTTTGGGGAATACACACGTGAACATGTATGTATGTAAAGTCACCTAGGCCTTGTATTTGATATTTTGTTAAAATTTATTCAAATTTGTGATAAATTACTTAAAAACGTTACCACGTTAAACCAGTAAGATAATCAGCCATACACAATTTAATGATTCTCATAATTCATTTAAAATATACATCATATATCCTCCTGCCTTCCTAGAAGGGTCTCCGTAGAGAGATCCACATTTCGCCGAAGATCATTCAACATAATTCAATTATTTAGAAAAATTAATTCACACCGCGGCGGTTTTAACGCAAATATTTTGGCTATGAATACCACTGGATCTCAACAAAAGATTGCGTTAATATTAATAAGACTGATCACTGCAAAATGTATCTTTATTTGATTAGACTTTATCAAAGTACTTTCATATCTCCTGAATTTAAGTATTACCACCGGGTTGATCGTTGTATTGATCATAGTTCGTAGGTCCAATGCTCAAGACTGATGTATTTTTTAATTTATAATTATAATATATAAACTTACAGCTAGTGCTAATGTCAATTATATATAAAACAAAATGAAACCTTACAAAAAAAGATTCGCAAACTATGTATGAGACGTCTCTCTCATCGCTGCAGTCGCAGTCAATCTGCGAATACGTCAGCATATTTCTACATATATAGCTAGTTTTTTAAATACAAATTAAGGCGCTTGAGACGACCAGTTCCAGCAATAAGCATCTAGGGCTTTCCATGAGCTTATTGAGATTATAATTTTGAATCATTATGAGATATAAGCTATGATACATCTGTCGTTGTCACATAGCTGAACTATCACCGCAATAAGAGCTCATGGTTCCTGTTCACAAGTATGAAGCGTAACACTATTACCTCTGGAACAAAGTATAAGGTATTCCACAATAACTCTCATAAGTCTAAAGCAATATCTTGTTTGTAGCCCAACAAAATCTTGTCATACATAAATTTGCTATAACGCAGTCATAAAACGGAAATTATTTACAACACGAACATTGCAATGACATAAAAGTTGCTCACATAAAAATAGTTTTGTGTGTTGTTATGAGTTAAATGGCACATTCGCGTCTCGAGGTGAGGTCACACAAAATGTTGATGGGGAATAAAATGTTTAACAGTACGGTTTTGTTGACAAAATACCGTGACCTTATTCAGTTACATCACCACCAAAAATTATCCGGGCTTGGAGTAGTATTAAATGTTACCCTTATTGATATACCGTGATGAATAAAATTAGAAAGAAATAAATTTATTGGTAACAACATAGGTACATAATGTGCGTAGAGGTTGGTCGTAAGTAGATTATGGTTGTAACTGGCTTTCACGGTGATGACGTGTCGTGACGATGTGTGTCGGTTTCAAATATACTTTATTGAACTTTATCGGGTATGTATTAAGTATCAATTAAGTACTCCCAAATTTCCCATGTTCGGTATGTTTAGGTTCAATGGATACCTCCATGGGTGCGAGCCTATTGCCACCAGATGGAAAAACTAAATAACAGTTTTCCCGAACTGGGGAATCGAACACCGGACCTTATGTTCCTCAGTAACGAGGCAGGAGAGATAACATCGTTGATAAAAAATTGTGTGAAATTACACATGTATAAACCAAATAGCAATACCAAATAGAAATTCATCATCATAATTTTAAGAGTCTGACTCTCGTCGGTGTAACCGATGCAATTTCTTCCATTCGTCTCTATCCAGTGCCATCTCCTTGACCTCCTTATACGTCATGACAGAAAAGAAAAGTCGTAGGAAAAAGACCTGGTTATGAAACATCACAGAGTGGACCAGGATTGCGAGTGCCGCCGAACTTTCTCGCCGCGCTAAGGATAGAGATAAATGTTCGGAGCTGACTGCCAACCTTCAATGATTGGAGAGGCACTTTGAGAAGAAGAAGATAACCCAAATGACTCTTTGCCCAAAGACCAAGGTTCTGGGTACGAAAGGACTATCTGTCATGCTCACTAAGATGCCTTTGCTTGCGGCGGCGTCAGGATGACGGGTGGCTCACTTCCGTCTATAATGGTTGAGGAGGGCGATGGCTGACATTCTCGTCATACTTGTGAACAGGTGCTGCTAGTGGGGGCTGGTCATCTAAAGCTACACAATTATTCGTAGTACTTATTTTTAGTTATAATTTTTTTTTATATCGACTTTTGTGCACTGGAATTGTGTCCATGGGCTAATATATATTTTTTATGATTTATATTGTATTACTCAAAGCTGTAAAATAATTAATTAATTAATTTTAAATTAAGTCATTTTAAAAGAGTAATTACTGAATTTCTTGCCAGGTTCATCTCAGTAAAAACAACCTACCGAACCTGCCGGTAGCATGTATAATCCTATGTAATCGTGTCTTTCTGACGATATGAAATTACTTTGTAAAAAGTCTAATGGAATAAAGATATTTTTGAATCGAATTGAATTGTTCCGCAGAAGAGAGTGAAAAAGTCAGTAAAAATTTGATCGTAGTCGCATAAAAAAGTTCTGATTATCCTACATAACACAATAACGCAATATTACAAGCGAGAGCAGACGGCAACATTCCCCTTTGCGAGACAAGTGACAGAGCCTTGTGTGTAGTGTCGGGAGTTTTTCAAAGTGACAGGGACACGCTGACAAGGGGACGGTGAAGTGTTTGCCCGCAACTTCCGAGTTATCAAACGGAGTAACTTTGTTGGCGATTTGAGTACATTTTACGTGGTTCTTTGGTAAAGCTTGGTTGCACGATAAATGTAAGCTAAAGATAGACCAAATTCGACGATGATAATCTATATCTCTGTGTACGGATAAATAAAATTGAAGTGTCTGTTGTTTGTAATTCCAAAATAACAGCATAAATAAACGCATACGCAAATACCTTTACTGAATTAAACAAAAAAAATTAAAAAAATGGGTAATCGCTGAAACGACTGGACCAATTTTTACGGGGCTTGCAAGAAGTTACTTAAGATGCATTTATAAAAAAAAAACATTTAGCGTTCCGCGGGAATTTAAATGAAATCTACGTGGATGAAACCACAGGGCACAGATAGCAGTTTATAAAATTGACTTCAACTTGACGGCGAAATTATTTGCACCAAATTATACCAAAGAATCTCAGCGGGGCCTATACGAAAGAGTTTTTCTAAAAAACTTGTGTACAGTGATTTCACACCACGTGCTTTACGGTGAAGGAAAACTTCGGGAGGAAACCTGCATATTTCTGAGAAATCATTCAATGACGTATGTAAAGTGTCTGAGACGGCGATGGATCTGTCACGTTGGCACTTAATCATCGTCGGTGAAAAGTGGGTGTTGGGATTACAACACCTCTGCCTACCCCTTCGGGGAATACAGGCGTGAGCATATGTATGTATTACCAAATACGATTAAATTACGGGATTTCAAAGACATCTTGAAACCAACGAACTAGTATGAAGCGAAAATCCATTTTTAATAAAAAGTGCTCTATCGAGTGAAGTTTGTGAGTAGCACAAAGAATGATATAACCGAAAACAAATGTTAACTCAACAAAAAAGTTTCAGTATAATATGAAAATCCTGAATCAATAACAAAAGTTTTCCTATACCATACGCTTACATAGATTATTAAACTATCGATAGGTTTGTTGGTTTAGCTCAAAAGGGCTCACCCTGGACTGGAATAGGAAAGATTTTATCTAAAATTCGTTCAATTTTGTTCCTTATGATCTTTATGTAAGAAAGCGATTGTGGAGACAGAATTGGGAAAGTTCGGAATTAACTCTAAGGTCTAAAATCTTTCTTCTAAAAACGAAAGATGAATCTGCAGACCTTCTGATATTGACTAGGAATTTATAATTTATATCATTCGCTTTGATTTTCCTGTTGGATTATTCTCTTCATTACTGGATTTACAGATTATATCGTTTTTTTTTTAATTTATATTGTTAAGTTTCGTTTCTTCTGCAACTGTTGGAAAATTGGAAGGGAGGCCTTTGCCAAGCTAGCCCAGCTCATTAACTACAATCCCATTAGTGATGTAAATCGGTTACCTATAACTGAAACAAGTAAATTATTTTACACACACGTAAAAAGAATAATTGCCCACGAGGAGCTCGTGGCACAGTTGCTATTGCGCATATCATTCGATCAGCGACGTTAAGCAACCCTAGCCCTAGCCAGTAATTGGGTGACCGCACGAGTTCCCTCCGTGCCTCGGAGAGCACGTTAAGCCGTCGGTCCCGGTTGCTAATGTATCATCTTTGGCAATCGTTACAGGTTAGCCGGAGGCCTAATATAGTCTGACAACTGGTTAAATCTAGATCACAGATTTTCCTCGTAAAAGGGGTTGCGAAGGTCAGATGGCAGTCGCTTCGTATAAAATTCAGGTGATCAACCACATCGGGTTGAATCAAGTGCCGACCCCAACAATGTCCCATACATTTTTGGGGTCGGCACTTGATTCAATAAGGCCAGGGAGATGATGTAATAAGAATAATTGTAAAGTTTCCTTTGAATATTTACTTTATGCTTAAACATCTTTGTCTAAGACACAGGCATACCAGTAATGGATAAAATTTATTCAATAACATCAATGTGGAAATGCTCTCTTTGGAATTACTTATGTCTAGTACAATAAACTTCGAGAAACAGATAAAATAAAATAAAAATTATAAATAGAACACAGAATTTAAATTAGTGTCTGCGGGAATGGTGCCCTGTAAGCTGGCTGCGTTACCTCGCTGGATCGCTTAACTAATCATCTGACTGAGGTACGAGGTACCAAATAATACGATATGGCTAGAAATTTAGTCAATACAGAGATGACGGCTGGAAGAGAGAAAATATATTGCGCGGACCACAAATGCTCGGAAGCCAAATAATGCTAGGTTAGTGTGAGTAGTGTGTGCACAAGGTGGGTAAGGCCGCTGCTTCATGTTGGGGAATTGTACGTGTAGAGCTAGCTTAAGTTGATTCCTTGTGATTTTTACAATGTTGCTAAGTATTAATATTAGATCAGTTCTTCGCGAAATAAAGAAACTTACTTTTATAACGCAGTCTACGCGTAAACACTTGCATGTTTGTAGTGATGGTGTTGATATATTGTAAACGTTAGTAGCCTAAGATAGTCCCTCAGGACCATAGTATACAAAAAAGCAGTAATTTTCTGTATTAAGCGTCAGGTTTGTAAATTATTATCATTAAAAAATCAAAATAACTTGTTTCTATATTCTTAACTGTTTGCAAAGCTTATATTTAAACTATGGTAATACTGTAAGCTTGTCTTGTATGCTACTTAGCAGAAAGAAGAAATACTCTAGTGCACTATATATCGACATGTTAAAAGTGCATCACGAGATTAGTAAAAATCATGAATTAAGAATTGCTTTATTTTGTAATATTAGTTAAGAATAATGTCATACCGATAATAATTTACAAAATTTGGATAATTAAGAAATTTAGAATCCATTCTAGAAAATTTTGCGTTTTAAAAACGTTTAAAACACGTTTGCTGGTTCGTGGGCTCCACGTAAACGTATAGGCCACCGTGAGACTCGATGGAGCGATGATATACATAAGGCAGTGACTGGAAGCGGAACGCTCAGGAGGTTAAGTGACGAACCTTGGGAGAGGCTTATGTCTAGCCCAGTAGTGGACTAGCATAGGCTGATGATGATGGATAGTTTAGAATTAAGAACTAATCACCGACTTCGTATTCAGCACTTAGCGAGAATAAGCTTACGTTTTTTAAATTATTTATTTTGTATTCTTTAAATTGTATAATATTTTTGAAAAGAGTAATTACTGAGTTTCTTGCCAGGTTCTTCTCAGTAAAAGCAACCTTCCGAACCTGGCGGTAGCATTTATAATCCTGTATAATTATGTCATTCTGACGATTTGAAAGTACTTTGTAAAAAGTCTAATCGAATAAAGATACTTTTGACTTTGACTTTAAGGAGCGAAACATACCCACAAAGGTCGGCGCTCAAAATTCGTGCCGACATCTGCACATTTTTTATACCTTTCGCGTCATCTATTCGCTCATAGAAGAATATTCGACATTCATTTCATTTTGACTTTTATCGACATTTGTGCATTGGAACTGTATCCGTGGGCTTATATATCTGAAGTTTTTGTTTTTGAAAATTTATAATAATTTTCTTGGACAGAGCTACTCGCCAAATTCTTTTCAAAACAACTTTTTGAACCTGGTGATTCATCAGTCATTAAATATATTATCATGTCATTCTGATTTGAAACTACAGTATTAAAAGTCTAAGCAAATTTATAATATCTAAACAAATATATAATGATATTTTGAGTTTGATATTACAAACGTATTGCATCAAGATATAGAAAGTAATGCACCTTAATACCCTCTGCATGTATGCAACTCTCACAATAGCACTCTCGTCGAGATGTCTACTTACGTTTGCCGACGAGGCGTAAAATCGCCTTACTGGCTCAGTATGGGTATCTCAAAGGGGCATATAGAGAGGCTTGATTAAAACTTTGAAAGAAAATTTTAATCCAATCGCGTATGGGTGTGCTTACGAAGAGATCTGATCTTCTTTTGTTTGACTTCTTATCCACAGATTTTTTTACTCCTATTTAAAGTTTTTATTAATGCAAATTTTATTCAATTGTTAGTATTATTACTTCAGTTAAGGATTTAAATAAACATATTATATACCATTAACTTAAATTATGAATAAAACACTGAATTTAAATGTATTGTAGGTAATTCATGCATGGACCTGAAACCACCTTACAATATGTGATATTGCACACACACAATGAAGCTATAAGTGTTATTTATTCAATGAAATAACAGTATTTTGAATGAATTTTGATTCACTATAGTCAAGCGCTTTGGTACAGACTGATGAGATTGTAACTTAAGTCACTTGCGTAGCAGGCGATTACTCCAACCACTTTACCATCAAGTTATATAATATACTAGCGGACGTCCCGCGGTTTCACCCAAGTAGTTCCCGTTCCCGTGGGAGTAATGGGATAAAATATAGTCTTTGCGACTATAATTTGAGATTTAAACTATCCTATCTCTCAAGTTGGATCGAACTGCACATGGTGTGCGAATTTTATTATAATCGGTTAAGTGGTTTAGGAGTCCATTGAGGACAAACATTGTGACACGAGATTTATATATATTAAGATATTTAAAATTGTTTTTTTTTAATTTATCTAAAGTAATAAGTAGGTAAAAACGAATTACAAGCAGAAAACTTGGCCCAAATCGGCCACATTGCTATTAGCATTCGGGCTTGGTTTTTGGGGTATATTCAATGAATGTTTGATCTATTGTAATATGTAGATCTGTTTGAAACCTGTCTACAAAGAGTCATTAAGTTCTTCGGGCACACAGCACGACGCGATCCAGACAGCCTAGAAAGGCTGATGATTACGGAACGGGTCGAGGGCAAAAAAAGCAGGGGTCGTTCGCCAACACGAAGGACGGATGCGACCCAGGCTGCAACGAGGACTACTCTTCAGGCTACCATCCAGATGGCACAAAATAGAGAGGCTTGGAAAGCAATGTTAATAATGCAGACGTCGCACCATGGTCACGTCCCTCAGTCATGAGGTGACGACTAAGAAGAAGAAGAAGCATATGTAGATATTAAAAGATTTTTTTCGTCTGAACTATAGGAAAATCTCTTCATTCGCACTCAGTTAAGCATATCTTCATTTATGTTTAAATAACTCTTCAAGTGTGATCATGTGTTTGTTCCTATCTTATGCCTCTCACTCTAACTTACTAAACATTAGGTGATGGAATGAGATAAAATATTTTCATTTTAGGTTTTAGTTTTTATAAACGTAGTCGTAAATCTACGTATATTCGTGTACAGATACAAAGCTATCCGGGCTCAGCTTCCAACAAAGGTAAATAGTTTGCAAAGTGGATCGCGAATGCCGACATACCTAAAAAGTGGGTTGTGCTTTTGTTGGTACTACGAGTACATAATGTTTTGGAAGAAAACTACTGGTAAATAACTTATTTTAGAAGTTTAACTCGTCAAGTTAAGCATGTGTGATGAGAATAGATGTTGAGAATGTGTTCAAATTCAAATTCAAAAATATCTTTATTCGATTAGACTTTTTACAAAGTACTTTCAAATCGTCAGAAAAACACGATTACATACATGCTACCGCCAGGTTCGGAAGGTTGCTTTTGCTGAAAAGAACCTGGCAAAAAACTTAGTAATTACTCCTTTAAAAAAAATATTTTACAGCTTTGAGTAATACAATATAAATCATGAAAAATATATATAAGCTCATGGACACAGTTCCAGTGCACAATATAAGAAAATTAAAAACTAAAAATAAGTACTACGAATAATCGTTTAGCTTGTTATTTTTATATATACAATGGATGGTAATAAAGTGCGCCGTGGTGCTAACCTAGTATTTAAATTTACTAGATATCAAACATATCTTAACTGCCGCATTTGGAAACGGATAGACGGACCGACAAACATATTTTGCTTACTTTACTTTCATATGCATTTAGTAACATAATCTTATTAGAGCCGTGGTGGCCTTGAGGTTTGAGCAGTCGCCTGCTACGCAAGCGACGCAAGTTCGAATCACAGCGGGCCTTTACCAATAAGTTTTTCTAAAAAACTTATGTACAGTGATTTCACTTCACGTGCTTTACGGTGAAGGAAAACATCGCGAAGAAACCTGCATATTTCTAAGAAGTAATTCAAAGACGTATAGTGCTTGAGACGGCGATGGACTCACCATCTGTCACGTTAGTACTTAATCATCTTCGGTGAAAAGTGTGTGTTGTGATTACAACACCTCTGCCTACCCCTTCTGGGAATACAGGCGTGAGCATATGTATGTATGTATGGTAATAAAGTGCGCCGTGGTGCTAACCTCGTATTTAAAATTACTAGATTTCTTAAAAATCTTCAGCCGGATTTGGAAACAGATACGACATAATACGCTAATTATGTCATTCTACGATTTGAAAGTACTTTATAAAAAGTCTAATCGAATAAAGATAGTTTTGACTTTGACTTTGATAAACATATTTTTTCTTACTGTACTTTCATATGCATTTAGTAACATAATCTTATTTGGAAATTGCAAAATACACGTATTTTCACACGTAGTTATATATAAATGTTGTGTCCCAACCTTAAACATATTCAAAAAAGCAATGTCCCTTCGATGAAAGGAGGTTACAGATCGCCAAGTCATTACGGTGCAATACCAATACATATTCATTGGAAAACATGATTGATGTACGCTAATATCACCCTTCGGGGCTTCACTGTTCACTTGTAACTATGATGAAAAGGTAAATTAATCGTATGTCCAGACTTTAGTTATCACCAATTCTCAAATTATGTACAATAGATGAGTATTTTTTTTTTCAAATATGCTTAAATAAAGAAATAGAAAATAATACTAGCACGGCTAACATATTTATTATTGAATATTTTGCGTCAGTGAGTGGTGGCCTCGGGTTTTGAGCGCCTACGTAAGCAACGGAAGTTCGAATCCCAGCGGCCCTGTATCAATGAGTTTTTCTAAAAATTTACATGCAATGATTTCACACCACGTGTTTTACGGTGAAGGAAAACATCGTGAGGAACCTGCATATGTCAGAGAAGTAATTCAAAAACGTATGTATAGTGCCTGAGACGGCGATGGACTCACTCACTGTCACGTTGGCACTTAAACATATTCGGTGAATTGTGGGTGTTGAGGTTACAGCACCTATGCTTACCGCTTCACGCACCCTTCTGGGATAAAATGAGTATTTTTTTTCTATTTTGTTCCCAAAAACTGAGGTGTAGGTACTAGTAGTAAGGAGCTCAACCCCATATTTTCATATCTTGAAGAGTAACAAATCACAAACTTAAAGAAAACCGAAAAAAAAATACTATTTCTTATTTTTTTAATGTTCTATGTGTCTGCGCTCGGTACGAATGCCTCAAGATACGTTGCTCAACACACAAGCCATACGCATATTTTCAAGAATGTCGCTCGTTCAATTCCAGCCCTTACATGTATGTCAAAGGTCAAATTCCATCCCTGAAGATCCCTAATTTGGGTAAGGATCCAAACAAGAGGCATTTAGATACAGTACCGAATGGATTTAACTAAAATATTTGAATCTAGGATGGGATCGAGAAGGATTCGAGTAATTTCAATCGCAGTTCACATTAAATTTCCAGTAAATGCTCCATCGATTTATGACCACTAAATTTACAATTAAGTACGTATTAGGTTTATTTCAAACGAATTATCCCATGTATTGTTAAACAAAGTTGACAGAGCCGTGGTGGCCTTAAGGAGAGCCGTGGTGGCCTTGGGGTTTGAGCAGTAGCCTGCTACGCAAGCGACGCAAGTTCGAATCCCAGCGGGGCCTGTACCAATGAGTTTTTCTAAAAAACTTATGTACAGTGATTTCACACCACGTGCTTTACGGTGTAGGAAAACATCGTGAGGAAACCTGCATATTTCTGAGAAGTAATTCAATGACGTATGTAAAGTGTCTGAGACGGCGATGGACGCACCATCTGTCACGTTGGCACTAAATCATCTTCGGTGAAAAGTGGGTGCTGTGATTACAACACCTCTGCCTACCCCTTCGGGGAATACAGGCGTGAGCATATGTATGTATGTATGTTCACATCATCAAAAGAGGTAGGATATAACGGGATTTCCCGTTCGATATGTAGAGCTGTCAAAAGACAGAACCTCCATCTATTTTTCCAATGGTGATATTCAGCGGTCGGGATCAATGCAAACCATTTCCCCATGATAAATACGGTAGAAGATGCCGATGGATCAAGATCTCCACGAGATCGGAAATTGCTTGATCGTCGATAATTCGACTCCCTATGTTGAATTCGGTTCCATTGACCAATAGCAGGCCTTGCAGAATATCGTAGCCAAACTATATTTTGGCTCCATGGGGAATCGGCGTAGGGGTGGAGACGCTGGGCTTGTATATGACATAATTAGTATAGCAAAACTTGGTTTTTCAAGCATATGGTAATGCATAAAAATATTCCTACAGGAGGTACGTCATTTCAGACAGATGTATAACTCTGTCACTGTTACTCAGACAAACAATCATCGTCCCTGGCCTTATCCCATACATTGTTGGGGTCAGCACTTGATTTAACCCGATGTGGCTGATCACTTGATTTTAATATGAAGCGACTGCCATCTGACCTTCGCAACCCCTTTTACGAGGAATATCTGTGATCTGGGTTAAACCAGTTGTCAGACTATTTTAGGCCTCCTACTGACCTGTAACGATTGCCAAAGATGATAAATTGGCAACCGGGACCGACGGCTTAACGTGCTCTCCGAGGCACGGAGGGAACTCGGGCGGTGACCCATCCAATTACTGGTAATATATGCGCAATAGCAACTGTGCCACGAGCTCCTCAGCTTACTCAGACAAATAATCACGGAAATATAAGTTCATAGCATCCTCTGTTGAGGCATTCGTCAGCTAAGTAGTACGAACTCAAAATAACTTAAGGAATCTTAACGTTTCTGCGCAACAAAGCACTCCCTAACTCAATATATCTCAGGCGACAAATATTAAACTTTGCGGCCGAGTACGCTACCTTACCGTACCGTTTTCACAAATAAAAAAAAATACAGAAAGTCGGTTTTCTAAAGGTTAAAATGGTCAAGAATCCTCCACGTGCGTAAGAGAATCTCGAATCAAAGTATTAATTATAGAGCACGAGGCTCGTAAGTGTATTACTATTTCTACCACATGATATAGTTAGACGAAGATACATAACGCTCTTGAGCTTCTACTGCCCCGTTCCTTGCTAGAACTGGCACATACCAAGAAAATAGTCTGAAACATGTCATGAAGTAATTTATGTCCAGCTCCCTAGCTCATCCCTCAACGCCTTAAGCCAAGACCCTAGCTGTCTTCGAACCTCGATCTTGACTGGTTCAGGAGTGGAGGTTCCTCTCCCAGACCGACTACTTAATATCAAATTGTCAAGTGGTTTTCAAAGCAGAATAAAACAGGACTGAGCTGTATCTATGTTCTCCTTTAGGCTTTTCTCCAAACTGATCCTGGCTCCTCCAAGCCTAATTTGCTGTCAGAAGATTAGTGTATTGGGAGCTGGTCTTTTGTATATTTTTATTTCGTGCCGTTTGGCTGCAAGCCAGTCAGAATTAGAACAACCATACATCACTGGAGTTGTAAAGGAAAAGTGGGAAAAAGAATAATTATGAAATTCCTAGTTAATGTTGACAAACGACATATTAAGAGGATGATTAATGGACTGTGTTGTGGCTGGCTGTGTTTTGGCGGGTGATTGTTATTGGTATTATAGGCTGTTGTGTAAAAAAAACTTTAGAAGCGATTATAACTTGCCTTGAATTATTTTCTGTTCTCTTTTACAACTTACAAGATCGCTATAGTTGACTGCAGTATTGCCAACTTCACATTTTTTACGTATATCTACGTATTACCTTTCCTGAAAAGTTACTAACTTCAATCCCAGAATACACGTATTTTTTAACAAATGTAATTAACGTTCTGTTTTATAACATAACTCAGGTCACAGGACAAGAAAGCAAAAACTAGCTGCAGCTTTGTTTTTTTTTTTGATATTTTCTAAAGGTACCCAACCAACAAGAGGTTTAAACCCAAACTAAAATAGCAGCATGATGAAAGAACGTAGGTCTACGAGCTTTCCGTAAGCTATTTTTACAAATTCTTCGTATTTGTCAAATCAAAACTAAGTTTTTTTAAATCTGACTTGACAACACTGTTTGACTGCATTGTACAACCCTATGCGATACATAGTATAAATAACAACAGTAACAATGTGTCAGTATGTGTTCATTAGTTCCTCAAGCACGAGTCAGAAACTAAGTTGAAACGAAGTTTTAAGTTCAGCCAAGTGCGAACCAGTCTCGAGCAGATGCCAAAACGTGCACGATACTACTTGTCGAGGTTTTAAGGCACGCCTACACAACATATAGTGAATGCCGTTCTGAGTATCATCCGCTGAAGAGGCCTCCAAAGGTATGCACCATTACATAGTGAATAGAATCAGGTGTTACTTTGCGGAAATCCATATTTATAAGTATAAAAATGTTACAATGCTTTATTTCGACGTGGCAGGAGGCATAAGCTGTTCACCGACCACCGAGAGCCACACCGTCGCGCGGGCACGCTCCCCGGTCCCGCGTACTCTCTCCGCACTCAACACTCTTCTGGATGCAGCAGTATGCTTGGAGTACTGCGAGAAGACTGAATAAAAATGTAACCTATTATAAAAACTTGGCGCAAATCGGTGTCTCTCGGGATCGTGCCAAGAAGGCTGGCAGCATTGCCTCGTTGAATAGCAATGCTGATTCTCTGAGCGATAAAAGCCCCAGCCCGCTTGTCACGAGAAGCTTCTACCAGACGACGTGCAACCTCTTTGAAAAGTTGATGAGCATCTGGACCCCAAGGCCCCAGAGCTTTCTACTTGTAATTAGTTTTTAGTACTGTTCCTTGTAACCTATTAGTTTATTTATAACCATAAGCAGCATTAAATATTAATAAATATTTTTTAGACTTTCCGTTCTTATTATTGATTTCGTTGACTTATGCAAGAATAATTTTGCCTTTACAGGAATTACCCTTTAGGTGCTTGATTCCCTTTTTGAGTATCTGATTATATTTTAATGAGACAACAGTCATTTCCAATGTCAAGCTTAAGATCGTCTCTCAATACCATTTTATACGTAGCCGTTTGTGCGCGATAGTCCGACTCGCACAAGTATTAATATTGAGATTCCCAGCTTTAACAAAACTCAATAATGATCTTATTTGAATGAACCATATTGATTTATCTTCATTCCACTTTTTGAAGGTATTATTTATTTAGGTGCTAACGTAACAGATGGCCCGTACTATTGCGCGATAAATCATTTCAAGGAAGATATAATTTAGGTGCCCACGAGATAGATGGTGGGTCCGTTGCTTATATATTATATTCGAGCAATTTAACTAACAAATTATAAGTAGCCAAGAGAATGCAACTTTTATAAATATTGTTTATTTTATAGTGGCGATAACTGTATTTTATTTGCGTCACGTCATCGGACACTCAAAGACAGATTCATAAAATGAGCTGGGCGGCTATAGGTACTTGTTTATTTTTTGAAGATGTTTTCTTTCGTAAAGCTCGAGGTGTGAAATCTCTGCCCATAGGTTTTAAGAAAAACTCATTGCTCCAGTCCCCGCTGGGATTCGACTTGCACCGCATGCGTAGCAGGCGACTGCTCAAACCCCAAGGCCACCTCTCTTGAATTCTCACACGGCTCTTTGAATTATGATTATGAGAGAATCATTTGCCCTTTAATAATTTTACTGCAAAAGTCTTAAAAAAGAACATTAACGTGTCACAGCTCTCATATGTTCGTAGTCTGCTAATTTCGTGACCCCATAAAAACTTTGTACATCCAACTTTCATAACCTTAACGGGATAAGGATCTTTCGAGTCGCATTATATTAACAGTTTTTACTGAGTTTATATGTAGGGAGTCTTTTGGACTAAGATTTAGTGCTTGCCCTTAACGTTCTTGCCGGAAGCTGTGAAAAAAGACGAGGCTAGTAAATTTACTCCTTTATTTACTGTTAAATAAATGTCTAGAAATCATATTTATACCGTGGTTTGGCGGCTGCCATGCATCAGTGTCTGGTACATTAAAACGCTAGAATGTTAATTGAGTTTTTGAACATACAGAACATACATATCAATATATATGTAATAAGTTTAATAGAGCCGTCGAGCTACCGAGTCACCTGCTAAGCAAGCGAAACAAGTTCGAATCCCAGCGGCCTGTGCCAATAATGACTATTCTAAAAACTTATGTGCAGTTTTCTTTCACACCACGTGCTTTACGGTGAAGAAAAACGTCGTGAGGAAAACTGCATACATCTAGACGTAATTCAAAGACCATCTACCACGTTAGCACTTAATAATCTTCGGTGAAGAGTGAGTGTTATTATTACAACACTTCTGCCTACCCCTTCGGGGAATACAGGCGTGAGCATATGTATGTAATTATATAGTATCAATATGTGGACCAAACATGGGCTCAGAGTTACCCGTTCAATTCCGGGGTGGACCACGCTACTACTTTTAGTTTTGTGACGGAAACTCAATGAAAGTTTTAACCCAAGTGCCATGTTATGCGGCGGACGTGACCGACCACTGGGTCAGTTTTGTATTGTAGCAATAACATTACTCGCAGCATCTTCATATATCCCACAAACAGGAAATGCTTTGCAAATAACATTGATTAATATACATTTTTGTAAAAGAGTAATTGATGAGTTTCTTGCCGGATTCTTCTCAACAAAAGCTACCTTCCCGAACCCGGTGGGAACATTTATAATCATGTATAATGTATTTTGTGTCCTTCTGACTATTTGAGTACTTTGTAAGTACTTTGTAAGAAGTCTAATCAAATAAAGATATTTTGAATTTTGAATTTTGTAATTATAAATAACTAGCTGTGCCCCGCGGTTTCACCCGCGTAGATTTAGTTTTATAAATTAACAAAGTTTCATACAAACTTTTATCCCCTATTTTATCCCTTTGGGGGTAGAATTAATCAAAATTATTTCTTAGCGGCTGCCTACGTCATAACATCTACCTTCATGCCAAATTTCAGCCCGTTCCGTCCAGTGGTTGGCTGTGTGTTGATAGATGTAAGTCAGTCAGTCATTGACCTTTGAATTATATATATTTAGATGATAATCGCTATCACCCCATGGAGCACTGTTCACCTTTCTATAAGGCAGAATTGCTTGATTGCGGTCATCTCTCAAGTGTAAACAAAGTCCACAGTCAGGCAGCTCATGAAATATTGGTCATCGAACAGGGAGATCTCGTATTGGTCATCTCAAGCTGCACAATTATTCGTAGTACTTATATTTAGTTTTAATTTTTTTTTATATTGACTTTTGTGCACTGGAAGTGTGTCCATGGGCTTATATACATATTTTATGATTTAAATGGTCTTACTCGAAGCTGTAAAAATATTTTTTTAAAAGAGTAATGACTGAGTTTCTTGCCAGGTTCTTCTCAGTAAAAGTAACCTTCCGAACCTGGCGGTAGCATGTGTCGTGTCTGTAATATCGTATGTAATCGTGTCTTTCTGACGATTTAAAAGTACATTGTAAAAAGTCTAATCGAATAAAGATATATTTGAATTTGAATGCCCTACCCTACTTCTTATAACGCATTCAAATTGGAATGGAACCTCTAGCCACCGAAAACATAAGAAAGTTCCAACATGACGACGTATAAGGAAAATGGTGGTGTGTAGTTTATAGGTTGTTTTCGGGCCCTCACCGCGGCCCCTATAAATACAGCGATGGGAGGTGACGTGGCAGAGATAACCTTACGCAGTACGGGAGAAGTATTCAAGGATGGAAAACTGGGACTTTATGACGACCCGAAGACGAAAGTGTGTCACGGAAACCGCTTTTATTTGATGCAAAGTCAAGTCTCGAAAAATTCACCCCTCGTTTTGAAATAATGTAACGAGATGCGTTTTATTGGTTGCCTTTTGGTCATGGCAAAATTTTTGAGGACTAGCGAAAAGAGAAGTGTAGATCATATTATAAGAAAATCAACAATACAATTCAATAATATTTTATTATACATCATATACAAGGGTACAAATCTCTCCCTCAAGGCACAGGGGAGAAAAAAGAAAGAAAGAGTGAAAACTGGAAAATATATATAATGTCTTTTTATTATAATACTAATTGTGCCACGGGGCTTCACCCGCGTATAGTTAATTTCATGTTCGACCCGCGGAACTCTAATGTAGTTTTTTAATAAAGAGATTTTTTTTATTTGCTAAGTGCCACTGAAAGTCCCGTTCAAATCGGTCAAGCCGTTTCGGAGATTAGCCGGTACAAACAGCCAAAAAGAGATTTTTTTAAGAATTGTTTCTTTTATGTCAGTACCGGATGCACTTAGTGAAAAGCTGTCATTTTGGAATTATAAACACTTCAATTTTATTCATCTGCATAGATATAGATGTATAGATAGATATTATAAAATACATATGCATCTCTGCAAAGCAAAGTACCTACCAAACGAATAGACCGATTTTGAATCAGTAAATTTTTTAAACAATTTCGAACTCCAATAACGCGATAAATCATTATCTCTCCTCCACATAAGTAATGTTATTATGATTCTTATGATTCCACATAATACGAGAGCGGGATGATATCCGTCTATAAGTCGGACAGCATTTTCATCTAAGTAAGTGACCGCGGTATTAGGGTTGGGACGGATCGGATATTCGGATTAAATGTAATATGATACGATTGTACTTCTGGTAATTTTCATTATGGAACAGGCTTATTGAGATTACTACATGATTAATGCTGCCTCGTTGGTCTGGTGGTCGCAGGTTCGAGTTACTGGGAAGCAGGTGTTGGATTCGATCTCCGTGTCGAGCAAAATTTAATTGGGTTTATATTTTTTTATTTTCCCATTACTAGCAGCTCGGAGTCTGGATTAGTGCGTGCTTAGTGGAAATGCTGAATTTAAGTGAGAAATAAATACACCTCTGCTTACCCCTTACAGGCGTGAGCATATTTAAGATGTTAAATTGGTATCTATTATGTGGATTTTTATTAAAGTATCTACGTTTTAAGATGTGATAAAATATGATGAGTTAGGACGTATGCATAGAATGTTTGCCATTTTAACTATTGAGTTTGCTAAAAAAATTACAAATCTTTTTAACGTCAGATATATGCACCTGACAGTCTTTTCAAAACATGTCCAATTTACCTCAGTATTTTAAAAAATAGCCGAAACGAGCAGACAAAAAATATAGTAGGCACCGTATATCCTTATGCATTTCCTAAAAATCTTTTATTTTGTCCAATTTCACCGATACATCATCAGCCTCCTGCCCTTTCCCATGTTATTTGTGGTCAGCGCAATGTATTCTTCTCTTCCATTTCTCTCTATCAGTTGTCATATCTGCATTCAATCCCATTCTAGCCATATCATCTTTCACACAATCCATCCATCCTTTCTTACGTCTTATCTTCCCCTTTACAAAATATCCAAAAATATGCTCAGCTTTCCATTCTTCACTCGACATTCACCATCAGAATAAATTCAGGAACGAATTATTATTATAAAAACCTCACATTATATCTCACGTGACATTGTATTTTATGGCTGGATCATTTTACGACTTTCACCGAGTAATGAGGGACCGTGGTATCAAAATTATGAGATAAAAATAATGATAATGTGAAGAATAGCTCTTTTGCATACTTTGTTCACAAACTGGTGTATCTTCTAATCTTTATTACATACAAAATAAAGTATTTTTCTACATGGTTTACTCATGTATTATTGCATTAGACAAAGAATACATACATACATACATATGCTCACGCCTGTATTCCCCGAAGGGGTAGGCAGAGGTGTTGTAATCACAACACGCACTTTTCACCGAAGATGATTAAGTGCCAACGTGACAGATGGTGAGTCCATCGCCGTCTCAGACACTTTACATACGTCATTGAATTACTTCTCAGAAATATGCAGGTTTCCTCACGATATTTTCCTTCACCGTAATACAGGTGGTGTGTACTGAACATAAGTTTTTTAGAAAAACTAGATTAGATTAGTATCTATTAAGAAAATAATATTCCACCCTTATCCAAATCTCCATCCCTGCGTATTAGTATGCAGATGCGAGTAATCATCACCTTAATTAATTTATAAGGCAAGCTAATCCCACACGTAATTATTGTATTACAAGTATACATCCTAACACACTACGTAGCCATCCGATAGGCTATTGTTTCAGATATGGCCTTTATATTGGCCTTTGAATGTTAGGCTATCTGCATGTAGCGTGTTCACAAATAATACAGAACGGGTTGGACGGTGTGTTTGACAGCAAACACGATTCCCATATTACTAGGCGTAGGCGTTGCTTAAGGATATGGAATATGTATTTTATATCAAGAATAATGTAAAATTGAGCTGGAAGTTATTTCTAGAAATACAATGTATTAATTCTGATCGTTGCTTTTTTCATTGGTACGATAATTATCAATATTATAATCATGAATTGTATGTGATGCCAGTTGAATTTCTTGCCGGTTCTTCTCAGAAGGCTAGTTTCCGAACCAGTTGTCAATTCTTCAACATTCATAATTACATTACCAGAGCCTAAACTGAATTAATCATATTCATCACTCTGGCCCGATGTGGCGATCACCATAATCGATCGTAATTCGTTTTAAGAGGAAATCGGTCATCTGGGTTAAGCTAGTTGTCAGACTCTCTTAGGAATCTGACTGACCTGTAACGATTGCCAAAGATGTTAAATTACCAATCGGGACCGACGTCTTAGCGTGCTCTCCAAGACACGGAGGGAACTCGGGTGGTCACCCTATTATCGCGTTGAGTTAGCAGCAACTACGCAAAGTGCTTACACAAGATACATAAATGTATTTTCCATGTGGTTTTATTGAATTCTACTACAATATTGTAAACTGATTTATATAAACTTACATTTAACTTGCCTATTGCTCATTTAAAATTCACAAGCAAATGATGCTTGCGAATGCTAATTATTCCGATATTGGGTACCTTACATAATATTCCAAGATTGCTGATACCAACAGAGCCTAACCGATGTCTATTGAAACCTTTCAAAGTTTGACCTTGTACCACAATATTACCAATAGCCTGGTTTCAGGTACCCTATATATTGGAAATACATTATAACCACTTCATACGTCTGGTTTGGAGTTACTACACCGACCCTAGTTTAGTGGTTATGTGAGTTGTCGACGTTCAGTTTCTAGTTAGGTACCTATATTATGCTATTATAGGCACCTGGAAGCCAATTGAGATCGTTTAAGCAGCGCGTATTAGGAACTTCTTACATTTGACAGCAAAATGAAACGTCAAAGCTCAGAAGTTCTTAATACGCTGGTCGCAAGAGCTACTGCGGAACACGCAGTCTTGGGTTCAATCCCCGGGTTGGATAGAAATATTATTGGGTTTTCTGGATTAGTGCCCGATTAATGGTTTTGCTTGTCCCAAATATCTTACCAGACATACATACATATGCTCACGCCTGTATTCCATGGGGGTAGGCAGAGACCACCGTTTGCGACATGCTACGATCCTTACATACTACTTTCGCTTCATCCATATTCATTCTCCCTTCATACACTTTCTTCGGTTACGAGCGCTCCGAATTTGGTCTTTCTGAGAAATAGACAGATTTCTATATATATTGTTTCCCTTTTTCATAAGGTCATAGTGTAACAACACTGTAAATACAGGGTGTCGGGGAAAATAGGACAGCGGTTAAAATATGTGATGGGGTATAATTTTAAAAAGCAAATAAAATGGTTATGTCAAAAATAACTTCTTCAGTTTTCGAGTGATTGGCGATCAAAACGGACCTTATCAAGACCTTATTTTCGCATAAATATCAGTGATAACGTAGAGTTTTTCACGTGAAATCTCACCCACTAATAGTTTCTAAAATAATCTCATAAAACATTTTTTTTAAAACATTAACCTCCTCCTTAACTTAACAAGTTTTATTACCGCGTAAGTAATGTAGGTAAACGCGGCCGCACGTTCATTCAATCGCTAAGGCCAAGAGCTCTTAGGCCCTTAGCAACCATAGCTTATGACTACGTTATCGTTGGAGCTAGATATTTTACGACTTCAACATAGTGATATATTCATAAAACCCTACAACTTCTAGAAGACAACTGTTCCTTTTTCTCCGACATCCTGTATTTATGTTTAAGAAACTCTTTGATAACGGTGAAATAAGATCCTCGTTTATCTTGTCTACTAAAATCTGGCATATCTAACTGTGGCATAACAATAAATAAAACCACTAAACAACACAGGCTTAGTAATATGATCGCTGAAACGTGCCAAAAGATGAATTTTGCAGATACTAGAACATCATAGTGAGAGGATACAATCCTTTGAATGCATTAAGGTTAGCACGATCGTGGCAGTACCGCTTTAACAAACATTGCCCAAGAAAGTTCTTGGTTTTAAAGTAGTTCCGTCCCTGTCTGCGATACAGATTTTAAAAGGGATGGATATAGTTTTATTCCGAGTTAGGTCTTCTCTTTGTTTATTAAACCATGTTTTGTAATAAGGGGGATAATGTTTGAAATTATGGATTATGGTATACATTATTCAAATAATATGGTAATTTTATTCAAATAATTCATTGCTTCATTACTACATGTGTTGGTCTTGTTGTCCATTGTGGGAAACGAGGTCCTGGGAGTTTACTCTCTTTCTCCGATAACGAAACTTCACAAACGAATAAAAATCAAACGTATTTTTAGTATCGCTTTTTTCATTAAACTCAAATTTTCATGCGTTAAATAAATGTAACTATACTTTAGTAAGTTAGGTTTAGAAAATATAAAGGTCATAGAATTTACTAGCACATTACGTTCGGACGTAATTTTAGAACGAATAAGAATCGCGGTTGGATCTTTACGAACTTTCGGCCGAAGCGTTCGTTTTTCGGAGAAATCGAGTGGACGCCTGGGCTCGATCTGTAATTTAATATTATTCTAACAAAAGCATAGGGTCTGGAATACTGTTAGTGATAATAGGCTCGCCTCCTACATAGGACTTGAACACACCTCTGTCTATCCCTTTTGAAAATACAGACATGAGCATAATTTATGTATGCTTAATTACTTTTATTTCGTTCGTTATATTTTTACAGACCGCCTACAATGGTAAACATACATACTACTTCTTAAGTATAAACCAAGCTCGCACCACCGATTTCGACGGTTTGGTAAATTCGTCGATATCATTCATCATTTTATCACCCCATCAATTATATTCCGTTTCAGTAATAAGAATTCATTAACTGTGTATAATTGCTAAATTAAATCAGCATTACAAGCTAATGTCGAGTTACATCTATATTATTATATTTACACATACATATAATTAAAATTTAAAGGTCTGTTTGGAATTCCAAATTAACTGTTCACTGTATGCGAAAGTATTGGCTTGACCGATTTTACTGGACTGACAGATGATATGATAAAGAGTATTTGACGTTATTTTTACCTAGCAGCACAACTAGTTTATAGGTTCAACGTTCACCCTTCAATCTTATTTACTCCACACACGTCACTTTGGTAACGTTTACGCGCACGTTACGGTAAAAACAAAAGTTTACCCATTCAACCCCGAACAAACAGCAATGAATATCGCCGATAATTCAGAGTCTCGTAATTTCCGTGCCGTCAGTTTCATGCGGCTGGATCTAGTTCAGTACACTAGACTAAGGTAGCGGTCTCGTTGTAAGATACAGCGGGAGCGGAAACATCTGACTGAAATAGGTATGATAAATATTCTAACAAGAAGTAATAGAAAAAAGAGCCTCGGTGGCCTTGGGGTATGAGCAGTACCTGCTACACAAGCGACGCAAGTTCGAATCCCAGTGGTGCCCACCAATAAGTTTCTCTAAAAACTTACGTACAGTTTCACACCACGCATTTTACAGTGAAGGATAACATCGTGAGGAAACCTGCATATGTCTGAGAAGTAATTCAAAGACATAATATGTATGGTACCTGCTACGGCGATAGACTCACCTTTAGTCACGTTGGAACTTAATCATATTCGGTGACATGTGGGTATATTCCAAATTTCTTGTGAATCCAATCTGCCACTTTTGAATAACCTAAAAATTTTAGTTTTGCTTTGAATCATGAAACGGAATGAAAATAACTATGGCAATAAATGTATATATTATCGTGAGAAATTGTGCATATGTATAAGAAGTAATTCAAAGACGTATGCATAGTGCCTGAGTCGGCAATAGACTTTTAATCATATTCGGTGAAATGTGGGTGTTGTTACAACACCTGTGCTTACCCCTTCGGGGACCCTTCTCGGATGGCTAAAAGAAAATTGTGTGCTTTTGATTTGTTTTACATACTACTAAGGCGAAGAACAAGCCTACAATCCGCCTGATGGTAAGCGGCTATTGCAGCTTATGAATGCTTGTAACACCAAGTGTCATTCGCAAGATGCCTACCTAATAAAGAATGAAATCCAGTGATAACATTATGGCAACTATTGCTAGCACAGCGACCTCTTCTACTGCCCCCTCCATGGAGCACTGGCAACCTTACTACCACAGAAACACAACACTTCTTCTGTAAGGTGGAGGTACAGTTCCCAGTAAGGCAACTCTAAATATTTGAAACCACAGAATGCTTTACCATTAAATAAGTTCATGAAGAAATGTATATACAATCATAAAAAAATAAATGATATCAAAAGGTTTTTTAAATTTCCAATGTTTTTGGAAAACAAACTCAATTGTGTGATTAAGCAAGAGTTCAAAAAACCAATGAATACAAAACCTCTCTCTAAAAAATTGCTTTTGACTTTTCAAAATATTATTTACATTCCCGCTAATCGTTTACCATCCACCGCGACCTCAGCCTAACAAGCCGATCAGAATCGTCTACCCATTTGTTGTCCCTGTCCCGACGTGTAGTGTCAAACAGAGATAGCTGTATATTTTCAGTTTCCCTCAGCTAGGGTGACATAGAGCTCTATTGAGCGTGGGACAAGGCTGGATTTGACGGTTTGCGGTTCCGATCGGATCGAGATGCATTAATGAGTATTCGAGATATTGAATAAGAATGTCGGTTGATTAATTAATTATTACGGTGTATATCATATTTCTAGTACTTTTTGAATAAAGACGGCAGGGATTTTTTTTTCGGAGGTAGCACGGAAACATGGTTACATGTTTCCGTTTGAAATACGAAGCTGCCCAAATAGAGACAGAACCTCCAGTAGTTTACAGAAATTTAAAAAAGGAAATCGACTTTATTTATCATCATCTCCCTGGCCTTATCCCATACATTGTTGGGGTCGGCACTTAATTCAAACCCAATGTGGCTGATCACCTGATTTTTATACGAAGCGACTGCCGTCTGACCTTCGCAACCCCTTTAACGAGGAAAATCTGTGATCTGGGCTAAACCAGTTGTCAGACTATTTTAGGCCTCCAATAAATTAGCGACCGGGACCGATGGCTTAACGTGCTTTCCGAGGCACGGAGGGAACTTGGGCGGTCATCCAACCAATTACTGGCTAAGGCTAGGGTTGCTTAACTTCGCTTATCGAATGATATGCGCAACTGTGCCACGAGCTTCTCAAGCAAATCCACTTTATCTATAAGCAAGCTAAATAGATATATCAAAGCATTTCAACTCGTAGGTAAGTGGGGTCATTGTCTTTACATTTTTATTTCAAAAACAAGGTTGCAGCATTCAATTAGTTAAAAGACGTAGTTGAATAGAATGCAAAATAAGAAAAATACAATCGACATACGAGGTATGGATACGAGTAGCTCAATTAGTCGCAATGATTTGTTCACTCTTCATTGCAATAATACTAAAACAACCCTATCTATACAGATAAATAAAATTGAAGTGTCTGTTTGTAATTCCAAAATAACAGTTTTTCACTTAATGCTTATGAAAGTTTATGAGGTACATACATAAAAAAACACATTTTTACATTCTCTCTGTCGTGGACCAATTTCTACAGGACTTTCACTAGCAGGTAGTTGATGTTACAAGGACTAACTTAGGTTTCTTTTTTAAGTTGGGTTTGCGTGAAAAAATCCACCCATAAAATTTAAGTCTAACCTGTGGAACCGCAGGCCACAGCTCGTTTATAATAAATGGAACATCATGTAGAAGAAACCGGGGTGTTTTTTTCACCGCTTCTTCTCCAACAGGCTTAAATTTGGAAACGGTATTAACCTTTACTTTATAAAGTGATGTTCAATGAGTATGTCAAGTGTCCCTTAAGTCAAATAAATATATTTAATTTTATTCAATTCGCTGGAGTCAGGACAGTTCGAATGAAACCTTACGATCATAATACTCCTATTTATTTTAAATATCGTCATAATTTGGCAGCAAATTATCAAATATCGAATTCCACAATACCTAAAGCATTGTATCAATATAAGGCATCATGCAATAAGAAATCTAGGAACAGTTTGTTCAAAATTATATACTTACAGAGTGTCACGTCGTGTCCGATCGCGTATACGCAATTTATGTGTTATACCCACCTTTTTCAAAGCTTCATTATTATGCCATTAATCATCATAATAGTAAAGTTTACTCACGCTCAAAGTAGTATATACTTTAAAGTCAAATGGAGAAGCTTCCTATTTTTGTTGAAGTCGGTTAAAAATAGGCTTTGATTTCATAGTGCTTGTAAAGTTCAAATTTATACTCTGCCTAAGGCAAGGTTTATTCAAAATGCATCTTGTATATCGAGACTTCTTGGCATACGATAAAGTTAGATATTGTATCGCAACATGTCAACACAGCTTACGTTTCAGGTGAGCAGATGCAAAGACAACAGCCTACCTTCAAAGCCTGTACTATGGGTTTGTCGACATGATTTTCTATACAACTATCAATATTCAAAATAAAAAAAAAATCATTAGACTTCTTACAAAGTACTTTCAAATAGTCAGAAGGACACAAAAAATACATTATACACGATTATTAATGTTACCACCGGTTGTTTTTGTTGAAAAGAACCCGGCGAGAAACTCAACAATTACTGTTTTAAAAAAATATGTTTTAATATTTAATTGTTACCGTATGATATCTCATGAATATAAGCCCACGGACACAGTTCTAATGCTCAATTGTCAAAAATAATCGTTTCGTATATTCGTATCGTTTCAAACAAACATACAGTAATGAAACTCGTAACGATGTCGTAGCGAAGTAGTCGTTGGTAGTGTTTTTCATGTCATTCATTATACCATGAAAAAACGCAACAGCTCAGACGTAGTCACGAAAATGACCTATTAATTTGAAGCCCTATCGAACTAAGATTTCAGAACACGTGAAACTACATTGCGAGAGGATTTCGATCGAATGCCTCTAACCGTTATTAATATTTCGATCATTTGTTTTACGTGATCATGAATTACATCAAAGCTATGCCTCACGGTTATACATCATACGTCATCTCCCTGGCCTTATCCCATACATTGTTGAGGTCGGCACATGATTCAACCCAATGTGGTTGATCACCTGATTTTTATACAAAGCGACTGCCATCTGACCTTCGCAACCCCTTCAACGAGGAAAATCTGTGATCTGGCTTTACACGTCAGACTAATTTAGGCCTCCGACCGACCTGTAACGATTGCCAAAGATAATAAATTGGCAACCGGGACCGACGGTTTAATGTGCTCTCCGAGGCACGGAGGGAAATCGGGCGGTCACCCATCCAATTACTAGCTAGGGCTGCTTAACTTCGCTGATCGAATGATATGCGCAATAGCTAGTGTTTACGTTTGTGTTACGTAATAATATTTGTTTTGTCGAAAATGTTAATTTGCAGATATACTAATTTTTTTCTGAATGGGTATATATACCTTAATAGTTGAAAAATGAATATATTTAGGTACATAATATTTCTCGAATGTATATCATCTCGACTAGTTGCTTCTTCAAGAAAGTAAGCAGTTAGTAGTGGCTAAATTTATCTGTTGTATGGCAATGTACGGAATTTCGGGCCCAAGGCCCACGAACAAGGCAAAATTCTAGCACTAAAACAGAGACCTGATTCCCTTAGATAGGTATATTTTATTATACATTGCTTTTGTCCGTGACTTTGTCTACGCTATTTTTAAGAACCTTCTTCGGAGTAAAAGCTGGCTAAGTACAATTTTCGGAAAATGGAGATTCTGATGAAAATTATTTATTCACTTTGGTAAGGCACCTATGAACGTAGAAAAAATTACCGAATTTAGCGAACTTAGAAACGAACCGGCAAGAAACTCATTCAGTCATCTAGATATACGTACAAATAGGTACACCAAAGTAGATGTAAGTGGGTACGCAATTCAAAAATCTAATTTGATATTCGGTTTAGGTATATACATACCAATACAGGTACCTATATACCAAACATTATCTAAACATCTATACAGATAAATAACATTGAAGTGTCTTCACTAAATGCATTTGAAAGTATATACGGTACTGAATAAAAAAACAAATTTCAAATTTTTCTCTGTCAGCCTTTTTCGGATAATCTCTGAAACGGCTGGATCGATTTTAACGGCACTTTCACTGGCAAATAGCTAATGCTACGAGGAGTAACATAGACTACTACTACTAGGATTGACGGGCAACATTGGCCTGACCTGTCAAGCTTTTACGTCTCCGTAAATTTTATTATAATTAAATTTAAAATAAGTAGTAATATTAGTTCATAAGTTAGTAATAAACATTAATTAGTGTTTAAATATTATCGGAAAGTGTTTGCGAAGTATACATCTGAAGATTTTAGTCGCAGCAACAACTTTAAAAGTGCGACCCTTGTGAACTGTCAGACAAATGGACGTTATACAAACTTTCAAATACGACTGTGACTCATTGCAACAAAATACAGGGAAGTATCGTGTTTACTTATCACATTTATATTAAAAGTGCCTCTTTATACCACATAACACTGCTCATAACCTATGAGCAACGTCCAACACACACCTGGCCCAGTGATAGTCTCACTTTACTTGACTTGTTCGTGGAAGTAAAGTTGAAGACGACTACTACCGCCTCATACAAATATATACTACCGTTTTACCAGTGCTATTCATTTATTTGCTCAAAATAGTTGCTAACCTACACTTATACATTGTTCATTGTATTAATTACTTATATACACAACCCACATATATCTCATTTAAAACTTCTATATATCTCTCACATCTCTTTTTTGCATTCCAGTCCCTCCCAAACAATGTCTACCATGATGACCCGTAAAGCAACAGCCCGGGATTTGGAGGAGAAACTTAGGAAGACATTGCACGAACTCCACCTGTCAAAAAATCTCAACAACAAACTGCTGCAAGAGAGGGATGAGAGTGAAGAGGAGGTAGCCAACATTGTTAAGAAAAATAGTCAATTAAAGAAGGAAATGGCTGAACTACATTTACAATACACTGTAGTCGAAGAAGAGCGGAATCAGTTGCAGGACATTGTCTCATCATTCAATGAGTGCAGCAACACCCACGAGAGGGCCCTGACTCGCATCTCTCAACTGGAGAATAGCTTGAGTCATGCCCATACACAGGTGCACAAACTGGAAGAAGAGAGGGACATCAACCAGACCACCACCACGCTCAGCCTCTACGATGAACTGGTTAGCACTGACTCCGGAGCCTTCCCAACAGAACAACTGGTTACTATTGACTTAACAAATGATATTTCCTCTCATGTTCAGATGGGTAGCCACATTAAAATAAAAAAGTATCTTAAGTTAAATAGATTTATTAAGAAAATTAGAAATTCAATAAAAAGGCAAAGGAAGTTCTTTAATAGTATTAAGTTAAAAAAAGAATGTTTATCCTTAAGAAACACTGTAGGTTCATATAAATGTAAATTAAATACTTTAAAGGTCACATATGATATGGACATTCAACGATTGCAGTCTGACTTGCAGAGTAAAGAGCAATATTTAATAGACTTGACAAATAAATATACAAGTGCTCAGAAACAGATTAGTGAACACATCCTGGCTACCACCGAGTTGGTAGACCTCTGTAACTATAATGTGGAGCGGTTTGACTCATTAACAAACAAACACTCTTGTGACTGTGGGCTGCCATCATCACCATCCGATAGTGAGCCCTTGCCACAGCCCTGTAAGTTGCGAGTTAGCCTAGGTAAAAACATGGGTATATTACTCAATAGACACATTAGCGGTCCAGTAGTTAATTATTGTATGCCAGGGGCCTCTTACACACAAATAATTAATAAAATTAAGTGTATGAAAATAGATCCTCAATCTATTGTGATTATTTTGATAGGTGAGGGACTTAGTGTGCAAAAAAATGAGTTAATAAGTGGCTTAGAATATCTGTCACATTTAAATGCCCACAAAATTATGATAACTGCTTTCCCATATAGTAAAAGCTACACAGACAGGCAAAATGATTATATAGGTAGGTTAAATAATCTTATGTGTAGGACAGGTTGTCATAGCGACAATTTTATTTTTTTTGATACTAATAAATTTATTAGTCGATTTATTATAACTGGGGACTTGTTTTACATCCCCAAAAAATGCATGAATATGATAGCTACATTGGTAGCATATAATATTAACGGTGTTATAGCAACTATAACGAAACTTAGGCTAAGTAATGAAACGGTGTTATGTAGTTCTAATAACACAGTAATTAGTTCTAGTTCTAGTTCTTTAAACTAGTAACTGAGACAACGGCCGAGTCCCTCGTCAACCGGCTCTGTCGCCTTAACGTAGTGCACCAAAATATATAAGGCTTGGCTGGCAAACAATTAGAAATTGATTTATTTTTAGAAAGCCATAATGTTCATGTGCTTTGTTTAACTGAACATTGGCTTAAAAATCATGAGCTATTGCTCAACAATAATAATTATAGACTTTGAAGTGCATTCGTCAGAAAATCAGCAATTCATGGTGGCTCTTTAATCTTGGTATCTAATAATGTTAAATGTAAAGAGCGTAGTGATATAGTAAACCTGTCTATCGAGCGTACTGCCGAACTATCGTGTATTGAACTAGAAAGACATGTAATAATATGCGTATATCGCCCCCCATCTGGCAATTTCTGTTCATTTGAATCTATCCTTGAAGATGCCATTAGACGTGTTGCGGGCCATAATAAAAGCATTGTAGTGTGTGGCGATTTTAATGTTAACTTGCTAGAAAATAATTCCCTTTCGGTGCGTTTAATTAGTCTGTTTAATTCTTTTAATTTAAAGCACTTATTCCTAGAATCCACTAGAATAACTGCCACTTCTGCCACATGTCTAGATAATGTGTTCTGCGACTGTGAGGCCCTGGAAAAATCTATTATCAGTGATCTTACGTCAGACCATTGTGGTCAAAAAATCACAATATTAAATAAAACAAATAATGTAGTAAAAAAAACCACTTATAGACCTATTACTAAGAAACTTGTAGCAAATTTCAGGTCTAACTTGGCAAGCAAAATAACCAACCTACAAGGGCCACAAGAAGATCCTGATGCTCTTTACAATAGCCTTTTTAACGTTATACAAACGGAATTCAATAGTACTTTTAAATTAAAAACTGTTCAGAAGCAAAGTAAAGTAAAATTCAATGAATGGGCAACTGTAGGTATACATATAAGTAGAAAGAAGTTGTATGATCTTTATGGTATGAAACGATATGATCATAGTCCTGAGTTCTCAGCATTCGTAACTAGATACTCTAAATGTTTTAAGAAAGTTTGTATAAAAGCTAAAGCCTTGCATCTTGCCCAGAAAATCAAATACTCTGATAATAAGATAAAGACTACCTGGAACGTTATTAATGCCGAGACGGGAAAGGCAAAGATTCGCGACTGTCGTATTACTTTAAATATTGATAACAAAGTAATCGAAGATGATAACAAAATAGCTGAAACTTTCAACAACTTCTTTGTAAATATTCCCTTAGTAACTACTAGTTCCCTAAATTCATCTCCCACAGACGCCGAATTATTATTGAAATCAAATGTTTCTGAGTGTGGCACTAGCTTTAGTTTTTGTACTATCACGCCTTTTGAAATAATAAAGACATTTAAAAGTTTGAATTCCAAAAAGACTGGTGATTTGTGGGATATATCAGTGAAAGTACTTCACGATATTATTGACATAATTGCCCCCTGTTTAGCTGAAATTTTTAACAGTTGTATTATGAGCGGTGTATTCCCGGACCTCATGAAATATAGTAAAGTTATTCCATTATTTAAAGGTGGTGATAATAGTGATCCTACCAACTTCAGACCGATCTCTATCCTGCCAGCACTCAGCAAAATTTTTGAAAAAATTATTTTGAATCAAATAGTCGCCTTCTTTAATCTTAATAATATTCTACATGGCGAGCAATATGGCTTCACAAAAGGTCGTTCAACTACTGATGCTGGTGTTGCACTTCTTAGACATATTTATAGAGCGTGGGAGAACGCTCATGACATCATAGGTGTATTCTGCGACCTATCCAAGGCTTTCGATTGTGTCCAACACGAAACCTTATTAGTTAAATTAAATTATTACGGTGTCAAAGGTAGGGCACTCGACCTAATCAAATCGTATCTTTGTCAGCGGATTCAAACGGTCGAAGTAAATGGCGTCAAATCTTCCGGTTCTCCAGTACTAATGGGCGTCCCACAGGGTTCAATCCTAGGACCATTTCTGTTCTTAGTGTATATTAATGATTTACCAAATTTAGTCAAGAATACGTGTGACATTGTACTGTTCGCTGATGACACATCTCTTTTGTTTGAAGTCGACAGAGCCAAAACGAATTATGCAGATGTAAACAGTGCACTCGATCAGGTATTGAAATGGTTTAATGTAAATAACTTAGTCTTAAATGCACAAAAAACTAAATGTATTAAATTCACTTTACCAAACGTCAAACCTGTTGATACAAAGGTCATGGTAAATGGTGAAACTTTGGATATCGTAGAGTCAGTAGTATTTCTAGGTATAACCCTTGATAACAAACTTCAGTGGAGCCCACATATATCCAAGTTATCAGGAAAACTCAGCTCCGCGGCTTATGCAATTCGTAAAGTTAGACAGTATACAGACATAGAAACAGCTCGATTCGTATATTTTTGTTATTTTCATAGTGTTATGTCCTATGCTATTTTAATTTGGGGCAAAGCTGCTGATATAGAGAATATATTCACATTACAGAAAAGGGCTATACGATCAATTTATAATTTGGGACCCCGAGATTCGTTAAGGGAAAAATTTAAATCAATTGGAATTTTGACAGTGGCCTCACAGTATATTTTAGCTAACTTATTATTTGTGCATCAAAACATTGGATCGTTTCAAAAAAAATGTGATGTGCATAACATAAACACAAGGCACAAAAACAAAATTGTAGTGCCTGCGCATCGCTTACAGAAAGTACATGGCTCATTTTTAGGACAGTGCACACGCTTCTATAATAAATTACCAACAGAAATTGTAAACTTGCCCTTCAATAAATTTAAAGAGACCATCAAAGCAGTTTTGCTCAAAAAAGGATATTATACTGTAAGTGATTATATTTGTGATAAGGAACCCTGGGATGTATCTTTGTCGAAAAATTATTGTAAATAATCCCATTGGCACTGTACTTTTGCTACAATTAATTAATCTTAGTTTGATCTTTGCTTTGACTGGCTGGAATTTGCCATGCTCACAAATATTTGTAATATTTTAGTTATTATATTTGACAATTGAGCATTTGTGCTGTGTCCCATGGGCTTATATTCATGAGATATAAATACTGTAACCAAAAACATTGTATAATATATATTTTTTTAAAAGAGTAATTGTTGAGTTTCTTGCCGGGTTCTTCTCAACAAAAGCTACCTTCCGAACCCGGTGGTAACATTTATAATCATGTATAATGTAATTTGTGTCCTTCTGACGATTTGAAAGTACTTTGTAAGAAGTCTAATCAAATAAAGATATTTTGAGTTTGAGTTTATTGAGTTTACTTTTATTTAAAAAAAAAAGCATTTAAGGTTCCGCGGGAATCAAATTAAACCTACGCGGGTTATTATAATGCCCACATAATATCTGGTTTCTGATAGGATGCGATATTAAAATCAACCCGTAATCAATGTTATCATACCTGTGTTAAATACACTACCTCATCACACTGGTCATTGTAAATAATGTACGTATTACGTGAGTGGCCGAAGTAACCGAATAATGCAATTTCAACTTTCATTACTGACTGCATCCATCAGGCTGTCCCAATTTCTATGTCTCTCTTGGGTGTCCAATAAATTTGAGGTTTTATTTCATGAAAATATTGCAATTTGTATTTCCCGGTATAAAGGTGTTTCCTTTGTTTGAAATTAGAATTTCAGGGACCGTACAATGACCTCTTATTGCCATGGTGTTTAACTCTTATTATGAGACAGACATATATGACGTGTATAAGTCTGTCACTGTCACACAGTGGAACTGTGGTGGCAAATTTATTGACAACTAGCGGACGGCACGCGGTTTCTTCCGCACATTTCGCGTTCCCGTGGAAGCACGAGGATAAAATATACCCTATATTGATCAGTGATAATGTAGCATTTTAAGGGAGAAATAATTTTTAAAATCTGTCCAGTACTTTTTGAGCTAATTCGTTACAAACATACATACAAACCTTTCCTCTTTATAATATTAGTATAGATTTATATAACAGTGGTCTCTGCCTACCCCCATGGGATACAGGCGTAAGCGTATGTATGTATTTATATATTGTCATGGTAAATTAATTTTTGTGTTTTAGAGCGACTCAAATCAAGTCAAATCAAAAAAAACAACATAAGGGACACTTGGAGCACTCATAAAAGGTAATTTTTAAAGTTTAGCCTAAAATGTGCTACTGTTTCCAAGATTATACCTAATCTATGATTTTTAATCCAAATGCACTTACAATTTCAACACAAATGTTGTGTAATAATCTTGATGCCCTATCAAGTAAAGATATATTACCGCTGTTTCAAATTACATCAATATATTTATTATTTTTATTACATCAATAAATCCACATAAATAAAGCCTACATTTCCGTCTATTAGCTGACCCAGCACGATGCACGCAAATCATCGCGTTTACCTTTCACTCAAGTATCGCTGGATCAGTCAACAGCTCCTGTATCGACTGCGTAGAGTGCGAATAGACCGTATAATGGAAGCTAGGGCTGGCAAAGAAAAAATATCTTTTTAATTTGAATTATATTTAAGTATCAGTTTGTAATTCCAAATTTAACTGAATTCATATGAAAGTATATTTATATACCCAACATCATATAGATCTAGTGTTACTAGATATAGATTACTAGAGTTAGATTGTTAATATTGTTTTGATATTAGATTCTTTTTTTTGTAAATATTTCATGCTTTGTTTGCGTTGTTGCCATGATTGAAGTAAATAAATGCTTATTATTATATTCTGTGCCGAATATATATAAAAAAAAATCTATCTTTGTCTATCTACCACCGACGGGCTGCTCGTAAATTGCGAGGGGAAGCGCCAAGTGACGTAAGACTGAAAATCATAAGAATTTATTTTGAACTAAGCGTGGAGATTAATAAAATTGACTATGACGAAATTTAGCGCTAATACTCTACAGTACATACTACGTAGAATTCATACCTGTATTCAAAATTATTTATTTAATTAAAACCTTGGTTGACATTTAAGGGGCATAATGTTATAAGCGTCGAGAGAAGAAAAACGCTGTGCCCCAAGTACATGTTTTACCACTGAAGATATCGCCTGCAAATTTAAAAAAACGCGAGTGTTAGGAGTTTTACAACGACGTTCGAACTTAGCAATAATCATTAAGTAGGTATAGTATACATATTTTGACAATTTAATTTAGTTCTCACCATCTCAGTCTTAGATTTTCATCTCTAAAAATGTTATTTCAAGAATCCTTAAAACATACCAACTCTATAAAATATATAATATAAATTTTATATTTTGATGTACCACCTATTTCAAGTTTATAGGAATAAACCTAAAAGGTTTATTTTAAAATTTAAATTGAGATCGTAAACTATAAGCACCTCGATACGTGCCTGCACACTGCACCCGAACGGACCAACCCTAGCCAATGCATAATCCTGGCATTTAGATGGATGCACTCAATTTTAAACCTTACCACCACCTAGTTAAAGATTCATGGGAAAGCATCGATAAATACAGCGGTTCAGTTGTTGTGACGTCGCGGAAATTAACCAAATAAATTACGTGAAACTGTCAATATTGCACTTGTACCAAATGGACGAGTAATCAGGTATTTGGTTATGAATTTATGATCGTAAACAAACTGGCAAATCATGAAATTTATATTTATACTGGCCACCCGCTCTTGCTTTGCTTTGGGTTAATTTTTAAGACTATTGCATAACGTTGACTTTTCTCTATTATCTATACATCTATATTCGTGAGGAAACCTGCATATATCTGAGAAGTAAATCAATGACGTATGTAGAGTGTCTGAGACGGCGATGGACTCACCATCTGTCACGTTGGCACTTAATCATCTTCGGTGAAAAGTGGGTGTTGTGATTACAACACCTCTGCCTACCCCTTCGGGGAATACAGGCGTGAGCATATGTATGTATATAAATATTATACATATGCTCACGCCATTGTATGTATATAAATAATAATTAAAATTCATCATCATCCTCCTGCCCTCTTGCCATGTTATTTGGGGTCGGCGCAATGTGTTCTCTTCCATTTCCCTCTATCAGTCGTCATATCTGTATTCACTTCCATTCTAGCCATATCATCTTTCACACAATCCATCCATCGTTTCTTAGGTCTTCCTTTCCCCTTGTAATCCACATTCATTAACAAAACTTTTTTGGCAACATTATCCTCATACAGATAATTAAAATTGAAGTGTCTAAATAGCCCTGGGGTTTCACGCGCGTAGGTTTAACTTCATTCCCGCGGAACCGTAAATGTTAAAAAAATATTAAAGTAGCCTAAGTTACTACTTGTAACATTAGCTATCTCCCGTTAAAATCAGTAAGCCGTTTTGGAGATTACCTGGAACAAACACACAGAGATTTTTTTTTTTTTTTTGAAAATTGTTTTTTTTTAAGCCAGTACCGTATATACTTTCATATGCATTTAGTGAAAAGCTGTTATTTGGAATTACAAACAGACACTTCAATTTTATTTATCTATATAGATTTGTGGGGGCTCTGATACAACAAACGTGTTTTTTTTTAGTTTTAATAGATATATGAAACCGTTCGTGCGCGAGTCTACCTCCTGACTCGTACATGGCCAGTTATACTGTTAATCCTTTGTGCGTAAAACCGCGAGATGCAATTATTCATCAAGTCTAGAATCTTCCTCGACATTACGTACATTTAATCCCATCCTTAATCTTACATGACCCAGATAGTAAGACAATTGATAACACGAACAAAAACACCGTTATTCCTATTTTCCTTGTTCTACTAACACTAATTATTATAACATCGCCATAGATCTCGATCTTGTATTTTCTAACCTATTTATGTCATTCTCACTTACTTCCGTAGTAGGGTGAAATATAATATAAATTGTGGAGGTACGAAGTAATATTATGATAAGCAGATACTTTGCCAGCTCGATTAGATAAGCTTATACGATGGAATAATTTATGAAAATTTATAAAAAATTAAGCGCCTACTACGCAAGGTCGATGAATCCTAGCGTGGATAGGTTTTTCTAAAAACTTAAGTACAGTGATTTCACACCACATACTTCACGATGAAGTTAATTATCGTGAAGAAACATGCATACGTCTGACAAGTAATTCAAAGGCGTATTAATAGTGCCTGGGACGGCGATTGATTTACCATTTGTCACATTAGTACATAAACATTTTCGGTAAAAAGTGGGTGTTAATATTGCAACTTCTCTTCCGACCCCTTCGGAGAATATATGTTAAGCGATAGAAACATATACAGTAGGTATATGCAGGCATTATAATTAGAATAGAAATGGAACGAAATTGGTCCTTGAAAATAATTGTGGATGAACCCCGTTATTATTTTTGACGTACCCTATATCTTCCCCTAAGATCGATTCAGCAGTTCTGCCGCGAATAGGTAAACTAATATGTATTCTGTTAAGTCTCAGAATCATTCTGTTTTCTTAAATCATTAAAAGCTCTCTTCACCTAACAATTCAGGACGTTGTTCCCATTTTTAATATTAATATTGTAGGGCCAGAAGAGCAATATTTTCTTACGTTGGATCATTATAATAGTCTTCATGATGCTAAACCAGAGTTTCTTAACCTGTCACTCTTTTGATGGCGCTGATAGATTGCATGGTAAAAAAGCAGGGGTCAACTACAACAGAGCTGCTTAAGTAACGAAAATAAGTATTCGTAACTAATGCTATTAGTACTCGCTACATTCGTATCGTTACGTTACTCATTACTTCTGATACCTCATAACATACTATGTAATAACTGTGCCTCGGGGTTTTGCCCGCGTACAGTTTATTTCATTGATCACCCACGGAATCCTTATGTTATTTTAAATAAAAGTAACCTATTTTACTGCTTGTAAACTTAGCTATCTGTCAGTGGAAGTCTCCCGTTAAAATCAGCCCAGCCATTTCGGAGATTAGCCGGATCAAACAGACAGAAAGACAGAGTTTCTTTTTCTAATTGATATTTTCATGTCTCCGAGCTGCTACTTTCATATGCATTTAGTGAAAATCAAATTATGTATGTAATGATGTATAGATGTTGGAGCAACGAATCAAGTCGAATCGTATTACGTACGTGTACGCGTAGCTACTCATAATACCAAAAATTCGAGTAATGAAATGCATTCGCATGTAACGTTTCGTTACTTGGTACTAGATGGCGTACCTGTTACTCAGTACCGAATACATACAGTTTGCTTCAGCTCTACTACAATCTCTAAGACTGCGACGTTGAAAAAGGTTGAGAACGGCTGAGTTAGATCATAAAGAATGAGAGCCTAAACCTTTAGAGGCACACGAGCCGTCACGTTTGGCTAACTGGGTCAGGATATTAATGTTCTGGAGTCGTAAAAACTAGGTAGGCTTGTACGTGGTTACAGGGAATTGTAGAGGTACGTAGCTATAGAGGTACCTGACCTCGGTGGTTTGTAATAATTAAGGATTGTTCTACTTCATAATGTTGAAGATAAGAAATAATAGGAGCAATATTGCAGCTATCTTAAAAAAAAAATACAGATTAAACCTTAAAAAAAACTAAAAAAAGCAGGATTTTTTTTTATTATAGTTTTTTTTTTACTTATTGACGCAAGTTCGAATCCCAGCGGGGCCTGTACTAATGTGCTTTTCTAAAAAACTAATGTACAGTGATTTCACACCACGTGCTTTACGGTGAAGGAAAACATCGTGAGGAAACCTGCATACTTCTGAGAAGTAATTCAAAGA
This sequence comes from Watsonalla binaria, assembly GCA_929442735.1. Lineage (NCBI taxonomy): Eukaryota > Metazoa > Arthropoda > Insecta > Lepidoptera > Drepanidae > Watsonalla > Watsonalla binaria. The sequence continues at coordinate 9,912,350 of OV838930.1, forward strand.
CGTATGTATAGTGCCTGAGACGGCGATAGTCCCGCCATCTGTCACGTTGGCACTTAATCAAATTAGGTGAAAAGTGGGTGTTGTGATAACGACACCTCTGCCTACCCCTTCGGGGAATACAGGCGTGAGCATATGTATGTGATTCTCAAAACTTATTCCGTCAGGAACTCAGCGTAGATACAAGACAAAGGTCTTCATCCCACGTCCTCATCTGCGTAGTTATATTTTTAATTACAAAATGCCCATCCTTGAGGGAAAGCTCAATCAATTTAGCGGCTCTCACGACAAAAGGTAACATTATACTTTGTTATTTGCTCACAATATATTATAGCGTAACTGGCAAAGACTGATTAATCTGTCAACTCGCAAGACACATCTATACTATTACTAGCTGTGCCCGGCAAACGTTGTATTGCCAAATTTTTTTTGGGGTGGACTACCCCTAACATTTAGGGGGATGAAAAATAGATGTTGGCCGATTCTCATAGATACCGGATAAGCACAAAAAATTTAATCAAAATCGGTCAAGCCGTTTCGGAGGAGTATGGTAACGAAAACTGTGACACGAGAATTTTATATATTAAGATTATAAAGAGGTAACGTTTGTGAGTTTGTGTCGTTGTAAGGGGTAATCTCTGAATCTACTGAACCGATTTCCAAAATTATGTCACTAATAGAAAGCTACGTTATTGTGGAGTGTCATGGGCTATAATAATTTCCAAAATTAATTACGCATCTTTACTTAAACTCGAACAATGTTATCCAAGTTGTAAAAATCATCGCGTGCGCTGCGGAAACTATTGAGGATAGAATGAAACCATATCCCTATCTCTTACGGATAAGTCACAATAACTGCTTTTACTGTTACAGTGATTTCACACCACGTGCGGTGAAGGAAAACATCGTGAGGAAACCTGCAGATTTCTGAGAAGTAATTCAAAGACGTATGTATAGTGCCTGAGACGGCGATAGACTCACCATCTGTCACGTTGACACTTAATCAAATTCGGTGAAAAGTGGGTGTTGTGATAACAACACTTCTGCCTACCCCTTCAGGGAATACAGGCGCGAGCATATGTATGTATATACTGTTAAAATTGTGAATTCAAAAAGAGACCGAATTATTTTGCCGCTAGAAAACTACATTTTCGGCAATTAACGTAGGCTATATTATTATTGTATTAATCGACGTTAATTTGCAATCTGTTGAAGCATGCGGGCAAAGCCACAGATTTTATAACATTTAAAAATTTTACCTAATCATGTAAGCGTATCGATAATTTATTTATGAATCACACTGCATTCTCGCAGAGAAATAGGCTTGATAATGTACATATTGCATTAATTACAAACTGGTACCTGTTGACTGCAAATTTAATTTAAAATTCCGTATATTCTGGACTCGCTTCACGTGTAACATTAATTAAATGAATCGCACATATTTGTAATACACGAACTTTCGCGAAACTGGTTTAAACTGATCCATTTTGCGGCCTTTTCACTTTGCTACAACGCAGCATTTTAACAGCAATATTAAATAACTCTTTCAATATTTATTTCTGGAGAGCCGTGGTGGCCTTGAGGTTTGAGCAGTCGGCTGCTACGCAAGCGGCGCAAGTTCGAATCCCAGCGGGACCTGTACCAATGAGTTTTTCTAAAAAACTTATGTACAGTGATTTCACACCACGTGCTTTACGGCGAAGGAAAACATCGTTAGGAAACTTGCATATTTCTGAGAAGTAATTCAATGGCGTATGTAAAGTGTCTGAGACGGCGATGCACTCACCATTTGTCACTTTGGCACTTAATCATCTTCGGTGAAAAGTGGGTGTTGTAATTACAACACCTCTGCCAACCCCTCGGGGAATACAGGCGTGAGCATATGTATGTATGTATGTATATTTATTTCTTTATTCTGTAGAGGCTTTTTCGTATTTTCCTGTTTAACTTTCATTATTGTCATTATGCGTCGAGAACATAAAAATAGCAATATCAACAAAAAAATATTAATATCGGCACATGTATAAAAAAATTATGTCACATACAAACATATGCTCAAGAAGCAGGCGACGGTTCGAACCCTACTGTCACTACGGATCCTTATATCATTAATATTGAATACTAACATAGCAATAAGCGAGATAGCAAATACAGAATCAAACAATTATAATAACAGAATAAAAAAAAATCAATTAAGACAACGTTCATATCTTGTTCTCGCGAGATCTCTGCCCTTTTTAGCGAGATTGATCTCGCGAGCAAAAGTGCGAGATCTCGTCCTTTTAATGTGAAAAATCATGAAAATTCATGTTTATCTTATAATACTTATAATTTTTATTATTTTCTTCCTAATTTACTCAAATATTGTGATTATTATTATGGTATTTGCAAAAAGTAAAAAAGCTGGTATTCAGTGTGACCAGGGAACTATGATCGTTTATCGATCATATGATAACGATGGCTGGCATTCTCGTCATACTTGTGAACAGGTGCTGCTAGTGGGGGTTGGTCATCTCAAACTACACAATTATACTATTACGTAGTACTTATTTTTAGTTTAAATTTTTTTTATATCGACTTTTGTGCACTGGAACTGTGTCCATGGGCTTATATATATTTTTTATGATTTATATTGTATTACTCAAAGCTGTAATTTTTTTAAAGAGTAATTACTGAGTTTCTTGCCAGGTTCTTCTCAGTAAAAGCAACCTTCCGAACCTGGCGGTAGCATGTATAATCCTATGTAATCGTGTCTTTCTGACGATTTGAAAGTACTTTGTAAAAAGTCTAATCGAATAAAGATATTTTGAATTGTATTGAATTATGCAGCGCGTATGAAGAACTTCTTAGTGACGTTTAATTTTAAAATAACAAAATGAAACGTCAAAGTTCAGAAGTTCTTCATACGCTCGGCTTAAACCGATGATGGTAGGTTCCCAGATGATTCATAACCTTTAGAAGTAGTTATTTCTTAGCAGGTGGACTTGCTTGGTAAAATCTGAATAAAACCTTTGGAACTAGAGTTTTATAGAGCTAGTACAACAAATTTAAAAAGCAATTTCGACACAAAATTCCTTAAAAACACAGGGCAGTCGTTAAACCTAAACAAATGAACTCATACGCTTAGTAAATAAGCATTTCGACTAACAACGAGATGAAAGAAGTTTCATTTGCAAGGAGTGTCTCACTCTCGGCTTCTAAAGACCCCATTTGTTCGTTCGCGATGAGCTTGCCTCGCATTCGGCTGTGGTGCACTGAGTGAACTCATTTACTGTGTTTTCATATTCGGTTTTTGGTGTTAAAGACGTGATGGGACATTCGAAAGGGATTTTCAAACAGATGTGTCGATTAATATTTAAAGAAACTGGTTGATCGACCTGTATATCTGTATGATAAAATGGCTCGACGCGAATACGCATAGCGCTTATAATAATGAGCTCCTACCGAATTTCGGTTACTGCGGCAAAACTTAACGAGGATCAGCCATGTGCGCAGGAGATATTATAGTGCACAAGTGTGTGCGCAAACACAGGTGCACTCTTTATTCCCTCACTCACATAGTCCGATGGGAGGCAATCCGACACGACCGGAGAGAGATCAGGCATAGGACCAACGGTGCAACGTGCTTTCCGAAGCACGGGGCTGGAAACACCGCCAACTTCCAAACTCCAGGCATTTTATTGTGAATTTCTTGACAGAAAAACCCAATATAAATGTTTGACTCTAACCCGGGACCTCGTGATCGGCAGGCGAAAGTACTAACCACTAGACCAACGAGGCAGTCAAAGGCAGAGCGCTTATAACTATTTACGGTACCTGTTACTCTTAATCTTAACTAATGCGGATAACGAAAGTGAATTTGTCTATGTTTCACTCTTATTCTCAAGAAATACTATATTTAATATAGTCACGCCGACACACTAGTGATATCTACATAATTCAGTGGGCCTAAAATTCAAATTCGTTTGTTTGATTATGTCTGATTTCCTATTCAGTCCCGCACTGTCAATGTAATCTGTAAGCTCGTGTTTACCAGAAATGATTTAATATTGATGAGGACGCACGTATTCTGCCACTACACGCCAATCCAAGTATACTGGCATTCTCCAATTAAACAATTGGTTTAATAGTGCCACTACACGACATTCCAAGTATACGAGTTTCACGAGACAATACGTCTTATAAACAATTGATTTCAGTCTTGTAATACATCTATACAGATAAATTTAATTGAAATATCCGTTTGTAATTCCAAATTAACTTAGTCTGTCTGTCTGTTTGTTCCGGGTAATCTCCGTACCAGCTGGACCTAGCTGATGTTACAAGGAATATCTTAGGTGTCTATTTTTTTCAATTGGGGAATCGCGTATTAAAATCTACGTGGGTGAATTTGCGGGGCAGAGGCAGTAAATAACGTGACGTTACACGCGTGTTAATCCTTCGACAAGTATTATGGGTATAAAACAAATGTGGACTGTATTAATATGAAACTGGTTCGTCCAAAAATACATACAAATAAACTGGCGATTTTAATTGACGTAATAACGCTGTGTATTTTTTATGCGTAGGAAGAATTACTGTGTCAATTACCTTAACCAAGTAAAGCCATCTATATATAGATGTACCTAGTTAAGTCACGACCATACTCAACTCAAGCTACACAATGATTAGTACGCATAGTACCTGATTTTAGCAGGTAATATGAGTAGTAGTAGAGTTTGTATTTGATACTCAAAATTATAAAAATATTTTTGAAACGAGTAATTACTGAGTTTCTTACCGCGTTTTTCTCAGTAAAAACAACCTTCCGAGTTAAGCTAATAATGCAAAATCATAATCATATTAAGATACCCGCATAGATTTAGCTTCACGCTTAATTTCGCCTAATATTTTTCATAAATTAAAGTAGCCGAAATTACTACGTAAAAACATTAGCTACCTGTCAGTAAAAATCCCGTTAAAATCAGTGCAGCTGTTTCAGAGGTTACCCGGAACCTCTCAAAATCCTTTCTTAGGGGATGCCTACGTCACAACATCTACCTGCATGCCAAATTTCAGCCCGATCCGGCTAGTGGTTTGGGCTGTGCGTTGATAGATCACTATGTCTATATTTAGACATTTGAATTCGATCAAAAATCATAATTATACCTTATAAGCTTATCTATCTTACTAATTATTTTGTTTTGGAAAATAAAAACACACATGATCAAATAAAAATATAACCTCAATAAAATTTACTTCAGTTTTCTTTAAAGCAGAAAATTATTATTGAGTCCAAAGGGAATTGCCGGTTGCAATATTCCCCAGCTAACCAATAATTAATTTTCTTTGAGTAGGATTTACTTCTAGTACAAGCGTACTTTATATTGTGAGATGGTTGAGTTCCGCCTTGAAACCCCTGAGGCGAAAGACACAACCAGGTCAAGAAAAAAAACTAAATTAGCTTTAGGCTAGCCACATACGCGCAATTATATTTTCATAATTTAATTTATACATCTATACAGATAAATAAAATTAAAGTGTCTGTTTGTAATTCCAAAATAACAGATTTTCACTTAATGCAATATATATATACGGTACTGACATAAATTAACCAATTTTATATTTTTTTCTCTGTCTGTCTGTTCACTGGCAGATAAGGTAACGTGGACGCGGACCAGTAATGGACATTTTTTTTTCTACAAAAATTAAGCAAACGCGCAGTATTTTTTTCAAATCTCAATACCGATAAGTTGTGCCAGAATTTTAGCTGTCATAACAAATGTTTTTGACTACTGACACCCATTTTGATTACGGCCATAACGGTTGTAAGTTTCGCGGTGTCATTTGGTGTCGGGAATCGTAATTTCTGACTAGAATCGCGATGTAGGTACACTTATCACCTTATTTTGTGTCTGGTGTATCTTCGTTGTTGAAATTGTTATTATTTAATAATGTATTAATTATGCATCAATTTGATAATATAACCCATACTATAAATTATAATTTTAGCCCTAAAACACAACACTGGATTTTTACTGTCCATTATATTACTGGTGTCTAAGTAGGAGTATTGTTTATTTATATTATTTTATTGCACTAAGTACTAAACTGAAATTAAACATTAAATACTGATGGAGAAAAGAGCCTTTAATGTACCTCCAAATCCCTAAGAAAAAATAAAGAAAATAAAGAAATTACAGAGCTAATATGAAAAAAATTCGCTTATACTGTCCCCGACTGGTTACTTTACCTTAGGTAATGTTAGAAAGAGTAACTTACATTATACCACCTAGATTACAATGCACCTTCATTACCTTTAATATACGTAATTAGTCTTTGAAAAGTTAAACGAAACAACACAAAGTCTTCTTACAAAATTAATTTCGCGAAATAATTCATAATATTTTAGTAGAACATGCATTTCTTTGAAAATATTATTCCATAATAACCAACGGCAACGCGAACTTAATCCGATTACTTACGAGATTAATTAAAGAGAGACTTTGTTTTTGTTCAAATTCACCTGAAATATATTTAGTAGGATAATAAGCTCGCTAGAACATCTTCCTACCCTTATTATTTTGCCTAAAAGTCGGATGATACGTTGACATAAAGTAGGATTTTTAATGTCTATTTGGCGTCAGAGCCTTCTTAAAATAGTGTCAAAAGTTACAAGTTATGAACAAATTATAGGCCTCTATTGCAATTTGATTATTATTAAGCAAAAAACAAATAACTTTTAAATGCAAGTAATATTACAACTTTTAAAATTCTCTAGTGTCTAGTTTCTGCCCCCGACTTCGTTCGCTTGGAATATTTACTTTGTGCTATCGTACACTTTAAGCTGTTATTGGTCTTAGCGTGATAATATAACGCACTAATCTCAGGAACTACCGGTCCGATTTGAAAAGTTATTTCAATGTTAGATACCCTATTTATCCAAGAAAGGTATAGGCTTTATATGATCATGCTAAGATCAATCGCGGCTTAAAGTAAGCGTTAGCCCAAAAAAACTATTCAACGCGCACGAAGTCGCGGGCAGAAGCTAGTTGCGACAAGACATTGAGATGTAAACTATCGTATCTTTCAAGTTGTATCCGTCTGCAAATTAAATTTAAAATCGGTTCAGTAGTAGAATGATATTTAATCCATAGAGGTAAAACGTTATCCTCGGCTAACAATAGATGGAGCTATAAATAGTAAAGACAGCTGCTATTTAACGGCACTATTAAGACGAAATTAAATCTTATAGTTGTAATTATGCCAAGTTATCTGACCTAGATCTCAGACCTACTGGAAAGTAATAACTCTTGCCTTCATTGCTTGCTGCAGTTTACGCGACACAAAAATCGAAAAGGTTAAGTATAAAATATGTCTATTAAAAACCCCGGATGCATAAAGTGTAGAATAGTTTCGTTTTAGTAACACAAGATGGCGCTGTACCCTTCTAAATCGCGCTATGGAGATTCTCTTTTACATACATACATACATATGCTCACGCCTGTATTCCCTAAAGGGGTAGGCAGAGGTGTTGTAATGACAACACCCACTTTTCACCGAAGATGATTAAGTGCCAACGTGACAGATGGTGAGTCCATCGCCTCCTCAGACACTTTACATAGATCATTGAATTACTTCTCAGAAATATGCAGGTTTCCTCACGATGTTTTCCTTCACCGTAAGTGGTGTGAAATCACTGTACATAAGTTTTTTAGAAAATCCCATTGGTACAGGCCCCGTTGGGATTCGAACTTGCGTCGCTTGCGTAGCAGGCGACTGCTCAAACCTCAAGGCCACCACGGTTCTTAGTTATGTATATATCAAAGACAATATCAGCCCCTGGTCAATATCAGCGTTGTCAAAACCAATGGTTATCGATCCAATACAAACCAGGACTACCCAGTTAAGGTGTTCATTCCAACCAACTGAGGTCTGCTTCGATTGATCCTGGCTCCCCAAGCCTTATTTGACATTACATTATAAAAAATGTGAAGCGCTTAGTATAGACATACCTTTAAAGTTTAATAGCCTGTTGTTGTTTAAACTATTACCTGAAAAAGAAACAAATATTTATCAAAGATAAAATGGAAAGTTTAACTCAATAGCGTTACACACACTAATTTAGGTTGGCAACGAGCTTCGCAAATTTGTCCTAGTCATTTGCAAGCTTAAACAATTCTTCCACCGTGTTGATTCCAACCCCATCGCTTTAGATTTAGGATCATGACAAAATTCCCTCAGTGTCTTTTCCCTTCAATTTTGCCCATCATTACATTCTGGAGAAGATTGTATCACTAATGTCTTGCTTTATGTTCGAACTAGCTATGCCCTGCGGTTTCACCCGTGCAGATTTAATTCCGGCAGTCGTAAGATGATAAACTTTCATCCCCTATTTTATCCCCTTGGAGGTAGAATTAATTAAAATCCTTTCTGAGCGGATCCCTACGTCATAACATGTATCTGCATGCCGAATTTCATGCTGATCCGTCCAGTGGTTTGAGCTGTGCGTTGGTAGATCACTATGTCAGTCAGTCACTTTTGAGTTATATATATTTAGATTATACTACTTTCCTAGTATAGCTCACGCCTGTGTTCCCCGAAGGGGTAGGCAGAGGTGTACTTGCAGAACACCCACATTTCGCTAGTTATCTTTAAGTCACATGTAAAAAGGAGCAAGCCTTTTGCTGATTACGGGATGCTAATCCTGACCGCGGCTCCAACTGCTCTAGGTGGAAACTCTTATTGCGCGATTTAGGTTCTCGTGTATTTGTACTCAAACTTCCCATTTGATAGCGAGTAGCGCCATCTATGTAGTGGGTCGAGAAAAGCTGCTACACATACATATGCTCACGCCTGTATTCCCCAAAAGGCGGAGGTAGAGGTGTTGTAATAAAGACCCTTTTTACCAAAATGATAAAGTGCCAACGTGACATCTGTTGAGTCTATCGCCGTCTCAGACACTTTACATACGTCTTTGAATTACTTCTCAGAAATATGCAGGTTTCCTCCCGATGTTTTCCTTCATCGTAAAGCACGTGGTGTGAAATCACTGTACATAAGTTTTTTAGAAAAACTCATTGGTACAGGCCCCGCTGGGATTCGAGCTTGGGTCGCTTGCGTAGCAGGCGACTGCTCACACCCCGAGGCCACCACGGCTCCTTAGTAATGTAAAAAAAGTATTCGTGTGTACAGGACAATCCTTTTGTATAATTAATTAGTCTCACCTAGAACCTGTGTTACCTCAGCTCAGAAACATTGCAATAATTTCTAATTTCCAAAAGTTATTTGGCGGAGTCTTTTACATAATTACCGGCGCCGTAAGAGGCTTTATATGCCCAACTTTCCCCTAAAGGCTGAGGCAAATAAATAATTTCTCATCGGGAACATTATACAGATGTTACTTTATTATATTTATTTTATTAGGGAATATGTCGGGATTGTTTAAAAATGCTTCCTAAGGTGTGATTATTTTCATCGAAATAATTAAGAATACTTAATGTTATTCCTGCATAATTTTCTTCATACTAGCAGGGTGAAGGAAAACATCATGAGAAAACGTGAAATATTTCATAGATGTGTATAGTTTATATAGTGGTGGACTCAACATCTGTCACTAATAATCTTGGTAGATATGGTGTAACACATCTGCATTACGAATAATTCTGGAATAGCATGAGTACATTATTTTCTTCCTCAATCTAATACGAGCAGGAATTGCTCCTTTAAAGGTATAAGCTCGTTTAATTACTGATCTAGCATTTTTCAGGCACTGAAAAACTCATAAAGTATCATTACAATACGTCAGTAAATTTCGCCGACATCTGTCAAAATGTGGTGACGTGAAGCTGCCAGCTTACGGGGCGATATCTGGAGTATCTCGGATCGAGACTGACATTCATCGCTTAGATATTTTAATTTTTTTTTTGTGTTTTTAAAGTTAGTTTTTTGTCAGGTGTTAAATCAACTAGGTTCTATTTTTAAAACGGTTATTACTAGGTTGTCAGTAAAAGCAACATTCTGAAACCAGCACCCATTAACATTTATAATCCTGATATTTCGGCGATTTAGAATACTTCATTAAAGTTTAATGATATAAAGATACTTTGAATGTGGAAAGATTATTATCCTGGTAACTGAAGTTCAATCAGAAGTAAGTTTACAAGTATCAAATTATAACACCATACACTTTAAATGCACGTTACTACACAGTTACACAAATTACAATTCCGTGCACGAATGTCGTTTTCACACTGCGGCGTCACGTGTTCGAGATTGCCATTTATTCAACACTAGCTCTCGACTGCGTCTTCTCCCGGATAGCTATAAATGGAGCACAGCTGTTAAGCGTTAAATGTTTTTTACTATTTTTGCTCCAGTTAAAGTGGGCTAGGTCTTGCAAGGTGGGGATTTGAGAACAGGATGCAATTTCATAGAAATTATTCAGTAATGAGTTTAGCGCTCAAACATGAAGTTTTAAAGCCTCTTTACAACTATGGTTTTATTTTATACTAAGGCCTCACTATAAGTTATCCCGAATAGGTAGGCAGAGGGTAACATCACCTATTTCTTCCCGAAGACCACTAGATTATAGATAATTAGCCTCCTGGTCTAACTATTTTTTACGACGGATTTGGAATTTGGGTCGTTGATTAATTTACACAAGAACTACTAGATGTATTTCTAACTAGTAGGTGAATTTAAACAAGAACTAATTAACAAGAACACTTAAATAAACGGTAAATATTGAAAATATAATTCATAAATTTGAATTGCAATAATATTTTCACATATTTTCTTTTGTGACATATTTACTTCGAGACAAATTAATATTTGACAAAGTCGGAACCTTTCGTTATAAATGAAAAGCGTGGCTCAAAACGTATCGTCTCGCCAACTCTCGAAATTTTTGATCTCCGAAAATAGTATCATCACATTTCAAGCCACGCTATCAAGGTCATCTCACGCTACACATTTAGATATAAGCAGAACTACTAGACATTTACTTTATGTACATTTTATCGACATATTTTGTGCATTGGAACTGTCCATGGGCTTACATTTCTTAAGTAATGTATTTTGTATTTTTAAAATTGTACAATATATTTGAAAACAATAATTACTGAGTTTGCCAGGTTCTTCGCAGTAAAAGCAACCTTCCAAACGTGGCGGTAGCATTTATAATCCTGTATAATTTTGTCATTCTGACGATTTGAAATTACCTTGTTAAAAGTCTAATCGAATAAAGATATTTTTGATTTAAGTTGAGCTAATATGCAAAAGAAATCCAACATGATAAGAGCACTCAACTTAACTAGACTCATATATCAGTACGTTCGCTACATATTTGATCACCGTGTCTCCGCTAATAATGTTTCACCATTCGGAAAATACACAGACAGTCCGTGTTCATGTAAGCGATTTATTTATTGACATTAAAGGCCGTCTCGTTAGTAAGGATTTACAACTGCTGTTTTCCAATGAGTTAAACGGGAATTATGTTAATTGCGAGCTGTACAATGGGATATTTTGTGGATAGTAAACGTGACCTTAACCAGAGTATGTTATATAAGCTTACTAAACAGTATGGAAACTAGATCAAGCTTTTGAAAGGGAACGTTTACGGCATCGGAGTGTGAGGGCTGTCAATTAAAGTTTACAAATTGTCTTCTCATTAACGGTGATTTTTTTAAATTTCGGTAAAACACGGTAATGATGCGCGCGTCTTTTTTATGTGTCAACGATTAGTCATTTACATTAATGACCTTGGCAAGGATGATAATTATTGATTGGGGACCATGGTACGACAGTAAGGAACGCTTGGATATCAGCCTAGCTCCACTGGAACCCCTGTTAAACTCACCTGTCAAATATGAGCATAGGTAACAAGATAAAACTGTCACATTACAAATTGTGATCATAAACAAAGTCATCTCATTCATGGTTTTCGGTTGAGGAGCTCGTGGCACAGTTGCTATTACGCATATCATTCGATCAGCGAAGTTAAGCAACCCTAACCTTAGCCAGTAGTTGGATGGGTGACCGCCCAAGTTCCCTCCGTGCCTCGGAGAGCACGTTAAGCCGTCGGTCCCGGTTGTCAATTTATCATCTTTGGCAATCGTTACAGATCAGTCGGAGGCCTAAAATAGTCTGACAACTGGTTTAACCCAGATCACAGATTTTCCTCGTAAAAGGGGTTGCGAAGGTCAGATGGCAGTCGCTTCGTATAAAAATCAGGTGATCAGCCACATCGGGTTGAATCAAGTGCCGACCCCTACAATGTATGGGACAAGGCCAGGGAGATGATTGTGCCATTCGGATACGAGCAATTCACAAAGCGCATACAAAACGAATCAAGGTAGGTTCATTTTCGCGTTTTATTTTATCACACCGATATAGAGACAAAATGAAGTGGCAAGCGACGCAAGTTCGAATCCCAGCGGGGCCTGTACCAATGAGTTTTCTAAAAACTTATGTGCGGCGATTTCACACCACGTGCTTTACGGTGAAGGAAAACATGGTGAGGAAACCTGCGTATGTCTGAGAAGTAGTAATTCAAAGACGTCTACATAGCGCCTGAGACTGTGATAGATTCATCAGCTGTCACGTTTGCACTCATATCTTAATAATTAATTTGGAGGTAATTGTATAATTTATGTTCATCTACTGTATCAAATGCAATTATTTAGTAATATACAACATAATATTTTATGTAGAACCTGCTTGACCGAACTGTGCTCGGTTTTTTCTACTAAACTATACCCACAAAATAAAATTACAATTAAAAAAATTCTTTGTCTGTCTGTTTGTTCTGGCTAATCTCGGAAACGGCTGCACCAATTTTAACGGGAATTTCACACAGCTAGTAATAATTAAGGTACTTCTAGTAAATTAAACCAACACCTACATCTTTGTGCACGTCGGAAAGCAGTCTCCGGAACTCCGGTACAAAAAGCGAAAATGTCCAATTTCACCCCGGGATTGTTTTGTTAAAAAAATATTCTTTTTTTGTCGTCCACATGTCCACATTTTTATGCCTCGCCGACATACCGCCGAAATTGTGAAAGAACATTGCAAAAATGATCGCAAATTTCAAAGGTATCCCACTTTATTGTAGTGTATTATTTTTAAATGGTCTGTAATTTCCCTTTTTGTGACTTTAACAGGCTTATCAGGGTACATAGCCCGCTAAAATAAGTCCCGAATTCTTGGTGTTACGTTGTAGCCTTTTCAATAAATCATCATACACTATATCCCGAAGTACTTTGCATATTAGAAATGAGGAGACATACAGTCAGTCACTCATTATTATCTTAATAGTAAAAAAAATAGTAAAAAAAGAGAGCCGTGGTGGCCTCGGGGTTATAGCAGTCCCCTGCTACGCAAGCGACGCAAGTTCGAACCCCAGCGGGGCCTGTACCAATGAGTTTTTCTAAAAAACTTATGTACAGTGATTTCACACCACGTGCTTTACGGTGAAGGAAAACATCGTGAGGAAACCTGCATATTTCTGAGAAGTAATTCAAAGACGTATGTATAGTGTCTGAGACGGCGATAGACTCACCATCTGTCACGTTAGCACTTAATCAAATTCGATGAAAAGTGGGTGTTGTGATAACAACACCTCTGCCTACCCCTTCGGGGAATACAGGCGTGAGCATATGTATGTATGTAGTATAAAAAATACATACGGCGTTAGTGTATTGTTTTTTGTACTCCTATAAGGTTTTATTCGTATGTGTGGGAGTAGGTAACTTTATCTTAAAAAAATGTTTTATAAAATGAGCACCTGGCTGAACTGGATTTTATTTATGATGCCGTGGTATGTTTAAAAAATATATATATATATTTTCATTGCCATTTCTTTTCATTCCGTTTCGTGATTTATAGCAAAACTAAAATTTTTAGTTTATTCAAAAGTGGCAGATTGGATTCACAAGAAATTTGGAATATACCCACATTTCACCGAATATGATTAAGTGCCAACGTGACTAAAGGTGAGTCTATCGCCATCGCATGTACTATACATATTATGTCTTTGAGAAAACCTGCATATGTCTGAGAAGTAATCAGACATATGCAGGTTTTCTCACGATGTTATCCTTCACCGTAAAAGCGTGATGTGAAATCACTATACGTAAGTTTTTAGAAAAACTCCTTGGTATAGATCCAGCTGGGATTCAAACTTGCGTCGCTTGTGTAGCAGGCGACTACTCAAACACCGAGGCCACCACGGCTCATTACAGATAATACTTCTGTGTATTTTCCTCTTCGGCCCAAGTAAGTGCACCACGTATTTCCCCAAAGACAAACCAAATGGTATGACACGTTCATAGTTGGATGAACGTGAATACTCTTTAAGACTGTTCTTGAGTCTACCGGCAAAGGTCACGTGGGTCGTAGCTTATGTCGAAAGATATTTTATCTCAAACATAATTTACACGTTCATGTTACATTTCATTTTTATGTTTGAGTATTTTTTTCTTACTTGAGCACTCTTCCCGAGCATTTATTTTAGTGAAAGCTTCTTACGCGAGATTCTGAACGGAGCTCAATTTGTTTTTATTTTACATTACGCTGAAGTAGGTTAAGAGAACCAAGTGAGTTTCATTTCTCATACTTCCATTTGAATTTTTATTGCGTGTAAAGTTATTTAAGTTTCTTTGTTATATATAGTTTTGGTGTTGCATTGGCGCCATGCTTCCGAATATATTAAACATTTGGTATCCACACTATTAAAATACAAAACAGTAATTTTGTATGAGCAGTGGTGTCCGTGGGGCTTGAGCAGTCGCCTGCTACGCAATCGATGCAAGTTCCAATCCCATCGGGGCATGTACCAATGATTTTTTGTAAAATAAACTTATGTGCAGGGCTTGAGCCGATCTTCTGATGATTTTAGTTTGAGTTAGTTCATCATCATCATCGTATATGAACACATAACTAAGTAAAATGTATGGTTAGAGCCGTGGTGGCCTCGGGGTGTGAGCAGTTCGAATCCCAGCGACGCAAGCTCGAATCCCAGCGGGGCCTGTACCAATGAGATTTTCTAAAAAACTTATGTACAGTGATTTCACACCACGTGCTTTACGGTGAAGGACAACATCGTGAGGAAACCTGCATATGTCTGAGAAGTAATTCAAAGACATATGTATAGTGCCTGAGACGACGATAGAGTCACAAGCTGTCACGTTGGCACTTAATCATCTTCGTTGAAAAGTGAGTGTTGTGATTACAACACCTCTGCCTACCCTTTCGAAGAATACAGACGTGAGCATATGTATGTAGTTATTTTTTGGTGCAAAACGAAAAGCAACTCTTAGAGAGATTTAAACTCTCAAGTTCAGAATGAAGCTGGAATACCTCTACTGCTCAGATGATCACATCAGTCTGTATTGTAGTGATTTTGAACTTAAAAAAATATCTCAAAAACAAAAATAAAAATTATTTACCAATCAATATTTGGTAGTGCGTTATCATACACAACTGACTTACAGCAACAACGAATTGCCTCATAAATTGTCGTTCGTGTCACAGAATAAGCCAAACGGTGATATTTACGTTAAAAATATATATATTCACTGTTGTTTCAATTTTCAATACATGTGCAGGTTTTCCATTTCAATACCTGTAAGCTTTGGTTGTTATGTTTCAAGATTCTGTATACATGCAAAGTGGTGCTGAGTGATGGTTCCTGAATTTATCAATCTGAATGAATTATATACAACAAAATCTCGATTATACGTGTGTTAAATTTTGAATTTTCTGACTTGGAAAATTTGACTGGTTTTAATTGTTTGCGAAATCTCACAGATAGGAATAATAGATATCGTTAAGGATAACCTAAGTGGCCAACATAGCCAGCAGATTGGTAGTAATATATAAATAACTAGCTGTGCCCGGCAAACGTTGTATTGCCATATATTTTTTTGGGGTGGACTACCCCTAACATTTAGGGGGATGAAAAATAGATGTTGGCCGATTCTCATAGATACCGGATAAGCACAAAAAATTTCATCAAAATCGGTCAAGCCGTTTCGGAGGAGTATGGCAACGAAAATTGTGACACGAGAATTGTATATATTAGATGAACTTCATATTTTCACGGAAATTAAATAACAAAATTTATTCAACTATATTTTCACAAATGTTTCCTCAAATATCATCGCCGCAGTTAACTCTGTAAAATATATTATTGGCGAAAAATCTGTTTTAACTTGCTTGGCTAGTTTCGCTTTCTTAAGATAATGTAAGAAGAGAACACGACAAAATAAAAAATCTCAAGCGTAATTTCCCCCCGAATGGAACTACAAACAACTTAACACAGACAAAATGTCACCGCCGAGGTTTTTTCCGTGAAATTTTTATAATATATTTCAGTGACCGCGACGGTCAAATTTCCGGACGTCGACCGACCCGGAACCTCAACCTTTAAACCCGCTGACAGATATTTTCATTTAACACCTAACGCCTGAGTTGGGTCGAGCTTGGATCTGATGGACGAGTAAGCAGATCTTTGTGCTCAGAGAGATGTTAATGACAATACTATTTTTAGATTCTCACAAATTTACCTGGTCCCAAAGTAGGACGTTTGTTATATTGATATAAGACAAAGAGGCGCTTTTATACTTTTTTTTAATACCCAATGAATGAAAAACGGGGCCCTATTACTAAGACTTCGCTGTCCGCCTGTCATCAGGGTGTAAGATTTCACAGATGATGTATTCTGTGGCTGATATACATACATACATATGCTCACGCCTGTATTCCCCGAAGGGGTAGGCAGAGGTGTTGTTATCACAACACACACTTTTCAGCGAATTTGATTAAGTGCCAACGTGACAGATGGTGAGTCTATCGCCTACATACGTCTTTGAATTACTTCTCAGAAATATGCAGGTTTCCTCACGATGTTTTCCTTCACCGTAAAGCACGTAGTGTGAAATAACTGTACATAAGTTTTTTAGAAAAACTCTTTGGTACAGGCCCCGCTAGGATTCGAACTTGCGTCGCTTGCGTAGCAGGCGACTGCTCTAACCCCGAGGCCACCACGGCTCTCCGTTGCTGATATAATAAAAACAAAACATAATAACTTTATAAATGGCTCCCGCACTGTAAACTATTTTCTTTTTTTGCTCGGTTTTATAGAAGGTGGATTTTTATAGAACGGTACGGAACTCTTCGCGCGTGAGTTCGACTCTATTACTTTTTATACTTCAAAGCTGATAAATACCACGTGATGGTGAGCGCCTAATGCAGCCCATGAACGTGACCAACACCGAACAGCGATAGCCTCTCGCCTATACATACATCTATATACATATACAGTGTCCATTTGCAATTCTAAAATACAGCTTTTCACTAAATGCATATGAAAGTTATTATAGTACTGACATAAAAAAACAATTTTTTCTCTGTGTGTCTGTCTGTTTGTTCCGGCTAATATCCGAAATAGCTGGACCGATTTTAACGGGACGTTCACTGGCATATACTTAATTTTACAAGGAGTAACTTATGCTACCTTTATTGAAAAAAACATTAGGGTTCCGCGGGACACGTGAAATTTACGCAGGTAAAACCGCGAGGCATAATTATTGTTTGATCATAGCGAAAACGAAAGGGTCGAGTAGAACCTCTACGTTAAGCTAAATATAATTATACTTAACTATCACAGCGCGTGGCTTGATATAAAAGTTCCAATCGCCTTGCCCTTTTCAAAATTGTTAAAAATAATTGCGAAACGAATATCTATTGTTCTATTTGTGTGTTGAGATAAGAACTCCTTTTATAAAATATTAATAGCACCCGCCCACGGCTTCGCCCGCGTATTGTATACTGTATTCTCTGAAACTCATTCTAAATATAGATAGCACTCACACAAGCCTTACACACAATTACCTCACGCCTGTATTCCCCCAAAGGAGTAGGTTTACTTATGATAGACCCATGTTTCATCAGTTATATCTAAGTCCCATGTAATAGGGGATAACCGGGCATAACATCTCTCTCCCCGGGGATCGAACACAGGACATCTGATCCGCAGTAGCATTTGCGCCCACTACACCGACCAGGGCTTGTAGACAAAGTAACATTATCTTCACACTTCACTTCAAACGTTACAAAATGTCCTGTGTCACGTGCTTGATTAATGTCATTTCCATACATTTTGTAGCGTTTCTATTAGCTGAAGCGCGAGAGACTGTTACTTTGTCGAGGCCTGCAGGCAGTATAGTAGAAATAATATTTAGTTTTATGTGTAAGTTTGACTCACATAATATCTAAGAATATCACAAAGAAGCAAAACATTATTGCCATAATAAAAGGTGAATGAACAACATCAAAGACTACATTATACGTAGAATATATTAGCTATTATAAGCCCCATCGTGTTCATATTCCAACGTCATGGTACAATATCGCTTTTATTAGAATTCAAATGACTTTCTATGATGTTCTTATAACCGCTTATCACTTTATGCAGTATTATTATTCTTGGGCTCACTTTGTTCAAGTACTCAATGAATTGTTTATTTTTTTGCAAATAATTTATAACCAAATTAAAAGCGATACTCTGAGTATAAAATTGATGGCCAGGCTAACACGCTAATAATCTAATACTCATAAATAAAATTGAAGTGTCTGCGGGACTGTACCAATCAGTCTTACTATAAAACGTAAGTGCAGTAATTTCAAACCACGAGCTTTATTGTACTGTACTGTAATTCAAAGATAGTGCCTGAGACGGTGATGGAATCGCCCTCTGTCACGCAATTAATTAAATTCGGTGAAATGTTACTCTGCTTACCCTTTCGGGGCCCCTTCCGGGATGGCGTGAGTGTATAAATATTTCCTTATATTCTAAGCCTAAATAACGTATTTCTTCGAAACTGATTGATAAATAAACGCCATTGTTTCACGCACCTTTGTCACGAAACATCCGCTTTTATTTATTCATGAACAAAACTCCCTGGAACTTGCAGTCAAAGTGCTGATTTTGAATGTCGCGGAAGGTACGTGATGCTTCCGGTTAGAAGTGTTGGCGGCGTTTCCGGTGAGAGTGAACTACTGTTGGTACTCGATTAGAGTTTAGATGAGGAGTATTTAGTAAATGTTAACATTTTAATATATCGTACGCTCAGAACAATCGGGACTCAACTCAAAAGTTTGCGATAATATTATATTAAGAAATAGCCCTCAAAATGTATTTCCACGCGTAGTTTTAAAAAATATATATTTGTTTTTCACTTATCGGCAGTGATTAACCTAAACTATACTTTAAAATATAAAATACATTGTATTCAAACTGATAAAATAATAAAGTTACAAATTCAAACGTCGATCAGTGATTTCGATTTAAAAAAAAATTTAGAATTCAGTCTCTCTATATATAGTTGTTCCCCGCGGTTTCACTCGAATCCCAGCGGGGCCTGTACCAATGAGTTTTTCTATAAAACATATGTGAAGTAATTTCACACCACGTGCTTTACGGTGAAGGAAAACATCGTGAGGAAACCTGCGTATTTCTGAAAATGACAAGTAAAGGGTCTGAGACGGCGATGGATCCACCATCTGTCAAGTTGGCACTGTATCATCTTCGGTGTAAAGTAGGTGTACATGTAACAACACGCCTGTCAACCCCTTCGGGGAATACAGGCGTGAGCATATGTATGTATTACAACAAAATAAAAAATAAAAATACAAAAGTGACAACTCTTAGTAGCGTGACTAGAAGTGTTGCTTGAATTAGAGACACTCATATTTCCACTTTCCAGGACACTTCTCCCTTTGAACCGTCTGCGAACTCCTCGTGAATTAAAGCGATTTTAAACCCCCCATTCACTGCAGTATGCTAGCAATTCCTTTAAAGTAGGTAAAGGTGTTTTACTTGGAGTTTATTTAAAATTAGATATCATCTCCCACGCCTTTTTTTTTATACGAAGCGACTGCCATCAGACCTTCACAACCCCTTGAATGAGGAAAATCTGTGATCTGGATTAAACTAGTTGTCAGACTATTTTAGTCCTCCGACCGACCTGTAACGATTGCCAAAGATGATAATTTGGCAACCGGGACCGACGGCTTATCGTGCTCTCCGAGGCACGGAGGGAACTCGGGCGGTTGCCCATCCAATAAGGTTAGGGTTTGTTAACTTCGCTGATGGAATGATATGCGAATAGCAACTATGCCACGAGCTCCTGGTTTATTTCAAATTAGATAAATAGATTATTTTACGCTTCCGTTACTCGGCGGTAATATTATTTTATCCTCATGTGAACGTGTAAATACTGAGTCGAGAACTTTACGCGCACATTTGTGACACAAAGCATTTGGTGGTACATATAAATTTAAAGTATAATTAAGAGTCCCCTAATTTTTTTTAAGTAAACTTAAAGTAACCTCTCACAACTGCACTTTACCACGAAAATAAATATTATGTACAATTATCTTCCTGGCTTTATCCCATACATTGTTGGTATCACCTGATTTTTATAAGAAGCGACTGCCATCTGACCTTCGCAACCCCTTTTACGAGGAAAATCTGTGATCTGGGTTAAACCAGTTGTCAGACTATTTTAGGCCTCCGACTGACTTGTAACGATTGCCAAAGATGATAAATTGGCAACAGGGAACGACGGCTTAACCTTAACGGGCGGTCACCCATAAATGTACTGGCTAGGGTTAGGGTTGCTTAACATTGCTGATCGAATAATATGCGCAATAACAACTGTGCCACGAGCTCCTCCTATTATGTACAATAAAGAAAAAAAAATTAAGGGATTTCTTCTCTAATATTTAATTCAGGCGATGTTTTATGTCAAAATTGTTGCGATATAAGTTACCCATTTTGAATTAATTGATTGTAAAGAATATATTGAAACTTTGGAAGTAATTATTCATTTCCAAAAG
Organism: Watsonalla binaria; assembly: GCA_929442735.1. NCBI lineage: Eukaryota > Metazoa > Arthropoda > Insecta > Lepidoptera > Drepanidae > Watsonalla > Watsonalla binaria. The sequence continues at coordinate 9,933,236 of OV838930.1, forward strand.
TTTAATGTAACTTCAAAATTGATCTTCAATAACACAGTTCGTATTAACAATTGAGAATCATATTGATAATGTTCCAATTTTGAAGACAATTTGTTTATTTGAGAAATTCACAATTCAAAAGATATATTCAAAATGGTTGTTGATTTTGCCAAAAGTACGCGGAACTTCAAGAAATTAATAACAAATCTTTGCCGGAGATATAACTTAAAACAAAAATGATTTATTTATGTTTCGTTAACAAGATGGATGAACGAGTAAAATAAACAAATAAATATTGTTTACAAAACAACACAATTGTTTGGCTCAAATCTATACAGATAAATAAAATTGAGGTGTCTGTTTGTAATTCCCAAATTACACCTTTTGACTAAATACTTATAAAAGTATACACGGTACTGATATAGAATGACCAATTTAAATTTTTTTCTCTGTCTGTTTGTTCCGGCTAATCTCCGAAACGGCTGGACCAATTTGAACGGGACTTTCACTGGTGGATAGCTAATGTTACAAGGAGTGACTTAGGTTAGGTGTACTATTTAGTGACGACTATGCTGGCAGACAGAGAGGCATGTAGGGCCGTAGTCTTCTTCTGCGAGACAGTAATGTCCCAGAAGGAGACCTCCGAGCGGGATCGGGAGAGAGCCGATCCCTCTCGAAGACGACGGCGACGGCGGGGCGGAGGCAACGCACGCCCCGGTCCGTCCACCCAATAGCCAGGGTCTAAGAATGTGGCTATGGTATCCCCTGCCTGTCGTAAGAGGCGACTAAAAGGGGGCCGGAGGGCCTGCTGGCGGTGGTCGGGGTGGGAGCTTTGACCACCGAGCCGCGGGCCCGGGAAGGTGGCAGCGCGATGTGGCTCGCGCTGCCTTGCACAGCGAGGTCTCCAGGGGCGGCATCACAGCTGCCCCGGGGATGTGCCCCGGCAAAGTGTGGGGAGACATCGGTGCGTTCTATCAGAGTATCTGGAGTCCCCCCTGAGCACTGAGGTCGGCCACCGGGGGGGTTTTAGTGAGGTAAAAATCCCACATACCCCGATCTGCCTCTCCCAGGGCGGTCGGGGACCTTTTGAAGGTTTCCCACTCGTCAACAAAAAAAGAAAAAAAAAATGGTGTACTATTCAATAGAAAAAACATTTAGGATTCCGCGGGAATGAAATTAAATCTACGCGCGTGAAACCGCAGGGTACAGCTAGTTATAAATAAATAAATGTTTATTATTTCATTCTAACAATTGAAAATGATAATTAAACAATTTCTACTAAAATACTATATGACCGTAAGTATTTCCTTGTTTACAAATTACGTTTAAACCAAAATAACTAATAACCCAATATGTTTCCCTAAGTCCGTCCCAACTTCTGCACTTAAACTGAACTTAGACAAGTTATAGCGTTGCCAAAACTAATAAAAACTATCATATCCTTAAGGCCAATTGAACACAAACCCGAAAATAATACAGGTATCCCGCTGATGTTTATTAATACCGCCAAATTGTGTCATCCTGTATGGGAGGAAATATTATTTTCGTTTGTTATAGGTGCCGTCACAAGCTATGAGCGCTTAGCGAAAATAGTGACGACAACTTTTAAGAGCCGTGGTGGCCTCGGGGTTTGAGCAGTCGCCTGCTACGCAAGCGACGCAAGTTCGAATCCCAGCGGGGCCTGTACCAATGACTTATTCTAAAAAACTTATGTACAGTAATTTCATACCACGTGCTTTACGGTGACGGAAATCATCGTGAGGAAACCTGCATATTTCTGAGAAGTAATTCAAAGACGTATGTATAGTGCCTGAGACGGCGATAGACTCACCATCTGTCACGTTGGCACTTAATCATCTTCGGTGAAAAGTGGGTGTTGTGACTACAACACCTCTGCCTACCCCTTCGGGGAATACAGGCGTGAGCATATGTAAGTGTATGTAATTTAACTTTTCAGATAACTTGGCAGGACAACACTGCTGTGCAGTCCGTAAAGTCGTTCGTGGATACCGCCTACTGTGACGTCATCGTAATGGCCGACATAAATGTAACGCGCCGAACCATGCTGTGTCACTTTCCGGGCTAAGTTACAAGAGCTTGCTTGTTTCAAATTAACATTTGAATTTGCAAAAATAAGAAAAAATCTATACGCCATGACAATTAAAAAAAACTTTGAGTATTCGCCTGCTACGCAAGCGAAGCAAGTTCGAATCCCAGTGGGACCTAAAACTTATGTACAGTGATTTCACACCACGTGCTTTACGGTGCAGGAAAACCTCGTGAAGAAACGTGAAGGACGCACACTCTGTCACGTTGGTATTTAATTAAATTAGGTGAAATGTGGGTGTTGTTGTTACAACACCTTAGTTTACCCCTACGGGGACCCCTTTGGGATAACGTGAGCATATTAAAAAAAATTCCAGTCCGCTTGATGGTTGCTACTGCCTATGAACGTGACTAATACCAAAGTGCCTACATATGCCTTCATGTACCCCTACTTTATTAAAAGTAATAATTTTGGCGTTTTTCCTCGAAAAGCTAGTTTCCGCACCGTTATAAGTATCTTACCGGGGCAACGAGGCTCAAACTGAAAAAATAATTTACGCAAAAATGTAGGTGAACATAGTAGGGGACAAAATACCTACTAAAGTTAGCACAGAGCGCCTCCTCTCCGGTTTCCACTTTGTCAATGGACATATTCGGATTATTTTCCGCTTCTCTTTAGACTTTCACCACCTCACAACGTTCTTGTTGCAGTAAAAGTATGCTGTTGACACAGTATCACTTATACACAAATATGGTATTATTTAATTTATCATTTTAGTTGTTTAAACGGAGCACACGTAGACATTCCATATCATGTTTCTATCTAAACACTATTCGAGGTGACTTGGACTGCTTGGAATTTTGACAAATAAAATTACGTAATCCCGATGGACCTGGTCTTCTTACAGTAGTTTTTTTTTCCAATAAATATTAAATTCAATTCTAATTCAAATTCAAAAATATCTTCATTCGATTAGACTTTTTACAAAGTACCTTAAAATCGTCAGAAAGACACGATTACATAGGATTATACATGCTACCGCCAGGTTCGAAAGGGTGCTTTTACTGAGACATACATACATATGCTCACGCCTGTATTCCCCGAAGGGGTAGGCAGAGGTGTTGTTATCACATCACCCACTTTTCACCGAATTTGATTAAGTGCCAACGTGACAGATGGTGAGTCTATCACCGTCTCAGGCACTATACATACGTCTTTGAATTACTTCTCAGAAATATGCAGGTTTCCTCACGATGTTTTCCTTCACCGTAAAGCACGTGGTGTGAAATCACTGTACATAAGTTTTTTTTTTTAGAAAATCTCATTGGTACAGGCCCCGCTGCGATTCGAACTTGCGTCGCTTGCGTAGCAGGCGACTGCTCTAACCCCGAGGCCACCACGGCTTTTACTGAGAAGAATTTATATATATCCATAGTTGCAAAGCCTAATGATTTTTTGTTTTGCATATCCAGGTGACGAAATAATAAGTGATAATCGCCAAATGGACACACGTATGTTCAATCCATTGTGTCGAGTTGGTGTATAGCGCTCATTTTCTATCAGAAACTACCAGGATACTGACCTATTTGTGACCTAATTGTTGCCCACTGAGCAATAGCGCAGTTCACCGGGTCGAAGACACATTTATATGGGTAGGTACATAATTGAAGTTAACAAATTGCTCGCTCGGATATTGAACCCGGGATATGGATACAGAAAAGTTTTGAAAGAGATTTATAAATAGGATGGTGCATGTAAATTTTTCAACAAAATAACTTATTGCTCCAAAAAAATATACGTAGTCTTTTCAGTTATCTAGTGCTTTCCAAAATAAGGTAATGGATTTCGAGAAACATCAATCAATAGAGCTTAAATAAAATTATTTTTGAAGAAAGCATAATATTATTGATAATTGATACTTTCAAATTGTCAGACCAAATTTTTGATAATAATTGTTCGCATTCGTAGAGGAGCTCGTGGCACAGTTGCTATTGCGCATATCATTGGATCAGTGTAGTTAAGCAACCCTAGCCCTAGGCAGTAATTGGATGGGTGACCGCCCGAGTTTCCTCCGTGCCTCGGAGAGCACGTTGAGCCGTCGGTCCCGGTTGCCAATTTATCATCTTTGGCAATCGTTACAGGTCAGGTTGCGAAGATCAGATGGCAGTCGCTTAGTTAGAAATCAGGTGATTAGCCACAACGGATTGAATCAAGTGCCGACCCCAACAATGTATAAGGCCAGGCAGATGATGATGAATTGTTCGTATTCGAAAGATGAATTTACGAAAACTCGTATTGTCCACCGCTATTGTCAGTACATCGAAATTATCTATTGGTCAATACAGCCGACCCCTTTGTGGCCTAAACGTGAAATTACAAAGTCGTCGGCAGAGAATTGTGGTAAAATTGCAGAGTACGAATCAATCCGTTCACCTAACTCAAACCACTGGTGCCTCGTTGGAAATTAACTAGTTAGTTGGACGAGTTAGGTGTTTAGTTGAGAACTAGGTTCCTACGGTATAACGTCTATGGGCCATTCTTGTTGGGATTCGAAATTTTATTGAATGCAAGATTAGATTTGAAAGCACAAGAGCCGTGGTGGCCTCGGGGTTTGAGCAGTCGCCTGCTACGCAAGCGACGTAAGTTCGAATCCCAGCGAGGCCTGTACCAATGAGTTTTTCTAAAAAACTTATGCACAGTGATTTCACACCACGTGCTCTACGGTGAAGGAAAACATCGTGAGGAAACCTGCATATTTCTGAGAAGTAATTCAAAGACGTATGTATATTGCCTGAGACGGCGATAGACTCACCATCTGTCACGTTGGCACTTAATCAAATTCGGTGAAAAGTGGGTGTTGTGATTACAACACCTCTGCTTACCCCTTCGGGGAATACAGGCGTGAGCATATGTACATTGATCAGAAGGTGACTAGTTAGTGGGGACTGGAGTAGTGCGTACCTTGGAGAAAATGCCACTCAAATCTGCTGAAGGGTAGTGTTGAGTTACTGTGGTGAGTCAGATTGCCAGTAGGAGAAGTTAATATAGGAGCACCCTATTTGTCTTTCATAAAGTGGGTGGAGCATTTTTTTTTGTATGTAGTTCGCTGGATATTCTTGGCTCATAGGTATTATGTAACCCAATAGGATTTTCGCTGGTTTTAACTAGCTTATAAGTATACTAGTTTATAAGTAGAACGTGAATCTACTTATAAACAGCTCTTTTTGAGGACTGGTTTATTAATTTTTTATTTTTTATCAAAATTTTTAAGCATTGAAATGCCGAGTCCACGAGATTAATTTTTATTTTTGTGTTACAATTTTTTTTTGCAACTCTTTTATATAGAGTACCCTGTTTTTTAATGATTTGAATATAATATTTATAAATATTTTCAGTTCGCAACCACAGCTTCTAGCAAGTAACAATAACTCTAATTCAAACGAGCTTCCCCGGACCGATCAGGGCAACGTTCAAACGATGTAATTGCCGACCCATTGTCCAACTTTGACAGCCCAATTGCAGTATTACTATCAACTACCTTCGTCGATGAAAATAGTAGTGAGAGAAGAATTTACGTTTACTGTTTTTATTACCAATTTTGGAGTTTCGTTTGTCGTGGAATGCTAATACGGTGGCTATAAATTTTTTATGAAAATGTTCACAATATTATTGTCCCCAAAACCATTGTGGCCATGGGGTTTATGCAGTCTTCTGCTACGCATTCGACGCATCCCAGCGGCCTGTACCAATAAGATTTTATCAAAACAGTAATTTCATCTCACGTGCTTTGAGTGCAGTGAAGGAAAACATGAGGAAACCTGCATAATGTCTGCGAAGTAATTCAAAGTATGTTTAGTGCATGATACTGGGATGGACGGCGATAGACTCACTCTCCGTCACGTTGGTACCAAATCATCTTAGGTAGTGTATCTCGTTAGGTAATAGTATTCCTATGTATATTTTAATGCAGAAAGGGGTGAAGACATTACATCACGTACTTCCTTTTACACAGATATACGTACATACCACGCCTGTACTCCTCGAAGGGGTAGGCAGAGGTGTTGTAACAATAACACAATAATTAAGTGCCAACGTGACAGATGGTGAGTCTATCGCCGTCTCAGGCACTATACATACTCTTTGTCTTTGAATGACTTCTCAGACATATGCAGGTTTCCTTCTCCGTAAAGTACGTGGTGTGAAAACGTAAGTTTTTTAGAAAAACTCATTGGTACAGGCCCCCTGGGATTTGAGCTTGCGTCGCTTGCGTAGCAGTCGATTGCTCAAACCACAAAGCCACCACGGTTCTACACTGATATAGTATTGAAAATGTAAATAATAGGCCAATCAATCATCTACACCAGTTGTAACTGACGTGTAGTTCGCTCGTTGCAGGTAACGAATATGTGTCGTCTGTTGTAAATGTTTTTTTTTTTGCTTTTTAGTTGGGAATGGGATACAAAATTGCAGATTTGTTGCAATAGAAAAGAGGAATATGGATATAAAATTGCAATTGTATTTCAATAGAGCAGCATTTTCGTCGTTTTACCACATAGCATTTACCCAAGACATAATCCGGTGTATGATTTTTTAGTACCTCCTAGGGGCCAACTATGATCGTTCAAGGAGCATGTATCCTTGATATTTGATTTTACAGCACTAAAATAAAACGTCAGACCTCAGAAGTTATTAGTACGCTCTGCTAAAATCGATGACGGTAGTCCCCTGTCCTTATTTTTGGAGTTAGTGATAACATAATATATTTCAAGGCTACGAAATACGCTAGCTTCGCCTGCGTTGCAGTCAAATTTCACATACAAACTATCATCTCCCATTTAACCTCCTTAGGGATTGAATTTCGAAAAACATATTCCATAACCACACACCCTCCCAATTCAAAATCTCTAGGACCAGAGGACCTACCATCATCGGTTCTAGCAGAGCGTAGTAAAAGACTTCTAAGCTTTGACGCGTCATTTTTGTACCGTATAATGAAACGTCAAAATTAAAAAGTTCTTAATACGCGCTACTTAAACGATCATTATTGGCCCCCAGCGGTAGACATACACGTCAGTCAGGCATTCTAATTTTATATGTATAGATACATACATACATATGCTCACGCCTGTATCCCATGGGGTAGGCAGAGACCACCGTTCGCCACAAGTTACGATCCTTACATACTTCTTTCGCTTCATCCACATTCATGCATCTCCTCATACTCTTCCTACAACCGCAGGAAGGTCAAATACGAATTTGACCTTTCTAAAAAATACTATTAATTTGGTCACGTCGTGTATAGATACCAAAGTATTGTCATAGTAGATTGATATTAAGACTATGTATATCACACAATATTCGATACTAGATTTCTACCGCTTACAAACCAATTAACAGGCAGACTCATATAAAACTACGTGCAAACTTGATGAAACGATAAAACGAAAGGCATAAAATTTATTTACGTGCACTCGTATTTGCAATTTTGCATTCGTTCACCGAACATTCGTATTGTGGCCTGACCTGAAATAAAATTAACACAAATTTACCTTCCATTTTACGGGTGCATAACACTGTATTGGTATTGCATGGGATGCGTTTTCGAGCCATCGTGTTCATAATGAGATTTTCATTGAGCTATTTCGAAAAATACGTACGCCCACTCATGTATTCCTCAAAGAGGTATGCAGAGGTTTGTTATAGGTATATCCACATTTCCCAGTGCCTCAATCGGTCACTAACCCAACTAATGTTTAGTGGTAACAGTCAACCAAACCAATTAAGTTTAGTGGTAGGCACTAGTCCAGACTCCTACTCAGACCGAACTGGGTAATTACTGATGGAAAAACCCGGTTGCCCGGCCCGGATACCAAACACAGGGCATCGTGCGACCACAATACCGAAGAGACTTCCCAATGTATTTATAGATTTGTCAGACATTTATAATGCCCTGTAAAAAAAATATGACACATTTTGGGAGATAAATATTAATTTAATTTATTAATACCTAGCTGTACCCTGCCACGCTTCGCTGTGGCACATTGCGATTGATAATACATTTGAAGCGTACACAAACCAACATAAAAGAATATATAATATATATATATATGCAGCCGTCCTGAAGTTACACGGTAACACAAATTCAAAAATGATTTTAACATACAGGCAATCAAAAATGAAGTTGAAAAATCTGAAAACGTCCAAGTTGAAATACAACGATATAGGTACTTAAAAATAGAATACGTGATTGAGAGAAGACGAATTTTGCATAGTATCTATAAACTATTTAGGGAGAATACCTGTTTAATTAATAATCTTTATGGGTTGTAAAAGTAGTAATAATCCAAGAATAATATCAATTGTAAGTTTCTCCAGAAAATAATAACATTATCCATAATTCAGGCTCCTAATAACTTGGTTAAGTAATTCTCCCAAACTTATAACACACAGATCTATCAATAAGTTAGAACTTAGAGGTTACTCCAACTTATTGGTTTAGTTTTATATCGAAATGTAGTTGTTAGAAGCAAATACAGAAAGGCAGCTCTCATTGGATGTCACAGACGTCATGTACTCGTATATATTCACATTCTGAGGTGTCGCTGTAAAGAACCCATCCCATGCTAGATGATGGATGAGTGACAGAGAAGTCAGTTCCCTTCATACCTCGGACAGCTGACGGTCTCAGTTGCCAGTTAAATATGTTAGGCAATCATTACAGGACCCAGTTTACGCATTTTCGAAGTTCGCAGTCGCCTTGTGAGTAACATAGGTTGCAAGCTGTGCCCGCGGTTCTACCGCATGGAGTTTCATGGATGATCCGCGGAACCCCAATGTTTTTTTTATAGTAGTATGTAGTAGCCTTAGTTATTTCTTGTAACATTAGCTATCTGCCATGGAAAGTCTCGTTAAAATCGGTCAAGCCGTTACGAAGATTAGCCGGAATAAATAGAAAGACAAACGGAGAAAAAATTAATATAGAATTTTTTAAGTCAGTACCGTATATACTTTCATATACAGGTATTAAAATGCTTGCATTTTGGAATTACAAACAGACACTTCAATTTCTCAGTATATATGTATATGTATAGACTGTACAGATTGTTTTCGAATCGCGGTTTGTGTGAAAGCGCTTCAATTAAACTTTAATTCCCGCGGATATTATCACAACTGTTTGTCATACACGTGTCCTTATTAAAAAAATATATACACAAAAGGAAAGCTTAAAATATAATTTTCGGAAATTGTCACAAATTTCAGATTTACTTCAAAGGTTGTTCTCGAAGGGTAGGTTTTTGACCGGTGGTTATATTTTCAACATTCAAAAATGTTTTCGACAGTACCTTACCAAGGCGCAAATTGAATAGACTTTTGAGTTCGATTCGTTTTTTCTAAAAACTTATGTACAGTGATTTCACACCGCGTGCTTTACGGTGAAGGAAAACATCGTGAGGAAGCCTGCATATCTCTGAGAAGCAATTCAATAACGTATGTAAAGTGTCTGAGACGGCGATGGACTCACCAACACCTCTGCCTACCTCTTCGGGGAATACAGGCGTGAGCATATGTATGTTTAATGAATGTGCCAAGAGTCCCTTTTGTTGAATTTGATTTTGTATATTTAGATAACTATAATCAGGAATGTAAATTAAGACGTTCGCAAGGATGCCTGCATGCACCTATTACCATCTACATATTGAGGGAGTGGGTCTTCTGTATGTGTTTATTTTACTCACTTCAACCACGCAATTGATTCGTGTTCTCATTAATATTAATATGAAGCCTTCAAATCCGGAGTATATCTTGTATTTTTGTGATTTGACGACTGAATTCTTTGTTAAAGATAAAATCTTGCTCTTACATCAATACATTATATATGTACAATGTACATTTTAATTAATGTCATAAGTAAATTTTGAAACCTGTAAATCATGCATATGCTCACGCCTGTATGCCTGGTAAGCAGAGGTGTTGTAATAACAACACCCACTTTTCACCGAAGATGATTAAGTGCTAACGTGACAGATGGTGAATCTATCGCCGTCTCAGGTAATTATTACTGCATAGTTTCCTCACAATATTTATATATTAGTTAGATAACGTGTTCTATAAATTCCACAGGATAGCAGGCGAGATTGTTCCAAATAAAAAAATATAAATTTTACCAAACCGCTCAACCCCAACATTTGCAGAGAAACTGGGGATTTTTCAAATTAAATCGTGTCAACAACAGCAGTTTTAGCGATGCAACGCGTTTGGTGTCGATTGCAATACTCGGATCCGGACTTTCTTTGTTGTCTGTCCGGAATCAGTGTCCGTAACGAATATGCATGCGATCCAAATGGACGCTGCGAGATATTAAAAGGTTTTCGAGCCCCGTACACAGTCCTTTCGATTTATCTACAAGGATTTCACACCACGTCCTTTATGGTGAAGGAAAATGTCGTGAGGAAACCTGCATATGTCTAAGAAGTAATTCAAAGACGTATATATAGTGCCTGAGACGGCGATGAGCCACCCTCTCTCACGTTGGCACTTAATCATATTCGGTGAAATGTGGGTGTTATTGTTACAACACCTCTGCTTACCCCTTTGGGGACTCTTCTGGGATGGCGTGAGCATATAATAATATCTTTGGTTTTTTTCTATTATTTTAAGGCTGGCAACGAAGCTATGCTCGTTAAACAAGTACTGCAATAAATTGCGGATTTTCTCTAAAAACATAGTCATGAAGACACTACCATATTATACAAGGAACATTACTTAAAACACGTAGAAAACTAGACCCAAATGGGTGTCTCTCGGGATCGTGCCAAGAAGGCTGGCAGCATTGCCACGTTGAATAGCAATGCTGATTCTCTGAGCGAGAAAAACGCCAGCGCGCTTGTCACAAGAGGCTTTTAGTGTCTTTAATTTTATTCTATTTTTCTCCAGCTTTCTTTTAGTCTAAGTTAAATCGGTTCAGGTGCTTAGAGCCTATTCGTTGAAAACAAACAATCAGACATTTTTATACGATGAGTGTAGAAAGTAAAAGGAGGAGCTCGTGGCACAGTTGCTATTGCGCATATCATTCGATTTATCGAAGTTAAGGAACCAGTGATTGGATGGACCGCACTGAAGGGGTTACGAAGATCAGATGGCAGTCGCTTCGTAAATTAAGTACCAACCCCAAGATTATGTGGGATAAGTAAAAAACATTAAAAAAGCTGATTAATTAAAAAAAAAATTTTTTTTATTTTTTTGTCGAACTGTCGCACCATTTATTTTTTTTTATTTATATAGGCTTCTATACTTCTTAAGGGTTTGCTCACGCTAATATTAAAATCCAAATATTTCCAATTTCAACCACAAGGCTACTTAATATTAAAATTCAAGAGGATTACAATGAAAATCGGCAAACAATTACAACTGAAATATGACACAATACGGTTTATTATATGACTTTTTAATATTAACATTTTATTACAAGGAAATCACCAGCTCCCCCGACTCACAACAAAATGCCCAAAAGTCTTTCAAATAAGCGACAAAGGAACGTTAAAGCTTCTACCCTTATCTATTTCTTAGCCGCAAGGGGAGATATTTTTTGCACGAAAACTTTACTTCAAAGGTTGTTCTCGAAGGGTAGGTTTTTGACCGGTGGTTATATTTTCAACATTCAAAAATGTTTTCGACAGTACCTTACCAAGGCGCAAATTGAATAGACTTTTGAGTTCGATTCGTTTTTTCTAAAAACTTATGTACAGTGATTTCACACCGCGTGCTTTACGGTGAAGGAAAACATCGTGAGGAAGCCTGCATATCTCTGAGAAGCAATTCAATAACGTATGTAAAGTGTCTGAGACGGCGATGGACTCACCAACACCTCTGCCTACCTCTTCGGGGAATACAGGCGTGAGCATATGTATGTTTAATGAATGTGCCAAGAGTCCCTTTTGTTGAATTTGATTTTGTATATTTAGATAACTATAATCAGGAATGTAAATTAAGACGTTCGCAAGGATGCCTGCATGCACCTATTACCATCTACATATTGAGGGAGTGGGTCTTCTGTATGTGTTTATTTTACTCACTTCAACCACGCAATTGATTCGTGTTCTCATTAATATTAATATGAAGCCTTCAAATCCGGAGTATATCTTGTATTTTTGTGATTTGACGACTGAATTCTTTGTTAAAGATAAAATCTTGCTCTTACATCAATACATTATATATGTACAATGTACATTTTAATTAATGTCATAAGTAAATTTTGAAACCTGTAAATCATGCATATGCTCACGCCTGTATGCCTGGTAAGCAGAGGTGTTGTAATAACAACACCCACTTTTCACCGAAGATGATTAAGTGCTAACGTGACAGATGGTGAATCTATCGCCGTCTCAGGTAATTATTACTGCATAGTTTCCTCACAATATTTATATATTAGTTAGATAACGTGTTCTATAAATTCCACAGGATAGCAGGCGAGATTGTTCCAAATAAAAAAATATAAATTTTACCAAACCGCTCAACCCCAACATTTGCAGAGAAACTGGGGATTTTTCAAATTAAATCGTGTCAACAACAGCAGTTTTAGCGATGCAACGCGTTTGGTGTCGATTGCAATACTCGGATCCGGACTTTCTTTGTTGTCTGTCCGGAATCAGTGTCCGTAACGAATATGCATGCGATCCAAATGGACGCTGCGAGATATTAAAAGGTTTTCGAGCCCCGTACACAGTCCTTTCGATTTATCTACAAGGATTTCACACCACGTCCTTTATGGTGAAGGAAAATGTCGTGAGGAAACCTGCATATGTCTAAGAAGTAATTCAAAGACGTATATATAGTGCCTGAGACGGCGATGAGCCACCCTCTCTCACGTTGGCACTTAATCATATTCGGTGAAATGTGGGTGTTATTGTTACAACACCTCTGCTTACCCCTTTGGGGACTCTTCTGGGATGGCGTGAGCATATAATAATATCTTTGGTTTTTTTCTATTATTTTAAGGCTGGCAACGAAGCTATGCTCGTTAAACAAGTACTGCAATAAATTGCGGATTTTCTCTAAAAACATAGTCATGAAGACACTACCATATTATACAAGGAACATTACTTAAAACACGTAGAAAACTAGACCCAAATGGGTGTCTCTCGGGATCGTGCCAAGAAGGCTGGCAGCATTGCCACGTTGAATAGCAATGCTGATTCTCTGAGCGAGAAAAACGCCAGCGCGCTTGTCACAAGAGGCTTTTAGTGTCTTTAATTTTATTCTATTTTTCTCCAGCTTTCTTTTAGTCTAAGTTAAATCGGTTCAGGTGCTTAGAGCCTATTCGTTGAAAACAAACAATCAGACATTTTTATACGATGAGTGTAGAAAGTAAAAGGAGGAGCTCGTGGCACAGTTGCTATTGCGCATATCATTCGATTTATCGAAGTTAAGGAACCAGTGATTGGATGGACCGCACTGAAGGGGTTACGAAGATCAGATGGCAGTCGCTTCGTAAATTAAGTACCAACCCCAAGATTATGTGGGATAAGTAAAAAACATTAAAAAAGCTGATTAATTAAAAAAAAAATTTTTTTTATTTTTTTGTCGAACTGTCGCACCATTTATTTTTTTTTATTTATATAGGCTTCTATACTTCTTAAGGGTTTGCTCACGCTAATATTAAAATCCAAATATTTCCAATTTCAACCACAAGGCTACTTAATATTAAAATTCAAGAGGATTACAATGAAAATCGGCAAACAATTACAACTGAAATATGACACAATACGGTTTATTATATGACTTTTTAATATTAACATTTTATTACAAGGAAATCACCAGCTCCCCCGACTCACAACAAAATGCCCAAAAGTCTTTCAAATAAGCGACAAAGGAACGTTAAAGCTTCTACCCTTATCTATTTCTTAGCCGCAAGGGGAGATATTTTTTGCACGAAACGACACTCCGGGATTGTTTATGTAACTGTTTATTACTTTACTACTTTATACACGTGACTTTTCTTGATTTAAACGGATACGAGAGGTCATAAGGCGAGGAGGAAAATGTATTGCTCAGTTATCATAATAATAGATTTCTTATTTACGCTCACGGAAGATATACAGTTGCTTCGAAAAGTGAAACGTGTTTTGCTGCCTAATGCTTTCAGAGGAAAAGGTGATATTAGAATTTATAATGATTGCCTGTTGGTCTAGTGATCGCAAATGCTTCTGCAGAACACGAGGTCCCTGGGTTCGATCCCCGGGTCGGGTAAAGTGATATTGGGCTTTTCCATTTGTTGTTTCCCGAAGCCTGAAGTCTGGATTGGTGTGCATTTAATAACTATAAGCTCGCCACCTATTACATGGAATTTATGGCAAAGGGAAGATCTTCCAGCCAGGCGGGTGTCACGTGTGGGGAACCGCAGCTCCAACTGTTCTAGTTGTAAACTTGTATATATACTATAATGTGTTCGAAAACTCTTATTGCGCGATTTAGGTTCTCATATATATGTACTCAAGCTTTGCAATTGTTAGCGAGTAGCGCCATCTATGTAGAGTGTGAAGAAACGCTGCTACAAGCTTAATTATAGCTGGTGAATTGTGGGTACCTCTCTGCCTTCCGGCAATACACGCAGGAGGCATAGTGTAATTTATAATGATAATAAATAAGATACTGACAGACAGCTGTGGTAGCCGAGCATACGCCAAAGTACTAAAGTATGAACCAATGTTTAAAAAAACGTACGTAAACTAACTAAAAAATGAGTGCGTATCAAAAATGACCCTTATTTCTTAATGACATGCGAACGAAAATCACAGCTGAGGCTAAAAATATGAGCAATTAAGCTGGAATACTCTGCGGTAAGGTTGGGGAAATACAGTACTTTTTCAAATACAAAATACTCGTTAACTTCAATTGAGATAAGTTCGTCAGTAAACAATTCAGTCAAGCAAATAGCGAAAGACGAAAACATTGCGGCTATTTGACGCATTAATATTTTCTATTTTCGCACAAAAAGATTACATGACGGCGATAATGTTCCAATTGAAAATGAATTCTATCATCAATCTGTTTCATGATTTGACAAAGACCGGCTTAAACGCAATAGCCATGAGATTTATAATTTTGACAGTTATATACCAACTACAGGTGAAGCACCTAAAAATCTAAACAATAAACGAATGGAAATTAAATATCAATACGTACTTGGTAAACTAGGTATTCCTGCCCCAGCGGCGGTTCGTGTATCCATAACGGATTCTACACGTAAACAAAGGGTATTTAAGGTATTCGCTCTGAACTTGTAACGGGGCCTTTAAACTCGGACTCTAAAATATCTTTGGTTGACAAGAATTCTTACGTAGTACTTTCAAATCATAAAAAGGAAATAAAGAAGTTACTCTGTACAGTATTATAAATGTTACTACCGTGGTGGCCTCGGGGTTAGAGCAGTCGCCTGCTACGCAAGCAACGCAAGTTCGAATCCCAGCGGGGCCTGTACCAATGAGTTTTTCTAAAAACTTATGTACAATGATTTCACACCATGTGCTTTAATGTGAAGGAAAACATAGTGAGGAAACCTGCATATGTCTGAGAAGTAATTCAAAGACGTATGTATAGTGTCTGAGACGGCGATAGACTCACCCTCTGTCACGTTGGCACTTAATCATATTCGGTGAAATGTGGGTGTTGATGCTACAACACCTCTGCTTACCCCTTCGGGGACCCTTCTGGTATGACGTGAACATATACATATACATACATACCACCGTGATCGGAAGGTTGATTTCGCTTAGAAGAACCCGGTATGAAACTTAGCAATTATTCTTTGGAAAAAATCTATATATCTAGTTTAACAATACATCTCATATTTTTAAACACTGTATAGTGCTTTCGGCACATGGCATTACTTTTAGGGAAACCCTACGGCTACCACAGCTCTTGATAAAGTAAAGTATAATTTTATTACGAATAATATAGTCTTTAGTTCAGTAAGGAAGTATTATTAAGAAACTGTATCCCTGATATTCCATGTTCAACAAACCCGTCATCTCTAACTCACACCTAAGCCTCCGAAATTCCCCTCGCCATCAGAACCTCGCTACTTCTGCTTATTTATTACCTGCCATTTTCCACGGTCATATCTTTTTTTCCCTCCATAGTTCTAAGTGGGCTCTCTCCTTCGAGGAAATTAGGGGAAACGAATTGGCAAGATTTAGCTCCACTGTTTTTTGTAATTTGTACTGTTCGTGTTATTATTTTCTCTTTCTTGTTCTTGTTCTGGTAATGTGTTTTATTATGAGGCCAGAAGTTACGCTTTTTGATGTTGAATTAAGTGGCTGTGTGTTTCTATTATGACAAGTATCCGCCTTTCTAATTTCATTTTGTAAATGTTTGTTTTCTTTTGGATTATTCTTTTTAATTCTAAGCCTAACGTTTTTTTCTAGAGTCCGTATTTCAAAAGAAAAATGCTTACGAGTTGTGATGAGTCATTTAGTCCCGAGTTTTTGATTTTGTTTTGAGCGCTGGCCTTGAATGCGCAGTTGTTATTTCAGTAAAAGTACAGTAGTTTTGCTGAGCGGTTTAAACTCATTACGATATTTGTAAATTAAGGTTTTTAGAACTAGTCATTAGCTCAAAATATCTTTATTTGATTAGACTTACTAAGTACTTTCAAATCGTCAGACGGACACAAAAATATATTATACATGATTATAAATGTTACCACCGGGTTCGAAAGGTAGCTTTTGTTGAGAAGAATCCAGCAAGAAACTCAACAATTACTCTTTTAAAGGTTCAGACTGTAATGTCCAGATCATGTAGACAAACTAAAATTATCTTCACGCTTCGCTAATAAAAACAATACCAAATATATGCGAATAATATATTTATATAGTTTCTATTAGGACAAGCGCGAGAGAATTTTATTACGTCTAGACCTCTAGCGTTGTAGGTGTCGATAAATTAAAATGCGGAGCAAATAATATACGGTGCAAGAAAGAGAGATAGTAAATTGCATTATATACATTACAAGGTAATAATTAATGTTGTACTGCCAACACAGACCAGTGAGTTTAGAACTTGCATCGCTTGAGATACAGGTTGCCTCTCAAACTATAAGGTCACCATGGCTTACGTAACGATTCCCCCTAATCTCGCACAACGCTCCCGTGGTCAAACCTTGCGCAGCAAACAATAGAGGTGTTATTTGATTAAGTCATCAATAAGCTAGGTAGTGACCTTGTAAAGTTGCTTCAATTATAACCAATAAAGTATAAGGAGGTTCTAATCAAAATGCTATAATTTGTCCGAAGTCACTGAAAAGAAAAACTTTTCTTTTCCTAAAAATAAAACCGAGCGCAGTCACTAAAAAGTCAATAAGAATATTGTGAAGAATCTTAAAAATCCGATTGTGTGAAAGATGATATGGATAAAATAGGAGTGAATACAGATATGCCGGCTGATAGAGAGAAATGGAAAAGAGCACATTGCGCCGACCACAAATAACATGGGATAAGGGCAGGAGGATAATGAGTCATTTTTTGTATTAATTGAAAAAAACTACAGACATTAATAGAAAAAATTATGTACGTACTAGTTGTGCACTCCGGTTAGATTTAATTTTATATAATATTTATATTACGATGCAAATTTTAACGTAGTTTCTTTTTTCAGACGATTTAATAATTTTTATGTACATAAAAGCGGTTATTGTGACCAAACTATGATAGTTAGATATGTACTCTAGCAATTTTTTTTGTAGATCTTTATAAGACCTACAAGCACATGATTCTGTTCTATTGTCAATAGTTTTTGCAGTGCACGCATAAATAGGTTTCTGATTCTACTCCTTGGGTTATAAAATCGCAATTTTCTTACTGATTTTTTAAATAAAATATATCCTATAATCTCCCTTGAAAAATGGACTATCAAACACTGAAATACTTTTTGAAATCGGACCAGTAGTTCCTGAGATTAGCGCGTTCAAACAAACAAACTCTTATTATTAAGTATAGATACATACTGTTATAATTTTAACGCTAATAAGTCGTCCAACACAAATAAGTTGACACAGCTAATATTAAGCTAAGCCTATTGTGTTGCTAAATCCCAACTCTTTTTAAAGTGTCATTCATTGGTATAATATTTAACGTACATAATAATCCAAAAGGCCGATCATTTAGGACTACAAAATGATTATTCAAACCTACTGACCTGAAGGGGCTTTTACTCTACGTAAATACATAGTTAGCCTTGGAAGAAACCAATAGATTTTTAATCTTATTTCTTTGTGGCAGAGTTTAATATTGTGTGAAGGATGTGAATGGTTCAGTGACCAACCAGGCTTGGAAGGAATATTGATGAGGCTGTCACGTCATACTGGGATTTTGGGTACAGCGTAAAAGTGAATCTGTAATGTTAGGCTTTCAACGTCGAGGTTTAAGTACATTCAAACACGTTAATATGAAACGACTTTATTTATAATTTGCTTTGACATATATTTAAATAAATTAACACGCATTATTGTAGTCGATGAAAGGCCGTTGCTCTAACACTGTTTAAGCGGCATTTCACTAGATGGCGCTTTATCTTTTTAAAACACGCTATCATTGTTTTTTAACGTTTTCATATAAGTCAACTGACATTTAAACTGTCCAAAGTAATATAACAAAGTTATTTCTTCTGTTGCTTTTTTTATTTCAACACAAGAATTTTAAACTAAGATTTTTGTCATCGGCGTGTAAAAAAAAGCAGCAATATGTGCTGCTTTTTCCCCACGTATCCATAAGTATGTATTGCCTAAGACACAAGCAAATAAGTGTGCGTTCGCACATAAGTATATATTCTCACGCCTGTACTAATTTTCATAAGTATTTTAGTTTACGTGAGGTGTACTTCTAGCACACCCATATTTCGCCAGTTTTTAAGTCCTATGTACTAAAGGGCGAGCCTATTGCCATTAAACTGACCACTAATCGGACGGGCTGCTTCTGGGAAACAACAACACTTTACCCGAGCCGGGGATCGAACCTAGGCCCTCACGTTTCGCAGTACCACTCAACGAGGCATTCATCATCGCCCTGGCCTTTTCCCATAAATTGTTGGGGTCGGCACTTGATTCAACCCAATGTGGCTGATCACCTGATTTTTATACGAAGCGACTGCCATCTGACCTTAACGAGGAAAAACTGTGATCGGGGTTAAACCAGTTTTCAGACTATTTTAGGCCTCCGACTGACCTGTAACGATTGCCAAAGATGATAAATTGGCAACCGGTACCGACGGCTTAACGTGCTCTCCGAGGCACGGAGGGAACTCGGGCGGTCACCCATCCAATTACTGGCTAGGCTTAGGGTTGCTTAACTTCGCTGATCGAATGATATGCGCAATAGCAACTGTGCCACGAGCTCCTCTCACACCAACGAGGCATTATCTTCTGTAAATAACGGGGGTCGTAACACTTTCTGCCTACCCCAAAGACATGACAAGATGAAGACACGCACACGAAAAAAACTTGCGAAAAGCTTTGCATTACTAAAAATGTATCCTCCAAACATCCCAAAACAATAAAACGCCATTGTACCTACGTAGACATAGCACATAAAACTTGCTGGAGAGAACCTCTCTTCACATGCATCAATAAGAAAAGGGTCTGTGCCAGTAGAAATCTAATTATACTTTTGTGAACCCTCCAATGTATGACGGATTTCCTTTCCCGACGCCGTCTTAAATGATTTTACTTCTTGAAATCTGTCTCAATTTTGCCCCGTTTCAACTCGCGACGCAATTTCGTTCATATTATATAGGGTGGGGTGCGATTGAGCGCCTTAAGCGATGTGGAAAGAATAAGATTGGATTTAGTAGAGGCTGCTTTTATTTATTTCGTTCGTTTTAATGACATCCTATTTTTATTGCCTCTCCAGGAACACTGTTTAAGCCTGGAACAATATTTTCTTTAATTTCACTGTGTGTCACTTATTTTAACCTCTCCGCCATTTGTTTTGGATACTCACGCTCATGTGTCCGTGCTTTGATTTCACTCGATTGCTCAAATATTATGTCAAGGTGTTTGCAAGAGTCCAGTGGTAAGCCGTTGACACGTTTTATTAAGCACTTTGTAGAAACTCGTCGCATACTCGTGGCTGAACGCGAATACTCGCTTCGCGTGAGAAAAAGCTTGCGGTCTGTGCCGAGCCTTAGATGCAGACTAGTTTCCTCCCACAGCTTCGTAGCAGTTACATTGTACATACATCCTCTTAGAAATGGAATAAAAACCCTTTGGAAAACCTCACCTAGATCGCACCTATGAATCTAAGACCAGCGATTTAGGTTGTTGTGCATTGATTTCAGTCAGGACTTGTATATCAATATCTAAACAGATAAATAAAATAGATGTGTCTGTTTGTAATTTACAATTTTCACTTTCACTTAATGCATATGAATGTAAAAAAATCTATTTATCTGTCTGTTTCACATAAAACAACTGGCCCGATAAAAGGACTTTCTCTGGAAGAAGATATATTAGAAAAAAAAACCCTAATGAAATTAAGTCCACCCAAGTGAAGCCGCGGGGAACAGCTAGTATATAGATATGTATATGCGACCTTTAGTCGCTTATGTACTTTGCTTCAACGGTGGAAATACGGGCTCAAGCCTTAGTTCGTTCCAATGACAAACAAATTACTTTTGTTCAACTCAAGTAGACTGGGTTTGATACACAATGCACTTTACAGTGCAGGAAAATAGGATATATTTGAAGAAGATATTCGGAAATAAACTTATCTCTGCAACTTTAGCACCTGGTGAAAATTTTATCAACTAATTATATTAATTTGATAAAACTTTAACGAGGAATTCAGGAATATCAATGTTAACGCTAGCCCCAGATGGTTCATTTTACAATACAAGATACTATAACTACATTTATTATCATTACAAAATAAATCACAAATTCAATTCATTGCAACTCAAAATACCTTTATTTGAATAGACTTTAACAAAGTACTTTCAAATCGTCAGAACGACACGCTTACACAGGATTATACATGCTACCGCCAGGTTCGGAAGGTTGCTTTTAAATTTTAATATAAGCCCATGGTCACAATTCCTTTCATGGACAGAAATAGATATTTCAGTACATGTCCAATTGTCAAGGTTGACCAGTCTTCATAAGCACCAACTTTTCACAAGCATGACGCAAATGCCAGGGCGTTGTCCTTCTGAATCACAATCGTGGAAATTGGCAACCCTAGATTTTCTCGTCATTCTGTTCTTTAGTAATTTAGTTTATAGAATAATGCTCTTAAATTTGCACCAAATATACCTATGAATAATCTTCTAATGCCATTTGAAATCGATATCATCGTTATAATAACTACAATTTTTCTATGCATTTGATGGTAGTTTTTAACCTTGAAATAAGGATTATATATAAGCTTATAAGAGATTTCAATTTACGCCACCGAAATACGGTTGCAAATTTGTCAGCAGACGATTCCCTTTGGAGCAACCTAGTCCACTGGCTTACGAGGAAGGCACTCAGTAATCCCTTAGTCCGATTTAAGTTGCAATGGGTGGTTTGCACTAGTTTAATACGCTTGCTTCAGTTGCTACCTAAATGTCTTCGTTATGCTGAGATCTATCAATTACGTTGGTGTTAAGGTAACACATGCGTCTAAAGATTTAGACATGAGGAGATTCTAAACAAAAAAAACGAATTCTTTAAAAAATATCACCTGGGACTAATAAATGTGGTATTGCAATATACTGTTTTGGATATTTCTCTAAATTCAATTCTAAATCTGTTTTATTCAGAATTTTGAATATTTTTTCTAAATTTATGTAGCTTTTTTAGTATTGTTGAGTCTTGTGCGGTTGGTTGATTGACAGACCCACCCGATATGCATATAACATTTCGTACAAATTGGTCCAGCCTTTTCGAAGGGCTTTGGTAGTGAATACCGTGACACGAGAATTTGATATATTAGACTAATATGCCAATACAAATAGCGCCTTCACGCTAAATAAGAAAAGGACAATTTTCAGTTGAGGTGAGGACATACGTTGTCCTCACCATTCTCACCATCTTTTAAAAGAAAGGGAAGGGAAAAAGGAAGGAACAAGGGAAGGAAAAATTCGACGCATGAGGTAGGATCACGACTCGCTCAGTTGGAAGAGCAACTGCACGGTTTACAGAGGTCGTGGGTTTGAATCCCGCCTCGTGTTCGAACTTTTCATAACCATTTAAAAAAAAAAATTGCAGTTAAAATGACTTTAATAAAAGCCTCATGAATCGTACCATTTGCCACTTTGGGTGAAAATGGCTGTTGTAACACCTAACCTTTCTGAATACGTAAAATATAACGCCAACAGTAAGTCCTTACCCTAGCTATAAACATATTTAACATATGTTTATATGTATGGATTCTAATACGATTTGGATGTCTTACAGGATTAAGCAGGCCTCTTCATGAATGCTTCCATTTATTTATATTAACGTACACTTTATCCAACTTAAAAGGGGACATGGAGTGTTAGCTTTCTGGCTGTATCTTTGAGAACTGTTGAATGTTTTATGAATAGAATATACTTACCTTTTAAATGTATTTGCTTTTGCGTTAAGCTGTGATGATACTTACTTCAAGTAAGTGGAAACATAGGTTTGAAATTACCCAAGTATAATTGTGCCAGATCACACCATCCAACTAATAAGTACATACATACGCTCACGCCTGTATTCCCCGAAGGGTTAGACAGAGGTGTTGTAATCACAACACCCACTTTTCACCGAAGATGATTAAGTGCCAACGTGACAGATGGTGAGTCCATCGCCATCTGAGGCACTATACGTACGTCTCTGAATTACTTCTTAGAAATATGCTGGTTTCCTCACGATGTTTTCCTTCACCGTAAAGCACGTAGTGTGAAATAACTAAACATAAGTTTTTTAGAAAAACTCATTGGTACAGGCCCCGCTGGGATTCGAACTTGCGTCGCTTGCATAGCAGGCGACTGCTCAAACCTCAAGGCCACCTCGGCTATAACTAAAAAGTATATAAAAATAATACATAAAATTTTTAATTTCAAGAATTTTTCTTTGATTTAAGAGCTTTGATCTTGTTGGTGAAGCAATCGCCACTGTTGCCTCTCACGTGCACAATCCTTGACCTCTTGATACGACACTACACCCGCTTTCTCCTTAAGTTGGTCCATGTAACTTCTCCTTGGTCTCCTCTTCCTCTTCGCCCTTCGATTATTCCTTTCAATACTAGTAGTATTAGATTGTCCAGTGCCCAACCATTTTCCTCTTCTATTAATAATATGAAAATAAGCATGGTAAAAATCAGCTTTATATTTTTTAACTTGCTCTGTCTCTACAGGCTAATCTACGAAAGTTGGACTGATTTGTACCGAAACTTCACTTGTAGATCTGGGATTAAGATGCTTTTGAGAATAAGTAAGATTTTGCACCAGGATATGAACAAGGCGTTGCAAGTTTTATATAAACACTAACTGTGCCCCGCGGTTTAACCCGCGTAGATTTAGTTTTATATAATACTTTTTTCTCATAAAAGGTAGCCTATGTCCTTTCTCGGGGTCTAAAGATTGTCCGTGCCAAATTTCATCAAAATCGGTTGATAGGTTTAAGCGGGAAAACGTAACGTAAGACAGACAGATTTACTTTCGCATTTATAATATTAGTAGGGATAATCCACGTAACAACAAGTATGAAAGAAACCGATGAATATTTAAACCTCACACATCGAGGATGAGTACCCGTACATTACGTAAATATATCCAAATCTAGGTCACACAAGGTTCACGTTGTTGCCAATCAATCAAAGGTGACAAGGTTTCCACCCTATCAATGTTTAGCGCTTGATGGAAAATAGACCTAAAATACCATACCCTTTTAGGCCTTGCAAGTTCCCTACGTTCATCGTGACAGAATGATTGATCAGTTTCGTGTCCTTTTTATAGAAGATAAGTATGAATTAAAACCACATTAATATAAATTAGTAAGCATTACTTCTGTGATTGAGTATCATTTACATATTTTGTCAAAACAAAGTTCAATGACTTCCACATGTGGTGATAGATTCACGTGTTGCTAAATTGTAGTTCGATAGTACTATACTGCAATAGGATAGGATAGGATACATATAGTTACACCTGTATTTCCCGAAGGGGTAGGCAGAGGTGTGGTAATAACAACATCCACTTTCACCGAAGATGATTAACGTAAACCTGACGGATGTTGAGTCTACCGCCGTCTTAGGCACTATACATACGTGTTTGAATTACTTATCAGATATAGGCAGGTTTCGTCACGATGATTTTCTTCACCGTAAAGCACGTGGTGTGAAATGAATCCGATTTACATCACTAACGTAGGATAATATAGTCCTTCATCTGACTCTTATGCAGTGACTAGCTTCTACCCGCGATTTCGGCCGCATGGAATAGTTACTTTGATCTAACGCTAACTTTTACCGGCGATTTCGCTAACGTTCGCGGTGATATATAGCATTATAGCCTTCCTCGATAAATGGGCTATTTAACATTGAAAAATGTTTTGAAATCTGATTACTAGTTCATGAGATTAGCGTGATCAAACAAACAACAATGAAACTATTCAGCATTATATATTAAAAATAAGTATAGATACATTCCTCACTATATTTTGTGTAAAGATCACTAAACGAAATGTCCATAAAATTAACCCGCGATCCCACCTACTGTTGTACTATGCTATTATGTCGGATTAACTGCTCACTTTTGTATTGGTCGAGCTATAAAAGTGACATTTGTAATTTTATTACGAACATATATCTCGTCCAGCGTTGTGGATTAGTGCCCTCAATAAAATACCATAAAATGGTTTGTTGGTCCACGATTAAGTTGTTTGTGTAGGTGTGAATGGGAGATGTGTTTGTTTGTCTCACACTAATGTTTTTGTAAGAGACGAATCCGTAAAATTATGTATTAACGTTTTTCTATTTCGTCTCTTTCAAGTTTCGTCTTTGGCAATAATGTCGTCCCATTATCCGATATAACTATACTACTAGGTGTAGACTTTTAAGGCTTACATTTTTGGCACATGGTATTGTTACGTGAACCTACTCTGATGTATGAAGTGAATGTTGGGTTTGGCAGAAGTAACATGAAAGTAGAGTGAATGCAGTGGAAATGCGTTCGTTACGAAGTATGTGTGGGTTCACCATTGGAGATCGAATCAAAAATAGTGTGATAAGAGACAGTTGCAAGTTGAAGAATGATGTGGTGACCAGATTTGAACAAAGTATGTTGAGATGGTTTGGACATATCGAAAGGATGCGTGAAAGACGATTAACGAAAGAAATTTATAGAGCGAATGTGATCGGAAGTGTCGTAGTAGAGGGCGTCCAAGGAACAACTACTATGGCCAAATTAATAGTATTTTTCAGAAAGGTCAAATTCGGAGCACTCGTAACCGAAGAAAGTGTATGAAGAGATGCATTAATGTGGATGAAGGGAAAGAGGTATGTAAGGATCGCAGCATGTGGCAAACGGTGGTCTCTGCTTACCCCCATGGGATACAGCATATATATGTATGTACATACATATGCTCACGCCTGTATTCCCTGAAAGGAAAGGGAGAGTTGTAATAACCACACCCACTTTTCACCGAAAATGATTAAGTGCCAACGTGGCAGACGGTGAGTATATTGCCGTCTTGGGCATACGTCTTTGAATTACTTCTCAGACATATGCAGGTTTTGTCACGACGTTTTCCTTCCGTAAAGCACGTGCTGTGAAATCTCTGAACTGAAGTTTTAGAAAATTCGTACAGGCCCTGCTAGGATTCGAACTTGCGTCGCTTGTGTAGCAGGCGACTGCTCAAACCTGACATCTTTAAATACGTATTTATCTTCAAGAAAATACAACCAATTCAAGCGACATCCTAAATTTGTAGTGAAATAAATTATCAACGTCTCCTACGTATCCTTTAAACAGACCGCAGTGGAGAATATAAATTCCTCCACAGGATTAGCCATCCAACAAGGTTGTCCGCAATTTTAATAATAGCTCGCCATAAATAAAGTGCCATTCCATAATATTTTACCCGAGTACAGTCGGTCGCACAAATCTCGGCGTGACGGCACCTCAGTGTTAATCTAATTAACACATCTGTCCTTCAATGTGACACGTCTTGTTTCATTAATCACTCGCGGCGACGACTGTACAGGACTTAATCAGCCGGCTGTCGTCGCAAGGACCGTGTCTTTGGATTGTTATCAATGCTACGTGGAACTATATTGTAGTTCATCCTAAAGCGACTGAACGGATTACTATCGAATTTGACCCCCAGATATCTGTACTAATATGCTAGAGGAGCTCGTGGCACAGTTTCTGCGCATATCATTCGATCAGCGTAGTAAAGCAATTGAATGGGTGACCGCCCGAGTTCCCTCCGTGCCTCGGAGAGCACGTTAAGCCGTCGGTCTCGGTTGCCAATTTATCATCTTTGGCAGTCGTTACTGGTCAGTCGGAGGCCTAAAATAGTCTGACAACTGGTTTAACCAAGATCACAGATTTTCCTCGTTAAAGGGGTCGCGAATGTCAGCTGATCAGATGGCAGTCGCTTCGCATAAAAATCAAGTGATCAGTAACTTCGCGTTGAATCAAGTGCCAACCCCAACAGTGTATGAGATAAGGCCAGGGAGATGGTATCTGTACTAATATATAAAGCTGAAGTGTTTATTTGTTTGCTTGAACGCGCTAATATCTGGAACTATTGATCCGATTAAAAAAATACTGCAGGGCCCAACTAGTAGATAAATAAAATTGAAATGTCTGTTTGTGACCCCAAATTAACAGCTTGCAACTAAACGGATATGAAAGTATATATAGTACTGAAAAAACAATTTTTTTTTCTTTGACTGCCTGTCAGTCTATTTGTTTGATTATTCTGGCTAATCTCCGTAACGGCTAGAAAGATTTTAAGGGGAATTTCACTGGCAGATTGCTAATGTTACAAGGAGTAACTCAGGCTACTTTTATTTATAGAAATAGAACTTAGCTTTCTGCGAGCCACCAATGTAATTAATCTACGTGGGTGACACCGCGGGGCACGTCTAATACTTTCATATGCATTTAGTTAAAAGCTGTTATTTTGAAATTATAAACTGTGATTAAATTTATATGTATGAATAGATTGTGTGTCTGATTAGGTATGTTGGTACGCTGGACCGCAAAGTAATTTCATTCGCTGCCAAACGACTTGTTTCTACGAGTACTTTAAATGTCACTAGATTCTACGTTAATTAACTAAGAGAGTAAAACCAATTTTAAACTATTATAGGTTTACGATATTTTTTATGATGATTATTTATATGGTGAAACTTTTAGGTATTTTAATTTTTGTTTTCTTTCTGCACTATAACATAAAGAGTTTTTGCACAGAGTGCTCGCCACTAGCCGTGGTGGCCTCGGGGTTAGAGCAGTCGCCTGCTACGCAAGCGACGCAGGTTCGAATCCCAGCGGGGCCTGTACCAATGAGTTTTTCTAAAAAACTTATGAACAGTGATTTCACTCCACGTGCTTTACGGTGAAGGAAAACATCGTGAGGAAACCTGCATATTTCTGAGAAGTAATTCAAAGACGTATGTATAGTGCCTGAGACGGCGATAGACTCACCATCGGTCACGTTGGCACTTAATCAAATTCGGTGAAAAGTGGGTGTTGTGATTACAACACCTCTGCCTACCCCTTCGGGGAATACAGGCGTGAGCATATGTATGTATGTATGCTCGCCACTATCGGTGGTTGCAACATTGCACAAAAGAATAGTAAATGAACCTATACTCTTATATTGCCTTGTCTATCTTCGTCTGACCACCTTTTGCTCCGTGTCATATAACATTCTAGCATCTGTTAAACTGTTCTGAAGACTTGATTTCGTGACTGTACCTCTCATTTCTAATATGCAAAGCAGTTCGGGACACAGTGTATGAAGACTTTTTGAGAAGGCCACAACGTAACACCAAGCATTCACCCTCACCGAGCTTGCTAACTGTAACTTTCATGTTGTAAGTGTTAATCATCATAAGTGAGTGTTATCTTACTACAAGAGAAACGAAAAGGTCACGTCCTGTGTAAAGCCAAAGCGTAATATAAAAATCTTTTATAAATTCATAACATCTACATTTACAATTGCTCACAAATTAATGTATAAAACCGTTCTCAAAGCTACGGGATACGTTTTACCTTTTTTTAATTCCCTTCCATCCCTCGGGACACCTTAGCCATTTAAGACACTTAACTCGCTTATTTAGTCGGACATTTTTAAGAGGAAGTCCGCGCATTGACTCCGTTTTATTACAAGTATGAACTTTCCCTTTTGTTCCGAATATTGCCCTTCATTTAATAAGGGAGGGACGGCTGATATCTATTTCGATGGTCGTACTCTACCGATTGACTTTACAAGCATTGTTATGGATACAAGGGTACCTTTAAGTGACTATAAGCCTGATATTCCGCTTGTTTTTCTAAGTTGGTTGGCGTTGTTTCAAATTTTCTATCGGAAAACATGTTTGCGATCATAGTCTTGACAAATAAACGTAGGCTTACATGTTTTGTGGTAGCGATAAAAGAAAATAATAATGTTTGTGTATAGTTTGTAGGTGTTTACCAAAATATTTGACGGTCATTCGCCTGTCACGTCAGGGGTCACAGACACCATAGAACAGTTACAACTCTGGCTGTATTTATATTCAAATCTGTTCGAGACTCCCCTATTAATTAGAATCGGGTATCTGTCTTATTAAGAAAACAAACGCCTCAGGAAATTATAAAAAATATGTATAAATTATAGGCAAACCTATTTGATAGTTTTTCAAACGGGGCCTGTACCAGTGAGATTTTCTGAAAAATGATTTAGTAGTGATTTCACACCACGTGCTTTACTGTGAAGGAAAACATCGTGAGGAAACCTGTATATATCTAAGAAGTAATTCAAAGACGTATGTATTGTGCCTGAGACGGCGATGGACTCACCCTCTGTCACGTTGGCACTTAATCATCTTCGGTGAAGAGTGGATGTTGTTATTACAACACCTCTGCCTACCCTTTCGGGGACTACAGGCGTGAGCATATGTATGTACGTATGTATGTATGACCATAGTCTGTATAAATGAAATATTATGTCACTGTGCAAATGTGCAAAGGCACTGCTTTTGTACAAGTTTAATGTGGCTAAGTACACGCTTATACCGTCTTGTCAATGTTAACAATAGGCCATTTGGAGAATCATGCAAAGCACATATCCTTTTATGTTGACACCCCAAAAAGTCTCGCGTCCCGTCAAACAATAGGCAACATAAAACAAAGTCACAATATCCGAATAAGTAGACACGAAATATAATACGCAGGTCGGCTGCCATTCTCTCAGAAGCTCACATTCAGAAAAGCAGGGATTATCAGGATCTCCGGTTGAAAATTTGGAGCTGCCTGATAGAAAGCTTTGCTCGGTATTTAAAGCAAATCGCAGCCAAATATACTTTAGAGTAAGTGTTACGTTCCTGTGGTGTGAAGGTTTCCAGAGCGTTCATAGGCTGCATTAGCGCTTCTAACGGACTCTACGCTTGTTAGCCACCATTTTTCAGTAACCCAATATTATAACATGTTTTAACGTTGACGATATCGACTGCGTATTTCTCCATTTTTAATGGGAACTTAAAGCGAAGAGTGTAGGAAATTTTACGTTCCCATATAATATGAGAGAAAAACGTTATCGATATCTTTACAGCTAAATAAAATTGAAGTGTCTGTTTGTGATTCCAAAATTACAACTTTTCACATATGAAAGTATATCCCGTAATGACATAGAAAAACTTTGTTTTAAATTATTTGTCTCTCTGTTTGTTCTGATCTCCGAAACGGCTGGACCGGTTTTAACGAGACTTTCACTGGCAGATAGCTAATTTTATACGCATTAAAAAAAAACATTAGGGTTCCGCGGACCACCCATGTAATTAAGTCTACGCTCGTGCAACCGCAGGGCACAGCACGTCATCAATATTGCTCTACAGTTGATTTAAAAAATCGTCTCGCTCAAATGTGACTAGGATTACGCCAAGATGCCCCGAGATTTTCGTAAGCATGAGTCCTTCCGTGTGCAAATTGTTGTCAAATCTAGAAAGCCGACCTTTCCACGCCTCTATTTTGTGTAAGTAGGTTTGGCAAGTAATTTTCTCTCTGAAGATAAACTTAGTGTTGGTATTGCTTTATTTCTTTTCATTGTATCTGAACCCTTTGTGAAGGGTACGACAGTAAGTCCATTGTTACCTCCGTGGGGTTTATGATGTGCAACTTTTGTCACCGGTGTTTCGTATTGTGTTCTACAGAAATGAGATTGTGGATGTGTTCGTCGGATGAAAGTGTTGAATCGCTTTCCGTTTTTATATTTTAAGAAAGCCTCATGTTGCTTTCTACTGGTGATTAAAGATTCTTCAAGGCCTTCTTAGTTATATCTACATATTGTTAGAAGCATGATTATTTTGTCAAATAATCTTGGACAGCGGAGGAGCTTGTGGCACAGTTTATATTGCGCATATCATTCGATCAGCGAAGTTAAGCAACCCTAGCCCTAGCCATTAATCGGATGGATGACTGCCCGAGTATCCTCCGTGCCTCGGAGAGCACGTAAAACCGTCGATCCCGGTTGTCAATTTATCATCTTTGGCAATCGTTACATGTCAGTCGCAGGCCTTAAATTGTCTGAAAACTGGTTTAACCCAAGTCACAAATTTTCCTCGTCTAAGGGTTCGCGAAGGTCAGATGGCGGTTGCTTCGTGTAAAAATCAGGTGATCAGCCACATCGGGTTGAATCAAGTGCCGATCGGCACTGTATGGTATAAGGCCAGGGAGATGATGTTTCGTCGCTAAATATTATGAATGTAAATTTTTATTACAAACAAATAATATTGAAGTGTCTTTTAGTAATTCCAAATTAACAGCTTTTCACAAAATGAATATGAAATTAATTACCTATAAAGACCAAATTTAAAAAATCTCTGTCAATCTTTCCGTCTGTTTGTTTCGATTAATCTTCAAAACGGCTGAACCGATTATAACGTAACGAATCTTTTACTAGCAGATACTTATCACAGGTTTGTCACCGTTTTCGTAATCTATACTCGCTAGCGTCACTCGCAATATTTGTAAGAGATATTTTAGATCTTCACGTCACCGCTGCGAGTCGCTGTTCAATTTCTCATTCTAATATACGGCTGAGATGCTAGCGAGTCATCATCATCATCATCCCAGCAAAGCCTAAAGATTTTTTTCTAAAAACTTAAGTGCAGTGATTTTACGCCAAGTGATTTACGGTGAAGGAAAATATCCTGAGGAAACCTGCATATATCTGAGAAGTAATTCAAAGACGTATGTATAAGATGGCAACAGACTCACCATCTGTCACGTTGGCACTTAATCATCTTCAGTGAAACTGGGTGTTGTTATTGCAACACCTCTGCCTACCCCTTTTTCTAGTTAGTTAAAAAACGTGTCAACCCGTTTGACAGCGTCGCATCACAAGACACTTTCCATCTGATAAATCTCAAGCAGTATTCGAGTCGGAAAAATATTTCTCGTAGTAAGCCCAGAAAAGCTATCTATGTGTCTCCCTGTCACTTTGTTGATGGCCCATCTCCATCTTATTAAGTGTACGTTTAATGTTCATTTTAAGACTAATTTAACAAGCTGTTAATTTTTTTGTCTCCATTAACTGTCTTGCTTTTACAAACAAGCGATTTAATATAAATTAATTGTGCCTATATAATAAGTTAATGCGTTATTATTATTAGGACCTGGTTGACCGAGCTGTACACGGTTATTTTTCTCACCTAGAACGAAACTTTAAAAAATCCGGGGTACTCTAGATTCGTCGCACTTGGCCGTTTTTTTAGTTCTGAATTATAATATATATATGTATATGTATGCTCACGCCATCCCAGAAGGGTCTCCGAAAGGGTAAGCAGAAGTGTTGTAACAACACCCACATTTCACCGAATATGATCAAGTGCCAACGTGACACAGGGTGAGTCCATCGCCTTCTCAGGCACTATACATACGTCTTTGAATTACTTCTCAGACATATGCAGGTTTCCTCACGATGTTTTCCTTCACCGTAAAACACGTGGTGTGAAATAACTGCGCATAAGTTTTGTTAGAAAAACTCATTGGTACAGGTCCCACTGGGATTCGAACTTTCGTCGCTTGCGTAGCAGGCGACTGCTCTAACCCCGAGGCCACCATGCCTCGTGGTTAGAGCTGACTTCTGAATTACTACTTCTGGATTAAAAGTATCCTATTATTTATTTTAATATCAGGCTCGATATCCCTTATTACGAGTTTTGCCCCGCTTTCGTAATATATACTCGTTAGTGTCACCGACAATATTTGTACGAGTTATTTACAATTTTGTACAATATCTCTTACAAATATTTGGAGACGCTAGCGAGTATAGATTATGAAAACTACGGAGTCAAAAGGATTCCAATTTATTAAAAAAGCAATATTTGTGCTGTCATAAAATAATAGGGATATCCTAAATATGATTAATAGCAACTTCACGGGGTTAGCTCAGCCCGCGGCACAATGGTGGGAGACCGGAATCAAAGTCGAAAAGCTAATTTATTTAATAAGTAATCAATCATCGACTTATTTGACGAATCACTGTGGTCGAGTAAACAGTCTCGTGGCGTTTACATTAAATTGGCAGGAGAATACTGATTGAGGAGCCGTGGTGGCAGGTTTGAATATTCGCCTGTTACGCAAGTGACGCAATTTCAAATCCCAGCGGTCTGTACCGATAGGTTTTTCGTAACACTTAGATGCAGTGATTTACACAACTCGGGTTTGTGGTGAAGGAAAATATCGTGAGGTGATCATGTGTCTCATGACATAATAATATTTTGTATATAAATAATAAAGTTTGAACTATCGTCGTGAATACCAAATAAAGACTAAAAAATATTTAAAATTTTGAGAACATAAACGATCCTTAACATTATACAATAAGAGAATTCTAAGGCGCCGTGGTGGCCTTGAGGTTTGAGTCGCCTGCTACGCAAGCGACGCAAGTTCGAATCCCAGCGGGGCCTGTACCAATGAGTTTTTCTAAAAGACTTATGTACAGTGATTTCACACCACGTGCTTTACGGTGAAGGAAAACATCTTGAAGAAACCTGCATATGTCTGAGAAGTAATTCAAAGACTTATGTATAGTGTCTGAGACGGCGATGGACTCACCATCTGTCACGTTGGCACTTAATCATCTTCGGTGAAAAGTGGGTGTTGTGATTACAACACCTCTGCCTACCCCTTCGGGGAATATAGGCGTGAGCATATGTATGTATGTATGTAGAATTCTAAACTCACCTGAAATGTCAAAAAAACAACATTTAAAGCCTTTCATTTCTGATAAATAATTCCAAAGATTAAATGATAAAATTTTCACTTTTAGATGTCATCACCGACAGTTATGACATTTACCTATTTTGAATGCTTCAAAATAAATTTAAAGAAAAAAACCATATAAGGAGGTTTTCTTTACATATATATTAAATTTAAAAACCATTCGAGGAGTTTCTACAAAATAGCAACAAACATAACGGCCAGTACAGTATATATAACCTATTTTTCACCAAAGTCAATCAATGTTGCAATAATATTAAGATAGTTTTGCAAAACAATGATATGCTTATAAATTGATCTACTTTCATTTGCATTCAGTAAAAAAGCTGTTTGGAATTTAGAGTTACAAAGAGACACTTCAATTTCATTTATCTGGATATATCTTAGTGTGAATTAAATATTTTTTTATAACTTAAAATTTCTTTTGTATTAATGAAATACGTAATATCGCACCCTCAGAACGATAGGGTCTCATCTCGAAAATTTGCGAAAATAATTATGTTAAGATAGACACACCTCAAAAAGTGTATATTTATTTATATAAAATACATTGTATTCAAAACTGGTCAAATAAACTGGCCTATGTTATAAACTCAAACATGCTAACTATGATATTCAAAAATAGTTTTTGATTTGAGCCTCTATCGTTTTGAAGGTGTGATATATATTCCACACCTATGGCAACAGTCATTGAGGACAAGTATACCACACTTAGAAATTTAGAAAGTGGGCATCCTTCATTTTTAGTGACAGCCTGATAATTAAAATAAGTAGTACAAAATAATGTATACCAAACTAAGTATGCATATTTCAAGCGAATCAAATCATCCATGAACGTAAAATAAATGGCATAATTTTAACTCTGAACATCAAAGTAGGTACACATTTCAACTTTTATTATATCGCTTGCTCGCATCAAGTCAAATGACATAACCAGTGATGACGTCATTACAGACATTATTTGCATAATCACCCCGTTTCTCCCATTTTACTTCATCAATTTCCAAATTGAATTCTACCTCCAAGGGCCAAAGTATAAATTCGTTTATTCTGTAAGACTCTCAAGATATCTGGGCCCTGAAATGATCGTCGTTACCGAAGAACTTATATTAAGTTATTTTGCATTAAAGAATAGGTATTGCTCATATTGGTGAAAACGAGTTTTTTGGGAACTTTAAGCCTTCTGCTATCGATACTAGGAACAAAATGGATCGAATTGTACGATTTTTTAAGAAGCTAATACACTCGGAAACAATTAATTCTGGTCAACACTATCAAGTCAATACAAAAATGATCATGTCACTTACCTTGTATTGCCCTATATTGACAACCCAAACGAAAAATCTCAAACAAAATTTTTTTTTTAGGATTTGACATTTGTTGGCTGAGCAACGTCAAGTAGATTTTTGGGTTTTCATAGTTTCTAAGAAATATGAACTGAATCGGATTCGAAAATTGGGTATGTACGTAATCTAAAAATAGCTACAACATTTTCGCAAAAATGTATTCAACCACCTCTCGTCACGTGTCAACGTAACATCAAATCTTGTATTTTATTCTGATGAATTTGTCTAGGGAGCGTTCACACACCACGCACTTGCTTTTAAAAGAACTTGTCAAAGACAGGATGAGTACCTAACCATATCAACACAATCACAGTCTGACAAAGTAAGACAAGTCCCTGCAGTGTATACTCCCACGAATTAGTATTCCGTGTTGGTAATAGTAATGCTAGATATTTATGAGATAGAGCCGTGGTGGCCTTGAGGTTTCAGCAGTCGCCTGCGACGCAAGCGACGCAAGTTCGAATCCCAGCGGGGCCTGCACCAATGAGTTTTTCTAAAAACGTATGTTTGATTTCACACCACTTGCTTTACGGTGAAGGAAAACATCGTGAGGAAACCTGCATATTTCTGAGAAGTAATTCAAGGTCGTATGTATAGTGCCTGAGACGGCGACGAATTCACCATCTGTATCGTTGGCACTTAATCATATTCGGTCAAATGTGGATGTTGTTGTTACGACACCTCTGCTTACCCCTTCGGGAACCTTTCTGAGATGGCGTGAGCATATATATATAATTTTTAACATTCTTGCAAGGTTTTCATTCATAATACAACGTATCATATACGTATTATCTGTTTGCTTTGATGCCAAAAAAACGGCAACATATAATTTCGTTTAATTGTATAATACCCAAATATAACGTGAAAGCTTAGAAGTCCTAATGCATATCCACGACTTTTCAGAAGGGTCCGTGAAGGGGTAAGTGGAGGTAAAACATTCGGTACTGACGTCACGGATGGTAAAAATAAGTATGTATCGAAGTGACACAATATGGCGGGTATGCACTTAAAATGGTCGGGAGTATGCAATAAGAACGCGAGGAATTAATTAATTTCTTTTGACATTTGCTCAAACATATTATTATGAGAATTCCCTCACGAGTTGATGTCATTGCGCTAATATTAAAAAAAAACTGACTGGTGTACCAAGCAGGTTTTGACACGTTAAAACGTCAAAACAGCTTGCATTATAGCGTGGCTAAAAAGTGTTGATACTTTTTGGAGGCGGGCTGTGGTTGAATTCCAAGGGCGGCGGTTCAAAGTATTTTGAGTCAGACACGTTACACCCACGCAGTCGAATTTCGACTACGTTTAAACATATCTAATACTTGGGGTACAAAGTGGGGAGATTAGAACTTGCGTCGCTTTGTATAGCAGGCTAGAACCACTCGGCCTCCACGGCTCTTTTCGTGCCTCACATAATGTTATTTTGGAATACTTATCCACTTTCTTGTTTGGTACTTAGAGTTTATTTATTCAAATAGAAAAGGTACAAAGTTTCGAAGGAAGTTGGGAGAATAGGATGAACAATGGGAAGAAAGGCAACAATGGATTTCTCTACGGATGTTTCCTTCGAAAGAGCGAGCACAGATTTACTGATAAAATTTTGTGACAACTTCTCAAGGTTATTGACAAGTTATTAAGTATCAAATATCGGACAGTATCTTATTTTGAGGTGCAAAATTTTAACAGTTAAATTATTAGGCAAGACAAAAGACCCATATACCTTTAGACGAGCAATTCTTGTATATACCTATATATATATTGCACCTTCAATAGATCGTTTGGATTCATA
Source organism: Watsonalla binaria (assembly GCA_929442735.1). Lineage (NCBI taxonomy): Eukaryota > Metazoa > Arthropoda > Insecta > Lepidoptera > Drepanidae > Watsonalla > Watsonalla binaria. Next base: position 9,969,840 of record OV838930.1, read on the forward strand.
TTAACAGTTATTATTTTATTAGATTTGAGTATCTACAGTGACATTATTTATATATTTGTATAGTAAAATCTAGGTTGTGTTTTGTCGATACATAATTTTTGATTATGGATTATTTCAAATTCCTGTCGAAAAAGAACTAATTAAGAAATGATCTTAATTCATTTTCGCAAACATTTGGAGTTGAGCGCTTATCGTTCTGAGGGTACGATATTAATGTTAACTCTTTATATGGTTATAATGTGTATTAACACACTACCAATGGTTGTATAGGAATAAAAACTAAATTGCGTTTCTCTGTGAAAGAAACAACATTTAAAGCTATTTACTATTCCTACTTTTATTAATTAGTTATGTTAAAAACGAAACAATTATGACACCGCGTGTTCTTAGAGAGAAACTATAGTATTGACAGCAATGACACTAATGACATCTAGGTGTGCGTTCAAAAACTATATCAAATCTAGTTCACAAACAAAATTACGCGATATAAAACTAAATGAAGAATCATGCATGAACTTCATTTACATGGTTTTATGTTTAAAATTATGTTTAAGAATTAAGAATACGTAAATGTCACTAATGACAAACTGTCCATGATGACATTATATAAATGAAAATTTTATGGAAAAAAAATAATAAAAAGAGTAGATCAAGAAGCGAGGAATCCAATGGACTCCTCCACATATTTTTAACAATTTACAAGATATTTTTCTCAACAATCACATGACATTGGCGGAATAGTTTTACTTAAGCTCATCGCCATTAAATAAATAAAGGAAAGGAAAGGAAAAATTTATGAAATATTCTGTAGAAATAATTATCAGTAATTAAAGATTTTAAATGTTGTTTTTTGTCTTTTCAGGAAAGCGACCAGTTAAGGTTGAGTTAATTAGGTGTAAGATATTTTATGTAGTTAATTTGAACATATTTATAAATACATTTTTATCACCATACATCTATACACAAATATAGTCTTTATTCGATAATCACACCGACTGTCGTCGGTACAGACTTTATTATATATATAGAAGTGTGTGAGTATATGTGTGTGTTACTGAGCGCGCGTGCGTGTGTATATTTTACACCTGTGGATTAACCAACAATAAGTCAATAAGATGTAATCGCTACCCTGTCTATCTTGTATTGTCTATTCAACGACGGGTTGTCCACTTCCCTCTATGATGGATGAGGAGGTCAATGGCCGGCATTCACGTCATACTTGTGAACAGGTGCTGCTTGTGGGGGTTGGTCATCTCAAGCTACGCATTTAGTTATAAGTACATTTACTAGATTTTTAGTTATGTTAATTTTTATCGACATTTGTGCATGGGAACATTGTCCATGAGCTTACGTTTTTTAAATTATTATTATTAATTATTTTTGAAAAGAGTAATTACTGAGTTTCTTGCTAGGTTCTTCTCAGTAAAAGCAACCTTCCGAACCTGGCGGTAGCATGTATAATCCTGTATAATTATGTCATTCTGACGATTTGAAAGTACTTTGTAAAAAGTCTAATCGTATAAAGATACTTTTGACTTTGACTTTGACTTTGACAACAACGCTCTCTTTCTTCTCTTCTGGCCGCCATTTGTTGCACATAAATTATAGCTTAATATAAAACATGAATAACACTACTTAATACAAAACCTGTGCTGTATAATTCAACTATACGCCAAGTATGCATAACAAGTATTTCAAGAGGTCTAGAGGTAGGCAGTGTTTCCGAAAGGCATTCAATAAATAGGTAGAAGAGAATAACTTGGTAAATATTTGAATCAAACCAGTAACCACATTTTCCCACTCAAACAGAGCTGGAAATACAACAAGAGCTAATTACTGGCAACTCAATGAAGCCATAACTTTTGAACAAAACCCCTTTTCAAATGTTAATGAACGTAAACTAAATTCTGTAGTGTAATGTTCAAACTCCTGAACTTGAAATATTCATGCAAAAACTTAGGGCTTATAGCCCATTATGTTTGTATTTAGAAGTTGATCTAGTTTCTACTATGTAGATAGTGTGAGCATAATATAGAAAGTTAGCCGAAGGACGGCTTTCTAAACTGACCGAGAATGTTCACACTTACATTTCCAGTAGCAGGTAACTATAGAGTGACCCGCGTGAGCCGATTTTCTGATGATTTTAGTTTGAGTTAGTTACGGAGCTAATATTACTTGAATCCCAAAAGTATATGAACAAACAACTAAGTAAAATGTATCGTTAGAGCCGTGGTGGCCTCGGGGTTTGAGCAGTTCGAATCCCAGCGACGCAAGTTCGAATCCCAGCGGGGCCTGTACCAATGAGATTTTCTAAAAACTTATGTACATTGATTTCACACCACGTGCTTTACGGTGAAGGAAAACATCGCGAGGAAACTGCATATTTCTGAGAAGTAATTCAAAGACGTATGTAAAGTGCCTGAGACGGCGATAGACTCACCATCTGTCACGTTGGCACTTAATCAAATTCGGTGAAAAGTGGGTGGTGTGATAACAACACCTCTGCCTACCCCTTCGGGGAATACAGGCGTGAGCATATGTATGTATGGTTAGATTTACACTGTTTAGGGTAATTGCAGCGATTGCGCGAATCCGGTACATTGGTATAAGCGTACCCTTGTTTCACCTGATATTTATTTTTAATCTCATCTCATTTCATCATCATTTTCAAATTGGTAGGACATTTTCTGTTCGAAATTCGGAGTTGCCTGACTGGTGATTGTACCTTCACCTTACAGAAGATCTCAGCAAAATAATGCTACCTTAGAGTAGTGTTGTGTTCCTGCGGGAGTAAGGTTGTCAGTGCTCCATGAGGGGCAAAGGAGTGGAGTCGCTGTACTAGCGTAAAGTGAGACTCTTTTATCTTGTGATATGTGGCGCAGTGTTTCGATTATTTATAAAAAGGGGAATGCGTGAGTGACTCTCTGGTGTTGGTCATGTTCATAGGCTGCAGTGGCCGCTTACCATCAGGCGGTATGTATGATTATTTGTCACCTTTGTTGTCTAAAAGATAAAGACGACTCTGTAAGACTAGAAGACTCCATGCTGTTACTAGGAAATTACAGATGAAAATGTATTTATTTATTTAGTCCCCGACCGCCCTGGGAGAGGCAGGTCGGAGTATGTGGGATTTTTACCGCACTAAAACCCCCCGATGGCCATCCTCAGTATTCAGTGCTCACCACAAAACTAACTAGGCAGTCTGGTATTTCTCATTTCACTACTAAATATAATTCTCTGTTTCAAACACCAATTTTCACAGAACAGTACAATTGCACAGATTCCCAGAATACACAGCATAATTCATAACTCGTCGACAGACAAGTCTCAACGGTACCAATGTTCGACTACTGGACAACATAATACTAGGATGGAACCGTGTCCGCGGCAGTCATTTATCTCAGCTATTAGCTAACTAGTTTCGAAGCGGGACCGAACTTGCTCCGGCAGCTACCAATAATGTTAATTGGGTTCTGGTTATACAGGAATATATTGGTACTGGAAAAAGTTCTGATTTACTATGCCACTGCAGTTTTTGTTCGGTTCTGAATCGATCCGGTTACTGGTTTAAACGGTTTATGCAATTTGCATATTCTAGGAATGTAAGATGTATTTTTTACTTTACGTTATCTGATATTAAGCGGATACTGCAGGCTATATATACAGTAGAAGCAATGGAATCGCTGTGTCAAGATAATGAATGACAGAGGAGTCCAACAGTACGCCCCCTTCTTCATGAAGCAAATGTGACCTTACTCACCGAAGGAACGCCACCCTATTCTATAATCAAGTATTATTTGACTGTGATCTACTGTTTTTGACGTTGAAGACACAGCTCTTAAAAGGAATGGGCCGAATTATTAACGTTAGATCCTGTTTTACCCAACCTTTCTTGATTTAAATAAAATATCTTGTACAAAAACCATTATCACTGCCTCGCAAGATCTCTAAATTTTAAGGTACCACAACCTTACTACACACACATGCATATCCTAACGTATGTATACCCCAAGTATGGTTTGGCTGTAGTAGTAGGGTGCAAGCCAGTTGTTATTAACAGGAGCTCATGCTCCACAGTAGCGTACAGTACTTAACAAATATTGAAAAAGTTATAATATAAAATTATATTTATTTTTAATCTCATCTCATTTCATCATAATTTTCAAAGTGGTAGGGCATTAAATTCGGGGTTTCCCGACTGGTTATTGTACCATCACCTTACAGAAGATCGCAGTCAAATAATGCTTACCTTAGAGTAGTATTAAGTAAGTAGGGTCGCCAGTGCTCCGTGAGGGGCAGACGAGTGGAGTCGCTGTACTAGCGTAAAGTGATACTCTTTTATCTTGTGATATGTGGCGCAGTGTTATTGACAGGACTTTGTGCTCCACAGTAGCATACATATGCTCACGCCTGTATTCCCCGAAGGGGTAGGCAGAGGTATTATAATCACAACACCCACTTTTCACCGAATTTGATTAAGTGCCAACGTGACAGATGGTGAGTCTATCGCCGTCTCAGGCACTAGGCTCCACAGTAGCGTACAGTATTTAACAAATATTGAAAAAGTTATAATACAAAATGATATCCTACTATAATTCACCAAGACCGTGGTGGCAGTGGGGTTTGAACAGTCGTCTGCTACGCAAACAACGAAAGTTCAAATCCCAGCGGGGCAACCAAATCATCTAAAAACTACTATGCAGTGATTTCACATGCTTTACGGTGATTGAAAACATTGTGAGGAAACCTGCAAATGTCTGAGAAGTAATTCGAAGACATGTGTATAGTGCCTGAGACGGCCATAACTTACCATCTGTCACGTTGACACTTTATCATCTTCGTAAGTGAAAAGTGGATGTTATTACAACACCTCTGCTTACCCCTTCGAGGAATAAAGACGTGAGGATATGTATGTATGATACCATTTTCTCCAGTAAGTTTTCTTGCCAAGTAATTATTACTGTACTGACCCACCATTAACATCATCCACATATATAAGTCGGACACTGCTATAAATCACAACAGCTATAAGTAGAAACACTTCTGACTTCGCCTATTTGTCCACGAAATGCCCTGTGTCCTGAATATGGCAAATGTCCAATTAGATTCAATCAATATTTATGTTATTTCTATCTTACATGACGATGCATTAGTTAATGTATACGGTGAGTAGTTATTAGAGATAGGAAAGATAAGCTTAAAAACTGTTGGCTCCTCTTAGAAAACATAATTATTTACGAACGCAATAATGGATTGAAAATTAACTGAAAACTATATTTTAGCAAAAAACCTTATAATATAATTTGCAGTACATTGTAAAATCTATATAGATAAATAAAATTTAAGTGTCTGTACAAACAGATTCTAAATTAACAACTTTTTTCTCTTTCTGGCTACTTCCTAATCAGTAATTCCCTATTTCAAATCACCTAATTCCTAATCACCAAAACGGCTGGACTGATTTTAACGGGACTTTCACTGGCAGATAGCTAATGTTACAAGGAGTAACTTTTTTATTTTTATAAAAAAGGGTTCCGCGGGCCATCCACGAATTAAGTCTACGCGGGTGAAACCGCGGGGCACAGCTAGTGTGCCGTTATATTGCTAGGTATAATTTATGTTCCTATGATGGCAACGGCCTGCCATCCAATGCCACACTATCGTGATGGTGTCCAATATTACCAAAATTTTACACCCAGCAGTTGGTACCTTCAAATACCTTGAGTAGACCTCCAGTAAAAAAAACTTTTTCAATTAAGTAGTCAAGTTGGACAAATCGTTGGCCACAGGTAAAATGCATGCCCATTCTATGTCAAATAAGAAATATAAGAGATGCCAATTATACTAGGAATTCAAGAGAATAAATACTGTGCTCGTAATCAATAGCGCCCGTTCATGCATAAAAGGGAAATAATTTAATTTGCAACTAAACTGTGGAACACAGAAACTATAGGCCAACGTGTCGAGAAAATACATAAAAAGCCGTGTAAAAACCTTTGTTCTCGGTTATTTTCAAATGAAACACTGACAGTTTGTTTGATCGCGCAGGTCGAAATTGGAGGCTATATTTGCATATAGAGCTTAGTTTGAATAATGTATTTGTACGTACGTTCCTGTTTCAAACACCGTTTGTAAGAGCCGGAGTATTTGAGAGTACCTGGAATTTAAAAACAGAAAATTATGCGCTATAGTTCCGCTGGTAAAGGTTGTGAAATTACTCAGAAAAATCTCTCGGTGAGCACAAATTACTTGAAATCCTAAAATATGGAATTGGTAAAATTCGAAATAATGGAATAACGGAATATTATGCGGTATGAAACATGTGCTTTCAATGGTCCAATCTAATATGTTTATTTTCATGTCGTGTGAATTGAGAAAGTTCCCGTCATACTGAATCATTAATATTTTTTTAACACATTGCAATATTTTTACGACGGATGGATGTAAGTCAAGAAGTCTCTCGCCGCTACAATACCTGAAAATATACTGCGAAAAATTAAATGCTTCAAATTGTTCAATTAACCTTCCATTTGCGTTGGTCTTTCAATAATATCTGTTCTTTGTCTTAAAGCCTTTTGGATATACATTTAAATTGATACCTACGTGCATAGCTCAAGCAGCAATGGCTGTGGCGGCGAAGTTAAATTTAAAAGTAGTGGTTCGTATTGCCTCTAAGCCTAGACTAGAAACTTTGAAGAAGTCTGAGCAGAGATTTGTCTCCCTGTACGTGTTGCTTGCATAAAACGGATAGTGTTCTACGGAACTGTTTGAGTTTATTCCCACGCGCATGGACACAAAAAACTATCGTGTCCTACGCCATTAGCAGTAAGTTCTGTTTATCCCCACACATACATACATACATATGCTCACGCCTGTATTCCCCGAAGGGGTAGGCAGAGGTGTTGTAATCACACACTTTTCACCGAAGATGATTAAGTGCCAACGTGACAGATGGTGAGTCCATCGCCGTCTCAGACACTTTACGCACGTCATTGAATTACATCTCAGAAATATGCAGGTTTCTTCATGATGTTTTCCTTCACCGTAAAGCACGTGATATGAAATCACTGTACATAAGTTTTTTTAGAAAAACTCATTGGTACAGGCCCCGCTGGGATTCGAACTTGCGTCGCTTGCGTAGCAGGCGACTGCTCAAACCTCAAGGCCAACACGGCTTCACATCATCCCCACACATTGGACTCCAAATAGTCACATACAATGCAAATTTCTTCATAGAATGAAACTGTAAACTCCCAAGCGTGGTTTTCTCAAGCAACATGTATGGGATTCAAGACGCGTACGTGATCCTGGTATTACCAGCATGCTTAGGCTGCGGTAACCTATTATATGGAAATTATATGTGAGAGGAGCTTGTGGCACAGTTACTATTGCGCATATCATACGATCAGCGAAGTTAAGCAACCCTAGCCCTAGCCAGTAATTGGATGGGTGACCGACCGAGTTTCCTCCGTGCCTCGGAGAGCACGTTAAGCCGTCGGTCCCGGTTGCCAATTTATCATCTTTGGCAATCGTTACAGGTCAGTCGGAGGCCTAAAAAAAGTCTGACAACTGGTTTAACCCAGATCACAGATTTTCCTCGTTAAAGGGGTTGCGAAGGTCAGATGGCAGTCGCTTCGTATAAAAATCAGGTGATCAGCCACATCGGGTTGAATCAAGTGCCGACCCCAACAATGTATGGGATAAGGCCAGGGCGATGATGATGATATATGTGACTTTCAAAAAAAGGTAGACACGTCTCTAGCGTGCTGAAAATGAAGCGAGCTCTAACCTCGTCAGTTATGCTCAAATTTATATACTTATTTGAAAAAAATGCGTCTAAACATCAATTAAAATTTGATATTAAAAATTTTTAACGGAACATTTTTTCGCTGTTTTTTTATTGCAACCTTAATTTTAATGTCAATAATAAACAGTATGTTGTGCGGATGCTCTACATTCAATTTCAATAAGAACATTTGACAGACCAGTAAACCGCAAACCACGTGACTCTTCGCGTACCTCTATTGTATCGAGTATGCCATTATGAAGTTTGTGTAAGTCCTTATCTAATTTACACTAATTTCATCTATTCTAAAGCGACACCTAGTTTTAACTGTCGGTAATCAGACAACAAGCACGTATTCCGACGTGTAAAGTCAACTTAAGCACATAGCGCTAAGTATTTGGACTGCTCGAGTTTGCATGCCATTACGTTAAGAGATTTTCTCTAGTGAGTGTTTTGTGCTTGTTAAATGTATTTAGACGAATTAGTTTGACTTCCCAAGAGTAAGACATCAAGAATTCATCCACATACATAAACAGTTTCTTATTTTGAAGTTTCATATCCATTATAATTAAACTGGGCGAAAGTTGTGGTTTTAAATTAAAGAAGTCATAGAGTAGTTTTGTATCTATCCATGATACGGAATAAGAAATGGATGGACAGAGTTAAGCTATGAACATACATATGCTCACGTCTGTATTCCCCGAAGAGGTTGGCAGAGGTGTTAACAACATCGACTTTTCATCGAATATGATTAAGTGCCAACGTGGCAGATGGTGAGTCTATCGCTGTCTCAGGAACGATATATAGGTCTTTAAATTACTTCTCAGACACATGCAGGTTTCCTCACGATGTTATCCTTCACTGTAATCACTGCACATAAGTTTTTAGAAAAACTTATTGGTGCAGGCCCCGCTGGGATCCGAACTTGCATCGCTTGCCTAGCAAGCGACTGCTCAAACCCCAAGGCCTTCTAGTAACCGCGTTACTAAAATCTGCATAAATCTCCTAATAGCCTATCTTCCAGAATTCCTGTTTTCATTACATGTGTAGTTTTCTCTAATGCTTTAGCAAAAAGAAGATCATTAAGAAGAGAGGGAGGTAATAGAGGGATTTTGAGTTTGGTAGAAGTAATTTTTATGTTATGATCGTGTTCTTCGTCTTCGATCTCTATGAACGTTCAGTTTGATAAAAAGACAATGACTGCGAGGCTTCTCAATCAATCTAATTAAGAACTAAGTCCGATGGTTAGTTCATAATAACAATGTATATAGAAGTGTCTGTTTATAATTCGAAATTAACAACCTTTCACTAAGCGCATACGAAAGTACATACGATAGTGACAAAATATATTTTTCTTTTCACTGGCTAAAAAATCACGTTTATTGAAAAAATATAGGGATCGGTGAAATAAAACCGCGGGCGAAACCACCTGGCGCAGCTATCGTCAAACAAGGAACGATTACATTACCTACAACAGAAGCTTAACGCGTAACAAACAAGCAGATCTTTCACGCAAGCCTTCAAATCTCAGCCTACAATTTAACTTAGCTTAACAAATTCAGCGAGCCAAAATTAATGCCATACATTTCAACGTTAATTACTGGCGAAATTTCTCCTGGTGCAAATTTGTCTCATTGCTGTTCAAGAGGCAGTTGTCTTAATCTTAACGCTTACAATCCGTCAAGGGTTAACAGCTCCAAGCATTGCAAGCCTGAATCTGGGTTACAGAAGTAGGCCATTCGTTTTAGCAGACGTCAAAATGTTGGAGATTGTGTGTTAAGTCATCATCATTTATAATGACTTGCGTTCCGTTGAGAGAGAAAAAAACACATACATACATAATGCTGACGCCTGTATTCCCCATATAGGTATGCAGAAGTATTGTGATAACAAAAGCAACTATATACGGAAGTTAATTAAGTGACAACGTGATGAGACTATCATACACACGTTTTCCTTCACCGTAAAGCACGTGGTGTGAAATCACTGCACATAAGTTTTTTAGAAAAACTCGCTGGTACAGGCCCCGCTGGGATTCGGACTTACATCGACTGCGTAGCAGGCACTGCTACGCAATACCATTCGGTCACGACGGCCCATAAAAGAACGTAATATTTTTATTTATAATCTTCAGATATCGTTCCAGAAACTCTCGCTCTAAATAGACACAAAATACAGGTACAATTGTGTATAGTTCAGTTCAGCGAACTTGTATAATAGAGGTCAGTGCACTTCAAAATTACCTGAGCCTACCATCAATCAATTCTGTCGAAGTTTGCTCAATATCGCGTATATTTCATGAGCAACAATACATGTACTTACATAACATTCCACTTCGGACTTGACGCTCTCTTCCCAGTACCTAATCGGGTAAAATCTGTAGTAAGTCTGACGGTGACGCCCGCGTTTTGTCCTTGTGATTGATTGGCCCTTGTACAAGCTGACGACAGATTAGTATCGAGGTCCAAGGAGGAAGATATAGCGAGTTGATTTGAACAAAACAATGCTTTAACTACTCGCAATTGGGTTTGAACTCGTTACAAAGCCACATAAGTCTTCATCTTGGAGACAATTGATCCAACGCTATTGGTGATCAAAACGCATTCTGACACAAGAAAGATACAAACAGAAGAGGCAGGGCATAGCGGGATCTAGAAATTAGAATTTGGAGCTGACAGACTGTTGACCCTTGATTATCTTAAAGATGTTCGTAGCCCGAAAATGCCGTAGTCTGCAGGCTTGTAGGTAGCCTTCGTAGTATGAAACATATTAATGAGATTGCAACCATAGCTCATTGTTACGAACGTCAATACTTACTTTGTTTTGATGATGATATAAGCTCTTTTCCTTCATCAACATTCAACATCGTCTCTTCACATATCGAATGAATTCAAATTGTTTGACAAAAGAACTTGTGAGTAGTTATTGGAAAATAGAATTCATATTAGACCAGACGAAGGCATGTAGATGCCTCTATTTTATCGACAGAAGATTGGTGACGTCCTCTGTAATTACTGTGTAACGCGGGGGTAACTAGTGTTGTGTTGATGGCAATTTTGAGGATCGTGGAGTGAAATTTTAACTAACGTAAATAAATTTTCCGCCTGCATTAGTTTATCTGTCTGGGAACAACGAATGATATGCGACACTTAGGGCAGTAGGTGCACTGTATATATGCATATAACCCTATTAAAAGGTTTAATATGTTGTGTGGTAGTGATCACGGATGCTGAGAAAAAGACCAAGTTGTTTAAAGGTATGTAAAAATATCCCTTCGATGAAAGAATCAGCAATCCGTGTGCTAAACTCCAGGCATATGGTAAAGTCTATTATGCTGCGGTAACCATTTGTTTTCAGTTGGTCTGGCATGAAACACGAGGTGTTTTTTTTTTCCAATCAATGCTTGAGGAAGAGACCGATGGAAACAGAGGCAAATTCTTTTAAAAAAAACACAACGAATTGCCTAATGAAACTATAATTAATTTTGACTTCAAACTACAATTCAAGTCATCCCCAATGGGTTATAAGTATGTGTGACGAATTGACGAACTACTCTGAGTACCTGAGTAGGTAGTTTCTTATAGAATTGCAAGTGAGCTGTAGGTTACTCCACATGTCGTATTCAATATCATTGAAATTAAGATCCGTTATGATCCAGTTGCTCTTTAAGTTTTTTTTATTATTGTACCACACCCAAAAAACCCTTTCACAATAATCGCCGAAGTAAACAAGTTGTTAAAGAAATTGAAAACATCTTATAGGGCGATAATAAAATTTTATTCATTCCCGTCCCATCCCTATTCGGGCTTTGATTTATTAGCGCTGATGTTGTCGGCCTCGATACGATACAAACAACAGAAACAATAAAGATAGAATTCATCGACGGATTGATGAGCCCAGTATCTGTTGACGTTTTTGTGATTTACAACAATTTGTGTAAAATTTTATATACCTACAGGCAGTTTCTACAAAGTACACACAAATACATTTAGGAAAGCAGTATGGAAATTAGGCTTATTTTTTGTAATTAGAACTTAAATGAGATTTTACAATTTCGTCCTTGATTTACAATTTATCAATTTGAACTTTCGAAAAATGTCGGTAAAACATTTAAATGACGTATACGCGATCTGCCACGACTGGGCACTTCTGACAGCCCGCCCGGGTCGCTAATCAGCTCGAAAATTCACACACTGTGTGGGTGTGTTCCAATAAATAATCCTAGATTCCGTACTGCCTGTAGTTAGTTATAATATTAAATAACTCATTACTCCTAAAGAGGTATATATTAAATTGAATTTGGAAACATTGAAAATGAAAATGAATTATTCAGTTTTCAGACACTTATGGATGTCGAAGCTTTCGATAGCGATAGCCTTCTGAGAAGAACCGGCAAGAAACTCTGGCATCGTTGATTCGAAAATCAAATTGCAAACCAAGAATCGTAGGACTAACGAAACAAAAGAATATCATGTTGTGAACTCAGCAGTACCAGAAAACACTGCAATCAAAATACAATACAACATTCATATTGTACGGAAACTTGTAACCAACAAACAGAAAGACATATAATACTGTTGTAAATTGTACGTACATACATAGGAAAAATACAATACCAATCGAATGTAATAATATAGAACAAAACTCCACAAATACGTAATTGAATACTTATATATTACGGCAAAGGGCACGATACCGTTACCGAAAATTGAAAATGTAGATTCCGTACCATGACTGTTCTACTTTCTGAATATTATATTAAGGAAGTTTCGGAGGGTTCAGTCCATTTCATTATATTATATTTGCATAAATGGAAAGTTAACGGTCAGATTAGACTTGACTCATAGTTTAGACAGTGAAATGAACATCCGTTGTGGGCTTTAGATAGGGTTTATGATAACGTCGTCTAAATACGATAATAATAACTTAGTTACACGTTTCATGTATTTTGAATATTTTTCATGTATTTAAGTGTAGGTTTTTGGTTAAAATTCAAGAACAGACTAATATTGTTGTCGGTAGATTTTATGCTGTATTAAGGGTCGCAAAATATAAATACTGACGCTGACAATTGAAGTGTCTGTTATATAAGAAAAAAAATATTCTCTGTCTATCTATGTACTGGCAAATTTCCGAAACCGCTGGGCAGATTTAAGCGCAAGTTACTCTGGCAGATAGCTAATGGTATAAGGAGTAACTTAGGATACCTTTATTTAAAAGAAATATTAAGATTTCGTGGGCCACGCGTGATGTCATAAATAATTCATCACAAAATGAAAAACGCTTTGCTTCTTAACCATATCTTGTTAATTCAATACTTACATTTTTAATATGTCATGTCTCCAAACACTCAGAATATTTGTTCTTTTAAAAGCCTTAGCTTCACTTAAAATTAAACTTAAGTATCAAGTGTTATCTAGAATACAAATTAAATGACATCTCCTCTGCGTAATCTGGACATTATTCGAACAACATCGTAACATTTAGTTCCGAAACTCATCCAAAATGGAGAAGAGCAAATCGGCAAGACAATCCAAAAGTTGTTAATGACCAGCCAAAATTACAGTTAAGTAGATCTTAAGTACATTAAAACTCAACTTCGGTAGGTAAGATCGTTACGGAAAATAAGCTATTCGAAGATGCATTTAAGCTAAGTGATCTGCTGTATGAAAAAGTTTCGATTTTAATTTTAGATTGCGTAACATTTTAGCAACATCGTTTGATGAAATCTTTTCAATTATTAACATTGTTGTGTTTTCAAAACTCCCTATTTTATGGAATAGATATGCTCACAACATCCCAGAAGGGTCCCCGAAGGGATAAGCAGTAGTGCCATTTCAATGATTAAGTGCGAACGTGACAGAGGGTGAGTCCATCGCCATCTCAGGCACTATACGTATATAAGTCTTTGAATTACTTCTCAGACATATGCAGGTTCCCTCATGTTTTCCTTCATCGTAAAGCACGTGGTGTGAAACCACTGCACATAAGTTTTAGAAATACTCATAGGTACAGGCCCCGTGGGGATTCGAACTAGTGTCGCTTGCGTAGCAGGCGAATGGTCAAACCCCAAGCGATGCCAGTCAGAATCTCAGGGGCCTGTATCAATGAGATTTTCTAATCTGTAAAAAATGTTTCTGCAGTGCTTTACGGAGAAGAATCCTGCGTCTGTCTGAGACGGCGATGGACTCGCCATCCGTCACGTTGACACTTAATTATCTTCGGTGCAATGTGTTGCTCTTATAACACCGCTGTTTACCTCTTGTGGGACCCACGGGGATGGCGTGAGCATATACAGAGGTGAGAGAATTTTTGAGCGTGCATCGGCTGTTGGTTTGGCTCAAAAATTGATCAAATAAACAAAAAATATGTTATGGACTTCTTATATATTTAACTAGCGAACGTCAAGCGGTTTCACCCGTGTAGTTACCGTTCCCGTGGGAGTACGGGAATAAAATAAAGTCTATGTTACTTGCTGATGATGTAGCTTTCCAGTGGTAATTTTTGAAATCAGCTCAGTAGGTTTTGACTTTATTCATTACAACATCGTGTATGTACACACAAAAATACAAATCTTTCCTCTTTATAATACTAGTGTAGATAGTATAGATGTAGATGATAATGTCACCAGCCCATGCTCTGTGTCAAAACAACCTTGTATACAATAATTAAAATGGCAAAATTGGGATTAGCAACTCACCTACTCAACTCACTAGGACCTAATAGCGCCATGAATAGACCGTCGATGGATCCATCATCCATCATACCGCCGTGCAACTGACGGGGAATTTCCCCAAGTTCAATCAGTGAGACCGCATCATTTTCCATAATTTTTTATTTTTTATTTAATCGGGAATTGAATACGAGCGTTCGAGAAATATCGACTAGTAATGAAACAAATTGCTTGCTCTCGATTTCGGTTACGTACTTAAAGACGAGCTGTGTTTACGATATTTTTCAGCCAGTGAGATAATTAAAGTTCTGATTGATGACTTTATTTTCATTAATTAAGAAAGTTAAAAAATAACGGTTGGGCGCTTGATACGACACGACAATCTAATACTACTAGTATTGGAAGGAATAATTGAAGGATGAAGAGGAAGAGGACAAGCTACATGGACCAACTTAAGGAGAAAGCGGGTGTAGTGTCGCATCAAGAGATCAAGGATTGTGCAGAAGAGAGGCAAGAGTTGCGATTGCTCCACCGACAAGATCAAAGCTCTTAAATTAAAAAAGAAGGTAGCAGAACGTTTTTTGATAGATTAAATTCAGAGCGAATTCGATTCATGAAATTTTGTATACGGACTCGCCTAAGTAGATTTAATTTCATGGGTGGTTAATATCGCGGAACCCTAATTTTAAAAAAATGGTAGGAAGCTACTCCTTGTTACATTAGCTATCTGCCAGTGAAGTCCCGATAAAATCAGTCCAGTAGTTTCAGAGATTAACCAGCACAAAGAGACAGACAGAGAAAAGTGCCCATGACGATTAGTTTATTCGCATGAAACACCAAGCCGCTGTTATAATAAGTTCGAAAAGTATTTTTTTTTAAGTTGGAACGGTCCATTTGCAATCATATTTCGAAAAACTGAACTCGTAGGTGAGACAATTGACTTTCGTCTTACAAAAGTCTTTCAAAACTTTCGCCTTATGATTTATTGATTCAACATCTATTGTAATAAACGTCAGAAATAAACAATGTCTACGTACTTCTATAAAATTCATAGGTTCAAACTTTAGAAAAGTTTTACAATTTTGTAGAAATGCATAAAATATTTAATTATTGAGATATATATTGATACTTTGTTAAAATATTGAAATTTCATTTATTCAATCGTAAAAGTTTAAACGACTTACTTCGCTCGATTGGGGCCATGGAGGCTTATTTGTTTTTATTTTATTGATGAAAGGGAAACTTCATAAGGTCCCCGACCGCCCTGAGAGAGGCAGGTCGTGGTATGTGTGAATTTTACCACACTAAAACCCCCCTGGTGGCCATTCTCAGTGCTTAGAGGGGGCTCCGGGTACTCTGATAGATCGCACCGGTGTCCCTCCACACTTTGCTGGGGCACATCCCCGGGGCACTGTATCACCACCCTTGGAGATCTCGCTGTGCAAGGCAGCGCGAATCACATCGCGCTGCCACCTTCCCGGGCCAGCAGGCCCTCCGGCCCCCTTTTAGTCGCCTCTTACGACAGGCAGGGGATACCACAGCCACCCCTACCATCATCGCTTTAAGCAACGCGTATTAAGAGCTTCTGAGCTTTGATGTTTCATTATTGTACCGTAAAATTAAACGTCAAAGCTAAAAAGTTCTTAATACACGCTTCTTAAACTATTATAGTTGGCCCCCTAGTGTCAGGAAGGATAGAATTAACCCAGAGCCTCAGCATTTCCATTCACCGTGGCAATATTGTTAGTCAGTTTAGGACCTTCTGCTGAAAGATTTTTTAAAAAAATATCATTGTCTGTCTGTCTGTTTGTTCCAACTTATCTCTGATACAGCTAGACTGATTTCAACGGGAGTTTCACTTGCAGATAGCTAAAACTCAACTCAACTCAAAATATCTTTATTTGATTAGACTTCTTACAAAGTACTTTCAAATCGTCAGAAGGACACAAAATACATTATACATGATTATAAATGTTACCACCGGGTTCGGAAGGTAGCTTTTGTTGAGAAGAACCCGGCAAGAAACTCAACAATTACTCTTTTAAAAAAATATATATTATACAATGTTTTTGGTTACAGTATTTATATCTCATGAATATAAGCCCATGGGACACAGCACAAATTGATCTTGAATCTTGAAGCTGATATTACAAATAGTAACATGAGCTACTTATGAAGTCGCACATAAAATGAAACATGCGGGAGTAATCGTGGGGTAAATAAATTTAATTAAAATATTAATTCTTAATAGGCAGAACATAAATCAGTATTATCAAGATCACGTGATGAGGATAAAATAATAGCGTTTTACAAATTTGCGAACCGGAGGCGATAGCAGTTTAATACCCAATGCCTTTACAAATGAAAGTATAAAGGGTGAACGATAATTCCTCAGCAAAATTCATTAATGGCCTATAAACAAAATCTTTGGTCTCCAACGATCCCTTTAAATGGATCTTATTAAAACGGAGGGCTACTGTTGTAAGGCAAAACTTTTGTTACGCTACGTGATTGAAATTTGGAAAAATATTAACTTGTCTGGCTTTCATTCTCAATCCAACACATGACATTGTTATTTGATGATGACTTGCAGACAAATACGGGTATTAGAAGTATTAGAATCTGGTTGACCTTTTCAACGACCTTTTCTCGTATATGTATGCTGAAAAAAAGGAATAAAAACGAAAAAAATTGACCGGTGAACGTCAATCTCGAACCCGGGTATTCTTGTTTCGATGTCGCCCTGTAAGCTGGAAGCCTTACGTCTGAGCTACCATAACTTGAGAGATGTCGACGAAATTTGCTGTCGTATTGTATGTGTAAAAACGATGTTTCACAAAAACGAGCTAGATCTTTTTTTCGCCCCTGAAACCCCCTACATACAAAAGAGATTCAGGACTTATAAAATGACTAGTACGTATTCAAAGGTACTAGATCTTAGCCCATGACCTATAAATAGGACCTATAAATGCGCAGTTATTAACCCTATTTCGCTGAGCGCTGAGCTCATTACTCAATATGGCAGTGGTCATTCGGGCTCACTGTCCAACACATAATTACTCTGTCTAGACGACTTCACGAGGCTTCGTTACCTGGCTGATATATAGTTAGTTTTAATTGTAATACGGTGTTAAAGAGATGGACGGGTATTGAACCTTTTTCTAACCGCAAAATGTACTTTATGCCCCAGGTATTGCAATCTGTTTTTGGATGAAAATAAATCGCTATTTACTCTATATGCAGATAAATGAAATTGAAGTGTATATTTGTAAATTCAAATTAACAGCTTTATCTAATGCTTATGAAAGTATATACGCTACTTACATAAAAACCTCTGTCTGTTTGCCCTGACGATCTTTGAAACGTAGCTTAGAATACTTTTATTTAAATTAAGGTTCTGTGAAATAAAGTCTCTGCGGGTAAAACTACGGGGAACACCTAGTTTTCATTTACAAGGCTACATTTAATATGTGAACTAGCAAAACTAAGTTAAATGCTCAGTAGTGGCAAAACTAAGTTAAATGTTAAATTTCGTCGTATTTCGTTAGACATGTTAGCTTCGAAATTACATTTAGTATCGAATTTTATTCAAAGTAGCCCAAACTTTACAGACATGCTTTGTAAATAAACTATCGTGAATTTTACAAGATATTTTTTACCTTTTCTTGAAGATTTTTTTTAAAAGTATAATTATTTTATTTGTATCTGAGTGCGAGTTTTCTTGAAATAGCCGTCACGAGTCATCGTGTCGACGTAAACGTATGGGCTCACAATAGTGTCATCTTTTGGGGCGACAGACGGCGCTGTTTCGATCCTATACAAATCTGCGTTTACGTCAACGCGATGACTTACGACGGCGGCTGTGAAAAACTGGCTCTAGGACCTCTATACTTTTAACTTGGCGAATAACCGGCGTATATGATGTACATAGTTTGAAAGAAGGCGCAGTATTTTTGAGTTAAATAATTCAGAAACCTTCCTCATTAATCTATCTATCCAATAGTGATAATTAGACTAATCATTTTCGTAGCCCAACTTCTTCTGAGAAGTAATTCAAAGACGTATAGTGCCTGAGACGACGATAGACTCAAGATCTGTCACGTTGGCATTTAATCATACAAACATACATTATGCCACATGCTACGATCTCTACCTACTTCTTTCGCTTTCCTCGGTTATGAGTGCTCCGAATTTCTGAAAAATACTATTAATTGTTCCGTCATTCTTAAATTTATTTATCCGTAATATGTATGTATAGTTTAACAGATTCTCCATTATTATTAAGGGTGTATAGTAAGTCAAACTCCGGACTATGTTTTATCTATAGATCCCTTATTACACAAAGAGTTAACAGTAGTTCTACGCTTTGAACCGACTCGTCGTGAAAAGTCATAACGTACATATAAGCACGAAAGATGTTCATCAAACTTCATATTTGACTTGGAAACCTTAGCACAAACACTCAACTCACACGATATTTACATAAGCAATCAACACTACAGTTTACAGTTCTGTTGGTAGCTTGTAACTTGCATCTGACATTGACAAACTATTGAACAACTAATCCCTTAGGATAGCGGGTTGGGAAATTAATTATATATATTGACTGATGGGAAAGATGTTCGGAGCTAGCACGCCTATTAAATTGAATGCTTATCACTCACAGCTCCAAACAAGGGTTTCCCGAACCGGATGTCAGAGAATAGATTAGATGACCATGGGGGCTAGGCAAAGTAGCATTCTTGCGCTTGCGCTCATAGAAATGCCAAGTTTTTTATTAAAATGACATTAATCAGTCACGTGACATATGTAATTCCATTAATATTGTATCGTTCCTACTAACGAAGCACGAGGATAATGTTACTTGTATACAGGCCCAGAGATTCCCGACCGAAATTCGACTGGGGATTGTACCTCACAGAAGCTCGCAGCCAAATAATGTTACTATGTGTAGTGTTGAGTTCCTGTGGTGAGTAAGGTCGCCAGTGCTCCGTGGGGGAAAGGGGAGAGGTGGAGTCGCTGTGCTAGCGTGTTGGAGTGTTGTCATCTTAAATATGATCCCACAGCGATTCCATTCATTATAAGGTAGGCAATGCATGCCTGATACTACTGTTACTATGTGGAAGGTAGAGTAAAGGCTTTGTGCTAGCTATAATAGAACTCTTATGGCTTATACTATGCTGGAACGGTTCCATAGGAATATACTGGTCGCTATATTGTAAGAAAATAATAGTGGCATATCCAGCGTGGGCTGATGATGATATAATTATAGATTTTAGAATTTAAATAATGCATGTTTTCTTTGCATACGTCTTGAGAGTGTGCGAGATTTTAAAATCGAGGAGAGAAGAATTATTTGTCATACGTACCTGTATGACAAATAATTCTTCTTTGAGAAACAACAGCAACGTTTCAAAAATTTTTTGTATCAAAACGGCTTTAGAAAAACATTAGCTACCAGAACATCTTACCTCAAAGCCGTGACAAATGGTGGGCGTAACGAGACGATAATCAAAGGTCAGGCGCGACAGCAGGAAAGTGAAAGAAATGAAAGAATAATGAAGCATTTTTTGCTAAAGTTTTCGGATAACTTGCAAAAGATAATTTGCCAAATTGTGGCAATGGTTCGGTCTAAACTGATACTTGAAAAGATTCGTCTGGCTGGCAAATTGCTTTGTGGCTGTCGTTTGGCAAAGTCATTCATTGTTGCTGTTCGTACCGACTTTGTGATTATATTTTTTTGGTTATTGCTATTGAAGGCATTTTATTTAACCTTTTGATAAAGTCTGTTTGAGATAAACATACATATGCTCACGACTGTATTCCCCAAAGGGGTAGGCAGAGGTGTTGTTATCACAACACCCACTTTTCACCCAATTTGATTAAGTGCCAACGTGACAGATGGTGAGTCTATCGCCGTCTGTGCAGGATTCCTTACGATAATGTGATAAGATAAGTGAATAAGTTTTTTAGAAAAACTCATTGGTGCAGGCCCCGCTGGGATTCGAACTTGCGTCGCTTGCGTAGCAGGCGACTGCTCAAACCCCGAGGCCACCACGATATTTGAGATAAAGACATGACGAAGCTTGGTTTAAGGTTTCAAAATTTTCTTCCGTGTATGCGCATCTAATGGTACATCGCGAATCGCGAGTTGAAAGCGTCAATAGAGCACTGGGGGCCTACCATTGTTATGTAAGACCTTCTGAACATTGATTACGCGCTGCTCAAACGATCATAGCTGCCCCCCTGTAATTTGTCCGTAGTTCAAACCGAAATAATCTTAGTGAAGAATGGTAAAGAGTTAGACGCTTCACCTGGTATTTATGCATCCCACATCTACACTACTATTATAATAAGGAAAGATTTGTATTTTTTGATGTTTGTGTGTTTGAAATGAATAAACTCAAAAAATTTCAAAAAATCATTTACCATTAGAAAGCTTCATCATCAGGAAAGTAACATAGGCTTTATTTTATCCCCGCACTCCCACGGGAACTACGCGGGTGAATCCGCGTGACGTCCGCTAGTGTCTTATAAGACTCTGTACTGTACGTTACCTAATTAACATTCTTAAAACATAAAATTATATTATTGTTGTAAAATGCGTATTATAACGAACCATGTGTGAGAGTAAACCTTATAAAATTCTTCATAAAGGACTTGTTACTTAAGTACAGCAGTTACTTAAAATATCTTAGTTGTGTCATCTTTGCTCTGAACGAGTGTGTCAGCGTAAATTTTCCTCGTAAATGAGATATAAAGCAGCATAAATGGCTGACTTCGGGAAACAAAGGAACTTTTAACTCTTTTGGGTTATACTACTCAATTTAAGTATTATTGTAAAGAGGTTGCACGTCGTCTGGTAGAAGCTTCTCGTGACAAGCGGGCTAGGGCTTTTCTCGCTCAGAGAATCAGCATTGCTATTCAACGTGGCAATGCTGCCAGCCTTATTGGCACGATCCCGAGAGTCACCGATTTGGGCCAAGTTTTCTACTTGTAATTAGTTTTTAGTTACTTATTTATTATTTATTATTAGAATATAAAAAAAGTATTATTTAAGTAACTTAATCTCTTAGCTCCCTTCTAAACAGAAACTCTTAGTTTGTACGTTCAACATGGGAAGAAAAAAAGGCCTTATCCCATGTACTTATTGCTGGGATCGGCACTTGATTATTTTTCTTTTTGGATACTTTTAAATAGGAGGACCTCGTGTCACATTTAGTGAAAAGCTATTATTTTGGAATTACAAACAGACACTTAAATTTTCACAACACTTCAATCTGTATGTACTATGTATATAAAGATGTATAGATAAATGTATATCATTACTCCAGTACAACTCCAGAGCTACTAAGAAACCTTATTCCATATTAGACTTTGTAGCCGTCGACTTACAATTCACTTTCCAAAGTGCCAAGATAATGACTTCAGCGTTAACTTTCCGCACCTTTAAAAAGTATTTTGCAAGCGCGTGCGTCGCGAAAATCACAATAACGTTGTCTCGAGGTGATTTATGTTAATGAGCAACATGGCGGCACCTTGCGGAACAGATTGGTTATTAATAATGGATGGTGTATGGCTCGCTGGAAGTGTCATAGGCTGTGATAAATATCCTTTAGATTTTTATCCCCGCTGTTTTTTTACTTCGCTGCTACGCTTGGTAGATCGCTACCACGGAACACAGGTTTTTGTATTCGTGATCGCAGCCTATTATGCTCTACTGTAGTCAATTTCCTCGGAGCGGCATGTGGCATGGTTGCTATTGCGCACCCCAACCCAAGCCAGTAGTTGGATGGGTGACCACGCGAACACTCCGTGCCTTGGAGAGGAAGTTAAGCTGTCGGTTACGGTTAACATCTGTAGCGATCGTTACAGATCGCTGGTCAAGAACGTCGTCAGAGTTGGTCAAGAACGCAAACTTCAGATCAAGCAGAGAAAGGTTGCTTATCTTGGACACGTCTTTCGTCACAAGAGATAAAATATCCGGAAGACGAGAAGTCCTGGCTGAGAAACATTCGCGAATGCGGACCTGCATCAATAGCGCTGCGGAGTTATTCCACCTCTCAAGGGATGGCAGAAAATATTCAGAGCTGGTTGACAACCTTCATAAATTGGAGAGGCACTTGAAAAAGAAGACAGGTCAGTCGGAAGCCTAAAAAGTCTGACACCTGATTTAAGTGGGTACCGATTTTCCTGGTAATACGGGATGCGAAGGTTCAGATGGCAGTCGCTTTGTGTAAAAATCAGGTGATCAGCCACATCGATTTGAATCAGGTGGCGACTTGGCTGATGGAATGATTTGCACAATAACAACTGTGCTACGATCTTCTCATCTATCAGCGTGTATCTTTAAAGTATATAAAAAGGAAATACGAAGTCAATTCACTAGCTGCTCAAGAATTTGTCGAGTATCATTTTCATGCCAAGCAAAAAAACGTTTGGCTGTAAATTTAACACGGACAAAATTCGAGCCATAAATCTTAAGTCTAAGTTACCCAGACTGAACACTTCGATGTTAGATAACATTGTAGTATGTTATGGAAGAATATTTATTGGGCTCGTGCTTTGAATTTCAATGATATTAGGTATATATAATTATATATGAACAACACTTAAAATTTTAAAGGGGATATGTACATTTATATTGTAAAAGAGTCGTGGCGGCACTGTTTATATGTAAGCAAATAGAAAGCAAGCTCTTAGACTCGTGTTCGAATCCATTATGTGTAAATGATTTATTCTAAACCGGGCAAGTGCGAGTCAGACTCACGCATGGAGGGTTCCTAGCTATTACCTTTATACACCAACAAGCAAAAAAAAACACATAAATTTATATTAATGTACTCTATTTTTTTTAAGAGCCGTGGTGGCCTCGGGGTTTGAGCAGTCGCCTGCTACGCAAGCGACGCAAGTTCGAATCCCAGCGGGGCTTGTACCAATGAGTTTTTCTAAAAAAAACTTATGTACTGTGATTTCACACCACGTGCTTTACAGTGAAGGAAAACATCGTGAGGAAACCTGCATATTTCTGAGAAGTAATTCAAAGACTTATGTATACCGCCTGAGACGGCGATAAACTCACCATCTGTCACGTTGGCACTTAATCAAATTTGGTGAAAAGTGGGTGTTGTGATTACAACACCTCTGCCTATCACTTCGGGGAATACAGGCGTGAGCTTATGTGTGTATGTTTTTTGTATTCGTTTGGAAATACATCATGTGTAAAAATTACAGAAGCTATCACGGTTCATGAGATATAGTTTGGCGACAAACGGACAGCGAAATCTTTGAATTGGACCCCGTTGTTTACCGTTCTGCGTTCTTCTACGAGTACGGAATCCTAAAAATGTTTTCAAAAACCTCGATTTACCTACCTAATCGCTTCGAAACGATCGACAGCTATTTATATCGCAATAATATAAAAATATCGTAGTATAGTCTATTCTGTATAGAAGTCGAGCAGATCTCCTCATAAATCCTTACCAAATTACAATTATCTACGACTACATACTCTTAGCCACAACGAGAAATCGTTTTAATTAAACGTGTTACATATTATATTATAACATACCCAATAAACATCACGAACACATATTATAACTCCAACCAAACCGTATACACCAAATATTTACGTAAATTAATAACAGAACAGGAAATTCAAAATTGCAAGCAAATATGAAACGGAGAGTTCATTAAATAAAATAATGTTTGCAGACAAATATAATTATTTTATTTGTAACATGAAGTTGGTTTTATTTGATTTTTTGAAAAAGCTTCCTGCTCCTAGACTTCATTCACGTGGGTTATGTGTCGTGAGATTATGCAATTCTTCTCATTAATCGATCGGTATATATCATTCTTATGAAATGTTGCTTCTGTAAGATACTAGATGGCGCTGTAGCCTCCTTACTACTTAGCTTAAAATTATCGTAAAGAACAAATTCTGAGCTGTAATTCTCATTATGAAAATCTTATTATGAAATATTAATCAATTGCTAACTGGTGGGACTTAGCACAGGATAGTGAGAACTGGGGACCAACTATGATCGTTTAAGCAGCGCGTATTAAGAACTTCTTAGCTTCGAAATTAAAATTTACAGTACAAAAATAAAACGTCAAAGCTCAGAAGTTCTACGCTCTGCTTAAGCTGATGATGGAAAGCCTCGTGAGCATTTCTTTACAATCTGGGGTCCTCACTTAAAATAAGTAGTAAATAATATGGTCCAATAAAGACTTTTTATTAATATTAATTTATTAATATTAATTTATTAATATTATAATTCCGAACATAGAGTTTTTAGATTTATAACATTACGCTGAGACCAATAGGAGTGAAGCGTCAATGGAAAATATTACAAAATGGAAAATGTATAACTAACTAACATACTTGTATTGTTGACCCTACGCGGGTAAAACCATGAGGCACAGCTAGTATTTATCACGTATTGTGATGGGTTACACTGATCGAAGTCTCGAATAAACTGCTCGAATCTCAGTCAATATGAGTAATAGTACTGTTTGTAATTCTGTATAAAGAATTGCTTCAAAGTAATCCTCTTTATCAAAGACCGTATTATTATGTATTAACTTCATAATCTCTCCGGAGCTTTATAAAGAAAAAGTCCAATAAGTATTCGTATGTTATTTTAACATAATCTCATAATATTCTCAACTGCTCCCAGAAGTTATCTCTGCAGATGATATATCGCGAAACTTTTACAAAACACATCAGTACGATGTGAACGGATATTTTTTTGTATAAAAGAGTGTATCTAAATATTTACGAGATTATGTTTCAAAGTGTGTATTACTTTGTTAGTTGTTTGCGTCATATATCTTCTGGTCGTGTGAGTTATTTGCTGTTTGCATTGTTCAGATTTTTTGTTTGCAAATACAGTCACGGCTGAGTTAAAGTATATCCGACGGTATGGCCTACATTTTTATCGCCTACGTATTTTTTCTGAATTTTTTGTTTGTGTCGCTCATGAGCTATGTTAAAATACGAATACAGCTTCATTTTCCGTTTCTTGATGGGTTTCTTGCTGTTTATTTCTCGGCTAGATTCCGAACCGGTGGTGCGTTTTGGAATGTTAAGTGCCTAAACCAGGGCCTAAACAAAATATATCATTTTCATTTTTTCATACATACATATGCTCACGCCTGTATTCTCCGAAGGGGTAAGAGGTGTTGTTATCACAACACCCACTTTTCACCGAATTTGATGAAGTACCAACGTGACAGATGGCGAGTCTATCGCCGACTCAGGCACTATACATACGTCTTTGAATTACTTCTCAGAAATATGCAGGTTTCCTCACGATGTTTTCCTTCACCGTAAAGCAAGTGGTGTGAAATCAGTGTACATAAGTTTCTTAGAAAAACTCATTTTCATTTTTGTTTTAATTTAAAGACGTATTCAATCATATTGCAAGTCCCCCTAATTACCTCAGAGGTTTCATTATTTAGAGACAGACATCGTTACATTGCAACCTCTTGCAATATGAGTGCTGGTGTACGATTTTCTCAGCAAATCATCATTGCCATTCAGTGTGGTAATCCCTGCAGTTTTGTACCGCGTTATTTTGTAAGATTTCTCAGCGTCAAACTCGACATTGAGCATCGGTTTTCAGGCGCGCTTCCTCGTCGCGGTAATTTTGGCTTAGAATATGCCCGTAAAATGTTTGTCTTTAGTATAAACGAAAGCTGAGTATATTTTTTTATATCACTGAGGTAGCAAAAACATAAATTCCTTGCACATTATTACATACACATGCACAACTTTCTCTTCCACAATATATGCATAATTTTAGTTGAATTTTGGGTGGTGGCAGAATACCAGTGTTTTGTTCGTAAGAGCAAACCGATACACTGAGCCATGGCCTATTTGCACCACTGCAGCGCACTGTCATATTACTAGACCTAAGTTCCTTGTATTCGTTTACTCATTTACTGTTAATATTTATTTTGTAGGTCTTCATAATTGTAGTTTTGTTTAACTTATTAGTGTGTGGCAAATAAACGTTTTATCTATCTATCTATCTAATATAGCACGCTGTGGTAAGCGGTAATCGTAGCCTGATATACGTAAAAATTCAAAAGGTTATTTTTTTTTAATCTCTATCTTGCTTGAGGAAACCAGTAGTCTACAAGGGTTCATAAGAGATGTAAGAACATTTGTTTGCTACTTAGAAAGCAAAACTAATATAGGTTGTTGAATCAAATGTTATCACAGTAGCGTGCAACGCTAATCTGTGAAACAGCAAACGTACGTTGCTAACGCTGTAGGACTCATCTTGAATGGGACAAGTTATAACCTTCTGTCCACGATCTAGCTATATTATTTAAAAAAAAATGCGTATGGTTCGCACAAGTTTAAACACAAACTCATTTGTTTTTTATTTGCTTAGACTTTTAATAAAGTAGGTACTAGCTGTGCCCCGCGGTTTCACCCGCGTAAATTTAGTTTTATGTAATATACTTATCGGTTTAAAATTGTCAAATTCTCATACAAACGTTCATCCCCTATTTTATCCCCTTAGGGATAGATTTAATCAAAATACTTTCATAGCGGATGCCTACGTATAGCATCTGCATGCCAAATGTCAGCCCGATCCGTCCAATGGTTTGGGCTGTGCGTTGATAGATCACTATGTCAATCAGTTAGTCAGTCACTGTTGGCTGGTTCCTACTTGGAAGGCCTTTTTAATATTTTTCATGTGAAATAATCACAACCATTGGCGAACAAAAACTGTAATGTCATTGTCATAAAATATTCATATAAAAACAAAGATAATCCTAACAAAAAGGTTGAATGGGAATCTGTCGCTAACATTCCCCACCCTAGTGCGGGACTAGCACGATCAACTGTCCATCAACACGGGAGCTACACGCGCCACGGAGCGCCGCAAGATAGCCCAAACTGTGCGAACATCAACCACTCGTACCCGTAGCTTTGCCTGCAAAGCTAAACGGAGTGAAGTTTTAATACTTCTTATTTTCCCTTGGATTGTAGAAGGCGATAAAAAACCAAAAGCTGACATAACAGCTCGAACAACAAGTTTTTTCGTAGGTCTTTGTTCTCCTTGTAATATGCAAGATGGAATTCGCTTGAAAGACACATCGAAAGTCAGCTCGTCCGTAGCTGGATACCATACAAGCCCTAGAATCCGTTCGCTGTCGCACTGTTGATCGAGTTTAATCTTCATAGCAGTAGTCCCTAAAGTATCAGCTGGCAAACTATCAATCACGTCTACGCTATTACTAGTCCAGTTCTGAATATGAAAGCCTCCTTCTTGATGAATACGAGCGACATCGTTTACCATTTGGATCGCTGTGGCTTCATCCGGCAGACTCTGCACGTAGTCGTCCATGTAATGCGAGTTAAGAACAGCATCAACCGCGGCTGGCATAGAAGACTGAAATCGGAGTGCATTTTTGTTCCTGATGAACTGTGCAATGAACGGCGAACAATTTGCACCAAATATAAGTGAGGTCATTACATATGTCTTTACTGGCACGTTAGAGGCAGCAGGAGCATCAGCTTGCTCTCGTTGCTGAGGTTCTCGGCGTCGCTCACTTGATTGACCTCTGGCATGATAAGTAGTCGCGAGGTAATGTAACAACTTATGATGAGCGAGTCCACAGCCATCTACATCACACACTGGCGCTGAGCATGTCTCTCTATTATGGGTTGACTCCAAACATTTGAAGCACGTACCATAGCGTTTTACATGTTGCCATCTGACCCGTCGAAGCGCCTTCTTAAAGCGCTTACATGTTGTCAGCTTGTGACCTGGCGAGCGGCAGAACTTGCAGTAGTTCTCAGTATGTTCCTCGGACTGTATAAGAACAGTCTGTGTCCTTATGTTGCCGTCGTAGTGCTTAGGCTTATGAGAATCATTACGCGCTCTAAGCACACACATATTGGACGTCGTAGTGATTTTTATTGCCTCCGTATGCAAGAAGTCCGATAAAATATCCAAACGTGACTTCGTTTTCTCTTTAATTAGCAGGAAGCTATAATCTGACCATTTAGATATGAGTACTGTCGGCAGCTTGGAAAGAATGAGTGAAACCATGTTCATACCTTGCAAGTATTCTTCCCTGTTGACAGCACGCACGGCCTCCACGAAGTTCTGTATCTTAACAGAAAATGGTACGATGTCTTTGATGTAATCGTTCGACACAGGCGGCAACTTCTTTATGTCCTGTATCAAACGGCTTATAATGTTGTCGGGGTCTCCGAAGCGTAGCTCTAATGTAGACATGACCCTGTCAGGCGAAGTAGCGCTGAGTAATAGAGCCGACACAGCTTCCTTTGCTGAACCCCTCAGACATTTCCTTAATCGCCATAAATTTTCCTTTTGAGTGAAGCCGCACACTTCCGAAGACTCCTCATACGCCTGCTTGAAGTGTAACCAATCTAACGGGTCACCGGAGAACTCAGGCAAATCTTTCGGAGTACACATTCTATTTAAAAGGGTGGCGTTCGGTTTTAAGTGGGTAGAGGTGGCGCTGAGGTTCTTTACCGCTGCAGCCAGCATCTGGATAGTATCGGACGGTTGAAGCAGGTCGCCCGATAAAGGTCCATACTCGTGGGCACCCTGCTGCTTCTCCGGTTCCTTCACCTGGCTACTATCTATCCACTCCTCCACACGACTTACTGACGGTGCGCAGTTCCTAGCATCATTGAGTGAACTGTATTTTTCTTCCTCTAGGTCAGCTAAGTCCGCCTGTAACTTATCTTCAATAAGTTTCATTTCAATTCTGGCCTTCCGTTCCGTTGCTTCAAATATCAACTTTTTTCTGCGCGCGTCGAGTGATACCGCCGATCTCTTGGATCTGGCGGACGCCGATGGCGCAGGCATACTGTTAGGGCCCGGTGCTGCGCCTGCTGCAGCTGCGGACTCACCCTCACATTCTTCGAAGTCAACATTTGTCGCCCCTTCCCGATCTAATCGGGTGGCACCACGAGTTTTAACCATAATGTGTGGCGGCGTGCGGAATGTAGGAAATAAATCCGGCTCGAAGACCAATTTGTTGGCTGGTTCCTACTTGGAAGGCCTTTTTAATATTTTTCATGTGAAATAATCACAACCATTGGCGAACAAAAACTGTAATGTCATTGTCATAAAATATTCATATAAAAACAAAGATAATCCTAACAAAAAGGTTGAATGGGAATCTGTCGCTAACAGTCACATCATATTTCCCATCGTTTAAACCTTTCCTGAACTTCAACAAATTTATCAATACCAAAATCCCCCGAATCAAACCGGCCATTCTCAAGTTTTAGCGAGACTAACGAACAGCAATTATTTTTTTATATATATAGAAGATAATCAAGTTAGATAGTTTTGAGTTTGAGTGATTTTGAATCATGGACAAGGAACACCGTCAGTAATGCAAAGTGTTCACTCAAGTAAGTATGGAAATAAAGAAAAAATTGCATTGTAGGCACTTGGTAGTAGGTACATTTTGTAAAGAATATTATTCAAACATCATAATGCCCACACCTGTTTTCCCCGACAGAGTAAGCAGTGGTGAGCTTATATAACATCAAGAGAGCTATGGTTCACTCCGATGAAATGGAAGGCGAGCCCGTTGCCATCAACCGGACAGTAATGCAGAGTCCCGGCTTACTGGGAAATATATTTCTTCTAATTGGATAATTTGAAGGAAAATTAACAATGGAATCCCCAGCAGAAATAAGTGTCGCAGACTTTAAATTTAGTTTCAAGCATTTAGATATCGTAATTTCAAAGCAATATTTTTTTTTATTGTGATGAAAAATTACCTACTTAAATACTTTTTGGAAAATTTCAGGCCCAACCTGATTGTAGTTTTAACTAAATTGTAATAAAATAATTTATTTTTACTCATACTTATTTTCGCCGCGTAGTCCATACAAAATTATTAAGAAAAAATACGACCACGAGTTGAAAATATCAAGTAATATGATAGTATTAATACCAACCGATAAATCTCGTTAGCATTGTTGGAAAGGATACAGCCAATTTACCCACTAATCTATAAACAATTATAACAAATACGAAACTTGGCTTGGAAACTAACCGGAACTACAAAATAAATACATAAAAAAGGTCAGCTCCCTGCATAGGCAATAGGTATGACAGACACTCGTAATAATGTTTTTTTTTACTGAAATTAGCGCTATTGACAAGTTCAAAAACAATCAATATTATAGACTACCACGAGGTTCAAGCAAGTGACAAGTGAAGGAAAACATCGTGAGGAAACCTTTCCAACTCGAGGTACCTTCAGACATGACGTTTCCCATACTTTACCCGCAGGCTTGTAAAGAATTTAATAAAGAAGAAATGTTTACTATCTCGCTGGTCTAGATGTTGCAGGCGCTGTGTTTATGGCCGAAAAGAGTCAGAATTAGTATATTAACCGGTTAATAGCAATAGGCTCGTCCCATACATGGGGCGTAAATAAAACGATTGAAATGTAGAAGTCTTATAAGTACAGATCTGTCTATCCCTTCGTGGAAATCAGACGTGATATATGTATGTATGTAAGAAATATTTGTATCCTACATACATACAACATAATTATGCTCACGCCTGTATTCCCCGAAGGGGTAGGCAGAGATGCTGTAATAGCAACACCCACTTTTCACCGAAGACGATTAAGTGCCAACATGACGGATGGTAAGTCCATCGCCGTCTTAGGCACTATACATACGTTTTTTAATTACTTCTCAGGCATATTCAGGTTTCATCCCGATGTTTTCCTTCCCCGTAAAGCACGTGGTGTGAAATCACTGCACATATGTTTTTACAAAAACTCATATCTCAAACCCCACGGCTCAAATGTTTGTGTTCTGTCTCTCTCTATTAGTTTCGATGCCAAAATAGGCACAAATAATTGAACACCTTTAACCTGTTAGATACTATTCTAGTAGAGGTAAGGACGTCCAAGGTCCACACAATAAATGTATGCGTGCGGTAATTTTCAGCCAATACAGAAATCCGCTCTTCTGTTACCTTTTATTTTCCGCAACCCACTTGGCAACTCACATTCGCTGAACAATTCATATTGTATCAAACAAACCGTGACGTGATTGTTCTTTATATAAAATAAGCGTTCAAAACAAATTTAAGTATGGACTCATTATAATAGAAAGTACGTTAAACTTATTATGAGAAGGCGTAGATTATATTTACGCGTAGGCGATAGGCGTAGATTATATTTACGCGTAGGCGATAGGCGTAGATTATAGTTTATAATTAAGGATTTTTTTATTTTCTATGAGTCGATTCAAGGTAGATTGAAGCTCCTTATTATATAGGTAACCTGTTTGTGAGTAACATAAACATTAGTTAAGATTAGGAGGATGACATACTGTGTATAGATAAAGACTTTTTACAGATATTAAATAAGAAACACATATTTGAATACATACATTTGCATTCAAATATGTGTTTCTTATGTGTTTCATTGACGGAAGATCGCCTTAATCTCAAAACTTGAACCAAAGAAAGATTTAATCCCCTGCTTCCGACTGGAGCAAAATAGCACAAGGTATTTCATAACTACAGATCTAACTGCAACCGTGAATACAACTTTGATCCTTCTAACAACGGCTTAAGAGTTGTAATTCGTTGACAAGGGCATGATATCTCAAGTTGCATGGATTACCGAGGTCAGTGCTTATGTCCAAATGATTAAAGACATTAAGCTCCCGGGGAGCTGAAAATTTTCACTTAATTAGTCGCTAGGGGGGTGAATAAATACTATTTCGTTTATATCCCATACATTCATGACCTTATACAGACCAAGGTTAGGCAGAGATCTACAGTTATGTGAGAAATGATAGACTATTGATATAATCAAAACTATTTTTTTTTAACAAATTCTGGAGAAGCGAACTCAACGTAGACATTTTCTACCAGTCAACCTTTAGGCGATATATAAATAAATATAAAATAATAGCATGTTTATTGTCTCTCAAAATAGTTTGAACTTATTACTCCTGACATAGGGCGGGAATAGAATTGAAAATCATTAACAAAAGAAAATGCATCTTATAATATTACTAACTATACCTTGAAGTTTTACCCGCGTAATATTAACATTAAAAATGTAACTACGTAATATATGTATTTCTATAATAAAATAAAACTCTACCATCGGTTAACATCGGTTATCTGTCAGAGAAATTCCCGTTAAAATCGTTTGAAAGAAAGACAGGCAGAAAAAAATATCTATCATTCCGTTCTTTATAATGCATTTGTTAAAAAGCTGTTAATTTAAATCTTAAATTGTATTTAACTTTACAGCAGTACAGATACATATTGCAACCTTATTTTATCTTCCTAGTAGTACTTTGGATATATGACACCCTTGTTCTAAATTGCAAAGATTCCCAGTAATGAAATCTCAACCTTCTTTTAAGAGCAAAATAAATTTTAATTAATTATTGCTGCACTCAAATCTTAGTTCTTTTTTGCTTTGCATAAACTGAGGATGAAGTTGGAATGTTCCGGCATGTCCTAAATATGCAATGCTGGTGTTGACTACGGTTTGGATCCGTTTTGGTATTATTATAAAGTTTGCGAACCCCTTTTTGGTGAGTAGATATAATTTGTGAGCTGTCTGGTTTTGTTATTCGGTAGAAGTGTGGGTTTTGACATGATTTAACGTTGACGTTTGCGTTGTGACCACAATTCGCTTCCAAAAAAGCATCAAAACTCCCGCCACATCGCATAGGAAGTACACACAACAAAAGAGGTTTGACACTTATCGACACAATTAAACATAACAAGCCCCCTTATTATAAAACGTGGTATAAACGAAGACTAGACTAACCACGGACTAAAACTATATCCATACCTGTTTAAATCCGTATTACAGACAGAGATGGAGGTACTTTAAAACCAAGGACTATCTCAGTTTATGTTGTGTAATACGGGGGAAGATATTTACGATGACGCAACATATACCCAGGTTAATTCCTCATTAGGTAGTATAGATAAGCAGTCCATCCAATAGCCAGGCTCTTAGAATTTGGTATCCCTTGCCTGTTGTAAGAGGCAACTAAAAGGGGGCCAACGAAGAAGTCCTGCGACTTATTGGACAAAAACAGGAGCTTTTGAAGACCGTCAAAAAGAGAAAAGTGTCATATTTAGGTCATGTGTTACTACATGACCGATATAACTTGCTACAAATTATTATGATGGGAAAAGCAGCTGGAAAAAGGACGTCTGGTCGTAGGAAGAAGTCGTGGCTACGAAACATCAGAGAGTGGACCGGGATTGCGAGTGCCGCCGACCTGTTTCGCCGCGCTAAGGACAGAGGCAAATGTTCGGAGCTGATTGACAACCTTCAGTAATTGGAGAGGCACTTTAAGAAGAAGAAGAAGAAAAGGGGGCCGGAAGACCTGCTAGCGGTGATTGGAATGGGAGCTCTGACGAAGCTTTTGCGCTGCTGAGTCACTGAGGCGGGTCACAGCTTCCCCGGGGATGTGCTCCGGCACAGTGCGAGGGGACACCGGTGTGACCGTGTAGAGTACCTAGATCCCTCCTCTTAAGCAGGGAGGATAGCCACTGAGGGGTTTCAGTGCGGTACGAGTCCCACATACCATGACTGTCTCTACCAGGGTGAACGGAGGTTTTTCGTAAAAACATTTTTTTTTAATAATTATTTAAAATGTATTAAATAGAAATAGAGAAATTGAAAAGAAGAACACATTGCGCCTATCCCAAATAACATGGGATAAGGGCAGGAGGAGGATGATGATGATGTTAATATTAAATTTATTAAACAAAATTATATAAAATTTAATAATAATATTAAATTGTTGGTAATAAGGAATAACCGTATATACACTCTTGCCACATATTCATTCATATTCATATATTTATTGCAAGTTAGTATCATATTACACACAATATCATCATAGTTATAGTGGTAATAACATATAGCTAACAACCCTGTTAGGGCACAGCAATTTTAGAGGCACTACTTAATTAATATATATATATATATATCATATATTCATTCATTTTATCATATATTCATTACTCCTCAATAGGAAACATTTATATACTTATTTATTAAAAGAACTTTCGTCGAACGTTCTTAATTCAGTAAGAAAACGGGATCTGAACGCCATATCTAAACCTTGATGCGTCGGAAGTTTAAATACATATCAAAACATAAGGTACTCGTAAGAAGGTACGGGAATAGTACTGTACATACGTCCCTAACTTTCGAAATAAAGTCCTTTATAAACTTTTGATTACATTCATTCCCATTTGTAATAATCTAGTTAGTATTTTTTCTCGTATAAAAAACAGTTGCATCGAATTTGTTCCCGTGTGAAATGTTACAAACAACAACTTTTAGAACGGAATGCAGTACAGTATGATTTCTGCATAAAATTCGCGTTACAGTGCAAAATATTTTCAGCTCAATTTCAGCAGCATCGGGGGAGTTGAAAACCAATTGTTTTATGAACGTAAAATCTGTTGAATTATGGTTAAAAGTGTGTGTAAGCCGTGATTCAATTCAAAATTCAATTCAAAATATCTTTATTTGATTAGACTTCTTACAAAGTACTTTCAAATCGTCAGAAGGACACAAAATACATTATACATGATTATAAATGTTACCATTTTATTGATTGAAAATTTTAATGAGTAACTAATACACTAGAACTACGTTCGCGTGCTATCGTTTCGAAAACCTTCCGAACAGGGGCCTGACCATGAGCTCTTATTGCAATGATAGTTCAGTTGTGTGACAGTGACAGATGTATGCACGTAAAATACATCTGTCTCGTAATAAGAGTAAAACTATCATGGCAATAACAGCTCATGGTAAGGCCCCGGGGCACAGGCCCAGATAAAGTAACATTATCATCACGCTTCGCTAATAGAAACGATTCAAAATGTGCTGGAATGACATATGTCACGTGACTGATTTTTGTCATTTTTTTGAGTAACTGACGACTATTAAAACCACTCAAATACCACGGTATGTTGTTGTGTAATAAGTTTCAGATTTTTTCACTTTTCCTGGTTTCACCCGCGTTCATGGTTGACCCACGAAACCTTAATGTATTTAAAAAATCTAAGCAGCCTAAGTTACTCCCTGTAACATGAGCTATCCGCCAGTAAAACTCCCGTTAAAATTGCTGCACCCGTTTCGAAGATTAGCCGGAACCAACAGACAGACGGATAGACAGAGTGAGAAAACAAATTAAATTCGTTTTTCTATGTCAGTAACGTGTATAAACTATACATATGGATTTATTGAAATATTTTGGAATTACAAACAGACGCTTTAATTTTATTTATCTATATGTATGTATAAATAGATGTATGGATAAAGAAGATGTATAGATATGACCAAATGAAAAGAAATGACAATACACTAAGCAGGAACACGCCTAGCAGATGTGAAATGTATTGTCCCACTTTTCAGACCGCACACGTACAGTTTGTTTTGAACTTTAAAATAAAGACAAGAAGCTTTAGAATTAAATTTCAGGCCGTATGGCACGAAATATGGGCTCCGTAGAACTGGAACGATCCGGAATTTACTGGATAGAACCGGTTCGCTCCGGGATAATGTTCCGTTTTGTTTTTCGCCTCAAGCGACAATGGTGAGATCCTTGATATTGCTCCGTGTTAAGATTTTGCACTAGATTCCTTTTGTGACATTATTTCCGCAGCTGTGAATATAAAGGTGTGGTCACAAAGTTGGTGAATTTCGTAATAAATCAACTAGGTATAGCAAATGCTGATGGCTGGCATTCTCGTCATACTTGTGAACAGGTGCTGCTAGTGGGGGCTGGTCATCTCAAGCTACACAATTTTTATATCGACTTTTGTGCACTGGAACTGTGTGCATGGGTTTATATATATTTCTTATGATTTATATTGCATTACTCAAAGCTGTAATTTTTTTTTAAATAGTAATTACTGATTTTCTTGCCAGGTTCTTCTCAGTAAAAGCAACCTTCGGAACCTGGCGGTAGCGTGTATAATCCTATGTAATCGTGTCTTTCTGACGATTTGAAAGTACTTTGTAAAAAGTCTAATCGAAAAAAGATATTTTTGAATTTGAACTTTGAATTTGAATTTGAAAAGAGACGAGTATTTTAACCTGATAAGCAATGACGCAAACTCCAATTGCATTAGATTCAACCAATAAAGTTTCCTAAGCACTTAAATGGCATTATCTAAGAAGAAATTCTAAGATGTGTGATTCTTTCTAAGAATTAAAGCATGTCATGAATAAAAACTAATATATACATGTATCTATCAGTACTAAAATGGGCAGCTAAGATCTTAATAAGTCATTTGATACTGAAACCGTAATACATCAAGTAAACCATTACAAGCAACACAATTAGTTACACACTAGTGTCTGTCTCATCCACACGACGCTCAAGTGTTACTTGAGAACTCTCGACACTCCGGATAGCCACTAATATAATGTAAACTTTGGCTAAACTAGTTGTAGATTGAGAACACGTAGTAATCCACTCACTGTCCTTCTGTACATGGGATGCATATTCATATTTAGGGTTGTATTGCGTTTTGATTAAACCGAAGTATTGGGTGGCGATTGCAAATACCAGATCCAGAATGTGTCTTCTTAGATTATTAATTCACGACATAAATAAGGATCGGTTCGGAGAAATACAACGAACTTGTGTTGGGATAGGAAATATATTTTTTTTATATGCTGACGCCATCCCAGAAGGGTCCTCGAAGGGGTAAGCAGAGGTGTTGTAACAACACCCACATTTCACCGAATATGATCAAGTGCCAACGTGACAGAGGGTGAGTCCATCGCCGTCTCAGGCACCGTACGTACGTCTTTGAATGACTTCTCAGACATATGCAGGTTTCCTCACGATGTTTTCCTTCACCGTAAAGCTCGTGGTGTGAAATGACTGCACATAAGTTTTTAGAAAAACTCATTGGTACAGGCCCCGCTGGGATTCGAACTTATGTCACTTGCGTAGCAGGCGACTGCTCTAACCCCAAAGGCACCTCCCACGGCTCTTTTTTTTTATTTAAATATTTTTTTCGTCCCTTGATCTTCTTTATTGTACTCTGATTGGGGCATTGTGGCCGTTTTGAGTAGCAAGCGACGGATTCGAACTTGCGTCGCAGGCTCGACTCAGCGTCGACTGCTCAAACCCCAAGGCCAGCACGGCTGTTAAAAAACTAAAGAGAATAAATTCTTTTTGAAATTGATATCGTTCTGTTTGCAATTGTTACCGTGTCTTATGTTAATAACTGCTTGCATTGCATTTTAGATTGCATAAAACTGCAATTCTAGACTTAAATAATCTTGAAATCCGACATTTCAAAAAACGATTCGTAAGCGAAGTCCATTGTCAACATCGTTAAAGTTTCTTCCATTATGACACTACTCTTTATTATGCTGGAAGTTTGTTCAATTGTTAATGAAGTAATTGTTTGAAATAATTCAACTGTCATATTCAACCTTATGTCTGTACCTATAAAGTGAATTCTTGCTTGAAGAGATTAGGAGTACCCCCCAAAATAATTAACAAACAAATTATTCGATTCTATAATATCGCCCTCGATTATTCAGACTTCAGCATAACGTTGAAATTTCTCGATCTTCTATGAATAAACTGTGGAATTATTTTTGCTACAAATCCATTGGATTTGAACTCCAACACGTATGTTAAAAAAATATATCGAGTAACGTAGTTTAGAATAACGATTTGGTCAAGCAAACAAAAAAAATTGTGCGAAAATGGCGACTTTTAATTTACTAATTGTAGAATAATTGTTCCGACCAATTTCGGTGATGGCGACCACTTTGACCCCTAGTCGGATAAATAGCGCTGATGCGCTCGAAGCTTAAGCTGATGGCTTATGAATATACATATGTGAACCAATGAGTTATTAAATCGTACGAGTAAGTACCATGGGTGCATAATAAATAAATCTCAGCTCAGGCTATGAGAAGGGGTATGCAGAGGTATTGTAACAACATGTTTCGCCGACTATGATTCCGTGCCAACGTGACGGAGGGTGAGTCCATCGCCGTCTCAGGCACTATACGTCATTTAATTATTTCTCAGACATATACAGGTTTCCCCACGATGTTTTCCTTCACCGTAAAGCACGTGGTGTGAAATCACTGTACATAAGTTTTTGGAAAAACGGGATTAGAACTTCAAACCCACTACGACTTTTTTTACAAAATTCAAATTGTAAAAAGTGCCTGAAACGGCGATGGCCTCGCCATCTGTCAAGATATAACATGACCCATCTTGGGTGTAAAGTGGGTGTTTCAACACCTATACTGTACATACTCTTCTGGAAAGCTTAAAGATTGTCAGTGCCAAAGGATTTTAAGAAAACGGCTATTTTAAGACGAGCCGTTATTATTCTGATCCATTTTTGTCAAGTAGATACAAATTACCGTAGCGTAATTCATGAGCATACTCTATTGGCAAAGTGAAATTCACTTCGAAAGGCCTAATTTAAATTCGCCAATGTTCATAAAGACTGAGTGGAAATATTCATCCAGTATTTTCATTTGAATTGTAAGAAATGATTGCGTATTCGAGTTGAGAGTTGTTTGTTATTTTGTTTCTGTATTTTGTTGATACCAGATGCTTGTTCGAAATTAATATCGTTGGATTGAATTATTACATAAATTTTAAGCATGTCTTCACGTATTTGCAGAAGAATTCCTGAAATAGGAGGTAATGCCTCCTATTTCAGGAATTTTTCTGCTTCTGAACACCCACATATGTCAGAGAAGAAATTCAATTTTTCAGATATATCTATTTCTATTTCTATTTCAATTTATTGCTTTAAAACATATTCTTAATTTAGCACTTACAGGTACTGAATGGTAACACTATAAATTAACAATATGGACCCTGTTGGGCACAGCAATTTTTTGAGAGAGGGCTTAAATTAGGTATATTATATTTACATGTTATATTATATGGCTACTTCGTATAGTTTTATATATTTAATTAGATAATTTCTGTTTTTTTATTTTTTATTATTCTTATTTATATTCTATTATTTATTCTTACAATACTAATAAATTCTATTCCCTATGTTTTATTATATTTTGTTTGCAAACTATTACCTATTTAATATGTTGTATTAGAGATCATAAATAATAACAATAAATTTACTTATATTTGAGATCCATCACCATATTATGTACCATATAAATCTACATAATATATACTACAAACATAAAAGGTATATTTATAAATCTACTATTAAAATATATTAAAACTTATCATTTAAGAATTCTTGCATACTGTAATAGCATTTGTTAATCAGCAAGATCTTTATTAGTTTTATATATTTATTTATTGATCGATTAATCGACAGATACGTTATCACATAGCCACCTTGTCCATCCAATATATATAGTCTAAGCTTTTTAAGCGAATTTCTTAGACACAGAGCATCGGTTGATGGTATACATTTTGAAATGGATTAAAATATTTTTTATTCATTATTTATAGCTTATTTTATAGGTTTTTGAGGTACGATAGACAGTTCTTAAAATTTCATTTAAAACAAATTTGCTTTGTCTTTTGTTCCACCTATTGTCCAATTAGCATCGAACTTCTAGTAACTAGACGAATACAAAAATACATTGATAGTATGAGAACGGTTTTTTTTTTAAATTAAGGCTTTGTTTATATTATTAAAAAAATTGATATGTACCCACTAAAAGGTACTTCCTTCTTTGCAGGGAAGTATTCAAAAGACACGAGAATTTTAAGGCTACTATTGGCAATCTTATTAAAAGCAATTGCTACACAGTGCAGACATTGCGAAGACTTCTAATGCGATAGAGCTGAATTCGCAGTCTTAGTTTCTATTTTGCTCTAAGCTCTTCTTAAAACCGCTCTACTTAGAAATACCCTGTGGTTTCGGTTGCCAAAAACATTGTAGTATAATTGTGTTATATTGTTTCGCAATCTACAGCTATAATTCAAATATGATAACAGTCTACCGCGTTGGTCTTGTAATCGCTTCTGCGCGAAGCCCTAAATTTGTTATCCGAGTCGGGTAAAGTACATGTCACGCCAGTTTTCACCGAACATGATTGAGCGCCAACGTGACAGATGGCAAATCTTTCGCCGTTTCAGGCACTATACATACGTCTTTGAATTACTTATCAGATATATGCAGTATTCCTCACAATGTTTTCCCTCACTGCTCAAACCCCAAGGCCACCACGGCTCTCGGGTAAAGTGTTATTGAGTTTTTCTGTTTGTAATTTTCGAAGTAGTACGAATTCTCGATTAGTATTCGGTTAGTGGTAATAAGCTCACCCCCTATTATATGGGACTTTAACCGGCTAAATATGGGTGGGCTATAAGAACACAGTTGAAGTTAGCATATAGAATATGAACCTCGGAAACGGCTCCAACGATTTTCATGAAATTTTATGTGATTGGCGGTTTCAGGGGCAAAAAATTGAGAGCTAGGTTTCATTTTTGGAAAACATCGTTTTGACCATGTTTTCAGGCACTGGAAAACTCGTAAAGTATCATTACAATACGACAGTAAATTTCGCCGACATCTGTCAAGATACGATAGCTCAGAGTGAGGCTGCCAGCTTACGGGGCGACAACGATAATAGAGTAGGTTCGAGACTGACGTTCACCGGTTAAATTTTTCCTTTTTTTTAACATATGAGAAAACGAAATTGAAAAAAAAACCGAGCACAGCTCGGTCAACCAGGTATATATCAAATTCTAATTCAAAAGTATCTTTATTCGATTAGACTTTTTACAAAGTACTTTCAAATCGTCAGAATGACATAATTATACAGGATTATACATGCTACCGCCAGGTTGGGAAGGTTGCTTTTACTGAGAAGAACCAGGCAAGAAACTCAGTAATTACTCTTTTCATAAATATTATACAATTTAAGGAATACAAAATAAACAATTTAAAAAACGTAAACTCATGGACAATGTTCCAATGCACAAATGTCGATAAAAATTAACACAACTAAAAATCTAGTACATATACTTATAACTAAATGCGTAGCTTGAGATGACCATATAGATATAGATATCCTGCATATGTATAAGAACAGTATATTATACAGCAAACAATTCTCGCAACGTTTCCTATTAACGGATTAGCGTAAGTCTATTTATCTGAATTACCTTCTACTTACTAACCCTCAAGGCACAATGGGCAGGGTAAGTCAACACAACAACAATGACATTTCAAAACGAGCGAGCACAAATGTACCGGTTATATAATACACAGAACTTGTTTAATTTAATATGAGTGTACTAAATTGTTCGTTGTTCAGCCGTAAGGTTGCAAATTTATGTGTTTTGTTACGTCACCGTGCTATTCAAACAGTACTATTGTATGAAGTTTTGTATTGTGGTATACGTTCATTAAAGTGGAAATCATTTTAATTTTGTCTTGCTTGTGTTTGTGTGCGTGAGCTCGCAATTCGGCCGACTTTGGTCGAGGCCGTGTTCATCAAAACCGCGCTTTGACAGACTGCCTTTTGTAGTCAATATTGTATTCGTACCTACTATTATTGCGAATTGTAACGACTTACGTAATTAGTTCGCGTTTTCATGAGTAACATACCCACATACATACATATGCTCACGCCTGTATTCCCCGAAGGGGTAGGCAGAGGTGTTGTAATCACAACACCCACTTTCCACCGAAGATGATTAAGTGCCAACGTGACAGATGGTGAGTCCATCGCCGTCTCAGACACTTTACATGCGTCATTGAATTGCTTCTCAGAAATATGCAGGTTTCTTCGCGATGTTTTTCTTCACCGTAAAGCACGTGGTGTGAAATCACTGTACATAAGTTCTTCTTTTTTAGAAAAACTTATTGGTACAGGCCGCTGGGATTCGAACTTGCGTCGCTTGGCTAGCAGGCGACTGCTCTAACCTCAAGACCACCACGACTCTGCGGAATTATGAGTAAGTAATATCGTATTGCTGGGTAGTAATTTAGTATTATTCAATTTAGGCTCTATAGTTATGAACATAGAGAAGATTACCACACGAAAAGTATACGTCACATCATAGGTACGAATTAGGAGTCTCACAAAGAGTGCTAAATGCCCAATGATATTAAAATCAAGATCCATTTTGTAAAAAAAAACCGAATTGCTTTGACACTTGTCTACATCTACACTACTATTATAAAGAGGAAAAATTTAATTTTTGTGTGTATGTTTGTAATGAATAAACTCAAAAACTACG
This sequence comes from Watsonalla binaria, assembly GCA_929442735.1. Lineage (NCBI taxonomy): Eukaryota > Metazoa > Arthropoda > Insecta > Lepidoptera > Drepanidae > Watsonalla > Watsonalla binaria. Next base: position 10,012,569 of record OV838930.1, read on the forward strand.
GGGCAGATTTCAAAAATTCTTTCACCATTATAAAGCTTTATTCATCCCCGTAATCCCACGGGAGCGGGAACTACGCGGATGACGTCCGCTAGTCAAAAATAAAAACTTAAAAGCAAACAGTAACAGAAAGTCTTATATTTTTGTTATTGCCAAGCACGTTTCCATGAAACTTTGACTCATACTATAGGGTGCTTTACACTGTGTCCCGAAAAGTAAGTCTCGTTTACACTGTTCATGTGTGACCGATGTTATATGACGTGTATACATTTGTCACTGTCACACAGCCAGACCGCAGTATACATATTAGCTGAACAGTTATGGCAATAAGAGCTCAATTTTGTTTTTGGTTAGGCTCAAGATAGTTCAGCTTACAGTGCGAGATAACGCGCTTGCGCTAATAGAAGCGATATCAAATGTGGCATGTATCATGTCATTCCCATACATTTTGTATCGCTTGTATGAACGTTGCGCGAGAATACTGTTAAGCCTGGTAGGCTAGACAAAGTAACAGTCTCTTGCACTTGCGCTACTAGAAATTATACAATATGTATGAAAATTAAATAAATCAAGCCGTCAAATCAAGAAGCCGTGGTGTCCTTGGGGCTACAGCAGTCGCCTGCTACGCAAGCGACGCAAGCTCGAATCTCAGCGGGGCCTGTACCAATGAGAAAGACGTATGTTTAGTGCCTGAGACGGCGATGGACTCACCCTCTGTCACGATGGCACTTGATCATATTCGGTGAAATGTGGGTGTTGTTACAACACTTCTGCTTACCCCTTCGGGGACACTTCTAGGATGGCGTGAGCATAAACTTTTTTTTTAATAAATCAGTCACGTGACATGTATCATCCCCGTACATTTTTTATCGTTTCCAATAGCGAAGCTTGACGATAATGTTACTTTATCTACAGGCCTTGTTTTACGTCAAATAGCCAAATTCTGGTCAATAGTTACTCAAATGAAGTTTAGAAAAACCTTTATTGTATTAAAATACACATCACTCACAGCTAATATTGCTTCTAATAGGAAGTAGGTCTGGTTGACCGAGCTGTGATCGGTTTCTTCTTTACACAAAAAAAAGGAAAAAAAAAATCCGGTGAACGTCAGTCTCGAACCGGGGTACTCTAGTTTCGTTATCGCCCCGTAAGCTAGAAGCCTCACCTTTGAGCTACTATTACTTGACAGATGGTGGCGAAATTTGCTGTGGTATTGTAATGATATTTTATGAGTTCTTCAGTGCCTGAAAACATGGTCAAAACGGTGTTTTCCATAAATGAAATCTAGCTAGATCTATTTTTTGCCCCTGAAACCCCCTACATGCAAAATTTCATGAATCGTTGAAGCCGTTTCCTAGATTCAGATTCTATATATAGAAGAATTGCTCTTTTAAAGAAATAAGATGTTATGTCGTGCAAATTGGGTAGCAGGGGTCAGATGGCAATTGCATCGAATCTCATGCCAAAAATTGGGAGCCTGCAATCGATAGCAATCGTATTAACCCGCATCTAATAAAATGTTATATGAATGAGAATGCAGAACAGTATGTAACAACAAACTCTCTGAATCTTATCGGAATATTTTACTATCTGAGTAGGTTGAAATGTACGGCTATATTATAAAAAGATTGCTGTTCATTCGCCATAAAACAAGAACTTGGTGTGAATGTTCAATATATTAATTTTGATTACTGTAAATTAGTTACCGGTATTACCAGTATATACATTTTTTTGTGGTTTTTTCTCACTCCTTCTTATATGAGAGTGTTTTTTTTTACATTGTTTATATGCTAGCTAAAATTCAATAAGAACTAGTCCTTAAATGTTGTAGATAATTCCGGAAAAACATATTGCTTAGAAGTATAGCAATGTGTTTATCCCTTATTTACTTTGGGTGAAAATAGGTTTCTTTTGGAGATTACAAATAACATACTATACATACATATGCTCACGCCTGTATTCCCCGAAGGGGTAGGCAGAAGTGTTGTTATCACAAAACCGAATTTGATTAAGTGCCAACGTGACAGATGGTGAGTCTATCGCCGTCTCAGGCACTATACATACGTCTTTGAATTACTTCTCAGAAATATGCAGGTTTCCTCACGATGTTTTCCTTCACCGTAAATCACGTGGTATGAAATCACTGTACATAAGTTTTTTTGAAAAACTCATTGGTATAGGCCCCGCTGGAATTCGAACTTGCTTGCGTAGCAGGCGACTGCTCAAACCCCGAAACCACGGCTCTTATACTATTTATATTCTTTTACTCTTAGAGTACTATAATTTTATTTATTCGTATATACCAACAACATTACATAATGTTTCAAACAAAACATGAAACAAACGCGTCTAAATGAAGTATATAAAGAGGTTCCGCAACTTAAATACACATAACTAAGCACAGAGTTTAAGCAAACTTTAGTTCGAGCAAAACTTCATTATAAGTTTGCTAACATCAGAATTTGTACTTACGACACTTACAAATAGTAGAAATATCAAAAGTGCTACCGTAATTTATAATTTTTATTTATAATATTTATAACATTATTTATATCTAGCGTTATTTATAATATCCAACACGTTTAAAAGATATCGTTTCGATTTACGACGCTCCTCACCATCTCCCTGGCCTTATCCCATGGGTTTGGGGTCCGCACTTGATTCAACCCGATGTGGCTGATCACCTGATTTTTATACGCGGACAATCTGTGATCTGGGTTAAACCAGTTGTCAGACTATTTTCGGCCTCCAACTGACCTGTAACGATTGCCAAAGATGATAAATTGACCAAGGATATTAAATTGGCAACCGGGACCGACGGTTTATCGTGCTCTCCGAGGCAACTGTGCCACGAGCTCTTCAGTAAGAACAATGTCTGATATCTCACTTATTTTGTCTAAGTACGTCACATAACGATTTCTTATATAGACGCTCTTTGAGATAGGCTCTTAGAGATTTTAAGTTATGAGTGACGTTTCAGTATTTCAAGAATGTATTAATGAGTCCATAAACATGTTTCAAAGAGCGTTCTCCTTTTCATTTCAAACCATGTAGAATTGATCAAAAACATACAAAATTAAAACGTTATTTCAAACAGTAAGCCATTACAGAATCACGGTTCAGATTACGCACACCCAAGGGATACGCTGAATCTAATTTGGTTACACAATTTGAAGCCATCCTAAACTTGAGCAGGTCTGGGAGTAACAAAAGATTAAGCATAAGGTAATGCCGGTTTTATTTTGTGCTTAGATTCTAATCTTTCCCATTGTGAAAGTGGTATTCATCTTTTTGCTATAACGTAGACTTAGAGCTGTGGTCGAGTGAGGTTTGAGCAGATCAGGCGCTTGCTACGCAAGTGACGCATTTTCCAATCCCAGCGGGGCCTGTACCAATGAGTTTTTCTAAAAACGTATGTGCAGTGATGTGACTCCATGTGCTTTACGGTGAAGGAAAAACCTGCATATGTCTGAGAAGTAATTCAAAGTCATATATATAGTGCCTTAGACGGCGATGCACTCAACATCTGTCGCGTTGGCACTTAATCATCTTCGGTGAAAAGTGGGTGTTGTTATTACAACACCTTTGCCTACCACTTCGGGGAATAAGGAAGGCGTGAGCATGCCTGCTACGCAAGCGACTGCTCAAACCTCAAGGCCACCACGGCTCTTTAGAACACTTAAATTTTATTTATCTGTATAAATGTAACACCGGAGAATTAAATTTGATTCAATGCTTCCAATACAACCGGCTTTGAGCGCAGGCATACGTCCAACCTCCACCACGTCGAAAGCCAAGTTGATAGACTGACAACTACCCTCTACTAGAGTTCATAAGACAATGTATAATACATATACAAATTATGCACGTTTGTTAGTGTGCATGTAATGGTCTCCTACTGAATTTTGGTTACGGCGGCTAATCCCAACGAGGATCGTGTGCGCAGGAGAAATTATAGTGCACAAGTGTGTGCGCAAACACAGGTGCACTCTTTATTCACTCTCATAGTCCAATGGGAGGCAATCAGACACGACCGGAGAGAGATCAGGCGTAGGACCAACGGTGTAACGTGCGCCCCGAGGCACGGGGGTGGAAACACCGCCAACTTCCAAACTCTGGGCATTTATTGAGAAGTTCTTGACAGAAAACCCAATATCTATTTTTGAACGAAGCAGTTAATATGCATGTATCAGTAATATGTCTCAAATTAACAGCCAGTAAAACAGAATGTGCACAATTACCGAACGGACTCGTTAATCCAACAGCTCACTGGCCCGAACGCGATTTGTCTCAATTTTTTATCCCGACAAAAGGCAAGACAGTAAAAATTGGATACAAAAGTAAATCTCTCCTTTACTGAGTCTCATCACTCGCAATTTGTGCACTGAGCATACCTAATTGTCTAAAGGAATATCGTTTCGACGGATTTGAATAAGTCTTCCGTCCTTCAGAATTGGGGCTCCAAGACAAATCCTTACAATACTTTTCTTTCTATCCCTAATCAATAGCTGGAAATTGTAATGAAATGCGACTTATTTATTTTATTGCCTATTATTTTGATGTTCATTTGGGTTGGATACTTTTTTTGTTGCTAAATTTGTGAGTAAGTTTGATTAGCTATATTCTGTAATCTGCAATGATATAATGAATTCAGTTCGTTTTCTCGCACTTATTTCAGTGAGACAACGGTGGTAAAATAAATTAAATTCCCAAACAGGTTGAATTAAATTACCTTAAATCCGTTCAATCACTTCTACAGCCAAGTTGATCTAGTTTTTGCAAATTGGGGTGTTCTTCCATATTCTCAGTAACAGCTCATAGTCTAGATTAGTGCTAGATTAATACCCCTATTACTTGAGGTTTATCGTAACTGTAGAGATCTGTAATCTATACATACATACAGATAAATAAAATTTAAGTTTGTGTTTATAATTCCAAAATAACAGCTTTTCGCTAAATGCATATGAAAGTATATACGGTACCTACCTACTGATTTAAAAAACAATCTAAGATTACTACCCGGAACACCGGGTAATCTCTATAACGGCTGGAGCAATTTTAATGGGTTTTTCATTGGCAGATAGCCAATGTTACTCAGGCTACTTTAAAAAAAACATTTAGGTTACCGCGGGAATTAAATTTAATCTACGCAGGGGAAACCGCAGGGCACAGCAAGTATTATATAAGTTTAGCCCTTCGCAGAATACAAACATGAGCAAGTATTCAATATCCCTCAGTCTGCAAATACAAATAAAATCTTCTAAACTTACCGGCAATACTTCAATATTTCAATGTGCTTGGTCATACCTGTAACAAACACGTGCAATTGTAGTCTATTATATTATACCAAGGGGGGTTCAGATTATAACCTAATAATTCCGGGAATACCGTATTATCACAATTTTAATGAAGCCTTCACAATCAATAAGGAATCTATGCCTCTTTATTGAAATAAGAACGTATATTTAAACTGTGGTATTGTGTGTTACATAGAGTATATAACACTAAACGAATATGCCATAGGAACTCCGTGTGTCGATGTAAATGTCAATTGATTGATTAAGAGCAGTAGTATCTGTGGAAACACTCTACATTTGAAGAACTATTTTCTACCTTTAGATATAATCATTATGAGGGATTTTCGAACGTATCTGCAACTCCAACTTACGTATTCAAAGTACTTTCAAAGTCAAAGTCAAAAATATCTTTATTCGATTAGATACCGCCAGGTTCGGAAGGTTGCTTTTACTGAGAAGAACCTGGCAAGGAACTCAGTAATTACTCTTTTCAAAAATATTATACAATTTTAAGGATACATAATAAATCACTTAAGAAACATAAGCCCATGGACACAGTGGAACTGTGCACATGCACAAATGTCGATCAAAATTAATATAAATAAAAGTCTAGGCAGCATTTAGTTTTAAGTGATTCTACTTATAACTATTTAGTTATAAGTAGAATTACTGAGATGTGTATCTTGAGATGACCAGCCCCCGCAAGTAGCACCTGTTCACAAGTATGACGTGAATGCCAGCCATTGACCTCCTTTCATAGAGGGAAGTGAGCAACACGCCTTCGACAAATCTAGACGCCGACTTGTATACTATAATATTGTACTACAATAAACGTTCTAAATGTTGCCACCAGTCTGTTCATGTTACATTGTGCACTTGTAACCTGCCAGTATTGTATACTGCAGCAATTTGTTTAAGTATGTCTTTAACGTGGTTTTCCCAGTTTCCCCTTAAAGACCAGACTAACTAAACCCTAGCTTTATCACACAAAATTAAGGTTAGAATATATGTTACTAATTATCAGCAAAATACCAGGACCAAGGCAGTATACTGTAACAAGATGCGACGCGCAAGTTAGAAAACCGCAGTGCATCTACTCTATGTAAAATACCGACCTTTGTGACGCGAAACTGTTCGTGGTATGCTGAGTTAGGCAACTGTGCCTCTGTAGACTGTATGAGAGGCTAGAATCTACACTTTAGATAATTAATAGTTTGCAAGGTGGCGTATTATGTAGAGTGGAGACCGGGAGAGATTGAATTCAAATATACTCACGCCATACCAGTTGGGTACCCGATGGGGTAAGCAGAGGTGATATAACAACAACACCCCCATTTCACCGAATAAGAAAAGAAAGATATATATATAAAGTAAAACTTATTGTTGGGGGTTTGTCCAGCTGTTTGTTTCTGAATGGTATTACCTACTATTAAAAAAATATATTATGCATATTTTATCAGATTCATAGTTAATTTCAACATAAACATTCTCCTAGTAGTAATCGTGTAATACAATCATTTTATCAACTCCGTAGATTTCCAAACTTCAAAAAAGGTGTCTGAAAGATTTATTAATCGTAACATCGGCACCAAGGGCTGAATTTCAGGCCGGCCGTTGTTTTAGGGCTGCGTTGGTGTGGCACGTGATGGTGTTTCTCTAAAGTGTAACTCTGAAATACGTAGATCGAAATGATCTCCTTTACGGAAGATTAAAAAAATACTCTTATGATATCGCACCCTCAGAACGATAGGGACTCAACTCGAAAATCTTTTTTTTTAGGAATTCACAATCGGCAAGTTTGAATTTATGACTTAGGCAGTAATTGAACCAGTTTTGAATACAATGTATTTCATATTTTTAAAGTACCTTTAGTTTAGGTTGTGGATAAAAGTTCCATTTTTTTTATCTACCTGTAGAAGTACATTTTAAGGTACGTCTCATCATCTCCCTTGCCTTATCCCATACATTGTTAGGGTCAGCACTTGATTCAACCCGATGTGGCTGATCACCTGATTTTTATACGAAGCGACTGCCATCTGACCTTCGCAACCCCTTTAACGAGGAAAATCTGTGATCTGGGCTAAACCAGTCGTCTACGTACGTCTATCTTAATATAATTACTTTCGCAAATTTTTGAGTTGTGTCCCTATTGTTGTGAGGGTGCGATATATGCAATTAATGATAAGTGGAATTATGTCACGTGGATACTAAAGACTATTGTTTTGTCTAAATACTTTTGTATCTTTTGTTTTTAGCCAATATAATTGGTGGCCTCGGGGTTCTAGCAGTCGCCTGCTATGCAAGCGACGCAAGTTCGAATCCCAGCGGGGCCTGCATCAATGATTTTTTTTTTTAAATCTTTGTGCAGTGATTTCGCACCATGTGCTCCACGGTGAAGGAAAACATCGTGAGAAAACGTGCATATGTTTGAGAAGTAATTCACAGACGTATGTATAGTGCCTGAGTCGGCTATGGACTCACCCTCTCTCACTTAATCATATTTGTTACAATACCTCTGCTTGCCGTGCCGCCGTAAGAGCCGTGGTGGCCTCGGGGTTAGAGCAGCCGCCTGCTACGCAAGCGACGCAAGTTCGAATCCCAGCGGGGCCTGTACCAATGAGTTTTTCTAAAAAACTTACGTACAGTGATTTCACACCTTTACGGTGTGAAAAGTGAAATGCTTTACGGTGAAGGAAAACATCTTCTGCAAACCGAAACCTGCATATGTCTGAGAAGTAATTCAAAGACGTATAGTGCTTGAGACGGCGATAGACTCACTATCTGTCACGTTGGCACTTAATCAAATTCGGTGAAAAGTGGGTGATGTGATTATAACACCTCTGCCTAACCCTTCGAGGAATACAGGCGTGAGCATATGTATGTATGTACCTCTGCTTACCCCTTAGGGGACCCTTCTGGGATAGCGTGAGCATTCGTTTTTTATTAGTATAATAAAGTAATGGAATTGAAAAAAGTAAATATTTATGTGTTTATAATTTTTTCATTTCATTTGTTGCTTTTGTAGCAACTTTAAACAGTCACAAAATAATTTTATAACATACGTTATTTATAATACGAACGACAAAAACCGTGAACCCAAAACTATGATACAAAACCTTTGAATTCAGACCAAAAACCCGAGTCGAAAGTTAGGATAAAATCTAACTCGCTATATGGCCATTATCTTAACCAATAACACGCGAACTGTAAGCGAACTACCAACCAGATAGTAAAATGTAACGAGCCGATGGCTTAACGACAGGTTCAATTCCCGCGTCACTACTATCACGAAGAGATAGGTAACAGATGGACAGTCCACATTTATCGAAAATATCATCCTTTTTTGCCTTTGCCGGTTTTTGAATAATTTTTTTATATGAGATAATAACGTCAAGTTTTGTTACAAACATAATTTTTTGGTGACTAAAGAAACTGAGCAAAGATCTGACTTCCAGGTATTTTTTATACGTTTTATAAACGTAACAATAAATCGTGCAGCCAGCTCCATGGTAGGCAGTTAACCTATGAATATTTGGAACACTTGCCACCAATATGTTTGAATTTATAATAAAACTGCGCATCAAAATCTTCTCCAATACATCGTAAAATATTGATTACTCTTTGCAAGAACACAACACAACAATATGGCAGCATTATTTGCCCGCAATTATCAGCAAGGCGGAGGGAAGAACAGTGTCGAACGGCTACGATAAATATGCACATACAATGATCGCGGAACAAACCAGGCCTAATAACCTTTAGATTGTCTTATCATCACCCTGGCCTTATCCCATACTTTGTTGGTTCCACCCGATGTGGCTGATCACCTGATTTTTATACGATGCGACTGCCATCTGGCCTTCGCAACCCCTTAAACGAGGAAAATCTGTGATCTGGGTGAAACCAGCTGTCAGACTATTTTAGGCCTCTGACCAACCTGTAACGATTGCCAAAGATGATAAATTGGCAACCGGGACCGACGGCTTAACGTACTCTCCGAGGCACGGAGGAAACTCGGGCGGTCACCCATCCAATTACTGGCTAGAGCTAGGGTTGCTTAACTTCGCTGATCGTATGATATGCGCAATAGCAACTGTGCCACGAGCTCCTCTTTAGATTGTCTTAATTTACCTTTAAAGTAGGTCGCTTATAAGCTACCAGAAGGAACACCGTGGAGTTTAGTAGGTGAGAGTCGAGATAACCTTTCCGCTGTCCGGCGGTGATTGGTGTATCTATAACAGATTCTCCACAAAAAAGCAGGTTGCTTATAAGTTTGCGTTTTTGTATGCGATCTCTTACCGCCGATATTAGGGGACGGTTCTTCTGTTAACTTTTATTTCTTGACACTACCAAAGTTACCGAATAGACACGTGCCGGTTATAAACATAATTTTAATAATATCGTTATTGGATATTGTAGTCATTGTCTGATCTCGAATTAGTTTCGACCCTTGACTCTACAAATATACACTCTAACGCGATATTAAGGCTTATAGGCTTCAGAAGAACTGTATTGGTTAAGGTCATTCGTTTTTATAGCGATAGAGCTATAAATAAGCATGCGGTGTAAATATAACGAACATAACTGAATCTTCCGTTGATACTTAGAGCCGCTCGAAAATCGTAGCCAAATAATACTTGCTTTGAGTATTGTGCTCCTGCGGTAACTATAGTAAAAGCAATTTTCCGAACCCAACGGTATCAATTATAATGGTAACTTTTCATTCTGACAATTTGAAAGTACTTTGTAATAAAATCATCCGCGTTGACTTAATTTTATGGGGACAGCCTTATTTATCTGTATAGATATCGCCTTATTACTAAACATGGTTTAAACCATGACTAGACCCAATTCAGACTAAAACTATGTCCATCTCTTTTGTAATATGTATTGCAAAAAGAGATGAAATGAGAATGAAATTACGCATTATGTTAAGCGATGTTGTTGAATAATAGGAAATTAGTTTAACCGCTAACTAATATATTTTGCGTCTACATGGTTTGTGTAGGTACAAAAATGTGATTTTCATTCGACCTACATAGCTGAGTAAAACCCAGAGGAATATTTAAATCCGTTCACTCTTCAGGTACAACAATAACGGATGATGGAAGGGACCATTTCCCCAAATAGCTGTGCTTCCAGCGAAACATTTTACAAAAATACCAAGTACCATTCCGGCCCATTTTCCGGAGTGCACCTAATTACTGTATTTTCGTGAATACCACATTGTCATGTGTTTCGATACTTGCATTCGACTATTGAGATATGTGAGCAGATATTGTTGTTATCTTCAGAAAGAGAGAACTCTAGGAGAGGTTTAGGGGGCTTGCCACCATCGGTTTAAGCAGCGCGTATTAAGAGCGTCTGACCTTTGACGTTTCATTTTAGTACCGTAAATTAAACGTCAAAGTTATAAGTTAACACTGCACTAAACGATCAAAGACGGCCCCCAGGTGTTAATAGTAAAATGCTGGTTAGCATACGACCCACGTGATGAAAAGCAAACGTTATTTTTTTATATTCAGTAAGATTGAATAATGTTTTCAAAACATCAATTGACAATGTTATTCATGCAAATCAGTATTTTGGTATGATTTATTTATATATTACAAGGAACAGTACTAAAAACTAATTACAAGTAGAAAACTTGGCCCAAATCGGTGTCTCTCGGGATCGTGCCAATAAGGCTGGCAGCATTGCCACGTTGAATAGCATGCTGAGTCTCTGAGCGAGAAAAGCCCCAGCCCACTTGTCACGAGAAGACCAGACGACGTGCAAACTCTGAAAAGTTGATGAGCATCTGGACCCCAAGGCCCCAGAGTTTCAACCGCAAACGCAGAAAATATGTATTCTTGACCAATGCAAGCATATTTCCGGCGCTTGAGGCACTCCCGCTGAGCAGCAGCAGCACCGGCCGCCACAGCAGTGCCGGGGAGATGGGACGGAGGCATCGTATCGACACACGTGGTATCCCACATTTTGGTTATAACTTTTTTGCCGGAGGTGAACCATTTGCGGAACAGAATAAGAAGCGATTTATTATGATATATTTTATTAATACCTGATGGTAAGAGTTCACCGCAGTTTAAGGACACGTTCCTATAAACGATCCTAGGAGTATACAGGAAACTGAAACCACTAAGTACTGGAACCGTGGAATTCCAAAACGAGAGATTGTTTTTTTCCTAAGTAGTTATCAACTCCCCGTCAGTAAAGAAATCTTCATTAAGGGAGCCATTTCTGTAGAAAACGCTCGTAATCGTAATTTTCACGTAAAGGAAATTTAAATTTATCACGATATCTACAGGGCTGATATTTAATAAATTCAACTTGTGAATTGCTAATCCTTGATATTAGGGTCATTAATATGTAAGCTTGGTCTTTGACCGCGCAAATTTGCATTTCAGCGCATACTTAAGTCTGAACTTGAAGATTTATAGCTTTCTCGTTATTTGGAATTTGGTTTTGCCGAAAATCTCGCATACTTTATTGGTTGAAACTCGAATGCATTTCCATAAAGGCTCTATATTCCTTTTGGTATATAATACATCTCAACGCTTAGCATACACACCGACACATCAAACAGATCAAACAGAATTGTATCTGCGTGCCTAGTGCCAGAATTCTTAAACGCAGATTTGTATGAGCCCACAATACTGTCATCTTTAGGCCGACGGACGGCGCTGTTTCGATTCTATATAAATCTGCGTTTTCGAGGACTTGTGATGGCTGTGAAAAATTCACACTAAGCCCTGAGGGGCAACTATTATAGTTTAAGCAGCGCGTAATAAGAATTTTAATTTTACGCTCTCGAAATGAAATGTCAAAGTTTAGAAGTTTTTCATACGCTCTGTTTCAAGCGTTGGTTGCAGGTCCCTAATAGTTTCTTTAATATTTATAGGCGGAACTAACTGCGCCTCTGCGTGACTGCAAAGACTACAATCCTACAGGAACCATCCGTTTTCTGGGATAGTAATGGCCCATATTATTTTCCATTCTTTACGTTGAGTCGGACTTGGTTTAGGTTCCCGTAAGAACTTGTAGGTATGAGGACAAGCCTTACTTAGTCGTTGGCAAACTGTTGTCTACATACACCAGATTTGTTTACAGCTTGTTATGCTGTTCGGATGTTAGCATGCCTGATGGCGAGTCTATCACTGGCTCCCAGGCACAACTGAACTTAGTATATGCTCACGCCATCCCAGAAGGGACCCCGAAAGGGTGTGCTGTAGGAGGTGTTGTAGCAACGACACCTACATTTCACCAAATATTAAGTGTCAACGTGACAGAGAGTGAGTCCATCGCCGTCTCAGGCACTATACATTTTTGAATTATATCTCAGGCATATACAGGTTTTCTCACGATGTTTTCTTTCACCGTAAAGCATGTGTTGTGAAATCACTGTGTGTTTTTAGAAAAACTTATTGGTACAGGCCCCGCAGAGATTTGAACTAGCGTCGCTTGCGTAACAGGCAACTGCTCAAACCCCGATGCCACCAGGACTTCTTTTAAAAGTTCCCCTAAACTGCTTAAACAAAGCCCGTGAGTGAAATATTTTTACTTTCTTAGGAAAAAATACAGGCTGTTTTTAATTTAAATGCTATTTTAATAAATGCTATATTCCTTTGTTGAGTAAATTAATTTAAACACCAATGTTATACGTCGAGAAGTCGACAACACTCTTCGTAATTTGGGATTCGGTTTCTGACTCCGCAACTTCCGTTCGCCACAGAATTAATTTGTTGCACAGACACAATATACTAAGTTTAGCTGTGACTGTCGTTTTGAAAGTTTTTAATTATTTTAAGTTCTATGTTTACTATTGCAGTGGTAGTTGGGTTCGGTGGATGTTTTGATGAGTTTTTATTCATGACAAGAGCCGTGGTGGCCTCGGGGATAGAGCAGTCGCCTGCTGCGCAAGCGACCCAAGTTCGAATCCCAGCGGGGCCTGTACCAATGAGTTTTTCTAAAAAACTTATGTACAGTGATTTCACACCACGTGCTTTACGGTGAAGGAAAACATCGTGAGGAAACCTGCATATTTCTGAGAAGTAATTCAAAGACGTATGTATAGTGCCTGAGACAGCGATAGACTCACCATCTTTCACGTTGGCACTTAATCAAATTCGGAGAATAGTGGATGTTGTGATAAACACACCTCTGCCTACCCCTTAGGGGAATACAGGCGTGAGCATATGTATGTATGTTATTCATGACATACATGTTTGAATTCAAAATTTTTAAAAAGGTTAAAGAATAATACGAACTCGAAGCGGGATTCGAACCTACGACCTCTGCAAACCGTGCAGTTGCTCTGCCAACTGAGCTACTCGTGATCCTGCCTCATGCGTCGAATTTTTCCTTCCCTTGTCTTTGCGGCATCCAAACCCAACTGATGTGTCTAAAGTTACATTTAGCTACATTTTTATTTCATGAGATTTCTATGAATACTAGTGAATTATCACACTACGTGCTTCACAGTGAAGGATAACGTCGTGAGGAAACCTGCATATGTATGAGAAGTACTTTGGCACTTAATTATCTTTGGTGAAAAATGGGTGTTGTTATTACAACGCCCCCTTCTAGGCCCTTCTAGAATGGCGCGAGCATGTTTAATTATTTATTGGTAATCAAGCATTTTATTTTCACTAGTCAATATAGTTACCTACCTAATACCTTATACCTACTAACCTACCTACCTAATACCTACCTAATACCTTATACCTACTAACCTACCTACCTAATACCTACCTAATACCTTAAGCTGCTACTCAATACGTAAAATAATAATAAAGAAAATAATATTTTCCGTAAGTTCGTTTCTGTAAAGAAAAAATAATACTGATGCACTTTTTTACCGTTAACAATACAATATTCCCCACTATTTATTTAAAAGTAATGACCAATTCGTAAAATAAATATCCACCAGATGTACCGGTTAAATTTTGGAAATGAACAGAGCTATTATATTGCAGGAGAGTTATGCGCCACGGCAAAATAATATGAGAGCTGTGAAGCGACAAATTCCATGTATTAATGTGAACTTTTATATTTTTACTAGTATCCAGGAACGAGCGCTGGATGAAAGGCTTCGGAGCGTAAAAGCACTCCATTCGAGAGTTGGTTATCAAATGTTTTTAATTTTAGTATTCTCTATTACTTCAAGAGTAACAAATGAAGATGTACTCAACAGAGTGAGCGAAAAGGCTTACTCCCATCCATAATTTGATTACCTGGCTGGCATTCACGTCATACTTGTGAACAGGTACTGCTTGTGGGGACTGGTCATCTCGTTGTCTAAGACTACTGGGAGCCTACCATCATCGATTTAAGCGATCATTTTGGTAAATGTCTTAGCTAAGAAGTCAATACGCGCTGCTTAAACGATCATAGTTGGCCCCTAGAATACGAGTATAGCAGTAATTTCGTTATCAAAAATTTTACTCCCCATAAAACATCTCCATTCACCCACACAAATATAAAAAGACACTCCAAATTGATTCGCTTCAATAATGACACAAGCCGACACGTGTGCCGTGTTACTGTGTAAGTGCCAACCGCAAAATTACAGTTCACCAAATGAAATACGGAAGGATGTGACAAAAGAAATCTCTATAGGCCATCAAGCCATCAAAAATATGACACCATAAAAATATCTACGCTGCGTAATAATATAATATAGTATGAATGTGATATTAAACGAATTCATTTGCGTCTCCCACGTTTGCAAGACTCATAAAACCCGATGTGATATTACGCTTATTACAATTTTTACCACATGAGTTTTACGTTGTTTGCATCCAAGCGGCCTGTAAACCTTAACTGCAGAAATGTCATCTCCAACTTTACGGTATAAGAAAATCTTCGTGAAAAAACCTACATATATCTAAGAACTAATTTAATGACATATGTATAGTGCCTTGAGACGATACGGCGATAAACTCAACATATTACACGATGGTCTTTTCTTCATCACATCACACGTATCCTTCTCCTCCTCTCCTTCGGAGACTGTTCTGGCTGTTTGAGGTTCACATTCATACATACAGAAGACTTATCTAAACTACTATTATAAAGAGGAAAGATTTGTATTTTTGTGTGTATGTTTGTAATGAATAAACTCGAAAACTACTGTGCCGATTTCAAAAATTCTTTCACCGTTGGAAAGCTACATCATCAGCGAGGAACATAGTTTTTATTTTATCTCTGTATTCCCACGGGAACGGGAACTACGCGGGTAAAACCGCATGGCGTCCGCTAGTGTGCATGTAAAAACATTCCATTAACAAATATCCCATGTTTGTCTGGGGAAAATCGCCGAGTAAGATAAGACAGCCAATTTGTACTTGAACCAAGGAAATGGAAGTAGGTTACGGTAAAAAATAAATTTAAATATTTTCTTCGACCGCGTTAGTGGCAAATAGCATACAGACCACCATATGGTAAGCGGCTGCTATATCCTACGAACGCTACCCCTTGTTTTGTGGAATCGTTGTGCTACCACTAGAAATTGAAAATGATAATGATTTATTCAGGCGTTCATTGCTAACGACGCGTATGTGCGTCCAACTGTTAGAGAATTTACGAAGAAGTTGAAATGTTAGCAGTGAATGTGTTAAAGCCGTGGTAGACACTGGTTCAGAAACTAGCCTTTTGAGAAGAATCGGCAAGAAACTTAGCTAACATATGCTCACACCTCTATTGCCCGATGGGGTAGACAGAGGTATTGTTATAACAATACCCACTTTTGTCAGAAGTGCCTACGTGACAATTAATGGTGACTAGTATTAAAACTCATTGGTGCAGGCTCAGTTGAGATCCAAACCTGCGTCGCTTGCGTAGCAGGCGAGTGCTCAAACCCTACCACCGGGGTAAATTTTGCTGGCATCTTGTATATTTCATAACACTATAAATAATTAAGTAGAGAAGAAAAACTTAAGCTCTATGAAGTGTAACCTGTTTCTTGGAGATGCGTTACTGACTTTGATGTCTGACAATGTTTTGCAACTAATCGTCTTTAGTGAAAAGTTGGTATTTTACCACCCCCTTTCCTACTCCATATAAAAGGGAAGTTGCATTATTCAAATAGTTCAAAACACAAAGGGTAGTTTTAATGACCAGTATTCGACTATAAACTATTCATATTTTGATTTGTTTGTTCCCGTACTCTAATAAACCGTTGGTAATTTGTTAACGGACAGGTAATAACAGGGCAGCGGTATTATTTTCCACAGTTCAATAATTACCGAGCTAAGTAATCAATTTCAATGGTAATGTACATAAAGAATTATACGTTCACTTTATAATTATTGTTGTGACAAACAAATAGTCTACGGATTTTAATGTTTTCTCTGATATATGGATGCTGATAAGCAATAATGTGTCAACCCACAAAAAGTCAAATTCAAAGGTTTTGATATATTTTGATAATGCATCACGTATTTAACATTCTAAAAAAGTGTTTCAAGTCATCTGAAACATAAAAGTAAGTAAAAAATGGATTTATGTCATAAAACAAATCTTAAATCACGTATACAATCATTTTAAGACGCCATTTTCTCAAAACCAAGTTTATGCGGGTTGACACATTATTGCTTATCTGCATCCATATATACTGAAAAAAAAATTAAACAGTGAATGTCAGTCTCGAACCGGGGTAACTTTAGTTTCGTTATCGCCCCGTAAGCTGGAAGCCTCACGTCTAAGCTACCATAACTTGGCAGATGTCAGCAAAATTTACTGTCGTACTGTAATTATATTTTATGTGTATTTCAGTGCCTCAAAACATTGTCAAAACGATGTTTTCCACAAATGAAGCCTAGCTAGATCTATTTTTTGCCCCGGAAACCCCCTACACACAAAACTTCATGAAAATCGTTGGAGCCGTTTCCGAGATTCATATTATATATATTTATATATACAAGAATTGCTCGTTTAAAAGTACATAATATATCAACTTCCTTACAAATGTATCATTCCAGAAATCTAACGTGGGACTTTAGTAAATGTTGAAACGTAATATTCGCCATCCCACCATCTTAGAATTCTGCAGGCATTCGACTAATGAAGACGTGTTTATAATAACAACTACTCGGAGAAGTACAGTACAGTTTGATAGTTATATGCGTCCCAAAACGAATCCTCGATGGAATTAGCACCCAAGGAGCCTACTATTATTGATTTAAGCACAGCGTATTAAGAATTTCTGAGCTTTGACTTTTCATTCTGGTAACGTAAAATGAAACGTCAAAGCAAAGAAGTTCTTAATACGCGCTGCTTAAACGATCATAGTTGGCTCCCAGTTCTTACTGAAATTATTAAGTGCTAATGTGGTGTGTCCGTCGCAGTCTCTGGCGCTGAACATCTTTGTATTAATTAGTCTCATATAATAACATGCAGGTAAAAAAAGAAGGTAGGTACTCTTAACTGTAAAAGTATATCCGGGCGGTTTATTTCTAAGTGAATTGAAATTTAATTTGAATTCTGCTTTAAATCATCATCTCCCTGGCCTTATCCCATGCATCACTCGTCACTCGCCATTTCAGTAGTCACTTGCAATCCACCATCCACGCTGTTTGGCATCCAATCCCAACCCTTGAACGTCACGCTTAAACGCTAAGCCAAACTTCGACGTTTTAACGTACCAAGATCTACAATTGGGGGTAGTCCGACTTTCGCAGACTACTGACTCACCCGTAACGATTCGCCAAAGATGTTAAATTGGCGACCGTGTCCGACGGCTTAAGGCTCTCTGAATCTCGGTGGGAACTTGGGTTGTCAATAATCTAACGTACTTTCTTTGTTTGTGGTAAATTTACTTAAACCCACGCATACTTCGTATCAAACGCATTACCACAATATTCACTCTACTTTTATGTTTCTTCTGCCAATCCTAGCACCCCGTCATTAATGGCCAGGCACGCTATTCTTGTTACTAAGTATTATTTGCTCTGAATATCAATATTATATCGATATTTCCCTAATATTGTTAGTCTAGTAAGCTCTTAGGCATAAGTTTGGCAGCTCGTGAGTGCCATACCGAGGCAGATAATAACTTTCGAAGTTTAAATTTAAGCTATCTACCGTCAACGATTAAGTTCGAATTGTCATTAAGTCTCCATACTGATAATAAATGTTAAGTTAATGTTAATCTTTGTGAGGTAACTTCTACACTATGTTCTATCTAGGTCATTCTTAACGAGAAACAACTTGAAGAGGCAGGGGATAATGGGGTCTGCCGCTCAAAATCAGAGATGCAATAATGGGATACCTACTCCCCTTTGTGTACAGTATTGTAGCGAAGGAAGTATAATGTAATGTAAAAAATGAAATAAACATTATTGTAAATTAATTTACACAGAGAATTCGGGATCTTTCTGGAATGTCACTTAAAACTATGTCAATCTCTAAATATGTAGTTCGATGACGTCTTAATGCTTAAGGAAAGCTTAAAATTTGCATCACGTTCCAATATAACACGCCCTTTGTTCTATGACTCTATAACGTGCTAAATGAAATGTATAGGTAGCGAAAATTACAATAGGAATATTTATACCATTACTGGCTGTGCCCGGCTTGTATTGCCATATATTTTTTTGGGTGGATCACTCATTTAGGGGTATGAAAAATAGATGTTGGCGATTCCCAAAAGTACCGTTTGGCAGGAGTTTGGTAACGAATACCACGATACGAGTGCTTAATGACTTAGACATAATAGTTTGTGGTGAAGTCATGTATAAGATACCAGCTGAGTTTATTTCCAGTTGTATTCAGATGACTAGTGGCCCAAATTTTTACATACAAAATTGTATTGCGCATTGGAAATAAGAGTGGTCAGTTATTTCCACTTCGCCTACTGATCTATGCCTATAGTTTTATAATAATTAATTGAAATATCTTTGACCCAAATAATTATCTACCACAATTTTTTTATATTAGTGTGATTAAGACTCGTGGTGGCCGTTAGGTTTGAGCAGTTGCCTGTTCCCAGGCGTCAAAAGTTCGAATCCCAGCGGGGCCTGTACCAAAGAGTTTTTCTAAAAAAACTTATGTACAGTGATTTCACACCACGTGCTTCACGGTGAAGGAAAACATTGTGAGGAAACCTGCATATGTCTAAGAAGTAATCCAAAGACGTATGTATAGTTCTTCAGGCGACGATGGAGTTACCATCTGCCACTTAATCATTTTCGGTTATTGAGTTGCTATTACAAGACCTCTGCCTTCTTCGGGGAATACAGGCGTGAGAATATGTACTTATATACATAAGTTTAATTAATAAACATATTTTATTATAATATCCAGAGAAATGTAGGATTGGCTATCACATGCTACTGGAACAGATCAATTTACGGATAGTGGCCCTATTCCTTGGACATAACGTAGAGTTGTCCAAAATGTCTACAGTAAAAACAGCGTAGAACACACAGACGAGTTTTCAAGTAAGCCACCAATCCTCTTTGCTAACGTGCAACTTGAAAAGATTACGTTTTAAAAGCATTCTAGTATGTACAAGGATTTAACGAAACCCATTTTGGAGTGTGGAAAATGGAACTGAATTAAATTTGGACACATAATTATGTTTAACTATATGTGCCCGTGGTTTCACCCGCGTAGACCTGATCTCATGGGTGGAGTTACATACATACATATGCTCACGCCTGTATTCCCCGATGGTAGGCAGAGGTGTTGTAATCACAACACCCACTTTTCACCCAAGATGATTAAGTGCCAACGTGACAGATGGTGAGTCCATCGCCGTCTTAGACACTTTGCATACGTCATTGAATTACTTCTCAGAAATGTGCAGGCTTCCTCACGATGTTTTCACCGTAAAGCACGTGGTGTAAAATCACTGTACATAAGTTTTTTAGAAAAACTCATTGGTACAGGCCCCGCTGGGATTTCAACTTGCGTCGCTTGCGTAGCAGGCGACTGCTCTAACCTCAAGGCCACCACGGCTCATGGGTGGATTTATTTCGCGAATCCTTAGTTTTTATTAAAATAATACTAAGTTAGGATGGCAGAAGTTAGGTATACCTTCTTCAATCAAAGAAGATTAGATTTCACACTAACGTTTGCTTATGAATTTGACAGTCCACGCTATTATTATCACTTGAGCATATCGTCAAATGTCTTCTCAGATATATGCAGGTTGTTCTTCGACTTTTGTCATGATCGTTAAGCTCGTAGTGCGATATCACTGTACTTAAGTTTTGGAATAACTCGCTCGTAGCAGTACAATTGCTCCTGAATACATGTGGCCTCTACGACTTTCTTTCTCATATATTTACTTAAAACCAGTACTTCCATTGGGAAATAAAGTCTATAGTCTGGATTAGTGGCCGGTTAATGGCGATAGGCTCGCCCCCTATGACTTGGAACTTAAGCACAAGAGGCGAAAAGTCATGTAAGTACACCTCTGCCTACCAAATGAATTCAAAGATTTTAATTTATAATCCATCCATTGAGATCTTTGAATATGGAGTAATTTACTGGAAATATTCATTGACGAAAATAATACGGCGAAACGAGCTCATCAAATCGCCATAAAATATTCAAAACGCTAAGCAACAGGAATAGGGGATCAAACAATATCGCCTGGATTATATTAATTATTCACTTTAAAAGCTCGCATGATTTTAAATAATTACCGAAAGAAAAATATCAAACAAAATCGCTAATGCATATTCCTTTCGGACAATATTTAAAGATTGTGAAAGATGGCATAATTATTAATTCTTTACAGAGATAACGACTGATAAAGAGTAAATATACAAAGCTGAAAAAAATAAGAGAGAAGCAGACGATGACTAATACGCGGCGTTGCTTTGGCGACGGGGATGGAAACACCGCAAACTTCCAAACTCCGGGCATTTATTGTGAATTTCATGACAGAAAAATCTATATTGGCCCGACCTAGGAAACGAACCCGGGTCTTCATAATTGGCAGGTAAACTTGATAACCACTAGACCAACGAGGCAGTATCATAGCAAACATTTACTGAACAGAAATAAGCATGTATACCTACAAAGTATTTATGTATAAGTAATAATAAAGTAATAATTTGAGGGTTTTCAAATCAAGAAGCATTTACGCCGTATTTAGTAGAGTGTGAACTCCCACAAGAGTTAAGTATTGCGAAGATATAAATAGCTATTTCACTTTTTGATTATTACCGTCGCCCTTGAGTCTGTAAATTTACAATCGTGTAGGACGTTTCATACAGGTCCCGCCACAAGTAATGAGAGCGCACAAAAAATATGGCTATAAATACAGCGCCGTATGAAAAAGAGATATTTTGAGCACTTGAAGTTTGTCATCTATACAGATAAATAAAATTAAAGTGCCTGTGTGTAATTCCAAAATTACACCTCTTGACTAAATGCATTTATGGAAATATACACGGTACTGACATAGAATAACCAAATGGCCATGGGGGCCAAATCCTATTTAAGGGCGAAAGTCCTATTTAAGGATCTTTCAAAACGCCTGGTTGACGTCTCTGGTGAGGGTCGAGCTGGTTCATACCTCGGTCAGAAGATTAGTTTAGCGATCCAGCGAGGTAACGCAGCCAGCTTACTGGGCACCATTCCCGCAGGCACAAATTTAAATTCCGTGTTTTATTTATAAATTTTATTATATTTTTCTTTTTCACTCTGTGATAGGGTTAAATAATCTATGTATATACATATAAATATTTGTTACTTATAAAATAAAATTAAAAGTAGGTACAATGCCATATCTTTGAAGGTATATGCGTAATATATGAAATCGCAAACTCGTGCTTATTTACGCACGTATAAATGTACCTTTCACTCATCATAATATTTGGTTACCGAGCAAAGTAATAGCAGATTTAATCATGAATTATGTAACTTGTAATTTGTGCGTTTACATATTCTTCTATGACGGGAGCTCTTGAATTTAATATCATAGTTTGATAATTATCACGTTACCAACCAAGTTTACATCAACTTATTATTAAATACCTCAATTTCCTTCTATACATCCCATTATGTAAATATATCCCACGGGGAATCTTTCCCTTGAAATAGTATATTTCTAATGTGGATTTGCAGGGGGAACACAGAACTTTTGAACCGTATCGGGTGAACCGATTACGATGATGTTTTGAGGATTCAGGCGACTGGGACCACTTTTCCAGTTGCCTGATTCATTTTTATTTATTTCTATTATCAGTCAAGTGGGACTACAGTATAAGTTAAGATTTTTCTGGTTGCTGTACATTAAAGCTTAGGTATGCGAGTCCAGTCGACCAATTCAAAAATGCTATCAGGCGACTGGGACCACGGTTTCAGTTCTTAGTGGTTCCAGACGCCTGTGTCCTTTCGCTTCCAAAGTGTTCCCATTTAAATTTGGTTCAGTATTGATGATGGCATCCATGAGGAATCGAGAGTTCCGTGGACAATCTGTGAAACTTAGTCTATGCGGTTGAAACGTTGTTAAATAAACGTTGTAACACAATTTCGGATTCTGCGAACTATTTATATCAACCCAATCTACCGCCTGTTTATTGAAGTTGTGTTCTAAATAGGACGAAATAAGGTTTCTAAATGCTTCACTCAATTCCGCTATTTACTCCCACACAATACAGAACCAAGTTACACGACAAAATTGTATGTTATTCAGTCACTTACCTACATTGGATGTACCACGTAAACATGTTTTGCCAAACATAAAAGTTAATAAATTACTTACGTCAATGGCTTTGCCCTTTCATATTAGGGGTGGCACGTTCAAAAATTAAATGCGGGCACAGAGAATTATATTAGCCGATGTTGGTACGACGTATTTCTTTCCGAAACGATCTTCTCCATTTTCTTTCGTCGATAGATATCGTGTAACTCATTGGTACAGACCCCGATCATGAAAAATCTATAATTATACATTTAAACAGATAAATAAAATTGAAGTCTGTTTCTAGTTTCAAAGTAGCAGCTTTTCACTAACTGCATACGTAGATTATCTGAAACGACTAAACTCTGAAATAGGTCGACTGATTTTAGCAGGACATTCACTGACAGATAACTGATGTTATAAGGAGTAACTTAGGCTTCTTTTATGAAAAAAACATGTTCGGCAAAATAAAGTCATTCGTGTGAGCTAAGGCTACGGAAGTGAAAACGCGGAGCACATCTCAGCTTCAAAAAAGATAAGGATCCGTAAGAAAATTGCGATTATGTAATCCAAGTTGTAAACGCGAACTATTTACCCACAAAACTATTGACAATAGAACAAGATGATGTACTACGTTTGTAGGTCTTATAAAGTTCTACAAAAAGTCCGCGTGAGCACATATCTTACTATCATAGTTTAGTCACTATAACCGCTTTTATGTTCATAAAAAATATTAAATCGTCTGGAGATAGAAACAACGTTAAACGTGAATCGTAATATTAATATTATATAAAACTCTACGCGAGTGAAACCGTGTTGCATTTATACAAGGCGATGAAAAAAAATTCGTCGAAAAAATATTCCCAACTATTACAACCCTATGGAAATAGGGTAATGCAAAGCGGCAGTGGTCACTCTTACTATAGGAAAAATTGTCAGACGATACAACAAAGTATTTCGAAAGCCAATTCCTTGTGGGTAAGATTAAATTCTTGATTGAACTTTATTAATACAGACGATATTGTATAAACTTGAATGGCAAAAGAAAGTAATTTCGGGATTTCGTATTATGCTGCTTTGTAACATATTAAAAGCAAAATTTTAATATTCGAAGAAATACAAATAAAGTAAATTACTTTTCTAATATGTAGGTATTTACACCCACTTTTCACCAATTAGTGCCCACGTGATAGACCCCCATCATTCAGGTAGGATATTTGCCCATCTTGCTAATAATGTCAGCTTAGAGTTATCACAGTATACATGTAAGTTTACTAATCAGTATAGAAATAGGCCGATATGACTATTATGCCGCATTGCTCAAGCGACCCGTCGAACTACTGGCTAGGAGTTGCTACTAGTTGATAAATTGATGAAATTAGATTTCTAAGTTACATACCTATACAGCCACATTTCCCACAAACAAAACATGCTTAACTTTACCTAATTGGTATTAATCAAATTAAGGTATGAAAATTAAAAGTATAAGAAATTAATGGTATTAAGGTAAAGAACTACATTGAGAGGTAAGTATTAATGAAATCGCTCGTTAAATTTGGGATTTCCCAAAACACTTTTCACCAATAGATGCCCACGCAAATGTCGATAGCTCAATCCCCAACATTCAGATACGTTATTCGTCCGTCTTCTTACTTTAAATTCCAGTTCATGGCCCATATAATTTTACTAAGCAGTATGGTTACTAGCGTCAAATTGGTATTAATGAGAACGTATGCTCCGTTGGAGCGATAGGGTTGCCACAGAGGTGCGTCGAATCTAGTAGATGCATATATTTTTGTAAGTGAACTGTTTCGAACGACGTTGTGTTATTAGTAAGGGTTCAAGTGCCACAGTATAAATAATATAAGCTTTAAGCAGTAAGGATTTTTTGAAATGATAACGAATCTCGCATAGGAGCGTTAGGGCTTCCTCTTAAAGATTTTACAGCTGAACCCTTAATTTACTTCAGAATCAAGCAGATTTTTCGAAAGAATTTGAAATGTTAATTTTTTTTTTATCTCAAATTCTAGCTCTTACCTTGATAGCATTAAAGGCTATATTTGAATTGTTACTTTTGAACAGGTGAAAGCAATGATTTAAGCCTTAGCTATAAATGTACCGTAAAATATACAAATCCCGTACGAGGAATGGCCTCAGATATATTAACAGTTTAAAGGTTCTATTTCAGCGCTTGGGAACTACGATCAAGGGATATTTATTGGTAATACTTTGAGAATAAACTTAAATATAGAAGAGTATGCATAAAGATAGCGCCCTTATGGGCTACTTTTCAGGAGGGAAATTTCCTCATTTTATTCACAATAGTAATTTGTGCCCCGATTCACGTAAAACGAACGATCGAAATATTGTTGAACAATTTAAGTCATGAAATCGAAATCCTCTCGCTGATGTGGTATTCACACACGTGATATAGTAGGACTTCAACTCAATAAGCAGGACGTTTTCGCGCTGATGTGTGAATTATTCCATTTTTTTTTCATAGTCCTATTATGACTGAAATACGTTTCGCATGTCATTCGATAGGGAATCCTAGGCATCGTCTGACGAATCAAACACAAGAGTCTGAACTATTAAATTATTGCTCTTATAAGCACATGGAATAAACTATACGGACTTTTACTCTTCTGGAAAGTTGCGCATTTTGACTTGCGCGGTGTTAGTATTTAAGCGACGATATACTGGTTTTCCCACAGTGTGACCGTAAAGCACGTGGAGAAAAACTATACTAAAGTTGTTTTTTAGAAAAACTCATTAGTGCTCGGCTGCGATTAGAACCGGCGTCGTTTGCATAGCAGGGGATTGTTCAAACCCCACGGCCACCACGGCACCAAAAATACTTCTGAATAGAGAAGGAATCGAGACGATCTATTTGTATAGAAAGGTATAGTACTATCTAGAGTAGTGAATAATTGGAATTCTGTGGCAATTCCATTGGCGTAGACGTCGACGGAACAATGTTAATCTACACATTTCATACATATCTAGATAATACACAAAGCTGTTTTTAAACTGGGACCGTAATGGAAAATCAAAATCCTTGCAAGCAACAAGGCAACTGTTGTTAGCAGCATTGAGTTTTTGCATTTTTTGTCGTGGCAAATTTTTTGTTCAAGCTTGCAATAATGTGTTCATGATAATGTTCATTCAAGGAAAACAAGCATTTCTAAACTTAATATTATGAAGAGGAAAGATTTGTATGTAAGTATGTTTATAACGAATTGGCTCAAAAAGTACTGGACCGATTTGAAAAATTATTTCACTATTTGAATACTACATTATCACTGATTAATTTAAGCTATATTTTATCCCCATACTCCCACGAGAACGGGAACTACGCGGGTGAAACTGGGTGAAATCCGCTAGTTATTAATAAATTAATACAGTTTCTTGTACGAATCATTTCAAGTAATCTCGTTT
Organism: Watsonalla binaria; assembly: GCA_929442735.1. NCBI lineage: Eukaryota > Metazoa > Arthropoda > Insecta > Lepidoptera > Drepanidae > Watsonalla > Watsonalla binaria. The sequence goes on from OV838930.1 coordinate 10,038,942, forward strand.
TGTCTCAATTATTGATTCGCATAAGCGACACCTTTTTTTTTAAGTTCCACGACCGCCATGGGAGAGGCAGGTCGGGGTATGTGGGATTTTTAACACTCTAAAGCCCCCCCGGTGTTCATCCTTCGTGCTTAGGGGGATTCTGGGTACTCTGATAGATCGCACCGGTGTCCCCCCACGCTTTGCCGGGGCACATCTCCGGGGCAGCTAGCCTAACGTAGCAGTAAGATATACCAACGGCTAGACTAGTGCCCAAAAATAACAAAAAATAATTAAATAAAATATTTTGTTCAATTGTTTAATAACGCTACATAACACGACAAACAACACATGTTATATTTTGATCATGAATTATCCGACCATTGTATCATATATCAAAAGCGCTTTGACGTTATTCATCTGTTTGATATTATTTTATTATACAATGAAATTTTACCTTTATATTTTACCTACCGATACATTGTTTAGGTTCTTGCTCCGCATTTTAGTGTGAGTATATTTGAACGAACTGCTAAAATAAGTGAAAGATGGTGAAATAGATTCTCTTCTATCTACTAAGAATCAGGAATTATTTTCTCAAAAAGAAACTGGTAAAATAGATAATAAAAAAATTATATGTTCACGCCATCCCAGAAGCGTCCACGAAGGGGTAAGCAGAGGTGAATATGATTAAGTACCAACATGACAGAGGGTGAGTCCATCGCCGTCTCAGGCACTATACATACGTCTTTGAATTACTTCTCAGACATATGCAGGTTTCCATACGATATTTTTTTCACCGTAAAGCACGTGGTGCGAAATAAATGCACTTACGTTTTTAGAAAAACTCAAAGGGAAAGCTCAAAAAGAAAAACTCTGGGTTAAACCAGTTATCAGACTATTTCAGGCCTCCAACTGACCTGTAACGATTGCTAAAGATGATAAATAGACGACCGGGACCCACAACGGCTTAACGTGCTCTCCGAGGCACGGAGGTAACTATGGTTAGGGTTGCTTAACTTCGCTGATCGAATGATATGCGCAATAGCAACTATGCCACTAGTTCCTCCGAAGCCTGCCGGGCGATGCTGCGGTAAAAGCTGGTAGTAAATTCTAGTCCAGAGCAAATAAAAAAAAACCACACGTGCTTAAAGAACGGTTTCGTTTTATAATATGCGGAAAAACAGCTAATATATTTCCACGGGTTACATAATAAAGTCAGCGAAAATGGAGAATTACGCTATAAATGGATTCAGGCAAAATCCACATTGAGTTATTGCCGTATGTTATACGAAACTAGCAGACATTTAGATTTTTTCTTCCTATCTTTATTACCTCCAACTAGTTTCTTGAAACGTTTCGTGTTACTTTATCAAATAAAAATATTTTAATAAATAATGCTCACGGTTGTAAAATTATATGATGACTGCAGTGTTGTATTACCTGGAAATAATAAAGTGCAAATTATTTTTCACCCATATTGTATTGATATTTAATGATATAACGTTTTAAGGCAAAAAAATGGTAACCAAGAAAAATTAATAAATACTAGATTCAGTTAAGAATATTTCTTTAATTTTTGAGTGAGCTCAAAAAAGGAGGTCCTCACTTCGAGAGCATGTTAACAGGTTCACGGCACGTTCACACTCTAGTTATTTCAAAGGAGTCACGAATTCGCTAAAATCACGAATCCATGACTCCGGAATGAGTTACAATCGTGTATAAACTCGGAAATTATTTATTTATAGGATATACAATATATACAAATATATACAATATAACGCTAACAAAGATGTAGAAGAATAAACACATTAACCTATAGTATATAAAAGAAAGTTGTATTAGTTACAGTATTTATAACTCAAGAACGGCTGAACCGATTTGGCTGAAAATTGGTGGGGAGGTAACTTAGAACCAGGAAAAGGACATAGGATACTCTTTATCCCGTTATGGTACAACACAATAAAGTCTTAAGCGAGAAATCGCGGGGCAAAGCTAGTAATCAATAATAATAATGACCTCCTACCGAATTTCGGCTACGGTGGCTAATCTCAACGAGGATTAGCCATGTGCGCAGGAGATATTATAGTGCACAAGTGTATGCGCAAACACTGGTGCACTCTTTATTGACTCACTCTCATAGTCCGATGGGAGGCAATCCGACACTACAGGAGAGAGATCAGGCGTAGGACCAACGGCTTAACGTGCTTTCCGAGGCACGGGGGTGGAAACACCGCCAACTTCCAAACTCCGGGCATTTTATTGTGAATTTCTTGACAGAAAAATCCAATACAAATTTTTGACCCGACCCGGGAATCGAACCCGGGACCTCGTGATTGGCAGGCGAACGTACTAGCCTCTAGACCAACGAGGCAGTGCAGAGGCAGAGCAGTAATCAATAACCAAAATAACAAAAGTAAACTATTTCTCGGTCTGTCTATCCGTCCGTTTGTCTGTTCTCTTAAACGGCTGGCCTTTCACTAGCCGATAACTGATGTTACCAGGCGTAACTTTGGCCCAACTTTTGACTAAAAAAAACATAGGTTAACGCGAATATTTAAAGAATGAACCCAATGAATTAAGTCGACGCGGGGCACAACTGTTAATGTAAAATAATAAAAATAAATATGCTCACGGCATCCCAGAAGGGTCCCCGAACGGGTAAGCAGATGTGTTGTAACAACACCCACATTGCACCGAATATGATCAAGTGCCAACGTGACAGAGGGTGAGTCCATCGCCGTCCCAGGCACTATACACGTCTTTGAATTCCTTTTCAGACGTATGCAAGTTTCACGATGTTTTCCTTCACCGTAAAGCAAGTGGTGCGAAATCACTGTATATAAGTTTTTTAAGAAAATCTCATTGGTACAGGCCCTACTGGGATTCGAACTTGCGTCGCTTGCGTAGCAGGCGACTGCTCAAACCTCAAGGCCACCACGGCATTTTTAATATTTAACTATTAATGCATAAAAACCAATCATAACTCAATAATACTGAGCAAAAGCGACAAATCCAACGAATACAAAATTGACATTAATCTTTCGTTCAAAGCAAGTATCTAAAATAATTTAACCTTAAAAATTGCATCTCAAAACGTTCTCGAGATTCGAACAAACGGCTCTTTAAGCTCAAAGAAAGATTCCGTTTAGAAATAAAAAAACCACGAACACTTATTGAATGAGAATGCTTGAGATTTCTTTTTAAGCGAGAATTCAACTTCGACCTTTGTAAATGAGTCTTACAGGTAAAGTATACAGGATTTGACTTTAAGATTTTGTATTATTTCGGGTATTGTTTAATCATGTACAATTTTTAATTAAAAATCTCTTTTGAGACTTCGCTGTCGAGTTCGGTTTTGTTGATAGTGTGAACATTGAACATACATTAAATAGTTTTTTAATTTATATAAACACTTCTATAATCAATTATAAGAATGCTTTGACATTATGTTTATTACTAGCGGACGTCACGCGGTTTCACCCGCGTAGTTCCCGATCCCGTGGGAGTACTGGGATAAAATATAGCCTACGTTACTTGCTGATAATGTAGCATTCAAATGGTGAAAAAATTTTAAAATCGGTCCAGTACTTTTTGAGACAATTCGTTACAAACATACTGATATAAAATATTTTCTCTTTTTAATATTAGTATAGATATAGATATTATATACTCTGAAGAAGAATTTTTTTTAACACAGAAGTACTTTCAAAGATTACGTTTTTGTAAACCTATCATCGTCCCTGGCCTTATCACATACATTGTTGGGGCCAGCACTTGATTCAACCCGATGTGGCTGATCACCTGATTTTTATACGAAGCGACTGCCATCTGACCTTCGTAACCTCTTCTATGAGGAAAATCGGTAATCTGGGTTAAACCAGTAATTATTTAAACCTAGTATTACAAAAATGTCAAGTAATTATAGATTCATATTTCATATACAAAAGCGTAATATTAAAATTTAATGATATCATGAAAAAAACGAATTGCTAAAAATTTTAGCGTGAAGAATTTTTGTAGTTCAAAAAAATATTTTGTTACCAATATTCAAGCAAAGCCTATCCTATAAAATGTTAAAATTCTAATCGGACTATTTTGTTAAAAGTAATGATCCAAACAAAAATAAGAAAGCCGTGGTGGCCTTGAGGTTTGAGCAGTCGCCTGCAAGCGACGGAAGCTCGAATCCCAGCGGGGTCTGTACCAATGAGTTCTAAAAAACTTATGTACCTATAGTGATTTCATACCACGTGCTTTACGGTGAAGGAAAACATCGTGAGGAAACCTGCATATTTCTGAGAAGTAATTCAAAGACGTATGTAAAGTGTCTGAGACGGCGATGGACTCACCATCTGTCACGTTGGCACTTAATCATCTTCGGTGAAAAGTGGGCCTCTGCCTACCCCATCGAGGAATACAGGCGTGAGCATATGTATGTATGTATGTACAATAAAATTAGCTCGAAAAGACGGATTAGGACAAGCGTTAACCTTTGTAGAGCACCTTTTAAAATTAAGTCCAGAGAAAGCGACGGTTCTAAAGTATGTCGGTACTTTTTTCCAACCGCTTTGATTAATGACTGGGCTAGCGTTTTTGTGGAACCATAGAAATGCTTCCCATTTAAGGTTACGGGTGTTTGGCTCTCCCTGACGACTCCTTACTTCTTAATTACGATGTGGACGAAGTTTTGAGAGGTCCGACGGTATTCTTTAGAACAATTTGGTCTTTGTTGGGACTTGAATTGTTTGGAAATGTTTTTTTTTTGTAAGGAATTTTTGAGGCATTTTTTAAGAATCAATGCTAAGATTAAGTGCTTTGACAAAGTAAGTACGTAGGCTTCAAATGTTTTATCTCATTAAAATATATTAGATTATAATTTCTGCGTAAGTTTAAGTACAAGTGCCGCCATGAGTTATAAGCGCGACAATACTATAGGTAGCATAGAGCCTCCACTCCTCCCCTCCATTCCCCTCAATAAAGCTCTGGTATCTCACTCTTGTTGCTGAGGTGATGGGATATCACTACTGGTAAGGTAGCATTACGACTGCGATTAGCTGTCAGATAGAGAAGCTTGGTCAGTAGTCGGATAGCTCCAAATTCAATACATATATTAAACTAGCTATGGCTGGTATTCACGTCATACTTGTGAACAGTTGCTGCTTGTGGGGGCTGGTCATCTAGTTATAAGTAGACGTACAAATTTTTAGTTATGTTAATTTTTATCAACATTTGTGCATTGGTACATTGTCCATGAGCTTACGTCTCTTAAATTATTTATTTTGTATTCTTTAAATTGTATAATATTTTTGAAAAGAGTAATTACTGAGTTTCTTGCCAGGTTCTTCTCAGTAAAAGCAACCTTCCGAACCTGGCGGTAGCATGTATAATCCTGTATAATTATGTCATTCTGACGATTTGAAAGTACTTTGTAAAAAGTCTAATCGAATAAAGATCCTTTTGACTTTGACTTTGACTATGCCCCGCGGTTTCACCGGCGTAGACTTAATTTTATGGGTGAATTTTTTCACGGAACCCTAACCTAAAAAAATACCCTGAGTTACTCCTTGTGTCCCGTGGAAATCGGTCCAGACTTTTCAGAGTTAGCCCGGAGCAAACAGACAGACAGACAGAGAAAATATTACAAATTTGTTTTTGAGGTATATACCTTATATACTTTAATATGCATTAAGTGAAAAGCTGATAATTTGAAATTACAAACAGACTTATTAGACAGATATATTTATATTTATCTGTATGTATACATTTTCCGAGATATAGTATCCTATATCCTTTTCCTGGTTGTAACCTCCCTCCCCACCAATTTTCAGCCAAATCGGTTCAGCCATTCTTGAGTTATAAATAGTGTAACTAACACAACTTTCTTTTATATATATAGATACTCAATACATTATATGCTACCTGTGCCCTGAAGTTTGTATCGCCATATTTCGGGGAACACAATATTTTTGCTAAGTTACTCTTTGTAACATCAGCTATACGCTATTGAAAGTCTTGTCAAAATCATTTCTGATATTAGCCGGAACAAACAGACAGACGGATTTTATTTTCGACGTGAGTACCATAATTATGAAATATATTGAAAAGATAATAATTAAGAATAACAAACAGATACTTAAGTTGTATTCATCTGTATAGATATAGATTTGTCACAACACAACAACAGGAACCTTCTGGGAAGGCGTGAACTTACGTGTACTACGTAATAAAAAAAAAATCAACACCTCAAAGGCTTTTATGTTCGTGGCAAAGTGAATGTGTTTATTGAAGATGGAAATAAGAAGCGACCAATAATTGCTTTTCGCCACCAACATTGCCCGCCGCTAAATCAATTCCGGTGGGAAAATTTATTTATTAGCATATAGAGAGAGTTTTCAAACGATGAAGCTCAGGAAACGGTTATTTTTCTACTAAATTACACAAGAGAAGGCTTTTGTTTGGATTTTCCTTACAATAGCAAGTTTTCATGGGCTAATCATGGTTTTAGTTATAATATAGAAATAAAGGCAGTAGTCGAGTGGCTTGAGTATTTGCCTGCTACGCAAGCGACATCAGTTCAAATATCACCGGTTTGAACATCGCTAAGAACTGCATTATGTCTGAGAAGAAATTAAAAAACGTTTTTATACTACCTGCAACCATCGTCTCAGGCACTATACTAACTCACCGTCCAATATGTTAGTACTTTAAGCAGCGATATGTAAATATCACCAACACAAAAAAAAATTGCAATTCAAACGAAACAGTTCCTGTTTAGCTTCGTCCGCACTGAATAGTATTTTGGGCTAACGCTAACTTTAACCTGCAATTGGTCTTAATGATGAGATGAGAATGATATATATGTAAATATATGCTCACGCCATCCCAGAAGGGTGTTGTAACAACACCCACATTTCACCGAATATGATCAAGTGCCAACGTGACAGAGAGTACGTCCATCGTCGTCACAGACACTTTAGATACGTCTTTGAATTACTTCTCAGACATATGCAGGTTTCCTCACGATGTTTTCCTTCACCGTAAAGCACGTGGTGTGAAATAACTGCACATAAGTTTTTTAGAAAAACTCACTGGAACAGGCCCCGCTGGTATTTGAACTTGCGTCGCTTGCGTAGCAGGCGACTGCTCTAACCCCAAGGCCACCACGGCTTTTTGAATGAGAATGTAATGAAAGAGCATGAGAATGATGAATGAGCGTAATGATATAGAGCCTAAAGCCTTCCTTGATAAATGGGCTATCGAACACTTAAATTTTTTTTCAAATCTGACCACTATAATTTCTGAGATTAGCGCGTTCAAGCAAACAAACAAACAATATCTTTTGCTATATATAAAAGTTTAGATATGGCATTTTGATGAATGGAGTTTTGAGTTACGTTTCAGCAGTAGGCTGTAAGGATTCCCAAAGAATTTCACGCCGTACCATTGTTTTCCTCCGATTGATCTGTAACTTTATTTATCTTGTTGGAAAGGCGAACATTTCAAACAAAAAGTTCCAATAGCACGTGTCGTAGCTACATAATCTAACAAAATAAACAAGCGCGCCATTGTTCCTTAGACAAAGATATTCGTACCGTCTGCCCCACCTTCCGTTTCCTGTACCCCGTATTGTTGGATTCCGAACGGATGAATCCTCTGCCTTTTTGTGGAAATTTATCATGTTATAATTTTCGTTGTGGGTGTTTTTGGGAAAATTTAATCTTGGCCAATTGCTTATTGCGTGTGTGATTTATGACAATTGGAATCAATTCCATTCCCCTTCGCCCGTATGTGGTCTGAAATAAAATAGTGGATCATATATGTTTTAGGGATACTGAATGAAAAAAAAATGTGAAGAATATTTTATTATTAACGTAAAGAGTTATACAATCACAGTTTAGACATTGGTATACATGGAGAAGGGCTTACATTATAATATGAATAATATTTCACGATAAAAATATATTTTTTTAAAGTTTTTATTAAAATGTCGAAACTTTTTTCGAACACTCAGCAAGCCCTTTCATTGGATACCCATATTGTTGTAGTAAGAAAAAATAACTAGTCCGCCATCTTGGATGATTCGCCATATTGGATTTAACGACGACGTCAAATCTTAGCATGCATTGTCATTTAAAAATATACCAAATTTCAGCTAAATCGGTAAAAGATTAAATTACGTTGCAAGATTCTATCCAGACAAACATACATTACGTATATTGCAAGATAATGAATACTTTTTTATCAGGGTTCACCGTTATTAGGGCACCAATGAAATTAAGTCTACGGGGGTGAAACCACGGGACACAGCTAGTATATTATAATCCTATATTGTAGTACATAGACAAATAAGCCGGAGGATATTTTTTCTGCCAAGAAATGTTAGTTAGTACATTTTGATTAGCTCTGATTCACCTCACTTAGAATTTCACAAAAAAATATTTATTACAAGGCTGCTATTTCGGGTCTGCCCTTGAGAGGAAGCCATATTATTTAAATGTACCTACAGATTCTGCGTGTGTTGTTTGGCATGAATTTACATGTTCCTAAAAGTTTAACCGACTTCAAAAAAAGGAGGTAACCAATTTGACCGTATAGTATTACTAACACACTTGCTGAGCCCCGCGGTTACACCCGTCAACAATTTAGCTACCACAAAAATATTTTTTTAAAGCCTTATATATGATTCTGATGCCTAAGCTATATAAAGTGAAGTTTCATTTAAGTATATCCCAGTAGTTTTTGCGTGCAATAGTAATAAGTATCTATACATTACACACTTTCGCGTTATAATATCAGTAGGATTTCATTTCCAAATTCATACATACATACAAACATATGCTCACGATTGTATTCCCCGAAGGGGTAGGCAGAGGTGTTGTAATCACAACACCCACTTATCACCGAAGATGATTAAGTGACAAAGTGACAGATGGTGAGTCCATCGCCGTCTCAGACACTTTACATACGTCATTGAATTACTTCTCAGAAATATGCAAGTTTCCTCACGATGTTTTCCTTCTCCGTAACGCACGTGGTGTGAAATCACTGTACATAAGTTTTTAGAAAAACTCATTGGTGCAGGCCCCGTTGGGATTTGAACTTGCGTCGCTTGCGTAGCAGGCGTACCACCACGGCTTACGTAGCTCCAAATTCATCAAACTTCATAAATTATTTCTTATATGAATATTGTGCATCACAAATTGAATTCTTAACTGCTTGCAAACAAAACATTCTTATTTTTTAAGTATATAAAAGGTCCGTACATTTACAGCTAAAGTTTAATACTTAAATAGAGTTATACCACAAAACTTCTTTGGGAATGCAACAAATGGTATAGAAAGTGTCACGCCGATAGTTTTTGTCGGAAACACGCAATGTACCTTTTGCAACTTTTTGAATTACTTTGTAGGTAGTGGAAAACTTTGTGCTCGCAACTGTCCGTCGGAAACTTATTTCGTACTTTGACCGAGTCGTCCATGACAACGTAAAATAATATATATTTGTAAGGTGTTAGAGTTGTGTTTTACTTGGAATGAAATGCGTGTTCCTAAAATTTTAACCGACTTCAAAAAAAGAGGAGGTTATCACACACTTTATGCTTTTTCTGTAGGATCAAACCCGGTATTAAACATAAACTTCAAAAATATGTAAGTACTTAATTTATTTAATATAATTTTATTTTTCTTGTTTTGACGGCGGCTTTTTTTTTGTGTACTAGCTGTGCCCGGCAAACGTTGTATTGCCATTTTTTTTTTGGGGTGGACTACCCCTAACATTTAGGGGGATTAGGGGGAAATTAGATGTTGGCCGATTCTCAGACCTACCCGATCTGCACACAAAATTTCATACAAATCGGTCCAGCCGTTTCGGAGGAGTATGGCAACGAAAACTGTGACACGAGAATTTTATATATTAGATTATAGCTCTACTGGACACTGATTTGGACTTGTTGATTGAAATTCATTGTCACCTTAGCAAAATGTTAAAGATAGGGAGGCAATAAGAGCTGCGTAACCGCGGACTGCACAGAAGGCCATGATCATTATAATGCTACATTACTTTATGTAGTATTATTGTGCCTGCGGTGAGTAAGGGTTGGTTCCTATCATAATTCAACGCAAAAAAATCTTATAATACATGACATTATAAAATTAAATAGACGTCTGCTAACAAGACCTTTTTAAAAGTCAAAAATTACGTAGCTTCGTTTCTCATAACAAGACCCCGCCTATAATATCACGGTAATTATCCCATAAAAATACGAAACCTAAGGGAGGAGAAGCATAATATTTTTCTGAAAGCGCCCGCTTTTGTACGAAGAAAAATAAAGACGAACATTCTTTAGCCTCTGTCACAAGCAATATGGTACACTCGCCGAGAAAATACTGACAAGATTTTTAAATTGTATAAAATCGAACACAAATCCAAATCTCACGTTCGGATCCGGGAGTGAATGGAAATCGACAGGAAAACATGGTCCTTCGACGCGGAAAGGATTTCTCTCATTCGTTCATCTGTTGTGAAAGTTCGGATTACCGAACACGATGTGTAGCGAAAATGTACCTTTGATTAGATTGTTGGCCGCAAAGTTAGGAACTTGTTTTATGTATCATGATTTTATTGGATTAATCACTACGATTACGTGAACACAATAGAAATAGATGTTGGATTTTGTACGAGGTACAGTGGAGAATTTCATTAGTTATATGAAGTAGAATTGTGTAAGTAATTGTATCACGGACAATTCTAGGCAGTGGGATGAAGGGATTAGTTCATAGAGAACTATTGATCCTAGAGACATACCCACTTATTTCAAAAGATAAACTATGATAATCCTTGGATTACAACTAGTTCCATATCTTTCTTTGATACGGATTTTAAAAGAGATGTACATAGTTTATTTCTAGTTTGGGCTAGTCTTCGTTTAAGCAATTTTTTTGTAATAAAGGGGATGTAATCTTAGAATAACTTAAGTAAGAAATCAAGTAACATTGACATGATAAACATGACAGAGTTTTTTTTTATTTCCGTCATAATGAGACCACAGACATAACATATATTGACCTACAAATTATCTATACTT